>OY728150.1:1787729074-1792529074 GCA_963277665.1 Viscum album | reverse complement strand
CTAAAGAAGAAGCTTCAATACATTATATCATAAGAGTGTATCCTCGAGATTTTGTTAATCCAGAATCTTCAATCCTAGATTCATATTTATAGTTGTTACATATGCATAAGAGTCTCCAATGGTTCGTAAATGAATCAAAATTTCATCATTGTTGATCATAGGGTCTTAAATGTGGTCACCTATATTAATTGTGTTGTGTCTGGCTATTTTTTACTGGTCAACCATTTTCATATCTCATCTCTGTTACATGGAATTTAATGTTCAAGACTATACCAATAAATTAAAAAGTATTTCACAACATAAATGGAGGATTCATGGCATGTAAATTGTAGTGTCAAATCATTTCAATGATTCCATTCATATCTTGAAATTACTTATATTTCATTTAGGAATTTTTTTTACAAAATTTAATGTTTTATTCTATCCAATTTCTTAATATTTTCACATGGATATTTTATTTTTAACCTTGAACGTTTTCTATCACATATCTTGAACTCTTCTATACTATCAATCTTAATTTAAAACTTTTGTGTCATGAAACAATGAGAATAGACCCAATGTGATGTTTTTGTGGATTAATATATTCCTATATTTTTTCATTTTTTAGAAAACAGAATATCCTTCTACAAAAAATTAAAGAATTTAAATAATAGAAAAAATAATTATATAAATTATAACAAATTTTTATTTTAAATGAAAATAAACATGAAATATATGACTCAGTCAATGAATATTTAAAATATTAACTATTATTAATCTTATATCTAATCAATATATAATTAAATTATATATTATCTCTTATCAATAAAAAAATTATATTTTATATTCTTTATATCATAATATATATAATATTAAAATAAAAATTCATAGCATATAATTTTTTTTAGAAATATTAAATTTTAATGAGAAAATGATTTTTACTTATTAAATTCCTTGTAATAACTATTAAATGTATTTTAATATACTATGCGATAAATTTTTTTAGATGTTTACTCAAATTAATTATTGAGTGAATAATTTTAAAAACAATACACCATTTAAAAAAAATTAAATGTATTAATTTTTTATTGAATCATATTCTATAAATAAAACTAAATTTATTTATTTATGTCGAAAAAATATAATTTCACTAATCCATTAATATTAATATTTTTATTTTAAATTTTTAAATACATCATATCATATATTTATAATAATATTTTATTTTAATAATACCTAACACTTAAATAAATAAGAGTGTATATATATAATATTTTTCTATTCCTATTTCATTTTTTATTATTCATAAATTTTATTATATTAAATTTACTGAAAAAATATATAATTTTAGTATACCTATTGTATTAATGTATATCGAGCAAACATATTTTTACATAAAATATTAACAATGATATAATTTATAAAATATAGATTTAATACCTATGTATATCCTTTTTAATGTCATTAATTTATTTTATAGACAATATTTAATAAATATATATTTCATAGTTTTCATCTTAGATGTAACAATATGATTTCTCCTTTAACATTTTTCTTTCTCATTGTTGGTTTTTTCTCTAGATTGGTGGTGGATCTAATAGTGTTGAATATTCTATTGATAACAATTTATTGTACCATTTATATATATTATAATTTAATTGATATAATAATCCATGTTGAGTAATAATCTAGTGTTTATAATACATTATTTCATTTTATTTTATATGATGTTTTATGATGAATGAATAAAGTCTTGTTAGTATAATTCATATATTGTATTCATTGTTTCTGGTTCTATTTAAATTCCATGAAAATACAAATAAAAATTTATAATTATAAAAATACAGTTTATGAAAATAATATCCTTCCTTAAACCTAGGGTGTTACATTATCCAACATTAATTAATTTTGTCCCAATATTTTTTAATATCAAATATTAATAAAAATATAAATCCGTATCTAAATGTTTATCATTACTGAAGATATAGATTATAAATATATAATAACCTTTATATACTATAAATGTCTTGTTAATATATCATTCCCCTCATAATAGGAACATGGTATATTTTTCAATGATTTCATCCAAATATAAATCTATAGTTATGTCATAGGTGTTTCTGGAGACAAATTTTCTATATATTAATTTTCATAGTCCTTTTTAAACATATTATTAAAACAAAAAGGACTATGATAAAAAATAATAAAATAATTGTGAATTTCTATATGAATATGACAAAATAATACTAAGATACCTTATCCCATGAAACCATAATTTAAAATTATGAATCTCATGGGTCAACAATTCCAACCTAGGTTCTTACAATAAATGTAATTTTTTAAAATAGACTATTCATGATTCTTTTCTTTTTATATTATCTAACCTTATTAGGTATTTATTAAATCTTAAATTTCAATTTTTATTATTCATAATTGTTTGTATAGTTAATTTTAATTGACCAAATCTTTTCACATATGAGCATTAATCTTTGTATGCAGTTGGCATTTTTTCCTTTATCCAGGTAATGATTAATTTAATACCCAATGAACCCCCTTAGGAAATATATATATATATATATATATATATATATATATATATATATATATAATTTCTAAATCCTCTATATAGTTTTTTTATTTATAAAAGGATATCATTTCTATTAAAACAACATACTCAAGAATTTACCAAAATATTTGGTTGTTATATTATATGTAGAAATATCTATAGGATTTTCAATAATGTTATTTATTATTGGTCTCCAAAATTAGATAAAACAATCCCTAAAAAATTACACCATGATATAATAGTAACTAAGGAACTGTAGACAAAATATTTTTTAGATTGATGATAAAAAAATGCCTAACAGATAAGATTACCCAACATATGAGATGACCCAATATGAAAAAAATATTTATTTCAAATAATTTATAAAATATAAGAATTTAATTTAACAATAAAAAAATACATAGAACCGTTGATTTATTGACATTAAAAACTATATAAATAATAAAATATTTTTACAGTACATGTCAATATGTCACCAAAATTTATCAACAGCAGACTACCTTTTTAGGCTTCTTGTTAGTTATACTAATTTTTTATACATAAAAAATTGAAACATAAGAAATGGTGGTCATTAATAAATATGTAATAGAAATGAAATTATTATTTCATCAAGCTTTCTATAAAACAAATATGAGAAAAAAAGAGAATGTGATAAATATCTTATTAATTGAATATGTAATAACTTGATTTATCTCTTTAAGTCATGATAATAGGACATGTAATCTAAAATGAAAAATATATACAAAAGAAAAAGAGTTTTGATTCATGAGATAATAATCTTAATCCCTAGATGACAGTCATATGCATACAAATGTAATTTAACCTATTATCATGACATAGAAATGAACTTCTTCCCAAACATAATCATAGGGGGAATCATCTTTGTCTGTCACTAATCACTCCCTAACTATGGTGGAAAACTTAATTTCAATCATGTATATATATATTATGAGATATAAACATGTTACCACTGAAGTAGAGAGGTTTAACCTACCTAAACTGTATCAGGTGTTTATCAGACTAATTACATATTAAGTCATTAATATAACAATACATTCTACTGTATTTATTTTAACCCAATCATCTCATGGATTTATCATACCCAACTATCCCCTAAATTTATATGAACCATTCTGTCTCATCAATTTATCATAACCAAAATATCTTCATTATTTATCAAACTCATCACAATCTTTTATAATCATTAATACATGTGTGTTCTCTACACAAAACCAATCATTTATTGTATTCTAGGTAACGCTTGTAAATAAAATAGTTTTTCAACATTTCTATTTAGCATCACAGAAATTCTCTTGAAGAGTTATGTTAGTTCATACATAATATTTAATAACCCAAATTATGTATTTCAAAATGGGATTTATATGAGGGATTGAAAAAACTAATTCTATATGAGCAAAATATATTATAGTTGGAGAGAAAAATGGATGTGAAATAATGAAAAATATATCTATAGAATACATTTCTTAAAATTTCAATAAAGAGGAAAAAAAATCAAAATTATAAATAATTTTCAATAAGGAAAAATTAATGAATTAATTTTCAATCTATACATTAATATAAATCCAAATAATGGATCCCTGATAAAAAAATAAAAATATTCCTTAGAAATTGTGGTTTGGATGATAAATATATGAACTTGGAAGGTGATTTTTTTAATATTTAGAAAATATCTTTATTAAAAACACAAAATAAATTTATTTATAAATAATTCACCAATAATATTTAAATAGATATTTGATTTTTTATAGAAGTTAATTTAATTAGGATTAAACAATAAAATAAGTGAACATTATTAGGAAGAGTGAACAATGAAATATAGTTTAATAAAATCTATTTGTAGGAAATGTGAATTATTAAAAACATCATATAATTTTATAAAGAAGAATATCAATCAATGAAATTACCAAAAAGATAAGTGTGAAATTATTTATAATTTAATAAAATAAAATAATACTACCATTGGTAAAAACCAAAGTCAAAGAGTAATTGTTGAGTATCCAGAGAATAATTTTAGTCAATAAAACCCATTACATATTAATATACTCATTAATAAAAATCCTTTGAAGGATAGGAAATAAAAATAAACTTCTGATGAAATTAATAACAGATAATTTATGTTATTAATAATTTAATAGGTGGTATACATATCATGTAAAAGATATTGGATGAATAAAACAAAACATGCCATAAAGAAAAGAATATTGAGATAAAACACCCTTACCATGTATGCCTTCTTAGTTAAACACACTCTAACATGATGTGAAACAAAAATATTTATATTTATCACTTATTTAAAAACAATTATAAAATATATTTATAAACCTAAAAATTTATTGTACCAATTCATAATATATGTTTAGTTACATATTATTTTCATTAATAGATGCTTGAAATTTTGATTGTTTCATGCATCCCATCACATTCCAATGTTGATTGAATTTCATTTATTAATATTTTATAATTACTATGTTAAAAAAGATAATAAAATATGTGCATCATAGTTATTTATAATTTAATTATTTAATTATTTTTTAATTTAATTCGGGATTTCTTAAGACTAAAAAAATAATTATCTTATTTCGATAAATTTTTATGAACAATATTAATTTATTAATAATGAACTAAATATTAAAAAATTCATTATAAAAACATAGAAAATATTATTTTATCATTTATTTATAATAATTCTATTGATTTATTTTATATAGACACACATGATTGAAATTTTTATCATTTATCAGATGAGTGGTTAAATCAGCCCAATCAATAAAATACTATAATAACAAGGTCATTATTGTTAATGAAGTGATTCCATTGAGAAGATATAAATATTAGATAAAAATATATATTTTATATAGGCCTTTTTATATGATGAATAATATTTTATTTTATTTTAATTAAATAATTTTAAATTTTAATGATGAAATATCTTTCTTCACCGAGATAGTAGTCTGCACCCACACATAAGCTATATTCTAGTTTTCAAAAGATTATATAGTAGGTACAAATTAGGTTATATTAATATAATATTAATAATGTTTAATAGTATTAATAATATTTTTATTAATATTATTTATTAATTAAATACACCCCTTTTTAATAACCTTGTTGGATAGTAGTGAATAACAGATCACGTTTCTAATGGTGGCTATAATCCACAGGTAAAAAAAGTAACATTTTTATTTTATGAAAAGTTTACAGGAAATTAGAAAATATGAATTAAATAAATATAATAATATTTATGTATAATTATTTTACATTTATAAAAATTTTATTATAGGTATATTAGATTCAGAGGAGGTATGAGATAAAATAATGAAATAGTAAAGAGATATGGGAATTTGGGAATTTCGCCATTCTCTCTAGAATAGATCATTTTAAAATTTTATTTAAACATTGAGATATGATATATTTAAAATTTAAATACCTTTATAAAGTTTCTATGATTGTTTTGGAGTTATTTGGAATGATTTTGTTTATATAAAAGATGGTTTGGATGTGAATACAATTGGAGTGGTCATAGATCATTTTAAAGGGGAGTGGATTGTAATTTTTTTAATAATATAAATAGTAATGTAATTATTGAGTGGTCATGTGGATACAATCATTGAAATTAATGGAGTGGAGTAATAAAATTTTTTAATAAATACTAAACATTAAAATTTTATAAATTTTCCCAACATGTTTTTAATCTTCTATTCTTAGATTTTTCATTTCTACCATTTATGGTTTTTTCTATGGTAATTAAACTTTAACTATGTAATTATTTTTAATACCTATTAATAATATGAGACATTGATACATTATTTTTTCCTGATTATTAATAATATAAAATCTATTTTTTAAACTAAAATTTCTAATGTTGGTAGAAATTGATTTTATTACGATCACACATAACTGGTAAAAAACAATTTAAAAAGTTTAGTTTCATGCTTAAATATTTTTATTAAGATATCATTATCAATATTATTTATTTATATGAAATTGAATTTTTTATTTTTAACTAAATGAGATTAATGTATCCTTAAAAGTAATCCAAAACCTAATTCCCCCCTTTTGATACATTTTAAAACGAAACAATCCTCCAACTGTTTTTATTAGAGTAAAATATTATTTCTACTTAGAAAATTTCAGAAACTAGTTTATAGAAATATAAAAATATATTTTTACACATTTTATTTGAATTTATAAATATATATATTGTATATAAAAAATTATACATATTCTTTCAAATCATTCTTGTATTTAAAAAATTTCATTTAATTAACACTTTAAAAAATTAGTATTTTTCATTATTCACCGAAATTTTATAATATTTTCATAAAATATCCAAAATTTATCCTCATACAACAAAAAACGATGGATTCAATAAAATAATAATCTAATCTTATAATTGTATTTTCTATAATGTTTTAATATCATTTAAAAATGGTAATATAAAATATAATGAAAATATATTTTCTTTTCTTTAATGACATTTTCAAATAAGAGCTATAATTGTTTTCATTTCGAATGATTTTTAAATAAATTATATTAAATATATTATTCATTTAAAAATATATATTTCCTTTATTTAACCATAACAAAATTTAGTTTCTTAAAATGATAATGTATTTAATTTAAAAGGCCATTTCCTAAAAAGATCATTTTTTATGTATTAAATGAATTTGTCCATAATAAATGCCTTGTAATTACTATCTAATGGATATTAATTTATTTATTTTCCAAAATATATATTAATAAATGAAATTAATGTCACTCATGAGTGATTATTAGATAGAAAATGAAAATACTTCAATAATAGTTTATTAGAAAATTTAACTTTTATATTTAATAATATTTACCCAATATAATTATTAATAATTATTTATATTATGAGAAAATTATTTTATTTATCCATTCACATTAATATTTTTTTAAATCCATAAGTATATCATGTCATATCATTTTTTAATGATGATAATAATAACAATATGTGATTTATAAATATATATATTTAATATTTTTTATAATATTTATTATTATTGAGTTATATTACATTAAATTTACTAATAACAAAAAATGTAGTATTCATATTGGAGATAGTAATATCTTATTACCACATTTTAAATGAATCTATTTTAAAAGACCCTATTTACAATTGATTGATTTTGATGCTATATATTTCCTTAATAAACTCATTCACTCCATTGACAGATCATAAGTCACACTTATCATTTACATAATAATCATTTTAAGTACGACAATATACTTTACATTTTAATGATTTTATTCTTCTTTATTGATTTTAAATGTTTATTTTTTATCCCCACGGCTTAATATGATCCAAAATATCTTATATGGGTGAATATTATAAAAAATTATATTTATTATACCCTTTTAATATATTCAATTTTATATTTATAATAATTCATGGTGAATAATTATCCATAGTGTATAATTAATAGTTTTATGGTATTTTATATTAATGATTTAATATAAATGAATAATGGACTATTATTTAAATTCGTATATTTCATGGCTTCTTCCCTAATCGATTTAAATTACTCTAAAAAAATACACAAAACATAATTTATAATTAAATGTGATGGAAGTAGAGACAGTGAGGGTATCCGAGGCTGGCCTGTAATGGGTGAAGGTGGTGATAGGCTCTGGCCCTTGTCCTATTGCTGAAGACTCATTGAGGAAAAAATCAGTCGCCTCTTGAAATCTTGGGGTGGATGATTTTCATGGAAGACTGAAGAGGGATCTGGGGGTGAGTATAGATAGTAATGTGAACATGGGTTCATGTAGGGATGGCGTGGTGGTACCCAAAGACATGGAAGATCCTGTTTATAAGAAATATGTGGGGAATGAATCTTGCATGCTCTTGGAAGGGAGATCAAATGAAGGAAAAAACAACCATTTAGAGACTACAATGGCTTTGCAGTCAGATCCTCCTATAGCCAAAGCATCTGAAGTGACCAATGGAGTCTGCGAGGACCTAGACACTGGTGATGATTCCAAGATCCTGGTTCTTGAAGACACCTCAAATCATTTTCAACATATGGGATAGAGAATTCAACTGGAGGGAGCTTCACATATTCCAAAGCAGGTCAGGAGGGCTCATATTTCTTATTATGTGAAGGTAAAATCTACAAGATTGAAATTCAACTCTCAAAACTAATTTGTAGTATTATGTGGAGAGAACGACCATGATTCTATGGAGAGGAATGTGATAGAGGTTACCCAAGGAAAGACCACCATGGTAGATGTGAATGTTTCTCCGAACGATATAGATGATACTTCAAACTCCCCTATGAGCCCAAGGAAGTGGTCATTGGGGAGAAATATCTCAGATCGTCTTCACCGAAAGGTAAAAACGATAATATGGTCTCTAAAAATTGTATTATGAAAAACCGCAGGCCACTACGTAAGAAGGTGTACTTTAACCAACCAAGCCCTCTTATTACTTTCTCTTCATGTAAGGGGTTGTTTCCCTTTCAGGATCCTATTATTGCAGGCATCACCCCCACGAGAACGTACAATGGTTCTGTCGAGCACACAATGGTCGACACCTCCAATGTCCAGGAATCTACAGAATGAGAGGATGTTGTCCCTGACACGTTCTCAAGTGGTATGTTGATTGACCCTAGGATGCAACGTACGTTAAGGCACACTGAAGATACTCAGTGAATGATATCATTAGTTCTTGAGCACATGGATCATCTAATTCACTCAAATGAGGATATGATGAATGAAGTTCAGGAGTTGAAAACCTCGAAAAATATGGGAAGACCACTTTGTGTTAGAATCATTACGGAGCAAGGTGAGTGGTTTGATATGTATACCCTCATTTTTCTCTTGGAATTAAATATATAGAATATTCAAAACAAGGAATATAGGTGAGTTACGGAAAACATGTCACTTCCATATAATTTCATCTTAAAAGAACCCCCAAGAATCATAGGTAAATTTCATCCCCATGATATTGTTTAGGGAGATGGATTAAAATCGGGTAAAACTGTTTATCATAAAATCAGTAGTTTCTTTTGATGTTTAATCTAGCAGCTGTGAGGGTTCTCATATTCCCCTTAAAAGTGTTTGAAAATAAAAAATTTATGTTGAGGGAGTTTATAGAAATATCTCCTTCCTAACAGGTTATTTTACATTAGTAACGTCAAAACACATTCTTCATTGGTTGGAGGTGGGAAATCCAAAAACTAATTTACCAATTATAATAGTAGTTTATAGTTTCACAAGCTAAGACATATAAAATTACAATAGTTTTAAATTGTGTCTCTCTAGTGTACACTCATCAAAATAAGGTTAAAATTCCTCAATCAATGTTCTAACAAAATGAATGGAGATAGATGAAAATATGTACTATTTATCAGCTTGTTTAGTGATTATTATGTCATTTAGTGGGATGATGTCCATTGAATCATAAGTTATGACAATTCATATTATACCATTTTATGTGTAAGGCCCTAGCCATAAACAATACATAATCTTGAATTATGTTAATAATTCACATTGGACATCATTTCATGTTTATAGTTTTAGATAATTAGGACATAACATATACTTAACAATCCAAATATTTCATTTAGACACTTCTACTCAGTATCCCTCTTTTCATAAAATAAAAAATCATAAAAAAAGAATCATGATTAGTTCCACGTTTTAATCATTATGAATTTACCTAGATCTCATATTTGACCCTATTAATCTTTATGTTCTATCATAAACATTTAAAAAATTGGTGTGAGCATAAATATCTCATTAAGGGATACACAATGTAAGAAAACTATTAGGTTTTCAATAAAAAACCAAGAATACTTTATCACAATTAATACTTTTTACATTTATGAAGTAATAAATACCCTTTACTGAATAAAATATCATTGATTACCCTTCTGTAATCAAAATATTACTATAAAATCCATTGAAAGAACACATAGCATATGAATTTAACCTGAGACATAAACATAGTTTAATGGAATTCACATACCGTTGACATCCACAAATATCACTAAATGGAATAGCTATATGGCCGACTTCCATACCCAGTACGTTGGATGTTTTAACACAAACACCCATCATTGTTTATCATGGAAGAACCCATCATTTGGTTTATCATGTAATAACCCATCGAATTCCCATGTACTATTATAAAATCATTAAAAAATATATCAAATATAAACACTTCACGAATAACATTTCATTTCCAATAAAAAGAAATTATTTCAAGATATTGAAATAATAAATCAATTTCAAACACCATTTTAATTACCAAAACACCCAAAAAACATAATGTGGGTTCTCTTTTTCATTTTAAAAAATAGTAAAGGTTATAGAGGAATCCAAATAACGATTACAACGGCGGAGAGGCCATTGTCACCTCAAATGTTAAAAAATTTCTTTTGTCATTTAGTAAAAAACATCATAGAAAAAGAGTCCCTATCAAAGATATTAAGTTACAAAGGGTTTATTATATACCTTACAAAATATTGAGGTGTATATTATCAAAACATGACTCACTGAATAATGATTTAGACCAAGTCCCTTACATCGTGTTGGACTTAACTCGTTCGTTCTTTAATTTACTAAATAACAAAATTATTTTTATTTCTACTTTCTTAAGAAAATATTTCATGTTTATTAATTTTTTTATGTCACTTATTACATTTATATAACAATTAGTTAGTTATTTTATTTCATACTGGGCATTTTTCGATTATCAGTACTTTAGTAAAAAATGAACTAGTTATAATTACAAATTGTCCACATGGGTAACAGTCCATTTTTTAAAAATTGATATTAATGATTTACATAATATATATATATCATATATATGCATTATATATGCATTTTTAATAGTTTATATCATCTAGATATGTTAAAATGAAACACATCGTTTATATAGACAGTAAGACATACATAAGCCTGGACACTACTTTCATTTTTTTCCTTTTTAATGGAAAAAAACCAAATGATACATAGTTATATTATTATTCCAAAATAATATCATATTTTAAATAAATTACATAATTTCATCAACATAATCCTTTATATGTTTCATGTATATAATGAATGAGTAATATCACTTAGAGGGGGCAGTTGCCCGCACTTCCTCAAATCAAATTGTCATATTTACCAATTATGGAAACCATAAAGTCATTATATAAATGAAATATAAATAATCATAGATAAAATATAATTAAAATATATATCACAGATAAATACAGTTCCATATTAGTGGCCTGCATAAGAGGTGGTAAGAGATAATTGAACAATCATTGTTGTGTGAGGCAGTTGTTCGTCGTCCAAAAAAACATTATGTTCATATCCATTAGATGGAGGTGTGTGGAAGTGTAGTCTGAATCCTTATCATAATAAAAATCTTGTATATTGAATATATGAGGGTTGTTATGTTAAAAAATAATAATAAGTGCATAGGGAGTGAAGATGTAAAATAAATGAAGAGAATTTGAGGGAATAAGGTAGCTTAATTTCGGGTAACTCCCTTTGGTTTGAACAAAAAGGATTTCTTGAAGCACATTCTGCCTATATTAAGGATAATAAGTGTAAGATAGGGATTTTGAGAGATTATTTGTGAATATTTTGGATGATCCAATGGTTCTTGTGATGTGTTAGTAATTTTTAGAGTTGATGGCTTTTTATAAGTGGGAGGAGGGGATCTTTATGAATGTTTGAAAATATTATTTTATCATATACTAAATTTCGATTTCAAAAGGACCCAACTCATTTAATTCAAAGATAAGGTGAATTATGTTCTAAATCCTCTCAGAAAATCGGTTTTAGAGAAGTTTAGGGAAAAAATATAACCTTATTTTTTTTAGCTTTTTTCCTTTAGTTAACTAATTTATCTTTTACTATATCTTCTTGTATATTATTACTATATTGTTTATATATTAAAAATAAAATTTCAAAAAACACAAAATGGATCATTATTGACATTTGTAACATTATATATGTCATTCAGATGAATATTTTCTTTTTTGGACTATTTAATCATTTAATAAAATAAAAATAATTTTTAAACCCATTTATGCTAATTTAAAAACTATTCATATGAGGACTTCTAAAAAACAAATAACAGCCATTTCTTTCAAAAAACCAACATTAATACAAATATAACAAGTTATAATCATCTATAAAATTCATGTATGGCATATAATGTTTCAAAATATATTTATTTTAATATTTTTAATATCATTTATTTAAAACGTTCATTAATGAGTAAATCAATACATCATGATTATTTCATAAATAAATATATTTATTTGATGTCTAATAATTATAAATAAAATCCCATGATGTAGGAAATCGTATTATATTTTTAATGACTATTTATAGTCGAAAATATCACTTATATAACACATTATATTTTTTTTACTAAGAGATATATGTTTATGTTACATTTTTCTTAACATTAAATTAATTTTTATAATGTTTCATTTTCAATTTCAAGTGGCTCCTTGTTATCCCAAAATAGAACCAAGAATTACCATTTTAAGATATGTGTCATTATATAGGGTTTGGACACATTTTAGGGTAATTTAATATTATTATAATATATTTTTACCATTATTTACCAGAGTTTCCTTTTTTATTCTTGTAAATAAAATATTTACTAAAGATATTATTTATACTGTCTAAAAATAAAAGTTATGTTTTTACAGAATTTATACCTCCTAATTCAAAATATTGTATCCATTTTTTCAAATTCAAAATACAAAAGTTACAGAAATTAATTTAAAATTAATTTCCATTGTCAAAACCAAAAAGCGTGTTTTTATGAAATAATAACTATCAAAATGTTGAGATGTGTTTATGTGAAATTAAAAACTAAAATTACTTCTAATGAAAAAATTGGATTAAATGTTAAAAACATAGTCTAATTAAACATTAAAACCAATTATACAGATAATCTTACTATATTAATAAATTAGATTAAAAGACAGTTGTGAATTAAAATGCAGTATTTTTAACTATTCATCAAGAAATGAACATCAATAAAGAAATACCCAAATTTTACCTAATGTAAATTTTTATTTCCCGCTTCTGAAAAGGAAGTTTATTTTGACATATGGAACATATAAAAGTGACAAAAACTTTATTTAAAATGGATTTTTCTTTCTAATGGCAATAAATCGACTTTTTGAATTATATTCGAGTATTTAATGCTTAAAATCAAAATCATTCTTATTTAAATGTTCTAAAACATACTGGATAAAAGTAAAAACATTTGACAATCATGATTAATCATATTTTAGTTAGTTCTATTCATTTAATCCAACACAATCGTTTGGAATTAACTACTAAATAAATAATATTATTATTTTATTATTTTTTTGTATAACTCAATGTTTTGTGCAACATAAGATTTTAGAGAAACCCGTTGTTTCGTGTCGAGTATGCTATTAGACATATAATCCACATGAAATTAAAATTAATAATTAATTCAAAAAAATAAATAAATATGAAAATTTCATATTCTATATTTTCCTAGGATGATACACCCTTCCCCATAATTATAAATTGTGTCCTCGCTATTTTGAAATTGGCTTGGAAAAATAATTGAAAGGCCGATATCTGAAAAAGAGTGAATAAAATGATCTCTTTAAAAGAATGAAAGATATATAAAAAAGGTTACCCGAGATAATCCATACTAGGATTCCATGAATATATAGATATAGAGGAGAAACTAATTGTCATGTTCTGATGGAGAGTGATAGAAAACATGATCAAGAGAAAGTTAACCACTAAGAAACCACAAACTTGTGATAGGTTAACTGTCCATTCAATTCATAGTAGGAAAACTAAATTTACAATGTTGTTGTTTTACTTTTCATTTAATAAAGGTGGATAATTTATTTATGATGTTGTCTATGGAAATAAAGAAATATACTTACCTTTTAATTAGAGTTTCATTCTTAATAAATTTATACCGCAAACTCATCATGTCTCCAAAATATGAGTATTCATAATGGAAAGGTCACACATGAAGTACTAAAATAAACATCTATATAATCCCACAATCCAAAAAAATGAACTATATATTTCCCCTATCATTAGACATTAACCAAAACCAAAATTGTTATTACATGATCAGATAATCCTTGATAGATAATCTTTTCTAAAAGGAAATAATAATTTTAATCTCCTAAATTGATCAAAGTGTACACAATGTTCAAAAAACCTATTCAATACAAAATTTTCCTTAAAATTCATCAATATATTCCAAACTAATATTGATACCCAATAATCAAAAGGATTTAATCACATAGTCTTCCATAGTAAATCTTAACATTTGTCTCTAAACAACATCAACTACTCATAATGACTCGTACTGAAAAGTAATTAACCTAATCACATGTTATCAATGATAGGTTAATCTTATCCATAAATAACCCAAATATATCGATACATATATTATTACAAAATATAATTTCAACCATTACTCCACAAATGAAACACCAGAGTATTATATTTTCCTTAGGCATAAATTGTTTCCCCAAAAGAGAGTGTCTTAAAAAATAACTGATATCAGTTAATCACCAAACGGTCTTTCTATACTAAATATATCCATCTGATAAAAATAAGTTCCCAAAATCAACTTAATATTGGTCCATAAAATCATTTAACTAAAAAAAATAAGTCAAATTAACCAATGACCCATGTAGGAAAGTGGTAGGTTCTAAATACTAATCACACTTTAGTTGTGGGTTCCATTCCCGTAGTTTTGTTCAACACGACAGGTTGTCACTCAGACCTCATGTTGTCCTTTTTCAAAAACTGTAGAATTTTATAAGATTCCCAAAAATGAGATAAATTCCTCTACAATAACCATATCATATTTTAACCACAAATGTTATATAATACCTATCATTTTCATCCCTAAATATAATAACCAATAATTACCTCGAATTCAAGGATCATATAAACCTAAATGGTTCTTTATAACTATATTTATAGAATAAAATATGATACATCCTTGAATAACATTTTCACATATCAAACATTATGTTTACACATACTAAAATAGGTATTCCAAAGTAATCCCATCATCAAAAGAGAATACATACTTTTAAGCTTTTCATAATCCAAAAATCTAGCATAACTCTTGAATCCCATTGTGTAGAATTATTGCTCATTCAACACTCTCCATGATCCATTAACCATTCATTCCAAACTTATTCTGTAATACTTCATTCCTTCAAATAGTATCATGAATCATATCCTACGATTCAATAATGTCAAAAAATCAGCTAAGAAATAATACATAACATTCATTGTTTATTTTCAGTTTCTTTTTCCTTAATTTGAATGGAATTAGGTATTGGTAATCATATATTTGCACAGTCCTACTGATCTCATTCCTTAACATTATTTGTAGGAAATCTATTTTTATAATTTCTATGAACACCAAATTTAAAACATTCAATTGATCCCTTAGAAATAAACGTATTTCCCTTCCATAGAGTTAATTGGATGCTTCCTTTTTTAATGCAAGGTTCTTGATTTACGACCTTCATTAACACATCAATAGTATCTTACCATACCATTGAAACATTTTAATTTTTCATTCCTTCCACATCATTGATACATATGATTTTTAATAAACTTATCTTTATGATTATTACCTGAACTGCCGTAGGGATCTGTTTTTTGCGTAAACGATGCCTTATAAAAACCACCATGGTTCCAGTGGTCAATTAGGACTCCATATAGATGGTTGAGAATGAACCAAAGAGTTTTAATTTTATCTCTAAATTCATTAAGTTTCATTTTCAGAAAACCATCACAGTTTTCTTCACATCCATTGTTACATTGGTTCCTGTTAGATCCATCCATTTACTAAAACAAAAAAAAATACTATGAGTATATCTTTAAAATCATCATATACACTATTATGAGGAGGGTAAAAAATATGATATACTTATTCATGTTATCATGTACTCATTCTATATATCTAAAATAACTACAAATCATTCAAATATTCTAACCATTACGGTTATGCCACTTAAAATGAAATAACGCCCTAACCTCTATAGTTTTCTAAACTAACCTCTGAAACCAACAGTAAGGTCCCTTCCTTTAACATTACATAATATTTAATTAAGCTAATTTTTCACATTGAGGTTCTTTTCATGTTTATAGTTTTAGAGAATTGTGTAATTACATATACGTAACAATTTTAATATTACATGTAGACACTTCTACACAATATCCATTTTTTTCCTAAAATAAAAACTCATAAAAGAAAATATAAATGAATAGTTCCATGTTTTAATCATAATTAATTTTATATGATCCCATCCTTGACCATATTCCACATTAAGTCATGTGAAAAGATTTTCAAGAACTTGGGATGATCATAAACTACTCAGTAAGGGATACACAATGTTGGAAAACTGTTAGTTTTTTAAAACAACAAATAAACCATGAATACTTTATCATAAGTAATACTTTTCACCGTAATGAATTAGTAAATACTATTCACTAAATAAAATCTCATTTATTTCCCTTTTTTAACACAATGATTACCATAAACCCCATAGAAATCACACATTACATATAAAGGTAACTTGGGACATAAAGATACTAAAATTAAATAACCATACGGTCGACTTCCAGACATAATAGTAAATGGAACAGCCATACAGTCAACTTCCATACCCAATGCATTGGTAATTAAAATGTAACCATCCATCCTGGTTTATCATGGCATCACCCGTCATTTGCTTTATCACGTAACCACCCGTCAACTATCTAATTACCATTATAAAATCATCACATATAAATCATTTCAAATATAAACATTTCACTAATAAAATTTCATTTGCAATAATAATAAATTATTTCAAGATAATGAAATAATAAATCCATTTCCAAATCCATTTTCAATACCAAAACACCCAAAATCAGAATAAGGTGTTTCTTTTTCTTTTAAAAAAACATTATGTCTTATAGAGGAAACCAAATTAGGATTCTGGCGACAGAGATTTCATTGTCACCGGAAACGTTATAAAAAATTAATTTTGTCATTTATTAATGAATTTCATAGAAAAATATTCCCTTTTAATGAAATTAAAATTCAATACTTATTTTGATACACCATATAAAAGAAGAACATGTATATTATCAAAACATGCCTCAATGAAAGGATAACGAGGCAAAGTCTCTTACCTCATGTCCGACATGACTAATTTGTTTTTTAATTTCTTGAATAATAAATATTTGATAATTTATACTATATTTATAACCATTTTTGTGTTTATTATTCGTTTTAGTTCACTTATTAAATTTCTATAATAGTTATCTAATTATTTGAGTTCATATTGGACATTTTGTCGATGTCCAGAACATGAATAAAAAATGAACTTGTTATAATTACAAATTGTCCATGTAGTCAAAATTCCATTATCTACAGAATTATATCAATGATTTATATATAATATATATAACATATATCAATTATATATGTATTTATAATAGTCAATTTCATTTGGATATATGATAATGGAGTGAACCATTCATGGAGACTGTATGTTGAATGTACGCATGAACAATACTTTCATTTCATTTTTATCATTTATAAAAGAATGAAAACCAAATGACACATAGTTATATTATTACTCCAGTATAATATAATATTTTATATACATTACATAAGTTCATTCACAATATCCTTTATATGTTCCATGTAAGGTATGAATGAGTCATATCGCTTTGTGGGTGTGGAAGTATGCACTTTCTCAAAATAAAATTATTGTATTTTACCATTATGGAAACCATACAAGAATGATATAAATGAAAAAAAAAGAATAATGGAGACAATATAAATATAATATATATCAAATACAAATATAATTCGATCTCAATAGACACTATAAGAGGTAGTAGGTGATAATTGAACAATAATTATTTTGTGAGGCAGTAGTTCACAGTCCATATAAATTGTATCTTCATATCCATTAGATGGAGGTGTGTAAAAGTTTAATTAGAATACTTCTCATACAAAAACCAAGTATATTTTGGATACTATTATTTTTATTTATAAAATTAATGAGAAGGTCAATGGGATTGAATAATTAAAAAAAGAAGAGAACTTAATGGAAGACTTTGCCTTTAAGTCCGGTAACTCCTTTTGGTTTGAAACAAAAGGCATTATTGAAGTTCCTTCTACCAATTTAAATGATTCTTGGTGGAATATAGGGATTTTGGGAGCTCATTTGAGCTGCCATCGGTTGAGCCAAGGGGTATTGGGAGGTGTGATTAATGGATTGAGGTTATGGATTTTTATAAGTGCGGGGAGGGGATCTTTAGGAATGTTTGAAAAATATTATTTTAATATAAACTGAATTTTGATTTCAAAAGGTACCCAAATAATTTAATTAGAATATATGGTGATTATTTTTCATATTTATCTCAGATAATGGCTTTTAGACATTTTTATGTCCATAAAAAAAACCTTATCATTTATTTTTACCCTTTAGTTAACTGATTTAACTCTTATCATGTCTTTCTATATATTCATACTATATGGTTAATATATTTAGAATAAAATTCCAAGTGATCCAAAATGGATCATTAATAACATTGGTAACATTATATATGTCATATGACCTAATATTATATTTTTAGGTCATTTTATCATTTAATAAAATAGCAATTATTTTAAAAACACGTTTATGTCAGTTTATAAACAATTCATATAATGACTTTTAAAAATCTTATAGCTTCTTTATTCTTTAAAACAACTTACATTAATCCAAATATAATAAGTTATAATCATCCATAAAATTTGTGTTTGACATGAAAAGTTTCCAAAAAATATATTTTAATATTTATAATCTCATTGATTTAAAACATTCATAAATGAGGTAGTCATTACATCATCATTGTGTCATAAATAATTAAATATATTTGATTTATAAAAATTATAAATAAAATACCGTGATATAAAAAATATTTTTAGATTTATAATGACTATTCATAATAAATTATATCACTTATATAACCCATTATAATGTTTTTTTAGCAATATAAATATGTTTATTTTACATTTTCCTTATCATTTAATTAATTTTTATAGAGTGTCATTTTCACTTACTAATGGCTCTATGGGGTCCAAAATCAACCCGGGGATGCCCATGGTTAGACATGCATTGACCATTAGGGTTAGGGCATGTGTTAGGGTCATTTAATTTTATTATAATATTATTTGTTACCATTATTTACTGGATTTACCTTTTAATTCTCGTAAATAAAATATTTAATGAAGTTACTATTCCTAATGTCTAAAAATAAAATATACCTATTTACTCAATTTAGAACTCCGAATTTTAAATATGAAATCCATTTACCTAAATTAAAATCACAGATAACATAATAATTAATTTGAAATTGATTCTCATTGTCAAAACCAAAATGCACATTTTTATGAAATAATAACTATCAAAAGATTGCATTTGTTTATATCTAATTATAAATTGAAATTAATTCCTATGACCAAAAATGGATTAAATGGTAATAAAATAATCTAATTAATCTATAAAACCAATTAAAAAAGTAATCAATCCTTATAGTAAAATTAGATTAAATTGATTTTTTGAATTAAAATGCAATATCATTCATTATTCATCAAGAAATTACCTTTATCACATAAATACAAAAAAATTTACCCAAAGTTTATTTTGATTTCCTGATTGTAATAAATATTTTTTTTGTTAAATATTATATATAAAAGTGACAAAAACTATATTTTAAAATTTTTTTCCATCGAAAGATGTTAAATAGATCTTTTGAAAAATATTAGAGTAATTCATGCTTAAAATCAGATTCATTGTTATTTTAATCCCCTAAAATCTATTAGATAAAAGTAAAAACATTTTAGAAACATGAGTAATAAAATTGTAGTTAGTTATGTTTATTACCACAAATAAAATATCTAGGCGTTAACAACTATTTAAACTAGATTATTATATTATTTTAGGTATAACAAAAAGTTGTGTGCAGTGAAAGATTTCAAAGAAACATGTTGTTGTGTGTTGAGTATGCTATCAGACATAACATCTCCTTGGATGTAAAATTAATATTTAATTCACAAATATAAATAAATATGAAAATTTCATAATTTTTATTTACCTGGGATATTACATTGTGGGATTATTTCTGCAATCTTAATGACGAGGGATTAAAATAAATATGATTCTAGATATAATGTTGAATCTTGGGGACCCTATATTCTTTTTTTCTCACCTATGTTGTATTTTTGAAGCCTTTAGATGCTATTAAGTATAAGGAACCATAGTTAGAGATTCATACAGAAGAAGGGTCATAACTAATTTATTTATTCATTCCCTAATAGTGTTATGAGCATGATCCACTAATTTTCATAATGTTCATTCATCGCACACCTATGAATTTCAATCATGTGATTTTTAACATTCCTCCATTCATTATTTAGGGGGAATGGATAACACATAATTTATATTCAACATGGTATTGTGTAATTTTACTTTACAATTATTAAACATCTTTTTTCCATAATTCCTTGAAGATACATAGTTCCATAATCTTTTGAGGTAGCATATGATGATATTGGATGTAGTTTGGGTGATCATTCACAGATGCTTCATCCTTTTTAATGATCTTTTGATAAACTATAATGTGTCTACCTATGGTTAAGATAAAATATAGTGGGGCCAAATTATTATGGATTGAATAAATTTTAATCTTTTTTTCCTTCATGGTAACATCAACTCAGTTATTTCATCATGATAATGAAAAAAGTTGTTTGAATTTTCCATAAGTTCATTATTGGTTTTGGTGACATATGATGATCTATTTCATTGTTTTTTAAATATGTCCCTTTTTATGTTTTTATTTTTTTCAAAAACTCTCAGAAACCACTTATACACATCATATGGAGGGGTATTGTTGAAAACCATCATGTAGGATCTCCACATAGATCAGAAGATATTATTAATATCGATACAATGATTCCATGGATTATTCCAGACACTAATTTCTTGGGATGAATTTTCTAAATCTTCCATTATCATCCAATTATTAATTTTATTTAACTCAATGTACAACTGAATTTTAAGAGGAATTGATGACTGATATTTTCTATTCATGAAACAAACCCATATGTAAGTTTATTATAAATGTAAAATGTATGACCTACTGATTAGCCACTGTAGGGGGCTAATATTCATTGCTAATATATGTAGTTTTCATGTGCCTTTCTATTCATAAATACCATTTTAGTGCATTTTACATTTTGAACACTCATTCTCATCATTTGTGCACTTCATGCCTAATGTGCACCAACTTAGGCCCAATGTTTCATCTGATTTTAAAGAATGTGAATATCCATGTTTTAATTTGATATTTTTGGAAATAGATATCCACTTAATTATGAACATTTTTTATTCAGGGATCAATGGATTATTAATAAATTATGATGGAGATATTTGGCGATTAAAGGAAACAATTCTGGAGAAGGCAGATTGTATATCATCCCACTGATCGGACTATGGAGCCCACAATACAATTCCAATGAAGCCCAAAATTTATTTAAGGATATAATACATATTGGGGAACAAATAATCCTTCTGGATCCAGTGCTAATTCGTCCTAAATGGTGGTGATTAAGGCGTCCCAAGTTGAAGATTTAATTTTGGGTCAGAGTCTGCAGCCCAGAAAAACAGCTCACCATTTCAATCATAGCTCCCTAACCACAACGTTTGTCGGGCTGAAATTTTAGATGGTGTTAGGGGACATCAAAGTATGCATTTAAGTATTATATGGCCCACTCAAATTCGGCATCCTAGAAGGTCCTTTAGGCGCGTCTTTCCGGTGGATGCAAGCTGGCTGCAACTTCGGGGCAAGAAGTGGAAAAGTCTCTCATCATTAATGTTCCACCCACCTTTTCCCAAAATAATTAATTAAAGGCACATGGGATGTTGGGGGATCGGCCAAGGCTTCATATTTTCCTATTTAAGGCAGGAGTGGTGGTGGATTTAGGGAGGTTGGGTTCTTTCTTTTCATTGTAATGTTATTATGCCAATTTGCCTTTGTAATGTTCTTCCTTCTCATGTAAGTTGTTCGAATCACCTTAGTCTTCAATAAAAGTTCTTCTTCTTCTCTTGTTCTGTTATTATCCTTATCACCTTGATACTGTTTCCTCATGGTGTGAATTTATTCACACCAAACCTTGTGATTTTGTTCACACAACAGTGGAGTGATCGTTATTTTTGTTGTTTTTACTTCTTCAATTCCACCCTCATAAGTCTACTTTCCGCTTCCGTTGAGAACTTGTCATCAATGGAGGGCTAGCTCTTTTATGTGTTGATCCAAAGGAGTGGCAAGGGGCAGTATTGAATGTTATTTCTCATGCCCTAAATGTTATTAATTTCTTTTAATTGAGTTTCTTTCATTCAATGATTTTTATTCTTCCTCTTCCTTATTGAATTTATTCACCCCACTTTCATGTGCTAATTACATCCTTTACCTTGGAGTGCTAATGAAAATGATCCTACAAGTGTATAGGTGATTATCATATGTTTTGATGGTTTTTAATCAGTAAGTGATGAGGTTAGTTTGAATTCATTGCATGAATCCTTCTCGAGTTAATGAAATTAAAATCGTAAAAAAGGAATTCATTCAATCCACCCCGAGCAATAACCTAGGATCAACTCATTTTCTCATAATTTGAATTCACATATATCTTTTAGTGATCTTTCAAAAAAATCTAAAATCAACCCATGTTGGCCACATCATAGCCAAAAATACATCTCTTTTTATTCAGTGTCTAAAGGTTCTTCTTAGGTCTCTGAGGATTCCACAACCCAAGCTACACTACAAGCGACCGCTTGACCATTAAAACTTGGGTAAATTTGGGCGAGACCAAATTTTGGCGCCGTTTGCGGGGACCAATTAAGTACCTTATATCCAAAAAACCTTCTTTCCTCACCCACATTCTTCTACTCTCACCCAATATCTCTTATCTTGTCCCTTTCTCGCCTTTTTTTTGGTGCATGTCCGCCTACACCCGCGATTTATCAAATAGACTAGTTAGGGTGGATAGTCCTAGGATAGGGGAGTCAAGTGCACCTAGGGGATTGTTTAAATCAGATCCAAATATTCTTGAAACCCCGAAGTCAGAACTTGAAACAAGTCCAATGGAGGTTCATCCACAAAATCAAATTGTAAACCATGGGGGGAATCAAATGGGAAACCAAAACCAAGAAGCTCCAAACTTAGGGAATGTAGTTGATCAAACCATGAACGACTACCTCACTCCTGCTTGGACCAATGCCCCCTCATGCATTAGACACAATTCTATAGGAGACACCAACTACACATTCAAACCCCATTTCCTAAACCACCTTTCATCCTTTCATGGGATGGAGTCAGAAATGCCATACCTTCATGTCAAAGAGTTCAATGACATTGTTGAAACCATGTGTCCCCCACATCAACTTGAATCTGCTAAGATGAGGCTCATTCCTTTTTCATTAAAGGATCGAGCTAAAAATTGGCTAAACAACTTGAGACCTACATCAATCCACTCTTGGGACCAACTACAAAGAGAATTCTACAAAAAATACTTCCCTCATCAAAAAACAATTGCACTTAAAAAGAGCATCCAAAACTTTTTTGAAAAAGAGGGAGTCATTTTATAAAACATGGGAGAGGTTCAAAGACACCCTAAACATGGTTCCACACCATGGTTTTTCTATTCCTGAACAAGTAAGAATTTTCTATGAAGGTTTGGGCCCGGGGAACAAACAATTCATTGACATGATGTGTAATGGTACCTTTAAAAACAAATCCCCAAATGATGCTTACGAGTATCTAGAAATCCTTGTTGAACAAAACCAAACATGGGGAACATCACCTTATTCTGAAAAGCCTCAAAGAACTACTGGAATGCATACACTTAGGGAAGAACAAAGCATTAGGGCGAAACTTGCAGCACTCTCTAGGAAGTTTGAAGAGATAGACCATAGGAAAACCAATGAAATCCAAACTGTAGACCTTGTTTGCACAATCTGTGACAAACATGACCACAAAACAGACAACTGCCCAACCATTCCATCCATCAAGGATGTTATTTTAGGAGGACCACCTGCTGAAGTCAATGCCCTAAACTTTCAAAAGTCTCAATACCCACACACATTCAACCCAAGGTATAATGACCACCAAGGCTTCCGATGGAAAGATAACCAACAACCTAGCCAACCACAAGGACCAAACCCCTACCCTACACAAAATTTTCAAAACCATAACCAATTCCAACCACAAATAATCCAATACCAACATCCTCCAGTCTAATTCCAATAACCCATCCAACAACCAAAGTATCCCCTTGGGATAACCCAACCAACACAAACCCCTTCCCAATCTGTCCCTCTCCCAATCCTTGAACAACTGTGCAAACAAATGGAAAGGATGAACTCAGAAGTCTCTTCCCTTAAAAAATAACTTCAAACCATAAAAACTGGAAAGGCACCCATGCCCACACAGGCCATTCCACAACAAACATCAAGGGGGGAGACAAGTTTCACTCAAACAACTCATGAACAACTAAAGGCTGTGACAGTTTTGAGAAGTGGAAAATCAATTTAGAAACCTGAACAAAAAGTCCAAAACCCGCCTGAAGATTCAAACTCTAATGAAAATTCAAATGAAAAACATGAACAAACTGATGATACTAATAAAAATGTGAAGGAAACAACTCTTCAAAAAACTACCCCACAACCTTCCCCATTTCCTCAACGCATAAGGGGGAAAACCAAGCCTGAATTGAGTGAAACATTGAGGGAAATATTCTCACAAGTAAAGTTGAACATTCCACTCCTCGATGCCATTAAAACCATTCTTGCATACTCAAAATACCTTAAGGACCTCTGCACATTTAAATGGAAATTCTCACATAAGAACCAAGTCCTTCTGGCAGCAAATGTTAGCACAACAATCCAAGGAACCCTTCCTCCAAAGATGAAAGACCCAGGATGCCCTTACATAAATGTTGAACTAGGAGAGAACAAAGTTGTCAAAGCCTTGTGTGATCTCGGAGCCAGTGTGAACCTCATTCCTTATGCTATGTATTATCAGTTAGGGCTCGAAGAACTCTAACCCACATCTGTCACTCTTCAACTTGCTGATCGTAGTATTCGAGTTCCAAAAGGGATCTTAAAGGATGTTTTGGTGAAAGTTGAAAATTTCATTTACCCAGCTGACTTCATTGTTCTTGACAATCACCCAAGCTTAGGTCCTAGGGAGAAAACCCCAATCATCCTTGGTCGTCCCATCCTTGCAACAATCAACTCTGTTATCCGAGTCCGAAATGGGAACATGACCATCACCGTTGGAAACATGAGTCTAGACTTGAACATCTACAATGCAAACTCTCAAATTGGGGATGATGAAGAGATCCATGAGGTTAATTGGATGGGTAGTGTTGATAGTGAACTCAAGGAACATCAAGGAATTACCAAAGGATGTTTAAGTCAAGAAGAGATTGATTTTCATTGTTCACATGAGGTAAATTTGTCTCCTTGGCATGAATCTCTTTCAGATTGCTCTATTGATGATTTTCTAGAATCACCAATCAATGATACCATGAGTGAAATCAATAACATAGAGTCCATATCCCTTCATGAAACTACTCTAGCTAATTTAGTGGATGAAAATTATCTTCACAAGGAACAAATTTTTTCAAGGAATATGAACAAAGAAACTGAGTTCAATACAAAGTCTCGTCCTTTCTTGGAAAGTGATAACCACTCTGATCTTGAATTTAAGGTTTTACCTTCATCACTCAAGTATGCACTCTTAGGGGACAATCAATCCTTTCCTGTTGTAATTTCTTCCTCTCTTGAAGCCAATCATGAGAGGATGCTTCTAGATGTCCTTAGGAGACACAAGAAAGCCATTGGATGGACCCTATCAGATATTCCTGGGATTAGCCCACTTATCAGGACTCATAGAATTGTTCTAGAATCCGATTCAAAGCCATGTCTTCATCCTCAGCGACGACTCAATCCTAATCTCATGGAAGTAGTGAGAAAAGAACTTTTGAAATTGGTAAAAGCTAGTATCATCTATCCTATAGCTGAGAGTGAGTGGGTTAGCCCAATCCATGTGGTTCCAAAGAAGGCTCGAATCACAGTAATAACCAATAATGATGGAGAGATTCTTCCAACAAGGGTTATTAGTGGATGGAGAGTCTGTATTGACTATAGGAGGCTCAACTCTTGTACCAAGAAAGACCATTTCCCCTTGCCCTTTATTGATCAAGTCCTCGAGCGAGTGGCAGGTAATCAATTCTACTGCTTCCTAGATGGATTCTCAGGGTATAATCTAATCGAAGACTCTTTAGAGGATCAAGGAAAAACGACCTTCACTTGTCCATTCAGCACTTTTGCCTTCAAGCGCATGCCCTTTGGGTTATGTAATGCCCCTGGTACCTTCCAGCGGTGCATGATGGGAATCTTCTCGGACATGGTGGGGGATTGTTTAGAGGTGTTCATGGATGATTTCTCCATCTTTGGGGATACTTTTGAGGGATGCCTTCTAAATGTTGAAAAGGTTTTTTCAAGGTGTGAGGATAAGAATCTCATACTAAATTGGGAAAAATTCCATTTCATGGTAAGGGAAGGACATGTTCAAGGTCATCTATTATCTGGTAGAGGGATTGAAGTTGATAAAGCTAAGGTTGACATCATTCTTCACCTTCCCTCTCCTAAAACTGTTAAGGAAGTGAGGTCTTTCTTAGGACATGCTGGTTTTTATAGAAGGGTCATTAAGAATTTCAGCTCTATTTCTCGACCACTTTGTGCTCTATTGGTAAAAGATGCTCCATTTTTATGGACAGAAAGCTATGAGGAATCATTCTCTAAACTCAAGTCAACTCTTATATCTCCACCTATCATGCAATCTCAAAATTGGAAACTTTCTTTCGAGATCATGTGTGATGCAAGTGACTTCGCTGTAGGAGCAGTCTTAGGACAACGGTGTGAGAAAACTCCATGTATCATTGCTTATGCAAGAAAATCTTTAAATGATGCACAAATAAACTACACCACCACTGAGAAAGAGCTACTTGTTGTTGTATTTTCTTTAGATAAATTCAGGTCTTATCTCTTAGGATCACCCATCATTGTCTTCACTGACCATTCAGCCCTAAAATATCTATTCCAATAACAAGATGCCAAGGCTAGATTGATTAGGTGGGTCCTTCTTCTTCAAGAGTTCGATTTAACCATTAAGGATAAAAAGGGTGTTGAAAATATTGTAGCTGATCACCTCTCTAGGATGGAATTCAAAGACAACTCCCACCACCTCTCTGTGTCTGATTCATTTCCCGATGAGCACCTCTATTCAGTGATTGATTGCCCTTGGTATGCTGACATAGCAAACCATTTGGTGACGGGTGACATTCCAAAATTCGTGGGGACCCGTGCTAAGAGGAAATTCCTTTCTGATGTCAAACACTATGTGTTTGATGATCCTTACCTCTTCAAGTTCTGTCCTGATCAAATCATCAGGAGATGTGTTCTCGAGTCTGAGCAAGAGTCCATTCTAAAATTTTGTCATGGAGAGGCATGTGGAGGCCACTTTTCTACAAAGAAAACCACAGCAAAGGTCTTCCAAAGTGGTTTATACTGGCCGAACCTCACTAAGGATTCCTTCCAATACTGCAAAAGTTGTCCTCAGTGTCAGCAATTAGGATCCATTTCCAAAAGAAATCAAATGCTCCTCACTCCCATTCTAGTCGTTGAAATCTTTGATTGTTGGAGAATTGATTTCATGGGACCCTTTCCAAACTCTAAGGGAATCCTCTACATCCTCTTAGCTGTTGATTACGTCTCAAAATGGGTTGAGGCCATTCCAACCAAGACTAATGATCATCAAGTTGTGATCCGATTCCTAAAAGAGCATATCTTTTCTAGATTTGGAATTCCAAGGGCTATAATAAGTGATCGTGGAACCCATTTCTGTAATTGGCCTTTCTCTTCACTCATGTATAAGTATGGAATTTCTCATAAAGTTTCCACTGCATACCATCCTCAAACCAATGGTTAATCTGAGTTAGAAAATAGGGAGATTAAGAAAATTCTTAAAAAAACTGCCAACCCCTCTAGGAAAGATTGGTCTGAGAAACTCTTGGATGCTCTTTGGGCATATCGTACAGCATTCAAAACCATCCTAGGAATGTCACAATATAGGTTGGTTTATGGAAAAGCATGCCATTTACCTGTTGAAATTGAGCATAAGACATTTTGGGCAATCAGGAAAATGAATTTCGACATTTCTTTAGCCAAAGAAAAGAGGAAGTTAGATCTTAATGAACTTGAGGAACTTATGATGGAGGCGTATGAAAATTCCAGGATAAATAAAGCTAGAGTTCAAGCCTACCAATCTAGGAATATCAAAGTCAAACAATTTGAACTGGGAAAACCTGTGCTCTTGTATAGTTCAAAACATCATTTACACCCGGGAAAGTTAAGGTCTAGATGGTCAGGTCCATTCATAGTGCATCATGTGTACCCTCATGGGGCTGTAGAGATTCAGGATCCCACAAGTGGTAACATTTTTAAGGTCAATGGTCATAGGTTAAAACCATTCATTGAATCATTCAATAAACAGGAAATAGAGGTAGAGTTAACAGAGCCAACCTATGAACCAGGAAAAAATTGATGGATTTAGGATCCATGTCAGGCTAACGACGTTAAACAAAAGCGCTGCACGGGAGGAAACCCGTGGTCTTCATCTTTCTAATCTTTGTGACTCGTTTTTTTCCTTCTTCTGCATTTTGTTATTTAAAAAAAATATAGACTGTTGACCTAATCTTCTTTTATGAGTAAGGATGGGTATGAAAGGGGAGAATCGTATTCATCAGTGTCACGCGGTGTGATCCTTGAGTAATACCTTACCCAGAAAATATAAAGAAGACAATGTATCATCAGTTTATTTTATTTTATTTTATTTTATTTTATTTTATTTTGTAGGTATTTAAAAAAAATTAGATTTTTGACCTGTTCTTTTATGAGTAAGGATGGGTATGAATGGAGAGCACCGTATTCATCCGTGTCACGCGGTGTGATCCTTGAGTAATACCTTACCCAGAAATTTAATAGAAGACAATGTATCATCAATTTATGTTATTTATACCTTTTTTTAGGTTAAAAAAAATAAAAAAATATATATATTAAAAAAAATTTAAGGCATGTCATAGGTCATTGGGAAAAGCTGGTCACAACCGTCCAAGCCATTGGGAGATAAACCAGAACTGAAGGGAGACATGGGAATGCATTTTCAACATCAACCACCAGGTGACTTCATTCCATAATTTTCATTTTCAATGTCTTCGTTGAACTTCTATCCTGCCACTTCTATGTTTCAATTCTTTAAACACTGGGGACAATGTATTCCAAGTTGGGGGGGAGATGAAAATGTGTGGAAGGAAAAATGTCATTAACCTTGAACATGATAACACACATTCCAAACTCTGAAATTGGATATCAAATAATTTTGTATGCCTTGATTCCGATTTTAATGCAAGTTTATGTTCATGTGCATAGTTATTGGAAAGTGTTGTTGTCCGATGTGATTTTTCACTGTTATATTTTCATCCATTTAATAAAAAAACACAATGCACGTCCTCTAGATTGTGGGGTCCTAGTTTGAGTTCTTGGGGACCCATAATAAATAGCATAGGATTGGCGATCATTTTAATTTTAACATGAGTATTCAAAAAATAAAAATTGCGCGTAGAGCAAAGAATTGACCTAATGTGTGGCTTTCGGCACTTGGGGATCGCGACTCCATTGTTGTCTGACCCAGAGTTGGGAATTTTATCTCTATTTGTGGTAATTTGAATTTGTTTTTGATTGATTTAACTCGAGATGATGCCTGAGTATGTGAGCTTCACTTGGTGCCCTAAGGTCTTTGAGCCTGGGAATCATCGGCAAAGTCTTGCTACATGGGTTTACTCGATTGAGTTCAATTTCAATTACCATGGAAAAATTGGAAAAAAAAACCCAAAAAAAAAGAGAAAATAAAAATTGAGTACTCATCTTATTATTAAAATTTGATTTCTCCTAGCGCTTCCATCTTTTTTCCCTCGAATGAAAATTAACCCCCATGTCTATTGTGACACACAACACTTCATCATGCTTAATTGAATTTGGATGAAATATGGAAATGAATTTGAACAAAAGAATGAGCTTGGGCTTGAGATATGCTTATGGACATAGCTTGTTTTAAATGATTTTGATGGGTTTCATAATTGTTTGGTATGTGATATTTGGGTGAGAAATGTGTATTAAAATGTTTTTGGAAAAGGTCATTTGAATTTCATTTTTGTGAGATATATTTTGCTCGGGACTAGAAAAACTCAAAATGTGGGATGTTATTAGCCACTGTAGGGGGATAATATTAATTTCTAATATATGTAGTTTTCATGTGCCTTGCTATTCATAAATACCATTTTAGAGCATTTTACATTTTGAACACTCATTCTCATCATTTGTGCACTTCATGCCTAATGTGCTCCAATTTAGGCCCAATGTTTCATCTGATTTTAAATAATGTAACTATCCATGTTATAATTTTATATTTTTGGAAATGTATATTCACTTAATTATGAACATTTTTTATTCATGGATCAATGGATTATTAATAAATTATTATGGAGATATTTGGCGATTAAAGGAAACAATTCTGGAGAAGGCATATTGTATATCATCCCACTGATCGGACTATGGAGCCCCCAATACAATTTCAATGAAGCCCAAAATTTAAGGAAAGATATAAGACACATAGTAGAACAAATAAGTCTTTTGGATCCAGTGCTAATTCGTCCTAAATGGTTGTGATTAAGGCGGCCCAAGTTGAAGATTTAATTTTGGGCCAGAGTCTGCGGCCCAGAAAAACATCTCACCATATAAATCATATCTCCCGAACCACAAAGTTTTTCCGGCTGCAATTTTACATGGTGTTAGAGGACATCCGGGGATTCATTTAAGTCTTCTAGGTCCCACTCAAATTAGGCCTCCCAGAATGTACTTTAGGAGAGACTTTCCGGTGGATGCAAGCTGGCTGCAACTTCGGGGCAAGAAGTGGAAAAGTCTCTCATCATTAATGTTCCACCCACTTTTTCCCAACATAATTAATTAAAGGCACATGGGATGTTGGGGGATCGGCCAATGCTTAATTGTTTCCTATTTAAGGCTGGAGTGGTGGTGGATTTAGGGAGGTTGAGTTCTTTCTTTTCATTGTAATGTTATTATGCCAATTTGCCTTTGTAATGTTCTTCCTTCTCATGTAAGTTGTTCGAATCACCTTAGTCTTCAATAAAAGTTCTTCTTCTTCTCTTGTTCTGTTCTTATCCTTATCACCTTGATACCGTTGCCTCATGGTGTGAATTTATTCACACCAAACCTTGTGATTTTGTTCACACAATGGTGGAGTGATCGTTATTTTTGTTGTTTTTACTTCTTCAATTCCACCCTCATAAGTCTACTTTCCGCTTCCGTTGAGAACTTGTCATCAATGGAGGGATAGCTCTTTTATGGGTTGATCCAAGAGAGTAGAAAGGGGCTGGATTCAATGTTATTTCTCATTCCCTAAATGTTATTAATTTCTTTTAATTGAGTTTCTTTCATTCAATGATTTTTATTCTTCCTCTTCCTTATTGAATTTATTCACCCCACTTTCATGTGCTAATTACATCCTTTACCTTGGAGTGCTAATGAAAATTATCCTACAAGTGCATAGGTGATTATCATATGTTTTGAAGGTGTTTAATCAGTAAGTGATGAGGTTAGTTTGAATTCATTGCATGAATCCTTCTCGAGTTAATGAAATTAAAATCGTAAAAAAAAGGAATTCATTCAATCCACCCCGAGCAATAACCTAGGATCAACTCATTTTCTCATAATTTGAATTCACATAGATCTTTTAGTGCTCTTTCAAAACAATCTAAAATCATCCCAAGTTGGCCACTTCATAGCCAAAAATCCATCTCTTTTTATTGAGTGTCTAAAGGTTCTTCTTAGGTCTCTGAGGATTCGACAACCCAAGCTACACTACAAGCGACCGCTTGACCCTTAAAACTTGGGTAAATTTGGGCGAGACCACCTACTAAGGTCTACACATATAATCTAATCTATGAAGACTATTATTGTTCTTTGTGTCTAAAAATTAGGTTGAATGGGAACCAAAAATGTATTATATGGTTCTTTAGATATCCATTTTTCATTGAATATCATAATTATTTTTTATCATATTTGGTTGTAGGGGAAGTCAAATCCACCCACCTAGGATGAGATACTACTTCAGTGGAACTAGTTCATATAAAACAACATTATAATAAAATAGATTAAAAATATTAACATATAATACACCAGTAGACACCACCTATGTTGGATTCACATGGACTTTTTATACCATCATTTTATTCGCCCCATGTGGTGGGAATTCATTATAATTGATAGGAATTTCAATAATTTGATCAATATGATGTTATCAGAAGTTGTTGTTGTATCTTGATTCTACTTGTTTGGATTGATAAATCCCACTCATTGAATAGATTCATCTAAAGGATATGTGGAGGATTCATCCGGATGAACCTACATATAATTTATGTTTCCCCAAATACACTCTATTTTTCTACATAATTTCCTCTAAATATTATTTAAACTACGAAATATTCTCTTTCACTATGATAAATTAATCTTTTTTGAGGTGTTTGGGTGGTAAATGTGGCAAAAAATGTTCCCTATTCAATATGATAATGGTATGTAGAATCAGTTTTAGAAAATTTATTGATAATTATTGATGTGAAACATGTGTAAGGAATCCTAGATTCTTTTTTAGAAGGTATAGTTTTTATTATATTATTCATATTCTTGATAAATTGTATTAGGAAATACATTGAGAAAAAAATCCCCTTATCCATTTGGGATATCATTTCCTATATGATTTTATTTTCATGAACACTTGATATGATGATGCTTGAATATTCTTGTATGTTGTGACTTGGAATTTACCCTAATAAACCTTTGAGATATGTTAATGGGACACATGGGTGCTATAAATGTAATTTATGTAGAAAATATTAGGAGTGGTAGTGATTGTAGACCCCTAATGGAAATTCATTTAGGTTCTTGAGTTAGAGTGTTTCATAGAGAGACCAATTTAATATAACTTGTATAGTTGGGGATATATGTCAGTTATTGAAAAAAAAACATAATATAATATTCTTCAAAGGTAAATAATAGTTTATAACCTTTAAATTGTTTCACCCACCCTTATATCCCAATGTAATGGGAGGTATTTTTACTATAATCTATTGATGAGATCATGAACTAGTCGTATGCTACTATATTGGCCACCTTTTTCATTATACCATATCATCGTAAGGCTGTATTGTGGGTCTTCATCTTATGACAAAATTCACAACATAACTTACAAGTTTGGAAAAATCCATTGATATTCAACCCATTTACTAGGGAATCCACTTACAAAATCATCAAGAAATGGTTTACTGACAATGTACATTCGGGACACAAGGACATGAATTTTATGTAATTTGATATGTATGACTTGTACACCAGCAAGTTTTGTGAACCAAATTGGGTTTTGATACTTCTAATACAAACTTATACAGATATTTTATCCTTCATTATTTCATTTGGAGATTTCATTTGGATTTAGGGGTGTTTCTAAAGAGTTAAAATAAAAAAAATAACCCCATCAATGTAGTTTCATAAGTAATAGTGAATGCTAGATAAATCTCTTTCTATGTCAAAGGATTCACCTATGGATTACTATTTATATTCATATGGAAATTTTTAAGGGATATTATTCTATGATTGTTCAACATAATATTATTTTGTACATCCTTTCTAAATTAATTTATTCATTGGTGTTTCTGGCCATTTTCACTTTTGAAGGTGCAATGGTTGAAATGATTGGAGGTCTGTGTCATTAAAATTTCTTTAGGATAACAATTTTATACTCAGGGACACTCATAAAAATTAATATATATTCATTCATCCATCCCATGTAATTTTATAGTACCAGTATCCTATATGTTAGTGATTCAATTATAACTATGCATTCGATGATATATTTATTACAAATTCGCTATCTTCATCTGTTTTATTAATGATGTTATTATTTGAAGCCACAAAATTAGTCACATTGATGTTTATCTATAGATAGTGAGGTATTTTGTGTGTTTATTAGAGTATGCAGCCAAAAATAAAGGCTACTTGAAAAATATTTTGTAAAGAATCAAATCCCATGCTTATCGGTGACACATAACCTAAAACTATGTACCTTTTAAAGTAATGTGGTAAGAAATGTACGGTTAATTACATGATCATTAAGACAAAACGACTTCCAATAAAGTTTTCGTAATAAAGAGTGTAATACTAGGTAACAGGGTATTAGAAACGTATTTAAAGGACTTATACATAATAACAGTTTTCTAGAAAATGCTATTTTCTTGTAATTAAATAGGAAACAAAATGATTTTCTATTAAACCATGGATTAGTCCAACATAATCATCCTCATATAATCCCATGAGGTAATATCATAATCATGACATTAGTTATAATATATCATCCTCAAATCTTCCCTATAGGTTTAACTAGATCATCATTGGAGTAGCGTGATTCGACATATGACCATCAACATTAGAAAATATTGTTCTCATTAATTTGGTGTTCCTATTCTCATCACCTTGGGAAAGTTGATTTCATCACCTCAGGCTCATCACAAGATGAAGATTTGTCTAATTTTATTCATTTTATATGGGTTTAATATGATATACACATAAGATTATTCTAGAAAATTACATGTATTACTATTAGTAGGAGGAAAAAATATATGGAAACCTAGATAAGTATCTTTAAAATAAGAATGTTGTAAACTGAGAGGACAATCTCAACTCAAGGTGTATATTAGGGAACCGAGAGGATTATCTTTACTCAATATGGTAATGATTTATATTAATATAAACACCTAAGGTAAAATCCATGTTTAAGGATATTGGGATTAAACCTCAAAGTCATTTCCAATATTTCATGGTTATAATAATAAAATCATATGTAGAACTATTTTCAATTTTTATGCTCATTTAATGGGATATATCCAGGAATTTCTAGGGCATGAGGTAAAAACACAGTTTATGTGTAAGGGGTGGAAACAAAATATTTAGTGGTTTATATGTATTTTTATTTCAATTAAGTTTCCTCTATTGTATACCATTTTGGTTCGGTGGGGGGGGGGGATGGGTCTCAAAATTAGTAGGAGGCACAAATATGATTCAATATTGCTAGTGATTTAGGAGAAGAAGTTTTTATAAAATATTGAAGTATTTGGACTCCATAAAAATTTTAAAATCATAAGAACTATCTTGACTCGATCTATATGAGGAAATAATAAATTATTATTACAACTGGATGTGTGTATGGAGTTCCAAAGAATTTATTTTGAGAGCCTAGTTAAATTGTATCATTGGTATGTGATGTGGAAAAATGGATGCGACCTACTTGGAGAACATAGATGTGAGACCTGGGGGAATTGTTTCACCAAATATGGGAAAACTAAGTTGGATACCTACGTTAATGGGTACACCCAAGATATATATTCCAGGATCTAAACCTAGTTAAATGGGATCACTCTATTTTGGGAACCCATGTTTGAGACCTATATGAAAGGATTACCCTGGTAATATCACCTGGGGTTGAGGACCAGGTGAATACATTATCAATCATTGGGATCTATGGGCAATGGATTGAGCTATGTAGAGGTCCCTAGGTGAAGCCTTACTCAAGTGGTACAATTAGGTGTAGGGTATCTCTCTTTAGAGGAATGGTTCCCAACAATATGTGAACCAAAGATTAGTTCATGATGAAATGGGATCAAAATTGATGTTCACTCATGTTTGGGTTCATCAGGGGGTTGGGCATGGCACTATCTAGAGTATCCTCATCTCCCTAATTTTCTACCCTAGTATTGGGCCCTAGATGATTTATAGGCTGATTATATCCACAGTATATGATCCCATAGATGAAAATTATATATGGAATCCTAATGCATGTGATAAAAAATGGGTATGAATACATATCTTTGATTTTAATGTTTTTTTTCATGTATGTTGAATATATATAGTGTGGAGGATATATATAATTGTCGACTATGAAAATCATGGTCTCATGAGGGATAACAGTGAATGTTGGTTCACCCAAGGGATATGGTCATGTAATGTCTACTGTGGACCTAGATATTTAGTTTCAATATAGAAGATGTTTTCAATTTATAAAATGACCATAATTATTCCTATTTTTGAAAGGGATTTTTATTTCTAATTGTATAAAATGATGAAAATTTTTATATCCCTATGAAGATCAAACTGGTTCTTGGGAATGATAAAACCCCTATACGTAAATTAATGAGTGAAGAGAAAAATACACTTTTTGGTAGGTAGGTATAAAAAAATAGAGGGATTATATGATATTGGATGTAATTTTGGGATCACAGTTGGAAATTAGAAGATTGAAGAAGCATGTAGTAGGTAAGGTATTTCATTTGGCTATCACAATTGAGTGGTGTGTATATTTATTCCTTGAGTCATTTTTTATCATTAAATTATGTGATTTATTTGGTGTGCAATAGTTAGGCATGCGGGATTTGTTAAACTCATATTTTTATAGATATTATTTTGTATATAAATTTTTTCTAATAAATATATCATTTTTGAGTTAATTGTAAAAAATTTCTGGTTTTTGAAATAATTGGAGCTTAATTTTCCAAATTGATTGGTTTTGTTATATTGAATTGTTTTTTAACATTCTTTTCCTTCGTAATATTATATACACATATCCAGAATTATGAAATTCCATTTTATAGGCATAATAATTTAGGAGAAAAAATAAATTCACCTAAATTTTTAGCTGAATCCAAAAATATAATTCTTTAATTAAGCATTCATGATGGAACTTAGAATCTATTCATGGTTGCGATGAATTTAAATATGATCACATATTGCACCAAATAAATCACCTAATGAGAATTAATTATAGGGTAATATATATATATATGATTCATAATAATATATTAAAAAACTAAGGATTTTAGAGATTTATAAATATTGATGGCTATAAATGCATTGGAATATAAAGAAATGCAATTTACGGGGAGTAAATGGCCAGAATAGTATTATTTATTGATTCAGCCATAAATTTTTTTACAATTATCTAATGAAGCTAATATTTATTATAAGAAATTATGAATACTAAATTATAAACATAATTTAATAATATTTTAAAATTCCCATATATTAGTGTTTTTTATAATTATGATGATCATTTTGGGGAGTGATTTAGAGAGAAACTAGTCACCCCTCTTACATAAAAAAATGAAGTTCAACAACTTATTGAAAGAGTTAAAATTTTATTCAATATACAAGGAGTATTATTCTATTTTATTCTAATCATATATTTACAATATATTTTATTCTTTCATATGTTTGGTTTGTCATTAATTTTATTTTATTATCCTCCTTTAATGAATATCATCTTTATAAAAATAAAGACTTCACTTCGATTATTGTTTAAAGTATGGGGAATAATTTTTATTTAAGATCATTATGATTATATTCATATAGTTATTATATTATATTATTTCGAAAATATTTAAGATGATTATGGTATGTAGTCGCAACCATTTCCCTACTGTAAACTTATTCTTCACTTTGGTCATTATACTTCTCCTTTTCGTTACAATACTCAATACGGTGGAGTTTAATTGTTTTTATGTTGTGAATGATATTATTTGTCATATAATGCCTCGGTTTTGGATCATCATAATTATAATGGGTCATTTTGGGGATATAAGGTTGACCTAAACATTGGATGTTATATTGATAATTAATATTTTTAAATAGCAATATCATATTTAATATGAACTCCTCTAATTAATTGATTTTTCTTCACTAACACCATTTTATCTAGTATTCTACTTCATATTTTTTATTCAAATATTTATATAATATATAATATGAATTTTTATAACATAGAACTCTATTAGTATTATTTTTATTAATATATATTCATTATTTCATTATTGTATAATTGTTGTGGAAAGAGCTTGTAACATAACCCAAGGATGCAATTGAAAAATAAAATTCATGTTCTATCATTCTTTATCTATATTGTTTATTCCATTGTCTCATAAATCTATATTATATAAAATGAAATAGTTTTTTATCTTATGTGTGGGTGATATAAAAATAATTGCACATGTTTTTTCATATTCTTCATTCTAACAACATTTTAGACTATTTTTAGGGTGTTGTGCTAAATTAAAAGCTATGGTAAATTATAAAAATCATTTATTTTTTATCAAAAAAATTTATTTAAATGTCTATAGTTTTAAATAACTGTTCAATGGTTTTTTATGAATTTACAATATTATCATTTATGTAATTATGATTGGTTATTAATATAATGTGAATTGGTACTATAAAGATTCAATATCTTTCCCAACATGAGAGTTCTGTAAATCTTAAGGACATCTTCATCTCATTTATATTCCTATTGTTAATTTTTGTCATGTTTTTTGACCTTGTAATTTCATGAATTTAAATTTAAATTTTTTGGAGTTAATGAAATATTTTAGACTTATTTTAGTAATTGTTGTGGCTAGCCACATTTATATTTGAAATATACACTTTACATCTACCCTGGGATTTCACTTATATTCCATGAATTTACTATTAATTTTAATCCAGATTATATCCCAATTCATTCATACCTACCATTAATCTTAATATTTTCATGGATATTTTATGATATTTGTATTAGATAAATTCCATTAATGTGTATTTTTTGGGATGTAGTTTTTTATAGGTTTATGTGTGGTTTGTTTCATCATTATGGGTAGTAGAGATTTAGAAATGAGAATTATTGTTTATTTATTTATCCTTATTCATATCATACTTTTCACCTGAAAAATAAAAAATAAAAACAAGAAACAAATTAAAAATGGAAAAAATTGTGATGTGATTAAATTATTTGTTGTTATAATTTTATTAAACTCATTTAACTCTTTATAATTATGTGATAAGGTTTTCATAAATTCATTATATTCAATTTTTGTCTAATAAAAAGTGATTAAAATAATGAAAAACTGAGAGAAGAAAAAAAATAGAATTATGATGAATCAATTTATTATATTAATTATTTAACTCATCAATCATGATTTTATAAAATGGGTAGTGGAGATTCATGTATAAAAGTGTAATAAATTAAGTTATATTTATTCTATTTCAATTTTAATTATTATAAATTATAAATAAGAGTTTATCCTATTGTTTTGAGCCTCATATTTTTTAATGTTTTCACCCACCAACCCATCGCCACCAAATAACCCTAAAAATTACTCATCATTGAATTTTTTTTGTATTTCAATAGAGATATATTACCATTTTTAAAATCCTATTTAAATCTACTATGTTCCTAATGATGATAAAAACTCTATATTAAAATTTAGGAGAAAAAAGATAAATAACATTATAGGGAGGTCAGTATGAATTCTACATTGGGGTTAATAAGAGATTGAGTGGAATATGTTTTATCATATTTTTTAATTAGGATGTTAATATCCATTTATTGGGTATCATATATCCTTTTCAAGTAATAATTTAGTATGTATCAATTTATTCACCAAAACAATTTACTCATCTATAGATGATTTTATGTGATTGAAGTGGTTATGTGTTGCTGATTGATGAAGCCCAAATTTTCATACATATTATTCTATAGATCAGTTTTCTATTTTGATAATTTTTTCATTATTATGGTAATTTTCAAATTTTTTGGGTATTTTCAATAGTTTTAGATTAACCTTTTCTCATATTTATGAGTTTTTATTAGTTTTTCATTACTTTTTCATTTCAAACCTGAATTTATATATATATAATCGTTAAAAATTAGATTTTTTATGCTTGAAAATATTATTTAATAAAATTTATTTAATTGGTCTCATAGATGAATCTAGAAATATAATTCCAAAATGAAGCATGTATGTTAGGGCTTAAAATATATTCAATGATTTGATTAATTTAAAAAATGAGGTCATATCACATAATTTACCACTAATGTGTTTTTATTTCATGTAAATATATATATGAGTATGAGGAATATTTTAATTAATTATTAATATTTGAGATTCAACTATATCTATGTCCATAAATGCATAGGAAATTATATAAATGGAATTTAAGGAGTCTTCTTGGAAAACATTTTTCTATTAGATATTTGGTAATTGAATTTATAAATGGTTAAAAACTACCTAGAATGTTGTGTGAGAAGACATGAATCATAATGTAAAATCATTATTGAAAAAAAAATTCCACGATTCATCTATTTATTGGTTCAAACACCCATAAAAATATTAATGATACATTTTCATGGAAAACAAGGACCCCAAATTTCATCAAAAATGTACCTCGACTTATATTCAATGTAGTTATTCATCTTTTATTATATTATTATGGTTAAGATTTTATATTAGTGAATTATATTTAGAATATAAATTATTTTATCAATATATATATATATATATATTTCATTTAATTTTTAGTTATTTCTTTATTTGAATCTCATCTATATGAAAATGGTTAACTAACATCTATATCTATTCAAATGAAGGTATTCACGTAACGAATTTACTTAATTATTATTAAATAGTTATATTTATTTTATTGTAAAATTTTATTATTATTTATGCATACTAGGGACTAGGTTCTCTCATATTTCTATTCATATAACTTTTTTTCTTGTTTATTTCTATAAATCTCTTTTATTAGCATAATATTGTACACAGTTTAGTCTAATTGTGATGATTATTTGAGAAAAATTATCATAAATCTATAGGTTTGGAGTATGATAATAACATTTCAAATTGGATTATTTTATGTTGTACGGTAAATCTCAACACTCATACTATACAGAGAAAGAATATTTTCAATAAAAAAGGATTACTTTAACATTAAATCAATTAAGAAATAATTATTTATTCAATAACATGTTTAGGACAAGTATTTTTTACTAGTGTATTAATTAATATATTTATATAAATATATCATTTTGATTTTTTAAATCCCCGCGATATTAATACAATATTTCAGTTTAAAAAAAATAGAAAGTTAGTTTGATGAGTGTCCTCCCTAATAAATAATCATTTTCTATTCACTACACTACAGGAATAAGAATATATAAATTTTTTAATTGGGGTTCTATGAAAAATTCCATCATATCATTTTAACAACATCTTATCATTGAGATCTTATTATAATTTCAATATCCAAAAAAATGATTCCCCTTTAAGGGTTTGTAATAACTAGAGACACAACATAGTTGAAGTCAAACACAAATCATTGGTTTTAACCTTTAAGAATAAAAATTTTTTCCAACTCAAAAAAAGCTGGATACCATGCTTACATGACCTCAATACTCAAATGATCAATTACAACACCACACACCAAAATTTCATACCTAAGGAATTGATCATCTAAAATCTAAAAAATTCACTTTGAGAGATTGTTATATAAAATTTTCTCATATAGAATGTGTTGAGTAATTCAATAATGATCAAGATATTATTCAGGCATCCAAGAGTAAATATAGAATACAATGATGAAAATAACCCTAAATCGATCTGATGGTGTAAAATTTTGGTAAATAATCCCATGAAATATATTGGGAAATTATTCATATTAAATGACATCACTAATAACATTTAGATTCTATATTGATTCATTCCAATCTTCTTCTTGATACCCTCTTTATAAACCTATAGGTGAAGATAACCATGTATGAGATTTGGTTTTAGGAACAATCTTGATATATTAAGTTGTTTGAAGAGAAAATTCATTTATAGATGGGGTTTTTTCTAATGTGTCACCTAATTTGTAAATCCACAAACCCAAAATCTCATATTTAGTGTTAAAAATTCTATTAATAAATCATGTAACTGATATAATTTTAAATTAATATATTATTATCGATTATAATTTCCACAATATAATCTTTTCATTTTGAAAATAATCATAAAATCCAAAAGAATGTATGTTTTAGTTCCTTAGAGGATTAATTTACTAAGAGACTTATTATAAAATACTTGTGGATTCTATATAAAAATAAAAACACAATAGAATACCTTCTAGCATAGTCATACCTTATATTCATCTCAAAATTCCGTGGAGTTAAAAAATTAAAATGGAGTGATCATAAATTACCAGTATTGGGGAAACTCATCAACTTGTCATCATTGGATAAATTGTATGCTTCTAGGCAGACAATACTATGGGTTAAATTACTTTTAATAAAGAATAATAAAGAAAAATTGAAAGTCATAATAGAAAGATATTTAATCTCAAATTAGCAAACATATACCATGGAAAATATGTGAATAATTATTAAACATTTATAATGAGAATTAAAAATTAATCAGTGCCAAAAAATTGAAATATTACATAATCATATGGATAAGGAACCATAATGTTATGATCATAGGTATCTACATTAGGACCGCACATAAATCCCAAGGATTATATACATAAATATTATATCACTTTAGATAAGTATTTATTGCATATTAGGATAATAGATTCCATAAAACCCTAATGGTTTAGTGTCTTCAGGGACTAGATACATAATAAGATTAATTCTTCATATTTATAAATATCCACCATAATCAATCTTCATATTAAGTACCCATTTATATTTATTTCACATAGAACCTTACTTCATAACAAAAGTATGGTTAATATAGGAATGGGTGAGCTTAAATTTTCATTATGGATAACGTGGGAGGTATCAATTCTATATGTGTGTAGGATGATCATAATTCTATAATAATATATTAGGGATCATTTTCTCAATGTCAAATATTCATTCCCAAAAAAGAAAATTTAATTTCATAAAAAAATATGTAATATTCATCATAATGATTCATAAGAGTTTCAAATCATAAATCATAATTTAGAATTTATAACGTTGATATGAATTTTCATTAGCATAAGAAATCACAATCCTATGAACATAAATATTCAAAATTTATTATACACATTATCTTATGACAATATCCTTTAGAAGCATAAGAATTCTTACCTATGTGAACACATCAATAAGAAAGAATGGCCACCCATAATCTTCAGAGTTTAGATAGAATCATTTATACTCATGAATATATACATTAATATATTTGTTTTCAATAATGTATATGGTTATAATCATCTTCTTAGAAGATATCTATTTCAAATTATATAATACATTGGAGGGATATATAGTAGTAGGCACCCTAATATCAAAATAAAACCCATATGTTAGTGTTCTACATGATTAGAAAATTTTAATTAATTTATCACATCATATACCAAAGAAAATAAATATTTTTCATAAATATTTCAAAAACTCCTAATTAAACCATGGGAAAGAAATAGGTCTCATAGAATTATCCTTAAAACATATTTAAAATAAGAAATCATGTGCAATAAATTTGATGGTATAATAAGATAATATCCCTAGTGAATCATATCAATCATTATAGGACATTAACACAGATGAAAACTAATTTTAAATTACCCATTAAAAACATCCATAAAAGTAATAAAAATTTGTGTTCCATTATATCATTAAAAACAAAATAATCCAAAAATATTGAGAAAAATATTTTCATTACAAAATAATGTGGAAGAATTAAAAAATACTAAAATCAAATAATAAACATGATGGTTGGAAAATTAAATAATAATATATATATTAAAAGATAAATATATTTTCATAATATTTTAAAATGAAAAAAATTGATTCGTATGAAAATAATTTTAAATGATTCCTTTTAAGGGTTTTAATGAATGTTAAAGGTGGAAATAATACTCTTTATAAAGCATTATGGTATTTGTAAAAACAATCATAAAACATTTTAATGCACATAGACATGGAAAAAATATATTTTCAATTGTAACATCCTGATATGGGTGATAGACATAGGTTCCCTTAGCCGATTTGTTACGATACATCAAATGTGATTCCCCATATGTTAGAGGCTACCGACTAAATGGGGGGTGGTATAATATCAATCAAGGAGAGAATATAATATCTTTATCAAAGTATCAAAATAGTAGAAATTAATAATATAATCATAATTACATAACAATAATAATATGGTTGCAGTATCACATGATGACCAAAATAAGAAATACAATATCTAAACCAAATAGTATATAAGTAATTCCCAATGTGAGTCATGTGTTAATATGAATACCAAAAAATAAATTAATAAACTAACAAGTCCAAAACGACAGAATACAAATTTTGGTTCCCACATCAATTCTTCATCTCGACTCAACTATCTAACAAAGGCTCTTTCCCTTATCTTTCCCCACAACCATGAAATCTATTCATGTACCTATTACGTATCCCATATAGGGTGTGAGTACACTCGGTAGGACCTTACCAAATACATATAAAAAATATAGAGTCATAAAAAATGCATCTACTCAAATAAATAATAATATATAACAAATAAAGAAATCATTTTATATTTGTTTAATTACACTTTATTTAACCACCAAACCATCAAGTTCTTGAGGACAATCAAACCCGTAGTATCTGCTTTGACGAATGCTGTAATCTGAACCATTTCAAAAGATCACACTTATCATTTATCATTTCGTATTAATTCATGTTATTGAAAATTATATCCATAGTTCAATTACAACTCCTATGTATAAAACACCAAATCTAACACCTCATGGGTATTTGGAGCCGCAATCCCTATTCTCCGCCTCCTTTATCAATCAATCCATTAATATATAGTTTTTAATGTTTATGTTCATGTCCCACACATGTTAATATATCAATTCATCACTGTGGGATTTTTATGGATCATGTAATTTCATGCACATGTTTAGAAATAAATTCTTCCCTGTGAGAATTTGAGGTATTAGACTATTTCCCACACACATTTACCAATCAACTCATCACTATGTGATTTTGTTTTTGCAGAAAATATCCCCATCATATATATCACATATATCAAATATAATATATATATACTAAAATCACACATATCACATCAATCAAGGTTAGTCAACAATAATCATTTTATAAAATTCCAAAATCAAAACATCTATTAATTAATTTGTCAATTAATCAATTCAATAAATTCCATAATCAAAAAATTCCCATTAATTAATTCAAATATTAATTAATATTATTCCAAAATAACAATACCCTATAAATAATAATATATAAAATTATTCCAAATCAATCACATTCATAATTACAATATTTCTATTGAAATATTTAAACAATTAATTATTATTATTTAATAGTCTTATTATCCATTAATTAGTTCAACAATTATTAATTCAAATTCAATAAATTTCATATTCAAAATAATTGAAATTAATTTATTATAAAATAAATTCATACTATTCATGAATATCAACATCCAATAAATAATTCAAAAATTAATTATTCCAATTAAAAAATCATAATAAAAATAATTCCCATTAATATATAAGTAATAAAATACAATAATCTCAATATCTCGTAATTAACTCAATAATTAGTTATTCCAATTATAATAATCCCATAATTATAAACACTCCTATTTATTAATTCAACAATTAATTAATACAATTCAACAATCTTAATATCTCATAATTAATTAAACAATTAATCATTCCAGTTCATAATCAATTAATTAATTAATTTACCAAATTTATTAATTTTATTCATGAAATTAAATAGCTAATGTTCCAATATTAATTATACTATTAAATACATGTAATTGAATTAAGGACTTTGGGATTTGAATAATAGACCACTTAAATAATGCTTAATGATGAATACACACCATTGGAAATCCCCAATTTGAAACAGATAGGACATACCCACGATAAAGAAAGAGATCTTAAATCAATTATTAGAACATGATCAAATAGGTTATGGTCCATAAAACCAAGATATAAACAAAAACCCTTTCCAACAATGGATAAAACATCCCACTTTTATCTAGAATGAGGAGTGGGAGAGATAGATATATTCGGGAAGAAACCACATAACCAGGGAGGTGTAGATCTTCAATCCGATCATTTAATGAACAGGAAATCCCCTATGTTTGGGTTTAAATATTTTGTTATGATGGGATGTGGTTTGTAAAAACCATGTGCCTACCATTCACAGCCTCTCCCCTTCCAATTTGTTTCCAATAATAACTAAAAACTGTTGAAGCTACAACCCAAAGAAAAAATAACTCATAAAAGTCTAAAGATTACCTATAAAAAATAAAAATACATCTCTAGAAATTTTAAATATCATTAAATACATCCACCCTATAATTTCACATTGTTCAGATACACTCCCAATTATATCTATGAATTTGAGGCTAAAATATGTGGCCACTAAGCCCGCATATATTATTCAATCTCCTAGGTTTCATCCTAAAAACATCCATGTTTCCACAATACGTATATTATCATCATGGCCTTTCCCTATAAAATTTTTCAGTGTGTTCCAACACACGTATCAGATGATCATCAAATAATAGATTTATTTAAAAAACCTCATCCACATTGACCATTTGCGATGGTTCGGGGTGATACCGTCGAAGTTGTGACACATTAAAAACAACTTGCATAGCACTACACATCTATGGAAGATCCAATCATTATGATACCAAGTTGATCATATCCACAACCTCAAATGTTCTAAAAACCTTGTTGGTTACATTTCCATTATATGCATCATGTGGTGGCCCATTCTAGGTGTCACCTATAAGAATACGTGATCACCATCTCTACAATTTAGGGGTCATAAATGACTATTGTATAATGAATTCATCATAATATGATATGTAGTATTATGCCTTGGAATCAATTTAGCATTCACTAACATATCTTATAGAAAACATTGTCCCGAATGCTCAGACTCCCCTTCCTATATCTATGAATGTGGTGATCCTCATAGCCCACGATAGTGATCCCCATAAGTTTCCATCTTTATAGGTTCCTGATAATTATTGTTATATGTGAACTACACTAATGATAGGTTCATATCACAGGACCCATTGATTCCTAAAACACACTCCCCCAACATTTCCTCAAGAAACTGAATTGTATTATCAGACAACCCATCTTTTGGTTAGTTGAATGTCATACTCAATAAAACCTATGTACCAAGGGCCTCTATAAGCCCTACCATAAGTGATATATAAAATGAATGTCACCGTCTGAAACTATATTATGTGACACTCTATGAAGATGGAATATCTTTTTAATGTACATGTATCACAAATCATCCACTAATAAACTCTTCCATATCAGTAATAAATGTGCACCAATTTTTGGATGGACTCAATCCCAAACTCCACCACATTAGGTCCAACCTCTAAAATGAAGGTAGGAAGGTGTTGCAACAGAAACACCCACATCATGTTAGATAACTTCTTCATATCTTTCTCTAGGACTCTCTCTATAAACTACAGAAAACAAGAAATAATGTCCCAAAAGGCACTCCTTCTTCTTGTCCCAACATTATCGATGCCTCATGTTACAATAATAGATGGTCATATTCATATATAGCTTCATGTCTTCCTCTCAAAAATCATACTCATTAAGGTATAAATATTTAATTAAAACACGCGACTAGGTTCACGTTTCAAATAATTAAAACATTCAATAATATAGATTCATAAAATCCATAACAATTCATACCCCTTTTTATACCACAAGGTGATCACTAATGAAAAATCACTACCGTTAACCAATATACATATCAGATATTATTAAAAATAGGTTAAATAATTCTTATTAGACATTCATATTGTGCATCATTTAAAATTTAAAATTTTGGACCATTTTATGTTTAATTACACAAGAATGGAAAAATATTTCAATTTGTGTGTATTACCCAAATACCCTTTTTCTCATGAGTCCCTAAAATGATGCATTCCACAATAAAACCTAAGTTCCTAGAATGACGTGTGTAACTCAAATATTGTTTCATACCTGACCATGAGTAATATATCAAGAAAAACTAAGAAAAATTGTCACATGACACAAAAAAGCATCACTCAAGGTGAAATAACATCCAAATGTAACAACAAACATCAATAACAACAATAACACCCTAGGTACTTGACTTTTACCCTCATACATGGGCCAACTACTCAAATGCATGATCTAAAAAACAAGGAATGACTCATCTAATTATAGTTTCCACCTTCTCTAAATAGCAAAAAAATAAAAAGAAAATAAAACCTCATCTTATACCACTTTGTAATGTCATAAACTCAGTGCCACATACATGATACCCAAGTTAGTTCTCCACATGACATTAATCACACCTCTTATTACTTTAGTGGATGGAGACTAGAAGTGAGGGTTTAATATCGATAATGGGGAGAATATAACCTCTTTATTAAAGAAAAATATTGTTTAAAAAATTAAAAAATAAAAAAATAATATAATTGTAACCCAACCATTCCATTGTCACGTGATGGAAGAAAAGAAGAAAAATATCAAAACTAAAGAGTATATATATAATATTAAAAACATTTCAATTTTCAATATGAAGTACTTAAAATAAATATACACTAAAAACTCGAAGAAAGACCTGATACCATTTCTGGTTCCCTAGTCCATGATCTATCCCAACTCATCCATCTAATAGAGGATCCAAACTGTATCATTTCCTACAACCATGTAATATATATAGGTACCAACAATGGTACCCGAGTAGGGTGTGACAAATAATCACTAGGGAACCGCCAACGGTATCTAAAACAATATCCATTCAATTATAATATATGTATTTATGTATATAATATGTTACAAAAAATAATTTAAATGTTTTACTTTTTTCAATTTCTCTTTTTTAAAATCATAAACCCTCAGGTTCCTAAAGACACCTAAAATATCAATACCTACTTCGAAATGTTAGATATTCTAAACCATTTCACAATATCATAGTTATTATTTATAACTTCATATCAATTCAAGTCATGGATAATTGGATCGACTATCCAATTTAAACTAATAGGTGTGGAAGGTCGTCTCTAAAACCCCATGGGTACTTTTCACCTCAATATCTATCCCAATCCTCGTATATCAATCAATCCAACACTATGGATTGATGTAGCAGATCATGATCACAAAAATTTCTCAATCAATTCATAACAATATGATTTGGATATAGTAGACCATTTCCCTTACATGTTTATAAATCATTTCTTCTTAATGGGATTCAGATACGTCAGACCATTTCCCACACATGTCATCAATCAATTCATCAGTGGTTGATTTTTATGTAGTATACCTTGTCCCACACATATTTTGATAGAAAAGCAGTAACATGAATTGGCGGCCCAATTCATGCCACCTTCCACAACACATATATACCACATATATCACAGTATAAGATATATAAAAATACCACATATATCACATCAATACAATTTAATCAACATTAACCTTCTTTTCACATTCCACAATAAAAACACCAATTAATTAATTCACCAATTAATTAATCCCATAAAATAAATTTCACAATAAAAAAATCTATTATTTAAATAAATAATTAATAAATACAATTCAACACTCTCAATATATAAAAACTATTTAAACGCATTATTATTACAGTTCAATCACTTGTATAATTACAATAAACCCCATTAATTAATTCTAAAAATTATTCATATAATTCAAAAATCACAATATCACATAAGTAATTCATCAAATAACTATTACAATTAAAACAATTTCATATTCAAAACTACTACCATAAATTAATTTTAATGTTAATTAATACAACTAGAAAAATTCGATATTCAATTTTTAATTAAAAAAATAATTATTCTAATTAAATCAATTTAATGATGAAAAAAATTATAATAGTTAATTGAACTATTAATTAATACAATTCATAAATATCATGATCCATAATTATTTCGACAAATAATAATTCAAATCCAATGCATTCCATAATAGTAAAAATAACTTTTTAATAAATTAAAAAATTATTTAATTCATTTAAATAATCATAATATCCATTAATTAATTCAATAATTAATCATTATAATTCAAAATCACTTCATTATTTAATTTAAAAAATTAATAAATTCAATTTAGGAATATTCAATCAGAAATCATCATATAGAAATTTTACAATTACATACAGATAATTGAAATAAATACTTTGGGATATATATTAGTCCACATACCTAAAGTTTTATGATGAATAAATTACAATGAAAATCCTCAATTTTAAATGGATAGGTAAAACCCACAATAAATTATGGGATCTAAATCCTATAATAATATTAAACTGGTTTTGATCTATAAAACCTAGATCGTGATCTAAACCCATTCCAGTAATAGTAAAACATCCCTCTTTTATCCAAAATGTGGATCCTGAGAGATATATCTAATAAGGGAGGAACCAAATACCTAATGAGGTGAATATCTTCATTCTGGTATTAAAATCTTCATGAATAGTGGTGGGAATGTCTTGGAGTTTGTCTGAGAGCCTAAAAAATTGGTTTTTTTCATTTTGGGATGGTTTTGGATGAATATAAAGTGTTCATGTATTTTAAAAATAATATTCATGGTAATTAAAATCATATTCATGTTTTCCTGGGCAAGGTAACATGGTTTTCCAAATTGTGTGTCTTAACAGCACACCTCTCTTTTAGGGTTTTCATTATTTCTCCTAAAATGGAGCACAATTTGACAAAACTAGGCTCCAACCATAGGAATTCTCAGTGTTTGGGTTCACATGGTTTTGTGTAGTTGGAAATATGGTTTGCGAAAGTCGTGTGCCAACATTTCACAACATACCCACTTATAAATTTTTCATAGTAAATAACCCAAAAAACTTTCCAAGGTAGAACACAAAAAAAAATTAAAAAAAGTGAAACTGTTACTTGAAAAGGGGATGAAGACATCTAAAAAAAGGTATGAATCTTACATCAACCAATAATAAAAAACATTCATCTTTTTAAAAAATATTTATCATGCCTTTTAATACCAAATAAAGAAAAATAAATTTTAGACATGATGATTTAAAAAATAATCTTACGATAAGAAAACAAATGGTGTCCAAAGGATGAGTATCCTATAATTTCCCTCAATATAAATTTAACTTTGACAATACAAATAATAGATGATAGTGTTACAAATCTATTACCCCTTTGGTAATATTTGAATCAAAACAACCTTCAAAAAAATTATAATAAATAACATAATACAATGAATTACAAAATCACCGTGATAAAACATATAAAATGGTAGTTATAAAAAACATATGAAAAAGGTGAAAAACATGAATCATATCTAAATTAAAAAGGACTGAAACATGGAAAACATATGAAAATTTTGTATTCTATAAATCAAAACATCATGATTAAATAAACCTTGTATGTATTATTAAATCATTATAATATTTATGAAAATTATCCTTAAATACATACATGTGATGTAAACAGAACACATAATTTAAATACATCGTGAATATGAAATAGGTCCTACAAAAATAAATTTGAGATTAAAAACCATTACACTATGTATTTTATTTATGTATTCAATTCTTTTGTATAATAAACATATGTCTTTATATTTATATTACATAATAATATTCAGATATAATATACTATATATCTATATCTTATAATTTTTTATTACCAATTTAATAATAATTGTTCATTAAAATCATTATTCAGTTGACAATAGGAACGTTTTACAAGCATGGTTTAGTTCAACAATTTGGTTCCATCCACCTTGATTTTAGAATCATAATATATAAAATAATAGTCATTTCTTAATTATCATATTTATTCGTTATATAATAATTTAAAAATCATTCAAATAAATCGACGATACAAATTAATTACCTCACTTGATTGAGAAGATAGTCAATAGGCACGAACTGGGGATGCTTTTCAACCCATGAAAAAGAAAGAAAAATACATAATAATCAACCATTTTTAGAATCATAATTATCTAATAGGATTCATATATATACTCATTTAATTTGTCTTTATAATGATCCATTTAAATAGAAATTAGAAAATGAATCACATAGCATCATTGAGGTGGTATTCCACACATATGCATGAGCAATATTATCATTTTCCAATGGATAGAAGGGGGGATAGATATTAGTTATAAAATTAACCGAAATATATTATTATGGTAAATATAATTACTATTTAATTATAATATTGTTATATAATATTTCTAAGTAGAACGATTAGAAATAAACATGAATATGTTTGCAACAAACATACACCTCTCCATCTAGTAATCACCTTTGTAATACACCCTAAGCCTACCTGAATTGGTATTTATTAATTAAAATATATTTCAGGACTTAGGAAATAATTTTGTGAGGAGATGTTGGTTCATCATGTTTTATAAAATATTATCAATTTTTGTGGATATGATTCTAAAGGGTGTTCACTTTTGTATGTGAGGAATGTTGCTCACTTGTAATTATAAAGAAGATTAGAATATAATAAAGAATATTTCAGGGAGAATTGGATACAATGTAACCAAAATGAGATGAAAATATATGTGTTGGACTAAATCCATCTAAAAATTTTATTTCAACATTTTTTTGATCATTTCTAACCATATATCTTTTTTTAACTCCACATTCACCATTTTAACGTAAACTATATTAATGATTTTTTTACAGATTTTACTATTTATAATGACCAAAAACTATGTTTACATTACTGCATAATATTAATTATGATTATTAAAAATATTAAATCCATTTAAAAAGATACAAATATAGAATTTAAAGAAATAATTTCAATATATGTGCACAAAATTCAATGAAAACTATTTTTAGAAAAAAAAATCCATTTTAAGAATAAAATATATATTTATTCTTATTCCTAACCCAATGAAAAAATTAAAAGAATGTTCATATATTTCATTGATTTTATTTTTTAAATATATATTTAAAATCATTAATAAATAATTATAAATTGAGATTAAAATATATTTCACATAATAATTTTTTTTTTTTGTAAAATAGCTATTTTTTCAATAAAATCCTTTATCATCATTTTGTACCAATTAATTAATAATTTATGAATGGTAATTTATTTGTTGAAATTAAATAAAAATTAATTTCCTCCAAATATTTTTTCATTAATGATCATGTCATATAATATATCATAAAATGATACCCTTTAAAATTTGAATTTTTTTTTCAAAAAATGGTATTATTATTAACATTTTGAATTCAGTACGTATTTCTTATGATATAATAAATGAATTATCATTATACACATATTTAAAACATAATTTTTCGAATTTATTTTTTCCAAATTACACCCTATGATATAATGAGATGATTATAATGTTAATGTTGAATAATAATATTTTAATATAATATCATAGTTTTATTAAACCTGGTGTTGTGTGTAAAGAATGCCATCATGGACATAAAAATTATTTAAATAGACATTTATACTAAAAAATTTGTTTAGATTTTTTATCCCCATATAATAATTTTACCCATCATATTCCATGAAATTAATGGACACATAATGAACATGAGATAGTTTTGGTGGAAGTGACAAAAAAATACACCATCCTGAGAAAACCAAGAATCTCAATGGAAATGATATATATGGGGAATAGAATTAAACACTTTAAAAATTAATAACATTATTCCATGTATATATTCAATGGAATACATTATTACAAAATTCAAAATCTATACATCACTTCTGTTTATCAGCTTAAATATTATGTAAACTATATGATACCATAATATGCTTTTGAATTGATCTAACATTCATTACTATTGACCAAACTATCTCTTATGCAAATTTATTTCATTCAAAAATGTATTTCTATAAGGTTATATGTGTGAAATTATCTATATATACATCCTCATAATGATCCCTTAATTAAAAAATTGAAACCTATTGTTGTGTAGATTTTCAACAAGAATAATTTGTTGATCTGAACCTCCTTTGAAATAATTAATGAAATATCTTAGAATCAATTAATGGGTTTTAATGGTCCTATATTACTGAGCACTTTTTCAGGATTATTTAAAATTTTAAATCTAAACTTAATCTTCAAGGATTACTAAATATTTTTATAGAACATTGAGGTAAGTCTCATATCTTGGTAAAATACAATATGGATTGATAATCTATAAAACTATAGAATTTCATTAATGTATATCATAAATATTTGTTTTAGATCAATATATTATCTTATTTAAATTAAATATTATTTACTTTTAATGATATTTACTAAAATACAAATATAATTATGAGATCTAATGTTTTGGAGAGTCTGATGATGTAATCTATATTTATTTTTTGACATTCCAATTCTATTATTGTTAATGGTTGTCAGATTCTCATAGACATATTTTTTATATACTAAAATTTTGGAAAAAACACTATGAAAACTAATCTATAGTATACTATTTAATATTTCTTGAATATAAAAACTCTTTAGCATATATATACATATATATTTTTATCTTTATACATTATTATACACTTCAGATGGATATTGAATGATGAACTATGAGATTCTTCATACAACACTTCCTCCAAATTGGGTATTTAAGGGAAAACATTTATTCTAAAACAATATCATTCCATCAATATCACGAATAAAAATAGGATAATTAGTTACCATACATTATAGACTTACCTTTTCCATTATCCTCTCTCTAACTCTATTTGGATGGATAGTTTAATATGCATCTACAAAATATAGACTATTCCTCCCATATAAAGAATTTCATTTAAGAACCCGTAACAATAAATAGTAATTAGACCAATATAAATCATTTTTAATGAAAAACTATAATGTCCATTTGACTCAAAGGATAACACTCTTTATTTTCATTACCAATGTGGTAACAAATTGAGTAGGTATAAGAATCAATCAAACCCAACAATTTCATTTGGCCAAAATTTATCTATTTATGTTTAAATATATTCTTCATTGTTTTATTATTAGTAAATATATTAAAACATTCTCCAAAAATATAACTCCACATTATTTTAGGTTTTGGACCTATACTAATCCATTTATGAAAAATTCCCTTCTATAATAAGTCATAAGACCCACATAATGGAGTAATTTCTGTTGGATATTCACATAATCCTTATAGTGATGACAAACATAGGTTTCATATAAATATAAAATATGGAAAAAATTATTGGAATTTCTTTTGGATCGATATAAAGAGTAATAATATATTTTCAAATTCATATAAAATTTCTCTAAAAGGAATAATAATAATATTTTCATGGAACACAATATTACAAACATCAACATGAATTTCATAACTCAATATTGGATAATAAGTGTGCCTCAAATTCATCAATTACCATAGAATATGTCTGTCTTTATTCCCATAATCCATATGTAATCACATGGATTATGGAAATGTCACACAATTTTTCCAATGTTCCATATATTTAACATATTTAACAAGTATACATTCATTAGGATAAAGAGTATTTATCACCATTTAAATATTTAAATTTCCATGGAAATAATTTTCATTATAGGTTTATAAAATACCCATATAACATGTTATCATTCCATTGTAACATTTATCTCTGTGATTCTTCCCTCAATCATTATAGGTAATAATTATAGTCTTCCATCCTCTACGAGCTTCATTAACTACAAACAAATGGAAATCTATTTTTCCCTTATTATATATGATATAATACTCACCCATATTGATGTTTTCAATCATAAATCAAGATATAAATTTAGAAATAACTAAAATATTATACACTCAACATTCTATCATGATTTGTTTCTTATTATAAAATAACCAAATTTTCTGTTACACCTATTCTTAAATTTTTTCCACCGGGATTCATCTGTTGACTTAACCAAAATTAATTATATCAGGACCAAACATTAATAATCAAATAAATGAATCATATTATTATGAAAATAATTCTTATGATATACAGTATTTTAACACCTTCTTTTGACTAATAAATAATTATGCTCATCTCATATCACTATGTATTATCATATTTTCTCATAGACTCTATGATATTATTCATCATGATGTTAAAAAAGATAATTTTAATTAATAAAATATATCCTTGGGGAGTCTCAAATGAGGGGGGTTATTTGGACTTGTTTTTATGGAGAATCATAAGGTAGTATTAATATATTACAATAAAACCATAAAAATATCCATGGAGATCCCAAAATATATAGATTAGAAAAACATCATGATGTGATCATATACATATACATATCCCAAATGTTTTGACCAATATTTTTTATTCATAATATCCAAATATAACTATACCATTATTAGATACCAATTGAGGTGATATAACAATTACATACATAAATTTTACATCAATTTTGATTAATATTAAACACCGAAAACAATAATACACTCTCCAAAAAAATATATTTTTAGTTTCTTTGGAGACTAGATATATAATCACCTTATTTATAAACACTCATCAATGTATCTCATAAACATGCTTTACTTTGAATATTCTTTTCCTTGAACATTTTTCCTGGATTTTCACAAAAATAATATTAATCATGTATTAATTATCATAATTTTTTGACCATTTACACTTTTATAATATGTCATATGATGTGTATATTAAAATTAATAATATCAGTTTATAGAGGCAAAGATCTGTGCATACAAACTGGTAAGGATTTCACATTTTCATTAATGGAATGAAAGAACGGTAAAAAACAATTTACCATTCAAGATAATAATATTATATTATTTATAAGAAATATTTTTCAACATGCCCTTTTTATAATCCATGTAAATTTGAAATGTAAAAAAATTATACTTCACTCATGGAGTGGTTTCCCAAATATACGTTTGAGCTGCGAATTCATTTTCCAACAGATGGAAGTGAGGTGTGGAATGAAAATAATATTATCATAAAAACATATTTGTATTTCAGATAGAGTTATTACATTATGTTAATATATTTATAGATCAATTACAGTGTATTTAATGAGGAATAAATGTAAAATTGATCAGTTTGTACATATACCTCCAATTCAGGTTACCTTATTTGGATTACCACATAATCCATAATAAAGTGTCCTTTTATGATGATTGAATACTATTATAAGGTATTTTTAATGGTTGTGATATTATTTGGATAGATATATTTCAATATAAATGGATAGATTGTTATATATAATAGAGGATTTAATGTTCTAGTTTCTAAATGAGGGATGTTGCATACGAGTAATTATTAAAAATATTAAAATAAATTAAATTTAATCAAAATTTAGAGTGGATAAAATGAAATAACAATTATAATAAAATATATTTATTTTTGTAAATAAACTTATCCAATTAGATTTAGAAAATATTTTAGTATTTTTTTATAGTTATATCATTACTTTAACTCGTCATTATGCCTTTCAGGCATTACTATAATATTGAATTGTTACATCGTATATTACACTTAATGGAATCAATTAAGATTAGAATATAAAAAAATTAATTACTATAAAAAATATGGATCCCATATTACATGATCCAATTTAAACAAATTTTAGAAATTCATTTTAAAATAAGTTTGAAAAACACAACCAAAACCCTTTTTTTACATAAATTCAATTTAAAGAATAAAATCAATTTATCATTATTCCATTCGTAGTAAAAATAAGTATAAAAAAAATATAATTTGTTGAATATATTATATATAAATTAAAATAAAATAATTCATTGATAATAATTAATTAAATTTATTTATTTAAAAATACAATTTTCTCACTAAAACAACTCTCGGTAAAATATATTTTTTTCCCTAAAATGTTATTATCTTTATTTATAATGATTCGACGATCAATGTATGAATGATTATTTATTTATTCACATTAAATATCATTATATATACTCAAACATATAATTAATTTGTTATCAAAACACATAATATATAGTAAAATAAATTATATTAAAAATTCATCTTTTAATAAATAATGATATTGTATTTAACAATTTAAATTGAGTTCATATTTCATTGAAATTATGTAACAATTTTTAATAATGAAAAAATTTATATGTAATTTTCATAATTTAGTATTCCTATTAATACTCACCAATCTAACAATTTCTTTATAATCGTCACATTTAATCATAATAATTTAATAATATATATGGGTATGTTTAAAACTAATGTTTCATGTAAAGAAATCTATCAAAGGCATCTAATTTATTTATTTTGAAATATATAATAGAATCATAGGCTTCTAAAATCTTCACCCCTGATAATAATTTCACCATTGAATTTTTTTCAATCATATACAAAACAAATAAGGATAATTCTACATCATCAAATCCCTAGGTACCCACATAGTTTCATCAAAATATTGATTCCGCAAATTATCATTAACCCAATGACTAGTATAGTTTCAAATAACTTTGTCTCTATGATATAAAATTTACTCGAATATTTCCTAATAATTAATATTATTCTTTAGTGGTATAACCTTTCACTTTAATACATGTGAATGATCAGGTATGTAGTTCATCAAAAGGAAAACATGAAACACATAATAAACTTGAGAGATATTTGGTGGACGTGAAAAGAGATAAGGTACCATCCCTATATGAAAAAAATATATATTAAAGGCTTTGATATATCTAGTTCTCAACATTACATTCCTTCCAAATATAATATCATTACACAATTGAGATTTTCAAAGGAATTCCTAATATCACATGTTAAACTCTAGATCTCGTCAATGATTCTAAGAGTTAATTTTATATCAACTATTATCATCTGTAACATGTTACTAAATGAAAATAAACTTATGTATCATCTACCCATCTATCACGAGTCTCAATATTTTTTCACCCCAACACTATCCTAGTTTGTGGGAATACACAATTATTCCCAAATTGGACTTCATAGGTAGACATAAAAAATCAGCGACAACTACTATTACTGTAAACATCAACCATAAGAATCAGTTGATACCAATCCCCTTTTAAAAAATATACTTAGCTCTCAGAATTCCTTGTTGTGTTTTAATGGTACTCTTAGAGTTACTGTCTATATATGGATGATATTTTGTGAAAAAGAGAAACAATATATTCAATTCTTATGGATACAACTCTGGAAGAACATGGTAAGATGTAGATCACTATTAGATATGATTGAGAGTGGTTTCATATAAAACCTTATCAGTTCCTCGATGAATATGCTATAAATTAGATCAAAAGGCAAATCATGTCTCATAGATATTAAATTTGGTACTTTATAAAGCGATTGACTAAAAAATAAGTACAGTAATGTCGTTTTTATGTTTTGGTATTTCAAGTGATGAAATACATAGTGATGTTTTCCAATTTATATTCTTGTATTTCTAATGGCTGTATAATTTCCCATGGAAAAATATCTCTCAGACTTATCATACTAGCATACCATGAATCGAGAAATTTCACTATCATATCCCATTTCTCATTATACTACTAGAAATACCATTATATTTCTCCATACATCTTCATATTTTAAGGATTAATAAATAATTATGAACTATAATATTTATCAAATAACCCATTCATCAAAAATTGTATTCACATGACACAATCATTTTCCCAAAAAAATATAATTTTATAACTATCATGAATAATCTCATTCATATTCACTTGGTTCTTTTATCTATTCACATCTTCCATATGGGAATATGTAATCCTCGCATGGATAGATGGTTATCATTTATATAAAAATGATTTGATCATTATTCATTATTTATGATTTTTAGAATCATGCTATAGAAATACCTACACATTTGATCTCCTTGAATACTCATCCTATAAAATATAGAATGATCAGTCCAAAGCTTAGTATTAGTATCTTTTTTCTGAATCATACGGTCATAATGTGTTGATATTTAAAAATCATTAATTAACACTAACCATATTTATTTATTTATATTCAACTCTTATTGTTACAATATCACATTGAGTTTTTATGTTCAATGAAAATATAAAACCATTCAACAGAAAATTAATTTCTCACACATTCAATATTGGGACTCTACAAAGCCATTTGGGATAAACATTCCTCATTAATAGGTATTAATAGTTATATAATGAATGTAATGTTAATTTTTAGTTCAAGTATATCATGGATCTTATAGATACAGATAGATTGATTCAGAATATAAAACATGTCTTCCCTTCCTTGATAATTAATATATTTTACGTATAAATAGATCTTTTCAATTTTTAAAATTATATCAAATTTAACTAAAGGAAGATTGAAAATATTTTCTTGGAACACAATATCACTAACGTAAACATGAAATTCCAAACACTAGAGAAGAGAAAAAATGTACATATGGTTTACTGGTTGACATATCATAGGTCCTTTCATATTTCCTTAATCCGGGAGTTACCCTTGAATTATAATGATGAACATTATTTATCACCATTTAAATATGAATTTTTACTTTTCAGTTAGATAATCTATGAACTATTTTTCATACATAAAGAATATTATCATTCCATTGAGACATTTACCTAGGTTATTATTTCCATAATCAATACATGTGGGAAATTATATAATATTTCCTTAATGGTATTATTGAATTGAAGTATAATGAAACTAAAATTTTCTCTTATTGGGTGTACCTAGAAACTCATCAATGTTTTGGTTGTTATTTTTAAATCATATTTGTTGATAAATCATAATGAAATGAATTTAAATACATCTTATATCCTAATTTCTTTCTAATTTGGATAGACATACCATTTTCCATCACACTTTTTATCAACATGGATTATCTTTGTTTCATTTATTGATAAAAACAAAAAATAAATGTCCATTAATGATTAATAAATACTCATAGTATGAAATTATATGATTATGAAAAGTGTTCTTATGATTTCCTAAATTATGACACAATATTTCAACCAATAAAATTTTATTATCAGGTAATACCAATACATCTTATCAAAGGTTTTCATTGATTCTAAAATATCATTCATAATAATTTTTTTATAATTAGAATTTGATATAATAAAATAATATATCTAGAGAGTGTCAAAACCTATGTGGTAGTAGGCCTCTTAATTGTTTATTAGGAGAATATTTACTTAATACCCAACCATCCTTTTCTTGGTTATTACCACTTGGTGCATCTATGGTAATTAATAATTAAATAGTTATATTTAAAAATAAGATTTTCATATCTTGGAAACCAAAAAATCCATATATTACCAAATCATTAGGATATTATCCTTTATATAGATTTATCACCCATAGTTTTAACCAAATAATCCAAATTTTAATCAACAAAATAAGTAAACCATTATATTATAACATCTAATGTTAGTCATTAATTAAATTAACAAATATTACATCATTTAAATTAACATTATGTATATATCATGATAATACATTCCACAGAACCATAATGTATTAGTGTTATTAACAAAAAAAATATAATCATATTATTTTTGACCAATTTCTATCATCTATGATAAACTTTCTATATATTTTATACGCTTATATGTTTTTTATACATGGATACTTCCTTCATTACATGGTTTGGGGAATCATAATAATGGGTGATCTCATAGTATTAGGGACTATAATATTTGGAGATACAAATAATAAGTGAGAATAGAAGGATAATAAGGGTATAATAACAAAAATATGCACAAGTTGTAAATTTAAATGATATATACACATAAAATCAAAGTTCACTACTTAGAAAGAATGGAATATTATGAGTCATGATTCATAATATTATCAATGAATATATCATTATTATAAATCACAACATAGGAATTTGGAATCATAGTCAAAAGAAATAATCATTTATTGAACATTTCTATTTTGAAATTATGTCATTGCATAATATTGTGAACATAGATATTATAAATCATAATCATACATCATGTGGTTAATATAACAATTCATAATCATACCCACACATAATTTTATGAGAATATACAGCAAAAATCATTTTAATGAATCAATATGTGATCATTGTGGTTCATAATCATGTCAACACATGTCATCATAATCTTATGAGATATATAGTTAACATTTTTTAATCCGTTATAGGTCTATAGAATTTTAACCCCAACCATATCAGAATTAAAACCATAAATAATTATGAAATATGATTATCAAAACATTGACTAATTGAACATATCATTACCTATAGAATATAAATTTGTCTCATCAGGATTTAATAAAAAACATAATTAACCCATGGGAGATAAATGTTATTCATAGAATAATCATTAAAACATAATCACTATAAGCCATACATATACATAATGTGGATGTTATCATAACATCATGTACCTTGTGAAGCATAAAATTCATAAATAATAACAAAATAGAAGAAAAAGTACATTAAATTGATCATTGGAACTTTTCTATGAAAACATGTAAAACCCTTTTGTTTTGATATCATTTATGACTAAAAATACTATAATATTAAGATTTTTGTAATAAACCAATGTAATATATAAAATGAATTATAGAAGTAAATAATGGTCATAGAAGTGGGAAAAGTGGCTAATAGCAAAAATTTTAAAGGAAAATATTTTCCCAACTTTTTTAAAAAGTCAAAGTGATATATACATAAGACATTATAAACTATTACATTTAATAATTTATAATGAAATTAAAATTATTTAAAAATAATCATTGTCAATCATTTATTTAATGATTTAATGTTTAATTAGTCATTTTGAAGTGATTTTACATAAAATAAAAAGTTTTCGACCAAAGAAGATATAAAGTCATCTTTTTTAAAAACAATTATCAATTATTTAAAGTAAAAATAGTCCACAATGATAATAATACATAAAAATTAAAAAATTAATCATATTAAAAAAAATACAAGGGGTTTATTTTATAAATAAAAAATAATTACCCATAATTACCATTTAATATTCACAATCATGAAAATAAAGGAGATTGTAATATAAACACTTAACAATCGGGTAAATTTTTATTCATTTGGATAGAAAGAAAAAAAATTGAATAAAATTAATATAAATACATTCATTACATAAAATATCAATAGATAATTATATAGATATTAAATACATAATAGGTTCCTAATATGAATCGAGTCCCAATGAAACATTTTTTAGATGATGAACACATACAGTTTCAAAAATCATTGTATCATGAAATTAAGATAAATATGAACTTATATTCATATATAAATTACCAAAAAATCGTGGAAATAATATTAAAATATAGTAATTGGAATAATATATACCAAATAATAGAAAAAATGGTTAATAAAGTGTATGTATAAAAAAGTAAGTTGAGAAACGATTACCATTAGTAATGTATTTCATCTAACGAGTTAAAAAAATTTCATAATAAAAATTGATTTTTTATATGTTTGTTATACATAATTATTGATATAAAATTGATTATATAAAATTCTTAAATAATATCCAAATACCCAATAATTTACTATTTATTAATGATAACGTGATTTAAGTGACAATTTCTTCATTTTTCAGCTAATATCTTTCTGATGGTTCAAGTCCTTAAAAAAAGATAATTATTTATTGATATATATATAATATTAATAATATTTTAATTATCATAATAAATCATTAAAAATATATATAATGATTATTAAGTATCTTTGAGGAAAAATTTATGACATTGATTCATGGAGATGATAGTTTATATGTACGCGTCATTGATGTTTCACTTTTAGATGGATGGAATGAATGAAAGAAACATACAAGTTCACCTTTAAAAATTAATAATTATATTATAAGTATCATATATATTAATTAATAAGTTTTTATAAACAATCAAGTAAATAGAAAGTATAAAAAATAACCATAATGCTTTATTGAGGTGGTACATCACATGTATGCATGATAAGCATTTCCATTTTCTAACGGATGGAAATGTGATATAAAATTGAATTGAAATTAAAATAAATGAATATAAGTATAATAATGTTATTTATTCCATAATTCTATGATTTTTATAGTTTATTTTATGCATTTTAAGAAATAATTAACATGAAAATGAGTAGTAATAATAAATATATCTTATTTGGAAAACCTCAATTGGAATATACCTTAATCTATATTGAAGTGGTTGTTTATGAACACCAAAAACTCATAAAACAAGGGGAGGAATTATGGGAGATTATATGGATAGATATTATTTGATATATTGGGATCATGTGGTAGGTATATGCGAGGATATGAGCTTCTTATTTCTATTTGTGGGAAGTGGAACGCCTGTAATGCTAGGAATACTAAAATTTTATAATGTATTTTTCTTGGGAATGTTTCTACAATAAAAATAATATTAAAATATATAATAAATCTATGTTAAAATAAAAATAAGGAATATTATTTAGATATGTTTTAGGTTATTTTAAACAGTATCTTTTTAGTCTAACCACTTAGTATATCTTTTAACATTTATAATGGTGATGAATTTTATCATGTGTCACTATTAAAAAAAATGATAAATTAATTTAAGAATATATAATAATATTAATTACGATGATTAAAAAAATTTAATCAATATTAAGATATTAAATATCTATTACTATTATTAATTCAATTTAAATATAAGTGGGAAAATGCAATGAATCTCGTTTTAAGAAAAAATGCATTTCAAAGCACAAAATTGAATTTATTATTATTGATTTTACGATAACAACATTAAATGAATGTTAATATATTTTATTGATTATATGATCTGTAAATTTAATTAAAATAAATCATCAATTATTCTAAATTCAATTTATTGATATAAAAATATACTTCACTTAATAAAATACTTATTTTGAAATTTTTTTATTCTCAACATTAATTGATTTTATCATCAATTCCAAAGAGTTGATCATAAATGTATGAGTTATTATTTAATTTTTCAAATTTAATACAAATAAATTTCATCAATATAGTTGAGAATTATTTTTCAATTGTATCATCTTTGCCCAGATCACCTCTTAGACACTGGCTAGACCGGTGGGCCACATGACCTCAAACACATCTCCCCTAATGCCAAAGGCTGGAGACAAGCAGTGACGACCTTTTTTCAGATGTCTATGATGGAGATTATGCCTTAATAGGTAATAGGTAATATATAGTGGAATTAAACACCAATTAATAATATTAAACAAAAGCAAATGATTTAATAAATTACAGAAGAGGTAATATGAATTATCTTACTGAATAAGAATCAAATATGAAAGCTGATAAATAATAAAATTTACAAAATGATGTCATGTAATGATGTCTATAATAAATTAATGGGTTGAAAAGAAGGAATAAAATAATACTATCAACTGAAATTAAATGACACAAATTGTGAAAACTGCATCACAAGCAAGGCATGGTCCTCCTCCCCGAGTCTCTATCCTAAGTAGCATGAAACAATGAAGCATCAGAAGTAGCACACATCTCTTTGATAATACCCACAAGCATATAATCTACATGGGTGTCAACGACCCCAAGCATGGGGTGTGATAAAATACATGTATTTTGGCACCTATAGTACCTAAACCTGTCTATTTTGTGTAGTAATTAAATGATGTGTGTAATTATATAACAATCATATACAATAAAATAAGCGTAGAAAAATAAAATAACTCATTCTGGGTTTTCAATGGTGCCTGTACATAATCACTTGCTTCATCCAAAGCTGAGAGTCTGAAAGAAGTACCTATAATGATCATGATTCTCATATGCAAATGAATAATCATAGAAAATTGAAGTGATACAAGGAAGAGGTACACCCCCAAGCATGTGCATTAACATGGGTTCAAAATCATGTGTCATCTATGTGTGTTCCAACATTCCAGAAAAATATCCCAATTCTCAAGAGACGCAAAGAGGCATTAGCCTAAACCTTTAGTGCATCAGTATGAATGTTCATGTTGGGAGATGGAGTTTTATCCTGTCTCGAAGGTATCACTACGGAATATCATTAAAATTATCCAATACCACTGAGTCCATCGATGGAAATCATTCAAATGACCACGTTTCGCATGGCTTTACCATGAGTGTGTTTCAATCTAGAAAAAATAGGTCAAGAATAATATGTGGCTGGATTTTCCACATTTCTAATGGATCCATTCTTAATGGGCCCTTTTAAAAAACCTATTTCACTCATAAGTATTAGAATTCCTGAGGAAATATTGATGTCACGACCCGCCCTCGGGGTCCGTGCCGTGACTACCCCAAACCCGCCTTCCATAGGCCAGGGGCTGGCGACTAGCACCAAGGCGTAAATCCTGGTAAAAAGGGAAGGCATTGCCTTTGAAAAGTAAACTCACACCACAGAGTAAACAAGCGGAAAGTAAATACTAAACAAAGTAGAGTACGACTGATAGTGCGGAAAGGTAAATGGGCCAGAATACAAACCCAAACTGAAAGTAAAGTACAACTCGAAAGGGAAAACAGCAACTGAAAAGTAAAAGCCGCTACACCGAGCTGTCCACTGGAAATCCCACCTGAAGGGTGGGTACAGATAGTTCCTCTGCTCCACGGGTCCCGCCGTCCGCTCCGTGCACGTCCCGCCCAGTGGTCCACCTCCGGGTACCGTCCCGCTCTGTAGGCCTCAGCTCAGGTCAACGCTGTCCGTCGTCTGCAACCAACACAACGTAGTGCGGTCAAAGCCCGTGCAGGGGTGAGTATAAGCTACTCAGTAGGGACCCCGAGACCCCTGAAGGTCTCTCAAATCCACAAAGGATAAACCACGAAGAAAAGTAAAATCACGATGTAACAACCGACACTGCTTAGGTATATGCCCATACATATACCTAAGTCATCAATTAAAATACGCTCCAACCTCCGAGCCCAAGTACAACTCAGTCCACGCAGGAAAGTATACGTATTCCACATAGGAAAGCAAAACATAATCCACACAGGATTGCACAACACAATCCACACAGGAAAGCAACAGGATTCAGCTCACACAGGTATACTTCTTCAAGGACGATAAAGATGATCATTGATCCATCTAAGCCGTCGGACCCACGAAGGATCGATAGGTAACTAACCCCGGCAAAGACCCACACAGGATCGGGCCCCACACAGGACCTGTAGGCACTGGCTCACACAGAACCGCTGAGCGCGGACCCACACAGGATCGGACCCACACAGGATCGGGCCCACACAGGACCTGTAGCACTGATCCACGTAGGATCGCTGAGTGCTGAAGTCGTCGTCGTCGAATCCACACAGGATCTCTGTACTGCCGTCGTCGCAGTCATAGTAGCAGTAGTAGTCACAGTAACAGTCGCAGCCAGCACTAGGGTTCCCGCACACAGCAAGCTCGTTCGGAGAGTCCGCTCCACGAGCCGAGAGGCTGATACATCAACTGTCACAAAGACCAGAGTTGATGTATCCAAAAGTTCCGTATCGTCAACAGGAACTCAACGCGACAGACGGCGCGTCGATCGGAGGCCCGGTCTGAGAGTTATTGGCATTTTCGTCTCCGGGGCCCGGTTGGTTTTTAAGGCAAAACCAACCCGACCGTACTCCACCTGCGTCCAAACCTCGGGCGGAGTATGCCAAAAGATCCGTCTCACTAAGAGGAACACAACGCGACTGACGGTGTGTCAATCGGACGTTCGTAGCTCAAGATATGAGTGTTTCCGCTCCGAAGGCCCGGTTGGTTTCGTGAACGAACCAACCCTGCCGAATGCAAAGTAATCCGAAACCTTGAGTGCGATATACCGAAACGACCGTCTCGATCCAAGGATCGCGTTGCCGCAGACGGTTCGTCATTCGGAGGTCCGAGGCTCATGTTATGGGCCAAAAACCGAATCTGGTTCGAAACGGGGGGGTCCGGGTCCGGGCCGACCCGGCCCGACCCCCCCTCGGCGGCGCGGCGGCGCGGCGGCGCGGCGGGCCGCGGCGGCCTGGCGCCGCGAGGAGGCTGCGCACGCGGGGGCAATCAAGCCCCCGTTTCTTGGATGGCGGCGCGGCTTTGCCGCGCCGTTTTTGTAAAACAACGGCCCCCCTCCTGGGGGCCCGCTTTGAAGGGAAACCGGGGGAGCCGCCTGCCCCCCCCCCCCCCCCCCCCCGTGGAAACCGCTCCCCCCTCATAATGAGGGGGGTTTTAAGTGAAGGTCGGGGGATTAATTCCCCCGGTTTTTAAGACATCCGGCCGGCCAGCTGGCCGGCCGGTTTTCTCAAACGGGACCGGAATTTCCGGTCCCCCCCCCCCTTCGGTTTCCGACGCCGGCGGCCCGGCCGCCGGTCTTCTCTTCCGCCGCGGCCCGGAACCTTCCGCGGCGTTCGTCTTCCGGCGCGGTGCGTTAGCACCGCGCCCCTTTGCCGTGCTTTGATATTCATTCAACGCGGCGCGACGGCGTCGCGTTCTTGTTGTTTCTTCCATGGTGCGCGCGATGGCATCGTGTAAGTTAAACGTACAATTATCCGCGTGGTGCGACGGCACCACGCCACCTTGCATCCGCCCACAAGAATAAACAAGAACGATGGAGGGGGGTTCGGCCGTGTTCGTGCGGTCCGGCCCCCCTCACGTTAAAATAAATAACTCAACTTAAACGTTCAAAAGTCTCATGTTTGACATGCGAAAACCACGATCAAGGAATGGAATAAATAAATATCGAATCAACAACCCCTACCTCGGGTATAAGATCGAAGATTTGACAACGTCCCGCGGAAGACAACGTCGCGGTGGTCGGGCGTCGCGGTCGTCGTTCGTCAATCCGTTGACGAAGAGATATGCCCGAAGAGTTACGTCGTTGGCGAATATTCGTATGCCGACGAAGAAGGTCCGAGGAAGAAGCGACGTCCCCTTTCGTTGACACGGTAAACGAAGAAGAGCGGAGCGGCGTTCTTCGTCGGAAATTGAGCGTTCCTCGTCAAGACTTGAGGAAAGTCAAATAATAAAGAAAACAACGAACTCAAGAACCTCTACCTCGATAGTCGCACGTTGACGTAGTCGTGGAATATTGGTGTCGATTCCTTTGACGTCGGAGGAAGAGTCGTTGTCGAAGGTGTTCATCGCGGAAAACCGTCGCGGAAGAGATGACGCGGAAGAAGTACGTCGCGTCGCGGATACGGCGTCGCGGATGGATCGTGTTCTTCGGCAGAGAAGTTCTTCGTTGAAGAACGACGTTCTTCGCGTTCTTCGTTGAGTTTGAAGAAGAAGAAGAGGCTCTCCAAAAGCTCTCAAGGAGACAAACAAACAACCCATAATAAAATAAGACAACTTCTTATTTTATTATTACAAAACACATTAGAATTCCAAAAGTTTGAAATTCAAAAAGGTTTAACTCCCATAATTAATTATGTAACTCAAGTTGACAACAATAAATGAAAAGAGTTAAAGGGGAGGTTTTGAGAGAAATTGAGGAGTTGGGGTTCGTGTGGACCCCACCTCACTTAATCCTCCCAAGGGAGGTTAAGTGGATGTGGGTCCCACTCCCAACTCCCTTTGGTAGGACTTAACTAGTTAAAAATAAAATATGTTCCTCACAAATTTTATTTAACTTAAACTAAAAACCCAAAAACTAACTTTCAACCCGCAACAAACGCAACTCCCGAAAAGGTCTTTTTAAGCGAATAACGGCGCTGCGAGTTCATCGGTGCCCTCGGATTTCAATTCCGAGCACCGGATCAAAAGTTAGGAATTCCCGCTCGTTCGTTCACTGAACGTACCCGAGCCAAACTTCGGAAAAATAATTCCGGGCACTCCAGGCCTCGGAATCAGGTGCCGTCTGAAACCGCGCTCTTGTAAAATTCTAAAGAAAATTAAGATAAATTTTCCGTTGAATTTTACGGGTCTTTACATTACTCCCACCTCAGGGCTTTACGTCCCCGTAAAGATACATCAAAACTAGGGAAACAAAAGAGGGTACTGAGCACGCATCTGAGCCTCCCGCTCCCATGTGCTCTCCTGGAGATTCCCGTGTTGCCATCTGATGCGCACAAGATGAATCGATCGCCCACGCAGGACCCGCTCCTGTCGATCCTCTATCTCCACCGGGACCTCCGTAAAGGTCGCCCCATCGTCAACGTCAAGCTCCCCATGGTCAAAGATTTGCGTCGGGTCGTGCACGTATCTCCTCAGCTGAGATACGTGGAAGACGTCGTGCACCCAGTGCAACTGAGGTGGTAGAGCCAGGCGATAAGCCACCTCGCCAATCCTGCTGAGAAACTGGAAGGGTCCGATGAAGCGCGGAGATAACTTGCCGCCTCGGCCAAATCTCCGAATACCACGTCGAGGTGAGACCCGCAAGAAGACGTGGTCGCCATCCTCGAACTCCAGTGGCCTCCGCCTCCTGTCAGCGTATGACTTCTGCCGGCTCTGAGCTGTCCTCATCCGCTCCTAGATGACCTGGACCTTCTCTGTCATGGCCTGGACCATCTTCGGTCCCATCAGAGCTGCAAGATTTCTCCTTTGCCGAAAAGAGAAATCTGGTCTCATCCCCTGGATGAACCACATTCTTTGCCTAAAACAGTCAATCCTAACATGGATGATACTAATCCATACTAAGAATGACGTCGTAAGGCCTCGACGCTACTACTAAGAGATTCAACCGTTACTCTCGCCTCCAAGGGTTGAGTCACACTGTCGGCATCAGTGTGTGGTAACTGGGTCTCCTCCAGTAGATGTCTCACAAGTGAGGGTCAAGTCAACAGCCAAAACTGGAACCTCTTAGTAACATTACGATAGAGGACAGGAACGAAAACATCACAAGGTATGCGTCTTTTATTATTGCAGCTCGTAAAACAAGACGCTACACAAAAGCAATAAGGAACCAGAAGTACAAATGATGTATCCACTAGTTCTGCTCCTTTCCATCGGCTCCCAGAGCTCCATGATCGAAGGCCTCGGCTGCCTGAAGCTGAGCTCTCCCCTGCGGTCGGGGTGGACCTCCTGGTGGTGGTGGTGGTAGAGCCTCAAAGCGTCGTCCACCACCTGCTGCTCGGCCAGCTCCTCTGCCTCGTCCGCCTCCTCCCTGCAGACCACCACGGTCGAACCTCTGCCTCTGCCTAGGTGGTTCCTCAACCGTCTGCTGCTCCTCCGCATGGCGGGTCGGGCAGTCACGAGCCATGTGGCCTTGCCCGCCGCATGCATAGCACTGTCTTCCACTCGAAAGACTGGCTCCGCGTTGTGTGCCATGCACTGCTGAGCCAGTTCCCTGAGGTCTGGTCTGTCTGGACCCCTGAGTCATTCGTCGACTGCCAGCTGCAGATGACTCTGCCACGTGCCGCCCTGCGGTGGGTCTCTGTGCTGGTGTAGACTCAGCAAGGAAGCTCTCGATCAGAAGGGCCCGCTCCAGTACTCCTGTCTGAGTCGGTATGCTGAGGGAGATCAGCGATGCCCTGATCTCGTGTCTCAAACCCTGCTCGATGGTCCGGGCCCGGAAAAATGGGTCCCGTACCATGTCGGTCGAGTAGCGCGAGAGATCGGTAAATCTCGCCGAGTACTGAGCGACTGTCATGCTGCCCTGCCGCAGCTGAAGAAGCTCCTAGATGCGCACCGCACGGAGGGTGGCTGGGACGAACTCCGAGCGGAAAAAGGCTCTCAAGTCCGTCCAAAGAAGAGATGCCTCATCGTGCACCTGGAGCATCAAGCTCCACCATCATCATGCTGCTGCGTGTAGTAGGCTCGCAGCGAGGATCACCATGAGGTCTGTTGGTGTCCTCACTAGCCTAAACACTCATACCACTGCCTCCAGCCAGTCCTCTGCTGCCTGGGGATCCGTCTCCCCGCGAAACCTGGGTGGTCGCTGGCGCTGAAACTCATGCAGTGCGCTGAGGCGACGTGCATCGTCAGTGGCTGGTGCTGGAAGTATCGGGGGCTCGGCGGGTAGTGCTACCGCCGGTGCCACTGCTGACAAAGGGCCCTGCACCGAGGCCTCGTCACTCGGTGGGCTGTCGTCACGCTCAACTCTCGGAACCCTAGCTGGCTGCCGTCGTGGGGCCATCCTGAAAAGGAAACAGGTGCGCCACGGTCAGAACAGTATACCTGGTGAGCTGATATAAGTAATCACAAAGAAAACTTTGAAACACACACGCAATCAATGTTTTCGTGCATTAAGTCGGAAATCAGAAGTCAGGGTCCTGGTGTACGGATACGTCGGCCGCCGCACCAACACTGGACTCCCTGTACTGATAACCACACTCAATACGCTAAACATTATTGCTTCACATAGAAAAGATCAGAGTTCGCGGTTGAACCGAACTCCTCTGATACCAATTTGTCACGACCCGCCCTCGGGGTCCGTGCCGTGACTACCCCAAGCCCACCTTCCATAGGCCAGGGGCTGGCGACTAGCACCAAGGCGTAAATCCCGGTAAAAAGGGAAGGCATTGCCTTTGAAAAGTAAACTCACACCACAGAGTAAACAAGCGGAATGTAAATACTAAATAAAGCAGAGTACGACTGAAAGTGCGGAAAGGTAAATGGGCCAGAATACAAACCCAAACTGAAAGTAAAGTACAACTCGAAAGGGAAAACAGCAACTGAAAAGTAAAAGCCGCTACACCGAGCTGTCCACTGGAAATCCCACCTGAAGGGTGGGTACAGATAGTTCCTCTGCTCCACGGGTCCCACCGTCCGCTCCGTGCACGTCCCGCCCAGTGGTCCACCTCCGGGTACCGTCCCGCTCTGTAGGCCTTAGCTCAGGTCAACGCTGTCCGTCGTCTGCAACCAACATAACGTAGTGCGGGCAAAGCCCGTGCAGGGGTGAGTATAAGATACTCAGTAGGGACCCCGAGACCCCTGAAGGTCTCTCAAATCCACAAAGGATAAACCACGAAGAAAAGTACAATCACGATGTAACAACCGACACTGCTTAGGTATATGCCCATACATATACCTAAGTCATCAATTAAAATAAGCTCCAACCTCCGAGCCCAAGTACAACTCAGTCCACGCAGGAATGTATACGTATTCCACATAGGAAAGCAAAACATAATCCACACAGGATTGCACAACACAATCCACACAGGAAAGCAACAGGATTCAGCTCACACAGGTATACTTTTTCAAGGACGATAAAGATGATCACTGATCCATCTAAGCCGTCGGACCCACGAAGGATCGATAGGTAACTAACCCCCGCAAAGACCCACACAGGAGCGGGCCCACACAGGACCTGTAGGCGCTGGCTCACACAGAACCGCTGAGCGCGGACCCACACAGGATCGGACCCACACAGGATCGGGCCCACACAGGACCTGTAGCACTGATCCACGTAGGATCGCTGAGTGCTGAAGTCGTCGTCGTCGAATCCACACAGGATCTCTGTACTGTCGTCGTCGCAGTCACAGTAGCAGTACTAGTCACAGTAACAGTCGCAGCCAGCACTAGGGTTCCCGCACACAGCAAGCTCGTTCGGAGGGTCCGCTCCACGAGCCGAGAGGCTGATACATCAACTGTCACAAAGACCAGAGTTGATGTATCCAAAAGTTCCGTATCGTCAACAGAAACTCAACGCGACAGACGGCGCGTCGATCGGACGCCCGGTCTGAGAGTTATTGGCATTTTCGTCTCCGGGGCCCGGTTGGTTTTTAAGGCAAAACCAACCCGACCGTACTCCACCTGCGTCCAAACCTCGGGTGGAGTATGCCAAAAGATCCGTCTCACTAATAGGAACACAACGCGACTGACGGCGTGTCAATCGGACGTTCGTAGCTCAAGATATGAGTGTTTCCGCTCCGAAGGCCCGGTTGGTTTCGTGAACGAACCAACCCGGCCGAACTCAAAGTAATCTGAAACCTTGAGTGCGATATACCGAAACGACCGTCTCGATCCAAGGATCGCGTTGCCGCAGACGGTTCGTCATTCGGAGGTCCGAGGCTCAAGTTATGGGCCAAAAACCGAATCTGGTTCGAAACGGGGGGGTCCGGGTCCGGGCCGACCCGGCCCGACCCCCCCCCCCCTGGGCGGCGCGGCGGCGCGGCGGGCCGCGGAGGCCTGGCGCCGCGAGGAGGCTGCGCACGCGGGGGCAATCAAGCCCCCGTTTCTTGGATGGCGGCGCGGCTTTGCCGCGCCGTTTTTGTAAAACAACGGCCCCCCTCCTGGGGGCCCGCTTTGAAGGGAAACCGGGGGAGCCGCCTGCCCCCCCCCCCCCCCCCGTGGAAACCGCTCCCCCCCTCATAAAGAGGGGGGTTTTAAGTGAAGGCCGGGGGATTAATTCACCCGGTTTTTAAGACATCCGGCCGGCCAGCTGGCCGGCCGGTTTTCTCAAACGGGACCGGAATTTCCGGTCCCCCCCCCTTCGGCTTCCGACGCCGGCGGCCCGGCCGCCGGTCTTCTCTTCCGCCGCGGCCCGGAACCGGCCGCGGTCTCCTCGTCCCGCCGCGGCCCGGAACCGGCCGCGGGGTTCGTCTTCCGGCGCGGTGCGACGACACCACACCCCTTTGCCGTGCTTTGATATTCATTCAACACGGCGCGACGGCGTCGCGTTCTTGTTGTTTCTTCCATGGTGCGCGCGACGGCATCGTGTAAGTTAAACGTACAATTATCCGCGTGGTGCGACGGCACCACGCCACCTTGCTTCCACCCGCAAGAATAAACAAGAACGATGGAGGGGGGTTCGGCCGTGTTCGTGCGGTCCGGCCCCCCTCACGTTAAAATAAATAACTCAACTTAAACGTTCAAAAGTCTCATGTTTGACATGCGAAAACCACGATCAAGGAATGGAATAAATAAATATCGAATCAACAACCCCTACCTCGGGTATAAGATCGAAGATTTGACAACGTCCCGCGGAAGACAACGTCGCGGTGGTCGGGCGTCGCGGTCGTCGTTCGTCAATCCGTTGACGAAGAGATATGCCCGAAGAGTTACGTCGTTGGCGAATCTTCGTTTGCCGACGAAGAAGGTCCGAGGAAGAAGCGGCGTCCCCTTTCGTTGACACGGTAAAAGAAGAAGAGCGGAGCAGCGTTCTTCGTCGGAAATTTAGCGTTCCTCGTCAAGACATGAGGAAAGTCAAATAATAAAGAAAACAACGAACTCAAGAACCTCTACCTCGATAGTCGCACATTGACGTAGTCATGGAATATTGGTGTCGATTCCTTTGACGTCGGAGGAAGAGTCGTTGTCGAAGGCGTTCGTCGCGGAAAACCGTCGCGGAAGAGATGACGCGGAATAAGTACGTCGCGTCGCGGATACGGCGTCGCGGATGGATCATGTTCTTCGGCGGAGAAGTTCTTCGTTGAAGAACGACGTTCTTCGCGTTCTTCGTTGAGTTTGAAGAAGAAGAAGAGGCTCTCCAAAAGCTCTCAAGGAGACAAACAAACAACCCATAATAAAATAAGACAACTTCTTATTTTATTATTACAAAACACATTAGAATTTCAAATGTTTGAAATTCAAAAAGGTTTAACTCCCATAATTAATTAAGTAACTCAAGTTGACAACAATAAATGAAAAGAGTTAAAGGGGAGGTTTTGAGAGAAATTGAGGAGTTGGGGTTCGTGTGGACCCCACCTCACTTAATCCTCCCAAGGGAGGTTAAGTGGATGTGGGTCCCACTCCCAACTCCCTTTGGTAGGACTTGACTAGTTAAAAATAAAATTTGTTCCTCACAAATTTTATTTAACTTAAACTAAAAACCCAAAAACTAACTTTCAACCCGCAACAAACGCAACTCCCGAAAAGGTCTCTTTAAGCGAATAACGGCGCTGCGAGTTCATCGGTGCCCTCGGATTTCAATTCCGAGCACCGGATCAAAAGTTAGGAATTCCCGCTCGTTCGTTCACTGAACGTACCCGAGCCAAACTTCGGAAAAATAATTCCGGGCACTCCGGGCCTCGGAATCAGGTGCCCTCTGAAACCGCGCTCTTGTAAAATTCTAATGAAAATTAAGAAACAATTTCCCTTGAATTTTACGGGTCTTTACAATTGATCTGGAAAAGACCAAGACACCACCCCCAATGTGTATTGGTAATCAGTCAAGAATGTAGGGTCTAAGAGTGTCCCTTAATAGGGGACCTACATTATTTCCCCACCTTGAATTTAATTAAAGCTTCACAGTAGTAGATATGTAGTGTCATTCATATGTAATCTCAGTTTGAAATCTATAAAGATACACATGTACAACACAAGGTATTAATTTAATAATGCAGAGTAAAAAACATAACAAAGAATGATACCATATCAGCACAAAAAGATATATTCTTATTTTAATAAATAAATAAATCAGAAAAAGAAACTACCAAATATCAAAATATTCATGGTTAATAATTAAGAAAAACTAATTATTTAAATTAAACACAACAAAAGTATGTTTCACATCACAGTCAGTTAATCAAATTAAATGCACCGGCTAAATGAATTTACATCAGCCTCGTCGGTGCACCCAAATGGGTGTATGAACATATTGCATAAATTTAAAAAATGTAAGATATGATAAATAGGGATGGAAAATTTATGCGAAACAATTAAATTAAAAAGAATCTGTGAATTTTTACAAAGTTTGTAGTCATCGATGAATGCCACAACTGTGCATTTTAACAATAACAATGAAATAGAGGGGAAGCAAGTAGACACCATACCTTATTCTCTTATGGGATCATATGATTTATTGTGATCTTTTATTTGACCTATAATAGATGAAAGTAGAATATTTTTGAAAATCCCCAATATCAGGTGAAACCCTTAGGTAGAAGATGGTGTGATGAATTAAGAAGGATATCATACGATTCATGCTGTGTGAAGTTAAAATTAAAAAGATCATTACTATGAAACTGTAATATAAGAAAATGGATGAGAAACAGAATTATAGTGGGATGTTGAAGGAGGAGAGGATAAGAGATATGGAGAAACCCCACCTTGGGGGCGCTATATGGTCAATGCATGGGTAGAGGGTGGAGAAAAAAGTTATAAAAAATGAAAAAAAGAGATAAATCAAAAAATTTATTAAAATAATATATTGTAAGAAATGTTTCAATTAATTAGAATTGGATTACCCCATTTTAATTGTTTTTAATTTCTCTCCAACCTTTTTTATTTTATTTTATTTACCCCTCTTTAAAATACATTAATTTCCATTAAATTATTTTTATTCCCTTTCAACCAATTAAAATTATTTTTAGTCCAAATAAAATGCTACGGTGTGACGAAAAAAAACAAAATGTACGCGCATTTATTTAATTATTTTTAATACTACCCGGGACCCGCAATAGTGTGTTTAGGAGCACACCCTAGGTTGCTTTAAATATTTGGAATAAAAATAAAAATAGTCCGTACCTTGATTTAAATCTAGATGTTAAAATAATTTATGTGGGTACTTAATAATTTTTTATCTAACCCAAAAAAATATTCACCCATATATCTATATATGCATGTTATATATATATATACCCACATATATGTATATTCATAAATATACACCCTCTCATGTATATATAACTATGTATATATTTTATCTCATAAATATATATAAATATATACTTAATATACATATACACAAATGTTTTTGTCTGAATATATTAATAATTAAAATTATTAAAATTATTATTTTTTAACACAACACGTCAATGAAACCATTATTAATTTAAAAACAACAACCATAAAATGGGATAATTATTATTAAATTAACATTCATTGCGCATTTTTATGTAATTGGAAGAATTAAAATATCACATTTATTTCATTTCCCAGTTACTATATACCCCACGACACAATTTATTAATTTTGGAAGCACATTTTTATTTGTTGGCTTCAAACCAGATATTAATATTAACTGTAAAATTATTATTATTATTTATAAATTCTGAATAAAAAATATTTATTACCAAATTAAATTATATTCAGGTGCGATCTGACAAAACGTTTAATGCTCACAAATGATATACCATTCCTAGGGTAAACCCTATGTCTCAGAACTATTTGTGGTCTTATATATTTCATTAGATGCACCGTTATTGAGAAAATAATTATTTATTTTCAAAAATAAGTAATAGTAAATTAATTTAAAAAAGTATGGTATTATCATGTGTGAGGAAGCCAAACTCCCAATTCAAAACAAGGTTATACCCTGCCTAGGGTAAACTTATCATTCCAGACAAAACATTGGTCTCATATTTCTCATAAAAAAACTATTTGAGAGTTATTTCATTTAAAAAATACTCATGCATATGAATAAAATAAATTTTATATCTATAATCTTTCAATGTTGATAGTATGTGTGTCTTAGAATCCCGTGGTGACACATCGTCAAACTCTGAAAATATTTCATAAAATATACCAATGTTTTTAGAATGTTTTTACCCTTCAATTAATATGATTATATTTTAATTTTAATAAAATTATTTTAATAAAAATAATTTAAATAACACATCACAATTTCAATAATTAGAATAAAAAGTTCAGATGCTCGGTTTTAAAACTAAATGACTATAAGAACCCGAATCTTAGTTTTGAGGAACAGGCTTCTTATTATCTCATTTCCTTAAGTTTTTTTAGAAAATATGGAAAATGGGGAGAAATCCCAAATTTTGGAAAGTACATGCCATGTACTTTTCCACACGTCGTGTACTTTTGGTCGTGTGGGATAAGTACACGGGTTATGTGGACATGTTGGAAATGAAGGGTGTAAAGACCGACTACATGCTGTGTAGTGGTCCCTTACACACCGTGTAGTCAGTCAGCAGGTGAATAGTAAGTCGGTGGCTAGCTGTGTGACAGAACACGCCGTGTACTCAAGGATACATTCCATGTAGACATGTCAGTAGATGAACAGTGCCACACTGGCGGGAAGCTGCTAGTGGAACATTTTTAAAATTGGGAAGTACACGCCGTGTACTCGGAAGTACACGACGTGTAATTTTTTCGATTAATATGGGAAGTAGACTCCATTTTTCATTGGGAAGGCATAGAACGGGAAGAGGTCTCGGGAGAGGAAGGCCGGAGCTTCGAGGATTTGCCGAGTGCACGTCGGGAATCTGATTCTGTCTCCATTGATCTTGTTGGAACCGCACTGGTAAGAGCTTCCTCCTCCTGGTGTGTCTCTTGACAATTGTTCCTCTAATGGATGTTATTTATGATTAAACGAAGTTTCTTCTTCTTCTCTAGATCTACATCGTTCTCGGGCATTTTTGGAATCGACGTTCACGTATATAATTCGTTGGCGTTAAAGGTAGGTGGCTTGGTGTTAATTTCCAACTGTCTTGTGTTTTGTGTGTTTTTGAGGTACGAACCCATATTTGGGGTGTCGTGTGGATGGGGTCGTGGCTATTTTATATACCTAGAATTGTCTAGGTAATTAAATATGATATAAAAATTCTCTTTGGGATCGTTGCTTGGATCCAGGACCACCCCGGTGGTGCGTTCCTCTGTTTATCCATTTGGCCAGGATACCCAAGGGCATGCCATGTTTAAATTATGCATTACTTTTTCCTTCAGAGTAATTATATGTTAATTGAATGTTTATATGTTGGGCATGGATCATTTACTTTTACCTTAGGGTGGTGCATTAATATATCCTGAGGGGATGACTGTATTTTCCTGAGGGCAACGTTATATTTCTTCCTAAGGGTAACCTTTCGTGCCAGAGGGCATGACTTCTATTCCTGAGGGTGACACTTCATATGCCTGAAGGTGAGATTCGGTTATGCCTGAGGGAAATGCCTGAGGGCGAGATTCTGATTACCTGAGGGTGAGGTTTTGCTTGTCTTAGGACGCTGACTGTTTAATTATAAATTCACTGTGGTGTTTTCTTAATATTAAATGGATAAATGAATAAATAAAATGGCAATATAAATAATTAGTTAGTTACTTGAGTACTTCTTAGTTTATTTCTTTTACTGTTGCGCACCATTCTTTCATGTTTACACACAGTCGGGAACGAGCCTTTGGTGGGTGCCTACTGGGAATTATTTCTCACACCTTGTTTGGGTCATGCTTTTCGGCCCAAACAGATTACGTTTCTATAGGTGTAGATAAGGGAAAGGGTCCCAATACAGGTACTTGACTGCTATTGGGGTGTAGGAGAGTATGGGACCGAGCATTGGCTCGCGATACCACAGGTTGTTCTATTTTTCTTTTTTGTACCTGTACTTCTGTTGTATTGTATTAATTGTGTAACATGTTCTGGCTGTTTTATAGGATATTCACATGTTTCATCTTCATATATATATGACTACTGGTTTCTTTTCTTCTATCATCATTTATCAATTTCATTTATATATATTGTTGCTACTTCCGCTATTGTTGTATGTTTATATTATATTCCGTTGTGCTACACTTGAAAAATTAGGGAATAGTTTCCCCACTATCAGACCTGGGCCCTCGATGCTAGTCAGAAGCCTCTGGCGTTTGGGGAAATGCACTTTAGGTCACGTGGAGAACCGGGTTCGGGGCACCCGTAGAGTTTCACCTGGATTCGGGACGTTACAAAGTAGTATTAGAGGAACTATTTTCCTTGAATTATTATTTGGAGCCATAGTCAGGGATAGGACGGTCCGATAGTTAGTAATAATCTATGTTGGGGCATAGCTAACCCGTGTATAGGGAAATGCCAATTTACCTCGTATTGAAATTTTACAAATTTTTCAATTTATAGATGATATTATTTCACCATTGGGTGATGAACTTCTGATTGTGTTGTTGATATTTTATCTGTGGGTTCTACTTAGTTGCAACTTGATGAGATAAAGGTATTCCATCAAATGCATCATTTAGGCACATGCGAGAAATCACATTCCATGAATAGTTCCATGACATGTAGGTGCCTTAGAAATTGCATGTTGTTTTGATAGTTATTGTGCTAGAAAAGCATGCTGTTGTGATTGATTCTTGATAAATACTTGCTACGTGATAGGGTATTGTTGTATAAACTTGTTAAAATAATGGATGCAAAACTTTGGTTTTTTGGGAGTATGGGCCCCCATTTACCGAAATTTGGTGGATCATTGACTATTTATTTCATTATAACATAGATATGATGTCAAACTATGATTCCTGGGGAGTATGGGCCCTCACAGATCGGAATTTGGCACTTAGTTGTTGTTTCTCCATGTTTTTTGGGTTCCGGGGAAGTTTCTGAGGAATACTGTCCGTAATTTCCATTATACACGCCAGGTAGTACCTTTAACACACCGTGTATGGTCTTATATTTTGGAAGAAAAATAAACTTTTCAATTACATGCTGCATACCCAGAGTACACGCCGTGTAGTCGCTTCCCGTTTCACAAACCGTGTGGGCAGCGAAACGGGGAATGGAAATGTTTGGGGAGAACACGCCATGTACCGGATGTACACACCATGTAGTATTGACCCGGAGTCCGCCCGTGTAACTAAGAAACACGGATGGAGGAGACCTTAATACATACATGCTATGTCCACTATGGAACACGCCGTGTAGTATGAACTGGGGACTTGACCGTGTAACTAACAACATGGGCCAGTGTTATCCTCTTGAGTACTTGACGTGTCAATGATGAACACGCCGTGTGGTGCGACCTGGGGACTCAGCCGTGTGACTAACAACATGGGTCGGTGTCACCTCTCCTTGAACACACCGTGTACCTATGGGACATGTCTTGTAGTATTGTACGAGGACAGACCGTGTGGGAATAACCATGTGATTCGGAAATGGGGTTGTTGACACGCCGTGTGCGGGTGTAACACGCTCTGTAGTGTCAAGCCGAGTAGTCGGACATTTCACAAGCAACACGAGCAGTTAGAAATAACACCATAAACACCGTGTATATGATATAAACGCCATGTAGTTTTGTTCAACAGGTGCCATGTGGCTCATCCATGTAGAAGGACTCGTAAAGGGAAGGGAAGACAAGTACACACTGTGTAGTCAGTATACACGGTGTGTAGTCTTGTTTTGCACTTTTAGAATGCTTTCTTCCTCCTATTTTCCTTTGGGTTTCATCATTTTTGGTCCTGTTAATCTTGTTCTAAGGCATGCACTTGACAATGTAGTGTCATGCTGCAGATACGACTGCGCGTTGTTTTCCAGGAGAGTAGCGACAAGTATACTCCAGAGATGGTGGGGCATGGGCTACCAGTTGATCCCCCATGAGATCAAGATGTGGCGCCAACTGTTATACCGAACATAAGTGTGGATGCGTAGTTCCGTGAAGGCTTTATGAGGATCATGCAGACCTTTCATGGAGCACTACCAGCTTCCACATCTATGGCTGAGCTGACTCGTAAATTCCAACATCAGTATCTGCTGACATTTTCAGAGGATGGAGGACCACAGGCTGCGGAGTTTTGGCTAGGATCGATGCAGACTATTTTCAAGAATCTTGAGATGCCTCCAGGGTGGAGGGTCAAGATCGCGAATTAGATGCTATGTGATTCCACCAAAAGGTTGTGGGATGTTACCAACCAGTCAGAGCATCACAGAGACATGGTGTCTCATGCGGTCTTCTATGAATTCTTCTTTCCAATGATGCTGAGGGCAGATAAAGAATGAGAGTTCATGAATCTATAGCAGGGCGCTATTTCGGTGATGGATTATTCTTCTCGTTTCACTAGGCTTTAGTGTTTTCACCCTTACTGGTGGGGGATGAGACGTTGAGGGCTATACACTTTGAGGATGGTCTCCGATATGACATCTGAGCACTAGTGAACATTTTCAAGTTGCCTATATTACATGCTATTGTGAACCAGGCACTGATTATAGAGAGGAACCTATGGGAATCTAATGGTATGGGACATGGCGGTTCAGCACTAGTTACTGGTACTATTTTAGCTGGTTAGAGGAAGAGATAGGTGGACTTCTCTTAGGGTGGCAGTACCAGCCAGGAAATTTGTTTAGGTGGCCCAATCAGGTGTTATGAGTGTGGTATGGGTTGGAACAAGAGACCTCAGTGTCCATGAGACCCTTTGGAGTTCTGAGCTAGCGACAAGATGGGGAATCTATAGTGCTTTTGCAGGTCGTTTCTACTAGTGGCTAGTGAGAGGGGTACTGTACAAACTCTACGTGCGGGAGCAGGACCGATGGCTTCTTACCTGTCAATGAACTGGAATACGTCAGGGTGTGCAGGCATAGATGGTGGTCATGGTCATAGTATCCAGATACAAGGATCTCAGAGGTAGTAGGGAGGGAGACCTCAGGGTAGTCAGGCTGTGTCGTAGGGCCACAGCACTAGGCAGGCATATGTAGTGCCACAGACCAAGCAGGAGCAGGATCCCAGACCTTCTACAGTCAGTGGTACTATTCTATTAGCTTCTGTTTTTTCTTCAGTACCTTTTTATAGGGGTGAGAAACATAGTTTTATATCTGTGCCCAATGTGGAGAGCCTTAGGTTTTGTTTTTTTTCTTTTTCTGAAATCATGATACTAGACACTCCATTGGGGACTAGAATGGCTGGTGTTCATTAGTTCAAGGAGTGCCCCCTTGAGGTTGGTGGGTGTCACTTCTTTTGGGACCTCTATGTATTAGAAATGACGAGCTATGATGTAATTATTAGGATGGATTGGTTGGCCCCCTTTAGAGCCTTTGTGGATTTCTATCATCGGAGGGTGCGTTTCACGTCACCAGAGGGTGGAGAGTTTCTATACAAGGGTGAGTGGGATGTTCAGGCGAGTCGAGCTGGACCAGAGCATTGTGGGTGAGGTGGTGTTACAGCATAGACTGCGAGTTGATATCTGGATGATCAGGGGACATGTCAGATTGATTTCCCTCTAGTGGTTGATTGTTTCAGGGATGTCTTCCCATATGACTTTTCATGTCTACCTCCAGAGCGTGAGGTGGATTTCACTATCGAGCTTTTCCCAAGAGTAGCACTGGTGTCCATTAATTCTTATAGGATGGCCAAGCCTGAGTTGCAGAAGCTTAAGAGGTAGTTAGAGGAGTTTCAGGAAAAGGGTTTCATCTAACCCAGTACTTCTCCTTGGGGTTCTCCTATCCTCTTTGTGAAGAAGGTGGACGGTACCCTCAGACTCTGTGTGGATTATCAGAAGTTTAACCAGTTAACGATTAAAAACTGATATCCCTTGACAAGGATTGATTATCTTTTTGATCTAATTTGTGGAGCATGAGTGTTCTTGAAGATTGACTTGACATCAGGATATCATCAGCTGCGCGTTAGACAATCTGATATACCTCTCACAACTTTCAGAAGTAGGTATGGTCTATATGAGTATGTGGTTATGCTGTTCGGACTCACGAACACGCCAGCACTTTTCATGGCTCTGATTAATCGTGTGTTCCATCCTTATCTGTATTCCTTCGTGGTAGTATTCAAGGACGACATCTTGGTGTACTCTCACACTTTACACGACCATGCCACCCATCTTGAGATTGTATTGAGTACACTGAGAGAGCATCGGCTATATGCTAAGCTCTCAAAGTGAAAATATTGGATGGAAAAGATTCACTTCCTAGGTCATATCATCTCAGAGGAAAGAGTTACCATGCACCCAGAGAAGGTGAGAGCAGTAGTTTCCTGGGACTAGCCCAAGAACGTGTTTGAGATACGGAGTTTCATGGGGATGGTTGGGTACTATAGACGTTTCATCCAGGACTTCTCCCACTTAGCAGCACTGTTGACGGGTTTGGCTAAGAAGGGTGTGAAGTTCGTTTGGACAGGAGCTTGTGAGACAATATTTCTGGACCTGAAGGGAAGGTTGACATCAGCACCGATCCTAATACTCCCAAAAATAGGGATAAATCTACACAATTTACTGTGATGCATCAGGTATTGGACTGAGAGTAGTGTCGATGCAGGGTGGTCGAGTAGTTGCATACGGGTCTCCGCAGTTGAGGCCCCATGAGAGGAATTACCCAACACATGATCTCAAGTTGGCTGCAGTTTTTCAAGTTTTGCATTGTTGGAGACATTACCTACTGGGAGAACATTTTGTGGTTTTCACCGACCCCAAAAGTCTCATGTATATCTTTACTCTACGTGAAATAAATCTGAGACAGCTTAGGTGGGTTGAATACCTTTAGTCCTTCGACTTTGATATTGCCTATACACCTGATAAAGGTAATGCAGTAGCTGATTCACTGAGAAGGAAGACTCATATATAGGCTGTGTAGGAGGCCAGTGGTGGGTGGAAGCTTATGGATTTGTTATCTCAGATGCATTTGGAGGTGCACGACAGTTAGGGTAAGACCTACCTTTCATCCTTATTTGTGACTTCTACCATCCTGGATAGAGTGAGGATGAGACAACTATCTGATCCAGAAGGACTAGTTATATGGGAGTCGGTGGCAAGTGTGGACCCTCCTCCTGGGTGGACGATAGGAAATGGTGAAGTTTTGCATTTCCATGGACAAGTGTGGGTTCCAGGGGATATACACGAGGAGCTGATGAGGGAGTTTCATGCTTCATATTGGGAAGTTCATCTCAGGGTTACAAAGATGTACAGAGACTTGAGACGTCGGTACTGGTGGCCGGGTATGAAGAGGGATGTAGCTAGTTTTGTTACGAGGTGTTCCACCTGTCAGCAGGTGAAGGACGAGCATGAGAGGCCAGCAGGACTGTTACAGTAGTTAACCATCCCAAAGTGGAAATGGGATGATGTCACGATGGATTTCTTAATGGGGTTTCCGAGGTCACCTAGAGGCAATGATGCCATGTGGGTTGTTGTGGACAGGCTCATGAAAGAAGCACACTTTTTTCCGATCAAGGAGACCTTCGGTGTTGACGAGCTCGAGAAGTTGTATATCCGAGAGATCATACGTCATCATGGGGTTCCTCATTCTATCATTTCAGATAGGGATGCCCGTTTTACGTCTTGTTTCTGGTAGAGTTTTCAGAGGGTACTGGGTACACAGGTGCTTTTGAGCATGGCTTAACACCCTCAGACCGATGGACATTTAGAGCGTACGATAGAGGTTCTTGAGGACATGCTACCTTCATGCATCTTAGACTTTGGGGGCTCTTGGGAGAAGCATATAACCCTAGTCAAATTTTCCTATAACATTAATTTTCAGGAAACTATTGAGATGGAACTATATGAGGCATTATATGGTAGTCTATTCCAATCCCCCTTATGCTGGTTAGAGGCAGGTGAGGCAGCTTTACTGGGACCACATCTCGTGTAGGTGAATTCTGAGCAGGTCTAGTTGATTCAGAAGAGGATGGCTACTGCGCATTCTCATCAGAAGTCTTATGTTGATTGCCGGAGAAGACCTTTGGAGTTCGTGGTCGGGGATCAAGTTTTCTTCCGTGTTATTCCGAGGTTGGGACACAGGCGGATCATGAGAGAGGGAAAACTTTCACCGAGGTACGTGCGGCCATTTGAGATTCTGGGGGGAGTCAAGCCGGTTTCCTATCAGTTGCAGTTACCACAGAGGTACCGGGCCATGCATGACATCTTCCATGTATCTCAGTTATGCCGCTATCATTTAGACCCATCTCACGTCATTCATCTAGAGTAGGTTGAGCTTCAATTAAATTCTTCCTTTGGGGAGAATCTGATTCATATCGTTGAAAGGAGCCCGATGGTTCTCTGAGGCTAGTCAGTTCCTCTCATACGGGTGCTATGGTAGCATGGCCGAGTGCAGGATGAAACTTGGGAGCAGGAGACTAGCGTACATGCTCAGTGGCCAGAGTTATTCTCAGCTTTATCTTTTCACCCCTTAGAAGGGAAATTCGGGGACAAATTTCTTTAAGGGGGGATGTTTGTAAGAACCAGGTTCTTATTTTTGAGGTAGGAGCTTCTTCTTTCCTCTTTTCCAAAAGTGCTTTTGAAAAAATATGGAAAATGAGGAGTAATCCAATATCTTGGAAAGTTCACGCCATGTACATTTCCACACACCATGTACTTTTGGCCATGTGGGATGAGTACACGGGTAGTGTGGCCATGTCGGCAATGAAGGGTGTAAAGACCGACTACACGACGTGTAGTGGTCCCTTACACACCGTGTAGTCAGTCGACAGGTGAATAGTAAGGCGGTGGGCAGCTGTGAGACCAAACACGCCGTGTACACAGTGAGACACGCCGTGTAGACATGTCGGAAGATGAATAGTGCCATGCTGGCAGGAAGCCTCCAGAGGAACAGTTTAAAAATTGGGAAGTACACACTGTGTACTCGGAAGTTCACGCCGTGTACTTTGTTTTATTCACTTAAAATGGGCAGTAGCCTCTCCTGTTCACAGGGAAGGCTTAGAGCGTGAAGAGGGCATGGGAGAGGAAGGCCGGAGCTTCAAGGATCCGCCAAGTGCAGGTCAGGAATCCGATTCTACCTCCGTCGATCTCGTTGGAACCGCGTGGCTAAGAGCTTCCTCCACCTGGTGTTTCTCTTGCCAATTATTCTTCTAATGGAAGTTATTTGAGTATAAATGGAGTTTTCTCTTCTTCATATCTATGTCGTTCTCAGGTGTTTCTAAAATCGATATTCACGTATATCGTTCGTTGGCGTTAAATGCAGGTGGCTTGGTGTTTTTTTCCAATTGTCGTGTGTTTTGTCTGTTTTTGAGCTACGAACCCATTTTTGGTATGTCGTGTGGCTGAGGCTGTGGAAGTTTTAAATAACTATAATTGTATAGGTAATTAAATATGATATCAAAACACTGTTTGGGATCTTTTCGTGGATCCAAGACCACCCCAAGGGTGAGTTCCTCTGTATAGCCATTTGGCCAGGATACCTGAGGGTATTCCATGTTTAAATTATGCATTACATTTTCCTTGAGGGGAATTTTATGTAAATTGCATGTTTATATTTTGGACATGGCCTCGTTACTTATGCCTGAGGGCGGTGCTTTATTATAGCCTGAGGGCGTGACTATATTAGCCTGAGGGAAACGTTCTATTACGCCTAAGGGAACCCTTTTGTGCCTGAGGGTTTGAATTCTATGCCTGAGGGAGACAATTCATATGCCTGAGGGGGAGATTCTGTTATGCCTAAGGGTAATGCCTGAGGGTGAGATTCTGATTACCTGGGGGTGAGTTTTTGCTTGTCTGAGGACGCTGACTATTTAATTAGAAATTCACCGTGGTGTTTTCTTAATATTAAATGGTTTACTAAATAATTAAAATGGAAATATAACTGGTAAGTTAGTTACTTGAGTACTTCTTAGTTTATTGGTTTTACTGTTGTGCACCGTTGTTGTATGTTTACACACAGTCGGAACGGGCCTTTGGTGGGTGCATATTGGGAATTATTTCTCACACCCTGTTTGGGTCATGCTTTTTGGCCCAAACAGATTACGTTTTTGCAGGTCTAGATAATGGAAAGGGTCCCAATAAAGGTACTTGATTGATGCTGGGGTGTAGGAGAGCATGGGACCGAGAATTAGCTCGCGATGCTGCGGGCTGTTCTGTTTTTCCATTCTGTACCTGTACTTCAGTTTTATTGTATTAATCGTGTAACATGTTCTGGTTGTTTTATAGGACAATGGCATGTTGTATCTTTATATATATATGACTGATGATTTCTTTTCTTCTGTCATCAGTTATCCATTTTATTTATATATATTTTTGTTTCTTCCGCTGTTGTTGTATGTTTATATTATATTCTGGTGCGCTACACTTGACAAATGAGGGTATAGTTTTCCTACTATCATACCTGGGCCCTCACTGCTAGTCGGCAGCCTCTGGCATTTAGGGAAATGCTCTTGAGGTCACATGGAAAACCAGGTTCGGGGCACCCGTGGAGTGGCACCCGGATCTGGGACGTTACACCGACCATGTTAATGGAAAAATTTTAATTCTTGTTCTTTTTCATCCAATTCCAAACATGGGATGTGATGACCTTCCCACATTAGAACATCTTGTCCCTGAGAAGCCTTAAAAACAATATAAACCTCACTCAATCTATTGGGTCACACAGTATCCTAAAAATGGCTTCGTTTCATATCTAAACGCCCAACACACATTCAAAAAATGGTTAGGAAAGTGACACCTAAGCTATTAAGTTCTAAGTCAATGGTCATTTTATAATTGAAACACAAAGAGGATACCAATCCAAACATGATCAGTTAGAGACACGACATTGTCATCGTCTCAATAAATTATGGCCAATGTTGCATCTCACCTTAGGTTTTGGAGTCAGAAATAAGAAATTTCAAAGTCACGACACCTTACACCATCAGAATTTCCTATAATACAGACCATTAAGAATTCAAGTGAAGCTTCTCACTTGATTTCAGAAACAGAAAAAATTGTGGATTCGAATTGACCTAAAATCCCATGTTAATCCAAATTTTCATAAAAATTCCAATCCAACCCAAACCACACTCCTCTAAATTGACGATTTTCTAGAAAAAGGTACTTCATTGACCACTTCATTTAATAAGAGAGAGAACTAGTCGACCTAATTTTACCAACCATTTAAGAAGGCGCCTGGATTAGACATCTGGCATTTCATGAACTTAACTGTGATGCCTTCTCCCAAGGTATCTTTCATTCACCACGAACACATCCAAATAAATCTATTCCTGACATCTTATGAGGTTCCTTGATTTAGGAATCACCAAGCTCGATAAAAAGACTGGGGTAACCTCAGATCGACACGTCATGAGTGTCAGGAACTAACCTAATGTAGTCCATACAACATGTTTATGAGTGAGACATTGGTACAAGGACATGCCATCCGAAATATATCGTTGACTAAGTGTATATAAACATACACTAGGTGGTCACGTTAGAAGAAATGGTTGGTGTACATGAGTCCATCCAAAAAAATATCTACAGAGAAATCAGTGGGCCACTCAAGACTAACCAAACATCAATAATATCGATGCATCATCATGAAACACTAAGAAAAACACCATAAAAATCACAACAAGTTTTAAATATTTAGTATTGTGTAAGAATGATTCTTTCTTCGTGTATCATAGATGATGGAGAGATTGGGGACATGCAAGATTCATAAGGAAGAGTAGACTAAGAGGATTAGATGAATACCCGAAGGACATAATTTAATCTATTAGAATGACATCCCAACCATACTGACCGGTTTCTCAAAACACCAAAATCTATAGAATTCATCCCGAGCTTTGGGATATACATGATTACTTTAAACCAGAAGTCGATGTACTGTGGACGTGACCGTAAACATATTTAATAGTTCAATACATGAATATTACACTGAAATAATCTAGTTCGTCATAAAATTAAGAACTCAACAACACCATGTACGTGGACGCATACTACCCCAAGGTGATACAGATTCAAGATGACTTTTAACTTGGAGGAAGAAGTAATGAATCATATAACACTATACAGAAGACTGGGTCGAATGACATATGAAGCAACTAACCATTCATAAGGAATGCCTAACATAATGGAAATGAGTATTACCTGATGCTCAAGCCCGAAGATAATGTCAAGGAAAACATAACCACTCATCTTAAAAAGGGTGTCATTTTAAGGAAGGGGGTCTGATTAGGGACAATGACACATGAATGATTTTGTTCTAAATAAACTCCTGGAGAACGTCCAACTATCCTTATACCAGGGTCTTAAATAGGGGACATCACTTCAGGTTCCATATCCAAGTCTTTTATATTTTATCAAATTTAATCATTATTTTTCAAATAGATTTAATGAAAACATCATGTTCCATTTTCCAAAATAATACAGAAGGTACTTGATCATAACCATTGCCTCAAATGAAAAATAATAAATCTTTATAAAACTATTTTGGAAAACACTTTACATTAATTGGAATCTCGTCCATAATTAAGAAGTCTAACACATAAAGTCTTTTAAGTAGATAAGTTAACCTAAAAGGGTCCCATATAGGCGACTTGAGTTAATTAGAATGAAAAAAAATATAATTGTTTAATTATTAAGAGTCACACCACCCATACTGGGTAATCTTATAATGAACATGCACCGGCTAGCCTACTTGGGCCTAATTGTGCCTTTTGGTTGTTAGAAAATTTATTTGAAATTATAACATTTTCGAACACATAATAGAAAATATAAATGTGTTTCTATCAAAATATTAAGAGACTCTACACCTTGTAGTTTTTGGAATTTGGATCCTATTCAACGGAAATTAATAAATTTTAGCAAAGAAACCAATTACATAACCAACAAGCTATCTGGACACTAAAAGAAGCTAACAGATAGAGAAATTTTGTAATCACAAAATCCAAATATTCTAATCATAGGGAAAGGTTAATACACACAAAATCAGGATACGAGGAAAAAAAGAAATTAAACAGGTATCATGGAAACATTCTGGCATGCTATATATATAACAAAAACATGATATCATTTAAGGAATTCTAAACAATTATAAGACATGGAATACATTCAAGGCACTAAATTTGAATCAACATGCAGCCTAAAATGAAACTACACGGTATGGAACTATTCATGGCATGTGAATTACTATGTTCTTATTATGATGCATGTAATGATTCATATTTACCATAATAGGACAAGGGTTATATATCATAAATTTCATAAATTCCTAAGCACTGAAAATTACACCATTCCCTCAAGGTGATATTATATCAATTGTAACAACAAAAAAGCATGAACATTAATCCCAACCCCATCCACATGTTCATTTATTATAGAAGGGGATATTATTCCAAGCACATTTATTAACATTGAACCAACACATTTCTAGTCTCTTGTCCACCAACCAAAAATAATAACAAAAATGATAAAAAATATCTCCTCAAATACTACTTTGTAATGTCCTGACCTTGCTCAACTCTAAGATGGTGAACATATCGGGGGGTATCATGACCGCAAGTACGTCTCCCCAAACTCTAGAGGCTACCGACTAGCAGTGAGGGACTTTTTAACATGTCTGTGTGGGAGACTATGCCTTAAAATGTAATACATAATACACAATAGAAGTAAAAAATAATTAATAATAAATATTGGATTCATATAAATGAATAAACTACAGAAGAAGAAATATGAATAATCCAACTGAATAAGAATCAATTGTGGAAGTTAATAATTAAAACTATTTACAAAATGATTTCATAAAATGATGTCTATACTAAATTAAAGGTTCAAAAAACAAGAATACAAGAATGATATCAACTGAAATGAAAATACAAAAAGTGTGAAAACTGCATTATAAGCATGGTTCAGACCTCTGCCCCCATTCTCCATCCACTACAGTAAGAAAAAAAAGAATTAGAAACAAAACACTTACCTTTGACAATGCTTGCATGCATATAATATACTCAGGTGTCAATGATGCCTGAGCTGGGTGTGAGGTAAAATCCTAGTAGTCCAGCACCCACAATGTCTATATCTTTCCATTTCATGTTGTAATTAAATGATGTGTCTCATTATATAATATATACATACAATTAATTAATCGCAGAAAAATAAAATAACTCAATCCATGTTCTCAATGACGCCCCTCCCTAATCACCTACTTATACCTAAGACGAGAGTCTAAAAGAAGTACCTATAATGAGCATGATTCACATATATAGATATATAAGCCTAGAAAAGAAAGGAAATTCTTGGAAAAGGTACACATCCATGCTTGTCTTATAAAATTTTGTTAGAATCATGTCTCAACATGGTGTGTTATAATATACCAGAAAAATATCCAAATTCTCAAGGATTTCAAAGCAGCATTAGCCTAAACATTCAGTCCATCATTTTTAATGTTCATGTTGATAGTTGGAGTCTAAGACCTTCCCAAAGGTATCACTATATAATATCCTTCAAATTATCCAATACCATTGAGTCCCTCCATGTCAATCCTTTGAAAGAACGAGCATCGCTAGAGGCATGGATTTTCTAGGAGTCTATGATGAACTTACAAAAAGGGGTCGGGTATCATCTGAGGCTGGCATGGACACATTTCCAACAGATCCCCCCATGATTGGCCCTTTTGGAACTGATGTCACACATAAGTATTAGAATTCCTAGGGAAGTCTTGGTCTTGAAAATCCAAAGACACCGCCCCCCAACATGTAGTCGTAACCAGTCAGGTATAGAAGGTCTAAGTATGAAACATAATATGAGACCCACCTTCTTTCCCTGCCATAACTTTAATTAATGTTTCGTAGTAGTAGATATGACATAACATGCATATCTAATTATAGTTTGAAATTTAAGAAGATACACATGTGCAACATAATTTATTGATTTAATATTGCAGTGTAAAAACGTAAAAAGGCATGATACCATATCAGAACCAGTAGATATATGCACATTTAATAAATAAATAAATTAGAACAAACAACTACTAATGATTTAACAATTCATATTCCATAATTAATCTAAATTAATTATTTAAATTAAACACAACAAAAGTAGGTTGCACAACACAAACAGATAATTAAATTAAATGACCAGGATAACAGAATTTAAACATTCCACATCAACATGTAGAAATGAGTGTCCTACCATGTTGAAACAATTCAAATATTTTAATTTATGATAAATAGGGCTGCCATAATTAGGTGAAATAATTAAATTAAAAAAAATTGGGGAATTTTTACAATGTCGGTGGGCACTGAAAAACAACACAACCATGAATTTTTATAATCACAACAAAATGGAGGGAAAGAGAGTAGACACCGTACCTTACACTCACAGATGATCCTACACTCATTGGTTATTTTTCATTTGAACTAAAATGATTAAAAGAAGAATTTTTTTAGAAAACCCCAATTTCGGGTAAATCATTTATGCGGTAGATTACATGACAAATAGAGAAGAATATCATACAATTCATGGTGTTTTAGGTTATACATACTTATATATTTACTACGAAACTGACGACGATGAAATTGGGTGAGAAACGGAGTCCCAATGGGCTTCCGAAGGAGGAGAGGAGAGGAGAATAGGAGGCACGCCACTATGGGGTACATTACATGGGTGACACACATGGAGTGGGAGGAGAAAAAAAAATAAAAAAAAATAAAAAAATGTAAATAAATTAATCAATAAAAATAAAATGATAAAAGAAATGATATAATTTATTAAAATTGATTTACCCCATTTTAATTATTTTTTATTTCTGTCCAACCATTTTTATTATATTATTTATTTTTTTATCCGTCCTTCAATTATATTTATTTTAATTAAATTATTTAAATTACTTTTTAACTCTTTTAAATTATTTTTCTCTCGAACACCGCGATAGTGTGTGATATAAAAATAATTAACAAAAAGTTCGTGCAATTATTTAATTAATTTTAACAGCTACATGGGAACTGCAACAGGGTTCATAGGCGGGCGGCCTAAGTCGATTTAAAAATTTCAACTAAAAAATTAATTTTTTTGCACCATGATATAATTTGAGATGATAAAATAATTTATTTGGGTAATTAGTAATGTTTTGTGTAACTAAAAAAAATAAATATTCACTCATATATATCTGTATGTGTGTGTGTTATATATAAACACTTCTGTAATTTCCTATATATATACACTCACACATGTATATATAACTATAAAAATATATTTAATCTTATATATATATATATATATAAACACAGACATCATATACATATTTATAAATGTTTTGGTCCCAATATAATAATAATTATTATTAAAATTATTATTATTTAATACAACTCAACAATGAAACCTTTAATGATTAAAAAACAAAAACTATATGAAATGGATAATGATTATTAAATTATTATTGATTTAATATTTGTATTTAATTGGAGAAATTAAAATATCACATTTATTACATTTTCTAGTTATTATTTACACCGAGATATAATTTTTTAATTGTGTAAGTACATTCTCATTTGTTTTATTCAATGCAAATAATAATAATAATAATAAAATTATTATTATTATTATTTATAATTTCCCAAAAAATAATTATAACGAATTAAATTATCTTTGGGTGAGATGGGAAAAACGTCTGATGCTCGCAAATGTTATATCATGCCTAGGGTAAAGCCCATGTCTCAGAACTATCTGTGGTCTCAGATATCTCATTAAACGCACCATTTGTGATAAAATAATTCCTTATTTTTAAAATATAATAAAAATAAATTAATTAAAAGGAGGACAGTATTATCATGTATGAGGGATCCAAACACACAACATGCATCGATGTTATAGCTTTCGAAATGTAAAACTATCGGTTTGGACATAAGGATGGTCTAAATTTTGTCATAAGATGAACTATTTGAGAGTTATTTCATTAAAAAAACAAACTTTATTATAAATAAAATAAATTTAATATTTTTATTCTATCAATGACAAGAATATGTGGATCACAGAAAACCATGCTGGCACATCATCAAACTCAAAAAATATTTCATAAAATATTACAATGTTTTAATAATGTTTTTACCTTAAATTTAAAATTATTATATTTTAATTTTAGTCTAAATAATCTAATAAAATTTATTTAAAAGACATATCACATTGTAAACTATCAAAATTAACAGTTATGATAATATTTTTTAAAACTGGTCTGCCCAGCTAATGTAAAAAATTTATTTCCTAAGCTTTTTCACCTGATCCAAAACACATGATGTTACATCAATATACATAATATATAGATAAATTATTTTTCGAAAATTAATTCTTTTAAAATAAAACAATATTATTTTTAACACATAAAATTTATTACATATTTACTAAAAATCAGTAAATATTTTTTAGTTAGGTAAATTTCGTTTAAATAATTTTCATACGATTTTTTTATTAATACATACCAAGATAATGTCAAGGTGATGAGAGTCAATCATAATAATAATATTTTAATATTATATTAGGATTAAATTAAGATATGTGTTACATTTGTATAAAGCATTCAAATACATAAAATTTATTTAAAGTGATTCAGATCATAAAATCATATCATTTTACATTAACACTCAATATTATGAACACATAAAGTATATATTATGTTCCCACTCAATATTGTGAACATAGATAATCTGAATGAGGTTCATTATCTAAATTTTCAACCTTGGTAACCTACATCAGGGTCAATATGAATATTTTGAACCTATATAAACCTCACTGGGTTCATGATCAATATTTTGATCAAACAAAACATGCATTTGGTTCACGGTCAATCTTGAGAACCATGCTATCCCATATCAGTTTCATAATCAATAATATTATCACATGGTATGTAAAACAATAACATAAAAATTATAGGCAGATGTTTGACCCCACATAACTAATATTCAATCTATTTTGTGGTACACAAAATCATCATTCACATTGGAAACATAACATAATTAACCGATGGGAAAGTGATATTTTTCATTATGAAATTTGTAGAACATTTCTTAATTCATAAAAAGAAAAAATCTGGATGATATCATAGGAATATATCTTAAGAGTAACATAATAAAAATCACATGATTTTCACATAGTTGTGAATTCATTTAAAAATTTTATTACAAAAAAATTAATAGAAAAAAATTATAAATACGCTTTTTAAAATTATCAAAGACACCATAAAAATGATTTATTTTAAATGAAATAATTTTTCCATGATATAAAATTAGAGAAAATTTCTTCAATAAAAAATGGTTCTGAGAATAATAAAATTATGAGGGGAATATGATTTCAGAAACATTATTTGAATAAATTTTAAAACAATGAAGAATTGTTTATTCTGATAAAAATCTTTTAATGTTTCATTTTATAATCAATAATTATTTTTTAAAAACAATAGTTTTAATTATTATGAATTCAAGAACATTTAATGAAATTTTAAAATAAGAAATCATTAAAATCATTGGGAAAATAGTTTTGAAAAATTGAATGTAATATTTTCAATAAATATTTTTCATATATAATTTCAAATTTTAAATTAATTTTAATAAATGTTTTTACCATACTCATAAAACATGATGTTACATGTGACATTCAAAAGTTCCTTTGAATAAAGTAGAAATGAAAAGTTTTGGAAAAATATAATTTTAAAAAGGAAATTTAATAACTAATCATTGATTAGTATATATATATATATTTATAGGATATATATAGTTGAATATAAAACATATGATCAGGAGAGTGAAAGAAATTTTAATATTTTTCAGTTACCATTATTGAAAACCATCATTGTAAAAAGAGGAAGAAATATTTTCATTTGAAAAGTGGTGCTCAAAAATAGTATCATCATATGAGAAAAAACGTATTTGGATTTAAAAATAATAAATAATAAACATATTTTTTGAATAGTGTGCATAGTTATAGGGATAAAACATTAATTAATTGGGATAATATTTTTTTTATTTAAAATAACAGCACTTTTTGAAAAATATATTAATTGAGAAAAAATACTTATTTTGGAAATATCATTTTTCTCAAATAGAAATTGCAAATATTTTATAAAATTGGAAGAAAAATAATTTATTAATGTTAAAATAATTATGATTGAGAATGAATAGTTCAATTCAATGAAAGGAATATAAGTTAAAAGTCAAATTATTAATATTATCATTCAAGAATAACATGAAATTTTTAAAAGTTTATATGTAGTAGAAATTCAATATCCAAAAAATTAGAAATCAAATAGAATATATATACATTAAAGAGTATGATGTTTGATATTATATAAAATAATTTTATGATGAACAATCTTTACTCAATGAATAATAATTGTCTTTCTAAAAACTCATACAGAAATTATATCTTATGAATAATGAGGACAAAATGAAATAGACATTAACCAATCATGAAATGAGTGCTATTAATTTTTATTGACTAAAAATGTCTACATGAATGAAATCCATTATAAAATTATGATATAAAATATTAAAAATTATCTCAATGAACTTAAATTAGTGAAAAAAACCCTTACCTCTGGTCAAGATTCATTTTGTGCGATATCTTATTGTCTCGAGTAATGAAATTATGTTTCTTAAAAAACTTCATTAAGAACATTTTAATTAAATATTTTATTTTAGAAGGTATATTTATTTTAACATGCTATTTATATATTAAATGGTTTTCTCTTGTAATAGTTACTCATGATGGTTACGTTGATTTATGTAAATTATCCTTTTTATATTGACTTAGATAAAATATGTTCAAAAATAGATTTATAATATATAGATTTTATCAGTTTAGTTCGTTATTATTATATAATATTAAAATTTATAAATGTTGATATCTTTTTAAATAATGGAATAATTTTATGAAATGTTCCATGAAATGTTTATTTTAGGTGTTTATGTTTATTATGACAAATAATTATTAATATCACTTATTGATTTCTCAATATTATCTTTTATGAATATAAATTTGTAGAAATTTAACCCTTTAATATATTAAATAAAATATATAAGTCATCTATATTTGTATGTAATGGAAAACATAAGAACGCTTTTTATAGATTTAGTAGTACACACTTATGAATTGAATTGTCTTCCTTTTTCGAATGATTTTGGTGGATGGTAGAAAAATTATATTACATTCGTATAATAAAATCTCAAAATATTCTAAAAAATTATTCCATCATAATTTTGTATATTATAATTTATTTTAGGGGGTAGAAGAAAAAATAATCAAGAGAGATCAATTGAGAGAATTCACACTCCCTTTGGATGTTCTCCCTTCGGTAAAAACTTATGATCCTTTTCATCTAATAATTGAACGAAAAAATTATAGTTAATTTTGAATGATTTGAGGGGAAAATATTAAAATTTCTTACTAGATATATTTTTTTTAATTAGGGGGAGAAATGTGGAAGAATTGATCGCCTTTTATAAGTGATTAATGTGGAATTCTAGTAAATACCCATTGATTTTTCATTGATGGTATGAAAATATTAAAGTGTTAAGGGCTCCAAAGTGTTAAATAATGACCTATAATGTGAGATAAGTACATTAAATCCTTTAAAAATCACTTTCACAAAGTTTTTATACTTGTTTAATTTATTTTACTACTATACAATTACATCATTACATTTTGGATTTTTACCTTCTTAACTAGTTTGTACCTACATAATTTATATTTTATTTAAAATATAAGGTATTATATCTTACCAAATTTTATTATCATGACTAAAATTTAAGATGAATATTGTCTAATTAAATTTATTTAAAATGGAAAACTAACTTTTAGATTAAAAAATTTATTATACTAAAAATATTTTAGGAAAGAAATATGTTTCCCCATTACATGTCCCAAATCCTAAGATTCCATGACCACAACCCATCTAAGGAACCTATTTTGGGCATTTAGTGATATAATGAAATTAATTATGCTTTAATCTAACCATAAACATTCCATGGGATAGAGACAATCATTGATGGTCTATTATATACACAAATATGAGAAATTGACTACTATGATTTGGGATTATGAGAGAAAATATAGAAACAAAAAAAACAAATCATCCAAAAAAAGTTATGATATAATAAAAATAATATAATTCCATAATTATAAAAAAAACTTATATGAAGCTACATATACCAAATTAAAATCATGGTAATTGTAACACCTCGACCCCAGTTACCTAGTGTTAGTGCATTATTTTAATACATTGGCATGATTAAAAGGAATAAAATCCCGATGTACCGATCAGTTTAGCAGTCTTGGAAAATATATTAAATACATGAATGTTACATTACATTATAAATTAAATAACAACAAAAACAACATTTTCACCTTTTGAAAACATTCATATCCCTTATCCTATCCCTGCAGGTCACCATTAAAATACTTCTTCAATCCTAGGAAAATAAAACACAAAAGGGGTGAGCTCAGTTGCTCAGTAAGCATAACAATATAGTGGAACCTTTCATAAATAAGCATAAACACTTAAGGCAATGTATAACACTAAAAAAATTCCTTTTAAAAATTAAATTCAACATAATATGGAAAGTTAAAATCAAATAATATCATTTAGTTGTTCATATGGATATTCTACTAGTAGAATAATCACATGCAATATCAATATCCACTTTTATAATGATGGAATGCATAATAACATACTTTACTTTTTGTGCCAAGGCCTTGTGCCAATACCTAGGGGTTGACTGAAACCGAACCCAAACCTGAAGAGCCTTTTTAATAAGACTCAAACCCTGAGAGCCTATATAACCGTACACCAACCCTGAGAGCCTCAATAATTGGACTCCAACTCGAAAAGCCTTTATAACCAGACTCCAACCCGTAGAACATATGTAACCAGACTCCACACCAGAGGGTCTGACATAACTTGACCCCAACCCGGAGGGATTACTTTTACCAGTACCCAACCTGGAACATACTAGTCCAACACAATAATCTTATGATGTGGTTGAAATATAACACAAACATTCATATTAAAACAATCATAAGAAATGTCAATACTTTAATCATAAAAAATAAATGGCATAAAAATAACTCATCCATAGTAAAAAATATCACAAAAACATAAATACAATATTGAATATTTTTATCATAATAAATCAGCTTCAAATAAGTGTGATATTTATCAATGGATGTTGACATAGATGAAACCAAAACTATTTGACAGAACAATATCTTTCTATTAGGAAATCATTTAAGTTTCACATAATTATAAAGAAATACTTTATTTTGAATGTATTCTTATAATATTTTAAGGGAATATTTAATGATGTTATAATGGTGTAAAATAGCCACACCTGCCGCATAAGTTAAAAAAACTGTCAAACCTTAATTTTGACAAAAAGGTCATAATTTACATTATTAGTAAAATTATAGAAATATTCCATTCAAAAACATATAAGGTAAAATAAGGGTATAAATGAATTTAACCCATTTTCTATTAAATAGTAAAAAAATTGACATAAATTTTGAAAAAACACATGTGTGGATGACAAAGAGGTACCATATTATAATTACGTATAAACAACATCAGATAATGAAGAGACTGTAGAATTAACCCTTACCTTGCACTTTCCTTTAGTCGAGGGTACATTTAATATTCTGTATAAAGACTATATCATGTTAATAAATTATAACAGAACCATATTAATATTAATGATCTAATACATGATTCATTTATGGCTTTAAACTACCCTTTAATAGTAATTTTCATGTTAAATTAACATTTCAGGTAATAATCACTTTCTTTATTGTACGTGGTTTAACTTGTTACTCTTGATTGTATCACTTATATCTTGATTTGAATTATTTAAAAATATAATAAATTATTTATATATAATATATTTTTAGAATATAAATTTTTTTAATAAACATATATATGAAATGGAAAACACTATTTATGGAGATGGTAAGCTGTACGCATGCATAAACGTTGTTTCCATTTTCATATCGTTTTGAACAGAACAAAGTGAATAAGATATATGTCAGTACATTAATATATATTTTTTTATATTTATATATTTATATATAAATATATATATCCAGTATCATTATTATGTCATATATTACGTACTTATTAATGAAATATATTTTATAATCATCGTTGAATGGTGAACGCGGAAATGAATCTCATCGCATCGTGGAGACGGTAATCTGTATGTTTTTACGAGCGAAAATATCATTATATTGATGGAGAAATAGTATGTAATTGGATGGTATATCATATATAAGAAATAATTAACATGTTATATTTTTTAATTACATAAGTTATACTCATTTTTATACCAATCCAAATAATGAAGTGTTTGAATAACAAACTACCCCACGAAGTGGAGACGGTAATCTGTACGTATGCACGTATGGTGAATTTGTCATTTATAATATGGGTAGAATAATTAATATGGTTGTAAAATTTTTATAATAACATGACATTATATAGAAGATACTGGAGTTATTAATTTATAATGGAAAAAATAAGGAAAGATGAAGTGGAATAATAAATGAACTTGAAAGAGATGATGAAATATTTACCTCTTCTTCTGGTTCTTCATTATGATTTGATCAAAAGGGATCTGTTGGTTGGCTTTATAACCAAATTAAGGCCACTAGTATGAATTTAGGATAGTTGGGAAGATATTGGGGTAGTTTTTGGCTGATCCAAATGGCTTTTGAGGTGTGAATTTGGGATAAGGGGAATTTCCCTTTTATAAGAGAGGTGAGGAGCACCTTTGGAAAAACTAAAAATATTATATTATTATAAAACAATTTTACGTTTATAATAGATAGAAAATGAATTATTTAAAGGATAAGGTGGGGATGGGTCGAATACCAATCAACCAATAGGTTTTAGATTGGTTTAGGTTACCATTTTAACCTTATCTTTTAGATATTACTCTTTGTAAAATAGTTTAACTTTTACCGTGTCTTCATGTATTCTTACACACTATGGTTAATAAAAATAATATAACAAGACAAGAGAACCCAAAGTGGTTAATTAAGGATATATATATTATTATATAAGTATTTTGGCTAAACAATATGTTTTTAGGAATATCATATAATTTAATAATATAATAATTTTGTTAAAAATTCATTTATGTGAATTTTGACACTATTTGGTATCTTTGAATTTTTCAAAGTCATAAAAACATTATTACATCTAAAAATAAAAATTAAATAAATCATAACATGATGAGTTCACTATGAAAATTCATGGATTCCATAAAAACTTTTGAAATTATATTTATTCTAATATTTATAATACTATTTATTTGATTCTATCATTAATAAGGTAATTACTACATCATCATTGTGTCATAAATAAATTAAATTATTTAATATCTAAAAATTATAAATCAAATAACATTATGTAGGAAATTGTTTTTTATTTCTATTGAATATTTATTACAAGTTTATATTCTATGTATCCTTATATTAAAAATGGTTTAGTTATTAAACTTTGAATTTAACACTTTTAACTCTTCTTTAAATAAAATAATAATAAATCTCCAAACCTAATCCAAGTTGAAATAAAGGATCATATTTTATTCTATTGGTTTTTTTTGGTCTAATTACACTTAACCACTATAATTAGGACATGTGTTATGGTAATTATGATATCATTTTACCCTTAATTACCATATTTAATTTTAACAATGTTAAATACAAGTCAAAAATTACTATTCAGAAAATTTATTTTCATCTTATTGAAGCAGATTTTACTTAATTATGTCACCCGAGTCTCATTTATTTTTTAAATTCAACTCACAGAAGTGGTAAAATTATGTTTTATGCAAATTTGAAAATGCTTCTCAGAGGTGGGTAAAATATGTTAAAAAGTTCAATACAATTTTATACATCTAATTTTATTATAAATTGACTCCAATGAATTATATAAAACCTATATACGTATTATATATCCATTTTGACCTAAAATAAATTTAAATAAAATAAATAATTATTTAAATAAAATGTCTGTTTTAAATAATAACGCAATATTTTTCGCAATTCATTAAAAATTGAATTTATTCACAAAAATACCAAAATTTCACCTGAAGATAATTTTGATATTATGATTTCAAAAATGAAGTATATATTACTATATTGAAAATATACAATTTTCATTTATTAATTTAAAATAAATTCCCTTTGTCAAAACCAAAAAGCGGGTTTTTGAAAAAGTAATAATTATCAAAAGATGGCCATGTGTTTGTGTCAAATTTAAATGTCAAATTAATTATAATTACCTAAATTGTATAAAATGATAAAAATATAATCTAATTATATTTAAAAACTATTCAAATTCATAATTTAACCATATTAATCATTTCAATTAAAAAAATTTGTTTTCAATTAAAATATACTATTTTCACTATTCGTCAAAATATGAAAGTTATCAGAAAAGTACCAAAAATTTATCCAAACTAAATTTTTATGTCCTGATTCTAATGAAGAATATAATTTTATTTAATTGAAAATATAAAAGTGTCCAATTTTGGTTTTAAATTGGGTTCTCCATTAAAAGGTGATAAAATATCATTTTTAAACAAATTATTTACTCTTAAAAAATGAATTTGTTCTTATATTGCATCAAAGAAACACATAATATGGATGTTAAAATTATATAATGTATATAAGATTCAAAATGTAATTAATACCGTTCATAACTGCTTTATGACCGACAAGTTTGGTAAGTTGTGGTGAACTCGAACTCGGTGTTGCGTGTAGCACAATCTAATGAATTCCTTTAATGAGATAACATACAATGAAATATTGGGGTGTTACATTATCTTCTCCTACCAAAAATTTCTCCTTGCAATTTGAAAAATTTCCTTGAAAATAAAAAGTTAGAAAATTGAAAAATACCTTTTTTGAAAACCCACATCGAAAATTTGGTTAATAAAATTTAGTCATAATAAGAGGAAAGGGAAAATGAAGAAGTCACCACCAAATTATGATCATGATTAGACGAACATTTGTGGTAATTAGAGAAACAAAATTAGAGGAAAAACGTATGTATTTATTGGGAGTGATTGTGGTCATCAATCACAAACAAGTGTACAATTGAGGGTCTCAAATCCATCAACTACGACGATTTAAAATATCCTCAGTTCAACAAAACATAATGTATAAGGGTAACAGATTTTTTATTTTAAGATACCTTATCTATAGTTTAATAATTAAATTCTTCATAGAATAAGTGGAAAAAATATACCTGACAATTAGATTTCCATCCTTTTACCAATTTCTTCCAAAAGATCATCTTTCACTAGAAAAGATAATAGACCATAAAAATACACTATTTATCTGAAACGTATATGGTTCCAAAAAATATGAATTTATAATTCATTTATCAGACATTTTAAAAAAATAATATTATACAATCCTAGATATCACATAGGCCAATGGTAGGTGATTCACCCTTTTCACCCTAGGGTTGTGGATTCATGTCTTGTAGCCTTTCCAGATGTGATTGGTTGTCGCCTGACCTCCGGGTTGTCCTTTTATAAAAAATCCAAAAAATAATCTTATGAAATGCTTTTACCCTAACAATAGAATACAATGCTAAACATAATCCATTTGAACCTTTATACTTACCCAAAATACTTCCTTACAAACTCATAGTCCAAAATTAATAAAGATGTATAACACAATGAAGATCTTTTTTCCCATGTAATAACATGGGAATACCATCATGATGTATTCTTTTAAAAGAAGGTAACAACCTGAATTACTATAAAACCTTATTGATTACATTCAGGCTCTATTTTTTCTTTATATAATACTAGATATATTCCATATATCAAAAAAAATTAATACTCCAACAATGATGAAATAAACAAACAATTAATCAGTTCCAATATAGTCAAGAATATCCAATATAATTTATCCAAATAAACCACCTCTTATTCCAAAATTACTACCTCGGAATCAGGACCATATTAAGTTTTATCTTTCCTTCAACCGTGTACTTTCCCAAAATTTTAACCAGAAACTATGTCACTTTACATGGTACCATACAATTCTCAAATCCTTAATGAAATAGTAATGCAGTACAATCCATATTTATTTCCATAATTCATATAACCAGTACATCATTGATATAATACTCAAATGAAATAATTAATTAATATCAATATAATAACACTAGCCATTCCACATCATCTATGGTAGTATCATAACTTTCTTATTATTCAATATCATCATTTGGGGCACACTCTGATGATTTGGACATTGATTCCCATAATGTACCAACTCATTTCAGATAAAGCATTATACATTTGAAACCTTTTTCTAACCCTTGGAATCATGTACATGGTGTACTTTTTCTCCACACATATAAAAAACTCACATTCGATTCATGAATTTACCGAGGTGATTCTTTCTACAGTTTTTACATACTCACAATCCCTTCATACAACATATTTTATTGACAAAAGATAAGAACATACACAATTTTACGTACATTATATTATATTTTTATTAATGCACTTTTACTACCTTTTAATGGTGAACATATATGAAATAAAATAATTTGATCTGTTATAAACAATATATATAGAAATATACTTAATATTTTAAAGATAAAAAAATTAGGTTAGGATGAATTTTTTTTTATTTTTCTATAAACTATCATTATTCTATGAATAGTGAGAAATAATATATTTTAATTGAAAAATTCATTTTTATTAAATTTATTTATAAGGTTAAATCATAATTTAAATAGTTTTTAAAGTTTAATTTGATCCTATTTTTTCAATTAATCAAATTTAGGTCATTTGTATAAATTTTTATTTGAAATTGACAATAAAAATGTAGAAATCATTAAAAAAAATTTACTTTAAATTCCAATATTGTCATGCCATCTGTGGGATTAAATATAAGTTAATTTATTACACTACTATTATTATAATTTTAAAAAATTTATTACTTATTTTAGAATTGGTTTAAAATATAATTTCGAATATGTTAAAATTACTCTTTTACCAAAATAAAAACTAAATGTAATTATACTTAATTATATCCATTAAGGTAAAAATAAGCTGATCAAGGGGTGAAACCATAATAATAAAGGAAAAAATGACCTATAAACATGTATAATACAAATTTGATGGAAATATTGTAGCAAATAAATCGCTAATAGGGAAAAATTATTCATTTAGACACTTTGGATATAAGTAATACTTAGCAAACACACAATTCTTTTCAAAAGTAATAAGTGTGTCTGTTCCCTCCACTATAAAAATGAACTCAATCCTCCTACTTCCTAACACCTATTATAACACATTGGATGTCATGAATTACCTTCATTAATATGACGAAAGGGACTAAAATCTTCCACATACTTCATTCTTCAATATTATAAAGTGATAATTACTCATATGTCCCTCCTTTAATAGGACCTGGAGTGGAGACTAGCACCAAGGGTACGGAATCTCACACAAATTGAAGGAATTGCCCTTTTTATAAGAACAAGATCAGGAAATGAGATGGAAAAAATCCAAAATGACATGAATATTTTATATAATGGGAATCCAAATTCAAAACCCATGCATTATTTAAAAATAAACTGCCATAAAAGTACAACAAAACTCCAAAGAAATATTCTAAAAGAAAAGAATAAGTAGAAGCACTTCAACTATACCAAATACTAATATAGTAAAGTCCGACACGGTCTTCAAAGAACACTTGGAATACTGAAAACAATTCTACAATTTTAGGTTGAGTATACAAGTATACCCAATAGGGAAACAAAATCCACCCATGAACCAGAAGGAAAAACATACTAATTCCCCTGTGAAAATAGCAGAAACCAACAGAACCTAACATGGAAAGCTAACAAACCCATCATAACTAAGGAACAATCCCCCAAAAATGTAAGTCATGTAAGATAATAATATAAGAACATCAATTATTAGGGTGCCCCGTAACACAGTCCCACTTTTTGGATTTACATACTTAACAGCTAACATCTTGATGCTAAAACTATTCCAAAAACTAAGTCACACATCCACAAACTACCAACACACACCTAGGCCACAAACCACACACAAATCCTGCCCATAGATACCTAGGCCAAAACCAAACCACAAATCTTGCCCACAGACACCTGGGCCACAATAACTAAGTCTCTCACCCGATGACACCTAGGCATCATCCCAAAGATACTTAGAAAAACAATCATGTCCAACAATCACCTAGGCCCCTCATCCCCAAAAAAACATTCATGATGGGTCTTGAACTATGGTAAAACTCAAGACATTGCGTCCTGCGTGGATAATTTTGAGTGGTAAGAACACATATGTGTGTGCGAGGAAGAATGTTAGTAACCAGTCATCCATCCTCCCATCGGGATGTTCGGAAAGACACAATCCCAAATGAATTGTGGGTGTTCGGCACAAGGTTATCAATAAGGGAGGGGGCATATAGAAATAACAATGAACTACAATTTATACATATAGGTTATCACACACTAAACCCAATACATGAGTGTGATACAAACTACCAACCCACACATAACGAAAATTACTGGTACCTCTATATGCATAACCACACAAACTACCAAAATTAATCACAAGAATAACCCCCTTTCATTTAAAAACTTTCCATTAATTAATTAAGGGGTTCAATTTAATTTATTCCAGCAATACCCGAAAAACTAACAAGCACAACATATGAAACCATTTTAAAAAGGCTAAAGGCCACCATACACTACCATGTCAAACATGGAAGTAGGGACCATGATTAAGAATCCCATTTAACACCCCTTGATAGAAAACTGAAAAAAATCAACTTACAGTCCCATTGCACACCCCATATTCCCTAGTCACACATCCAACTACTTCGAATTTTCAATCTTCAAACTTATCCTATTCATTCATCCTCTCATAACTAGATCTATAAGCCCCACTGCACACCAACACAACACATGGCACACCATTAAACGTGATGTTTCTACACAACCTAGTCATATCCACCCAGTTCCCAGAACCTATCCCACTGCACAACATGTATATCAGTACCTCAATCCATCAATATCTAAACATGAGATTTTTTTCAAACCACATATACCACACCATACACAATGCTCACAATAAAACACCACCAAACAACATCCTAACTGTATAAAAATATAATCCCCAAACACAGTCTGCTTCCCTATGTCCTCTCCCATACCCATAACAATGTTACTAAAAAATGAACACATCCCCCCCACTAAGTGAAAGACACAACCAAACACAACAAACAACTAAAACATTAATCCAAGAATATTCATATTTTCTCCAATGGGTTCTTTACTTCCACATTAAATAATAAGGGTGATCACAGAACATGTTTCATCCAAGGGAATCCATTTATTTAGCCATGTATACATGATTATGAATATTTTATGTTACATCATCAAATAATGAAAAATATATAGAACACCACCAGTGCACAAGAAAAGACCACCAACATCCATGACATTCATAAGGACTTATAGTTCTTACAATACAAAATAAGGTCTATGGATAATAAATAAAACAACATTCTAAACATCAAATTTTATCTTATGTTATTTAATTATCCCCTATTATGGTTTGATCATCGTATTCCATTCCCATAATTTATTACTTGTTGATAAAAGGATTAAACCATTCATCGTGAAGAATCAATACTATACCCACCCACATGACAAAAAAAATAAAGAGTGGTAGACGAATCCCAACCTGAAACAACAAGTGATAAAAAAAACTCTTTTCCAAAATAGAGGGTCACACAAGCTGTAGGAATACTCTAAGGAAAACTCTATGGAATTCTCGATCAATGGTTATGACACAACATGTTACCCTACATGAAGGGAAGGATCTATGCACACAATAATGTAATGGAAACATAGTGGGGAGGGAATATAGTAGATTTGAATGTCCATATCTTATATTAATGAAATAATGTATTCAAAAGTCATTAACGTGGTTTCATGGTCAATATCACACGGTTTGAATGCCTCATGGTTTCCAGAGAGTTATGATATAAAAGATAAACTTAATATCCATTGAAAATCCCTTTAAAACTCACCAAAAAAGTATTAATCATGGTTTATGTAAAATAAAACTTAAGTGGGGAGAAACTGGAAAAACTAGAAGAAATTTGGAATTGTAGAAAATTGAACAAATGGGTGAGCCACCGTTTGGGTGTTACACCATTTTAGTTTGACACCGTTTTAGTGTGACACCATTTTGGTGTGCCACCATTTATGTGTGCCACTGTTTTGGTGTTCCAGAGTCACAGTGCCACTATTTTAGTGTCCCACCATTATGTTTCCACTGTTTTGGTGTACCTATGTTACCATGACACTATATCATCATTCCACCATCACACTACCACTGTTTAGGTCAACCCTTTTGGTGAAATAGAATTTTTGGTATACATTCAATACAAACCATTGTGACCCCCAAGAACAACAAAAGAACAAGTTTTTCAAAAATGAATATCCTGGGAAAATCTATAATGTTACATCAGATAAATCTCAAACTATTCTCATTTTTGATAATTTCAAACCAAACATATAAGAAGATGGGTCTGAACAACCACCCAATAAGATACCTTTAAGGGAGAAGCCACCCCACATTGTTCGAAAACTGGAGATGGACCATCGACATCCAAGAACACCTCACTGAGCACTACTACACCAAACAAACACAAAATCACCAATGATCACACTGTCTAGACACATATATTATGGATCCCCTTTATCCATGTCAATATACTATCCGCTTTGGGTGGAACTGAGTCATCCGTTTGGGTTTATTCACATCCGCACTAATATTTATTGGTTAAGGATCATGTACTCTCCTCCCCATAATCTATACTCTTCACACAAATTGAGAGAACATTTTAACAACCCATCTCACATAAAACACATTCATGCAATACATCATTTTAAAATCATAAATAAAAACACAAGATAAAAAATTAGAACAGCTCTGGGAACTGAGAACATATATGTGCCTATTTCTCTTAAGTACTCTTCTTGAAGCCGCCATGCCTCCATAATAAAAATACCAATAGAATGGTCCATCCATGAAGCACCTTCACCTCATGATCATAAATTCTTACTGGTCATTCCACAAACATAATGTCTTCCGTGATATCAAACAATGTCCATTCAATGACATGTGATTCATCATTTAGATACCGACAAATCTTAGAGACATGGAATACATCATGGTTATTCTCCAACTGTGTTGGAAACGTCAGCTGATATTCCAACTCACTAACTCATCCCAACACCACAAAAGGTCTGATGAACTTGGGATAAAAGTGTCTCTTTCCGCTAGAGCTTCACTCCCCACGTCGAGATGAATCCTTTATGAATATGTAGTCCCCAACCCTGAAATCCAAAGAAATCATCATATGATCATCACATGATATATGTCGGTCTTGTGTAGCCTCTATCCACTCACCTGCAAGAACCCCCTTCTCTATCATACTCAACACCACATCCAATCCAAGTATTGATACCTCCCAAACATGTGTCAAGTACAAGGGTGAACGACACAACCTCTCGCATAGGACATTGAACAGTGCGATACCAATGGAAGAGTGATATATATTATTGTAAAAAAAATTCAACAGGGGAAAATTTCATACCCAAGATCTACTAAAGTCTAGAACACATTCTCATATCATGTCCTCCAACATTTGGATGATCCTCTATGTATGTCCATTCGTCGAAGGGTGAAAAGCAGTGTTGAGGCATAAATTATTTCAAAAAGCATGATGAAATACCCTCCAGAATTGGGATGTATGACATGTGTCCCAATATAAGATAATGTATCCTAGAAATCCATGCATCTGTACCACCTCATCAAAAAACCAATGTGCCAATTCAACCACTCTAATCGACTACTTGATCACTAAGAAGTAAGTCGATTTCATCAACTGTGCCACTACTACCCAAAAATAATTGCATACACCTTATATCCTTGATAATCTTATGATACAATACGTCGATATTTCATCCCACATCAACGTGGGAACGTCAAATTCATTAAATATAACACTGGGATCATGGTGCTCAACCTTCACTTAGTGACACACCAGGAACCTTGCCACAAACTCTCCCACTTAACTCTTCACCCCAGGTAACAAAACGTATTCCCTAAAGCCTCATTACATTTATAGAAACTCATAGATACACTTCTTGGGGTCATATATGAAACTCAAAGTGAAATACCCCATTCATTTACACTGGGTTAAACATCTTCCCACTGAACAAAATCTGATAATGACTATCCTCTGACCATCCCTCTGGAGTATCACCCTAGATTGTGCAATCATGCATCAATTCATTCTCTATGTCTCCCCAGTAAGACTCCCCCACCTTCCATACCATGGGAGACTACATTGTCATATTAAATAGAGAACCACTCTACCATTCACTCTCATATCCAATAACAATGTATCAAACTCCTCTATTTCCTTCAAAGAATCTATGTGTTCATGAACTGTCTATTTATTCCTTTTCATAATAAACTAACCAGACACCACATTCCCCATTAATGATGTGTAAAATATCTAATACTCGATATCCTTGAGAAACTCTATCCACCATAGATACCATAAAATCAGGTCTCACTGGGAGATTATATACCTCATGATCTTGTGATACTTGATGACCAAAAATTTCTCCCTAATGAGGTAATGTTTTCAAATCATCAGCATGAATAATACTGCTACAAACTTTATATCATGGTTGGAATAGATACCTTCATGTGGACATAATTTCCTAGACCTATTAGAGATCACTCGATTCTACTGCATAACTACACATCTTAGGCCAAGACTAGAAGAGTCGCATATCACCATGAACAACACCCCATCCTCTAGAAACCTATGACTGGAGAACTAACTATATTCACCTTAATCTAGCTAAAAGATTCCTAACACTTCTCCTTATAGATGTTGTCCTGGACTTTTCTATTGAAAACTATAAAAAAAGAAGCAATCTGAGAGAATTTGTGTAATAACCACTAGTAATAGCCCACCTAATCTAGGAAGTTGTGATCCTCTACCACATTCTTGAGTGGGTATGAAAAACACATTCCTGTATCTTTTATGGGTCCACTTCTATACCTTGTTGAGACACAAAATTTCTATGGATTTTCACCTCTTGCATCCATAAAATTCACTTGGAAAACATATCCTAGAGCCAGTGGTGCTGAAGAAACTCAAACCCTATCATGTGGTTCTTTGTGTGATCCTTCTATGAAATTGTTTAAATAAAAATATCGTGGATTAACATGATGAAGAAGAAGACCTGAAACATGTGAAAGATAGTGTTCATGATCCCAATGAGCATGGTTGGTGCATTTGTAACATAGAAGGGCATGTCCAAGAACTCAATGTGCCCATACCAGCATATGAAATAAATTGTTCGGATTTGAAACTTCTTTCCCCCTCAACTGATGATATTTAGACTATAGATCGATTTTGGAGAACATGAATGCTCCCCATAACTAGTCCAAAAGATAGTCTATTATCTGTTGAGGTTAACGATACTCGACCCTTAACTAATCCAGTAACTGGTAGTCTATGCACAGAATCATGCCACCTTTATCCTTTTTCATGAACAATACTAGAGAACCCCATGGTGACACACTTTTCCGGATAAAACCCCATTTCATCAGGTCCTCAACCTGAATCTACAACTCCCGCAACTCAGAAGGAACCATCTGATATTGATCCATCAAAATCAGATGGGAACCAAGTTTCATGTCTATTCCAAAATCAACTTCACATTGAGGGGGTAGAGTCATAACCATTTTAGGTAAATCATCTAGAAACTCCCCCCAAAAATCCCAAAACCTACACCATATCAGCAATTATTGACCCCTCTAATATCTTCGAAAACACAGAAAGCAGAGGCCTCACACACCGTCTACCCTCTTAATAATTGTGCTCATACATAAAAGCTACACGATGGCCATCCATATCTGAAAACATAACTATCCTATAGAAGATTTCGATAAAGGCCGGCACAAATAACAACCAATCGATTCCATGAATTACATCGTATGGCTACAACTCTAGGAGAAGAATATCCCTACTAGATTGATGTGGCCCGAACATCACTCTACATCCCTAGAAAATTAAAAAAGATTGTTCTGAACTACAACTGGTGTTCTCAACATAAGGGGAACACAGATCCACTATACATTTAGTCCCAAGGCACGAGATAGGTTGGGTGAAAAAAAGGAGTGTGAAAATCATGAATCAAATAAAGAACAAATAATATAACTAAACATAAAGATAGTGCCTTGAACAACCTTTGGCCCCATTAGAACCGGTGCCTTAGTGGCATGAAACAACCCATGCCTAGATCCTCTACCACTATAATATCGACCGACTCCTTTACCACATTCTAGTAAATGTCCTTGAGGTGAACCCTGAGGTTCGCCTCCTCCAGTATTGTCTACCCTGGGTGGAGCAGGAGCCAACTTCCCCTGTTACTAGAAAGGTCTAACTGGAAACAACTTCTATTAACATGGGAGATGACCATGCCCAACCACACCATACTACACTCAAACTGGGAAAAAGCTCTATATATGTCCACAATATCCATTGACAAAGAACCTCAGTACCGGGCCCATGGGGATAGAGGGAGGACCCGTAGGTCCGAACAGAAATTACTAAGGCATGCTTCCTACTAGATAAAACCTAGAATGCCCTATAGTTAGAGACCAGATACTCACTGCATTCCACGTAAATGAACTTTGATGGCTCCCCTCTCTTGGTACACACCCTTCAATTGCATCTTCTCCGTTAATCTAGCCTTCTTCTAAAATTATATGTATGTCGGTAGGGTAAAGCTTGTGGCAACGTACTGAAGAGGAGGTCGATGTGGCTCCTCCAAGTGTCTCTCCCATGGCTCCTCATATAGAATGTGACTAGAATCAAAGAATATGATATACTAGAACATGTTCCTCAGTTCCCTCACTATCATACTCTTCTACTAGTGAGAGAGAACCTATTACCTCTTCTTGGCCATTATCGTTGAGGAAAGAAACTCTGATCAAACCTCCTTCTCAATGTAATCCAATGAGACATTGGTCTCCTTCCTCAACCTGATGAAAATTTTCCACCACTGACATGCCACTCTGTGAACTTTTCTCACTACTAGAGGAGTAGTCCCTCTAATAAGAGACGATTTTAAATGTGATTTTCATCTCCTTGGTCTATCACTATCTCTAATTTTATGAAGTGTTTCTTTTACACTTTCCCAAGTTCTACCATTGTAAAGAAAGAAGGGTCATTTTACAAAAGCCATATTCCTCCTATAGATAGTCCCTCTTCTGATCAACCAAATTGGTCTTATTTCCCTCTAATACTTATAACAGACATTGGGGACATCTGGGTTCTTTATTTGAAATGTTAAAAAAACTCTTAATCAAGGGCAGTATGGATTTTTTAGGAATTATTTTAACACTTTATTAAAATAAAATTCTCCAAACTCCCAATACGCACAAGAAAACAAATAATTATGATGCATGTACCTTTCCTATGGTCTCTACCATACTATCAGTTTAGTGTAAATTTGTCGTCCAGAAGGTCTAGATTCTGTTCATCGGATCACGGAGTGAAGGGGTCCTAAAATCACATGTCCTAGATAGTGTTACCTTTCTATTTCATGAACCAATATTTCCCATCATCATTTCCCTACCATCCCATGCAATCCTCAATATTCTAAACTATGAACTCCATCCTATCCCTCAAACATCAGCCTATGATACCATTCTGTCATGACCAACCCTCTTCACAATGTGGGAAGAGATGAAAATGTTTATTGCAATTCATTAATCTAGATGAAGAATAGATAATGACCCCCAAAGTCCCACCTTAAATAGGCCCAAGAGTGTTGAATATAAATAAGGTTATGGAATCTCACACAACCGGATGGAATTATCCATTTCATAGTAACAAGATCTGGAGGTAAAAAGGTTAAAATCTTAAAAAATACCATAATTTTATATAAAAGGAAACAAAAATACAAACCATCAATGATTTAAAAATAAACTGCCTCTAAGTTACAACAAATACTCAATTTCAAGGTTCTAAATAAAATACTAAATAGTAGAACAACAACTATCCCAATATATGTGATAGTAAAGTCCTTCATGGTCCTCGACGTCCTTGTAGAAACCAGAATACCGTTCCACAAATATTGGGTGAGTATACAAGTATACATCGTAGGAAAACTATCTCCACCTGTAAACAAGTGAGATAAGAATACTAAGGCCCCTTTGAAAAAATCAAAAACCAAAAGTATTTAATAAGTAAAGATAATCAGCCAATCCTCACCATGGCATAATCTCCAATTAACACAAGTCAAGTTAGATAATTATATGAGAAAATTGATTATTTGGGTACCTTGCACCACCTTCCTAATGGATAGATACTCATTCTTAGTGGATAAGGTCTTGATTATACCACTCATCCAAAATGCAAACACAATTCAACAACAAACCCGCACACACCATGCACTCAAACCACACACCAATCCCTTCCATAGACACTTGGGACACAACAACGCCACTCATACCACCCATATAAACCTAGGCCACAACAACCACACCTCTCGCCTAAAGAGACACAAGTCCAATATGAAAGACACTTGAGAAATCAATATAAGCCTGAAAACACCTGATCACATTGTCCACAACAAAACCTACATTATGGATCTTAGACTATAGTAAACCTCAATCCATTATTGCATGCTTGGATGCACTTGAGCGGTAAGGAACAAGAAGATGGAGTGTGGAAGAAAGTCAGTAACAACCTATCCATCCTCCCACTAGGATGTTAACAAATAAGCTTCCCCTATGATATATGGGTGTTAAGCACATAATGAAAAAAAGTTGGGGTATATATAGAAATAACAATGAACTAAAATTTATATGTATAACTAAAAAAACATTCATTCCAACCTATAGGTTTCAAAAAAACTACCAGCCCACATAGGACCACATTTTTTGCTACACCTATATGCACAATAACATAAATATCCATAATAAAACAGAATCCTAATCCCTTTAATTTTAACAAATTCCATTTTTTAATTAAGTGGTTCACTTTAATTTATTTCAAAATTACTTGGACAACTATCAAGAACAACATCTGCAACAATTTCCAAAAGGCTAAAGGATAGTAAACACTTCCATGGAAAACAAGGAAGTACGGACCAAGTTATGGAAATCCATTTCCACACCCATTCATAAAAACAATAGTGAAAATCCAACCTACATTCCCACTGCACACTGACTTTTTTATAGACACCCATTAAACCACTATCATGAGTCATTCTTCAATTTGGGCCCACTCAATCATCCTCTCACAACAAGAACCGACATCACCGTAGCATAACAAAACCACACCCAACACATATATAAACATTAAGTCATGACACAAACCTGTCCATCCAACCACTTCCCACAAGAAGTCCCACTATATAACAAGTCCATCCATTCTACAATCAATTAACCTATAAACCTGAAATTCCTTCGACACCTCCTATACCACCCAATGAACAAAGCCCACAAAAACCCATCAAACACCAGCCTCACTGCATAGACCAGACATCACCCAAACAAAAGGTAATTCCCTCTATCCACCCCTCATACTGGTAACAATGTTACCCACAACAACATTAGACAACCCCCCACAATGTATAAAATCCAACCAAACATAGCACACAACCACACCATTAAGCCAAGCATATTCAGATTTAGAAAGAGGGGTTACTTAATTCCACTTTAAATAATAGGGGTGATAACATAACATGTTTGAACACGGGGAATCCATTTATTTAACCATGTACACATGATTAAGCATATTTCATGTTACATCATTTTTTCAAAGCATCATAAAAAATAAATAACACCACCTGTACAATAGAAAATACCACCAACGACCATGGCTTCAAAAATCCCATACAACACAAACAATTAAAAACAAGGTTCATGGATAATAATTAAAACATCATATGTAAAATATTCCCTTCCCAATAATTATTTAATTGACCCATGTTATCTTTTGATCATCATATTCCATTCCCCTCATTTATTATTTGTTAAGGAAAATAATTATTCTGTTTTTTCATGAAGAAACATTTCTACACCAACCCCACTTGATACACAAATAAACAGAATAATATGAATCTCATTAGAAAAAAATTGCTGACTAAAAATCCTCTTTTCACTAAAACTGTGGGTCGCACGAGCAGTTAGAAAACTCCTAGGAAAGCATCTGAGGAAAGCTTGATTGATGGATACAGAACAACATGAGGCTCCATGGGAAAGGGAATATTATAGGTGTACCAAGTGTGTACAGAAACATACGAGGAAGGGAATATCTTATATTTGAAGAGCCATATCCTATATTAAAGGACTAACATCTGCAAAATTCATTAACATGGGATCATGGTCATGATCAGGCAATTATAACATCTCCAAGTACTTGGAGAATTAGGATATTAAAGTTATATAATATCCATTTAAAATCACTTAAAAATTCCAAAAGTAGTATTTAAACTCTATTTACATCCAATAAAATTTAATTGGGGAGAAAATGAGAATAATTGGAGAAACATAGAAAAATTGGACATTTGGAAAATGGTGAGCCACTATTTTGGTTTGTAACCATCAAAATGACATCATTTTAGTGTTCCATCATCATGGTACCACCGTTTCAGTGTGCCTCTATAAAGGTACTACCATATTAGTGTGCCACCATAACGGGACCCCTATTTTGGTGAAAATGGATTTTTGGTAAACTCATGAAAGAAACCACTATGACCCCTATGAACACTACAGGCATGAGATTTTCACTAAGGAATGTCCTGGGGGAATCTAGGTCATTATATTAGATCAAATGATCTTGTTTGAAAAGATCATCAACATCCATCCCCTAAACCTAGAGGCCTCCCCTTGGATAGAAGACTATCCAAGTAATCCCTTTGGTTCAACCCAAATGGGCTTTACTGATTAAGAGGTAACATAATTTCTTTTGCTCCTAAATTTTATTTCCATTTTCTACAACAAAACTCTTCTAATTTCATGATTATATACAAAAAATCTATAATAAATATTCTTTTGTTTTTTTTTTCTATGGGTTTGACATAAAATTATAAAAACAACCATATAATTTTCAATGAATATATTATTATGTCTAAGGAGAACTACTTAATTAGGAAATAATGTTTTTTTTATTTTCTTTTAACACCACTCATGGCTGAGAATTATAATGGGAAATATATTTATTTAGGTTAAATATTTTATTTATTATTTCTTTATGATTCTTTATATATTTTATAATACATATGTTAATAGTTTCTAATTTTTGTAAAAACAATATCATTTTTTCTTGAAGTATAGACTACATTTTCCTCAAAGCGATGTTATTCATTCACATGTCTCATGAAATGTATAAAAGAATGATTTAATTGAACATATTTGACACAATAAATCTATATTATATTTATTATAGATTTACCTTTCTATATATATAATATATTTCATCTTCATCATTTTCCTTGCAGACACTAAAAAGTGAAAACATCGGTCATGGACATGTGGACTACTGCCACCTAAACATAATGTGATACATTTTACAAAACAAGAATTATATTTACATTTGTGTATTTATCTTATTATATAAATTTTTATTTATGATCTATTGATAATTATTTAATGATATATTTTTACTTTCAATCATTCCATAATGATCACTAAAAATTTTAACGTTACTCATGCGCACTTAAGACCTACCATCTCATTGATTGTAACGTTGGTATATTTTTTATAAAAATAATTAATAAAAGAATTTAATAGTATAATTTATGGAGAAATATTATAATTATGTCATTATTATTAATCTGAATATCTAATATAATTTCCCATTTTACCATAGATGACCTAAAAATGTTTTTTATACATAAACCAAATTTGTTGAAAACACATGATGCAAACATAATTTAATACATAGTTTCATAAAACATGGTAATTATTGAAATAAAATTTATGATAAACATGGAAAAATTTATAATGAAATGAAATAATTAACATAATTTTTATTTTAAGGAATATAAATACCGACAAGACAAATCAGATTCAAGGTAATGGAATATGTCACATTTTATATTACACTAAGATTTATATATTATTATGAACCTGTTTCATTTTATATAATGTATATAAATCCATTTTACATGATATATCATCAATATCCATAATCTATTTATAATATAACTTTCATTTATTTTTATTTCATCTTGAGACTTCTGATTTAAAATGTTTCAAACAGGTATGAGAACTTTTAATGGTGGTTTTCTTCAATAATAATACTACTGGTCTTTCATTGGTATTTTCATTAAATGAAATTATATGACAATTTTCAATAAATTATTTAAATTTATTATCAATAGGTTATTAATTATCTCTTTCAGTTATTAGTACAATTTTTTGAATCTTTAGTACTCAATAGTTTTAGAAATTTTTTTCTATGAAAACTCGACATCATTTCCATCTTTAGTTGGAAACCACATTTTAGTCTGGAAAACATGTGTTATTAATTATTTTAAAAAAATTAATCACATTAAAATAATTTATAAAGTCATTTTACCCACTTTTTTATTTTACAAATTTTTTGAAAGTGACCTTATTATCTCAATTAGAAGAAGTCAGTTTTCTAACCTTATTACTATGAAAACAGAATTTTTGTTTTACCTCATAAAACTTGTACATATTTGACCACCATAATGTATTTGATTCTTTTATTCATGATTAAAATGAATATTAAAAAATATAAAAAAAATTTCAAAGTTTATTTTTAGTGAAATGGGTTTTGAAATTTATTTTCAAAACAAAAAAATATTGTCCAAAATAATATTTTTAGAAGACCTCATAATTAATAAATGACATAACCCATTTATTTTAATTTACATAGGGTATGTTTTATTTATACCATCCATAATATTACTATGAATTTTTTATAAATTATTTTTCCAATTATATTATTCAAATTCAATTCCCTTATTTTTTTTAATTCCCTCGATATACTCAATTTCTTATGATCAGTTGACATTTAATTTCCTCTAAAAATCCATTTCATTTTTCATTGATTTGACTATTTACTAAACTGAATAACATATTTATTTTTTTTCATTTATTTAACATTTTATCAATATATTGATAAATATATATCCGTTATTCAAAAAATATATTTGATAACTCATATTTCCTATTAGATATACGTATGTTTTTTATAGGTATGACATTGTATGGGGACCATTTAAGGTATGAAATATGGATTGTGGACTAGTAAATTGAATTCCATCAATGCATCAATGGAATAATGGGTAGAAAATAGGTTGGACTAAACCTTCTCATTAGTAACCAATATGTTATAAAAAATCTCATGAAAGATATTTAAAGTAGAAATAATGTTTGATAATCCAAATTAATTTATACATAGTGTGTTATTAACCATCCTTTGAATGGTCTTGATGGTACTAGTTCCATATTCCTAGGAAAAATGGCATCTAATAATTAGTCATTTACCTCATTAAGATTCATTTTATATTTATCCATTATATTTTCCTTCATTTTTTCTAGGATACATTTCATTTTCAGTTTAATGTATATTTGGCATGTGTTTCATCTTATTATCTTTGTATATCTATTTTCCCTTAACATGATATTTAAATGGAATGTGTTTTAATTTACCATGCCTCGTAGATTATTCCCATCCTTTTTTACCCTATTGATTACTTGGAATTTGTGTTCTGTTTTACACCTTATCAAGTTGACTTAGAACAATTGATTCATTTTTAATCTACTATACATTACCCTTAATAAGAAATTGTCTCGCTGTTATAATGTTTACATTCCCCTAGAATCAAATCATTGTAATATGGGAGATATACAGGGATACAATAGGTGGAATAAATTTATACTTGATGTTATTTAGGAAAACATATGTCATAATTAACATATTAACATGAATTACAAGAACGATGTATGTATCTGGAATACCAAGACTACTAGACCCTCGGTCCTTCAAGATTTGATTCTGTGAAATTGTGCCAATGAAATGGTAGTCAATACAGACTTTGTGATTTCATGAGTTTTCTCACAACAGTGGGTACCAATGTAAGTTTTGTAGCAACCTTGAGACTTGGATTTACATAAACGTAGATCAAAGAACATAACCCTAAGGTATAATTTGATGGTAAATATATAATAAAATTCTAAATTTTATATGAAATTGATATTATGTGGGTTTAAAAACACTATATCCCTTTCTAGATAAAATAAATAGGTGTTGATTGGGCACAAATTTATATATGAGTAAAAAATAAAAAAAGGTGTGTTGAGTCTAACTTGGTGTAACTTGGTGCACGGAAATGTGACTTACTACACACCTAGTTTCACACATTCTAGGGATATGCATCGGATAATTCATAATTTCCTAAAAAACTTCTATGAAATATTTTGAAAATGAATAACCTATGTTAAACCTATGGTTTTTAGATCTAAAACAACGATTCATGATTTAGAAATACTAAAAATGATTATATGTTTTTTTCTAGTATAAAAATTTATTATCAAACTATGTTTTTTGTTTAATGAAATACCCAACTATATAGGATAAAATCAAAACCATTAAATAAAACATGTGGAAATAAATCGATGAAGTATTTATGTGTTGGGGTTTCATTAAAACCCATAGTTAAAATTATATTTAGTTATTAAACTTATTTAAAGGATGTCAATAATTTTTTTTGAAATTATATTAATATAGATTTAGAAAAGGAATACTTGTCTGCCTATTTAAAACTAGTCATGCCAGGAAAGGTTATGAGTCTTGAACCATGGACCAAAGGATGATTAGGGTTTCACTCCCACCACTGACCAATATAATGTCTGGGTAAAAATATCTTTTTTTTAGTTAATAAATTTGACGTCTAAATATTAATGATCAATAATTAGTGTAAATTTTTAGGTTTAGAATATAAGTCATTATCAACATTGAATTTAGGGAATATTTCGTGGCAAATAGTTATACTTTTCACTCTTTTATGAGCCTTATGATCTGATAAATGTTTATTTTAGTCCACTAGGTAACAAATTTAATTTTTGGATATCCCTTTCATAATATATGTTATGAATTATAATTTTATATAATTACAAACAAATAATGAAATTGTGTTTATATAAATATATAAATTATTTATATTTTATTATACACATAGGTAGTAAAATAATTTCACAACATTAGGAAAATAATCATAAACAAATGTATTCTTAATGACATAATTTGTGTTGAACTGATTGTCTTCTGAATCATAACATATTTATCGGTTAGAGTCCCTAAACATTCTATTGACCATTAAATTATTTTTTTTATTGATGACCTCTATCACTCGGTATAAATATTTATACTTTTTCTCCATGGACGTATCTCTACATTCCACTAATATTCTCTTAATTTGAGACCTAAAAACATGTTACTCCATGTAAAATTTTTTATTTTAGTTCTATCTTTTATAGATGATGATTTACAAACACTTATCAGGATGTGGGATTTCAACATAGGAATTATCTTAAAATATATCACCAAGACCGAGTTTAAATTAGGAGGATTCAATTTTAATAACGTTAGTAGAACATAACAATTCAAAAATCTAATATGGGATCATTGTATTTAATAGAGTTTAAGAATCAAAACACTAAGAGTGTAAGGGAATATACGGACCTGAAACTTTATAGTAAATTTATTTTCACAACCCCCTCCCCACAAAGTGTACCCCTCCTAGGACGGAAATGTGAGAATGGAGATAATGACCCCGGAGTCCCACCCCCCGTAGGCCCCATGTTGGCGACTGCACCGAGGGTACAGTAAACAAACAAATGGGAGGAATTACCCTCTAAAAGAACACATGTAGAAGAGAGAGATAAGATAGACACCAACTATCTCCAACTCAAAACTGGAATATAAAAGAAAACACTAATTCACATATAAAATGTCTTGAAAAATTACTACCACTAGAAAGAAAAAACTAAATGTACCCAAAAGAAATTAAAAACAGCAGAAACCACATGCCCAAATAGATCTTACAACCCCTTGCTTGTAGAAACCAGCTTGATCTCCAACCTATTCCAAGTAAACTAAATAATAGTTTATATATACATAGGGTTCATATAACATTATACTCAATAGGATCTCCCATAATCCCCTTGTGCAAAAGAAAATAAAGCATGATAAAGCACAGTGAACAACATGTAAAACTTACTCATCACCTAAAAATAAAAAACAATGTTCCCAACCAAACCATGTAAACTCCCCCCAAGTTATGCAAAAAAGAATATATCATATGATAAAGAATATCATGGTAACCCTCCTACTACTTCCCAATTGTTTTTCCACTTATCCCCATTTTCATATGTCTTAATCATCTCTCTCCAAAAAGGATTTCCCACAGACACCTGGGAAAAGCACCAAAATATGCACCTCATGCAAAAAAACAACCATGACCACACACCAATGTAACCAGGTTGTTTTTTGTGTCCACCATAAATCACATAACATATATCATACGTCGGGTATTATAACTTAATCCATTATAGTTCATACACCGAGTAAGGATCCTCAAGCCATCACAGCCTATACATGTTACACCTATAGTAGTCCATAGAAAACAATATCAAAAATATATGTGTTTGAATGAACACAAGCCATTACAGCCCTCTACACACGTATATGGGAAAAAATAACCAATGTGCCTGGTAGCACAAGTAACTACCAAGAGATGAGAGAGGGTCCAAAGGGGGTAGTCAGCCATCCATCCTCCCACCAGAATTTTGGAGAAAACACCCCCAGGACTCAAAATCCCCAGAGTGTCAGTTGCCCTTACTGACTGGGTTGAGTGGCGTATAAAAACACAAAAAGTACATGATATACTATATCTCACAACCACACTAGGTGCATAACCTAGTCTTAGACACAACTACAGCTAATGAATCTCATATTCCGGGATGCTACTTCTAAGACTACGTATTCTATAAGTACACAACCACATAAAGAGATTTATTACCTTTTTATTAGTTTCATTTTATGTTAATTAATTCTTTAATAATTAATTCACCAATGAAAATTCAACATTAAATTTCATTATCATCACACTGAAAGTCCACTATCCCTTTATAAAAATCACAACCTCATCATTATGTTCTAGAAAATTCCAACCCCATGGGTTAACATCATTTATTAATTACAAAGTTACGTTACCATATTATCAGGCATTCTAGAAATGCATTCTATGATACTAAACACATGGGGGCTCAACACAGTGAGTATATGTACTACCCATCGAGTATTTTCCACCTATAGCAAGAGCGTAGACCCATCCTCCCTTGAGAAACTAAACATAGAAAGCACATGGAACACCATCCGTGTCTTCGACTCTTTTGGAAGAAGTGTATGCAAGACCAGTTGCATTAGGCAGTGGGGAAAAGTAAAATAGATAATGAACCAATACAAATCAGCAAGAATCCAACATTCACATCCATATCATTCCAACATCCCTGGTTTCCTCCCCTACACCCACATGAATAAACAAATTCATCTCTCCACTCTAGGTGTCATCTGCTTCTACAACCAAAAGGACTCCATGCCTCAACAAATCACAACACCCATCCAAGATAACATCACAACACAAGTAGTAGGAAAAAAGAATCTTAATATTTGGATTTTGGCCATTTTATAAATAAGAGGGTAACTCCGAACCCTTCTAGGAATTATCAAAAAAATAACACATTTTGAATTTACCGATTTAGTATATATAGGTTCCACATTCGAGAAACCTAAATAGTAAGCTATCTCAAATAAATTAAACATCCTTACTGAACCTTTTTTATTAACATAAAAATTACAAAAATAATACCCAGATTCATTTAAATTCCTATTTATCTTTACCCAAACAATTATCAATTAATCTTGGTTTACGTTATTTACCAATTTCTGTCAAGAATGAATGGATATATGAACCAAGAAAATATATCACACTATCTAGCAGAAGAAGAGGCAATAACATACGATAGTTATCAATTTATTTATCCGGTTAAAATATATATTATGTCAATTACATTTTCATCTAGATGGATTAAACAAGATAAAAATACAGTTGTGTGTAAAATAAAAGAGAATCAATGAATCCCCTACCTCAAACAGTTCTTGACATTCTTTATCCACACAACAGTTTATGATCCTCCTCTTGTGACAACTGCATCCACCCGATGATACCATGGTTTGACCGCACCAACTGAAACCCAAGAAATTCCCATTAGAAGCATGGATATGACATGCTATAATATGGAAAGGAGAAACAAGAGATGATGAACCCCAAAAGAATGACGATAAAACATACCTTATATCTACGATTGACTGATACAGCTCAGTTGCATCAAAATAGAGCAGAACCAATCCTTGCAGAAAATTATGACTGTAAAACTCGAATGAGATGGATTGAAAGGTTCTAGCGTCTCATATTAGAGAACAAAGAGGAAGAAATGGGGATGAATATATCTCGTACCTTTAGATGATTTAATGGAGTGGAAGTTTATGATACAATTTATTTCCCATTAAAACAAGATCACATGAAACCACGAGGTTTCACCAAGTAAAAACATCCTAAGCCATAGTAATAACTAATATAGGATTTATGGCCTTTTAATTGGCCTTAAGATTCCTTAATATGAGGATTTATATGTATTTTATGTCAACGAAAATGTTAAATGGGTAAAACTGTAGGAAGTTGAAAACACATTTCACAAACTCAATATTTGAAAAATGAAAAACATTGTTCATAAACATCGCCATTAGACACTGTTCATGAACCTCACTGTTAAACACTGTTAATGATCCTCACCATTAGAAACTGTTCATGAACCTCACCATTAGAAGGTCACCGTTCTGGAAACACTATTCATGAACTCAAAATTTGGAAAAGGAAAGAAAAGGCCACTGTTAGATAGTCACCATTCTGGAAACATTGTTTATGAATTCAAAATTATGAAAAGGAAAGAAAGGTTACCATTAGTGGTTACCAATAGAACTTTTCACCAATGGAACTATTCAAATAACTCAAAATTTTTCAATGAAAAGAGACGTTACTGATAAAACTGTTCACCGATGGAACTGTTAATAGTACTAGAAATTTGGGAAAAAAAGAGTAGTTAACTTTAGAGGTTACCAATAGAACTGTTCACTGATGGGACTATTCATAGAACCAAATATTTGGCATAATAAGGAGAGGTTACCATTATAGGTTACCGATAGAACTGTTCACCGATGGAACTATATAAAGAACTCAGAATTTGTCAAAGGAAAGAGAGGTTACCATTAGAGGTTATCGATAGGACTCTTCACTAATGGAATAGTTTACAAAACTGGACATTTGGAAAAGGAATGAGAGGTCACCATTAGACCTCACCGTTGGCACTGTTCACAGAAGGTTACCAATGCTCTATTCATAGAATGGGAAAATTAGCAATGTGGTTGGAATAAGTCACCTTGACCTCCCAAAACACCTCAAACACCACATTTTCACAAAGTAATGGACCAGAGCGGTCGCACCATTACATCAGATACCTCACAGAAAAATCTCATCCTCGCGAATTCAAAATCTACCTAATGAAAAATAAACGGGGTCTGAAAACCCCCCCATAAAGATACCTTTCAAAAGAGAGGAAGCCATAAAAGCCATAAAATAAAATCATAATAAAAACAAGAATGGTATAACCACAATGGGGACATCATTACATGAAAAGAGATAAACAACAATGAACTCTAGGTATTGAGCACATATTTGTGACTCACATTCCCATGTACTCTCTTCTATTCCACCATGTCGCCATAAGACATGAAGCAAGGGAATAGAACGCCTACACAACAACTTCTCCATGTAGTCTTGGATCTCAATAGGTCACTTCTCAAAGGTTGTATCATTATCAAGATCGATATATCCCCAATCGATGATGTGAGAGTCATCATGAAGATAAAGATGGAGCTGGACACATGGAAAACATCATGTATCCAACTCATCTATGGGGGAAGTGCTTCTTGATATGCCACCACTCTAACATGAGCTATATCCTCGAAAGGCCCAAAAAACCGAGGATAATGCTTACTCCCTCGACCAAACCTTCATGTCCCACGACGGGGAGTCACCTTCAGAAATACATGATCCCCATCAGCAAAATATAAGGGCCTCCACATTTGAAGCTTATGATTTCTGACGATCTTGTGTTATCTTGGTCCTCTCACGAATCACCTGAACCATCTCTGTTGTATTCTGCACTCGTTGCGGTCTGATAATTGATGACTCTTCGACCCCAGTCCAGCACAATAAGGAATGGAAAGGTCACCCATAAAATGATTCAAAAGGTGCCGTACCGATGGTGGAGTGAAAATATTATTGTAGGATAACTCCACCAAGGTTAAGTGATTCATCCACGAACCCCCATAATCAAGAACACAATAGTGTAACAAGTCGTCAAGAGTATGGAAGGTTCGCTCAGTCTGAACGTCTATTTCAGGATGGAAAGAATTACTAAGGAATAATTGAGAACCAAAATAATTTTGGAAACCTCTCCAAAACCTAGAGTTAAAATGAGAATCTCAATCTGAAATTATCGTCCATGGGACTCCATGAAGACTCATCACCACCTCTAGATACTGCATCGAAAAAACATCCAATGTGCTTGACACCTTGATCGCTATGAAGTGGGCTAATTTTGTAAAACGATCTACTGCTACCCAATTAGAATCATGTCCTCCCAGAGCTCGAGGTAAACCTATAACAATGTCCATTGAGATGACCTCCCACATCCACTGAGAAATATCTAATGGCTGGAGAAGACCTCTTGGAACACTGTGTTCGGCCTTCACCTTCTGGCAGACCAAACATCGAGACACAAACTATACAACCACAAGCTTTAGCCCCGACCACCAAAATTGGCTCCTCAAGGATTGGTATATCTTTGTCACGTCAGGATGCACCGCTAAAGGAGAACTATGAAATGATTTGAGAACTATATATCACATTGTCAAGGGAATAAAAGTCCTTTTATGATACAACACTCGGTTTTGTTCATCCTCCAACCAACCATCAGGGGCCTCACCACAAAAAACACGGTCTCTCCACACCTCCACCTCAAGATCCCCCAACTAGGAATCTTCCACATACTTCACGAGAAATGACTACACCATCATCTGAAAAAGACAACATCTACCCCCAAAATCTCCCATTTCAAGATATAATGCTGACAGTTCTTCCATTAATCTCCAGGAAACACCAAATTCAAGCACAACATCACTACAATACATTCGAATCAGCAGATCAGCTACAAAATTCCCCTTTCCAGGTTTATATGATATCTCAATTTCATATTCCTATAATAACTACATCCACCGATGCTTTTGTAAGTTCATGTCACACTAGGAGAAAACATACCTAAAACTCTTATTATTGGTGAAAAACAAAAAGAACTCACCAATGAGGTAAGGTCTCCACAACTTCAGAGCTAACACCACAGCTTCCTACTCATGATCATGAGTGGCATAGTTATGTTAAAGGGGACGTAACTACTGAGACCAATAATAAACAACAAATCTCTACTGCATCAGAACACAACCTAACCCCAAATGTGAAGTGTCATGGAAAACATCAAAATGAACTCCCTCAGCTAGAAGAAAAAGAACTGGAGCACTTACTAACTTTTCTATTATATACTCTAAAGCTTCCTGACATTGATCGGTCCATATGAATGCCTGATCCTTTCTGGTCAAAGATATTAGAGGATTCACAGATCATGAGAAATTTCCTATGAATCTCCTTTAGTAGCCTACGAGACCAAGGAACATTTTCACCTCTGACACTGTCATGGGAGATTTCCAAGTCACAACTGCTTCTATCTTCAATGGATCCATAGCTACTCCCTGTTGGGACACCACATTCCCCAAGAAATAGACTTCTCGATCCAAAAAATCATACTTCGACAAAATCACGTACAACTAATGTTGAAGAAGTACTCCCAAAACGGTGTGTAGAGTCCCTTCAAGATCCTCTACAGATGTGGAGTAGACAAGGATTTATTCAATGAAAACTACCATGAACATGTCCAGAAATTCATGGAAAATATCATTCATCAATCCCAGGAACACAGCTAGAGCAGTCGTCATGCTGAACGACATCACAACGAACTCATAATGCCCATGACGACAACAGAAGGCAATCTTTGGGATATCCTCATACTTTTCACACATCTGATGATATCCTGACCACATTTCGATCATTGATAACCAACTTACACCCTTTAGATGATTGAATAAATTTTCAATCTATGGAAAAGGATAGTGATTCTTTATTGTCACTTTGTTTAAGTGATGATAATCGACACAGAACTGCAAAATGCTACCATCATTTTTCACAAAAAAATTGGTGCACGCCATGGTGACACACTTGGCCTAATAAAACCAAACTTTAATAGACTATAAAGCTGTATAAGTAGCTCTCGTAACTCATGATTTTCCATCCTATATAGAGAAATAGAGATAAGAGATGCTCCTGGTTGTAGGTTGATCCCAAACTTGATCTCTTGTCGAGGGGGTAATGCTACAACCTCTTCTATAAAGACATCATGGTACTCTTTTACGACCCGAGGAAACTCCAACATCTGAACCTCTGAGGAACCCAAAATCATCTTATCCATCATGGATGTTATGTGTGGAACGTGCCAATGACCTATCTGTGGATCTTGCTCACCCACATACACCACCAGCTCTCCAACCGCACAAAAGAAAACAACCTTCTTCTTGAAGAAATCCACGATATCATGCATAAGATACAACAAATCCATGCTAAGGATGACAAAATATGGTTGTATTCGTAAACATAAGAAATCTCCCCCAGAGTTTTGTTGCTCTGACACTAGATAAAAATCATGACAAACATCAAAAAAGTCAGCTCAACCTTCAACTGGAATTGTCAATGCCAAGGGCACTAGAAACCTCTCTACCACAAGTCCCAATTCATGGAAAAGGGTTGGTGATTTGAAGAATCATGTCACTATTGAATCAAACAAGGAATACACCATGGTAGAAAACAAGGAAAAGGTACCTCAAATGACATTTCACTCATTTGGAGTTGGCCACGCTAGAGCATGAAGCTGATCATGACCTCCTCCATAACCTCTCTAACTGTGATGAAAACCACCACCATGGTCATGATCTTCTCTCTGAGGAAGGGGAGTGCCATTTGTTTATCCTCTGTCTGCCTCATCTACCCTCTAATGAACTAAAGCTGGTGCAATCTACTACTGTAACCTTGTATGGAACTGCCTAGACAAAAGAACCTGGAGCTTGGCACCTGGTGCACAATGACTGCTCTAAATGGTCGGGCACTCCCACTGCTGATGACTAGGACCACCAAAAGAAAAACATGCACCTGATCTATGGGAATAGGCCTAATATTTGCTGTCTTTGGAGAAAAAAGATGTGAACCACTATGACCTACCCCCGGTTGAACATAAACTCTTTTACCTTGAACACCAGCAACCTCGGACCACAAATCTGCTTCATGAAGAATCATGATGATTCCCCTATCGTGATGATCCAGTCATGGTCAAAGTCCTCTCTACAACCTCTTCCACCAACAACACCTCAATATATGTCTTCATCATAAAAAGGGTGACCTGGAACTATATCTATGGATGGAAAGACTCCTCAAAATTCCTCGTCATTCCCTCCTCATATGGAAACAGGTCCAGAGAGTATCATAAAATTTTTATGAAACAGATCCCAAACTCTCTTACACTAGAGGTCCCATGTCAAAGGGTAAGAAGCACCTGGCGACTGGATTCCTTCATAGTCGAAAAAAGAAACTCGACTCAAGAATTGTCTCAAAACTCATCCCATGAGATCATGACTCCTCACGATCCCTGAGGAATAAGAACCACTGCTGCCTCACTACTCCACCCTGCATCATCACAGCCAAGGAAACTGATTACTAATTCCAAGCATGGATCGAACCGAATCCTATATCGACCTCCTCTAACCAGTATTCTATGATTTTATCTAAAAAATACCTCGTATATCAGCAGACTATGGCGCAAAAACTCTACGAGTGTATTCCTCTAAGTGTCTTCATCGTGAACCACTACCCTGGGAAGATCTGCTGGAACAACCTTCTGGAAAATTCAATGTGATCCTGATGAGGACGTCGACCTGGAGACATACATATAAAATAACAAATAGTTAGGGCTTATAATCCTAGAATATAGAAGACTAAACATTAATTATTTAATTGTTATCATTCATTGATTTTAGGTTAACCTATCCCAAGTTCTACCCATTCAAACACAAGCACAAAGAATAATGATGCATGATCATTTTCTAGGTCATTACCCTGCAATAAGAATCAATTTTTTAGTATCCATTGTAAACTTAATGGTCTGTACATCAGATCATAGGGGTCCCTAAACACCTATGTCACATCCAATGTCCAGTGTTTACATCACTTTCTAAACATGAATGACATTATTTCCCTATCATCCAATGCAACCTCACTTATGTCTAACTCCAAACTTCTTTCTATCCCTCAACCAGATCTCTGATACCACTATGTCATGACCCCCTCCCCACAATGTGTACCCCTCCTGGGCTAGCAATGTGCGAAGGGAGATAATGACCACTGAGTACCACCTCCAGTAGGCCCCAGGTTAGAAACTAGCACCAACGGTATAGTAAGCACACAAATTGGATGTATTACCCTCTAAAAGAACACATGTAGAATATATACATAATATTGACACCAACAAACTCCAACTTAGAACTGGAATATAACAGAAAAACCAAGTGCAGATATGAAATTCCATGAAAAAGTACTACAACTAGAAGGGAAAACTGCAAGTACCAAAAGAAAGTAAAAACAGCAGCAACCACAATCCCAAACAGCTCTTGTAACCCCAAGGTAGTAGAAACCATAATGATCTACAACCTACTCCAAGTGACATGAAAAGAAAATTTATATATACACAGGGTGAGTATTGCATTATAATAAGTAGGATCCTCCCTGAAGCCTCTCTTGAAAAAGTAAAGAAATCATGCTAAAACACAGTGATCAACAAGTGAAACTAACTCGTCTCTTAAAAAGGTATACTAAGTTCCCAACCTCACCATGGATACACTCAGAAAGTAACACAAACAAGAATATATAGTATAATAAATAATATCAAGGGTACCCCACTATTACTTCCACACTAGTTATCTACTTTTCCCCATCATCGTATGTCCTAAGCATCTCTCTCCAACAAGTCTTTCCCGTAGACACTTGGGTGAAGCAGCACAATATGTACCTCGTGCAACAAAACCAGCATGTCAACATGCTGAAGTGACCAGGTAGTTTTTGAGAGCCACCAAAGATTGCATAACATGTATCATATGTCGAGAATTATACCTCAAGCCATTACAGCCCATTCACTGTGTAAGGATCCTCAAGCCATCCCAGCATATACATGATACACCTCTAGTAGTCCATAGAAAAAAAAATATATAATATATGTCTATGAATAACCACTATCCATTACGACCTTGGACACACATATATGGGGAAAAATAACCAATGTACCTGCCAGAACAAGTAACTACCAAGAGAAGAGAGCGGGGCCTAAGGGGGTAGTCAGCCATCCATCCTCCCATCCGAATGTTGGGAAAAACACCGGTAGGGATCCAAATCCCTACGGTGTTAGTTGTCCTTTATGAGAGGGTGGAGCTGTGTATAAAAACACAAAATTAGAGTATATACTATATCTCACAACCACACTATAGGAATAACCTAGTATTAGACACAACTATATCTAACATCTCTCAGACTCTGGGATTCTATTTCTAAGACTAGGTATCCTATAAGCACACAACAACCTAATGATATTTATTACCTTTTTATTAGTTTTACTTTACGTTAATTACTTCTTTATAAATTAATTATCCAATGAAAATTACACATTAAATTTCATTAGCATCAAAACCCAAGTCAAATGTCCCTTTAAAAAAATTACAACCTCATCATTATGTTCTAGAAAATTCAACCCCATGGGTTAACACCATTTATTCAATTATTCTTTACAGAATTACTTTCCCATATTATCTGGAATAGGAATGAATTATGTGATACTAAACACAAGGTGACTCAACACAGTGAGTAGATGTACTACCTATCGAGTCCTTGTCGCATGTAGCAAGAGCATAGACCCACCCACCCTTGAGAAACTAAACACGGAATGCATGTGGCATACCCTACAAATCATCACCTCTTTCAGGAGAAGGGTGTGCTAGAATAGCTATCTTAGGCAGTGGGTTAAAAGTAAAACAGATAATCAAAAAATAATAATAAGCAAGAATCCAACAATCACATCCATCCCATTCCAACAACCATGGTGTCCTTCCTGACACCCCTACACATAAATTGATGCATCTCAACACTCTAGGTGTCATACGCTGTCAGAAAAAAGGCCTTTATGCCTCTACATATCACAACACCCATACAATATCACATCACAACAAAAGCAGTAGGAAAACGAACATCATAACAATTGGGCTCTTGGCCTTTTTACAAACAAGAGGTTAACTCAGAACCCTTCAAGGAATTATCAAAAAATAAACCTATTTGAATTTACCAATTTATTATATGTAGGTTCCACATTAGGGAATCATAAACAGTAATCTATCATAAATAAATTAAACATGCTTACTCCACCATTTTGATTAACATCAAAATTACATCAAGAATAAAAAAATTCATTTACATGCCTCATTATCTTTATCCAAACAATTATCAATTAATCATGATTTATGTTCTTTACCAATTTCTATCAAGAACAGATAGATATACAAATCATGCATAGATATCACACTATCTAGAAAAACAAGAGGCAATAATACACTATCAATATAATTTATTTTTCCGGTTAAAATATTTATTGTGTCAATTACATTGTCATCTAGTGGGATTAAACATTCTCACAATATAGTTGCATGTAAAAGAAAAGAGAAGCAATGAATCCCCTACCTCAAACGGTTCTTGACGTTTATTATCCACACAACGGGTCATGATCCTCCTCTCGCGATAACTGCATCCACCCGAGGATGTCCTTGTACGACCACACCAACCGAAACCCAAGAAAAACCCATTAAAATCATGGAGATTAGATGCTATAATATGAGAAGGAGAAACCGGAGAGGATGAACACAAATATAATGATGATAAAACATACCTTGTATCAAGGATTGACCGATACAACTCGGTTGCATCAAAAGAGAGAAGAACCATTAATAGGAGGAAAGTTTGATTGTGAAACTCATATGAGAAGGATTGAAAGGTTATAGCATCTCATAGTCGAGAGCAAATAGAAAGAATTTTAAAGGAAGATATCATGTCCCTTTAAAATATTTAATGAAGTGACTGTTTAAGATACACTTGATTTCTCATTAAAAGATGATCACATTAAACCATACGGCTGACCTTGTAAAAACATCTCGAGCCTTATAAATAATTAATATAGGATTTATGGCCTCTGAATCGGCCTTAAGAGTCATTAAAATGAGGCTTTAAATGTATTTTACATCAAAGGAAATGTCAAAGGGGTGAAACTGTAGGATTCTGTAAACACTGTTTACAAACTCAAAATTTGGTAAAGGAAAAACATTGTTCATGAACCTCACCATTAGACACTATTCATGAACCTCACCGTTAGACACTATTCATGAATGTCAACATTAGACACTATTCATCATCCTCACTGTTAAAAGGTCATCATTTTGGAAACACTATTCATGAACTCAAAATTTGGCAAAGGAAGGAAAAGGTCACCATTGGAAGGTCACCATTCTAGAAACACTGTTCATGAACTCAAAATTTTGCAAAGGAAATAAATGTTACTGTTAGAGGTTACTGACAAAACTGTTCACTAATGGAACTGTTCACAGAACTCGAAATTTGGAAATGTAAAGAGAGGTTACCATTAGAGGTTACCAATAAAATTTTTCACCAATGGAACTATTCACAGAAATAGAAATATGGACAAGGAGAGAGAGGTTAGCATTGGGGGTTACCAATAGAACTATTCACTGATTGAACTTTTATAGAACTCAAATTTTGGAAAATTAAGTATAGGATACAGTTAGAGGTTTCTGATAGAATTGTTCACCGATGGAATTATTCACTGAATAAGAAATTTGGAAAAGAAAATGGAGCTTACTATTAGAGGTTACCGATAGAACTGTTCACCAATGGAAATATTCACCGAACTGGAAATCTATAAAAGGAAAGAGAGGTCACCATTAGTACTCACCATTGGCATTGTTTATAGAAGGTTACCGATGCACTGTTCACAGAAAGGAAAAATTGTCAAAGTGTTGGGGATACGTCACCTTGACCTCCTAGAGCACCTCCAAAACAACATTTTCACAAAGGAATCGACGAAAAAGGTCTGGTACCTTACATTAGATACCTCCCAAAACATTATCTTCCATGGAAATTCAAATTACTCCTAATAAAAATAATTGGGTCCGAACAACCACCCATTGAGATACCTCTCAAAAGAGAGAAATCCACAAAATCAAAAAAAGAAATTCATAATCAAAACATGAAAGGTCTAACCATAAAGGGGACATCGTTATATAAAAGGAGTTAAATATCAAACAACTCTGGGTAATAAGCACGTATCTACAACCCATGCTCTTAGGTACTCCCCTCCAAACCTTTGTGTCTCAATAAGACACAATCCAAGGGAATAAAATTCTCACGCAACACCTTCCCCTTATAGTCTTGCCTCTCCAAAAGTCGCTCCTCAAAGGTTGCATCATTATCAACATCGATATCTCCCCAGTTGATGATGTGTGAGTCATCATGAAGATAACTACGGAGGTTGATACATGGAAAATATCTTGTATCTGAAACATCTTAGGGGGAAGTGCTACTCGATAAACCACAGCTCCTTCACGAGCTATGACCTCAAAAAGCCCAACAAAATGTGGAGAAAGCATACTCCAATGACCAAACATTCACCGTCCATGAAGGGGAGTCACCATCAGAAACACTCGATCCACAAAATCAAACTCTATGATCCTCCTCCATTGATCAATATATTATTTCTAATGATCATGTGCTATCTTCATCTCTCATGAATCACCTGAACCATCTCTGTTGTATTATGCATGAGATCCTGTCCGTGAATTGCTGACACTCCGACCCAAGTCCAGCACAACGGATAATGGCGTGGTCATCCATACAAGGCTTAAAAATAATCCATACTGATGGTGGAGTGAAAAATATTATTGTATGATAACTCTACCAAGGGTAACTGCATCATCCATGATCCCCCAAAATAAAGAACATAAGAGAGTAAAATATATTCAATAGTTTGGATTATTCACTCTGTCTGACCGTCTCTTTGAGGATGAAAAGCAGTTCTAAGGCATAGTTGAGAACCGAAAGCATGTTGGAGAACTCTCCACACCATGTATGTAAATCAAGGATCTTGATCAGAAATTATCATCCTTGGGACTCCACGATATCTCACCACATCCTCTAGATACAACCTCTACTAAACATCCATTGAGCTTGACTCCTTGATTGATATAATGTGTGCTGATTTTGTTAAATGATCTACTACCAACCAAATAGCATCATGTCCTCCCGGAGCTCGAGGTAAAATAGTATCAAAGTCCATTGAGATGTCCTCCAACTTCCACTGAGGAATCTCTAATGGCTGGAAAAGACCACTAGGAACACAGTGTTTGGCTTTCCACCTTCTGGCATACGTAACATCGCGACACAAACTATTTAATCATACGCTTTAGCCCAAACCACCAAAAATTTATCCCCAGGTCTCGGTACATCATTGTCACTCCATCATGAACCGCTAAAGAAGAATTATGAAACTCTTGGAGAACAATCTCACGCATTTTCAAGGGATCAAAAAGCCTTTCGTGATAAAACACTCGGTGTTGTTCATCCTACAACCAACCATCACGGGCCTCACCACAAACAACTTGGTCTATCCACACCACAACCTCAAGATCACCCAAATGAGAATCTTCCACTTGCTTCATGAGAGATGACTACACCATTATCTGTATGAGAGAACCTCCACCCCCGAATTCTCCCATATCAAGTTGTAATGCTGATAGTTCTTCTATTACACTCCAGGAATCACCAAATTCTGGCACAGCATCACTACATGTATTTTGACATAGCGCATCATCAACAACATTCTTCTTTTTAGGTATATATGATATCTCGAAGTCATATTCATGTAAGAACTTCATCCACCAAAAATATCGAATGTTAGCATCACGCGGGGAGAAAAAAAACCTCAAACTCTTATGACCATTGAAACCACAAAGCGCTCACCAATGCAGTTATGTATCCGCAACTTTAGAGTAAAAACAATAGCTTCCAACTTAAGATCATGAGTGGCATAGTATGTTCATGGGAATGTAACTGCCGAGACCCATAAGAATCAACTGATCTTTGCTGCATCGGAACACTACCCAACCCCAGATGCGAATCGTCACAGAAAACATCAAACTGAACTCCCTCAGCTAGAAGACAAAGAATCAGAGCACTTCATAAAATCTACTTTGGATACTCGAAAGCATGCTGACATTGATCAGTTCATATGAATGCCTCATTCTTCTTAGTCAAAGTGGTCGTAGGAGTCGCAACTTGTGAGAAATCAGATACGTACCTCCTATAGTAGCTTGTGAGACCAATGAAACTTCACACCTCTAACACAGTCTTGGGGGATACTCAAGACACAATAGATTCTATCATCGATGGATACACAACTACACTATTTTGGGACACAACATTCCCCATGAAACAGATTTCTCGTGCCCAAAACTCACACTTTGACAACTTCCCGTAGAGCTGATGTTGACGATGAACTCACAAAATGGCGTGTAGAGGCTCTTCTTGCTCCTCCGTAGATGTGGAGTACACAATGATTTCATCAATGAAAACCACCATGAACATTTCTAAGAAATCACATGAAACAGCATTCATAAATCCCATGAACACAACTGGAGCATTCTTCATGACTAACGACATTACAACGTACACATAATTCCCATGGTGATAATAGAAAAGAGTCTTCATCGTATCCTCATCCTTTACATGCATCTGATGATATCCTAACCACAATTCTATCATTTATAACCAACATTCACACTTCATTTTATCTAATAAATCATCGCACTAAGGAAGAGGAATGAGATTATTTATTGTCACTTTGTTTATGTGACGATAATCGACACACAACCATGAACTACCTTCATCCCTTTTCACAAACAAAACTGGGGCACCCCATAGTGACACACTTGGCTGAACAAAACTGCACTGTAATTGACCATCAAGCTATATACATTGCTCTCATAATAATGAAGGGGCCTTCCGATATGGAGACATAAGGATAAGAGAAGCTCCTGTTTATAGCTTTATCCCAAACTCGATCTCTCATCAAGGGGGTAATGCTAGAACCTCTTCTAGAAATACATCATGGTACTCTTCTACGACCCTAGGAAACACCAAATGTAGAGCCTTTGAAGAACTCAACATTATCTCATACATCATGGATGATATGGATGGAACACGCTTATAAACCATATGAGGATCTCACTTTCCAACAAAACCATCAGATATCCATCCGCACCAAAGAAAACGACCTTCTTCCAGAAGAAATCCATAATAGCCTACAATGAATACAACAAATCCATGGAAAGGATGAAATCATATGGTTTTATTCGTAAACATAAGAAATCTCCACAAGAGGGGTGCTGCCCCAACACTAGCTCACAATCTCTACATACATCAATCAAGTCAGCTCGACCTTCAACTAGTGTAGTCAACGCTAAGGTCACTGGAAGCCTCTCTACATCATGTCCCAAAGCATGGACAAGGGTAGGTGATATGAAGGAGTGTGTTACTATTGAATCAAACAAGGCATAAAATATGGTAGAAAACAAGAAAATGGTACCTCGAAAGACATCGGGCTCTCCTGGAGCTGGCAACACCTAGAGCATGAAGCTGACCATGACCTCTTCTATGGACTCTCTATCCCAGATGATGACTATCACCATGGTCACGATCTGCTCTCGAAGGATAGGGAGTTCCATGGGGATATCCTCTTCTAGCATCATCTACCCTCTACAGATCTAAAGTTGGTCCAAACTACTGATGTTGTGTTGGATGGAACTGCCTCAATAGAAGAACGTAGAGCATAGCACCTGGTGCACAATAACTGCTCTAAATGGTCGGGTACTCCCACTGTTGATGACCACAACCACCATAGGAAAAAGAAACGCATGATCCCCTAGCATAGGCCTGAGAGTCGCTGCCTCTGGAAAAACAAGATGTGAAGGGATGTGACCTACCCCCAGCTGAATGAAAACTCTTCTTCCCTAAGAACTGGGAACCTCAGACAATAGCTTTTCTTCATGAGGAATCCTAATAATTCCCCTTTCATGATTATCTATTCCTGGTTAATGACCTAGATCTTGATCTATGGACACAAAGCCTCCTTGATATGCCTCACCCTGGTCTCCACATCTGGCAACATGTTCGAAGCATATCATAAAAGGTTCCTAAAATAGATCCCAAAATCTCTTACACTAGAGATCCCCTGTCGAAGGGTAAGATGATCCTAGAAACTGGAATCCGTCGTAGTCAAAGAAACAAAGTCAACTCTAAACTTTTTTCTCGAAACTCCTCCCCTGAGATCGCTGACTCATTGTGATCCCAGAGGAAAAAGAACCACCAATTCCTCTCTACTCCACACATAATCGTCACAACCAAGGACACCCAGTGCTCCTTCAGAGCACAGATAGAACTTAAGACTATCTCGACCTCCTCTAACCAGTCTTCTGTGACTACATCTAAAACGAAGCCCTCATAATTCTGCAAACTCTGGCATTGAAACTTTCAGAGTTTCTTCCTCTATGTTTCGTCATCGTCAACCTCTACCCATGCTGTGATCTTATAGAACAGTCCGTAGGACATCATCCATGTAATCCTGATGAGGAATTTGACCTAGATCCATACCGATAATATGAAAAATAGTTAGGGATCCTAAACCTGGAATATGGGATACTCAACATTAATTAATTAATTTTTTTCTTTCATTGATTTTAGGTAAACCTATCCCAAAGTCTTCCCATTGAAACACATGCACAAATAATAATGATGCATGATCCTTTCCTAGGTATGTACCCTGAAAAAAAGTATCCCCTTGTTTAGAAGATATTGTAAACATAATGTTCCATACATCAGATTATAGGGGGCCCTAAATTCCAATGTCACAGCCGGTCTCTAGTGTTTACATCACTTGTTAAACATGAATGACAATGTTTCCCTACAAACCCTTGCATTCCCATATGTTCCTAACTCCAAACTCCATCATATCCCTCAACCAGACTTCATATACCACTCTGTCATGACCCTCTCCCCAAAATGTGCTCCCCTCCTAGGATTGTAATGTGAAATGGTAGATAATGACCATCGAGTCCCACCGCCAGTAGGCCCTGGGTTAGTGACTTGCACCGAGGGTATAGTAAACACACAAATGGGAGGAATTACCCTCTAAAAAAACACAAGATGAAGAGAATGATATGATCGACACCAACTAAATCCAATACAGGACTATAATATAAAAGAAAACCCAAGTACACATATGAAATTTCGTGAAAAAGTACTACAACTAGAAGAGAGAAACTGCTAGTACCCAAAAGAAAGTAAAAATAACGGCATCCACAAGCTTGAACAGCTCCTGCAACCCCATGTTTGTAGAAACCATCTTGAACTCCAACCTTCTCAATGTGATATAAAAAACAGGTTATATATACACAGGGTGAGTATTATAGTATACTCAATAGGATCCTCCCCAAATCCTCTTGTGCAATAGAAATTAAATCATGCTAAAGCATAGTGGACAACATGTGAAACTAACTCCTCACCTAAAAAGGTATACTATGTTCCCAACCTCACCATGGATACTCTCAACAAGTAACACAAAAAATAATATATCATAGAATAAAGAATATCAATGATACCCTGCTACTACTTCCCCACTGGTTTGCTGCTTTTCCCCAACGTCGCACCTCTTAAGCATCTCTCTCAGAAAAGGATTTCCCGTAGACACCTAGGGAGACACCAAAATATGCACCACGTGCAACAAAACCACCACGTCCACACACAAAAGCAACTAGGTAATTTCTGGGAGCCACCATAGCTCATATAATGTGTATCATACATAAGATACTATACCTTAAGACATTACAACCCATACACCAAGTATGGGTTCTCATGCCATCACAGCCTATACACATTACAAATACAATAGTCCATAGAAAACTATATCTAGAATATATGTGCGTGAATAAAAACTAGCCATTACAACCCTCTAAACAAATATATGGGGGAAACTTACCTGAGTTCCTGCCAACACAAGTAACTACCAAGAGAAGAGAGTGGGGACAAATGGGGTAGTCATCCATCCATCATCCCACAAGATTTTTGGGGAAACACCGCCAAGGCTCTAAATACCCGTGGTGTCAGTTGAACTTACTGACATGGTGGAGTAGTGAATAGAAACACATAAATTATAGGATATACTATATCTCACAACCACACTATGGGAATAACCTTGTCTTAGACACAACTACAACTACCGTCTCTCAGAATCCAGGCTGTTACTTCTAAGACTGGGTATCCATTAAGTACACAACCTCTTAAAGAGCTTTGTTAACTTTTTGTTTAGTTTCAAATTATGTTAATTAATTCATTAAACATTAATTTAGCTATAGCAATTACCCATTAAATTTAATTAGCATCACACCCAAAGACCACTGACCCTTTAAAAAAATGACTACCTCAACATTATGTTCTGTCAAATTCCAACCCCATGGGTTAACATATTTTATTCAATTATTCATTTATAGAATTACATTACCATATTACTAGGCATTCTAGAAAATCATTCATTGATACTAAATAAAAGGGGGACCATCACAGTGAGTAGATTTACTACACATCGAGTCTTTGCTTCCTATGACAAGAGTGTGGACCCATCCTCCATTTAGAAACTAAACACAGACAACATGTGGCATACCCTATGCATCTTCGCATCTTTAGGAAGAAGGGTAAGAAAGACCAGCTGCCTTAGGCAGTGGGGAAAAGTAAAACAGATAATCAACCAATAATAATCAGCAAGAATCCAACAATCACTTTCATCTAATTCCATTATCCCTGGTGTCCTCCCTGACACCCACATGCATAAACTGATGCTTCTTTCCACTCTAGGAGTCATCGGATTCCACAAACAAAATGCCTCCATGCCCCCACATATCACACCACCCATCCCAGATCACATCACAACACAAACAGTAGGAAAATAAACATCTTAATAATTGGGATCTTGTCCCTTTTACAAATAAGAGGGTAACTCAGAACTGTTTATGTAATGATCAAACAAATAATCCATATTTAATTAACTGATTTATTATACATAGGTTCCACATTCAGGAAACCTAAATAATAAGCTATCACAAATAAATTAAACATTCTTACTACACCATTCTGATTAACATCAAAATTACAACAAGAAGAACCAGATTCATTTACATGCCGGTTTATCATTAGCCAAACAATTATCAATTAATCCAGGTTTACATTTTTTAACAATTTATTTCAAGAATGAACATTTATACGATGAAAGCATAGATATCACAGTATCTTCTATAACAAGATGAAATAATATACGATCGATATCAATTTATTTATCTGGTTAAAATATTTATTATTTCAATTCCATTGTCATCTAGTGGGATTAAACATTATAACACCAAAGTTACACATAAAGAAAAAGAGTAGCAATAAATCCCCAACCTCAAACAGTTCTTGATGTTCTTTATGTACACAACGGGTCACGATCCTCCTCTCGCGACAACTGCATCCACCATAGGATTCCATGTTACGACCACACCAACCGAAAACCAAGAAAACCCTAAAAAATGCATGGAGATTACATGCTGCAATAAGGAAAGGAGAAACATGAGATGATGAAACCGAAAGGAATGATGATAAAATATACCAAATATGGAAGATTGACTGATATAACTTTGTTGTATCAAAACAGAGTGGTACCAATCCATGGAGGAACGTTTGATTCTGTGAATCCTATGAGAAGGATTGAAAGTTTCTAGCATCTCATATTCAAGAACAATGTGGAAAAATTAAAGAGGAAGATATCATGTCCCTTTAAATGATTTAAGGGAGCGGAAGTTTAAGATATTCTTGAATTCCCATTAAAAGAGGATCACATTAAACCACGCGGTTTGACTATGTAAAAACATCCCGAGCATTATGAATAATTTCTATAAGATTTAAGGCCATTTAATCGTCCTTAAGAGTTCTTAAAATGATGCTTTAAATGTATTTTATATCAATGGAAATGATAAAGGGGTGAAATTGTAGGAAGATAGAAACACTATTCACGAACTCAAAATTTGGCAAAGGAAAAACATTGTTCATGAACTACACTGTTAGAAACTATTCTTGAACCTCACCATTACACACAGTTCATGAACCTCACAATTAGACACTGTTCATGAAGCTCACTGTTAGACACTGTTCGTGAACCTCACCCTTAGAAACTGTTCATGAACCTCTCCTATAGACACTATTCATGAACCTCACCGTTAAAAGGTCACCATTCTGGAAACACTATTCATGAACTCAAAATTTTCCAAAGGAAAGAAAAGGTCACCATTAGACGGTCACAATTGTAGAAACAATGTTCATGAACTCAAAAGTTTTCCAAGGAAAGGAAGGTTAATTGTAGAGGTTATTGATAGAACTATTCCCTGATGGAACTGTTCAATGAAGTCAATATTTTGCAAAGGAAATATAGGTTACCATTAAAGGTTACCAATAGAACTGTTAACTGATGGAATTGTTCACAGATATGAAAATTTAGAAAAGGAAGGACTTGTTATTGTTAGAAGTTAATGATAGACCTGTTCACCGATAGAACTATTCACAGAATTCAAAATTAGGCAAAGGAAGGAGAGGTCACTGTTAGAGGTTTCCAGTTGAATTGTTCACCGATGAACTATTCACAAAACTAGAAATTTGGAAAAGGAAAGAGAGGTTACTGATAGAATTGGTCACTGATGGAACTGTTCAAAGAACTAGAAATTTGGAAAAGGAAAGAGAGGTACAGTTAGACCTCATTGTTGGCACTGTTCATAGAAGCTTGTCGATGCACTATTCACAAAAAGGAATAATAGGAAAAGTGTTGGGGATAAGTCACCATGACCTCGAGAAACACATAAAACACCACATTTTCACAAAGGAATGGACCAGATAGGTCCAGGACATTAAATTTATAGTTTTATATAAATTCAATATATTTTATAACTTTCAATTATTCTGACACAGTATAGTCATACATCACTTCCAAAAAATGGGTTTCTTCATTGGATTGTGTTACATTAAAAACTGAATTTTCACTAACACCATTATATTATTAAAATATTATATTATAATTTATCCAAAAATCACATAGTAATTAAATTTGTGGTTATAAATAGGATTAATAAATTAATGGAAATATATGGTTTATACTGATATAAAATCAATTCATTGGTTATAAATTAATTTGAAATGGGTATAATAACCAATTGAGTATAAAGTGAATATTTGAATAGAAATACAATTTTTATGCTCACAAATATATTTTATCATAATTAATAAAATCAATTATAATAAATAAACTATATTAATATAAAACATATTTTTGAAAATCCACCAATATATTTGATAGAAATAAAATAAGAATAATCCAAATTTTTCGTTTAAAATACAATATTTTTATTAAGACACTTTCACTGCCTTTATTAAACAACCTATATAAAATTCAATTTAATGAACTTTTATAAATATTATCTATTTAAAAAGAATATTTTTTGAGATATTAACATAAAAATTATGCTAGGGTGAATTTTTTATTTTTTTGTAAATATTCATTGGTTAATGAATTGTGAAAATACTCAATTTTTGTTCAAAACTACTTTATTCGTAAAATTTACTTATAATGTTATTAAATATTTAAATGGGTTTTAAATTATAATTATATCATATTTATTTAATTAATTGAATTTAGGTTATTATAATCTTTTTCAATTTATAATTTACAATAAAAATATAGTATACTTTTAAAGGTTTTTACTTTTAAAACCCTTATTTTTGTCCATTCTGTGGGAAGAAATTTAAAATAATTTATTCCACTTATATGATTATACTATTAAAAAATGAATTCAATATTTGAAAGAATCATAATTTATAATTTCTCATAAGGTCACATAATAAATTTTTCCAAAACTATTAGTGAATGTAATTAAAATTAATTTCATCTATTAAGGTAAATATACATTTAACAAGGGACTAAAAAATAATATTAATAGGAAAAATTACTCATAAACTATTAAAAACCAAATTTTATGGCCACATTTCTACCAATAAGTCTTTTATGTTCCATTATGATCCATTTTGAGTCTTTGTTAATAAGTAATACATTTGTAAGACACAATTCTTTTCATAAATACCAACTCTTTCATTTCACTCCATTATAAAAAGGCACTCAATCATCCCACTTCTTCACACCTATCAATACTATTTATCTCTAAAAATATCTACATAAAATATCATAAATATACACCCCGTAGTCCTAGAATCCTCTCCTTGGTATGAAGTCCAACCACAAAATCCCTTGTGTTCAAAGCAACAGGAGTTAACTGACTATGTGGTAACATCATTGCTTAATCTCTTTATGGTTATTTCCATCCTCCACCGCCTAAAATCATTTTATTCCATGATTAAATAACAAAAATAGTTTAATAATTATTCTAGTATTTTTTAATTATATGGTTTCCATATACAATCACACACACTTCCATCTAATGGGTAACATACATAGTGTTTATATTTACGAAGAACTACCCCTCACGAAATGATGATTGTTTGTTTTCGTTTAACCAAATTCATGGTTGAGAATTATGATGGACACTATATTTATATATATACATATTATTTATTAAATATTTATTATTCTATAGATATTTTACAACACATATCATTATTCATTCCATTTTTAGTGAAAAAAGATGACATCATTTGTGGAAATGTGGACTACTACACCCCTAATGAAATGTGATTCGCTCATATGATACATGGAATGTATAAAGTATGGTTTAATTAAAAATATATATAATAAAATAAATATATATTATATTAATGTAATAATTATCTTTTTAAAAATATAATATATACAATTTTATTTATTAACATTTCACACACTAAAACAGATATCATCAGTCAAGGATGTGTGGACTACCGCCTTCTCGAAATGGTGTGACTCTTTTTACAGTAGAACATATTTATATATAAGAATTTATGATTAATTATAATTTTAATCATGATATAATGGGAATTCTGGAACGATATAGTGTTTCTTGTCTTCTTTCAATAAGGATCCATAAAAAATGGGAATGTAATTTATGTGTACATATGGCCCACTATCTCAATGATTGTGACATTGATTATTTTTCATAACAAATTTAATATTTTTTTTTGAAAATTATATTTTATGTATAAATATAATAATTAATTAATTATTTTATTAAGATTTTATATAATGACCCATTTGATAATAGTTGATCTATAAATGATTTTTAACTAAAAACCAAATTTGGTCAAAACACCTTACATAAATATAATTGTTTATGTAGTTGTATAAGACATAGTAATAAGTGAAATAACAGTAATTATAAATGTAAAATTGGTTCTCCAAAAATTAAATAATTAACATATTATTTCCATTAAGGAATATAAATACCAACAAGACAAATTAGATGCAAGGTAAGAAATTTTGTCTAAATTTACATTCCATTGAGACTTATTTTTTGGTATGCCCATGATTATTTTAGATAATGTATATAATGGAATTTTACACAATATATCATGAATAAACATAGTATATTTAAATTATATATTTAATTTAATTTTATTAATTCATTAAACTTATGATTTAACATTTTTCAAAGTCATATATGACAATTTGGAATATGTAATGATTATTTTCCATCAAGAATAATACTAATGATGTTTTAAGGGTATTTCCAATTAGATAAATATGAAATTTTTTCAATGAACCATTTAATTATATTATATTCTGGTTATTCATTCCTCTATTCAAATATTAGTACAATTATTTTACTATTTGGTACTCAAAATATATTAGAAATCGTTTTCAAGAAAACCAGACTCTATTTCTCTATATAGATTGAAAAATAATTTCCCTCAAAAACCCTTATTTTTTTCAAAATTATTTCAAAAATATTTAATCAATTTAAAATGATTTAGTAAATAATATTTTTAGTTTTATTTACCATTTAACAATATTTTCATATTAATCATCTTGTCACTTTCATAACAAGTCATTTTTCTATCATTTTTAACATGCAAAAGGAATGTAATTTCAACTCTTACAATATGTACAAAATTAACTTCCATATTTTCTTGGAATCTCATTTTTATTTTTTATGATGATTAATTTCGAAAAAAAATGTAATTTTCAAAGAAAAGTCATTTCAAATGTGTTTTCCACATAAAATGATATATTTCTCTTGAATTTTTTAAAATATATCTCATTTCATCAATAAAAACCACCCTTTATTTCACTACACTTGTAGTGTTTTGTATTGATACCACCCTTAATCTTCCTATGGATGGTTTATAATTTATTTTCAAAAGGATAGTATTCACATTAACTTCCATCATTCCTTTTATTACCCTTGATATATTAAATTACCTATTATCATTTGACATTGAATTTACACTAAATATCTATATAATTTTTCATGGGTATGACCATTTCATGAACCACATACAATTTTTCATTCAGTGGAGACATTGAAATTTATTTTATTTTTTGGAAAAAAATTAATTAATATATATCATTTATTAAATATATATATTTAACAAAACATAATATATATTTGATATGAGGACTGTTTTGGATAGGTAAGACACGGATTGGGTACTGTTTAAGCTAGGCCCTAAAGGTTGGTTATTGGAATATAGAATCCCCTCGATGCATTGGTAATCACATGGGATAAAATTATGTTGGATATAATAATCAAATTTATAACCAGTATGTTATAAAATACTTTTTAAATGGTCTTGACAATATAGATAAGGTCATCTAAACCATGTCGGTTTGTACCCAGTATGTTATAAACTGTCATGTGAAAGGTCATGATGGTACTAGATCCATGTGCCTTGGAAACATGGATTAAAATAATTAATCCATTCTCTAATTTATATTCATTTATTATTTTTCCATTATATTTTGTGTTGATATATCTATTGATGAATTTAATTTTTATTTTATTTATCAAATGACATGTCTTTTGGCGTCTTTCATTTCTATATTTATTTTTTCATATGTAGATTTTTAAATGGAATGTTTTTTCAAGTATGTTTACTTTTAGTTAATTAACTTCCTTTCCAAAATATTTATTACATGGAATTAGTTTTAAATTATTTACCTTACCATGTTGATTTATTCCGAATTACGAAAATTTATATTTGCTATGAATTCCACATACTAAGAATTTGAGCTCTCCTTTATTATGATTCCTTTACCTAGGAATCGAAGAAGCATAATATGAGAGATGTGTAGGGATTTTATTCATGAAATAATGTTATCATAGAAGTTAATTAGGGAAAAACAATGATGTATTTTTTTTTTAATAAAAGACTCATTTTTGTATCTAGCTTACCAAGACTTCAAATCTCTTTGTACTTTAGGATTTGATTTATTATAACCATGTCAATGTTTTTGTACAAGACACAAGCCCTAAGATTTATGTGGTCAGGTATCTATAATAGTAACCCTTATCCTCAGTATACACCCAACATTAAACATTTTAGGGTTCCCTTAAAGTCCATGATCCACCCTATACAGAGGATGGACACTCCACCTTGAGAGGCATTGAAAATTTGGAGATTCTAATAGGAAAATAGAAATACATGTTGGATTTCATATAATGATCCAATTGTAGGAACATTAATTATTCTATTATCTTCTTAATCGTATCAATATTTTAATTATAGGAAATATTATGTAACTATAAAACCCATGAAAATAAAATAAAACAAATATATTCCAAAAACAAATAACCTTACCCACCACTAAAAGGTATATTCATGGTGGATCAACCCTTAAGAAGAAGAAAAATTGGATTATCCACTAGCTATGAGGAGCCACTATGGATAAACTCTATGCATGTTTAGTAATGGTCATGATGATCTCTATACATTGATCCTACATCCACTACCAATCCCTATGCATCTGGAGCTGAAACAGGCCTATTAAAATGATTTTTCTAAACTAAAAAGTCCCACTTTTACAATTTCATAGATTTTTTAATAAAAGTTTCCATTCTGATCCCACTATGTTCCAATATATGTAAAATTTAATAAGAGTCTACCCAAATATATTTTTTATTAAATACCATATTTATAACATAAAAAATATTTTCCTATCGTCGATTGAATTTATTTATGACTCCATGAAAATGATATTTCAAACCACAATGAAAATAATTTAAAGGGAATTTTGTAGCTTTATTTTGATCTAATATTACTTCAAAAAATTCACTCCATCAGAATTTGGGATCCTAAGTAATCCACTAATTTGGTAACATATTTTATATTTATACAAATTGAATATTTTTACACTATGAGAAACTATTTTAAAAATATATTGTTTTTTAAATTATATTTCCTTTATATATTTCTTTTCAAAAACATATTTTCATTCCCAATAATTCAATGTGATTAGCCAATGTTAGAAACTTTACATAGATTCTATCTGAGGTTTATATTTCTTATTCTTTAGAAGTCATATATTTGAAACAATATTTTGTATCATGTAAGTGACATTGAAGTGTTTTAAAATAAATAATATATATGGACTCTAAAATAAATTTAAAATAATATTATAACACATAATGAAATAATTTAGTCTATAGTAAATATCATATAATTAGTAATGCAACAAAAAAGGTGTATTAAAACACACATTTAATACATAATTTTTTCCCCCAGGAATTTTTTTTATTAATAGTAGTTTATATTTTATTACGTTCAAATTATATTATATTTTTTAAGTATTAATAAAATTTTAAATAATAAGATATTATAAAACGTTAGTAATAATAATATGGTTAATTTTGTTATAGTTAAAAAATTTATTATTAATGAAGGTAGATGGGACTACAAGAAACCAAACAAAATAAACAATCAATAACTCGAGTTGGTCATGTCTCAAACCAACCAACACAGAATAGAAAGCACCCACTATAATGATTTTATTTCATCAGATAGCCCAATGTACTAGAGTCCCACAGAGGCCTTGGAACATGGGTTTCCCAAATGTCCAACAACTCGATGTTAAAATACATGGCTTTATATTTTATTAATATATTTACTAATTATTTTGAATCATATTAATAATCATATTATAATTTATATTTTTTTAAAATTCACAAATTATTTACAAAATAAATAAATAAATAAATTTAATTATATATATATAGATTTAATTAGTTTTTTTAATTAAAGTGTTAACTACATTATTAATTACATTAAGAATTATTTTATTACTAATATTTATTAATTAAATTAATAATTCGATCATAAATGTGTTTATTATTTATAATATTAGTTACATAATTTTATATGTATTATTTACTATATACTTAAATATGAATTTTTTTTTATAATTTTATTAGTAATTTCATTGATTACTTTTTTTGATAATATTAACTACAACACTTATTACAACTTCATTATTAATTTTTGTCAGTAGTTAATAATTTCATTTTAAATTATTATTAAAATTGTTATTAATATTAAGTAAGCGATTATTATAAAAATACACATTCTGTCAAATATTTAATATTTGTTTCTATTTCCAAGTACCATATTAATTATATTATTAATTAATCTATTACAATACCTTATTATAATTTTGTGTATTAATGATTATATTATATTTTTAAATATTTAGAAATTATTATTTATTTTCAATTATAATTATCATGAATTTTTATATAATAATATATTGAATTTATTATTTTCTAATAATTATAATGACTTTATTGTATTTTATGATTTGATATCGATTCATGTGGGTCATGAAATTATATGAATCAATTTATTAATAATAATAATATTATCATGGACTTATTATAATGAATTTATTATTATCATGACTTTATTAACTTTGGTAAATTCTCATACAAAATAGGTGCCTAAATACCACATTGAAAATTTGGAAAATATGTGGACAACCAAATTATTAAAAATGGGTGGCTGGGTGAGATTTTACGTAATATTTTGGGAATAGTTATTTTTAAATAATACTATATATAAAAAATAGATAATTTTTAAAAAAAATTATATATAAATATAAATTCGGGGTTTTCATAATTGGTAAATTCACCATATACATGAACATCTGACCAGGGTTCAAACCCTAACAAACTCAAATTGGGAGGATTAGATTAAAATTGGTGGTTTATAATGCTAACTATGACACAAAATAAGGTCGCGAACCCAATTTGAGGCTTATGTAAGAATATAGCACATGTTAGGTCCAATTGGGTGAGGAATAATGGTTTTCGTTCAGTAGGTCCTTTTGGATATCAATTTGTAATAGGAAATGATATGTAGTAAGTTAACCCCTAGAGGGAAGGGGTATGGATTTTCTTTACTATCCAATGGGTAGGTGATTTTTGTAATTTCTTGTAACCTCCCAGAATTTAATACAAGTATATATAAAAAAAATAGAACAGAGGGTGTTTTCATAGAAAACATCTTCTTAATTTTATTTGATAAATTAACTAAATGAAAAATAGTCCTCCTCAAATGATACATGAATAATCCACTCTGAAAGGAATCTCATTCTTTGAATATGAAAAATAGGAAAATAAATCAAGAAAACCCTGTTTCTTCTTACCAGATTCATACCACAAAATGGAAATGGTTTTTATATATAGGAATTTTGAAATTATATTTTTTCATTGTTTGAAGAAATTTACCCTATATATACATTATAGTATATTAGAATCCAATGTCACTCAGTTGAAAAATAATAATGTTTTTACTACTCAATATAATTTTATACCAATAGTCCTATACAAATATTCCATAAAAACTATTGGTATATTTTTTATGAGAATGTAATACAAATGGTTTTTTAAAACTAGTTTTCTAGATAATATTATGCCAATATTTGTTTAAAAATATTTTTAAGTAGTGTGGATATACTAATGATACTTATAAATAGTCATTATATACTTCCCCACTTTACATAGCGACACAACCCACCCTCCTCCCATTTTATACACATCCAAATTTATCCTTATGAGTGAGAAACCTTCGATTTTATTTCCCAGCCGCAATAATCTCTCTCCACTTATTTTTATAATTCCTTTCCCCTTCAACATAAAATTGGAATGTTTCACATACTTCACCTATTTTATCAATAATAATTTTCATTTTATTCTTTGTTCAAAACACTATAATTGAGTTTTTTCATAGGATTTGTAATATCTTAAACTTTTATTAAATTATCTCAAATGTGATTTCAAGTAGTTTTTTTAATTAAGGACATCTAATGGGAATTATGTATTTGAGTGTTTTTGGGTGAATTCTAATAATGTTTTGGGGAAAATAGGTTGTACACAGTATGTGTTTGGTTTGTACATACTATACATCTAACTAGGATAAATTGTTCACTATATAGTTTTTTGATATGGTGGCTTTGACATGGTAAATGCACAGTTTGAGAGGTCGTGTGAGGTATCCATGTGAAATGCTCCCTTGAATCAATTTGTAACACCCAATTAACCCTAAATTTGTCTAACTATACGACTAAACAATGCACATGATGACAATGAGATCCTAAAATTGTTTCTCTCAAATGTTTTCAATTTTAAATTCCATGTTTCACCTCATGTGTGACCCTAACTAAAGAATTTACATTCCTATGGCTAATTTATGGTGCTCCAATCAACCCATAGGGATTACAAGGCTTTATAACCACCATTCTATGAGATTAAAAGTAGTAATTTAATATTTACACTTCTTCCATTAAGGGAATTTCATCCTGATGATTCTCTCGTTCACTCATCTATATTCCCTCAATCTTTTCATGGACAATATCCTCTGTTTCCTAATATACAAACCTATGTGGTTATATTTAGATCTATGTCTATGCATCTAGATCTACATTTATGAGATCTTTATGTATTTGAAAATGATTTTGGTTTGGGGATGTATAGTGAGAACATTTATCATGATCGTTTTGATGCTCAAATTTTGGAGATTTTCATTGGGAAAACATCTATTAATGAATTGAGGTAGGTGGTCTAAATCTAAATCCCACAGTTATGGATTTTATATGTGTATTAAATATTTCATAATTTATATCATCTTTTATCAATTTATTTTTCTTGAATTTGGATTATTTGATTGACAAATTCAGTTATCGAATCTTTGCGGGATTAAGTGATCAATTGTGGAATTAATCATGATATTAATGGGATTCCATATTATATAATTAATTTGGGGAATTTATTAATAGAGTTAGGGGTTGTAATTTAGTTAATTAATCGGGTAATTAATTCTGTGATTTTGAAATGGAAAAGTTGAGATATTTGATTATGATTTAATTATGTGGCATTGATTAAGTGATTTATATAATTAATTTTTGGATTAATTATAGAACGTTTAGATTAAAATGAGAAAATTAATTTTGGGAAATTAATTATGGAATATGAATTGTTATATTTCTTAATAAATTTATTAATTAACCAATGTTGTGAAGCTCTTAGTTAATAGTTGAGTTAACTAGTATAAAAGATGTTTGTAACTAATTATTGATTTAATAATGAGATTAAGGTGGATAATTAATTGGTAATTTAATTTTGAAATAAATAATTGGAACATAGAAATTCTAAATAGAGAATTACAAATTTTAACATGGACTTCAAACTTATGAGTAAAGATAATGAGAATATGTTAATTCAAAATTGAGAAGTGTACATGGTAACATTTTCTTTACGTTTATGAGTAAAGAGAATGAGAACATGTTCATTCTATTTAGGTGTTAGTATGGTATAATGGTCATATTTCTTATGTTTGTTGTATTGGTAAATTTGGAAATATGTCTTATAGATGTGAATTTAAATATAGGAAATAATGGAACACTGATTTATAACATCACATGATAATATTCTAGCTCATACATGAGTCAAATCAGGTAATGTGATATCATAACACCTTCAATAAATATTGACTATACCTGAAAAAAGGTATTAAGATATGGTATTACATATGGTACACTTCGGGCTCTCGTATGAGATGATGTTTGTATTGAGGTACCACAATCAGTGAGAACTCTAGAGTTAATGTAGTAAGATATCAATAAAATATAATATGATAAACAATTTATTATTTCATTTTACTTGTTTCTATATAGAACTCCATTCACACTATTTTGATTGGAATTGTTTTAGACACCATTGGTGGTGACTTACTGAGTTATAATCACACTCTACTCGGGCTGCCATGTTGGTACCAAAATACATTATATTATAGTAGGACTAGATAAATGAAATTCGTTAAGATATTTGGTTGATTGTGGTTGGAGCATGGAGGATGGATCCAGACATGGTTAGGGAACCTCATGGGGAGTCATATTGTCTTTATTTTTAGTTTAATTATATAATAAAGATACATATATTGGCCTAGCAAGATTTATCTTTTAGTTTATTATTGTATTTCTTGTTTGGTTATCATGTTACTTGAGTATTTTTCGAGTTTTATATGATTCAACCATTTTTATTTATTTATGCTATTTTTTCATTCTAGTAGATGTGGTTATAGTCTCTCTAAGACTTACCAACTAGACTGTCACTTCTTTTTGGCTGCCTTTAATGTACGAGAAGGAGTTCTTGAGGTCATGTGGCGAACCGACTTAATGAATCATTGAGTGGAACCAAGGTTGTGATGTTACATAGTGGTATTAGAGCTCCATTATCCTTTCTTCATCTTTTGTATTAGTATTATAGGAGGAAGAAAAGAGTGTACAATGAGTCAGGTCTTGGTAATGAGTTTGTTTATGGGAGTTTCAAACTCATGTATTTGGGATAACCCATGTACTCAAGGTGGGATTATTATTATTGTTGTTTGTTGTTACAGATAATTTTTTTTACCATGGGTGAATTTGTTTTTTTATTTAATTATTGTTTCTAATAATCATTTAGTAATGATTTGTGGCCCATAATGGCACATGATTTGAGTCTTCATGCATCATATTAGTCACACATGTTTATTTCGGAAAGCATCATTTTAGGCATTCATAGGATAATGGGTTATGGGTAATCTGATAAAAATGAATATTTTTCCTTATTTGTGTTATTAAAATGAAAAATGTTTCCTAAAAATAATTGAAAATGGTAGTAAAAATCATGTGAAATGAGAATAATTGGGCATCTAAATGACAAAAATGATAATGATAGTGTGTTCACACTTGTTATCCAAAACCATAGAGTATTATGGTTAAGGGTCATGACAGTCCTCAATTTTGACCACGTGGAGAGGTAAGGAAAAGGCTAATGGTAATTTTTTCATCAGAAAACAATGTTATATGGTTGTGTTATGATACCTGAGATGTGTTATGGGATTTGAAGATAGTACTCCTTCCTGACCCTTATTGAGGTACCATCTGAGGGCCATGCCTAGAAATGTTTTTCTTGTTAAGGATCTTGAGGCATAAATTATTCCATATTAATATGAAGGAGATAAATTTCAAGGTACATTACTTGCTTCATTAAAATCATCGAGAGTTAGCCTGGGTGAGTTGTGAAGAGTATGTATGTGTTGAAAATGGTGTTTAGTGAAATCAACCTCTAAAATTTACTAGATATGGTGGACCTGAGGGATGTGAATTCTGGGTTGAGTCCATAGAGATAATAGATGTCCAATTGGAGGCTCTGTCTATGAGGAGGTTCAATTTGGTGTTTTATATTCTATTAGGATATGTGAAGCACTAGTGGGAAATTCATGTGTAAACTGTATAGTCTAATGGTATGTTATGAAATGACTTCTTTGAGAGGTTCTTAGAACTCTTTTATCTAGATATGCTGAAAATATATAATGTTACTGAGTTCATACATCTGAAATAAGTGATCATGTCAATAATAGACAATGATGAATGCTACAAAAATCTGTAACACATTACTCCTACGTTTTTTGATATGAGTTTGCTATTGAGATATGTTTTTAAGATGAACATAAGTGTGATATTATGTCCCAGGTGTATTTCTCCCGGAAAAAGAATTTTACATAAGTGGTGGATCAAGATCTCATTATTGAAGGGAACCTAAGTGTGGATTCATGTGATTGATAGGTATTTGTTACTCGAGGATCCACTAGTGCGATTTCTAAGGGAATTAAGTTCCACAATACCAACATCATCCATGGTTGTGGGATTCAGAGTACAAAGATGAGATGGTCGGTTTGACATGACCTGTATGGGGTGATCATTCAACAGTTTGGCAGGTTGGGAAACTATCTACATTAATTTTATCGACCACTAGTATAGTGTCTATCTTATAGCAGGATGGGACATCTACAGAAATCACTACTGGAAAATGGGTCTATACCCACAGTTTTGTATAGAACCGTGGGTATAGGCCCCCCTATACCCACGGTTTTGGAAACCGTGGGTATAGGGATAGTATCTGGACCTATACCCACGGTTTTGGAGAACCGTGGGTAGAGGTCCCTTTTACCCACGGTTCTTGGCAAAACCGTGGGTATAGGTTTTTTTTGAAGACCTATACCCACGGTTTTAACAAAACCGTGGTTATAGGTGTTGTTCTGCAGACGTATACCCACGGTTTTTGAAAACCGTGGGTATAGGCAGTATATTTTTCAAAGACCTATACCCACGGTTTTTCAAAACCGTGGGTATATCATTCCCGCGTTATGGCGGGAACAAAAAATTCCGCGGGACGAAAATTTTTTTTTGTTAAAATATGATATGATATAATATAAAACTATGGCTCTGAAATATTAAACTGTGTAATATGTTCAGGTCAGTTGGTAAGTGCCACACATCCCTCCCCATAGGTCACGGGTTCGAAATCCCGCATATTTTATTTTTTGATTATAGCATATATATTAATATAAGAAAACAAATGTATACTAATATATGAATTGCGTCAGTACCTCGGTTGGTCAATGTGACTGTGCGGAGAACAGGAAGTGCAGGTTCAAAACCCGCCGGAATTTTTTTTTTCAATTATAGCATATACATTAATATAAGAAAATTAAAATATACTGATATATCAATAGAGTAGGTACCTCGGTTGGTCGATGTTACTGTGCAGTGAACGGGAAGCGCATGTTCGAAACCCGGCGGAATTATCATTTTGATTATAACTGTTATATTAATATTTTAAAATTAAATTATCCATATATATCAATATCGGCGTTAGATTAGTTGGTTTCGTGGTTGTGTTCTAGTTTGTGGAGCTGCGGGGTTGCGTGTTTGATTCCCACCACCTGCGTGATTTTTTAAATTCAATACCCCACGGTTTTCAAAACCGTGGGGTCTGTTGTGTGCCACGCTTTAATAGTGGCGTGGCACACTTTGACCCCCCTATACCCACAGTTCTCCAAAACCGTGGGTATAGGCTGAGACCCCTATACCGACGCCGTTCCAGCCCACGGTTCCCAAAGCCGTGGGTATAGCCTATACCCACGATTTTGAGGGCTATACCGATGGTTTTGAACCGTGGGTATAGGTCGTTTTTCCAATAGTGAATTATGAAAGATTTAGTAAATGACTGGTACTGAATGGGTATCTGGGTGGAGCCAGAGGGTGGGAATGGGGTCTCATACACTATATCAAGATAAAAAAGGAGTTCTATAAGCATAAGCAGTGTGGGTATTGGACGTGGTTAATTTGGGAAAGAGCAGCCACATCAAAAGAGTCATTCTATATAGGAGAGATAGAAAGTATCACAAGGAATATGGGAAACACAGTTACACACAGTACAACATAAATATGTGGATAACAAGGCTGGATCATATACAGTGAGTGGTAAAATTATAGTATCCTCTACTATAGCTTGTTCCTTTTCTGATTTGGGTGCCACTTATTCATTTAAATATATAAAAAATGCTAAGGGCTTGATCATGATGGTGGAGGTTCTAAATGGGGTAATAATTATAAATACACCATTGGGAGTGCATTTTGGAGATATTGTCCTATGAAAGGGATATTCACTAAAGAGTGGGTAATATCGTTTCTTATGGGATATCATTGTTTTTGATGTGAAGGGATTTTTCCTGATTATACGGATGTACTAGATAGGCACCTACTGAGAAAACATCGATTTTCACTTATGGGGAGTGAAATTTGGGTCTGATAACATTGAATAATATATTTATTGGGGACGGTGGGTAATCTATGTAGCCCAAGTAGGGCCAATAACTTAGAAAATATGAGAGTACACATCACATGGTTCTAGACTATTTTAGGATTACGAGGGTGTTAGGATATATTTCCTTCCACCAGTAGTGAAAAATTTCAGGATGTATTTACTAAATAATTCATAGGGTTACCACCTAATATAGATATGAAATTCACTATGGATCTCATACCAGGGGGAGAGACTATATGTCTTCCACCCTATAGAATGACACTGAATGATCTTTAAGAGAATAAGACACATTTGGAGGAATTGGTGGATATATGATTTTTCTATCCATGTACGTCACCTTGGGGATCAATTATTTTTTTTTGAAAAAAATAATGATAAAAGTTTATGTTTTTGTGTCAATTTCCAGATATTAAACAAAATGACTGTGATGAACTGATCTCCTTTTCTATGTATAAATGATCTGTTTGACCAATTTATGGGAGATTTAGTGATTTTAATGATCAATTTGAGTTCATGGTATCATCAATTGAGAGTACATATTTATGATATATAGAGGAATGATTTTAGAAGAAGGTATGGAATTTATGAATTTGAAGTAATGTAGTTTAGGTTAAAAATAAAGGATAAATGATTATGGCATTGATGAATAGGATCTTTCTTCCATATCTCGATCAGTTTGTGGTGGTGTTTGTGGACGACATCATAGTGTACTCTAAGACTCATGACAATCATTCCCAACATGTTGACAAGGTCCTCGGTACACTGAGAGACCATTTGTTATATGCTAAGGTAACCTGTGTCTGTTATGGACTAACTAGGTAAAATTCTTGGGGAACATCGTCTCAGACGAAGGCATGTTAGTGGGCTTAGAGAAGGTTTAGACAATGGATTCATTGGAGAAAACCCAGAATGTTTTTGATATATTAGGATTTCTCAGATTAGCTAGATACTAAAGGATATTCACTCATGACTATTCCCTTTTGGGATCAATACTTTTGGGAATGACCAAAAATAGAGTAAAGTTTGAATGGTCATATGTTTATAAGATTACTTTTCAATATTTTTATAATTGCTTAACACCGATATTATTTTTGATCTTACATGATTCAGGTGAGGAGTATACGGTTTAGTGGGACACTTTTAGGATCTGAATTGGAGTTTTAGTGATATAGGAAGATCGAGTTATAGAATATGGGTCTCAGAAGTTGAGGCATCATGAATGGAATTACCCTACACACAACCTCGAGTAGGTAGTAGTGGTTTGTGAAATTATGTGTTGTTAACAATATCATTTCGGAGAAATTTCTACAATGTTTATAGATTTCATGAGCTTGAAGTATATATTTCAACATAATTATTTAAAGCTTCATCAGAAGAGATGGGTTGAGTATATGTTGTCTTTCAATTTTCAACTAGCATATAAACATGTGAATCGAAATAGTGTGGCTGATTTCTTTAGAAAAAAACTCATACTCAAATGGTTCAATAGTCGAGTACATATTGAGAGATGATGTCATTGCTGGATGAAATCTATAGAGTGGTTTTGGATAGTCAAGAGAAAATGAATCTAATTTCATTTACATTGTTGTCTACTCATTTGAGATGGACCAGGGATAGAAAATGTGAGGATATAGAGTTCATATTCTTGAGGGAATGTATTGAAGGTGGGGGAAAATATTCATATTGTTTGATATATGAGGATGAGATCATCCATGTGAGGAATTGAGTTGTAGTACCTTCAAGCATGAAAGAGGAGCTCATGAGGGACTTTCCTATCTCAAAGTGGGTGGTTCATCCAGTAGTGATAAAAATGTATCATGATCTATGGAAATAGTATAGTTGGCCAGACGCAAAAATGGAGATAATAGGGTTTGTGAAAAGATGCATTACCTGTCAGCTAATGAAGGCAAACCACCAACTACCTAGAAGATTACTACAACCATTTCCTATTCTAGAATCGATATGGGATGATTAGACCATGGATTTTGTGGTGGTTCTTTTGGGGATGTATAGGAATAATTACACTAAATGGGTCATTGTGGATTGATTAATAGAGGGACCTCTTTACCAACATTTAATGGAAACTGTAATGGTATAATATTAGGGAGAACATTCCATTCAGGGCATAGTCTATATACATGGAGTGCCACAGACTATTGTTTCATATCATGATTCATTCTCCACGTCATGCTTCATGTAGGGAACACTAAAAGTGCATGGAAAAAATGTATTATTTATTATGAATATTCAACTATAGAGATATGGGACGTTGAAACATACTATACAGGTTCTTGAGGTTATGCTACGGACATGGGTGCCTAAATTCAGTGGTTTTTGGGAAAGTCAGTGGGTATTAGTAGAGTTTTGATATAAACCTGTTTATCCAAAATCTATAATGATGGAAGTATACATGGATTTTATGGTTGGATATATAGATTTACACTATGCTAGATGGAATCTGGTGATTTAGAGTTCATGGGACCGAGTCTCATGCTAGAGATAACAGAGTATGTAAAGTTGATTTGGAAAATAATTTCTATAGTATAGAGTAGAAAGTATTCTTATGCTGAGACATGAAGAGAACCCATATACTTTATAAAGTGTGATCATGTATTCCTTCAAGTGTCACATAGGTGGGTCAACATAGTATATGGAGGCAGGTCATGGTAGTACATAGGGTTGTTGGACCTTTTCAGATAGTGGAGAGAATCGGGCCGGTGGCATACCGATTACCTCTTCCATATAGATATCGAGCTATGGATAATGTTTTCCATGTATCAAAGCTTCGGTGGTATCAACCCAACCCATATAATGTGATCGATGTAGATAAGGTTGACATTATGATAGATGCATCATTTGAGAAGCATCTAATACGTGTCTTGTATTGTAGTGAGATAGGGTTGAGTGGATAGACCATGTTGATAGTTCGAGTGTTATGGAAACATTGTTGTGTGAAAGAGTAAATACGGTATGTAAAAGCGTATAAGAGTGTTCAATTATAAGGACCCAGCCTTAAAATTTACCTAACAAAATACCTTTTACCGGTCAAGGTTCTAAAGAATAGATTCAAATATTAAAATTATCAGAGTTGCAGTAAATATTAAATAAAATGAACTAAAACACAGTGTGAGTTAACTCCGTAAGTAAATATAACACCTTAAAAAACTCCTCGTGACCTATGGAAAATAATTTAAAACAAATGGGTGAGCACAAAAAATTTCATAGTAAGGAGTTTAAAAAACATTCATAAATCATTTTTAAAACATTCTTTGAAAAAAATTTAAGGAATACATTAAAAAACAGCATTTTTTAAATAATATTTGAAATTACTTACAGATTAAATTACAAGGTCATTTTAGAAAATACTTAAGTTCAAAATTTCTTTAAACATAATCCAGTGTTTTATGAAATACAGTTCATAAGATTCTGAAAACAAAACACTATTTATAAGGTCACTTGAATCATTGAAGGCTATCTGGGCCTACCCAAATAGTGAAGGATGGGTTCACTCCCCAATGACCTTCCATATTTACTACTATCAAGTACTGGATTTTCAAAAATCATCGCTTGATTTCTTTAGTTATGTATATATTTTCACTGGAGATTTCTGTTTTGAAAACACGCCACTACTTTAAAATTTACATTTTTAATTATATATATATATATAATTATATTTATATCAATAAATTAACTTCCATTGAATCATTTTCAATTTTGGTTAAAACCAAAAGATCTACCACATAGGCTTTGCATGGGCCATCAAACTATTTAATCCTTTTACTATGAAATACATTTTCCCCAATTGATCATAATAATTGATTATGAAAATTATAAAGGAAAAATAAAATACGTTCAATGATATCCATGTACTTGTTATTTTTTTTGGAATTATAACTTCAAATTGAAACCATCTTTTTATTATAATACAAAGAGTGTCATTGATGTGCAGAATCTCATGGCCATGAAAATATACAAGTGCATAGTTTAAAATGAGACGTCAACATATTATGCGCGTTTTTAGAAATAGAATGATAAATTGATGATAAAATTATAAACATGATAATGATGATTTCATCCATATATATATATATATATCATGGTTTTTTTAAAACCCATCTAACTAAGTTTGAACTCAAAGAGGGAACATCTTTTTCAACATAAAATTATAAAAATTGTTTAAGCCATAAGAAACCCTTTATATATATATATACAGAAAATATAACCATTATATGTGTATGTATGCATGTATATACACATATATGTAAAATCTATTGTGAAATGATCATAGAAATACACTTTTATAACAAAGAGGGTTTCTAAGAATAATCTCTTTGAATCCAGAAGAAGATATCACATATGAAAATTGTATTTAAAAGATATAATCATACTCACACACACACATATATATATTATACACATATATATATATGTATATGTTCACAAACACAATTGAAAATAATAAAATCATGAACTGCAAGTAACATGAATACATCGTTTCAATGATAATATTTTATAAAACAAAGATACTTAAAATTAAGAAAATCTATAATATATGTGTTTTGAATTAGAGAGATATGATCAAACATAATTATATATATGTATATGTATAAATATTTTTTTGGAATTTATATAATCAAAAATAAATTGAATCTTTACCAGACTTAAATCAAAGAGGGCAGTGGGTTCACGAGGGATGAATCATGGTAGTGTGAAATTCGGGTGGTATTAGGTGTGCAAAGTGGGTTTATATAACAAGGTATTACAAAATTTGCGAGAGAAAAAAAATTTATTCATTTTTTCATTTACATTTTTTTATAAAATTATATGTTATTATCATTATCCTACATTTTAGGTGATAGCAAAAAAACAATAAAGAAGATCCCAATTTTGACGCACACAACCCACCCTTTTCATCTAACATATTAATTAATATTATATTTTTATTCATTTGTTTTTTATCCATTTTTTCTTCAATTTTATTTTTTTATAAACCCATTTTGTCTCTTTTTTTTTGTTTTGTAACACAAGATGCTCTCTCTCACTTGTCATGTCATCCATCATCATTTTTCTTTTCTTTCCTTTCACTTTTACACAACAATCATTACACCACTTTCCCTTTTTTAATCCATGCTTCATCATTTTAGTATTTTCATTGTTATCTAATATTGATTAAAATTATTTTTAAGCTTATAATATTTTTTTAACCAAAAAGTATTAATGTTTTTTTAAATGCATATAAAACTATTTTTTTATATAAATAATTCAAATAACATTTTTTTAGAAAATCCCAAATAATATAAATTATATATATTTATAATCTATAAATTTAGAAAAAGAAAATTAATAATGTATTTTCATTATATATATATATATATTATCATCAAAATAATGATAATAAATTTCTTAAATGAAATAATTTACCCTTAATTAATAATAATAATATTAAAATATTAAACCAAATTATAATTGTTCAGAATTATATATTTCAAACCAGTAGTAAGAATCTAATCATAATTGTTATCATAAATATTACATTAGATATATATACATTTCATTATATATGTGTAATATGTAATCATTTGTGTTTCAAACAAATTTAATTATTTGGAACAAATATTTTTATAAAAATGACCCAAATAAAAATATTTATATTGAAATGATCTTTTAAATAAATTAACACCACATAATGAAATCATATATTGAGTATAATAATAATATAATCAAAAAAATTAATATTAAAATATAATTTTAATTTAAGATATATTTTAACATATTAATAAAATACTTTTATTTGAAGTTAATAATATTTCTTTAAAATAATATTTTAGTGTTATAAAACATTTTTGATAAAATAAATCTATTTAAATTTAGTGGGTGTTACATCAATGGAATAATATTTTTTTTCATGGAATCATTGAAAGGCTTGGAGGTGTATATAAAGGAAGAGCTTTTATAAGGTTAGTAGATTGTAATATCCCTACCATTTATGGAGTTATCATGGGCGTTATTTTATGTATATTGGTTTTTACTTAAGTACCATTGATGGGAGTTAGGTATTGGGGTATGTTTGGGTGAATTCTAAGAAATGTTTGGTGAAAAGAGGTTGTGCACAGTCGGCACATGATTAGTACAAACCGTGCAGCTACGTCAGAGAAACTGTGTGTTATCTTGTCTTTTGAGGCTGTAGCTTTGGCAGGGTCGACACACAATTTGAGAGGATTTTTAAGGGAATCTGGAAATGATACCCTTGAAGAAGTGGATAATGCACAATTAGTTCTTGGTTTGTCTAACCATGCGACTAAATCATGGGAAAGCCGATAGCGAGAGCCTAAAATTTTAGATCTCATTTGTTTTTATCTTTTAATGACATAGTTCACCACCAATGCAGCCATAACGTGAGAGTTTTATATTTTACGGGTATTGGAAGGTTATCCCATTGACCAGAAGGTATTCCAAGTACATACAAGGACCGTTCTTCGTGATTGAAAGCCTGAATTGTAGACCTTCTCTTCTACCGGTAAGTGGATTTCATCCCGATGCTTATGTCACTCTTTCTTCTATATTCCTTTTATATTTTCATGGAATATACCATTTATTTCTTTAAATAAAAAACAATTTGTGGATATATAGATATAAGATTGTGGATCTAGATCTATATTAATGAGATATTGAGTCCATTTATTTTTATTTTTGTTTAGAGATTTAGATTTTGAACCTCTATCAATGTCATCGTGCTGCTCGGATTTTTGGGAATTTTTTTGGGAAAAAGATATGTAAAATAATTGGGATTGGTGGTATGACTATAATTCCCATATTCATAGATTAGATATGTATATTCATGATTATATTATTTCTAGCATCCTTTAGTAATTTATTTTCTTGAATTGGTTTTATTATATTGATCAATTGTGTTATCGAAGCATTGTGGGATTATGTGATTAGGAGGGTTATTAATCATGAGACTAAGGGGATGCCCTATTATATAAATAATTTTGGGAACTGATCAATATAGGTAGGAGTTGTAATCTAAATAATTAATTAGCGAATTAGTTATGATTTTTTGAAATAGATAACTTGATATAATTAATTATGGTTTAATTTTGAGACCTTTATAATGTGACTTGGAAAATTAATTGTGGGATAAATTATAAAATTTTGAGACTAGAATGAGGTAATTAATTCTAGGAAATAACTTATGTAATATTATTGGTGATATTGATTAATTAATTGATGAATTAATTAATGGTTTGGTGCACTTATTAAATTGTGGATTTAACTAATGGAATGGATGTGTTTAACTAATTGTTGGGATAACAATGATAATGATGTGGATAATTAATTGGTAACATAATTATGTGATAAAAATTGAAACATTTCAATTATAAATTTACAAGTACAAATGGTTACATTGTCATCAAACTTATGAGTAATGTGAATGGGAACATGGTCATTTTAAATTGATATGTATACATTGTAACATGGTCATTAGGCTTATGTGTAAAGAGAATGTAAAAGTAGAAATTCAATAGAGAGTTAAGCATGGTAATATGTCCATCATATATACATTTTTTATATTGGTAACATTCAAAATGTTTCATATAAATGTGAAATTAAATATGGTAAAGAATGACACTATGATTTATGGCCTTAATGAGAAAATTTGGACTTTGTTATGAGTCAAATCTAGTAATAATATATCATAAAACCTTCAATACTTTTAGATTCATAAAAATTAGGTATTTAGATATAGTATTACCCCAGGAACACTTCAGGAACTGGTACAAGAGGAGCATAGTATTGTGGTATGAGAATTCATGGGAACTCTTGAGTTCATTTAACTACATAAGAATAAATGAAAATGTGAAAAAAATTATTTAATTTTACATATTTACTTATAGAATTTCCAGGGAAATAATTTAATTGGACTTTTTTTAGACACCCTTGGTGGTGGCCAACTGATTTGTACACACACCATACATGGGCAGTAATAATGTTACTCGATTAGATTATATATATTTTGGAATGGATAATGAAAAAGGACATGGGATATGTGGTTTATTGGGGATATATCTTGGAGGAGGGAACCAAACATGGTTTGGGACCCACTTGGGGAGTCATGGTGTATTTATTTTCAGTTTCATTATTGACACTTCAATCTTATATTGGCATAATATCGGTTCCCTTTTAGTTGTGTATTGTATTTATTGTTTTGTTATGTTGTGACAAGAGTATAATTGTTTGAATATATTCTTCCGTGTTTTTTTATTTATTTTTTCATGTGTTTCTATCTATTAAATGATGGTATATTCTTCTTATGACTGATTTACTAGACCCTCACTGCTAGATTATGGACACTAGAATACAGGGAGGCACACTTGAGTTGATGTGGAAAATTGGCCCAGGGCACTGTTGAGTGGCACCTGGGTTGAGATGTTACATGATTATTCTATAATTTTTGAATTACTGTTTGTTTTGGATTTATTTTTTATTGTGTTACTTATAAGTTTGATTATTTGTGAAGTAATTTAATAATTCATATCATTTTAACATATATATAAATATAAATGGATTATAATATTTTTTTGTAATTTATAAGAGTTATATATGTAATTATTTATAACAGTACTTTCTTACGTATCTTAGGCAGATTGAAATTATTAATTTCAAAATTTTATTTAAATAATTTAAATTGTATATTTAAGGCCTTAAACACTATATTATTTAAAATTTATGACATGTTTTCAATGTATTAGATTGATTTATTTTTAGAAAATTACGAATATGGATATGTATTTTTTTATCAGATGAATAGTTTTCTTAAATTAAGTTAATTCTAAGGATAAGATATTTATAGAAAGTAAATTTTACATTATTTTTATATGTCTAATCCTATGTTATTTTTATCACTCAATCCTTACGTGAGTTGTTATGAGTATTCTTTTTTATAACCTATTCCTAAATAAACTTATACATATATTAGTACATATATAATATAGTTATTGACCCACCACAACTGCTTCCTTGTTTTTTTATAAGTTGTGTTATTTGGATGAAAATATATATCATGGTTCGTGTTTGATAAAAAAATTTCTTTGTTATTATAATTCAGATACGAATTTATTTTTATGTTATTCTATATATATATATAATTCTATTTGTTAAAATGGTTCTCCTGTGGAAATATTGAAAATGATTTTAATTTCTAAATTATTTATAATGTTCCCCAAAAATAGATATTTGGGTAATTATCCTTGATCTTTATTGTGAAACTTTATTATGGGATATTTTCATAATATTTCATTATTATTTCTAATTCCCCTAATCTACTCCGACTATTCATTATTAATTTTTTTATTGATGTTCATCATAATAGAATTTTGGATTATTAATTCCAAAAGATTTTATATTCACTATATAATAATATTGAGTTATTAGATGAACATTGGATATTATTTTGGATTATATAATGATATATGGATACATTTTTTATTTCCACTCAAAGATGGAAATGTTTAAATAATAAATTCTATTTTTCATTTCATATATCCTACACATTTAGGTTTATTTATGATTTATCACTTTTTGGATATATTATCATTATTTTATAAATCCTATAATCATTGATATATGTATAGGATTATTTTCTATTTATATTACTAATGGTAAAATTTCGGATACATTTTCATACAATGTTTACTCATTTTTAAATTTCAAAATAATGAAGTTGTTTTTAAAAAATCTGTAAATTAATGACATTTCCATTTAACTATATTATGTAATACATTTGTTCAATTACATTTCATAAACATTTTTTCTATTGATTATTTTTATAAATTGGTTATATCATATTTCAATTATATTATTCATTTGTTGGATAGATCCTAATATTATTTAATGAATTTAAAATTAACATTGATTGTAATGAATTTTTTAATTACGGTTTTACTATTTTGATTTTAAGGTATCTTTTTCTCTTTAAGATAATTGATATATGTAGGATATATCATACCTATCAGATCTCATTCAATTTTTGAATTTTTTTGGGTTTCAATATATTTTAAATCTAATAATTCTTTAGATAGAGGTATTATATGTATATAGTGTCATAATGATTTGGAAGACCTTTGTTACGTCAGAAATAAGTTAGCTACCATATAAAAAAATTTATTTCCAAAAAAACAATTTCATTTTTCAACACAATGGAGAGAAGAAAATATCTATTAAAAATCATGAAACGAATAAATAGAGATACATGAAACAATTTATATTTGATCAGTTTCCATTTGGGAATCACCACATAAAATATAGTATTCCAATGAAAGAGAAAAATGATATCAACACACTTTAGGAAAATAATGAAAATGATTTTTTTAAAGAGTTAAATTAATAATATAAATTGAAATGACTCTTGTACATTACAAAAGTTCCAATAAGAAAAAATTATAATTTTTAATGAGTAATTTCATAGAAAACTCATTTGTGTAATTTATAATACAACTATTGATTAATTTTGTAAGGGCTTAATTTTTTATAATATAGATATTCCCTAAAATAATTATATAGAATGTATGTTAATTAACAAATATTTATTTTAAATTAATCAAAATCATTCCTTCCTTAAATATTCAAACATATATTTTTATAAAACAAATGTACTTAATGATAGTAAATAATTAGGTATATCTCTATGAAAACCAAATACATATAGAGTTCCTTATCATGTGCCAAAAAATTCATGTGGATGAATCCATTTATTTATATGCACCATAATCTATTTATTTATTCTAAAAGATACAAAAATATGTGATGGATGATGCTAGGAGATGTATAAATAATGATGATTTGGTTTATCAAAATGATGGATTATCATGGAAGAGATTTTATTCATGATATCATGATTTCCCAAATGAGGTTTTCAATATTATATTTGGTATTTCATAAGGTAAATTTAATCTATTTCGTCAAATTATTACTCTACAGTACATGGTGAATTTTTCATTCATGTTTTTTATCTTCTTATATTGATGTGTATAATGATCAATTAAATTTATTGACTATTACTATACCTATAACTTTTTATTGTAATGATAAATTTTTAAAAATTCTAAATTTAGTAAATGAGTTGATGTAGCCTTAGGATGTTAGTGTTTTCACATTCATTGATTATTTAGAATGTACATTTCAAGAGTGTCCCATCATTATTTGGGAGATAAATGATTCCCATATTTATAAAATGAATTATGGATGAGCATGGAGGGAAAATAGACATGTTCTATTTTTATTTTCATAATAGTTTCAGTTTTGGAATGCATTAATGAAATTAAAAAATGGATAATATTGACAATAATAATAATCAAATGATTTATAATATAATTTTCAATAAAGATCCACCTCAATATATGTCATGAACTAATTTTATCAATGAATTAATATATTTATGATTATTATTGGGGAATGAGAAGATGAAATCTTAATAGATGAATAATTATGGCACTAAACCAACATATAATTAGTAAAAAAAATCTATATTTTATTAGTTAGAATATTATTCAACCAATTTATAATTTTATATTTTATACATAATGTATATTGAGAGAAATAAAAATGAAATTATTCTTTTAATTATTCTAAACATCAACGTTAAGAACAACGATGACTTACGATCATGGCATGACTAGATAAATTAGGGTACTCAACCAGAAATGAATCTTGTGTGTATTGGTGAAAATAAATTGAATAATACTTGAGTTTCTTTTGTGACAAAACCTCTCTATAATAAATAATTTATGGATGTTTTATGGAATATGAAGGGTCTTTATTTATATTCTAAACACATATCAAAACGATTCAATGGACGAGTGTAGAAACTCAACTTCCTAAAAACTCATGATTATCTAATCATTCATGATGAATTGATTATATTAGAAATGATATTTATACAATAAAATAATGTAAAAGTGATGGTTATTTGAATGTGTCAATTTTATAGAGTAATTTTTCTTAATGATTCTCCATGTTGTTCTTGAAACAAATACAGCAAGAGCCAGAATTTATTTATTTTTGTTAGATAGAGAAAGTTTTTCATCCATCATTTCTCAATTTCATGTTAAATTTAACAGTAAATCTTTCAACTAAAAAAATTAATTTGATAACTCATTCTTTTTGTTGGAAATGTTATACTAAAATTGATATGTACAAAATGTTGTATTCTGTTTGGAACTAGAATAATCCTAAATGATTCAATGTAGAAAGTTATTTGGATAAAGAATATATGGATAATTGTTAAATGAATTTGTCTATTGTTACCACATGATATAAACATAAATGGAGAAATTAATATGAGTGATACAGGTTAATTGAGCTATCATTTCCACCTATTCCAAAAATCAGAAGAATTCCTCAGACATATATATTAGAAAAATTGATATTTCAAGAGTGGTATATATTATATAAAACAGTCTTGATTAAATATTAATTATTAATGAATATATGAATTATGTAATTTTAATATATATATTTTGTCTCTTGGTACATCATTTATCATATACCTTACAATTTCATTTCCAATTTACATATGGAATATAATAAAATTTTAGTAATAATTCATCATTCATTTCCTTTGAGACTGAGATAAAATTTTCATAGAAAATAGATTCTTTCTTGGTTAAAATAATAGGTTTTTCCATTACATCAATAAATTAAAAATATATATGTTATTTTAATATTTTTATAAATATATATTTCTAATATTAAGTATACCTATTAACTATATCTCTCAAGAATTAGGATAATTTTTTTTTCTACCCAATTCATTTTTTATGAAAGTTATTAATATAAATGTGTATACGTTTGTTACAATAGATGTTGAATTTGAGAACACAACATGGGAGAATTTTGTTAACTACAACTATATACAATTATTCCATTTGATATGATATTCGGCCTTATTATGAAAATGTTTCTTATTATTGATTTTGTGATAAAAAAATTGTCACTGGACCAGTAATCTGATGGTGGAGTCAATATGTATAAATTAAAATGGATTGATTCAATGAGATGAAATCATTAAAATATTTATGTCTATTAACTGATAGTTATTTACATAACATGATTCATGGATATTGATGGAAAATATTTTTGGAATCAATGTAAATATAATTTATTTATGCGAATGATTATATTAGACCATGTTACATTTTCCTTATCGAGGTAATCCCAATATACATCTATGATGATTATGGGGAAAACATTATCATAATTTATTCCCCCAATGGTGTTAAAAAAAATATTTTATTTGATGACTCAAATTTTAAAATTGTGAGAATTTATGTTGAACATGAAGTACTAATGGCTAATTATTGAATCAATTATATATATTCGAAGTTCATTTACTTTATCTCGAAATTAGTTACGCAAGATGGTACTAATATAATAAAATTAATAATGATTTATTTTTGTAAGGGTATATAACTTTTAGTTTATTATTATTTTTATACATCATATGATATTTTTCAATTCAGAAAAAAAGTTTTATAATGATTTTAAAAACATGTATATCTTGGATTTAAATTACATTATGGATAAAAATCCAAAAAATAAATATCATTAAAATGATATTTCAAAACTAGTATAAATAAATTTATAAAAATTATTTTATGTCAAGTTATTGAAATGATTTAAAATTAGGTGTATACTAGATAATGTTATAATATTTATATTTTCTTATTTATATCATTGTGTATTCTTTATTTTACCTGAATATCAGTATCCATTAATTAAGTCATATCACACCTACTATTTCATTTTTCAAAATAATTAGTTTTATATTTTTAGTTAAATTAATATTTAGTTTCAAATATAAGAAATGAAAACCATCAAAATGGTATAACGAAAGAGGTTGACAGATAATAATCTCTACATGAAGGATATTAGCATTCATCCTCTGGTGTCTGTTGTTAATTTCTATTTCAAATATATATCACTAACACATAATTTCACTTCATTAATCTTTTATTTTAAATTTTATCTTGGAACCAAAAAATTGAAGGCAGTTATTTTTCAACTAACATAGTGGTAATGGTTATTAGCCTAATGATTCATGTGTCATGGTACTAATTCTAATCATGACACTCATTGTGGCTGATCACACCATATACCTTTATCAGTTATAACATCTAAAACACAATACCCGATGATAATAAATTTAGAGTAAGCCTTGAATTATATACTATATCTATTTTCACATCCATTTACATTTTATCCACCTCATATTTATTTTCCCTATCTGATGATGGATCCCACTCCCCATCTATATTATAATTTTTCATTAATTTCTATGTGGAGTTATTTTTATTATACATCATACTCTTCAAAAATTTATTTCCATGTTCCTTCAACATATTATGTGACATGTTAGGATCCTCACAAGAACACATTGGACACCAATAGTACAATGTTGGTTGATGATCCTTCAAAGCATAGGGATATGGTAGTAAAAATAATCCCCCCATCATAGATTTATAAATAGTGTAATTTTTTGACTATTATATATTTTCATTACAAAGTAAAATAATATATTATTTTTATTTCATTATTTCATAGTTTGATATTACACTATAAGAATGTGTAAGAATAAATTCATGTGTGAAATGTTGAATGTTCACAAAAAGTTCATGTTTGATTATAATGAGAAAAATAAAATGATTTTTAAAAGTGGGTGGGAATACAAGGGTTTTATAATGACTTTTTCCAAATACTTTATCATCAATCCCCCCATTCCACTCCACTATAGACTTCTTAAAAATCATTGAATGGATAATTCTTGGTGTCAAATATGGGTGAAAAAATTCACTGGATTTAATGTTATTTTATTATATATATATATTAATATTTTGGTACCATATTCATTATTTTTTTCTAATGGTGAGGAAATTAGGACTAATTGTCTAATGTAATTAGGTGACCTATGGTGGGTATATAATAATGAGGTGTGTAATGGATGGATTTATAGATTTTGAATTGATTTTAAGACTATAACTATAATGAATTGGTGCCCAACAAAACATTTTGAGTAAATGATTACTCATTCCAAAGGAAATGATATTAAGGCATTAATAAAGATAATAGTTTTTTATTAAAAATTATGATGATTTTAATTTACACCCAATTCAGTATTCTAGAATATAATTTTCTTTTTTCGTCATGATGAAATAAAAAACAATGGTACAATATAGTGTCTCTACAATTGGGGACAATAAATGTCAAAACATGAGAGGAAGTAGGAATTTTTCTTCAACACTTATGATTAATTAGGTACAATTTCTGAAAATATGTACTTGTTATGGTCATATACCTCAATCAATTATTTATGGTGTATTAATTATCTTTATATTCTTCTTTTAGTTATTAGTAACATTAATTTAATTTCACTAGTGGAAACATTAACTTGATCATAGAAAAAAATGCGACACTCCTTCTCAATTGGATGATAAGTTCTTTACCTCATTATCCAATTTCTTCTTTATACTTATTATCACCATAGTATATATGGGTTCCAAATTATAGTTAAAATAATTTCAAAATAAATCTTTAGTATATTAATAATGTAATGATTCATATTTTAGTAGAATAATATATAATTTCAAAACATTAGAGTCCATGATTACTGTATTATAAATATATCCAGTATAATTCAACTAAACATTAAATTATTATATTAAATTGTATGATGAATTTAATAAATATTAATTTATATTTAATTGACAAAAAACGGAGAACAATTATCAACCACAATATATAAATATTTTAAATCACTAATCGGTGTCCAATTACAGAAACTATCTCACTTTCAGCCAATGATCTATCATTGTTGACTAGTTTTTGGATTACAACCCCACATTATTATAATAATGTATTTAAATAGAAAATAATACAAACATCATGTTTTAGGATACATACGGTTCATTAGTAAATTTCCTTCATTCTATTGTATATTTTACACCAACATATATTTATCCCAACATTTTTAATTGTTCTCTACATCCCTATAAATCTATATAAATCAATCATTTTTATATAAAGAGGAATTAAAAGATATTTCATATATAGAAACTAATTTATTATTCTTATTCAAATCAATATAAAAAAACATATATTTAACTCCCTATATTAAAAAATAAGACTATGTTTTAAATTACAAAAAATACTATATATATTCACCAAACCAGTTAGTATTGAATAAATTCTTATATTTTCATAAAATCCATCATATTAAACAATAATATATGTATCTACATATGTTATATATTAAATACCTTTTCTAGTTTAAAATTAATTACCTCCACTCAATATTCCATATATAATATTATGATTTACTTATCATTTTCAATAGCTACTAGGGAGAAAAAAATCACTATAAAAAACTAAACCATAGTATTTTTTTAAAACATATAATTTTGAGAATTTCCACATTCTTTTTTCAATAAGTTTAATCCATTTTCTACTATAGTATTCTCCTTCCAAACATCTTACGAATTTTTCTTCATCAATTTTATTTTTAATATAACTAATTTTTAAAACCGGTCATGTCAGCTTATATATAACATATATTATCATATTCATCCTGAAAAGGAATTAATTGCATGGTATGTGGGATTATTTAACATTTTTTGTATTTTATTCCAAATACAGTTCGATTTCATAATATATCTCAATGAAATGTCACCATGCCATCATAGTGTAGTTATTTATAGATGATTCTCCTATTAATATTATCTCATGTGAAAGAACCCTTCATGATTATTTCATTTATAACCCAATTAAACATTCTATTATTCACCATAGTACCAATAATTTTTATCATCCTCAAATTTCATAGTGAACATAATTTTCATTCGTCATCTTTATAGAACCTAAAATTATAGATTTGTCCTTATATAAAATCACTTGGATATTTGATTATGTGTAGTTAAAATATAAAATCAATATATCAAGATATGAGATAAATATTACCATGTCAATTAAAATTTATCATAGGAAAAATATATACTATACATATTTTTCATGGTTCATATCATCACACTATGTGATTAGATGATGTTATTGAGGATTCTATACTCGTTATTGACCATGAATTTTTGTGGTTAAATAGAGACACCTTCCCCATAATAATTTAGTTACAGTATTCCATTTTATCCTCATTCATTGTATAAAATATCCAAAAATCAATTATAAGTTGAATTTTTATTTTTTAACATAGTGCATGATATGATCTAACGTTCTGGTTGATTTAAAGGTAACACAAATTTATTAATCCTCAAAATTTATCTCATATATAATACTTGAAATTATTATTTATGAATTTACAAAATAAATTACTTGAGTGTTTTCCAACTCCATTCATTACAATTTTCAATTAGATAATGTGTCTAATTTGGAGTTGAAAATAAATGCAACAGTAAATTCAAAAGATAAGTTTAAAGAACTTTTTCACATAGAAATTAATATTTATTTCCACATCATGTACTCATATATTTTATCATGAACCCTTCATTTATACATTATTATAATCATGGATCTATTATTTGATTTAAAAAAAATTGAATATATAATTCATAGGATAAGGTTCTAAAATATAAAAAAGAAATCCAATGAAATCATGTTAACTAGACTCCCCATTGGAATTTCAATCTCTAAAGAATTCCTTGAGAAAAACCCATAACCATCACCAAATCCCTTATATTTGAAACACTCTATAATATCATCCACACCATGATATTTCATGAAAATTGTAATTAGATAATCTCTTCATAACACTCACTGAAATCCATGGAATAACCAAAATCACATTTCGATAAAATCACCAATATTTTTCTTTCTTAGAAATATATCTAGATATAAAATTGATTAACCACATATATAATATGGCAAACTTATGATCTATATATATGTTTTATAACATCATTGAAATTATATTTTTTTCATTACACTATGATTGATAATAGTTATGTATTATTGGGGATAATAGAAAACATTTCTATGAAATTTAGTTTTATGTTATTGGTTAATATCAATTAAATATTGGTTATATTGAGTTAATTTTGTCAAAATAATTATAGGATTGTTGAATAATGGTTTTCAATATTTATTGTAAATGGAATTTTTTAACATTAAGTGATGTGTTCTTTGGTTAAAAGTTTTTTTCTCATACAGACAGAAAAAATATGGGAGTACAAAAGATGAATAAACTCAAAAAAGTTATAAGTTTCCAATTGGTGATTCCAAATTTTAGTATCGTTTTTTAACTAAATTGTTCATTTATAATTTCACCCATTTTATTAGGAGTCTTTAAAATATTATTATGATGAAATATTTGGGTGGATAAATAATTTTACCCTGCATTAGGAGATAATTACCATGGGAGAGTATGGTGTCTACCAGGGATGTGTATTGTCCCCACATGATATTAATTCAATGTCGGTTCCATTTCTTGTAGTACTGAGTAAAAAAATACATTATAAAGAGTAATTATAGTAACATAATAAGGAATTAGAGGCCAAAAAAATCCATCCAATAGTGTAAATGAATTCAAAATCCAATGACAAATGTTTTAATGTTTTGGAATAAATATGTCCATCACATCCACTAGATTCAGACATGGCTGTTGATACACTAATTTTGAGGATATTTATTAATGATTAATTGTGTGGTGGTGGTGATGTTCATAGTAGTTCTCAAGAAGACTTTCCTGGTGATGGTGATGGAGATAGTTATGTTGTTGATGGATATGGTGACGGTGATGATTGAAATTGTGATGGAAACGATGAGGATAATGGTGAGGATGATGTGGATTATGATAAATATGATGGTAATGATTATGAATATGGTATTCATGATAGATATATTGATAAATTTCCTTTTTACTAATATTTATGACACTTTATGTTTGATTATGGGATGTGAATGCATATTTGTGTTGTTTTAAATGTTATTTGTCACTTGTTCATTGAATTAATCTATTTCTCAATTTTTATATATTTGATTAATGTTGGTTGGGGGTGTCGGTGTAGGTATTTTCCTATGTTTTGGTTCCACATTAATGTTGTGGTGATGCCTTCAACCTACGAGATGAAAGGATATAATAGTGGTTCGATAAACCATTGGTATATAGTAAATCTAGTTTAATAAAATTAATTGTTTTATGGAAACCATTTCCAAAGGTCAATAGCCACACAAATAAGTCTATTTAATTGAAGAACAATTACTATATATTGTACCAATGGTTCTCCAGCCTATTCCAAAAGTTATAAACTATTCTTATAGGGTACGTTTCCAGTATTGTTCATGTGGGTCACATTAAATGATTATAAAATATATACCATATATAAAATTTAACTAAAATATTATCATTTAATAAATATATAAATAATAATTGAAAATTTGAATAATTTTACAAAAATACTTCATAAAACAATATAAATTATACAAAATGTCATTATTTAAAAATATATATTTCATACATTAAAAAATTATGGAGTTAAATATTTTATTTTTTTATTTTTTTATTTTAATTGAATAATTTTTAGATTAAATTATTTTTTATGTGTTTAGTTAATAAGAAATTTCATTTAGGATATATTTATTGTTCATATTTTTTAACATTTCAAATACAGAAACATAAAAAATAATATTATATCAAATAAGTTTATTTGAATGCCTATAAATTATAGAATATAAATCTAGATATATTTTTCCAAAAATTTATTATTTGAAACAACAATAACTCAGACTAATAATAATTTTAAAAAATTAATAAACATAAATAAATATAAAAGGAGAAAAAAATAAAATGATAACATTTATTATTAATTATATTAGAATTATTTCATTACATATATTCTTAATTTGAGTGTGTGGTTTGAGTTGGTTGGGTTGTGGGTTTATGTGTTAAGATTAATCTTGGAAATGTGTTTATTTTATTACTTTATGTGATTTATAAAAAAACTATGATTAATTATAAATTATTTGTTTTATTCTTAAGAATTAATGTTTACAATGTCATTATTTATATTATTATTTCAAAAGTAATTATAAAAATAAAAATAGTATTGTTTTAATAAATTTTAACTATTATTTATTAAATTATTAATTATTAATATTTAAATTAATAATTTCTAAATAATTGTACAATTAAAATTTGTAAATTTTGTTATTAGAAGTATTAAATACTATTGATTAAATAATTAATCAATAGTAATTATATTATTAAATATATTTAATAATTATAATAACGATGTAATAATCTATATTAACTATGTGTATATTTTTTAAAATGAGTAATTGTTCGATTTTTAATAAATAATTTTTTTATCACTTAAATTGTCATTTTTTATTATATTTATGAAATTTTGTATATTTTCAACAATTTTAATTTTATTATTCTATGTTTAATGTTTCATTTAGATTCTAGATGATATTTATATATCACAATATTTAAAAGGCACCTACTTAAAACATAATAAAAATTGTTTTGTTTCATGAATTTGAAATTAAAAGCATTAAAATTATAGACTATAAAAGAAAATTTAATGAACATTTAAACATTGAATAAAAATTAAATATATTAAAATATTTAAATATTCAAATATAAAAAGTATTTAAATTTAAAAAAATTTTAATCAAAAAATAAGAAAAAAATAATATAGAGGAACTAAATAATATTTTTTAAAAATATATCAATTAGACATTAAAAGAGGCTTGTGAATTTAAAATCCTATAAAATATAATTTATAAATAAATTATAAATGAAAATTAACCCAAACTCATAAGATATAAAAAATATATGAAAATAAAAATAATTTCATAAAAATAATAAATTAGAAGTATTATGCATTTAAATTAATATATTACCTAATATTATAATTATAATAAATAAAATATTTAAAAATTATAATTATTTTATATTTATTAATAATAACAATCATTATTATTTTTAAAATTAATTATATTATTATAAAGAATAAAATCATCATTAAAAGAGTTCTATTAATTTGTTAAAAGTTGTGAGGCCAATAAGTTATCTTTTTAGGGTGACATTAAGTGACTTTTAGCTGAGCATTCGAGCAATATGGCTTTTGGCCCTAGAAAAATGGATTTGAAGTCCACATAGACATTAGGCCATTTAATATGTAATAAAATAGGTTCAATAGGTTTATTTAATTCCTTAAGTAGATGGATGATGGTTCAATCACATGGTTATTTAGGTGGGTAAGTTATTTTTAGTTTGTAATCCCATCTTCCTATTATAAATATTATATTAATAATTAATAATGTTTTATAATAAATCCATTTCTTACATCATCATCACAATTATTATTTTTAAATATTATTATTATTATTATTATCATGGATTTTATAGAATTTAATTTTCATTACATTATTAATATTTTTCATGAATTGGTAATTTTTAAATAATTATATGGGATTTATTACTAACAATACCATAAGTTTATTATATTTTAATAATTACCATGAATTAGTTAACTTTTATTTTTCATTCCCTTGTGGGTAATGACTTTTCTATCATGAATTTTTTAATAGTAATGTTTTTAGAATGTCTTTATTACCATGGATTAATTATTGTGACTTTCTTATTATCATGAAATTTTTATTGTAATGGCTTTATTATCCATGTTCATGTCCCTAAATTCAAATATTTTCATTATATGTGTGTGAATATGTAACTATAATAAATTAAAAAATATATAATTATTTTCATTTATAAGTATAATAAAAATAATAATTAATATAAACAACACATTATTGTTAAATTGAATCACACCTTTATTTTTTTTCTCTCTTTATTGTTATTCTATTTGAAATCCTATATTTCATGAAACACCAAGCATAAATGAAAAATAATATATTTTTATAATATATCCCTCCAATTGCCTGGAATAGACAGTATTAACCAAATTATGAAATTTATATATTATATATTTCAGTCAAAATTTTAATAGTAATCTTATATATTTTCCAGACATGTTATAAAAATAGTTATACTTTTACACAAAAAAAGCTATTTTTATAAAGGCATGTGTCAACCTTTTGATGGTGTTGTAACATTAAAACTATATTTTTAAATTTTATAAATTTCATTTGAAAAATAAACTTCATTTATGAATTAATATAATTAAAATTTAATTAGGTTAATAATTTTTCTTATTCTGATTGTTTTCATTTTTTGAGGAATTGTAAAAATGAAGCTCAATTTTATATGAAAACTAATATTTTCATATAAAACAATACCATGTAAACATATATTTTCAATATTTAGTTGTCAAATTAGATAAATAATTCATCTAGTAATCCAATTAAGGTCATTTTTATATTTTTTATATTGAATGTGGTTAAAAAAACAATTATATATTTTACATGTTTTCAATTTTAAAACTCTTTTTTCTCACCTACGTGATTAATTATAAATTAATTTTATCCAATTCCATGTTTTGAAATTTTAAAAGATAGTTCAATATGTGGAATTATGATTTACATATTTAGTTAATATTTATTTTTTATTTTTTCATAATTTCAATATTAATTTCTTTAATTTTAAATTCCTTGTTTATAGATAAATCAGGTAATTAAGGAAAAAAATAATAGTATAAATATGATAAAATTACTCTAGAACTTGTCCAAGCTTTTTCAGTTATTTTATACCAAAATATTTCTTGGTGTAATTTCGTGAGCTATGAGAGCCACTAGGATGACATTAAACAATTTATAATATTTTATTTTACAAAATCAAAAAGCTTTCTTAATTTTGTTTTTAACAAGTTAAATACGTGAATATGGGAATAACTAGGGGATATATTACACAATGAATAGTACTTTGGAATATAAAATTTTTATATTAATCCTGGTAATTTAGTTTTAATTTTTATGAAATAAATAATTTTCTTAAAAGTTTGTAAATGATGATGCAATCATGGTTTTATTTATGGAATTATAAAATAAAAGATATAGTAAATATTAAAATGAATATAATTTCAATAAAAGAATATCACTAAATAATTTTATAGATTACATTGACATACGAATGTTGTTTTAGTAGATTTTTATAAATATAAATATTTTTATGAAATTTTTACGAAGTCAAGTAATGAATAGTCTCAAAATTGACTTCATTTATGTTTTAAATAAAATTATATTTCATTAAAGGCTAAAAAATTTATAAATATATAAAATTTTGAAAACTAACTAGTATAATCTATGAAATTACTTCTAGGATTTATTTATGGTTCTTTTGTAATTTTATGATAACAATATTAACCTTAAAAATTTACACAACCATATTGTCACGGTAAGAGTCAAAGGGTTTAAATAAGTTTTAAAACTGAAATATAAGCATATTAAAATTACCTATAAATTTCGAAAAATTATTTTGTTAATAATATGATATTCTTATAACCTTTATATATAATTTTAATTATTTAATGGAAACTTTTTCATTAATATGAAAAATAAATTATTTAAATCAAAGATGGTGACCAAATATCACTCCAATGGAATTTAATATCATTTATGTGCACACATGCAGTTAAAATAATTATATGAATTCCCCTAAATTTATATATAAATGAAATTAGATTCATTATATAAATATATTTTGAATTTTTATAAATAAAATAATTACCCTAAATGCTCCTACAATGCTAAATCAATATTTTTTTGATTAATAAAAAAATAAAATAATTGATGATTGAATTATAACATGTGATATATTTGGGATGAAATAATGTGTATGATAAAATATATTCTTATATAGTATATATTATATATGTGTGAATGAATTATATTCAAATTACAACTTTTTCTTGCTTTATTTTAAGTCAAATTAAATGAATAGTATAAAATTAGTGAATTATCATATTTTATTATATTAATATATTAATGAATTATTTAAAAATCACCACAATTTAATATTATCACAAAAGGGATAATATAGAGGTAAATATTTCTTCCCATTTTCATTATAGTTAATTTGTAATTATTTTTATCTATAATATTCTTATTAAATTTTTATATTTTTTGAATTTTTGAAAGAGCCCTTCACCTCAACTATAATGAGGGACCTCCTCTATCACATTATCATAGAAATTTGATCAATATATCTATCCAAATACTTAATAATTCTCTTAAAAATATTAAAAATTATGTTATATAGTTTGTTTTTCTTTCGAAAATACCTACCCAATGTCCCTTCAGATAAGTTATAAAAGAAGACGGTAGAAGAATGTGTAATCATCTCTACTGACTCTTTCATGTTTATTTGTTAATCAGCATTATCTTGATATTTTTTCCCATTATAACATAATAACTATAGTATCATATATATTTTATGATATTATTTTGTTTATGATACAACCATATTAATCATTTTTTCCATCTAATGAAAAATGAATGTATTCAACTTGTGAACATACGACATACCATCTCTATGCCCTGGTGTAATTTTTTTCCTCCAAAAAATAAATGGATGGTTGTAATGATGGAAATAATATAAATATATTATAATTGTTACATGATTTCAATTAAGAAAAAATCAATATATCATCAGCTTCCTTACCCATTCAACCATAAAGAATGATATCATCTCTCATGAATACGAGCGATTCACCATCTCCATGGTGGGATGAGATTAATTATGTACGTTCAAAATTCAAGATTGGTTATAAAAATTAATTTATTGCATAAATTTAATATTAAAGTATTTTATATTATTCAATAGATTTTGGTTTGATATCCTATGCCTAATAACTAGGAATTTCAAGACAAAACAGGAATGAAAAAACATGCATTTAACACTCGAAATAGTGAAATAAATATAATATTATTAATAAATGAGTGGTAAAATGTTATAATGGGAACATATATGAAATAATTAATAATATTATGATTTATGTATAAGTTAATAATATATTTATAATCACTATACATGTTTTTTTATAGGTATAGATAAAATCAAACATAATGTAAGGGTTTAATTCTCAATATCATCATTAATCGACATTGTTTTTGTTTAAGTCTCAACTATAGAATATTTATCTTTAATGTTAGTGTATTATAATTTTTGTAAAAAATTTTAAAATCATTATATATTGATTTTTTAAATTATATTTTTAACTCTTTAAAAAAATTTACAAAATTATTTAATAGGTATATTCAGTGATATTTTTTGTACAAGGTTCTCGATATTTTTCTTAGAAAAATACATAATGAATTTTTTATTTTATTATATGGTTTAAGTATATTTTCAAACCATTATGACACCATAATTATTTATAAATTCCATTACATTCTTTCTTAATTTTTTAAAGGAATATTTGTTATTTTAAAATTTTATTTCATTTCAAAAATAAAGGATTTATAAATTAAATTTTGTTATTTTCCTCAATAGTTTTATAATTATTTTATTAGAGTATTTTAGTGTATATAAACACCCTAAACTGATTCTTATGATTCAATTTTATTTAAATACAATGATATAATCCAAACTAATTTGTTAAATGGATTATTATCAGTTTCACTATGAAATTTCTATTTTGATACCATTCATGGTTAATGGTCAAAGTATTAAAAATTCGTATACTAGATTTTCAATAAAAATATATTTGTTTTTTATGCGTCAACAATTTTATATTATGAATGAATTGGAATTAGTTAGTGAATTGAGGGGACTTCTATATCACATTTATGCATCCATATGTCTCATGATACTGAATAGTATGGGTATTTGTCGAGGCCTTACTAGTTTATGAAAGGTTTCTTGTCTAAATCATTGATGGTAGGTTTATGATGTCCCACATAATGAATTCCACTGTTATGAGATTAATTCTTTATATTCAATGTGTTTATGTGATTTTTATAATATCATTTTTTGAGTTTCACTCCCATGAGATTATTTATATTTCATTATCTGATTAACATTTATTATTTCCATATCCTGATAAAGATTGTGTTTAAATGGCTTTTTACATTTTTCACCATTTCTTAATATTTATGCGTATTTATGATTCTTTATGCTATATCATTGCCCTTATTAAGATTTTTAGAAAACAATTTAATTTTTTTTTATTTTTTTGAGGATTCCATGAGGTACATTATGACTCACATACATGGATTATCATGGTGAATAATAGTGTTCTAAGAGGAATATTAATTAATTATGTTTTAATTTTAATTTTAATGTATATTTGATCAATGTATCTAGATTTAAAAAACTACTAAACTATTTAGTATATTATGATGAGATTAATTGTATAAAATGAAAATGTAATAATGTAACCACATACATTGGGATACTAGGGTATTGGTCTTTTCATACAGTATCAATGATTTTTTTTGCAGAAAACTAGGGAACTTGTCTTACGAAATCAGGGAGTAGAAAACATAACCCTATGACTGATATTGGGGATATATCTATGTATAATATATTATCCTATATATTAGGTAACTACCATCGATAAACTATTTTAATCCTATTGACATATATTATTAGAAGAACAATGCATTTTTTTAAACATCATAATAATGATTCTTCAGGACTATATCACTATTATTAATGTTCATGATGTTATAATTTGGGTATTAGTCAATTTTTTTATTAACAATGTAATAAGATAACATTCAATGTGATAGAAAATGTTTTAATGAGAAACTAAATGGAATGATGATTAGATTAATGGATATTTTGATAATTCTTAACAATAAAGAATGATATATTAATCACAACATACACAATAACGAACTCTCAACCTCACCAAATAATACAATGATATACTATGATGAGAGATCAAGTGGTAGAGACCATGTAAGAAAGATGATTTGGTTCCCTATATGTCAATAATGTGAGAAGGAAGACACGATTAAATATCATAGAGGAACTGGAGATGTATTTTTCAAAGGACACAATGTATATAATTAATGTCAACAAATATAAATTTTTTTTATAAATTGTGGATGAGAATAATGTGCTCCTGTATTATTTATTAGTGAATGTTATGAAATTAAAAGTCCGAATAATAAATATTCTAAATAAAACAAAAAATGAAATATTACTAATGATAAAAAAAATAAAAAATGACATATAAAAGGATGAAGGTATTAAAGAGTAAGATGAAGAACCATATTTAATGGTTTAAGAATGAAGTGGAACGATTATAGTAATTGTGTATTCAGATTCAAGAATTTTTTTCAGCAATTATGATATATATATATATATATTTAATGGATTTTACACAAATACTTATTCTTTAAGGATTGGGAAGAACTTTATGAGTACAAATGATAATAAAGAAAAGTTATTTTGTGGAAAAATCTTCATTAGTGAAACACATTATTGTGTGAAGATAAAAATTAATAAATTATTGATGTTGTGATAATAATGATAAATATATTTTTATGGGATTGTATGATTGAACATGAATGTTGTAATTTATTTTATGGTTTATTTTTCATTTTATAGATTCACTAATTGTTTGGATTTTAGAAAACATTCAACAAAAAGAGATTCTAGTTTTGGAAGTATTCTTGTTTTCATTATGGTTTTATGGTGATCAAGGTATTCATATATTTGGTATATGAAAAAATTGATACATAAAATTTTTAGTAAAAATTTAACTTCATAATTATTATTTATAATTTGTATCATTCCTCATAACATTTTTTTCTTTTAATTTTGGATGAACCAATTTTGGATGTGTCTTAAAAAAACCACTTATTGATGGATTATGTTTAGCATTGAATATTATTATTTTTCAGATAATGTGTGATATATAGTATTGGATATAATGACCTAACCATTTTGGTATAATTTAACATTTATAGTTCTAGGAAATGATTTGTGGATTCTATAATTCATTTTAGTTTTTATCCATACAAAATCACATTGAATAACCATTTCATGGTATAAAAGATGAAGTAAAAATAAACCTAAGAAAAAACAAATGATGATATTATTCTTATGAAATAGAAATTAATTATGTATATTTATTTTCCTGAGGAATTATCTAGATATTAAAAGAATACATAATCTCTAGTAATAAGACTATAGAGACAAACCATTTTCAGTTAATTTTTTCTGTAAAAATTAAAAGTACTTAAATAATTGAAAATATTTGGTTTTGTGTTGGTGAACATCCTAATGACCATGTTCTTTATCACTATCCATCAAAAAATTAGTGTTATATTTCTATTCTGTGTCCTTTTTTTGCATTTCACTAATTTTTTCCATATCCAATTTAAATTTTTTTGGTGCCATTCACATTTCCCGATAACTCTTATTAAGAGGATGTTTTTAACCTCATTTCAGATGTATTATTCCCACAAATAAATTTTCAACATTCAACCATTTAATTTTAAAGAGAAATTTAAAATTTAGAGGAATCTATTTATTTAATAACAGTATAATGTTGTACCCAAATATTTTAGGTTATGTCATTCTTTATTAGTAATATTTTTTAAATATTACGTTTCACACTACACCCACTTTAAATGAAAATTGAAATATTATTATAACCTTTCCATTAAATTTGTTGAAATGAGTAGTTTTAACCACAGTATGACATAGAAATATTACATGTTCAATATAATTTTTTAAATTCAACATATGTTTCTTATAGGTATGATATAAAATAAATCCACAATATCGCATAAAAAACTATATTTTATTGATGTTTTTTTCCAAATTTTTGATGGCACATATATTTTAGAACGCAATTTTAATATTTTTTTAAATTATATTTGACAATACAAACATTTTTTTTACCTATAGTATAAAACATATTTTGGCTAGATTTTTTGTATTTTTATGATATGATTCATTTTTATTTCTGAATAGAAAAAACATAAATTTAAATTGAAAACTGAATATTCTTCTAAATAATTTAAGACGTAAAATTAAATAAAAATTTGGTTTTAATATAAATTTTTCTAAAAAAATGAATTCATTAATCTAATTAATCCTATTGTAATATTTTTTTTATTAAATGTGGATAAAAATACTTTATAAAATTTTGTGTATTTTCACATTAAAAACATTTTTTCTAACCACATCTACAAGATTAATAATAACTTAATTTTCTCCAATAATGTGTTATAAATTTTTAAAGATTATTTAAATAAAAGGAATTGTGTGGCCTAATTTTATTGAATATTATGAATTTATTTTTTTCAGTATTAATAAAAACATTAGTAATTTTAATTACAACCATTGAGGTTAAATCAGGTAATTAAGGGTAACTAACGTAATTAAGTGTAAAAATAATATTATAAATTTTAATAAAATACAATAAATCATACAATAATATAATTATATGCGTTATTTTTTACTTAAATTATCCTTGTGTTGAATTTCTGAGCTCTTGGATCCACTAGGATGACTTTATGCTACTTATAGTATTTTATTTTATAGAATGGTCAAATAAGCCATATTTTTTATTCGTATCAATTTATATATTTTAATATGGAGATAAATAATTAATATATTAATCTATAAAATGTATTTAGAATGATATAATGTTTATCTTAATCATAGTAATTTATATTTAGTTTTCATAAAATATATAATTATATTAATGTCTTGAACAATAATGATGGCGTATTTGTTTAATTAATGATAATATCAAATAAATGATATTAAAAATATTAAAATATTAATAATTTTACTTAAATTATGTCATAAATTTGTTTTATATATAAATTTTATATTTTAGTTATTAGTTAAATGTGTTTTCAAGAAAATATATCATTGTTATGAAATTTTTAAAAAATTATATAATGAATAGTTTCAATGTTGACATTAATGATATATTAAAATTCATAATGTTTCACTATATTATATAATGTTTATAAAAATATGAAATTTGAAAAATTATTTAGTATATAAATGAAAATTCACTTCATTATTCATTTATGTTTTTTATAATTTTATGGAAACAATATTAACCCATAAATAATTAACAATCAATGTTGTGACTGTAATAGTTAAAGGGTTTAAATAAGTGTAAAAACTGGTTGATAGGGATATATCCATGCTCTAAACATGTCCAAAAATTATTGGTATAATATGATTCTACCCTTCTCACCGTATGATTTATTTTTTGTTTGTTAATTGATACTCTTCCATTAAAATGACATATATATTATTTAAATCAAGGATCGGTACAAAATCTCACACCCTTTATATTTAATAACATTTATGTGTTTATATAGAGACATTATAAAGATATTAATAAACCTAAATCTATATATTAATGAAATTATTTTAAGAATATAATTTTTTTATAGATATTATAAAATTACATTAAATGATTTTCCAATGCGAACACACATTGCATTTAATTAATAGAAAACTGAAATAATTTATTTTAAAGGTATTGATTAAGATATATTTGGGATGAGTTAATGTTTTTAAAAGTTTTCAATGATCAATAGGATATATTCTAAATATTTTAATTATATATATACAAATTCAATCTTATCGTGATGTATATAATGAAAAATGAAATGAATTGCATCAAATTTGAAAATAATGATATTTTATTGAATTAATATATTACTATATTCATTAATGTTTTTAAGAAAATATAAACAATAAAAAATGGGATATAATATATTCTAAAGTATCTTCAACTTTTTATTTTAATTTTATTTGTATTTCATTAGCTCTATAATTGAATTATTATATTTTAATAACTTTGGGGATATCTGAAAGGCCCCCTCACTTAAATTATAAAAGGAAACCTCCTCCCTCACATCCTCACACTAATTTGAATAATCTAGAATTCCAAAACCTAACCATTTATCTTTCCAATGTATTTAGTTATGTTTATCATGTATTTTAATTGAAAAACACCTTGCCTAGGTCCCTTAAGTCATGTAATAAATAATGTTTGTTGAATAATAGGTAGTCATCTATACAATATCTTTGTAGTTTATTTCATTCACTATTTCCTATTTATATATTATTTTTATTATAAATTAATAAATATAGTATCATATATTAGTTGATATTTTATTACGATTATGGTACAATTATAATCCTCCTTTTTTCCATCTTATGAAAAATGAATTCTTTGTGTGTCTATGTATGTATGACTTATCATCTCCATGTCGTGTTGTAATTTTTTATCAGCACCACATTACATGGTTTGATATAATGATGGAAATAATGGATATATATTATAATTATTATTGGTTTATTATTTTTGAAAAAATAATTTTCCAAACACTCCCTAAACCTATCAACCATATAGAAATGATTTCATCACTCATTCATATGCACGACTTACAATCTCCATGAATTGATGTGATTCATTATCTATTTTTACCATTCACGAGTGCTTCCAAAAATATAATTAATTATTAAATATTATAATTATGAAATTAATATAATTATGGATGTGTTTTATCTATATCATATGTAATAGATTCTAGATTGTCAAGGCATAGAAGGCATGATATAACTTGGAAAATTAACACAAAAAATATTGAAATGTATAAAATATTTTTAATAAAATATTTCAAAAATGTTATAATCACATCTTATATGATATCCAATATATTGATATTTTTTATCTATTAATAATTTGTTTAAAATAACTATACTAGATTTTAAGACTTTTATGGAAGAATTTTTTCCTACAATATGATTTTAACTTATAATCTCATCATTAATAGAGATTTTTTATATTGATTTATCCAGTAAAAAATAAATATCATTCATGTATGTTTTTTTAGAAAAACTGTTTAAAAATGTATTTAATATTATATAATTAATTTTTAATCTCATTTTTATTATTTTTATCTTTTAAAAAAATTAATAAATAGGTATATTTTTCTTTTTTCTAACAAGATTCAATGACACTTATATATAAAAAATAACGAAGGATTTTTTAACATATATGGAATGATCAAATTTTACCACAATCAGGATGCCTTAATGATTTAATTTTTCATGTTTTTTAATTACATTCATTGAAATTTTTTCATTAATAATTGGGAAATGTTTAAAAAATTAGATATTTAAAAAGTTAAAAAGGTTATTTTCATCAGTAAAAACTTAATTATTATATTAGAATATTTTAATATATGTTGACACCTTGTGTTTAATCTTATTACTCCTTGAGAGTTATCTCTTAAGATAGAATGTACCATATTTTACATAATGTTTTACGGTCATTTTGACTGTGGGTGTGCTATTTTTAAACTATTCATAGTTTATGGTTAATGTATTCACTTTTAATAGGATTTTTTTAAATGAAAACATATATGTTGTTTTTATTTCACTTCTTTTATATGTGGAATGAATTTGAATTATTTTGTTATATTGGGGACCCACTATAACCCATCGATGAATTAGTAGTTCTGATGAGAAAAACTAGTTTTTTATTGGTTGATGCCTTACACCATTAAGTATATTGTCTCGTATAAGGACATGAAGGTATGTTTATTGTATTTCAAATTGTAAATTACCTCATTATGAGATGAGTTATTGTTATTATTTAATATTATTTTTTTATTATAATATCCACTTTTTTGTTTGATTCTTATGTGATTATTTATTTGTAATTATGTGATTATCATTTATTCATTCTATATTAGGCTCAATATTTTGATTAATTGGATTCTGATTCTATAATTCACATTGAATTAATGTTTATACTTATTTAGATATCTTCTTCTATACTCATACCCTTAATGACCATTTGATCTCATCACTTTAATATGTTTTATTCTTCTCATAATGCCAAGATGTATATTATAACTGGCATATGGTAATAATAATAAAGAATATTGGAGCTCTTAGCAGAATAATTATGATGTATTTTATAATTTCAATTTTAATTTATGTTTCATGTATGAATATATTTTTGTAAAAAATACTAATCTATTATATCCTTTGGGATGTGATTTCTTAAATAATATTTCAATGTAATAAAGTAAACACTAACATTTGGATACTAGGGTAGGGATATTCACATTAATAAAAATAAAATATATTATTAATATTAATGAAATTATTTTTTATTATGGGAGATCGTGATGGTGTTTGAGAGAATCGGATTCCGGGAACAGGGACGTGATTTTTAATATTCGTTAAGGTTAAATTTTCTATGGGAATTTGATATTGATCATATAACTGGAGTTTCTATCATTACTATGATGAAAGTTGTATTTTCGATTGTTAGAGTTTATAATATATTATTCAGTATATATTCCTAGGTGTAATGATCTAGTAATTTTTAATTTTCCTCCCTAAAAGATAGTTCTATTGAAATAATCATCAAGAGAACGTTTATGACATATATTATTGTTAATCAAGTGGCTCTCTCAGACCAATTTTGGAACTATAATTTTATTATCATTGTGTGTTTGATTTACCTAAGGGTTTTCAAATTATGAATGTGATAGATCACCTTTTTTAGAATCCATTGGGAATCAGTGAATAAAAATGAATTGAAATGGTCCAATCATAACATCATTTTGATTCCCAGTGAAATGAATAGATAATAATGGAAAACTGCTTTGAATCTATCATAATAGAAGTAAAAAACCTATGTCTTCATGAGTGGAATGATTGATGAAATATATTTTCTATTAAGAACACTCATATTCAAATTTTTTCATGTGTGTTGTATGAATTGGATTTTATGGTATAATAATATTATTCATGACATTTGATTTATTATGGGTGTTCAAATTCAACTAGACATGAATATTCAAGATGTATGATTCCAGTATTATTAAATATTAATAGTTGATGTGGAAAAAATGTAACATACACTTTTTTATATAAATTCAATACCATTCTAGACGTTATTTTAAAATCATTCTTATAAGAAAAAAAATAATAATTTTTTATAGCGATTGATTCTATGATAGAATAAATAGGGGGTTGATGTCACATACCCAATGGTTATTCAATGATAAAATAAAAGTGAAATCATCATTCCAAATAATTAATAAAAAATTCAAGGATGAGTCATGTTAAAATATAGTACAACATCATCATGTAAGAAGTGGTGTGTGTGATTATTCATTATATTATGTTATATACTAAAAAAAATTCATTGACATATTGATTAATACTTTAATCAATGATTAATTCTAGAACATATAAGTGTTTTTAGGAGTGTATTAATTCTGAAATACACAGTAAGTATCCTTGATTGATTTCCCAATTTAATTCCGTTGTTGTTTTTAAAATTTAGATAGAATAAAAAAATAATATTTTTGAAAAGGGAAATACTCTAATGTTTTTAAAGGTGATCATCAAGGGGGAGAAAAGAATCAATCAAATCTAGGCCCACCTATGGTGTTATTAACTTATTATTGAGGAATAGATCATGTACCGATGGATATTATTTCCATTAATAAATAAGAATATATAAATTTTCCCTTTGAGAGAAGTTCAAATAACCCCCATGATGTGGAAAAGAAAAATTGGTTGTTCAGTAATATCAATTTAAACATCCAAAAATCATATTTATGTTAATCCAAGGGATGTATATCTCTCATAATCATCATTTTTTTATATGTTGAGGTACATATATGACATTTCTATTGGATATATACTATAACATAATTTATAAGAAAATTAATTCATGATTTTTGTATAATTTCATATTGCTTTATTGGGAAAATTCCCATTGATGTACTGTAATCACATTAGAGTTTTGTGGATATTAACATGAAAGAAAATAGATAATATCTATTGATGATACCAAATCATAGTGTTAATGGAACGATCAAGATATATAACCGTTACGTTAGCCTCAAAAAAAATATTTTTACCTATCATGAGAGGAAATAATATTTTATTTATTATTGAATATTTTTTTTAATATAACATGAAAGAGATTACAAAAAACAAATAGATATTATTTTGAAAATTTATATATGGGAATGATTAAATATAATGTTAGGGGATATATCAAGGTATTATTATAACTTGATAACAGAATGAATATGAAACTTGACGCATTATGGCATAACTAATAATAGTTTTCTATAATATTCCATATGAGGGATTATAATGGAGTCAACCACTCTTTGAAGCAAAATTATACTAATTAAGTATGATATATTATGGGAAGCTAACCAGCCATATGATATAATGGAACTCTTCACACTGAAATTGTTAGTGATGTATATAAGACCATAGTGAAGCATGAGAAAATCATTCCACAACCATCTTGGCATTAGAAATATGTGGTTTTATAAATTTGATCAATGTCACACATTGGTCTATAAACCACACCACAATAATTTTGATAGTATGATATTAAGAAATTTTTTGTTAAAGGTAATTTAAAGGTGAAATTGATTAATAGATTAGTCATTGCACTAATCTATATAATGATATTATGATGTAATATGATATTTTTAGGATTTATTATTTCATATCCATTTTATTAGAGGATTACAACCCAAATGGAATGGAAAAATGATAATTAAACAAAAAATGAAATCAGAAATAAAAATGGAAGTAGGTGGGTTTTGATATATAAAGGGAGATACACCTATTATAATTGAATTCCAGGGAGAATTTAGCATTATTTGAGGAAAAGAACAAGTGTAAACTCCATATCTAAATTCTTGAAAAACATTATGTGTGAGAGAAAGATATAATTTTACTTGTTGGGGTTTTTAATTAATATTTTAATAAATTTTCGAGATAATACTCTTTCTCCATTCCTTATTTATTTGATAATATATTGTATTATGGGTTTCAATATTGAAAAAGATTCACATCAAGGACTAACCACCTGATAATAATGGTTTTTAATGTTATAAAAATACTTTTTTTATATAAGTGTTCTTTCATAATCAATCTCCTTGCATCACATCATCACCATTGATATAATTTTTCAAAAACAAGTAATGGGAATCACAATGTGATAGTTTGTGCTTTGTATACAATAGATTCAACCATCCTCCTCTAACTGGATAAACTCCCTCCACTTGTTTTATAATCCATTATCTGTCATCAGTGCATGCACAATGAAATTTCTATCGTACTATGACCTCCTCCTACCATGAAATTCAGTGATTTTCAAGCCAAATTGGAGATAAGGATTAAAATTAAATATAATTTTATCATCAAGCTAAATATAATATTTAAATCCATTGGATTCAATTTCTTATAAATAAATTAAGGATGAATCTTCAATATGAATTCAAAATTTTGAAATTTTAATTAATACAAAAAAAAGTATCTTACTTATTCATAGACTACTATTAATTACAAATATATTATGTTTCCTCAAGGAATCCATCATCTAATATATATGAATTCTAAATTTTGTTCATTTGTTTCCAACCATTTTGTTATATGTTATATTGATATTTGGTAACCAATCAATATTTCAACCTAAACAATAAGGACCTATGGGTACAGTTAATAATGTACTCCCTTTCTAATGAGAAATAATATACACATGGAAACCATTAGATTTATCATATATTATAGATCAAATTTAATTTTATTTACATTTTTTTCATAATCCTAGAGAATCCTTAATACAAATTATTTTACATAAATAACCCATTTATGAAAAAAGGGCCTCCAATCAGGCGTAATCCCCAACCTACCTTTAATTGACCAATATGTATATGTAACACACTAAATAATTAAAAATAATTCATGAATAGTATATAATTACATAATAAAATAAATATATCAAAAAAATTCATAGATTTATGAATAAAAACAACTAGATACAATGGTTCTGGATGATCAATCGTAACATGCACATGATTGGTATTCAATAGACTAGATTAAAATCTAAATAATTTATCCAATATGAAAAGACATTAGTGGAACATCATTATTAATGATTCAAAAAATTTCAAATGAATAATTATTTTCTATATAACATGAAAATAATTATAAGAAATTCCTTATAAAATATAATTGGACTACATGGGTTTTTATTCCATTTACATAGGTATGCACGAATCCCCATTATTGGTGTTGATCCAAAATATAAAACAATATATTTCTCCTTATAGGAAGAAAAAAAACCTTATTTCCCAACTATATAGAATTAAACAGATCACAATTAATCAAATAATGATGGAAAATATCATAAACATCTCATACATTCAAAGTTCTAAAAAATAAATTATTTCAATTACAATGCTTCTTAATAAGGGTAACATAAATTATTATTTTAAAGTACATCAAAAATATGTTCATGAATATTTAACAAATTCATAGTCTTCAAAATAATATTCTTAGTGATAGGATCCCAATTATAATCATCTAATCACATAAAAGGTTCCATCATCAAGACCATAGGAAATCAAGAGGCCACCCACTTCTGGAAAGATAGACATTCATCTATGACCTGAATAACTAAAGAGAATCTATGTATATTTGACATATTCATTTAATATTATTTTATACTCATCATAATATATATATCAAGTAATATGGAAAATTTTGGTGAATGTGTTTTTCATTACAATTCTACAGTGGTTGATGGTGTAAGAAGTTATTATTTAGTTGTTGTCGTCAGAGCACTTTATAGTTGATTAATTTTTGAATTTTTGGTAATGTATGAAGTTTCCATGATTGCAGGATTTGTTTTATTACTTTATTTATTCAATTTATTTATTTTTCTTTTCATTCCATTGTTTTATTATTGGTTTTCCTTTGATTATGTGTTCCTATATCCTCATTGATTATTTCAAAACCATGGAATATTTTTGGATGGATTTGGGGGGTTGAATTTATCCTCATTTTAATACTTATAGTTGTTTTAAGTTATAATATATTTACATTAAAATTCATATTTTCTAAATTCATTCCTTGTAGAACAATACGATATTGATAAAATGGTTGGATTTGACTATTATTTAGATCTAAATAATGAGCATTTACTAAAGAAGAAATTGTTCTTAATGAAATAATAACTAAGATCATGATATTCATAGTGATATAATTTTTTAATAAATTTTATATTTTAATGAGGTTTATTTGATCAATATAATTATGTGAATATTAATTCTTTGAAAATTAATATTTTTAGTATATATGCTCTTTCATGTTTTTTAGTTCCTATTTAGAAGATCAGTGGAAAAAGGTAGCTTATTTCTTGTGTAGTGAGTCAAAAATTCTATTAATATGTGAATTAATTCCATTCAAAAAAAACAATATACTCATGAAATGTAGTGGACTTTTATTTATTATTATAAATATATAATTTTAATAGTGAAATTAGTTTTTCTTGATGATAGAAAATAGATAGTGATTTTTTAATGTAGTTAAAATAATTTAAAAATTAACAAGTTCTTTTCAGAAATATTATAGATTCAATAAAAATTTATCAGTTTATGTTATATTTAATTGTGATAGGACAAAAAATTGTGTAATCTATATGTTGAGTGTTGAGAAATAAAATTTTTCCTAAATATTTATACCAAATGTAAATGAAATGTATACTAAAATACACAAACATGATTGTGTATTTTGGACTATTATATATAGGGATAAAAGAGAAAGTGTAGTTGAGAATATGGTATATTGATTTGGTTGGATTTCATTATGATGGAAATTAACTTTTTGATGTTGGTTTTTATCTTATTATTTTTGGTATTTATTGATATAATGAGAATAATTTTTGTATATCTCTAAAATTATGGGAATCTAGATATACTGTCACTACACAATATTTTACAAAAAATATTAATTAAAAAATAAAATTATAATCTCATTGAAAATTTATTTATTATTATGAATCTCAAAATTGATAACATATGTTTTAACATTTAAAATAAAATTGTTTTTTACTACCCGTGAGAAAAAATAATTAGACCAAATATCATTATTTCAATAATTTATTTGACTGTGTTTTAGTAAAATATGATTTTATTTCAACAAGGTTTCATGTTAAGGATATTATATCAAATATATTTCCAAATTCATGTTTCAAGAAGTTTTTTTGATTTTTTGAATAAAGAACCATGCCTTTTACAAACTATATTTATGAAAAAAATACAATCGATATAATTTTACTACACTTCTATAATATTTTAGGTATATATATTTTTAGAATTTGGAATAACTAATACATAGTTATCCGTTTGAACACAAACAATAAAATTCCAAAAATATCCATTTTCTCTATTGATACAAGATTCTAATAAGTTTTATTTCTATTTTATTAAAATCACATTTACTAAATTTAAGGTGAATCTACATACTGAAAATATAAAATATTCTATAGTTTATACTCTTAATTAGTCAATGCGAAAAACATTTGAAAACATTTAATGATAGAAAAAATCATATAAAGGGATACAAAAGATAATGTATGTTGTCATTCTGTCTGTAATAAAATGAATTACATAAATCAATTTCCCTTCTATATCAAAAAACTAAGCTCAAATATTCATATACATACTCATAAAAACATTATTTTAACATTTATATTGAAAAACATTTCTTATGAATTAATGAATGAAACATAATAATTATAAAGGTTTCAAACAAAACATCTGAACACAATATAAAAATTTCTTGAACATAACATTCATACAAAAATTTTCATATAAATTGTAAAATAATCATATTAATTTCATAAAATTTGGTATGAATATATTTCCATTAAAATAATTATTCATGTATGCCCATCTATACATCATATTCATAATACTGCTACAAGACCCCTAAGAAATGTAATAACATATTCTATAAATTAAAATACAAATCTTCAAATAAAAAATCATTATCCCATCCATTGGAGAGAAATATCGTGATCAAAAGTCATTTAAAATAAATATCTATGACCACACCAGAAATAAAACATAGATAATTTCTAAAATATTATAAAATATCATGTTTAATATATATACAGAAGAACATTCGATGTTCTTTTAAAAATAAGAAATTCATTTTTTGAAAGATTATAAAAAAATTCCCAAATAAGAAATAGAAATAATTTATTCATAAATAAAATTTAAAAAACTAGATGTATTTTATTATATAATTACTATCATGATGGAGGGAAATACCTTTCCTTCCACATAAGTTAAAAAATTTCATTCAATCTTCTTCATAAATAACTTCTTTAAAAATGTTAAAAATGAACATTTTTAAACCACTGTAGAGAATATTAAAAATAGCTTAAAATGAATCAAAAAAATGTATTTTCATTTTAATATATTTATTGAAATATTTTATGAATCATGGAAATGTATTAAAATTATTATAGAGAAAACCTTAAATCAATTTAAACTATGTTTTACTAAAAAACTATTAAATCAAGTATGAATTTCAATGTATATTCATTAACTCTATAATAAAATTTAATTAGTTTCATATTTTTTTCTTATAATTATCCAATTATTATTATCAGTTTTTTTATTTCCTTGTGTAATAATTTTATTAAATTAGTTAATATCTTGTTAGGTGTTTTGAGGATGTTCAGTTCAGAAACCTATAACAAATTCTATTGGTTGGACATGATCATATGGAAAATTGTTCAATAATATCATGAATATTAATCATAAAATAATTTTTTTATTTATTAAATATAAATTTGGAACCATCCATAAGATACATATATGAAAACTGAGTCACATCACATTAGGGGGGTAGTAGTTCACACATACAGCGATATAATTTTTCAATATATGGGAAGGTTGGTAAGTAAAAAATATATTATCTTCATAGGAATATAATTATGTGATATATATAATATATATTCATTATATATAACATTTTAACCATAAATATGAAGTGTTTTTTGAAAAACAACACATCAAATCTTCTAGGTGGTTATCAAAAAGTACAAAGGAGTGATGTTTTCATTTACCGTATGGTGAAAAAGGAAATAAAACTGACCTACACCAAAGAAATAATGAAAACATAATTATATGAGAGATAAAAATTATATTATTTATCAATGGTTATTAAAAGTTTTAGTAGATTAAAATAATAAATAAAAATAAAATAAATCTTTAATACTTATACTTTTTTTGATATCCTCATTTCGATGGAAATAAAGGCTTTTGAAGGAGAATTTTATTGGGGAGTCTAAAGAATAACATGCATGAAAATATTACAATATTAGATAAGTATTTAATTAATTTCAAAACAACACATGAATGTGTATTGTAATTTTTTAGAGGAATTTGAGTCTATTTACATAATTAAAATATTTTATTAAATATTTTCAACATTTCCCACCAAAAACATAATATTAGTAACCTTATTGAAATATATTAATTATATGAATCCATCAAATCATTGGGAAGGAAACTATAATTAACAAAAGATAAAATTCACATTAAGGGTAAAAATGGGAGATATCAATTGTAAAAGAGAATAAGTTGATTATAAACATATAAAACATAATCATGTTCAAGATCTCAAAAAAAAGTTTAAAAAAATATGAAAACTTAAATATTACACACCGTAATCATGTCTTATCAAAAATCATGACTAATTTAGGTGTCATATTTTAAGAACACGGTTCATCCCTTGAGGTACGAATCTTTTCGTTTCACATTGTACATAAGAAAATGGGGGAAAGGGAGGTCAAGGGCTTGTTGTAGGCCTGTTACATGACGTCACAAGGTGTTACATGCAATATCCTTTCTATAACACACTGTGTAATATGGGAACACTCCTCGTAATTTACAGTAAATCCCATGTAATGGTATGGCTAGAATCTATAGTGATATGGGGTGTAGTTTCTAGTTCCCGCCATGTAGATTTTTTTAAATCGGATAGTTGTGTTTTTTTAAAATGGATAGAACTGACCTCTATTTAAAGAAAAATATGACCAAGAAATCTAAGAATATGGTAGCCTCCTATTTCATTATCTGATTTCTGATTCAAACATCATCAGAGGTGTGTGATTCTCCTCTCTAAGCTCTCAATTCCACTTGATCTATTCTTCATGATTTCTTCTCTTAACCCAGTTATTGAGTCTTGAGTGTTTACGCTCATTTCCTAGATATATTATGTTAAATCTCAGATTAAAGGCTGACACTATATGAGGAGAGTGATAAAAATAAGACTGAGGTGGTCTCATTCCTTTCCCTAATTATCAATTTATTTATATATGTTGAAGTCATGCATGCCCATTTTTAGGATTCTTCTTAGGAATTTACCATTACTGTTTCTTATTAATGTTTATGTAATTGAATATAGTTTTTAAATATGTTTAATTTTTATATACATGATTTAGGACCAAATCATATTTGTGTCTCCCTTTGATTACCATTAATGGTCATTTTTCCTCAGTGTCCTAGGTGGCATGCCTTGTTTTCCCTTCCTAGGTTGTTAGAAATAGTTTGGATTGGAAAAATGGCATTTCAATTGTGTTAAATTGTAAGTAAATCGATTAAGGGTTTGAGATTAGTGACTTTACCCTTTTAACCAATTTATTCCTATTCTTTTAATCAATTTTGGAATGTTTTTTTTTTCATATTATGAACCTACCCATGTGAGTTATTTAATGCTAAAGGTGTGTAATAGTTTAAATAACATGATGAGATTGTTATATAAAATTCCAATTTGATTTGATTAATTTTGAACCATTTAATAAATTAAGGTATATGTATTTCTTGATATATGATATATTCCCACATGAGTTTATAAGTTTTGAGTCCATTAAATGCATTAATATACATGTGTTTCTTCTTATGTTAAATGATAGAGGTGTCAATAGAACTGGGTGAGCCATAGCCTTGGGTTAAATGGAATGGTCAGAATCATTTGACTATTTCACCTTATAACTTTGGTGAACCATGGATTTTGTTAACAGAAAACATTTAGAATCAATGAGGGTATTATCCTGAAAAGTATTTTAAGATAGAAGAATGTAGTGTTTGGGGACATGTAGAATTTATTAAATTTCATGTGAACCTTGAATAAAATAAAGGATACCAAGGACTATCTCTATTGGAATTTTTTATATGTCAAGAGTTTATATGTACTTATAATTTGAATGTTGAATGAAACGACTTAGGAAAAAAATTCAAAGATAAATAATAAGCTTGTATTCAGTCCTTACATATTATTTTTTTAGATTTTCTATTATGACATCAACTGTGATTTCTTTTGTATAGGGATCTTTAGGTCTAGGAAGGATCCCATGACTTATATAATTCATGGTAATTAAATATGTAATAAATATAAAATGAATGTAAATGGAAACTATTAACTGCAGAACAATTTAGTTTGAGTACTTCTTAGTTTACTACATTCGTTATTCTATACATCCTGTTATATATATTCATTGAAATATTGGCATAGATCATGGGTGGTTTCCTATTGTGATTTAGTCTCTTAAAAAAATCATGTTTTGTGCCCAAACATATTATATTGTTGCAGGTTTCTATAAGGTTAAGAACACATTTATAGGTAATTCATTTGTTTTTGGAAGAAGGGGATCATGAGACCAAGATGAAGATTCTAATGCTTCTGAATTTCTTATGATCCATTTTTTACTATTGGTACATATTTTTTTATTACTACAGTGTAACCAATTTGGGTTTTTTTCTTAGAACATATAATATACATCATCATATTTGTATACTATGACATCTGGTAATTTATATTTTCATTCTTCAACTATTTAATTCTATTTTATTGTATAACTGCTTCTTCTATTGTTTTATTATTTGATCCAACAATGTAATAATCATCCAATGAGGGACTAGGTTAACCACTATCACCCCTAGGACCTCACTTCTATTCATTATCCTCTAGAAATTTGAGAAATGTGCTTGAGGCCATGTGGAAAATAGTGTTCGGATCACTATTAGGTGTCATCCAGACCCAAGAAATTACAAAAATCAATAATAGTCATTCAACATTCATAAAATTGGCTAGTATAATCATAATAATAAGTATTCATAGTCTTTTTAACATAGCTATTTGTATTCATTTCAATCCAAACAATTGTGGGAAAAGCCTGATGTAATAACAGTCCCATATAAAATCTTAAACTTATCCTTTCAAAATAATTTTCATGCAAAATATTTTGACAATATCTAAAAAACAATTCTCATGCTTCAAAATGTGATCATATCCTTTCACAATCATGTTTTCATGACCCCCTCCCTCTAAATATTTCCCTCGTGAGCTGGAACTAGATAAAGAGAGAAAACGATCCTCGATTCCCACATCAAGTAAGCCTCGTTTTTCCAATTATCAAAAATGGTATTTAATTTCTTGAAATGGGAGTTCTTATCATTTTTATATGAAAACAACGTCGAGATATTAGATGGTCTATCTCAAAACAACTCTAAGAAATATATAATAGAAAAACTAAAATTCCTTCTCACACACATATTTTCAAATATAAATTTTATAATTACATTAAAATGATCCAATGTATATACCGAAATTAATAAATCTATGAAGCAACACGATAGTGGTCCCCAAGTCAGAGATAGTAATACCCACCACAGTCAGCATAGTCATACTAGACACTAGAATGTATTATTATAATTTATGGTGTGAATATGATTATACTCATTCGGATAACTAAAGTCTCTCGTTCATAAGTGGAGACACATACTAATTCCCCTGTGAGAAAACAAAAGATACCAACATCACCTAAGTCATACTAGCCATCACAACCACACAATGGAATTATAAAAAATTGACACTAGTAATGCAAAGTAATATTTCAATATCATTGATCAAAGGGTTACCCATGCTACTTTAACACTAATTATATTCTCTCTCACCCTAATAGAAAATGTCATGGTGCACCCACCTCTTCTAAAAGTACAACATCACAACCTTCCCCCGCACACATGGTCTGGACAACCACGTCCTTCCCATAGATACACGGGACACATACCATGTCACATCCCAAAAACACCTTATAAATAACAATGCACTTCATCTTAAAGATACAATGGAAACCACAACACATCTTAACCCAAGGATAGCTGTGAAACTAAAACTCTCCCACACACACATGGGCATTACAACCCACTACCATCCCCAAGGATCTTGGGTTGTCACCACAAGAAAGAGGGAGCAGGGAAGGGAAGGGGTCTATCCATCCATCCTCCCACTGGGATGTTTGGGAAAGACACTCACCACCCTGACAATGGGGGTTTTCATAACAATGTTCTCAACGGGGGTGGAGTGTAAATAAAAAAAGGAAAATACATTAATTTATATATAGTATCAAACAATAAATACCAACATCTGGGTCCTTAATATAACACAAAACCACGCTAAGATTCTTCCAACTCTATTACTACCTCTAAATTCATTAATTAATAACAACAATAGTCACTTCAAAATCTGATAAATGAAATATATCCACAACCAGCCACAACTCAAACATAACTTCCAGTAAAAACATTTAACGCATTATCATTCTTTATTAAATAATAAGTTATCCATTCTATCCGTACTTAGAAAACTACTAATTAAATTATGCAAAAATCCACATAGAATAAACCTTGTAGATGAAAAAAGAATAATTGAAAAGAAACTGGTTTCATATTTCCACTCTATTTAAGACCCATACCCACCACTTCCATCAACATTCTTCATATCTATCCTCCCACAATCTAACCAACAACATATATCCAATCCTGAAACACACCTCATAATAACTAACCGGTCATATCTTCTATATAACAGGACCACACCTAGTAATATAAACAAAGAACAACCTGAATCTTTAGCCACACTACTCAAACACTTCAATTCCATTTTAGAATTATTCAATATCTCAAGCTAAGATTCCATTACACTAATGATACCACCCCAGAAATATCCTATCCCACAACCACATCACCACACATCCCCACAAGGCACAATAAAAAACAACTCCACCCACAACACATATCCACACCAATAAATCACGGAACATTGTGATTTAGTAAACACGTATTCTTTAAATACATTTTGATAATTCAAGGTTTATCACAAGAAAGTTTTTTCTTGAGGAATCCATTTATTTAACATAATATATGTGTTTAAACAATTTCTAATACACTCTATCATTCGTAGAGGAACAATAAGAAACACCCATAAGAAATAATAGATGAGAAAAAAAATACCACAAATAGACAAGATTTTCAGTAGGTGTGTAGCCTATAAAGATATTAATATCGATAATCAATAAAACAGAAGCATGTGTAGATTTTTCCCAGAACATGTTTATTAGATTAAATCCAATTCAAAAAACATTATTAAACATATATTCACATACCTTGACATGGAAAATAATATTAAACCCACATTTCATGATAAATAAATTAAAAAAGATGATGGGATCCCTACTTGAATTAATAGTCAACCAACAACTCCTCATAGAACCAAAATATGTGGTAAACAAGATGTATGAGGAACCTATAGGGATACTCAATCCAAGGGGATCACCACAATTCCATGATCTCTTGGAGAATAAGGGTTCATGACACTCCCCCTCACCATGGGGATATAGAATAAACTAATGAAGGAATGATTTCTTACGTTTAAATATCAGATCCAAGGATTGACGGATACAAAACAATTTTGATATCCCTATTAAATGTGGATCTGGACTATGTATGTTTGACTAACATAAATCCTCCTGATATTTAGAAATATTAATGATATATTTTAAATCCTTTTAAATAGATTCAAAAAAAATTAAACATGGTTTAAAATTCATTTTTCTCCAAATAAACTATTAAAGGGGATAATCTAGAAAACCAAGAGGAAACTGCAGTTTTGAAAAACTATTAGAAATGACACCATGTTTGGTGAGAAAGAATATCCAGTCACCATTGGATGAGTCACCATTGTGTGACACACTATTGGATGAGTCCTTGATGGGACCACCCATTGTTAAGTCATCAACCCGGCTCACAAATTCTACTCACATACACAACCTAACGAGGCCACCAACTGGTTCCACCTACCAACACCACCTACCGACACCACATACTAACACCATATACCATTAGTGAGTCACCATTTTGAGTCACCAATGGGATATACCATTTTTAGTCACCATTGGGAAATATTGGTGGATGACCCCCCACCCCCCGTAAGATGAGATACCATTAGAAAAACATGATATTTGGAAAACTACTAAAATGAATCATTGTTGTCTCCTAGAACACCTAAAACACTAGAGTTTCCAATGTAATAGACCAGGGATGTCTGGGACATTATATCATATAACTCTCATCATATTCCTCTCAAAAAGAATTCAAAACTCATCCAAAAGGAAAATATTGGTCTATTTTACCACCTTGGGGGATACATCTCAAGGATCTTGTTATACTTGAAACACCCTACCGACAAAAGCACATCATGTTCAATGTTTAAAAAAACCTCATTTTTTGAAACATTGAGTGAAAAATCAACATCCATGAACACCTCCTCCGACATCTATCGCCCAAACCTACCATAAGACACATCACACAAGCACCACACCCGTGCCATCTGAAGCACATGAATCAGGGAATTCTTTCATCTATGTAATGATACTATATGATTTTGGTGGAACTAACTTGAATGAATGGTTTTAATCACATAAAAATTAATACATATTGATTAAGAATCTTTCCGTACATTTACAATTCTAATATACTATAAACATTACAGAATAAGGAAACAACTTATCTTATAAAAAAGGATCAATAATTACATTACAAAGGGAAACACAATAAGGATGTCTCAGAAAATCTATGTGCACTAGGAACACATTTGGTCCACTCAGTCACAAGTACTTTTATCTATTTCACCATGCCTACATTGAAAGAAACCCAAGGGAATGTACCATCCATGAAACACATTCTCCCGAATATCATGGGTCTCTACTGGAGGCTCCACGAACGTCATGTCATTTTAATCATCCAACTCTCCCTAGTCAATTAAATGAGGGTCATTATAATAATACAGAAAAAGATTAGAGACATGAAATGAATCATGGATTATCTCCAAATTTAGTGGTAGATATATCTAGTATGACACCATTCCATCCCACTCCAACACCTTAAAAGGCCAGTTGTACCTTGGTAAAAGCATTCTCCCTTTTCCAACACTCCACATCCCACGTTGAGGGGAAACATTCAAGAACACATGGTTCCCTACCATGAACTCCAATGGTATCCTATTCTAATTAACATATGACATATATATGTCTTGTTCTTCCTTTATCATTTCACAAACAAGATGTAGCTTCTCGGTGGTACTCTACAACACGTATGAACCATGAACAGTTGCATCCCCAACTTCTATCTAGCACAAGGGTGAACGAAACACTCTTCTATTAAAATAATCAAAAGGATTCCTAAAAATGTAATATTGGTAGATATTATTGTCTGATAACTCTTCTAGGGGAAATTTTTTCTCCCATGATCCACCATTGTCCATGATGCACACCAGAAACAAATCCTCTATTCTCTGGATAGCATGCTTGGTCATCCCATATGTCAAATTTTGGAAGGAAATGTTGAGGCATAAATGAATGAAAGTGTCATGTTTTTATCCCCTCTAAATTTCCTAGAAAAAACATGTATCCCGATCCGAGATTATGGTAATAACTCAACGCAGCTGCACCATCTCATCCACAAAGCACTTTTCCATGGTATCCACAATGCCCGACATAGTGATCGATAAGAAGTGAGACAATTTATTTAGTCGGTCTATAAATACCAATATATAATCACAACCTCCCTATGAGTTGGGAAATACTATGAAAAAAATCCATTGATATTGCATCCCACATTAACTTAGGATCATCTATTGGATTATATAAACTATCGGGTAAATGGTGCTCAACCTTCACCTACAGTAACACTAATTACTAATCCAGAAACATGGCTACCACCTGTTTCAGTCAGGGCCACCAAACATATTTTCTCAATCCATGGTACATTATAGAAGTTCCCATGTTTACCACAATGGGTGACCTATGAAACTCATGGATATCTCCTTTGCACGTCACCACTAGGAAAAAATTAATCCCACATAATATCATCTGATTTTGACCACCTGTAGGCCATCCATCCGTAGCATCACCATGGCCAATGAAATTGTGTATCATCTATACCTATGACTCTCCCCACTAAGAAACCTCCACCACCTAAATCAGAGAATAACTCACTATCAACTGAAATAGGTATCTTCTCCCATAAACCATTTTTCCATCCATGGTCATGTTTGATTAATCCTTCATCGCCTTCCATGCATCCATAGATTCTAAAACTACTTCTTTATTTGAATTTTTGATCAACAATTTTGCCTTAATATTTCCCTTTATTGAGGCATAAAAGATTTTAATGTTGTAGTCCTAGAGATACTCTATCCACCTTTGCAATCGCAAGTTGAGATCAGGATGGAGAAATATGTAACTGAATCATTTGTGATATGGGAAGACAAAAATTTTCCCCACAATGGGGAAATGTAGAAAAATCATCAGCAAAGAATGACTATTTCTACATACAGATAATGGATGGAATTGTTACGTTGGGGGGGATATAACCGAGATGACCATATGAAATCACTCCCCACTATTGTATCAGTAAACATCACAAAACCTGATAAGAAGAATCACAAAACACCTAGAACATCACCCATTCCTATAGAAATAAGAGTAATGAATCGATGAACTAGTTCCCTTTAATATAGCCAAATGCTACCTGCCACTACTCACTCCACAAAAATCTTGTTTTGTTCTAGTTAAAGAGGTCAATATAGCTGCAACATGAGATAAATTAGGTACGAATATCTGGTAATTTCCCGCAAAGTGAGAAATCTATGAACCTCTACCATGTTCTTGGGTACTGACCAAGAAAAAACTACTTCAAACATTCATGAGTTAACTTCCACACCCATCTGTGACAAAAATTGTCTATGGAGGTACACTGATCAGACCAAAAAATACACTTGGGAAAAATTATATAGATTTTGTGGCATCAAATAACCTATAAGATGGTAATGAGATTCTAGATATGCTCCTCATATCCCATTGAGAAGATCATGATATCATCGATGAATATGAAAATGAACGGGTCCAGAATCTCATGAATGGTAGAGTTCATGATCCCCAATAACATAATTGTTGCATTTGTAACACTGAATGACATATTCATGAGCTCTAAGTACCCATACCATAACTTGAAATCAGTCTTCGGTATATCACCATCCTTCACCCGCATCTTACAATACTCAAAATTATGATCGATCTTAGATAACCACCATTCTCCCCTAAAATTTCTAAAATATCATATATCCTCAGGTTAGGTTAATTATTCTTGATCATTACTTGATTCAACTTACGATAGTATATGCACATCCTCAGCCCTCTATCCTCTATTTTCTCAAATATGGATGAAGCACCCCACAGTGACACAATATGATAGATAAATACCTTATTAATCATATAATATATATAAATCCATGAATCCCACAACTCTGAAGGTGTCACCTAATAAGGATCTATCAAAATTTGAGAAGCACAATGCTACAAGTCTAGCCCAAAATCAACATAACGTCAAGGGGGTAGAGTTAGATCCTCCACTGGGAAGACATCAAATAACTCCCCAAAAACACTAGGACCTCAACCATCTCTCCATCCAAGGATTTCCCTAATAACTCAACCAACAAGGAAAGAAGGGGACCATTATGCTGACTTCCCATATAATAAATCCTCTCACCAATGAAATCCACACACTGGCTTCCACATCTGAAAACATGAATCTCCCAGGGAAGAATTCAATAATAGAAATCATAGAGTAAAACTAGTCAATGTTAAGGATGACATTGTATGATTGAATTTGTAACCATAAAATATCTTGATGGGACTGATGAAAAACCATCATCATTCTACATCCCTGGTATACATCATACAAGATAGTCTATCCATCATCTAGAATCCTCAACACCAGGGAAATAAAAATCCTTTCTATGTCTTGTCACAGAGCAAGGGAATTTCTAATTCAAACCAAGGATTGAGGTGATCCATAATCAAACAAAGATCAAGCATGTGTATTGAAAAAACTAATCGTACCTCGAACTATCTATGTACCCCTTAGAGAAGCTACCTCTGCTACGTGAAACTGACCACACCTAGCTCCACTAACCCTCCTCTGATGACATCCTCCTCAACCATGCCCATTTTGAGGTCCCTAAGGGACACCCTATGGTCATACCAAACCTTCTCCATCTCCCCTTGGTGGATCATGAGCCTTTATTCCCTAATTATCATACAAATAAGATGAAAACTAATAATAAGGATGACGCTAAACCTTCCCACCGCCACAATGATGAGCTCAAGAAGCTTCTAGCCACTATGTCTGAAGATGCCCATATAATCCAAATATAAAACACACTAGTCCCAAACCCATATGATATGTATGACGATAAGAAGGTTGAAATGGAAACTACTGAGTTCACCTCCCCACCAATCATAACATTGAAGGCCCTAGCACTGGAGTCATATTGCTGATAAACATTCCCTTCGACGAATAGGGATGATTCCACTCTCGTAGTAGACCTCCTTGTGAGTGAATCCTTTCAACTACCTTACCCTTCTTTTGTAAATCCATGTATGTCATCAAGGTAAATTGAGTAACCACATACTAGAGGGAATGATGAGGTGTCTCATCCAGGAGTCTCACACGAGACTCCTCATTCTAAAAGATATTTGTCAAAAAAAATGAAGGATATCCTTCAATTTGATCCCCATATCCCATACTGACATACTACCATGCTTGAGGGAGAGAAACTCACTATTTTTGTCAGCCTTCATTGTTAAATAATGGAATTATTCTTAGTACTCCTTTACAAAAATTTCCCACAAAACATCAGCCTCCTTCCTCCCCTAGGTAAATCATTCGCCACTGATGGGAAACTCCCCACATCTGGCTCAACACCAAGGGAACCCAGCAATCTGTTAGATCTGAGATCAATATGAATATGATGAAAAGATCATTAGGATTACTCTCTATATCCATGTTTAAATTTCTACCCTCGTACTTCCCTAGATTCTTTCATTTGAATGCTCAAAATTTATTTTTCCACTAGTGGTCCTCCTCCATTGGGTCAATCCACATTGGATTAACCAGGTCAGCCTGTTGAGTCTCCACTACCTATACAACATGTGTAGGATGACATAGTTCCATAGCTGAAATGGAAACATGGAATTATAATCCATAGTATTATGAATTATAATTGAAGTTCATTTTAAATAATTTTATTATTATTCATTACACATTTTTCTAACACACCAATTCAAACAATAAAAAAGTCATTACAATGCATGTACCATTTCTAGGGTCACTACCCTACAAATGGTTATCTAAACATGGCCATTCGGTAGGCATAGAGTCATTGCATTGAACCACTAGGGGGGGGGGGGTTAAAATCCAGTTTCATAGTCAGTCTCCCCTAGCCTATGTCACATTCAAAGATCACCTAACACTATTTCCTTACCAACTCATGAAATTCTCACTATGCCTATCTCCAAACACCTTCCTACCCATCTAACATCAGCTCTAATACCATCTCCCTACAATGATTCCCCTCCCAATCTGGTAATATAAAACGATAGGTAATGACCTCCCCCATGAGTTCCACCTCTAGTGGGCTTCGGGGTGGATAAACCACCAATGGTATAGAATCTCAGAAAATGGGAGGCATTCCATTTTTTAATAAAATGATATTGCGAGATAAGATGGTCCATAACAAATCAACTCCATGGACTCTATAAAATAAAAACTAAAATCCATCCCACATGCATGTTTTCAAATAATACTACTACAAAAAAAATGTGAAGATCCAATGTAAATACAAAAAAAAGAAAATCAATGACCTTGAGGAGGTCCAAAGTCCATGTTAGTAATACCAAACATGGACTACATATGCCTCCTAGAAACCTATGAGATATATTCAATGTTAGTATTAGAATACTAGTATAATTAGTATAAAAACCCATGTCCTTATTCCCAAGTGGAGAAGCATACTAATTCCCCTATGAGAAAATAGTCTAAACCAACATTACCTAACAAGGTATACGATCAATCCAACCCTCACCATGTAACCAAATTAATGTAATGTAACATAGTGGAACATAAATTTTAGGGTAACCCACACCACTTTCCCATTCATTATCTACTATCACACCCTAATTGTAAACGTCATCATGCTCCTGCCACTTCAAAAAGTACCATATCACAACCCTACCACACTCACCTTAGACTTACAACGTGTCTCACAACCATGGAAAATGAATCTCATCACATCTCAACCACACACAACTGGAAGTCATGACCATGTCTTGATCATAGAAACATGGTACACATAACACGTCATATCCCAAAAACACCATGGAAATAACAATACATCTCATCCTGAAGACACTTGGGAAATAAAAACTCATGTCATCCTAGAGACACATGGAAAAACACCACTCTCCACCACACACCAAGGCCTCAAAAACCACTACATGGATGAAGGATCGTGGGATATAACCACATGAAAGAGGGATAAAGTATGGGGGGATGGCCATTCATCCATCCCCCCTAGTTTTTTAAGGATATATCCCCTCCCCCATGATAATGGGGGTGTTCGGAACATTGTTCACAATTAGGGTGTCTTTCCTATAGAAGAGATAGGGAAAATAAATTTATGTATATATAGTACCTTACACTGAATCCCAACCTATGGGTACTCAATCAAACACCATCCGCCCTATGATACTACCAACTCTAAGACAACCTCAAAAAAAAATTTAACAACAACTACAGTCACATCAGTAGTAGACAAACTAAATCCATCCGCAAGAAGACACAACTCAAAAATATCCCCCCATGTAAACTCATTTAACCAATTATAATTCATTATTAGGGAACCATTTAATCATTCCATCCCTACCAGAGAAACTACCAACAATAGAGAACAAAAATCTGAACAATATAAACCTTTTAGAGGTAAAAGAGCAATAGTAATGAAGCTCTCCTCATATTTCAACATCATTTAACACCCATAACGACCAATTTTATCATAATTTTTCAAAGTCATTCTTACCAATTAATCCTCAAACAAAAAATACCCCCAATATGCATCCAAACGTCTCAAGAAACTTCATCACAACCATCCCTACATCCATATTGTATAAAAACACCACACCCAGTAACATTAACATAGAGATACATAAACCTTCATCCTTGATGATCAAAAACTATGAATACATTCCACAATAATTCAATATATCAAATTTAGATTCCATTACATAACCCCTACCACACTATAAATTGTCCAACTCTCAGCCATAGAACCATAAATCCACACAAGGGACAGTAAAAAAATACAACCACAACACATATCCACACCAACAAAGATATGTGTATTAATATTTTGAAAAGGGTCATTATTTAATTACAATATTTATGTTAGGGTCTATCACAAAGCATGTTCAATAGTGAGGTATAAATTAATTTCACCGAATATAATTGGTTAACCAATTTCATATTCATATAGTTATTAACATAAAAAAAAAAAAAATCCACAATCTATCATAGATTCACAAACAAATACAACCAATGGAAACAATTTTCAATAGGAATATAGCCTATACATAATTCAATATCAATAAAATAACAAAATAATGTGTCACTCTTTTCTAGACCATGTTTATTATTTTATATCCTTTTTTATTTTCTTTATTAAATGTGGTTTCAACTAGCTTAACATAGGAAACATTTATACAACAACACTACATGATACAAAAATTAAAAGAGATGAAGGAATACAAACTTGAAAGAAAAAACTATCGACAACTCCTCTTAGCACCAAAATAGGTGTTACGTAAGTATGAGGAGAAAACTCTATGAATATGTGGTCCAAGGGGTTCCAAAAAAATGAATGCTCACTTAAGGAAGAAGGGTTCTGGGAGAACCAATAACTAGGAGAATAGAGATGGAATGAGAAAAGGAATTTTGTTGGCTTTAAAGGGCCAGATTTGAGACTCGTGGAATATGAAACCATTTTGAACTCTATAATAAAAATCATTATTGAATACGAGTTTTTGACAAAAATAATTCATCCAGAGTGTTCGGAAAATTAACGATATATTTTATATCCATTGAAATGTCTTCAAAAACACATAAACAGGTTTTTTAACTGATTTTCATTACATAAAAATTTAAAAGGGAAATTTTAGAAAAACTATAGAAAACTAGATTATTTAAAAATGTTTTGAAAAAACTCATCATTGGGTGAGTCACTATTGTGAGTCTCTGATAGATGAGTATCTATTGGATGAGTCGCTATTTGGTGACTCACAATTGTATGATTCACGGAGGTGACTCACCAATGCCACTCACTGACACCACCTTCCAATGACACAATCTAGTGCCACATACAGACACCACCTACTAAGGAAATCATCCAACACCACATACCAATTCCACCTACAGATTAAAACTATTGATGTTACGTACCATTATAGATTCACCATCATAATTCATCAATGTGACTCACTATTCTGGCTCATTAATGGGTCCTAGTGGTGCATGAGGCATCGTTAGATGAGCTACCATTAAAAAAACTATATTTTTTTAAAACTCCTTATATGAGTCAGTGTTTCCTCCAAGAACACCTCAAACACAATTTTATTATAATGTAATAGAACTGGTAGGATTATCCCATTAAATATGTCCACTCATATCGTCTTCATCCGATAAGATATCAATATCAACTTTTCGACTACAATGGATGTATTTATGGACCCAACCATCCCATAATGAAAACCATAAATCTATATTCCTTATTACAATTAAAAAATTATCAATTTATCATATAATAACTTCTGACAATGAGACAAGTTTTGTAAACCTTTAATCATTTAACTATAACATAACCCATGGTAATGAAATTTGTTTCATAATATTATACTTAACTCATCATCATCATAACAGAGAAATATATGGGAAGTGTACAATATCATATGAATATTTACCCAGTGATTTGTAAAAATAGTTATTTTTTCTAAATAGATGAAAAAAACCTTAATAAGATAATTTTTACATTTCATTATTAATAAGGAATATGCACTTTTACTTCGGTATCCATAAAAACATGTACAGAATATTGGGAGGAATCATTTCATTAAAAATAAAATTTGAAACATATAATGAAATATTTAACTAATAGTTTACTATTGACGTATAAAATCCATTCATGTGGTAAATGATAAAACAATTATTCAGTTTCATATACTATAAATATTCATAAATAACAATTTAAAAATATTGAAAAAATTTATTGTTACACATTTGATTTTGAATTAAAATATGGTTAAAATTATTTTATAAAATATTTTGATTATAAAAAAATATATAATTTATTTTTTATAACGTGATCATTAAAGATATAAATTTCTTAACAAAGATGATATAATTTTACTTATTTAAACAAATTTCACATTAATTTTATCTATTATATAGAATAAAACTGTATTATTAGATGAAAATTAAATTAATAAAAAATGTATAATAAAATATATGTGGTTTTAGTTATAATATCCATATAATTACCAATAATGAATATTTATCCTAGAAAATCCCCAAAAAAATAGATTTAACAAAAATCCCAAACTGTAATCTCATATTGATTAATGTGGGTTCAATAATAATATGTAATAAATAAATATCTAATATAAATCTATTAAATAATTATATTAATAAATAAAATAATTTTAATAATTTTTTTAAAATTAAATATTTTCTTCCATTAACAATTCTTCTTTAAAATTGACATTCAGGTAAAAATTGTTCAATTTTCTATGCATGTTGTGGTATGGTGGTTCTATTATTTACCTATTTCATTGGATAACATAAAATATATAATATTAATAATTATATACTTATATTATTTGTTAATTATATATACTTTCAGAACTATTTCTATAATTTTGTGATGAAAATTGAATTATATCATTTTTTTAGACTGTAGTCCATATGTACGAACGAGTGATATTTCCATTTTTGATTTCTGGAATGAAATAATAGTAAATAATTAATAACCTTTACTGGATCATTATTATATAATAAATATAATTTATATTAATTATATTTATCCTTAATAGTATCCATTTAAAACATAAATTAAAAAAATAAAATCACTTCATGGTGGTGGTTTTCCAAACGTATGCATGATCAACAATATTGTTTCCAAAAGATAAGAATATATAATTATATTTATGTTATTATAATTAAAAAATAATAATATTATAATGAATATCATATATAGAACTTATATCTATCATAATAATCAACCATATATATGGTTATATAAAATTAATCATATCACTACATATAGACGGTAGTTTACACATACTAATGAGAAATATTTTCATTTCTCATTTGCTAGTTTGGAGATGTAAAATGGTTTTCACGTAATAACAATTACATATTATTATATTAATTATATTATAGAAGTTAATTTAGGATTTTTAAAAAATATTTATTCGAAGTAAATGAATATCGAAACTTTAAAAAGATGTGTAACAACATATACCCTTTCTTTGAGAAACCTCCTTTGAATCTTTTTCACAAGGGCCCATTGGTTAGTATTTTATGAATATGGGAACCAATATGAAATATATTGGGGTTATTATAACATATTAGGGAATATATTTGTATTAATAAATGTCTCATTTGGTGTGGATTAGAGAGTGTATGGGGTTCTATTTTATAATTTATGTGTGCATTAAAAGAAGAAATTATTAATAATATTAGCATATAATAACATCACCCTCCTGGGAAAGTGGACCCATATTTGATCATTTTAAAAAATTTGATGATGTAGAATAAAAATATATTTATACAATATGATTTATACAAGTTTTAATGTCATTTTTACCATTATATATTTTGTTTAACCCCTCAACATCCCCTTATAACCATTAAAATATTAATGAATATATGTTTATGTTACTATTCATAATGACAAAAAATCATATGGATATTATTTCCTGAAATTATTTTTAATTATTATGAAGATTTATATAATTATATAATATTACAATTCTATTAGTTGTATATATTAATTTTAAAATAACTGTGTAAAACACAACGATACCATTTTTTCTCAATGATTTTATAGAATAATGCCATCTTTACTTTCATTCCATTCCATAAATAACATATTAAATGGATGATAGAATATTATATAGAAAATATTATGACAAATTTATGTAAAATATTTTATCAATAAATATTACTGAAATTAATTTTCCAAAATTAAAATTATAAACATAAAAAGGGATTAAAATCAAAAACAATTTACCTTCACATTATTTTATATTAATATCTATTCTATTGAGAAGAAATTCATTAATTTTATACATATGTATAAAAACATTTATCATAATATAGTTATATTCATTCATACATACCAATACAATGAATAATTGATAATTTTAGAATTAAAAAAATAATTCAATATTATATTGTGGTTCTTTTAAAATCATTGTTATTATGTAAAGAATGCTATCATGAATGAAAAATTTATTTCAAGAGATATTTATAATACAATATTTGTGGACTATATTCTACAACATTTATTAGAATTTATCTATTGTAATTTCATCACTCTGATATTAACATATGATGATCATTATATCCTATCCTTTCCCTTAGATCTCATATATCTTCTTTAAAATTATTATTTTACGATAAATAAAATTCTTGATGACTATTCATGTTTTATTGGAATTTCTCTATCTAATATAGATTTATGAAATTTTATTTCTCACATGGGATATTGTGATCTAGTGGTGTTACCTCTACATTCATTAAACAAGGAGGATCCGATATGTACTTCCTCAATGGATATACATGTAATAGATAAAGAACATGAGAGAGATTCCGTGGATGTTCTAAGGGATGATAAACTATCTCAATATGTTGTCTAATTATGATGCGATATATATATAACTAGTAAATATATTTCCCTTCATTTATAAAATCATAGACTTATTATTTGTAGATATTCATAGGAATTTTTTCTCAATAATAACAAAATCATGATCTCTGCTATTATTTTTAGCATATCTTTTTTTTCAAATGTGTGATACCCTGATGTGTTGTTGAAAGGATCGAACTATAATATATCATCTATTTCCATGTATTCATCTCTAAATTTTTTTGTATTTGAGCCTTGGAGACGGGGTAATGTTCATAGATCAGGTTCCTTTGTTAGACTAAATTATTTAATGACTAAGGATATATATTGGATTTAATTAATTGAGTCTAGGTTTGAAAGGTTTAAGGGTTTCACCGGTTCTTGGTAAGATGAGATGATTTAAAATGATTTGGGTTGTAAAATATTAAATTGGGATGGAAATGGAATTTCATGAAATTTACACATCATGTTAATGGATTCCACATCGTGTAATTTTTTATAGGGCTTAACAAAATTAAACTATGATGATGGTTTTTTTGGTCAAAACCAATAAAAAATTTACACATACATGTAATTACATTACACAATGTGTAAATGTATGAAATATTATTTTAAACATGATATTAATTTTAATTATAATATGATTTATCTTGAGAACCAATCCTCTCGACCATATGTAATTCTCTATGCAATATTGGTGTCCCAACAACCTTTCCTAACATTTTCATTGTGTTTTAAATCCATGGTAAGTTCCTTTGTGTAGTCTTATTCATTATTCCCTTTGGTTCTGCAACCATTTCATTCAAATACATTAGATGAATATTTTTCTAGTTTAGATCTTGTTCAGTTTTGATCTAGGAACCTCAATGCAGTCATCTGAACCTTTTTACTCATGGTTGTTTCTATGGGAAGCATTGTTGGATGATCAGTTAAATGTTTGGAGTCTAAATCTTAACCATGCAGTTCGATAAATTACAAGTTTATTAAATATCATGATTTTACCATTATTATGTGTGGCCATATCTACCAATTAAATAAATGATATTATTTCTTAATTTTGTTTGGCCTCAAATAGATTTATAATTAGATTATTGATTAGAGTATGTTTATCATTAGATGGGAACTGGGGTGATTTCTTATTATAGAATCCCTCAATTAAGGCTTATATCTTATTCACATAATTTTTAATAAATGTTTAAATTAATTTCAAGGCGAATATGAAATAATAAGAGTAATTATATTAATTAACAACTATTATATGTGATGTGATATTGATATATCCATGATTTATGACAGGAATTGTGTTCTATGCATTAATCCTTATATATCGGGCTTGATCATTGCACTAACACACATGTATTCTTTAATTTTGATTTTGAGTAGGATCATCCCAGTCCCATGTGGTTATTCTTATAGAGAGTGGGTTATTCCAAGACCCATGTTGTAATTAATATAGGGACTTGACATGGAATACTGAAATGATTATAGGGATTTGACCCAGAATGATATAATGCTTATAGGGAATTGACCCAGATTTTTGTTACCAGACCATGGTTTTATGATTGTGGTTTTATTGGTTGTAATACATGCTCAAATATATTATAGAATAGATCCAATGTAGGTCGCTATTTTATTTATTTAATTATTGAATTAATTAATAGATTTGTTCACCTATTTAACCCTTATACTCCTTATCATATTATTTTGTTTAAACACAGTGGTGTCAACCAACAATGTTTTACTCACACCATAATTGGGACACCATTTGGAAGATGAGAAGATTATGTGGATGGAAAATTGGACGATGGAAAAAGTCCTTGCTATTGATTTCTTGTTTGTTGTTGGGTATGATTTTGGAGGTGGGACTTACAAGGGGTTTGGTTTCCAAGTCTTTGATTCTTTAATTTTATTTTTATGGTATTTTCATGTATTGTTCTAGTGTGAATGTTTGATAAATTTTACCACGCCATTATAGTGGTCCTTCTAAAATTTATTGGAATATTTTTTATTTTTTTATTATGTAATGTTTACACTCTGATCACTTCAATTTTTTTATGAATTATTAAATTATTATAACAATTCATACTAGTGGGTATAGTCTCCAACTATAATATTCAAAACTCTACTACTAGATGAAATCCATTTTTGTATGGGGTTGTACACTTGATATCTCATAACCATCCCTTTCTGAAAATGTGAGAGAATGCCTGAATGGGGGATGTTACAATGTGATATTAGAAGATCATTCTCTATTTTATTTTGACATACTATTTTTGGAATGGTAGAATTATTATTACGATGTGTTAGAACATGGAAATGAGCTTGTTCATGGGAGAAGCTAACCCATTCGTGATGTTAAATCTGTGTACCAATGGATGGAATTTTTGTTTATATTTTGTGGTTATTATAGTTGATGTTATTTCACCATTATAAATTCAAATGTTTCAAATACTTGAAATTTCCATGTATTTTTTAATTATATGGGAATTTTATGAGTCCATGAAAATTGACGGCACGTGATTCCGGGGGCCGATGTGCATATAATGAATGTCTAAACTTTTTTGGTGAATGTTCAGTAAATGTGCGAGCAAGTTTTTGTAACTTTTGAAACAGTGCTCAATATTTAAATATGTTAGCACCGTTGAACAGGTAGTGCTGGTATTTTCTAGAGAAGACTTTCACCTCGACGACAGTTGGTCGAGGGTGAATGTTAATTTTTTGGTTTTTTGTGAAAGCATAAAATAATATTAAATTTTGTAACATTTTATTTAATTTTACTTTGGAGCTCCCATGTAGAGGTTGAGAGATGTGGACCACCTGAACTAAAACCTCCCAACATAGGTTATGGTGGTGGGGACCACTCGAGCCAAACCTCCCACGTGGGTTATGGTGATGGGGACCACCCGAGAGATAAACCCCCTCGAACTCTCCTCTTAATGGAGAGAAACCTTTTGACCACCCAAGCCATACATTGATCACTTTGTGGTGGTCTTCATTGATGAAATTCTTATCTACATGAATACTAAGGAGGCACATGCCTATCATTTACTGTTAGTACTTGACACACTCTGAGAACACCTGATTTATGGTAAGCTCTAGAAGTTCCATTTATATGTCTGAGAGGTTCAATTTCTGGGATATGTCATATTTGAGGTTGGAGTTGCAGTGGATCCATTGATGATTGAGGTTTTACCTTATTGGGACCCACTAAGGATTGTGACTGAGGTGCAGAGTTTCTTAGATTTGGCTGGATACTACTGGTGATTTGTGCCATATTTCTCCAGAGTTTCAATACCAATATTAGCATTAACAAAAAAGGGGAAACCCTATGTGTGGTCAGAGAGAAGCCTGCAAAGTTTTTAGGATCTGAGTCAGAGGATGACTAGTGCCCCTATCTTAAGGCTTCTAGAGGAGGGCATATGGTATGTATTCTATAGTGACACATCAGGGACTGGACTCAGATTTTTCCAGATGCAATAGGGAGCGGTGATCACGTATAGTTCTCAACAGCTCAGACAACATGAGAAAAACTACACTACTCATAACCTATAGTTTTCCACACTGTTCTTCGACATGATTATGTGCTGACATAACTTGATGGGTGATTATTTTACAGTATAGTCTGATCAAAAGAGTCTTAGGTATATCTTCTCTCAGAATTATTTGAACCTAAGCTACTGACATTGGCTTGAGTTCCTCCAAGAATATGACTTCGAGATAATCTATACTCCTAGGAAGGGGAATGTTGTAGCAGATTCACTCCGTATGAGATCTGGTATACAACTAATAGGTGAGATGACAGAGCAGCTGGCCGCTTTGCAGAGAGCCTTTGTAGATCTGGATGGAGAATCTTTTCTTCAGTCTCTTATAGTCACACCCCCACTTCTTCAATGAGTTAGGGAGGTATAGCGTGGAGACGCTGACTGCGATGCTCGACGTTGTTAAATTTCTACATGGCAGTAACTTGATTGATTTTTTGAAGGTGGGGAGAACGTCATCCGCTTTAGAGGACGTACCATGGTACCAGTGTCACTTTGGGAGGAAGTGATGAGGGATTTCTTCACATCCTCTTTAGTGGTATATCCAGGAGGGGAGAAAATGTACCAGGATCTCCGGGGACAACACTGGTGGTTGTGGATGAAGAAAGCAATAGCAGATTTTGTCCATCGATGCCTCACTTCTCAGCAAGTGAAGGCAGATCATCAGAAACCAACATGCCTATTTCAGCCTTTAGAGGTCCCAGAGTGGAAGTGGGATGGTATATCAATGGACTTCATGACAGGACATCCAAATATATCCAGGGGTCATGACTCGATTTGGGTGATCATTGAGCGACTCACCATGTCGGCCCACTTCTTACTGATCAAAGAGAAGGTATCAGTAGAGTGATTGGGATGCCTCTTTGTGCAGGAGATTGTGAATTTACATAGAGTTCCCTCGACTATTGTCTTCGATCGTGATGAATGTTTTACTTCCCAGCAGTTGAAGGGTTTGCAGGAGGCTTTCATGATGCATCTTTGTATGAGCACCGCCTTCCAGCCACAGATGGATTTCTAGACAGAGCTAAACATTCAGACCCTTGAGGACATGTTTCATGCTTGCGTCCTCATCATAGGTCATAGTTGGGAGGATCACTTCCCTTTGGTTGAGTTTTCATACAACAGTACCTATCACTCCATCATTAGGATGACACCTTTTGAGGTGTTGTATAGGAGACCTTGCAGATCACCTTTGTGATGGACTAAAAAATGGGAGTCAACACTAGTGGGACTAGAGATGGTACAGACTACCACAGAGAAGGTGCAGATCATCCAAGAGTGGATGAAAGCTGCACAGAGTAGGCAGAAGTCTTATGCGGGCAGTAGGAAGAGACCTCTAGTGTTCGAGCATGGTGACCACATCTTTCTATGGGTGTCACCTCGACGAGGTTTGCAGCGATTTGAATGAGGTGTAATGTTATCTCGAAGATTCATCAGACCTTCCCAGGTCGTCATCTAAGTTGGTGAGGTGGCTTTCTTCCTTTCTATTCCCCCTTTGTTGCACCTGGTGCATTAATTCTTCCACATATTCCAACTTAGGAGATATAGGCATGACCCTTCTCACATCATTGACCATAGCGAGCTGGACATCGACGATTGGGTGACTTTTACGGAGGTTCCGGTAGATATTGAGGATCGACAGGAGTGGGCCCTTCGTGGATGGTTGATACCTCTAGTTTGCATTGGTTGGCCGCACGAGAACCTCCAGGAGAGCACATGGGAGAAAGAGGCTCAGATTCATGCTCAGTACCCCCACTTTTTTCTCCTAGTTGTCAGTTTTGGATTTTGGGGACGTAAAGACTTGTGGTGGTGAGAATGTATAGACCCGATATTTACATGTATTTCTTTTTATTATATGGTAATTTTATGAGTCCGTGAAAATATAAAGTGCATGATACTGAGGCCCGATGTGCCCGAAATAAATTCCTGAACTTTTTTTTGGTACGTTTAGTAAACGTGCGAGTGAGTTTTTGTAACTTTTGAATCGGTGCTCATAATGGAAATCCAAGGTCCCCGTTGCATTTGTAGTTCTGGTATATTCTTAAGAATACTTTCACCTTGATGGAAGTTGGTCGAGGGTGAATGTTAATTTTGGGGTTTTTTGTGAAATAATAAAATAAAATAAAATTGTGTAACATTTTTTTTATTTTTCTTTGGAACTTCCATTTGGATGTTGAGAGGTGGGGACCATCTGAACTAGAACCTCTCAACACAGGTTATGGTGGTGGGTACCACCCGAGCCTAACCTCCCATGTGGGTTATGGTGGTGGGGACCACTCAAGAATTAAACCCCATCGAACTCCCCTCTTAATGGGGAGAAACCTCTTGAGCTTCCCCACTTTAATGGAAGAACCCCAATTTAGTTAATTTTATCAACCTGATTAATTAATTAAACTTGTTTGAAAATTATTCCTACAACATAATAGATAACATAATATATTATTTAGGCTACCTTTTCATTTTGGTGGAATTGGGAGGAAGGAGCCTTCAGAGAAATCCCTCCAATGAAGAATGGCAATGAAGAACACCGAATTTGACTCTGACTTCTTCGTCGGGACATTCGTTGATGAGGAATGTCTTCAACATAAATGAAAAAATGATTGAGGAAATCATGATGTCAAAGATGTCTGCCTATTCCCAATGAAATCATCTCTTTCCATGCAGACTATCTCCAATGAATCAGACGAACAAGGTATGGATTGTAGTTGAATTCATGAATTTTGTCATTTAAATTTACTCATTCATGGAAAGCATGGTGAACACCGATTAACCAAAATTAGTTGATCCATGGCTCATATTATATTGTAGAGTTTTTCATTCAAGATTCATGTTATTGTGAACCACTTTCTACCACTCTAATGCGGAGGGTGCGGGCCAAAACAACATGGCCCAACGCATCCACTGTTCTACATTGGTGTGTTCCTCACAATGGTGACAGTGATCGGAGCTGGAGTTTGGCACCCGTGGAAATTTAGAACTGTTGTTGGCACCATGACTGGTCAAGAAGAAAGCGACGATTAAGGGTGGATAATCAAGACAGCTACCAGCGAAGTCACGACGCTCCATCACTCCGCATCACTCCTCACTACCCACGACCCTCTTCCAACGCTCACTATCCTCCGCATAGATTGCACCTACAACAGCCCCTCATTTTCCATGCGGCCTCCATGGCCTCTGCCGCCCTACGAGCTACTGCCTAGGCAAAGCCACCCATCTCGGGCCGAGCCTGACCCCGCTGGTTGGGCCGGGTCGGTCCGACTGTGTGCGACAGAACCCAAACTCACCTCGACCCATTTACACACTTTCAACCATATCGTTGGCATCGAGGGTCCATTTGACGAACTATCTATGACGCTATAAAACATGTAGCATGATGATTACATTGGTCAACCCCAATGAAGATTTGGATAATGTTGAGGAACATTCGGGTTGGATAAAGCACAAATCCAACCGGGCCCTCGGGACTAAAAGTAAAATAACTCAAAGACTAGGCATCCAATTGACACACCGTCTATTGCATTGTGACCCCTATGACCCGGATTTCTTTTGAGATACTTCTTCATGGGAATTTGGGGCAGTTGGAGTATCAACCAGTGTCTTGTGGTGCAGACCCTCCCTGAGATAATCGATCACAGTGTGGGAACCCTATAGCTGACTGTGACATAAAGAATGAAGAGCGATCCTGTGTGGGTAAGCACCGAGTGATCCTCTGTGGGTTAGCACCTAGCGATCCTGAGTGGGTTAGCACCAGGAAATCCTTTGTGGGTCATCCTCAAGTGATCATGTGTGGGTCATAACCGAGTGATCCTATGTGTATCATCACTTATAGATCCTATGTGGGTTTGATGATGATTAGAAATCCTTCATGGGTCTACCTCTTAACAGAGTAAGAGGATTTAGTATTTAAAACTAATCATTTATACTATTGTACATTGGTTATAATTGGTGTGATCTGAGTTCATAAATAAGTTGTACTTTCCTTTGTAGTAATACCTTGGTGGTATTCTTCTCTGTGGCATACCTATGTGGTACTTACATTCATGGTTTTCCTTCTGTTTTGGATTGGTTGATATATGGGCTTTGGATTTGGACAGTGTTTTTTCCTCATGTTTGATATAGGTTTACTTGTTATCTTAGCCATATGTTTGGGAATATATTTAAGTAGGGTTATAAGTTGTTTCCTTTCTTTTTGGTTCATCTATTGTGGATTTTGTGAGACCTTGACTGTCTCAGGGTCCCTACTGAGTATCATTATACTCACCCCTACATGAACTATTCTCTCACTTCATTGATTATGGTATATAAAACGGACAACTATAACTAAGGATGAGAGAACCAATATTAGAGGTATCTTAGAGGTGGACTTTAGGTGAGGTGAACCGCAGCGTTGTTCGTTCGTGAGTTGTACATACCTTTTAGGTAGGATCCATGATGGACAATCCAGGAGCTTCTTTTCACCTATCATCTATCTTAACATTCCAGTTTTCCTTGAACTTTCACGTTGGGCCTGTATTCCAGCCCCTTTTTACTTTCTTTACTCACTATGATTACTATTCAGTTTACTTGAGTTCGTATCTTGTTGTGTGCTTGGTTGTGTTGGTTACAGGTTATAAGGCAATACCTTCCTAGTTTTAGGGAATACGCCTTCGGTGATAGTCACCAGCCCCTAGCCTATGGAGGGTGGGCATGGGGTAATCATGACACGAGCCTCGGGGGACGGGTCGTGACATATGTTGTGTGAGTTTATTGTTTTATGATATTATTATTATTATTCATTTTACGTGTGGAATGGTATGGAATGACATGCGATAATTGCATCATAATATATATGTTGGGATATATTGTCATGCATTGTTCATAACAGGGACATATATATTTTAAAATGTGATATATACTTTCCTATAAAACTGAGTAATGTGCTACCAATTTTTGTGGATAAATGAAATAAGATTTCATGTCATGATAAAATACTTTTAATATGTGTCTATAGAGTCTAAAATATAAGGGTTATATATTGCAAGAACATTATGGGATAAACATTTTGCAAGATATTTCAATAAGGTGTTTGATTGTTTTGTATAGAAAATTCATCCTCATAATCTTTGACCTAAGAATCCTAAGAGTAGATATAAGCATGCTTATAAAGAAATAGATCCATAGCATCATACTATTCATGATGAAAATATGGATGTTCAGCATTGTGATAACTTTCATAGGGTCAGAAAATCTATAAAGAGGTAGACATTTTGTACCATTACAATGATGTCTAAGCTGACAAGAGAGTTTAAAATAAAGAATATTCTATTGATTATTGGTGAGGTCAGTGGGGGAATAAGCAACTGATTTCTTGATCGAGTTAGCCTAGAAATTATTCAAGAATCTCAAGACACCCATGGAGATGAGAATCATTATTTCTATATGTATTCTTGGTCGGCCTATCATGCATTGGTGGGATGTTCTGGAGGAATATGGGTTACAATATGAGCTATCCTAGAAGGACATTAATATGATTCTACGAACAAATTTCCATCCGGAAACCTTAACATATTAAAAATATCAAAAAAAATCATTCTGACAAGAGGGGTTGTCAATTCTGGACAATGATGAATTTTTTTCCGACATAAAACACTTTTCACCATCATCGGCGGATGATGAGAACTCAGGGGGAGATGATTCATGTGTGGTATTTGTTATGATATCATGTCACAAGAAAATTTGTTTCCATTTAAGTATATTTGAATACAATATGAATTAGGAAATAATCATAGAATGGAATTTAAATGATGACCTGAGTAGAATACATGTAATACTTGGGATGAGTAATCTGGTATGTGCACTACCATCTCAAGACTGTCTTCTGTTTCAGTGCAGCTAGTGTAGAATGGTTGGCCACAATGACACATAATGTTCTTACCCTACATCTGAGTGTCATATCTAGGGTAAGTTGAGAAATTACTAGAGGTTATATATGAAATTTACATTGAATACAAGAGGTAGAAGATCTAGAAATGCACTAGAATCGGGTTGGGGAACAACTACCTCTTAGTATGATGGTAGTTTTTGTTCTATAGTCTCTTTAGGAACACGTAGGCCATTTTGTACCCGATTACATGATAAATAATACCAAAAAATGATATTGTTTATGTTATTCAGACTAGTGCCTAGGTTAGTGTGAAATTATAGTTGAGTTCTATATAGACTACTCCAGTTATCATAGATGGATGGTCATCTACCATCTGGGGTACGATTCTTATATCATCAATACTAGATTGTGTTTATTTTGATTTAGGAGTGTCAAATTCTTTTCAATATTTTTTTAAATAGTTTGGGGTTGATGTGAAAACAATATATGGTGTTTTTACAATTGATACACAATTTGGTTCCTAGTCATAGAATATCAAATGATTCAATGAATGTTCTCTAGAGATTGTTGGATACTATTCATTTTGTGAATCGTTCATGCTGATAATTGCAGGATTAAACATGATCCAGGATATGGATTAGTTATTTATATACCATGAGCATATTGAATATTATATTATGAGTGTTACATTAATACACTCAGAATGAATCAGTTATTCTGATTAAGGTGATTGAGATATTGGGTTGGTTGTATGAGATCTATTCAGTCCAGATTGGATTTTCTTGTTGATCAATTTTATTTTCATTCTCATGATAATGGTCAAATGTAGAATTATGATTTCCTCTAGTTGTAGAATATTTTTTCCCTAATGAATTCTAAGGACTACCACCCAAGAGAGTAATTGATTTCATGATTGAGTTGGTCTTGGGTGATGATTCAGTTTCTATCCCACCATACTAAATGAAAGTATAAGAGATTCAAGAGTTTAATGTTCAACTGAAGGATCTAGAATATAATGTCTTCATAAATCTATGTACATAAACTTTGGGTTCTCGATTTATCTTATCTAAATATGTGGATGGATCCTTAATCATATGTGTGGAATATGGGAGGTTGGCCAAGATTATGATCAAGAATAGGTATGGTCTACCAAGCATTGACATTATTTTTGATTAGTTAAAAGGGGATAAAATATTCTCTAAGATTAAATTAGGATCATGATATCATCCGTTAATGGTGATACTATTATACATACCCCAAACTTCTATTATGGGTAGGTATTGATTGGATGAATTCATAGTGATGTCTTTGTGTTAGCTAATGTACCTACAATATTCATGGACTTAATGAATAAGATCAACCATCCATTACTAGATCCATTTGAGGTGGGTTTCATCAATGATATTTTAGTGTATTGATATTCAATATATAATTAGGTTGAACCTATTGACATTATCTTGAGTACATTGAGATATCATGGACTTTACTCCAAGCCAACCAAATGATGATTTTTAGATAATTAAATTCACCTTTTGGGTCATTTAATATCATAGGTAGGGGTGTTAGTGGACCAAGAGAAGGTCACAACCATGATGTCTTTGGGACAGACCAAGAATGTGTTTTATATTTGTAGATTTCTAGGTTTGAATGGTTATTATAAATAATTTTATCCACGATTTCTCTTGTTTGGAAGAACCAATATGTCGACTGAACAAGAAAGGGGTAATGTAGTTTGGTATGATTCTTGTGAATGAACTTTTAAAGATATTAATGGTGCTATACTTTATCTCTTATTGTCACATTACCTATGTTAGGTATAATATATATCATGTACTCTGACACATCGTAGGTGGAACTCGGAGTAGTTCTAATGCAGTGAGATCAAGTGGTTTCTTATAGTTCCATGTAGATAAGACCTCATGAGAGTAATTTCCATTCCAAAGCTCTCTAGTTTGTGGTAGTGGTAAATTCCTTGATATGTAGGAGACATTATCTCATGGGTGATATTTAAATGGTATACACGAATTACAAGATCATTAGTTACATATTTTTTTAGTGAGACATGAACCTTTGATATAAGGGGTGGGTCGTGTAATTACAGTCTTTTGACATTGAATTGTCTTATACAGAATGAATTTAAACGTTGATGCCGATCATTTGAGTTATAATACATAGAGTTACTTAGTTCAAGAGTCTTCTGAAGAGTGGAATATAATTACACTTTTATATAAATCCATGAGGTTCTTCAAGAATATTAGGGGCATGTAGATTTCACTTCAAAATCTTCTATACAAATGATTTTATACAGGATTATGACCATGTAGTTTTCTAATTCGGAGGGCTAATTTTTTAGTAAACAAATTGTATGGTGGGGAGATTCTATTAGGATGGTCTCTTGGGAGTGGTGATTCTCTTTTTTTATGTGGATGAGTATGGGTTCCTCGGGATTAAGTGTGGACATGATGAGGGATTTCCTTGATTCTAGATAGGCGGTATATGTAGATTTAAAAAATATGTATCATGATATCCATATATAGTATTGGTGGTTACGAATGAAGAAGTTAGCAGAATTATTTGTGGCTATATTCATCACTTTTTAGTGTTCGGTGACCATATAGAGAAGGAAGAAAATAAATGATGACCATTGGATATGACCAATGTAATTTGAGTGTTTTCATCATTTTTTTCATTAGTGGTTTAATAGACTGGTGAAATTTCATATTAGGAAATTGGGAAAGCTAGCACCCGCATTTTTTAGGCCATTTAAAATAGTGTTAAGGGATGGTCTAGTGGCATGCGGTCTAGCCCTTCTAAATTGCTAAAATTCTTATACACAGTGTGTTCCACATATTGTTACTATGAAAATATCATCTACAACCTTCAAATTTCATAAACATAGAATACGTCACAATTTTTGATGATGCATATATTCAGGACCATTTGAGATACATTGTAACATCCCAGGTAATTAAAGAATAAAGAATTTTCATATTTATTAATATTTATGAATTAAAAATTAATTTTAATTAAAAGGGGTTTCTACGTTCGATAGTGTACTCGATACGCAACAATGAGTTTCTTTGAAAACTTACGTTGCACACAAGTAATAAAATAATATTATTTTAAATGTTAGTTAACAAGTAGCCGTTGTACTGGCGGGAATGGATAGAAATAACTAAAATATGATTATATATGTTTTTAAATGTTTTTACATTTACCCAATAAAGGATAAAGGCTTAAAATACGGAAAGAATTCAATTTTAGGAATTTATACCCTAATTTTTACTAAGGGTTCACTTATCACCTTTTGACGGCGAGCCATCATTAAATATTGTTTTGATAAATCTTATAAATTATATTGGACCAAAAATAACTCTTCTTTATAATCGGGTCATCAAAATTTACTTTTTGTAAATTTATGATATCTTTCCGATAAAATTCATTTTTTTAATGAATAGTGTAAAATGTTGTATTTTATTTGAAAACCTCTTTTTAATCTAATTTATTTATATGATTATATTATCTTTTGAATTGGTTTTAAAGTGAAATTAGAAAATATTTTTACTAATAAATCCAATAGTGGTCGTTGGAATTAATATCAATTTGACATCGGACTTAAACTAGTGTCAATCTTTTGATACTTATTATTTCATAAAAACACGCTATTTGCTCTAACAGCGGGAATTAATTATTAAATTAATTAATGCAACTTATATGTTTTTAATTTTGTAAAATGGGCTTCTTTTTTGAATTCGGAATATCAAATATAGCTTAGGGTGAATTTCTGGTATTTTTCTGAAAAACTTCAATTTTTGATGAATAGTGAAACCACTAAGTGGTACTTATAAAAACTGATTTTTCGTTTAATTGAAATTTTACCACTTCTGTGTTTTGAATTTCAAAAATCCGACATACATGGTTGTCATTAAGAAGTAAAATATGGTTCAATGAGATAAAAATATTTTTTTTGGTGAATAGTAACTTATTAAGTTTTTAATCGCGATTAGAGGTAATTAATGTAATTTGAGGTTAAAATGATATTATAAAAATGTGGAAACACCATTACACTTGTCCTACACCTATTTGGTGAGTCATGGCCGACCAAGACAACCCATGGGTCGATTTAGGGGACCCCATGGAGACACTTGGGTGAGATAATGACTTTAATGCCTTTTTTTAATAAAGGTGAAAATGACACTAAAATAAGTTGTTTTACTAAAACAATTTTTAGAAGGGGTTATACTAATAATATTTTTGTTTATAAATAGTCATTGGAAATATAAAACGATTTACTACATTATAGTAATTTTTTTATAATTTTTAGACATTAAATAAATTAAATTATATATGACATAATGATGATGCAACGATGACCTCATTATTTGACAATTTAAATAAAATGGAAAGATAATGTAAAATCTATGAACTACACATGTCCAAAACTTATTGGATGGGTGGATTTCGAACCCTTATCACCTTATCCACGAATTATATTAATGTGGGACCTTTTAAAACCGAAACACATTTTCAAATAAAGTAATATTTCTTTACATTCAAAAGTTCCCCTCCTCTCCTCTTATAAAAGGCCCCCACCTCTACCTCTTTTCACACACTCCTCAAGCCTTTGGCTCGGCCATACCCTACCAATTTACTCTCTCCACATCCCTCTACTCATCCTAGAGGATTCCCTTTGGGTAGAATCCTTTAAAAGGAAGCCTTTAGGCTCAAATCAAAAGGAGTTAGACTTTTAAAGGTAATTCACTCTCTCAAGTTCATTTGTTTTATTTTGCTTCTCCAACCCCTAAACTATTTTTATTTACTTCTTTTGTAACAACACCAGTATCTTGAAAATACTAGGATGTTTTTATAAGATTTATTCGAGCTACACTCTCACAAAACTACATCAAATGGTTAATGAACATACGGTTTCCGTGGATGGCGAAATTCTGCCTCCTGAAACGATGATTGTTCAATACTCATTTAACACCTTCAAAGGTGGCCATTATGGTGTCACTATTTTTATATATGATATATAATATGTTTATTCTTTCCTTAATCTTCTGTATTTTTCATTTTTGGCATACCATTATTGTTTCCATTATGGGTAAACACGATATCTTCATTTTAGGAAGTGCGGACTACCGCCCCCTGAAAGTGATTTGATTCGTTAATACCATATGTGGGATGTGTAAAGGATAAAGTTAATGATATTATATATGTTATTATACTGGAATTATAATATACTCTTATATCATTATGATTCCATTCCAGAAAATATGAAATAGAAATGGAAGTAGCGTTCATGCGTACGTACGGCTTACCGTCTCCATGAACGGTGCATTTCATTTCTTACCTCTAAATGATTATGTAATATTATAAATACATGTATATGTTGGATTTATATGATATATATGATATCCAAATCAGGAATTTCATTCTAGATATAAAGAACCTTTGACGACACGAACAACATGTAATTGTAAGAAGTCCACTTTGGACTTAAGAACCAAATATCGACAAGACAAACATTATTAACATAAATGATTACATGATGTTCATAACATGGTATAAAAGGAATAATGAACTTGAAAAAGGTTCTTAAGTGTAACACCCCGAGATTTTATGAAAAATTTTTTTTTTAATTTCACTAATGTCTTGTGTTGTACGCTGCACCAAAAGGAGCTTGCACAACACGCATCCTTGACTTGCCTTGCATTACACGCAATCACGACCTTCCTCTATAGCGTGTGTAGTATGTAATACTGAGTTTCACTAAACAACGATATGCTATTAAAATATTATTAAAACTAGTCGTTATGAATAGTAATAACCACCTTTTAAAATTTTAGAAAATTTAGCTCTCAAAATGGACTTTATTTTTGGATTCGGAGTATCGAATTTAGCCTAAGGTGAAATTTTGGTGATTTTCGGATAACTTTAATATTTTGATGAATAGTGAAAATTACTAAATTTTAGTTAAAAACAACTTTTCCAATCGAAATAATTAATAGTGATAAATTATTAATTTGAGTGGTTTTAATGTATATTTAGAATATATTTTTACAATTTAATACAATGTTGGTCATTGGATGTAATTTCACATTTAAACTAGACATAAACAAGTGTCAATCTTTTGATAGATATTGTTTCTTAAAAACACGCTCTTTGTTTTAACAGCGGGATTTAGTTATAAAATTAATTAATGCAACTTCTATGATATGAATTTGGTAAAATAGAATTCATTTTTGAATTCGGAATATGAAATATAGCTTAGGATGAAATTTTGGCATTGTTCTGAAAAACATCAATTTTTGATGAATAGTGAAACTACTAAGTGGTAGTTAAAAAAAATAATTTCTTCATAAATCTTAATTTTACCGCTTCTGTGAATGGAATTTCAAAAATCCGAGAGACACGGTTGATGTCAGTAAGTAAAATGTGGTTCAATGGGATGAAAATAATTTTTGGTGAATAGTATCTTTTTACTTTTATTTACCACGGTTAAAAGTAAATAGGGTAATTAAGGGTAAAAATGATATTATTATTACCCTAACACATGTCCTAATTCTATTGGACAAGTGTAATTCGACCAAAAACAAGCTTAGGAATAAAATATGACCATTTAGGCCCACTTGGATTAGATTAGGTCATTTATTATTATTTAATTCAAAGAAGAGTTAAAAGAGTCAAAATCAAAGTTTATTTACTAAAACATTTTTAATATTGGGTTTTACATAAGATAAATTCGATTTTAAATATTAATTAGAAATCTAAAACGATTTCCTACATGATGGTATTTTATTTGTAATTTTTAGACATCAAATAATTTAATTTATTTATGACACAAAGATGATGCAGTAATTATCTTATTAATGAAATATTGACATAATTGATATTATAAATACCAAAATAAATGTAATTTGAGACTTTTTATTAATTACACTAATTTTCTAGGTTACTATGATATATTAGTGTTGATTTAATAAATTTGGTTCGAACATATAATTCTGCTATGACTTTCAAAAAAATCATATATCAAATAGTGTCAAAATTGACACAAAATAGTTTTTAAATCAAATATTATATTATTAATTGTTATTTTATTCCTAAAAATCTAAAGTTCGGCCAAATGACTTAGATACGGATATATATATTAATAATAAACAATTTGGGGTTCGTTTGGCAAGTTATAGTAAGTGTATTAACCATATAGTGAAAGAAAACAAAAAGACACGGTAAAAGTTAAAATATTTAACTTAGAGTTAAATCTAATTGATAAGGTTAAAATAATACCCTAAACTTGTCTAAATCCTATTGTATGATAGGATTTGACCCATCCCCACTTTAGCTTCGAAATAAGACCCTTTGGAACCATTATAAACCGATTTTGACTTTAATATAAAATAATATTTTGAGATATTCCTAAGGTGCCCCTCTCCTCCCTTATAAAAGGACACCTCCTCCCCCTCCTCCTCACACCAATTTGAGCACTGAAGCTCGTCCAAACCCTGACAAAATCTCTTCTCCACTTCCTTAGAAACATCCTAGAGGTTCTGGTCTTCCTCAAAGACCAATTTTAGTGCCCTAAGAGGAGGTCTCAAAGAGGCGCTTCAAAGAAGAGGTAATTACCGTTACCAATTCTTTCATCTTTATTTCTTCTTCCACTTCTTCTTCTTAGGTTGTTTCATTATGAAGTAATAACATAAGTATCACTCATATACTGATATGTTATTATAAATATTAAACAACCCTATTTCACCATCTATCCATCCTACGGGAAAAGAAATCACCGCGCGTGCGTACGTGCGGAATACCGTCTCCACGCCGTGGTGTAATCTATTTTCCACCACCACCTTACATGGATGGGTATAATGGTGTAAAGAATAACTATACATAGTTATTAAAACATCATATTTATTCTGATATATTGTATAATCCACTCCAATTCAATTCATTATTTATGGAAATGATATCATCGCCCGTGCGTACGTACGGACTACCGTCTCCACGACGCGATGAAATTCATTCTCCATGTTAACCATTTAAGAATGATTATAAAGTATATATAAGAAATAATAATGAAATATATGACATTTTAAAGCTACTATATTTATGTATATATATATATTTATTTCATCTACTTACTTCCATTCAAGACAATAAGGAAAGGAAAACTGCGTTCATGCGTACGTACGGACTACCGTCTCCATGAATGGTGTTTTTCATTTCATTTATCTATCTATTATATATATATATATATATATACTGAATATATATGATATATAAATCATATTTTATATTCTGTAAGTAAGTAAATCATGATATAAGTAATAATAATGTCAAGAACAACAAGTCAAAACACCTACGATAAATGAAACGATTTTACCCAAAACGCTTCTTTAACATGGAATTTACAAAAGAACGGGTAATATAATGTCATAAGTGAACCATATATGATATCATAACAATGAATATGATTCTGTAATAAGTCAATGACATTATTTAAATCATTATACAGGAGGTTCGGACACATACGAAGCAAATCAGATCTAAGGTAAGGGAAATATCACAATCTCATTTTTATCCGAGATTGTTTATACTTTGGCATTTACTAGGGTGTATTTTATCATCCACATACATGTTCCCTAAATATGTAATAATTTTTACATCCACATACAATAGTTTAAATGCAATTTTACCCTTCGGTGAGTTTTTAGTAAATAATATGAAAGGAATCTTTGTCGTTTTTTCGTACGAGGTACTTTTGGACTTTTCTGACAAAAGTACGAAGAATGTTTTTTTAACTTATATGGAATGAATGGATTTTTAAAACATTATTTCTAAGAAGAATCGTTTACAAGTTTTCAAGTTTATTTTTAATCAACTTCTTTTAGTTTAAAGTTGTATAACATGTTAAGAAAGGAAAAATGTTTTTAAAGAAGAAAGGATATTTTCCTCAAGAATGGAGTTCAAGTGTTTTATCAAAATTATTTTCCATCTAAGATAATAAAGGGTTCTGTTTTTATCCCTATTATTACATGGATTTGATTATGTTGTGATGGAAATATTTTTATGAAATCTTTTACATATATGAATTGTTTTATGATGTCATGTTGTTTAAGAATCCCATTTTTTTACATGGGTTACGCTATGATGTATGGTTTATGATTATGTGGCACACATAAGAAAGGATTCATTATAAGATGGGTGGGACCTATATCTCCCTCCAATGCATTGGGTAAAGATTTTATATCTAATGAGATAGACAGGGTTGGAACGGTAGGTTTTACCGGTTCAGTGAAACAGGACTGAAACGAGGGTTACTCGATTCCGAAAGGGACATTGTCCACTAAGATAGTCTTGGCAAGGAGTCTTGACTAAAAAGAAATGATTGTCTATGATTATGTGTGAATGCCACAAAGTTTCATGTTTTAATTTATGATTATTGTGATTACATTTCACTTCCATGATTTACCCCATGTTATGAAATTATGATCTCTTTTGCAGGTTAAGATTTTCCAAAAGTTATGTGCTTATGTATATGATGTGATTGATATTTCTTTTGTTTACCCTTACTGAGCATTTGAGCTCACCCTTTTATGTTTTCTTTTCCCCAGGATATAAAGAAAGGTTTTAGGTAAAAAAAGGGGAACATCTTTATAGGAGATGTTGAATATCTTTCACCACGATTAGAAGATTACGTTTCGAGTTTCCAAAGACACTAAACTATTACGATCCGTGTGTGTGTGTTTTTTTTATGTACTAAGTATTCCGCAAATGTAATGTAATGTCCATGTACATCAAGATACGGGTCTCTACAGTTGGTATCAGAGGCAAAGGTTTATTCAACCTTTGGAAACTAGGATGCGAGAACATTAGTGAGATCCCTAGAGATATTTATAAGGTATGTCTAGGGATGTCCTTAAGGATAAGTATACATATAGGATACAGTCCTAGAACTACGGTAACGATCATAGAATTTAACCTAAGATGTTAGATATTGAGGATACTCCACCTTTATTATGTTGTTTTCCCTAGCATGATTTTTACCTCTCACGCTATTCTTTTTTTTGGGTTTTAGAAAATGGCTGGAAACAAGATGATTCACGATAATGGAGGATATGATGGACAATGGAATGATATTCATCATAAAGAAATGGGATTTGGAAGTCCAAACATAATTATTATGCCGAATCAGCAATCTCATAATATGATCAATAAAGTAAAATTTGGTAAGTTTCATGACTCGGATAATAAGAGAAAGATGGAGTTTCATGATGATCATAGAGGAAAGAAAGTTCAATTTCCCCTATGTAAATCATGTGGGAAGAGGCATCAAGGAGAATGTTTCAAAGGAACTGGAAGATTCTTTGGGTGTGGAAAAGAAGGACACGAAGCAAGTAAGTGCAAAGGAAAAGGTTCAGTTAACACCATGGATGAGGATAATGGTATTGCTACGACATCAACAATGGTTAAATGTTTTAAATGTGGAATGTACGGGCATTATGCAAACCAATTCCCTAAGGGAAAGTCTCATGAAGATAATTAGTATGGTCGTATGGGATGTATTTATGTTGATGATGATGAAGATACTACAAATGATATGTGAGATGAAAGAATTGTTGAAGCTCGGTCAATGGTTTAAGAATGTAGTGGAATGATTACATGTTTATCATGTGTAATGTTGTATAAGATATCTCATGGTACTATGGAATAAAGAGACATCTAAGGATTGTTACACTGTTGTCTTTCCTTGAGTTATGAAAGTGTATGATTAATGGTACCACTATCCATGAAAGGATATTCAGATATTTTTTGGAAATAAGATGATATGCGCATAATGAAGGGAAAACGAGAAAATGAAATGTTTAATAGTATTCATGAGCTCATTATTGATATAAGGACTAAGTGATATCATGGTTTGATTATAAAGAATTTTGAGGATTTTGGTATGTGGAAAGTGTTAACGTTTAACTGCATTCATGTTTTCACTAAGGTTCAATGGGTATTCAAGAGAATACATGATTAAGGACTTTGAATGTTTAGAATGTGACCAACAAGACATATATTATGATATATGGGGATCAATGATGGTATTAAATCTCTGGTAATTGTTTTCACTATATTATGAGAGTGGACTGCAGTATTATGGGTAAGCCTAAAGATTGGAATGGATTATATTGGACATAAGTTAGTATTGTTTAAGGATAGAATTTTTTTTTAGAAAAAGGACAACCTGCAGGACGGGCGACAACCCATCGCGTCGGACAAGGCTGTGGGAATCGAACCCACAACTGAAATGCGACTGGCCTTTATCGCCTACCACTGGCCTACAGGAAGTCCCTGTTTAGTAGAAACTTGTTTTATTTTATTAAGCGGTATGATATATGAAGTATAAGTTCATTTTTGGAACCATATACGATTAATCTAACCATAACATGAACTTATAACTTTTCAAACCTTTTGTTTGAGACAGATGGAATGACCCATCATTCTATTACATGATCTGCTAACACATCACGAATAACAAATTCAACTTCATTTATTTAAGATATGAAGTGGAAATTGTTCAAGGCACGAACAACAGTGAGATTGTACCAAAATAAAGTAAGTATTTATTCTAATACAAATTTTCAACTTTAGGGAAATGATCTTGAAAACCAAAAATGTTTTCCTGGTGATCTTATACCTGATGAATCAGATGGTACCTTATATCATCACAAATCTATGGATTTGTGATTACTGGATTTTACATAGCCTTGTTCTCTACCACTCTCCATCAGAACATGATGGTTAGATTTCTCTTCCATATCCATATTTTTACCTATGTGGAAACCCAGCGATTAGTTTATTTGGGTAACCATTACGTTTCATACTTTTGTTTTTAAAGATTGGTTTTGGTATTCCTTTTTATGACGTGGATTTCTATTAAAGAATCTTTCGAATAGTAAACCATTTATAACCCCAACTAATTTCGAGGGCGAAATTCATTTCAAGGGGGGTAGAATGTAACACCCCGAGATTTTATGAAAAATATTCTTTTTAATTTCACTAATGTCTTGTGTTGTACGTTGCACCAAAAGGAGCTTGCACAACACGCATCCTTGACTTGCCGTGCATTACACGCAATCGCGACCTTCCTCGATATCGTGTGTAGTATGCAATACTGAGTTTCACTAAACAATGATATGCTATTAAAATATTATTAAAACTAGCCGTTATGAATAGTAATAACCACCTTTTAAAATTTTAGAAAATTTAGCTCTGAAAATGGACTTTTTTTGGATTCGGAGTATCGAATTTAGCCTAATGTGAAATTTTGGTGATTTTCGGATAACTTTCATATTTTGATGAATAGTGAAAATTACTAAATTTTAGTTAAAAAAAACTTTTTCAATCGAAATAATTAATAGTGATAAATTATTAATTTGAGTGGTTTTAAAGTATATTTAGAATATATTTTTACAATTTAATACAATGTTGGTCGTTGGATGTAATTTCACATTTAAACTAGACATAAACAAGTGTCAATCTTTTGATAGATATTGTTTCTTAAAAACACGCTCTTTGTTTTAACAGCGGGATTTAATTATAAAATTAATTAATTCTACTTCTATGATATTAATTTGGTAAAATAGACTTCATTTTTGAATTCGGAATATGAAATATAGCTTAGGATGAAATTTTGGCATTGTTCTGAAAAACATCAATTTTTGATGAATAGTGAAACTACTAAGTGGTAGTTAAAAAAATTAATTTCTTCATAAATCTTAATTTTACCGCTTCTGTGAATGGAATTTAAAAAATACGAGAGACACGGTTGATGTCAGTAAGTAAAATGTGGTTCAATGAGATGAAAATAATTTTTGGTGAATAGTAAATTTTTACTTTTATTTACCACAGTTAAAAGTAAATAGGGTAATTAAGGGTAAAAATGATATTATTATTACCCTAAAACATGTCCTAATTCTATTGGAAAAGTGTAATTCGACCAAAAACAATCTTAGGAATAAAATATGACCATTTAGGCCCACTTGGATTAGATTAAGACATTTATTATTATTTAATTCAAAGAAGAGTTAAAAGAGTCAAAATCTAAGTTTATTTACTAAATATTTTTTAATATAGGGTTGTACATAAGATAAATTCGATTGTAAATATTAATTAGAAAGATAAAACGATTTCCTACATGATGGTATTTTATTTGTAATTTTTAGACATCAAATAATTTAATTTATTTATGACACAAAGATGATGCAGTAATTATCTTATTAATGAAATATTGACATAATTGATATTATAAATATCAAAATAAATGTAATTTGAGACTTTTTATGTATTACAATAATTTTCTAGTTTACTATGATATATTAGTGTTGATTTAATCAATTTGGTTCGAACATAAAAGTCTGTTGTGACTTTCAAACAAATCATATATCAAATAGTGTCAAAATTGACACAAAATAGTTTTTAAATCAAATATTATATTATTAATTGTTATTTTATTCTTAAAAATCTAAGGTTCAGCCAAATGACTTCGATAAGGATATATATATTAATAATAAACAAATTTGGGTTCGTTTGGCATGTTATAGTAAGTGTATTAACCATATAGTGAAAGAAAACAAAAAGACACGGTAAAAGTTAAATTATTTAACTTAGAGTTAAATCTAATTGATAAGGTTAAAATAATTCCCTAAACTTGTCTAAATCCTATTGGATGATAGTATTTCGACCCATCCCCACTTTAGCTTCGATATAAGACCCTTTGGAACCATTATAAACCGATTTTGACTTTAATATAAAATAATATTTTGAGATATTTCTAAGGTGCCCCTCTCCTCCCTTATAAAAGGACACCTCCTCCCCCTCCTCCTCACACCAATTTGAGCACTCAAGCTCGGAAAACCCCTGCCAAAATCTCTTCTCCACTTCCCTAGAAACATCCTAGAGGTTCTGGTCTTCCTCAAAGACCAATTTTAGTGCCCTAAGAGAAGGTCTCGAAGAGGCGCTTCAAAGAAGAGGTAATTACCGTTACCAATTCTTTCATCTTTATTTCTTCTTCCACTTCTTCTTCTTAGGTTGTTTCATTATGAAGAAATAACATCAGTATCACTCATATACTGATATGTTATTATAAGTATGAAAAAACCCTATTTCACCATCTATCCATCCTACGGGAAAAGAAATCACCGCGCGTGCGTACATACGGAATACCATCTCCACGCCGTGGTGTAGTCTATTTTCCACCACAACCTTACATGGATGGGTATAATGGTGTAAAGAATAACTATACATAGTTATTACAACATCATATTGATTCTGATATATTGTATAATCCACTCCAATTCAATTCAATATTTATGGAAATGATATCATCGCTCGTGCGTACGTACGGACTACCGTCTCCACGACGTGATGAGATTCATTCTCCATGTTAACCATTTAAGAATGATTATAAAGTATATATAAGAAATAATAATGAAATATATGACATTATAAAGCTACTGTATTTATGTATATATATATATGTATGTCATCTACTTACTTCCATTCAAGACAATAAGGAAAGGAAAACAACGTTCATGCGTACGTACGGACTACCGTCTCCATGAACGGTGTTTTTCATTTCATTTATCTATCTATTATATATATATATATATACTGAATATATATATGATATATAAATCATATTTTATATTCTGAAAGTAAGTAAATTATGATATAAGTAATAATAATGTCAAGAACAACAAGTCAAAACACCTACGATAAATGAAACGATTTTACCCAAAACGCTTCTTTAACATGGAATTTACAAAAGAACGGGTAATATAATGTCATAAGTGAACCATATATGATATCATAACAATGAATATGATTCTGTAATAAGTCAATGACATTATTTAAATCATTATACAGGAGGTTCGGACACATACGATGCAAATCGGACCTAAGGTAAGGGAAATATCACAATCTCATTTTTATCCGAGATTGTTTATACTTTGGCATTTACTGGGGTGCATTTTATCATCCACATACATGTTCCCTTGATATGTAATATTTTTTACATCCACTTACAATAGTTTAAATCCAATTTTACCCTTCGGTGAGTTTTTAGTAAATAATATGAAAGGAATCTTTGTCGTTTTTTCATACGAGGTACTTTTTGACTTTTCCGACAAAAGTACGAAGAATGTTTTTTTTAACTTATACAGCATTAATGGATTTTGAAAACATTATTTCTAAGAAGAATCGTTTAAAAGTTTAAAAGTTTATTTTTAATCAACTTCTTTTAGTTTAAAGTTGTATGACATGTTAAGAAAGGAAAAATGTTTTTAAAGAAGAAAGGATATTTTTTCCTCAAGAATGGAGTTCAAGTGTTTTATCAAAATTATTTTCCATCTAAGATAATAAAGGGTTCTGTTTTTATCCCTATCATTACATGGATTTGATTATGTTGTGATGGAAATATTTTTATGAAATCTTTTATCTTATATGAATTGTTTTATGATGTCATGTTGTTTATGAATCCCATTTTTTTACATGGGTTACGCTATGATGTATGGTTTATGATTATGTGGCACACATAAGAAAGGAGTCATTATAAGATGGGTGGGACCTATATCTCCCTCTAATGCATTGGTTAAAGATTTTATATCTCATGAGATAGACAGGTCTGGAACGGTAGGTTATACCGGTTCAGTGAAACAGGACTGAAACGAGGGTTACTCGATTCAGAAAGGGAATTTGTCCACTAAGATAGTCTTGGCAATGAGTCTTGACTAGCAAGAAATGATTCTCTATGATTATGTGTGAATGCCACAAAGTTTCATGTTTTAAGTTATGATTATTGTGATTACATTTCACTGCCATGATTTACCCCATGTTATGAAATTATGATCTCTTTTGCAGGTTAAGATTTTCCAAAAGTTATGGGCTTATGTATATGATGTGATTGATATTTCTTTTGTTTACCCTTACTGAGCATTTGAGCTCACCCTTTTATGTTTTCATTTCCCCAGGATATAAAGAAAGGTTTTAGGTAAAAAAAGGTGATCATCTTTATAGGAGATGTTGAAGATATTTCACCACGATTAAAAGATTACGTTCCGAGTTTCCAAAGACACTAAACTATTACGATCCTTGTGTGTGTGTTTTTGTTATGTACTAAGTATTCCGCAAATATAATGTAATGTCCATGTACGTCAGGCTGTGGGTCTCTACATTAAGCAAGTAGAGATTAACTCAAGTTTATTATTCAGGAGATTAAAGAACGATCGAGTCAATTCAGACCCGAGGTAAGGGACTTCGTCTCAATCTCCTTCCATTGAGGCATATTTCGTTTTGTACACAACTTTATTTTATACGGTGTATAAACCCCTTTGACTTTTACTTTTATACAAAAGGAATCTTTTTCTACGAAGTGTTTTACTAAACGACAAAATGGAATGTTTTTTTAACGTACGCGGTGACAATGACCTTTTCCGCCGCCGCGAGTATTATTTAGTCTTTGGCTTCCTCAAAAAGCCGTAATGTTTTTAGAATAAAATAAATACCATATACCCTTTTATGTATTTTGGTATTGAAAATGTTTTTGATAAAGGATTCTATTATTTCAATATATTTATGATATATTGTGATTGAAATGTGGAAATGTTATCATTCCTTTATGTTGGTTTTATGTTTTGTGATTTTATATTGGTACTTGGACATATTAATGGGTGGTTACGTTATAAAGCATATGACGGGTTGTGCTGTGAATACCAGGACGGGTGGTTACGTTATAACCTCCAATGCATTGGGTATGGAAGTTGGCCGTATGGCTATTCCATTAAGTATGTATGTAAATTGGCCGCATGGCTATTCCATTAAGTGATATGTGTGGAAGTCGACCGCATGGTTATTCCACTTATGTATGTTTATGTCCCAAGATACCTTTATATATGTTATGTGTTCTTTTTATGGGTATTATGGTAATACTTTGGTTAAATAAAGGTAAGTAATGATACGTTATTCAGTGAAGAGTTTTTACTACTTCATGAAGGTGATGGTATTACTTTGATAGAGTATACATGGTTTACTTGATGTTTGAAAAACTAACAGTTTTCATTCTTTGTGTATCCCTTACTGAGCTTTTTATGCTCACCCCATGTTTTTTCAAATGTTTCTCACATGACATAATGTGGAATAAGGTCAAGGATGGGATCAAGGGAATGTCATGCTCTATAAAACATGGAACTAGACATGTTTATTTTTAAGAGTTTTTTTTATTATGGAAACTTAGTATAAGTGTCTACTTTGTAATCTTTTGAGATGTAATAGTTATGTTCTAATTCTCTAAAACTCTAAACCTGAAAAGATCCTCAATGTGAATTATTCATTTAATTCAATATTTAAGTATGGTTTATGGTCGGGGCCTTATAGTCGGTATCAGAGGTCGGTTTAGACAACATTAGGAGTTAGAAAAGTGTAAAATTATAAGTTAATTTATGGTATGATTGAAATGATATAGCATTTACGGATTACCATGTTGATTCACCTAAGATATTTCTATGTTCAGAATTGTTTTCCGCAGAGGAAACAAAGCAGCTATGTTGGGATGACATCAGGAGGAAGACAACCTTCCAAATCAGCAACCTAAGATGGTCGGAATTGGAACTGAACAGTTTGTTGTAGTGATGGCACAGTTGACTCAGGCTATAAATGGTGGTGGTATCCATGCACGAGATCAGCCTGATCAACCACAGAGGAACATGTCAGTGGTGGAACATTTCATGAGGCAACATCCCCCATCATTCAGAGGATCATATGACCCTGTGCAAGCTGAAGGGTGGATTAAAGCACTGGAGAAGATTTTTGATGTCATGGGGTGTTCAGAACATCAAAAGGTTAGTCTTGCTGTTTACCGTTTTGAAGGTGAAGCTGATCAATGGTGGTCGATGGTGAAAAGTATCAGGGATAGTGATGAGATTGAGGATCTTCACTAGGACGAATTCAAAGGTATGTTTCTTGAGAAATATTTTCCTAAGGTGGTTCGTCTTAGGATGGAAATACAGTTCCTAGAATTGAGGCAGGAGGATGATTCATTGGCTACTTATGAAGCAAAGTTCACTCGATTGGCAAGGTATGCTCCAACCTTCATACGAGATCTTGATTGTAAAATAAACCGTTTTTACTCAGGGTTAAAGCCAAAGTATCGAAGGTCTTTAGCTTCTCGTGAGTTCAAAAGTTATGAAAAACTTGTTCTATGTGCGGAGAAGGTGGAAATGGAGTTTGCCGATGATCAGGTGTTCTATGACAAAAAACAAAATAAGAGGTCTAGTTGGCAGGAAAAGGGGAAGAATTCAATAAAGAAGCAAGGAGGTAAGAAAAACAAATATCCATCCTATGAGAAGTGTGGTAAAATGTATCCTGGAGAATGTTTATCCAAGTCTGGTAAGTGCTTTCGGTGTGGTAAGTATGGTCATATTGCTCGTAACTGTAAGGAAGATGATCAAGCAGGAAATGAAAAGCCAACGGTAAGATGTTTTAAGTGTAATGAAATGGGCCATTATACAAACGAGTGTCCAACGAAGAACTCGACTGGGGGAATGCAGCCAGACTACAAGCAGAAAGGGGTGGTGAAATCCTTTGCAACAACTTCAGCAGATGTTGGGCCATCGAATGAAGTGGCATTAGGTACACTGTTTGTTTGTTCAGATTATGCCAATGTGTTGTTTGATTCAGGGTCTACACACTCTTTCATTTCAGAGAAGTTTTCTAGTAAATTGGAAATTCCATATCAAGATATGAATCCTGAACTTATGGTAAAAACACCCGGAGGGAACGTTGAGACAAAAAGGAATTATAAGAACCTTCATATCCTTGTGTGTGGAAAGAATCTACCAGCAAACCGTATTGTTTTGCCTCTAGTAGAGTTTGATGTTATTTTGGGAATGGATTGGATTTCTGTTTATCATGCTAAGATTGACTGCAGAGCTAAAATGGTTTCTTTTCAGAAATATTTTCAGTTTGTATACAATAATGAACACTTGATTTTGATAACATATCAGGAAGTTGAGAAACTAGTAAAAGATGGAAATGAATGTTAACTTGCACATATTGTTGAAAATAAAGGAACTGTTCAGATTAATGATGTGCCAGTGGTAAATGAGTATCTTGATCTTTTTCCTGATGAGTTGCCGGGTATTATTCATGATCGGGAAGTTGAATTTAGTGTTGACTTAGTTCCTGATTCTAACCCAATTTCAAAACCCCCTTATCGAATGGCTCAAGTTGAAATTTTAGATTTAAATAAACAATTGCAGGAGTTATTAGATAAAGGTTTCATTCGACCTAGCACATCACCATGGGGTGCTCCTGTCTTGTTTGTTAAAAAGAAAGATGGATCAATGAGACTTTGCATTGATTATAGAGCCTTGAATAATATTACTGTTAAGAACAAGTATCCTTTGACTCATATCGATGATTTGTTTGATCAGCTCCAGGGAGCTCAGTATTTTTCGAAGATTGACTTGAGGTTGGGGTACCATCAGTTGAAAGTAAAAGAAGCAGACGTTCCGAAGACTGCGTTCCGTACTAGATATGGACATTATGAATTTGTAGTTATGACTTTTGGGTTAACCAATGCACCTGCTGTATTCATGGACCTTATGAATAGAATTTTCCATGAGTTCATGGATAAGTTTGTGGTTGTTTTCATCGATGATATTTTGGTGTTTTCTAAAAGTAAAGAGGAGCATGAAAGTCATTTAAGGGTTATCTTTCAAACATTAAAAGAAAAGAAACTATATGGAAAATTCAGCAAGTGTGAGTTTTGGTTACAATAAATTTCTTTCCTGGGTCACATTGTTTCAAAAGATGGCATAACTGTTGATCCTACTAAAACAAAAGTTGTTGAAGAATGGCCAAGACCCACAAATGTAACCAAGATCCGTAGTTTTCTTGGTTTGGACGGTTACTACCGAAGGATTGTTGAAAATTGTTCACGGTTATCTAGTCCAATGACTAAGATAACTCTTAAGGGTGTTAAGTTCATCTGGACAAAAGAATGTGATGATTGTTTTCAGGAGTTGAAGAGAAGATTGGTGAATGTTCCAGTTTTGGTACTTCCTTCTAGGAATGGTGAGTTTGTTATATACAGTGATGCTTAGTAGAAGGGACTTGGCTGTTTCCTTATGCATAATGATCAGGTAATTTCTTATGCTTCACGACAGTTGAAAACACATGAGGTAAATTTCCCTACACATGATTTGGAATTAACTATTGTTGTCTTTGCTTTAAAAATTTGGAGGCATCATTTGTATGGAGTAAAGTGTGAAATGTATACTGATCACAAAATTTTAAAGTATATATTCACTCAGAAATAATTGAACATGAGACAAAGGAGATGGCTAGAATTAATCAAGTATTATCATTGTACACTTCATTACCATCCGGGAAAAGCAAATAAAGTGGCTGATGCTTTGAGTCGAAAAACTAATGCTTCATTAGAAATGTTGCATTTGGAACGTGATCCTTTGGTTAAAGATTTGATGATATTTCGCATAGAAGTTGTTGGTACAAGATGTTCTTCTGTTTTGTTTCAGGTAGCAGTGAAATCTTCTCTATCATACAGAATCAAGCAAGCACATAAGCGAGACAGTGAGTTGCAGAAAAAGATAGAGATGGTTCTGAAAGGTAAGTTGCCTGAATTCAACATTGATAATGATTGTGTTTTGAGGTTTGGGAAGAGATTATGTGTGCCTTGTCATTCACAGTTCAATAATGAGTTGTTATGTGAGGCTCATAGTTCTCCGTTTTCAGTTCATCCTGGCAGTACTAAGATGTATAGAGATCTGCGGGAGTATTACTGGTGGGATGGAATGAAAAGAGATATTGCGGATTTTACTATGAAGTGTTTGACTTGTCAACAGGTTAAAGCAGAGCGGAAATTACCGAAAGGGATGCTCCAGCCTTTACCAGTGCCAGAGTGGAAATGGGAAAACATATCCATGGACTTTGTTGTGGGATTACCAAGGACATCTCGAGGTAATAATGCAATATGGGTTATTGTTGATCTCTTGACTAAATATGCTCATTTCCTTGCTATACGAGATACTTTTTCCCTAGATAAACTTTCCCATTTGTATCTTAAAGAGATAGTCAGGTTACATGGAGTTGCCCTCTCCATTGTATCTGATCATGATCCCAGGTTCACAACTAACTTTTGGAAAGGCCTTCAGAAGTCGTTTGGTACTGAATTAAATTTTAGTACAGCTTTTCATCCTCAATCAGATGGGCAGTCAGAACAAACAATTCAGACCTTGGAGGATATGCTACGAGCTTGTTCGATGGATTATCAAGGAAGTTGGGACCAACATCATTCTTTGGTTGAGTTTTCTTATAATAACAGTTTTCATTCCAGTATACAGACGGCACCATTTGAGGCATTATATGGGAAGCGGTGTCGAACTCCAGCATTTTGGGATGAAGTGGGTGAAAGGAAGCTGATGGGACCATAATTGGTAGAAGAGATGGCTGAAAATGTTCAGTTGATTCAGAAGCACATGAGAACAACTTAGAGAAGACAGAAGAGTTATGCGGATAACCGGAGGAAGGATCTATCATTCGAGGTAGGTGATCATGTTTTTCTCAAGGTTTCTCCTTGTAAAAGTGTGATGAGATTTGGCAAGAAAGGAAAGCTGAGTCCAAGGATTATTGGGCCATATGAAATTCTGGAGAAAGTTGGATAAGTTTCTTAACGAGTGGCTTTACCTCCGAGTTTATCTCAGGTACACAATGTTTTTCATGTTTCAATGTTGAGGAAGTATATGCCAGATCCATCTCATGTTTTGAGTCCAGAGGTAGTTCAGCTGGAGGAGAACCTATCTTATGAAGAAAAACCGGTCCAGATTCTTGACCACATGGAGCAGGTGTTACGGAATAAGGTGATTCATCAGGTAAAGGTTTTGTGGAAAAACCATGTGATTGAAGAGGCAACGTGGGAATCTGAAAATTCTATGAGGGATAAATACCCCCACTTATTTTGATAAGTGAATAAAATTGCGAGGATGCAATTACCAAAAGGGGGGAAGGATGTAACATCCCAGGTAATTAAAGAATAATGAATTTTCATATTTAGTAATATTTACGAATTAAAAATTAATTTTAATTAAAAGGGGTTTCTACGTTCGATAGCGTACTCGATACGCAACGATGAGTTTCTTTGAAAACTTACGTTGCACACAAGTAATAAAATAATATTATTTTAAATGTTAGTTAACAAGTATTCGTTGTACTGGCGGGAATGGATAGAAATAACTAAAATATGATTATATATGTTTTTAAATGTTTTTACATTTACACAATAAAGGATAAAGGCTTAAAATACGGAAAGAATTCAATTTTAGGCATTTATACCCTAATTTTCACTAAGGGTTCACTTATCACCTTTTGACGGCGTACCATCATTAAATATAGTTTTGATCAATCTTATAAATTATATTGGACCAAAAATAACTCTTCTTTAGAATCGGGACATCAAAATTTACTTTGTGTAAATTTATGGTTTCTTTCCGATAAAATTCATTTTTTTAATGAATAGTGTAAAATGTTGTATTTTAATTCAAAACCTCTTTTTAATATAATTTATTTATATGATTAGATTATCTTTTTAATTGGTTTTAAAGTGAAATTAGAAAATATTTTTACTATTAAATCCAATAGTGGTCGTTGGAATTAATTTCAATTTGACATCGGACTTAAACTAGTGTCAATCTTTTGATACTTATTGTTTCATAAAAACACGCTATTTGCCCTGACAGCGGGAATTAACTATTAAATTAATTAATGCAACTTATATGTTGTGAATTTTGTAAAATGGACTTCATTTTTGAATTCGGAATATCAAATATAGCTTAGGGTGAATTTTTGGTATTTTTCTGAAAAACTTCAATTTTTTAGGAATAGTGAAACCACTAAGTGGTACTTATAAAAACTGATTTTTCGTTTAAATGAAATTTTACCGCTTCTGTGTTTTGAATTTCAAAAATCCGACATACATCCTTGTCATTAAGATGTAAAATGTGGTTCAAAGAGATAAAATTATTTTTTTTGGTGAATAGTAACTTATTATGTTTTTAATCGCGATTAGAGGTAATAAGTGTAATTTAAGGTAAAAATGATATTATAAAAATATGAAAACACCATGAAACTTGTCCTACACCTATTGGGTGAGTCGTTACCGACCAAGACAACCCATGGGTCGATTTAGGGCGCCCCATGGAGCCACTTTGGTGAGATAATGACTTTAATGCCTTTTTTTAAATAATGGTGAAAATGACACTAACATAAATTGTTTTACAAAAACAATTTTTATAAGGGGTTATAATAATCATATTTCTGTTTATAAATAGTCATTGGAAAGATAAATGGATTTCCTACATCACAGTAATTTTTTTATAATTTTTATACATTATATAAATTAAATTATTTATGACATAATGATGATGCAGCGATGACCTCATTATTTGACGATTTAAATAAAATGGAAATATAATGTAACATATATGAACTACACATGTCCAAAACTTATTGGATGGGTGTATTTCGAATCCTTATCACCTTATCCACAATGTATATTAATTTGTGACCTTTTAAAACCGACACACATTTTCAAATAAAGTAATATTTCTTTACTTTCCAAAAGTACCCCTCCTCTCCTCTTATAAAAGGCCCCCACCTCTGCCTCATTTCACACACACCTCAAGCCTTTGGCTCGGCAATCCCCTGCCCATTTACTCTCTCCACATCCCTCTCCTCATCCTAGAGGATTTCCTTTGGGCAGAATCCTTTTAATGGAAGCCTTTAGGCTCAAATCAAAAGGAGTTACACTTTTAAAGGTAATTCACTCTCTCAAGTTCATTTGTTTTATTTTGCTTTCCAACCCCCAAAAATATTTTTATTTACTTATTTTGTAACAACCACAGTATCTTAAATATACTAGGATGTTGTTATAAGATTTATTCGAGCTACACTCTCACACAACTACATCAAATTGTTAAAGAACATACGGTTTCCGTGGATGGCGAAATTCTGCCTCCCGAAACGATGATTGTTCAATACTCATTTATCACCTTCAAAGGTGACCATTATGATGTCACTATTTTTATATATGATATATAATATGTTTATTCTTTCCTTAAGATTCTTTATTTTTCATTTATGGCATACCATTATTTTTTCCATTATGGGTAAACACGATATCTTCATTTTAGGAAGGGCGGACTAACGCCCCCTGAAAGTGATTTGATTCGTTAATACCATATGTGGGATGTGTAAAGGATAAAGTTAATGATATTATATATGTTATTATACTGGAATTATAATATACTCTTATATCATTATGATTTCATTCCAGAAAATATGAAATAGAAATGGAAGTAGCGTTCATGCGTACGTACGGCTTACCGTCTCCATGAACGGTGCATTTCATTTCATACCTCTAAATGATTATGTAATATTATAAATACATTTATATTCGGGATATATATGATATATATGATATCCAAATCAGGAATTTCATTCTATATATAAAGAACCTTTGACCACACAAACTACATGTAATTGTAAGAAGTCTACTTTCGACTTAAGAACCAAATATCGACAAAACAAACATTATTAACTTAAATGATTACATGATGTTCATAACATGGTATAAAAGGAATAATGAACTTGAAAAAGGTTCTTAAGCAAGTAGTGATTAACTCAAGTTTATTATTCAGGAGATTAAAGAACGATCGAGTCAAGTCGGACCCGAGGTAAGGGACTTCGTCTCAATCTCCTTCCATTGAGGCATATTTAGTTTTGTACACAACTTTATTTTATACGGTGTATAAACACCTTTGACTTTTACTTTTATACAAAAGGAATCTTTTTCTACGAATAGTTTTACTAAACGACAAAAAGGAATGTTTTTTAACGTACGCAGTGACAACGACCTTTTCCGCCGCCGCGAGTATTATTTAGTCTTTGGCTTCCTCAACAAGCCGTAATGTTTTTAGAATAAAATAAATACCATATACTCTTTTATGTATTTTGGTATTGAAAATGGTTTTGATAAAGGATTATATTATTTCAATATATTTATGATATATTGTGATTGAAATGTGGAAATTTTATCATTCCTTTATGTTGGTTTTATGTTTTATGATTTTATATTGGTACTTGGACATTTTAACGGGTGGTTACGTTATAAACCATATGACGGGTGGTGCCGTGAATACCAGGACGGGTGGTTACGTTATACCCTCCAATGCATTGGGTATGGAAGTCGGATGTATGGCTATTCCATTAAGTATGTATGGAAATTGGCTATATGGCTATTCCATTAAGTGATATGTGTGGAAGTCGACCGCATGGTTATTCCACTTAAGTATGTTTATGTCCCATGTTACCTTTAAATATGTTATGTGTTCTTTTTATGGGTTTTATGGTAATCCTTTGGTTACAAAAAGGTAAGTAATGATACTTTATTCAGTGAAGAGTTTTTACTACTTCATGATGGTGATGGTATTACTTTGATAGAGTATACATGGTTTACTTGATGTTTGAAAAACTAACAGTTTTCATTCTTTGTGTATCCCTTACTGAGCTTTTTATGCTCACCCCAAGTTTTTTGAAATTTTTCTCACAGGACTTAATGTGGAATAAGGTCAAGGATGGGATCAAGGGAATGTCATGCTATTTAAAACATGGAACTAGACATGTTTATTTTTAAGAGTTTTTTTATTATTATGGAAACTTAGTAGAAGTGTCTACTTTGTAATCTTTTGAGATGTAATAGTTATGTTCTAATTCTCTAAAAATCTAAACCTGAAAAGATCCTCAATGTGAATTATTCATTTAAATCAATATTTAATTAAGGTTTATGGTCGGGGCCTTATATACATTGTGGATCATATTGAGAAATATTTTTGGGGTAAGACTATACCATTGGTTCAAGTGACATGAAAGCATGGATAAATTTTAGAGGATACCTTGGAGAGGGAATATAATATAAAAATATAGTTGCTAGACTTGTTCACATAGACCCCCAAATGATGTTTGGTGTAGCTTGAGGAAAAGATGTTATAAGGTTCATAGATTATAGGATTCCATCTTTTTGATGTATATATCTCACTAATTTTTTTGTTTGTGCATTGGTGATCATGTATTTTTCAGGGATGTGGGGCCTTATTGGAGAAATGATCAGAAGTTTAGGTATGTATGTTTATTTTAATTAATGGGCTCTGGGATTTAGTTGGTTAATTATTAAATGGGTTCTTTGTAAATTGAGATGTAGTAACGGGGTTTGGTTTTTTCAAAAAGAAATATAATCTAAAAAAGTGTACTGTATTTAATGGTTGGGTGATGGGATTACACATTATATAATTACATGTGTGTTTTAGTAAAATAATCACGAGGTTAAAGGTTTTTCATATAATACAATTAAAAGCACTTATGAAACGTTTAACTATATTAAATGACATATTAATTCTTGAATTAATATTTTAAACATTCTATATGGATGAATATGATATGTGTTGGCCACAACTCCTCTCTTCTATGCACCAAGTAATTTTCCAAACAAGTTTAGAGTACCAAACTCCATTATGTATATTTTTTTATTTCTTCAATCCCCATAATGTTCCTTTTTCTAGGATTATCCCTTCTTCCCTTTGGCACTCCAAAAGTTAAGGTGACATCCTTTGGCGTATTGTGTTGTTGGTTTTGACCTTGATTTAGTTTTATTTTAGAACCTACCATTAATCATCCACACCTTCTTCATCATTGGAGTTAGTCATTAAAAACATTATTTGATCTTCGGTTAGAGGAAGGGGTATAAATACAAACATTATTGTTTGATAATTACCATGTTTATGATATATTGCAATTTCTCCATTATTATGTGAACCCATCTTAATTATGTAATTGAATGATATTATTCCTTTATTTAATTTGGATTAAAATTAATTTTTAATTGGATAATAAAATAATTTACATTTAGAATGAAAGGTTACCTTGTGTTATTTATTTTTATATAATCTTTAAATTGTGGATTACATATTACTAATATAATTTTTAATCAATTGTGAATGTTATGGTATGTGGTGCCTCAAAGAATAATGGTAATTATCATAATTAACCAATAAGATATATATTTTGATATTTTGATATTCATTCCATTTGACATGAATTGTGTTCCATGTTGAAATTATTATATATTGGGATAGCCATAATACTAGAACACTTATATTCTATAATGTTGATATTGAGCAGGGTCTAAATAGTCATATGATGTAATACATATAGAGAGTGGTCTATGCCCAATAAGATGTTTTAAATCATATAGGGATATGACCTAGAATGCTATAATTCTTTTAGCATAATGAGTCAGAATGTTGTAATGCTCATAGGTCTTGGACATGGTTTTTTGTGACTATAAAATCGTTATATAATTATGGTTGGAATGGTTATAATATATGCTCATATATATTTTAGCATGGAGCTGGATCATGTTTTGGTTGTATTTATGTAATTATTGAATTAATTAATCCCTAATTTAATTGATTTATTGAAAACACTCTCTATCTGATGTACATTGGAAAAAATAATAATCACATATTATTTGGTTTTTTATTTTTTATTTTTCTAAAAATTTCAACTATTTTAGGAATATTGGAATTTTGTTAATTCTATTTACAAACTGCCATCTTGAATAAATTATTTATGATCATAAATTGTATTCTGAATTAGTTTAAAAGTAAAAAATACATATAATATTTATCTATTAACCCAATTTTTTCCATTGTAATTATTTTCATTTTGAATTTTTATATAGTAACTAATTATAATTTTAAACATTTTCTATTTGAAATCCCAGTCTCTCTTCATGTTTACAAAACTAATTTTAAATAAAATTTTTATACATGATATAATTGAATTTGGAAAAATATTTCATGTTTTTAAATTATATTAATTTATATTTATAATAATGAAAACTTATTTTTTGACAAAAATTATTTCAAAAAACCAAATTAATTACCACATATATGGTTAAAATAGATATAAAAGAGTTTAAACATAAAAAGGAAGTATTAAATTTCCAAAAAAATTGCTAAAATATATTTTATGGACATATTTAATCCCTATAAGATATTATTCACAATAATAAATCATTTTTTACTCTTATGGAATGTGAAAAATGTGTTGACACATTTATCATTCTTAAATTTACAGGTGTGCCACTCACCTCACATAAAATTGGCTATCACCACCCTATGTTCTTCACACCTTCACCACATTTCTCTTCTTCCAATTACATCCCAAATTACATACCATATTATCATCCATCATCCTTTAATCCCTATTTAAGGCATAAATACAACCATGGATTTAATTATATCAAATCTAATGAAGTTACCCAAGGAAGAGGTAGTGTTCTTCAATGAGTGTTTTCATTTTATTTATTCTACCACAACCTGAAATTATTATTAATACGTTATAATATAATAAAAAATAAATCTCATATATTATTATATTTTTTATTTTATTTTATTATATAAATCCATCCATACATTCATTAAATGGGTTATGAAATCATTATTCATGTGTATGACAAATTACTACCTCACTAACCAATGTAATTCATTTTTTCACTAGTACATATCATTATATAGTATGATGGTTGATATAAATTATATATATGATATTAATAATATATAAAAAACTTTTAAGTAATTATATAATATTTTTATCTTTGCATTCCATAGGGGATACAATAATGTCTCTCAAGTGATCCGGGGACTACCTTCTCACGGTGCGATTTGATTTATTCCTCAGAATAACTTTAAATAGAATGAGATAAGGAAAAATTTAATGAATATATATGATAGAAATTACATTATTTTTATATTAATGAAATATTAATCGTTATGAGAAGATAATATATAGTTTTCAATTTTTCAATGAAAATCATAACATCATTCTAGTACGGGTAGACTACCACCCTCAAGAAGTGATGTGACTCTGATTCATTACTTCATCACAGGGATAATATATATAAATATATATAATTTTTTATATGATATTAAAATAATTATTTAATGATAAAATATAACATAAAATTATTCCATATTGATCAGTGAAAAAATTTAAATGTTACTCATGAGTACGTACAACCCACTCTCTCTATGAGTGTAACATGGTTCATTTTACTAAAAATAATTCATAATTTATTATAAAAATATAATTTATTTATAAATATGATAATTATTTATTGATTGTTATTCTAAAAAACAAGGTAATATATAATATATGTAAATAATACAATGTTGAAGATAATACACACATGATAAAAGAAGAAAATTAACACCTAAAATAATAATAATAATGAATGATTATTAATGAGCTGGTGATAAGAGTACATAAATGGATAATATATTATATTATGGAAACTAATAAGTTTATGTAATAAGGAAATAAATGTTTTAGAATAAATATACAATATATTAAAGTTGATTACTCAAAAATGAATCGTGAGGTAAGGGTTTCTTATCCCACTTTTACTTCAATGAGACATATGAAATATTCACATCTTATTTTATTAAAATGGTGTATATAAAAATAATTCTTAAATTATATCATACATTATTTTATCTTCATGTTATCAATTATATTATTTAATGTAATTTCTTTTATGGGGCTTATGGTATAACATTTAAAAATGTGATAAAGAGTTATTTCATAAAATCATCATTTTCATAATTATTTTTTTCAGTCTCCATTGGAAGAATTATTTGATATTTATTTCATTAAATATATCTATTTTAATAAATAATTATTATTCAGAAACATTTTTATGTAATTGTACCATCTTCCACACTTTGGTACTTAAATTGATTGAGAAAATGTTTTAAAAAAATGACTTTATTTCACACATCGTTCGATATTCAGTTTTCATAAAATTCATTATTTTATAAAAATTATTTTAATAAATGTTTTAATTATATTAAAATTGTTTTATTAAAGAAATTTTAAACCGTTTTATCTTTTTAATATCATCATCTTTTTCAAGAAAAGTCATATTTGGGTTTTTAAAAAAATATGAGATGGATATATGTTTAAAATAATCGATATGTATTGAATTTCCTTCCACCAAAAATATTAAATATTTTATAAGATTTATTTATCTGATTAAAAACCTAATTTCAATGAAATTGGTTTCTAAAACGTTTTTTTAACTTTTAATTATAAAAGTATATTTTCAAAATGGATTATATATAATCCTCAACAATATTTACAATGATTTTTATGGTATTTTTATTCATTGATGAAATCTATAATTTGATTTATTTATGATCGACTGAGGATATATCGTAATAATATCATCCATATTTTTATTTTAATGACTTATTTCTACTTTATTTGAGTATGTATAATTTTATTACCTTTCACCAGTTTACTCTAAATAGTTAATGATTATGTTTATTTATTGGTATGAGTGTAAACATTTAATATTTCAATTTATTCAATATGACAATTTATGATGATCATGTTTCAGCCCTTTTATATGTGGAATAAATTTTACATCATATGTGTTTTTTGCTGCCAATATAGTCTCCCAATGTATTGCTGGGTCTCTTTTTTCAAAATATATATGGTTATGGATGAGGTATTATCATTTCATATAGATGTATTCACATAAGACTCAATGGTATTAAATATCATAGATAAATCTTTGAAAGTATTTGATGTACAAGAAAATCCTAAATGGTATATTTTAGAAGTCCATCATTATAAATTCCACTATTATGCATTCAATTATTTATCATCATTTTTATTATTCAATTTTATACAATATTCATGTTCGAGATTCATGTTCATGTGATTGTTTATATGTAGTTGTTTGATCATATTTTATTCCTTCCATATTATTATCAACTTATTGAATAAATGGAATTTGTTTTAGATATTTATATTCCTATATTGAATAGTATTTATTTATTTATAGTGTCCATAGGATGAATACAATTTCATAAAATCTGAGATATTTCCTTTTGTACGTTTTATATTCTCCAGTACACTAGAATTTATTTTGGGATTAATATGTTGTGATAATATAAGGGTAATAATGGAAATCAAAATCAACATTTCATGTGTATTTTATGTTTTAAAAATGAAATACAAATTTTAGGTTTGTATATACTTTTCCACAACTATTAAAATATATTGTGGAGATCATGACCTAGTATCATAGTACTAGTGTTTCCATTGTTAAATGGTATTAATATATAAGCAATCAAATCTTGAAGTACTGAATATTTTAGTTGTATTAGTAAACTATATATATCCCTAAACTATATATTACATTTGAATATACCAATCACAAATTATTTTTTAGATAATAACATTATTTAGTAATGTATTAACATTCCTAAAAATCATATTAATCATAATGGATTCATTGGAAAGTAAAAAAAATTATGGTGATCTAAAATTCCAAGTAACGGATATATTTGGTAGATGATATACTGAAATAATAAGAATAACCTACATGGAAAGGTATGTAAATAAATTAAAATGACATTTATATAAATTTAATAACATGACAAGATAATGCATAATCTACATGGAAATGTATATTTATAAAAACAAACTAAATTTAAATATCTTGACAAGGGATAATCCAAATGAATTGGTAAATAACTAAAACACATTTCATTTATTATATAATCTTTAAATGAAATGAATTTGATGATAATTTCATTAGGAAACAGTCATTGATAATAATTAATAATTTATAATATATTAAATTATTACTTATTGGACATCATGCCTCCAGATTATGATACCTATACAATTAGTATATATCCCTATGATAGTTTAAAATTGACGGGTAGAAACCTATTTAACTTAGGATAGTCAAAAATTTCATATCATGACACTACTAATATATCTATGGGAATTTTATTACTGGTATCAAAGCATGTCTATCATATACAAATAAACCATAACATAACATATAATTAATTTAATTCATAAAATTTTCTCTTTATCATCATGTATCTATATTGACTAAAGGATATATATTTGTCAAAACATTCCATGTTTATCGAATAATAGTCAAAGTATACATTATTTATGAAAATGGTATACACTTTCCGAAATAATCATATCCATTACATAAGAATATGGATTTTTAGTAGAAATAAAATTTCAATGAAAATTGATCCAAATACAATGATTGTTTCAAGATAATGTTAACAATAATAATATATAGTGATATTTTAAAATAACTTTTATCACATAGTAATTTATTTGTCAAATAACGATGACTAATATAATTCAATTTGAAACATAAAATTAAATTAATTATAAATGAATACAAATATATCATTTCATAGATGAATTATATATACCACATAATATAAATAAGTTTCATAAAAATACAATATGCCTCAATGAAATGAAATTGACATGAAATCTCGTACCACATGATTTCTTTTGGTTGAGTGTGCATTTCACTTATGTATAGTGTACTTAAACAAGTTATAAAATTATTAAAAATACATATTAAAATTTTTAATATCATATTTTATATTTTTATAATATCTTATCACACATTCATTAATAACCTTCCATTGTTTTCATTGTTTCCTATGTTAATTTCCATGTTTTATATTGCATGATTTGTCATGAAATAACCATTTTTTCACATAAAATATTTTTATATAATCTATAGATTAATAATTAGTATAGAATTATAAATTTTTTACATAAATTATACTATTAAAACAATTCATGAATTATTGTTACAAAAAATGGACTTTGTTATAATCATGGACATGGTAGGTCATACTTACTCATGAGTAGTGTTTCCTTTTTTCAATGAACAATATGGAAAGGGTGTCAGTAATATTTTACCCACTCAGAATGATTATAATATCATAAATAATATATTTTATAAATATATATATATATATATATATATATATTTCACGAGGTGTGGTGATGAATATAAAGTCACATCTCTTCATGAAGGATGTAGTCCACATGTACACTAACAATGTTATCATTTTATATATTAAAATAAAATGATAAATTATATTTTATGAGTGAAAAAATATTCATGAATATCGTAATTATTTCATTAATAACTGCTATAATATTTAAATGTATCTTTTTTACAATATATGTAATGTTTTAGTGAAAGGTGAATGAAAATACTTCTTGACACGGTAGTCCACCATTCATAAATATTACATTATCATATCCCATAAAAGAAATAAATTAAAAGGGAAATATTAAATCTAATATTTCTATAGGTTTAATATTTTAATATATATTTTATAATTAATGTATATTCATCACCATACCAAACCATTAAAGGTGGTAATATAAATGCGAATGACATTGGTTCATGAGGCAGTAGTCTAATGCAGACATGAATGAGGATTTCATAAGTAATTTGATGGAAGTTGTTATGGTGAAAGTTCATGAACTTATTATAAAATATCATTATATTTAATATAATAATTTTATTAACTCGTAATGTTTAATGAATAATTGGAGGAGGTTGTGTATAAAATGAAATAAAATCAATTAATGTAAAATATTATCTCTCATTCTAGTAACCTCTTTAGGTTCGCACTAAAATCTTTCGTTGGTAGTCTTTATTTACTACCATAGGATTATATGATGATGTAATGGGATTTTATAATTTATTTGGTTCATTATTTATTGAAATAGGGTTTTAATCTATGAAGAAGAGAGGAGAGGGGTGGCCTTTTATAAGTTAGGTTTGTGGAACACGTGTACTTTTTTTAATATAAAGTGGTGTAACCACATTTATCACATGTATAAGGGGTAAAAAATTGATTATTATTTATACATAGATATGATTGGTTTAAATATGTCCATAAATATATATTATATATCTTTTTAGATAAATTTAATAATTATATAGATAGTTTAACCCACATTAAATTCAATATTACCATAATTACTATAATTATTATTTTTTGTTTTCATTATTCAGTTTGGATAAAAGTTAAGTTTGAATTATTATATAATAAAATTCATTATAACTAAAAATATGTAATACATTATTTAATATTTTATTACTTTATGTTGAAAATTATATATTAAAATTAATCCAATCGTAGGTGAGAGAAAGTGGATTTTTAAAGAGAAACTTTTCAAAAGAGTACAATGTTTTTATATCAAAATTCAATATAAAAAATATTCAATTGAACTAAATCAGATTAACTGATGTAAAAATAAAAAAAAAGTATTTTAAAAACAATTCAAAATAAAATTTAACATTCTAAATAATTTAAATGAAAATGATATTTTTATTTAAAAAACGAGATTCTTTCACTAGTCATCACAAAATGAATTATTTTAGAAAAATAACAAAAATTTATACTTTGATAATTTTATTATTTTCATTCTAAAAATGAAGTTAATTATATCAAATAAATTTTCTGGATGTGGTAAAAACTAATTTTAAATTTTGTTTGAAAATCATAACCAATAATTATTTTAGAAAAAACCCAGTTTTCATGATTTGTATGGTATTGAAATGATTAAATTTAAATAATCATATTTTCTGGGTTATTTGTGCACAAGTTTTTGTGTCACATATGATATAGAATATAATGTTTATATTATATAATTTTTTAATGTAACATTATACCAAAAATAATTTTAATTATCAATGTAATGTTAAGGGATAAAAAACCAGAAATATAAAATTATTTTAAAGATAATATAATTTGTTTGATGTGAATTTAATAAACAAAAGTTTTTACAAGATCCTTTTACAATATTTCAGTTGTTATTTTTTTACCAATGAATTTAATGAAATATAATAACATGATATGTTTCTATTTAATAATCATAATTTCATAATTGTGTTTTTCTTCTATAAATTTGTAATTTATTACTTAATCAATGAAATGAAAATCCAAAAAATAAATTTTCTATGCCTCATGAACCAAAATTCACTTTTGACGGATTGTAATATCCATAAGAGAGTGACATGCCTTTCTACATGTCTTTAACATTTTTTCAAAAACAATATGTTTAGAAAAAGTTATACAACATAATAAATTAGTCTTCAAACAAAAATATTTAACCACTAGTACATCCTTAAAAATTATGTTTTCAAATAATTTCCATAGAAACAATGACAAATCAACTTGTAAATTTAAAATTCTAGTGGTAGGCATGGAAAATTTTCTTCCATAGGTCATGAAATCAATCCCCATGGCCCTTCCAGATGTTATAGGATATCACAAATTATAGGGTTTGTCTTTTTCAGTAAGTATTAATATAATTCTTATAAAATTCCCAAAACAATTATGTTCACTATTGATATAAAATCAATCAATAAATAACCTTTTTATAAAGGTTTTCAATACACCTTATTTTTTCAAAAATCCAAGTACTCAGATTTTTTTATTATTACAATGTCATTAATGATCATATTAACCATAATTTTTATCAATACCTTTAAAATTATTTATATAAAATGTAAATCCATTTTTTGGAAAACAAAAATTTTCACAAAAACATATAATATCAATAAATTTCTCAAAAAATATCTTTAATCATAGTACAAATAAATCTAATAAAACAAAAAAAGGTTTTTTAAGACAGTGAACATATGGTAAGACCATAAAATTACAAAATAATTCTTGTATTTATAACGTATAATTTAATAAATACACATGTAATTATAATATTTTACAAAATCCTTATATTTTTCCAGGATTCTTATAAACAAATTATAATTAGTAAAAATACTAATTCAATATATATGTTGAACCCTAATTCATAAGTGCTTTATCTATATTATTTCCATAAAGGTTTTTTCTTAGAATATATTTTACCCTTTGTATAAATTAATAGACTTATCTAATTCTCATGTTCTCCATATTAAGTACAATGATCTTTAAAAGGAAAAGTAAGACGAGATTTATTTCCCTACATCGTACTCATCATTTTTACTCGTCCATTCTTTAAATTATTTCTTACGTTCCAAAAATAAATCATTTTACTATTCCATTAAGAATTATTAATGGGTTTCTCCTTTTATATTTCAAACATGATGAAAATAGACCCTAGTTTCCTCTGTATACATCATCACTCGTTATCTTAATTAACACCATCCTTACCATCATGGGGGAGTTTTGGATTTGGTTAATGTAAATGTTTCCAAGAATATTTTAGGAAAAATGATGATGCATAGTCAAGATAAATTTCACTACTTTAATCATCCAATTTTGTTACTTGTAATCACCACTTTTTCTGTCATTGTTAATGTTCACATGATTCCAATATGTCCCATCCATTGACTAAAATAAAAAATCACAGTGCAAGAAATAAAAAAATTGTGGGAAAGAAATATAATCATTTATAGGACGTTTAAATAAGGAAACCTGTCCTTTTAACCTATTAACCATTATGCTTAAACTTTTCCATTCATTATAATTATATATTCAAATCCATTATAATGGTTGTAAAATAATATCCGAGTTATCATATGAATATCTCATTGGAGTTTCTTACTAGGTGCACAAGAAGACCCATTTTTAGGCACCATGTAATGATAGTGTCATATCCATTGCACCCCTTTCTTTGTTATTACACATATATACCACTATTCTAAAACCATGTCATCATGTAGTCTCAAGAAAAATATTTATTGATAGGAAAATCCACATAGTATATTTCTTACCAAAATATTACAATTTTATTATATACATATCATTGTCATATTTCAAAGCATTATGTTCCCAAATAACTGTTTCTCTAAATATTGTTCCTAAGGATTCTAAAAAACATCCTCTTATGCCAACTATATTGTCCCAAACCCAGTATCCTAATGCCATTTTTTGATTATTACATAAAAAAATATAAAATGAATCACAAAAAATATTACAAAATACATTAATATTATGGGTAAATTAAATACATACATGAGTCATTAATTACATTTGAATAAAAAAATTTAAAAAAATTTCTCAGGAATAAAATTATTCCCCATAGAATATCCATGGATATTAATAATAGTAAATACCATGGATATATAGGCAAAAAAAATTTAGGGTGAAATTAAATTCTTAGAAAGGGATATGTTTGGGGTTATATTCCATGAAATAATAATCATAATCGTAATCAACATGGTAAGGTAAGTATATTAGCAGACATTCCATTTAAATAACATTAATATCCTGAAAAAATTAGTCACAAATAATATGGAAATTAAAATAGCTGAAAAAAAATATATTTAAATAATTTGAAAAAGGAATAATAAATATTGAAAGGTAAATAAATATGAATAGATAAAATCTAATCAATAAATTTATTATTATATTCATAAATAAGAGATATATTTTTGAAAATATCTAAGATAATAATAACAAAATTTTTAATTAAGGAAATGCTTAATATTATTATCCACTATAGAATTCAAAGTGAAATTAATCTATGATATAATTGATACATACGATTTTTTATGTTATAAATATCATATATTCCATTTTTATCCATCATTATAACTAACTATGAGAGTTGGTGATGTAATATTGATTGACATCGATATGCGGTGTGTTAGTCTGTCATACATTCAAATAATGATTTTATAACCAAATTTTTTGGAAGTGGGGATAGTTAAAGGTCATGATTATATTATAAAAAATATCAGAATATTTATTTTACTAGTTTTCTTATATCCTAATGTTTTAATAATAATTGGATTATGTGGAGTAAGAATTAAAATAAATATGATTATTGAAAACCATTACCCCTTTTTTGTGTAACGTCTTTAGTTTTGCACCAAAATACATTTTATGTTGTCTTTATGCACAAAATAAGGATTCTAGGATGATATAATATAATTTTGGAAGATATTTGGTAGTGTATTGACCAAAATAAAAAGATTTGATTGTGTAAATAATAGATAAAAGTGGGTGGCTTTTTATGATTGAGGTGAGCAGGAAAATTGTAATTGTTTTTAAAATAAAAATATGCACCTATGTAGTCGGCATGCACAAATGGTCCAAAATGAAGTATTACTAAGACATAGACAATATATGGTTGATATTTGTCTATAAAAGTTATTTTAAACTTATTATTAGTTAACTTAATCTCTTATAATTTTATTTATACCCCATGTAAATCAATTTTTACATTAGCGGATTCAATTAATTTTAAATATTTTAACAATAATTTTTGGAAAATAATTCAAATAAACATTATAGAAAATAAAAATTGGGTATACTAATAATAGGAAATAAATATTTTAAAAATACATTGATATATAGTGGAAAATATCATTTAATATTAATCCCATATAGGATATGTGAATATGTGTTTTAATGGAAAAATTTTCAAATGATTACGATGTTTTATATCAAAATTAAGTATGAAAATTATTCCATTAAAATAAATATGAATAATTTATGTTAACTTTAAATAGTTATATTTTAAATATAATTCAAAATATAATATAACGTTATAAATTATTTAATAATGAAATTTTTATTTTGAATTGTGTATTTTTAGATTACCCATCAAGAAAATAAATATTTTAGAAAAATAGAAAAAATTAACACTTAAAAAATTAGATATTATGTTTGAAAAATGAATTTATTTTTTCAAATAAATTTTTTTAATAATTTTAAATTTTAATTTTAATCTATTTTTATAATGTGAGAATATTCCATCTTTGGAAAAAATATGGTATTTTAGAAAACAAATATTTTTAAGTTAAATTAATCTTATTTTATTTATTATGAATAGATATCCCAAGTTTCCATATTTTTGTAAGTAGTAATAATTCATGAAAATTTAATAGCATGGTTTTAACAGTATACTATATTATAGTTCATTTATACGTGGAGTTTCATGTTTTAGCAGCTATTGAAGCGATAAAAGTTAAATAAATATTTTTTTCTAGGTTACTTAAGATGATGTTTTGTGTCACATATGCTATTCAGTACAATGATATTATTTTTAATTTTTTTGGTGTTATATATTTGGTCCTTCGGTATGTGATTCCTTTTATCTTATTCCAATGTAATAAATCACACACCATCTCTGGGATGTTGTGGTCAGGGTTACTACACTTAGTATCATAGAATATTAATTATAAACCAGGGGAACATGATTTTGTATAACATTGATAAGAAAACATAACCCTATACTATAGTTTATGGATAAGAATAGAAGAACATCTTATTGTTTTGGAAAATAAGAGATTATATATTTTTTCCTTGAATATATATCCCTCTATTGATACTACATATTGAGGTCACAATAGAGAATATTTACCTCAGGGTTATAATAACTATTAGATTTATTGATTGGGCATCACCGGATCATCTCATGTTTCATGAAAACATGCCTCTCATTTCACCTAATATAAATCTAACTAGAGATATGACATGAATAATTTATTTTTCTTTACAATCTATTATGCAGGATTGGGAAATAAAGATATCCCCAAACAACCCATTTTTATGATTATGATAATAGATATGATTAAATTTTTAATTTTATGTAAAGTGTTTCACTAGTTTTGAGATAGTATATTATGTTTCATAATATTTTAAACTAATAAAATGTATTTAATATTTTATAAATTTATCCAAAGGGAGTGAATGGGAACCATACGAATGAAATTTAACAATATAAGGATTTTCCTCATGGGCATGATCATCAATCTGCAGCGGGAGTTGTATTTAGGACATATCAGAATGTAACCATATTTGGTCATCTCATTGATGTTATGGGTAATATATATTCCAACACAAATCAACATGTTGATCTACTATGATCTGCAACCTTGTTAGACTGCTTTTAGTATCATATACCTCACTCATTTAATTGGACTACAAATCCATATTTGGCTGATAAGTGGATAAGTTTATTTGATAAGATATATCTCAATCTAGGTTATAGTGAAATGGAGAACATTTTTTTGCATGTTTATTATCTCTTAGTAGATATAGTTAAATGGTGGGTTTTTTTGAAAATAATTATAATGAGGGATAATAGTACGCATGTAGTTTTATAATTTCAAGGTAATATTCCAGGAAAATTATTTTTCCCAGGATAAATGAGTGGATATAGAAAGATTATTTTTTATCCTAAGATAAAATGAAGAGTAATAATGTTATAAAGTATAAATTGAACATTATATGTTTATAAAAGAATTTTTAAGAATATGAATTAAATTCAAATATAAAAATTGACCATTTCATTAATGGGATCAAGATAATCAGCCAAATGGAACAACTATACATAACATTATCTTCATATGTTGACATAGTATCATCTACTAACAATATAGAGAATTAATTCACCATGTTTGATTGATTCTAATGGAATTAATATATTATGAGGATAGTATAGAGAAAAATAGATAAAGGGATGAAGGGATAGAAGAAATTTTTAACATGTGATATCGAAAAAAGGAAACACCATAGAACATGATTGAAAGGAAAATAAATTTTATTTAAATGTGGAGAAAAATGTCAACAGACATGAGATTATAATGGAACAAATTAAATATGATAATTTTCAATGATTCCACTATAATGAGATGGGGATCATTGAAAATGAATTCCTTATGAATCAAGGTGAAATATCTCAAAAGCAGATAAGGGTTCAATGTTAATCTTAGGATATTAGTGTATAAAAAGGGGGATAATTACTATTCAATTTTATTTGGATATATGATATATACATTTTAAATGTATTTTATTAGTGAACTTATTGAAAAAATTAGGATTTTAATGATGAATTTTTTCATTAATGATCTAAAAGTGTATTTTTAACAATAAAAATGACTGAGAATAATGATTAATTAGAATGATTAACTTCATGTAAAGCACAATGATAGGGTAAATGTAACCATTAATAAGTCATAATATTGAGATAATGATGTTGGTAAAATTAGATGAATAATATATATACTCTAAATAAGAAAATACAAGCTACATGGAATTGACTAATGATAGGTTAATTTTGGTAATTTATTTACCTTCTTTATGAAGTTATGAATCATAATATTTTATAAGGGATATAAGGGTAACCATTAATGAAATGGTTAAATTGGAACTTTATATGAGGATTTTGAGATTACTGTTTTCCATTAAAAATTATAGATTCATGAATATTGTATAACCATTGTGAACCATATTTCCATAATAATATCTAGAAATAAAAAGTATGGATTTTCATTATATTATTTATATTATGATATTTAAATGTTAATTTTAGTGATTCATGCATAAAAATACTATTGTTGGATATTAATTTCTTAGAGTATGTGATTATTTGGAAATTTATCGAAGAATAACCTAAGGATGAAAGTGTTCTTATGAAGTAGAATCATATCAAGTATGTATATTTCCTTATAATATTAGAAAGTAAATTAATTGCCAACATTAAAAAAAGTTAATTATAAAAAATCATTTATCCTATTAAATTTCTATCTGATGAATCATACGACATTTTAAATCATCACATATTTATTGTTTTGATGTCTTTAACTTTTCATCGATCATTGACTTACTTTGGATCAATGACATTTTTTACTTTCTATATTTATTTTCTCATTTATTTTATTTCCATGTTTTCTTTTCTTGTCCATGTTCTACTAATTGGAATACTATTAATGTATTAATTGAGATGATATTCATAATTCCTTTCCTATATTATTAAGGTGATATTTTATTTTCCATTTTACGATGTGGAGTTTTCAAAAATGTTATTTCGGAATGTCAAAACATTGATTATTATTATAATGATTAAATTATTACAACATAGTTTCTTTAAGATGGAGTGAATGTAACTATATGGGATTTTAAATTAAGATCATTTATTCAATAGACTATATTAAAAACAACACTAAGCATTAAATAAAATAAAAAACATGAGCCATTATGAAATGTTTCTATTAATAAAAATTAATATCCTTGTAATCATGAAGAACACACAAACTCAAGTATAAATAAAACATAATAGGTTATATCCTTATAAACTAGTTTTTATGTTTTACTGTTTGAATATTATTAATTGAATTATTAAATTTAAGGTTATCTATTTATTATAAATAAAATAAGAATCATAAAAAATGATGTCTTAGGAAAAACATTATTTTTCAAAAAGAATCCTTAGTCGCACATTGCACACATAATTTAAAATTAATTGTTAAAATTTTATAAAACAAATTCAAAAAATAATCTTTTTTTTGAAATCACAATATAATAATTATGTTGGGGTTAAATTTTTGGTCAATTTTAAATGTTTTATTTTTCAATAAATACTTCTAAATACTGAATTTTAATTGAAATCGTTCTTTTCATATAAATTAATAAGAAAATTACACTATTTATTGAATTATATTTTTGTAATGTTAGTAAAATAATATATATATTAGTAAAAGTGTTATTATTATATTCATTTTAGTGTTGAATTTTTATTTGAAAATGTGGTAATGTTTTTAACATTTTCATTTTGAAATCCTACATTCTTATAACTTATAGATGATTAATTTTTAATTATAAATTTCCACTTATTTGAATATAATTTTTCAAAATTCATTCCATATTTATAATTATCATAATTTATATTTTCAAATATATTAAAATTAATTTTTACCCAAATAAATATAGAAAATAGTAAAAATTAATTTCTCCGGTTTAGGTTAAACTTTTTTATTGGTTGTTAAAATAAAACGAGTAGGGTTAAATTCAAAAAAATAATTTTATAAAAATATATTATTATGGACATATTTTAGACCTAAAATTTACATTTTTTATAATAATTCATTTTGGATTCTTTTTGTATATAAATAATGTGAGTACACTTTTTTACTTAAAAATATTTAATTTGTGGCACTCACCTCAATTATAAAATCCAACCCACTATCTAGTATCCTTGACACTATAACCCCCTTTTAGATAACCCATGAATTTCCTTAATCATATATAAAATAACCTAGACTAATATTACAAGCCTTATTTTTGGCTTTAATCTAACAATGGATGGATTTGGTGGAAACCTAATAAGGTTACCTGAAGAAGCGGTGACATTATTCAATGACAATTTTAATATTTCTTCCAAAACATCATTCAATTATTATTAAACTAGGATTATATAATAAAATCAATATAATACATATAATTATATTTTATTAAATAAATGGGATGACCTATAACCTTTCCCATTTTTGTAATATAGGGTCTAAAATCATAACTAATGTGTGTTGAAGACAACCGCCTCATGAAGAGTTGTCATTCATTTTTTCCATTACCACATCTCAGTTATTGGTATGATAAATTATTAAAAAATGATATATTATATTCATAATATACATATACCTATATATAAAATATATAATATAAAAAATTTTATTTTCCAGAGAGGATAATGTTGGTCATGTAAATGAATGTTCACCACCACACGAAGCGATGTGATTCATTTTCCACACATGATTTACATGGAATGTAGAGAGGAAAATTTTGATAAAAATATGTGATATAAATGAAATAATTATTATATTCATGAAATATATTTCATTCTAAAAATATAATATATCAATATCCTTTTAACATTGAAAAAGGATCACATTATTAATATACGTATGGACTACCGCCTTCACGAAGTGATGTGACTCTCTTTCATCACTAAAACACATCAATAATATATATAATTATATTTAAATAAATAATATGATATATATTCGATTATGGTAATTAGGTAGCGTCACTTTTTTTATCTTATTTTTACAATTTTCATTGAAAATTGACATGTTACTTATTGTACATACGACCCACCGCATAATGATTGTAGTGTAGATCCTTTCTCATACCCATATTTCATGATTGGATGTAAAATTACAATTCATTTAGACATATGATAATTATTTTAGGATTATTTTTGTTCAAATCATGAAATTATATAATATGTGAGAGAACATGTTCTTTCATAATAATACATGGGTGATAAGGCAAGGCAATTAACACCTAAAAGAATAATAATAATGGAAAAACATTAAAAAAAAGGGAATAAAATGTCATTAACTGATAATATATGATATTATAAATATTAATTTATCACAATAATATGTTTATAAGATGTTTAAAATGTATATACTTGAGTTTTATGTATGCTTAAACAAATGTAAGTGTGAGGTACGAGGTTCTCGTATCATTTTTACTTTCATGAGACATGCAACATATTTACCACCTATTTATTTTTGGTGGGGTATATTAATCCCTTTTTTATGTTATATCATTAATTAATTTATCTTCTATGTTTTTAATTTTTCATTTAATTTTATTTCCTTAAAGGTACATTTTATGTCAATGTTAGAAAAATAGTATGGGTTTATTTCACAGTCTAATCAGGATTCATAATTTTTCGTTTATGTATATATTAGAACTTTTTTTTATATTTATTTACTAAAATAAATATATTTTCTTATAATATGGTAATTAATGAACTTTTTCTTGAAATATTATAATTTTTACACTATATACTATTTAAAATTATAGATAAAATATTATTAAAAAAATATTACATTATTTATCTCATCTGCAGAAAATCTATTTCCATCAAAACCAATGATTCATAAAATTATTTTCAAATTTTTTGTAAACGATTTAAAATGATTTATTGATGGAATTTTTATGCATATTTAATTTTTCATTTTTATAAAATTAATCTACATTCCATTTTAAAATATTGATCATTTTTCATTTAATTATAATGTTAATAAAATATTATTATAACATATGCGTCATGTACAATATTTCATTCCACCATAACCTCATAATTTTATAATCTATATTTATAAGTATAAAAATTTATTTTTAAAATTTATTTTTAAAATTTATTTTTTAAATTTATTTTTGAACATTTAGTTTTAAGAGTAAATTTTTATAACAGAAAGTTTGTCTTCGTCAAAAATGTTTTTAAATATATTTTTACGGTATTTTAATTTATCAATAAAATATACCATTTAATGTACATATGATCCACTAGGGATTTTTTTATTTTAAATTATCCTTATATTTCTATATAAATGATTTATTGTTAGTTTAATTTGGGGTTTACAATTTTATTAAAATTCTCCATTTTAAACTGAATAGTTTTTTATTATGGATTTTTTGGTCTATTTATTTAGAGTTCATTTCATAGTTTTTTCAATATTATTGTCTTTGTTATTTATGTTTCACTCCTTTCATATGAAGAATTCATTAGACATTGAATGCGATGGCTGAGGCCCGCAATACCCCCTTAATTCATTATTATGTACTATGAGGCAATCTAGATACAGTTTTATCCAAGGCCTTACTAATTTAAATATATTTATTGGCACAATACATGATGATAAGTATTTGATGTTCAACAATATACATTCCATTATTATGAATTGAAGTAATGATATTACTTCTGATTATTCAGTTAGTTAAAATTTTAATGTTCAATTATTGAGTTCATATGATTATTTATATGGAATTATTTTACAATCATTTATTCATATAATATTATTCTCATTTAATTTATTAAGATGAATTTATTTCTTCTTTTTAAATGTCCATATTAATTTCTCATTATTTATCCATAGATCTCGAATTATTCTAACCCTATCTAAGCATATGAGTGAACCCCTTTCTAATGTTTTACTTTCCCAATGATACTCAGATGTATATTTTAATTCATATTTAATGATATGGTGTGGAGAGTAATTGTTTCATTAATAAAAATTCAATTATTAGTTAGTGTTTAAAAAATATAATTAGAATTTAAAATAAAGAACTATTTTTCCAATACTACTAAACTATTTAGTCATATGAGAAGTGATTCTATGTACATTATTATAATGTAATCAAGTAGACACCGGATCTGAGATTATATATTCAGGGTCATACATGTATTACCCTCTTATATTGACCATGTATTTATGGATGAAATATAATGATAAAGTAGAAATTTTTATTACAATATTTTACAATCTTCCCAAAAACAATTTGAAAAAACTCAAATACCAATCTATGATAATATAATTTTGAAATATTTGAATCCTTACCTCTTTTGTGATTTATATCATAGAAATAAAATCAATAGAGAAATATTTTCTTATTGTAATTAAAATGCAGTGAATTTGAAAGTTGATTGACTATAAATCAAATAATTTTACGGTCATTATATATTCTAGGGATTCTACCAATGAAATCTATGTTACTTTTCCCATTTCATAACTTGTATGGGTAATTGTTATAACATACCATTAGAATTTTGTTTCTCTTCATTAACTTACTAACATACTAGGCATTGAGATACATACTCTTCAATATCTCTTTTAGTGTTTTTCCACTACTAATACTCTTTCATATAAATATAAATATCTATATCTAAATGATTAAAATCGACATATAAACCATGTGATTTATTAAACATATCATTGTTCATGTATTTTATTTATGGGTAAAATTCTCTATTATTAAACCATATTATTGCATCACAATTATGGTTGAACTCTAGAACATTTATCACTTTCTTTTATAGTTCACATCCTCCCTTTTCGAATACTTAATCATTACATTGATGTATGGTTGTATTGTTTTTTGAGAAAAAAAAGAATTATATTATACAATTTTATTTACAGGTCTATATTTATAAAATAAAATAATATATGATCTATTTCAATAATCATAATAGAATAGGAACATCATCCAACTTTTTCTCCTTCTTATAATGGTTGTGTATTGAGAAGTCACCGAAATAAATCAACTTTTAAAATATCCATTGGTGAATTTTCAACCCTCTATTTGTTAATATATAAGTGAATATAATAATATTATTAAAAATAAATAAATGTTTTTCTATAATGATTATGCCCATATATATTCAATTAATATATTATCAATGTCATCTCAATATCCTGAGTCCAGTAATTTTTTTCATAATATTTATATTGATGTGAGTTGGAGATCCAACCTTATCATTATTCAAGAGGGTTCATCCCAATACCATTTTTTTGAATCCATATTGATCAAAACCCCAACTTTGTTATAGTATAGATCAAGAAAATTGTAACTGAAAAACCTTCTTTCTATCACATAGATTTTTTTCTCAAATTCATCTATCCATTTGAACCTTGATTCGATCAATTTAAACATGGTTAGTAGATTATTTAGTGAAAGTAAATACCTACCAAATAAATTATAATATCCATAAAACCAAAGGAAACTATATATTTTCGTTAAAATGGTAAGTATAAGACACGGGTAAAAAACATTCATAATTTACGGATAATCCGATATTCCCTCACATGAAATTATATGACCCAAGATTGAATCTTTTTATATCCAGAATTAATACATACTGAATTATACATATAAATTCTTTGTCATCATGATTTATAATATAATACAAAAATGATCTTTATGATCATTCATAACTTTTTATATATAATAATATCAAATATAAATCCCTCTAAAAAAGGTAATATCTAAAGACTCAATTCATTAGATTAATGAATAATGGAGTATTGGAAAATTAAAATGGGATTACTATAATTTCATAATATACTCACCTTATTTAGAAGTTTTTATTTTTTACATCCTCATTATGGACCCAAACTTAATGATATCCAAAATTATGTTCAATATTTAAAAATTATTTTACTCGATAGAGATGATCAATAAATTCCTAAATACATGGTAGTGGATATTTATTCTTGATAGTGATATTGTTATGTTATTGATAATCAATGTAAAGGAAAAAAAATTTATTTATTTTTTAAAAAATATAGAGTTGAACCACATGGTGATGAACTCATATGCATGAATCCATTATCAATAATATCCCAATGTCTCTTATTCTGTTATATAAATTCAATTGGGTTCATTCAATAGTTAGTCTTCGAAATATGTGTTACATGAGGTATGTGTTTTATTGACAACTAAACATAAATATTCAGTGGAATAATAGGTATTGAGTCATTAATTAAATAATCATACTCCAAAACAATATTTTTATCTTAAATTAGGTGTTTATTCCCAACCATTTGATAAACATATTCCTTATGAATAGTTAATAATCCCCATAAAATGAACGTACTTCCAATTGGAATTTCTTATTCAACCTTACACTAATTTATAAACATAAGATAATTTATAATTTAAAATATGAAAAACCTTACTTGGATGTTCATATAATATTTTTATATAGAAATTAAATCCTTTATAAAAATCACATCAAATTCAACTAGAGGGAGAATCAAAAGATTATTTGGATAGAAATTTTAAAAAAACTTTTATCAGAGTAGAGTTATTGATTTATGATATGATCATTATTCCAATAAGGGTTTTTATAAGAAAATTCATATTTAAAAATTTTTGTGGTGACATGCCACTGTTAAAAATTTATTTAGATATAAATGTTTTTATAGAGAAAGAATTAAATAAGTCATTTACATTTCAAGAGTGGATGGTTAGTGATCCATTGAATATTTTTTTTCTATTACTCAATTCAATTATGAAAGTAATGGCCCTCTATTTAACCATATTATGGGGTAAAATTGTGACCTACAATCCTAATTAGATATAGTATTGGGGAATTGATTCACATTATTCCCAAATATCCTTGAATTTAAAACATTAAATAATATCTATCCTTTTCATCCCCATCCAATATCGCTATCTTTATAGAGATCCCTTTCATAATTATTTTATTTCCCAAATCCTCTAAGATGATTTCCTATTTGATTTCATAGGTACCAATGTATTCATCAACATTTGTATTTATCATAAAAAGAACCTTTTCAACATAGAATAAAGTAGTTAAGAAAATTATTTATTGAGAAATATCATCTTAAACTAATTTCATTCAATTTATTTTTTTTCAAAATATTACTTTGTGTTTTTCATAAGAGTGCACTATTGATTTGATTTTTCATTAATGTTGGAAACTTTTAAGGAATCTCCCTCATGGTTAAAACAATAGAGAATTGAAAATATATTATCTATCATAATGATCCATTTATTTAAAACTATAAAAAAATAAAACCATTATTAGGATGGTGGAAATTGTTTTATATAATAAAAAAAGAAATGATCATCCCCATGGATCATTCAAAATGTCAACCTGATATTTTTTTCCTCATATATTGATATATATGAGTGAGAATGTGCACAAAATATTGCTTCTTATCACAAAATCAATTTGGCCTCTCATGATAACACATACTAAATTACACATCACATGTTATTATGAATGATTCATTCTATTTAAAAATGTAACATAAAAAATATCATACATTGTAAGTTACAAAAAATGGAGTACAAAATCATGAAAAAGTCATTTGTGGGATGTCTTAATTTTTGAAACATTTTTATTGACTGATGAAATATTAGGTTTATCTTATATGATTTTTTCTCAAAAATATGTTTTCACAGGTTCTATAATCTTATTTTCTTATAAAGAATCTATAAATATAAATAAACTATCCACTGATAAAAATTAAAAAAACTATACATTAAATATATAAATATTTCATCATTATTTATTAATATTTAATATATTTAAAGAAATTAATTTTTATGGGACTTAGTGGTTTAGTTATTATTTTAACATGATACATAATGAATTTATTTCTTAAAATAACCACAATATATCCCACAAAGATAATTCTATTAGTACCCTTCTAGACATATCATACATTAAACCTGGGATTAAAACCATATGATTTGAAACATAATTTTGTTTGATCATAGATTCTTTATAAGGATAAACATGGGATACCACATTTATAATATATAATAGGTTTATTATAAGGGAATGATAATATAATCATGTGAATGTTATAAATATAAAATATCCATACCAATAGTAAATTGATCATAAAATTAAAAATAACTTCATTTCTGTAAGAATTATTACTAAGGGTTTCAAATTAGTTATCATCATTCAAGATTAATAACATTGGAATGTGTTGTCAGATGAATAAGAAACCATTATCTTGTAAATGTATCTATTTTTTCAATCTCTACATATAATATTGTGAGAATAATGAGATAAAATAATTATAACACAATAATAATTGATCATATACCTTCCAAATCATTTACATTAATAATATTGAAATCACACCTAGAATAAATCAGACCCAAGAATCAAAATATTCAAAGATATATTCACAATCATGTCCACATTTATCAGAATCACCTCATGAGATTCATATATCAGATATCTCAATAAAATGGATGGTCATTACTGACACAATAATCTCATAATTAAGACGATAAATATTTGATTCATATGATATTCAAAATTCTCATTAACATAATATAAAATTACCTATGATAAGGAAACATGTTTCATAAACACTCCATTACTTCATTGTAGCACAACCTGTGGGAAATACACGAGTTTTTGAAAATCAAACATAGTTCATCATCATCAAAAAAATATAACTATACTGGATGGCTTTATAATATTATATCTATAATAATTCATAATATTCCATAATGTATGTTGACATAGCTGAATATTAACTTTGTATGTCCATTTGAACTATTATTTAGAAAATAAGAAAATACCATTTTCAGTAACATTAAAAAGTGAAAAATACAAGAATTTTAAGAAATTTTTTCATTCAATATAATCATGTAAACATATAAAAAAATTTTAAAATCCAATATTATTCCATATGGAAAAAATCCAATCATCTCATACACATTAAATAAATATTTCTTTTAAACATTTTGTAAAACATCATAAATACCCATTTTAGAAAATATTTTAAAGATTATTTATTAAAAAATTTAATATAAATTCTAATATAGCTTAAAATTACATTAAAAAATCATCGAGTAATTTAAAATAAATTTATTGACAAAATTTAAAGAAAATGGAAAAGGATGAATAATTTTTGTTGACCAAAATGAAAATAATATTTGATTTTATTAACAGAATTTTCCCTGTAATTTAAGGTACCAAAGAAAGTGAAATATTACTACTATTTCCAAATTCTCGAAATAAAATGTGGGTGTGAAAAATAAAATTCTAATGGTAATATCCATATAATTTTCACTAATGGATATTTAACATAGACAATCTGGATAATAAATGATATTTTAATATAAATATGTTATCTCAAGCCTCATGTTACATAATTTCTCATAAATGATACAATAAAAGAGATATTTAGTTTTTATTAATCTATTAAGGGAAACACTTAATATAAAAAAATATATGTATCATTCATTTATACATTAAAATAATCCTTTAATTAAAAAATTCATCAATAAAATGGACCATTTGGTGAAAGCTAGTCTTGTTTCCCTTTATGTTTAGGCTTAATGGTTTATGTACTTACACCATGGTCATAGTATCATCATAAATACAAAACTACCCAAGACATTTGTATATTATTTTTTATTCATATAAAATGTTATAAAAATTCATATAATGACATCTTCCCTTATTAAAATCCATTTAAAATAGGAATAAAAAATTAATCACATCACTTGGTGGAACTAGTATTCCACATGTATAAATGAGCGATATAATAATTTTACAAAGAATAAGAATTTAAAATTTTAGATTAAATATGATAATTAAATAATAATTATTCTATCCTAAATATTATATATTATCCTAAAATATTTTGTAATAATTAACCATGGAAGATGGTGATGACGAATGAATCACATCACTACGTAGAGGCGGCAGTCCACAAATACACATGAGTGATGTTTTCATTTCACATTTTATAAAAATGAGGTGGAAAATTTTTCCCAAAAAATTATTATAAATCCTCAATATTTTTTTTATAATATAGTAATAATGTTAATATGGATATAATAGATCTATCGAATGTAGAAGATGAATGATAGTGGAAAAAAATATTAAGAACATATAACTATTTTTTGTAAAACCGTCACTAAATATCTTCTTAATGACCATTGGGTTGGTATTTAGGGATTATAATCAGTTTTAATTAGTTTATAGTGAATTATAGAATATATTTGGGTAGGCTTTTGTTAATATAAAATTCTTATGTGGCATGAATAAGAGAGAATAGATGGTTCCCTTTTAAAACTGAGGAGAGTGAAACACTTATAATTATTAAGAATTATAAAGTATTATAAAGTCACTATCATGGTAATGTGGCTTAAAATTTTATTAAATTCAAATTATTTTTGATATATAATTGAAATATATTCAAACAATATTGTTTTGAAAAGGATTAGGTCATTTTAACCCTTACCTCCATAGTTTAACCCCTTCTAAATCACTATTAAACATTACTATAGTAATGAATATTTACATTACTTAATATTCATATTAACCAAAAAAATTGAATATTATATAATATTAATTATTAAAATTTTAAATATTTAATTCATTTAAAAATATTAAATTTTTATAAGTGAAATTAAATAATTTTCAATTATGTTATTAGAATGCAATAAAAATATTTTTAAAAAATTCATTTTTAAGCAGAAAAACGTGATTAACTTTATTAATATCTTTGTAAAAAAATAATATATGGATTTTAAAATAATGTATTAAATAAATAATATAGACATTTAACATTAATCATTCATCAATTGAGAATAATTTAATTTACTAAGATAAACACATATTGTGCCTATAAAAATTGTTTTTTGAAATGGTTATATTTTTCCCTTAAAATAGTTTTACATAATATTATAACCAACTGATGGAAAATTAATTCATTTAGTAACTATGTACAAAAAATTAACAATTTATATAATCACATATTTTTTAATCAGTCTAATGGACATATGATAAAAATATATTAAATATTAATAATTCAATAATATATTGTTTTCCATTTAAAATTATTGTTTAATTCAAAGCACGAGATAAAATAAATAAGATTTATTTGAGGCTATATATATAATTATATTTCAGTTTACTACAATGAAAACCATTATAGTAATTTATCCCTTGAAATTTCATCACATTGATATGAACAACTAATGGTACTTCGGCCACATCACATCCTTGGGTTCCCATATAGCTTCCCCAAATCATATGTGTTTCCCAAAAATATTGAGTATCTGAGTTGCCTTATTTCCCCTAATTTTCTCTCTATTATAAATTATGACAATATTTTATTCCTCAATAGATATATTATAGTGACCCAATCCTTTTACAGATATTATTAACTGATTTTTTTTTAAAATATCTTGTATGCATAGTATAAAGATCATGAGTTGTACTGTATTTTTAATACATTGTACATTATATGTCTTTATGCTGATAAAACATGGTATCATTATTTAGTTTTACCTATTACGTTCTTAAATCTATATCATTCTATAAAGATACATATGATAACCATGCGAAATATATGAAAGAAGGGTTAGAGCTAAAAAACATTATTGGGAAACATACATGATAAGGAAACATAACATGTGAGTCGATGGTGTAACATTCCATGAGAAATGATAAGGTTCAAGAGTAATCACAAGGATTCATAACATATAGAAACTTGTTTTCAAAATTATATATAAACATAGAAAATGATTAATAAATTAAAAATAATATCTAATCATAAGTAAAGGATAAATTTCAGGACAATAACACATATTGAACCGAGTACCAAATTTGATTTTGTATACTCCATAAATCACATACATACTATACCATTAGAAAAAATCATTACCCAATGAGTTGGAGCGCTATCTGGGTGAAACCATCATAACATGTTCATCATTATGTCTTCCAAAATAAATTAATCAATAATATTTCATAAACCTAAGAATTACTAATGAAATGATGATGGGTCATATAATCGTCCCTCATATTTGTATCAAAGGAAATTCTATATTGAAGGAAATTGATAAATGAACATAAAGAATCAATTACCTAATAAATTGAAGTCATAATAAGAATGTTATATATTTTAGAGACATATCAATGTAATTTAGAATAATTACATAACGTTAGATACAGTTAAATTTTATGACATAGAGATAATGGTCATACCTAAAAGAATGTTGTGGATTAGAGATATGACGTAACTTGAGTCAGACTCATAACATTTGTTCTTTATCAATCCCTTATTTGAAGACCCTCTAATATTTTCTCCCAAATACCTTATAAGAGTGTTTTATAACAACACCAAGGATCGTATTATATAGGAAGGGATGTATATAAGTAATTTTAGATGGTACCAGTGAAATAAAAATTCTTTTAATGTCCATAGTGGAGTGGAGAGGAGGTGTTATTTAATATGTTGTAGAGAGGACCCGTATGGGATTTTTAAAAGGAACGAAATATTTAAATGCCTTATTCATGAAAAATTTCACAAAAAATTGACATTATAGATTATTTTGTGGGATAAGGTATATATATATATAATTGACTGTATACTTTTTTGGGTCATTTAAAAACATATATATTTAGTTTAACTCCCCAGTAGACCCATTTTAACATTAACCGTGGTGAAAAATATTTACAATTTTTATGATTATTTATAACCGAAAATGAAGTTAAAGTTTTTACATGATATTAATTATATAGATTCCAAAAATGGAATTTATTTTATTAAATTAAAATCAAATAATTTTATGAATTTTATCTACAATTGAACACTCCAAATATGATGGAAATCAGTTTTTTTTGAAAAAAATTCATTTTTCAAACAACAGATAATATTATATTAACTCTATGACTGTATATCAAAAAAATAATTACATTAATAAATATAAAAAAATATAACATAAATAAAAAATTATTTAATTATACTTTAATTAGTATTTATTTTAATAAATTAATATGAATAAACATTAGGCATAGAATCATAGTTTTCATAAAACATCATTTTATGCATAAAAATATACTTCTACCAAAATAATGAAATTTTGTAATTCAAATGAAAATAATTTAATTATTATAATAAAATGGTTCATATTTAACTTAAGTAAAAATCAATAAAATATTTGGACTTTTAAATAACATTATATAATGAAAATAAATAATAGTATTTGTTAAAATGTTGATTTTCAGAGTTTATAAAAAATGATTTTATAAATGTCCAAAATGATCAAACTATATTAATTTTAATATGATAGATTCAAAATAAAATTTAATTTTATAAAATTAATTTTCTAAAATTTTAGGAAATAAATTTAAATATTTTATCACAAAATACATAAAAAAACTTTTTTTATGAAAACAATCTTTGGAAGAATAAAATGCCTTTATTAATTTTTTTATTTTTTCAAAAACAATTATTGATAAGGTTTTTTTGAGTATTTAATTTATACATATTTCAAAAACAATTTAATCCAATAATAATAAAAAAGAATATATCTTTAGGGTTTTAATTGTTATATTTAAATAATATTGGTTCATTTTGGATTAGTGTTTTATGTCATATTTGCTATCATACATAGTTATCTATTTATAATATCATGGTGTAATAGAGATCATGCTATAGTAGTACAACCATTGAGTGAATTAAATGTAATGCATTTGGTATTTACTTCCTGAAGAGAGATACACAGAACTTATAATGTACTTGAGAGAGAATCATAAAAAGAGCCAAGATATAAGAAATTTTCCAATACAATGAATAATTTGATGAGACTGATATATATTTGGATTAGCATTCCCTTGTATACAAATATATCAAATTTCTTATATGGATACAATCATAAAAATACAATTTCAACTATAAAAATATCTATATCTCATATATGATTAAACAAATAACTTTTTGGTTGAATCTAAGATTCCCTGATGTATCATTGAATAACTCTAATATTATCTTCCATTTTATTATCCATAAAAGGTCCCAATTAATTAATCATCCTATTATATCCGAAAAATTAGGATTTATTATACTTTCTACCATAGAGAGAACTATATGTGTCCATCTAAATGATCATTTAAAATATATTATTGTAAGAAAATTTTTCTAAATATTTTTATACCAAAAAAATTGAAATTGATAGATCATCATCGGTGTAAATTATCTAGGGAATTTATATTCCACTTATATTCATCATATTTCTTGAGGATGATATGTAATGTTAATGATAAACATCGTATTAAAATACTATAAGAGTCTTCTAAATAACATAAAGGTAAACTTCTAATCCAAGGAAAATACAACAGAATGTGGACCTCCTTACAATCTTACCAATTTATTGGTGTTTATCCTAGAAAGATGACCCAAAGGAAAATCCTAATATATTTTAATGTAATGTACAAAATATTTATGGATATAAATTACAATAAAAAAAACTAATTTAAATTTCCATGATTTTCCATGTATTGTCATTCGATATTACATGGAATATTTACAAAACCAGGCGATGAGAGAACCTATGATTTCAGGGTCTGATTTTCCAAAAATAAATGTTTGAAATATATTATGTATATTTAATAGCAGGCACATTTATTTATCCTTATAATTTTGAATAATGTATAAAAACGATGCTTGGATCAGAAATAATATGGAACTATTGTTTTGAACGTATATTTTACCCTATTCATGAATTAACATTATACATTTCAGATTGTTTCTGGAAAATTCACCATGGGAGAATAAATAATAAAAATAATAAGAATAATTTATTTTATTTCAAATGATTGAAGTCACGGATATTTATCCATTAAAATTCTATTAAGTAAGAATTATAGGGTAACCCGTGTAATCATGAAAACTCTAGAGATTCATTGACATAAAGGTAATTGATAATCCACCATTTTATTGACTATTTTATTGAAAGTAAATGAAACAATTTCTTCACATTTTGCTAAATATATTTATTTATAAAAAATTTGAAATTAGATAATTCATTTGAAAAATTGATTGAAATTCCAATTTACCCTTTTAAAATTCACTGTAGTATTTCGGGCATAAATATATTCATGAAAATTATTTTCTCTAAAATTTGGATACTATATTCCTGACATAATGAGCTATAGATTCATTATAGGACATGGGAGGAGGATCGTGCATTTGAGTGGAGTAAATCGGCAATGAAGACAAAGTTGGACTGAACTATCCAGATTGGAAATCAATTCACCATTTGGTTGTTTCATCTACATCAGGAATTGGATGAGTTCCAAATTTGGAGGGATGATCGGGGACATTATTAGTAACAAATAATTATTCTAGAAGGCCCACCAATTAACCTGTTTATGTGGTCAAATAAGCATTTAAAGAGATATTAAATTGTTTTAATGAATTTTCATTTCCCATTTAATAATTTTTTGTAACCCTTGAACTCATAAAATCTATTTAATAGATGTTTTCACTCATTGGGAGGTAATATCTATGATTTGGTAAGGTTTTTCTGAAAGGGTGTCTCTTGGGAACCCCTCAAAACTCTTGGAATAAGTAATACCTTGTACAAGCATTTTTTCTAAAAAGGTTCTCCTATCCCACCTCCACTTTGTTTTTCATTGTTTTTATTCTTTTAACCTAAATTTTCATCAATAAATATTTTGGTTTATTCTCTTTTAATATTATTAATGTTATTCTTGGTTTGTAATCTAATAGTTTAGATGAAATTTTGTGTTTCCCAATCAACCCATTGCTTATGCAAAACATCTCCCCGATGACAACTCCGCCCATGGAAGAGTGATGTTTCTCGTAGTTGATCTAATCCCAACATGAAAAATTTATTTATTTTTAATCCATATACATAATGTAATTATTAAACTGTGATCAATTAATTGTTTTCAAATTTCTATGTTACTTGAACGACTTTCACATGACCGTGTGGTCGGGCTTGTGTAAACCATGTGAGTGAAACCTCAATCGCAAAATCAAATCAACTTGGGATAGAATTCTAGTTTTAATGTCTCATCCCAAACTAAATTTCTCAAATATATGGAATAAATACTAAAGAAATTGAATATTGACCAAAATATTTATTTTAGATCACAATTAAGGTAGGGTGCTGCGATTGGAAGTTCCAAAGTTTACCAAAGGCTCATTTTACTAATATAATTTGTCCTGATAATTTCTGTAGGGTTCAAGGGTTCACAAGGTTAGGGGATTAAAATTGAATTAATTATAATCATATAGGATAAGGATAAATTAATGATGAAGAGGGTATATTAGATCGACTATGTATTATCATATAATTATTTTTAAATAAATTAGTTCTTTGATTGTTTCATCCCATTCGCTTGTCTAGTGTATTATCTGAAAGTCACAAAACCAAACCCCCATCTTGTGTTTCATTTATCTTCACTTATTTAAATTTTTTGTTTTTTTCAAGAATATTAATTGTTGTTTAATTCACTTCCTCCTTGAATAAAACAACTAGTTCATCCATTGTGCTTTACTTCGTTAATCACAAATAAATATTTTTGGGAGCGTGTGCGACAATGCTCATCAGTGATTTAGAAAATTCTATCCATAGGAAAATGGAAGATCATGAATTGATGATATAGTCTGCTCAGAATTCATATATCTAGACAACAATGGAGATGATGCATCATTATACATCTATGATAATATTTATTAGAGGTAGGGAATTTGTTTTGAATTGTTTTCGCCCATTCATTATTTATATAATAAATGAAATTCAATCAATTAGCATATCGATATGTGTTTCGATTGTTTTATAGGAGGGGATTTTTTTAGGGTTTGGAGTTATGTTTATCTATGTGATTTGACTATTAGATTTTTGGTATAGTAATAACATATCAATATCAACCCGAACATCAATCGAGTATGATTCCTCAAATCCGTTCTTGTGATTTTCTCCGGATGTTCATCATTCATCACAGGTGTTCTTCATTTTTCCCGTGACTCGATCTACCTGATAAATAATTCATTTCAAACACATTAAATGACACTATAATATGATATCATTGATATATGATCAGAATTTCACGATAGAGGTTAAATGAATGAGATTAAGTACGTCATGAAAAACTCCAAAAAATGATTTGATCTATTCTGTGAGAATATATGATAATGAAATACATCATTTTATGATGAAAATTCATTGAAAATATTGAATATTTTATTCCATTCTAAAACGGTCACCAAATCGAATGTTGGATCAAATGTTATGAAAATATATTATTATGGTAAATCCTAAGCAACAAAACATGTAAATAAGATCTAAATGCTTTAGCCCCATTGATTAATTTACATTCATTACAATCTGGTGTACTCGAGTTTTGAGATATAGATGTATGGAAGAATTATTTTTTTAGTAGTTTGTACATTTCAGAATATTTGTGTTCTAGGAGATGTGTGAATGTGTACAGGTACATAGTAAATTCCAACCATGTTAGTGATATGCTTACTCGATCCTAGTCATGAGCCCCTACCTTATTAGAGTTAGTATTGGAGATTCACAGTACATGCCCTGATAGGATGGGTCATGACCGAGTAGTATCAGAGGTGGATAGTTCAACCTTAGGATTGAGTGTTTGTGATATTTTCTTGGGGAAGAATTGTTATGTGTTTTGACTTCAACAATAAGTATAGGTATAATAGTGTTTCTTTGGGGGCTGATGTTTCCATACAGAAGGACTTTAATCACATGGTTTTCAAATCAGTACATGAGAACATTGGTTTCGAAAAAAAATGGTATATGCATCTTATAAAAATGTGTTCTATTTTCATATCCTTCTTTATTTATCTCTCTTGATATACACATTGACCATGGTACATATTATTTAATTTCAAGATACATTTGTGATGTATACCATCTAAGATTAATCATGAAGATCATGAGGATGGCCCCCTTAGTTATGATGCATCAATTTTGGGACCAATTCATGAGTTGTTACAACGAGGAGGTGCTCGTAGCATACCCTGACATGTTGAGAAGAATGTGGCAATCACAGTACATGTTGGAGAGTTTCAAAGGTTGATTTCACTTTATGATTTTCAAAGATAGATACGCCTCATGTTCCAAGGAGATCCCATACCATTAGAGACTAAGGAATGGATTGAGGTGGTTACCCATGTTTGCAATTTAGTCAGGACACCAAAAGATTGTTTTGTGGTCCTTGAAGAGATCATTCATCATGGAATAGTGGTGGAAATAGTGGGATTCTTTACCAAGTCAAATGAGGATGCTACTATTTCAATGAAATTGTTTTAGTTTCCTTTAATAGAGGTTCTATAACCAAGTACTGTATGGTATGTATGTATCCAAGATCTTGTGCAGCTCTAGTAGAGTATCATTAAAGTAGTTGAGTATTCATCATGTTTTTCCAAGCACTCCAGATACTTGATATATATGGATTGAGATGAGTTTTTTAAGGATCGAACCATCAAGAGAGGCCTGTTTAGAGACATATTTGGTAGTGGTATCCCTCCATGAATTCATACAAATTTTGGGGTGCTATATCGTACATTGGTGGTTGAGAGTCTCCAGGTGGACCACTTATAGCCATCAGTTGTCATAAGTGGGATAGTATGAGTAGATACCACAACATCAAGCAGTTGATGTTAGTCTGAGGGACTTGGAAGATGTGAAAAGTTCAATATGCGGTTGTAGATAAGGGATATTTTGTTTAGGGATCACTAGGTTGTTCTAGTAACCCCATAGATATGTGGTGGTACTCATGTGAATATAGGAAAAATATCACAAGAGATTGCCTAAAACACCAAATAGATAATGGACAAACCATATATGTTCCACCAATTAAGATACAAGGATAGGTTAAAGAAAATCTTGGGGACTATGTACACGCTAGAGGATCTATGAGAGAATCAAGAGGTGGTTTATTTTTTGACTTATTACCACCACCCCCATTAGGTGGCCCACACCAGGCTCAATGAGCATGATGATATAGGAGTTGACAAAAACATGAATTTGAATCATACTACTTAGAGGCTTTACGAATGATTAAACATATTAAATGTGTCTTTTCTAAAATAGTTTTTGTAATGATAGGGAAAAGTTATTTTAAAAACCAAAATCCCTTCATATAATTTTTTAATTAAATGGATTTTTTATGAGTTTGTTAAAATTGATGGCACTCGATTCTGAGGCCTGGTGTGCCCATAATGAATTTAAAAACATTTTTTAAATGTACATTTAGTAAACATGTGAGCTGCATTATCTAACTTTTCAATCGGTGCTCAGATTAAAAATCTGAGAGCACCATTGACTTCGTAGTGCGGAGATTCACTTAAGGAAGGCTTCACTTCAACCATAGTAGGTTGGTAGAAAAATTTATATTTTTTACATTTAAAAGAATAATAAAATAACATTGTTATTTTATTTTTCTATTTTCTTTTTCTTCAATGGACAACCTCAAGTTGCGGGAGCAATGAAGTGTCAATCCATTAAATGGCTTGACTCTTCAAATACATTGTAACTACACTGTTGGAATTAGGATGCTTTCTATAAAATGAACCCCATTAAATCCTTGTGTTTTTCTCACCCCCCCCCCCCCCCTCTTCAATTTATATGGAGTTTGGGTAGGAATGTTGTAACATCTTCACCATGCGACGAAGCTATGGAAAAGTACCGCGATGCCAATAACTTGGAGAATGGGCCCAGTTCCGGCAAGTAGTGACGAGATCCACCAAACGACGAACACCAAAACATCCTCAAACGCGATGTTCTCCAAAGATATTGAGGTATGGTTTATTTATTTTTTCAATTCAAGAGTGTATATACATTATTCTACCCAATTTCTATCATGCTAATAGGGTGGGAAGATGCCAAACAATCAAATCCCAGACCCTCTTCATTTTTTTGGAATTTCGTGTGTTATTTGTGATCATTTTATCCTTTTTGGACGTAACCCAATATGATGGGGGATGGTGGTGGCCTACAACGGCTAGACACATAGGTGATAACGGAAATCCGTCATGAGATGTCGGTGATGAAGGCTATGAGCATAGCCGTGGTGGGTGAAGACGGTGGCCGGCTCAGGCCAGCTGCAGAAGGTGGAACGGCATGCAACGACACACCACCAGAGAAAGGGGCTGCTGCATATAGCCACGGAGGACAGCAGAGGTCGACTGCGGCCAGCCACGTATAGAAGTGATTGGAGTACCGTCATGTACTACTGAATAAGGCTATAGATTGGATGCCACGACAGAGGTTCGAGACCCACTTTCTGCGGGTCCCATGGATGACTTGGCGTCACCCCATGGCACCGCTGCTCCAAATCCCAAACCAGGGGAAATTCTCCGCCATTCTAGCTGGGGAATGCCCCTCTCTAGCGGGTTACACCTCCATCAAGCTGCACCAATCGGCTGTCCAGACCACACGAGCCCTAGCGGGTAGTGCCACTCCACAGGTCGGGCCCCAAAAGCCTAGTAGGCCACTCACTTTGTAGGTTGGGTCATGCCCCACTGTGGGTTATTCCAAACCACCCAGGTAGGATGGGCTAGGTCAACCGAAACAGGTTTAGTTCTATCCAAACTATGTTGGGTCGGGTCGGTTCGACTAGGTCGGACCAGACTCGGGCCCTTCTAGGCCCAGTTTCTCTAAACTATCTATAACTTGTGAATCAGATGTTGGTTTTATGAACCGTCTATGGTGATGGAATTGTTGGGGCGAGAAATTCCATTTTGAATACACCACATGTGATTTAAATATTTTTGGAGTATGGCCAGGTGGTATTGAACTTCAATCTAACTGGGCCCTCATTACCAAAATGCTTATAAGTCACAGACTGGACGTTATATTGACGCGTTGTCTATCGCGTTAGAACCCTTACAACCTAGAAATAAATTGGAATACATATAAATTGAACATAGGGGAGGTTGAGGTATTGTATAAGTATTTTGGAGTGGTTCTCCCAAAATCAATCATACTATGAGTGGGAATCTAGTGGCTGGAAGTGAGGTGGGGTAGATTGGATGTGACATGAAGAATGAAAAGAAATCATGTGTGAGTAAATAATTATAGATCTTTTTTCGGTTAGTTCTCTACAATCCTATGTGTTCAGTGCATATTGATCTTGCGTGGGACAAAAGTAGAGCCTCTTGACCGAATAAGGTGATCTAGATTTACGACTAATCAACTGTACTTCTATACATAGGTTTTTCCTAGAGTGAATTGAGCCTTTACCTTCGTGGTGTTACCTTTACGGTACTTTTACCATTTTGGTGTTATATTCATGGTGTTACCATTGTTATACTTTTAGAATCATGGTGTTACCTTCATGGTGTTCCATTTTTTGTACTTTTACCTTCGTGGTGTTTCCTTCGCAGTGTCACCTTTGTGGTATTCTTACATGGTGGATTAGTTGGGAAATGTCTTAAAGGTTGGAGCCTTATATTTTCTCATGTATTAGATGACCACATTTTTATAATTTGGGTATATGTATGGGCATATACCTATTTATATTTGACTACTACTTCATGCTTTTTGATTGAGGTCTTGCTTTGTGGTTTTTCTATTGTGGAGCAATGGGAGACCATCAGGGGTCTCGGGGTCCCTACTGAGTATTGATATACTCACCCCTGCACAGTCTACCTCTGATCTGAGCTATTTCTTGTAATGAAAATAGACATCATTGATTGAGGTTGAGGGAGCCAGGATTGGATTGTGCTTAGAGGTGGATTATTTGACATGACTTGCCAAAATGACTAATGATTGTGAGTTGAACCTACCCTTTTAGTCTGATTCCTTGTGAACCATCAAGGATCTTTTTACTATTTTTAGTTGTAGTTGTTCATTTTATATGGGCTTGTATTTTGACCCCATTACTTTCAGAACACTATTCACTACAATAGTTTACATCATGGTTGCTTCTTCTTGTGTTCTTAGATTGTGTGCTTGTACAGGTAGAAAAGAAATTCCTTCTAGTTATAGGGATAAGCCTCTTTGGTGCTAGTTTCCATCCCCTAGCCTATGGAAGCTTCTCTTGGGGTAGTCACGACATGGGGCCTAGGGGACGGGTCGTGACAAAGTGGTATCAAAGGAGTCGATTCTACCATAGATCTAAAACTCTGATCTTTTATATGTGGAAATAGTGTTATGTGTTATGAGTGTGGTTTTCAATTTGGGAAATCCAGTGTTGGTGTGGCTAATGAAGTATCCATACACCAAGACCCTGAATTATAATTTCTGACTCAGCGATGAAAACACTGATTGCATGAGTTTTGAAAAGTTTTTCTTATGATTTCTTTGAGTCAGCTTGCCAGGTATGACATATTTTATTGTGGCACACCTGTTTTATTTTAGTATGCGGAAACACAGACAACCATCCAAGAATCAGAAGAGAGTATATGATGATGACCCACCACGCGATGAGGCTTTGGTGCAGCGCCCTCTTACAGTGATATTGTCATCACGTGGTGCGTTAGTTGCACCACCACCTATTGTGTAGCAGATTCCACTATCCCCACCGGCAGATGGTGCATGCCGACTGAGTGTGTTTCACGAGTTTCAATGGAAGATTCCTTCAAGGATCTGAGGTGAGGAAAATCCGCAGTCAACTAAGGACTAGTTGGACGCTGTTGCTAGTGTTTTTTTGCTTAGTTGGGAACTAGCAAATCTGATGGTGATCCTAGATGCCAGTATCTTCAAGTGAGAAGTAGGGAGATGGTGGAGTGTGACACTCCAATTACATTACATGGAAACCCCCACTAGGGGATAACATCAAGGGACCTTTTAGAGTAAATTTCTTCTTAAATACTCTACGCTCAGTGCATATACAGGAGTTGCTGCACATACATCATGGAAAAATGACCATGGACCAATACTCAGTGAGGTTCACTAGTCTCTCTTTCTACTCCACTGAAATTGTATGAGACACTTTATTTAGGTCCCAAACTATTGACATGGGTCTCCCAAAAGATATCAGAGCATCGATGATATCTCCCAGCTTTCTGACATAGACTAGGTTACTAGAGACAGCACTTTTGGTTGAGAGATTCCTAGCATAGCAAGCACCGACATCGAGAGCCACCACTGGATATCAGGTAGCAGATTCATCTATTGTAGTTAGTAGATAGATGATGTAGGGGTTCATGCGTGCTAGAAAATCTGGTGGATGACCTCTGTATATAGGGGTAGTGGTGAGGGGATCACGGGACAATGGACAAACGGAGAGCAACAGTGTTACTCGAGCGGATGGCAGGGCCACAAGGCTCGCAACAACCCGAACCACTATACAGACAACCAAAAAATGGTCAGGGGACCACTAATTCATAGGTAGAGGTTAATGTGAGGACGTCCGGAGGGTGGAATACCTGGTAGAGGAGTTGGCTATGTAGCAGGTGGTGGGAGGAGATTGGAGGTTCTACCGAAACCTCCCCTTGGTGGTCCACCCCGACCACATGGAGCAGGAGCATAGGGATGAGAACTAATGCAGGTAGCTAAGGCCTATGACCAAGACTCTCTAGAGATTATTAGAGGTCAGATCGGTGTTTACTCCACTTTAGTTGTCATACATTTAGACATAGGTTCCAGTCACTCTTTCATTTCTATGACCGTCATTCATAGTTCAGTGATTCTGATGGAGTCATTGGATAGATCCTTATGGCTAGAGAATCTTACGGGAGGAGATTCAGTGATTACACACTGGTGTCGGTAGTGTTTTATTACTCTAGGAGGTGAGAGCTTAAGATGGTATCTTCTAGATGTGATGTCGATGAATTACAACAACCTCTTGGTAATGGACTGGTTATCTTTAGTTCATGCTCATATTGACTGTATTAGGTAAAAAATGTGGAGTTTCCCTATGCATGGGATTAGGTATTCTTTCACTGGTGAGAAGGGAACCCTTACAACATAAGATGGAATAACCTAGAGAAGGGTGCAGTCAATCTCACACCAGCTAGATCACCTTACCCTCAGAATAGTTGATGTGGAGAGTTCAATCTATCCTATAGTGGGGGAACATTATTCCATTTCCTTTTCGGATGATGTTTCAGGACAACCTTAATGTAGATAGGTAAACATTCATATCAACCTATACCCCATGAAGACACTGATATCTACAACGACATATTAGATGGCTCCCTTGGTGCTTTGTGAGTTACAATTACAGCTGGAGGACTTGATTATGAAGGGGTTCATGAGGCACGATGTTTCATAATAGAAAACCCTGATTTTTTTCACTAAGAAGGAATATGGAAGATTGAGACACTATGTGGACTACAGGATCCGGAACCAGGTGACCGTGAGGAACAAGTATCCACATCCGTGGATTGATGATCATTTAGATAAGTTGAAAGGATCTCATTGGTTTTCGAAGATAGACCTCAGAAGAGGATATCATCAGGATAGGGTATAATATGAGGATGCACAGAAGACAACATTCAGATGTCAGTTTGTCCATAATGAGTTCTTTGGTTATTCCATTCAATATGAGAAAATCCCCAATAGTGTTCATGGGACTCATGAAGAGGATATTCCATCAATACCTCAATCGTTTTGTGGTGGTCTTCATTGGTGATATCTTGGTGTACTCATCGACAAAGAAGGAGAATACCTATCATCTAAATATTGTTATTGGATGCACTCTAAGAGTACTAGCTATATAGTAAGCTCATGAAGATTCAGTTATTGATATGATAGGTCCAGTTTCTAGAAAAATTATGTTGGAGGATGGATTTTTATGGTATCCAGTGAAGATAGAGGTTGTGCATTATTGGGAACCATCCAGGAGTATGAAGAAGGTGTAGAGTTTCATGTTGTTGGATGGGTATTAATAAAGATTCGTTCTGAAATTTTCCAATTTTTCTACACCATTTTCATCTTTGAAAAATAATGGCAGCCCTTCGGGTGGATGGAGAGATTCCAGTAGATATTTCATGAGCTGAGGCACAGATTAATGAATGCCCCGGTCTTGAGGCTACCAGAAGAGGGCACTGGGAATGTTGACTACTGCGATGCATCAGGGACCAAACATGGATGTGTCATTATGTATATGTGAGAAGTGATCACATATGCCTCTCGAAATCCGAGAAATCATGAGAAGAACTATTCTATCTATTACCAGGAGTAAGTAATTGTGTTTTTTTCACAGAATATATTAAGGAACTAATTGATGGGTCAATAGTTTACTATTTACTTTAATCACAGGAGTCTTAGATTTAACTACTCACAGAAAGACCTTATCCTCAGAAAAAGGATATGGATAGTGTTCCTCCATGACTATGATTTTGAAAAGGTCTATACTCAGTGGATGGGGAACTTATTGTAAGAGACACATAGTAAGAGGTGTGGTTTATAGCTAATTAGTGAGGCGATAGTGCAGTAAGCCATGTTGTAGATATCTTGTGGGGATAGAGATAGAGCAGCTTACCTCCAGTCAATGAATGTCACTTTCCCACATCATCAATGAGTTCGTGAGTCAAAAATTGGGGAAATTTAGTGCAAGGCTTGATGTTCTCAGATATCCTCCATATATGCACCTAATGAATTTTATGAAGGTGGGGAGAACGTCATCCTCTTCAGAGGATGCACCACGGTCCTAGTGGCACTATGGGAGTCGGTGTTGAGGGAGTTTCATACAACCTCTCTGGTGGAATATCATGATGTGGTGAAGATGTACCAGGACTTCCAGTGTCAGCTCTGGTGGCCAGTGAATAAGAAAGAAGTGGTAGAGTTTATTTCATGATGCCACACTTTTCTGCAATTGAAGGTTGCACATCAGGTTCTAGTAGGCCTAACACAACCACAATAGGTATCATAGTGGAAGTGGGATGGTATATACATGGACTTTATGATAGGTCTTCAAAAACATCCAGATGACCTGATTCCATATAGGTGATCATTGACCAACTCACCATGTTGTCCCACTTCCTACCCATCCAAGAGTAGGGATCCGTTGAGGTATTGGGATGCCTATACATTCAAGATATTATACGACTTCATGGGTTTCCATAGACAATCATATCTAACCATTACACAAGTTTTAAATCCTGGTTGTGGAAGGGATTACAAGAGGCATTTGGGACTCATCTACATTTGAGCACTGCCTTTCATCCACAAACAGATGGTTAGAAGGATCGGACCATTCAAACATTGAATGGCATGCTTCATGCTTGCATCCTAGATATTGGAAATTATTGGGAAGATCACTTTCCCATGGAGTATTTTCGATTCAAAAACATCTATCACTCCACCATCGGTATGAAAAAACATGAGGACGTATACGGTTGAACCTCCAGATCACCTATATGATGGAAAAACCCTAGAGAGTCCGCACTTAGGGGTCCAGAGTTTGTACGGGCTATTACTGAGAAGGTGAAGATCATCTAGGGGTAGATGAAGACTATACAGGGTAGGCAGAAGTATTATGATGATATGAGATAGGGACCTTTGGAGTTTTAGGACGGAGACCATGTCATTTGACGGGTCTCATCTCAGTGAGGTTTGTAAATATTTTCTAGGGCGAAGTGTTATAATCAAGGTTTATCAGACCAATTATGATACATCAAAGGATTGGTGAGGTGGAATAACACTTGACACTGCCATATCATTTGACGAGGGTGCACGATGTCTTCCACATATCCCAGCTGAGGAGATATGTGAATGACCTATAGCAAGTTGGACATTCATGATGGGGTGACATTTATGGAGGTTCCAGTGGTGATTGAGGATCGACAAGATCTATTTCTTCATGGTGGATCTATAACTCTATAGTGTGTTAACGGGAAGCACGAGAACCTCCAGAGGAGAACATGGGAGCGGGAGTCTTAGATTCGTTCTCAGTACCCCCATTTGTTTTTTATCCTATTTTTTTGCATTCGGGTATGAAATGCCATTTGGTAGAAAGAATGTAAAGACAAAAATTTTTCCTCGTAATCTTTTTTAAAATATATGGAATTGTTTGAAGTTTATGAAAAAGATGAAACGTTACTATGAGGCCTGGTGTGCCTGAAATGAATTTCAGAAAAAAAATTAGTGTATGTTCTGAAAACGCATGACTGGTGTTATATATATTTTGAAATGACGATCTGATTCAAAATACAAGAGCACAGTTGAATCTGTTGTTCCAGGATTATCATAAGGAAGGATTAATTTCAATTGCGTTAGGTTAGGAGAAAAATTAAAATTTTGTAAATTTAAAACAGTAATAAAATAACATTATAATTTTATTCCTCTCATTTCATTCCCTCTTACAAACAAGCTGTAGTGGAAAGCCCAATGATGTGTGAATCCATTAAATGGATTGACTCCACAAATCCATTGTAATAATAACATTAGAATTAGTAAATTTTCTATTAAATGGACTCTATTAATTCCACATGAAATACTCACCCTCCCCCTCTCCAATTTATATGAAGCTTGGGGAGGAGTGTTGGCACAACATTACCAAGAGATGAAGAACTTGAAAAGTATTACGACGCTAATCACAAAGACGATGGGACCGATTCTAGTAAGCAATGACGATTTCCACAGAACGAAGAACACCGGATCCTCCTCAAACACAACGTTCTCCTAAAATCATGAGGTAGGGTTTATTTCCTGACAAAATTCAATAGTTGATGTATCATTATTCTACCATCTTGTTATCAAGCTAACTAGGACGGTGCGGGCCAGACAAAAAATTCCTGAACACTCCGCCTTTTTTGGAATTTGGTGAATTATTTGTGAGCATTTTATCCGGGATGGATGAAACTTGGTTAGACAGGCGATGAAGGAAACTGACAATAGATGACCGTGGAGGATATAGCGGTGCGCCGTTGCGCGCTGCCTGCGAAGAAGGTCGTGGATGTAGCCATGGAAGGTGAAGATGACTTCAAGCTTGGGATTACCGAGGAAGGTGGTTCATCGTGAAACAGTGCACAACTAGAGAAAGGGCCACAACAAATAGTTGTGGAAGCCAGTAGTGGCCAGCACCGGGTGGCCACAGATGGAGGCGAGCGACATGCCATTGTGTGCCACTGTTGAAGGTCATAGATCGGATGCCGCAGTGGAAGGATGAGATTATCTCCTTATAGGTCCCATAAATTACCTAGCAGTGCCCCGTGTCACCTCCACTCTATCTTCTGAATGGGGGTAAATACTCTCCTCTGTTCCAGCTAGGGCTGGCCCAACTCAAACGTGTCGGGGCGCTCCACAGGTTTGGCCGCGCAAGCCCCAAGGGGTTTCGTCTCCAATAGGATGCACTCCTCTGCAGGTCAGCCCAAGTGAGCCCAGTGGGCTGTTCCCTTCATGTACCAAGCCACGCAAGCCAAGAGGGCTGCACCACGTAGGCGGGCCGACCTGAGTCGATCTGACCAGGCCGGACAAGACCCGGACCCTTCTAAGACTAGTTTCTCTAAAAGACCCATAACTTGTGAACCATATGTCCATTTGACAAAAAAGCTATTATGCTAGTGTTTTTAAGATGATATGGTCCTTTGTATATAATCCACCTAAATTTTGTATAATTATGGATTATTTTCACCTTTGATCCAACCCCAATGCAATTGGGTCATCGGCACTAAAAAAATTTTATGTCACAGACTGGGTGTCCGATTGACGCGTCATTTTTCACGTTGGAACCTCGACGACATAGTGGTCCTTTGGGATAGTTTTTTTGAACTTTGTGGTGGTTGATGTATGACCTATGGATTGAGAATAGGTTCTCCCATAATCAAGCATAATATGAGTAGTAATCGAGTGGCTGGTAGCGGGGGGGGGGGGGATATTGGTTGTGACATGAAGAATGAATAGTGATCCTATATGGGTTAGTACTTATCTATCATGTGTTGGTCAATGCATTCCGATCCTGTGTGGGTTATATACTTTGCGGGTCAGTGCTCAGCGGTCCTATGTGGGTCAGCGCATACAGTTCCTGTGTGGGTCAATATCTAAGCCTCTCGATAGAATATGATGATCTAGATTTATGACTAATCATCTGTACTTCTGTACATAAGATTTACCTAGTGTGAGTTGAGTATTTACATTCATAGTGTTACATTTTTTGGTACTTTTTCATTTATGGTATTACCTTCGTGGTGTTATCTTTTTGGTACTTTTACCTTCGTGGTGTTACCTTTTTAGGATTCATCATTCATGAATTAGTTGTGAAAATGGCTTAAAGGATGGAGCCTTATGTTTCCTCATGTATGAGAGGAGTATATTTTGAAAATTTAGGTATATGTATGGGAATATACCTATGTAGAGTTGATGTATGCTTCGTTATTTTTAATTGATGTCATGCTTTGTGGTTTTTACTTTGTGGAACTCTGGGAGACCTTTGGGGGTATCATGGACCCTACTGAGTATTGTTATACTCACCCCAATATAGGCTACGCTCTCACCTTGTTATGTCTTTTATAGACGACGGACAATGTTGATCAAGGATAAGGGAGAAAGGACCAGATGATGCTCAGTGGTGGACCATTTTACGTGACATGTAATAATTACTACTGATCATGAGTTGTACCTACCCTTAAGGTAGGTTCCTTGGTGGATGATATAGGAGTTTTTTACTATTTTCAAGTGTACTTGAGCTTTTCAAGTGGGCTTGTATTCTGACCCCTTTACATTCAGTACACTATTCACTAAAACATTTTATATTGTGATTTCTTCTTGTTGTGTTCTTAGATTTTGTGTTTGTAAAAGTTTAAAGGAAATTTATTCCCATTATAGGGATATTCCATTTTCAGTGCTAGTCACCATCCTGTGGTCTATGGAAGGCGATATTGGGGTACTTATGCAAAGAGCCCTAGGGGACTGGTCGTGACTGTTATAGTCATTACATTCATTAGATATATCTTATTGGAGACATCCGTTGAGCCATTGAATCGAACCATATGTTTATAGACTCTTATTACAGAATACATAGTGATCACACACTTATGTGGGAAGTGTGGAATAACTCTTGGAGGTAAGAGATTCTATTGGAATCACTTGGTTAAATCATCTAGGTCTTATAATGTCATTCCTAGTATGAATTGGTTATCAAAAGTCCATGCCAATATTAACAATTCTATAGAAGGGTGTCCTGTGTCCAATGTCACTAAAAATATTTAATTTTGTCAGTAAGAATGGAACCCACAGATAACCGGATGAACATACACATAGGAGGGTGCAACCAATTACTCATTATTTGGTCATCATGACCTTTGGTGTAGTGGTTGTTATGAGTGTTTAGTTTTTTTAAGTGGTAGTAGTGTATCAGTACATAATCATCAAATATATTCTTGGTTTACCTACCTGATGAGAGAGAGAATTGACCATTTAGATACACCCTAGTATGTAAATGTTATCTACACCATCATATTAGATAGTCCCTGTAGATCATTGTGAGCTAAGGGTAAAATTGGAGGACTTGCAGAAGAAGGGCTTTGCTCATCCCAATGTTTTACCATCAGAAACCATAGTTTTGTTTACCAATAAGGCATACAAGTCCTTGATGTTGTGTTTGGATTACTAACACATGAAGTAGGTGACTGTTCATAATTATTATACCTTATTAGGTATTAAAATCGTCTTGGACCAACTGGGAGTGGTGTGGATATTCGTAAAGGTTGACCTCAGATTATGCTATCAATAGATTCATGTATGAGATGTGAATATATAAAAAATGTAATTTAGATGTCTCTATAGTCACTATGTGTTCTCCTTAATACCCTATGGGATGAATAATTCCTCCAAAGTGTTCATTGGACTCATAAAATTCATATTTCAGCCTTACATAGAGACCATTATAGTATTAATCATCAATGATATCTTTATATAATCGGTGTCTAAGTAGGAGAATGCAAAAAACATGGGGGTTGTTATAAATGTACATCGAGAGGACAAAAATTGGAAAAATCCCAATAAAATCCAGTTCTAGATTATGGAGGACCAATTTATAGAACATGATATCATAGCTGATGGAGTTGTAGTGAAAAAGGAAAGAGTCGAGCTAGGGTTTTCTTGAGAGCCACCTAAGAGCATGAAGGAGGTCTGGAGCATCCATTAGTTGGCAGGATATTACAATGATTCATACCAGATTTATCCTAGATATCCATTCCCATTATAGCTCAGGCCCGAAAAAGATAACATTTCACCTGGATAAAGAAGCTCCATCGGTAATTTCATCCATATAGGAAGAGTTTGATGAGCGCTCTGATCTATATATTACAAGACGAGGGTGAAAAATATATAATGTTCTATGATGCATTAGGAACCAGGTTATGTTTTTTTGGATTTAGTGGAAAGATGATATTGCCTATGGTTAATTTTATTTGAGACCACATATGGAGAACTATGTGACCCACGATTTTGAGTTAGCATCATTAGTCGTTGGTTTGAATATGTGGTGTCACAACCAGAGAGAAGAATAGTTTCTCATCTACTCTAATCGTTATATACTTGATTATATCATCTCTTAGACTGATCTTGAATTGAAAAAGAGGAAATGGATATAGTTTCTGTAGGAAAATGGGTTCAAAATTTTATATACCTCAGGGAAGGGGATTTTTAGTAGATTCTCTTTGTATAAGATCATTTTAATAGTTACAGAATGAGGGGTAGGAGTAGTTGGCCTCGTTATAGTTATACTTAAGGGATGGGGATGGTGAATCTTTCCTCCATTCATTGGTTGTTACCCCTCCATTATTATATCAAGTCATGGGGGGCAAAGCTTGGTAATGTTGACTGCAAGACCCCACAAGCTCAGATATATATAGCACATGACCCTAATGGATTTTCTAAAGTTTCAAAGCATTTATTTCATTTTATAGGATACAAGATTGTACCCGTGAATTTGGGGAATATATTTTATGATATTTTTATACATATCTATTGGTGGTACATACATGAGTAGAAAATATGTATTAGGATCTACAACATCATTTTTTTGAGGATAGGGATGAATAATTATGTTTCATAATTTGTCTCTCAATTATTTACATGTCAACATGTGAAGTATGAGAACCATGTTTTGGTGGTATTATCTCAACCACATGAGGTTCCATAATATAAGCTGGTTGGGATATACATGTAATTTTTAATAGGATTACCATGTGTGTCCAAGGGACATGATTCCATCTTGGTGACCATAAATTGACTCACATTGTCATCCCACTTCTTAGATATATGATTGGAGAGTCTATTAGGGTTATTGGGACACCTCTACATTCATGATATAGTCTAAATAAATGGATTTCCATGTATTATTGTTTATGATCATGATGATTTCTATAAATACTAGTTTTGGAAGGGATTACATGAAGCGTTTGGGTCCCATTTGTGCTTGTGAATATTGTTCACCCCCAAAATGATAGGTAGGCTTAGAGAACCATTCTGGTACTATAAAGAACCCAATGATCTTGAATCGTGGGCTTTGGTTATAGTTGGGAAAATCAGATACTACTGGTGGGGTTTATGTACAATAATATCTACCATTCCACCATTAATATGGCACCATTCTATGCCTCGTACAGGTGACCCTATAGGTCAATTCTATGTTTGAATGACCTAAGAGAGTCCACATGCATGGGCACAAAGAAAGTGTGAGATACAATAGAGAAGGTGCAGATCATATTGGGGTGTTTGGAGAATGCACATATATATCATCTGCCCTATGATGACAGGTGATTGAGGCCCTTGGAGTTTGAGGAAGGATCACATATGTTCTTACCAGTTTCACATAAACATTTATTATAGATATTTTCTAAGGGAGGAAATTCATATATAAGATTCAACATCCATTTCTATATATACTGTAGAGTTGTGGAGGTGGATTAACACATAGTTCATCCTCCATAGAGAGAATGGGTACATGAAATCTTTAGCCTTTAACAACTGAGGAAGTACATTAATGACCCATGAAATGTTATCGACTAGGTATTGTTTGACATCATGTATGCAGAGGCCTTTACCGAGTACCTAGTATAGATTGCGTATTGATATGAGATGATACTTTTTTCATGATTGATTTTGTTCATGTGTTTATGATGGAATCAAAAGAGTCACCAAGAGGGAACATGGGAATTGGAGACTCAGATTCATGTCTAGTGCCCACATATTTTTGAGTATCCCTTATTTTGGCTACAACGAGAATTGAATCCCCACAGAGAGGAGAATATAATGTTTAATTTTTATCTATATTATATTTGGATAATATTTAGATTTTTTTCAAGACCATGTGCGGATATGGAATGTGATTTTGAGACTCCAAGTGACTTAAATAAATGTTTGAAATATATTAAATATATTAAATACCATGTATATTTAGTTTTCCTAAAAAAGTCTAATAAAACTTAAATAGATGGTCATATCATAAATAAAATGTGACTATTGAGTATAGAATGTGTATTTAATCCTATATAAGACATAAAATTAGTCGGCATGGGTCATTTTTTGAAAAGACATTCTTGGAATATAAATGAATACAATAATGAGATTAAATTTTTTTATTTAAAAAATTTATCATAGATAATTGTTACCCATTAAAAGGGCTATTATTTCATAATTTAAGGGTTATCCACATTACCATAGATCCTCTAGGGAATCATTGTAGTGGGAGCGAATTAAAGAATCCTCTCAGGTGAATGATGGTGGATCATGGATCAAAAATCAACACACATATAATTAGAAGGATATTTCAAATGATGATAAAGACACATCGTTCTTTGTTAGTGATCAAACCCATTCATGGTTTGGAATGTGTTTAGTAGTTTTATCACTGGTTCTTTATTTCTATGATGATTATGGGTCAATAAATGAACTAATTAAACCATTATTTAATCATCTTGTGAGATAGTCTTGTTTTTGGGGGTTTGACATGATATTTTTCTTTGTGGTATTATTATTAAATTTCCATTATAATGGTGATGGATCATGAGTGACACAAACATCGATCATTGTTAATTCCTCAAATATGTTCTTTTAATTTTCTCCCCCATTCATCATTCATTGTGGGCATTCTTCCTTTGGCTTGTGACTTGATTTATCACAATTGATTGATAATTATTCACCTTTTTCTTGATTCAAAGATTAAATATAATTGATTTGGGACCATCAGAGCATTATGGAGGTGCAATGACTGAGGCGATGATGGTGGATACCTGAATTCACATTTTTTAGCATTCTTTAGCACATAATGAAGTCAATGGATTTTATATATTTTGTGAGAATATCTAATGATGAAATTCATTATTTGATGAAGAAAGGGATTTGATTAAAGCTGATTTTTTATTTTACAAAGAAACAGTAACTTGATTGAAGGATAAATCAAATGGGAAACAGATCTGGTATTCTAGAAAATCCTAAACAACATGATTTGTATACCAGATCTACATGTCGTGTGGGCCCCTTAAATGGAGTCTAGGGTCTCATATGGAAATTATGTATCATGAATCATGTGTATATGCATATAAGTGTGTGGTCCCTTCTAAGTGAACATGGAATGAACATCATAAATATACAGACACGAGGTGGAGTGCATAGGATGCCTACATGGCGTGTACTCCACTACGAGGACACGAGTTAAACTAGGGATGTGGGCCAAGTTGTGTACTGGTACATAGGTATGGTTAATAAGGTGGATGACATGTACTAGTATAGGGGTTGTGTACTTTGGTTGCTGACATAGAATTTACGTCTACAAAAGACATGGTTTTATGACAAGGGTCATTTGAATGGGCAATACATGGGGTTAAGGGATACATCGTGTAACCCTTATACCAACCGTGTACACTTTTTTACATGGATTGAAAATATTTTATTTCATATCACTATCAATATTCATTCAGGTTCATTCCTCAAATCCTTTCCCTGAAGTAAAGTACAATTCCCTTTTCCTACTCATAGGATAATCACCCCTTCATAAGGTTTTCTTGGATAGTGTCTTATGAATCCCTATGAGAGGCCCAATGTGAGATCCTATATTAATCTTTGTTACCTAGGTGTTGTTCATGGTATTAATGTGACCAGCACAATAAGGGATCTGATCCTCTACTCAGTATGTTAGTCCAGATTGAGTTTTTAGTATCACCCCTGGCCTTGGTAGTTATCCTTATATATTTATCTTATTCTATTAACACTATCAATGTGTTTTTTCTCATGATGAGACATGATGATCAGTACCTCTCAGATATATGTGATAAATGCATTTAGAATCAGTAGTTTGATCACCTAAATGAGTGATTCATGGAATATTTGAGCTGGAATCCCACAGCTGGTATAGTATGGTTGTGGATTACCTCACGATTGTGTGTCTTTATTATGTATATCTGTATATTATGATTATATGTGTTGTAGAAATATATATGTGTAGAGATAATTTTGTAAAATATTTTCAAAGCTTTGTTGTTTTGAGGCATCCTATAGTTCAAAATCATATTTTTGTTTCTATTTAAACTTCACAGGGATTAGTAGTTGATCATTCATGTGATAAGGATATTTTATATCCTCTTTGATTGTGATTTCAAGATCCATCTTATAAAAACCCAATATTATTGGAACACTATTAATCCTCATCATGGAGAAATTAGAATTGTCCTTCGGACTGAGGGTTGTAACCACCTTCTTCACCTTCTTGGAATTGTAATGAACTGACCTGAATATGCTCTCAAACTGGTATTTGAACTGACCTATCACATACCCCAAGGGATGTATCAATCCCCATGGGATGGAAAATATAATGTGAGAATCATAAAATAACTAGAGGGAATAATATTTCTCAACCTGATGTAACAACATTACATGTATATACAATGGGAACTAGAAAGAAACATATAGATAAATTCCATAACTAACAACATATAGTATAATCCAAAAAAAAATAGAAACTATCATCATGTACATGTTGAACAAAAAAGTGAATCCAAATATGAAAACAAATACAGCATGTGGTAGTGTGGGTATGCTCACACCATCCCACTAATAGCTACCTAACTCTGATGAAAGAATATTATACTGCCACACTATCGCAACATTCAGTTCTCAACATCAAATGACATGACCATGTCTTTTCACTGCCGAATTGGTACACATGGTGTAATCTAAGAAGCTGAGTAGGTCCCAAAAAGGTGTTCCTTATTATCTCTCTATAAAAAATCTCACGTATGATCTTTTAAAATAAAACAAGCCATGATAATATGTAAAGACGTTTTATCAAAAGTGGGGTAAATCTTTTCCTTTTCCACGAAAAAAATAAAAAAGGAAGGGATATTAATTTCAAAAATAATCTCAATTTTTATATATCAAAATATAAAGCATGGATATCAAATTTAAATAAGTACAAATCCAATCAGAGATAAATCATGTCAATAAACTCAACAAGTTGTCATAACATTATACTCATACACTAACAAGAACTACTTCGCAACACACCCCATGAAAATGGGTCAAAGGAGAAAGGGAACATCCCATGAGTGAACCACCATCCCCCCAATAACGTTATAGGAAAATCCCTATAAAAAATCATATGAACAAGAGAAATCCCCATGAGATATCCTCCTGATGGTAACAAGGAAAATTTCCCTAGGATAAACCATTTAACTAAGTAACCATGGATTCCAAATATCCTCATTTCAATATTCCATTAAATGTGTGAAAAAATATAACCTTTTCAAATTAAAAAAACTAGGAAAAACTTATATCCTATCCTAAATCCATTTCCACACACATAAAAATCATTCCAAAAGTGTATATAATTAAATTTATAAAAAGAATGGAAATAAAATTTGTTCAACACAAGATAGAGATGAAACTAACGACCTCAAACTCAGGGTTCTACCCTCCCACAAAGGACCCTCTTATAAGAATATCAAAAATATTAAAATGGTGGCTCTATAACTAATGTAAACAACATAAGATTGATATCATTAAAAAATCATTGGAAGAGAAGAGGAAAAACACATACCACAAGAAATGAAACTCTCTACACCACAACCAAAAAATGAAATGTCCCCCAAGAGAATATCACAAAACATATCTTGAGAGATTCAGAAAAAGAATAATAACTATGGATAAAAAAATTTAATAATGAAATGAAACATTAACACTGTGATTAATGAAATACAAAAGAAGAAATATATTCTCACTTAGAGAGATTGAAACAATATCCAACAGTGATCAATTTTTTATTAGATCATTGGATGAATGAAATAAAATATCTACTGATTGGAACCCTAAATTAATGTCCATATCATTTACATGGAATTTAATCCCTTTACACATCATGTAATCCTTATGGATCATATATTCTAAAATGTCTGGCTAAATTTTACTATAAACAATACGTTTAACACATATAGTATTTAATCGATTCTTTTTGTGTACTAGATTTATGGCATTTTATCTATAGAAATGTCACATTTTTTACTCCCAATATATGTCTTGTATTTCCCCTATAGTCTTTAAAAGCTACATATTCTTACAAATAAACCAAAAAAACCACATGTATCCTCTATAATAATGGATCAATCATAAAATCCAATAACATATTTATACATGTACCCTATTAATTAAAAAACATAAATCCAAAAAATTTAATCTATTTTCTATAAAAAAATTACCTATATCTTTGTGAGTCCCAAGGGGCACCAAATTAAAGAGTAATAAATTAATGTGAATGGAATTAACTAAAAGTATGCAACATGGTTTAACAATTATCCCACCATAATATGTTCCATCATTGGGAATTCATGGGGATGAATGATGATTAGTAAAGGGATGAGTCCATTAAACCCAAACCAAAAACTCATGCCCAAATTCATTATTAAAATATCACATATCCTGTAACAATGTTGTATCAGACGTAAAATAATTCTGACACATTCACTTATGACTACACAATATTTAATCTATACACCATAATAAAAACACTTGTCTCTAACTCCATCTCTTCCTAATTAACACAAATATAAATTTAGGCTATATCCATGGTCGGTAACTAAGGGTATAGTCCAATAAACGATAAATATAGGTAATTACCACCGTTTGGTGAATCGTGGATACTATTTCAATGGAAATCCCACCATGGATATAACCATAAGATGAAACTATTGCTATATGTTTTTCCATATTGGTTTATAGCCGTAGTTTAGAATAATCACTATAACCTACAGAAAATGAAAAAAATATTTTTTCTAGAAAAATAACTCTCATCAACGACCACATCAAGAGTTCCAGGTCATCTATTGTATGAAACCATGCCCATTAAATATTATAGAACCACACTCTTCAAAAATGTGTTATTTTTCTCAAGAACAAATAAAATTGTGTTTCCCCTTATGTTATGGATTGATACGTTTATCCTGGATTGACGAAAGGAAAACACACAAAATATTTTTGATTAATATTTATAAAAATTCAGAGACAAGAAGATTCACATCTCTAGACCATGGAAAGAAAGTCGCACACTACTAACGTACACATTTTAAGGATTCACATCTATAGACCTTGGTTAACTCCTAGAAGAAGAAAATAAGCCTTATTATTATAAAATAATACCTCTATCGAGATCTTATCCATAACCAATTATTTACACATTGACACATAGCCACATGAAGGATCCACATTCCACAACAACTGCTACCCTTTTACCAATCCAAATAACTCAACTAAAAATTTGTCAAAAACATCATGGTTGTAACACACTTCTTCATGATTCAGACACACATTCAATGGGTACTAGATTTTACAATATTAAATTCTTCAGAACAAACTCACCAAGAAGAAATCTGGAGACTCCTGTAATGATTGAAAATATGATATTTTATGAAGGAAATAATAATCTAGAATGCTCTCAACCATACATAATTATCGTAAAGAAACCACACAATGAAATTTCTCACTAACATCAACCAGAACACCAAAATTCCATTATCCAATATATCATCCAAACCCCAAAGGATTATAAAACCATTTAAACCAAATCCATGGATGTATCTCAACAAGAACTTGAAATATAACTCTTTTTATCACACTATTGAAACACCTTGTCTCACATGGTTTTTACAACTCCAAGGAATAAAACTACACCATGAAATAATTCCAAACCCCCAAAATACTCATTGTGATCAGAAATTATAACACATATATTACCCAAAAAGTCATATGATTTGACCCTTACTAATTAATAATTGGAGGTTAAAGTGTTTATGACCTAGAAAATGACCCACACTCCCCCACCCTTCACCTATACTTCCCCCTGCACCCCCATAATCCTTAACCCCCACCCCCACACATCAACCCCACCATGTGCCCCCTCTACCACCACCCCTGCACACCAACACCCCCTCCAACATTCCACCAACAACCCCACCCTCACGTACCCCCTCTGCACCCCCAACTACAACACCCCATCAACACCCCCACCCCACCCCACCATGCACCCCCACCACCCAATAACCTCTACACCCCCACCCCCACCCCCTCTATGTCCCCCCCATAAAACATCATCCCCATTTACCCCCTCTCCCCCTTCACTACACCCCCCCTCCAACACACCAACATCCCCCTCCCCTCCCCACCCACCCTACCCTACATCCCCTCTACCCTCCTACACAATACCTGCCCCCCATAAAAACCCAACCAGTACCCCCACATTGCACACTCATCACATATAGTCCCTCTCCCCACCCCGAAACCCCCTTATTCCCCCTCCCACATAACACTATCCCCCCCTCCAACACTCCCTACAAAACACCAAAACCCCTCTCCAATAGCCCATGGTTTATAACCCTGGATATTACATACTAAAAATGAAAAAAAAATATAAAATAAAATCTCATCAACCACCACATCATGAGTTATGGGTATTCTATTGTATGCATGTACAACTATTTATGATTTCAGAACCACTCTTGTAACAGATGTCATTTTTCACAGGAATAAATAACATTCGGTGTACATGCTTAGAGTACTAGAATTTATGAAAATTAATTAACAAAAACAATTCATAGATCATTTGAAACATTGATAAGAGTGGTAACCTTAGGATCATTGACATTATGAAAAAAGTGTGACGCATTAAGAAAGACTCCTTCATACCCATCAAATAAAGAATCTATTGATCCTTATTTCTAATATGTATTATTTGAATAGGGGAATCATTTCATTAGCCCCATAAATATTGAGTATGTGATCTATCTTTAAGGATCATCTAAAAAAATTAAAACCCAAAAAAATTAGGGAACTTGAATTGAAAGAAAAAATAAAAGGTAAAATTCTTAAAAAATAGGCATAGAATTGAGAAATCAATTCCATGGTTTACAGTCATGTAAAATACAAACTATGAATTTTCATTATGATTAATACCAAAACTAGATCATAAAAAGTTCAAGTGATATTCCTATACTAATTTAGTTGAATAAATTTGGGATTAAGACCCAAATAAAAGGCTTGTGATTGAGGAGACTTAAAAAAGAGCATCATTTTTTATGCTGGATGTGATCATACAACATCATTAAAAACGTGACATGAATTTATGAAAAGGAGGGTTCAGATATGGTGTTTGAAGGACAAAATTAATAATGTGTGAAGAAGACCAAATGTGTCTTTGATCTAAAACTAGGAATTTCTAGATGATCTGGACTAAAAAAATATAGTTTGGATCATTATCACAACCATGGTAGTACTACATCCAACACCGCCAATAGTGATGACAGTGCAATAATTATCAAATTCGCTAAATAAACAACTCATTTACGAATGTAGATATGATAGAAACTATAAAAAACATAAATTCTAATTCAAAATAAAATGATTCTTACAGAATCAAAATATACAACATGTCTTTCTGGATTGTTTAATATTACACATAGGAATTGATTAACAAGATCCTTATCCCACATCCCACCACCCATATCAAGAATATTATATATTTTAACCTCAAGGTTGTTTCCTATAATCATATTTAATGCATCCTGGAAATACATGTTACCTATTAACATGTTCAACAAGCATGTATGAGCTCCCAGATGGAATGACACACATATGAATTGAAGTATCCAAAAATAGTAATAATTAAGTAGTAAGTGAGTGTTACATGATGTCAAAGTTCATTTTTTCTTTTAATGGATGTCTCATAAGAACCTCTCAGAGTTCACTCCACTTTTCATCTCTTCTCATTTGACATAGATAGCATGTATTCTTGATTATTCAAGAATAATTTCTTGAATTATCCCCACGACGCATTTTACAAAAAAAATTCCTAGGTGTTTCATGACACATAAATAGAGTAAATCAAATATACAGAACTAAAAAACATACATACATAGAGGATAGTGATAATTACATTATTTCTAATCAATCATACATTAATATCAATGAATCATATGTTAAGGTAATATAAATAAATATATAGAACAAAAAATGGATCAAAAAGAGTCCTAGATGACTTATACATTGGATTCCTTTGCTAAATTATCTTCTATAAACTCCAAATTTATATTGTATTTAAAATGGATGTAGTTCATTTTAAAATAAACTGCATTCCTTATTAATAATTCATCTAAAATTTTCGAATAATAATTTCTTTTATCCATATCAATATCATACTACTACAGATTCTCAATTACATTAGGACTCTAAATACTCTATTCATATAGATTTAACCACCAATAATAACATATTAATCATGTTTCTTACACTAACTCTCTCTTCACATATAAAATACATATCATAAAAAACACTTCTATAACCTAATAACATATCAATTAAATGATTAAAATCACAATAAATCACATGTTATTATTTCAACTCATAATATATCCAATGCTTCCAAACACTATTTCAATTATTTGGGACATCGTTTTTTACTATAATGGTAGTCTAATATTTTTATTTAGCTATAATTAATTGGTAGATCTCATGGTTTAATTTGGTGGATAAAATCTTATTACTATTCCCATTTCTATATGAAATATATTGAAATTCACTATGATGATAATGATAAACATAATCCAAATAAAAAAACATATATATTCATAACATTACTAGGGAATATTCAAAATTATTTAGACAACTAATTCATAGTTTTCTATTTTCAACAAAATTAAATAGGAATATTGATTATATAACATTTATTTGAACTGAATCTAAAGGACATAATGCTTAAAACAGTGAAAATTATTCCACAACTCTTCATCCTCTTTAGTACGACCACACATTTTTTCTTAGTATGATATTGATATAGCCAATTATCACAATACCATAAAAAATACTATATTATCATAGAAAAAAATGAAATTACAAATCTGTTGTTAAAAAAATTATAGAAGCTAATATATTTGAAAATAAATCAGTGACACCAAGGTTACATGATACAAAAAAAACATACCATCCGAGGTTCACCAGAATGGGTTTATTTATAGAATAAATTTAAAATATTGAAAAATTAAAGGTATAAACAAATAGTATAAAAATAAAAAATCATAAAAATTGGAAAATTGGATTACATACCATCGAAGGTGCGCTGGAGCAGGTAGGGGTGCCGGCTTGGTGCAACATCAATGAGAAGGTATGTTGGTCATGTCAGAGAAGGATAAAACTAAATATAATAACTATAAAACATAAATACTAGATAAAAAAGAATACATAATAATAAAATGATTCAATATATATTGAAAAAGATAGAAACACCTTAGTTAAATTCAATATTATAATAATCAAATACAACTACATAATAAAATTTTGCATATTAGCAACCAAAAAATAAAATTTACATTTACAGTGAATCTCAATTTCAATATCACGAGAATCAAGATAACCCTCATCCATTACTAATATAAAAATAAAATCAACACCTCTCACACCACCAACATCATCATCGGCATCAGCATCCATACCAGTAATGGAACCAATATTGGGTCTGGCACTGTCACCAACACCATCCTTGACACTTGGTCTGACTATAGCTCCAGTCTCAAAAAGGGAATCTATATAATCATAAAACATCTATATCAAACAGGCCTCATCCATTTCTAGGTTGTTTTCCTTCCAATGCCTCTATAGAATTATATATATAATAATATAACATAAATTAAAATGATAACATAATATAAGAAATCAAATTCATTCAAAATTAAATAAAATGAAATAAACATAGAATATTATTCTTGGTGTCGGTAATTCCCACAATACCATATTTATTTTTTATTCTTGTAAAAAATAATGCAGAGTGAGGAATGCGACCCTCGATATTGAATCCCTTTTTCTAGAAATGAGAATGAAATAAATAATATTTGGAGGTTAAAATAATTACATCAATCCAACATAAATATTTTCAATGTTAAATTACCCATGTTTTCTCTTTACCTAGGAGTAATCTGTCTCCGTTATTATAAATGTGTATCATTCCTTTTTCTATTTCTCTTATAAAATACAATATTATATAATTTCATTAACATAAATAATATAAGTAAAATATTCTTTAAAAATAGTTTTGAAATAAATAAATATATTTATAATAAAAACATTAAACCTTGGACTCTTCTAATATCTAATAATTTCTTTGTATTGAAATACATGGAAATAATGAATAATCCGTATTTCATAAATCTTCAAACTAATTATTTTTTTCCAACCAATATATAAGTCATACTTTTACAGTCTCCACATTTCACCTAATTCCATTAACCCTGCTACCATGGAATTTTCCCCCCAGAAAAATTATATCAGACCTATAGTGGACAATATATTTATTGAGAAAATATTAAAAATTAATATATATAAAATTTTATTAATATTACTTACCCAAGTATATCCTATGGATTTGTTAATTTTTTTATTTAACTACCCTCCAAATTATCTGTTGAACCAAATTTATATTTCTATTTTTTTCATGTGTTCCCATAAATATTTTACATTCTGTTCCATTTTTTTCAATAATAGTATAATCCAAATTTTACTCAACCATGATTAGCATGTGTCAATTCTAGACCACTCTCCTTTTTTGTGTGGCCATATCACCTCATAGAGGATGGTTTTAATCATGAAAAAAATTAATTAAAATAATCTATATGAATTTATCAGTAATCACTAATAGCAAGGTTTAAACACATACTAGTAGATAAGGGATCTGTAGACCCCTGTAGTGTTCCGTCATGAGGAGGGGGAGTAGCCTATGTGGAAGGGTGGATATCCACAGTAGTAATCTGTATAGTATATAATAAACACTATATTGTTGGAGGGAGAAAACCATATTGATAACACTATAGTGATGAGGGTGGATATTGATATGAATTTGGAGGTGGGAATAATGGGGGAACAGTGCCTGATATAGTGGATGGAGAGAATGGAAAATTAGGAGGGATATGAGTCTATGAACTACCATCTAATGTGGTTATGGGCGGAAATGGATTTTGAAATGGTGTGTATGGATAATATAGAGTTGTAATAATGGGAGTAAGACCTCCAAGTGACTTCAGCGGTATAGTAGTAGGCTGAATAATAGAATTAGATGAAGCTGTACCCCCTACCATACTATTAGCCACAATGGTGTTATCCAACAGTCTCCTCCATTATTTTTTCTAAATTAATAAATATGATAACATAAAATGAATGATAATAAGATAAATAATATGAAATACTATAATATTCAAACATATTATGAAATTAATGTGGTTCCAAGAGAATACATTCGTTCATTTCTCTATATACATCAACTTTTTCTTGTATCACCAAAATAAAATATTTTGACCAAGAAATTTAAAATAATATTATCAAATGAATAGAAATAATGAAAAATGTTAAATAATAAAATTTTATTATAATATAACGGGATACATTTTCATTTGTGATATTTATATTAATAAATTATAAATAATTTTCTATGTTTAAGAATTACAGGATATGTTCTTAAACAAAAATTGGCCAGGATATTAATAGTTTTAAATTTGATAATGGTATAAAATATACTAGTTAATTTTATGTCATGAAATAAGTTTTAAAAACACATACAATATTGATATATTATCATGTAAATACTAAGAAATGTGTCAATACAATGTGTTCTCTATAACAATTTCAAGTTCACAATATTTCGTAACAATTGAATCATCTTTTTCATCAAATGAAACATTCGATTAAATACCTGCAGGTTCATCCACGAAATCATTATCATTCACATTTTCATAAAAACAAATTATAGTAATGACATCATCAATAAAAAAAATAATTTCCATAATGGGTTAGTTACATTAAAAACCATCCAAGCTTGTAATGCAAGAATATAATGGTAACTGGTATGATGTTGACTGTTCATATCAATCACTCAAACTCCACATTTATCAACATGAATTCCTATTCATTTCATTTATAAAAAACAACTTTCATTTCATCATTTCAACACTAAAAAATTCATAGTAATATAATAAAATAATTCTTTCAAAAAAACCATAATATGATATATTTTATGATCGAGGTTGTGTGTCTGATGCACCCACATAACAATTTTCTGTGGTTCTTATCATGTCACTTTAATTATTTATTTCCATTTTTGTTTCACAACTATTTATAAATAATGTAAATTCAATTGCAACCAACTAATTATAATCACATACCACATCATTCTGAATAAAGGAAATTAATCTTATTTCATTTGATACTTCATTAATTGGTAGTTTTAAAACCTAAATGATACCAACATAATATATAGAGGCATGTGATTATATTTTGAGAAAAAAAAATATTTTCATTTACTTTAACCAATTAATAAATTTTTTGTGGTGAAACTCTTCCTTCTTCTTAATAGATAGTGATATATTTCCCTTTTTATAATATCTACATGTTATTTATATATATGAAATATTTAGAATGTTATAAGATATGAAGAAATCACAGAATGAGAAAAATTCATATTTATTAGTTTACATATTATAATAAGCAAGCACACCATAGATGAATAATATGCAATGATGAGCCATTTCATAATCTTTCATACATAAATTACACTATGATTATGATCATAATATCCCGACTATTTGGATAAGTGAAGAAAATGCATGATCAATGAAATCATATTTATCATCTTCAGTTGTCATTAGGAGAATATACCTCATAGGGATGTTATCCAAGTAAGATGAATATAAATCCACGCATTCTTGTCCTAAATAAAATTTAAAACTAGATCCTTCAAAATGATATTTATTTCTCATAAAATATTTCTTTATCAACATCACATTTTCTACTGGATACATCCACTAACTCAAAATAGGTCCACCAAAATGGTCTTTTGTGGCAATATGCATAGTCATATGTAATATACATGTGAAAAATGTTTTTATGAAACTTTTCTCCATGTCATGAAGAATAATTTTTGCATCTCTCTGTAATTTTTGAACTACACTTCCCATTAGTCTTTTGGCCCAAAATCCATGATAAAAAGGACATAACTTAATCATAGAAACTCTAATTATATGTAAATGTAAATGTGAAATGGAAATTGGAATAAAATCATGTAACAAGACATGGGAATAATGGTTTTTATGATATTTTAGTTTCACATTTTTTTTATTCACACTTTTTAAAGTATAACTTAAATAACCATCGAGAACATTCGTACATTCCATGACCTGATTAAATTTATAGTTTTATACATTTTTTTAATAAAATGAAAAAAGGGATATTCCTTTTATTTTTATGAATTAAATTTTGATGAAGTCTTGATTTTATAACCAAACCCATGAATTCTTGACAGGACTAAAAATTGCATTTTGATTTACCTTTGACATTTCAAATAAAAGAACCTAATATATCACTAAGGTTTTTTCTATATATACATTATATTCAATCAATGAAGCAATAAATTCAATGAACAATATATGAACTCAAAGAATATGATATTATTTATACAATTTCTATTAGAATTATAATCAACATGCTTTATCTTTCTGATATTTTGTTGATTTTTTCCAGGAAATGATTTTTAATCATCAATTACATAAACAATATCATTACTAACATTCATTGAGGTGTTTCATCTATCTCAAAAATATTATCAAACTATTTGTGATTTTTCTTTTATGGATGATCTGTCATTAGAAATCAAAGATGAGTTAGGAAGTATAAAGATCATAGAAACATTAATCTTTGAGAACATGTATTTTTCATACAAATAGGGAATGATAATTTCACTTTAGTACTCGAACCAAAAATCATTCCGTAAGAAGGGAAATAATTTATCATCCATAATAATGCTGCACGGAACATAAATTTCTCCTACTAGAATTCATCATACGATTGTGTACCAATAATAAAAATTTCATTTCACTCATCAATTAATGGCTGGAAGTATATATAAATACTATTTATCTGATTAATGGGTCTATATGTCATTATAATCATGATATAAAATGGATTCTTCAACACATCCATGAAGGAATGTTATAAATATGAATGAAAATAATCCAAGTATGGTGTGAAATATGCATATTGAAAAATTGTTTGAAACCATCACTAGATAATCCCAATCTAACATTTCATGGGTTAGCTACAAAGTCAGAATGTATCCTATCAAATTTATTCCAAGACAACCCACTTTTTGGATAATCTATTTCATCATTATCCTTATTTATTTATCATTCATGCTATCACGTATTCCAATCCATTTGTTCTAAAAGACTTTTTTTATGCATAAGAATTAAAGGGGAGTGCCAGATCACTTTCTATGGTAAGAAAGATTGAGTTTCTTCTTTATTATCCATTTACCTTGATGTTCCACTCTTTTTTAATAACTCATCTATGCATTTCCATCTAGAATCGACAATAATCTATGGGGAATGAATGAATATTAAAAGATCAAAGTCCAAATTTTTCAACCAACATAGATTCTTTGTAATCATTTTCTATAATACAAGAATCAATAGGTAGTAAATCCTTAATAAATGTTAGGAGATAGTCAAACATAGTATAATTATATCCACACATTGTTTTCCCATGATATAATCACAATAAAAATAATCTTTTCTCATTTTTTCACATGCATGATGTACTGGGGTATTTGCATCTTCCATCGTCTTTCTATCACTCTAAACATCATCATCCTAATTAATAAATGAGTACTTTATTCTGTAATTCATTTCCACTTTCACCAACATACATGAGGAGTTGTATTCATAATAAAAAGGAAACTGATCAAAAATTATATTTTTTATACCAATCCTCTCCATTGAATCAATGTCATTCTCCACTTTTTATTTTTCATGATAGTGAAACCAAATATGATAATTTTTTTAGAAACCATGTTATGTTATATTGTAACTCACTTCCTCATGAGTTGTCCATAATCTACCAACACAACAAAAAGAATAGAATCTAATCATTCCTCTATCTAAAACATTTCAGAATGGAATGTCCAAAAAATATCATAACTCGTTGTAAAACTCACCCATGATCCTATAAATGTTATAAATCTAATATATATCCATTATGAGGCATTTAAAAATAAATTTAATAAATAGTTTATAAAATGAGATAACATGATATGTATTTTTTTTCAAGATTATAAGTAATCATAAGTAACACGTTAATAATTAAACATAACAAATAAATTAAAATTATGGTTTAAGGGATTGAAAAATGTTTGAAATTATAAAAAAAAATCCTGAATAGTTTCATATATGTTTTATTAATGAGGAATGTTTCTAATAGAAATAGATTATATGAAAACTAAGATATGATAATAATTAATTAAAAAATGTGTTTGTATGGATTTGTAATGAGTTGTGACATCTGATATTAATTATACAAGGATTTATTAAAATTTAAGGGCATGATGGAAATATAAACCTTACAATGTACCATAGTATGTTGAAGGATTCCAACATACCATAATTTTATTAATGACTCTATTAAATTTTTTATTTTTTATCATGGAGTATAATACCACATAGTAGTGTATATTGGAATGATATTGGATACCATCTGATCAATTTTTATAATCTGTTTATCTTGTGTTTTTTAATTTTAAACACACAAATTTGTAATGTATTAAATAAAATAATAATATAAAAAAGTTTTGTATTTTGGTTTAATCAAGGAAGTGTGATCCAATATATGCATTTTATGTATGTGTTCTCTATAAGTGGGACTAATCTTTCCATAGTGTACATACTAGAAACTATACTCAACTAACGAAATAAATATATAATTTTCAATTATCTATTATCCTGTGTGGATGATCTATAATAATATTTACAAAAAAAATTTCTACCAATAATTTATGTGATTTCAATGTCTTTTGGATATCATCAATGAAAATAAAACGTTAACTGATCAAATTATCAATGTATCAATGAAAATGATTCCTAGAATGGTATTAGGAAATAAATCAATTATGTAAAAATATTAAAGGGTTATATGTTATTATTATTTTTCAATCACAATATAGATAATATTGAGAGTGTATTGGGTGCGTGAATAAAATGAAATAATATTTTAAAACAAAATTCATAATTAGAAGGATAATAAGAATAAAAAATTTAAAAATAAACAATAAATGAAATTATAGTGTGAATAGTGTATGAAAAAATAATGATTAAGATTATACAATGATTTTAATAATAGTTTCAATAAAAAAATATCTCATGTTTACACATCAAACATCTAAACTCTTCTAAAGAATGGTACACACTAAATATACATCACTTTTGAAGGAGATTTCAAACACTTGATAATCCACTTTTATCATACCCAATAATATAAAGAAACCAACCTACCTTTTTCACACTTGAAGATAAAACCCATTCACCAAATTTTATTTAGAGACAAGATATAAAATATGAACCAATTCAGTCCTTTTTTAGCATAACCAACACACTTCCTTTTAAGGGAGGCACAACCATGCGTGAGTTGAGTGATTATAACCAGATAAAACTTTATAGAAGAAACGAAAATTCATCATAATGAATATAGAATATTTAAACCAATTGATGTTTTTGATAATTATTACTACTGTGGAATAATTATATTTGTCTCATCATACTATAGATATAGAGTAATTTACCTTGAGAATTAATGGAAGAGCATTGAGTGAACAAAGGCTTTCAAAATTTAGTAGTACTTTTATCTCAATAATAGAATGTGTGTCAATTTCATTACGAATATTTTAGAATAATAATATAATAATATAATAATATTATAATAAATAAATATAATAATATAATAATATAATAATATAATAATATGGTTTCCATAAATCTAAAAAAAATCTCACAAATATTTCCATAATATCATCAGTGGGATGAAAATGAAAATCTCTATTATAATTATCATCCAGATCATCATTTAAATCTTCCATAATTATAAATATTTAATAACATTGACTAGTTTATTTAGTCATGTGAAAAAAACCCTTCAAAAAAACTCAATATATTAGTTTTCCTTATTTTAAAATATTCTTTCACTAATAACATTCAATATTTAAGAAATATTTTAAAAAAACCTCGATGTAATGTAATTATACAAGAGGCATACACCTGATATATTCCAATAGGACCCATAAATATGATAAAATCTTCATGATAATCACACAATCAAATTATAGTTTCATTATTATCTATTAGAAGATGGTTGCATCAGGATTTCACATAACCATATTGTCACAAAGATATCCTTATATTGTTGTATTACATTATTTAATCTCTAGAATGTGGTACGCACATCTCACATAGTCTATTATTATATATATTCCTTATCTATTTTAATTATTCCATCATTGAAATTTATAGGATGTATCTTCCACACTACCAAGGGTTATCTATGATGACCTATCACTCCTTATTTATAAGTGTATGACTTGTGAGATGTTAATTAAAAAGATACATTGAGATCTAAATAACCTAATATAAAAGAGAAATCTCCAAAAAACATTGTGGGTAATGAATTCAAGATCTACGATTGACTGAGATCCCCAAGGAGGAGGGTAATCAATTGGAGGGGGTGGCTGCATCAAAGGCGTGTTGTAGGAGGAGGTGGGGAGGCCACATAGGAGAAACATGAGTGGGGGGAGGTGAGGTCTCCGTGTTCAGTGGCAGTTTCCAGGGAGGAGGTTCGAAGATGAGAGCTCACAGTGTGGTTTTCTCATTTGGTTATAGTGAGGGTTTGTGTCGCAAGGGGAACCATTGAGGGAGGAGGGGTAGGGTGAAGGGAGCTCACAAAAAGAACTATTAGGGATGGAGGGTTACACAGAGGTGATGGTAATGTGAGGGGGTCACGGAGAGGAGTAAACTTCCCGACATTCAAAATATATTTTCCACAGGTTTTAATTTATGTGTGGATATAAATTAACCTACATCCAGGAACCAATAAAATTGTGGCTATATGTTTGAAGCTATAATTCATTTTTTAGTACTGAATGAGACAAGGGTTAGGATGACATTTTCTAAGTTGCGATCTATGGAAAACATAATATATTACTATAATCTAAACTAGTAATTCCAACTAATAACAAGGTACCTAATCCACTCAGTGACATCAAATGGTCTAACAACTATCAAAGAAAACATTCCCTTTTTTTCAATCCTATGGTTAATTTACTAAGGGGAAACATTTATGAAAACCCAGTCACTTAGAGAAAATTCTGAAGAAATACATTATGGATCCACGTAGTAATTTTTTCATCTCTAATTTGTAACCATATGTCGATGTACAACATCAATCCTTATGTACATAACAATAAAAATATCAGTACCATAAAATAATCTTTTCTGACATCTTCCCTACATAGAGGTGACAAACACCAGTGAACAAACAACCCCTGAAAATGATCAGTTATTATTGATTACTGATAATTGTTCTTATAATTAAAATCATTCATTACAATATTTCTATCCCATGATCCATGAAAACCCAAGACACAAGAATGACGCATATCCTACATGATCTAGATAACAAGCTTCTTCTGACTCTCTATCTGTGGATTATAATATGTACTCAATTTGAACTGATTCATCATCATCTCTATGATATTTTCCTATAACCTCCAAGTAAAACTAGGATCCCCATCCAAAATAATATCAGGTGGATCCCCAAGTCACCTCATAGTTTCTTACACATATATATTACCCATAACTAAAACTATTATAGTACTACTGATCAGAATTAAATGAGATGACATTTTCAACCAATCAATATCCACCTAGACACCATTCCTCATTAGGGGACTCCTTGATAATATGAAAAAATTTCAATTGATACATCCCACCTTTTCAAATCAGGAATTGGAAGATGCTGGATTACACCATAAGGCCTTAGATATGTTTCCTTTATCTATTGAAATTTCTAATAGAATCACATATAATTATCTATTTTATGATTTATACCTAACCACCATGATTGTTATCTCATATCAGTATACGTATTTCTAGTTAAAAGAAGAATGTACAATAAATAACAATGAAAATAAGAATAATTGATTCCAGTACTGGTAGTGGTAAAACAAACCAATCCAAACAATGATTATACCATCTAAAGAGAGTGAGCAACATAAAATGATCTCCCAATCATATAGGGTTTCTAAAATTACTATATGCTTGAAATCTTTCTACTGACTATAAGAAATTGAACCAAGGGGGATGAAAATAGTTGAACATTGGTCAAAACTATTCCTAAAACATTCAAATGATCATCCAGATGAAACTGAGAAAAATTGAACATTAGGATTCAGTCTTCCTACGAATCTAAATCATCATGAAATGGTAAATTACATCATATAGTCTCTTCATAATCATTCTCCTTCTCTAGGATGTAGGTGATATCAATATAAAATTTGTGATGGTTTTCTACACATCATCTATAGTTTATATTTAATTCATTATAAGAAAAGATATGACCTAGAAAATTATTTTCCAAAGGAACAATTTTCCTTTCCACAAAAATATATTTCCCCCAACCCGTATATTCATGAGAAACATTTAAATATTCTAAATCATGACTTGTACAATTATTGTCTTCGGGTTTAGGTAGATGATAATAGTAATCCACCACATGTTCATTTATCATGATTACACAACACAAAATAGTGCTATAAGTATCAAATAAATCCACAAACCACATAATGGGATTATGTATGATCAAAATGGGAGCTGATGTTATAGGTTTTTTAGGACATAAAGATTGAACAAACACTCTCCATCCTAAATTAGTTCTTTCCCATTCCTTGTTAGTTCATTTAAAGGTATCTCAGACCACAAGAAAACCATAATAAACCCTCGATAGAAACTAGAAAAAACTAAATAACTCTAAATTTAATAGAAATTTCATTAAAGTATTATGAAAATAAATTATTTACCTTAAAAAGATCAATTGATAATGTAACATACCATATTATCACCAAGATATGGATTATTTTTTATCAACATCAAACCTTTTATTAATCATGGTAAATATGAACAATGTCTTAAGGAAGGTCCCAGGAGTGATCATGTACGGTTAAGAGGTTGTAATTATAAAAAAATTAGAAAAATAGTAGTCAACATGGTTTGGTGAAATCCTGTAGTGCACACCACATGACCTGTCTGAAATTGTATTGTTGCAGATATTAAAGACTTCTGCGACAAACAAGTTTTCTAAATCCATGTGACAAGGGGAACATGGATGTGTGGTGAAAATTAGATTTGGGATCGATATTTTTTCATGGGTTTTGTAGGGTTAAAGAAATTATGCACATAATCCTGAAAGGTGTCCCCTTATAGTAGTGACTTGTGCACTGTTTGACAAATGTTTCAGGAAACCATGAACTGGCTTATTTCAAGGTAAATTTACCTTTTAATTTAAATTAAACTTTAATCACTTTCCCTTTCTCTACTTCTTCCTCCACTGGATTGGTGGTGTTTTCTTTAACCCTAGCCTTAAAATCTAAAATATTTATTATTGGAGATAACTTCTATATCCAATGTTTGATTCCCAATCCATAAAAAATTATATTTCATAAGGTGTGATCTATAATCCAACCCATTCCTATATTAATTAATATTGTTATACATTTCTCTATTAATGTAACATCTCATTTTTAATATTTCCATGGTGTGGGATTGTTTCTCATATATCTTATAACCTATATTGAGTCAAGGTAGAATGGCAAGCAATCAGAAATCTATGACCTTGTTGTTGGTGGTCAAGTAATGTTCTATATTATTTTTGATTCCTTGAACCCATTTTATTGTGTTATAGGCCTATTTTAGTGTTCACTTAATTTTGTTACTACATGTCAAATTTATCCTTTCTACTTAATACATGATATTTGATCATTTTCTATGAATTACAGTTTTTTGAATCCATTTACAGACACCACATTCTTTTTCTATGTTAAATATCACTTTTAGGTTAAATGTGTGAATCCCTAAATCACCACTTGAGAATTAGTTTCTGTGTATTTTTTGAATATACAATCATGTGTATTTTTCTAAAGAGACCAATGCACCTCCTAGGTATTTGGAAAAAACTCTATTTGGATACCCCATATATGAAATTTCCATATTTAACCAAGGATACATTTTAAACAAGAACTTAAGCCTTGTTAAATACAACTTCCATGTTTAATGACAAGAATGGGTTCATTTTATAAAATAAGGAATATTAATGATTATTTCCCTTTTCCTTATATGAATTATGATGGTTTAATTATAATGTATTATATATAATGGATTTGACATTGTGAATTTCATTCCCTCTAATGAATTGAATAATTCAAATGTAATGATCTATGCCATGTTATATTAATTTCTCCTTATGAAATTTATTTAATTATATTTAATAGACCTTTCATAATTAATGAATGATATTTTTTACTCATTCCTTATATTATAAATTATTGCACCTAGATAGAGGTTTGTACATGTTGGTAAGGGATGTTTTATCAATGTAGTATCTTGATCCATTACATCTATCGTTGATCATGATTTCTCATATGAAGAACGTTGTTAGGAAGGTGGTATTTATATGATACTTTCCTTTATTTGAGTGATTACATGATGGCTCACTCACCATCCCAAGTTCCATTCATGAAATCATACACTCTTAAGGGGATATAGGGAATATACCTTGTTAATTGAGTTTATAAGATTGTTTTATTAGTCGTGGTTGTCTGAATTATACCCCGATCTAGCTAGAAACATGTATTATATGTAGGTGGCTGCTTACGCCTTCATGTACATGGTTCATATAGGTAGAATAAATATATAATTAAACACTATATATAATTACTGTATATATTAATTATTCGTTCATTCCTTCTACCAATGATCTGAAGTAGGTAGAATCACCAGGTGACCCTTGTGAACCTGAGTGGTCTTGTTAATTATTTCAATGTTTTTTTACTTTATTGTTTAAACATTCAAAATTTTTTGTAAATATAAATTATTTTATTCCACATGGACATAGTTGGAGGTGGCCTATTGATATTTTTATCTCACACCCTACTAGGGTTGCCTTTGGTACATAAGAATATTATCTGTCTGTGGGTATTGATAAAGGAAAGTGCCCAACTTCGGGATGTTTATATGCATTTTTTATAAAATAAGATTAGAAGAAGTGGATTGATCATTCTCTAGGGATAATATTCGAGCATGTTTTGTTTTTTTATACTTTTTGTATAGAATGTCTATATGCATGTTCCCCTATCCCAATATTGTATATAAGTATTCCATGTATCTGTGTATTGACATTTCCATATATGCATTGATATTATTAATATTTTTTAGTTTTATTTATATTCTTCCACATCATTATCATTCAGTTTGTTCATGTATGATTCTAAAACTTTTGTGTGTTTATTTTTTATATGGTTTTCCACTCTAATGAGAGGGTGCAGTCTCTCCATAATTCCACTTTCACGCCCTTTCTATTATTCATCAGCCTCTGCCATAACTAGAGGTGTGCATGAGGACATGTGACACACCATATTATGGAACAGGAGTAGTGAATCTCAGGTTGGGATTTTAAAAAGTTGTATCCGGGGAATTTTTTTTCTTAATTTTGGGCATTAGACAGAAGACGATCTGTTAAAGGGATTTGAAATTGAACTTTTTGTTGGATGTAGATAACCCATGTATAATGGAATCCCAAATTAATTGGGATGGGTAATTTCATTTAATGATTATGAAATTTATATATGATATTAATTCACTATTTGTTGAAAAACATGACATGTGATCTTATTTTTGGGGGTATGTTTGAAATGATGATTTCCTCACTATGCCTAGATGAAATAAAGGATTTACTTCAGTACATGAATCATAAGAACAATATGATTAATATGCCACAATTTCTTTCATTCTATGTTAATTTCTAGCATTCATATGCTTATTAAATATTTTTATACCTTGAATATGTAATGAATTAAGAGAAAAAATCTTATACGGATTGGAAAACTTAATTAACACATAATGTACATTATTTAACCTAACTAGGTAATCCTGAATAGGTTAAGGAATACAGAATAATAAGTCAATTATAACATGTTGAGCCATGTAGAATTATTCTCATGGGATGAAATGTGTTATCTTATGGGTAAAGTGAATCCTATGTTTAGGTTGATGAGGAGTAAGGTCCCTTTTGGATTGAAAAAATAGAAATCCACCTAATTTATCCATTCAAAATGATTTATTTGTTTTAAAAATAACATGTTAAAATTTATTATAGCTCATAAATGGAAATTATATTTCTTATAAATGTGAAACCAAGAAACATATCTATTTCTAATCATAGTAGTGTGTAGTGGTTTTCTCATTAATTCTTATGGCCTATTATGGTTAGGTACTATTCCTAGAAATGGATTTGTAAGAAAGAAGAGAGGAATATTTATTTCAATAGTAATTTAATATACCTATACAAGTTCATATCATCAATATCTTATGTTTATTAAATATATTTTGTGGTGTTCATTTGGAATTATAGTATCATGTTTCCATAAATTCCTCTAGTTGTGTTACCTAAAGGTGGTGATGAACATCTTCATGAACTGGTAGGCCATGACTAACAAGTGATTCCTTATACAGAGACAACTGTGGATCCTCTTCTAGTTCAAAATATGGTCACTAACACCTAGTTATGATTGGTCATATTAAGTATGTTGAATTCTATGCATAGATTTATTGGACCTATCTCAATCTTGGCATAGATAAATAGTGAATTCTAGTATAAGAATCCTCCCACTATATTAGGGGATGGTTGACCACATTCTATAAAGTATTTTCTCGATGAAATACATTCTGTATTTGAGAATTTAGATATTCCAATAGAGTGAATGTTCAATCCAATTGTGTACATGGTTATTGTTTCTATGACGTTGTGGGTTGATTTATCACCCATGATGATCAACATAGAGATGTGGTATAAGATGATTATCAAATAATATTATACAACTACATCATTCCCTAGACTATATAAATTTATAGAGCAATAGAATTCATGAACCTGCAGTAGGGTAGTATGTCAATTATGGAATACTCTTCTAATTTCATATTGATGTAGTGGTTCAATCATAATCTATCACGTGATGATCTTATTAAGCTAGGCGATTCGATGATGGCATGTATACGCCATACAATCACTTGTAAACATGTTCACATTGACTACCATATCTGAAATTATTAACCAATCCCTTATAAAAAAGAAGAAATTGAAGGAAGAAAAAGGTGAAATTTAGGGCAGCTCCACACATAGAGATAATGTTCATTATTCTAGGTGAAAGAGACTCTTTGAGGATACTCAATGGGGTAGTAGTTCTCAAGATCCTTATATTGATAATTTATTGATTTATCATAGGTGAGATAAGTTGGGACACATGAAGCCCCAATGAGTATAGGATCCATCCAAGTGTTTAGGATAATGAAGTATGGGTAATATCTAGTTCTTCGGAGGGAATTTGACTCATGTTCCTAGTGAGAGGGGATCAACACATACACCACGTTTTGGAGTAGGTAATGTAGTATCATGATTAGAATGTAGGTAGAATAACAATAGCTGATCTGGATGAGGAGGCAATTGAGGAAGAGGTAGTTGAGCTTCTAATTTTTAGTGCTAGTAGAGCGAGCGTACATAGGAAAGTCAAGTATTTACTCATGGATTCCATATAGGGGCCATTACATGTACTATTTCCTATTTCAGAATAGCATTTCCCCAGACCTTCTATAGTTTTAAGTACTATTCTAGTAGCCTCCACCTTAGTGTATGCTTTATTTGACACCAACATGTCCCACTATTTTATATCCGATACTATAATGCTATGTCCAGGGCTCTATATTGAGCAAATTCAGGGAGTTATGACCATATATACCCTATTAGGTATCTGATAATAAGGTGTGAACCATATTTTTGGGGTTTCTAGTTAAGATAGAACGATACCTTTTCTGGTGGGAGTTTTATGTAATTGAAATGACAAGCATTGACATTAATCATTGATGTTGACTAGTTAGTTCCCAATTGGAGCTATATTGAATACCATCATTAGAGGGTGACGTTTACATTACTAGAGGGAGTTACCCATGTGAATAATGGAGAATCAAATATTATTTTGACAAGAGAAGTTGCATGTATAACAAGATGGTAAGTAATAAAACATAGATAACCAATCATTTCATTGACTTCTAAGGGTTATGAACTGCTATTATTTCCCCTATAGCAGATCATTTTTGGGATGCATTTCCATATGACTTCTCAAGTATACCTCCAGTGTAATGGGTAGAGTTTACTATTGAGATGGTTTCTAAAGCCACACTTGTGGACATTCATCCTTATATAATGGAATCAAAGAATATTTCAAATGTCAATGAGATTTTAAATGATATAGGGGGTACATTATTTATATTTAAAATCACTTCTCCTTCATGATCATCGATCCTTTTATTTAAGAAGGCAGACAATACCCTTAGTTTATGAATTAATTACTATCGATTTAATCAGATTTTGAATAGTATTTGGTACACAATGCATAGAAATGACAACTTTTTTTATTAGATTTAAAGAGTTAGAGTGTGTTTTAAAAGATAGACCTGAGGTTAGGATACCATAAGCTCTGTGTCAGGTCTCCAAACATGCCACAAACATATTCACAAGACACACAACATAGATCTCGCTGTTGTGGTTCATGAATTACAATATTGTATACACTACCTAATTTGAGAACATTTCTTGTATTCACTAAAAAATAATCAAGAACATTTTTACGACCTGAGATCTGAATCCTAGGAAGCATATATGGGTTGAGTAATTACAAAAATTTAATTTAGTGATTTTCTAAATTCAATGTAAAGGAAATTTTATAATGGATAATCTAATATGGAATACATGGAATCATGATGTTCATGAATCCAGTGGATAATTTAAGATTATGGCCTTATACTCAGTGAATAATATTTAGGTTTAGGATGAAAATGGTCAGATTATCCTCTCAGCCATATCTTTAACATATACTCTTCTAGAACTAGAAAGAGTGAGACCACAATCCTTTCCCTACATATAGTCTTGACCCAAAAGAAACAATACCTTTCTCATTAACATTGATCTCAGAGGATTTTTCTTTTCTATTAGTTTCCACATTCTTCTAAATTCCCACATCATCTATTTGAACATCCTTTAACTTCTCTAGAAAAGATGGTTGAGAAATCAATTGTGAAAGGATTGAGGATTTTTTTCCTTTATGATTCCCATTTCCAACCTCTTCAAATATATGAAGATTAGTTACATGTAAATTTACATCAATGAGAGTGTTTATGGACCCTTTATACATATATCTCCTCCCACTTTATTCAATTTCCTTGAATGGTATTGAATTGAGTAGTCATAGTCTTTGATTATCTCCAACTATATTCATTGGAACATATTCAAATATTTCTGTGTGAATATATACATGAGCCTTATTTGATCTGTATATATTTTACACTTCTCCCTAGGAAGTTTATGTCACTATATTTTCAATGTGATGATCACTTCACCCAACTCCAAATCATGTTTTGTATAGTGCTTCTCATGAACTTTCAACTACCTTTAAGCATAGGCAATGATCTTTTCATTTTTCATCAAAGATCTCCAAATTTGGGTAGTGTGAGAATGAGAAGAGTGATAAGCCCCTTTTTAACTCCATGAATCTATTTTCACATTCATAATTCCATGAAAATATGAATCCCTTTAGATTTATCTTGGTTACAAGGTTTCATAGTGACGATAAAATTCTCACAAAATGACAATAATACCCAATTAATCCAAGGAAACTATAGATAACTACCATAGATGTTGGAATCAACCATCCTTTAATTGCCTCAGTCTTTGAAGGGTCCACAGTTATCACCTGTCTTGTGATGATATACCCTAATAAAGATACATCCTTCAACCCGAAGTCACCTTTTATTACATGAAAAAAAAAATTCTTTTCAAAATGTCATTAGCATATAACATAAATGCTCCTCATGCTCCTTATTACGTTGGGAATATATTATAATATGATCAATAAAGACAACCAATTTTTTTCTAGGTAATATCAAAAATCTTTATGTACCAATTACATTGATATTTTTAGTGAATACGTTAGTTCTAAAGTAATTAATATGAATTCATAATGCGCATACATTGTACGAAACGTAGTATTGGGGATAAATTCTTTCTTCACCCTTACATGGTAATATGCTGACCTCATATTCCACTTGGAGAAGCAATTTCCTCCATGTATCCTTTCAAACATGTCATCAATTAGTGTAAAATGATTCTTATTCATTACAATGATTTTTTTGTGATCATGATGATCAATGAAAATTTTTATTGACTCATCCTTCTTCATGACATAGAAGACTGTTATGCCTCATGGTGAATCACATTGGTGTATAAACGCTTTATTTATATTATAATTTATTTTTTTAGATCATAATGTTTCAAAAAGTTTATTCTATATAGATTCAAGGATTTTTGGTAATGACCCAAGTATAATATCAATCAAGAATTCAACATCTTGTTTTAGAGGTAGTCCAAGAGATTCCTCAGGAAACACATTAGTGAATTATTTCACAGTAGGCATGTCTTCTAGGATTGATCTACCCTTAGACATGATCATCTGATGATGATATTTATGATCATATGGAAATAATATCAATGCCTTGTATATTGTTTCTAATGAAGATTCCTTATCCTCATTGAACATGTTTAGAACCGGGGGATGATTTTCCATGGGGAGTGTGATTTCCCTCTCATGGTAATTTATTTTGGCTCTATATAGGGAAATCCATTACATTCCAGTAATTGGATCAAATTCCTCCAAGGGATGTATTATATGGTAAATTAGGATGTTCAATCCAAAAATTATTATAATAGAGGATTTATACACTATGGATGCTATAATTTCTCTATTTGTAATTTTCATTGACATCTCAACATCCAGGATTTGTGGTGGTACATAGATTATTCTAATGTAATTTTAGGATATTAAATAAATCATAGAACAAGAATAAAAAAAATGGTTTTTTCCTGAAGAATAACTAGTGTACATATCATCACATCGTTGTTGGGATTCACTTCTATAGTATTGATCCAGAAAAGATCCCCCTTGCTGCCTTGGAGGTTGATAGTTTCCATTGAAAACCCTTGTCTTAGTGAATATTTTTCCAAAATTATCCAGTAATATGATTATGTAGAAAATGAAAAATGTGTTAATGTTTTACCTGAGCATTGATTTCTTCCATCCTAGAAATTGTTTTTTCATGCCTGTAATCATTTATTAGGTGCCCTTAATTCCTTCACCTAAAACATTTCCTCATCCACTTCCGGCAATTTCCAGGGGTCTTCTTTATATATTCTTGGCAAGTGGGATGTTGAAATTTCATAGAACCATTAGATCATTGTACCAGATTAATAGAATTTATATTCACCTTCCACTTATGATCCACGTAATACCCTTGAGAATCATTGATCTCTATTTTAACTTTGAGGGAACAGCATACCATATCCTCATAAATATCAATGGCCAAGATCGCTAGGGATATTAGTAGTTTAGGTTTTATCCTACCGAAGAAGCGTTCTACATTGTCTTTGGATGTAATAAAAAATTTGGAGGTGTATTGTGAAATCCTTTTGATCCTTTCCTCATATTATCTGATGGATTTTTTTGTCTTTTTTCTTAAAGTAAGGGGAGTCTCTTTTTATGTTAAGTCGAAGGGTATGTGGAAAATATTTATCAAAAACCATTTTCCATAAATCCTTTCATCCCATTTCCTCAGTCTACTCTTAAGGCTTTGTGTCATTAATAAATTTACACCATTGATCATCTTCACCCTACATATGATAAGAATCTCAAATTACATTCTCTTATTCGGATAATTGGAAGATGGAGAAGATCTTCTCAGTGGATTTGATTCATTTTTTTGTGACTGAGGGATCATATGATTCATTGAAAGTAAGATGATTGTTTCTCATGATGCTTTCAATTGTAAATTTTTGTTTCGCAGGGGGGTAGAAATTCCATTTTTTCCAAGTCTCTATTCCATAAAATGGGTTAACTAAATGAGTAACGTGACAATGTTTATTATTTCCACTCCCATCAGATTTTCAATCTCATTATGCTAATCATTACATTGATCTTCACATCAACTGTAAGACTAATTTCTCCAATTATCGGACATTGGATAGAATAAAATGAAAATTATGGGTAATTATTTTAAACTGTTAAACACATAAAGGAGGATCCAATGAAATTAATGGGATAACATATAAGTTACATTTATTTCCTAAATCATATGAATTTTAAGGCTTTAATCATTGTTATCCATGATCTATTTCCTAACATATATTCATTTGGGATTTTTTGTTCCATTAGTAATATTTTATACTAATTATATGAATTTATAAAAGAATATCCCCTATGAGGGCCAAACCAGAAGATAATCAAGGCATGTTTTTGTGCACCATTTCTCTCTCGAGATTTTCCAAATGTAGTGTTTACTGGTTTTACCCCAAGATAAATCTCTACCAGAGCTGCACCCAATTGTTCATATCAATACATGGATGTATTTTATGGATATAACACTTACACTATACCCACAAGTATTAATGTATGTTTTTATTATATGTAGACTTATATCTAAGGCTTTCACAGTAGTTTTCTAATTATAATCCCAAAAATAACTAAACTTTCGTCTAATACCAACTATAACAACCCTGTTCTTTTTATTACATTCCTATATGAATTAATGATATAAAATTAAACATAATACAATCCCAAATATTGATAATTATAGTGTCATTGTAATTACAAACATTACATAACAATTTAAAACACGAAATACAAAATCATTATTGAAAACAACCTTTACATGACCACAACATTCCTTCAACCTTGACACTACATTAGATAACTTGAGAACATACATAAGTCATGGGTGATATTTAAATCCTAGAAAGGGATTAACCATGTGATAACATGAGGATAGTAATTCATGTTAAGAATGTCATATCAATTTTTCATAAAGGAACAAGAATCATAAATCATGATATAACATGATTCTCATAACATGGAAATGTGGAAACAACATAAATTATTACAGCACAGGTCAAGGCCAAGCATCCAAGACATCATAATGAGAAAATTCCCAAAAAGGAATCCGGTAAAACCATGTACCAAAATGATGTATCCAGATACTAAACATTACCCAATGGATTAGTGAGAAATATAATTATGGGCCCACCCATCACTCTCATTTAATTTTCATTCTTAAGTGCACCTTATAAATCATAAATAATGGATTAATTCATCATCATAATTTATTCCATGATCTAGGGGTTTGAATAAATAAATTTAAGTAGTCAAAAAAAAATTTATATTTTTTTTAAGAGAATAACTTTGATAGGGAATGGGTATGGTATTCACTTACACACTTGTTTTGGAATGCAGATTCCCATTGCAATTATATCAGACTAATGACATGACATAAAAATTAATTAAAATGGTTGATGAGAGAGAAATTGGTATATGATCATGTTTAAATTAAATTTAAATTAATAATGTCATATAAATATGTTTACCAATATAAATAATTTGTATTGATAAAGTCAAACATAATAATGATGCTTGAAAAAATTGGAGAAATGGAATAACTCTTACGAAAATTGGGCATTGTAACTAGTGTATGTGGGAGGGATTGATGAGATAGAAATGAGTATCTTGTCATTATAACAAAATAAGTATTGTGTGTAGGAGTTTATAAAATATAACCCATTATTTTTAAATGAATATATAATGGTGTAACAATATAAGGAAATGTGGGTAAAAATGAGAATAGAAAGAACCCTTACTTGAGTGTGTGACATCAAAATCATTATGAGGGGATTATTGAGATTTGGTGGCACCTTGAGTGGATTTTATCTATGGGAGAATAGATTAATGATGTCCTAAAATAATTTTCTATGAAGAGAAGTTTGAGATTTGGTGGTTTAATTTATGAAATGATATGGTAATTCATTAATATTTCACAAACATATGTTTTGGATTCTATATAATTAAATATTCAAAACAACAAAACATCTGATGGCTTTTTCCCATAATTTTTTGAAAAAATACGAGTAGGAAACATAATTTTTTATTTCAATAAGAAGATTATATTAAAATATGATCATTTCTTATGTGGAGGTTAGTCACATTATTAATGAAATGAACATATAATCATAAAATATACTATACATTTTGGAGGATTCACTAAGGATTTATAATATAAGTCAAAAAATTATAAAATCACATTTTTCTAAATTTAATACTTTTATTTGTGTAATGATCCTTTCTATATTTTATATTACATTACTATTGGTTCATTATGATGTCATAAAACATGCTATATATTTATATGGAATATAATTTTTACCCAAAAATTCGACTGGGTCGAAAAATTATGAAAAATTCACCGCAAGATAATTTCAACCCCATAATTCCAAAAATAAAATTCATTTTATAAACAAAATTTATTAATATTTTAATTTTCACTTTAAAGAAAAGAGCCATTTTTTGAAAATTTATATGTTTTGACTAAAATATATTTTTAACTTTAATAATAATTACATATAGAATTATTAAAATTATATGATAAATTATATTTAAAATAAATTATTTAAAAAAAAATTTAAAAGTATTATTTTCTTATTCAATAATATTATATTTCATATTTCTATTTGAATATTACCCAAAAATATTATTTTTTATTTTAAAACAATTATCATTTAAAAGTATATTAATTAATCTATTTATAAATAATGTATATAATCATACTGATAGTGTATTAATACATAACCCCTTATTACACTAGCATACACCCTAAGTGTAAGGTGTGTGATGGTGGGGCCTTCATTGGGTCGTTCAGTGAACATGGTTTAGTCCGTGATCTCGATTAGGTTGACCTTCTCTAGTAAATTGTTTCACTAATTCATTAGTATTTGGATCATGGATTGGCCTTTCACTATGGAAAATCATAGAAAAAATATATCCCATGGAAGCTCTAATAAATGGGATTCATAAGGAATGATCCTACATGTTTTAGGAAATCAACTACTTTGGAAGTGTTGATAGGATTGGTTAAAAATATATATTAATACTAGTCACGTGATCACTATTCCATAACTATATTATCAACAGTAATGATACTATACTATCATTACAATAAAACAAATAAAGTTCATTTGTATTATATATCAGTTTTAAAAAATAATAAATTTAATTAAATCAAAAGTGAAATTTCACTTATAATTGTTCAGGTCATTATATAAAGAGTCAGGGAAGAGGATTAAATCTTCTTTGAGAGATCACCATTGGCTTAAACCATAATCCTTCAAAATATAGTCATATGGTAAGACCAAAAATACCAGGAATGAATATATGGGATCAAGGAAGGTGTTCTGTTAGGTCTTGGATTACATTGAGAGATAAATTTTAGCGAATATGGGAGGAGAAGATGTAACGTTTTATAAGTGAGTGGAGGGACATACATGGAATCAAATAAAAAATTTATAAAAATATAAAGTATATATCTTATGAATGTGGATCAAAATGGACATGTATTTAAATTTAATATAATATAAGAACTATATCAAGTCAAATAAAAAAATTTTATATATTTTATATGGCATTAATACCCTTAACTCATAATTTAACTCCCTAGTAAACATGTATTAACCATAACCATTGTAAAATCATTTTAAAATTTTATGAAAAAAATGAATGTTTCACCGTTCAAAAAATTTACTTGGTAATTAAAAATATGTATTTGTTTTCCAAATTCAATTGTTATAAGTGGATAAAATTTATTTCAAAAAAATTGAGAAACACATAATGAAAACAGTTTTATAAAAAAGTTTTTAAGCAAAAAAAACAATCTTATTCTCATTTCATAACTTCTAAATACCATTTCATGAATTTTAAAACATTTTATTGAGTATATAATCTATATTTTAAATAATAATCATTCATCAATAATGATGTAATAAATTTATAAGATAAAAATACATTATGAACATAAAAGTTGTTTTTTATAAAAACCTCACTATATATATTTGAATATTTTTATTTTTATATCTATCCAGTTAATGACAAATCTATGTATATATTATAATTTTAAAATATATTTTTTAGAATTTTAATAATATGAAATAAAAATTAATAATACAAGATATCCTTTAAATAAAATATTCATGATAAAAATATTCTATTAAACAAAATATTTTAAAATAGTTCTTTAGAATAAATAGTATTCCCCAAGTGAATTATTAATTATTATTATAATTATAGTTCATTTATATAAAATATAATATCTTCAAAATTTTAATTTATATACATTTTTTATATGTGTTTTTGTTTTCCTATAATGTAACTATCAGAAACTTCAATTATAGTTAAAGTGAAATATAATATAAAATATTATTTTGTTATAATAATGTTGATTATATATAATTAATTGAAATATTTTTAATAAAATCAAAACTGATGTGACTTTAAAATAAATAAAAATGGATCATTTATGTTTCTTTTATTAAAAGAAATGAAATGATATTTTTTACAAAATCTATAATTTATCAAATCATCCCAAAAATCACCCATTTTAGAAAAATATCTAAAATTTAACTTATGATTTTTTGGAAATTTTTATTTTAAAAATTAATTCCATATTATAAAATTCAAAATTTATATGTGGTTGAAATTAATCATAATATTCATACACAATATATAATAAAAAAATTAATCAAATAAATATATTTTTTATGTTTTAAAATGATTTTTCAATCATCCATTATCGATTAAAACCCATTAGAAAAATTTTAATTTTTATTGTTGAAAACATTCATCCATAGTGATTAACGTAATTTAATGTGAAATAATAATTTTCCAACATATTTTTTATAAAATATATACTTTTATTTTACATGATTTTCATTCATATTGAGTACTTATTCTCTAGGAATTAATTAATACATTATTTTTAATGAAAACAATTCTATAAAAATTTCATATTAGGGTTACAACTTTTCATATCCACCAATCCAATTAATTATTTAGAATTGTAATATTTAATCCAAAAATTTGTAGAATATCATAGTTAATTTTAAGAAAAGTGTTTTATGTGGTATATGGTTTCAAAGAAAATATTTTTTTAAATTGATATAAACTAAGATATCATGGTTTTACATTTTCCCTTGATTAATGAAATTATCTCCTCATAATTTTATCTTGTTCCAAAAATAAAAAGGACTGAAAAAACATTCTACATCTATTCTAATGAGTGGAAGATAAGTATAGATAAGTGGGAAGAAAATCCATTTTATACAAATTTTTAAAATGTACTCTTTAAAAGAACATTAATATATATTTTAAAAAAAGGGATCATGTAATTTAATAAATATTTATTAAACCAAGAATTTAATATTTTGAAATACATTATAGAGGAAGTGTTTCATAGTGCTTACCTTCCTAGTTGAGAGTTATTTTCAAAATAAGAAATGATAAATTTTTCATCAACTTTCTTAAATGAGGAATTATTTTCCAATAAATCTATATAATGATATAAAGTATACTTAATTCATTACATTTCATTCCATATGAATCTTTTTATCCGTTTTTTGTCTTTTTTGGGTAGTTATTCACCTCCTCGTTTTCTTTTATTCCAAATGACAATTACCAAGTTGATTTTTAATGCCCGAAGAATTAATATTAAATTACTTGGGATTTATTGAACCATTAAAGGATTAAAAGTTATTAAATTTATAATCATACCTTAACAAAAACCAAAATGGATATAATATTTTAATGTAGTATCTAATATTAATAAACCAACAAACATAAATCTCGAATAAGTCAATAATAATACCCAATGAATAGCATAAATAATTCCTCAAAAAATATTCATAATGTTATTAAATATACATCCAAATAATATTGAGACATTAATAATAAAATATAATCCCTTATTAGAAAAAAAATTATTTCCATTTGGATTAATTCTATAATTTTCTAAGTATAGGGAACTTAAAGAAAACATGCTTTAAACACTTAGTCACCTAATTAAATCTCAATATCCTAGTTATCTATAAGGCAACTAGTAAGTTCCCATAATGTACAAAACCCTTTTATCAAAATATACCACGATTAAATCAAATATAATACTAACCATAAATTTTATTAACAGTTTTCATCTTATTTATAAAATATATAAAATCATTATTACTCAAAGAAAATTTTCACTAAAATAAATAAAAGAAAAACATAGGGGTTACATATACCTATTAAACATAATAAAAATATTTGATCACATAAATATTCATCAAGATATAAATTGATTTAAACTTATGATCATCCTTAAATGTAATCAACTCTAAAATAAAAATCCACTACACTATAAATCTGTAAAACTTATATATAGAAAGATTAATCATATAACTTTCACCATAACTAATTAATTATACATTATAATCATAATCATTTTTAATAATTTAAAATTATAATAACATTAATGATGTCTTAAGATTAATAAATATGAATGTAATATTGATTCTTACTAAAATAGAATAAAAACTATTAAAACTAGAAATACCATTTATATTTAATTTTCCGTTTCATTACATTAGTATATTGAGATGTGAATCCTCTATTCATAAATTATTTCAAATCTCCTTTATGATATTTCAACCTAGTAAAATTATTTCCATAAATAGTATAATACTGACATTTAAAATAGTTTAGTTTTTACTTCGAAGAATTTAACTAGGTTGTTCATACCACATTAATTAAATATAGGAAATTAAATCAATTTTCATTTATTATAACTATCACCTGAACCACCATGAAACTCTGCTTTTATATTACATAGTTTCTCCAAAAAATGATTATGTTCTCATTTTTAATTACATTTTGAGATAGATGGTTTTGAATAACCACAAGAGTCATTAATCAATATCCAATCTCATTTGGTGTCTTATTCAGAGAACCATCATATTGAACTTAACATCAGTTTTTATCTTTGTTCTTCCAAATTCAAGACATTTTTAAAACAAGCATAGTTAGTGTGAGTATATCAAATAAAATAATAATAATCTATTTTATGAATATTATAACTAATAAAATATCCTTAAACATGTAATTTTATGTTCAACTGCTTTGATTTAGAAAACAAATCTGTACTTCTTCATAGGATACTTATCGTTATGTTTTTTAATACATTAATAATACAATCTTAAACTAAAAATAACAACCCTTAGTTTTTTCTCATTAAAAAAATCAAACCATCTAATTTTATTTAAAACCATTCCATGACAACAAATATAAGGACTTGTGCCTTTAATAAGATATAATTATAAGTTTAATAGAAATTATTTTACTTAACTACATTCTCAGGATCATTTAGGTTTATAGTATTAATGAATTTTTAAAAATCATTTCATATCCAACCCATTTAAAACAAAGTGTAAAATTCCACAAAATATTTAATTTTTCAATAAAAACAAGAATCTAGTAATTTGAATGCATTATTTATAAAAATCATATTCTATTATTTTATGATGAATCTCCATAAAAGCAACATAGACATTTATATAGTTCCTAATAATACATAAAATGTATTAAAAAATATTTTATAAAAAGGGATGGAAAAAATGTCATTAAGAGATTAAAAAATAAATAAACATCTTCTCCAATTTTTAAAATCATGAAATACATAATACCATTTTCTCATTTAAATAATAAACATTTAAATAAAATGTTTTTACTTACACATGAAATAATATTTATTGCCCAAAATCATTCATAAATTAATTCATAAGAAGTAATGAAGTAGAATTCATAATCAGGATATATTCCAAGAATTAATGAAAACCCATTAAAAACATTTTCTTCAAATACATATATTTCACCATTACAAGGGTCATAAATGTTCTTAAAACATAATAATATTTTCATATCATTTAAAATTTAAATAAATAATAAAAATATTTATAGATAATATAAAAGTTATATGTTTTCCTTCTTATATCATCTCTGTAGAACCCTTACCATAACCATAACAACATGAATAATTAACTCATATAATTCACACATAATTTTCCATAGAACATAATCATCACCCAATATATTATAGAGCCATATCAGTCTCTCTCAAATCATCAAAACAATCCAAGTACCAAAATAATTAGAAATTTTTCATAAAATTTCAATTCAATCATAAATCCTTCTAATGTATCCTTTTAAAAAAAATTCATATGAACTTTATTGTTTCATATAAAAATGGAAAAACAAACATTTTATTTGAAAACTCATAAAATGAAAATTTCATTCAAAAATTGGAAATAATATTATATTTTAAGAATAATGAAAACATATATATTAATATTATAAAATAATCGTTTTCATTATTTTGGTAAATTATATTCATGTATCAAACATTATGAGAATATTTCTATCTCACTTTTCCAAAATTAACCGATATTGAAAAAATTAAAACAATATCCTTACAAATATTATAATGAATGTAATTTATACATTTAAATAACCAAAAAAATATATTATTTGAATAAAATAATTCAAAAATTTTGGGATTGTGTTTATGGGGGAAAAGTGTTCGAAAAAACTATAAACATTATAATCATAGTTTTAATGAAAATCACATAGCTTGAGTTTGAATCACCGTATAAGTTATTTAAAATCTATATAATAAACTTATATAAATTATTAAATTTTTATAGAACCATTTTCAGAGGTATTTACTTATCATTATCTAATTTATTTTATTTAATATATTGTATTTATTGTTATTAAATAAGTTGACGTTATGTTGGACATTTTGAGGATGTCTGATTTGTAATCTCAAAAAACATTTATAGGTTGGCCATGGTCATATAAGTCATGGTACAATAATATAAAAAATATGAATAATGAAATTAATATAAAATTTATATAATAAATAAATATTTATAAACTTTTATTAAATATTTTCAAGAAAAATAATCACCTCAAATTATAGTGGTAGTAGTCCACAAATATGAATGAGTGACATTATCATTTACAAATTAATGGAAATATATGAAATAAAGTAATATATTATATTTATATATTAATAAATATGTAATAAATGTCATTTAAATTGTATTTTATGAATAATTTTTTCCATATATACAAGGTGGTGATATAAAATGATACACATCACTTCGTGGAGCTGGTAGTCTACCTGTACGCATGAGGGATGTATTCATTTCCAATAAGATTGAAAGGGTGATGAAGAGGGTTTTACCTTAAACATAATAACAATCATGTGTATTGGTTAAAATTTTTTAATACCATTATGTTTTTTATAGATTTGGATTAGGTAGAGGAATAATTATAACTAAAAAATATAGTTAAGACATAAACTATCTATTTTGATATCCTCTATTTGATTGCATTTAATGCCTTTTCGGGTGAGATTAATTTTCACTACATGGAATTTTAAATATGATAATGGTAGTTTTTAAAATTATATTTTTCATATTTCGATGATAAAACACAACATATTTTTTGTTTTTTAAGGTGATATAGTGGTTCCCATTTTATAGAAAAAAATTTAATTTTCACATTTTTTAATCTTTAAGTGTCTTGAATAAGATAATAAAATTTAGAAGAAGAATATACATGGATAATTCATGAAAATATTTAAAATTTTCCATCGACATTGGTTAATATCGTATTTGTATTATTTTTTAATTATTTAATGTAATTTTATAAAAATAAAAAACCATTTAATGTCATTGTCATGACAATTAACATATTTTAAATTTAAAGGCATCCTAATAATGGTGAAATTTTATAATAAAAAATATATAAAAAATTATAATTATAATTGACCATAATATTTCTATTACTCTATTATTAAATATAAAAATATTTATTTTAAGGTATTTACAATAATTTAATTAATTTTTCTATAATATGCACAACTATTGTTTTGGGGTTGGGTAAAGGTTCTTGGTAATTATACCATCACTAAAAAATTAAATTAAACTTAAATCCTAAAAATAATTTATTTGTATCAATAAATAATCATTTTTAACCATTTATAACTTCATTTAATCTATATAGAAACATATTATAGATAATGAAAAATAGAGAGTCATATTTTGTAATTATTCATGACTTTAATTATTATAAAGGTCCAAATCAAATTAAATCAAAAAAATTAACTATTTTTAAAATATATGGTGGTACAGGTAGGGAAAAAGATTGGGTATGATATAAGATGATATATTGTGACATGATCATAATGTTTTAACACAAAATAACATGTTTTTATCTTACCATGCTAAAAAATGATATCCATAGTTACTATTAATTATGACTAACAATGAAATAATAATATTAATTAATTAAAATATTATAATTCAATATATTCAATCTGTATAATAATTTTAATTTGTTTAATAAATTAATTTTAATATTAGTTCTCAAAATATAAAGAAACTAAATTTTGGAAAAATTCTCATTTTTAATCCTAAAAATGTATTTACATGAAAATACATACACAATTATTTACCATATATATTTTTTAACATTTTTTATAATATTATGTTTATTTTAGATTAAATAAATCAAAACAATATGGAATATTTAAATTACTTTTATTAAATGAAATGAAATGATTTTTTTTGAAAATTAATATTTTAACTATTTATCTATAATGATCATATTCATGAGAATACCAAAAATTTATAATAATGTGGTTTTTAAATTATTATTTACAATATTTTATCTATTTTATTAAATAATAAGTAAAAAATGGAAGAAATCGAACAAAAAATTAGCGTATAAATTTTATAAAATCCAATTTTGAAAAAATGTATATTTAATGAACTAAATGAATTTAGAATCTTTTATTTCCTATTAAAAACCATTATTGAAATGATAATTTTATTTTATTAAAATCAATCATTTATATTTATTAACATTACATACATTTAAAATATGTTATTTATATAAATCTATATCCTAGAAATATAATCATTAGTAATATTTGATTATATTTTAAATTGAGTTGTTATTTACTAATAGTTATTCAATTAAACTCTGTTAAAGAGAACATTGTGATATATATTTCATAATACGGTTACATCAGTTCATACCTTCTAATCTAATGGTGATGTTATAACTATAATTTTTAAAAAATAAAAATTCAATAAAGTATTACCTTTTGTTTTAAGCTCTATAATGTGTTTTGTAAACGTTATCAAAAAAATATTGCATGAAAATAATATGAACTAAAATCTAATGGTGTAAATTTGGGTTAATCATCTCAATAAACAGAATGGTTTGAATAATAACTCCCTCTAGTATTGTTTTTTTAGTTCACTAATAATTAAATATAAACAGAATTCGTTTGTATTTTTATAAATTTTATTTGAACAAGTTATATTATTTTGAAGATTGTATATGATAAGAGTAATATATAGTAATTATTAATTTAAATGTGACCTTTGAGTTAATTTTTTCTAAATTAAAACTAATATAAGGTCCCATATGTTTCATTAATGGCAGTGGAGAACGATAGGCACTCTTAATGAGAGGGATATTGCTTAAATGATTGTCATGATGTTGATGTGTTATAAATGGTCCAGAAACTAAGGTTAATCCAAGGGGGAAATTATAAAGGGACAGTAAATAATAAAAAAATAAGATTTAGAAGACATGGTATTGTCTTATTCAGAGTTGATTTTTTATGTTTGGTTTGATATTAGAGATATGGTTATTTCAAAAAATATGTTTTTTTAATATTATTTCTCACAATGGTCATGAATTTCAATTAAATTTAGTTAATTAATAACCTTACTAAAAAAATATATACTATGATGTGTTGGTCTATCAACATTAAGAAAACTAGCTTCAATAAAACTGAAAAAGATTGATTCATTCCCAAGAAACAATTTGTCAAATATACTATTCAACATTATAAGGAAACAAAAAATGGTTTAAATAATAGTGAAAAGACTATTTGGAACAATCCTTATCCAAAATATGACGATAAACTATCACATGGTAGACTAAAAGTTATATTAAATATGAATGAAATAACAATGATTGTTATAAATCAAACTACCATCAGTATGATTTTTGATGGCGAACTAATGATTATATTTTAAATATAGATAAAATTACTAAACCACTACATGATGCAATCCATTTTAGGGAATTTTTTTAAAAAATAATTTTATAAAAAAAGGAATTACTCATGATTATAATTATGGATAAATATGTTTTAATTGATCAAGATAACCTACTTTTAATGATACGATAATATAATGTTTATGAGGTATCAGATCGTAGTATATATCATAGATGGGCTTAAAATTATATAAATCATTAAAATTTATAGAGGATAATGGTGTGGGAGTAGTTTTTTGAAGTTTTTTTAAAAGAATAACTACCTTTTGATTCTTATGATCACTTCATTTTTTATAGATTTTAACATTTATATTGAGATTTCATATCAGATCATGTTAAATAATTTTATGTATATTAATAAGATGATTTCACTCGGTATTATAATATAATATATATATATATATATGTTTTTCACCTAAAAATAAGGAAGGATTGAAGAGATTAAATAAATACATTATTTTAATAATATTTTCATACAAAACATTATTAAAGATCACTTGAATATAGTGAATTTTTATAAAAATATATTTTTATAATGAGTCTGAACATGAACTCATTGACATGCAATAAAAATGGTGGAAGAATAATATCAATGAATATAATATAATTAATATTTACATTTATGTTACAATATCATCAATGGTTTAATCATTGGTTAGATCAATCTATTCACTTTTGATTGAAATTACATCATAAATTGTAATTATAGATGGGATATTTAAAGAATCATGGTCATAACACATTTATTATAGTATATTCACCCTGAATACCATAAAGGAGGTTCTCATAGTGATTTTTGACATCTATACATATTTTTTTCACGATCCTTGGGTATATCTTAATGTGATTAAACCATGTAAAATTACATCCCAGATACTCTTTATTGTATAAATATATAAATATAATGTTATAAAAGATCTAAATATACAGATTAATAATATCATTGAATAGAAAAGATATAATTTAAAATCCATAAACAATATCTATTAAATTTTTAATATTGATCCAATATATCCCACTTACATTATGTTTTTTATTATCTCAAATACCCTTTATACCCTTTTGATGATATTTTTTTCAAAAAATTTTTTATCATTTTTTACCTTCTTCATATTTTTTAATTAGATATTTTTGTTATGTATTCATTTTAGATAATTTTAGGTGAAATCTATATAAGTATGTGAAATTGGATATATGATAATTTTGGTTATGTTGGGAAAATTTCTTGGTCAATAAATCAACTACATCAATCTCCTACATAAAGGAAATGGATATGTCAATCTTCTACATCATTGAATAACATATATGAAAATTTCGTATGTCAAAAAGACCACATACATGAAAATTTGGCTTTATAAAATTGTTACGTGGATTATTTTGTTATTTGAATCACATACATGGTAAAATTGACTGATTTGATTCAATAAACTACCATTGATCTAGCTATATGAGTAAAAATAATATATTATTAAATTCAGATATGTGTTGAAAAATAAACTATGTGAATTCAAAATTTTAATCGGTTACATTGAGTAAATTATGAAAATCAGATACATCCTGATGTTGGTCGATATTTATTACTATTTAAGAACATATGTGAACATTTAGTTATACTAAAAATTTCATAAGTTATCAAGTACCTCTGTAGTAGAAATTTATTTATAATTAGAGCCATGTACAGAGAAAAAAAGAAATGAACAAGGAGATTTTATTTGAATTTAATGCTGAAGAGGTATTTTTAAGGGAAAATTATTTTTGAATGATCCCTAACTCATGGAACATGTTTTATGATTTTATATTAAAGATACTATATTAATATGAAATTTTGGAGTTCATATTTCGTCATGAAAAGTTATGTTCACCAGAAAATACAGAAAACTATCTCTCAAAAATATCTCAAAGATATCTAAAATGACACTCTCTTTTTCAATGAAATAAGGGAAGAATATGTTTTCTTCATTATTTAAGATTATCAATTATTCTTGCGTATTTCAAATGATGCCCTTGGATTTTTTTACCCATTAGATCATCTGCCTTTGAGATATTCATTTTTTATTAGTTGTAGGTTATATTTTTGAGTTGATCATTATAAAGTCAATGTATTTTATAATTAATTGTAAAGATTATTAATAAAATAAACATTAAAATCTATTATATTAAATTTATTTCTTGATACATGTTGAAATATCCATATATTTTACCAATTACTGACTACTGGAACTCAATTGTGGAGTCCCATGAAATAATAATTGTTAGTCAATGGAATAAAGGACCGGTCGAGTGAAAATAATCACCCTCGTAGAGAATATTGGTGGTAGAGTGAAGTATGGGACTTCTATTACCTAATCAACAGGAAATTTTTATGTCTGTTTCTCTTCATTTGTATTCATTTTCACTACATGAGTTAGTAAAGAAGATATAATATGTCAGTCATGAACTAGAGTAGGTGGTGTTTCTATTTGAAGATAAATTTAGTGAAATAAATTAACGCCATCCCTACTTATGGAGTCATAAAATTTTCAAAATAAAAAAAATGGTATCAAAGGTAATTTATCAATTGTATTCATATATAAATTTATAAAATATAATGGTATCTTCAATAATGTATATTATGACTAACAACATATAACGAATATCTATGGTCATTAAACCATATTTCAATGGTGAGAATTATGGTTGTTGGAATTCATGGGTGATCATATATCTAAAGAACCATCATCTGTTGTATTATATCAAATATATGAATCCTTAAAAATTTCCAGGGATAAAACTGGAATCATGAGGTTCTAAAACTAAATCAATCTATGATTTTAATTCGAATGATGTGAACTATATAATCATTGTATTAGTTACGGATGAGTTGAACCGAGTGTCTCAATATAAAAAACTCCAAATTGGTGTAATAAAATTCTAGTTTCTTGTGAGAGAATAGTAAATGTGTGGGCCCTCAGATATAATAGTTACAAATTAATGATAGAATATCTTGTATAGATTAATGGTTAGGGTATCAGACAGTTGAATGGAACCCATAATGAAATTGAAAGAAATATTTTGGATTTATTGAAACCTATTATTGAACCATACTAGGGTCTAAATGTTTTCAGAATATTACCTTCAAGCTAGTGATGTATTTCAGAAACTATAACGAAATCAGGAGAGGTTCAAATATTTAAAATAAAAGATATTTTTGGCAATTAGATTATGTAAGAGGAATAAATGGAATATACAGTTAGGGAACAGAGGATTATTATGAAATAGAAAACTTCATTGTAATTTTCAACTAAAAAGGGATGATAATATGTACAAATAAATTCAAATAGTATAGTGATTATATGATAATTCATAATTTAGTTTTTATTTAGAAAATGTGCCTGGTCATTTTTCTATAAAATTCATGATGTTCGACAAATATATAAGAGGATTTAAGAAAACATTCATCAATTATTAGATGTCAGGTAGAAATTAATAGGAATTGGGATGTTATGAATAATACAATCTGGGACACAACATCCTAGTTTTTTTGAGGAATCAACATTGTTATAAATACTTAAAAAATAGTGGTTACATGAAGAAGGATAATAATTCAATAAAGTAATCATAGAGTCATTCCTAGGATTATATGGATTCTTAAGCTTCAAAATAAAAAATAATTCACTATATATATAAATGAAACTTGTGTTTTATGACATATGCTGATAAAAAAATTGTCTTTATTCTTAAGAGAATATAAATTAATCATTAAATAGAATATTCTCACTAGGGGATAAAAATTATAGTTATTACATGTTTAAAAATAAATAAGAATAATTAAAATGTAAAAAAACTCTCCAAAAACAAACTAGGTTCTTGTTAAGAAAATTGTACTTAATTAATGATATTATATATTTAAAATAAAAACAAGAAATAAAGGTTACTTTATGCATTAAACATCGAAATAAATTTTAAAAATTAAAAAATAAAGTTCAATACATTAAATGTCATTATGTCCTCCAGTTTTGTGGAGTTAGAAGTTTATTCCTCATGAAACGTTTTTCATAGTTAATTGGGAATGTTTCTCGATCTCAAACATATTTGGATTCCTAAATCCATAGTTTTTAACAATTCTTGACCATATAAAACACAGATAATAGTTTTTTTACTTTTAATTGACATTACAGATGTCAAATATCACCATTGATATATTCTATATAGAAAGAACATGATTATGTCATATGAGTTGAGATTTTTCATAATTTTCACTCGTTATCAATAATAAATGGAGGTTAGGTCAATTTTGGTGACAATAAAAAAGTGGAAATTATAGTAGATAGATTTATTATAAATCTATTATTTATTCTCATAAATAAATGTTTCTTATGGGGAAGGATTATGACCTAATTTGATAATTATTTATCATCTCTATGATGAATAATATGTTTTCTAAATAAATCATTTTTTATTTTTAATTATTAAATTCTAAAATTAAAAGCAACATGAATAGAAAATGTCTATAATCAAGATATTAATTCATTGGTTACAAAAATGTGAAATGAATAAATGATGAAGAATTTATTTATATATGTGACATTTATGATTGAGATATTGTAATTTTTATTATTTAAAAAAAATTAAAAATGTAATTTCATTTCAGATTTACCCCAATAAAATTTGATTATAATGATGTAATGTGATTCAAGAAAAATGGGAAATAAACACAAGTAATATCTTAAAATAATTAAATATTTTTCTACTTCTATACCCAATATAATTATTCATATGGATTTATTTCATCCATCAAGAGTTGGAATCCCATGAGAAATTAATTTTTTTATGTTTTACTCAATGATTTGTTTCAGATTTACCAGGGTTTTATTTTTTTTTTGTTAAACCTAATACTCGTTTGATATTGATAATTTTTTGAAAACTAGTTCAAAGAGATTATATTTCTAAAATTATTTCCTTGTGAAGTGACCATACAAGAGAATTTTAAAACCATAATTTTAATGACTAATTTTAAAAAAATGGAATCATTCATACCTTTTATAACACCAAGACATCTTAATTGAATGGTGTCTTTAATGTGAGGAATAATACATTGAAATAAATTTCTACATTTATTTTCATTGAATATTAACTACATACTCAATTTTTGAATGAAGTTATGAATATAGAATGTCATTTTATAAATAGAGGTCAAATTAGAATCATTTTAAAGAAAACACCCTATGAAATATAGAACAATTAATCACCAAAATATAGATACATTATGTTTTTTATGGAAGGTTTATATTATGATTCATGGGGATAATATTTTTATGTTTGATACAAAAGCTATCGAATGATCCTTTGCAGTCTATTATACTACTGCAAAATCATATTATTTTTTCTGATAATTTAAAAATATTTATTCATAATCAACTCATGTGAAATATGATGAATTTAATTATTTTAATCATAACTTAATTCAAATAGATTAATTTATTGTTTTTTTAGAAACATGAGATATGAACCACTTATTTATGAAAAAATGTGAGGATTTTAACATGACTTTCCGTTACAAAACTAAAAAGTTTATATTATAGTGAACATTTGTGTGTGCTTCCTAGATAACCTAGAATCTTTAATAAAAATACATTGTAAATAATTTAATGATGCATAGATTATAAAATTAGAAGTAGGAGAGGTATTGGAATCATTATTGCATTTTCTACATTTATTTCCCTATTGGAAACTATTTCTATAAGATAAGCCTTCGTAGATGAATATCGTGTTGTGTCAATGCATAAAAATTTATCCAATTCTTATTGAAAAGTGAATAAGAATTAGTTGACTGAACCTCGGAATATCATGTTATTGGAAAAAATGGGAAATTTTTAATAGTACTGATGTTCATTTTGTGATAACTATAAATAAATATTGATTAGTTAATAAATGGTATAATCATAAAGATTATATAGACTATGAGGAGACGATTTATCCATTAGCAAGATTAGAATTCATTAGTATTTTTTCACCTATTCATCATATACATATTTAAAATTATTCTAGATGGATTCAAAACTATATATTATTAATGGTTTTATAATGTAAGAATTTTAGGATGCATAACATTAATTTATTTAAAATCCTAACTTTCCATCTTTAGTTTTTAAACTATCTAAATCTCTTTATTCCCATAAATAAGCACATAGATCTTTGATTGGATATTTAATATATTTTTAGTTATAATAGAGGTTTTAATATGTAATAAAGAGAAATATTTATTTAATAAAATGTTTTCATTAAATATTCTTTATGTGAAAATATATGTTGAGAATGTAATCTTAAATTGTAGAAATTAAAATTTACATAATAAATTTTAAAAAATGCTGATTTTTTTGAATTTAGTGTGATGGGTGGTGTAAATTATTTTATAGTTTTTCAAATTTATCAAAAAACTATCTAGGAATCTATTAAACCCATTAAAATAATTTTAATACTTTCATAAAAATTATTTTACTTCAATGAGGTAGATTACAAACTACCCCTACTGTTTCAATCTAAAAACATGTCATGGATGATGATATGAAACTGGTTGGAAATGATCATTATAGAGGAATAATTTATTCATTATGGAATTTTATTTCAATTAGAGAAGATATTAAGTTTATAGTACGTCATTAGGATATATTTTATTATATTCATAATGAATCTAATTTCAAAGATGCGAGAATGATTTTAAGATATTTAGAAAGAAAAATATCAATTTCATTCATTTTTCTGTAAAAAAACTAATATTAATTTAATATCATACTCATATACTGACTTTGGTAGATTTAGATTACAAAGGAAGTCTACATCACGAACTTTCCACTTTCATGGTAAATCCATAGTATCCTGGTCTTACAATAACATACACTATGTTGAATTACCAACTTCCAATGTGAAATATATTGATGATCGTAAATGTTGTGCACAAGGGTTAAAGATAAATCACTTCTTAGTGGACATTAAAATAAATTATAACCATGTATAAACTAAATGTGATAACATGATTGAAAGAAATATTGATATAAATTCAATAAATCATTCAAAAACAATGAATATTGACATAATTATTAATTATATATTACATCACATCAAAAATTGAATTTTTTCTTAGCTTTATCTCATTAGAGAATCAGTTAGTAGATATTTTTACTAAATTACATGCGTGTAATGGTTTTGATTTTATTAAAATAGAATATAGTTTATTCATTTTCATATATATTTAATGAATTTTATTTATTCTAGTTGAAATGAATCTATTTTTTTATTATTGTTTAAATTTAAAATTTATTGATCTGTTAGGTTATTTTTTAATGTTTTATGGAATTCACCCATATTAATATTTTTTTTATTTAAATATATTAAATATATATTATTCTATTGTCATTAATTTTCATTGAAATTTTGTAATAATTTGGGATTAACGATAAAATAACTATAGGTATGTATGAAAAATAGGATTTTAGTACATGAAAAAAAATTAAATCATCTCATAACCAATTTCCCTTTTGAATATTTGACCTTCCATTGAAGATGAACTATCATAAATAACCACTTGATTCAAATTCAACTATCAACATACCTTTTCAAAACGGGAAATTCAAATCATGATGATGATGGAAACTAAGGTTCTTCTATAAAATACAATATATGTATAATAAACCTTATTATCAAGAAGAAAATACATTTGGCATGGATGATGAAATTTGAAATGTTGTTAAATACAATGCTTCAGTTTCATCGAAGTGAATTTTTTTCTGATGAGAACAATTCAGTTGTTCTGTTTGAAGGAAGAAATTAATGACTTCTTGATATATGTTAAGTTTCATTTTTATAAAACAGTGGATTTAATCTCATCAAATGATCAAGGAAAGGTAGTAGTACATTTTCTTATTGAAATGTATGATATATACTTTTCCCCATCGGAGGAAATTTCGCTTATTAAAAAACATGTTCGGTCAATATTATTTGATCTAATAAAAATATTCAAATTTTTTGGAACTTCTATTTATTAATATAAGTTATTTAATGAGATTTATAAAGAATGAATGGTTTTAGGTATGATTGTACAGATATGTATAACACAAATACCTAGAGAGATGGATAATGATATTTTTCAAGATAGTTAATTTATGTACATATTTATCAATAATTTAAATATGATATTTTAAAGGTAAATGATTCATTTCATGAATCATTGTTGTGAAGTAAAGGTAAAATTAAACTAGTATCCTTATTTTAGACTAATTTCATTTAATTATATGAATAAATAAGTATATTTAAATGAAGGTGATATGGTGAAATTTCAAAAAATAAGTACCCTATTATATATTCCCACGAACCCAAATGGGTATTCTTCAGATTATTCTTTGATTCATTGATGGAAGATGTCAGGAAAGTGAGACATAAGGAGATAATGATCATAATTCATTACCTAGTGATTCAATACCTATCAATCCATTGTCTATTAGGTTTGTATTGGAGACAAAATATTTAAGAAATGAGTCTTTATTTCCAATTATCAGATTTTTATTTAGTGATCTCATCATGTTTTAGGTGGATGTGTATAATATGAACAAACTTTATGGTGAAGATGATGTGTCTAGTGAGGAAATTCATCATGTGGTGACATCTGTTTGTATAATTTCTATTTTTCAGTAAGAGATAACATATAATACTCATCACATATTTTATGAATTCCATATAAATCATGAATTAGAATATGTTCATGAAGGATATGATATAATTCATCTTGCATCACCTTATTATAAACGAATAGATGATAGTGTTGTTATGGATTTTTAAAATCATGTCTATAAACTATCATCACTGTTTGGACCTTCAACTTCTTATGTAGTAGCTTGTTCAGTATGAAATAGTTTTTTAAATAAAGGAAATGTGTGCGGTTTCTAATGAATTAGCGATGGATATTGATAGTATAAAATTCTATAATTTCCATTTAAATGTGTATTTAGTTTCATAAAATGATGTAATAAATAAACATAAATAATCCTATATCTCCATGTCAAACATTAAGAAGATAGTTTAAATGGTTACTTCCATAAAAGTATTGATCAGTAGTCTTTGAATAGATCCCCTTGTATAGAAAGATATATATAATGTATATTCTAACAAAAATGGGGAAATGAAATCTCTTCTATGTAGTTTAAATGATTTTTCAATATAATTTCTGAGTTTAGTGTACATGGTACGTTGGTTGAATCTTATAGGGATATATTTTATAATCATTCATTAGTGAAATGTTGTTTATTTCAAGAATTTATTGATTAATTAAAATAATAAAAGTTTCCAATAAAATATAATCTTTATATTATGAAATTTTTGTTGATAATTTGAGTTTAACTTCTAATTAAATTATATCTCTCTTCTCAATATCCTCAAAATTATATAGTTCTTCTTAATTTCAAATATGATGTTCATCAGATTCTATAAAAGTTGGGTTATGTTTCTTCTCGAATTTAGGGTCTCTATGGTAATATTCCTTCTACAATGATTAAGGATGAGATAAAAAAAGGATATTTATAGTTAATTTCATGATACCCAAGAAGTTATTAAGAAGCTTATTGTTGGTTTAGATTTGTTCCGGAATCACCTTATTCTTAATCTAGAGAAATCACAATGAGATATAGTTGAATAACATTTTAGTTTTTCAGTTTTATAAAGATATATGATTTCAATCATCATTTAAAATATCAATATAGATAGACATCATCTTTTAATATAGTAGAACTAAATCATTTCAGAATTTATGATCTATATTTTGAAGAAGATTTATGTTTTGAATCATATGAATATAAGTTCCAATTACAATTACAAGAAGTTAGTTGGCTTTTTAAAAAACATAATAGATAGTTATTTATATGGAATTAGATATTAATATAGTTTATTGATCAATTAAAACTAATCCTAATATTTTTATGATAGATTTTAAATCCATACAAAATAATGTTATAATTGTTGTTCTAAATTTCCATTAATTAGTGAAAACAATGGATTAAATGGTTTAGTCACAACATAGTATGATAATAGACATTAAGTGATATATTAATCTAGTTAAAAAGTATGTTCTTGATGATATTCCTTGTAATATTTTATATAAAAACATATACCCTCTACTTCACCCAGCTATAATTATTTAATCAACAAATGTCTCTTATTGAAATATATACCATCTTATAGAATTTTTTAATCGATAAGAATCAGTTGTTCATATAAATAAGAACACATCCTTTTGGATTCTATAATTTTAATATTATAATGTTTTTTCGAAGTTCAATATGTGTTCTAAAGTCCAAATTTTAATGGGAATAATATGGCATCTTGATCCTGGTCGTACTAGTATTTATGAGAAATCATAGTAAAAAATATGAGGTGTATATCATCCTTTGAGACCAATAATGTAAACTTTTTATACCTCTAGTGTAAAGACTCGGAATTTCAAGGTAATGTTTTTTAAATATATGGTAATTTAACGAGTCTGATAAAATTGAAGGTGCATGATTCCGAGGACCGGAGTGCCCAGAATGAATTTCTGAACTTTTGTTCGGGTACGTTCAGTAAACGTGTGAGTGGGTTTTTCTATCTTTTGAACCCATACTCGAAATTGAAATCTAAGGGTATCATTGAACTCACATCGCCATAATTCTCTTAAGGATACATTCACCTCGAAGGTGGTTGGTCGGGGGTGAAAGATAGTTTTTGGGTTTTTCATGAAGGAATTAACTAAAAATAAAATTTTTCAAAATTTTTATTCTTATTTTAACCACCCATGTGGGTGATGGGAGGTGGGGTCCACCAGAAATAAACCTCTATATGGAAAATGGAAGTGGGGACCACCAGACCATAACCTCCCATGAGAAGTTATAGTGGTGGAGACCACCCGGGATTAAACCCCTTGAACCCCCCCTTTAATTAAGAGAAAACCCTCAACTACTATAATTAATAAGGGAGAGCCTCTTGACCTCCTCTACTTTAATTTTGCCAGTGCACGTGCCATTAATCTTGCCAACAAACCACTTAATTGATCCAATTTAATTTAATCCAATTTGAATTGTGCCAACGATTAAAATGGGGAAATAATTGTTATTATTGGTTATCTCATTTATTTTGTGGAATTGGGGAGAGGAGGATCACTTGAGAGGATGCTTCTCCAATGAATAACGCTTCTTCCATGAATAAACTCAATGACTTCGACCATCTTCCTTGGAACATCCTTCGACGTAGGACATTTTCATCCACAACGAATCGACATCCGTCTTCTCGTGCCAATGTTAACCAACATCGAACAGGGTAAGGTTTTTAATTATGTATTATTTTATTCCCTTGATTCTTTCCTTCTAAAAAAACAAATAATGTGAATCAACTTATCATTAAGTTGATCCGCGGATGTTTTACTTGCGGTTTGGGAATAGAAATTATCCAGGGATTATGGGAATTAAAGTTTAAAATATCTTCCATGCTCTTTCTTTGTTTATGAAATTGATGAACTACTTTCTACAACTGTAAATGCAGAGTGTGCAGGCAAAAAAAACATGGACAAAACCCCCCACTGATCTTCATTATGGTGTTATTCAAAAAGGTGAAGATAGTGAGGAAGGTAACTACAGTGTTACCCATGGCCTCTATAACCTGTGTTGCACCCACAACGCTCTAGCCTCTCATCCGAACCAACCCGCGCCTCCTCCAGCTGAACCAGACATGGCTGTGCCGCACCCTAGACGTGCCACAACCCGGCCGCAACACCCATCTATCGTGACTCACCCCATCCATTATGCACCCCAGCCATGCCGCACCCCAGTCGCACCACACCCCGGTTGAATCGGCCCTTGGCCTTCCGGCTGAGCCTCCCTGGTCGCACCATCTGCTAGTCTATGCCATCCCATCCTCCATCCAAACCATCATTGGCCATGCCACCAAGGCCTTCGGGCCTAGCTGCCCCAATCCACACCTCTGTGGCCCTCTGATCTGTGCCCCCATGGTCCTCTGAGCCGTGCCCACACGACCCTCCGAGCCGAACTGGGCCCGTGCCCAGGGCTGAACTTCCCTTGCACTGACCCGCAGCCTATCCACACCCTCGCGGTCGGTCAGTGCCCACTCAGTAACTCATGGCCTACTAGGTGGGTCCCAGCAGGCCGGGCCGGGTAGGTCTGATCGGGACAGACCGGATCAGGGCCCACTAAAACCATTTACATTCTTTTCACCATATGTTTGACACCGTACGTCCGTTTGACGAAATTTTAGAACAACAAGTAATATTGGAGTGTGACAGTCCCTTGGAGTATATCCCACTTGAGTTTGGGGTATAGTTGAGATACGGTCTGGTTGGATCTTGCATGAATCCAACCAGGCCCCTGTGACTAAAAGGCTAACAACTCAAAGACCAAGAATCTGATTGACGCGCTGTCTATTCGGTTGAGACCCCTATGATGTGGTTGACCATTGAGATACATTTTCATGGGACTTCATGATAGTTAGAGTATTGAATAGTATCTCGTGGAGCATATCCTCCTGGAGACTAGGGAGTATTGTGCAGAGACCTAGTAGTTGGTTGAGACCTAACGACTACTGACTATTTGACTTAGAGAGTCTCTACTAGCCTAGTGGGGAGCACCATGGTGTCGCGGCAGACCCACGGTGGATGAGCACGCTTGGTGATGTGGTAGACCAGTGGTCCTCAATAGGAGGGGTACCTCTGCAGGATACGAGGGGGATCATGCTTGGTGACATGGTAGACCCATGGTGGGGAGCACCTCTGTGTGACGTGGGAGATGAATGGTACTCGACAGGAGGAGTACCTCAATAGTCCAAGGATAGTGGAATGAACGATTGGTGTCGTGGAAAGCCCACTGTAATTTATAGAGGGGGTTTTTTCTAGTACCCAAGGCTTCAATAATTTGAATAAAATCATGTTTGAATTGAGTCAGTTTTCCTATGGTTTCCTCGTGATTTAGATGTATCAGTTGATAACATAGGTATGTGTATGGGCATATACCCAAGTAAGGTTTTCTGTTGATTTCATTCATTTTGGTTTAACCTTGTTATATTTTGAGAGACCTAGAGTGTCTCAGGGTCCCAACTAAGTATTGTTATACTCACCCCTGCGAGGGCTATGACCGCACCTTCTGGTGTTGTATGGAGATGAAGAACAATGCTGATCAAGGATAAGCGTATTAGGACCGAATGGTACACGAAGGTGTATCATACGACAAGTCAGTACATGGAGGAGACGGTCAGACATGGAGTGACATGGAGTCAATTCGTACCTACCCTTCTTGTAGGAACTTCGAAGGACAACCCAATGGATATTTTTATTTCAATCATGTGTAAATCTACTTTCAGTTTATTATACATCACTATTGGGATTGTATTCTAGACCTTTTTACATTCATCACTCTATTGTTATAAATTTTTTGTTAGTGTTTCATGTCCAACTATGGTATCTGTTGTGTGTGTATACAGGTTATAAATGTAATGTCTTCCCAGTTTTAGAGAATTATGCCTTTGGTGATAGTCTCCAACCCATGGCCTATGGACGGCGGGCTTGGGGTAGCAACGACATAAGCCCTGGGGGACGGGTCATGACAAATTGGTATCAAAGGAGTTAGTTATACCCCAGAACATAGGACCCTGATCTTTCTATTATGTGAAGCAATAATGTTAAGTGTATTGAGTGTATATTTCAGTTCAGGGAGTTCCATGTTGGTACGGTGGCTGACATATATGTACACCAGGTCCCTGAATTTTAATTTTTGACTCAGTGCATGAAAACACTGATTATGTGTGTGTTTTCAAGAGTTTTCATTATGTCATCTCACTATGCCACCTCACAAAGTATAACCTTTTAACTATAGAACACCTGTTTCTTTTTACGATGCCTCCACGCAGACTGTCGGCTAGAGATCCGAGAGTTGTATGCACAGATTTCTCACCGAGAAAAGATTCCTTGGGGTAGGGCCCTTTTTTAGAAGAGGCAATAGTGGTTCCATTTTTCATTGGGCCACCAATTCCACCAGCCCCACCAACAGATGATGCATGCCGCTTGAGCATGTTGCACGAGTTCCAGCACCAGAGTCCACCCAAGTTCAGGGGAGAGATGAACCAATAGGCAGCTGATGATTGACTGGAGAATGTGGTGAAAGTTTTCTAACTGGTAGGGACACCAGCAGACCTCATGGTGATCCTTGCTGTTATCCTTCTATAGGAATCATCATCCAGATGGTGGATTATGATACTCTAGGTTAATGATGTGGTGACGCTTCACTGGTCAGACTTTGAGATCCAATTTCAAGCAGAGTTCATTCCAGCGACTCTTCGCATTGTGCACATTCAAGTGATACATCATCTACAGTAGGGATTCATGATTGTTTCTCAATAGTCACTGAGGTTCATTGACCTCTCATGCTACTCCACCGATATGGTTTGGGACCCATTATTCAGGGCCTGGATCTTCAAGCAGGGTCTCAGGAGGGAGATCAGGGATTTGATGATCTCACTCTGCATTCTGATGCTGGTGTGGGTGTTAGAGAGATCCCTTCTAGTGGAGAGTTTCATTGCAGAGCTATTTCTTGTCATGAGATCCACCGCCAGTCATCACATAGCAGAGTCTTCTGTAGCTAGTAGCAGACAAATGTCACAGAGGTCCAAGAGGACCAGACTTATAGGTGGGCGAAAGCATGACTCTTGATCTATTGTGCAGGGCACCCGAAGCCGAGACAGACATTCCAAGAGTGGTCAATGTTACACATGCAGTGGGAAGTGTCACATGGATCTTGACTATCTGACCTGATGTTTGGATTATCAGCAGATGGATGAAGGACTGCCCAGGCAGAGATAGAGATTCGATCAAGGTAGTGCGCAAGGAGCATGAAGATTTGGAAGAGGAGATGGTCGTGTAGCTGGTGGTGGGAGATGATTCAATATATTATTTCCACCACCACCATGAGGTCCACCCTGACTACAGGTAGCATGTGGATAGGGTAGAGCTCAGCTCCAGGTAGTTGAGGCCAATAATAAATGCACTACAGAGATGATTTGGGGTATGATCTATGTCTACTCCACCTTAGTTGCAGTTCTTATAGACACAGGTTCCATTCATTCGTTCATTTCCACAACCCTCTTTAGGATCTCAATGATTCTGATCGACCCGTTGTCTGGATCCTTACTTCTTGAGACTCTTACGGGTTTATATTTGACGATTACGCAATAGTTCCATCTTTGTGAGCTTACTTGATGAAGCGAGAGCTTCTGCTGGGATCTCCTAGTAGCGGCATCGAGGCCTTATGAAGTCATCTTGGGTATGGACTGGTTATCTATAGTCTATTATCAGATTGTCTATATTAGGCACAATGTGCGGTGGGTCTCTACGGATGGGACTAGTTTTACCTTTACTAGTGAGAAGGGAGCCTTTTCAGCACAGGATGGACTTTCTCAAAGGATAGTGCATCCAATCACTCATCAGTTGGATAGCCGTACCCTCGGAGCTGTTGATATGGTGAGACCACATTATCCTATAGTGGTGGACCAATACACAAATTTTTACACTTATGATGTCCTAGGTCTAGCTTCTCAAAAATAGGTGGACTTTTAAATTTATTTGTACCCCAGAATGACACCAGTATCAACACTAGCTTATCAGAAGCCTCCCTTGGAGCTTCCGGAGCTGTGGGTACAGTTGGAGGGCTTGCCGGGAAGGGGTTCATCTGGCCCAGTGTTTCTCCCTCGGTAGCCCCAATTCTATTCACCCAAAAGGTGGATGAGAGCTTGAAGATTTGCATTGACAATCGGCGCATGAACTAGGTGACTGTGAAAAAAAAGTACCCACTCTTGATGATTGATGACCTCTTTGATTATCTTATGGGATCACGGTGGTTCCCGAAGATAGAACATAGATCAGGAAATCACGAGCTTAGAGTTCGAGATGAGTATTCTTAGAAGAAATATTTCAAATAATAGTATGACCACTTCGAGTTTTTGTTAATGCATTTCAGTGTAAGAAACACTCCAGCAGTGTTCATGGGACTCAAGAATAGGGTCTTCCAGCCGTACCTTGATCGCTTTGTAGTGGTCTTCATCAACGACATTTTGATTTACTCAACTACTAAAGAGGAATGTACGTAGAAGTGTAGGGTAGTAAAGGACACACTATAAGAGAGCCAGCTTTAAGGTACGCTCTCAAAGTGCCAGTTCTGGATCCGAGAGGTTCACCTTATGACACATCTCATCTCGGAGGCTGGAGTTGTTGTGGATATATCAAAGATTGAGGGTGTACTTTCTTGGGAGCCACCCAGAAGTGTGACAGAGGTATGGAGTTTCCTAGGTTTGTCTTGATATTACTGGAGGATTATGCCAGATTTCTCCCAAGTTACATTACCACTACTAGCCTTGGCGAAGAAGGGGAAAACCTTTTTGAGGTTGGAGAGATTCCAGAAAAGCTTTCAAGAGCTAAGGAAGAGGCCGACTAGTGCCCCAATATTGAGGATTCCAGAGGAAGGCATAAGGCACATAATCTACTATGACTCATCAGAGACTAGACTCAGAAGTGTCTTGATGAAATAGTGAGTAGTGATTGCTTATGGCTCTTGACAGCTGAGAAAAAATGAGCAGAACAATGCTACCCATGACTTAGAGTTAGCATTAGTGGTATTCTCCTTGATGATGTGGTGACACTATCGGATGGGAAAGCGTTTTACCACGTAATCTAATCACAAGAGTCTTAGGTATATCATCTCCCATAAGAATATGAACTAGAGACAGCAACGTTTCCTTGAGTTCCTCCCAAACTATGACTTCTAGATATTCTATACTATTGGGAATGTGAACGTTATTGTAGGTGCACCAAGTAGGAGATCTGGAATACATCTACTTTGGGAGGTGATTGAGAAGTTGGCTGCTTTGATGATGTCCTTTGTGGATAGTGGTAGAGCATCCTTTATATAGTCTCTTACAGTCACTCCACAACTTCATCAGTGAGTCAAGAAGGAGCACCATGGGGACACTCACTTTGAGACATGACGTGCACACATATCCACATGAGAGGCACTTGATGGATTTTCTGAAGGTTGGGAGCATGTCATCCTCATTAGAGGATGTACCATGGAACCAGTGTCACTTCAGTAGGATGTTTTGAGAGAGTTCCACATATAACCTCTATCACTACATTAGAGAATGGCGAAGATATACGAAGACCTCGGATGATATAACTGGTGGCTGGGAATGAAGAAGGCAGTAGTAGAGTTTGTTTTGGGATGCCTCACTTGTACAAAAGTGAAGGTAGAGCATCCAACTACCAGTAGGCATGGTTCCACCTTTTGAGGTACCAGAGTGGATGTTGGATGGGATATCCAAGGAAATCGTGATAGGACTTCCACGTATATCTAGGTAATGACTAGATTTGGGTGATCGTCAACAGACTTACCACGTCGGCCCACTTCCTACAGATCAGAGAGAAGGGTTCAGTAGGTAGCTTGGAACGCCTCTATGTGCTGGATTTTGTGCGGGTACATGGTGTAACTTCGACGATTGTCTCTGATCATGACACACGTTTTACTTCCCAACTATGGAAGGGGATGTAGGAGGCTTTAGTGATTGTTTCTTTGTTTGACCACCGCCTTCCATCCTCAGACGGATGGTCAGATCATGCGGACCATTTAATCACTCGAGGACATGTTGTGTGCTTTTTTCCTTGACTGAAGTCGAATCATGGAGGATCAATTGCATTTGGTGGAGTTTGCATACAACAACAAATATCACCCCATCATTAGGATGGGAACCTTTTGAGGCATTGTATGGGAAACCTTTAAGATCACCTTTGTGCTAGACAGACCTAGTGGAGTCAGCACTTGTGAGAGCAGAGATGGTATGTGCTACCACGGAGAAGGTTCAGATCATCCAGGAGTGGATGAATACTGCACAGACCAGGAAGAAGTCATATTCCTATCAGAGAAAGAGACCTCTAGAGTTCAAGGATGGAGACCATATCTTTCTACAGGTCTCACTTCGACGAGTTTTGCTGAAATTTGATTGAGGTTACAAGTTATCTCTGAGATTCATTGATCATTTTCAGGTCCTCAGCAGAGTTAGCGAGGAGGAATACCACTATTCTATTATACCATTGTTGCACTATGTGCACGACGTCTTCCACATATCTCAGTTGAGGAGATACGTGCACAACCCTTAACACATCATTGACCATGGAACGCTAGACCTCTACAATTGGGCAACATTTATGGAGGTTCCAGTATAGATTGTGGATCAACTAAAGTTGGTCCTTCATGGAAACTCTATACCTTTGATGCGTGTTCGCTGACAGCATGGGAACCTCCAAGAAAGAACATGGGAGTGGGACACTCAGATGCGTGCTTAGTACCCCCACCTGTTCCCTTAGTTTGAGTTGTGGCATACGGGGATGTAAAGATTGAGGTGGGGAGAATTTAATGATCCAGAATATCCATCAATTTTTTTAAAATATTTTGGAATTTTAGGAGTTCGTAAAAATTGATGGTGCATGATTCCGAGGCCCGGAGTTCCCAGAATGAATTTCTAAACTTGTTTAAGGGTACGTTCAGTAAACGTGCAATCAGGTTTTTCTAACTTTTGAACCGGTGCTTAGAATTAAAATCTGACACACTGTTGAACTCGCAGCACTGTTATTTTCTTAAGAAGTATTTCTCCTAGACAGTAGTTGGACGAGGGTGAAAGATAGTTTTTGGGTTTTTCATGATGGAATAAAATCATAATAAAATTGTGAAAAAAAAAATTATTTTTATTTTAACCACCCATGTGGGTGTTGGAAGGTGGGGTCCATCAGAATGAAACCTCTATGTGGAGGTTGGAAGTTGGGACCACCAGACCACAACCTCCCATGAGAGGTTATATTGGTGGGGACCACCCGGGATTAAACCCCTTGAACCCCCCCCCCTTTAATTGGAAAAAATCCTCAACTCCCACAATTAATGAGGTAGAGCCTCTTGTCCTCCTCCTTCTTAATTGTGCCAACACACATACCATTAATCATGCCAATGCAACACTTAATTGAGACAATTTAATTTAATAAAATTCGAATTGTGCAAATGATTAAATTGGGGAAACACATTTTATTATTAGATCTCTATTTTATTTGGGGGAATTGGGGAGAGAAGGATCTCCTGGGAGAAAGTTTATACAATGGAGAATGCTTATTCCACAAAGAAAGTGGATGACTTGGACTTTCTTCCTCAGAAATTTCTTTGATGTAGGATGTGTTCATCTATAACGAATAGACTTCTGCTTTCTCTCCCCAATGTTAACCAACATCGAACAAGGTAGGGTTCTTAATTAGGTGTGATTTTATTCCTTTGATTCATTCCTTATAAAAAAATGAACATGGATCAACATATCATCATGTTCATCCATGATGTTTTCCTTGTGGGTTGGGAATAGAAATTATTGAGGGATAATGAGAATAAAAGTTTAAAATATCTTCCATGCTTGTTCATTGTTTATATTTTTGATGAACTGCATGATACAACTCTTAACAGAGAGAGTACGGGACTAACAAACATGGGTTGACCCCCTGCCAATATTGTTTGTGGTGTTATTCTAAATGGAGATTAAGGCGATGAAGGCAACGTCCGCACAACCTGTGACCTGTGCCATCCCCGCAGAGCTCTGGCCGAACCGGCCCCGCGCCATTGCCAGCCAAACTGGCCTCGGCTGCGCCACACCCAGGCCTCTCCGTACCCCCCTCCGTCCTTGCCACGCCCTGGCCGCACCGTGCTCCTCGGCCTCTGGGCCTCCCCGCCCGCCGGTCGGACTAGCCCCGACCACCCTGTCCGCCGGCCAAACTGGCCTTGGTCGTGTCCCCTGGCCCCCGTGGCAAGCCGCCCCAAGTCGCGCCCCCAAGAACCTCCAAGATTTTCCCTTGAGGCCCTCCTAACCATGCCTCTACGGCCCTGTGAGCCGAACTGGCCCTGCATCTCGGGCTAAACCACCCTCGCGCTGAACCACGGCAGGTCTTCCCCCCCTCGAACCTCCATGGCCCCTTGTGTCCTGCTGGACTGGGCCTTGTGGGCTGAGCAGAAACCAATGGGCAGGACTGCCCAGTGTGCTAGGCCAGACACAATGGGTCTGGCTGGGCCGACCCAAACCTGGTCGGCCTAGACTAGGTTGGGATGAGTCGGACCGAACCCGGGCCCACTATGATTGTTTACCTTATTTTTGGAACATATTTGGCTCCAGATGTCCTTTTGACGAACCATTAGTGGTGCTGGTAAACATGGAGTGTGATGGTCCAATTGTGTATACCCGACTATAGTTTGGGCTATAGTTGAGATACAGTCAGGTTTGATCATGCACGAACCCAACCGTGCCCCCCGGGACTAAAAGGCTAATAACTCACAGAATGGGCATCCGATTGACGCACCGTATGTTTCATTGAGATTCCTATGGCGTTCATACATTTCAGATATTTCTTCACATGACTTCGTGAAAGTTTGAGTATCGACCACTAGCTTGTGGAGAAGATCCTCCTGGAGACAAGAGAGCGTAGTGCGGAGACCTTGTAGCTGGCTGAGACCTGACGAATTTTGACCATTTGACTCGAAGAGACTCTACTAGACCAGTGGTGATATCCATGGTGTCGCGGAAGACCCATGGTGGAGGAGAGTGCTTGGTGATGTGGTAGACCCACAATACTCGAAATGAAGTGTACCTCTGTAGGCTATGAGGGGGTGCGCGCTTGGTTACGCAGTAGACCCACAGTGTGGAGAGCCTCTGTGTAACACGACAGACCCATGACACTCGACAGGAGGAGTACCTCAGAAGTACAAGGATAGTGGGAAGGGAGAATGGTGTCGCGGCAGGCCCATTGTACTCGATAGAGGTGGAGTTCTTCAACAACCATGGTTTCAATAATGTGAATAAAATCTGGGTTGAGCTGAGTCAGTTTTCCTATGTTTTCCTCATGATTAAGATGGATCACTTGATACCTTAGGTATATGAATGGGAATATACCTATGTAAGGTTATCTGTTGATTTCATACATTGTGGTTATATTTATAGGATTTTGAGTGACCTAGAGGGTCTTAGGGTCCCCACTGAGTATCGTTATTCTCACCCCTGCACAGGCTATGCATGCAACTTGTTGTGTTGGATATAGATGAAAGACAGTGCTGATCGAGGCTGAGAGTATCAGGAATGAACGGTACCCAGAGGTGGATCACACGACGAGTCGGTATAGGGAGGATACATACAGACATGGAGTGCTGAGGAGGAGATCAATACCTACCTTTCAGGTAGGAACTTCAGATGACAACCCAGTAGCAGTTTTTCTTTTATTTAGTTGTACTTGTACATTATGTTTCTTATAATTTTCTGTTGGGCTTGTATTTAGGCCCTTTTACATTCTGCACTATTTTGTTATACAGTTTTACATAGTGTTTAGCATCTACCTATGAGCTCTGTTTTGTGTGTCTAGAAGTTATAAAGGCGATGTCTTCCCTGTTTTAGAGAATTGCACCTTTGGTGATAGTCACCATCCCCTTTACTATGGAAGGTGGGCTTGAGGTAGTCACGGAACGGGCCCCAGGGGACGGGTTGTGACATCCAGAGCCAATCCAACCTTCAACCACCTTCACCCAAACAGAGATCATAGTTAGACCCTATTTTAACTCTAGGTATCTATAATTGATAATATATAATTGTGTTGTCTGGATGTGTGTTTTTAAATTATTATTATTAATGAAATACATCATTCATTATTTATTTCTAATGGTTTTATGAGTGATTTTTGCGATCTTAAATGATAAATTATTTATAACTATATTTAATTTTAACCAAAAATAATACATTAATAGTTCTATAATTAGTATTTCATAAAATTTATATAGTTGACCACCCTAAACTACTATATTAACTTTGATTTACCTCTCCTTCTATTATTTATAATTATGAAAAGGGTGAGACGATGTCTACCTTATAAAAGGGGAATTGTGTTTACCATTCATAAATTAGAGTCGTAACTAACTAAAGGGGTATAAACATGAAATTTCAAACTTTATATATCTTTTACTTCTTAATTTTATCAAATCCTAATTAAATTTCATTTTCAGTTCTACAATAATATTTAATAGTATTTGGGATTATCAAAAGGGAGATATTTTTTGGAATACAAATTTTAATCAAAAATATGACATGTAATATTGTTTTGGATCATCTCAAATAAAATTCATAATTTTCTAATGATCTTGCCTTCTATGTTTTTTTATTATTTATTTTTATATTGTTATGTATTTAATTATTAATTTTGTTAAGTATGAATTTTACGTGATTTTTACATAAACGTGACTACGTTAAAAAAATATTTGATGTTATTTTTTTGTCTATGTGGTTAAGATGGATATGTTAATTAACTATTAATGAAAAAAATCCTATATATAGTAAATGGAAAAATCAATTGGCTATATCACGTAATCACTTATATTGAACATACATATGTGAGAAATCATGTAAAAACATTTGGATACATAAAATGTTAAGAATGAGTAATCAGTTACATTAATCCCCTACATGGTGAAATTATATGCATCATTTAAATGTGTGTATAAGATTTTTGTAAATAATTGAAAAACCTGTGTTATTAAATTTGGCTACATGAAACAAAATCAGTTACGTGGGTTTAAATTTTAATCCGACTACATTGATTCAATTTTTAAAATCAGTAATATCATGTTGTACAATGTTACTTATTAATTATAAATCACTTCAATGATATTTCAATGATGTTATGAAATCCTAAAATCTAGGATTACCTCAAAAAGTAAAAATCATTTATAATAATTCCCATGTATTGAGACTAAATACAAATACAAGGAAAATACTTTTGTCTATGTATTTCCATGGATAAAGAATGATTCACAGATCAATGGTTTAATGGACCTTGTGTTGTGCATTTAAAAAATATATAGTGCCTGACTTTAATAGTGTGGAACCTATAATTTTTCATGAAAAGTGATTTTCACATGAGAATATAGAGAACTCGCTCTCATAAAGCTCTCAAAACTCCCTTAAACAACACATTTATTAAAAAAGAGTAAGGATGAAAGAGTATGGTTTAATCATTTGGGATTATTGATGATTCATTCTAAATTTATTAGGCTAATGTAGTTTTTTATTTATTAGAATATCTATTTTTGAGTTCTTACTAATGTAGTTTTATTATTATACAATAATTATTTTAATATTTTAAACCCTAATTTTTATCATTCATTAAAATGGTTTTCAGAAAAAGAACCATTGAAACTTATTAATTATAAATAATTTCTAATGATGGGTTTAATTGTAAGGTACTTATAGAATGTGTTGACTACTTTCACTCATTCATCCATTCTTTGCACAAAGGACATGCAGTCCCTGATAATTAGATTTATATAGTGAAAATCATCACACTCATGGAATAGAGTGGTGGTGGTGTGGACAAGGGGACATTTATTCCAAGAACCACTAAAAATATATGATTCATTTTATTATCATATTATTTTTTTTTCACAGAATTATTTTCTAATGAACAAAACATAAATCCATCATAAATTAGAGAAGAATGTTTTCGGATTCATTAAATGTTTACATAACACACATATCACACCTTATTCACTCTTAATATAGTTTATGTATGAAAATAATAACCCCAATAATATGGTATATTACCATATGTTTTAAATAAAAAATATTCCATTATCATGCTCATAAGATCATATTTTTTGAAATTTTTAGTATTTATGGTGTTAATTTTTAATAAAATTCTAATCCTCTAAAATTATGTTTGAACATTACATTAAGTAAATATACTAATGAAAAATTCCACCTCAATGAAAGATATGGGTGAAGTATAGTTTTTATAACAATTTTTTAAAATATAATCTTCATACCTTATTTCTATAATTAGGAATTAAATATAACAAAAAACACACAATTTCAGAACCTATAGGCTTATTGTCATTATAGATTTTATACAATAATATTTTATCTTACATTATTTTTTTCAACATCTCTATTAAAAGTATTCAAACCTCTCTTCTTATTCAAAATATTCCTCCATGTGAATTACCGAATAAATGGGAAACCTGAGGAGTGAGATAAAATAAATAGAAAGTTGAAATCATATTATTAATCCATAAATTATTAAATCATAAACCTGTGAGAAAATAAAATTGTTGGAGAATTAATTGATTAAAATAAACATGTAATCATGAGTTTATATCATTTGGAAATATGAGATATCATAAATAATGAAATAATATCCTATTACCTCAGAAGGATCACAAAAAGCATAAAAAATTCAATGACATAATAATATAGAAATATGAGAACTAAATTATGATGAATATGGAATAACACAATAATCATGAATCAAAAAACATGAATCATGGAATGAAAACATATGAATGTGGAACAAGCTGTAGCATAGAAAATCAAAAATAATTTCTATAATAACCAATAAAAATTTAATATCATAACAAACTAGTATAATAATTATCCTATAATATAGTGAACATGATTTAAAAAACTATTTTCCATAACATAGTGGAATTATGTGAACTACTTGTTTCTTTTCCTAATATCATGATATGTAAAACAATTACCAATTCATTCAAGTCCCATATGAAATCTATGTCACTTATAATGATAATATATATAAATATGTGATGAATTAATTCAATCATATATTTTATCATGATAACCCCAATGAAATAAAAATCAGTCACATTAAATATTCATAAAGTATCATATAACAATGAATCAATGGTTGTATTAGATGTAACCAAAAAATTAATTCCAGAAAATAAATATAGAAAATAATAAAATTAATTTTCCTGAATTTATGTTTTTTATATAATTTTGATACTAATTCATATAAAACTAAAAATGGAATAAAATGTTCAATTTTTTTTTTGAATTTTTTAATAAACAAACAATAATCTCCACATTAATGTCATTTTTATAGGTGAGAATAATACTTTTAGAAAAGAATTTTCAAAATTATCTTCCCAATAATTGAATATTGATAATATTTAATGGTTAATATATAATAATTGATGATTAAATTATAAAATTGTATGGATGTAAATATATATTCCTTTCCAATCAATTTTTTCATTTTAATGACACCCACATACAAAAGTTATTTAAAAACAACTTTTTCGAAATATATAAAGAGAAATATGAAAGTTAGGGAAGAGAATACTTATGAAAATATTAAAAAATAAATTATAATATTTTTCATCATAAAAAATATGGATATTTATGAGATATAATAAATATATAACAAGATAACAATTCCTCAAAATATTACATTTTTATCATGTATGCAAAAAAATCAATTGATTTTTTATGGGAAAAATTTTACCCATAAGGAAAAATAAAATTAAATATTTTATAGAATAAGGATATAATATATTTTACATAGAATAACAAAATCAAACATGAATTTTTATTAATCATGGAAATGAATATTGAGTCTAAAAAACCATTATGTTATTGTAATTAAATGATTTGAGAAGAAAATTAATGTGATTTCAATAAATTAAATTGTATATCACATTAATTAAAAATTATTTATGATAATAATATGTTAATGGGGATATAATATTATCCATATGATGGATGAATATGTGTATTATATCAAAACATGTCATTATGAAGGGAAATTGAGATGAAAATTCATTACCATGGATTTCCACTTGGTCGTACATGCTCTACCTCCATGTATAATAAATTTTGGATTATTATACATAATTTTTTGTATAATTATTTATATTTATTAAAAATAATAGTTTTCATTTATATTTTTATATTTAAAATTTATTCATTATTCATATTCAAAATTAAATATCATATATTTATTTATCTATATTTTCAATGATTTCATTAGAAGGGTATTTCTAGTCCATTCATCTTGATCATGTGTTCATCACTTAAACATTTCACATAGAGATTATATACCTTTATCTAGGAAACATATATAGTTCAAATATAATTTCATTGAATAGGTAGTGATGGTTCATAATGTGATATTATAATTATAACTTTTTGTAAATAATGAATATATAAAGGAAAATTAATCTCAATAAAAAAATTTCTTCACAGCCCAATCTCCCCAATCCACATCAATGCTAAACACTGAATAACACATGGTATCCTTCATCAACAAGATCAAAAAAATGCATTACAACGATTCCTTATTGGAATAACAAAAAATGCATTTCTGATGTTAAATAGCTACTGCATGTCAGTATAGTATCCATTACCCATTATTTCAAGATGCTAACTATCATGCACTACATGTAATATCTTCTTTGATAACTCTATTAATATTATTAATTATTTCATAGCTGACAAGGTGTCTGATTGATGCAACAATATTAAAACTTCAAAGCACTCATCCTTGGTATTTTGAATCATGCAACTCATGCACACAAAAAATACATGTATCCGATGGAAACTTTTGGTGCCAAAGTTGTAAGAAAACACCAGCCTTCACTACTCCTAGGTATTCATTTATTTTCTACCTTCTTTTTGAACTCTTTATTCATTACTATGGTTCTTATACGACATAAGTGGTAAAGAAGGTACACATATATAAATATATGAGGTTTAGAGTATAGAAGCTAATTAAAGATGACATAGACACGCTATCTGTTGTTCCCTTTGATAAGAAAGTCCTGCAGTTTATAAGAAAATCAGCTTCACAGTTGAGAGATGATATGATACAAGTAAGTTATTTTTTTCATGTAAATAATGTTATTTAACTCACTTTCCCATTTTATTATAACATAGGACCATGATGAGTTTTGTTTCCCCCCTGAGCTAAATGTTTTCGAATCAAATAATGTTTTTCTCTCACTTGATGTGACAGAGTACACCATTCAAAATCGAAAACACAGTTCTGAACAGAACACATACACGGTGCTGTTTATCAGTAATAATGAAGATTTTATCATGAAATATAATCAGAGTTCTGTACACAACCAGGTATGCAGTCTCAAACTTCCACAACAATTTCGAGGAAGCATGCTGAAGATTACATAACAACAATGCTTATATAGTTAATTTTTTACAATTCAATTTTTTATGAAAACATAGACCACATACTTGAAATGTTCTAACCTCTTTTAACCATCTTTATTAGGAACATCAAAACACTTCTTCTTCAGGACTCAGCTTGAACATATGTGATGCTGTTGATATAAGTACTACTGTTGTCTCTTTAACCCAGGTATAAATGTTCAAATTTCTAACTCTGTAACTCTAATGCTGTAAATCTTCAATACAGTTCAGTATTTTTCTTCATATTTTTTTCCCCATTACCTATAATCTTCATAACACTCTATTGTTGGTGATTTTCCATCTGTTCAAAAATAATTTCATGTTACATTGGTATTACCAATATGTATTGGCTTCTTCTCATTCTTTACAATTGAACTATCATGTAGAAAAAATTGATGACTGACTTCGATGTTGAAGCTACTATAGAAGGCTCCCTGTCTCCAGACCCGAAACCTACAACATCTTTTTCCAATGAACATCACCTCCAAACAGTACAAATGAGAAACAAAAAAACAGTAAAAATAGACTAAATGTATCTATTCCAAACCGAAGGTAATTTTTAAAACATACTCTATCTAATTGTTTGAAAATGCCATTACAAATTTAACTTCATACATAATTCATGAGAAGTCTCTAAACTGTATTAAGGTTGTGTTTGTAAACCTTTTTTCAGTCATTGTTCCTTGTCAGTTTGTTTATTTTTTATATCTCAAAAGTGCAATAACTACTGTATTCTGTACAATATAATTGGTTTACTTATGTTTAGTTAGTATCATTCATTAGCATTGTTGTGTCATGTAGCATGTTGTCTGCTATATGAATAAGGTTTTCTTCATTCTTGAGATATGCAGAATGTCGATTTTTTTTACTTTTGTTTCATTTCTATCTATCTTTATTTAATTATATTGTAAAGCTTGCTATTTGTATTTTGTGATTAATTGGGTGTCTGCACAGCAGTGTGGATTTTCCTCTTCATATGGATGTCTACCAATGCCATTCGACAACATCTCCTTGAAGCCTCTTCAATGAACTTTCTGTTCAGAATATTATGTTCAAAAACTACGTTTTGGTCTTTTGATGGATACTTGACTGTTATGTAATCTAGATATGTTATCGTATCAGTTTTCAAGGATCTTTATGGATATTTTTCCCTATTAATGTTTTTAATTGTTGTATGGATGATAGTCAAAATTAATTATGGTTTGTTTTTCAAGGTGTATTACAGCGTATTCTTCTAAGGTCAAAACATGTTTTCTGAATACTAAATCATTTGAATACCTTATTTTTTGCCATATTGTTTCACAAGGATTTTGCATTGAGGTACCATTAACAACCATATTTGGAGACAATTGTAATTTTTCTACCAGAATAGTATGACCACTCTTAAAATTTAGTATACATATGGATGTTTCACTTTGATGAATCAGTAGTATTCATTATCCTTTGGTTATATTCAGATTGTATTATTAAACCTTTTGACCTTCTGGTTTGGAACAAAAATATTCTGGAGCAAACAACATTCAAGGATGGGGGTTTTCGATACTTAAATGACAAGGTAGTGTTTAGAATTCTTTAGTTTAAAGTACATTTAATTAATAAATAGATCAGTTTTTAAGAGTGATCATAATTTTACTGTGACTAACACTGTTTCATCATGTGAATCATGAATTATTTTGGGGTATTGTATAATGTTTTATGTTCAAGAAGTGTTTATGTGTTTTATTAGATCAATGAATCATTTTACGAAAAAAATATGGTATTTCATGGGCGTTTGCATTATGTACAAATTCAAATCCTATGGAAGGACAACACTAGCATCTTCCAGCATGTGGAAGCATTGAGATGACAGTTGACTGCAAGTTATGATCATATTCAACTATTCTGGTACAACTTATTACATATGATACTGCTCATTGTTCAAAGGAAAGATTTCAGTTTTGATTATGTTCAGATTCATGACTCATTTTATTTCTTTCTATATGGGTTCATTTATGGTATTTCATGGGTGTTTGAATGCCTAAAGGTAAGCATCCTTAAACTAAATCTATTGAGATTCATTTGACAGTGAAACTTGTAACCCGGTTTCTATTTTCATGATATCTGTCTAATTGAACCTTGTATTTTATCAATTATTTCATTTATTTATCTTCGATCATCAAATGCCGGTGGATTCTATTCATCTAATAGGTTTCCTGTTGCTTCAATTAGATATTTTCCAGGTTCCCGGGTTTCTATTTACATTTTTGTTTCTACTTCAATTTATGGTGGTGCTATGAACGTCGGTCGCGCATTGTCAAAATGTAATCACACTTCTAGTTTCCATTTCTACGAAAAAATAGGACTATAGGTACTGATTCTTATAGTACCTTGCTTTCTTTTTTCCTTCTGTTGAATATTTCCTATGTAAATATGTGCTCCTCGAATCGTTTTCAGCTCATGAATGATTATAGAGATACTGTACAAACTAAACTTTTAGATTTTTCATGTTTCCAACAGATTTATATAAATTATTTTTATGAATTTCTATCATTGCTTACAGTATATACTGTTGTATACACTATGAAATTTTATAATTTTTGATGTTATATAAATGAATACAGTATACATAGCCGGTTGTATGTGTCCTGGTAGTATATAGTACATATACAGTGTTGTATACACAGAACCTTTGTAATTTTCATGTTTGTAACATATTTATATAAATATAGCCATATATTTCAATAATTACATACATTACACAGTGCTGTTTACAAGTGGTATTTTAAAAAATTTTCCTTTTCATTTTCTCTGTTTCTCTCCTTGAAGCTGATGTAATTGGTTGCAGTTCGGCATAGAGTCTATTACTATGTGTACTTAGATAGAGTGTGACTATTTTTTCAAAGGTCTGACTGTCTTGCGTGAGGAACCATTTATTTTGAACCAATTTTATCTTCAAATTTTAGTTTGTAGGCCCTGTTAGCTGATTACCTGTCAGAAAAATGAGAATAAAGATGTCCATGTTTGTGATCTGATTCTATCATTGCATCAATTATTGTCTTTGCTTTTGGCCCGTGAGGTGCATTAGGTATCACTGGCCCGTGAGGTGCATTATGTATCACTTGCACTCAACCAGCTGAGGGCATGCATGGAACGAGCACACTGGTTTTCATTGTAGGCTTGAAAAGGTAAATTGCCACTACTTTTAATTTTATTTTTTATTATTACATCTATGTAATAGTTTTTTTATTCTAAAAATTAAGGTGTTCTTATTGTAAGGATTTAGATCTATGCAGAAATATTTTTCAGGCATTTCAAGTTGATATTTGTACACTGTGACATAGTTTCTCGATGACAGAAAGACTTATGATGTATGTCTTGAAATGTAATTTTCCATCTGAATTTTCTTTTCATTCAAGTTCATTAGAATATTGTGTTCTTTATTGAATTAGTGTATAACATTTCTTTCATGTACTTTTCATAATATCTCTGTGACATTAATACTTATTTAATTTCATTCATGTTCCTTTTTCAGTGTACTTTTCTAATTGATGTCCATTTCTTCTTTTTATTCATGTATTTGAAAATTTATACTTCTGTTATTTTTCGACATCATGATCTATTTACTTTTCCTTATTATTTAATGTTTTCATGCACGTTCATTTCATTTTTTTTCAAAATTGTTGTTTTCATTTTCAATTCACTTTTATCCACTATATTCTCCAATATGTTTTATATGTTTTCAAATAATTTTACTTCCATTATATATTCTACTATATTATTTCCTTATATTCTCACTCATGCATTTGTATGGTTGATTTTGTAAAGTGATGGTAAGCTTATTCTTTTATTATGTATTATCATATATTTTCTAATATGTTTTCAATATTATCCTACATATTCTTCTATGTTATTTTCTTCCTCTTATTTTCTTATGTTTTTAATTCTATATATTATATCCTATTACAGTTCAATATTAAGTATCGCTGTTTTTTTAAATATATATAGTATTTAAGTTCTTTATTAATATTGAAGTATGATTTTGTCTTCTTGAAATTAAGCATTGAACGCATTGTCGTGTGAATGCACAGGTAAGTACTAGTTATTTAAAAAACAACTTTTTCGAAATATATAAAGAGAAATATTAATGTTAGGGAAGAGAATACATATGAAAATATTAAAAAATAAATTCTAACATTTTTCATCATAAAAAATATGGATATTTATGGGATATAATAAATATATAACAAGATAACAATTCCTAAAAATATTACATATTTATCATGTATGCAAAAAAATGAATTGATTTTATGTGGGAAAAGTTTTACCCATAAGGAAAAATAAAATTAAATATTTGATAGAGTAAGGATATAATATATTTTACATAGAATAACACAATCAAACATGAATTTTTATTAATCATGGAAATTAATATTGAGTCTAAAAAACCATTATGTTATTGTAATTAAATGATTTGAGAAGAAAATTAATGTGATTTCAATAAATTGAATTGTATATCAGATTAATTAAAAATTATTTATGATAATAATATGTTAATGGGGATATAATATTATCCATATGATGGATGAATATGTGTATTATATCAAAGCATTCCATTGTGAAGGGAAATTGAGATGAAAATTTATTACCATGGATTTCCACTTGGTCGTACATGCTCTACCTCCGTGTATATTAAATTTTTGATTATTATACATAATTTTAGTATAATTATTTATAATTATTAAACATAATAGTTTTCATTTATATTTTTATATTTAAAATGTATTCATTATTCATATTCAAAATTAAATATGATATATTTTTTTATCTATATTTTCAATGCTTTCATTAGAAGGGTATTTCTGGTCCATTCATCTTGATCATGTGTTCATCACTTAAACATTTCACATGGAGATTATATAACTTTATCTAGGAAACATATATAGTTCAAATATAATTTCATTGAATAGGTAGTGATGGTTCATAATGTCATATTATAACAATAACTTTTTGTAAATAATTAATATATAAGGGAAAAATGAATCTCAATGGAAAATTTTCTTCACATCCCAATCTCCCCAATCCACATCAATGCTAGACACACAATAACACATGGTATCCTTCTTCGAACACCATAGGTCTCCATCATCAGTCTACATAAGAGTTTTGAATGATCTGTATAGTCATCATTCACTCCTGAATGATCTTCAACTTCTCTGTAGTAGCTCACACCGACTTGGTGAACATCAATGTTAAATCATTAGGATCATTTAAACAATGTGGTAACATATTGTATCATCCTTATTGATCCCCTAATAATGATATATCAATGGTTTATTGGTAGTTATTTTCATATGAAAACACCACCCAAGCTATGTTTTTTAACGGTTAGGGTTGAAAACTAATTTATTATTTAACAATAAGACTTCTTTTAAATTGGGTAGAGGGAGACCCATTACCTAGCCGGAATGACTGCGACTAAGTGGTCTGAATACAAGGCTCGAGATCCCATTTTTTGGCCCAAAGGGCCCATCGGTAAATAGTAGTGCTACAGTACCAGGGTACCTACAGTCCTCACTACAATAGTTGGGCTGCTACGGTACTGTCACCTCTATTGTACCTGCTATAGTTCCTCCACCGCTATAGTGCTACAGCTGTTATAGTTCCAGGGCTACTACAAAACCCCTATAATTCATCCCTACCAGGTTTCAATCCTAGGTTTTTTTGATGCCATGTAGGATCCTTTACCACTTGGGTACATACTTGTTGGCACCACTAAAGGTTAGTGACCTTCTGAACTACGACCAAATTCCAACATGGATGGTCTCAAAATTTCCTAAAAACATGGATTCTCTACTCTATATGGTAATCTTTATGGTTGTGAACCATTATTCTCAAGAACAACATAGCCCTGAAATTCTTAAGTAATCCCTTCCATAATTATATTTGAAGTGAGCAACAATGACTTAGACAATTTTCAAGGGAACCCCATGTATTCGGAATATCACTTACACATAGATACATCTAATGCTATCAATTAAACTATTCTATCAAATATATTATATGTGGACCAAGTTGCTGTGTTTTTATATTATCACATTGATGGCATCGTGTCCCCTTTATGTTTTTGGAAACCCCGTCATGATTTCCATGTATATCACATTGACCATCCACTCTGGAAACCTCAATGGGGTTGAGATAAAACTGCTAAAACATGGTGCACATCCTTCACATGCTAACGAGTAATGCATTGAGATAGAATCCCTACACTCCCTTCCCCATAACTGGCCAAAATCCTGATTTTGGAGGTCTTGGTGCATCCTTGGCACACAAAGATGTAACTTCAAATGATATCTAAAACACTCCCACAAAACCACCTCCTTCACCATCAAAGGTACCAATATCCATCCTCATAAATTGATAATGTTCTACACACCTTCAAAATATCCTTCATGATCATGTCTTATGGATATATGAGTATGTATGGTCTCACATCTACTATCTCCATGATGAGAATCCATAACTTGTTGTAAAATCAGTGATGTGACATCCATTAATTAATGATATGAAGAACTATTCTTATTTAAGATGAACAACTGCAATAAAGATAACTTCTCTAATGGCACGACAAAAAACTGAGAAAATATCTTCTTTCTAGAGTTTATTAAACTATGTTACCATCCAAAAATGTATATAAAATAATGAAGTTGTAGTCCTAGAGGAACTCTTACCATCACCTTTGTCTTATTTTAATGTCATTCTTATAGAGGATACACTTGACACTATTATGGATGGAGTAAATGATAGACTTCTCTCCCATAATGTAGCAAATTCTAAATCATCATAATGAAGACTAGTACTACTAAATCGCAATTCTAGGTCATGTAGTTCTACTCATGTGTCCTCAATAGGATTTAATAATAGGAAATAAATGCATTATTCTACATTATAACTCAACCGTGTGTGGTCCTTGTTGCATCGCAGAACTGTGTGTACATGACCAAGTCATCTATAAATCTCAATAAGGGAGCTCTCATCAACCTATATCTTTGCTCCTAAAATAAATGTTGGTACCTTTCCATCCTAAAGAAATAAATTCCCTTTCAATTTAATGACATCATGTATGCTTCGAAACTAGAGAATTCATGTACAACCCTCTAATAGTACCCTATAATCCCTTGGAAACTATTTACATGGGTAAAAATATTTTGTGGCACCTCGGAAATCATTACCTCAACCATCATGTGGTTCACTACTTCTCTTATCCATGAGATGTAATTTCCTATAACGTGGAATTCTCAAATAAAAAAACTGACACTTTGGTATCATCCTATAGATATGGTGCTATGGGAGGGTATAAGGCCCGAGCCTTAAACATTACTTAATCTTGAGAGTTTACAAGATTACACCTTTAGGATCTTTTCAGGTTTAGAGTTTTAGAGAATTAGATCGTAAAACATGCATTACATTCCAAATTTAAACAAAGTGGTTACATAAAAGATATTATTCATTTTTCTCATCAATGGAAACATATTTAAAATAAAACATGGATTCTTTCTTGACACTTCCTTGACACTATCATCATATAAGGTACCTTTCCCTTGACCTGTGAAAAACATTTCAAAAACTTGGGATGAGCATAAAAAGCTCATAAGGGATATAAAAATATGGAAAGGAAACATGGGTACATATATACATAAGAATGAAATCATATTTTACCCATAACACATAAGAACTTGAACATACCTCATCAAATCATGAATAAATCATAGAAATCATAAGACATAAAGGTAACTTAAGGCATTCATAACATTCTTACGTAGGGAGTAACCCTCTTGGTTACGTTTTGAATACCCATCATAGTATATTCCCTAAATATCTTCGGATAAACCTTAACGTTTCACTCCTTCTTGTTACCCAATGCATTGGAGAGATATATCGGGCTCACCCACCATTAGTTTATCACGGAACCACTAGTCTTCATAATAATTCCCAAGAACCATAACGTAATCGTATCACATAAAACATACATAAAGGAAACATAACATTTACACATTTCAATCAAAAGATATCAATAAAACACATTGATATAATAAAAAATTTATGAAACCCATTTTCAATACCAAAATAAAAGAAATGTAAAACATGGTATTTATTTTTCTTTTAAAAAACGGAATGGCTTGTATAGGAAGCTGAAACTCAAATACTGGTCACGACGGCGGAGAAGTCGTTGTCACCGCATACGTTCAAAAAAAATTCCCTTTTTTTGTTTAGTAAACGCTTCGTATAAAAATGATTATTTTGAATAAACGTAAAAGTCAAAGTGGTTTATACACCATATAAAATAAGGCTATGTATAAAACAAAATATGCCTCAATGAAAGGAGATTGAGATGAAGTCCCATACCTCATGGTTGACTTGACACCGTCGTTCTTTAATCACCTAAATAATAAACTTGAGTTAATTTCTATTTGTTTAAGAACCTTTTTCAAGTTCATTATTCCTTTTATATCACTTATTGCCATGTCATGAACACTATGTAATTATTTAAGTTAATAATGGTCGTTTTAACGATCATTGGTACTTGAGTCAAAAATAAACCCTTTATAATTACAAGTTTTTCATGTATCCGTTATATCCAGAATGGTATTCATGATGTAGATATCATATATATCATATATATCTAGTAAATTCATGCATTTATAATATTATATAACATTTAGAGGTAAGAAATGAAATCCACCGTTCATGGAGACGGTAAGCCGTACGTACGCATGAACACTGCTTCCATTTCTATTTTGTATTTTACGAAATGGAATCATAATGGTATAAAGTTATATTATAATTACATTGTAATATCATATATAATATCATAACTCCATCCTCTATACGTCCCACATATGATATTAACGAATCAAATCACTTTGAGGGGGTGGTAGTCCGCACTTCCTTAATTGAAGATATCGCGTTTACCCATAATGGAAACCATAAAGGTATGACCAAAATGAAAAATAAAGAAGCTTAAGGAAAACATAAACATATTATATATCATATATAAATATAGTTTCATCTTAATTACACCTTTGAAGGTGTTAAAAGAATGTTGAACAATCATCATTTTGGGAGGCGGAAATTCGCCATCCACAGAAACAGTATCTTCCTTAACCATTAGATGTAGGTGTGTGTAAGTGTTGCTCGAATCCTTCTTATAACAACATCCTAGTATATGTAAGATACTGGTGTTGTTACAAAATAATTTAATTAAAAGAGTTTAGGGGGTTGGAGAAGAAAAATAAAACAAAAGAACACAAGTGAAGACATTACCTTAAAATCGGGTAACTCCCTTTGGTTTGAGATCAAAGGCTTCCTTGGGAAGACTTCTGCCCAATGTGAGGCTTCAAGGATTAAGAGAGGGAAGTGTAGAGACAAAATGGGCAGGGGTTGTCCGAGCCAAAGGCTTTGGAAGTGTGGATAAGGAGGTAGAGGTGGGGGCCTTTTATAATAGGAGAGGAGGGACACTCTTGGAAAGTAAAGAAATGTTACTTTATTTTAAAATGAGTTTCGGATTAAAAATGTCCCAAAATGATATAATTCGAGGGTAAGGTGATAAGGGTTCTAAATACACTCATCAAATAGGTTTTGGACATGTTTAGGTCATATATTTTACATTATCTTTTCATTTTATTCAAATCCTTTTATTAATGAGGTAATCGCTGCATCATCATGATGTCATAAATAATTTAATTTATTTAATTGATAAAAATTATAAAAAATATATCATTATGTAGGAAATAGTTTTAGATTTCTAATTAATATTTATAGTCAAAACTCTTACTTTTATAACCCCATTTAAAAATTTTATTAGTAAAACAACTAATGTTTGTGTCATTTTAATTTTAACTTTAAAGAAAAAGATATTAATGTCATTTTCCTACCAAAGTGGCTCCATGGGGTCCCGAAGTTGACCCATAGCTTGTCTTGGTTGGCCATGACACATCCAATAAGGGTAGGACATGTTTCTAGGTATTTTCATTTTATTATAACATTATTTTTACCTGAAATTACACTAATTACCTCTAATTGCGATTAAAAACTTAAAAGTTACTATTCACCAAAAAATTATTTTAATCTCTTTGTACTACATTTTACTTCTTAATGAAAACCATGTATGTAGGATTTTTGAAAATCAAATCACAGAAGTGGCAAAGTTTCATTTAAACGAAAAATTAGTTTCTTTAACTACCACTTAGTGGTTTCACTATTCATCAAAAATTGATGTTTTTCAGAAAAATACCAAAACTTCACCTTAAGCTATATTTGATATTCTGAATTCAAAAATGATGTCTATTTTAAAAAACTCAAATATTATAATTTACATTAATTAATTTAATAATTAATTCTCGTTGTCATGACAAATAGCATGTTTTTATGAAATAATAAATATCAAAAGATTGACATCAGTTTAAGTCCAATTTCAAAGTGAAATTGATTCCAATGACCAACATTGGATTAAATGGTAAAAATATATTCTAATTTAACTTCAAAACCAATTCAAAAGATAATCTAATCATCTAAATAAATTATATTAAGAAGAGGTTTTGAATTAAAATACAACATTTTTCACTATTCATTAAAAATGAACTTTATTGGAAAAATACCAATAATTCACAAAAAGTGAATTTTGATTTCCCAATCATAAAGAATAAGTTTATTTTGACCAACATATCTTATAAAATTGTCAAAAGATAGATTTAAAAACGGTTTTCCTTCAAAAGGTAGTAAAACAATCTTTTAATGATATTACTGTATTCCAAGCTTAAGATTGGATTTATTCTCATTTTAAGCCTCTAAAACACTATCTAATTTACTAATAGACATAGATAAAAATATCTATTAGTCATTACTTAATTGGGATGTTACATCCTTCCCCCTTTAGAAAATTGCGTCCCTGAAATTTATTTACTTATCGAATAAATGGGGGTGCATTTTCGTCATTGCATTTTCAGATTCCCGTGTTGCCTCTTCCATCATGTGGTTTTTCCACAAAACCTTTACCTGATTAATCAACTTATTCCATAACACATTCTCCATGTGGTCAAGAATCTGGACCGGTTGTTCCTCATAAGATAGGTTCTCTTCCATCTGAACTACCTCTGGACTCAAAACATGAGATGGATCTGGCTTGTACTTTCTCAGCATCGATACATGAAAAAAATTGTGTACCTGAGATAAAATCGGAGGTAAAGCCACTCGGTATGCAACTTATCCAACTCTCTAGAATTTCATATGGTCCAATGAACCTTGGACTCCGCATTCCTTTCTTACCAAATCGCATCACACTTTTCCATGGTGATACATTGAGAAAAACACAATCACCTACCTCAAAAAAGAGATCCTTCCTCATGTTGTCCGCATAACTCTTCTGCCTGCTTTGATCTGTTCTCATGTGTTTCTGTATCAACTAAACTTTTTTGGCCAACTCATCCACCAATTCTGGTCCCATCATCTTCCTTTCACCCACTTCATCCCAAAAAGCTAGAGTTCGACACCACTTCCCATATAACGCCTCAAATGGTGCCATCTGTATACTTGAATGAAAACTGTTATTATATGAAGATTCAACCAAAGAAAGATGTTGGTCCCAACTTCCCTGATAATCCATAGAGCAACAATGTAGCATATCCTCCAATGTCTGAATTGTTCATTATGACTGTCCATCTGACTGTGGATGAAAAGCTGTATTAAAATTTAATTCAGTACCCAACAACTTCTGAAGGCCTTTCCAAAAGTTAGAAGTGAACCTGGGATCACAGTCAGATAAAATGGAGAGGGGAAGTCCATGTAACCTGACTATCTCTTTAAGATACAAACGGGAAAGTTGATCTAGGGAAATAGTGTCTCGTATACCAAGGAAATGAGCAGATTTAGTCAATCGATCAAAAATAACCCAGATTGCATTATTACCTCAAGGGGTCTTCGGAAATCCCACAACGATGTCCATGGATATATTCTCCCATTTCCATTCTAGTACTGGTAAAGGCTGAAGCATCCCTTTCGGTAACTACCACTCTACTTTAACCTGTTGACATGTCAAACACTTCACAGTAAAATCAGCAATATCTCTTTTCCTTCCATCCCACCAGTAATACTTCCGCAGATCTCTGTACATCTTAGTACTGTCAGGATGAACTGAAAACGGAGATCTATGAGCTTCACATAACAACTCTTCCTTCAACTGTGAATCACAAGGCACACACAATCTCTTCCCAAATATCAAAATTCAATCATTATCAATGTTGAATTCAGGCAACTTACCTTTCGGAACCAGCTCTACCTTTTTCTGCAACTCACTGTCTTGCTTCTATGCTTGCTTGATTCTATCTGATAGAGAAGATTTCACTGATACCTGAAACAAAAAAGAAGAACATCTTACACCAACAACATCTATGCCAAAGTTCATCAAATCCTTAACCAAAGGATCACGTTCCAAATGCAACATTTCTAACGAAGCATTACTTTTTCGACTCAAAGCATCAACCACTTTATTTGCTTTTCCCGGATGGTAATGAATTGTACAATCATAATCCTTGATTAATTCTAGCCATCTTCTCTGTCTCATGTTCAATTCATTCTGAGTGAATATATACTTTAAAATTTTGTGATCGGTATATATATCACACTTTACTCCATACAAATGATGCCTCCAAATTTTTAAATCAAAAACAACAGCAGCTAATTACAAATCATGTGTAGTGTAATTTACCTCATGAGTTTTCAACTGTCGTGAAGCATAAGCAATTAGCTGATCATTATGCATTAGGACACAACCATGTCCTTTCAATGAAGCATCACTATAGATAATAAACTCCCCATTCCTGGAAGGTAGTACCAAAACTAGAGCATTCATCAATCTTCTTTTCAATTCCTAAAAACAATCATCACATTGTTTTGTCCAGATAAACATAACACCCTTCCGAGTTAGCTTCGTCATTGGACTCGATAACCGTGAAAAATTTCTAACAAACCTTTGGTAATAGCCTACCAAACCAAGGAAGCTATGAATCTCAGTTACCTCTGTGGGTCTTTCCATTCTTCCACAACCATTGTTTTTTGCAGGATCAACGGTTATCCCATCTTTAGAAATAATGTGACCAAGGAGAGAATTTTGTTGCAACTAAAACTCACACTTTCTCAATTTCCCATACAATTCCTTTTATTTCAAGGTTTTCAAAATAATCCTTAAATGTCTTTCATGCTCCTCTTTACTTATAAAAAATAGCAGAATATCATCAATGAAAACCACCACAAACTTATCTAAGAACTCATGGAATATTCTATTCATTATGTCCATGAATATAGCAGGTGCATTGGTTAGCCCAAAAGGCATTACTACACATTCATAATGGCCATATCTTATACAAAACGCAGATTTCGGAACATCTGCTTCCTTTACCTTCAGCTGATGGAACCCTGATCTCAGGTCAATCTTTGAAAAATACTGATCTCTCTAGAGCTGATCAAACAAATCATCAATATGAGGCAAAGGATATTTGTTTTTAACAGTGATATTATTCAAGGCTCTAAAATCAATTCAAAGTCTCATAGAACCATATTTCTTTTTTACAAATAAAATAAGAGCACCCCATGGTGATGTGCTAGGTCGAATGAAACCTTTCTCTAATAAATCAAGTAATTGCTCCTTCAACTCTAAAAGTTAAATTTGAGCCATTCGACAAGGGGGTTTAGAAATTGGCTTAGCATCATGAACTAAGTCAACAGTAAATTCAACTTCTCGATCTGGTATTATTCTAGGAAACTCCTTAGGATAAACATCAGTATACTCATTTACCACTGGCACATCATTAATCTGAACAGTTCCTTTGTGTTCAAAAATATGTGCAAGGTAACATTCATTTCCATCTTTTACAAGTTTCTCGGCCTCTTGATATGTTATCAACAGCAAGGGTTCATTCTTGTACACAAACTGAAAGTATTTCTGAAAAGAAACTTCTTTAGCTCTACAGTAAATCTTATCATGGTAAATAGAGAGCCAACCCATACCCAGGATAACATAAAACTCTACTAGATGTAGAACAATAAGGTTTAAAAGTAGGTTCTTTCCACAGATATGGATAGGAAGATTCTTATAAATTCTTTTTTCCTCAACATTTCCCTCAGGTGTTTTTACCACAAGTTCAGGAGTAATTTCTTGAGATGGTATTCCCATTTTACTAGAAATGGTTTCAGAGATGAAAGAATGTGTGGACCCCAAATCAAACAACACACTGGAATAATCTGAAAAAAAAATCAAATTACCTGATACAACATCATTTGATGGACCGACATCTGCTGAAGTAGTTGCAAAGGATTTCACCACCCCTTTCTGCTTGTAGTCTAACTTCTTCCCATCACTCAAGGTCTTTTTCGGACACTCGTTTGTATAGTGACCCATCTCATTGCACTTAAAACATTTCACTAACTATAAATATAATTTGTACTTACCATCACCTTGATCTTTTTCAGTGAAATTACGAGCCTTATGTCCCACCTTACCACATCGGTAGCACTTTCCAGAATTCAGAACACATTCCCCAGCATGCCTTTTACCACATTTATCACAAACTGGAAACTTAGTTTTCTTACCATAAGACTTTTTTGAATAATTCTTCCCTTTCTCCTGCCACCTCGGTCTCTTCTTCTGCTGGTTGTTGTAGAACACTTGTTCATCGGCAAACTCCATTTCCACCTTCTCAGCACATCGAACAAGATTTTCATAACTTTTAAACTCATGAGAATCTAATTCCCATATATATTTTGGCTTTAATCCTGATTAAAGATGATTTATTTTACTATCAAGGTCTCGGATAAAATTTGGAGCATACCTTGCCAATCAAGTGAACCTCTATTCATAGGAAGCCACTGAGTCTTCCTCTTGCCTCAATTCTAAGAATTTCTTTTCCATCCTAAGTCAAACAGCCTTAGGATAATACTTCTCAAGAAACATACCTTTAAATTCATCCCAGTCGAGAGTATCAATCTAATCAGCATCCCTGATATTTCTAACCATCGACCACCACTGATCTACTTCACCCTCCAAACGGTAAATAGAAAGACTAACCTTTTGATTGTCTGAACACCCCATGACATCAAAAATCCTCTCCAATTCTTTAATCCACCCATCAGCTTGCACAGGGTCAGATGATACTCTGAATGATGGGGGATGTTGCCTCATCAAATGTTCCACCACTAACATGTTCTTCTGCGGTTGATCTGGCTAATCTCGTGCATGGATTCCACCACTATTTATCACTTGAGACAACTACGCCATTTCTGCAACAAACTATTCAGTACCAATTCCGACCATCTCAGGATGCTGATTCGGAAGGTTATTTCCTTCTGTATGCCTTCCTAGAACTGCTTCCCTGTTTCCTCAATGAAAAACTATTCTGAACAAACATGTCTTAGATGAAGCAACATGGTAATCTTCAAATGCTATATCATTTCAAAAAAAAAATTGGATATTCATTTAACAGAACTATAACTCCTAAAGTTATCTAAACCGACCTCTGATACCAACTACAAGGCCCCAGCCTTAAACATTACTTAATCTTGAGTTATTACAAGATTACACCTTTAGGATCTTTTCTAGTTTAGAGTTTTAGAGAATTAGATCATGAAACATGAATTACATTCCACGTTTAAACAAAGTGGTTACATAAAAGATTGTATTCATTTTTCCCATCAATGGAAACATATTTAAAATAAAACATGGATTCTTTCTTGACACTTCCTTGACACTATCATCATATCGTGTACCTTTCCCTTGACCTGTGAAAAGCATTTCAAAAACTTTTGATGAGCATAAATAGCTCAGTAAGGGATATAAAAATATGGAAAGGAAACATGGGTACATATATACATAAGAATGAAATCATACTTTACCCATAAAACATAAGCACTTTAACATACCACATCAAATCATGAATAAATCATAGAAATCATAGGACAAAAAGGTAACTTGAGGCATTCATAACATTCTTACGTAGGGAGTAACCCTCTTGGTTACGTTTGGAATACCCATCATAGTATATTCCCTAAATCTCTTCGGAGAAACCATAACGTTTCACTCCTTAGCATTACCCAATGCATTGGAGAGCTATATCGGGCTCACCCGCCTTTAGTTTATCATGGAACCACCCGTCTTCATAATAATGCCCAAGAACCACAACATAATCGTATCACATAAAACATACATAAAGGAAACATAACATTTGAACATTTCAATCACAAGATATCAATAAAACACATTGATATAATAAAAACATTATAAAAACCATTTTCAATACCAAAATAAAAGAAAATTAAAATAGGGTATTTATTTTTTTTAAATAGTATGACCTGTAGAGGAAGCCGAAACTCAAATAATGGTCACAGCGGTGGAGAAGTCGTTGTCGCCGCATACGTACGACAAAAACATTCCCTTTTGTCTTTTATTAAAATATTTGTATAAAAAATATTCCTTTGGAATAAACGTAAAAGTTAAAGGGGTTTATACACCGTATAAAATAAGGTTGTGTATAAAACAAAATATGCCTCAATGAAAGGAGATTGAGACGAAGTCCCATACCTCAGGTCCGACTTGACTCAGTCATCCTTTAATCTCTTGAATAATAAACTTGAGTTAATTTGTACGTGTTGAAGAACCTTTTTCAAGTTCATTATTCATTTTATATCACTTATTTCCATTTCATGAACACTATGTAATTATTTAAGTTAATAACGGTCGTTTTAATGATCATTGGTACTTGAGTCAAAAATAAACCCTTTATAATTAAAAGTTGTTCATGTATCCATTATATCTATAATGGTATTCATGATTTAGATATCATATATATCATATATATCCAGTACATTAATGAATTCATAATATTATATAACATTTAGAGGTAAGAAATGAAACGCACCGTTCATGGAGATGTTAAGCCGTACGTGCGCATGAACGCTGCTTCAATTTCTATTTCGTATTTTATGAAATGGAATCATAATGATATAAAGGAATATTATAATTCCAGTGTAATATCATATATAATATCATAACTCCATCCTTTATATGTCCCACATATGGTATTAACGAATCAAATCACTTTGAGGGGGCGGTAGTCCGCACATCGTTAAATGAAGATATCGCATTTAACCATAATGGAAACCATAAAGGTATGACAAAAATTAAAAATACAGAAGCTTAAGTAAAATATAAACATATTATATATCATATATAAATATAGTGTCATATTAATGCCACCTTTGATGGTGTTAAAAGAATGTTGAACAATCATCGTTCCGGGAGGCAGAAATTCGCCATCCATGGAAACTGTATCTTCTTTAACCATTAGATTTAGGTGTGTCTAAGTGTAGCTCGAATACTTCTTATAACAACATCCTAGAGTATGAAAGATACTGTTTTTCTTATAAAATAAATGAATAAAAAGATTTTAGGGGGTTGGAGAAGCAAAATAAAACAAAAGAACACAAGTGAAGACATTACCTTAAAATCGGGTAACTCCCTTTGGTTTGAGCTCAAAGGCTTCCTTGGGAAGAATTATGCCCAAAGTGAGGATTCAAGGAGTAAGAGAGGGAAGTGGAGAGACAAAATTGGCAGTGGTTGGACGAGCCAAAGTCTTTGGATGTGTGGTTAAGGAGGTATAGGTGGGGGCCATTTATAAGAGGAGAGGAGGGGAACTCTTGGAATGTAAAGAAATGTTACTTTATTTTAAAATGTGTTTTGGATTAAAAAGGTCCCAAATAGATATAATTCGAGGGTAAGGTGATAAGGTTTCGAAATCCACCCATCCAATAGGTTTTGTACATGTTTAGGTCATATATGTTACATTATCATTTCATTTTATTTAAATCCTTTATTTATGAGGTAATCGCGGCATCATCATGAAGTCATAAATAATTTAATTTATTTATTGTCTAAAAATTATAAAAAAGATATAATGATGTATGAAATCATTTTAGCTTTCTAATTAATATTTATAGTCAAAAATATGACTTGTCTATCCTCATTTAAAAATTGTTTTAGTAAAACAACTCATGTTTGTGTCATTTTAATTTTAACATTAAATAAAAAGATATTAATGTCATTTTCCTAACAAAGTGGCTCCATGGGGTACCCATTTTGACCCATAGCTTTTCTTGGTCGGCCATGACACATACAATAAGGATAGGACATGTGTCTCGGTATTTTTATTTTATTATAACATTATTTTTACCTTAAATTACACTAATTACATCTAATCGCGATTAAAAACTTAAAAGTTACTATTCACCAAAAACTTATTTTTATCTCATTGAACCAAATTTTACGTCTTAATGACAACCATGTATGTCGTATTTTTGAAAATCAAATCACAGAAGTGGCAAAGTTTCATTTAAACGAAAAATCAGTTTCTTTAACTACAACTTAGTGGTTTCACTATTCATCAAAAATTGATGTTTTTCAGAAAAATACCAAAACGTCACCCTAAGCTATACTTGATATTCTGAATTCAAAAATGATGTCTATTTTACAAAATTCAAATCATAAAAGTTACAGTAATTAATTTAATAATTAATTCCCGTTGTCATGACAAATAGCGTGTTTTTATGAAACATTAATTATCAAAAGATTGACACCAGTTTAAGTCCAATTTCAAAGTGAAATTGATTCCAATGACCACCATTGGATTAAATGGTAAAAATATATTATAATTTCACTTCAAAACCAATTAAAAAGATAATATTATAATATAAATAAATTAGATTAAAAAGTGGTTTTGAATTAAAATACAACAGTTTTCACTATTCATTAAATAATGAACTTTAACGGAAAAATACCAAAAATTCACACAAAGTAAATTTTCATGTCAATATCATAAAGAATAAGTTTATTTTGACAAACATAACTTATAAAATTGACAAAAGATAGATTTAAAAATGGATTGCCATCAAAAGGCATTAAAACAATATTTTAAAAATATTAGTGTATTCCATGCTTAAGATTGGATTTATTCTCATTTTAAGCCTCTAAAACACTATCTAATTAACTTATAGACATAGATAAAAATATATATTATTCATTACTTACTTGGGATGTTATAGAAGGTGTCTAAAACCATCCTCAAGTGTCTCACATGTTACTACTTAGATGATGAATAGACTATGATTATTTGATGAATACTACCATGAATTAGTCTAACAAGGGTAAAAAGATCTAGATTGGGTGTCCCATAAACATTGTTGGGTCATCCTCCAAGTTTAATGACATTACCGTGTACTCATAGCGACTGTAGGAATTTATAAATGTCATATTTGGCATATCCTCATTTTGTAATCAATGCTGATGATACTAGATACATGTTAAATCTATGAGAACATTCCCATAATTGGAAACTAGGACTACCCCAAGTTTCTTGGATAAAATGTTGTTATATTTACCACAAAATGGTTTATACCAATAGTTTTGGAAGAAATATTTGTATAACATCAAATAAATGACCCAAGAAATATGGATTTTCGAGAACTATTTGTATATCTAATGTCTATACAAATAATAATCCTCAAACTATTAGTATGGACTCCATTAAATTCTCACATACCAATGGTTCTTACAAAACCATTTGTATGGGTCCCAAAATTATAAATACCTATACCAATGATTTGGAAAACCATTGGTATAGGAAATTTGATTTTTATTAATTATTTTGTTAAATATTTTTGAACAAATCATGAATTATTTTACTTATAAATATTCATATACATATTTATCAAATTATGTTTCAAAAAAAACATTGTAGATTAGTGGTACGGAAGTTGAGTAATAAGTCGGAGGTCTATTGATAAAAAGAATTCTGATTTTATTGAATTACCTATACCAATAGTTTTGAAACCCATTGTAATATTCAATTCTAATCACATATCCCACGAGTTTGGAAACACTCGGTATAGTCACCTATAACAACTATTGCCCAAAACTGTTGGTATTGGTATATACAGACGCCATGGTAGCCATGGGTCATCCAAACCATTTTTATAACCTATAACAATAGTATTGGTACCTACACCAATAGTTTCAAACAAATTGTATATGTCCAGTTTACAGTTCCGTCCCTCCCAAATCAACATATCAAATATGTCACGATCCACATTAGTGGATACTTATACATCACAGTCACATGATTCAAGCATTGGTAATCAAGATATAACTTTAATATTCTATCCATAATCTTGTAAAGAAACATTGGTGTCTCGTTAGGGGAATCATTGAGCCTCAAAAATCCCTTCATCTCCATTTCCTCAAACAACACCCTCATCTATCAAAGCACTACATGATCCTTCTGATATGTTGGTTCATATATTTTTTCATCTTGGGATTCATGTTTTTGAAGGATTCTAGATCTCAGCGTGGAGGTAAACCAGGTTTGTCCTCAATAACAACATCCTAAAAATCAACCACCACCCTATGGAATAGATATCTAAAATATTCTACAACCTTAACAGTGATGTTATCCATCTGATGAGTAATATGATTAACTCTTCTATGTTGGTGCTAATATTGTAGGGCTAATGTGTCATTTTCACCCACAATAGAAAACATCACTTTGTCACTATGGAAAAAACACAGTCATCACCTAAGATTGAAAATATTGGATTTATCTATAGATAGTCAATTCATACATATTATGATGACATATAGCCTCATTTCGGCAACAAATATATCCTATAAAAAACAATTAGCTATAATAATCATATCACACAGTCCTAAAAAGTGTAGAATCTTTGAGTCACCACCTATCAGGGTCTCTTATCGCAAGGTTTGATCCAATTGATCTATTGAAATATGTATGTTTCGAAAAATATATTTGGAAGGAACGGAATGGATGGAACATATCTCTATCAACACTAGAGATATAGTAGAAAAAACACAGATCATACCTTGTATCATCATTAGAGCCTTAGGGTCTTAGGATTATTTAGCATGTAGTTGGCCTCATCCTCTCCCACCAACTCCCTGAGCTGGCATGGACCATCTGAAGGTGGTGGGGTTAACATGTTGAACTATTGGCCACCACTTTATACGCCGTTGGCACATATTCCATGTCATTCTCCATGTGGATCGCCATTATCAAATATAAATTTTATCATGGTGGTCCCTCGACCTTTAAATGATCAACTAGACGACGTGTCAAACAATCTCAATACATTTTTCCCTCCTATCATATAAGACAAAATGTATCTCCATCATCGGATTTGTTCCACCCAATGGCCTCTAAACATCTATCCGCGAATCCTGTGAAATCCTCCTAAACCATATGACATTCATGGATACCTGTAATTGTAATCGTATACCTACTACTGGGGTCTCAACTACAAGGTGCCCACTACTAGCTCCCACTACCGATGTATACTGATCTAGAAATATATCTAGAAACAAGGATCTCTCGAGAATAACATTATATGAAAAATAAAAGGGGGTACCACTGAATCCCTGACATCCTGAAACAAGCCCTGCTCAAATGTTTGGGCTCTGAAGAACTGATGTTGCACTATATCGATGGAGTAACATGATAGATTAGAAAACATCTCTATGTAATACATGATGACCACATATCCCTTTGGTAGTTCTATAATCTCATTTATTTTAACCTATCAGAACATGGCTAGTTAGAACACCTTCATTATGAGATGCTCATATTCCATCCTAGAGGCAGATCCCTCTTATGTGACTGAGTCAGGAAGCACCAACAATTCATTGTAGAGTCCTAAATAATACACTCCATGAGAACTTCCATAAAAACTCCAGGAAACCTCATAATATTAAACATGATAGTTTCCACCTCTATCTTGTCCTAAATCACCTCGGGGTCTTGTTCACCCTGAAACCTATGAGTTCACCGCTTATGAAAGTCATGAAATAAACTGATTATATGTTCATCAACATCTGGTACTACCGACTCTATCTTCTTCTTAACAGGTTGTGAATAATTAGTAAATAATCCAGAGGTTCTATATCTGGTACAAGCCCCTGTACTGAGGCTTCATCACTATGCTGATCATCCACATGATCATGTAGTGGAATCCTATCTAGCTAGCTGCATCGAGGCATCTAGATATTAAAACATAATGTATAACTATCAAAATAGTATATCTATGGTGGTTACTAAAGAATAACATTAAAAACCCCATTCTTATATAAATCGTGGACCAAAAAATTTCCTTACAACCAATTTATACATGTACCAAATCAAAAGGATGGTGATCAGACACCTGGTGTATGGAAACATAATCCACCACACCAGCACTATAGTCTTTGGACTAAATGTCGAACATGATACCCTAAATAACATTTCCCTAGACTAAAGTCCCCAAATCTAGTCCTATTGTAGATTCGAGTCCTATAATACAACTATTTCATTACCCAAACACCTAAAGACCAACCCATCACTACCCCAAGTCCACCTTCAATAGGTCATGGGATCACGACCGGTACTGAGTAGAAAATTCCCACCAATGGGGGGAATTAACCAAATGTACATATACACATGTACACATATTAAATCCCATAGAATTATGAAATTTAAAAAAATAGGAACAATTTATTCATACATCTATGATCCAAATTTATTATATGCTAGAAAAATCATTAAATGCAGAAGAAGTGCCCAAATACAAGCCTTACCAAAAAAATAAAAAAAATTACAAAGTTATCCTTGGGTGAGGACTAAGTCCAAAGTATTATCTTTGTAAAACACCATGGTGTTTCACACTCTAAATACTATCCACCCACTCCAGGTCCTCCAATGACACAATCAAAAGGGTAGTTGTCTTTATAATATATGACACATGCTGTAAAATTTCATGAATGTGTGAATAGATGAATACTCCTTGGGACCACCTAAAAACACTAAACATAAATCAGCTATTATATTGCTATAAATACAAGAAATAACAATCAATTTATTACATAATCAACCAGATATATTAAAAAAAATACACCACACCACTAGGTGGTCAGAATTAACTACAAGCCACAAGATTCTACTCAGTGAAATGCTCATCCAAGGATAATCTACCCCACAAGCCTTGCAATCATCAAAGATGATCGACGAAGAGGTCTATCTCATTAGGCCCCCAAGTAAAATATCACTAGTATAAATATACAATGACACACAAATAGGGGGTTATGTCTAGAACTGTCGGGCGATACCACAAAACCAATCTGGATTAAAATTCTAAATAGGGAATCCTATGTAAAAAATAACACAAACCCAATAAATATGGTCAGAAAGATGTTCAATAAATCTCATACCAAAGGTGTAATACCTCAAGCTTCCACGTTATGTTTTCTTTTGAATAATGTAATAGTTTGTGTTGTACGCAACGTGGAGTTTTAACACACCACAACTAATCAAAGTAGCTGATAGGGATAATAACACCTTATTTTTGATATTTTATAATTTTTATTTTTCAAAATGAAATTTATTTTGGGATTCATAATATCATAATTATCTTAGGGTTAATTTTTTTTATTTCTCTAAAAATATTCAATTTTTGATGAATAGTAAAAAAACACTGCGTTATTGATTAAAACTGACATTTTATTTAAATAATTATTTATTCTATTTATATTTATATTTGGTAAAAATAGATACATAATACTTATATATGTTTAATATAATTCATTGGAGTAATTTTATTATAATGTTATACATATAAATTTTTATTGAACTTTTTACCGTCTTATAACCACCTTTTAGGAGCATTTGAAAAAATGCATAAAAAATAATTTTTCTACTTTTGTGTTTTGAATTTCAAAAATCTGAGAGATAGTGTTGACATCATTAAGTATAATGTGGTTCGATAAGATGAAAATGATTTTTGTGAATAGTTACTTTTGTCTTTTATTTTCCACGGTGAAAAGTAAAAAGGGTAATTAATGGTAAATATTATATTATAATTATCTAAAACATGTCCTAATTAAATTTGATATGTTGTTTTGGACCAAAATAAACTCTAAGAATAAAATGTGATCCTTTTGGACTAGTTGGATTAGATTAGAAAAAATTTATTATTATTTTATTTCAAGAAGATTTAAAAGTGTCAAATTCAATGTTTAATAACTAAAACATTTTCAATATATGGTAATGAATAATATAAATTCTACTATAAAAATTCATTAAAAATCTAAAAAAATTTCCTATATAATGGTATTTAATTTATAATATTTAAATTGTAAATAATTAAATTTATTTATTATACAATTATGATTCTGTAATTTCCTTATTAATGAATTATTAAAATAATGGATTTTATAATTATCTAAAAAATTGTAAATTGAGACTTTTGATGAATTAAAATATTTTTATAGCTTAATATGACATTTTTTTATTGAATTATTATTTTTTGATGTGATAAAGTTTTTATGACTTTCACAAAAACAAAATACAAAATAGTGTCAAAATTGACGAAAAAAATTTTCTAAAACAAATAGTATATTATAATTTGTTATAGTAATCCAAAAAATAAAAGGTTTGGAGAAAAAACTTATATAAGGGTTTATATATAAAAAATGAACCACATGGGGTTCACTTTCCATTTTATTGTAATATTATTAACTATTTATTATAATAATACAAGAATACATGGTAAAAGTTAATGTATTTAACAAATAGTTAAATCTAAATGATAATTTTAATATAGTGACATAAAACTGTCTAAAACCTATTTTTTTGCATTTTTTATAGCCATCACAACTTCAGCCTCGTAATAAATCATTTTGGAGGCATTATAATCCATATATGATTGTATAATAAAATTATATTTCATGTTTTTTCTAAAGTGACCCTCATCACTCTTATTAAAAGGTACATCCCCTTATCTCAACATCCCACATCAAAAGCCTTTTGGCTTGTCCAGCCCCAGCCCAAATACCTTCCAATATACACTATAATTAACCTATATTCCATACTTGGATCATAATTCTAACATAGGATTCCTTTTGATCAAATACAATTGAAACAACCAAAGATGAGGTAATAATTTTACAACCTCTTTCAATGTTCTTTTCTTTTTCCACTTTATATTTCCATATTATTACCATACCAAAATTATTATTCAAATGCCTTATACATTAATTGATGTCATTATAAATATGGTTAACCCATATTCATTATTCTACCTATCCTATGAATGACAAGTCCCTATACGTACGTACATATGGCTTACTGCCCCCACGTCGTGGTGCAGTTTGTTATTCAGGAACATAATTATTTGGATGGGTATAAAAATAATTATAACTAATGTTAATAAAATATAAAACATGTTAAATATTATTTTTATATGATATAACATCAATTTACATATGATTTCATCATCAATAGAATGATATTGTCACTCATCCATAAGTACGGATTATCGTCTCCATGAAGGCAATGGAATTCATCCCCAATCATAACCATTGAATAATAAATTTTATTTTATGATTAAAAAAATAATGTTTAAGAACATAATATCATTTTTTATGTGAATAAAATACATCGTGTCCATAACAAACAAGGGATTCGTAAACAAGCATATAATTGAAAATGAATTAGTTAACACCCAAAACAATGATACTACCCAAATATTAACAACAATGCAATATTAGAAGATCATATATGATATCGTATTTATGTATGTGGTTCTTGTAAATTAAATAAAAATGATTTAACAATTATATAGTAGGTTAATTTGCCATCTACCAAGGAAAAGTAAAATGTAAGGGTTAATTCTACAATCTCTTTATTTTCTGTGGTTGTTTATACATTAGTATCTACTGGGACGTCGTTGGAACCCACATCCGTGTTTCATAAAAATGTATTTAAAAATATTTTTCCCTTGAATATTGGTTAAATTTATTTATACCCTTGTTTGAAATTTTATAAGGGTTTTATCAAAGAATCTTTTTGTCATCTTCTGAATAAGGGTTTTTACGTTCTTTTCGAAAAAATAAATGAAAGAATGGTTTTTTACATATAAGGAGGGTGTTGATATTTTCTACCATTATGACACCTTTGAAGATTACCTTACAACATTATGAGAATATATCCAAAATAAATGTTTTCTTTTATAATTATGTGACTTTTAAATTATTTCAAAAAATAAATAGGTATTTCTACAAAATAGTTTTCATTTCATCTATGTCAACATCGTTTGATGGATTTTAAAAATTTTTGAAGTTGTCCTACTATGATTCAAATCTTCCATATTATATTTAATGTTTTGTGATATGTTTGACTATGGATATGTTATTTTTATACCATTTGTTGCTTCTGGATAATGTATTGACATTTCTTATGCGAGTTTTAATACAAATGTTTGGGTTATGTTTAATCCTTTTCATACGAGGAATGCTTTGGACATAGTAAGTGATCGGTGAATCCCACTATAGATCCATGATTCCAAGGTTAGTCTCATGAGACCAACTGGTGTCTTGTGATGAGACCTTGAAAAATATTATTTGTAGTCTTGGTACGAAGGCTTGACTGTGTGGTTATGAAGTATATAATTATGCATATCATCATTAAAAAATTGGATATTAATATTGCATGTGATTATACAACTATTAATATATCCATGTGAATAAAAAATGGAATTATTTGATTTATATTTTCCATTTTTTGCTAAATATTACATTTAATAAGTTTATGTTTTTTTATACATTAGATTAAATGTTTATACTTATTTATGAAAGTTTACACTATATTTTTATCGTTACTGAGCATTTAAACTCACTAGTTTATATATTTTGTTTTTTCCAGGATGTGAAGATGTATTTTGTGGTTGACCTGCAGGGATAGTCTAAGGGATATAAGTGTGATAAAAGGGGATGAAAATTTTGTCATTGTATTTATTTCATGATGTAATGTAAAACATCTGTATGTATCTAGTACATAAAATGATACTAAACTAATCAGTCTTTCATGATTTGATCACTTGTGATCATGCCAATGTTATCAAATATTTCACCGATTCTTGGTAACTAGGGTTGGGGAGTTATAGTTGGTATTAAAGGAAGTATAGTACAAACCTTGGAATCTAGATTTAAAAAACTTTGATTTGAGGAGATTATGCTAAGATAGATATTGAAGATTAGTATATAATAATTTCAAGGAATTTGGGTAATGTAGAGATTTTGGGTATTTTTGAAGCAATACATCCCTATTTGGATAGAAGCATATAGAGCCAGCTCTGGCACAAAGGTACCTAGAAGTGAAAACTCCAACAAAGAGGTTTGGGCTTGACCTAGGGTATCCTGGTACCCGACAACATGCCTTGTTGAAGTCTTCGTTACAACACTTAGAGGGGATATGCTTAAGATAATTCACATTTTCTTTAAAATCAACTATAAATGATTTAGGAGTATATAAATCCTCATAGAATTTATTTTGTTATTATGGATTATATCCATAAACTGTTAAATTTATGATAATTTTTTTACATGATTGGAAATATATATTGAAATTCATAATCTAATCTTGTGTATTCCATTATTTTGAAATGGCGCCTAGTGGAAGTAAGGGAAACTGTATCGATGCATGTAATCCATGAATGAATTTCCCTCATACTCTAGATAATTATAATAGAACTGGGGTTGCAACTGGTGCTAGTTATCTTATCATTATACCGGGATTAATCACTCATCATATGAAAAATAACCTTACATGTATGGAGATTACTTATCCAAAACGCAGAGGATCGATGTTAGACAGCTCCATGAGGCAACGACCACCATCATTTAATGGGACTACCAATCTACGGGTAGCTGAGCAGTGGATATGTTCCTTAGATAAAATATTTCATGCTTTGTTGAGTTGGGATAGGGAAAAAGTTGTCATGGTAATTTATCTCCACATGGGAGATGCATATCAATGGTTATCATTATTACAAAACACAAAGGAAGATGAATATGTATCAAATATGTAAAGGATGTATTTTAAAGATATTTTCTTAGAAAAGTAATTTCTTCGTGGCCATCGAGCGGATGTTGAAAAACAATCTCTGAGTATGAGGAAAATGGAGGATGAAAATGTTGAAATGTGTGAGGATATCTTTACAAGGTTAAAAAGGCATACAATAGATTATATGTCTAACCCAAAGAGTAATGTCGATTAATTATTTGATGGGTTAAAACCATTTCTTCATCGAGAATTAGTCTCCCAATCCATCTATCCAATCATAGATGTTGTCCCATGTACTATCAAGGTAGAAAATGAATTCTCTACGTCATAAAACTTTAAAGAAAATAAATAGAGGAATAGATCTGTTGAACACTCTAGAAATGGAAATAAAGGAAAGAAGGGAAAAGTTGAATATCCATCCTACAGTAAACATGAGAGAAACACCATAGTACTTGCTTGAAAGGAATGAGATTCTAATACAAGTGTGGTGAAAAAGGTCTCCAAGATCGTGATTGCAAGGGAATGAAAGAGATTATCAATGTTGAACACTGCAATTTTGGATAAAAGAAACATTATGAAAATGAATGTCCTATGTGGAAAGGAAACATACCTTAGAAATAGACAAGGGAGAAAAGACAAGTTTATGTGATCACTACTACTGAGGTTGATGCTCTAAACGTCATGATAGATGTTATTTAATGGTTTCCTCGAGTTTAGACAATGATTTATTATATTCTAGATTATCACATTATTTTATATCTTCATATTTTTCTATGAAAATTAGATATTTAAAATTTCATTTAACAAGGGACTTTTCAGTCAATACTTTTATGGGAAGTATCATTGCAACAGAGTTTTGTGAATTAGTTACCATTAGGGCATATAGATGTTCTGTATCTGATGATCTCATCATCATACCTATGATTAAATTTGATAAAATCCTTAGAATAGATTGGAATTCAAACAATGATGTGAAAATTTATTGTTAAAAGAATAAGGTTACAATTTTTGATGATGATAAGGAGTACCTTATCTACACAACAGAAATCTCACAACCTTATTCTTATCTAGATCCTACCTTAGTAGATCTATTAAATAAAATTATTAGGGATGAAGAGAATGATATAAACATGGGTGAAGAAAGTAATGATAAAATAGAGGACGCATATATTATACAATTATATGTTGATGTGTTTCCGGATGATTTAGCAGGACATCCTCCAGAAAGGGATATTGAGTTTTACATTGACATAATTCTGAGTTTAAGACCCATATTGATAACCCCTGATAGAATGGGCTCTGTGGAATTAGTAAAACTATGGAAAGAACTAGAGGAATTGAGTAATAAGGGATTAAATCTCTCTAGTTTTTCTCATTGGGGACCCCCACTTCTTTTTGTTAATAAAAATATGGATATATGAGATTTTTCATTGATTACAAGGAGATCAATGCTATAACAATAAATAGCATGTATCCCTTACCTCCAATTGATGAGTTATTTGACCAAATTAAGGGAGCTCAATATATTTCAAAGACTGACCTTTGATCTGGATATCATCAGATGTTTGTGGAGAAGGAAGACATTCTGAAAACATCATTTCAAACTAGTTATAGACATTATTAGATTAATTTTATTTCTTTTATACTAACTAATGCACCCTTTATTTTCATGGATATAACAAATAGAGTTTTCAATTAATATCTTTATGACTATGTATTAGTATTTATTGATGAAATCCAAGAATACTAAAAAATGTAAGAAGATATTTAAAATCATATGGGCACTATTCTAAAACCCCTCAGAATAAATGAATTATATGTTATGTTTAGGAAGTGTGAATTCTGGCAACATGAAATTTCTTTTCATGGCCATATTGTCTCTAAGTATGGAATCAATGTTGATCATTCTAACACAATATCAATATAAGAATGTCCAGCAATGATGTGTATACCTATGGTATGTAGGTTTATTTGTTTAACAGGTTATTATTGACATTTCATCTAGAATTTATCCCAACAAGCTAACCCATTAACCAGGCTCACACATAAAGGGGTTAAATTTATTTTTACAAAAGAGTGTGAAGAATGTCGAGATGAACTGAAGAGAAGATTAATCACTTCTACGATCATGACTATACCTTTGAGGAATGATGGTTTTGTTATTTATAGTGATGCTTCAAATAAAGGACTTGGTTGTTTCTTTATGAAAAATTATAGTGTTATTTCATATGCACCACACCGGCTAAAATTCATTAAAAAAACAATACCACGGATGATCTTGATTTATCCATCGTGATCATTGCTTTGACGATTTGGAGGCTCTATATCTATGGTGAAAATTGTGAGATATATATCGATCATAGGAGGTTGAAGTATATTTTCTCACAATGAGAACACAACATGAGGTAAAGATGATGGCTCGAGCTACTCAGGGATTATGATTGAAATATACACTACCACCCGAGGAATGAAAATAAGGTGTAAAATTATTTAAGAAGAAAAGATGATGGATTTTTAAACAAGATGAGAGATGAAAGGGATCCTATATTCATGGATCTAGTAATGATGAATATGGGAATAACCCTAAAAGGTGAAACATCATTACTTTTTCAAAAGGTCTCCAAACCAACTTAACTAGGAGGTATAAAGAGTTCTTAGACTGATGATGAGATGTTTAAAAAGAAAATTAAATCTATGAATAATGGGAGATTGATAAATTTCAATTATGAATATGGGATTTTGAAATTTGGGAAGAGACTTTTTGTTCTTAAAATAAATTATCTAAAAAGGGAATTGTTGGATGATGTTGATAGCTCTAATTTCTCTAAACACACTAGTTGAACTAAAATGTATAGAGATTTGAAGGAGCATTTTTGGTGAGACAACATGAATAGAGATATTTCTGATTATTTGTTTGGATATATTGTTTGTAAACAAGAGAAAACTATAAGACAATATCCTAGAGGATTCAGTCAACCTCTTCTCATACCTGAGTACAAATGGTATCATATTATGATGTAATTTCTCATTGTACTACCAAAGACTCCTTGAAGGAATGATGCAATATGAGTCATTGTTGATTTCCTTACCAATTGATCCAATTTTCATTCTATAAGAGAAGATTTACCACATGAACATTTTACAAGACTATATATTAATGTCGTTTTAAGACTTTATGGAGTACCCCTATTGATTGATTCTGATAGTGATCCCCGTTTTACATCACGATTTTGGAATAAAATTTAAAAGGCCTTAGAAACAAAACATCGTTTGAGAAATGCCTACCACCATCAAAATAATATACAATCAGAACCGACTATTCTATCCTTAGAAGACATGTTGAGATCATGCTCATTTGATTTTCAAGGTATGTGGGATCAGTATTTACTTCTGGCATAATTATCCTAAAATAATAGCTTCTAGTTAAGTATTCAAATGGAACTATATAAAATGTTATATGGAAACAGATTTCGCACGCCAACATGTTGGGATGATGTTGGTGAATGAAAAATAATAGGCCCCGAACTTGTTGAGTATACAATAGAAAAGATGAAGGTTATTCAAACCCACATCAAATTAGTTCAAAGTATAAAAAAGTGATATACCGAAAACCAAAGGAGGGATTTGTAATTTCAAGTAAGAGATAATGTTTTCTTGAAGGTACCTCTATGGAAGGGTTTTATATGTTTTTGGTAAGACTGGTATGGTACATAGGACCATTAAAAATTCAAGAATTAATTGATGGTGTAGCTTATCGGTTGGCAATGCCACCGTGTCTCTCCAAAGTTCATGATGTGACCCACGTATCATTGTTGAGAAAATACATTCCTGACATAACACATGTACTCAACTTTAAAGAAATATAAATGAAACCTCAAATATCTTAATGCGAAAATCCAATAATAATTCTTAATACTAGAGAACAATTATTGAGAAACCGGGTGAATAATCTGGTAAAAGTTCTATGGAGAAACCATAAGATGGATGAGGCAACGTGGGAACCTGTGGAACTAATGATGAAGAACGACCTGAATCTTTTTTCACAGTAGTATTTTAGATATTTTTAGGATGAAATTATTTGAAGGGGTTGAGAATATAACGCCCCAAACATCAAAAATATGTTTCCCATTAAATAATGCAATAACATGCATTGTACACAACTAGGAGTTTTAACACACCATGACCAATCAATAATCCATTACGAATATTAATACGCACATTATGAAATTTTATAAATTTTACTTTTAAAAATGGACTTCAAATTTGGATTTCAAATATCAAAATTAGCTTAGGGTGAATTTTTTGTATTTTTCTAAAAACATTCAATTGTTGATGAATAGTTACAAAACACTGTGTTATTGTTTAAAACTGACTTTTTATATTAAAAAATAGTTATTTTATTTAAATTTATATTAGGTAAAAATAGATACATATTACATATACATGTTCAATTTAATTTATTTGAGTAATTTTATTAATATATCATATATATATATTTAGTTTTATTGAACTTTTTACTGTCTTTTATCCACAATATAAGTGCATTTCAAAATTTTCATAAAACTTATTTTTACAGATTCTGTGAGTTGAATTTCAAAAATCCGAGAGTTATATTTGACATTAGTAACGAAAATTTTGTTCAATAAGATGAAAATACGTTTTGGTGAAAAGTAACTTTTCACTTCTATTTACCATGGAAAAAAGTAAATATTGTAATGAAAGGTAAAAATGAAATTATAATTACCCTAACACATATCCTAATTGAATTTGATATGTGTTATTCGACCAAAATCTACCCTTGGAATAAAATACAATCCTTTTTTCAACTTAGATTAGATTAGGACATTTATTATTGTTTTATTTCACGATGAGTTAAAAGTGTTACATTAAATGTTTAATAACAAAATAATTTTTAAAATAGGGTTATAGATAAGATAAATTATACTATAAAAATTAATTATAAATATTATAATATATCCAACATTATGGTATTCTATTTATAATTTTTAGATATTAAATAATTAAATTTATTTATGATATAATGATGATGCATTAATTACCTTATTAATGAATGATAAAATATTTGTATTATAAGTATCCAAATAAATGAAAAATGGGACTTTTTATTAATTTAACTAATTTTATAGGTTAATATTACATTTTATAATTGATTAAATTTTTTTTGAAGTTATAATGTTTTTTTTCCTTTCAGAAAACAAAGAACCAAATAGTGTCAAAATTGACATAAATCAGTTTTTAAAACAAATACTATATTAATAATTGATATAATATTCCTAAAAATATAAAAATCAACCAAAGGACTTAGATAAGGTTATATATATCAATAATGAACCACATTGGGTTCTCTTAAATTTTCATAGTAATATTATTATCCATTTATAATAATAATATAAGAATACACTGTAAAAGATAAACTATTTAACTAATAATTAAATATAAAAGATAAATTTAATGTAGTAACCTAGACAAATATAAAACATATTGGTTGAGAGATTTTAAAATGGTTCCCACTTTATTTTTTAAATAAATCATTTTGGATCCCTTAAAAATAGAATATGATTGTATAATAAAAAAATATTTCATGCTTTTTCTAAAGTGACCCTCACCTCTCCTATAAAAAGGTAAGTCCCCTTATATTATAATCACACCACATAGCCATTTGTCTTAGCCAACCCTTGTCCAAATATCCTCCCAACTACCCTCCCTTTTACCTAGTGTACTTACATTGGTCATTAAGCCAACCTATGGATCCCTTTTGATCAAATAAAAATAAAATGTCCGAAGAAGAGGTAATAATGTCACCACCTCTTTCAAAGTTATTTTATTTTTTCACTTCTTATTTATTTTTTATAACCATAAATAAATAACAACTCCAGTGCCTTATACATATGGTGATGTTATTATAAATATGGTACAACCATATTCATTATTATATCCATCCTATGAACTATAAGTCATCGTACGTGCGTACGTATGGATTACCGTCTTCATGTGGTGGTGAAGTTTGTTATTCAAACACATATTTATTGGGATGGGTATAATAATGAGTATAACTAGTGTAAATAATAAATATAACATGTTAAGGATTCTTTATATTTGATATAACATCCAATTACAAATGATTTCACCATCAATAGTATGGTATTGTCGCTCATGCATATGTTCGGAATACAGTCTCCCCGAACGTGAGGAGATTACTTCCCCATCGTAACCATTCAAGAATAAATTTAATTTTATAACTAAAAAAATAATGTTTAATAACCAAATATAAATATATATATGAATAAAATACATCTTCTCAATAATAAACATGGATTACGTATGTAACACCCCGATATTTTATGAAAAATATTATTTTAATTTCATTAATGTCTTTTGTTGTATTCTACACCAAGATTACCTTGCGCTATACGCAACACCGTATTAGCTTGCAGTATAAGCAACACTATTCTTGGACCGTGTTACACACAATTTTGATAATAGTTGTTCTACGCAACATTGAGTATATATATATATATATTAAATGTATAAATGAAATATGGTTGGATTCTGTTATACGAAACAACGAAGGATTCTTTCACAACACGCAACCCTGACTTGGCTTGCATTACACGCAATCGTGACTTTCCTCGATAGCGTGTGTTGTACGCAATACCAGGTTTTAATAAACAATGTTATATTATTATAATATTGTCATGAACTAGGTGTTATGAATAGTATTAACTAAATTTTGAATATTATAACATTATTATTCATCTTACACATTTCTAGAACATGGTATAAGAACAAAATAAAATTTTCGGGTAAAATAAGTATTTTAAAAAAATATAGTTTTGCCGCCTTTGGATGGCGCACCCACATTAAATCTGGTTTTTGACATGTTTATAAGTTCAATTTGACAAAATAAAATACTTCTTTGGAATCAAGAAATAAAAATTTACTTTGGATAAAATTTTCATATTATTCTAGTAACTTTCACATTTTAATGAATAGTAAAAACACGCTATATTTTAATTAAAAACAACTTTTTTCATCGTAATATATTATGTGGTTAAATTATAATATTGAATGGTTTTAAAGTATAAATAGAATATATTTTTACCATTTAATATAATGTATGTCATTAGCATTGATTTTACCTTGAATTCGTAAGTTAAATCAATTCAATCTTTTGCAATGTTTTAAACAAAAACCCGTTTTTATTCGACAACTGGATTAATATTAATTTAATTTCTGCAACTTCTGTGTTTGGAATTTTAAAAAATGGATTCAATATTTGGAATCAGTGGGTCAAAATTATGTTAATAGGATACTTTTTATTTTTGGGAATTATGAATAGTAACTACAGTAAATTTTATTTACCATAGTTAAAGGTAAATCAGGTAATTAAGGGTAAATATAATATTTTAAAATTACCCAAACAAATGTCAAAATTATATTTGATGACTAAAAAACTACCCATATCACCTAAGGGTCGGATTATATTAATTTAATTAAATTTTGTCAATGAAAATAATTTAATTATTATTAAAACCAAAGAATGTGACAACATGTCACTTTCTTAAATATTATAAGTATAATAATTTTAATCTAGTGATAACCATCATGAAACTTCTAACATGAATAGTCTCCAGAAAGCTAATACAATTATCTACATCATAAGAATTTATTTAGAATTTTTAGGGATTAAATAATTATCATTTATTATGACAGAAAGATGATGCAGTAATTGTCTTATTAATGAAATATTGACAGAATTGATGTTATAAATGCCCAAATAAATGTAATTTGAGACTTTTTATGACATACAATAATTTTTTAGGTTACTATGATATATTAGTGTTGATTTAATAAACTTGGTTCGAACATATAATTCTGTTATGACTTTCACAAAAATCATATATCAAATAGTGTCAAAATTGACACAAAATAGTTTTTAAATCAAATATTATATTATTAATTGTTATTTTATTCCTAAAAATCTAAGGTTCGGAAAAATGACATATATAAGGATATATATATTAATAATAAACAATTTGTGGTTCGTTTGGCATGTTATAGTATGTTTATTAACCATATAGTGAAATAAAACAAAAAGACACGGTAAAAGTTAAATTATCTAACTTAGAGTTAAATCTAATTGATAAGGTTAAATTAATACCCTAAACTTGCCTAAATCCTATTGGTTGATAGTATTTCGACCCCTCCCCACTTTATCGTCGAAATAAGACCCTTTGGAACCATTATAAACCGATTTTTACATTAATATAAAATAATATTTTGAGGTATTCCGAAGGTGCCCCTCTCCTCCCTTATAAAAGGACACCTCCTCCCCCTCCTCCTCACAAAACATTGAGCCTTCAAGCTCGGCCATCCCATGAAAAAAATATCTTCTCCACTTCCCTAGAATAATCCTAGAGGTTCTGGTCTTCTTCAAAGACCAATCTTAGTTCCCTATGTGAAGGATTCAAAGAGGCATTTCAAAGAAGAGGTAATATCCATTACCGATCTTTTCAATTTCTTTCTTCTTCAACTTATTATTCTTTAGTTGTTTCATGATAAAGTAATAACATCAGTATTACTTACATACTGACATGTTATTATAAATATGAAACAACTATAATTAACCTTCTATCCATCTTACGGAAAAAGGAAATCACCGCGCATGCGTACGTACGGAATACCGTCTCCACGCCGTGGTGTAATCTATTTTCCACCACCACCTTAATTGGATAGGTATAATGGTTTAATGAGTAAATATATATGATTATTATAAAGTTATATTGATACTAAAATAGTATACATACACTTCAACACAATTCCACGACCATGGGAACGATATCATCGCTCGTGCGTACGTACGGACTACCGTCTCCACGACGCGATGAGATTCATTCTCAATGATTAACCATTCATGAATGATTATAAAGTATATATAATAAGTTCTAATGAAATATATGACATAATAATGATACTGGAATTATTTATATTTATATGTATTTCATATACTTAATTCCATTCAATTCAATAAGGAAACGAAAACAGCGTTCATGCGTACGTACGGACTACCGTCTCCATGAACGGTGTATTTCTTTCCATTTACTGATTCATTATATATATTTATATTCTGAATATATATATATATAAATCATGTTTTATATTCTGTAATTAAGTAAACATGATCTAAGTAATCATATGAATAATTACAAGTCAAAACACGGACGACAAATGAAACAATTTTACCCAAAACGCTCTTTAACATGAAATTTACAAAAGAACGGGTAATATAAAGTCATAAGTGAACCATATATGATATCGTAACAATGAATATGATTCTGTAATAAGTCAATGACATTATTTAAATCATTATACAGGAGGTTCAGACACTTACGAAGCAAATCGGACCTAAGGTAAGGGAAATATCACAATCTCATTTTTATCCGAGGTTGTTTATTCGTAAGTATTTACTGGGGTGTATTTTATCATCCACATCCATGTTTCATCAATATGTAATATTATTTACATCCACCTACAATTGTTTAAATCCATTTTTACCCTTCGGTGAGTTTTTAGTAATATGTATGAAAGGAATCTTTTGTCGTTTTTCGTACGAGGTACTTTTTGACTATTCTAACAAAAGTACGAGAAGAATGTTTTTTTTAACTTATACGGCATGAATGGATTTTTAAAACATTATTTACAAGAAGCTTCCTTTACAAGTTTTCAAGTTTATTTTTAATCAACTTCTTTTAGTTTATGACATGTTAAGAAAAGAAAAGTGTTTTTGAAGTAGAAAGGATATTTTCCTCAAGAATGGAGTTCAAATGTTTTATCAAAATTATTTTCCATCTAAGATAATATAGGGTTCTGTTTTTATCCCTATTATTACATTGATTTGATTATGTTTTGAGGAAATTATTTTTATGAAGTCATTTACCGTATATGATTTGTTTTATGATGTCATGATGTCTCAAGAATCCCATTTTTGTTACATGTGTTATGCGATGATGTATGATTTATGATTATGTGGCACACATAAGAAAGGATTAATTATAAGATGGGTGGGACCTATATATCCCTCCAATTCATTGGGTAAAGATTTTATATCTCATGAGATAGACAGGGCTGGAACGGTAGGTTATACCGGTTCAGTGAAACAGGACTGAAACGAGGGTTACTCGATTCAGAAAGGGACTTTGTCCACTAAGATAGTCTTGGAAATGAGTCTTGACTAACAAGAAATGATTCTCTATGATTATGTGTGAATGACACAATGTTTCATGTTTTATGTTATGATTATTGTGATTACATTTCACTGCCATGATTTACCCCATGTTATGAAATTATGATCTCTTTTGCAGGTTAATATTTTCCAAAAGTTATGTGATTATGTATATGATGTGTTTGATATTTCTTTTGTTTACCCTTACTGAGCATTTGAGCTCACCCTTTTATGTTTTCTTTTCCCCAGGATATAAAGAAAAGTTTTAGGTAAAAAAAGGGGAACATCTTTATAGGAGATGTTGAAGATCTTTCACCACGATTAGAAGATTACGTTCCGAGTTTCCAAAGACACTAAACTATTACGATCCTTGTGTGTGTGTGTTTTTTATGTACTAAGTATTCCGCAAATGTAATGTAATGTCCATGTACGTCAAGCTTCGGGTCTCTACAGTTGGTATCAGAGGAAAGGTTTAGTCAACCTTTGGAAACTAGGATGCGAAAACGTTAGTGAGATCCCTAGAGATATTTCTAAGGTATGTCTAGGGATGCCCCTAAGGATAAGTATACGTATAGGATATAGTCCTAGAACTATGGTAACGATATTAGATTAAACCAAAGATGTTAGATATTGAAGTTACTCCCCCTTTATTATAAATTTTTCCTCACACACTATTCTTTTTGGGTTTTAGAAAATGGCTGTAAAAAGGATGATTCACGATAATGAAGGATATGATGGACAATGGAATGATATTCTTCATGAGAAACCAAATGAAATGGGATTTGGAAGTCCAAACATAATTATTATTCCGAATCAGAAATCTCATAATATGATTAATAAAGTAAAATTTGGTAAGTTTCCTGACTCGGCTAATAAGAGAAAGATGGAGTTTCATGATGATCATAGAGGAAAGAAAGTTCAATTTCCCCTATGTAAATCATGTGGGAAGAGGCATCAAGGAGAATGTTTCAAAGGAACTGGAAGATGCTTTGGGTGTGGAAAAAAAGGACACAAAGCCAGTAAGTGCAAAGGAAAAGGTTCAGTTAACACCAAGGATGAGGATAATGGTATTGCTACGACATCAACAATGGTTAAATGTTTTAAATGCGGAATGTACGGGCATTATGCAAACCAATTCCCTAAGGGAAAGTCTCATGAAGAAAACCAGTATGGTCGTATGGGTAGTATTTATGTGGATGATGATGATGAGACTACAAATGATATGTGAGATGAAAGAATTTTTGAAGCTCAGTCAATGGTTTAAGAATGTAGTGGAATGATTACATGTTTATCATGTGTAATGTTGTATAAGTAATCTCATGGTACTATGGAATAAAGAGACATCTAAGGATTGTTACACTGTTGTCTTTCCTTGAGTTTTGAAAGTGTATGATTAATGGTACCAGTATCCATGAATGGTTATTCAGATATTTTTGGAATGTAGATGATATGCACATAATGAAGGGATAAGACGATAATGAGATGTTTGATTGTATTCATGAGCTCATGATTGATATAAAGACTAAGTGATATCATGGTTTGAGTATATAGAATTTTGAGGATTTTGGTATGTAGAAAGTGTTAAATTTTAACTGCATTCATGTTTTCACTAAGGTATTCAAGAGAATACATGATTAAATACTTTGAATGTTTGGAATGTGACCAACAAAACATATCTTATGATATATGGGGATTAACGACAGTATTAAATCTCTGGTAATCATTTTCACTATATTTTGAGAGTGGATTGTAGTATTATGGAAAAGCCTAAAGATTAGAATGGATTATTTTGGACATAAGTTAGTATTGTTTAAGGATATGAGATTTTCGATATTATTGATGGGATGTTATAGTAATGTAGTTTTAGAAAAAGGACAACCTGCAGGACGGGCGACAGCCCATCGCTTCAGACAAGGCTGTGGGAATCGAACCCACAACCGAAGTGTGACTGGCCTTTATCACCTACCACTGGCCTACAGGAAGTCCCTATTTAGTAGAAACTAGTTTTATTATATTAAGCAGTATGATATATGAAGTATAAGTCCATTTTAGGAAGCATATATGATTAATCACACTATAGATCGACTTATTTATATAATTTTTGCTAACCTTTTGTTTGAGACAGATGGAATGACCCGTCATTCTATCACATGATCTGCTAACACTTCACGAATAACAAATTCAACTTCATTTATTTAAGAGATGAAGTGGAAATTGTTCAAGGCACGAACAATAGTGACATTGTACCAAAATAAAGTAAGTATTTATTCTAATTCAAATTTTCAACTTTAGGGAAATGATCTTGAAAACCAAAAATGTTGACCTAGTGCCCTTATATCCGATGAATCAGATGGTACCCTAGATCATCACAAATTTATGGCTTTTTGATTGCTAGATTTTCCATATCCATGTTCTCTACCACTCTCCATCAGAACATGATGGTTAGATTTCTCTTCCATATCCATATTTTCACCTATGTGGAAACCCAGTGATTAGTTTTTTTGGGTAACCGTTACGTTTCATTCTTTTGTTTTTTAAAGATAAGTTTTGGTATTCCTTTTTACGATGTGGGTTTCTATCAAAGAAACTTTCAAATAGTAAACCATTTATAACCCCGACAAATTTCGAGGGCGAAATTCATTTTAAGGGGGGTAGAATGTAACACACTGATATTTTATGAAAAATATTATTTTAATTTCATTAATGTCTTTTTTTGTATTCTACACCAAGATTACCTTGCGCTATATGCAACACCGTATTAGCTTGCAGTATACGCAACACTATTCTTGGACCGTGTTACACACAATTTTGATAATAGTTATTCTACGCAAGATTGAGTATATATATATATATATTAAATATATAAATGAAATATGTTTGGATTCTGTTATACGAAACAACGAAGGATTCTTTCACAACACGCAACCCTGACTTGGCTTACATTACACACAATCGCGACCTTCCTCGATAGCGTGTGTTGTACGCAATACCGGGTTTTAATAAACAATGTTATATTACTATAATATTGTCATGAACTACCCGTTATGAATAGTATTGACTAAATTTTGAATTTTATAACATTATTCTTCATCTTACACATTTCTAGAACATGGTATAAGAACAAAATAAATTTTTCGGGTAAAATAAGTATTTTTCAAAAAATGTAGTTTTGCCGCCTTTGGATGGCGCACCCACATTAAATCTGGTTTTTGACATTTTTATAAGTTCAATTTGACAAAATAAAATTCTTCTTTGGAATCGAGAAATAAAAATTTACTTTGGATAAAATTTTTATATTATTCTGGTTACTTTCACATTTTAATGAATAGTAAAAACACGCTATATTTTAATTAAAAACAACTTTTTTCGTCGTAATATCTTATGTGGTTGAATTATAATATTGAATGGTTTTAAAGTATAAATAGAAAATATTTTTACCATTTAATATAATGTATGTCATTTGCATTGATTTTACCTTGAATTCGTAAGTTAAATCAATTCAATCTTTTGCAATGTTTTAAACAAAAACCCGTTTTTATTCGACAACAAGATTAATTTTAATTTAATTTCTGCAACTTCTGTGTTTGGAATTTTAAAAAATGGATTCCATATTTGGAATCAGTGGGTCCAAATTATGTTAATAGGATACTTTTTATTTTTGGGAATTATGAATAGTAACTACGGTAAATTTTATTTACCATAGTTAAAGGTAAATCGGGTAATTAAGGGTAAATATAATATTTTAGAATTACCCTAACAAATTTCAAAATTCTATTGGATGACTAAAAAACTACCCATATCACCTAAGGGTCGGATTATATTAATTTAATTATATTTTGTCAATGAAAATAATTTAATTATTATTAAAACCAAAGAATGTGACAACATGTCACTTTCTTAAATCTTATAAGTATAATAATTTTAATCTAGTGATAAACATCATGAAACTTAAAAAATGAATAGTCTCCAGAAATCTAATACAATTATCTACATCATAGGAATTTATTTAGAATTTTTAGGGATAAAATAATTATCATTTATTATGACAGAAAGATGATGCAGTAATTGTCTTATTAATGAAATATTGACAGAATTGATGTTATAAATGCCCAAATAAATGTAATTTGAGACTTTTTATGACATACACTAATATTATAGGTTATTATGATATATTAGTATTGATTTAATCAACTTGGTTCGAACATATAATTCTGTTATGACTTTCACAAAAATCATATATCAAATAGTGTCAAAATTGACACAAAATAGTTTTTAAATCAAATATTATATTATTAATTGTTATTTTATTCCTAAAAATCTAAGGTTCCACCAAATGACTTAGATAAAGATATATATATTAATAATAAACAATTTGGGGTTCTTTTGGCATGTTATAGTAAGTGTATTAACCATATAGTGAAAGAAAACAAAAAGACATGGTAAAAGTTAAATTATTTAACTTAGAGTTAAATCTAATTGATAAGGTTAACATAATACCCTAAACTTGTCTAAATCCTATTTTGTGATATTATTTCCACCCATCCCCACTTTAGCTTCGAAATAAGACCCTTTGGAACCATTATAAACCGATTTTTACATTAATATAAAATAATATTTTGAGGTATTCCTAAGGTGCCCCTCTCCTCCCTTATAAAAGGACACCTCCTCCCCCTCCTTCTCACACAACTTTGAGCCTTCAAGCTCGGCCAACCCCTGCCAAAATCTCTTCTCCACTTCCCTAGAATAATCCTAGAGGTTCTGGTCTTCTTCAAAGACCAATCTTAGTTCCCTAAGTGAAGGATTCAAAGAAGCGTTTCAAAGAAGAGGTAATATCCATTACCGATCATTTCAATTTCTTTCTCCTTCAACTTCTTCTTCTTTAGTTGTTTCATGATAAAGTAATAACATCAGTATTACTTACATACTGACATGTTATTATATATATGAAACAACTCTAATTAACCTTCTATCCATCCTACGGAAAAAGGAAATCACCGCGCGTGCGTACGTACGGAATACCGTCTCCACGCCGTGGTGTAATCTATTTTCCGCCACCACCTTAATTGGATGGGTATAATGGTTTAATGAGTAAATATATATGATTATTATAAAGTGATATTTATACTGAAATAGTATACATACACTTCAACACAATTCCACGACCATGGGAACGATATCATCGCTCGTGCGTACGTACGGACTACCGTCTCCACGACGCGATGAGATTCATTCTCAATGATTAACCATTCATGAATGATTATAAAGTGTATATAATAAGTTCTAATGAAATATATGACATAATAATGATACTGGAATTATTTATATTTATATGTATGCCATATACTTAATTCCATTCAATTCAATACGGAAACGAAAACAGCGTTCATGCGTACGTACGGACTACCGTCTCCATGAACGGTGTATTTCTTTCCATTTACTGATTCATTATATATATTTATATTATGAATATATATATAAATCATGTTTTATATTCTGTAATTAATTAATCATGATCTAAGTAATCATATGAATAATTACAAGTCAAAACACGGACGACAAATGAAACAATTTTACCCAAAACGCTCTTTAACATGAAATTTACAAAAGAACGGGTAATATAAAGTCATAAGTGAACCATATATGATATCGTAACAATGAATATGATTCTGTAATAAGTCAATGACATTATTTAAATCATTATACTGGAGGTTCGGACACTTATGAAGCAAATCAGACCTAAGGTAAGGGAAATATCACAATCTCATTTTTATCTGAGGTTGTTTATTCGTAAGTATTTACTGGGGTGTATTTTATCACCCACATCCATGTTTCATAAATATGTAATATTATTTCCATCCACCTACAATTTTTTAAATCTATTTTTACCCTTCGTTGGGTTTTTAGTAATATGTATGAAAGGAATATTTTGTCGTTTTTCGTACGAGGTACTTTTTGACTTTTCTGACAAAAGTACGAGAAGAATGTTTTTTTAACTTATACGGCATGAATTGATTTTTAAAACATTATTTAAAAGAAGCTTACTTTACAAGTTTTGACGTTTATTTTTAATCAAATTCTTTTAGTTTATGACATGTTAAGAAAATAAAAGTGTTTTTGAAGTAGAAAGGATATTTTCCTCAAGAATGGAGTTCAAATGTTTTATCAAAATTATTTTCCATCTAAGATAATATAGGGTACTGTGTTTATCCCTATTATTACATTGATTTGATTATGTTTTGAGGAAATTATTTTTATGAAGTCATTTACCTTATATGATTTGTTTTAAGATGTCATGATGTTTCAAGAATCCCATTTTTGTCACATGTGTTATGCAATGATGTATGATTTATGATTATGTGGCACACATAAGAAAGGATTCATTATAAGATGGGTGGCACCTATATCTCCCTCCATTGCATTAGGAAAAGATTTTATATCTCATGAGATGGACAGGGCTGGAATGGTAGGTTATACCGGTTCAGTGAAACAGGACTGAAATGAGGGTTACTCGATTCAGAAAGGGACTTTGTCCACTAAGATAGTCTTGGAAATGAGTCTTGACTAACAAGAAACGATTCTCTATGATTATGTGTGAATGACACAAAGTTTCATGTTTTAAGTTATGATTATTGTGATTACATTTCACTGCCATGATTTACCCTATGTTATGAAATTATGATCTCTTTTGCAGGTTAAGATTTTCTAAAAGTTATGTGCTTATGTATATGATGTGATTGATATTTCTTTTGTTTACCCTTACTGAGCATTTGAGCTCACCCTTTTATGTTTTCTTTTCCCCAGGATATAAAGAAAGGTTTTAGGTAAAAAAGGGGAACATCTTTATAGGAGATGTTGAATATCTTTCACCACGATTAGAAGATTACGTTCCGAGTTTCCAAAGACACTAAACTATTACGATCCTTGTGTGTGTGTTTTTGTTATGTACTAAGTATTCCGAAAATGTAATGTAATGTCCATGTACGTCAAGCTTCGGTTCTCTACAACATAACCAATCATATAATTGAAAATGAATCAGTTATCACCCGATACAATGATACTACCAAAATATAATTAACAAAGCAATATTAGAAGATACAATATGATAACATATTTATGTATGTGGTTATTTAATAATTTAATAACAATTATTTAACTATTCTAAAATATTTTAACGTAGCCTTGAACAAGGAAAGGTACATGTTAAGGGTTAATTCTATAATATCTTCATTATCCGAGGTTTTTTATTCATGAGTATCTACTAGAACCTATTTATCATCCATATTCATATTTCATAAAAATATTTTTTAAACTTATTTACTATTTCCTAAACTGTGAGTTAAGGTTATATATACCCATGTTTTGATTATTATTATATATTTTTTAATATAATATTTCTGTCATTTTCCAAATAAGTTCCTTTATGACCTTTTCGATATAATTAAGGAAAGAATATTTTTTAACTTATACAGTAGGTGCAAATATTTTCCGCTATATAAGCCTTCAATGCTTCCCATTCATGCTCATTAGAATATTTCCAAAATAAATGTTTTCTTTTATAATTATGTGAATTTTTAATGGTTTTAAAATACAAAGAAGTATTTCTTTCAAATATTTTACATTTCATATATGTCAACACCCTTATATGGATTTTAAAGTTGTTTGAAGTTGACATATTATGATACAAATCATCCATATTTTATTGATGGTATTTTATAGGTTTGAATGTGGATGTTTTATTTTTATACCATTCAGGGATTATTAATAAATTATTTACATTTCGTATGATAGTTTTAATATGAATTTTTATGTAATGTTTAAACTTTTATATGAGGAATGCATTGGACATAGTAAGTGAGGGGTGGATTCCGCTATATATCATCGATCCATCAGTAGGTCTCATGAGAAAAACTAGTGTCTTGGCATAAGGCTTTGAAAAAAATCTTACATTTAGTCTTGGTATAAGACCTAGAATATATGGTTATGAAGTTTTTAATTTTTCATTCCATCATTATAAAATTGGTTGTTGATATTGCATGTGATTATTCGATTATTATAATATCTATGTGAATAAGTAAATGGCATTATTTGATTTATATTTTTCATGTTATGCTAAAATTTCTGTTTAAAAGTCTTATGTTTTAGTCTTATTCACTACCTTAAATGTTTATGTTTATTTAAGAATGTTTCCGTTATATTGTTATCATTATTGAGAATCTCAGCTCACGCATTTCTTTGTTTTATTTTTTATAGCATGTGAAGAAGTACATTATGGTTGACCTATAAGGATAGGCTAAGGGATATAAGTCTGTTAAAAGGGGACAAAAAATGTTGTTGTTGTTTTTATTTCCAGATGTAATGTAAAACTTTTGTATGTATCTAGTACTTTCAAGGCTACTAAACTCAGGGGTCCTTCGGGATTTGATCCCTTATGATAACACCGATGTTATTGCACCGACTCTTGGTAACCAGGGTCGACGCATTACATTTGGAGGTCATGTTGATTTCTAAAACCACACAAAGGTAAAGATAGATAATCCATGATCATACTATGGTCACATAGAGGTATACCGGAACTTTATCTGAGCCATTAATTATAGAGGGGACCACAATCCTATTATATAGATGTAATGTCACATGGTACCCTCAAGAGAAAGGACAACAAAAAACATAATCACATTATACTTTTCAAATCTAAGAAAATGAAGAGCCATAAGAACTCTTAGTGGGGGTTAACAACATGTTCGATGGGTACACAACGTGTACTATGTGTACATGACATTACTAGTTATCCCCACACATGCCCATGTGGATGCGCCTCACATAGTATATAGTCTCCATTTATAAAGAATGTATAGGTTGTATATGGTGTGCAGAGACACATGGTGACCTTTTTATGTCACTTGGAAGTGCCCATATACGATGGTCAAGTTAGTGTACCTTCTCGTATACACAATGTTGTTTTCGTATACATGAACATGACATACAATAAAAACATTTACTTATGCATGTGTCTATATACAGTTGAAAGTACATGGTGAGTCACACAGAAGGGTCACACACTTTGTGACTCGGGTAATATATTTTTTCTTTCCTTAAATACATATAAAACTATATAACTTCATCTAGGGGACCCACATAGTGTGTTACCTAAAGTATACATCATTTTTTCTAAGGATTTCAGGTCATAAAATTCACCATCATATCTGTCGTCGGAGCCACCAACATTGTCCGAACGATCATATTTGAGTTCATATGATCCTTTTTGACGATTATTGCTAAGATTTGGTGCCCTGATCTACTCAAAAATGAATCTATCGAGTGGTTCATCCTTGTACACTAAAACTCAGAGAAACTAATCCCAAAAATCTAACATGAATCATGATTGAACATCATCCACCATCATCACACCTCTATAATGGAACTGATCAACAAAAACCAAATAGTATAGACCAATTTCATCTTCGAACAGTCACACAATTATAAAATATTGGTTATTTCTAAAACCATGGTCCAAAATAAAATTCCCATGATGAACATGTGAAAAATAAGAGAAGAAATTTAAAACCCATTAAACTGTCAAAAGAACCGTTGACATTTTTCATTTTTCCTTGATTCGTTATCATAGAAATGAATAAATATGGGGGATAAATAAATAGAAAATTAATCATTTTTAACAAATTAAATCAATCCACAATTTTAAAATAAAATTTTTCATGGAATTGATCTAAAATCACCTTTTATTGAAGAAAGGGATGCCAAATCACAATACACAACATCCTACCTAATGAATAGATTGATCATTAATGAAAAGTGGTATTAATTTTTGTCAGTATTTAGATAAATGGACTTCATTGGAATGCAAATCATTTTGTTGATCCTTGTATATCATTGTACACCATGAAATCCCACAAAATGTTTTTCTAAATCTCTAGGGATTAACCATCCAACATTGGGTAAATTATATAATCATGCATTGAAAGGATAAATAGTCACTACTTCAAAAACAAAAAATAGAAAAATAAATTTCCTAATTTATTTAATTTAATTATGAAAATGATTAATTTTTCCCAAATGTCCCATGAAAAGAAAATTATGTTTCACCTAGAGTAATGAATTCTTTCAAAACTCTATAGTTCTGTACAATTCCTAATATAGGCCCATGTTAAAGATTTATTATAATTTTCCAAAAACTGTGCTTGCATACTATCTAATATATTTAATAATTTTCAAACTTTTTTTTTCAAACCTCAGTAATACAAATTGCTTGCTTTCTTAGGGCATAAACAAAAGAATAATTAATATAATATTGAAAAATAATACATAGAAAATCTGGTACAGTACATCTAACTCATTTTACATAATTTTTTATTGAATTATTTAACATAACAAAAATTTTAAAATAAAAATATAGGTTTACTTATAAGAATGAATTTCGGGTTCTAATTTCCAAATTTTATCTCCATTTATTTTAATCTGGTCTCTAAATATGTGATATTTAACATTTAAATGAAAACCAAAAATGTCATTGAATAAATATTTTTCATGAAAAATAACATCATAACCAATAAGTTATTTTAATGTTATTTCCAATCAATTAATAATCATAAAATGAGTGTTCATATATATTTTCATACATATAAATATATAAATATTAATAAAATAATTATTTAACTGATAATATATATAAAAATTTAAAAAATCAATAAAAAATATTTTTTAACCATTAAATTATTTTATACATACATGTAACTAAATAATAATTTTTATATCAATAAAATTATGTTCAATTTCATTAATGATCAATTTTTTATTAATTTTTTTAAATCATCACATAGAAAAAAAAATTATTGAAAAATAATTTTCATTGTGTATTCATTATCCCTATATCATTAGTTATACCATTCATTCAATTTTATCTATCAATTTATATAAAAATATTTGTTTTACTAAATAATGTACACTTATATTAAACAAAAAAACATCATATGCCATTTTTGTTAGACCTAAGGATGTGATATGAAATAGTGTTAGTTTCTTGTGGTTATGCAGACAACATGGATTTCATAGTGGTTTAATGAGAATTAATTGTTCTCATATAATATTCTTCTCAAAACAAACATATTGATGTTTATAGGGGTATTAGTCAATCTAACCCCTAATGATGACCACACTTTTCCATGCATGAAAAATGGTCATCATATACATGACTTATACTACTAAATTATACAATTTCTTCTTTTATATAAAAATTAAATATGGTGATTTATTTTATTAATAATCACTAATTCAATAGATATATAATACAGATATTGTTTTAGTTGAAAATATTATGTCTGCTTTCATTAATTCTTTATACATCATATATCCAATAATGTTATTTACACAAAGGAAACATAATCTCAATGACCATATAAGTCTAATGGACATATTTTCTCATTGACCATATAGCCATTGTATATATTACAATACTACATAAATATAAATAATATTTACATTCATATATTCCTTATCTTATTAATTTTATATAAATTTTAATATGTTTCCTTCTTTCTATAGTAATAACTGATGGGGTGATCTTTACTATTATCCCTGAAGATGATTTTTTATTCACGTGTAAATTTATTCAAATTTTTATTTTAATTATCATGTTTCATATATATTACTCACAAGGTAACATTATTGAATTTAAATATTTTTCATTAATTAAATATATCATTAATTATTATTATTTTGTTATGTTTAAGAATATCTTCCAAAAATTTAATGAAATTTAACACAATGTATATGGGGTGTTACAACCCTGTTAAATGTGTGTGTATATATATATATATATTTAATAGTATTCTTATTTTGAAAAAAAAATTATAATAATATACCTTTAATTTGTTTTGATATGGAGAACTCCAAGAATAGATCCTGAATATTATTATGTGGTTTGATTCTTATGATGTATTAGTGAGACAATAATGGAATAAAGGTATTGTTATTTTATATTAAATCGTATAATCTATATATATTTTCAATCATATATAATACTTGTTGTTTACTCCACCTAATTTTTCATATACATTGACCATTACAAGTAGAAAACAATGAAATTATAGATAAAACCTATTTAACTATTTTTTATGGACATGAGTTCTAAGGAAGATATAATTGAAATGGGTTAAATTTATTGTAACATTAATAGGGAAAATCATAATTGGTTATATCATTTAGCTTATATATTTTCCCCAATGATATTTCATTTTTATTAATATTTCCAAACAACCCCTCAAAATATTTTCGACAATAGAAGTATAAAACATCATTACATTAGAAGAAAAAATAAAGTTAATTTTTTTAATATTTATACAAGACATAGGGTGTTTCCTATTACTATAATATAAATAGATATTTATTGTTAATGTAAATTAAAAATTTATCAAACTATATATCCTGAATGAATGTATTTTCCCAAAAAATAATATTAAAAAAAAACTATTCCATTTGAGAAATCATTTTGAGGAGCATTGTAATTATATTTAGGGTAGTTAAAGGAAAAAAATACTTATTCAACTAAAAAATCGTTATCATAGAAAAATACTGGGATTGATATAATTTATTTGGGTATTATATACATTGAAGAAAATATATAGTGGTTTTTAGTATAAATGTATCTGGATTTTATAAAAAAGGAAATATATAATTATTATTCATTAATTGGTGTTATATATATTGAATGATAGTATAATGATAATTTCCCTTAGGTTAAGACTATAAATTTTTCCAACATGATTATCATCATATATTAGGTTAGGACCCAGAGGTGTTTATGGAAATGGACAAGAAGGTTGCTGAATTTTCATTACATAAAAATTAATTATAGTTTAACCATTATGAGTGGAATTTTATTTCTTTATATATTAATAAATTCAACCACACATATATAATAAATCAGATTGAAATGGAAATAAAAGCCTTTAAAATATAAATATAATGATTTTATAGTGGTACATATCTAAATTATTATACTCAACTCTTCTCCCTTCACTCACACACTAAGAGTGATGAAAAAACAATAGTATATCACTTTATGTGTACTGTGATAACTATTTACATTATCGTTTTACACTCCAAGATACTCAACCCAATTCCATTTTTTATTATGAGTTTTGGAAAAAAATCTAAACTTTTACAAGAGGATACCAAAACATTAATTTGACAACCTCAATCGTAACCACATTCCTTTTTAGGTTTATACAGAAACTATTATTTTTTGGGGAGATAAAATAAACTACTTTTTCAAATATACAAAGCCATCCTATAATTTCACTTGCTCAATCCTATATTTATCTTTGTTACGGGCCAAGATGAAATAAGTATACTAAGGGGATATAATAAACACATACTCTAATAAGAGAGGTATTTTCCTTTATTATTTTATAGGACAAGAAAAAACCCTTCATATAGGTGGATATATAATACCTAATGTTTTAAGGGACCTAACAAAGCCGAAAATTCTTTTTTTAGGGTAGCACAACCCCGTAAAAGATGCTCAAAGTGTGAAAATATATTACATATGGTAACCAAATAATGAAATAATAAAATAGTTAAATATAGTTAATGATTGTTTATGGAGATGCAAAAGAATGAATCATGTAGTTCACAAACCCACCTAAGTATTAAAAGTGTCAATCATGTGAATTTAGTAGTTCTTGTAGTTAAAAAATGATTCTCTAAGACATAGTTTTAAACAATAAATGAAAACGTGTTAAAATAGAGTCCAATCTATACATATATATACTTCTAGATTTTGTCTTTTATATAAAACAAAATATAAATTTTTATTTTCTCTTTATTAAAACCCATGAATATCCACTATAAATAAAGAGGATAAAAAATTCACATACTTAAAATTTTTAATAATATTTTGATAATAAAAAACATGATGTATATAAATTATTCTTAAAATAATAAAAAAAATAATACAATATTAAAAAAATGAAAAAATTTATAATAAATTCATTGAAATAATCTTATAGTCCCTGTAAGAAAATCTATTCATATTCCAAATTCAAATTTGAACTATTCTAATGGATATTTTCTAGATGAATGATTCATATGTATTTTTCAAAAAAGTGAGATAATCAAAATAAAAATGTATTTTTTTCTTCAAATTATATCAATTAGTCTATTAATAATAATATTAATATTTTTGAAAAACTCAGTAGTAATATTTAATATAACATATACAAATCATCTAACTAGTTTGAGTTTGAATATCTGAGGTTCTAAATATTTAGTTTGAATAACCAGACATGTTTAATCCCATATAAATTCTAGGTCATATTTTATAAATCAAATTAAAACATATTCTTATGTTCTATCGGTAATAAAAATGTAATTTTAGGATAGATGAAACATATTAAAATTCCTTAAAAATTAGGAAAAAATTAAATGTGAAGAAATACCCAAAACATAAGATATTTTAAGGAATGAAAATATCATGTTGAAATTTTAAAAACCATGTTGGGAAATTTTACTAATGGGATTCACATAAGAGAATAAAATTATATAATCATATAAATTATCCACATAGTAAATTATATGTATGGGATTTATGTATGAGAGTCACCATATAATAAAATAACTTATTTAGTCGATTAAAGTACATGATTTTAGGAATTTGTAGATAACTAATCATATAAAATACATTCAAAAAGACAGAATCGACATTATATATTTTTGAAATAAATTTATATAATTTTATTATCTCTCATTTGTGTTAATAATAGTATTAATTAATCATCCAATGATCATGTGGCCTAAGATATATGAGAAAAATTAATGTAGTAAACAAAATAAATTAGACTGATGACATGAATTGACTTCATTTTGATTTAACTATTTAAGGATATTTATTTAGTGTTTTATTTTTTATATCTAAATTTAGAATTTTATTAAATATTTCCAAATTAATAAAATTTGAGGTATTCGTCCCATGTTATGGTCAAATTACAGAATATAAGTTCAATACATTTAAATATTTCACTCACAAACAGTTCTCATCAATCCAAAATTTTGACACATGGAAAGATCTCATAGTCTATTATTGAATTTTCTTAATTTTCAATCATGAAAATTTATTTATGGTCAATTTTCATAGTCAAACATTTTGTTCAGTACTCATGGTCAGTTCTAGACATTTCCAAATTTTCAATATCTGTATTTTTGTAATTTTAGTTATATTATTTGTAAAATTTTCTTTTATTATCTCAAATGAATTATTTATTATGAGAACACTTAATAAAACCTTTAGTAGATTTTAAGATCTACAAAAACAAAATACATATTAATAAATAATAAATTATGATATGTTCATGACTACTCACTCTTTTATTAATACATGATTCAAATTATAATTACTTTTAATCGTAATAAAAAATAACGCATTATAATTATCATAACATATGTGGTTCAAGGAGACAAAAAAAATTATATACCATTTAAATAATTAAAACATAATTAATATGTTTAGAAAATTTCTCCCCCTTTTTAAAATTATCAACATGATTTAATCAAATAATTATCTATTTGAAATTAATATTTAAAAAATAAAAATTATATTTAAATAAGAATATACATGAAAAAATTGTATTTCATAGATGTTAATATAAAAACTTTATAAAAATATATATTTCCAAATATTTTTCATGCGTCTACAATTATGCCTTCCATTTTGATCACTAAGTTGAATACAACAAGAATAATTTTTTTAAATTTTTTTTGAAAAATAATTATAAAACCCATCATAAAATTACCTTTTACAAAAAATAATAGTTTATATATAAATTTGGTATCATATTATAATTATTACAATATCTGAATTATTAATATGATAAACTGATATTTATAAAAATTATAATCAGTAATATGAAAATATTGATTCTAGATTTTAATAGATTGTATGGGATTCTGAAAATTTCACAAAATAAACTATAATTCTCAAAGTCTCCCTAATTTTAATAATCAACATTATTCTCCACGATTTTAATAGGTTCCAAATATATCTATAAAATAAAAATATTATTATTATATCATACAAAAACAGAAATTAAATATGAAATTTTAAACATATTTAAAACTATTATAGATAATGGTTAAAAATATTTAAAAATAATATTTATAAATTAAAAATTCTCATGTCTATCATGGATAACTGATTATATTACAAACACATAAAATTATTTTTAATTTTAAATTATTTAATATATATATATATATATAATTTTATAATTATCAAATAAAAAAAGCATCAGATTTCGTCAATATTAATTTTTTAACTATTCTAGGAATGTTAAATAACTGAAATATGGGTTTCTCCACTTAATTTATACACTATATATATTAATTGAAATAATATGAATTTTTAGTGAAAAAATTATTATAGTTTAACTAATCATAAATAAACAATCTAGTATTATAAATAGATTAAATCCTAAAATAGAAAAAATCAGAGAATAAACTATTAAAAACATATTTCAAAAAATAATTAGAAATATGTAAAATGAAATTTTAATAAAGTATATAGTTAAAAAAAATAAACTTATATTTCTTCCCCCATAAATTATATTTCCTCCTATCAAAGATGAATTACAATAAATAATCAAGACTAACTCCCCCTAAATTTCTATAATCATTTCAAAATCATTATATCAAAGTTAAACGATTGGAGTTTTAAATTATATTCATGAACACTCATCTAAAAACATAGTTTATTTTCACAAAGATCCACGATACATCCCATATAAAATTGAATGAATATTTATAGTAAACAAATGATAATATCATAATAGTAACCCCTAAAATACAAATAAAAAAAGTATTTAATGTCCATATAAAAAAATTATCAATATTCCAAAAAGATATGGTAAAATCACTAAAATTATAAATAGTATTAATTATTATCCAAAATGAAATACTAAAGCTTATAATAAATATTCCATTATTATATAGAAAAATCTATAATGATATGCATGCAAGACATAACTCTCATAATATTATCATTAGTAGGGTATAATGAATATATTAGTTTTATATGAATATAAATACATAATTTTAAATACCTGACTAGTAGACAATTTGGGAAATAATTCTTTAAAATCAGATTCAGATATAAAATTATTTGTGTGACCAAAAGATTGAGATACCATCGATAGGAAGTCACACGAATAATTAACATAAGACCCATATTTAAATAAATTAATTGAATAAATTAATTTAATCACTTAAAGTATATTTTCCACTCATAAAATAAATTACAAACATGATATAATCAAAATAATCTCATGAAACTTGAATCATTTTATCATTATATTTTTTTAAACAATTATTTCAAAAAAAAATTAAAATTTAACCAATATTTACTATAAATTTGATGTTCCAAAAAAATAATTTCATTCCAAACTATATATAATTAAATTTTCCAACTTTTATTTCCCTTTTTAATAGATTATATATAATTAACAACCTTTTCTTATGAGTAAGATGACGTGTTTCTATGATTTCCATTATTCTTTTTATGAATATTACATTTATCCTCAACTTCCGCAATATAATATAAAAATAAATTAATCCTTCGTTCATGACCATTATTATTCTAGGAATGAAAATTTTTAATATTTTATTTTTTAGATTTAAACATAAATATATAATAAATGACATTAATTTAATTAAAATTTTCAATTTAATGTGGTTGTAAATTGTTATAATCAAAAAAATTCTAAAATTCAGAAGACAATATAATTATCTTTTCCAAAAACACTTTTTTATTTGTCTTTATGTCATAAATTTATTGAAGTATTCTTTTATATAATTATATGAATCGTTTAGTTATTTTAGATCATATATAATTTGATAACTATTTTCCCTATTAATAAAAATTTTATAATTATAATTATAATAACAATATTTAATTATAAATGTCACATATATATTTCTATATTTTCTATAATATTAACCAATATTATATAAATATAAATTTTAAGGATAAAATGTTACCCATGAATATTTTCAATGAAGTGAAACATTAGTAGTTTTGTATATAAATTCTTTCTAGATTCAAGAGATTTTGGAATAACTTTATAAAGATAATGATTTATTTTTTCTATTTTTGACCATACACATATTTTTATATATTTATAATTGGTTTTAATTTTTCCTATCATCCAACAACTATATAAAATGACATTTAAACAATAAATATTAAAATTTTATTTACCTTGAATGAAAAATCCATTTAGAAATTGTTGGTCTTCCATATTTATATTTGCAAACTCCATTTTTTTTGTTTATAATTTTAATAATCGGAGAAAATAGATTTCATGGAATATCCTTATTAAATTTTAGTGGTCTTAGGCTATTTAGAAATTTCATAAATATTTATTCATATAAAGAACACATTAAAAACGTTTTAAGAAAAAGAATAACAATAAATATTCATGACCATATAATTTAGATCACATTTAACCATATATACTCCACATAAATAAACCAGATGGAATTTAGGTAATTCACAAGATTTTATCACAATATCCAAAAATATAACATCAAAAATATTTAAATATGCTTAAATATATCTATTAATATATATATAAAATCTACCATTTAATTGTGGTGGTAATGTATAATTAAACTCACATTTATTCTTCAAGTTATCTATCATTGAAAAAGAAGTTTCCCTTAGTCTTGTTAAAAACTAGGATAAAATGATTTCAAACGTAATATAAAAAATGAAGCATACCATAACATAAATGATCCAAACACTTATATCAATTATTAGCTAAAATATATTTTGACAATGAAATTTTTCCTCAAATGGGATATTAGGTAAAACGTAGATCATGTACCTGAACATACCATGAATTTATCCTAGATCTGATGAAAGTTTTTAGGTTTCAGGAAAAAACTCATTGTGATACACTCTTAAAATTGTATGGATATGTTACGAATTATTTTTTACTGGAGTGGTGAAAGAAATATAAAATGGGGGTGAATTATATTTCTTGGAAAATTAATCTCTGTTTAAAAATTATGAACATAAGATGTTTGGTTAAAATATTAAATAATTAATCCACACTGATATAATAAATGAGATAGAAAAAAATATTCTAGAAATTAAACTACAAACATAATAATTTTTTTATGGTTTAGGCCAAATTAACCTACTTCACTATTCACACCTCTCATAAACATAGAAATTCAGAACCCAAAGTTATATATAACTTTTGAAGGAGATTTAAATCTCTTTACATCTTAATTTTCCAAACTTGGTGGCTCACCCCATTAATTTTTTATTTTACATGTTCGTACAAAATTGAAACCATTTATAAAGAGGTCCCAATGTATAATTTTACATTATCAATCCTAACGTATTTTATTTTTTAGGTTTATAAATAACCCATTATTTTGTGGGATAGAACAAAACTAATTATGTTATAGGTTTTGACCAAATCTTGACTTTCACATGCTTAGTCTTAACCTCAACTATGTTAAAGGTCAAAGGGACCACATTATTATAATAATAATGTGTAAAATTATATTATTTATTTAATTTAACGTTAATCATATATTCAAGGGGTTAAAAATAATATAATATTCATAGGGGATAAAAGAAACCCAGATTTCTATGTTTACTGAACAAATCTAGAAATACCTTTTCTTATGGTTGTATAAACATGTACAAGAATCTCAAAGTATTAAAACACTACAAAAATGGTGATATAATAATGAAATTGTAAAATATTTTAACCCAGTTAATGATTTTATATTAGGATACTGATGAATAAATCAAGTAGATCTCAATCCCTTTAAGAATATTAAATAGTGATACTCGGGGAACTAATTGTTTACTTAAATAAGGAGTTGATCAATGATGTTGTAAGAATCAATTTAAAATTATAAAAAATTAAACAGTAAAGGTAGAGTCACATCTATACAAATCATTATCAGTTGAATTGGTACATTTGATACAGTTAAATAGGAATAGTTATTTTCAACAATTTGAATGCCAAATATGTCCTTCCTAAATTATAATGATAAATGGTTTCGGTGATATAAAATTTTAATTATACTATGAAAAGGAAAATCATGTTGTAAAAAAATATAAATAATAAACAATTAATATATTAGTAAATATTTCCATTAAATATTATAATAAAATCCATAAAAAACTCCCATAATTCACCTGTAAAAAAATTTTCATATTCCAAATTCAAATATGATCTTTTATCATGTTTATTTTCCTGATGAATTTCTCATGTGTGTTTTTTATAAAATATATATGTAATAAATATCCACATGAACAATGTATTGATATTATTTCAATAATGTAGTTAAAAATAAATATTCATATTCCTAAAAAACTACCTCAAAATATTTGATATTACTTCTATATATATACATTGAGTTCTGAATTGGAATATCTCTAATTCTAATAATATTACATGAATACCCATACTAGTATAATATCATATGAATCTCAGTTAATTCTTTATAAACAAATTTAAAAAATCTAAAAAACTATATATAATCAACATGTAATTTTATAACAAATAAAACCTCAAAAATATTCATTTTAAACATTCAAAAAATAAATGTGAAACTATATTTAAAAAATCTATATTTTCATGTTAACAATATCTAGAAGAAGTTTTAATAACCACATAAGAAGACTTTATGTATTTGATTCATGTAAGGTATTCACAATATAAACTCACATAAGTTATATAAATTGGAAAACACATTTAGGGGTTTTTTTATGTGATTCAAAAAATATTTTAATTAAAAATTTGACTTCTATAATGAATAACTCTACGTTATCTCATGTTGAATTATTTTTGGATACTTTTATTAAATTTTCCATAGAATCTTGAAAAATATTTATTAGGCTTCAATATCTCATTTATCATCAAAATATAATATAAAATCCATCATGGAAAACCATAGAATCCATGATGAAAAAATGTTGTGACATAAATATAATTTTTGTAGTTATACATATCGATTCAGATTTTGATTCATAATAATTAAATTTTCTAGATTCTTTTATCTATCCAAAATAATATTAATTACTTATTTTGGAATTATTTATCCTCATATATAGTCAAAATATGGAAGATTTGTTCAACACTGAACCCAAATTTTCTCACAGTCAGTTCTCATTATTAGTTCAAAACATTTCAAAATGATCACACATAGTATGTCCTCATTGTATGTTCAAACATTTAAAAAATTTCAATCATAGTCAATTATAATCATCATTTTTTTGGTCAGTACTCATGGTTTGTACTCACAGTTAGTACTCAGGATCCGTACTCACAGTTCCTTCGAGACATTTCCAAATTGTCAATTTTTAGAAGCATGCATATTTTTGTTTAGAATATATAAAATGATATACTATTCCCTATAATGACATATTAAACTTATGAAAAAAATCATAGAATCATGCAGTGTATGTTATGAAATAATTAACCTATGAAATTTGAATAAAAAATTCTATTATATGATCATGATTAGGAATAAATTAATTAATAAATAGTTAAAATTTTTAATACATTCAATGTACATAAAACTAATAAATATTTGTATTTATAATATAATAATTTTTTCAATTATCTAATCATTATTTTATTAAGAGTTATGTTGAATTTTCATGTTTAGATAATGTATATTCTCATATGAAATACATAATCCACTCATTACACAACATGTTTAAAGTGTTATTATCACTAATCTCTCAATGTACGTAAAATGAAATTTATAGATATGTTTAATGGTATAATTAGATGTGTTTTTTTATTTTTAATTAACTAAGATTAACATTGCTACATCAATGTGCTATATTAAACATTAATTTCTTTTTTATATTTTCCTTTAAATTTTCCTAATGATGAGGTGGTTGGGTTAGTTTTTTGATCTTGTGATGAGTTATTATTATCAATTTTGAGTTTTTTTCTTCAACTTTATATGTATATAAAATGGTTAATTGCATGATTAATACTAAAATAAATGTATGTACATTCAAAATTAAATGACATGTGTTTTGATTATTTACATGAGTGATTCACAAGTGAATCATTCATCCAGATAGTTTCGTTTACTTAATAAATCACGAGTTTTTGAGTTTACCTATAAGAGATAGTCATATATCATATATATTATTTTGGAAAAAATTTATAAATTATTGTATTATATGAATACATGTAAGATATATATAGACACACTATCTAAAAAATCCATATTACGATATTATTGTGATTGATTGAGACCATTTGAGATCCCCATGGAGTTATAGTAATGATGAATATTTACTTCCTACCATGTTTTTTCATAAAATTTTTTATAATGAATTTAGTATTGTTTTCAATTATAAAATATATAAAATCATCATAGAGTAATGATATAAAATAAGAAACCATTTTTCAAAATAATATCTTTTAAAAAAAATAATATTTTTTAAAAAAATTATATCTTAAATTGTTATCGAGGATTCATAATATTTATAAAATACATGTTAGAGTATATTCTAAATTCTTAAATGATTAGGTTCATTGGATATATAAAATTCCACATAACATGATCAGGAATATGATCAAATTTATACATATATTATTATAGTGATATATGATACCATTTTTCTTTAGTTTGTCCACATCTTCCACAATTATTATCATATGTTCATTTTTGTAATCCATATTGTAATAATTTAGTATTGTTAAACTATATGTTTAATATTTCAAAAATAAATTGAATAAATCAGTTACCAATTATATGGTTTATAATATATTAATTCCATCATCGATTATTTACAAACAAATAAACATAGGTGACATCATTCATTATGTAATGGAGTTCTTTATATAAATTTTTCAGGGAGTCGTTCTCTATATTTCTCAACATAAAAATAATATTTTGTGTTTTCATGTTATATATTTTAGGTTTGGGAACATCCTAATATTTCATCATATTTTATATAGGTTTGTCACCATTTTTATGGTATCCACACAAAATAATGGCAGGAATTTACCCTAAATATACATTTCTTCTTGGTAACATTTAACATGATTTATTATAGTAAAATTTACCAACCAATAATTTAAAAGATATCATCAATGTAAAAAATATATATAATAAATATAAGTTATATTGATAATTCGGAGAATAAAAATACAACATATCAACCATATATAATGAAACATAATTTCATAAATTGATGAAACCAATGTGATTCCATAAAATAGACTTCAATCATTCTACTACCCTATCACTTTTTAGTATCAAACATCAAAGATAACCCATAATCAAATTATTTATTTCATTATAATGATATGTGTTAAATATATACAAACGTATATTTATGTATGAGTAATAATAATTAATAATTATATCTCAAGTTGCGGTCATACTCTTATAAACTATCACCCTCTACAAGAATAATCAATATCTAGTGTATATATAAAAAACACAACACAAAAAATTAATGATCACATTTATATCACGAAATAATTTAATTTCATCGATACTCATAACACACTATGTCCACAATCAAGAAATAATAGTGTATTAACACATACATATTCTCATACATTATAAAAAAGTGAAAAATACCTTGTAAACAACTTAAATCTAAAAAAACGTATATGCTTATTTATTTACTAAAAATTAAATCCAATTAGTAAAAATAAACAATGAGACATCACCCAAAATTTTTAAAATGGGTCAATCAGCATTGTTAGGGAGAATAAAATACCAAAAGACGTGATGCCCAACTCTGAGAATCCAAACGCACTCACACATTCCCTAAAGTAATCCATTTAAGGGTTATTAAAAATCACTCCCACAAACATAAAATTTAGATACTCATAACATGAATATAGATAATTTCATATTTGCTAGAAAATATTAAATAAAATAAATAGTGTAACATCCCAAGTAAATAAAGAATATTAAATTCTCATATTTATTGATATTTGTGAATAAAATATTAATATTACTTTAAAGGGAATGCAATGTTCAATAGCATACCCAATATGCAACAATGAGTTTCTTTGAAATCTTAGGTTACACACTAATAATATAATAATATTATTTTAAATGGTTGCTAACAACTAGCCATTGTTATGGCAATAATGAACAGAACTAACTACCAAATGATTATATATTCTTGTCAAATATTTTTTCTGTTATCCAAATAAATGTTAGAGGCTTAAAATGAAAATGAATCTAATTTTAAGCGTAAATATTCTAATATTCTTTAAAAGGTTGATTAACCTCCTTTTGTTGGAGAACCCTTTTTAAATCCACTTTTTGACAATTTTAAATTTTATATTGGACCAAATAAAATCCTTCTTTAGAATCTAGAACTCAAAATTTACTTTGTGTAAACTTTTGTTATTTTCCCTATAAAGATCATTTTTAGTGAAAATATTGTATTTTAATTCAAAACCTATTTTAAAGATGATTTATTTGTATAGATATATTACATTTTTAATTGGGTTTAAAGTGTAGTTAGAATATATTTTAACCATTTAATCTAACGGTGGTCATTGAAATTAATTTCACTTTGAAATCGGACTTAAACTAGTGTCAATATTTTGATATATTTTGTTTCTAAAAAACATGCTATTTGTATTGACAACAAGAATTAATTATTAAATTGATTAATGCAAATAATATGTTTTGAATTTTTTAAAATAGGCATCGTTTTTGAATTCGAAATATTAAATATTGCTTAGGGTGAAATTTTGGTATTTTTCTGAAAAACGTCAATTTTTTATGAATAGTGAAACCACTAAGTGTTAGTTAAAAAACAGATTTTTTGATTAAATGAAATTTTACCACCTATGTGATTTGAATTTCCAAAATCCAGCATACATGGTTTTCATTAGGATGGAAAATGTGGTTCAATGGGATGAAAATAATTTTTGGTGAATAGTAACTTTTAAGTTTTATTAATCGCGATTAAAAGTAATTAGTGTAATTTAAGGTAAAGATAATGTTATAATAAAATAAAATGACCCTGACACATGTCCTACCATTATTGGATGAGCCATGTACAACTAATAAAATCAATGGATCATCTTGGGGACCCCATGGCGCCACTTGGGTAAGAAAATGATATTAATAACCATTTATTTAAAGTTAAAATAAAAATGTCACAAACATGTATTATTTTACTAAAACATTTTTTACATGGGATTATACAAGTTATATTTTTGACTATAAATATTCATTGTAAATATAAAAAAATTTCCTACATAATAGTATTTTTTTATAATTTTTAGACATTATATAAATTAATTTATTTATGACACCACGATGATGCAGCGATTACCTCATTAATGAACGATTTAAATAAAATGAGAAGATAATGAAAAATCTAACACTTTAACTTGCCAAAAACCTATTGTATGGGTGGCTTTAGAACCCTTATCACCTTATCCTCGAAATATATTATTTTGGGACCTTTAATATCCAAAAATCATTTTATAATAAAGTAACTTTTCAAGACATTCTAAGAGTGCCCCTCCTCCTTCTTATAAAAGGCCCCCACCTCTACCGCCTTACCCACACCTCTCAAGCCTTTTTCTCGGCCAAACTCTGCTCAATTTATCTCTCCAAATCCCTATATTCATCCTATACGCCTTTACATAGTCAGATAGATCTTTAAGAAACCTTTTTGGTTCAAACCAAAGAGAGATACCCGATTTAAAGGTAATGTCCTCTCTTATGTTATTTTGTTTTATTTTTCTTCTCCAACCCTCTAAACTCTTTTTATTACTTTCTTTTGTAACAACACTAGTATCTTAAGTATACTAGGATGTTTTTATGAGATGTATTCTAGCTACACTTACACACACCTCCGTCTAATGTTTAATGACCATACTGTTTCCGTGGATGGCGAATTACTGCCTCACGAAACAATGATTGTGCTATCTTCTCCTACCACCTCTCATGGTGGCCATTATTATAGCACTATATTTATTTATGATATATATTATATTTATTTACTCTTTAGACTTCAGCATTTTACATTTAAAACATACCTTTATTCTTTTCATGTGGTGGAAATGCGATAATTTTATTTGAGGAAGTGTCGACTACCGCCCCCTCAAGTGATGTGACTCATTCACGTAATACATGGAATGTATACAGAATTAAATTAATGAAATTATGTTACCTATATAAAATATATAATATACTGTAATTAATATATATATATATATCTCATTTAGTTTTAATTCCATTAATGTGACAATGAAATTAAAGTAGCGTTCATGTGTACGTACGGCTTACCGTCTCCATGAACGGTGCATTTCATTTTCTTATTTCTGAATGTTATGGAATAGTATAAAATGAATATAAACTGGATATATATGATATTTAAATCATTTATTATATTCTATATATGGTTTAATTATATCTACATGAGCAATTATTTTCAAACAAGTTCATTTTTGACTCATGTACCGAACATCGACAAAAATGTCTGATATGAACTCATATTATTAACTAATTATTATAACATTATAATATGTGACATGAATTTGATAATAAACTTTAAAGGTGGTACTTAAGCAATTATAAATTGAATAATGTTTATTATTTTGTAATATAAATAAACAAACAAGACTAGTCAGACTTGAGGTAAGGGATCCTACCTATCTCATTATTTTTAAGTACTCTATTTTATTTCGTTTCTTTTAAACTCCTATTTCTTATGTTGGGGGATGTTCTTTTGTATTCCTCTTACTGTAATTTCTTTTTTCATACGATGAGAGACCCTATTTGATTTCATCAATCCATTTTGGATATTTTAAGTGGCGCCGTTAGGTTGCCGAGTTTTCGTAAGGGATTTTTCATCTCACTTTTATTCCCGTGAGATTTATGCGACATTTTCCACTATTTCTTTTTAGTGGTGTATGTACTTCCCATTATTCTAGTATTTTTGTAATATAATTTTTATGTGTATTTACATCAACGTTGTACATTCCTTCTCTCATGGGGTGAATGATTCAAAAGTTACCCAAATCGGTAAAGGAACCAATCACCCACCTCTTTTTAAAAGACTTCTTTTGTTATGCCATTTAATTTACATATTATTATGTTGGGATATGTTCTTCTATATCCTTATTAATGTAAATTTTATGTCCAAGTGATGAGATACCATTTTTTCTCTCATCAATTCATATTCTGAATATTAAAGTGACGCCGTTAGGCTATCGAATTTCTGTAGGAGAACTTCTCAACCCAATTTAAATTATTTGGGTTAAACCTATAATTCTTGATTATGTTGTGATATAAATTTCTGTGGATGACATCTGATTGTTTTACACTGAGTATCCACTTATATTTTGTGTATTTATATTTTTCACACCTAATTATCTCATTTATTTGTCCTTGCTCTAATGGCATGATCCTTGATTGGGATTACGTCTCAATTTCTTTTAATTGAGACATTTCGTAATGATATGCCCTTTTATTCTTTTATAATGTGTATATACAGACCCTTTGAAATTACATATCCATATTATGTATATACTAATGTCATTTAAATGTTTTAAAAATGGTCTACTTTCATGTGTCTTATAATTTAAATGTTCAAAATAGAAAAGGACTCTTATATTAAAACATTATTTTAAATGGTTTTAATGATTTATTCTTTTAAAAATTTATCATCCATGTCCATGTTTTAAAAATAGGTTTAAGGATTTATTTATATGGACATTAATGTTTTAAAACCATTTCAAAAGTTTCGAAGTGGTATGGGACACTTCGATTCTAAAATCACTTTTAAATGTCTTCATTCAATATTTTCAAAGTATAAAGGGATATTTCTCTCATAGAGTTTTAATGATTTTATTAGATGTTTTTATTTATGATAATATCATGATGTGATATCCTGTGATTGAAATGTGGAAATTTTTTCTTTCTATTATATTTGTTTTAAGTCATCTGATTTTATAATGGTACTTGGACAATTGACGGGTGGTTACGTGATAAACCATATGGCGGGTGGTGACATGAATACCAGGATGGATGGTTACGTTATAACCTCTAATGCATTGGGTATGGATGTCGTCCATATGGATATTCCATGTAGTGATATGTGTGGAAGTCGATCGTATGGTTATTCCATTTAAGTATTTTTATCTCCCATGTTACCTTTATATGTTATGTGTTCTTTATAGGGGTTTATGGTAATCTTTTTTGTTACAAAGGATAAGTGGTGATCTCCTATTCAGTGAATAGTATTCACTACTTCATAAATGTGGAAATTATTACTTTGATAATGTATTTATGGTTTACTTTTTGTTTTTAAAAACTAATCGTTTTCCTACTATATGTATCCTTTACTCTGCATTTTATGCTCATCCCATGTTTTTGAACTATTTTCCATAGGACTTAAAGATGAATAGGGTCAAGGATGGGATCAAAGAAAGACATTCTTTCTAAAACATGGAACTAGACATGTTTCTTTTTAAGAGTTTTATTTTATGGAAAATTAGTAGAAGTGTCTAATTTGTGATCTTTTGAGATGTAATAGTTATTTTCTAATTCTCTAAAACTCTAAACATGAAAAGATCCCCTATGTGAATTTTTCATTTATTTCATGATTATGTAATGTTTTAAGGCCGGGTCCTTATATTTGGTATCAAAGGTCGGTTTAGGTAACTTTAGAGGTTAGAGTTTTGTTTAAGAATAAGTAACAAGTTGTTTATAACCACAATGGATAGTATATTAGATAGAGTAATTGTTTTTTTTGAAAGTTAGAATGAGTTTTAGATAACTTGGATAACTATATACTAGTGTTTATCTTCCTCATTATTATATGAGGATTTTAATGATATGCTCACACTGACCCTTTTGGTTTTAGGAAATGGCTGGAACTAGCTGGCACAAAAGTAACAGTGGATGTGAAGGAGAATGTGAGAGTTTTATGAGTGAGCAACTGAATGATATGGGAGCTGCAATGAGAACTATTGTGTTTATCTTCAAGCAACTATCTGAAGTCATTATTGACCGCCTAAACCTTTGTGATTTTTATATGGCATCATATATGCGAGAAACAAATCCCTATGGAAGTTCATGTAATAATCCTAAAGGTAAGTGTGTTCAAAAACCTATGTGTCAAATATGTAGAAGGAAACACCTACGAAAATGTTTCAAAGGGACAGAAATGTGCTATAGATTAGTAAATGAAGGTCATGAAGCAATAACCTACCATGGAAAAAGGAAACATCCAGTTGACTCGAAGAAAGGGAAAGATGTTCTTTCCAAGGGATTAATTGAATGTTTTAAATGTGGTGTGCATGGTAATTATGCAAACACATGTCCTACGAAGAAGTTTCAGGAATGGGATCACCAAGATCATATAAATATTCGTTTACCAATACCTAATACCATTCCGATTGAGGATGAAGAAACTGATAATGACCAATCAAAGGTATGGATTATTTCTTAACTTATGTTTTCTAATTTTGGAATCTTAGGATATGATTCGTGATTTTTTTTGTAGGAAAGAAGTATTTCAGAATAAGATGTAAAGGAATGGTTAATGGATCATGAAGAATGTTGAATGAGTAAGAAGTCAACATATAAGGGATTCAAGAGTTACGATAGAGTTTTGGATGGTGAAATTCTTAAAAGTATTAAGTCTCTTTTGATGATGGGGTTACATTAGAAACTTTTTATAGTATGCGTAACCCTGATGTTTGATATATGAAAATTTTATTCAAGGAATCGTTATCTGTTATTTTATGGTCATAATTATAAAGAATTATTTGGCTTTATATGATCCTTACTTTTGATGTAATTATGGGTTACTATATGTTATGATGGAAAATGAAAGGCATGAGATAAAATTGATGTTAAATTATGTTATGGTTATTTTTGTTGATTTTATCTCTTTTTGGGGATTTTTTTGAGAATTATATGGTTTTGGAAAAAGGACAAAATGCAGACCATGTGACAACCCATCGCGTCGGATAAAGCTGTGGGAATCGAACCCACAACCAAAGTGCAACTGGTATTTATCACATACCACTGGACTACATGATGTCCTTGGTTAGTATGATAAATCCTTTTTAGTTATATAATTTTTTGAATCAATAATATGTCGGTTTTGGGTTATATTGGAAAATATTGACCTTTCATGGAAGATATATGACTACTTTAATTACTTTCCAATATGAGACTTTAAGATAAACTAATGTTATTTTGAGGTAATTGTTAATTTTTACCTTGGAAGAATATGTGATTAAATCCTTCAATGAATTGGGTTTCCATATTATTTTGGTTTACATTGAATAATTTTATGGACAATTGTTTATCGAATAGTCTTTGTAGAACTTTGGGTTTTGTTGGACAAATTTTAGAGATTAAGAATAGATTTTCTTTTTATAAAGGATTTTACTTTTTGGGTATTATCTAATCTCGTACAAGCAATTTTGGTTTTGGATTTTGTCTAAAGATAAGATAAATATATAGTTCTCTTTTGTGGATTATGTGATTCTCTAGATGTTGATTATTACACTCTTAATGTGGACAAGTCATCCAAATTACTAATCTTTTGGAAGAAAAAAAGGATTTTGTGTAAGAAATTTACAAAGGGATGAAAGTATAAATGACAATAAAGTATATTTCCTTGTGATTTATTTAATCTCATAAATAAATTCCTCAATGAAAATTAACTTAAAACAAAAATTGTTGTATGATAACTTTTCGTACTGGGGAATCAAATACCGTTTAACCCATCACAAGTTTGTGATTTTATAGTGGTTAAATTTCTCCCAAACATGTTTTCTATCACTCCCCCTCAGAACATGACCCTTTTTTTCTTCCATATCCATGTTTTCCTAAATTGAATCCTAGTATGGGATAACTCGGGTGACCTTTGTACTTCTCTTTCTTTCTTTTAATGTGATAGTTTTGCTGACACTTTTTCCGATGTGGGGATTTCAATGAAGTTTCCAGCCAAATTTTAAAATTGCGAGGATACAATTCCCAAAAAGGGGGGAAGGATGTAACATCCCAAGTAAATAAAGAATATTACATTCTCATATTTATTAATATTTTTGAATAAAATATTAATATTACTTTAAAGGTAATGTTATGTTCAATAACATACCCAATACACAACAATGAGTTTCTTCGAAATCATACGTTGCACACTAATAATATAATAATATTATTTTAAATTGTTGCTAATGCCTAGCCATTTTTATTTTTGGAATGAACATAACTAACTACCAAATGATTATATATTCTTGTAAAATATTTTTTCTTTTATCCAAATAAATGTTAGAGGCTTAAAGTGAAAATGAATCCAATTTTAAGCGTAAATATTATAATATTCTTTAAAAGGTCGATTAACCACCTTTTGATGGAGAACCCTATTTAAATATACTTTTTGACAATTTTATATGTTATATTGGACCGAATAAAATCCTTCTTTAGAATCTGGAACTCAAAATTTACTTTTTGTAAGTTTTTGTTATTTTTCCGATAAAGATCATTTTTAGTGAAAATGTTGTATTTTAATTCAAAACCTCCTTTTAGTCTGATTTATTTTTATGGATAGATTATCTTTTTAATTGGGTTTAATGTTTAGTAAGAATATATTTTTACCATTTAATCCAATGGTGGTCATTGGAATTAATTTCACTTTGAAATTGGACTTAAACTAGTGTCAATCTTTTGCTATGTATTGTTTCTTAAAAACACGCTATTTTTTTTACAACAGGAATTAATTATTAAATTTATTAATGAAACTTATATGTTTTAAATTTTGGAAAATAGACATCGTTTTGGAATTCTTAATATAAAATATAGCTTACTGTGAAATTTTGGTATTTTTTAAAAAAACATCAATTTTTAATGAATAGTGAAACCACTAAGTGGTAGTTAAAAAACTGATTTTTCTTTTAAATGAAATTTTACCACCTTTGTGGTTTGAATTTCCAAAATCTGGAATACATGTTTGTCATTAGGATGTAAAATTTGGTTCAATGGGATGAAAATAATTTTCGGTGAATAGTAACTTTTAAGTTTTATTAATCGCGATAAAAGGTAATTAGTGTAATTTAAGGTAAAGATAATGTTATAATAATATGAAATGACCTTAAAACATGTCCTACCATTATTGGATGAGTCATGGACGACCAAGACAATCCATGGGTCAACTTGGGGATCCCATGGAGCCACTTGGGTAAGAAAATTACATTAATAACTTTTTATTTAAAGTAAAAAAAATGTCACAAACATGTATTGTTTTACAAAAACAATTTTTTACATGGGGTTATACAAGTCATATTTTTTACTATAAATATTAATTGGAATGATAAAAAATCTTTCCTACATCATATATGTTTTTTATAATTTTTATACATTAAATAAATTAATTTATTTATGACACCACGATGATGGAGAGATTACCTCATTAATGAATGATTTAAATAAAATGTGAAGATAATGTAAAATATAAGACATAAACTTGTCAAAAACCAATTGTATGGGTGAATTTAGAACCCTTATCACCTTATACTAGAAATATAAAATTGTGGGACCTTTAATATCCGAAAATCATTTTATAATAAAGTAACTTTTCAAGACATTCCAAGAGTACCCCTCCTCCCTCTTATAAAAGGCCCCCACCTCTACCCACTTACCCACACCTCTCAAGCCTTTGGCTCGACCAAACTCTGCTCATTTTATCTCTCCACATACCTCTATTCATCCTAGAAGCCTTACCTTAGGATGAAAGATCTTCAAGAAACCCTTTTGGTTCAAACCAAAGGGAGATAGCCGATTTAAATGTAATGCCCTCTGTTATGTTTTTTTTTTGTTTTTTTTTTGATTATCCAACCCCCTAAACTCTTTTTCTTAGATTCTTTTGTAACAAAACCAGTCTCTTGAATATTCTAGGATATTTTTATGAGATGTATTTGAGTTACAATTACACACACCTCTGTCTAATGGTTACGAAACATACTGTTTAAATTGATGTCGAATTACTGACTCATGAAACGATGATTGTTCTATCATCTACTACCACCTCTAATGGCAGCCATTATTATGGAACTATATTTATTTTTGATATATATTATATTTATTTCCTCTCTATGCTTCTGTATTTTACATTTAAAACATACCTTTATGCTTTTCATGTTGTGAAAATGCGATAATTTCATTTGAGGAAGTGTGGACTACTGCCACCTCAAGTGATGTGACTCGTTCATGCAATACATGGAATGTGTAAAGAATTAAATTAATGAACTTATTTGACCTATATAACATATATATTATACTGTAATTATAATATATATATATATATATCTCATTTAGTTTTAATTCCATTAATTAGACAACGAAATGAAAGTAGCGTTCATGCGTACGTACGACTTACCGTCTCCATGAAAGGTGCATTACATTTTCTTATCTATGAATGTTACAGAATAGTATAAAATGAATATATACTGGATATATATGATATATAAATCATATTTACTATTCTATAGATGGGGTAATTATAACTACATTGGAAATTCTTTTCAAAAAAGTTCATTTTTGACTCATGTACCGAACATCGACAAAAACGTATGATTTGAACTCATATTATTAACTAATTATTATAACATTATAATATGTGAAATTAATTTATTAATAAACATTAAATTATGTACTTATGCAATTAAAAATTGACCAATGTTTATTATTCTGGAACATAAAGAAACAAACAAGACATGTTGGACTTGGGGTAAGGGATCCTACCTATCTCTTTCTTTTTAAGTACTCTCTTTTTTGTCGTTTCTTTTAAGATACTCATTATTATGTTGGGGGATATTATTTTATATTCCTGTTATTGTAATTTCTATTTTAATATTATTAGAGACCCAATTTTATTTCATCCATCCATTTTTTGGATGTTTTAAGTGGCGCCGTTAGGCTGCCGAGTTTTCGTAAGGGATTTTTAATCTCACTTTTATTCCCATGAGATTTATGAAACATTTGACATTATTTCCTTTGATTGGTTTATGTACTGCCCATTATTATACTATTTGTATAATATAATTTTATTATGGGTATTTACATCAATGTTTTACGGTCCTTCATTCATGGGGTGAACGATTCAAAAGTTACCCAAATCGGTAAGGGAACCCTTCACCCACCTCTTTTTAATAGACTTATTTTGTTATGCCTTTTAATTTACATGTTATTATGTTGGGATATGTTCTTCTATATAATTATTGATGTAAATTTTATGTCCAAGTGATGAGATACCATTTTCTCTCTCGTCAAATCATTTTCTGAATTTTAAAGTGATGTCGTTAGGCTGTCAAATTTCTATAGGGGAACTTCTCAACCCAATTTCAGTTCTTTGGGTTAATCCTCTAATTCTTGATTATGTTGTGCTATAAATATGTTTGGATGACATATTATTGTTTTACACTGATTATCCACTTATATTTGGTGTATTTATATTTTTCACACATAGTTATGTCATTTCTTTACCCTTTCTCTATTGGCATGACCCTTGATTGGGATTACATCTCAATTTCTTCTCATTGAGACATTTCTTAATGATATGCACTTTTATTCTTTTATAAAGTGTATATACAGACCCTTTGACATTCCATATCCATATTATTTCTATACTAAAGTAATTTAAATGTTTTTAAAATGGTATAATTTCATGTGTCCTATAATTTAAATTTTCAAAATGGAAAAGGACTCTTTTATTAAGTCACTGTTTTAAATGGTTTTAGAGATTTATTCTTTTCAACATTTATCATCCATGTCCATGTTTTGAATTTTTTTTAAGGATTTATTAATATGGACATGATTATTTTATAACCATTTCAAAAGTTTTGAAGTGGTATGGGACACATTAATTCTAAAATCTCTTTTCAATGTATTCTTTTAATATTTTCAATGTATAAAAGGGATATTTCTCTTATAGAGTTTTAATGATTTTATTAGATGTTTTTATTAATGATAATATCATAATGTGATCTCTTGTGATTGAAAAGAAGAAATTTTTTATTTCCATTATATTTGTTTTAAGTCTTATGATATTATAATGGTACTTGGACATTTGACGGGTGGTTACGTGATAAACCATATGATGGGTGGTGCCGTGAATACCAGGATGGGTGGTTACATTATAACCTCCAATTCATTGGGTATGGAAGTCGGCCGTATGGCTATTCCATGTAGTGATATGTGTGGAATTCGACTGTATGGTTATTCCATTTATGTATGTTTATGTCCCACATTACCTTTATTTGTTATGTGTTCTTTATATGGGTTTATGGTAATCTTTTGGTTACAAAGGATAAGTGGTGATCTTTTATTTAGTGAAGTGTATTTTCTACTTCATAAAGTTTAAAAGTATTACTTTGATAATGTTTTCATGGTTTACTTGTTGTTTTCAAAAACTAATAGTTTTCCTTCTTTATTTATCTTTTACTAGGCCTTTTATTCTCATCCCAAGTTTTTGAAATGTTTTCCACAGGACTTGAAGAAGAATATATTCAAGGATGGGATTAAGGAAAGACATGCTATCTATAACATAGAACTAGAAATGTTTCTTTTAAGTGATTTTTTATGGAAACTTAGTATAAGTGTCTACTTTGTGATCTTTTTAGATGTAATACTTAGGTCCTAATTATCTACAAATATAAACCTAAAAATATCATCTATGTGAATTATTCATTTAATTCATTATTATGTAATGTTTTAAGGTTGGTGTGATGACCCAGACTCTCTTGGTCCTTCCCTTTGCCAAAATCCAGGTTCTAAGGGAGTGGCATCTCGGTGAGACCAATCGTTCAGACCGATCGGTGAGACCGATCGGGGAGACCGATCAGCAAGACAGATCGGTGAGACCGATCTGCGAGACCAATCGGTGAGACTGATCGGGGAGACCGATCGGCGCGACCGATCGGCGCGACCGATCGGTGAGACCGATCGGCATCACCCGACCTTGTCAAGTTGTTTCCAGTAGCGCTCTATTGCGTAAATAGGGTTTCAAACCCTATTCTGACTCATTTAAGAGTGTTTTTAAAACCCGTAATGCCCATAAGAGTTTTAATTAAATACTTCATCAATTCATGAGTCGACTTAAACCACCTGATCCCCTTTTGTGACGAGTGGAGCTGCGTGGTCAACCCACGACCCCTGCGCCTTACACGGTTTCGCGTTTTCACCTCAACCATCCCTGGCTCTTATAAACTCAGGGTTATCCATGGTTTCTCCTTTCCTCGATCATGGATTTTCACAAACAGCTTCTGGTGCATCGGGCACATCGTCATCCATAAAGTTCTGTGCCCTCAGACTAAACGTCGATCAGCTATCAACAAGTAGGGAATTTCTCCTTCGTCTCTCTCTTTTGTGTATCATGCAGGGTGAGCGTGCTTTTGATTCTGAAGGATTGGGTGAACCAGACCTAATTAAAGATAATGAACGAATTCTATAAAGAAAGAAGAGGGGGGGCTGTGATTGTTGATGTTGTCTTATATTTTTATGTTGTTTCTTCTATGACCATCTTGTTGAGTTTTTCTGGCTTATGCCTCCTGAAAATCGAGGCCGTTGGTGGTCATTGTTTGTGCACTAATGAACCCTGCTGAAGTTTTAAATGGCTTGTTTGTGGTCGTAAACTCCTTCTGTGAAAAGTGAATCTGTTAATCACGTATATCCGGCTGAATAATTGAAAGCACCAGGATCAACCCTTCTGTGATAACTCCCGGTTAGAACACACGGAATTTTAAATCATGGAGTGTGTTAAGTTGTTTAAATATGAAAATCCCTGACTTGTGTTGGTGGTGGTAGTTGGTTGTTTTCCTTTCAGGCCGATTGTTGGAGATGTGGGAGGGGATGGGATCCCCTGTTCTTTGATACTCTCGGTGGTTGTGTAAATTTTGTGGGATGGGATCTCCTGTTGGTATGGATTCGGTGGTTGTGAGTTTTATGACCGGGTGGATACTTGTTTATATCACAAATTGGGGTGGAATCCGCTGTTGTTGAGAACAAGAGTGTGGGCGTTTTGGTTGATGTTTGACTGTTTACTTTCCTGGACTTATGCCTATGCCTACTAGTTGCCCAGTAGTGCTTAAACGTAAACATTATTACTGAACGTGAAATAAGAAAGGGGACAAATGGGTTGTTAGCGTGAGTCGTGACTCGGACTTGAGTGATGTTGTGATCTGTAGGCTGTATGAAGAAAAGCCTTGCTTGGGTGAGTTCTTGCTACCTATATATATATATACTTGTATCATTGTGTTTCTTATTCTCACCCCACCCAAGTTGAGCACGTAGTGCCGAACAACCCCATTTCATGGGGGAGGGTGTTTTTCCCAACACTATTCTTAGTGGCTAGTTATTAGCTCCTTTTCTGCTCCCTTTCCCGGATAGCCCAAGTGTCTTCGGGCAGGCTGTGATGGCCTGAGGTCCATTATTAGCCCATGAACCTTCGGTCTGGGTAGTGTGGTGGTTGGCCAGGTGTGTGCGGCAGGTGGTTTCCCAAGCATCTTCGGGATGAGGCCCAGGTGTCTTCGGGCGTGGCAGTGGATCCTTTATCCCAAGTGTCTTCGGGCGTGGTGGTGGTTGTTCTGGCCTAGGTGTTTGCAGTCATGGTTACATGTGACAGTTGTGGCCTAGGTGTGTGCGGGCGGGATTCAACAGTGGGACTGCGTGCGGTTGAGGCCCAGGTGTGTGCGTGCGGGATTTCGGTAGTGGGACTGCGTGTGGTTGTGGCCCAGGTGTGTGCGGGCGGGTGTGGCAATGGGACTGCGGTGAGAATGGCGGTATTGGTCCGATGCGTAGGATGTCTCAATAACCAGTGGTAAAGTGGCGCGGGGTACCCAAACATCGATGTTCTCTTATTATATATATTACTTAACATGCGTTATTTGGGGAGTGAGACTTGGTGAGGCCTGGGATAGATAGTTTGCCTTGTTAGGTGTTTGGTTTACTCTTTTTCTCAGGGGACTTTAGTACGTTCCCCCACTTGTGCACAAGAGTCTTGGTTTTCCCTACTGAGTGTACCTGTATGCTCACCCTACGTATATAAAACTGCTTTCAGGTTTCCAGGAGGACATCGGGGATCACGCAGCACCTTACTAGCTCAAACCTTTGGAGAGGTTGCAGTTGTTGTTTTTATTTTCCCTTTGATACTTACCTTGTAGTCACCTTTTTCTTGCACTTTGTGGCTTTACTTTTGAAACATGCATGTGGGAATGGTTTACTTTTGGATTTACTTTTCATTCTACCTTGGTGTTTTTGGGTTTCCTTTTCCTTATCTCTCGATCCTATAAAATATAAAGGGTAATGCCTTCCATTTGTGAGAAATTTATATACCCTTGGTGCTAGTATCCACTCCAAAACCTATTGAAGGCGGGTTTTAGGGGGTCATTATCTCTCCTTCAACATAAAGAAGGAAGGGCCTGGCAATCTGCTGACCCTTCCCTCCTTTTGGTGAAGGCGGGTCATGAAAGAATGGTATCAAAGGTGGTGGTTGAGAGATAGGATGGAGTCTGGAGTTAGGCACGGTGAGGATTGCATGGGATGGTAAGGCAAAGATGTTGGGAGACCTTGGAGCGTGAATTAGGCCAGGGAAGACCGGCTATGACACGGGATTTTAGGGCCCCCCGTGATCCGATGCAAGGACTCTGGACCTACCGAACGACCAAGTGAGGCCACACTGATTGCAGGGTAGAGAACCTAGGAAAGGTATATGCATCATAATGACTTGTGTTCTTGTGTTTCTGGGATGTATTGGGAGTTAAGAATAAGTTAAATTTTAAGAAGTTTAAGAACGATATTCTGCACTACTTGGGCTTTGGCATTCCTTGTTTACCTTGCAGCTATGGCACCTGGAAGGCGACCACGTGTGGTACAGGAGATCGAGGCCCCGGAGACTACTTTGGCCGATCGGCAGAGAGCTGATCGAGAGGAAGAGGATGACTAGTGGCAGAATACTCTTCGAGCCTTCCGACGATAGGCCCTCGAGAAGTATGAGGGCAGCACCTCCGATATGAAGACGGAAGGCTAGCTAGAGGAGCTAGTTATAGCCTTCGGCCTGATTCGGGCCCCGACCGAGTACTGGGTTCCTCTGGCCATTAGCCAGATGCGGGGAGTGGCACGTCAGTGGTGGATGCTTTACCTGGGGGAGAGGAGAGAGTCTGAGGTGGCTTGGGTGGATTTCGAGAAGGAGTTCCGGGCGGAATTCCTCTCCTCGATGATGAAGGCAGAAAAGAGGCAGGAACTACTCTCCCTCCAGCAGGGGAGTATGTCCGTGGGAGAGCTAGGGATCAAGTTCAAGGACCTCCTATGTTTTGATCCGGACCACTTTCCCGATGAGGAGTCTCAGGCAAGACGTTTGGAGGAGGCACTCCGACCCTCCCTCTAGTATGTTGTTACCCCCTTTACCCTGCAAACGTACTTGGAGGTCCAGAAGAAGGCCGAAGTGGTGGAGTGGATGCATGCTCTAGGGGGAGTGTCGCAAGAGGGGATCCAGCTGGGACCATCGAAGGGGAAGGTTGTCAGCACCAGGCCTCCAGCGTTTGGACCCTCTAGGTTACGACCCGCAGGGAGCAGGCCGCAGCAGTTTCAGTTTCGATCCCCCGGCCCTCGCCCTTTTCCTACGGGGTCGGGACCGCTGTGCTTCATCTGTGGGAGCCCTGGGCATCTCCGAAGTCAGTGCCCCGACCGGGTGCAGTACAGTAGTGACAGTCATCCCCAGCACCCGCCCCAACAGTAGCCTCCAGCCAGACCTTTCCAGCAGCAGCAGCAGGGACAGCGAGCTCCCGCTCCTCCGAGGGCAGACGTAGGAGGAGGAGGTCGACCCCAGGGTGCTCCACAGGGACCTCGACCAGGGCGTGGTCGGGGAGGTGGCCGACAGCCGAGGGGCAGGGGAGCTGGGCGTGGATAGTTGCACGCAGCATAGGCAGCTGTTCCAGCAGGGCTAGAGGTTGTTCGAGGTACGATCAGTCTGTTTAGCACTCTTGATTATGCTTTGTTCGATACCGGAGCTTCTCACTCCTTCGTTACACCCAGTCTAGCCCGTACCTTGGGTCTAGATGCCGAGAGACTTCCAGTGCCCCTAGTGTTGAGCACACTCGTTGGAGGCCAGACCGACTTGTTGTTCATTTGTTGGGGATGTAGACTGATGATAGGTCCACATCAGTCGGTTAGGGATCTTCTTCTGCTACAGATTCAACCATACGATGTCATCCTAGGAATCGACTGGCTATTTTCTGTGTGTGCCGTCATCGACTGTTTTCGAAGAAGGGTGGTGTTCTCAGACTTGGACAGCCGGCGTGTTACCTTAACCGGCGATCGGAGCATTCCGAAGGGAAATAGGAGAGAGGAACCTCTCCTCTCCTTGTTGACCGAGATGACAGTGGAATTAGTAGATTCGGAAATGGTGGAAGTGCCAGAGATCGTACGTGAGTTTATGGACATCTTTCCTAAGGAGGTGACGACTCTACCCCCTCGACGTGATATCGAGTTCGGGATAGACCTGCAGCCCGTCGCTCGTCCATTCTCGATGGCTCCTTATCGGATGGCACTTTCAGAGCTACGGGAGTTGCAGATACAGATTGACGATCTGATGAAGAGGGGTTATGTTCGTTAGAGTGCGTCACCGTGGGGTGCTCCGGTCTTGTATGGAAGGAATGCAGATGGTGGCCTTAGGTTGTGCATAGACTATAGGAGGATGAATCAGGTGATGATCAAGAATCTCTACCCTCTCCCAAGGATAGATGATCTTTTTGACCAGCTAAAAGGGGGAGGATGGTTCTAGAAGATCGACCTGCGGTCTGGGTACCACGAGCTGAGGGTGAAAGAGAGCGACATCCTGAAGACAGCGTTCAGGTGCAGGTATGGACACTTCGAGTTCATAGTCATGCCCTTCGGTGATACGAACGCCCAGGATGTGTTCATGGGACTTATGAACTCCATCTTCCGGGAGTACCTAGATCGGTTCGTGGTTGTGTTCATTGACGACATCCTGGTTAACTCTAGATCAGAGGAGGACCATGCAGAGCACCTGAGGACAGTTTTGGAGGTCCTCCGACAACACCATATCTATGGGATGTTGTCAAAATTCAAGTTCTGGACACGAGAAGTGCAATTCCTTGGGCACGTGGTGTCCAAGCAGGGGGTAGCGGTGGACCCATCAAAGGTTGAGGCAGTTGTTTCGTGGGCATCACCCAAGAATGTGGCAGAAGTTCGGAGTTTCCTTGGGCTGGCGGGTTACTACCGGAGATTCGTACCCAACTTCTCCCGAGTAGCAGCCCCTTTGACAGCTCTGACCAAGAAGAACCAGGCTTTCGTATGGAGTGAGAAGTTCCAGTCAGCCTTCAGCTATCTAAAAGAGAAGCTGGTCAGTGCCCCAGTGCTGAGATTACCAGAAGAAGGGGTGGCCTATGAGGTATTCTGTGATGCTTCGGGATGGGGCCTGGGATGTGTGTTGATGCAGCGACGAGGGGTGATCTCTTATCGGTCCAGGCAGCTGCGTTCCCATGAGTGTAATTACGCCACCCAAGACCTAGAGCTTGTAGCAGTCGTTTTTGCGCTAAAGTTATGCCAACACTACCTCATCGGGGAACGCTTTTTGGTCTTCATGGATCACAAAAGCTTGAGGTATATCTTCTCCCAGCGGGACTTAAACTTGCGACAGCAGAGATGGGTGGAGTTCCTCCAGGATTACGACTTCAGGATCTATTATACTGAGGGCAAGGGAAATGTGGTGGATGATGCCTTGAGAAGGAGGACGTAGAAGGATGCGGTCCGAGAGTCGGCGGACGCCTGTAAGCCAATGGAAGAGTTGGCTGCATTACACCTGGATGCGGCGATGGATAGCGGCAGAGGCTGCCTATATCAGATGACAGTGCAGTTATCCCTGTTTCAGCAGGTGGAGGAGTCTCAGTGGGGAGACCTAGAATGTGAGGTGATGCGTGACCAAGTTGACCAGGGCAATGCTCAGGGAGGATGGACCGAGGATGGTCAGAACCAGATGCTTTTCCAGGGAAGGTTGTTTGTCCCAGAGGCAATGCGCGACAAGGTTCTCAGTGAGTTCCACAAATCACCACTAGCGGTACACCCAAGAGTTTCCAAGATGTACCAAGGTTTGAAGAGGCAGTTTTGGTGGCCCAGAGTTAATTGAGTGGTGGCAGAGTTTGTGGCCATGTGCCTAGTGTGTCAGCAAGTGAAGGCTGAACACCAAGTTCCAGGCAGCCTACTACAGCCCCTAGATGTCCCTCAGTGGAAGTGGGATGACATCTCAATGGATTTCATCATGGGACTACCCAAGGTCCAAGGAGGGTACGACACCATCTGGGTGGTAGTGGACATGTTGACGAAATCGGCTCACTTTCTGTCGATCAGGGAGTCGAGTGCTGCGGATGCATTGGCACGAAATTACATGGATAAGGTGGTGCGATTGCATGTAGTTCTGAGGTATATAGTCTCGGATAGGGATGCACGGTTTACCTTGCGGGTTTGGAGGGGATTGCAGCATGCGTTTGGCACCAAGTTACGCCTTAGCACTTCTTTCCATCCCCAGACAGATGGAAAAACAGAGCACACCATCCAAACCATGGAGGATATGCTGCGAGCATGTGTTCTGGACTCAGGAGGGTCATGGGTGCAATACTTGCCTCTGATAGAGTTTTCCTACAAAAATAGCTACCACTCTACCATTGGCATGGCCCCGTTTGAAGCTTTGTACGGGAGGCCATGCCGTTCACCTGTGTGTTGGACCGAAGTAGGAGAGGCAGGAATCCGTGGTCCGGAGGTGGTGCAGAACACGACAGAGAATGTTCAGCTCATACGGGAATGGATGAAGGTGGCCCATGACCGACAGAAGTCGTACGCTGATACCAGGAGGATGCCCTTGGAGTTTGAGGATGGGGACCATGTGTTTTTAAAGGTCTCCCCTCGGCGTGGGAAGCAGAGGTTCGACAAACAGAGTAATCATTCTTTCAGATTCATCGGACCCTTCCAAGTGTTGCGGTGGGTCGGCGAAGTGGAATACCAGCTAGCGTTTCCACCACCTCTACTAAGGATACATGATGTCTTTCATGTGTCCTAGGTCCGTCGGTATCTGCATGACGATTCACACGTCCTTGATTGGGGTGAGCTGGACACCGAGGACGGCGTGACCTTTGTGGAGAGACCAGTGGTGATCAAGGATCTCAAGGAAAAGGTGCTTCGCGGATGAACCATTCCCCGGGTTCGCGTGTTGTGGAGACATGGTGGGCTTGAGGAGAGTACGTGGGAAAGGGAAGCACAGATGTGTACCCAGTACCCAGATTTGTTTTAAGCTTTGTTCCATGTTTTACCTGTTATGATAGAACGTTTTGTCTTTTGGCTATGAAATGTTCTGGTTTTCTTCCTCTGCTTGTGTGTGAAACGCCCCGGCTATGGGGAAAGAGAGAATTGAACCCCTAATCAAGACGCATTAAGGTGGATGCGATTAGACCTATGTGGGAGAGTCAGTGCCACCCAAAGCGGATAATATCCTTACATGGGGGAGGATACTCCCCAACCTAGATGGTCGGGCAGTTTGGCATGGTATGTTTCTTGGTCCGTGAAAGGAAGGTGTTCTTAGTTAACGATGAGGTTTAGTCTTGAGAGGTATCTTTTGGGGTGGTTTTTCGGACCCTCCCTTTCCTTCTGGGTTGTTCAAATTCTCGAGGACGAGAATAGTTTGAGAGGTATCTGATGTGATGACCCAGACTCTCTTGGTCCTTCCCTTTGCCAAAATCCGGGTTCTAAGGGAGTGGTGTCTCGGTGAGACCGATCGGGGAGACCGATCGGGGAGACCGATCAGGGAGAACGATCGGTGAGACTGATCGGGAGACCGATCGGGGAGACCGATTGGTGAGACCGATCAGCGAGACCGATCGGTGAGACCGATCGGCGAGACCGATCGGTGAGACCGATCAGCAAGACCGATCGGCGTCACCCGGCCTTGTCAAGTTGTTTCCAGTAGCGCTCCTTTGTGTAAATAGCGGTTTAAACCCTATTCTGACTTGTTTAAGCATGTTTTTAAGACCCATAACACCCATAAGAGTTGTAATTAAATACTTCATCAATTCATGAGTCTGTTTAAACCACCCGACCCCCTTTTGTGACGAGTGGAGCCACGTGGTCAACCCACGACCCCGGCGCCTTACGCGGTTTCGCATTTTCACCTCAACCGTCCCCGGCACTTATAAACTAAGGGTTAGTCGTGGTTTCTCCTTTCCTCAATCATGGCTTTTCACAAACAGCTTCTAGTGCATCAGGCGCATCGTCATCCGTATAGTTCTGCGCCCCCGGCCCAAACGTCAATCATCTATCAACAAGTAGGGAATTTCTCCTTCGTCTCTCTCTTTTGTGTATCATGCGGGGTGGGCGTGCTTTTGATTCTAAAGGATTGGGTGAACCAGACCTAATTAACGAAAATGAATGAATTCTATAAAGAAAGAAGAGGGGGGATGTGATTGTTGATGTTGTCTTATATTCTGATGTTGTTTCTTCTATGACCATCTTGTTGAGTTGTGCTGGCTTATGCCTCCTGAAAATCAAGGCCGTTGGTGGTCGTTGATTGTTCACTAATGAACCCTGCTGATTTTTTAAATGTCTTGTTTGTGGTTGTAAACTCCTGCTATGAAAAGTGAATCGGTTAATCACGTATATCCGGCTAAATAATTGAAAGCACCAAGATCAACCCTTCCGTGATAACTCCCAGTTAGAACACACAGAATTTGAAATCATGGAGTGTGTTAAGTCATTTAAATCTGAAAATTCGTGACTTGTGTTGGTGGTGGTAGTTGGTTGTTTTCCTTTCAGGACGATTGTTGGAGATGTGGGAGGGGATGGGATCCCCTGTTCTTTGATACTCTTGGTGGTTGTGTAAATTTTTGGGGATGGGATCTCCTGTTGGTATGGATTCGGTGGTTGTGAGTTTTAATACCAGGTGGATATTTGTTTATATCACATATTGGGGTGGAATCCTCTGTTGTTGAGAACCAGGTGTGGGCGTTTTGGTTGATGTTTGACTGTTTACTTTCCTGTACTTATGCCTATGGCTACTAGTTTCCCAGTAGGGCTTAAACGTAAACATTATTACTGAACGTGAAATAAGAAAGGGGAAAAATGGGTTGTTAGTGTGAGTCGTGACTCAGACTTGAGTGCTGTTGTGATCTGTAGGCTGTCTGAAGAAAAGCCTAGCTTGGGTGAGTGCTTGCTACCTATATATATATATATATACTTGTATCTTTGTGTTTCTTATTCACGCCCCACTCAAGTTGAGAACTTAGTGCCAAACACCCCCATTTCATGGGGGAGGGTGTTTTTCCCAACAATATTCTTAGTGGCTGGTTATTAGATCCTTTTCTGCTCCCTTTCCCAGATAGCCCTAGTGTCTTTGGGTAGGCTTTGATGGCCTGAGGTCCATTATTAGCCCAATAACCTTTGGGTTGGGTAGTGTGGTGGTTGGCCAGGTGTGTGCGGCAGGTGGTTTCCCAAGCGTCTTCGGGATGAGGCCCAGGTGTCTTCGGGCGTGGCAGTGGATCCTTTAGCCCAGGTGTCTTCGAGCGTGGTGGTGGTTGTTCTGGCCTAGGTGTTTGTAGGCATGGTTACATGTGACAGTTGTGGACCAGGTGTGTGCGGGCGGGATTCAGTAGTGGGACTGCGTACGGTTGAGGCCCAAGTGTGTGCGGGCAGGATTTCGGCAGTGGGACTGCGTGTGGTTGTCGCCCAGGTGTGTGCGGGCGGGTGTGGTAGTGGGACTGCGGTGAGAATGGCGGGATTGGTCCGATGCGTAGGATGTCTCAATAACCAGTGGGAAAGTTGTGCGGGGTACCCAAACATTGATGTGATCTTATTATATATATTTCGTGACTTGCGTTATTTGGGGAGTGAGACTTGGTGAGGCCTGGGATGGATAGTTTGCCTTGTTAGGTGTTTGGTTTACTCTTTTTCTCACAGGACATTAGTACGTTCCCCCACTTGTGCACGAGAGTCTTGGTTTTCCCTACTGAGTGTACTTGTATGCTCACCCTACATATATAAAACTACTTTCAGGTTTCCAGGAGGACTTCGGGGATCACGCAGGACCTTACTAGCTCAGACCTTTGGAGCAGTTGCAGTTGTTGTTTTTCTTTTCCCTTTGGTACTGACCTTGTATTCACCTTTTTTGCACTTTGAGGCTTTACTTTTGAAACATGCATGTGGGAATGGTTTACTTTTGGCTTTACATTTCTTTCTACCTTGGTGTTGTTGGGTTTCCTTTTCCTTATCTCTCGATCCTATAAAATAACAAGGGTAATGCCTTCCATTTATGAGAAATTTCTATACCCTTGGTGCTAGTCTCCACTCCGGGACTTATTGAACGCGGGTTTAGGGGGTCATTATCTCTCCTTCAACTTAAAGAAGGAAGGGCCTGGCAATCTGCTGACCCTTCCCTCCTTTTGGTGAAGACGGGTCATGACAGTTGGGTACTTATAACTAGTCTAAAAATTGAATGATTTGACAATATGGAATAATTATATTCATATAACATAAATTAATATAAAACATTAAATTTTATATAAATTATTCCAAATGGTATTCCTTTTATATTTCATTTTCATATTAATATATGTAATCACCTCTGGACATATATTAAATAATTTCTAAGAAATCCCTCAATAAGGGAATGAAAAATATATACTACATAAGACATGAATCAATTTTAGTGTATGAATATTCATACTAATTGTCACCAAATCATAATCATAAGATCATAATCATAAGAATATATGAACCAATTAAAGTGTCATGAAATGTCAAATATGAATAATAATAATAAATAATCATTTTATTTTGAACAAATATTACTACATTATTATCAGGGATTATATGTCAAGAATGCTAACATTTTGATCACACATAATATATTTGTAAAAAATCACTACATAATATGTAAAAAAGATAGAACAATTTTAAAACATAATATTATCATGATATATGAAACATTAATAAACTATTTGGGTGATATATAATTTGAGTACCACACTACATATCATTATAGTCTCATAATCATGCTGGATACGAATAAATAACATTTGATCAATATAAACAAGAAATAAACCCTTGAGAAAATAATATGTCTCATAGTGATGACACTAAATTAAAATTATTGTTTTTTATGTTTAATATATTGTTAAAGAGAAAACATAATTTCAGACATTAAAAATTTTAATTTATGAGCCAATTTCATATTTTATGGAGAGGAGATGAGTAAACAGATAAAGAATCTGGGAGAATATTTGGGAATAAACACTTTATCATTGTTCATTAAATTATGAATAAACATGTATATCATTGGTAGATATAATGAAAATAAAACTAAAAACATTTATAAAATATTTTTCTAATAATCATTAGAAAATAAGGGAGAAAGAGAGGATACACCCAAAAAAGAAAGGAAAGGATAAGAGTCATCTGAACACATGCCCCATTTTGTTTTAAACTATTAGAAATTGTTTATATTAAACAAATAAATATTTAAATATGATTCTAAAATATTATAAAAATAATTTATTTGTGTCATGATAAATTAAAATAATTATAATTGTTTTTAATAAATCTCTTTGTGAAATGTTTAGTGCTTTATTACATATTTCATTATAGTTTCTTGTTTTATTTTAGTTTTAAATATTTGATATAGTTTTATATATCCATTAGTAAATATAACTAAAAATACTAAAAATATATAAAATGAGATATTTATTAATTAGAAATATGTTTTGATCACAATCAATTGAATAATTGAAATATAATTAATTTGATACATCAACCATTGCATGTTAACTGATTACTAAAAGGACTCTATAAAATAGAGAGGGAGTGATAATACTTACAAATTATAAATATTTTAAAATTAATTTATAGTATTATAATAGATATTATATATGGTATACACTAATAAAATTTAAATGGGGTGATAAATAATTAATTTCCATCATCCTCCTTTGCAGTTAAACTAACCATTAACAAATAATTTCCCTAATTAAAATCGATTAACTGTTTTGGAATGGCTTCGTATTTTATGAGTTTTTTAATTTTTTAGATTCAGAATTCTATTCAACTCCCACTTTTTATTAAAATTTATAAGAGAATAAAAATATTATTTTTCTTTGCACAAAATTTTCCAAGTAAGGGAAGAAATTATAAAAAAAATTATAAATAGATTACACTAATATAATATTAGAATAATTAAATTTATATAATTGTAATAGATTTATTATTTAAATTTAGTAATATTGGTTTAAATTAGGATAAGATAATAACATATTTAATGAAGAAAATTGAGTAGAGTCATTGGAGAAATTTTACCATTTGTTTACAAATTATTCATTTCTAAGAATATTAATTCCATTAAGGAATTGGTTTGAGTGAATAAATAATGTCTCCACGATTCCTAGTTGGATTAGAAGTGGGTAATTAGGAATATTTTTTTTAATAAGAGTAGTTTTATAAGTGATTCATTAGGGGGTATTTATACATGACAATGAGGGGTATTTTAGAGAGAAATAATGATTCAAATATTATTTCATGACCATGATTTTTAATTCCAATATTATGTAAGAATCTGAGTAGATCTAATTAAAATTACTTATTTTTATGACTTTAAAAAAATTTAAAATCCTTATTTATTATTTTATATTAAAAAACAAGAAAGAAAAAAATTACTCGTATACATTATCTTCTTTTGATATAAATATTGGCATTTGAATATTTATTTTATTATATTTAAATTAATGAATTATCTTATGATACAAATTTTTATTCAGTAATAAAATTTCTAAATTTATTAAAGTGTTATTATAGATTTATTATATAAAAAATCAAAGATATTTGAAAAATATTATTATTACTACTTACATATTAATTAATGATCTTCACAAAATTAATAATAAATTACACTAAGAAATTTTCAATATGATAATTTGAAACTTTTAAATTATTTTATCAAGGAAATATAAACCATAAGTAATTTTAATAAGGTATTAATAAAATTAAATTTAGATATCTTATTATATTTGATAAAATACACTATTAAAAATATACACTTATAATTTCATTAAGTTTAAAAATTTGAATATTTTTTAAAAAATAAATATAATATATATATATTCATAATATAAATTATTTTAAATTATTTTAATAATTTATTTTTCATGTTAGTATGTTATCTTTGGTATTACTATTCTAGGGTTAAAAATACTATTCCAATGGTGTTATTATGATTCCAACTATCACATTTAGCTTATAGTTCCAATAACTGCCTCCCATTTCATTTAGTCATCAAACATATGATTTTATCTCATGGTTAAATATGTATATTAAAAATTTACATTCATATAATTAGTGTTATTTAATTTATAATATTGGTATCATTTTTTGACATTTCATGGTGGTCAATAACCAGTAGATTTTAAAAATATTACCCATGATATTTATATAGTTATATTATCCCATTTAATATATTTTTATTATATGGGGAATATTTATTATCAACATATACTATTATATATTAATGAAATAATATTGGGTTATATTTTTTCAAAAAATTTATACTAAACTTAGTACCTAAATATAACGCACATATATATCTAGAAGGAAAATAGCATATAAAAATGTTTTGGTGTTAACATTCATACCCATTTAAAAATTCCCTAATTTTAACTCATAATCTTAATTGAGAATAAGTGGGGTCACTCAACCTTCATTTCATTGTCAATTACCTTTATTGATTTAATATTCTTATTTTTTCATCAATTCTTATTGACAGGATGAGTTTCATTACTGTATATAAATTGTTATCTATCGTCGAAGATCTTCACATATCTCTACTAATAAGAGTGTTCATGCTCCAATTATACCACATATAAATTTATTTCTTGTGAGGTACTAGGTTTGTACTTTATTAGGAAATGTCTGTAGTAAATGTAATATAATCATTCTATGATTGTTGTTTGATTTACTTATTATTAAAAATATATTATATGATCAATGATCTTAAAATTTTCAATCCATATAAGAATGATATTTCCTTTCTTTACAATCCTTATCAATATATCTTCAGGATAAATGCAATAGAAAAATTTTTATTCACTAACAAATTCTAATTCACTTTGATTATTAGTCATATATATATATATAATATTGAGTTTTTACACATTAATGTGTTTCTCATTTTACCAAGCCTTATCTATTATATAATTATAATTTTTGATTCTGGGTTACTTTTATTCATCAAATTCATCGCAATATGTTTTATTACTATATCTTTTCACATATAGATCAAAAAACGGGGCCATCTATATACTTGAGTATAAAATATTAATGTATTATAACAATATTTGAGGAATACATTGACTTAAACCTCTTTCGATATCCATTAAAAAATATCTAAAAAATTCCAATAATATAAATTGTGCATTTAGATTAACCATTAGTTCAAGTAGGATAGGATATACCAGACAACAATATAGAATTAGAGGCAAATTGAATAATCCTGAATAACCTAGAGTTCATAAATGGATCTGTATTAGATTTAATTGAAATAGGTTCACCATGCATGTTCATCAATTCAATTAAAAATACATAGTTTTTTTGATTTAGTGAGAAATCATCCCATATGGAAGTAAAATAAACTATCTTCATGATTTTATCCACCATAACCCATATGGTCGTTTTTTTCCTTTAAATGTTTTAAGATATCCCCAAATAAATTTTGTGGTGATTTTATCCTAATTTAATATTGGTTTGGATAATAGTTACATCGTTTAACTATATTTATCATAGTATACCATAAATTATTTATATATCTTGTACTTTGATGTGTACTAAATAGCCTCTTTCATCATGTTACGCCACCAAAAGTTCAATTAATGGTCACAATATATCTTATTACTTCAAATGTGGATAGATATATTTAAACTATGTGAATAATATTTTAGAACCATCTTTATCCCAAGTAAATATGTAACATATATTCTAGTTCAAAATCTAATAACTTTTCCATAGTCAATTATCGATTTATGATATCTCCCTTATTGTTTTAATTTTCATTTAATCTACAAATAAACCCTATATAAATTATTAATTTTCTATTTGATAGATAGTGGGAAATTCAGTTTATACGGTTGGATTAATTCACTACCTTTATAATTTCTAGAACCATCATTTGGATATCCATAAATATAATGCCTTTATCTATCCACATCATATATTGGGTAGTTCGGTCCTTCCACCTAATATCACCATCCGCTTTATTTTCCATCCCATGGTGGAATTAAATTGAGAAATAATAGTCCTTAACTATCTTGAATCATCATAATTGACATTGTTTTAGTACTTTTATCTAAATATTTACATCAAAATCTTTTTAATAGAATAAATTATCTGTTTTTATCTATATATTCAATGCCTACAAATCATTAACATGTATATTTTAGATTTTAACACCAAATCATTAATTTTGTATTTCAACTCATGAATCATCAATTTTCATATCCCTGGGATATTCCATTATCATTTTTCATGAGTTCTCAATATAACCCTATCTTTGATTCATAATGGTATATCTGAAACCAATCACTATATGAAGAGAATATAATTATAGATTAAATAGATAGAAAATTATTAATCTTCATAAATCATCCATCACATTAGTCCATATTGAAACAATTTAATCATTTTAAAGAAGACTTGGTTGTTTGGGATCAATATTCATAATAAATTTAATATAATTCATAAGTTTTAGAGAGTTAATCATAGAAAAATAATAATCTATGTGATACTCATTTTTATATCACATTCATTTATTTATAATGTCTTTAAAGAATACACAAAAAATCAATCGCTTAATATCACATTCCCACAAAATCTAAAAGTATTTTTAATAAATAATCTCAAGATGCACATGTGAACATAGGATTCATCATAATACATAGATTATCCATATATATTTTTTTATCTTAGATTATATGAAAATATTGTTAATAAATACCACAATAAATTTTAAGAGGAATACTATTAAGAATTTATTCATCAAATCAATGAATATTTTTCAAATTTTTGTATGTTTAAATAACATCATTATGAACTCATAGTGTTTACATCCTGAACGGAAAGCTTGATTCTGAATATATCATTTATTCAATGTTAATATATGATATTTATAATAATGATATACCTTTTTAAAGTATTTATTTAATTTAAATTGACCAAATAATATATCAATATTAGCTAGTGGATTATTTTCCATTATGATGATATTATTAAATTCTTGGTAGTTGATAAAAATCCATCATTTTTGTCCTTCTTCTTAAATAAGACCATTTGAAGGCCCCAAATTGATGAATTTATTTGAATAAACAAATTTATTAATACCGCTTGTAGATGATTATTTAACTCCTAAAACTTTATCTAGTATATAATATATTGGATATTGGATTTAATTGTCAGGTAAGTTATGTGATCTTTTGAAAACACTATCTCATGATCGGGGGGAGCTATATCAATTTCATTAGGCTATGAATCAATATATTACCAAAAAATTAGATTTACAAAAAATTCATTCATTCATTTATATTACCCATTTTATAAATTTTTTTAATTTTTTGTGTATAAATAGGTATAACATTGAAGTATTTTCAATAGAATACTAATTTTCATCTTTTTATTTATGTAAAAGCCAGGGTTTCTTTGATATATGGAATGTTATTTCATTTTCCATGAAGTTTATATGACTTATATATATATATTCCAAGATAAATATTTTCCCAAATTCGATAAATTATAAATTATTTAATTGAAATGAATAATATTCCAATAATCTATAAATAGGTAATTGTAACTTCGTGATATTTTGGAATATATGTTCCCTAAATTAATACTATGTTTGATAGTTTTCTTTCAAAAAAAATTAAACTAAAATGATTTATGATATATTATATTAATATGATTATGAACATTTAAGAATAATATAACATTTACTAAATAAAAATATTAATACAAATTCAAAAATTTATAAAAAATATGACTAAGACCATTTAAGGTTTTAAAAGGGGAATTTTTGATAAACAAATTTCTGTTATATATTTTATTTTCCTTTATATGATAAATGTTTAAAAATTATATTTGTAATTTTATGATGTGAAAATAAATTTTTTATTTGAGAGGTTAATATTCTATCAAGATGAACCAAATGAAAACACAAAATTAATAAATTTTTAGGTTAATAGTAATAATATTTAATTTCTAATATCATTATAAATTTCATTACATTATCATGAGATAATTATTACTTAAAACATATTAATAATTTTTGATAAAAAAAATATATTTAAGAAGTATATTTAGTCATTAAATTATATAATTTTTAATTTATAAGTCACAAGTTTAATTATGTGGAAATAAAAGTAACAATTTACTATAAAATATGTTATAATAATATTATATTTAAAATTAGAATTTATAACTTATAGATATTAAGACAAAAATACAGACATAATATATTATATAAATATTCTAATATTAATTATTTATTTTATTTTAAATTTTTCCATAAAATATGATTTATAGGATTTATGTTAATTACTACAATAAAGGTTAAACTATTATTTATAATGAATTATTTCATTAACATTACGTACATTATATAAAATAATATAAATATATTTCTAACAAAAAATTTCTATAATATAATTTTTAAACCATTATAAAAATATATCACAACTCATTAAATGGGTAATCAACATTGAATATTAATAAGAATAATTAATTGTAAAATAATTTTTTTATAAAATCAATTTTCTACATATTAAATGATTAAATTTTATTACTGTTTATAACTTATTTATAAATTTTTTTAGCTTTAAATGAGCCTAAATTTATGTTTATAAAACTATATATTCATAATATTTGACAAATTTTAATTTTTTCTAATATCTATTACTTTAAATAAACTATATAAAAAGGTACAAACCAAAATGTTAAAATGTAAAAAAGGGGTAAATGAATTGACAAGTTTTTAAAAAATGGGTGAAGATGAATAATAGAGTATTTATCATTCTTAAATAACTCCACACTTAATTATTTACCACTTTGGATCCATTTACCCAAGAATACCTTCACGACATCATTAAAAATGTGATGGGTGTTTACTAAAGTTTCATTTTAATCACTTATAAAAGGAGACCACTTCCACAAAATTTATTCACCCATAAAAATGATTCAGATATATGAAAAATAGAATATTTCATATTCAAGTCCCTATAAAAACAACTTCAAAACCCAGGACTTCAAAAAGATGATGCTAAGGTTCTTTATAGTGTCACCTAATGGATAATATCCAAAGGGAGAGTAAATGTTCTCAATAAAAAATTTATAGTCTTCTCATTCATTATACTAATAAATGTAATTTTATCTCTGAAATTCCGAAAAATTTATAATTATTAATATGTTTAATGTTTTTATACTAATTTAATATCCCTTTTATACCTCCCTCTCATTTTATAAAAAATGAATGTGTTGCCCGTGTCCATGTAGACTAACATCTCCATGAAATGATGAGTTTCACTAAAATTATACCTCTTAAAATAAAATATAAAAAATTTATTTAATGTATTCAAATTATTGTCATGAAAACATTTATTCATTTTTAATGATAATTTTTTAAATTATATAAGTGATTTTAATAATAAATTGTCATAGTAATCTTTTCCACATTGAATTAATATATCATAGAACCTTTCTTAATTTGATTCCATTTCCAAAATACCAGTGTAGATTTATAAATTATTCATAAATACAGTTATACATATTGTATATATGTTCAATTACGGAGGATAGGAATCTATTTTATAACAATTTTTTACTATGGTGAAAATAATGGGGATGATATAGTGAAATTGGCTGAACCACCGCATGTAATTGACATTAGCAAAATGTATTTAACAAAAAAAATAACATATTATAAAAAATAATCATTATTAAATTATATATATATATATGATTGTTTCTAAATAATGTTTTTGATATACGTTGTATGATTCTTCCCGAAATTATTACCCTTCACAAAACAAATTCAAACCCATTGTTAGGGTTTTTACATCTTACTTTATCATCATTGACATACGATTTGAATTCCCGGATTGTTTCATTTTTATGGTGAATATATTGGCCATGGATTTATTTTATCACAATTTTTATGAAATCTATCGGATTTTAAAATTAATCTCACAGTTTTTTATGTCTAGGTTTTCCATTAATAATATTCCAATGTTGTAATGGTTTTTATTATCTCAAATCCCATCATTAAGTCAAAATGATTCTTTTTAAACATTATCCCTCTAATATTTGTAACTTACACTATAAAAATATATTTTATAAATAATCCTCCACTATTATTAGGGAAGTTATATTTTTAATACAATGAGCATACTATGATGAGTTATTTTATCAAAAGTGTATTTTTTTAGAATAAATCTTTTCACCTTTAATAAATGTTTCTCCTATATGCACATATTTTATTTTAAGACAATTCACTCCATTATATTTGGAAACCCAAAATTTTTAATATCATGTGACATTTTCATTACCCTTTTCCTGTTTTCAAAATCTATATTTTTCTCTCTTTTTTATGATGTGGGTTTTAACAACTCTATTTTAAAATATTAAAATGAGTCCCATTAAATAATCATTTTATTAGTCTTGCACTATACATCTCCATTGTATAAAATTTTATATGATTTTATTCAATGTTAAACTATTGGAGATTATTTTAAAAATATTAAAAAAAATTATTACCAAATTTTACACAAATTGTTAGTAAATTGTTCTAAAACATATAAAATTATAACAATGGTAGAAACATGTTCCAAATAAAATATTATGGGTTTTTATCAATTTTATAATATATTATATTTTTTTAATTTTTTATATATTATTTTTCACAAATTACCATGTAATATTTCTTAATATTATGTGGGAATAAACTTGTTGAAATACATTAATTAATAAGTAATCCCTAGTAATCCAATATGTGTAAATTTTGTTTCTATTTCAATGGATTTTCTCCTCAAACACTCTACAATTCCTTCCATAGATACATTTTTATACACCTAGATTTCATATGTATGTTGATTTGGAAAATTATTAGCTAAACCATATAACTCTTATAATTAGGATTTAAAAATCATATATATCATCATTGTAATTATTGGTTATTTTTGTAGAACATTATTGAATATATTTGGACAACTATTTAAATTCCATGTGTTTATTATGTTATAAATATTGATTAACTTATGAATTATTTATTTAAATTATTCCTTTTTTTAATGTATATGAATCCTATTTTCCTCAAATGGTCTTTGGCACTCTATGAATTATGTATATCTTATGGAACACAACTATATGGATGAATTTGGGTGTGGTATTATTTTTCACTTCAATAAATAAGTTACGATTTTATATCTCATGGGATAATTTACATTGATCCTTATTGAATGTGATAAAAAATTAATGGTTGAGACTTCTTGAATATGCTCAAAACTAAAGGGTGGTTCTACATAGAAATTATCAAAAAAATATAGGGTATTCTATCTTGGAATTTCTCGTAGTATGATGATACCCTATTCTTATGTTTGTATTGATCACCATTGTGACTATATTTTCTAATGGAATTTTTTACTCCCATATCATATTCCAATTATTATGCTTCATGGTTTATGTTTATTATCTCAATTGGTTTCAATATTATGATATGATTTATGTTTATTCACATGAGATTACAAGGAATTCTATTAGGAAATATGGAAAACAATTATTATTTCATGATATTTTTAATAAAATGTTTCGTAAAATACAATATTTTATAATAATAATATGATATAAATAATAGTAATATTTTTAAGTGTATTATCTTATACAAAATTCCATATCCTAAATTTATTATGTTCTTATTAACCTTTTTATTCAAAAATTTAGTAATTATTATATGTCAATAAGGTAGTATTGGGTCACTTAGTTAAGTAATAATTTCTACAATCATTATAGAATATGGTTCTTATATAGATATTTTTCAAATTTATTAACTGATAAATTATATGTATTCATTATTTATTATGATATGTAGTAATTTTTTTTATTGAAATTATGTAATATAATGATATGTTTATCTTGGGTTATCATAATATATATCAAATATGCATTTTAATTAAATTATATTTTCACCAGATCTATGTGTGTGGGAATGTGGTTCATAAATTGGTATTATAACAAGGTTTAAATATTTTTGGATTAGTTTAGATATTTTTTTATAATAGGATAAAAGAAAATTACTAAAATTAATTAGGCAAATCTTAAAGGAAGGGTTTAATTGTTGGAAAAAATCCTAGATTTTTTTGATGAATTAATTATATGGGTATAAAAGAAATTATATCTATATCTGGATAATGGAATGTCAATGTAGCTATTTTATAAATGACCTAAAGGGTAATCGCTTTGAAAAAATGTCTAGTTTAGTATTAAATATATCTTCACTCACTTCACAGTTACTTGGCTTAATACATGAATCGTGTCTACACTCTCGAGGGATATGATGTGTTCAATAAAATTCTATTTAGATCCTACTGAAATGGATTTATTAAATAAAAGAATTTTGTTAGGCTGTGTAATGTAACACATTCTAATGAAACCTATATTGAATCATGAGTTTATTCTGGTGAAATAAGTGTAAATGTAATTTATTTAAGAAGTAAAACAATTTGATGTGGATTTTACATAAGATTATTTATGAAAATAATATTATGATTCTACGTATTCATAAATCATCTTCAAGCATTTTGGTTTTAGTAATGTTGGAATCATGATGTAACCATGTTATTAATGGATTTCATTGACAATGAAAACATTGCCATAATTATAAACCTAATTGGATAATAGTGGGAGTAAAAATTTTATTGATTTTAATAAACCCGTAATCCAAAATATTCATTAAATACATGAGTATATATGAATTTTAAAACATGAAAAAGAAGATAAATATGGAGATTTATGATATTTGTAGTGATTATTATGTTGAAGGAAAGAAGATTTTATTTTATTCACGTAAAAAATATGGGAAGAGGCACCCACGTAAATGTCTCCTTGTAATTGGAAGATCATTCATCTGTGGTATTAGAGGGAATAGAGCAACATGTTTTTGGGGAAAATAGGAAATGATCCATTATGAAATTTGGGAAAAAAATATTATTCATAAGTATCAACAATAAATGTAATGTTTTAGATGTGTGTACTTTAGGGAAAATGGAAACTAGAGCTCTAATATATGGGAGTAAAAAGAAAATACAAAAAAAAATTGGACAATGGAAAAAATAAAATAATATAAAATGACTAATATTGATTTAATATACTGATATTTTAAACAAATAATGTTGGGTTTGATATTATAAATAATATTAAAAACTATGCATATACAATACTGTAACACCATTATACTTTATGATATATTTTATTAACAAATCTGATCTCATTAATATCTTTCAAAACAAAAAACCTGAGTCCAAATGGACTATAATATAATATACCATTATAAAATATCTGATAAATTTCTAGGAATAAATATTAATAAAACATTATAAAAATTCAATGATTTCGACATGTATCATTAGAAATAAAATAAAAATAATTTGAATTAAAAATGTAAATGGTTTCTAGAAAAATATATTTATCAAAGAAAACAATATTGTTTCCATTTCATGATTAATTTAAATTAAAATTTTTAATTATTTTTATAATATATATTTAAAAATATATAATTAATTTTTCTAATCACCTAGTCAAAATAAATGTGGAGTGAATTTTTTTATAATTTTCAAGAAAGTTAATTTTTTAAACCAAATTGAAAAATATCTGTTTTTATTAACAGTTATAATTTATTATAAATCTTGAAAACCCATATAAATTATTTAATATTGTTTTTCCAGTAAATTTAGTTCAAAATAAACCTTTTAATAAAATATATGACACTGTAATCTATTTATTTTAAATTTTTATATAAAAACATTTTTATCTTTTGAATAAAATTATATTTAAAACCTACTTTCACATCACATTAATGCAATTAATTTTATATTAGATTCATCCACAAATGTATGTTAAATTTTTCATTTTTTAAATATTTGAAATAATACTACTGTTTTTAATCTAATAATTTTAATATAATGTTTTACGAAAATTAACAGTAGAAAAATTAAAATTATTTGTTGCACTTATGGTGAAAATATGTTAATCAAGGTTAAATAAAAAATATATGAGTTATAAAAGAACTAAAAACTTGTCAAAAACTTATTTTATAGACATATTTCAACCTTATATCATCTAATTTTGAAAATTAACCAATGTTTTAACATTTTTTATGATGAGAAATGTGGGAATTAATTTTTTCTTGCAACAAAATATAAGTGTACTACTCATATCATTATTAACAGGTAACCCACTATCCTCCCATATTCGCACCTCAAAATCCATCTAATTAATCCAATACATTTCAAAATAAATTTTATACTCCTCCAAAAACATCCTAGATTCCTTCTTTATCATAAATCTATCCTATTAAATCTATTGTTGCAAACCTAATGATGTTTTCTGAATAATATGTACCATTCTTAAAAGAGCATTTTTTTTATTCTACTTAAGACACTGTTAATAATTATTAAGAAATTATTATATAAAAATAATGTTATAATAAAGATATTTATATGTTAATATGTTATGTGAATGACCTATATCCATCCCCTCATCCATCAAATTGGAAACAAAATTGTCGGCCATGTGTACGATAAACTACATCCTCTTGAACTGATGTACTTCGTTTTGCATGACGATATTTATCTATGGTATATAATGATCAATTGAACATATGTATAATATATTTATGATATTACTATAATTATTTATTTTTAATATAAAATATACCATAATTTATTCTTTTAAAGATATGATAAAGTCACTCACGTGTACAGTGGACTACCACATCGTGATGCGATGTGATTCATTTTTTACAAATTCTTTTCATAATATTAGTTAAGGTTAAATATAATAAATATATGTGATATATATGAAATTATATTTATCGGTAAAATTAATATATCACCTACTTCCACACCCTTTAACCCGTCATGGAATTGAAATCATCGTTCATGCATATGATAACCTACCATCTCTATGATGTGATGTTAACCATTATTAATGTTAAAATTTAATAAATTATTATAAAAATATTTATAATGAACCAAAATTAGAGTTAGAACATTAATATAATTATGAATTTTACTTAACTATATGCTATTCTCAAGAACCACATCATTCAAGACCAAGCATATGTGACAAAAAATGCAATTAACAACCGAATTAAAGAAACTAATGAAATATGATTAACTGAGGGGTGGTGAAATGACATAATGGGATCATATATGATATTATAAATATGAAAATAATTCATGTATAAATTATTATCATTCTTAAAACCATTATACTTGTGGTTAATTCACTTTCATTCAAAGTGTATAAATATGTAAGGGACTTCATCTCAATTTCCTTCCATTAAGGTGTTTTGTAATGTTATGAACCTAATTCCATTTATAAGGGGAATATAATACACATTTTATAAGTAATATCTCAGATATGTCATAAATAATGATATTGTATATTAAAATTTGAAACAATTTATTCAAGGGTACATGACATGAAAATCACCATGTCGTAATGAATTTCAAAACTCATTTTCTTTTTCTATGGTAATATTACTTCCTTATGGTGTTAGATATTCAATGATTATGAATTTAATTAATTTTTATTATATTATATTATATTTACACTTTTTATGTGAATTTACAACAAATTCACATAATTGAATCATTTATTAATTCTCACATCAATGTTCTTATCCCTATGGGGGTTTATTTCACACTCCCATTTTATCTACGATTGTATATGTTAGAAATTACATAGAGAGGTATTATTTTATAATTTTACAACATACCCCATTAATTTTATTATCCTATATTTATTTATTACTTTATCATCTAATGGTACAATTTTTTTCTTATATAAAATGATTATGAAAATTGTTTTTTTTATAAAATCTAAAATCATTTATCTCGTCGGTAATTTTGTTTGGAAGTGAAGTTTTTATTAAATTTACTAAAAAATATTTTAACATTATTACTTTATTTTTAAAATATATTTTTATCCTTATTTTAAATTGAAAAAAATAAAGTAATATTCATGTCATTTTCCGAAAAAATTCACGTTTAGTTTTTACTAAAAATACGAAAAAAAATTTAGTTTTATTATGTACATAATATATTGAATTTAATGTTAAAAAATTAATTTTTCAATGAATCCTTTATATTTTTATATTTTTACTATCAAATAAATTTAATTTCAAATGTTTTTGTGATATTTACGTTTTAAATGTTTATTTTTAAAATAAACAAATTATTTTCCACAAGAAAATTTTTAGTGATATTTAAAATGATATTTATATTCATTGATGAAAATATCCATTTATTATACAATTATTCCAATGTGGATATGTTTTATTTATATAACCCTTATTGAAACTCTGGATGGTTTATGATTATTTTTACCAACAATGTATTTACATTCACTTCCTGAATTCATTTTTAATCAATAACATTCAATTGAATTATTCACATTCATATAATCATTAGACTTTTAATTTCCAATAAATACCCATATTATTAAACATGGATATGATTATTTAAAAAACTAAATATTATTTTTACATGTTTTATTTTATTTTCAATATTATATAATTGACTGGGGAAATTATTGCTAATATATTTTCTTTACTCGATACATAAATTCGTTGGTGAGGCATATTATACTATATTTAAAAATATTATTTGAAATATTAATAATACTTTAGAAAATCAAATATGGGTGATCCCAATTATAAATATCACCATGAGGTAACATTAGTCTCATGATATGAATTAGTTTTCTATGATAAGTTAAATGGGTTTATATTTAAAACCTACCAGTCAGTTTTAAACTATCTACAAAAGGTGAATTGATTATAGAGGTATATTGATGCCTAATTTTATGATATAAAACAATTAATAATTTCTTTCATTGAGAATTAATTTATTATTATTAATTATATTTTAAGAATGATATTATCTTAGGATACATTTCACTCTTATATAATTGATTAAATGGATGGAATTTGAAGTTATTTACCTTTCCATATTTTTTATTCCTTATGAATTAATGGCATTATTTTATTTATTAAATTTCATGGGTTTTTATTTATTTACCTTTGAATATTGATTATGATTTTTATATTATTTTAATGTAAATATTTTTTAGTTATTAACCTTATGATATTGATTATTCATATTGATTCATGATAACTTATGTAGTACTTATTCCTTACCAAGAATTTGTGATATGTGTTATTTTTTTATCATTCCCATAAGTTTTTATATAAGGATATAGTATATGTAATAATTTTATTATAGTAAAAAAACTATTATTTTGTCAAAGGTGGTAGGGGAATCATGTATATATTTATTTTACCAAGACATAAAACTTACACGGTCCTTAGAGATGTGATTTCCTATATCTTATGAAAATACAGAAAAGTAGAATATGGTTCTTAGTTAATGTCGTCAGGGTTCTTACAATTGGTATTAGATTAATTTTTGTATAATCAATTAGACATAGATTTAGAGAAATAATTATTATGGAATACAACCATATGACTGAGATTGTGTGGTTTTTTAAAAAAAATATCCATCTTAATGTACTATAAGTTGAAATAGATTCCAAACAGTTGTACCTATGTGTAATAATTTTAAAAAAACAATCAGTATATACTGATTAATTACCTTGTACATAATAATGGGCCCTACATTACACTTGATTTGACACTACTAAGGGATATTTTTGGGATAATTCATGTAATCCTTACAAACCATTATAACTGATTTGAATATATGATGGAAATTAATGAAATATATTATCCATAATGTGTCTTATATTGAAAATAAGGTTTCATGATTTATACACACTATAAAAGATGATGTGGTTTTCCAACTATGATTATTGTTTCTCACAATAATAATATTGGTTTTATTCAATGGTTGGGACATGAAAGAATCTTGTTAAAATTTATTATGAAAGAAAATATAGTGAATATAATGAACCAAATTTGATGATTATGATAGTAAATAAATATATTATAAATAAGATAAATCATTTTTCTAAAATAATACTAATAACAAAAACAGTATCCAATGGTCGGACTCACCAAAGAATATAAATAAAAAGTTTAATAAGAGCTCAAGTAGTGGAGACCATTGATTAAAAAATTATTGATTTATTTAATTTTAGAAATATAGAGTTTGATAACAATGAATATATTTTAAAATAATTGGAAAATATTTTACATGTGAAAAATAATTGCATAAGGAAATTCATTTTTGGGAAAAATGAAGAGTATGATAGGAAGAAATAAATTTCATCATAAGAGTCCATTTAGAGATCATTGTATTAAAAATGGTTAACCTGATAATTATCTTATTCAATTTCCTATTCTATAAGTTAACCCTAGGACTAGAGAATGACCTATTAGAAAATAAAATTGGCTAATCTAATTAATTCTTGTGATTCAATAATTAAATTTTAAAATTTATATTCACAATTGTGTTTTTTATAAGAAATATTAATAATCTATGGATTGTGTAAAAATTTCAGAAGCATATATTTATTAATTAATTTAATATTAATGGATACCGTCATTTTTTAGATTTTTTAGGTTGTCCATGTGTATAAAATATTAAAAACAATTTCTGATTTTTTTTGGTCGGAGTATAACATGATTATGTTTATTTTGTGAATGAATTTAATGGAATAAAAATTATTTGTTTTGTATATGAACTAGTTACTTGGGGAAGAATTAATTTAGAACTTTTTTACAATAGATTATTGTTATTGGTTACCTTTAATATTTATTTTATCTTTTATTTTTTTTAGTAAGTATGGTTCATAAGAATTGGGGTACGTATATAAAATAATTTAAAATAGTTTTAGAAGAAGGAAAACTCACATGCTTTGTGAAAACCCATTGCATTCAGAAAGGTCATGGGGTATGAACCCATAACAAATGGGAGTTAAGGGTGGTGAACCTTCCACTACCCAATATAATTTTATAGTTAACATGCTAATTTTCATACTTAAATTGTTTGAAAGATATATATTAAATTTTATCCAATGGTAATACTTTCGAGGATTATATTTTAATTTATTATGTTGAATAACATTTAAAAAAAATATTTCTTTGGAATATTGTTTGAGGTAAAAAAATGACTTTTCATTCATTAATATATCATAAAATCTATTAAAAATATATTTTAGGTCATCATTCATATAAAATAATTATTCTATATTAAATTTTCAGTATAACTGATGAATTCGAAGTTAATCGAAGCACATCCATATGATATAATTTTGATTATGAAATATTAATCTATCAAGTAATTATACTTCCTTATATTCATAGACATTAAAATAATACCTCTACTATACAAAAATGATCTTGAACAAATGTTATACTATAAAAATCAAAATTTATCAATCAATTAGTATTTAGAATCATAATATATTAATGGTTTTGAGTTCTTGTACATTCCACTAATCATTCTATTTCATATGATCAATGATCTCTATCACTCCCTATAATTATTTACACTTTTTTACCATGTCCGTATCTTAAAATTACTGAAATGGTATCCAAATATAAGGCCTATTTTTATATTATTATCTATAACCATTGTACTTACATTTCACTCCTATTGAGAGGATTTTTTATTAACCCTCTCTACAATTAATGGTTTTAACAAAGGTATTTCTCAATTTAAAACCCATAATTTTCATGATTATGTTTAAATTTTTTGAATAAATTTATTAAAGTTGGGTAGAATGTAAAACTTATTGATTTTAAAAGAAAAAATGGTTTTAATAACATATATAACATTAAATATTGATATTACATTGTAATTTAATATCCTAATAAATTATGACATAATTATTATTTAAAAAATCACTCTTCTTGATAGCTTACAGAACACATAAACCTAAGTCTAAATTTATTTTAATACTATATGTCATTATAACACTGTAGTTATGTTGGAGTGTACGTATATTAATATATATATTATGAAAATTATATTATTTACACATGTATAAATTAAATTTTAAGGGTATATATTTGTTCGAAACAAAATAAGAATCATTTAAAAGAAAACGTAAATGTTTTTTGGAAAAAAATTTTATTGAATAAATATAGTTTTGAAACCTTTTGTGCCCTTATTTTAAAATTATTTTGTTTAATTGTTATAAAATTGATTTTAAATATTTATCATATATTTTTAGATAATAATTAAAAAAATATTATAGTGAATTGTTTATCATTTTCTAAAAGGATAAATTTTTCAATGAATAATCAAATGATGTGGTTTTTATTAAAAATTTTCATTTAATATAAAAAATTTAAAATAAAAAAAATGTTTTAATATAGTTTTTAATATATTATTAGTTCAATTATATATCTATTAATAAAATATATTCCATCGTAACTAATTTCATTATTTAATTTTATATTTAATTTTTTGAACCATTCAATCATTTTCTCAATGAAAACCCAATTTATCATCACATATGCGGGTTTAATTATATAAACAATTGTGAAAATCATGTGACCTGGTTCTTTATAAATGGAATCCATGTTTTTTATCATAATAATTTCTATATTAAAATAAGTTGAAATTATTTTTTTACTGTAATGAATAGTAATTATTGAAAAATATATATATCTGCCATGTTTATGGAAAAAATGGGATTATTAGGGGCTGAACTATAAAGATTAGCATTAAAAATGACATAAAAGTATGAAACTAATATTATGGACATATTAAAACATCATAAAATATTGTATTGATATTGGATATTTGTTTATCCTTTTGGGAAGTGAAAAATATGTTCACACCTATTTCATTTCATATATTAAAAGTGTTCCACTCACCTCACATATAAAAGGAAACCTCTATCTTCCCTTATAAACACCTCTATAGCATTTTGGAGTAGTCATGACCTAATCAAAACAATTATTTAATCCACTAAAAATATATTACATCCCTTTTTTAATCATAAGAAATTCCTATGAATGTTTTTAGGGGATACTAATAGAATTTATCAAATGAAATGGTAATTCTCATTATTCATTAGTTATATATTATTAATTCTTCCCCATACAAAAAATAACATTAATCCATGATTATATAATAAGATAAAAATATTATATATAATAATAATATTTTTGTTTTAGGGACTAACCTATTGTAACATCCCAGATTTCCCCAAGCCCATCCTTTGAGAAAATCCAATAATCTGGTATTCTGGGATCTGTCGGTGGCTCATTTCAAGAGACTACAAAAATTCCAATTTTTATATCAGCATATTAGTACATCATCATGTCAGTACATCATCATGTGAATGTATCAGCATGTTAGTGCGTCATAATGATAGTGCATCAGTGAGTGTAGGGGTGTTGAACACGGTGGATCAAAGGTCATCGACGTCGGTGTGTCAAGGGGGGTCTACATTAGTGAGTCAAGGGGCATCAAAATTGGTGAGTCAAGGGGCATCGAGATCAGTCATTCCATGGTTCCAACATCACTGTGTCATAGGGCATCGACATTAATGATTCAAGGGACGTCAACATCAGTGAGTCAAGGGCGTCAGTTTCGGTATGTCAGGGAGTCGATAGGGCACAGTGTCAATAGCTCACCATTTGGTTTCTCAATGATATTGACTCACCCATCAGTTACTCATTTCCAACATTTCTGAGTTTTTCTAGTTTTTCCCAAGTAACGTGTTTTTCTCTATTTAATATTAATCTATAAACTCACATTTGTTCGCATGTCTATATCTATCGTTTCTAAGTGGAATTATTAAATCTCAATTAATTCCATCTTGTGAAACCACCTAGTCTCATTGTTTATGCCCCGATCTAACTTTTAATTACTTCTAAATGTAATCCCTAATTTTACGATCTAGCCTCTTCATGATTCGAGGTCCTCCCTTCCATCTTTTTTTTATTTCTATAAGTGCACCTTGAGGTTTTCATCTGAGACTAGTCGTACACCCGTTCTAGAGACCTTTCCACTTTGCCTTGGAGTTTTTTCCTGCAAGTTGTGTCATCCCCTATTCTTTTCTAAAGAATGAGATTTTAATTTTTTTCAGCTAAGTATGTAATTTCTATTTCTTCTTTTTAATATGATGCATCATGCGAGGTAGGAATATTAATGTTTCCTTATGATGAAAAACAATATACACATCTTAAAACTATAATTAAACAAGAATTTAATATAATCATAAGTTGAATTTCATAAATAAAATAAAGGGAAGTGTGAACATAATCAAGGTCTTTACTTTTTATTTTTTATCTTTGATTATCTTATGTGTGTTGTAGATATGTTTCTTCTAAAAACACAATCGTAGATGGTCTTTTCTTCTTCACTGGTGGTATTTTGATGTGATATTTTGATATATAGAGTAACATGAAATCTAGTTAATCTTTTACACTAGGTTAATTTAATAGATTCCCCATAATCAAAATTTTTCATTTATCACACCCTTTATATTAAAGTGGTAATTAAAGAACCCATGTTGGTTAAATTTTAATATGTTTGGGTTGATGTTTGTGGTTATGTGATCTGTGTTTTGGTCTCGGTTATGTGAGCTTGCTATGTGGGTTGATATATGGCGGTGTGTTGGTGTAACGCCCCGACCCCAGTTACCTAGAGTCGGTGCATTATTACATAACATTGGTATGATCACAAGAAAGATCAAATCTCGAAAGACCGATTGGTTTAGTAGTCTTGGAAACACTAGATATATTCATAAGTCTTACATTACATCATAAAATGAAAAACTACTACAACAACATATTGTCTCCATAATCCACACTCATATCCCCACATAATATCTCTGCAGGTCATTCATAATTTACTTCTTCACTTCCTGGGAAAAATAAAACATAGAAAAGGTGTGAGCTCAAATGCCCAGTAAGGATAACAATATAGCGGAAACATTCATAAATAAGAATAAACATTTAAGGAAATGTATAACTAAAACAAAAGCCTTTTAAACTTGAACTTTTAACATAGTATGGCATAAATAAAATGAGATAATGCCATTTACTTATTCACATGGTTATTCTACTAATCGAATAATCACATGCAAAATCAATAACCACTTTTATAATGATGGAATGCATAATGCCAGACTATCATAACCACATAGACAAGGCCTCGTGCCAAGACTAAAAATAAGATTTTGTCAAGGCCTTGTGCCAAGACACTATTTTGTCTCATGAGACCTACCGATGCATCGAGGAGCTATAGCGGGCTCCACCCATCACATATTAAGTCCAATGCATTCCCATATGAAAAGGTTTAAACATAACATAAACATTCATATTAAAACTAGCATATGAAATGTCAATACTTTCACCATAAACTATGAATGGTATAAAAATAGAACATCCACAGTCAAACATATCACAAAACCTTCAATACAATATTTAAGTTTTTTATCATAATAAATTAACTTCAAATAATCTTAAAATTCATCAAAGGATGTTGACATAGATGAAATCAAAATTATTTTTAAAGAAATATCTCCTTTTATTTTGAAATCATTTAAGATACATATAAAATAAAACATTTTCTTTGAAAATATTCTTATAAGCCTGTAAGGGAAGCTTTGAAGATTTTATAACGGCAGAAAATAGCCGCACCCGCCGTATAAGAAAAAAAACATTCTTACATTAATTCTGTCGAAAAGGTTAAAAAGGACCTTGTTTTGAAAACGGCGGAAATATTCCTTTATAAACCTCTTATAAAAAGTCAAACAAGGGTATAAATGACTTTAACCCATATTCATGTAAATAATAAATATGGTTTGAAATACATTTCGAAGAAACATTGATGTGGATGATAAAGAAATCCCAGTAGATTATTACGTATAAACAACCTCAGATAATGAAGAGATTGTGAAATAACCCTTACCAATTTGGTAACTTATGAAACATACAACCCATGAAAGAGGTATCATACAATGAATATGTAAATACACATAAATTAGAGTGTATTACACAAAGAATATAATTATGGGCAGTACATACACCACACAAAAGGTGATGGTGGAAATATGGCATGAATCTCACAGAAATAAGGAGTGAGATGAAAACCCCTTACCTTGTACTTTTCCTTGGTTGGGGTAGGTTAACCTCCTGTATAATGGTGAAATAATTGTTATTAAATTATAAAATAATCATATATATTAATATGATATCATATATGATCTTTTAACATTGATTTGTTAATAATATCTTAGAATTATCGTCGTTTCGGGTGTTAACTTACTCATTTTCTTTTATATGTTTTGTTACATAAGCCATGTTTGATGTATCTTATTCATATCCAGAATGATATCAAGTCCTTAAACATCATTTTTAAATCATCAAATGATAATTATACTTGAATGGATACGATGGAGAATGAATCTCATCGCGTTCGTGGAGACGGTAGTCCGTACGTACGCACGAGCGACAATATCATTCTTTTGATATTAAAATAATATATAAATGGATGATATATCATATATACAGAATCATTAACATGTTATATTTATTATTTAAATGAGTTACACATCATTATTATACCCATCCAAATAATAATATATTGAATAACAATTACACCACGATGTGGAGACGGTAAGCCGTACGTACGCACGTATGGTGACATGTTATTCAAAGGGTGGATAGAATACTGAATATGGTTGTACCATATTTATAATAACATCACAGTATATGTAAGATACTGGAGTTATTATTTTAGAATGGTAAGAACAAAGAAAGAAGAAGTGGAAGAAGAAAGGAACTTGAAAAGGGGTGGTGAAAACATTACCTCTTCTTCGGGTTATTCCTTTTGATTTGATCAAAAGGGCTCCTTAGGTTGGCTTTCTGATCAAAATAAGGCCTCTAGGTTGTATTGAGGGATGCTGGGAGAGTATTTGGGCAGAGTTTGGCCGAACCAAAAGGTTTTTAAGGTGTCAATAAATGAGAAGGAGGAGTGCCCTTTTATAAGAGGGGTGAGGGGCATCTTTGGAAAAGCTAGAAATATTAATTTATAATAAATTATTATTCGGTTTCTAATGGCTCCAAAGTTTATTATTCAAAGGTTAGGGTTGGGATATGTCTAAAAACACTCAACCAATATAATTTAGACAGGTTTGGGTACTTATATTAACCTTATCATTAAGTATTAACTCTAAGTTAATTAGTTTCACTTTTACAATGTCTCTTTGTATTTTTATATAATATGGTTATTAAACTTACTATATACATCCAAGAGACCCCCAAGTGGTCCATTAATGATAAAACAATCATGATATAAGTCTCTTGGCTGAACCTTAGATTTTTAGGAATTTAAAATCAATTAATAATATAATATTTGTTTTAAGAACTCTTTTATGTCAATTTTGACACTATTCAATAGTTGATTTTTGTGAAACTCATAACAGATTGATTACTTCGAACAAAGTCAATTAAATCAATCCTAATATATCATATTATCCTAGAAAATTAGTTTAATTCATTAAAAGTTTCATATTATATTTATTTGTGTATTTATAATATCAATTATTTTAATTTTTCACTATTATAGTAATTACTGAATCATCATTGTGTCATAACTAAAATAAATTATTTAATGTCTAAAAATTATAAATAAAATATAATTATGTAGGAAATCTTTTTATCTTTCTAATGAATATATATAATATAAAATCCAACATATATATCCTTATGTAACAATTGTTTTGCTAAAAGATATATGCTTGTGTCATTTTTGTATTCATTTTAACTTAATTAAAATAAAGTGTCATTATCACTTACATGTGGATCCATGGGGTCCCAAAATCGACCCAAAGATGCCCATGGTCGACCATGTATCAACCAATAGGGTTAAGACACGTTTTAGGGTAATTTAGTATTATTATAATATTATTTTTTAACCCTTATTTATCGGATTTACCCTTAACCATGGTAAATAAAATATTTACCGCAGTAATTATTCAAAATGTATAAAAATAAAAGTTACCTATTTACACAATTTGAACATCCTGATTCCAAATATGGAATCCTTTTTCCAAAATTCAAAACACAGAAGTGGCAGAAATTAATTTAAAATTAATTCCCGCTGTCAAAACAAAAAGCGTGTTTTTAAGAGATAATAACTATCAAAAGATTGACACTTGTTTATGTTTGGTTTAATTGTAAAATTATTTCCAATGACCAACATTATATTAAATGGTAAAAATATATTCTAAATATACTTTAAAACTACTAAAATTCATAATTTATCACTATTAATTATTTTGATTAAAAAAGTTGTTTTTAATTAAAATTTAGTAATTTTCACTATTCATCAAAATATGAAAGTTATCTGAAAAGTACCAAAATAAAACCTTAGGCTAAATTAGATATTCCGAATCCAAAAATTAAGTCCATTTTGAAATATAAAATATATATAATTTTAAAAATTAGGTATTACTATTCATAACGGCTAGTTTGATTGGTTGTTAGAACTCGGTGTTGCGTACAACACACGCTATCGCATTATTCAAAGAGAAGCATACCGTAGAAGCTTGGGGTGTTACATTCTCCCCTCCTTCAAATAATTTCGTCCTCGAAATTTCTAGAACACTATCACATGAAAAGACTCGGGTAGTTCTTCATCATAAGTTCCTCGGGTTCCCACGTTGCCTCTTCCATCTTATGGTTTCTCCACAAAACTTTTACCAGACGCGTCGTCTGGTTTCTCAGTACTTGTTCTCTTGTATCAAGAATCCTGACGGGATCTTCACAATAGGAAAGATCGGGTTCCAGTTCTAATTCTTCAAAGGTGAGTACATGCATTGGATCAGGCATGTATTTCCTCAACAGAGATACGTGGAAAACATCGTGAACTTTGGAGAGACTTGGCGGCATTGCCAATCGGTAAGCTACAACCCCAATTCGTTCTAGAATTTCTAAAGGTCCGATGTACCTGGGACTCAATTTACCTTTATTACCAAAATGTATGAATCCCTTCCACGGAGATACCTTCAGGAAAACATGATCACCGACTTAAAATTCCAAATCCTTCCTTCGATTATCGGCATAGCTCTTCTGCCTACTTTAAGCTGCTTTGATGTGATTTTGGATTACTTTCACCTTTTCCACCATTTCCTCCACCAGTTCTGGGCCTACAAGTTTTCTTTCACCAATGTCATCCCAACAGGTTGGTGTACGACATCGCTTTCCATATAACGCTTCATATGGTTCCATCTGAATACTCGAATGGAAGCTATTGTTATAAGAAAAATTCTACCAGAGGTAAATATTGATCCCACATACCCTGAAAGTCATGTGAGAAAGATCTCAACATGTCTTCTAAGGATTGAATAGTCCGTTCTGATTGTCCGTCTGTCTGAGGGTGGTATGCAGTGCTCAGATGAAGTTCAGTATCCAGGGATTTCTGAAGACTTTTCCAGAATATTGAAGTAAAACGGGGATCACGATCAGAAACAATCGATAGGGGTACTCCATGAAGTCTCACAACTTCATTAATATATAGTCTTGCTAGACGTTCTAGGGGTAGATCTTCTCTTATAGCTAGAAAATGTGCTGACTTGGTAAGACGATCAACAATAACCCATATTGCATCGTTCTATCTAGGAGTCTTTGGTAGCCCCATGACAAAGTTCATCGTAATATTGTCCCATTTCCACTCCGGTATGGGAAGAGGTTGCATGACTCCTCCAGGCTGTTGCCTTCCAGCTTTCACTTGTTGACAAACCATACATCTTGACACAAAATCAGCAATCTCCCTCTTCATGTTGTCCCACCAAAAATGTTCCTTAAAATCTCTATACATTTTGGTGCTCCCAGGGCGTATAGAGAAATTGGATCTATGAGCATCATCCAGAAATTCCCTTTTTAGATTAGGTATATCGGGAACACAAAGTCTCGTCCCAAATTTCAAAATTCCATCTTCATACACAAAGTCTCTCAATCTCCCATCATTCACAGCTTTAATCTTCTTTTGAAATTCTTCATCATCGGTCTGAGTACTCTTAATCCTTTCTATTAAAGATGGTTTGGCAACCATTTGAAAAAGAAATGATGTTTCTCCTTCCCTCGTTATTCCCATGTCCATCTTCACTAGATCCATGAAAATTGGATCCCTTTCAATTCTCATATTGTTCAAAACTCCATGGTCTTTTCTACTCAAAGCATCTTCCACCTTGTTTTCTTTCCCTGGGTGGTAGTGTATCGTGCAATCATAATCCTTGAGTAATTCAAGCCATCTTGTTTGCCTCATGTTGAGTTCTTTTTGTGAGAAAATATACTTCAAACTCTTGTGATCAGTATAAATCTCACATTTTCACCATAGAAGTAGTGCCTCCATATCTTCAAAGAAAAGATCACAGCTGCTAACTCGAGATCATGAGTAGGATAGTTTTGTTCATAAATTTTCAACTGTCGTGATGCATAGGCAATAACTCTATCATTCTGCATAAGGACACAACCAAGTCCTTTCTTCGATGCATCACTATAAATAACGAACCCATCATTCCCCGATAGTAGAGTAAATATAGGAGCATTGACTAATCTTTTCTTCAGTTCTTCAATACATTCTTCACACTCTTTTGTCCAAAAAAATTTAACCCCTTTACGTGTGAGCTTCGTTAATGGGTTAGCCAATCAGGCAAAATTCTGGACGAAACGTCGATAATAACCTGCCAAACCAATAAAACTGCGTACCTCAGTTATACTCGTAGGTGCTGGCCATTCTTGGATTGCCTTGGTATTATAAATATCAACAGAGATTCCATCTTTAGAGACAATATGGCCAAGAAAAGAAATCTCCTGAAGCCAGAATTCACACTTGCTAAACTTCCCATATAATTCATGCCTCCTCAGAGTCTTCAAGATAATGCGCAAGTTATTTTCATGATCTTCGTAGGTTTTGGAGTATACCAAGATATCATCAATAAATACCACCACAAATTCATCGAGATACTCCTTGAAAACTCTATTCATAATATCCATGAATACAGAGGGTGCATTAGTCAATCCAAAAGGCATTACAGTAAACTCGTAATGCCCGTACCTGGTTCGAAATGCTGTCTTCGGAATGTCTTCTTTATTTACACACAACTGATGGAATCCAAGATCGAAGGTCAATCTTTGAAAAGTATTGAGCTCCATGTAGTTGGTCAAATAAATCATCAATACGAGGTAGGGGATACTTGTTCTTTATCGTTATAGCATTGATCTCCCTGTAGTCGATACATAACCTCATAGATCCATCTTTCTTTTTAACAAAAAGAACAGGGGCTACCCATGGAGAAACACTAGGGATAATAAATCCATTATTAATCAATTCCTCTAGTTGTTTCTTTAGTTCAACTAATTCTACAGTGGCCATTCTATAAGTGGTCTTCGATATAGGCCTTGATCCAGGAATTATATCAATGGAAAACTCAACTTCTCGTTCTGGAGGATGTCCAGGTAAATCTTACGGAAATACATCTACAAATTCTTTCACAAAAGGTACATCCTCTATTTGAACATTCCTTTCCTCACTGACAGTTATTCCATTCTCTTCCTCCCCAATAATTGAATTAAGTTGAGCTACTGGGGGTGGATCTAAATAAGAATTAGGTGGTGATGATTCTGCTCTAAAAATAAGGTGTTCCTTATCATTATCATCAAGAATCATAACCTATTTCTTCTTACAATAAATCTTCACATCGTAGTCCGAAAGCCAGTCCATACCGAGGATTATATCAAACTCAATCATAGGTATGACGATGAGATCAGCAGATAAAGAACATTTATGTGCTCTAATGGGGACTGATTCACAAAACATTGTTGCAATGATACTTCCCTTAAGAGTTTTAACTGACAACTCCCTTATTAAATCAAATTGGAAATATCTAATTTTCTTAGCAAACTGGGACGATATGAAACAATGTGATGATCCAGAATCAAATAATGCATTTGCTAAAATTGAGGAAACCATTAAATTACCTGCCACCACGTCTTTCGGAGCTTCTACCTCAGCAGTAGTGATAGCATAAGCCTGGCCTTGATCCCTTGGACTTTTCTGAGGTAAGTTCTCCTGACGCTTAGGACATGCATTTGCATAATGCCCCATCTCCCTGCAATTATAGCACTGAACATTGGTAGCTTCCTTCTTCCCTTTGCAATCACGAGCTTGGTGGCCTTTTCCACCACATTTGTAACAGATGCCCATTCCCTTCATGCAAGTACCGGGGTGTTTCTTCCGGCATTTACCCCATGATGGATATTCAACCTTTCCCTTCTTCCCCTTATTCCCATTCCCAGATTGATCAGAAGGTCTCTTCTTCTCTTTCTTTGCTTTAAAGTCATAAGACTTAGAGAATTCCTTTTCTTTCTTGATAGCACATGAGACAATGTCTTCGTACGATGAAAAGGATTGTGAGACTAATGCTCGACGAAGAAATGGTTTTAACCCATCAAAGAAACGATCAATCTTACTTCTTGGGTTACGTATGTAATCTCCAGCATACCTTGCTAACCTTGTAATGTTAGCCTCATACTTTGTGACATTCTCATCCTCCTTTTGTCTCAGACTTAGAAATTGCCTTTCCATATCTGCTCGATGGTCGCGAGGAAAGTATTTTTCTAAAAATAGATCTCTGATCTCCCTCCATTCCATATTTTATACTTCATCATCTTCCTTAATGTTTTGAATCAATGACCACCATTGATCAGCATCTCCAGTGAGGCGGTAAACTGCCATGATAACTTTTTCCCTTTCACTACTCCCCAAAGCCTGAAATATTTTCTCTAGGGAATTTATCCATTTCTCAGCTACTAAGGGATTTGTACTCCCATTGAACGTTAGTGGTTGTTTCCTCATGAATCGATCTAACATTGACCCTCCACGCTGTGGATCAGGGTGCTCCATAAGGGTAAGGTTATTATTCATAACCTGAGTAAGTTGTCCCAGTATGGTGATTAGCTGATCGGAACCAGTTGCATCACCAGGCCCACTATAATTATCTTGAGCAGGATGGCAATCCCTACATGGAGTGCGTGCATTGATACAGATTCTATTTCTTCCACTAGGCGCCATTTCTAAACGATGGCATAAACTAGATCAGTTTATGAATCAAAATACATAATCCCATACTTATAAAACACTTAACATAAATTGAACTATTTATGGATATAATCCATAATCATAAAAATATTTTCTTTGAGGAAGTATATACTCATAAACCCTTCATAATTATTTGTAATGAAAATGAGATTATCCTAAGCATATCCCCCGGGAGTGTCGTAACCAAGAGTGCAGCAAGGCCCGTTGTCGTGCACCAGTTCCCGTTCGAGTCTAGCTCAAAGCGGTGTTTTCGGGTTTTACCCCTAAGTACATCTGTGCCAGAGCCGCCTCTACCTGCTCGTATCCAGACAGGGATGTATTGCTTGGAAAACTCACAAAATCTCTACAATACCAAAATTCTAGGAAGTTCTTCTATACTAATCCTCAAAGTTCATCTTAGGTCTACGTGCTCTAATCAGAGTTTATCTAAATCTAGCTTCCAAGGTTTGTACTAAACTTTCTCTAATACCAACTGTAACGCCCCGACCCCAGATACCCAGAGTCAGTGCATTATTACATAACATTGGTATTATCACAAGAAAGATCAAATCTTGAAAGACCGATTGGTTTAGTATTCTTGGAAACAATAGATATATTCATAAGTCTTACATTACATCATAAAATGAAAAACTACTACAACAACATATTGTCTCCATAATCCACACTCATATCCCCACATAATATCCCTGCAGGTCATTCATAATTTACTTCTTCACTTCCTGGGAAAAATAAAACATAGAAAAGGGGTGATCTCAAATGCCCAGTAAGGATAACAATATAGCGGAAACTTTCATAAATAAGAATAAACATTTAAGGCAATGTATAACTAAAACAAAAGCCTTTTAAACTTGAAATTTTAACATAGTATGGAATAAATAAAATGAGATAATGAAATTTACTTATTCACATGGTTATTCTACTAATCTAATAATCACATGCAAAATCAATAACCACTTTCATAATGATGGAATGCATAATGCCAGACTATCATAACCACATAGCCAAGGCCTCGTGCCAAGACTACAAATAAGATTTTGTCAAGGCCTTGTTCCAAGACACTAGTTTGTCTCATGAGACCTATCGATGCATCGAGGAGATATAGCAGGCTCCACCCGTCACATATTAAGTCCAATGCATTCCCATATGAAAAGGTTTAAACATAACATAAACATTCGTATTAAAACTAGCATACGAAATGTCAATACTTTCACCATAAACTATGAATGGTATAAAAATATCACATCCACAGTCAAACATATCACAAAACCTTCAATACAATATAGAAGTTTTGTATCATAATAAATCAACTTCAAATAATCTTAAAATTCATCAAAGGATGTTGACATAGATGAAATCAAAATTCCTTTTAAAGAAATATCTCCTTTTATTTTGAAATCATTTAAGATCCATATAAAATAAAACATTTTCTTTGAAAATATTCTTATAAGCTTGTAAGGGAAGCTTTGAAGATTTTATAACGGCGGAAAATAGCCGCACCCGCCGTATAAGTTAAAAAACATTCTTACCCTAATTCTGTCGAAAAGGTTAAAAAGGACCTTGTTTTGAAAACGACGGAAAGATTCATTTATAAACCTCTTATAAAAAGTCAAACAAGGGTATAAATGACTTTAACCCATATTCATGTAAATAATAAATATGTTTTGAAATAAATTTCGAAGAAAGATGGATGTGGATGATAAAGAAATCCCAGTAGATTATTACGTATAAACAACCTCGGATAATGAAGAGATTGTGAAATAACCCTTACCAATTTGGTAACTTATGAAACATACAACCCATGAAAGAGGTATCATACAATGAATATGTAAATACACTTAAATTAGAGTGTATTACACAAAGAATATAATTATGGGTAGTACATACACCACACAAAAGGTGATGGTGGCAATATGGCATGAATCTCACGGAAATAAGGAGTGAGATGAAAACCCCTTACCTTGTACTTTTCCTTGTTTGGGGTAGGTTAACCTCCAGTATAATGGTGAAATAATTGTTATTAAATTATACAAGAATCATATATATTAACATGATATCATATATGATCTTTTAACATTGATTTTTAATAATATCTTAGAATTATTATCGTTTCGGGTGTTAACTTACTCATTTTATTTTATATGTTTTGTTACATAAGCCATGTTTGTTGTATCTTATTCATATAAAGAATGATATCAAGTCATTAAACATCATTTTTAAATCATCAAATGATAATTATACTTGAATGGATACTATGGAGAATGAATCTCATCACGTTCGTGGAGACGGTAGTCCGTACGTACGCACGAGCGACAATATCATTCTATTGATATTAAAATAATATATAAATGGATGGTATATCATATATACAGAATCATTAACATGTTATATTTATTATTTACATGAGTTACACATCATTATTATACCCATCCAAATAATTATATATTGAATAACAATTACACCACGACGTGGAGACGGTAATCCGTACGTACGCACGTATGGTGACATGTTATTCAAATGGTGGATAGAATACTGAATATGGTTGTACCATATTTATAATAACATCAAAGTATATGTAAGATAGTGGATTTATTATTTTAGAATGGTAAGAACAAAGAAAGAAGAAGTGGAAGAAGAAAGGAACTTGAAAAGGGGTGGTGAAAACATTACCTCTTCTTCGGGTTCTTCCTTTTGATTTGATCAAAATGGCTCCGTAGGTTGGCTTTCTGATCCCACTAATGCCTCTATGTTGTATTTAGGGATGTTGGGAGAGTATTTGGGCAGAGTTTGGCCGAAACAAAAGGCTTTGATGGTGTGAATAAATGAGAAGGAGGAGTGCCCTTTTATAAGAGGGGTGAGGGGCACCTTTGGAAAAGCTAGAAATATTAATTTATAATAAATTCATATTCGTTTTCTAATGGCTCCAAAGTTGATTATTCAAAGGTTAAGGTGGGGATAGGTCTAAAACCACTCAACCAATAGAATTTAGACAGGTTTGGGTACTTATATCAACCTTATCTTTAAGTATTAACTCTAAGTTAATTAGTTTCACTTTTACAATGTTTCTTTGTATTTTTTTATAATATGGTTAATAAACTTACTATATACATCCAAGAGACCCCCAAGTGGTCCATTAATGATGAAACTATCATGATATAAGTCTCTTGGCCGAACCTTAGATTTTTAGGAATTTAATATCAATTAATAATATAATATTTGTTTTAAGAACTCTTTTATGTCAATTTTGACACTATTCAATAGTTGATTTTTGTGAAACTCATAACAGATTTATTACTTCGAAAAAAGTCACTTAAATCGATCCTAATATATAATATTATCCTATAAAATTATTTTAATTCATTAAAAGTTTCATATTATATTTATTTGGGTATTTATAATATCAATTATTTTAATTTTTCACTATTATAGTAATTACTGCATCATCATTGTGTCATAAATAAAATAAATTATTTAATGTCTAAAAATTATAAATAAAATATCATTATGTAGGAAAGATTTTTTTCTTTCTAATGAATATTTATAATCTAAAATCCAACATATATAACCCTATGTAACAATTGTTTTTCTAAAAGATATATGCTTGTGTCATTTTTGTATTCATTTTAACTTAATTAAAATAAAGTGTCATTATCACTTACAAGTGGATCCATGGGGTCCCAAAATCGTCCCAAAGATGCCCATGGTCGACCATGTATCAACCAATAGGGTTAAGACACGTTTTAAGGTAATTTAGTATTATTATAATATTATTTTTAACCCTTATTTACCGGATTTACCCTTAACCATGGTAAATAAAATATTTACCGCAGTAATTATTCAAAATGTCTAAAAATAAAATCTACCTATTTACAAAATTTGAACATCCTGATTCAAAATATGGAATCCATTTTCCTAAATTCAAAACACAGAAGTGGCAGAAATTAATTTAAAATTAATTCCCGCTGTCAAAACAAAAAGCGTGTTTTTAAGAGATAATAACTATCAAAAGATTGACACTTGTTTATGTTCGGTTTAATTGTAAAATTATGTCCAATGAACAACATTATATTAAATGGTAAAAATATATTCAAAATATACTTTAAAACTATTAAAATTCATAATTTATCACTATTAATTATTTTGATTAAAAAAGTTGTTTTTAATTAAAATTTAGTAATTTTCACTATTCATCAAAATATGAAAGTTATCCGAAAAGTACCAAAATTTCACCTTAGGCTAAATTAGATATTCCGAATAAAAAAATGAATTCCATTTTGAAATATAAAATATATATAATTTTAAAAAGTAGGTATTACTATTCATAACGGCTAGTTTGATTGGTTGTTAGAACTCGGTGTTGCATACAACACACGCTATCGCATTATTCAAAGAGAAGCGTACCGTAGAAGCTTGGGGTGTTACAGTTGGTGTCTCTACCTGAGAGACTAATTGATTGTGGAATAGATAAACTTGTGGGTAGTTGAGATGCCTTTATTTTTTCTTGTTGTTGTGAAGAGACGTCGAGTGGTGGGAATGCAGTTTGGTTATGGACATGTTTTCCCATGACACAACAAGTCTAGTTTTGTGTTGTTGTTTTTTGTTGTTTTACAGTGGGTCATTGTTTGGTTTTGTTGGTTTCTTAGTGTGTTTACAGTTGGTAGTTTCCCAATAGTTTTTGAATAATTTATGGTGAATCCCCAAAATTATATAAATATAAATTGAAAAAATTGGATTTGGTATATTCTTGGTAGTGGTTGTCGTATGATCGTGCATATAGGAGTAGAAGAAAAAGTAGTGTCGGTGTGGGATTGTTGCATCATTGTGTCAAACCCATTGGTTGGGTATAAGTGTTTGTTTATATATATATATATATATATTGTAGTTCCTTGTGTTTTCTATACACACCCCACCCTTGATGAGAACTATATGCTGAACAATACCATTACAAGGGGGAGGGTGTCTTTCCTAACATCTTGGTGGGAGGATGGATGGATGCTTACTGATTTTCTTCCTACAACCTCTTCCATATCATTCCACACATGAATATCTAGGTATGATATAATGTAATCAGGCTTACCACAGTCTATGATTCTTTCAGTTAGGTCTGTTTTGGATTAGGGTATCTGGTGTTTGTTGTCCATGTATTTTTTTTCCATGTATCATTAGTATGAGGCTCAGGTGTCATCGGGAATGGTGTGTGGTAATTGAGGCCTAGGATTCTTCAGGTGTGGTAGAGGTTGTTGTGGACCAGGTGTCTGGAGGCATGGTTGTGTGCAGTTCGAGGCACATTTATGTGTGGGAATGTTGTGTGAGTGTGAATGCATGTGGGGAAAGTGGTATCATCATTACGTCAAATCGTTAGGAATGAGCAGTTAACCAGTAGGAAAGTGGTGTGCATGATACCCAAATGTTGATGTGATAATATTATTACTTTACTTGATATGCATTAATTGGGTGAGTGTTCTTTGGTGAGGATATTCTAGATAGTATTCCTTAGTAGGTGCATGAAGATCTACTATTTTTATATAGGGGCATGAGTATGTTTCCCCACTTGTGCACGTGTAGATTTAGGTTCCCTACTTGGTAAACCTGTATTCTCAACCTATATATGGAAAAAATTGTATTCATGATTCTAAGAGGACTTTGGGGACTGTGATGGACCTTATTATTTTAGTGTTGGGATAGTTGGCATTTCTATTTTTCTTTCTTCTTTTGGTATATAATTTCAGAGTTTTTATCTTACCTTGTGTCATTTTTTGTTCTGAACATGCATGTGGGAATGGATTTGTGACTTTACTTTTACCTTTAGTCTTTTCTATTTCTATAATTTAACATCTTATCTCAAGACCATGTTCTACAAAAATGGTAATGACTTCCATTTATGCAAGACTCTATACCCTTGGTTCTTGTTTCCACTCTATGGACTACCGAAGGCATGACTCAGGGGTCATTATATCTCCATCACCATGAGGAAGGAAGGGAATGGAACTTTTCCACCTCTACCATCATCATGGAAAAGTTGGGTCATGACCAAATGGTATTAAAAAATTATGTTTGAGAGATGGGGTGTAGTTTGGTGTCAAGAATAGTGAATATTCTATGGGATGATGGGGAAATAGTGTTAGGCGGTCTTGGTGTGTGAAATAGGTCAATGAAGACCGGCTAGGACACGAAATCTTAGGGCCCCCCATGATCTGAGGCAAAGACACTAGACCTACTAAAAATCATGTGAGGCTACAATGATTATATGGTAGAGACCATATGAAAAGGAACATGAATCATAAATGAGTTGTATTCTTGTGTGTCTTGAGTGTTTAAAATTTTAAAATGAATAATTTTTAAAAAATATATATAAATTTCACTACTTGGGTTTAGGAATTCATAATTTAACTTTTCAACTATGAATCCTAGATGTTTCCCAAGGGTGGTACTAGAATCTGAGGCCCAGTACGATGTTCTGGTTTACAAGTGTAGGTCTGAACAAGAGGAGGAGGAAGACCAGTGGCAGAAGACATTTCATACCTTCCAACGGAAGACTATGGAAAATTACAGGGGCAATGTCTCGTAGATAGATAAAGAGAGATGGATTGTGGAGCTAGTGATCACTATCAGCACGATCCAGGCTCTGAAAAAGTACTGCGTGCATCTAGTAGTGAGCTAGATGCTACGAGAGGCACACTAGTTTTGGACACTTTACCTTAGAGAAAATAAGTGGACTGAGGTCTTGTGGATTGAATTTAAGGAGTTTCGGGTGGAATTAAATTCTCCCGTGATGAAGGATGATAAGAGGTAGGTGATAATCTCCCTTTATAATGGGAGCATTTCAGTGAGAGAGTTGGGGATCAAGTTCAAGAATCTCATTCACGTTTCTCTGGACCTCTTTTAAGAAGAGGAGTAGTGGATAAGATTCTTAGTGGAGGCACTCTAGCCTTCTCTATAGTATGTTGTTACTCCCTTCACTCTATCTATGTACATGTAGGTTTAGAAGAAGGATAAAGTCAGGGAGATGATGCACACATAGGGAGGTGTTCCATGTGAGGGAATCCAACCAAGTTCATCATATGGGAAGGTCTTCAACCGCAAGTCTCTGACATCCGGGCATTCCAGGTATCAGCTAGCAGGGAGTAGGACTCCACTATTCTAGTTCTAATCTACCAGTCCTCAACCGTTCTCCATGGACTATGAACAATGTTCTCTATCTATGGTAGTCATGTTCATCATTGGAATTTGTGCCATGTCTGGGTGTTGTATTGTGGGGGTGGGAAATTTCAGCACTCACCTCTGTCATAGCTGTTTCTAGGAACGCCCTTCCAGTATAAGGGGTAGAGAGCTCCCACTCCACTGAGGGAAGATGGTGCTGGTGGAGCCTAACCTCAAGGCGCTCCTCCGGGACCTCAACCAAAGTATGGTCTACGAGGTGGTGGACGACTAAGGGGAAGAGGAGTTGAGTGTCGATTGTTTCATGCTATAACGAAAGTAGTTCCATTGCGGCAAGAAGTTGTTTGTGGTATGATCAGTTTGTTTAGTACTCCGGAATGTGCATGGGTTGATTCATGAGATTTACACTATTTTTTTCACTTATTCTTGCATATGCCTTGGGTCTAGACATATAGATAATTTCCAATCCCCTAGTTTTGAGTAAGACAATAAGAGTTTAGACCATCATGTTTGATGTTTTATTGAGATTGTAGACTATTTTTGGGGTCACATTAGTCGTGTGGAGAAATTATTATACTTGAAATGAAGTCATTAGTGGTCATCCAAGGCATAAAATTTCTATTTTTTGTGCATGTTTTCTTCCAATGCTTCTGAATAAGGGTTTTGTTCTCATATATGGGCAACCATCATTTAGCTTTTTTTGGTGAGTGGAACATATAGTTGGTAAGATGGTGTGTGGAACCCATTCATTATTTGTTAGACGAGTTGTTAGTGGAATAATCATACTAAAATGATGGTGGAAGTTTGGGGGATTCTCAATGAGATCCTAAATATAATCCCCAAATGGTTTTGACTCTACCCTTCGACGTGATGTTGAGTTCAGGATAGATTTAAAACACATTTCTTGTCAAATTTTGTGTCCTACCAATCAGATAGAACCTTTTGAGTTGTAGGAGATGCAGATTCAGGTCAATGACCAGATGAATAATTGCTTTATCCAACCAAGAATGTTTCCATGGGGAGTTCCAGTCTTGTTTGCAATGTAGGTTGATGGTGGTATCAAGTTGTTCATAGACTACCAAATACTGAATCGGGTGGTGGTCAAGAATTTTTACCCCCTCCTGATGATCGACGAACTTTTTGATCAATTGAACGAAGTAGGTTAGTTCTCTAAGAACAAACTGTGTTTTTGGTATCACCATTTGAGGTTAAAGGATGGTGACATCCTAATTACTTATTTCATGTACATGTATGGTGTATTTGAGTTCATGTTCATCTTTTTCGACATTACCAATGTACCAGTTGTGTTCATGGGGCTCATGAAATGTTTTTTCTGTGAGTATCTTGACCAGTTTGTGGTCGTGTTCATCGATGACCTCCTGATATACTCAATATCAGAGGAGGATGACGCCAAGTATCTTAGGCCGTTTTTGGAGGTCCTCTATAACCACCATCACTATGGGATGTTGTACATGTACATGTTTGATACATGAGTGGAGGATTTCTTAGAAAACATGGTGTCCCGTCAGGGACTAGCAGTTGACCCATATGAAGGTTGACATGAGTGTTTCTTAGGTAGCGCCCAATAATGGGGAAGATAATCATAGTTTCTTGGGTTTGGTAGGTTACTACCAGAGTTTTGTAACCATATTCTCTCGAGTTGTAGTGACATTGACTGGTTTGAACAGAAAAGAACAAGCTTTTGTATGGAGTGACTTGTGCCAAGAAACATTTAGTTATCTGAAAGGGAAGCAACTCAATGACCTAGTTCTGATGTTTCTAGACGAAGGGGTAATGCTCAATGTGTTCTTTGATGCTTCCAGTATTGGATTGTAGTGTGTACTGATGCAGCAGCGTGGAGTGATATCTTATGGTTCTATGTAGTTACACCCTCACAAACAAAACTATGACACCCATAACTTGTAACTTATAGTGGTTGTGTTTGTGCTGAAGCTATGGTGGCTTTACATCATTAGGGAACACTTTGTGGTCCTCGCAGATCACAAGAGATTGAGGTATGTCTTCTCTCAGTGATACCTAAAATTGTAGTAGAATATGTGGATGGAATTTATTTAGGACTATGACTTTAAGATCTCAGATACTTAGAAAATGGGAATGTGGTGGTCGATGCCTTAGGTCGAAATTCATAGAAGGATGTAGTTCAAAAGTCCACATATGCTTGGATTAAGATGGAGGATTTGAATTCTTTCTATCTGGTCATGAGAGTGAAGGATGATAAATGATATCGGTTTTAGATTACACTAAATTATTCCATAGTATGGGATGTAATGGAGTATTAATTGGGAGACTCGGAGGCTGAAGTGATTAATGATCACATTAGCCAAGGTGATGCTCTAGAAGGGTGGTCAAAGGATAGTCAGATTCAAATTCAGTTCTATGGGATGTTGTTTCTCCTAGTGGTGATTCAAGATGGAGTTCTGAGTGAGTTCAATAACTCACCCATGGAGGTACATCCATGAGTCTCCAAGATGAATCAGGGATTTAGATGCTAGTTTTGGTTTCCTGGTGTAAAGTGGAAAGTGGCTGAGTATGTGGTCGAGTGCCTCATGTGTCAGCAGGTTAAGGTTGAACAACATATTCCCGGTGGTCTATTGCATCCATTTGACATTTTTGAGTGTATATGGGATGTTGTCTCGTTGGATTTCATTACAGGACTACCCAAGTATGGGGTGGTTTTGATTCCATTGGAGAAGTGCGGGAGAAATAAACAAAATCATATAACTTCATAGAGGTGATGGAGATGATCGATGTGAATGCCTTAGTAGAAAGGTACATTAGGGAAGTGGTAAGACAACATGAAGTTCCAAGGTCCATCATTTTGGATCATGATACATGATTTACTTCAAGAGTCTAGAAGGGATTACATGGTGCTTTTGGAACAAATTTATGCCCGATCATGTGTTTCAACCCTTAGACGGATGGTTAGATAGAGAGGACCATCATGACATTGGAGGAAATGTTGAGAGTGTGTGTTCTGGTCTTCCAAGTATTGTGGGTACAAAACATACCCCTGGTGGAGGTTTCCAATAATAATAACTTTCAATATACCATTGGAATAGAACCATATTAATCCTAGTATAGAAGACAATATTTTCAACCCGTGTACTGGGCATAGGTTGTAGAGGCATGTGTTCTTTTCTCATAAGTGGTTTATATTACAATGGAGAAGCATCATCTTGTGTGTGAAAGGATAAATGAATATCATGACTGGAAGGTGTCATATACTAATCATATAAGGAGACCCTTGGATTTCTTTGTTGGGGACCACATTTTCTTAATGTTCTTCCCTCAGCATGGAAAGTGGAGGTTTTGTAGGGGGAGTAAGCTTTCTCCCATGTTCATCAAACCTGTTGAAGTTTTGGACGAGTTGCAAAGGTGGAATATTAGCTTGTGTTACTAATGCGGTTAGAGAGGATCCAAAACATCTTTTATGTATCTTGGCTCTATCGGTTTCAACATGATGAATCCCACATTCAATATTGGGGAGAGTTGGATATTGAGAACGATATTACATTCGTGGAGTGAACAGTGAGGATAAAGGATCACAAGGAGAAGGGGCTATCTAGACATACAATTATCATGGTTCATATGTTATAGAGGCATGGTGGCCTCGAGGATATTACCTTGGAATAAAAGGAACATATGTGTTCCCATTACCCAGAGTTGTTTTGAGTTTTTTCTCTTATGTTTTTTTGGTGCCTTGATTTGGGATGAAATGTTTTTCACCATTTTCTGTATGATATGGTTTTTCCATATTCACTTATATTGTTTGAAATGTACTGAATATGGGGAGGGAAGAACCTGATCCCTAATCAATTCACATTAATGTGGATGTGATTAAACCTGTGCGGGTGATCCAATTCCTACCAAAGTGGAAAGTTTGTTGACATGGATGAAGATACTCCCTAATCCATATATTTTTATAGTGTGGCCCTTGATGTCTGTATTATTTTTTGTTGAATGTAGATCCATTGTATCTCCCCATGTTTTTAGGGGATATATGTGAGGGAGGTGTTCCTGGATATTGAGTTTTCCCCTCTAGTTTTAACACAATGTAGTTTACTTTTAAGAGGTATCTTAAAGGATGATTGTTCAGATGACTTTTATTATATGTTAGTTTTTAATAATCAAGAATGAGGATAGTTTGAGAGGTATCTGATGTAATAACCGATATTTTCCCCAGGACATTCCATTGTAAAAATCTAGTGTTGGGGTGTTCTGGTAGATTTTGGTGGCTCATTTCATGAGTTTTCTAAAATTATAGTTTTTCAATTAGTATTTTTGGGTGTTGGTATGTACGTTTATCGGAATTATAGTGCATCAGTGAGTCATGGGAAATTGGAATTAGTGAGTCAATGGGCATCAACATTAGTGAGTCATGGGTTGTTGACATCGATGAGTGAAGAGGTGTCAGAATCAGTGAGTCAAGGGTCTTCGACATCTATGAGTCAAGGTTTATTGACATCAGTGAGTCAAGGGGCATCTCCATTTTGTGAGTCAAGGGGGAATCGACATCAGTGAGTCAAGGTGAATTGACATCGGTGAGTCAAGGGAATCAGTGTCAGTAGTTCAGAGTATCGATAGGTCATGGTATCGATAGACCGAGTCATCGGTATGTCACATCAGTAGCTCAACCGTCGGTGGATCAACATTGGTGTCCCACCCATCGGGGACTCATTGAACTCTTTTCCTAGTTTTTCTAGTTTTCCTCTATAACATGTTTTTCTATTTTAAATGTTAATCTTTCAAATCATTACTATACACTAGTCTATGTACACTGTTTCTGAGGGGAATTATTAAATATCAATTATTCCCAACGTCTGAAACTGCCCAGATACATGTTCAATCAACAATATAACTTTTATGTACATTGAAATGACCTCCCTAATATTAGTATTTGGCCTCTTATTAAGCTTATATTCTATCTTCCTTCTTCCATTTTGTTTTTCATGGTTCACCTAAATACTTCCCCCTAAGATGAGTTGTGTGCCCATGCTAGAGCTCTTTTCCACTCAGTCATGGAGTTTTTCCTGAAAGTTGTTTTATCACATGATCTTGCTAAAAGAAAGAACATCATTATTTGATCATCCATTTAAGTATTTTAATTTTTATTCTCATTAATTTTTGCATCATGTATAGTGAGATTATTAATGTTTTCTTATAATTAATGGAAGTATTCTCTTCTTTTAATGATTATTAATCAAAAATTTAATATAATAAAAAGATAATGTACGTAAATAAAATGATGGGTAAGGTGTGGTTGGTCTTTTTTGCATGTTTTTACCTTTTTATCATTGATTATCGTATGGGTGGTGTTGATATGTGGTCTCTTAAAATCATGACCATTGGTGGTCTCTTATTTAGAACTAGTGGTATATCGCTATGATGTTTTGATATTTAGAAATAATATAAAATATTTTTTATCACATACACTCATTTAATTTTACGGATTCCCCAGGATCAAAATTGATCTGTGATCACCCCGGTTATATTAATGTGGATATTAATGAACCCCTGTTGGTTAAATTTGAATTCTCTTGGTTTTATGGTTGTTGTTATGTTTTGTGTGTTCTGGTATAGGTTCTTTGGGTTCGGTACATGGGATGGTTCATGGGGATGTGTTGATGTCATAGTCTAAGAGACTGATTGATTGTGGAATGGATGAACTTGTATGCAGTTGAACTACCTTTATATTGTGATGTGGTTTTGAACTGACGTCGATCATTGGGACTGCAGTGTTGTTTTTGACACGTTGTACATTGGGAAAGAAAGTATAGATTTTTGTTGTTGTTTGGTGTTGTTATACAGAGGTACATAGTTTTGATTTTTTGGATGCATGGTGTGTTTATGGTTTTTAGTTTCCCGAGAGTGTTAAAATAATATGTGGTGAATCCAATTAATTAAATAAAAGGAAATTGGAAGAAAGAAGTTGTAAGGTGTATGGTTTGCAGTGGTTGTTGTTTGGTCACACATGTAGGTTTAGTAGAAAAAGTTGTACCGGTGTGGGATTTTTTTTATATTGATGTGAAACCCATAGGTTGGGGATGAGTGTTTGTGTATGTATATATATATTATCTCTTTGAGTTTCCTATATGCACCCCACCCATGTTGAGCACTATGTGTTGAACACCTTCCTGTCATGGTGGTGCGTGTCTTTACCAACATCCCTGTGGGTGGATGGATGGATGGTTACTGATTTTTTCCCACAAACCATAATTCGGATGTTTCCACTCAAGATTATCTAGGGAGGATATAATGTATTGATGCATACCATAGCCTAAAATTATTCGTAAAATATATTTTTTTAATGAGGGGATCAGGTGTTTATAAGTTAGTTTTTTTTATGTATCTTTAGGATGAATCCCTGTTGTCATCGGGAATAGTGTTTGGTTATTGAGGCCAAGGTGTCTTCAAGTGTGGAAGTTATTATTTTGGATTAGGAGTCTGCAGGTGTGGTTGTGTGCGGTTTGAGGCCCAAGTGTTTGTGGGCAGGTTGTGGTAGTGGGACTGCGTGTGGGGATAGTGGCAACGTCAATAGAGTAGATCATTAGGAATGAGTAGTTAACTAGTGGGAAAGTGGTTTCCAAGGTACCCAAATGTCTATGTGCTTATATTATTACATTACTTGATCTATCTTACTTGGATGAGTTTATATTTGTGTGGTTAGGATAGTTAGTATTCCTTGGATGGTTTGTAAGGTTATAATGTTTTATTAAAGCGTCATTAGTATGTTTCCTCCCTTGTGGATGAGTAGATTTAGTTTCCCTACCTATTACACTTTTATGCTCACCCTACGTATGAAAAAAAAACATTTTCAGTTTTCGAGGATGTCTTTGAAGACAATGTTTGACCTTACTAGATAATTTTTAGGATAGATTCAGTTTTTGTTTTGATTTCTTCATTTAGTACATTATTTTGGTGTATTTTCTTACCTTTTATCAGTTTTACTGATGAACATGAATATAAGAATAGATTATCAGCTTTACTTTTACATGTTGTATTTTTTTTGGGATTTAACATCTTATATCACTATCTTGATCTATAAAAATGTTTATTCCTTCTTTTTATGTGACAATCTATAACTTTGTTTCTAGTCGCCACATTGGGGCCAACTAATTGTAGGACTCAGGGGAGCATTATATCTCTTTCACCATAGGGAAAGATTGCCAGATAACTTGTTTATTTTATCCCTAATCACGGAAAATTCGGGTAATGAAATGTATATACATATCCAGTTACATAAAATGGGAAAAAATCATCGATCATTTGTACGAAAGACTACAAACTCACAAGTAGATGTAATCCATTTACCTTCACCATTGTTAAACATCGAATATTATGATAGATTCCGTAAATTTATTTTATATTTGAGATATTATTATTTTTGTTGAATTTTTATATCACATATACCATCTTATGTTCCATTTCATTTAAAATATGATAATTTGTCCCATGTGTGAGGCAGACTACTGCCCCGTGAAGTGGTGTTATTAATTTTTTACTTATGTTTAAAATGGAATGTAATAATGATATATTTAATGAATATATGTTATATATAGGAAATTTTAATGTCTTTATGAAATTATTATACCCCCTAATTGCATACCCTTTCACCTATTATGTAAATTATAAAGTCTCTCATGCCTACATTTTGTATACTATCTCACTGAAGTAATGTGATCCATTATCCATGATTTTTTTTAAAAATGACACTAAAAATATATATAATGAATAAAGTGATATTTATAATAATAATATAGTTATACATTTTATCAACCTATATGGTCTTCTTGATAACATTAACATTTCTAATAAAACTAGGACAAGAAAACATGGAAACTAACAACCAAAACATTGAAAATAATTAAATATTATTAACAAATGAGTGGTGAAATGTTATAAGGGATTATATATTATAAAATAAATATTAATATTTTAATTTAATAAATTAATTTAATTATTAAAAACATTATAATATAGGTTAAATCGTGTTCAACGAAAATGATGTGAGAATTAAAGGGACATTATCTCAATCACACATTATTGAGACATAATATATTGTTATTCGCCTAATTTATTTTATATAGTTTATATATTTCCCCATTTAAATGAAATATCGTTATTCCTTCATAATTCATGGTATTTTATGTTTTATTTTTAATTATTTTATCCAAATGGGATTTAGATGAAAATTACCATGCGGTAAAAAAATGCATAACTCAAATTTTTTTCATTGGATTATATTAATTTGTTCATTGTCATTGATAATATAATAATATACATGTGATTAATTTTTATTATCACACCTTGTATTTCATCTTTTTAAAGTTGTTTTAAATTTTACACACATACTAAATTCATTGATTAATTCTAAAATTATATTTATGATCTTCAAGGTATTATTTCATAATTCTATTTTATTAAGGATTGTTTATGCTTTATTTCTCATAGAATGATATTTTTTTGTCATTGAATAATAAAACACTTTAATTTCAATTGAATTTTATTTTCAATGATTTTTTCATGTTATACTAACCTTTTCCACTCTTTATTACTTAAAAATATTGAATAATTGTATTTAATAAAAGGGGATTTCATTTATCTTTTCGGTCAAAAACAATTTTTCATCAAAATCCATGTTTTCCAAAAAAATAAAAAATATTTGAACATCATCAAAAAGATTAGTGAAGGCAATTTAACCCATTTTATTCCATTTACAAATTTTTTTTGAAATGAATCTTGATGTAATTTGTGAAAAAATCCCTATTTGGGATTATAAAGACATTAAAACGATTGTTTTTTTAACATGTATGGAATGTATAGAATTTCACAACATCATGACTAAATAATGTTTTAAATAATCATTTATATGGTACAATAATTATTTTAAAAAATTTAGTTTTGAAATGGTTTTATATAATTTAGTTTGAAAATATTATTTTTAAAATTAAAAGTATATTTTCCTGAGGAAAAGTCTTAATGATATTTTATGTAATTTCAATTCAATGAGAAAAAAAATTACATACAATACACTGATGATATTCTTTACTGATACCATAACTATTCAACCACTAGATTTTATTATAATTATTTTGATGAAACATAGTATCAATGTAAACTTGATTTAGTTATGTAGTCATAAACATTCTTTTGAATTTGTCACATTCATGTGGTCATTAGAAATAAAATTTCCTATAAATATCCATCATATTTATCATGGATATTATTATTTCATAAACCATTTATCCTTTCAATATAAGTTATTTTATTTTTCAAATAATATGATTTACTGGTAAAATTATAGTAAATCGATATTCTATAATCAATATAGAAATTTGTAAATAAGGGTTATTTTTTATAAAATAAATTGATTCTTCGGTATGTTAGGAATGATTCTGACATATAGATATGCGTGGGGATTTATAACTGATATCCCCTTGATACATCATTAGTCTCTTGTGATAAATTACATGGTGGACCTTAGTTAAATGGATTTCTATATTATACCCACCATTAAATTATAATATTTCTTGAGAAAGGTATTAATAGTAGCGGTATCATGATAATTTTTTTCCAAAAATAAAATAATTATGAGTTTCCTTCATTGGGAATTATGTTTTATTATCCATGATATGTTCATAATTATAGAATATTTGGATACATTTTATTTTTTGTTTATTGATTAAATGGAATATATTTTCAATATTTTACATTTTTATATTAATTATGACTCATACTATTATGATAGTCATGTTATTGAGTAAATGTAATGTGTTTTTAGAAATTTACATTTTCCATAATGATTCTGATAGTCAGGTTATTTAAATCGAATGTGTGTTTGGTTATTTACCTTATAATGTTGATTACTATTATTTATTCATTATAGATTCCACTATATATAAATATTACTAATTATTTGAGCTCCGACTTACAATTTTTCCTTTTCAAGGAACTCATAAAGTTAACATTGATTTATATTCAATTATATATAGTAGGGAATAATAAAATTATTATAAAAAATGATTTAATTTCGGTTTTCAAATTTAATATAGGATTAATTTTTTAATATAGTTTACCAATACTACTATATTATTTAGTAATTTGGGATGTGATTCCTTTTAAATTATATCATTATAATTAAACAGACACCATCATTGGTTAATTAGGGTTGGGTTCATTAAAATTGTAGTTGATATTGGTAAAAAAATGGTAATAGGTACCCAAATTCTTCACTGTAGAATTAGATATATCTTATGTCTTGTAGTATTTCACCAACTATTAGCAATTATAATAAAAAACTACATGGTATCATTATTTTCTCATAATTTAAATAATAATAATGATGTTTTTTGAATTATTGTTCATTTATGTTTTATTAAAATTTATTTAGATAAATTTAATTTTATTTGGAAAAAGGATTTTTTATCTCCAACAAGTGGAATTTTTTTTGTATAATAAAATCAAATTTCGTATCACCCGAATAACTTAGATCAATTCATGGAAAATTATGAAAGCCATTTAGAATAAAATCATATAATATGAATCACAATTCCAAATAATGATTAACTATTGGCTCAAATAGTCTGATGAAATAACAATTTTTAGGATAATCAAATTCAAAGGAGATGATGTGTTTTCTATAATTTATGTTGTGATAACTTTAAAGAAATAATATCTTGAGTCATATCTATATTTTATATACTCTAATAAGTTTTTGTTACTATGTTATAATTATAATTACTAGGGGTTAATTTATTTAAAGGGAATAATGTACCCCTAGATATTTTAGAATATATTATTTCTAAATTAATACTATATTCCATTGTTTGTTTAACACATTAAACCAAACTAAAACAATCCATGATATAGTAAAAAAATATTATTAGAAAAATTTAATTGTAATAATACAAATATTATATAAAAAGATTCTAATAAATTAAAAACACATACAAAATAGAATTAGAAAAACTTAGTATTCTAAAATGTCGTTTTTCAATAAAATTAATTTTCCCTATTATATTTTTTCATTTAAAAGATAAATTTAAAAAAATGTAAAATTTTATTTTTATCAAAATAAACTTTTTATTTTATTTTATCATGTAAAATATTTATTTTTATTAAATAGTTAAATTTTTAAAAAATAATTTATTTTCAGTAGAGTAGTAAAAAAATATTTTTTTACAAATATTTTAATGATTTTAAAATTATCATCAAATATGTATTATTTGAAAACATAGAACTATTTACATCAGACAAGAAATATATTTATAGAATAAAAATATTCATTTAAATATCTTGTGTTAAATTTATGAAACCAATTTTCAACATTTTATAAACATAAGTATAACTTTACTATAGGAACACTTTTTATTCAATATTATTAATAACCAGTTTTAATCATTAATATAAATTAAACCTATAAAAATTGATTTCATTTTATATAACAATTTTTTATTATTATTTATTTATTTAAATTTCATTTTTATGAAGAAAATAAGACTATTATGATTATAGTTAATTACTGTAAAAAATGTTATACTTTTATTTTCAAACTACATTTTTATTATAATTTTTTAATTTCTATCGATAAAAATAAATTAATATATTCTCGAATACGACTCAAATACATTTTTACACCTTTAAATAAATATACTACCTCTCATTAAATTATAAATTTATAAAAAATAAAAATTCGAACAGTAAATTATAAAAAAAATTATTTCAACAGAACTGCTCTTTTATATGATTAATGTTTCGATATGAAAGTTAATTTTAAATTATTAAAAAAATTAAATTACCTTATTATAGAATATTTTTAAATTTATAAAATCTAATATCTTAATTCAGGTTAAACAAATATTAATTAATAATGTATAAATTACTTAGGTAGAAACTAGTTTTATTGATAAAAAACTAATAAATTGTAAAAAAATAAAGTTGTAAATGACCTTAAACACGTTTAAATGACTAGAAAAAAATTATATTGTATTTATAGACCTTACATTACAAAAATAATTATTATTTCTCACTTATAATCCATGGACTATTTACTAATCTCTTTCTGGCATTCCCAAAGTGATAGGTTTTTTAAAAAGTAACATTTTGTTCACTTCTAAAAGGAGAAAACTCTAAAAACCCACCATTTAATAGGATTCAGATATAAAAACCCTTAAATATTCTCCCATAAACCCTCTCTCCATGTCCTAAAAACCTTGTTATTTCCAAAAGATATTGAAAATGACCCTTATCGTTTTACATAAGAGAGAACATTAGAAGGGATATATAATTTCCTCAGCTAAACTCTTTTAGTAGTTTTCTTATTCTACTAGCTCATTAAAAATATACATTTATTTATAGTAACATAAAAATTTGTTAATATCATATGTTATGTTATTATATTGAAGTATGACATTCTCACCTCTTTCTCATTCTATTCAAAATAAATGTGTCATCTATTTAAAGGAGGACAACCACTTCTCTTGAACAATGTATTTAATTACTCATCACTGCCTAACATGGATGAATTTTGAAAATAAATTTAATCTATAAAAATTTTATTTATGACACTATTTATATTAATAAATTTTAATTCTGAACATTATATGAGTGATAATAACTATAAACTTCCATGTTAAACATAACTTCCTTAAATGAATATACAGAAGAACCTTTCTTAAATTAAATCCATTTTAGGAAAACATATAGAACAGTATAAATATTATTATAATAGAAAAAAATAATAAATAAAAATTTAAAATAATGTAGGTTATTTTTGTATTTTAAATTTTTTTAACCACAATAAATATACTGATAATGTTTTAATGAAAATGAATGAACCACCTCATGTAACCAGAATAAGTGGAAACTATTTAATGAATAAATACTATATGATAAGAATTAAACCTTATAACAAAAATATAGTTGAAATGATTTATTAAATAATTTTTATAATAAACATAAATTTTTTATATTTTATGTTATGGACCTGTAGAAAATAAATAAAGGCTTGTGATAAGTGTTTCTGTATGCCAATATTTCATCACTAAAATATCATACTTTCCATTTTTTCATTTTTATGATTTATATATTGCAAATTTATATATTTTTTCATCATTTTATTTAAATATAAATTATCCAAAAATCTATCTCATATTTTTTCATATAGATGATTTTTTATTCAAAAGATATAAATTTTTATGGATTTTAATTATGTCACCCCACTTCTTTTGAGTTAAAATGTTTCTTATAAAACTTTTTTCATCCAATATTGGTCTATTCCACCCCAATAATATATTTTATTATAGCTTCTCTTCCACTTGTAGGTAAAATAATTATTTACCTCAAAATGTTTACCATGATGAATTTCCATCAGAAAAATAATATCATTTTGGAGAATCAATAAATTCTTCTTTAATGAAATTTTATTATATGTATATATATTTACCTTTCCCTCTAATATTATCCTTTATATATAGAAGAACAATTATTTTTTATCTCATGTTAAATTCACATTTCTATTTTCCTATTTTCAGTTTAAAAATTTTTAAACCATTTTTTTATTAGATAAAATAAAAGTATTTTAAAATATTAAAATTTCTTCCATTATATAATAAATTGATTTAAATCCTACCTTATATTTTCAGGAAAAACATTTATATATTATTTATATATTCAATGGTTGCATTTATTTTTAAAATTAAAAATTTTAAATAAGTTCACATTCAAAAAAAATACTTTTTAAAGTGATATGTATCTTCATCTTTTATAAAAATGATAAAAATGTTTTTTTATCTTTATTTTGGTTTCACTTCATTTATACAATTTATCCCAAACGATTTTTGTTACGTCATAAATAATTTTTCCAAATAAAAACTCTATTATTTTCTAATTTTTAAGGGGATTAAACTTATGGAAATCAATTACATTATTTCTTATTTAATTTTCATTTGTGTGTGAATATGTTTTTTCTTCTAATACCACTCCCCTATGAAAAAACTATATTTACTTACATTGCCTAATGAATTTTCATGTAGATTTTATACATCGATTGATTGGGTAAATTATTGATTAGACTATATATATTTTTTGTTTGTGATGTATTTACTATATACGTCATCTTTTTATTTAATGGTTATTTATCTAGAATGTTACTGAATATCTTAACATGCATATTTATTTTCCATGTTACTATTATTTAATAACTGTGAATGGAATGATGAATCTTTTATTTATATGATTCTATACGAAATTTATAGGGGAACTATTTTCCCTATGGGATTTTGCTGATATTTTGAGTGATTGGTATCCTATAGAAATTAAATATATATATATATATGTTGGTTGGGGTTTTATATTACCCTCCAATGCATTGGTTAGGGTTTATAAATCAAGATATAATGTACTGGAAGACTTATTTGATAATATTAATATTTATAAGTTGATACTTCTTAGATATTCAATCAAAATTAAAGGGTGATCCGTATTGGATATTCTTAGAATATTAATATACCATCCAATTAGGATTATGAAAAATTTATTTTATATACTATGATTCAAAGGCATTTTTAATTTATTTTCCATATTCTATTAATTATTAATTATGGATAATTTTTTATCTCTTTACTCAGAACTCATATTCAATGGTATGTTTATTTTAATTTTATATTACATGTCATTATATATATTAACTTATGGAAAACTATTGTTGTTCTATATTGTTTTAAATAATATATTTCTCAGCAAAAAATATTTTCTAAGATTTTGATGATCTAACCCATAATTAAATATTGATAAAGTTTCACTTATTGGTTATTTGAGATCACCCTTTTATTATGTTCTAATTATCAAATTTATGATGATCATTATTTATTATGTAAAGTATGTAAGGGACTTTAGTTTTTCTCAGTTAAGTAGAAATGTTCACATGTGGTGTAGAATAATATTTTTATGTATCTTTTATTAAAAGACACTAAAATATCTATTATTTGGACAGAGTGTTTATTATTATTTTTAATTTATATCATATAAATATAAAATGATATTTTAAACATGTTCCACACCACTATGTATCACGGAAATTTTTTAATGATATTACTTTTAACTATAGATCCATGTTTGTAGGTATATTGTTATAAATAGAAATGTGCAACCCATGGTATAAAATTATTGCACCACTAAATCTTTATGTAAACATATAAACATCAAGGTATCCATGAGGAGGATAATAATTCTTGAAAAATACATGATATAAAAAAAATATTTGAACTCGAATAAAAAAAACATTCAAAATTAGTTAATGAATAATATGTGCACCTTTCACTAATTAATTTTCAATCTCCAAATCAATGGTGGTGATGGAATACTTTTTTCCCTCTACCACATTCATAGGACTTAAAGGATATCTACTTACGTAAAATAATATTTTTTTAATTAACTAACTTATATAGTTCCCATGTTCCTTAAAGTTAAATCATTGTACCAAAGGTGATGTACTCATTTGTGACTGTGACACCACAGAACTATTCTTCTAGTAGTTACATTATTATAGAATATATTTCATTTAAATAAATTTCGATGACCACTTACGTTTTGAGTTTTATTGAATTGAGGAAATTTTTTACTAAAAGACTCATGCCATTTTCAACTAATGTGAATTTTTATTATATAAATAAACTTCTTAAACCCATATCAATTATTCTACATATCCATAAAATTAATCACATAAAATATAGTTCCATACTAATATTATGTATTAATTTTATTCATGAACTATAAAAGTAAATATATATGAAATTGGAGATAATATATGAACATTGACTATAAATGTAATAAAAAAAATTCTGAGGTAGTGTGTAAGAATATGATGATAATTTGGGAACAATATAGATAACAAATAATATCATTCCAAGTAAATAATAGGTCACAAATAAATTCAAAAATCCTGAAATTAAATTTGAGATAAATAAAAATAATGAACAAATATACATGAGTCATGGGATAATAATATATTCTTGATAATAATCATAATTTATAGAACATCCATGAAATATGGAATTTTTATTAGTATATTGGACAAAACATTCATCAGACACACCATCTTTATACATGTTTATGAGAAACTAAAATTTACTCATGAATGCTTATCCCATGAGATTTAAACTAGTATCTAATTCATTTTTGGGTGATATATTACCCCACCTATCATCATCTATACATAAATATACCATAAAAAATGAAACATTAATTTTATCAGAAATGTTCCATGGAATTAAAATGTATTTACTTTTAATTAAAATGGAACCACATAAGCAAAAAATTCATAGTTTCATTAATAATAATATAATGATAAAACTATGAAATCTAGAGGGGTATCTAATGATATCATGTATCATTCAAGGAAAATACAACTCAATCAAGTTACTAAAGAAAATATTATTTTCACCATATTGATAAATGGTATGCTGATATGACAATAATTTTCCCAATGTATCAATGAATAGAATATAACTATATACCCTTCAATTAATGGAAGGAATATAGGGTTCCCAATTTAATGGAATTTGAAGTAATGTTTTGCCTAATCTTGGTGGATGGTTAGGAAGTATAAGGGTAGAGATGTACCATATGTTTTATTTGAAATATCATTAAAAAATTAATCCAAATAAAGGAGGATGATTGTATTTAAAGAATATTTCCCTAGTGTAAAAATTAAAATCATAAGGTTTTTGGAAAAGTTGAAAAACATAATTGAAAAATAATTCTTCATATGGTGTCAGATATGAATGGATCAAGAGTTTAATTTTTTGACACATCAATTTCAATTCATAAAATTAAAATTATATATAATTATATAATAATAAACTATGTAACCTAAATATATTTGTGTAAATTAATTTTAATATGAAAAGTATATATTAGGTGATCCAGAAACAATCATTTACAAAACCTATTTATCCTTGATGTAATTTCATATTATACATTTTCACTTAAAAAGTATCTTTTCAATAGTGGAAGAGATTTACATTCAAAATTTTACTCTAAAAATAGTATCCTATTACAATTTATACTTGAAATGATATAATTTGTACTATTAGAAATGTGGATCCAATGAGAAAAAACATGGCAATGAATGGAAAAGAACAACCTTAATACATTAGAAACACCATTATCTATAATCTAAACTATAAAGAGTTTAATAATACCATATGTTTATTAAAAATATTTACTATGTAGTATTATAAAATTTCAAATTGCATAATAATAGGGTGGATTAATCCATGCATAGAAAAATAAAGTTCAATATAAATATTTATAAATCAAAGAATATATATTTGGGTTATCAATATACCTTATGAAAAACATACTCGATGAAGTATGAATTAATTAAAAATTGGTTTACATGGTAAAAATGTCTATAATAATTTAATATGACATAATAAAATCAAATTTCATAATTTTAAAAAATTATAATATCAAGAGATCAACCTTTACTAAATGAATTTAAATCATGTTACCCAAAAAAATTACAACATGGCTAACACAAGAGGTAAAAGAAATTTAATGAAAATAAATTCATTTGGATTAGTATATCACAATAATTTATTGAAATTTCATGGGATATTAAATAAATGGAAAACCTTACAGAGGAATTATGGTGTATATCATGTAACATGCCTCAATGAATATGAATTAAGATCATGAAAACACCTATGTATTAAGTATCACATTAAAAAAACAATAAAATATTATGTTTTTAATTTAAAATAAAAAAACATGATAAAAAGATAATTAAATTTACAATACTTCAAATAGGTAATATTTTCAACACATAAATTAAATTAGTTGAATAATACCTAAAATATATCAAAGAGGGAAACTTTGGATGAAAACATTCAATTTTTTACACACATAGATGAAACCACTCTATACTTCAGTATAAAAAATGCAACTATATTAATAAATTATTTCAGAACCATTTTCATATCAATTAAAATTTATAATATTTATTTATAATTATTATATACATTTTAGTTGTTATTCAATAACTATTTCTGATGTCAGGTGAGGTTATTTTTTAATATTTTAACCTAGATTAATTAAAACACTATTTTTATTCACTATATTAGAACTTGATATCTGTTTTATTAAATTAATAGTATTTTCTTGAAAATTTACTATATCATAAAATTTATTTAAATAGAAAAATTTTATAAAAAATAATATTTTCATTTATATATATATATATTTTTAATATTCTAAATCGAGTTTTTTTGAATATGTTTTGATAATATTTATTTTTAATAAAAAATAATATTTCTAAATTATTCATGATTATTTTCTAATGTTTTTTCATTGTCCAAAAAATACATTAATCTAATATAAGCTACTGAGGCTAGACCAAAACCACACTAAGGGGGTCCAATGGGGCATCCTCATGGTAGTTCCTATCTATAGTAGCCGATGTAGAAGATTTGAAATGTTGTCATGGAAAGTGCATCCCCAATGTGGGTATTTCTATGTATATATCGGTTGGTTCATGCCTAATATGGTGTATGTAACCCTAATGGGACCATGTATAATGTGGGTATGTTTGAATAGTGGGTTTTATGTGTTTATTCCCTAATTAAAGATCGAGGTGGTAAAGGAGTGAATTTATTTTTATACTGCTCGCTCCCCACATCCCATAATTGGTGATGGTAAAATTATATTTTTTATTATTCATCCTTTAAAAACATGGATAGATCTTCACCCATCATATTTATGAAATATCGAACATTTTATTTTATTCTAATATCCCATGAATTAAATATTATATAGTGAATTTCTATTTCAATTTTTTATCATCTTATTCTATAGATTTATGTTATTCTATAGTATAATGGAAAACATCACATAAAATATGAAGAATCCTTGCTTGATCATTGTTCATATAAATCACCATTTCATTAGTTTTAATCCTCCCTAAGAACATTTCTTAATGGAAGAATATGTATGTTGATATACAATAATATATTTTTTTTCTCTGAATGTTTTTGTTAATTTAATTCTTCAAATCCATGATCATTCGTCAATGTTAATGGTTGTTCCTATGATGGTGGAACTATAAACCATCAAAATTCAGTCATTGGACCCTAATAGAAGTACAGTTTCACAATAGTGGGTTATTTTTTCACATGAAATTTTTTTCATCCATCATAATCTATTATTAAACCATTAAAAAATTGATTCTAGTGCCTTCTTTATTCTTTAGTGGGGATTTTTAAAAATCGTTTTCATCATTTCGTAATGTTCTGTTTTAACCTAGTTTCAAACCAGTTATTTTTTTAACATCTTCCCCCATTAGACATCCAATAGTAGAACAAATTCCATCAGTGAACAACCATTTCTATGATGGTCCATTTTTATAATAACATCGTGCATAATCACTGTAAGTATAATTTTCATGACCTTCTTAGCTATCTATACTTCATTTTTAAATGAAAATACCGTATATATTTTTTATTTTTTCACTTTCTTTAGTTGTATGTTCTTTTAGTTTTAACAAATTTTAATTAATTTCTAGGTTCTCTTGTATATTTACCTACTTTTTTACCATCAGACATCAAAGAGTTTATAATTCATCTATTATTTTAAGAATTAGCTAACGTCCTACATTTTTAATCCTATTATTATCCTTCCACAATACCTATTTTTCCACTACTACACCCGAACATTAGATAAATATACTATGAGATAATATTATTCAACCTTATTTATAAATATAATTTCTTTATTTTTTAGTACATATGTTTAATTTATGTAATCAAAATATATATTTTGTTACATGTTTTATTATTTAATATCATAATATAATTATATAATGTTTACAAAATTATTTTCATCATATTTTATATAGACATATTCATGCTAATTGAAATTTTTGTGATGAATGGTTTTATAGATTTTTTGTATTATTAAAGTATAAATTTATACAATTAAATATTAAAATGTTGTATAATCTAAATTTTTTTAAAATTTTATACATATCATTTTATTAATATTACATTAGTAATTCATGACAAAATATAAAGCATTATTATTTGTTAATTTTTAATTTGGATTTTATGAATGAACATAATTGTACCATTATATTATTTATAATCTATAACTAGCGTAATGACGTTATTTGACATTTAAATAATTCTATAATATCATTTTACTAATGATATGATAGAAATTCTCATGGAATTAAAATCCTAGGAATATTATTTGATAGATGAATTTTATGATATAGCTTCAAAATAGTCTTTCTTTACAAATTAGTTAAAGAAACATTTGTGACTTATATACTATTTATATAATCACAAAATAACATAAAATATTTAATTTCTTTAATTATTAGGATTAATGACCATCGATCTTCAACATCCATGATATTATTGATTATCTTATAATATTCCGGGAATTTATTCTTCATATAATATTTTTCCTATTTAATTTTCTATTCTATTTTATGGATTTCCTAACCCAAAACGCTATGATAATATTATTATTCCACAAAACAAAACAAATTATTTTTTAAATCACAATAAAAACTCATTTAAACATACTATGGTGACCCTCAAGCAAAAGGCAAGGTTTTTTCGATGGGTTCTTATTAAAGGTAGTATCTATAAAAAGGATCCCTAACATTAAAATGTGAGTTTCTTAGTGGATACTAGTATTATAATGTAATAGAGTTTTTTGGAGTTGACAAGTATCTTCTTTATATAAACCACTATAAATATTAATTTTTTTTTATTTCCACAAAAAACTTTTCATGAACATTTGACTTACTTCAAATCATTATTATATAATATATGATTGTTTTTATTTAAATTTCTAAAACATCTTTCCCCTTATAGTTATAATATCTATCGATATCAATAAAAAACTTGATATAAGTGGTTAAAATATTCCTTAAAGGATACGTAACCTCCATAATTATTTATAATAATAATTATTAGTGTCATGATAACCTAAATTCCTATACAGAACACCATACAGAATAAATGTAAAAGGTTTATTTTATGGTTAATGATTTAAATTAAAATTATGTATGTATTAAACAAAAATACCAATCATTCAATGGATGTGACTTTGCCTACTAAATTTAATTAATGGAAGACTAATTGAAAATTTTATATGTAGATCACTCAAATATCATTGGCATTCCATATAACCTATCTAAATTCCAACATTAGAATTTTTTTGTAATGTAATGGTAAAATATTATTTGAAATATTTTGTTAAAAAATATTGTGCAGTGCTATAAGTAGAAGTGTCTATACACATTTTTTTTTTGTTTTTTAGAAAATTGATGATATAAAGAAGATACTTTATGTTACTCATTATGTGATTAAAAATCCAAAAATAACAAATAAAAATCCCCCTTTCAGAATACCATGACATCAATATGGGAGATGAAGAATATATAAACCATATTTTTTAAGAAAAAATTATTATATCTAATTTTATGAGTTCTTTAGGAGAATGTTCTGATAAGAGAGATCAATTGTAAATAGTAAATAATGATCTTAAAAAATATGACAAGAAAAGGAGGTTTTCATTAATCAATATCACAATTTTAAGGTGTATATGTTAGATGAAATAATTGGATCTCGGTTGTAGTATGTGTTAGATATGAGAAATATTGTTTATAATGATAGACCAATAATAAAAGATATGAAATTTAAATCCATTATTAATGATGCCTCTAATAACATTGAATCTGAGTTTCTATAATATTACCTGGACATGCATCAAATTTTTAAGATTGTTTTTGAATTTCATGAAAAATAATGGTGGAATGAATTAGTTCAAGATGAATCTATATTGTACTTAATGAATGGTACTACAAGTAACAATAATTTTAGATCATAATTAACATGTTTCTTGTTGAACGAGGAAAGTTAAATATTTTTAAAAAATACCTAAACTAAAACATATATATAAATAAATATTAAAAATATGATTTTTTAGAGGTTGGGAAAATAAATATTGTTTTGACTGAAGCAGTGATTCTGAAGTGAATAGGAGGAAAGAAATATAGGAATGACATGTATTTAGTGTGAGGAAAATATATCCATGTTTACTAAATTTATAACTATAAAAAATGGAAATAATATTTCTTTATCTGGAAATGATACTAAAATTTTCATTAAATCATGTTTTCATTTAAATTATGTAATCTCTATAGTTAAAAATACTCTAAATTAAAATGAAGAATTGAGAAATTATGGATTTTAGATTGTTGAAATTTATTCATGCATAAAATTTTTAAAAGAAAAATTTTTACAGAAAAAGATAAAGTGAAAAGTTAATGTGATAATATGAAAATTAGTTTTTACTAGGATGATAAATCCAAGTAGAATTATGATTCTAAATTTCTAAAACTAAAATATGAAAAATTAAAGGGAAAAAATGTTACGGAAGAAAATGATAATTATCAAGTTGGAATATTAAATTTAGTGGTGGATAATCTAACAAAATATGTAAATTAATTTTAGAATCCCAATAAAAAATAATTAGAATTCAAGTAACATACCTTCTATATAAAATGATATTGTTTATATAGATTTAGAAAATATTTAAAAAGGGAATTTTTATTTGAAAAATTAAATTGTTAATTATATAATTTATTTATCAACTATTTTAAATGGTAAATATTAATTTGGTGTGATGATATATAAAATTAATCTAAATAGTAATAAAAATGCTTTTGGATATAACTAAAAATCAAATAATGGAAACAAAACTAACATTTTTAAAATATCAATAGGAACTACTTCTGGTGTAACATGTTTGAAACATATAATTAAAGGGAATTAACGAAATGAATTTTCACTAAGTTTAAATAATAATTTTACATAATAGGTGTGTCATATTAATATTTTTATTTTCTCTTTATTCCACTAATTACTTCTTTAAATCAATTTGGTTTCCAAAATATTCTTTTATTAATACATTTCATCCAATTTTAATATGGGAACCAAAATAGTTCATTCGATTAATTTCAGTAAATATGCCATAAAAGTAAAAATTAATAATTTTACATTGAATGTGGATTATCTAATAAAATTATAGAATATATTTAATTATATATATAATTTAATTCATGCTTCAATGTCCTTGTCACTTTTAGGAACAAATCTAACATAGATTTTAATGTTATTAGGTAAGTGGTTTTTTTTAAAATAGTTATGTTTTAGAATTATAATTTATATATAATATAAAGCATAATCTAATAAATATATCATAATGTTGTGAATATATATATAATTATATATTTTAAAATTATAAATTCTACAATCTAAAAGATAATTTAGTTTTATTTTTATGAAATTGAAAATAAAATGTATACAATGTTGATTTTTTTTATCTAACCACATAAAATGTTAAGTGTCTTAATAATGTAAAAAATGTTGACATTAAATTTCATAGGAGGCTTGGGAAATAAAATTTCATATTTTTACATAATATTGTAAATAATGAACTTGTTTGAAAATTTCCTTAGTTAAATTCATTTAGGTACTTAATGTTTGAATCCTTTTAGAAATGAAATAAACACAAAGAAAATTTAATTTCAATAAATGATTCTAGTACTGGTAGAGTTTTAGAATTAATACATATTTAATTTATTGAACTTATACAACCTATTAATTTTTGTTCTAATAAGTAGTTTTAATTGTATAGAATTATCGTAAATAATTTGGGATTTATTTTTTATATCATAAAATGAATCATTATCCAGAATCTGTGCTTTCTATTCGATTATTCAAGAATACAAATATATTTCAATCGTCTCTATCTAAAATGGTAGATGTGGTGTGTCACGACCCATCCTCGGGGCCCGTGCCATGACTACCCCAAGCCCGCCTACCATAGGCCAGGGGCTGGCGACTAGCACCAAAGGCGTAAATCCCGATAACTGGGAAAGAATTGCCTTTATAAAAGTAAACAAACACTACAGAGTACAAGCGGAAGTAAAACACTAAGTACAAAGATAAGTGATGAATGGTAAATAGGCCAGAATACAAACCCAATAGAAAGTACAACTACAACTGAACCAGTACAACAGGAAAAGTCAATAGCTGGAAGAATGGAAGTGGCTTCTGGGTGGTCCTCCTCGGATCCTACCTGAAGCGTAGGTACAGATGGCGCAGTTACTGGATCGTCCACCACAAATCCTACCTGAAGGGCAGGTACAGATAGCCTCCACAACGCTCTTGCCCGTCAACCTCCTCCGAGTGTCGTCTCACCGTGAAGTCCACCTCCAAATACTGACTCGTCGTGTAGTCCACCTCCGGGTTCTTACTTGTCATGTCTTCCACCTCCGGGTACCGTCCAGTCGTCAAACACTCGGCCTCCGTCAGCACTACTCGTCATCTGCAACCAACACAACGAGGTGCGGGCATAACCCGTGCAGGGGTGAGTATAACGATACTCAGTAGGGACCCCGAGACCCTCAAGGTCTCACTAAAACCAACATGGATAACCACAAAGAAGATCTCAACAGATAACCTCTACATAGGTATATGCCCATACATATACCTAAGTTATCAAGTAGCCCATCTCAATCATGAGAAAACACAGGGATTATGAAATCAACGGATAACCACCACCCAGGTATATGCCCATACATATACCCAAGTTATCAAGTAACCCATCTCAATCATGAGGAAACACAAAGGTCATAGACTCAGCTCAAACCAGGATTTTCATTATCGAAACCGTAACTGCCGAAGAACCTCGTCTCTAGAGTGTACAGTGGTCCTGTCATGACTCTGAGGTACTGCTCACTAACCTAAGACTGCTGAGGTACTCCTCCCATCGAGTACTACGGGCCTGCCACCTCACACAGTAGTGCTTCCCGCCATGGGTCGCCACCTCACACAGTAGTGCTCCCCCTCAGATCCTACAGAGGTACTCCTCTTGTCATGTACCGCGGGTATGTCACCTCACACAATAGTGCTCCTCCGCCGTGGGTCTGCCACCTCACAAAGTAGTTCTCCCCACTGGGCTATGCAAGTCATTCTGAGTCGAATCGGACAAGCAGTCATCGGGTCTCAGCCGGCTACACGGTCTCCGTACTCCGCACGCTCGTCTCCGGAAGGGTCCGCTCCACGAGCTACTAGTCGATACTCCAATACATCACAAGTCCCTCGAAAAAGTATCTCAAAGGACCTCCTCGTCACAGGGGTCTCAACACAATAGATGGCGCGTCAATCGGAGGCCCGGTCTGTGAGTTATTAGCCTTTTCGTCCCAGGGGCCCGGTTGGTTTCGTAAGCGGACCAACCTGGCCGTATCTCAACTTTACCCCGAACTCTCATAGGGTATACTCATAGGGACCGTTTCTCGACGAGATCACCAATTCCGCAGACGGTTCATCAAACAGACGTCTGGTCTGAAAGATATCATCTTTTTCCACTCCAGGGGCCCGGTTAGATTCCGGGTACAATCCAACCCGGCTATAACCCAACGGCATCCAAAACTCGGGCGGAGGATGCCAAAATATCCTTATCGTCAACAGGAACGCAGCGCAACAGACAGCACGTCAATTGGACGCCCGGTCTATAAGTTATTGTCTTTTTCGTCCCGGGGGCCCGGTTGGTTTTTAAGTCAAAACGAACCCGAACGTACTCCAACTGCGTCCAAACCTCGAGCGGAGTAAGACAAAAGATCCTTCTCCCTTAGAGGAATCCATAAAAGTCGACGATACCTCAATCGGACGTCCGGAACTCAAGATATGAGTGTTTCTGCTCCTAGGGCCCGGTTGGTTTCGTGGATGAACCAACCCGGTCGAACCCAAAGTATTCTGAAACCATGAGTGTAGTATACCGAAGTGACCGTCTCGATCTAAGGATCGTGTTGCCGCTGACGGCGCGACGATTGGAGGCCCGTAACTCAAGTTACGAGCGAAAGACCAAAAAGGTCCTGAAATGGGTGGTCTGGGCCCGGGTCGACCAGGCCCGACCCCCCTGGGTCGGCGGAACCGGGTCGACCCGATTCGGTTGGGACCCGGTCCGACCCGGCCAGGGCGTGACCAGCCCGGTCGAACCGGCCTGGCTTGGCTCGGCCGAGCAGCCGACCGAGGGAGCCGCGGGGCGCCGCCCCCGCGGGATGAAGAAGCTGCAGCCCTCGAGGGGTCGCGCTAGAGTCAACGGACGCGTCAAATGCCACGTCCCGTGCGTGTGATCCGGAACCGCGCGGTCGCGGGTCCGCTGGCCGCCGCTGCCGTGGCCTTAGCCGGGGCAGCCTTGTCCGGCGGCGCGCCGGGGCGCCGCCGCCGGAGGCTTCCACGGCCCACCAGAGTTGCTTCGGTGGTCCGTTTTCCTTCCCGCCTGCGCCGCTGCTCCTCCCAGGTCCCGTTCTTCACCACAGAAACATCAAATCACCCATGCGTCACGTTTTATCATCGCCCGCCAAATCTGCACAATAAAGAAGAACTGTGGAGGGTTGTTGGGCCGTTTTTGTTTGCCCTGCACCCTCCGCGTTAGGCGGTATCAATCGGGAGGATTAATCAACACATAGAAAACATAACCAAAAACAATTTTAATGAATTAAAATTGTTCTTATGAACCGGGTTATTCATTTTAAATGAAACGATCATGGGAATATAAATTATTTCACAACAACCCCTACCTCGTCAAGTCGTCGCACGCACGTTCTTCGCGGATTTGATCGCCGCAGAAGAAGGCGATCGACACGTCGTGGAAGGGCGTCGCGTCGTCGCGGAAGGGCGTCTCATCGTCGTGGAATACGGTGACGCATCGACAAACTCCGAGGTTCAAGAACATGAAGATTTAATTATATCGATTAAATACATGTGTTGTTATAAACCACAAAGAAAATTTAAAAGAAACCCGAAATCTCCTACCTCAAGAAGTTGGTGATCGGAGATCGTTTCAGGGAAGAACGTATCGGAAGAAGCATCATCAATCTCCGAGGGTGACGGTGTTCTTCGCGTTCTTCTCATTCTTCGCGTTCATCGCGTTCTTTGCGAAGGAGGATGAAGGCACAAAGTTGTCAAAACCTCTCAACGAGCATTTTTTCAGAAGTCCTGCGTTGGTCTTATTTTATTAACATTCCAACAAAACGAAAACGTGATAAGAAACGAACGAAATTAATTCATAGAATTAATTTCAATGAATAAACCGCACATTTAATAGGAGCGTTTAAATGTTTAAGAAAACGACCCAGTTGACTTTTATTTAATAGGGGTTTTCGCGGGTGTGTTACTTAGCGGAAAGAAACGGTGGGGCTCGTGTGGGACCCACCACAAAAATATCCTATCAAGTGGATAGGATATTTTGGGTTGCACCCTATCCATTTCAACTGAACTTAAGCAGCTTAAAGTGGTCTTCAAGCGGCTTTAAGTGAAATAAAAATAAAATTGTCGCACAACATTATTTTATTTCATAACTTAAAACCCAAAAATTAAAAACCATAACGGAGAAAATGCAACTCCTGAAGAGGCGTTTCTAAGAAAGTAGCAGTGCTGTGATTCCATCGGTGCCCTCAGAATTCGATTCAGGGCACCGTTTCAAAAGTTAGAAAAACCCGCTCGTCCGTTCACTGAACGTACCCGAGCTAAACTTCGGAAAATGATTCCGGGCACACCGGGCCTCGGAATCAGGTGCCGTCAGAAACTGCGTTCTTGTAAAATAACAAAGAAAATTTAGGAAAAAATTTCCCATGAAATTTCCGGGTCTTTACATTTCTCCCACCACATTTCTTTACGTCCCCGTAAAGCTTCAACATAAACTAGGGTCAAAAAAGCGGTACAGTGCACGCATCTGAACCTTCCGCTCCCATGTGCTCACTTGGAGGTTCCCGTACTGCAAAAGAAAGTGCACCCGATGAATCGATCGTCCTCGTAGGATCCGCTTTTGTCGATCATCGATCCCGACTGAAACCTCCATGAAATATACCCCATCGCCATCGTCCAGCTCCTCATGGTCGATGATATGCGTTGGGTCCTGCACCCGGTGCGACTGAGGTGGTAGAGCCAGGCGTTAAGCCACCTCACCAAAACTCTGTAATCCACATCGAGGTGAGACACGCAAGAAGACGTGGTCTCCATCCTCGAACTCTAGTGGCCTCTACCTCCTGTCAGCATAAGACTTCTGCCGGCTCTGAGCTATCCTCATCCGCTCCTGGATGACCTGGACCTTCTCTGTCGTGTCCTGGACCATCCCTGGTCCCACAAGAGCTGCTATGATTTCTTCATTTCCGATAAGAGAAATCTAGTCTCATCCCCTGGATGAACCACGTTCATCGCCTAATGCAGTCAATCCTGAAATGGATGATAAGAATCCATACTAAGGACGACGTCGTAAGGCCTCGACGCTACTACCAAAAGATCCAACCATTACTCTCGCCTCCAAGGGTTGAGTCACACTGTCGGCATCAGTGTGTGGTAACTGGGTCTCCTCCAGTAGAAAACTCGAAAGTGAGAGTCAAGTCAACAGTTTTAACCGGGACCTCTCAGTATCAACCCAACAAAAATACATAGAAGAAAACATCCCAAAGATAAGAGTCTTTATATTATTACAGCTCATAATACAAAGACATGAGGCATCTACAACAAACATCAACAAGCTAGAAGCAGCATAAAAAAAAGTCTCGAGGTCTGGAGCTAGTCCCGCTCCCGTTCATCCGCTTCCGGAGCTCCATGATCGTAGGCCTCAGCTGCCTGAAGCTAAGCTCTCCCATGTCCACCACTTCCCTGTAGTCGGGGTGGACCACCTGGTGGTGGTGTGGGAAACACCCCAAAGCATCGTCCACCTCCAGCTGCATGGCCAACTCCTCTGCCATGGTCGCCTACTCCTAGTGGTCTGCCTTGATCAAACCTCTGCCTCTGCCTGGGAGGTTCTTCATTTAACTACTGGTCATCTATATGGTGGGTCGGACAGTCACGTGCCATGTGACCAATCCCACCACAGGAGTAACACTTTCTGGAAGGTCTGGCTCTATCCCTTCCCTTGGTGCCTCGCACTACTAACCCTGAGTCACGCTGTCGACCACCTGTAGGTCTGGTCCTCTTGGACCTCTGCGTCATCTGTCTACTGCCTGCTGTAGAAGACTCTGGCACATGCCAGCTAGTGGTGGGTCCTACTGCTGGAGACTGCTCAGTAAGGAAACTCTACACTAAGAGGGCTCTCTCCAACACCCCTGTCTGCGTCGGAATGTTGTGTCATACAACCAAAGCTCTGATCTCCCGCCTAAGCCCCTTCTCGAAGATTCGGGACCTGAAGAATGGGTCCTCTACCATGTCTGTAGAGTAACACGAGAGGTATGTGAATCTCTCTGAGTACTGCACCACTAACATGTTGCCCTGCCGCAGCTGAAGTAGCTCCTGTATACACACCGCTCGAAGGGTGGCTGGTACAAACTCTTCCCGAAACAGGCTCTCGAAGTCTGCCCATAGATGTGTCACCTCGTCATGCATCTGAAGCATCAGGCTCCACCATCTGCCTGCTGCTGCCTGAAGAAGGCTGGCAGCAAGGATCACCATGAAGTCTGCTGGTATCCACACTAGCCTGAAGACTCTCACCACAACCTCCAGCCAATCCTCAGCCACCTGCGGGTCCATGCCTCCCTGGAACCAGGGTGGCCTCTCGCGCTGGAACTCATGCAGTGCGCTCAAGCGACGTGCATCCTCTGCTGCTAGGGCTGGTGGCATCGGTGACCCAACAGGTAGTAGTACCCCTGGTGCCTCCGATGGTGCCTCAACTGGGATAGGGCCCCGTACTGAGGCCTCATCGCTCGGTGGGCTGTCAGTATGTACCACTCTCGGGGCCCTAGCTAGTTTTCCATAGGGAGGCATCCTGAAAGAAACAACATGACATGGTCAAAAGATTATTCCTAGTGAGCTGACCTGGTTTGAGCTGACATTTAAAAACTTCTGGAAACACACACACAATCGGTGTTTTCGTGCACAAAGTCGGAAACCAGTTGTCAGGGTCCTGGTTTATGGATACATGGGCCGCCCGCACCAACACTGGACTCCCTGAACTGAAAACCACACTCGGTACTCTTAACACTATTGCTTCACAGAAAGGGGAAAAAGATCAGAGTCCCAGGTTCTGCGGTAGAACCGAATGCCTCTGATACCAATTTCTCACGACCCGTCCTCGGGGCCCATGCCGTGACTATCCCTAACCCACCTTCCATAGGCCAGGGGCTGGCGACTAGCACCAAAGGCGTAAATCCCGATAACTGGGAAGGCATTTCCTTTATAAAAGTAAACAAACACTACAGAATACAAGCGGAAGTAGAAAACTAAGTACAAAGAGAAGTGCTGAAAGGTAAATGGGCCAGAATAAAAACCAATAAAGAATGCACAACAAAAACTGAACCAGTACTACAGGAAAAATCAATAGATGGAAGAACGGAAGCGGCTCCTGGGTCTTCCTCCTCGGATCCTACCTGAAGGGTAGGTATAGATAGCCTCCACAATTCTATCGCCCATCAACCTCCTCTGAGTGTCGTATCTCCGTGAAGTCCACCTCCAAATACTGACTCGTCGTGTAGTCCACCTCCGGGTACTGACTCGTCGTGTCATCCACCTCCGGGTACCGTCCAATCCTCGAACACTCGGCCTCCGTCAGCACTGCTCGTCATCTGAAACCAACACAACGAGGTGCGGGCATAGCTCGTGCAGGGGTGAGTATAACGATACTCAGTAGGGACCCTGAGACCCTCAAGGTCTCACTAAAACCAACAAAGATATCCACAAAGAAGATCTCAACAGATAACCTCTACTTAGGTATATGCCCATACATATACCTACGTTATCAAGTAACCCATCTCAATCCTGAGAATACACAGGGATTATGAAATCAACGAATAACCACCACCCAGGTATATGCCCATACATATAACCAAGTTATCAAGTAACCTATCTCAATCATGAGGAAACACAAAGGTCATAGACTCAGCTTAAACCAGGATTTTCATTATCGAAACCGTAACTGCCGAAGAAACTCGTCTCTAGAGTGTACAGTGGTCTTGTCACGACTCCGAGGTACTGCTCACTAACCTAAAACTGCTGAGGTACTCCTCCCGTACAGTACCGCGGGCGTGCCACGTCACACAGTAGTGCTTCCCGCCATTGATCTGCCACCTCACACAGTAGTGCTCCCCCTCATAGCCTACAGAGGTACTCCTCCTGTTGACTACCGCGGGTCTGCCACCTCACACAGTAGTGCTCCTCCTCTGTAGGTCTGACACCTCACAAAGTAGTGCTCCCCCCTAGGCTATGAAAGTCAGTCCGAGTCGAATCAAACAAGCAGTCATCAGGTCTCAGCCGGATACACGGTCTCCGTACTCCGCACGCTCGTCTCCAGGAGGGCACGCTCCACGAGCTACTGGTCATTACTCCAAAACATCACAAGACCCACAAATAAGTATCTCAAAGGACCTCCTCTTCACAGGGGTCTCAACACAACAGACGACGCGTCAATCGGAGGCCCGGTCTGTGAGTTATTAGACTTTTCGTCCCAGGGGCCCGGTTGGTTTCGTAAGCGAACCAACCCGACCGTATCTCAAATATACCCTGAACTCTCATAGGGTATACTCATAGGGACCGTTTCTCGACGAGATCACCAACACCGCTGACGGTTCGTCAAACGGACGTCCGGTCTGAAAGATATCATCTTTTTACTCTCCAAGGGCCCGGTTGGATTTCGGGTACAATACAACCCGGCTATAACCCAACGGCAACCAAAACTCGGGTGGAGGATCCAAAAAGTTCCGTATCGTCAACAGGAATGCAACGCAACAGACGGCGCGTCAATCGAACGCCCGGTCTGGAAGTTATTGGCTTTTTCGTCCCGGTGGCCCGGTTGGTTTGTAAGTAAAAACCAACTCGACCATACTCCAAATGCATCCAAACCTCGAGCGGAATAAGCCAAAAGATCCGTCTCCCTTAGAAGAATCCATCAAAGTCGATAGCACGTCAATCGGACATCCGGAACTCAAGATATGAGCGTTTCCGCTCCGAGGGCCCGGTTGGTTTCGTGGATGAACCAACTCGGTCGAACCCAAAGTATTCTGAAACCTTGAGTGTAATATACCGATGCGACCGTCTCGATCCAAGGATCGTGTTTCCACTGACGGCGCATCGATCGGAGGCCCGTAGCTCATGTTACGGGCGAAAGACCAAAAAGATCCTGAAACGGGGGGTCTGGGCCCGGGTCGACCCGGCCCGACCCCCCTGGGTCGGCCGAACCGGGTCGACCCGATTCGGTTCGGACCTGGTCCGACCCGACCAGGGCGCGACCCGGCCGGTCGGACCGGCCTGGCTCGGCTCGGCCGAGCGGCCGACCGAGGGAGCCGCGGGGCGCCGCCCCCGCGGGATGAAGGAGCTGCGGCCCTCGAGGGGCCGCGCTGGAATCAACGGACGCGGCAAAGGCCGCGTCCCGTGCGTGTGAACCAGACCTGCGTGGCCGCAGGTCCGCTAGCCGCTGCCGCGCCGGTGACCCGCGCTGCCGGAGGCTTCCGCAGGCCACCAGAGTTGCTCTGGTGGTCCGTTTTCCTTCCCGCCTGCGCCGCTGCTCCTCCCGGGTCCCGTTCTTCACTGCCGAAACATAAAATCACCCTTGCGTCACGTTTTATCATCGCCCGCCAAATCTGCACAATAACGAAGAACTGCAGAGGGTTTTCGGGCCGTGTTCGTTTGGCTCGCACCCTCCGCGTTAGGCGGTATCAATCGGGAGGATTAACCAACACATAGAAAAGATAACCAAAAACAATTTTAATGAATTAAAATTGTTCTTATGAACCGGGTTCTTCATTTTAAAATAAACGATCACGAGAATATAAATTATTTCACAACAACCCCTACCTCGTCAAGTCGTCGCACGCGCATTTTTCACGGATTTGATCGTCGCAGAAGAAGGCGATCGTCGCGTCATGGAAGGGCGTCACATCTTTGCGGAAAGGCGTCGCGTCGTCACGGAAGGGCGTCGCATCGTCACAGAATACGGTGATGCGTCGACGAACTCCTAGGTTCAAGGAAATGAAGATTTAATTATATAGATTAAATCCATGTGTTTTTATAAACCAAAAAGAAGATTTAAAAGAAACCTGAAATCTCCTACCTCAAGCTGTTGGTGATCGGAGATCGTTGCGGGGAAGAACGTCTCGGAAGAAGCGTCGTCAATCTACGAGGGTGACATCGTTCTTCGCGAAGGAGGATGAAGGCACAATGTTGTCAAAACCTCTCAACGAGCATTTTTCCAGAAGTCGTGCGTTGGTCTTATTTTATTAACATGCCAACAAAACGAAAACTTTATAAGAAACGAACGAAATTAATTCATAGAATTAATTTCAATGAAAAAACTTTTCCATTTAATAGGAGCGTTTAAATGTTTAAGAAAACGCCCCAGTTGACTTTTATTTAATATGGGTTTTTGCGGGTGCGTTACTTAGCGGAAAGAAACGGTGGGGCTCGTGTGGGCCCCACCCCACAAATATCATATCAAGTGGATAAGATATTTTGGGTTGCACCGTATCCGTTTCAACTGAGCTTAAGCAGCTTAAAGTGGTCTTCAAGCGGCTTTAAGTGAAATAAAAATAAAATTGTCGCACAAATTTATTTTATTTCATAACTTAAAACCCAAAAATTAAAAACCACAACCGAGAAAACGCAACTCCGGAAGAGGCGTTTCTAAGCAAGTAGCGGTGCTGCGATTCCATCTGTGCCCTCAGAATTCGATTCCGGGCACCGGTTCAAAAGTTATAAAAACCCTCTCGTCCGTTCACTGAACGTACCTGAGCCAAACTTCGGAAAATGATTCCGGGAACACCGTGCCTCGGAATCACGTGCCGTCAGAAACTGTGTTCTTGTAGAATTCTCAAAGAAAATTTAGGAAAAAATTTCCCTTGAAATTTCCGGGTCTTTACATACTCATTTTTTTGTTTGGTATTTTGAAATATTTTTTGAAATAAATTGATATAAAGAATATCTCTTAGCCCATATGACACCATAATATAATGGTGTGGGAGAATGAAAGTATAGATATATTCAATAAATGAATGCTTTTATTGTAATAGAATTTTTTGAAACTGAATACTTTTCGAGAGAAACAAAAAAAACATCTAATGTGTTAAATATATTTTCCGTTAGAATATTCTTAAATAGGACCCCTTTTTTTCTTTTAAAAGTGTTTAAGACTAATTTATGACATATCATGTTCTTTGGTTGTCATGTGTTTATCTTATATATAAATGATAATTTTCAAAAAAAATTATAATATGATGGGGTATTTTTTGGATATTCCAATTCTATAAAATGTTAATGAATTTTCAATAAGAAAATATTAATTGTTAAAGAATATCTACATCTTATGTTTATTGAATTAAATTATAATAAGTACCATTCTGATTCATCTAAATAGAATGATGAATTCAAGTGATTCATATATTTTCTAGATAGTGACCCAAATTATTATAATGAATCCATTGTGGGGGATCATATATCTTCTCAAAACTGTTCACATGAATGTAAAATAGCTAAATACTATTATATTTTAATGGTAATTGGTAATGTAAAATCTATAATTCAAACAAGAAAAGTTTTTCTCATTATTACTAAAATTTTATTTTATTTCTATTATTTTATATTAATGTTGAAAATGCATTAATTGATTCAAATTGAATAATTGAAATTTGTGATGTATTAAATCAATTTGAATGGAATAATTTGAGTTATTTTGTTTCATTTCCAAAAAAAAATATATATTATAAGATCTAAAAATATTTTTTAATCAATGTATAGAACCTAGAAACATTGTAGAAATTAATACAGAAAGATTAAGTCAAGGATATTCATAGGAAAAGGGAAATTACATTAAATATTATTCTTTCCTTTTTTCTAGGATATATGTAACTAGAATTCCATTACCCATTCATTGTTTTAAAAAATTTCAAATTATATGAAATTGATGTAAAAAGTGAAATTTAAATGGAATAATTTTAGTGTCAATCTATATAAGACCACCAATTGTATTTGAAAATTATAATATTAATAATTATTCTTTTAAACATAATATGCTCCAAGAGCATTGTATGATTAGAAAACATAGATTTTATTAGAAATGATTTCTTAAAGGTAAGTTTGATCAAATAATATTTATAAAAGGGTTTTAAAATGTCATATTTATTATACCCATATATATTGATGATATAATATTTGGTACAACCAATGATTCTCTATGTACAGAATTCTCTAACTTTTGAAATGTAAATTTGACATAGGCATAATAGGAGAAGTAAAATGTTTCATATGATTACAAATTAATCAATGGAAAAAATTGATTTTCTTAACTCAATATATATATATGTGTGTGTGAAAGAATATGTAAATACATTTGGACTTGATTATATTATGTTTATAAAAACACTATTGAGTTCTTGTTCAAAATTGGGCAATATTAAATCTGGTAAGTTGGTTAATATAAAAATATATAGAATAATGATGTTCTATCTATTGTATCTCATTTCATCTAGAGAATAAATCATTTTTTTAAGTATTCTTTTATTATATGTTTTAGTCAAACAATATATAAAATCATATTGAACCTTGTATGTGTGTAATTACATATGTAAAATGTTTTTTTGCACTATATTTTTATATCATAATGAGACTTCCTTTGATTATATTTATTAGACAAAATATATCATTGGAAATTATAGATTTTATTGGAATATAACTATAATTATGTGTCACTTTTTAGGAAAAAATAAAATTTCTTGGAGTTTTATGATACAAATCTCAGACGAGTGGTTAAGAGTTTAGGCTGGTTATGTTTCTATTTCTTGTTACTATTTAAATATTATTTGAGTAAAACATGTGTTGTATGATATTACTAACATTTTCAATAAAATTATTATTTAATGGGACAGTTAATGTCCTATTTTATTTTCTAATAACCCTATTCAGTACTATATAACTAAACATATTGATGTTAGATTTAATTTTATTATGGATTATATAAATTAAGTAGATATAATTTTATAATTTCTTCTAATTGGGAAACAACACTAATTTTATTCACAAAACAGTTTTATTAATCTAAAGTACTGAAAATATGTAATAAGGTATGTTAAATGAATAAATTATATGGTTACTATAATCACTAATAAAAAATATCTATTTTCATGTGTTCAGTAATTGGAACATAATATTCTTATCATTTATGTTAAACATGGGTGATATTTTTTAAAACATAGTTTCATTTATAGAATAATCTAAAATATAATTTTTCATAAAATTACCAATTGGGGTCATTTTTTTAAATATTTAATAAATGTTAGTTTTTTAATTTTCAATAACAAAGTGTTTATTTTTATTTAAAACTAGTTATCCTAATTTTATATTTTTATTTGTTTTGATATATTATAATCTCATTACATTTAAAAAATTATAAATTGAAATTAAAAATAAAATATCTTCATTTTTACATAGGTATCTTTTATCAATCCTTTAAATGGATTTCTTATGAGTATTTTTTGATAAGGTTAAATCTTTATTAAAAAAATTATTCCCGGTTTTTTTCTTTTTTTAAGTTATTATTTTTTATTTCTTTATATAAGGATTTTAACCTTCCTTTGAAATTGAAAAAGGATATCCCTCAACCACACTAAGGGGACCGAATCGGTCACCCCATGGAAACCCCTAACTATGGAATCCCACATAGAGGATTTAGAACTTAATTTTCAAATATTAAGCATAATGTGGATTTGAAAATGTGTATGTATAATTGGTTCAAACATAATATTGGCTAGGTATGTCCTATAGTCCCTTATATAAGGATGGAATGCTTGAATGGGGGGGGGGGATTCACGTGATGATCCACCATAAATAGATCATGGTGGGGATGGTTTGAGTTTATTATTAATCCTATTGATCCCAACATTCAATAATCGATGTGGGATGTGTTATGTTATTTATTTTTTATCCATTGAAAACATAGATAGGTCATCATCCGTTGGATCAGGGAAATATTTATTATTTTATTTCTTTTTAATTTCCAACATATTAATTCTTCTACCATTAATAAACAATTTAATTTTTTTATCAAATTAATTATTGTATTTCTATCATTCTATAGAGCACCGAATAAATTTATAGAAACTCTAACGAAGCATAGCTTGAATGGACTCCAACAAAAGAACCATTTATTCAGTTTTAATCCACTCTAGGATCTTGTTTTCAAAATGGATGTTATATTTTGATTATCAATGGTAGATTTTTTATATCACAATTTTACCTATTATAGTAAATTAATAAAATTAATGTCCATTAAACATTTTTAATGGTTCTTCCAACAATAGTTGAAACATCATCCTTCAATAGTTTACAATTGGACACTAATAGATGAATTATTTCTTAAAGGTTTTTCCTTTATCCACTATAATAATTATTTTATTGTTCTCTATCCTTCAAAATTTTTAAAAATGATGATTTCACATTAATGTTTCCACTTTAGGGATTTATAATATCATTCTTTAAAATTGTTTAACTTTTTAATTGAAATTTTTTCACAATTGATGTTATTTTAGCATTTTCAACAATTTGAAAAATTATGGTAGATAATATGTGACTATTATCCATCAAATGGTATCATATTATTTTGGTTTTTTCAAAATCTTATCATACACAAGTAGTAGTGTTATCATTTTGATGTTCTACTATGGTTCTTTCTTTATTATTTTATACTAAATTATTCTTGTATATTTTGTGTTGTTATCTTGTTATAGTGGTATGTGTTTTTTCTATTGAACATGTCGTATTTCATTTCATAGTGCTCCAATAAATTAATGTGGTTATCTAAGATTGGAAATCCAATGGTATATCATTTTTCTAGTTTTAGTAGAAAAAGTTACCAGCCTCATTTTTCACCAGTGGAAATATCCTGCCACCCCTGCATATGATTCAACCACAAGACACCAATGGTAGATCAATCTTGCATTATATAATTTTAATCTATCTTTAGATAAATAATTGTTAAAAAATTTTAGTCATTATGTTTAACCTATTTTATAAAAATAAACATTTTTTAAAATGTTTTATTATGTTCTATTGTAATATAACTAAATAATGTGAAAAAAGTAATTCCACTAACATTGAATGTGCCCATTTTCAAGAGACATTAAATTATTACAATACAATGAATTAAAAATGTTTACTTTCATATTAAACAATAATTTTTTATTTTCTATTTTTAGTCATTTCAATTATTTTATATTTTTACGATTATTATACTTATTATTTCAGTTATTTTATATTCGTATTTCATTATGAAATACAAAGCTCTATTTTATGTGTTTTTTTCATTGATTTAACAAATGAAGGTAATAATCACTATAATTTATTTTATTTATCTAAAAATAATCATGCAATTAGTGGAAATAAAATTCTTCCAGATGATCTTTATTTAATAGATCTAAGAGAAGACTTCAGGGCCTAAATACTATTGTTGTATAGATTACATGAAAATAAAATTGATAAAAAAATCATTAATATTGCAGTTTATATCATTAATTAGTGAATATTAGTTCACTTCTGTACTATAGCATCATTAATGAAGAACATAAACATTCTATAGTTTTCCATTCAATTGATCAATGATCATCAATCCTCAACATCTCTGAAATTATTCATCAACGTCCAATTTCTCAAAATTTTTATTCTTCGTGTAATATTTTTTCTTCAATTTGTATTTGATTGAGACTATTTTATATTTTTTGAAATCAAAATAATTTCTCATATGATCTGGATATTCCACCATATAAAATAATATTTGGATTGTGAAACCCTATCAAAATTCAGTAAAATAGAAAAGGTTATGTCTTCTATCAAGGACAGGTTTTGGGCCTCTTGGTTCCTCAAAATGTTTTTTATGTATCAAAGTTCTCTAACCTTTATATGAAACGTTCATATTAAGTACCAATCAACTAGAGAAGTAGAGACTCATGTGGATTGGACCAGGATCATTATGACATGAACCCCTAAAAATGATGATTTTCTTTATTTTTATTTAAACTATAGTTATTTTCAAAAACAATACACTCACTATATCTTAATTTGTATATAAAATATGATTATTTTGTATTTATATTTTTAAAATGGCTATTCATCCCCCTCCTACACTAATAATTTCCATCATTATTTATCCAACGCATTCTTCTCCCAAAGTTCATAATTCTATGTTCATTATAGTAATTATAATGGATGAATTATAATAAAGTTTATGTTTTATATTTCCAATGATGAGTTTATTAGTCTTTACCCTATAAGATGATATAAACAATGAATTTTTAAATGAATTTAATCCTATGAAGAATTTTTTATCAATTAATGCATTAAATTTGAATTTATACCTTCCAAAACCAAAACAAAATTTATTTTGATATGTAAATAATATTTTATCAGTAAATAAGTTTGCTTACTAATCCATGATATAAATTCATAGTGTTATTCAATTATGTGGTTGAAATGTCCCAAAAATGAATATACAATGATTAATGGATGATTATGATATTTTTTATTTTTAATATAATTATCCAATAATCATAACAGTTTTATTTAGTGTTTAATTTTATAATATGTCATTATTGAAATTTTTTTATAGATAATATAATTTATATAAATGTATTAATTATAAATTATTGATCATTTTGTCCTTGTTTTCTCATTTTAAATGAATGATTTAAAGATAATATTTTTGTCAGAAACGTAATAAATATATATAAAAATTAAATTAAAGAATCACAAAAATATCATAAACATCATAATTATCATTTAATCTTGTCATCATGGTTATCCATGTAAGGTGGTGAATACATGAAAAACGGAAATCAATAGTTCCATAGAGGTGGTTGTAACCATGAATGCAAGGTTAGAAATTTCATTTTTTATTAGAGAAGATAAAGGATTATTATTGTTTATTGTTTCAGAATCCTAAAAATAATATAAATATCCGAATTATTTGTTAAACATCCCATTATAGTAGCGTTTTATAGTGGTTAATGAGAAAGAAAAGTGTTGAATTGTGGATAAGACAGTCCCCACAACACATGTATTATTGTTTTATTTATTCTAATAGAAAATGAAAAAGGATATTAATGATTAGAATAAAAAAATTACGCATATGAGTAAAAAATATTTCACTAAATATGGATGTATATATTCTTATTGTATAATAAAAATATAAAAAAATAATTTTAGTAAAATAATTACTCTCGTTGAGCACTTTGAGATTTAATTTGAGGATCATATGGAAATGGATGGAATATTATAATCTCTTATATATAAAATATAAATATAGGTATATATTATTCTATTGTAAGTAAACAAGAATTTCAAAATGATTAAACTGTAATTTTAGGAGTTCCTCAATTAGATGGTGATATAACCCTATTATATGTGGTGAGAATGGATTTTTTTTAACATTTTGACTTAATATAAAGAGAACACAACTTAATCAAGTAAATTGGGTCCAAAACTGAGAAATAATAAAATGGGGAATAGATAATGTCAATACACACCACAAAAACACATTCAAATAATTTTTTTAAATATTTTTCATGCCTTTATAATTAGATTGTTTATTTTTACCACTTTTGATTCAATCGGGTTAACTATATATTACCTAGTTAATTTTCCCATTATAAACTAGAAAAGTATAACATCTTAGATGGTATGCTCCCAACTGTTATAAATTTCAAATATATTTCTTTTTATTCTTATTAAAATAGTCATTAAATTTAATTTTTAAATAATAACTTATTATAGGTTAAAAATAGTTTTGTAAAAAATATTAATTATCATCTGAAATAACAATTATAGGTTTTTAGTTTAAATATAATGTTATAAAATCTATAATTTTACTTATAATATATATATGATCAATAAAAAGATTTCATATTTTTTACAGTATATTTATGTAATGTGACTTCATAAATTTAATGGTATTGTTGAAAATGATATTTTTCACAATTTCCCGAAAAATCAAATATTTTTAGAATCCCCCAATAAATAATCCTATGAATTTTTATTATTATAAATTAAAAACAAATATTTTTTAAAAAATTCAAGTAATACCATTAAAAATGTAATTATATAAAAAAAATTCTAAATACAAAAGAAAAAATATTTATATTGATATTGTCTTCTTAAACCTCTAGAGTCTTAAATATTATTTCAACTATATTTTTAAATAATTTAATATTTTAATATATTTTTTAAAAATTTAATATTATATATTATAATTGACTTTTAAATTTGATATTTTAATTATAAAAATGTAATAAAACATACTAAAATATTTAAAATGATTCTTAAAAATAGTAATAATTAGTAGTTATTTTATATTTTTACTATTTTTTATCTACTAATGATAATATTTTTTTATATAATTATAATATTTATTAGTTCATTTAATATAGGAGTTTAATTAGTGACATATTTTCATGTAATGTGATATATCAAGGATAATATTGATTTATAATATCCTCTATCATGAGAGCTTAAATTCATCTATCTTGAATACATTTTGTCTCTATAATTTTAGTTAATACAGACTGATGATAGTATGTGATAGTAATCATAACATATCCACCATGTGAGACAAAACTACAATTTTTAAATATATCTCACCCTATTATGATGTAAAAGTTAATTATCCTTCCCAAAAACAATATTAATCATTAATATGATCATGTACCCTAGTATATATATACCAAAATAATATACTTTCAATTACATACCATTATAACAATTATGAAATTAATAAATAGGTTAATAATATACTCATTGTAACACCCAAATAATATAATATATTTTCCTATTATAATAAATTTAACTTTGTTATATCTTTCTTTAATAGCAATAATATGTTTTCTCATTACCATATATAATGAGTTCCCTCGATATCGTATAAAGATAAAATTGTCCAAGATTAGAATTGTATATAACATCAATAGAATTTATGATATATTTATTATAATACTATATATTCGATAACATTATTATACATTAACACAATATATTTTATAGACAAATTATTAGAACAAATATAGTTTTACGTATTAAATGATGAATTTTTCTAAAGAATGTTTTACCTCCTTTTAATAGTGAACCTATTTTAAAAATAATTTTGACCCTTTCATAATTATAATCTATAAGAAAATATTTTTTAATATCAAATTATCTTATAGTTAATTTTTTTATTTTTTATAAGAAGATTCATTTTATTTAATAATATTGAAAATTTCTACATTTTTGTTGAAAACCTCATTTTCATTTAAAAATAGATAATGTTAAATTATATTATAAATTATTTTTTAAAGTTAGAAAATTTCAATTATACAGATATAAATCTTCTATAGGCCATCGTAATTATTTTCATACTGAATTTATATCTAAAAACTTTGTGAACATTGACCATTTTTATTTTACACAACAGATTTCTTGCCATATCTGTAGGATTAGCATAAAATTAAATTTTTTAACTTTTGATAAATGAAGTTTGAAAAATGGATATATATAGTTGGAGTCCATATAATATTTTTGTTATATTAATATCAATATAGTTTTTTACCAAAAATATTCGAAAATTTATTTAAAATTAATTATAGATATGAAGGTAAAAATTAGTTTACTTAGTGGTTAATCATTAATATTAATAGAAAAATTATCTTTAAACATTACCAAAACAAATTTTATACCCCTATTTATACAATATATCATGTTATTTTTAAATTTTATGATTTATTGGTATAATATTACATTAAAGCGACTTATATAATAAGTTATGTATGGGAAAATACAAAAAGGGAATCATCCTTACCTTTAACATTTATAATGCCTTCTCATGTGAAAAAACCATATTTATTGTACAAATATCCTATTTAATGATTAATAATTAATTATTATCGTAATAATTTATCATTAATTTATATATATTAATTAGTTACTCATAATAACAATGAAATATTAGCAAAATGATTATTCATTAAATAATTTTAAAAGTGTAATGATTTTAAAAATTCAAAAAGTGGTGAAAATTTAATGAATTATGTGTTCATTTATTTTATGTACTAATTTGTCATGATAAATTTATTTGAACTCAATGTATTTTTATTCCATCATTTTATTGATATTATTTTATTTATATTAAATAAATAATTTGAAATTTGACATTAATTTTAATTTTATGTAAATGATATTTTATTTAAAGATTTATAATTTATTAAAAATAATATATTATACCAATTGATTTTAAAGTTGTAATAATTATAAAATATGGTCTATTTATGGTCCAATTGAACTTTTATAGTGAACTTATTTTCCCATCAATTGTAAAAACAATGTCATCACTGTTCAAGTTAAAGTTGTTTTTTGTGTGCATTAACTGCATTTGTTCCAAAATTAATATCCAACACCCATGGAAATTTTTTATTTAAATTAGATATCATATATATCATTAATTGGGTTTATATTTTTCAATTAATATTAGTTTTATTTATCCATAATTTTTAAATTAATCAGGTTGGAAAACTACTTACCTTAATAATAACCAAAATGGAAAAAGAATGAAATCAAAGAATTTGAGGAACAAAAATATAAAAATTGTCTTTTTTATAGATTTGGGTCAACAATAAAATCAATTTAATCCATTAAATTCCAATTTTTTAGATCATTAGGTATTGTAGACAACCTAATATTGTTTAACTTTTTATATTTACATGAATTTAACTTCCCATCCACTATAGAAGTGCATTCAATATCCCCACATCATCACAAATCACTATCCATTTCATCCATCAATAACCTACGAAAATATTCTCCCAAAATACCTCACCTCAATATTGATTATTCAATTTAAGAATATAACAAAATGAGATTTTATTTTGGAATAATCATAAAGGAGTTACTCGAAAAAGAGGTTACATTCCTCATGATCATTTTAGATTAATTTATTTCTCCAGTCATTAATTTCTTCTTATATATATTTTTTATATAATAAAATATGTATCCTAAATATAATAATATGTTTTTAGATTATTTTTATTCCATAAACCTATAGACACATCGACCAAATTTGATACACAATCATTTTTTATGTGTGTGTCAGACTATTGCCTCATGAACCGATGTCATTCGTTCATCCCATTCGACAATCCATGGATAGAAATAATGAAATATTTATAGTTTATATATTATATATATGTTATTTATTATCTCTTTATTTTTCTATAATTTTTATATAACACATAAATTTACTCATTTTTAGTGGTAATATGATAACTTCGTTTGTGGATGTTTATACTACTGCATTCTCAAAGCAATTTGATTCATTCACATTATCTGTAGAATCAATCTAGGATGGTTATAAAAAAATATGAGACATATATGTGATTATTATTCTAATTTAATGAAAATATAAATATATATACATACATTACTTACATTTTCTTAGATAAAGAAATTGATTTACGACCCATTTGTATGTCCATCCTATTGTCTCCATTAATGTTGCATTTCATTTCAATCTATAAAATTTATGGGTTATTATAAATTATTCTAATTTAATGAAACTATAAATATATATACATATATTACTTACATTTTCTTAGATAAAGAAATTGATTTACGACCCATTTGTATGTCCATCCTATTGTCTCCATTAATGTTGCATTTCATTTCAATCTATAAAATTTATGGGTTATTATAAATTAATATGTAATGAATATATAATATATTTACATAATTTTTTTCATCATGGAAAAAAATTCAAGGTAGAGTCGAAAAATAAGGAAATTAACACATAAATTGACAAAATTGAAGAATAATTATTAATGAATAGGTTATAGTATGTTATAAAAGGACTATATATTATATAATAGATATTTAGGTGGATAAAAAATGAATAAAACCATTATACCATATATCAAATAGTGTTCAACCAATATATAGTGTAAGGTAAGGGATTTAGTCACAATTTACATTTTATTGAGTCTTAAATGTTGTAATACACCAATTAACATTTATGTAGAGTATATAATTACATGTTTACATATAATATCATGAATCTTTTATTACTAATTTCAAGGTGTGTATAATTTAAATTAACTCATCCAAGTGGATTTGAATTGAAAATTACGGTTTGATATAAGATAATATGAAATCCTTATTTCTTTTTGGATTGTTAAGGTTATCTTAAAACAATCACTTTATTATAGTCATTTTTATTGAAATTTACATTTCTACTAAATATGCATATCATTATTGTTGATATGATCATATCCTAAATTGTATATGTTTTTTAAATATTATATTTACTTTGAATCTTGTTTGATTAAAATGGAATATAATGATAAGTCTATAATATTTACTCAGTACAGATATTTAATAAATTATATTCATTATCAATTAAATCAGTAACATGAAATAGATGGAATTATTTAGACTCGATGTGACGGGTGAATTCATGACATTATATTTCTCATTGATGAATTGATAGGTTCTCAAGAGACAAATCAGTTGGCCAAAGATAAATGGGTTATTACCTGTAGTTTTAAAACATCTTGTGAAAGGTCTTGATAATATATGTTTTCATGTTCCTCATTAATTATTTCCTATAAATTATAATTTTTTATTCATTATTTAGTTATTATTATTAATGGTATTTCAACTATGAAAAAATCTATGGATTTATTTTACTCTAACTTTTTTATTAAATCGAATAAGTTTTAAATTATTCCCCTTTCTATATTGATTACATTCTTTGATTTATTATTATTATCATTCTACTGAACACTTATTCAGAATCTCAGATAATAACTATATTTTTTTCATCACCTAAGTTATGAAGATGAATTCATGGATGATTTTTCTAGGATTATAGTAATTTACATTGTTTTTTATTTTCTCCCCAAATGTAAAATGGGTTTGATTTTTGTAATCATGATTTCAAAATTTTCTAATTTTTTTAATCATTCAGTATTTGATTCCTTATAATCGTGCAACTGGAATAAATAAAGACCCTAGCATTGGCATTATAAGAATAGGTTATTAAATTTTCAATTATATATGTTTAGTAGAAACATTGGAAACTAGATTTCTCAAAACAATGATTGTAGAACGTAATCCTATAATATACATTGAGGATATTCATTGAAGAACAACACATATGAACAATGTTTACGATTATGATATTAGATACATAGTAAATGAGATTTGAACCACCACACCCATGGTAATAATCACAATATTTTTGCATCGTATAAATATACAACATTATTTTTTTACTAACTGATTGCGTTGTCGAGCGTGTCAAATTAGTTGTTTAATTTTGACTAGAATTTCTACAGTATAACAGCAACCCTAGATCATCTCTCGATGGAGATTCAGATGATTAATTTAAAAAGAGGGGTTTTATTATAAAATTAGAAGGTAAATGAGGGTTTGTAAAACATTGGGTTTGATGTTTAAAGATGAAAATAGAAAATGAAAGTGATAAAACAATGTAGAGATTAACAGAATTAATTAAGTGTGATCTACCCGGGCTACTCTAATGATGTTTATCCTTCATCGCTTCATGATATAGGGTTATGATATTTTAATCCCTGGTTTGTAACACCTATAACTATAATGTTACTTAGTTTATACTAGGATACCTCCTAGGGTTTAGTTGAAAACACACAATGATTCACCGGACACCGCCGATGATTGGGTGAATTGTGTTTGACTTCATAACCAAAACTCACCAAGGAAACACATGAAGAACTCGATGCGCTATCCAGGATTGTATGTTATTTCTTTGTGATACCATTACATAAATTTACATGGCCTTTACAGTTCTTGTGTGATTTATATTAACCAATATGAACCACACAAGCAACACAATTGAAAGGGGGAAAAGAAAGTGTTGAACGATGTGTGAAACATCACATGAATGGGTACCCCAAAACATGATAATATGAGTTGAGCATGACATACAAGTACATAACTCAATAAAATAAGAATATAGGATTATGAAAAACAACACAACAACCAGGAATTCAAATGATCATTCAAATATTTCAAACAAGAAGATTTGGATTTACATCACGTTCCTCCCCGGGTGATCACAAGGGGTTTAGAAACCCATTATAGAGGAAGAAGAGAACGATGTTGGGGTAGAACTTCCCATAGCCCCCAAAACTTCTTGGTATTTTGAGAAGGATTCATGGAGACTCCAAAATGGCATCACCTTTCCTCCTAGCCGAACATGCAAATGGGGACCCCAAGGTGTCATTTTATAGGAAAAATGGAAGGTGGTTTTAGGCACACAAATTTCATCAATCTACTTGTACCGTGAGATTCAGCATTCATACTACTTTATCTAACATTGGAGAAAATAGTAAAGTTGTATCCCTACCTCTTTACTGTCTCCACCGAATGTTTGGGAGCATTTGAACAGCCACAGCTCAGGATATTGATAAAATAAAGAACACCGCATTTGACATGGTCCAAATTCGGTGGCTTGGATAGATCAGTTCGAATGGGCCCCATAGAAGCCGAATCAGGATTGGTGTATTGAATATGAAATGTATCTTATTATAGTTTGGATAGGCCCACAAAATTTCATCCCATTTGGATGCATGGATCTCGTGTAAGATGCAAAAGAGTGGACAAATGTCCATGGATCCATGAAATTTTGGCCAATTTTTCTTCCACTTCATCAAGGGCCCTCCAAATCATCTCCGCCTACATTGAAATAATAATATAAAAAGTAACATTGCCCATTATAATTCTGATTAACATTAATTAAATGATTCAAAAATAAAGTTCAATTTATTATTATATTTGTAATATTCATTACAAAACTAGTTTAAAACAGCGGTGTAAGGGTGGAATAAAACAGTGAATCATGGTACGATCACACCCCCACACTTAAACATTTGCACTCCTATGAAAAGTCACATATCCAAATAAAATATTTCATATATAAATATTTCCAACATCATGAAGATTTATCATTTGAAGAAATTTTAATTCAATAAAGGAATGTTATCAATGCACGAACCGCACCAAGGAGTTCTTCCCAGTGAAAATGGAAAAAGATGTCTCATAAATCATATCATATTAAAATTCAAAGAGATTTATGACACCAAAATGAGAAAGAAATTCAAAATTCAACCATTACACTAACTCTCCATGTGTGTGTGTGAAAACCATTCCATCCTATTCTTTCCACTTTCTATCAAATAATTACATGTTATTTTAACATCCACTTTAAATGATTTTTCACTGAACCTGTCCTACATCCTTTGCAATCATATTTCAAGACCCACTCATTTAAGAATTCCTAGAAGTCAAACCATAATCTCCCAACCTAGATATCCCAATATGTTTCACATTTCATCACTCCCCTCATTTTTTTTGATGTTGCATTTGTAACAAATCTCACACTCATCTCTCAACCCTTGTTTGATCTCCTCGGACACTAATTGCAATAGTTATAACAAGATAAAAGGTTGAAGAGGAGTGATTTTTGACCTGCCCAAGACACAATCAAATTTTTTGTTTTTGTTTTTGTTTTTTTCCGTTCAAAAGTCGGACATTAGGTACACACGCATAGGTCAATATGGTACAGTAATGAAACAGATCAGATAAGGAACAAACGTATCGAAATATCATTTAAAGCTGAAAAATATTAACCCAACATATATTTACCTTATATTAATTAAGAAATATTCCCACATTGTGGTTTGGTGCAAATTTTTTTGAAGATATTAGTAACATAGTTTTCCCAAAAACTACTCACACAAGGAGCATAAATCATCTCAAAGGATTCACATTGATACGACCATTTATATCATTGACATAAAACTAATTAACTAAAAAAAATAAATCATTGATGATAAATTCATAAAAAAATTCTTTTTAGCCTTCGTTATAGTATTTTTACATTCCCTCCTTTATGGTCTCCAAATCATGGAACATCGAAATTATTGATGGGGAAAATGAAAATACAATAAAGAAGGCCAAAAAGAGAAAACAAAAGGTGAAAACGATGACAATTCCTAACTAACCCAGGAATTTATCCAACCCCCCACACCTAGAATGTGCAGTTTCCTCACTGAAATAATTGACAATGTGAGAAGGAAGTATAAAACCTGGTGTGTTTTATTTGTATAATGCATCGAGAGGGTGGATTTCCCCCACCATATTCTTTGGAAAATCCTCATAGAAGTGTTTAAGTCACTGCCCATTGGCGGTAAGACTTCGTCCACACTGCTCAGGAAAAACCTTTATTTCACCAAAAGGGTAAACATTAGTAACAATATAAGGACTGAGCCATTGGGAATGAAGCTTACCTGGGTAGAGATTAAGACTAGAATTGTACATGAGGACGTTTTCGCCAATATGAAACTTCCTCTGGTGAATAATTCTATCATGAGTAGCCTTTGTCTTCTCTTTATAGATCTGAGAGTTCTTATATGCATCATGTCAAATTTCTTCTAACTCTTGAATCTGCAGCTTTCGTTGCTCACCTGCATCTGAAAGGTTCATATTACATTATTTAACATACAAATATGCACGGTGTTATACCTCCAATAAGTGGTGATAAGCCTTTCCAAACACTATTCTGTATGGTGATATTCCGATTGGGGTTTTAAAAGATGCACTGTATGACCAAAGTGCATCATCCAAGCCCAAACTCCAATCTTTCCTATTGGGTTGTACCGTTTTCTCCAAGATTCGCTTAACATCCTGATTTGAAATTTCCACTTGTCCGTTATTTTGGGGATGATATGAATTGGAGACTTTATGAACAACCCCATACTTATGAAGCATTTTTTTCTTGTTACGATTGAAAAAATGTTAACCCTGGTCACTAATGATGAATCTTGGTAAACCAAACCTACTAAAAATTTGGGACCTCACAAAGTCAACAACCACTCAAGATTCATCGGTCCTAGTGGCCTTTGCTTCCACTCATTTAGATACATTTTAAATATCTAATAAGATGTAGACAAAGCCAAATGAATTTGGTAAAGGCCCCATGAATTCAATGCCAAATGCATCGAAGATCCCACAAAATAACATGGGCTGTTGGGGCATTTCATTCCTCTTGGAGATATTCCCTATGAATTGACAACGACTACATGACTTGAAAAATATATGGGAATCCCTATACAATTTTTTCCAATAAAGTCCTGATTCAAGGAAATTTAGAGCTATACGTTGGGAACTTATGTGGCCCCACATTCCAAAGTGTGGAAGAAGGTCAAAACAAAGGTGAACTCATGGTGAGGGACACACCGACGAACTACTTGGTCACTAATGATTCTGCACAAGTATGGTTCATCACAAATGTACCCTCTAGAATCATGGTTAAGTCTCTGGGATTGTGAAATGATGAAATTAGTGGGTACCCTAGATGTTCCTAGAAAATTCTCAATGTCTGCATACCAGGGGTAAGGTCCACAACATCACAAAGGTTCTCATGAGGGAAGAATTATCCAATGGGTAGGGGTGAGTCACCATGATGGTCTAATGGTGGATAAATCCTACTAATGTGGTCAACTACCACATTCTCCACTCCTCTATTATCACTAATCTCAAGGTCAAACTCTTGAAAGAGGAACATCCACCGAATCAGGCGGGGCATGGCTTCCGGTTTCATTAGGAGGAAATGAAGGAAAGCATGATTATAGAAGACGTTGATTTTTGACCCAAGAATATATGAACGGAATTTTTCCAAGGAAAACACAATAGAAAGAAGCTATTTTTCAGTGGTTGTGTAGTTTACAAAGGCAGGGTGAAGGGTACGTGAGGCATACGTAAAGACCTGAGGGGACTTCTCAACCCTTTGTGATAAAACTGCCCCAACTGCAACATTAGAGGAATCACACATATGTTTGAAGGGAAGATCCCACCTTGGTGGTTGGATTATGGGAGGTGATTTGAGACTCATTTTTAGTAAATTGAAAGAATCCTCATAATTTTTATCAAAAACAAATTCAGAATCCTTTTTTAATAACCATGATAAGGTAAGTATGATCTTACTAAAGTCTTCAATGAATCGGCGGTAAAAACTAGGATGACCCAAGAAAGACCGCACCTCACGAACACATTTTGGATATGAAAGGAATAAAATTAATTAAATTTTAGATATATCAACTTGAATTCCCTTATTTGAAATGATATGCCCAAGAACTATCCCCCTCTCAACCATGAAATGAAATTTTTCATAATTTAAAACGCGATATTTTTCAATACAGCGGTGGAGGATAGAACCTAGGTTTTCCAAACAATCATCAAAATAGGAACCATAAACCGTTAAATCATCCATAAATACTTTTATAAAACTATCAAGGTACTCATAAAAAATACTCAACATACATCACTGAAAAGTACCAGGAGCATTACATAGGCCAAAAGGCATTCTTCTGTATGAAAATGTGTCGAATGGACAGGTAAATGTGGTCTTTTATTGATCCCCAGGGGATATATGGATTTGGAAATAAACCAAATAGCAATCAAGGAAGAAATAATGGGACTTACTAGCCAATCCTTTTAACATTTGGTCAATGAAAGGTAATGGAACGTGGTCATTTCGCATGGCATGATTCAGTCGACGATAGTCAATACAGACTCGCCAATTGTTTTGCACATGTGTTGGTACCAATTCATTCCTTTCATTTGACACAACTGTTATTCCTGTTTTTTTAGGCACAATTTTCACTGGTCTGACCCATTTACTATCAGATATACGAAAAATGATCCCTGTAACAAGTAATTTACTAACTACTGATTTTACCACTTCAAGGAGAGTGGGATTCAACCGGCATTGAGATTGTCTTACAGGTTTAGCCTCATCATCAAAAAGTATTTGGTGCATACAAATAGATGGTCTAATCATGGGAATATCAGCCAATGTACATCCTATTACATTTTTTACACTCTCGCAAAAGTTTTAACAGTTTCGATTCCTGTTCTGGAGAGAGGTTATTGGCAATAATGATGGGCAATTGGTCAACACCTTCAAGATATGCATATTTAAAATTTGATCGTAGTTGTTTTAATTCCAACACTGGTTGTTTCTAGATTAAGGGAGTGGATTTAGGGGGAGTGAGGTCCATGAAATTATCTATCTGCTCATGTTTATTCTCAAAGGAAGGAGAATCTATTGAAATGAGATTTTCAGAATCATCGATAGTCGTGGGTACCTCAGAACAAACACACTAATCAATTAAAGCACAAAATATACATTTTTCTGAACCCAGACATCATTCAAAAGAAGAACCAAAACTCAATTCATCCATGGGTGAATAAGAAGAAAATAAATCAGGGGATGGGTGGAGGATAGAATTTTGTGTGTGTTTGTCAATAGAGAGAACTTCCATCGAATAGATATGAAGGGTGGAGTTCTCTTCAATGGGGCGTTTCATAGAATCAATGATGTTAAAACTTACCTTTTCTCTACCAAACTCCATGGAAAATGTACCATTGTGAATGTTGATCACCATCTTTACTGTTTTTAGGAATGGACTCCCATGTATGAGAGGGGAATGTCATTGGGATTGGGTATCTTCCATCTCCACAATGTAAAAGACTGCAGGGAAGATGAGATTCTTCACTCGTACATGTACATCCTCAATCACTCCTTTTGGATGTGTTTTAATCTGGTTGGAATGTTTCATGACAATGCCTACTGTTTGAAGCTCTCCTACATGTAGAGAAGTATACACAAAGTGAGGCATTACATTAATGGAAGCACCTAAATCTAGCATAGCATCAGAAAAGAAGGTCTACCCTACGGTACATGGTATCGTGAATGTGCCTGGATCCTTGAATTTGGTTGGAATTGCTGGTTGAATCAAGGCCAAGACATTCCTCCCCAGGTTGACCCTCTTATTCTCCTTCAACCTCCTTCTATGGGTGAAAATGTCTTTAAGAAATTTGGTATAACGGGGAATTTTATTGACTGCATACAACAATGGAATATTAACTTGAACTTTTTAAAATGTATCCATAATTTCATTTTCAAACTCATTATCAATGATTTTCTTAGATTTAGAGATTATTTAAGGGAAAGGTAGAGTAATTTATTGTTCATTTGAATCATCAATGATAACTTGATTTCCCTTTTTATTTTGTTTTTTATTACATGAAATTTTTTAAGGTTAGGAAGGAGTGTTTTCAAGAGGGGGACATACCTGTTTCAAAGAATCAGTATAAGGAGAAGATTTTTTACCACTTTGAAGTGTAATTCCACATACAATACCTTTTTCATTCGGATTGGAAATGGGTTGGGATGGTAGTTGTCCAGACCCTTGAATCGTAAGCTCCCCGATGTTGTTCGCCAATTGTCCCACTTGAGTTCGTAGGTCTTGAATTTCCAATTGTGTGGTCTGTTGGAACTAAAGGTTATGGGTTTCCATTTTCTTCACCATATCCTTGAGGTTTTTTTCAGATTTGGGAGGAGGAGGATGACTGTTTTGAGAAGTTGTAGGATAAGAGGATTGCATACATTGGCGTTTTTTATACCAATTCTGCTTTGGGTAGCTTGAGTTTCCTCCTTGTCGGTACTGGGGTTGTGCTTGCCACCCTGGATTTGGATTTGGCTTAAATTTTTCTTTCTTGAATGTGAGGTGCTTGTTGGAATGGACGCCCTGGGAACACAGCTGCACAAGACTCTGATTAATCTTGAAGTTGTGGGAATTGGTCAGAAAAATGAGTGTTATCAGAACAAATACCACAATGAAATGGAATATAATTAGAGTGTGAGTTACCATATGATTGAGATAATTTCCTTAGAAGGGTATTCATCTCATCAAGTTTAGTATCTACCTTTTTTTCTAGGGCTGAATGAATTACCTCATGAACACCTCGGGTTGGAGCGACAGCTCGTGTACCAAATTGTTGTGCATTTTGAGACATGTTGGATATTAAGTCACGAGCAGCAGAAGGAGTTTTTTTAACTAGGGAACCACCAGCTACAACATCAATCATTACACAATCCATGTGGATAAGTCCATCATAGAATTATTGAATTAAAAGTTTTTCACTAATCTGGTGGTGGGGGAAACTTGAACAAAGTCTTTTGAATCTCTCCCAGTATTCATGAATGGTCTCTCCTTGTAACTGCCTAATCCCACAAATTTCTTTCCTAATTGATGCAGTTCAGGAGGTAGAGAAATATTTCTTTAGAAAGAGTCGTTTAAGGTCATTCTAGCCCCCAATTGTGGTAGGCAGATAGTATATACAATCTTTTTCTACACCATCAAGGGAGAAAGGGAAGGCCCTAAACTTAATGAGGTCCTCAGACACATTTTGGGGTTTCATTATGGAGCACACTATGTGAAACTCCATTAGTTGATTCTGAGGGTCCTCCCTAGGAAAACCATGTAATTTTTTAAGGAGATGGATGAGGCCTTATCTTAGCTCAAAATTGGCAACTTCCTCAGGATATTGGATGTACGCAGGTTGGTACTCCACATCCGGGGTGTCCAGTTCTTTTAATGTTCTCTTATTTGCAGCCATAGTCTCTGGGGTTTGATTTGGTTCAGTTTTTTGTTCGTTTTGGAACACTTGAGGTTTCACAAGGTATTCCTCAATTTTAACTTATTAAACTTCTCTAGATGCCTTTATTTGTGTGTGAAGTGAATTTTCAATTTCAGGATCAAATTCAAGTAGTGTTATTTTCCATATCTTGTCATGCAACAATCATGTCCAGTTTGATGGATTGATTTTTTTGTTGTGTGTTTTTAGTTGAGATTGATAAAAGGAAAATAATAAGGATTAAAGAAGAATATAATGTTATACTATATAATTAGAGAGTTATATGGAGAAGAAGAGAGACAGAGTGAGAGAGAGAAAAAAAGAACACACTAAAAACAAAAAAAAAATAAAGACAATTACCAAAACAAAAACAATCAAATGGGGGTGGGGTATTTAAAGGAGTACTAATTAAGAAGTAAAATAAGTAAATAAAAGTAAATAATTAAACAAATAACTTGTATCCCTAGAAACAACACCAAAATTTGATCGCGTTACCGAGCGCATCAAATTTTGTTGGTTAATTTTGACTAGAATTTCTGCAGTATAGCAGCAACCCTAGGTCTTCTCTTGATAGAGCATTAGATAATTAATTAAAAAATTGCGTTTTGATTATGAAATTATAAGGTAAATTAGGTTTTGTAAAATGTGGGGGTTTGATGTTTAAATATGAAAATATAAAATGAAAGCGATAAAACAATGTAGAGATTAACAGAAATAATTAAGCGTGATCTACCCGGGGTACTCTCATGATGTTTATCCTTCATCGCTTTATGATATAGGGTTATGATATTTTAATCCCTGTTTTTTTACACCTAGAACTAGAATGTTACTAATTTTACACTAGGATACCTCCTAGGGTTCAGTCGAAAACACACAATGATTCACAGGACACCACCGATGATTGGGTGAATTGTGTTTGACTTCATAACCAAAACTCACCAAGGAAACACATGAAGAACTCGATGTGATGTCCAGGTTTGTTTGTTATTTATTTTTGATACCATGACATAAATTTACATGGCCTTGATAGTGCATGTGTGAGTTCTATTGTCCAATATGAACCACACAAGCACCACAATTGAAAGGGGGAAAAGAAAGTGGTGAACGGTGTGTGAAACATCACATGAATCGGTACCCCCAAACATGATCATATGAGTTGTGCATGACATACCAGTACATAAATAAATAAAATAAGAATATAGGATGATGAAAAACAACACAAAAACCTGGAATTCAAAAGATCATTAAAATATTACAAACATGATGCTTGGGATTTACATCACATTCCTCCCCAGGTGATCACAAGGGGTTTAGAAACCCATGATGGAGGAATAAGAGAACGATGATGGGGAAGAACTTCCCATAGCCTCCAAAACAACTAGTGATGTTGAGAAGAATACATGGGGACTCCAAAATGGCAGCACCGTGCCTCCGGGACGAACTTTCAAATGGGGATCCCAAGGTGTCATTTTATAGGAAAATTGGAAGGTTGTTTTATGCACATAGAATTCATCAATCCACATGTACCACACGTTTCAGACTTCAGACAACCTTATCTCACTTTTGAGAAAATAGAAAAGTTGTATCCCTATCTCTTTACTATCTCCCCCGAATTTTTAGCGCCATTTGGACAACTACATATCAAGATATTGATAAAATATAGAACACCACATTTGACTTGGTCCAAATTTGGTGGCTTGGAAATATCAGTTCGGATGGTCCTCATAGAAGATGAATCAGGATTGGGTTTATTCAATATGAAATTTATCCTATTAGATTTTGGATAGGTCCCCAAAATTTCATCCCATTTGGATGCACATATTTTTTGTAATATGAAAAAGAGTGGACAGATGTCCACAGATCCATGCAATTTTGGCCTATTTTTCATCCACTTCATGAAGGGACCTCCAAATCACATCCACCTGCATTGAAATAATAATATAACAAGTAACATTGCCCATTATAATTTTGATTAACATTCACTAAATGATTCAAACATAAAGTTCAATTTATTATAATATTTGGAATATTCATTACAATACTAGTTTAAAACAACGGTGTAAGGGTGGAATAAAACAGTGAATCGTGGTACGATCACTAACCCCTAGAATACCCACATAGGATTGATAGGTGAAGATTCATAGAGAATCAATGGGTGATGATTCACACTGAATTTTTCAGTCCTGATTCACACAAAATATCTTGGTGCTGATTCATACTAAATCGCATGGTACATATTCACACAGAATCGCTCGGTGCTGATTCACACAGAATCCCTCGGTGCTGATACACATAGAATTGATCAGTGGGGATTCACATAGAATCACTGGGTGGTGATTCACAAATAATCTCTCAATGTTGATTCACATGTAATCATTCTTCATTCTTCACGTCTTAGCCAAACACATGATTCCCACTCATAGAATAGTGGTCTCTGGGAGAAACTTTTCCGTAAGAAATATTTTGTATTTCAACTAGAACAATGTAACATTTAGAAGATACTAAATGATAGGTAACATCACAAGGGTTCTAACACAACAGACGGCGTGTCAACTGGACACCCGGTCCGTAAGTTATTGGAATTTTATTGCTGAGGGCCCAGTTAAACTTAGAGTCGATCCAATGCAGTCATACTCCATCGTTCTCTAAAACTCTCATGTAGTATCTCAAAAGGACAGTATTTGTTCAAGGATTCCATTTTTATAGATTTTATGTCAAACATGTGTTGGGTTCTCAAGATACATCCTTTTATGCGTTTATGGGCCCGGGAGGGGTCCGGGTCTGGTTTGACCGGGTCACACCGACCCCGCATGACCCGTCCTGGGCCGACTCAACCTAGTTCAAGTTGACCCAAACTAGTTTGGGTCTCGTCCATATCGCCTAAACCATATAGGGCTAAGCCACGGTGGGCTCAGCCTGCTGGGCCATGGACCAGCCCAACCCTCTGGCTAGGCACAGCCTGCCCAGCGGTAAGGCCTGCTGGCTGGCGTGACCCACATGAGGGTCGTGTGGTTCACCTACTAAATAGATCAAAGAGATGTTTGGCTCCATTATTGGCGGTGTCAAGTGGTCCCACCTTCATGTTCGCAGGACTCACTGGTAGCTGATTCATTTCCTCCTCAGCCGAGGATTCAAGTAGATTTTACCCTCGATCTCGAACGGCTCAAAGAGCCATTCAGTTCATCTAATTAGCAGCATTAGTTGGTGCATTTTCATCACCCACGGTTCTTGTAGGGAGTGAGTCCCTGCCTTCACCACGTCTTCGAGCCACGGCCTGTCTCACCTTAGTGCACAAGGGTGTGCCACATCACAACATGGCGGCAGGCAGTTGTCGGCCGACCATCCGATAGCTGCGACATTGAGTGGTGTCGCCCTCCTCCATGGCCGGGGAGCACTGGATGCTGCTGTCACTGCTGGCACCAGTCATGGGAGCCTCTACGCTGGTGTCGCACAAGAAAATCATCTTATAAGCCACTGGGTGAGCTCCAATGGTCCATTCTTCCTTCTGAACGCACCTATGGTTCACCGGGGATGCCAATGTCATTGCATGCCTCTTAGTTTTAATGTTTCGTCCTATTGGAAAAACCCACCTCTAAAAACACAATAAAAAATCAATCAGCGGAGGGTTTGGACCTCGTTTATTTGTCTCGCGCCCTCCATGTTAGCTTTATAACATGTAGTGTAATTTACACATCACATTAATAATACTAATAAACCACGTTCAAATCCCACCTACAACTACCCCCTGCAAATTCAAGAATTAGGGGAAGAATCATGGGGGTTTCTTGAATTTAATGACATACTCTACCTCAAGAATCATTGGAGTTGTCACGGTGGTGGATGGAGAATATGCACTTTGATAAAGCTGCTGGCATTCGTCGCTCATGGTTTGATCCCTCCAATATAATCATTGTTTCTATTCTTCTCTGTTTGAAGATGTCGTTTCACTTTTCCAACGGCTCCTCACTAGGTGAAGCTGTATAAAAACTCAAACCCAAGCATCACATAAATAGAGGGGCTAAATGGTGGGTAACACACTGGGGAATTGATGATATTCATTAATTGATGTAATAAATTCACCACATTAATTACATGAGAGGCGGTTATAAAAACAAATAGTAACTGGGCATTTAATATCTCATATTAAATGTCGTACTATCTCTGCAGTCCCCACCACTTCCCCTCAAAAGGTGTTATGAAAATTTTAAATAAAATAACAATATCTATGTTTTTTTATTATATCTTTAAAAATCACAAAAAAACTACCCTTTTCACCTGACCTACTAGGGTTGAAGGGAAGCTTCTCTTAAGAGAATCATGTTACCGCAGATTCAATGATGCCCACATATTTTTAATCCAAGATCCAATTAAAAAGATATAAAATTCTGCCCACGTATTTAATTACCAAACCATTAAAAAATGTTCAAAAAAACTTTCCAGACACACCAGGACTCTGAATCACGTGCTGTTAAAATTATCCAACTAGTAATAATCCCTTATAATTTAAAAACATTACACCGAATTTTTTGGGTCATTACACAATGTCTTATGGATTCAAAGGGGATCATGATATGAAGAGGATAGAAGATAAAATAACAGATAAAGCGAAAAAGGGAAATATGGATTTTCATACAAATAGTAACTATAGAGAAAATCTCCATAAGAAATACATTATTGGATTTTATATTTTTATAATTGTGGAGATAATTTAAACAAATATAGTGACTGCAAGGGAAATAATGATATTTCCAAAGATCAATACATCAACAGTAAGAATATGGGGAATTACAAAAATGAATTCCCCAAGCATCAATGGAATATCTCTAAGAAAAAACTAAGGGATCAAGCTCAACTATAAGTTATTAACATAATATAAATTTAATGATTAACGTTATTAAGTATTTGGATCTACGAAATATTTTATCATTGTACTTTATTCATAATTTTATCATCATATGAGTTATGAAATATGTATGGATTGTCATACGGTGTTATTTAATTAAGGATTGTATATCACATGTTGAGTGGTAACAATAAAAGTGAATATGTATCTAGTAAACCTTTTGGAAGACAAATAGTTTTGGGAGACATATTAATTAATATGTTCTTAAGGATGAGATATTTAATGTTTAATAAGGAGATTATTGACATGGATAAGGTATATTTGATAATGATGACTACCATGAAATTGATTAATGACTTGTTAAACAAATGATGAAAGAGAAAACAAAATTTTTTTATTTAAGTAATATATCTACTGACATATTTTTTAGTTAATGAATAGTGAATAATTCCTATTCTAAATAAATTTTTATGGTAATTCATGTGATTAATATGATTTAAGATAAATCCTGATAAGTTTATTCACATGTATGATATGTGAGGATTAAGATAAACATTATATCATTTGAGTGGTTAATGGGATGATATTTTATTGAAATTCAGATGCCTTATTGTTAATGTTTGGGATCATCATCTTAGGAAATGTTCATAAGGATAACCATTATAATATCATTATGTTTTTTAATGTATTATTACATGATATTGAGCATATCTAGAATTCGAATGCAAACCACAGATCATAAATTCTAATATCATTGGAAGATTAGGTACATAAAACTGAAAACATTAATCCAAAAGAAAAATTATAAATTTTAGTTAAAATTAATTTTGAGATTAAATCTTCCATTGAAATCATAGATCTTCATATTATTCCCTAGGAAAAACATGAATAAAGGGACGAAACGAAAATCCATTTGAGGGTAAAAACATATGAATAAATTATAGTCACCGGTTTAAAAGGAACAACAGGAGGACATAAAAATCATAGAACATGAATAGATATATGTATTCATAATATATTGGACATGATATTATATAATCATGGAATCATAGATATTTTTATGAAAATATAAAACTTGAAATAATAATGAGTCAAGGATAACTACCAAGACCATTGCACATGGAGGATCGTGAGTGATGGCTAACCACTAAGACCATTTCACGTGGTAGAGGATGAGTCCAGAAAAACCACCATGACCATTTCACACAACATAGCATGATACTAAACAATACAAAACTCATTAGAGAGCAATCTGGGTTCACCCATCATTACACATTTATGAAAATGTTTTCCATGTGACGAATTAATAATATGGATTACCCATGGAATTAATTGGGTATCATAATCATGTTATAAGGAATAACAAAATAGATTATTATAATGGTGTCCACTAACAAATGAATAATAATCTTATTTGGAAATTAATAAAATAAAATATGCATATATACATAAATTAAATGTCAAATTGAATTGAAAACAAGTAAAAATATTGTTTAAGAAACATTATAAATGAAACATTTTAGGGTGGTTCAATAAAACTTTTAAATAACATTTAAATTGGAAATTACCTACTATTTTATATGAAACATGAAATGAAAAATGTTGGATTATAATGATAAAATTAATTGTTTATTAGGAATAATTGGTTATTTAAATAGAATATAGATTTTACTTGAATATATATAATAAATTATGATGTTTCTATTAATTGGGATTCTAATTGGGAATAATTGAGGAGAGAATATTATAAAAACATATATTTACCCATCAAAGAAAGATGAATTGATATAGGAAAATATTATTGGAACATATAAATAGAGTTTAGTATGATTACACAAGATTAACTAATAATGAAATTATGATAAAAAGAGAGGAATCATAAAATGAAGGAAACTTATGTTTTGTAGAGAATCCCTTATCATATGTATGAATGTGTCCTGAACCTTAATATAATGTCATAGATAATATAAAATTCATTAATTACTTATTTAATTCTGAACAATTTTTTAAATTTATTTTAGTTTATATTGTTATATTATGTTTATTCATGTCCTTTTTGGTGGGTTATGAGATTCAATTTCATCATCAGGGATTGTCAGTTTCCTTGGTTTTAATGATCAATTCACTTGTATACGTGTATGGATGATCATGTAAAATTATAATAGTTGCAAAAAATTGAAATTATATGTTATAAATGTACTTATATAATATAAATTGTTATTATATTTCATTTTTCTTCCATATTTAAGGATTATTTTTCTGATAAAATGTTAATGAAATCTATTTAGATTATTTTTTTCATTTTTTCAATCATCACTAACTAGTTTTGTTATATTAATTAAAACTATGTATATATGATTTTCACAAAACATAAAATATGTTATATCATACACATTATAATCAGTTTCTTCTATTATAATGTTTTTATGGCCATCCATGATAACGATTTTGGAAATTGAAAAACAATCATCCTTGAATGTAGTAATTTAATTAATCAGAGAAGATCTTTTCATTTTTCAAAAAAAAATTGTAGGGGAAGAGAATTGATGATGAGTTATTCAATTAACAAAACAAAATTTTAGTATAAAAAAAATTCTATCGTTATCATGTAACCTGGATAAAGGGTGGTGAGTAATGGAAAATAAAAGAAAATAAATTAAAAAGAAATTAATAAAATGTTTTTACCACTTGAAATTTTCTCTTTGAGAACCTCCATGAGAAGCGTGAGTTTGGTATTTTGTTGGGAAAAAATATCATAGATGAGGGGAGAGACATTGGAAGAGTATTGGGAATAATTTTGAAATTGTTAAAGGTTTTTTAGGTGTGAGGAGGAGAGGAGGTGTTTATAGTGTAAGATAGAGTTGTTTTTTTATTATATTATTCATTTGTTCATTATTTTGGACCAAAAAAATGTATATGGTTTATTTTTATAATTAAATAAAAAAGACCATTTGAGTTTAAACCATTATCTGTAACATCATCCATTTGTCATCCATCACCCATGAAATAGTTTTCCTAACTTATAATGTTATATACAAAATATTACCATATTTCACTATTCACAAAAATTCAACTATTTTAGAAAAATTACAAAAAATCCTTGTAAACAGATATCAATATGAATAATTAAAAATCAAACCATATTTTATTGAAATTATTTTTTATATATAGGAACATTAATTTTTAATTAAAATCACCAATTACTCGAAAATACTGATTTTAAAATAATAAATGATTTTATAACACATTGAAATATAAGCTAAGGCCCCATAAATCTATATTATAATCATATGAAAATATTATTTACTAGTCTATATTACAAAAAAATTAGTTTTTTCATTAAATTAATTATGAAATTCCAATAAACACATTTGGGACATAAAAATAAACCAACACTTAATTTATCATTTATTTACCTATAACATGATATAAATATATAATATTTTCAATTATATTACACCCAAATATTATTTATACATTAAAATGCGAGGATAAGTCTTTATTGGCCAAGTTACTATTCTTAAAGATCATGTTACTATTCTGATGTTCATGTTAATATTATAATGATTTAGGATCCTTAATTTTGATAAATAATTATCATTTTATTAATTCTTCATTAATAATGTTTGTATTGTGTTCTATATTAGATTTTAATTAATATATACTATATGAAATAAGTATTATTATAGAAATATCAATGATATAAATATCAGTTGTTACATCCTTCCCCCTAATGAAATTTTACCTTTTAAATTTCTTTTTCAAAACTACTTGGAAATTGGTGAGGTTACATCATGTTCATTGCTTCCTCTAGTTCCCATGATGCCTATTCTAACTTAGGGTTCCACAACAGTTATTTCTCCAATTGTGTGGTCTTGTTACATTGATAATTATCCTAATTATCCTATATATTCAATGAATTTTTTCAGTAAGATAAATTATTTTCTAACTATACAACTTCTTAATTAAGTACATGAAAGGGATTTGGTATGTACTTCCTCGAAATAGGATACTATAAACACATCATGTACTTAAGACATTGTTTTTGGAACATCCCATTGATATAACATATATCTAACATGATCAAGAATCCTGAGGAGCATGATGTATTTACGAATTTCATTTCTATTATTCTCAAGTGTTACGATCATCTTCCATCAAGATATGCAGAGGAATTCCATGTAGCCATCCTCAAACATCACGTCCTATGAGTGATTTTCAGCATATATATTCTATCAATTTTGAATGCCCTGATTTGATACTAATTTTTTTTCAAATTTCTTTAAATTTAAGTAACCATTTCTTTTCATTATAATTTGACGTTAACTGAATTTTCCTAGCATTATGATGTTCCACATATTGTTCAATAAACAGATTTATATAGAGCCATTTAGATGCTCATGAAAAAACTGTTGTTATATGAGAAGTATGTCATATGTATATATTTCTCCCATCTTCCCTTGAAGTCCATTGATCATGATAAAAACATATTACATCTTATATTGTCTATTAGTTTGAGTATGATATGACATACTGATGTTCATCTGAATGCCTCTAGCATGACAAACACTTTTATAGAATATGGAGGCAAATATTGGATCCCAATCGGATTCAATTGATAGTGGTACTCAATAAATCCCAACCGCTTATCTAATGTATATCAATAAAGGATGACTGAATGATAAGTATCTAAAATTTTTATAAATGAGATGTCTTTGAAAGATGATCCAATATAACATATATAGCGTTGTTTCCACTGGATTCCATTGTATATCATATGAAAAAGTACACAGTGATGTTTTCCGATTTCCATGTTGGTATGGGTAATGGTCGCATCATCTCCTATGGATTTTTCTATTACTCATTCACAATTGTATATACTATAAATATTAATGTAAAAGTATTAATCCATTTCTTATTTTGTTCCAACCAATATTTCTCTCATAGATCGTGATACATCTGTGTGCCTACTCGGTGAATAGAGATGGGTGAACTATGTGAAACCTATAGAAGTGCCTCTATTATATCTGGATTGGATGGTAGACATAGTTGTGATCCAAATATGATGACTTCATCATCCATTTGAAACTATGAGGATTTCCAATTTCTGGTAGCTTCCACCTTTTTAATGTATTCTTCATTTATTTGAGCATCTATTATTTTATTCATAGGATGAAAAAACATTTGATAAATGATGGATGGTGTTTCATTCATACGAATTCTCATTCCCATCCTAGGTATGTCTAAGCAGATTGTATCTTTCTTAATTCCCATCAATGAAAATGATGTTGGATGATTTATTGTTACAACATCCACCACATAATTGTCACTACCAAGAAGGTAGTAGATTGAGATGTAATAATCATTTATGAAAAATAACCATAATAGATAGTACATATCATGATCCTTCTATATGAATATATATTTTAGTCTCTAATGGTCATTAAATATCTCACACTTCACCCCATAGAGAAAATATAACATGTTTTTCAATGGATTGATCAGAACTTCCAACTCTAGGTCATGCGTGGGATATTTTATTCCTAGAATTTTTAACTACCATGAGGTATAGGTAATCACTTTATCACATTTCATTAGTACACATCCTAATACCCTTTTCAATAATAACTATACCCAAAAAATAATTCCATACATCTTAGTTTTGTGAGAACTAGGGTAGAGATAAACATATTTTTCTGTTCCTTGAAGCACTCTTTATATTTAGTAGTCTAGAAAAGCTTCACTCTCTTATGATTCATATTGGTTATTTCGATTGATAATCATGATACGTTATTCAAAAATCAACAATTATTCATATCAAGGCCACATAAAGTAAAAATATTCATTATATACACTGTATTATGCCACTCATCAATTTAAATTGTCTTTGAAGGGTCCCAAATATTCCATTCTGAGTGAAAAGATACCATAGGAATTATAAATACCCCATCTAGAAGAAAAATTTATTATATAGTTCACATATTTTCTCCATTATAAAATTATTTAGAACTGTATTCATATTCCTTTCATGTTAAGACATTATATTAGGAGATTTAGTAATATCATCAATAAAAAAACAAATTTATTAAGTTAATATCTACAGACACTATTAAATATGTCCATGCATATTTCGAGAGAAATATTTAGTTCAATTGGAATAACTATGAAATCATATTGCATATTCCTTATTCAAAAGGAAGGCTTCATAATAACTTCCTTCTTCAACATTAATTTGTGATATGTTGACCGAAGGTCCACCATAGTGAAATACATGACCCCATGTAGTTGATTGAAAAACTCATCCATCTATGGGAGGGGATAATTTATTTATTTATTGATTTTTTGATCTAACAATAATCAATGTAAAGTCACATTGATCCATCTTTCTTCTTGAAAAAAAGGAATGTCACACCCTATGGTGTAGCACTCGGGAATAAAAAACACTTTTCCATTTTATCCTATAACTACTTCTTCTGTTATTGAATATTAGTGGTGTAAAATCTATAATATATCATTCATATAGGTATAAATAGATGTATATGTTCAATCGATAACTCACACAATAGACCATGAAGAAGACTTGTCTATTCTTAAGGGAATACGTTAGGTTAGTCCCTCTCAATGGTAATGGCTTCGAGCATGAACATATCCTTTATCTAAATCATTTTATAATGATGTAATTAACCATAAGGTATTAATATTTGTGATTGGGAGAATGATTTTGTTGTAGATTCATCCTCACCCACACACTTTTATTTAATTGGATGATGCCTTGAGATGTGAAGAGTGATATTCCTTTCCCATCAGTCGATGTTGTCTTGGTATAATGATATCCAATCTATGCCCAATATAGAATCATAATCCACAAATGGAATAACCACAACATTTTTTTTGGGTAGTTTATGTCCAAAAACATTTACTATGGAGGAAATATATACATTTTATGAAATTATTTGCATGTTTTCTATTATCACAGATAACTCATCCTATATATATTGAGGTAGAGTTTTTATATTTATGATAACATTATAGGATAGGTAATAATTTCTAGAACTAGAATCAAATATAATGTTTTCTATTCATGAATGAATAACCTACGTACATGACACCACATCATTGTCAGAATCCACCACAGCCATAGTGATATAATAACTCCTTAATTTCTTCTATAGAGGATTTTTTTACTTCATCCAACAACCCTTATTAAAGATAAATTTTTTTCATTATTATTATGTTCAATATAGATGAGACATTGCACTATATGTTGAGTATTGATCTAAACCATCCTTTCACCTTCCACATTAGTGGTCATCTTTATATCCCTTCTGCAGCTATTAGAGAGACTCCCCATTATTGCACATTTGAAGCACCTCATGGATCCCTATAGACAAAACCCATAATTATTTTTCCCACCGTTTTGATGCATGTGATGTTGTGTTTTTATTCCATCATTTGATTTATCTATTGATCCTGCCATATTATACTCTATTATCAACATTTTATCTCTGGTACCACAACCCATTTAGAGTCATAAATATCCATTTTAATATTAAGGGAATAATACACAATCTTCTCATAGCTATCAAATTATCAAATCACCAAATATTTTTGTATAATTGTCTTTACTTCTCTAAAGAATTGATCTAACTTACATTCAATTTTCATGACAACGTGTATGGAGTATGGTGTATTCCTTGTAATTTTTTCCTCAAATTCCATGATAGACTCATCGTCCATTATCTCATATCTGAGGAATTATCTTTCCATCATGAGACAGTGGGTTTAGGGAAATTATTTATTGAAAAATATTTTTTTGAATTCTTCTCAATCCGTGGAATCTATTTTAACCTTTGAATTTGTGTTCCTGATATGTGTTAACCAATGATCGGCTTCTACCTCAAATTGATATATCTCAATCACAAGTTTCACATTTTTTTAGAAATATAGGACAAAAAATATATTCTCAAATGAGTTAATCCATTGCTATATGAGGAGGGGATAAAATGCTTCACTAGATATGGGAGGCCTCATACACATAACAGATTCCAATACAAGAGTCTCTTTATTAAGAGTAATGTTTTCTATGTGATTCATGTTGTCATTCATAACGTGAACAAGTGAAGAAGGAACTGGAAAAAGGTTTTGAGCTCTTGTTACCATCAGATTTAGATTTTCATAAGTGTAAACATCACATTTCCAATCACATTGATTCGTTCCATGAGTTATCCAATTTCCTTCCATTAACTTTGAAATTGAATTTCAATCAGTGGGGCTAGAATACTTATCTGAAAATAATAATATGAATGTAATCATTTAAAATAGAGGGATAAAAATTTAAATACGAGCATGTCTTAACTTGTTATTCAATATGTTTCAATTAGTGTTACCCATGGAGATGGAATAATCCATAGGGTTCAAAAAAAAATTCATAGTCATTATCATAAAAAATAACAAGACTGTTCACTGATAACTACTATAATGTACCTATCCTTTAACACATATTTTTATATGATTGTAAGAATAAGAAGAATTTAAATACAAACCAAGGAGTGAATTGTAAAGGGTCATTGAAATATTAGGTTCATAAAACTGAAAATGTAGAACCCAAATAGAAAAAAATCAGTTATTTAAACCCTATATTGACATCTTAACATACATTAATCTCATATATCTATATTGTGTATCATATGTAATCCATGAACAATAAAATGATATGAAAAGTCTCTTAAGGGTACAAATAAATGAATAAATCAGAACACATGGGTTATATGTAATAACATGATGAAATAAAATGGAATGGATCACAAATAAAAACATGGAACAATAAAATATAGAACATGGGATTTTGTAATCATGAAATCATATAAATGTGTCAACAACATAACACATGAAATAATCATGAGTCATGTCTAACCACTGAGATAATTACATATTGTACAGCATGAGTCATGTCAAAAAATCAAGACCATTGCATGTGGAGGATCATGATTCATGGATAATCTCCAAAACAATTTCACATAGAATCTAATGATACTAAACATTCCCCAACTAATTGGAGTGCAATATATGCACACCCATAGAAACATGATCATTAATATGTGTTCAATATGAAAAACAAATCATAAGGGATAACTATTGAAAAAATTGGTTATGATAATCATTTCATAAGGCATATCGAAAGGAAATATAAAAATTGTGTCAAAGAAAAAATTAATTTAAATCATACTTGGAAAATCATAAGCTAAAATTGGCCTAGATCATGACATTTTATGTCAAATTTAATTGAAAACATGTAAAGTTAATGTTTAAGAAATATTTTTAATGAAACATCTTAGTTCGGTTTAAGGAATATATTAAATGGTAATTAATGTAGAATTGAGAAAATCATTTATATAAAACTACAAATTAAGGAAGATTATTTTTCATGAAAAAATTATAAGTTATATAAGAACAATGAGGGATTAAAACTTATTATGGATGGTACTTTAAAATAGATTCGAAATTAAGATGTTTTCGCTAATTGGACTTGCATTTTATGAGGAATTTAGAAGGGAACCTTATAAAAAAAAATTATTTTCCCAACAGATAAAGAATAATCGAGCTAAGGTAACAATTTTTATATCCTATGAAATTTATACATTAAAAAAAATAAAATGAGACATATTAATTTAATCAAACCAAAATATAATTAATTTAATATAAATTTTTAAAAAATATATATCCAAAATAGGTTGGAAATTAATTTAAAAATAAGAGCATGTAACACTCAAAATCACCGATTTAGTATTAACTATTCTAAAAGATGTTTTAACAATTTAGGGGTCAATATATTCATTATTAAATAAATGTTGATCCATTACAGGAACAAAGATAACATTTATTTTTATTTAAAAATAAATGGATGGATATAGACTTTTTTATTATTTTATATCATATTAAAAAATATAATTTATCATCAAATAGAATTACAGTAAAAGTTTAGATTTTTCTATTAAATTGAATTTTAAAAATAATAATAATGGAATTAATATATATATATATATATTCAAACCTTTATTTCCAGATATACTCAGGTAAGAAATAATGGAACACAATAATTCATTCAATTTACATTAAAATCAATAGTTATAGTACGATTTAATTTATATAATTATTCACTAAATAATCATTCCAGTAGTGTTTCAAATAAATTTTAAGTAATTAATTAAAATGAAAAATTTTAAATTAAATAATTATGATAAAAAAATACAATTTATTTTTAAAATAATATATATAATCGAACCAATGTTTTTTTCTTCTTCTCCCAAATCATTATAGATATTAAAAGGACTAAATGAATTTATTTTTATTTTTCTTTACATAACTTATTATATGGGTGCACATGAGCCTCAACCTAGTTGGTGAGATTTCTCTATGTGAATCCATGAGACCCAGGTTTGAAACTAGACAGATCCATAATTTTTGGGCACTATAGAATTACTATAGCAGGATTGTGCAAGTACTATAGTAGTTATAGTAGCAGTTACTGTAGAAGGTACTATTTGGTATTGTTCGGAACTGTAGCAGCTAGAACAATTCACCTTGGGCCACTTGTTTGGGCTTGATGTGTTTAAGGCCTTTGGGAAACCTCGACCATCGGGTCAATAAGGCTTTTGGGCCACCTAAAGGACATTGGGAAACCTCAAGGCCTTTAAGGACACCTCATATGCAAATGCTCAGACGAATTATACAAGGATACATCTCCAAAGGAGGATTCAAGAGATGGGTTCATTTACCAGAGCATGGATAATAGGTATAGAAGAATGAGAGGGTATGAAATTTCCATCGGTACTGGGCCTGTGCATTGGTAAACATGACAGCTAGCCAAACAACCATGCAAAGGTGGAGAGTTGATCATGTTGCAGATGTTTGGAGTGGTGGTTACAGCTAGTCATATTCTACATGATTTCCATAGGACCTACGAGACCTGTAATGTCTCTAAGCCTATGAGAAATGTCATATATTTTCCTATGACCCTTGTAATAGTACACCCTCATCATGTTAAAGGGGTGTTATCAAAAATCAATAAAAAGAAGGCCTCCAGGATATTCAAGGAAGTAATTATATGGGTCATATTCGAAGAAATCTGGAAATAAATTTACATATTTAAGATAATTTTATTTTAAAGAGACAAATAAACTCGTAAAATATAAATTAAGATGATATTTTTGTACATATTCACTCATACCATTCTAGTTTAACCATAGTAAATTCAGTTTAACTTCAATTCCTTTAATTAATTTTTATAGCATTCCCTATTTATTTTTGAAAAAAATTATGTTTAAATTTTTTATAAAATATAAATTATGATGTATATAAATATGGAATATATTTTCCAAATTGATTTAATAAAACTAGAAAATATTAAATTAAAACCAATCATGTACATGAGAATTTAAAAAAGGTTTAAAATGAAAAAAACGTACTAAATTTAAAATATTTTTTATATCTAAATCCAACATAAAAATGATTCTACTGAAATAAATCATATTACATGCTATAAAACTGAACTAATTTTACATTAAAACAAATTAAAAAAATACTTACAAATTATAATTTATTTATATGAAAAATTAAATTTCAATTACAATCTAGAATTTTTCATTATAAATGAAAATATAAATCTTTTCAGAAAAAAATCCAAAAAATAGTGAAAATAATATTTTTTAATTTAAATTTAAAATATGAATTTATTATTTCATATAATTTTTCTAAATTTTTGAATCATTTATTTTAAATTTTTGTGAAAATTATTACTAATCTATCTTTTAAGATAAATAATACTTCTTAGAAAACATTTTAATTTTATTCAAATAAATATTATTATAATTTATTAAAAATATACAAAGTAAAATATTTTTAAACTGTATATTTTCATATCATAGTTTATAATATTCATACTATCAATTATATTATATGTAATATAAATTTCATAATAAATAATACTATTAATTGTATATTGTTTTTAGTAAAACTCAGTTTTGAGTGTAACACTATCTATCAATGAAAATCATTATTGAGTGTATCTTAATCTATTTAGAAAATTATATTTATTATAAAATAAATATATTTTATAGAGTATTTTTGTGTTATATTCAATTCTATTCTAGGTTCTTCATGTGACATGGGTTACTCAATAAAATCTTATTCATTTAGAATTTTAGGTTATTGTATTATCCCCCGATTTAATGAATTGAATCCTTACAATTTAAGAGTAATCTAGGAAATATAGGTTTCTTTTATTTTGAAATACCTTTATTGAAATAACACATCATTATAATGTTTGGTAAAAAACCCTCTTAATTATAGAGAAAGGGAATTATAATGGTTATATGGAATAATAACGTATCTAGGATTTTGAATAAGAGAATATTAATGTCATGTAATGATGTGGACATGACAGATTACTATAAACAATTATAGAGGGTTAAAGAGGTCATTGATCACAATTAAATGAATTATAAATGGAAATTTAAGGGCTTAATAACAATAAATATATCATGATTTAAATGACAATATGATCTATATTATATAAATGTAATAGGATAACATTTGTTATAAAATCATTATCCTATATTAGAGATATTATTTTACTCTCTATGAATAAGTAAATATAATTATATTATATATTTATACATTATATGAACAATATCATCATTTTTCATAGATCCATTTCTAATTCATCACATACTGAATGAAATAAATATCCAAAAATGATGTTTCCTGTTCCTGATTCTCGAAAATGCACATTCAATGGATTTTAAAATCCTTAAAAAAATTCAATTTGTATATATATGACTATTTTAAAAATGGATAGAAAAAGTTATCAAATACAGTATTCCCTAAATCTCAAAAAGTAACCCCACTAGTTCATTACTAACATTTTTTTCAATTTTTTAGCTAAAATGAGTGACTCATTTTCCAAGTATTTTCCTATGCCACTAGTATATTCCAAACACTTATTATCCTTCGTTTATGGGTTCAAGCCCCTCATCCTTACTTGAAATTATGGGGTTTCACTCAACCCATTGGTTGTTATTTTTATAAAATATATTAATATAATTAAAATAATTTACCCAAGTAAAATATGATGGACCTCACAGAAATAAAATTAATCATTAAATAACCTTTTTTCCAGGGTTTTTAAAATAACTTATTTTTTTCTATAAAGAATAATAATCTTACTTTAACTTTATTACATTTTTATTTATGATCATATTTATCCGAAATTTTATAAATAGATCTCTACATATTTCTTTAAAATGTAATTAATAATTAATCAAATATATTTTTATCTATAACACATGAATTCCATGAATTTACAAAAAATTTCCTCAATCTTTAGAGACTCCCATCATGAAAAACCCACAAAGATGTGTTTAAGAATTTTAACATATATTCTATCCTAAACTTATTAACCCATGATGGTTTAAAGACTCATGTTTATTAATAAAATGTGGATCTAAAATTTAGCACAATCCTTGGATGATTCATGAATCTTATAACCAAAATAAAAATTAAAAAAAATACTTCAGTAATTTTATTACCGAATCATAATAATTAATCCATTTCATTTCAACAAAATTCATTCATTGGTATAAGGTTTAAACTAGTACATTCATTTACATTATCTATTCGAAACATTTATTATGGGTTTGTTGGAAAATGTAAATTATCCTAATCATATGCCTCATTAATGTCAACCCTGGTGTATAGTGATGCCCTTTGGCATATACCAGGACATTACTGAGTCAAGTCTGAAATGCATTTATCATAGTTGTAACTCCATAGATTTAAATGTCAGAAACCCACATCCACATGAAGTATCTATGAATGTTTCTATTTCTGGAATAAACAACATAATATCTACATTATAAAAACTTTAAGTTGTTCTTATATACTTATCATAAAAGTCATTGATAAGGATATATTACCTACTATATATTTTCCTAAATCTATTTAAAATTTATTCTACTAAACATTCATTGACATAAACTATAGCTAATGTTACCATAGTAGCTTGGATTTGGTGACATACATTATTACATTAGATTATAAACACTATTGAAATATTATAGGATTAAATAGTTTAGTTTCCTTGGTAAACCAAATACATACATTATTCCCATATTATATTTTAATACAATAATTACAGCATAATCAATTTTCATGAATAACATTATTCATCCTAGAATATATTTTCATATCAATCAGAGTACACTTCATTAAATCATTTGGAAAGAAAAAAAATAGTAGTTAGCTCCAATTTCCATTAATGGTTATGTACAATAGATGATATCATGAATCAATAAGCATAATTAATATTAATAGGTAAATTAGTGCACTAAAATTAAATTAAAATAATTGGATACACAAATATCAATATTGGAAGGAAAATAATTGAAAAATCCTTCCTTTTACTCAATGAAACCAAAATAAAATGAATAAATAGATAATATTTATGTGAAAATATAATTGATAATAATAATTGAACACTTAATAAAAGAAATAATTTTTATTGGATGTAATATTTTCAGAGGAACATGATACATTTACCGTCATGAACTTTCACATTTTGGTTTATAACATAAAACTTTCATTACCTTTCACAAAAAAATTTAAAACCTAATGGTCCCAAATGATTAGGGTTATTATAACTTATTTTGTTTGATGAGTTTACTAATGCATCAAAAATATTTCATTAACTATTCTCCAACCCATGTATTTAAAGAAAAAAATATTACACACATATCAAATAATCATTTAAAATAAAAAACATACAATCTTATAAAGTAATATATTTTGGTAAAGGATTCAAATTTATCAATATTTTTCAAGAAATTAAATAATCTTCAATTTAGAAAACTGTTTTTTCAAATGATATACGTTTAAAAAGTAAACATATCCATGATTTATAGTATGGATATTTAATGAAAATTTAATTTCTAATATTCTTATGAATGTTAACATTTCAAGGTAATGTTATTGACTAAAAAATCAATCATGGGAGTTAATTTCAATACTTTTCTTATTTAAATTGACAAGAAACCATCCATCAAGATAATAAAGATCGTATATGTAAAAAATTAAAAACCTTTATTTATGAATGAATGGTTTGTTTTAATTGATGAATATAAATAAAAAAATAATATTTTTTAAACACTATTTATGAAAATATACTTCCCATTTTGAAAATTATTTTTCTTTGAAAATCAAATATAAAAATTTTTCATTGAAAATTACATCAATACATGAAAAAAGAAGATTTAAGAAACAAAGGTTTTCATTTATTTGCATTCAATCCATGTTAATAATAAAATACGTCCATTGATGTAAAAAATGTAATAAAAGTGATTTTATTGAAAGACTATAAGAATATTCCTTTCATATTTTCTTTAAAATCTAAGAAACAATAATTTAGAAATGAAATAAAATACCCATTATTTTTTTAAGAGTAGAAATGGATGAAAATACCTTTTTTATATTATTTTTAAATAAAAAAAATATTATTGGTTATTTTTTGAAAACATCATTTTTTAAGAAAATTGATTTATGACCGAAGAGAGAAATAAAGTGAGATTTTATTAAAATATTTTCAATATAATTTTAAGTACTGAATATTGAATAATAGTAATATCACAAAAAAATATAATGAATAACCAGAGGAGAATAAAATGAAATGGTTTATTAAAAATTGATCATATAATTTCCTTTAATTGAAATTCATGAATAAATTTTCTCTATGACAATCAGATTATGAAATAAACCCTTAAATAATCATAATGTTGAAGAGATTATTAATAAATGAATAGATTATTTGGATAAAAATAAATAAACATGATATAAAATGAAATGAAATAAAATAAAATATATTCAACATTAATTATAAAAATGATCATATAATAAAAATTATGGGTAATAAATAATATAACCCAACGAAAATAAATTTAGTAATAAAATTTCATCACCACTTGGTACCATTATGTTTGAATCCCCTTTGATGATATAATTAAAATTAAAATATACAATTATAAGAATAATTAATTATTTTTGAGATTACATGTCAAAGTGAAATTATATAAACCATTTAAAATAAATTAAATGCATGAAATTATTATATTCCTCAATGAAATGATATTTACACGAAATTCATTACCTCAATCATTAATTCTTTTGAATGTATATTAGCCATATTTATAATGGTTTTAAGTGGGTTATTAATATATAATATAACCATATTCATACACATAATAACATACCTTGTCCTTTTATTACATCTTATCACCCATTTGTTAGTAGACTTTTATTATATTCATTGTTCTGGGTGTAATTGATTAATTTTATCATTCTTGTATTATAATTATTGTTCTTATGAATATTATATCATTTTATAGACTAATAAATAATATTAATTAATTAATTTTCATACGTTTTTTTATAAATTTTACTTTTAAAACAAATCATGAATGATAGTTATCGAAAATTAAATATCTTACAATCGTGGAGATAGTGGCTTGTATATATACATGTGTAACTATTTACACTGTATAATGATAATTATAGATAGGGTTTAAGTAATATTTATATCAATATAAAATGATAATAATATATTATATGCCTTATTACTCCTTTATGCGTACTAATATATTGCATTCATGTCATGGGGTGATGAAAAATAGTCACATTACCTGGTGAAGTTGGTAGTCCACATGTACATGAACAACCATATCATCTTTAAGTGTAACAAAATTTAAAATATATATTATATATTAATAATAGTAAATATGTCATAAATACCATAATTATTTCATATATATCTCATATTGACATTAACATTATTCATTATCACCTTCTATGTAAAGCATTTGTTAATTCAGAATCACATCGCTTCACGAGGTGGTAGACCATTGTACAAATGAGCGACATTCTCATGTATGCAAGGAAATTTAGTATAATAATTTATAAATAATATAATGACTCTGTATTTATAATCAGGATATATATATATATATATGATATATATACACATTATTTTCTTCATAATAACAAATTATTAAAGGATGTAGTGGAAGAACGAATGACTACAACTCACGTAGTTCTAGTCCACCTTACACACAAATGATGATTTCATAAGCTCTTTGATGGAAGTGACAATTGTTTTATATTGTGTACATAATATTAAATAATCCATTATATTTAAGATACTTAATTTATTATTTTTATTCTTTTATTAATAATTTAAGGTGGTGGATAAAGAAGTAAAATATAGACACTCATTGAAGAATAATGCCTCTCCTTTGGTTATGTTCCTTTCGTTTTCACTAAAAACATCTTAGGTTGGATTAACTCCCTAAATATGTCTTTTAGGATTAGTGGAAGTATTTTTGGTTGTGATTTTGGAATTGTTTTTCATCCATATTTCTATAGAAGTGTAAAGAAGTGAGGGGAGTGAGTGCCCTTTTATAGATGAGGAGGAGTGGAGTTCATGTAAATACTCAAAACAATAAACTATTGGTAGGTAAATAATATTGCATATGGATAACTTTTTTAAAATTAAAAGGATTAATATATTTTATAGTCTATAAACACCTTCAATATACAATAAATCTATTTTTTATAAATATTTATTTCCTTAACTCCAAATCTTCTTTACTTGTACCATTCGTATTTTTTATTAATGTATTTAGTTTCCAATCCTATGTAATATATATGTTAACCTAAAATAAAATAATCCTTATTAAATAATGTATTCTAAATGACGATTAATATAATAACTAAAATAAAAAATTATATATCCAATGTGTATTGGAAATTTATATTACCCCAAGAACATGTAACATGCAAAACCCCCACTTTAACCTTCACTGTACAAATAGAGTTTTTAATATTTAGTGTTCAATATATTCATTATAAAACAAAAAATGGAACATGAGTGGACCATAGTAAATATTTATTATCAGTTTAAAATAACTAAACATAATATATATATTTTATTATTTTTTAATCATTAAATAAAATAAAATTTATAATAATATAATGGTATTTTCAATTTTGACATAATTTCTGTAAATTTAATTTTAGACTATATAAATCTAATGATGGAACTAGAATATATTTTTTTCAAATAAATTAAAATATGACATATTAATCTAGAAATAATTTTTCAAAATAATTAATATCATTTACGTCACTTTGAATAATTTTAGTATCATTTATTTTAGTAAATTATTACCTTTATAATAACTGAGTTGGTGTTTTAGAAGCATTTTATGTAAATAATTCATCTCTTAATGTTAATGTAAAACTATTATGATAAAAATAATTTATCTTTAAAAATAATATATAAAATCTAATAAATGTGGTTTTTTCATATCACAAGGAAATATAGATATTAAAAGGGTAAAAGGTATATTTATTGACATTTTCAATAATTAGGTTATTATATGGGTCATATTCGAATAAAAGTGGAAATTACATGAAGAATTAAGATAATATTATGGAAATGGTCTAAATAAAACAATTAAATAAATTTAAAAAAATATTTAGGAAATATTAAGTCTTATCATACATTTTTGACCTCTAATAAATATATTTTTACCTTAACCACATTAATTTAATTTTACTCTATTGACTATTCATTTTTTGTAAAAACAAAAGTTCACATTTTTAGAAATTGTAAATAATTATGAATCCAAATATATAATACATTTTTCAAATTTAAATTCATATAATTTTAAAATTTTACATTCAAATTAATCACATAGACATTTTGAGAATATATGATTTTGAAGATAAATGTCCAAATGTTTATAACACTATTTAATCGGAATTCTATATAAAAATGATTCTGATGACCTCAAAACAAAATATGAATATGAAAAGGTTCTTTTTTTACCATAATTAATATTTTAAATAGTATTTATCAATATAAATTATTTAAATTAATTGATTTTTTTCAATTAAAATGCATTATTTATCCCAATTCATAAAAAATAACTTTTTCTTATGAAAATCTCAAAAGATAACCCTCATATAATTTTGGTATTATTATTTAAAATATGGCGTTAATTTTTTCATATAAACATTATAAAATTTTTTAAATTAATTGTAAATTATCTACACAATGTGCATATAATCTATATTTTAGATTAAAATACAGTATTTCATAAAACATTTATTTTTATCTTAAAAGATTATTATTATTATTTGTAGTCAATAGGTAAATAAAAAACAAGTCTAAACTATATATTTTCAAGATATTTTAAATCCTAAACATACCTACCATTTAAATGGAAATGATAATATTTAATATTAAATAATTATATTAATAATATAGTATTATTTAGTAAAACTAGGTCATTCTTGAAATATATGATTTTGACTAAAATCATTATTTTGTGTATCATAAAATATCCTAAAAATAAATTTTATTTTCAAATAAATATATTTTATGTTGTTGGGTTATTATATTCACTTCTATTATAAGTGTTGTGTGTCATATATCTTATTGAGATTGTTTTTGAATTTCGTGTTGTTACACATATTTCTAAAGTTTCTCGTTGAATTAATTATTTTTTAAAATTTTCACTATAAAAATTAAAAATTTCATTTTGAATGTTATTACATATATTTTATTTTATAAAAATGTGATGTTTTATAAAACACTTTTATGGATTAATTTTCCACTTTATCAGAAATATATTTATTTCATGGAAAATTTACTATGATGAATATAACTATAAAGTTTACTGTATTACTTTTTGGGATTAAAATCCTCTAAATCCTTTACATCATTTGTGTTAACTAGTAATTGATTTTTTAATATTTTATTACAATGAAATTCCTAGGTGAACACTCTATATTTCTTTCTTTTGATTGATGGGCTTCAGCCTAGAATCAATACTTTGATTGACTTGTGAACTTATTTACCTATCTATATAAACATTTTTTATATATTGTAAATACTATTTTCATTGTAATAATTATTGAAGAGTATTTACCTTGAAATTTGATGAAGATATTTTCATACCAATTCATTTTCCATGCTGAAATGATGTTAGTATTGTTAATGGAATTATAAATTTATTCTTAATGTCACTTCATTTCCAAATTATGTGAATCCCATCTTTATTCCATTAGATTATTTATGATATGATGAACAAATTGATTTTAAATGGCACTCAACTGAATGGATAAAAATGGGTGGTCTCTTATAAAAACCTCTAATTCATTGGTTAAACATTTATATTTAATGAGACATTTATATGTTAAAAATGACTAGTTTCTCACAAGTTTGGGTGCAAGTCTTGTACACATGAATCCAGTGTTTTTATATACCTATGGTTGTTCAAAAATTTTCATGTATTCCTTATAGAATTTACATACATAAATTATAAAATATTTTCTTTTGTTATACCATTCCATATGTCATAATTTAATATCTATTAATTATATGTTATAAAAATATTATATATCTTGACTATACAGATATTATTATCTTTCATTCACATATTATATTTGATTTTTATGTCATACATTTATCCTTTCTAAGAATAAGATATATCTCTTTTTTATGGTTCCATTTACCCAAGTAATTAAGAGAGATAATATATATTATTTATAAGTAACCATACTTGAAAATTACATAATCCAATATCATTATAATTGTTTCCCAATTCTTTCAGTCATAATGATATATTAGGTTTATCTTTTCAGATAATTAGGTCATAAATCATACCTAACAAACTCACATTATAAAGTGGAAACATCTACTATATTTCTATCATTGTGCAATATAAAATATTTAAAATGAAATATATTTTATTTCAATAACTACTATTTAAGAAGTTCAATTTTTTTTCATATTCTAACTAATCCTTTTACCCTATTATTTTTTCAATGAGTTGGGGGATAATCACAAATATTATAGTAAGGGACATAAAAGTAAGAAATCCATTTGTATAATGAATAAAATTAAAACCCATGAAATTTATACCTTTATTAAAATATTCATTTAGAATTTTATATAAATTTAAACCAATAGTAATCCCAACTTTTAACTCAAATAAACACTTTAAAACCCACAATAAGAAAACATAAACTATAACAACGATGCTTTTTTATTACACAATAAAACCTGATTTATTACATAAAAACTTCAGGTGATACAATATAGAAGATCAAGAGGTATAGTATTGTAAGGGCATATGAATATTACATAACAGCTTAGAACATAAATCATACAACTGTTTTATAGATAACATCCTTTTTAAGAGAAATACATTCCCTTATACTTAGAATTTCATGGGATAACCTGAGGACATGCATAAGAAAAGGTGGTGCTATAAAGCTCATTAAGGGAATAAACATGGAATGAAATGAGAAATAAATTACATGTTAGACAATATTAATATCAATAGTGAATAAGGGAAACATGAACATAAGGTCATGATAAAGCATGATTATCATAACAAGGAAATGTGGCAACAACACTTAAACATGAAATTAGCATGAGTCAAGGGTCATTACACACATAACATGTGTAAGATCTTATTGCACACGAATCATGAGTAAAAAATCCTTACACATGAAATATCACGAGTCAACACCCATTTCACATGTCATATCATGATACTATAGATTACCAAATGAATTAGAGTGCTATCAAGGAGCACCCTTCTTAATCATTTTATTTTATGCATAAATGTTCCACATGGATCATATAACATGGAATCAATCAACATCATAAGTTATTACATGATTAAATAATTTTTAATAACTACATAAAATTACTATTGAATATTTGTACGTGTATACAGGTGAATACCATTGATAGAGACATGGGTATGGTATTCATTACACAATGATCTTGGCTTGGAAAAACGCGGTGCAATTTCAGCAGCATAACGTTGTGACATAAGGTCTCATGAAATTTTTTAATGAGAGTGAAAATGGTTTCACAAAATATATTCATGAAATGTATAGTATGGAGGTCATATAAATACACGTCCCAACAAACGTAATGTAATTTAGATGCATAATACAAAATAATTCCTTGGATGTAAAAGAGAGAGAAATCCCTAAAGGAATTTCGGCATGGTAACATGGGTACATGGGAGGAATTAATGAGAGAGAAAGGGTTCTCCAATCATCCAATAATATAGAGGAATGTGTGGGGGAGGTGGTAAATTATACCCTAACATTCTTCATTGAAAACAAAAGGTAATAACAACTTATAAAAATTGGACATAAATTAGAAAGGTGGAAATCCCTTACTTGGATGTGTGATCCCAATGTCTTGAGATTGGCTTGAGAGAGGCTTATTATGTGTATGGGGAACCCTGGGAGGAATATTAAGAGAAGATGTAAGGGGATGGTAGAACTCCAAAGGATTTTAGTGAAGAGGAAGTGGGATCTTGTGTGGGTTTATAAAGGAAAGGAGAGGGAACTATTTATTATTTTGTTTCGGGACACCACACCTTAATCTAATCAAAACCACAAACCAGACCATGGTTTTTTCCCCTGTTGTTTTCCAAAGGGGAGTGGAAAATAATATTTTATATGGAAAATTCACGTAATTCTCAATATAATTGTATTTCTTATGTGTATATGAATCACACTCTGAAGGAAAACTATTTAAAAATATAAAATGTTTTTAAGTCTTGAAGGGTCCACTAAAACATTATAAAATTAAGAAAACTAACAAAAACTCTAATTATTTTAATTTTAAATCACTTTTTTTCCAAAATAATGTTTATATTATTTTATTACCTCACTATTGGTTCATTATGATGTCATAAAACTCATTATATATTTAAATGGTCTTTATTTTTTACCCAAATATTTGACTATCTCAGAAAATTATGAAAAATTCACTGTTGGATAATTTTGACTTCATGATACCAAAAATAATATTCATTTTATCTAAATAATTTTATAAATATGTGAATTTTTAATAATTAAATAAAAACTAAAATTTACCGAAAATTCATGGGTTTTGAAAAAACGACTTTCAAACCTTAATAAAAATTACAATTGCATTCATAAAATTATATGATAATTCGTATTTAATAAAAATTAATTTAATTAAAATATTATTATATTGAAATATTTTTTAATTCAAAAATCATTTAATATATCAAAATATATTTCTTAGTTGAATATTAAATAAAAATACTATTTGTGATTTAAAAAATATTTACAAAGTAACAATAATCAAAGGAATAAACATTATTTATAAAAAAATAATGTACCTAGTCATAATGCTATGGTCTTGTTACATGACCTCTTATAACACCCGCATAAGACCTAAGGGTATGGTGTCCGATGGCGATAGACTCTTGGGTGTCTTTGATAACATTGCTCGTCTGGTAATCTCTATTAACTTCCACTTATCCCATAGTTGGTTCCACTCAATCTTAACATGCTTAAGCTCAACTTGGGATTGGCCAAGAGTGAATCCTACTTACTCCACATCCATTCGGAGCTACAACAAATGGACTTCTCATGGGGAAAGCCTACTAGATGAGGCCATCACTTCCTTTGTCCGAGTAAATTGGATTTGTTAAATCCGTATATTTATACTAATTATCTAATCACTATAAAAGAACTATATTAGAAAAAGTAACAATTATTAATGGTATTTTAATATCTAGAAATATAAAACCAATGAAAATAATATTTTATATTACCATAATAAACATTTAATTAGATCAAGAGTAATTTACATTAATGAAAGTTTGGTTCGTTACAATCTTCCCCCCTTAAAAAATTGTGTCCTCGCAATTTGATTAAATAAAAAAGAACTCTAAAATTTAAACACGACTTCAAGGTCACATAAATACCAAAATTAAACCTTCCCCAACCCTCATTATCACATTGATCATAGTGAGAGAGTATCCACATATTGCAACAATACCCCAATGCACATTCAAATTCTTTCACTTCATTAGTTCAGACACAGTCCATGAAACGTGGATCGTACTGATGGATAATATGATTCACCTTTTGAAAATATTTTACAAAAACATATAGTTTAAAAAAATCACCATATACCGGGTTTTTATAAAATAGTTTGACAGAGTCAGATTTGATATTTTTGAAATGTGGTTCTTCAATTATATTGTCTATGTTTTCAAAAAATACTGGAAGAAAATACTAAGTATATATAGGCTTCTCGGAGGTCTCCCATCATTAGTAGTTATTCTAAAATCAAATATTGAATAATACTTTCTAGATAGGGTGAAATGTTTTAAAATACCCTAATGGTACATCCCTCATCTTTGAAATGTGGTAGAGTTGGGAGCTTAATATTTTATCATCGGCATGCCATGATTCGTGATGATTCTGTGGTATGTAGGAGGTGTTTGATATGTCGTGGAGCATCTTGAAAGAATGTTGGATATTGGAAAAGGTTTAGATGTTATACGAGCTTCAGTTTGATATAATTATAGCTAAAAAGATATCAAGATGGGACAAGAGTGTTGTATGAGATTCTTCTCCTTCCATCTCAAAACTATCCTTTATCCTGCTAACAAAACATATCAAATTTTGAGTTAAACTTTAGACATGATAAAATTGTGAAATTAAACCATTTGAAGTCTAATAATTTATTATTCCTTAATTAATGGAACATTAGTGCTAACACATAAAGGTTAATACCATAAAAAGTAGATTTATTATAAATAACTTCTATTTCCTTAACCTATGAATCCATAGGAGTTCATCTGGTCTATTCACGATCTACTTTCTATCATATATTCTCAGGGGAATTTTTTCATTCCCTTAATAAGGTTTCATAATAAGCTGTTGAATTTACCAATACATATCCCCCAAGGGTGACGTAACCAAGAGTACATAAATGCCCATTGTTGTGCCCATGTTCCAATTCGAGTCTAGCTTAAAGTGGTGTTTTCGGGTTTTACCCCAAGGAGACATATGTGCTAGAGCGGTCTCTACTTGGTCGTATCCAGACAGAGATGTATTTTCCTGATAAACCACTTACTAAATAATCACTAATACTTAGGGATTTATTTATTATACTTATTCTTGTCTCTATGTATTCACTACGGTTCTCTAATCATAATCCAAAAAATAACTAAACCTATCCTCTTATACCAACTATAACAAACCTACTTTTTATTACACACTTACACCTGATTTATTATATAAAATATTCACTAGATATAACATAGAATATTGAGAGGTCTATTGTATTAGGGGCTTTGGAACATTACATAATATCATATAACATAAAACACACAACATCATTATTGAATACATCTTTTACATGACCACTACATTCCCTCGTACTTAGCATTTTATGGGATATCCTTAAGACATGCATAAGATAAGGGTGAGATATAATGACCAGTAAGGAAATAAACATGGAATACAATAAGGAAAACAATAAATGTTATACAATAGGCATATCAACAGATCACAAGAGATACATGAACATAAGGGAATGATAAAGCATGATAATAATAACATGGAAATGTGGAAACTACACTTAACATGGAATTATCATGAGCTAAGGCTCATTGCACATGGAGCATTAATAAACCCTCATTGAACATGAAGCATGAGTAAAACCTCATTGAATATGAATTTTCATTATTCAACACCAATTTCACATGACATATCATGATACTTTACTTTACCCCATGAATTGGAGCACTATCAGGGCACACCCTTATTAAACATATTATTTCATGGATATGTGTGGCACATGGATCTTATAACATGTAATAAATCAACATAATAAGTTATTCCATGATTAAGTAATTTGGAATAAATACTTGAAAGTAAAATTAAATATTTATATGTGTATAAAGGTGAATACCATTTATAGAAACATGGGTATGGTATTCACTACATAATGATCATTGCTTGGAAAAATACTTTGTAATTTCGGCAGCATAACGACATGACAAAAGGATTCATGAAAATGGTTTATAAGAGTGAAAAGGGTGTCTCATAATATATAAATGAAACTTACAGTAAAGAGGTCATATAGATACATGTCCCAACAAAATTAATGGAATTTAGATGCATAATAAAAATGAATTACTTGGATGTAAAAGAGGTGAGAGAAATCCCTCAAGGAATATCATCATGGTAACATGTGTACATGGGAGGAATTAATGATAGAGAAAGGGGTTTAAAATCATCCAAACATAAATTGGAGTGTACGAGGGAGGTGAAAAAACATACCCCAATATTTTTAATTGAAAAAAAGGGCATAACATCTTAAATAAAATTGGAAAAAATGAGAAAGGAAGAAATATCTTACTTGGAAGTGTGATCCCAAAGTCTTGGGAGAGGCTTGAGAGAGGACCGTGGAGAGCTTGGGACAGCTTCAGAGGAATATAGGGAATTATGGGTAGGGGTTGGTAAAACTCCAAAGTCTTTCATTGAATATGAAGTGGGAGCATGTGTGGGTTTATATAGGAATGGAGAGGGAATTATTTATTATTTTGGTTTGGGACACCTCACATTAAACTAATCAAAACCACAAACTAGACAATGGTTTTTTCCCATATATTTTTCCAAAGGAGATTGGAAAACAATATTTCAATAAGTAAAATTTCTGAACTTCTTAAAATAATTGATTTTATTATGTGTAGGTGAGTCACACTCTCAAGGAAAAAAATTTAAAAAGACAAAATGTTTTATAAGCTATGAATGGTCCACTAAGGCATTGTAAAATAAATAAAATAATCACAAAATCCCATAATATTAACGGAAAATCATATATTGGTTGAAAAATGTATATATTGTTCTATTACATCACTATTGGATCACTATGGTGTCATAGAACACATTATATATTTAAACTGTATTTAATTTATACCCAAAAATTCGACTATCTCAGATAATTTTGAAAAATTCACCATTGAATTATTTTGATTTACTAATTCGAAAAATAATATTAAATTTATCTAAATAATTTTAAAATATGTGAACTTTTACTTTTAAAATAAAAATCAAATATTTACTGAAAATTTAGGGGTTTTGAGAAAAAGCGTTCAAACATAATAAAAATTATAGTTGCATTAATAAAATTATATTATCATTTATATTTAATAAAATTTAATTGAATTATAATAATATTTTGTTAAAATATTATTTAATTTAAAAATCCATTAAATTATCAAAATAGATTTCTTAGTTGAATATTAACTAAAAATAATATTTGTGTTTTAAAAAATATTTACAATGTAATAATAATAAAATGAATGCACATTCACTATACAAAAATAATTTACATAGTCATAGTGATAGGGTATTGTTACATAACCCCTTATAACACCCACATAAGTCTGAATGGTAAGGTGTGTGATGGTGACAGACTTTTAGTGTGGCTCAGATAACATTTCTCGGGTGGTAATCTCTACTAACTTCCACATCTCTCGTAGTCAGTTCTGCTTAAGATTAACGTGTTCAAGCTCGAAATGAGGTTGGTCATGAGAGAAGCCCAATGACGCTACCTCCTACCTAGATCCAACAAATGGGCTTCAGATGGGGCAAGAATACTAGATGAGGGCATCGCTTCCTCTTTCTGAGTAAATTGGACTTGTTAAAGAAGTATATTAATACTAATCATCTTATCACAATTCAAAGACTATATTGGCAATGGTCACAATTAATTACTGTATTTTAAAAACGGGAAACATAAAACCAATGAATTTCATGGTTTATATAAGCATAATAAATATTTAATTAGATCAAGAGGAATTTACCTTAATGAATGTCTGGCTCATTACATAAACCATTTTAGGAAACATATAACATTATATTCATAACCCGTTTTTGAAATAACTAGAGACAAGATAAATCTATAGGAGAATACTCATTGGATAATCTCCTACTAATTACCTTTGAAGACATGGATCACAATCTAATGCATTATAATGATAATTTGGTCTCACTAGTCATGTATTTTGTATCGGTCTCACCCAGTTTATAAATTGAATCGTTATCACTCAGAATATCAGATATATCAGGATAGACTATAGTGTATGTCGTATGAGGATAAAATTTAATCATCTATATTTCTAAAATATCATATCTTGAAAAAAAATTATTCATCCTACATTTAATTATGAAAACCGTGAAAACCATTTTGAACTAATATAAAAACAATTTTATAAATTCAAATACCCTTTCCTTAATGAAATTCATTTTCAAAACTAATATAAAAAAATATATGGGATAATGGGTGTTTTTATAATAATTTTATCTTATAAAGGATGAAAAAAAATTACAATTTCCGTAGAATCTATTGATTCCATATACATTAAAATAGAACAATCCTATTTTTAATGTAAAGAAAGTAAAAAAATTACACATAATGTATATAAAATATTACTTTTTATTAAATTTTAAAAAAATTAATAAAATAATTCTAAAATTTCTTATATAATTATTTTTGGATAATATACAAACAAATAAATAATATTTTTATAAATTTTGATATGGGTGAAAATTATTTTTAATTGAAATATTCTAATTGTTTTAAAATGGGGTGAGATGGACCCACAGGCGGCTACGAATTGGCTGGAGGCTATGGTGAGAGTCTTCAGACTGGTAGGAACACCACCCGACTTCATGGTGATCATTGCTGCCAGCCTCCTTCAGGTTGCAGTAGGCAGATGGTGGAGCCTGATGCTCTAGATGCATGATGAGGATAAATGAGCTACTGCATCTACAATAGGGTAGCATGATGGTGGAGCAGTACTCAGTGAGGTTCGCCGACCTCTCGTGCTACTCCACTGATATGGTAAGACACCCATTATTAATGGCCCAGACTCTTTAGCAGGGACTCAGGAAAGAGATTAGAACTTTAGTTTTCTCCCACAGCAAACTGATGTAGACGGGGGTGTTGGAGCACGCCCTAATAGTAGAGAGTTTTTTTGATAACCAGTCTCCAGCAATGAGACCCACAATAAGTCGACTTGCAGTGGAGTCTTCTGCAGCTAGCATTAGACGAATGACATAGAGGTACAAGAGAACTAAACCCACATGTGGTCGACTGCATGACTCGGGATCGGTTGTGCGGGGAACCCATAGTGGTGATAGAGACATTCATGCCAGGAGTGGGTAGTGTTACTCCTGCAACGGGCTTGGTCACATGGCTCATAATTGTCAGACCGGCCGTACTGATGATCCAAAGATAGTTTAGGGGCCTCCAAGGTAAAGGTAGAGGTTTGATCAAGGTAGTACGCTTGGTGGAGGTAGACATGGCAGTGGTTCAGGATGAATAGATGGCGGTGGATGATGATACGAGGTGCTACCGCCACCACCACTAGGAGGTCCACCCCGACCACAGGGAGCGGGTGGGCGGGGCAGAGAACAATTTTAGTCAGCTGAGGCCTATGATCACGACACTCTATAGATGATTCGAGGTAAAATCTATGTTTATTCCTCCTTAACTGCAGTTCTTATTGACATAGGCTCCTGTCATTATTTCATTTCCACTTCCCTCATTAGGAGCTCGGAGATTCCGAAGGATTCGTTGGTTCGAACCTTACGGCTAGAGACTTCTATAGGAGCTGATTCGATGATTATGCACTGGTTCCAATAGTGAGAGATTACTCTAGGAGGCGAGGGCTTCGTCTGGGATATCCTAGTAGCTGTGTCGTGGCCTTACGACATCATCTTGGGTATGTATTGGTTATCTACAGTTTATTCTCAGATCGACTGTATTAGGAGAAATGTGTGGTGTGTCTGCACCGATGGGACTAGGTTCACCTTCATCGGCGAGAAGGGAACCTTTGCAGTGCAGGATAGACATACTCATAGGAGGGTGAATCCAATCACTCTCTAGTTAGCTTTCTTTGCCCTCGAATTAGGTTACGTGGAGAGTCTAACATATCTTGTACTGTTGGACCAGTACTCTGATGCTTTCCTTAATGATGTTCTAGGATTACCTCCTCACATAGAGGTGGACTTCTACATTTACCTATACCCCTGGATGGCACATAGCACTACAGCATATTGGATGGATCCCACTGAACTTCGCTAACTGCGGGTACAACTAGAGGACTTGTCGGGAAAGGGATTCATTTGTCCCAGTGTTTCTCCCTGGGCAGCCCCAGTTCTATTTTCCAAGAAGGAAGATGGGAGCTTGAGGATATGTGTTGACTATCGTCGCCTAAACCAGGTGACTATAAAGAAAAAGTACCCACTTCCGAAAAATGACGACATTTTTGATCCTCTCAAGGGATCACGATGGTTCTCGATGATAATCCTCAGATCAGTATATCACCTGATCAGAGTTCGAGATGAGGATGTGCATATGATGTCCTTCATGTGTCTTTACGGCCACTACGATTTCTTAGTTATTCCCTTCGGCATAACCAACACTCCAAAAGTGTTCATGAGTCTCATTAATAGGATATTCCAGCTATTCCTTGATCTCTTTGTTGTATCCTTCATTGAAGACATACTGATATACTCGACTATTATGGACTAGCATGCCTACCATTTTCAGGTAGTACTGGACACACTCCGAGATCACCTTCTTTATGGTAAGATCTTGAAGTTCTACTTTTGGATTCAATAGGTTCAATTTTTGGTACATGTCATCTTAGAGGATAGAGTTTTAGTGCATCCAACAAAGATCGAGCCAGTAAATGCATGGGATCCACCCCTATGCGTGACAGAGGTATGGAGTTTTTTGGGCTTGGATGGATACTATAGAAGATTATTTCCAAATTTATCTAGAGTTTCCACACCGCTATCAGCCTTGATGAAGAAGGGGAAAACCTTTGTGTGGTCGTAGATATTACATCAAAGCTTTTAGAAGCAGAGGTAGAGGATGACTAGTCCCCCCATTTTGAATCTTCTAGAGGAAGGCATAGGTTACGTAGTCTACTATGATGCATCAGGTACTGGACTCGGGTGTGTCCTGATAAAGGAGAGAGAATGGATTGCTTATGGTTCTCAGCAGAAAAGACAGGACGAGCAGAACTACGCTACCCATGACCTAGAGTAAGTAGCTGTAGTATTTTCCTTGATGTTTTTTTGGCACTATCTGATGGGTGAAAGTTTTACCGTGTACTCTGATTACAAGAGTCTTAGGTATATCTTCTCTCAGAAGGACCTGAACCTAAGACAGCGATGATGGCTTGAGTTCCACTAGGACTATGACTTTGAGATAGTCTATAATCCAGGGAAAGGGGAACGTTTTTGCGGATGCGCTCTGCAGGAGGCTTGTTATATAGCTTCTAGGAGAGGCGACAGAGCAGCTGGCTGCCTTATAGATATCCTTTGTGGATAGAGATGGACTAGCCAATCTAAAATCTCTTACAGTAACTCCCCCACTTCTTCTGTAAGTTAGGGAGGCGCAGCTTGGAGACGTTGACTGTGAGAGACGATGTGCTAAGATATCCACCTGTCAGGCACCTAATGGATTTTTGATGGTGGGGAGCACGTCATCCTCTTCCGAGAATGTAACATGGTGGCAGTTTCACTTCAGGAGGAATTGTTGAGGTAGTTCCACACATCCCCTCTAGCGGTACATGCAGGAGTGGCGAAGATGTACCCGGATTTTCGACGACAACACTAGTGGCCAGGTATGAAGAAGGAAGTAGTGATGTTTGTCTCCTGATGACTCACTTGTGAGCAAGTGAATGCAGAGAATCAGGTACCAGAAGGCTTGGTTCATCCCTTATAGGTCCCGGAGTAGAAGTGGGATGGGATATCCATTGACTTCGTGATGAGTCTTCCACGTAAATCCAAGAGTCATGATTCGATATGGGTGATCGTTTAACGACTCACAATGTCAGCCCACTTCATACCGATCAGAGAGAAGGGCTCAGTTGAGAGCTTGGGACACCTCTATGTGTAGGAGATAGTGCGTTTTCAGGGAGTACCTTCTTCTATTATCCCCGACCATGACACACAGTTTACGTCCCAGCTCTGGAGTGGGTTGTTGGATGCTTTCGAAACACAACTTCACTTGTGCACCACCTTCCATCCTCATACATATGGTCAGACTGAGAGGACCATTTAGACACTCGAGTACATGCTCAGTGCATGTGTCCTCGACTTCGGTTGCATCTAGGAGGACGACATACCATTGGTGGAGTGTTCCTACAACAACAGCTTTCACACCAGTATCAGTATGACACCTTTTGATGCCTTGTATGGCCGACCATGCAGATTTCCACTATGCTGGAAAGACCCAGGGGAGTCAGCTCTAATGGGACCAGAGATGGTTTGGGCTACCACCGAGAAGGTGCAGATCATCGAGGAGCAGATGAAGACTCCATAGAGCAGGCAGAAGTCTTATGCTGACAGGAGACGGAGACCTCTGGAGTTCGAGGATGGAGACCACATCTTTATACGAGTCTCACCTCGACGAGGTTTGAAGAGATTTTCCTGAGGTGGAAAGTTATCTCCAAGATTCATCTGACCTTTCCAGTTCCTTAACAGAGTAGGCAAGTTGGCATACCGCTTGGCTCTACCACCTAAGTTGCATCGGTTGCAAGATGTCTTCCACGTATCTCAGCTGAGGAGATATGTGCATGACCCATCCAACATCATCAACCATTGGGAGCTGGACATAGATGACGGGGTGACTTTCACGGAGGTTCTGGTGGAGATTGATGATTGAATGGAGAGGGTCCTATGTGGATGGTAGAACCTCTAGTGTAGGTTTTCTAGCAGCACGAGAACCTCCAAGAGAGCACTTGGGAGCGGATGGCTCAGATACGTGCTCAGTACCCTCATTTGAGCCCTTAGTGTGAGTTATATATTATGGGGACGTAATTCCTGATGGTGGGGATAATGTAAAGCCCCGAAATTCTGGTGGATTCTTTTTAATGGATGGGAATTTTTACGAGTCCGCAGTTTCTAGTGGTGCTTGATTCTGAGGCCCGGTGTGCCAAAAAAAATTTCTGAAGTTTTTCTCAGGTACATTCAATAAATGTGCGAGCAGGTTTTTATATCTTTTGAAACGGTCTAGGAATTGAAATTTGAGGGCACAGTTGAACTAACAATGCCATTTTAACCTTATGAAGACTTTCAACTTGATAGCAGATGGTCAGGAATACAAGTTTGTTTTTTCCATTTTATAAAAAATAGTAAAATAATGTGTAGAAACCCATTATTTTATTCTAGCCTCCATGTGAGTGCGGGTATTTCGAACCTATACTTGGTAGTTGTGGGTGGGACCGCAACACCCAAACATCCCCTGAGAGGTTATGGTGGTGGGGCCTACCGTAATCCAACCTCCAATGTGCGGTTAATAGTGGTGGGGACCATAGGAGGCCACCCGACCCCACATATAGGGAGGAGACCTTAACCTCTCACCTCTACCTCATAAATGAAAGAGAGCCTCTCCACCTTAAGGAACCAAACCTCACCAGATTAATTTCTTCCAACTTTCATGAATTAATTAAGGGGAGCCTCATAATTAAATCACCAATTCCAATTCTATTCCAACAGAATAATAACATAAACTACCTATTTTTTTAATTGGCATATATCATTTAGGTGGAACGAGGGAGAGTAACGCTAGAAGAAAAATCTCCCAATGAAGAACCGTTCTCCCAACGAAGAATGTGAAGAATGGAAAGAATGTCGATGACGTGCTTCTTCTCTGACCTTCTTCCTCAGACCCCTTCGACATGGGACGTGATCATCTACCACGGATTGACGACCATCCTTCTGTGACGTCAATGAACATCTTCCTGTGAATCAAAGGTAGGGATTTTTGTTTTATTTTATATTTGAATATAAAACTGGTTCTTTGTCGAACGATGTTATGGTATGAGAATCGCCAATTTTTATCACCGTAATGAGGAGGGCTTGGGTCGGACGAACATGGTCTGACCCTCCTATTATTTTTTCTTGTTCGATGATGACATCTTGGCAAAGAGGTGAAAGCGACGAAGATGGCTAACAAGGGCCACACTCCCCGCAGCCTCCGTGAACTGCGCCACCGCCGCGGCATGTCGGCGCGTGCCCGCACCCCCGTGGCTCGTCGGCAGCCTGCCTGGCGCCCCCTCGACCTGCTAGCGGCCTGCCCGGCGCCACCGCGCCCAGTCGGCGGGTTTCCAGACCCCTGTCGGTGGCTTTCCTGGCCCAACAGCATGCTTCTCGTGCCCCGGCGTGTTGTCCTAGCGCGCTGCCTAGCACCCCGATGCCCTGCCCAGTGTACGGGCGGCCTACTGATGACCAGCCAGCCTTCCCGTGCCCCGCGCGGCCTGCCTACTGGCATCCCGACCACTGGACTCCCGAGCCGACCCGCGGCTTCCCTTGCAGTGTCGCTGGCCAAACCGGCCCAGTCTCTTGGGATGAGTTACCGAGCCACATACGTGGTGACTACCAGGCCGAAACTCCCTCGCAGTCCACTGGGCCAGGCCCAGCGGCCCGGTTCAAAACCTAGTGGGCTGACCAGCCCAATGGGCCTGGTCAGACCCATCGAGTCTGACCGGGTCGACCCAGACTGGGTCAGACTAGACCCGGACCTATTACTGACCCATTACCTTCTTGGGCCATATCTTAGGCACCAGACATCAGTTTGACAAACCATTAGTGGATCTGGTATTATTGGAGTATTACCGTCCCTTTGAGTATGCCCCACTAGAGTTCGGGGTATATTTGAGTCATGGTCAGGTTGGTTCATACACAAATCCAACCAGGCCCCAGGACTAAAATGTTAATGACTCACAGATGGGGCGTCCGATTGATGTGTCTTCTGTTGCGTTGAGACCCCTATAACATGGCGGTACTTTGAGATACATCTAGGTGAGACATCGAGACACTTGGAGTATCGACTAGTAGCTCATGGAGCAGATCCATTAGGTGATGAGCATATAGAGTGCGGAAACCCAGTAGTTATAGACCTAACGATTGGTAGACTGATTCGACTTGGAGAGACTCGACTAGCCCAGTGGTTAGAGCGCCCGGTATTTAGTGGCAGTCCAATGATGGACGAAGCGCCTGGTAGTTGGCAGAATACCCACAGTACTCAATAGGAGGGGTACCATTGTAGGATATTACGGGGAGCTCCCTCTATTTTTCAGTAGACCCATAGTGAACAGAGCACCTGGTAGTTGGAAGTAGACCTGCGGTACTCGACAAGAGGTTTGTCACGACCCGTCCTCGGGGCCCGTGCCGTGACTACCCCAAGCCCGCCTTCCATAGGCCAGGGGCTGGCGACTAGCACCAAAGGCGTAAAATCCTGATAACTGGAAAGTCATTGCCTTTATATAGAAAACAAGCACCACAGAGTACAAGCGGAAGTAAAACACTATGTACAAAAAGAAGAACTGAAAAGCAAAAAGGGGCCGGAAATACAAGACCAACTGTAAAGTACAACTCGAAAGGAAAAACAGCGACTGAAAAGTAAAGCTGCTACGCTGAGATGTCCACTGGAAATCCCACCTGAAGGGTGGGTACATATAGCTCCTCTGCTCCTCGGGTCCCGCCATCCGCTCCGAGTATATCCCGCCCAGTGGTCCACCTCCGGGTACCGCCTCGTCGTATAGTCCACCTCCAGGTACCGTCCAGTCCTCGAACACTCGGCCTCTGTCAGCACTGTCCGTCGTCTGCAACCAACACAACGAGGTGCGGGCATAGCCCGTGCAGGGGTGAGTATAACGATACTCAGTAGGGACCCCGAGACCCTCAAGGTCTCACTAAAACCAACAAGGATAACCACAAGAAGATCTCAACAGATAACTATACTTAGGTATATGCCCATACATATACCTAAGTTATCAAGTAACCCATCTCAATCATGAGGAAACACAAGGATTGTGAAAACGACGGATAACCACTACTCGGGTATATGCCCATACATATACCAAAGTTAGCAAGTGACCCATCTCAATCATGAGGAAACACAAAGGTCAAAAGTCTCAGCTCAAACCAGGATTTTCATTATCGAAACCGTAACTGCTGAAGAGCTCTGTCTCTAGAGTGTACAGTGGTCCTGTCACGACTCCGAGGCTGCCGCTCACTAACCTAGGACTGCTGAAGTACTCCTCCTGTCGAGTACTGCGGGTCTACTGCCAACTACCAGGCGCTCCGTCCGCTGAGGGTCTGCTGCCAAATACCGGGCGCTACCCAGATAGCCTACTGAGGTACTCCTCCTGTCGAGTACCGCGGGTCTGCTGCCAACTACCAGTCGCTCCGTCCGCCGTGGGTCTGCCGCCAAGTACCGGGCGCTCCGTCCACTGGGCTAGTCGACTCACTCCAAGTCGAGTCGGTCAAGCAGTCGTCAGGTCTCAGCCGGCTACACGGTCTCCGTACACTGCACGCTCGTCTCCGGGAGGGTCCGCTCCACGAGCTACTGGTCGATACTCCAAGTATCACAAAGTCCCACGAAGAAGTTTCTCAAAGGTCCGTCTCGTCACAGGGGTCTCAACGCAACAGACGGCGCGTCGATCGGACACCCGGTCTGTGAGTTATTAGCCTTTTCGTCCTAGGGGCCCGGTTGGTTTCGAGTGCGAACCAATCCCGGCCGTATCTCAACTGTACCCCGAACTCCCATAGGGTATACTCAAAGGGACCGTTACTCAACGTAACCACCAACGCCGCTGACGGCTCGTCAAGCGGACGTCCTGTCTGAAAGATATCAGCTTTCCCGTTCCAGGGGCCCGGTTGGATTTCGGGTACAATCCAACCCGGCCATACTCCGACTGTATCCAAAACTCGGGCGGAGTATGTCAAAAGTTCCGTCTCATCAAGAGGAAGTTAACGAAACAGACGGCGCGTCAATCGGACGCCCGGTCTGTGAGTTATTGGCCTTTTCGTCTCCGGGGCCCGGTTGGTTTTTAAAGCAAAACCAACCCGACCGTACTCCACCTGCGGCCAAACCTCGGGCAGAGTATGCCAAAAGATCCGCCTCATTAAGAGGAACGCAACGCGACTGACGGCGCGTCAATCGGACGTTCGTGGCTCGAGATATGAGCGTTTCCGCTCCGAAGGCCCGGTTGGTTCCGTGAACGAACCAACCCGGCCGAACACAAAGTAAACCGAAACCTTGAGTGCGATATATCGAAACGACCGTCTCGATCCAAGGATCGCGTTGCCGCAGACGGTTCGTCATTCGGAGGTCCGAGGCTCAAGTTATGTGCCAAAAACCAAATCAGGTTCGAAACGGGGGGTCCGGGTCCGGGCCGACCCGGCCCGACCCCCCCCCCCCCCCCCCGGGGCGGCGCGGCGGCGGCGCGGCGGCCGGCGGCGGTGGCGGCGGACGGCGGCGGCGGGCGGCGGCGGCGGGCCGCGGCGGCGGCGGCGGCGGGCCGCGCCGGCGGCGGCGGGCGCCGCACGGGGTGGTCACGCGGGGGGCTTGATTGCCCCCGCTGATTGATCAAGGCGGCACGGCTTTGAGCCGTGCCTTTGCCAAAAAAACGGCCCCCGCAAGTGGGGGCCGGCTGGACGAACCGGGGGGGCTTTGCCCCCCCCTCCTTTAATTGAACCGCCCCCCTCATTAAGAGGGGGGTTTGAAGAACCGGCCGGGGGTTTAATCCCCCGGTTTTATGACATCCGGCCGGCCCGCTGGCCGGCCGGTTTTTACCAACGGGACCGGAATTTCCGGTCCCGCCCTCGACTTCCGACGCCGGCGGCCCGGCCGCCGGTCTGCTCTTCCGCCGCGGCCCGGAACCGGCCGAGGTCTCCTCGTCCCGCCGCGGCCCGGAACCGGCCGCGGTGTTCGTCGTCCGGCGCGGTGCGACGGCACCGCGCCCCTCTCGCCGTGCCATGAATCCTTCCAACGCGGCGCGGCGGCGTCGCGTTTTTGAAGACTCTCCTCGGTGCAGCGCGACGGCGTTGCGTAAATTTAACGCACGGTAAACCGCGTTGTGCGACGGCACCACGCCACTTTGCTTCCATCGAAAGAATTAAACAAGAACGTTGGAGGGGGGTTCGGCCGTGTTCGTGCGGTCCGGCCCCCCTCGCGTTAATAATAATAACGCAACTTAAAGAAAAATTATGCCACACGTTAATCTTGCTAAAAGCACGATCAAGAATAAAAAGAGGAATCCAAAAGAAATTCGACAACCCCTACCTCGGGTTTAAGATTCAAAGGTTCGGCTACGCTCTGCGGAAGACGGCGTCGCGGAGGTCGGGTGTCGCGGTCGTCGTTCGTCAAATCCGTTGACGAAGAGTTATGCCCGAAGAGACACGTCGTTGGCGGATCTTCGATTGCCGACGAAGAAGGTTCGGGGAGGAAGGAAAGGTCCGAAGATACCGGGTCGCCGAGTCGATGATCCTTGACGAAGTGTTGTCGTTCTTCGTTGAGGATGAAGACGTTCTTCGTTCTTCGTCAGAGCTTGGAGATGAAGGGAAAGCTCTCCAAAGACAAACAAAGAACTCCAAATAAAATAAGACTACCTCTTATTTTATTAACACAACACAAAAGAATTTCAATGTTTGAAATTCAAAAAGGGGGTTAACTCTCTTAATTAACTCACTTATTTAATATACATGAATTGTATAATTAAATAGAAGTTAACTTGTCAAGACATTAAGAGGGAGAGTGGGGAGTTGAAAAGGTGGGGGGGTTCGTGTGGGCCCCACCACACTTAATCCTCCCAAGGGAGGTTAAGTGGGTGTGGGTCCCACTTCCAACCTCCTTTGATAGGTTTTTAAATAAGTTAAAATAAAATTTGTCTTTACACGAATTTTATTTAACTTAACTGAAAAACCCCAAAACGTAACTTTCAACCCGCAACAAACGCAACTCCCAAAAAGGTCTCATTAAGCGAATATCGGCGCTGCGAGTTCATCGGTGCCCTCGGATTTCAATTCCGAGCACCAGATCAAAAGTTAGGAATTCCCGCTCGTTCGTTCACTGAACGTACCCGAGCCCAAACTTCGGAAACTAATTCCGGGCACTCCGGGCCTCGGAATCAGGTGCCGTCTGAAACCGCGCTCTTGTAAAATTCTAAAGAAAATTAAGAAAAAATTTTCCTTGAATTTTACGGGTCTTTACAAGGTTTACCATAGAAGTCCAAGGTTAGAGAGAAGCGCCTTGGAGTCAGGATAGGCCCATTGTACTTGATAGAGGAGGAGTTCTCTAGCAGTCGTGGTTTCTATAATGAAAATACTTGTTTGAGCTGTGTCAATGACCTTTGTGTTTTCCTCATGATTGAGATGGGTTACTTGATAACATAAGTATATGTGTGTGAATATACTTAATTAATGGTTATCCGTTGAAATCATACTTTTTAGTGTATCCTTGTTGGATTTTGGGAGACCTTGAGGTTCTCGGGGCCCTACTAAGTATCATTGTACTCACCCCTGCACGGGCTATGCATGCACCTCATTGTGTTGGATGCAAATGATGAACAACGCTGATAGAGGCCGAGGGAGCTAGGACTAAACGGTACACGGAGGAGGACCTTACGACGTATCGGCACACGGTGGATTCTGACGGACGTGGTGTGCTATGGAGGCCATCTGTACCTACCCTTAAGGTAGGAACCCCAGAGGATGACCCAAGAGCTTCTAGACTCCTTCCAGCTATTTGTCTTTTAGTGGAACATCTTTTTTCTTTCCCTTTTACTTCACAGTTAGGATTGTATTTTGTTCCCTTTTCCTTTCAGTACACTTGTTATACTGATTTTACTTAGTGTTTTCTTTTTCTAGTACTCTGGTTGTGTGAGTTTACGTTTTATAAAGGAGATTCCTTTCATGTTTTAGGGATTCACTCCATTGGTGCTAGTCTCCAGCACCTTTCCTATGGAAGGTGGGCTTGGGGTAGTCACGATACAGGCCCCGGGGGTCTGGTCGTGACAAAAAATTAAGTTAAATGTATTATATTTTATTATTTATGATGGTTTTAAATATTTTATTGTTTTTAATAGATTCCATTTCTATAAGTGGAGGAAATTATATTTAAATAAGTGCACAATAAGCAACCAAAACCTATTTTAGGGAACATGGAACATTAATCATTGAACATAATTTAAATACATTCATTTCCTTGTAAAATAAAAAAATGTTAAAATATTATATTTAATTTTTAAAATATAATTTTCATTAAATTCATTAATGATTATAGATTAATTTATAATATTATTATAAAAACACATTATGTGCATAAAAATACTATTTACAAAAATGTTTTTAATTCCAATAAAAATAACGTATAACAAAAACAAGTACAGTGATGATTAATATATAATTAATTATAATATTTATAATTATAGGTTAATTAGGTTACTTTAATATTAAATTTAAAACATATTTTGACTTTTAATTGGAAAGAAATGAAATATTTTACCAGTTTTAGTTTTTCCATGTTTATTGGGAAATTAATATTGTCAGAAAAACAACAAAACATTATCCCAATGATACTTAAGAAAGGATAATTAAAAAGTATATTTATTTACTCAAATAAAAATTATAAATATGGTATAAATAAATTATAAATATTTAGTCCAAGAAATGTGATAAAAGCATTTTTTTCATGAAAACATATCTTTGAATTAGAATATTACATCATTGGGAATGATATACTTATTTATTATGAATTATTCAATATATTTGTATTATCTAAAACATATATAAATATTTTTCATTATTTGGATACTAATATTCGTACATATAAAAATAAAATATTTTTAATAATATATTTATATATTATTGATCATATAGACTAGAGGTTACATTTATGGTAATATATACAATAACATAAGTTAATTTTAAATGAAATACATATAAAATAATGTGGTTTTACACAGTCCATCTAAAAATTAAATTTATAATAATACAAATTGCCAATAATAATATTTTCAATAAAATCATTAACATAAAAAATACAATTTTTATATAATATAATAATAATTTTTACTCGATAACAAAATCGTCACGGTGGGGAATTAATGCTCTTAGAAAACATATGAGATTGAATATACCAGAAACCAATAATTGATAAAAAAATTATAGTATAGAGGATAAGTTTTTTTAAATTATTATCATACCATTTTGTAGTTGTGATAAGATATTTTATCACTAATTCCATATGTTTAGAATATTGTAGATACCAATAATCCTTCTTTGAACACAGATTGGGGAATCAATTTTCATAATTACCAAACTCTATGTTTTTTAAGAATTGATGTGTGGATGGTGTATTATTAGTGAATATAATAACCAGAATTTATATGGAGAAAAACATCATCTATTATCAATAATAATTACCGTTGTGGAAAATCCTTCAAGACATGAAACAATTTTATGTTCCTTTGATACATTTCATTCGGTCTTTAATTTCATTTTTAATGAATTATAATATATTTTTCCTTATAATATTCTTCACATAATATCATATAAAACTCTACCCTTCTAATACTTTTTGTCTCTAATAATTTTAAATGCTAATGTTGTTAATTATAACTCAATATAGGTTGGTGGTAATGAACAAATTATTTCAAACAAAATTTTCAATCCAAATTGTTTTCTCAATCGGATCAACAATATATTTTCCATCATATTCTTATTTAAATTTGTTTATGTGTGATCCTGTCATTATATTAATAATGAATATTGATGATAAAAATAGGTAGTTTTAAAACCAAATAAAACATAAATTTTTTAATTAACAAGAAAGAATCTTAAATGACATCATTCCCATCACATAAAAATTTATTTGTTTCAATATATGTTCTTCATTTTATAAAACTTGATATGTTATCATAAAATAAGATAATGAATTCAAAATTTCTTTAATAATTAACAATAAAGGGAATGGGTATAACAAAAACATATCCCTAGGGATTTTCCATCCATGTGTGTCATCTTAGGCCCACTTATCATGAACCTAGTGAAGATCTATTTGATTGTCAACCCAGAATTTTTTGGGTGGTTACCTCTAGTTTTATTTATTCCACTACTACATCCACATTCCAGTAATAACACAGGGATTTAATTATAATGAAAACTACATACTCATACACTTTCAATTTTTTTATACTTTAACTGTTATATTGACTTATCCCTTGTGTTTTTACGAATTTCCCCTTATCATAATCTCTAAATATAAAACATTTAATCCTACGAAAATAAAAAAAATCCCACATTGATACAAACTAATTCTCCCTAAAACCACATTCCCAAATATTTTTATAAAATTAATTTTTAAATACTAAATTAAAAAAAATACAAAAAAATCTTTATTCAATTATATTTCCTTAAGTTAAAAATTATATTTCACAAATATCCACACAATCAAAATAACATAACATTCATTTTCAATAATGACTAGCTCTATAAAAAATTATAATATGATACTTATGAAAATTTCTCCACAATCAAAGCTTAGTATACCACATTCTATACTCGATATAGTTTATAATCATCATTATACCCACTGTAAAAAAACATAACAATTTAGTGACATCAAATATATCTAACCTACTCTTTATTAAACACATAAACATGATTTATTGCATAAAATTTCACATAATACCACAATGAGGATAGAGATGTCTAGTGTCATGGGAAATTAAGAACATTACATGAAACCATAAGATATAAAATACAACATTTTTATTGAAAATTTATTTTACATTACCACAACATTCCATCATACTTTTCATTTCATGGGATAACTTGGGGACATGCATAAGAAAAGTGTAACCTATAAATCCCATTAATGTATTAGACCATAAATCACATGAATAATATTGTACATGTTATAAAAAAGTCATATAAATGGATAAAAAAATAAGAATGAATAGAAAACTTTGATATATCATGATTATTATAACATAGAAACGTGTCAACAATATTTAACATGACATTAGCATGAGCCAAGGTTCATTGAACATGAAGAATGAGTAAACCCTCATTGTGCATGAATTATTATGATAAACCCATGAATTCAGTTGAATTAGTATTAGAAAATCATTATTGCACATGGTTTACAATGATACTATTCTTTACCCATTGCATTGGAGTGCTATCAAGTCACACCCTTTATCAACATTTCAGATCATGCATAAGTGTGCCACATGGATCACACAATAAGGATTCATTAAAAACCATATTTTATTTCATGAATATGAGATGTGTAATAAATAAATATAAGTCATCAATAAAAAAGTACATGTTTATAATGGTTAATATCGTTAATAGAGATATGGGTAAGTTATTCACTTAAACGATGATTTTTCAATGGGGATTTTGTTGTAACTTCGGCAGCATAACGATGTCGTATAGAAATCGTAAAATGAGTTTTTGAGAGAGAAATTGGTATTTAATTATTTATACATGAAATAGACACTATTAGGTTCATCTAACATTATATCCCAAAAATATTTTTGGGAATTTAGATGCATTATATAAAATAATTTCATGAATTTAATTGAGAAGAGATAAATTCATTACGAAGTTTTGGCATGGAAACGAGAGTACATGGTAGGAAATAATGAGCGATAAAGAGCGATATCATCATTAAAAACTAATTAGGGTAGGATCAGGGAGTTTTGAAACCATAACCCAACAGTTTTCATTGAAAAGAAATGTGTATAATTACATAATGAAATTTGGACAAAAATGAGAAATGAAGAAATCCCTTACATGGAAATGTGAATCCAAAGGCTTATGAGAGTCCCCAGAGAGGGTTTTTGGGAGATTGGGGACCCTTGAGAGGATTCTAGTGAGATGATTCTATCAGATGATCAATTGAAAAATGTTTTTAGTGAAGAGAAGTCGGAGCTAGGCTGGGATTATATAGGAAAAGAGAGGGGAATTCCTTAATATTTCACAAACGTAGGTTTTAGAATCAATATAATTAAATATTTAAAACCACAAACCATCGAAGATTTTTTACCATGGTTGAATTCAAATAGGATTGTATGATAATTATTTCAATATGCCAATGGCCTAACTTATTTAAATATTATTCTTTCATATGTGGAGGTGAGTCACACTCTCAAGGGAATCATTTTAAAATGAAAAAACATTTTTTATGTTTTGGAATGCCCACCAAGCCATCATAAAATTAATCAAAAAAATAAAAATCACATTATTTTCGTTTAAAAACATATATTGTACAAAAAATCCTGTTATAGTATTTTATTAAAAAACTATTGGGTCTTTATGATGTCATAAAAAACATTATATATTTAAACGATATTTAATTTTTTTACACAAAAATTCGACTATCGCATGAAATTATATAAAATTTACTATTAGAATATTTTGATGTCTTGAATCCAAAAATGATATTAATTTTATCTAAATAATTTTATAAATATGTCAATTTCTATTTTTAAAATGAAAATCTACATTTATTAAAAATCCATGGGTTATCAAGAAAAGAGTTTTCAAACAATAATAAAAATTACAATTGTATTCCTAAAAATTATAATATAGTTTATATTTAATAAAAAGTAATTTAGATATAATATTTTATTAATATATTATTTTACTCCAAAATTCATTAATTCATCAAAATATATTTTTTAATTGAATTTAAATGTTAACTAAAAATACAATTTGTGCTCAAAAAACATTTAAAAAGGAACAATAATAAAATGATTGTATATTATTAACACAAAATATTTCCCATAATCATAGTGATATTATCTTGTTACCTATCCTCCTATTACACCTACTATATTCCTAATGGTAAATTGTGGGATGGTAATAGACTCTTGGGGCGACTCATATAATATCACTCAGGTGGTAATTTCTATTTACATAAACTTCTCTCGTATGAGGTTCTATTCAAACATAACATGTTGAAGTTTAGATTGGGCTTGGTCAATAGTGAATCCTAGTGATACTACCTCCTTTTCAATCTTCAATAAATGGTCTTCAAATGGAGAAATTCTAATGGATGAGGCCATCACTTCCTTTACCTGAGTAAATTGGATTTTATAAGGCCCTATATTTATACTTATCATGTTATCACTATTCAAGGAACATATTATTATTTTTAAAAATTCATTAAAGTAATTTAAAATCAAAAAACACAAAACCAAGTTATTTCATATGTTTTATGTAACCATTTTACATAATAATATATTTATTTAAATCTATTGTAATATTCAATAATAAAATTTTGGGTCGTTACAATCTTTCCTCCTTATGAAATTTCACCCTAAATCTTTTTCCCAACACTAAAATAGTTGAGAGTATCTCTAAATCATCATTATCTCGGATTCCCATGTTTCCTCTTTGAAGTTGTGGTTTCACCACAACACCGTGATTAGGGGCACTACCTTATATCATATAACTTCTTCCCTAAAATATACGAACATCACTGAATTCTCTTCAAAAGAGGGTTCATTTTATATTGGTACCAACTCTGGATTGATTACATGTGATTGGTATGGTTTTTACTTCCCCAAGAGTGATTTATGGAATAATTCATGTACTTGATACAGGATTGGTGGGAGTGTTAGTCGATAATCCATTTCTCCAATGTGATAGAGGATCTCAAAAGGTCCCATACACCTTGGACTATGTTTTACCTTATTCCCAATTCTCATAACTCTCTTATATAATGATATGAAAAGTAATATCGTGTCCCTAACATCAAACTCTAGGTCTCATTGATTATTATCAACATAGCTGTTTTCTAGACTGTGAGCAGTTTTAATGTGTTGTCGGATAGTCTTAACCTTCTCCACCATTTCTTCAAACATTTCTGGACCTAGGAGTTTTGTCTCCCAAACATCATCCCAACATGCTAGGGTTTTTCAACTCTTCCCATAAAGGGCTTCACAATGATACATTTTGATGCTTGAGTGGAAAATGTTGTTGTAAAAGAACTCAACTAGAGGAAGATGTTTATCCCATTCTCCTTTGATATCTATTGAGTATTCTACAAACATGTCCTCAAGTGTTTGGACAGTCCACTTAGGTTGGCCATCCTTTTGAGGGTGATAATTCATACTGATAATCATATATTTATTTAGAGAATGTTTCAGACTCTTTCAGAACATAGAGGTAAATTTTGGATTTTGATCGGATACAATAGAGAGTGGTACTCTGTGTATCCTTACCACTTCTCTGATGTATATCCATGCTAGTTTATCCCATGAGAAATCATCTCGAATTAAAATCAAGTGTGCAGACTTTGTAAGATGTTCCACAAAAAACAAAATAGAATTGTTTACTTTGGATGCTTTCAGAAGACTAATGACATAGTTCATAGTGATGTTATACCATTTCCATGTTGTTATTGGTAATGGATGAATCATTCCCTTAGGTTTACGTATCTCAACCTTCACTTGATGACTTACCATGAACTATGATTTATTCTTATTGATCACCTTCTTCTTTTTATCCCACAAATAATGATCTTGGATATCTCTATACATCCTTGTGTTTCCTAGGTGAATGGAGAAATTTCAACTATGTGCATCATGTAAAATATATTTTTAATAATCTAGAATTTATGGAACACATAGTCTTGACCCAAATCTCACAATTCCTTCTTCATTAACATTGATCTCCAAATATTTCCCTTTTCTAATAGTTTCCACTATTTTCTAAATTCATGCATCATCAATTTGGGCATCCTTTAACATTTCCAAAATGAATGGTTGATAAATAATTTGAGATATGATTGATGATTTTCCATTATTTATGATTCCTGTGTCCATATTCTTTATATATAAGAAGATTGGACACTTTTCCATTCTCATCAATGATTGAATCGACGATTCCTTTCTACTGAGAGCATCTGCCAAATTTTTCACATTCCCCGGATGGTAATTAATTGATTATTTATAGTTTTCATCAGCTCTATAAATCTTCATTGGAACATATTCATCTCTTTGTCTGGGAATATATATTTGAGGATTTTGTGATTAATATATATTTCACACTTCTCCCCAAATAGATAATTTTAAAAAACTTCTAAATAGAAGATCACTTCATCCTACTCTATATCATTTGTTGGATAGTTTTTCTCATGAACAATTAATTTCCCTAAAGCATATTAAATTAATTTTTCACTTTTCATCTCACACATCTTAGGCCCTTCTTCGAATCATTACTAAATACCACAAAAATTTCGCCACATGTGGTAGTGTGAGCATATGTGTAGTGATATGCCTCATTTTAAACTCCTCGAAGCTATCTTATCATTCATCACTCCCTGAATACTTAACTACCATATGATTTAGATTGGTAAGAGGGTTTGACAATCCTGAGAAATTACTCACCAATCATCAATAATATCTAGCTAACCAAAAGATTCTATAGATATTTGTGCTAGATGTTAGACACGGTCATCCCTATATTGCATTTGTCGTCCAGGGATCCACAGATATCTAATTTGTTTTTATGATATGTTCCAAGAATGATACCTCCTTCAATCAAAAGACACACTTTCTATAATTTTCATAGGAATTTTCCATTCGCAAGGTCTCTAGTGTAATACTGAAATGAGCCTCATACACATACATGGTTTAAAGTATATTATAATATTGTCTTTAAAGACACCAAAACATTTTATAGGTAATTTCTAAAGACTCTATTCATCATGTTCATGATGATTGTTGGAGCATTAGTGTGGCCAAAAATAATTACAATGAATTCATATTTCTCATACATTATATGAAATATATTCTTTAGATATCCTCCTCATCCACCCTTACTTTCTATTATCCCAACCACAGATCAACCATAGAGATTTAATGTTCTCTGTATAGTTGATCAAAAAAGCCATTAATTCATGGTTGATGATACTTGTTCCTTATCATGATTTTTTTGAGATCATGATAATCAATGAAAATGCGCATTAACCCACCATTCTTCCCGATGAATAGGACTGGTGGACCTCTTGGTGAAGCACCTGGATGTATAAACACTTTATCCGGGTTCTCTTGTAGTTGTTTCTTCTTCTCCTAAACCTACACAATATCCATTCTATACAGAGTCATGGATATTGGAAAATCCCCAGTAGTATGATCAATTGAGAATTCATCATCTATTCTATAAGGAATACAATGAAATTTATCGAGAAACAATTTAGCGAATTCCCTCACAATAGGTATGTCTTCAAGGATGGTGGATTCTTTATATTCCTTCATCTGAGAAAGATACACATACTCATAGTCTGTAATATCCATATTTGAGATGAGGGTGATAAAGAAGATCAATACCACTCTTTTCACTTTTACATAATTGGGGGTTGATTCACCATATGGAGAGTTATTTCCCATTGATGGAAATTTATATTCAATCTATAGAGGAAATTCCAATAAAGGCCATGAATTGCATCAAATTACACCATATGGTGTATGAAGAGGTTCTCCAGAAAGTTCAATCCACAAATTCTGACAGGGGAAGAGTTATATTCATGGGATAAAATGATTTCCCTATTAACCATTCTCACTAAAATCATTACTTCAATGATTTTTGGTGGTGTTAGGATTGTTATACTAAACATTTGGTATATAATAGAATCATAGATCAAGAATCAAAAAGTATGTTCACTACTCTTGAATGAATAACTAGAATACGTGTCACCACTTCATTATCGAAGTTCTCTTCGGTGGAAGTGAGGGAAAAATCACACCAATTTGTCCATGGAGGTTTTTAGTTGCCTCTGAAAACCATTGGATTAGGGAACTGGTTTTCAATGTTCTTTGGTTCTTTGCAGTTGAAGTAATGAACAATGTGTTGAGGGTTGAATGGAGTGTTCCTCATCTCTGTCATAATAACTTGTTTTTTTTGTCAGCATTTAATGGCCAGGTGACCTTTTCTTAGTCACCTAAATCATTTCCCTGTCCCCTTTATGCAATTTCTAGGGGTGCTTCTTACTACACCATTGGTAAGTGGGGTGCTGGAATTTTATATTACCATTGTATTTTTCTATCAGACTACTAGATTTAATTCAAAATTCTTTCTTATTATCCCCATGATACCCTTGAGATTCTATGATTTCTATTTTGACTATTAGGGCACATCATACAATTTTCTCATTGCTATCAATGTCACAAATATCAAGGGATTTCAGTTGGATATGTTTTATCCCATTAAATAAGTGGCCAACTTTGAATTCTAGGGTATTGAAAAAGCCACATGCATATATTTCAATGCATAGGAATTTTCCGTCATACACTCAAATGGATTCGTCGTCTACCTACTTGATAACAAGGAAGTCCATTTTCATCTTATGTTAGAGGGTGTTCGGAAAATATTTATTGATTTTTTTTGGAAATCCTTCCATTCCAATGGCTCAATAATTTCCTCATGCTTCATATTTATTATTAATATCCACCATTGATCAGCTTCACACTCCTTCAGATAATTATCTAGAAGAAACCTTTCTTGTTTGGAACATTGAAGGATGGAGATTAACTTTTTAATTATTTTGATCGATTGTTTGTCGATTGAGAGATCAAATGATAAGTTAAATCTAAGAGGCCTTTGTCTCATAAAGCTATTGATTGTGTCATGTCCATTCATGGAGGGGGGGGGGGGGGGGTTGGATGTTTCACATGACCCATGTTACTATTCCAAACATGAGTTAAATGAGTGAGTATCATGAAAAAGATTGTGATTCCCGCTCCCATCATATCGGGCATCTCAATAAAATAGTCTTTACATTGATATTCACATCGATTGTTAGCCTGAGTTCTAATATCACTGGCCATGGAAAGGAATAAAATTAATGTTATGATAAAAAATAGAGGGGAATCCATTTAAAAAAGGTATAACTTATAAATTACATTTATTTCCTTAAAATATGAATTTATAGGCTTAAATATATTTTATCCATGATCAACTTCGCAACATACAGTCTTAGGAGAAATTTATTATTCCCATAATAATGGTTTATACTAAAATTATGAATATAACAAAAAATATCCCATAGTATTTTCCTAACCAAGAGTGCAAAAAGTTATGTTGTCATGCACCTTTTCACGTTCGAGTCTAGTTCAAAGCATTTTTTCTAGTTTTACCCCTAGATACAAATGTACCGAAGCCAACTCTACTTATACGTATCCATACAAGGATGCATTTGATTTATTAATCACTTACTATATAATCGCTAATGTTTAGAGATATTTTTATTATACATAGTCTTATCTATAAGTAATTCACTATGGTTTTCTAATCCTAATAAAAAAAATAACAAATTATATCATATGATACCTACTACAACAACCCCACAATATATTATAGACATAAAATTGATTTATAATATAAACATTCACTTAATAAAACTTTGAGGATATGGTTTTCTAGTGTATTGAGAAATTATGAACATTACCTAATAACATATTAAATAAAATACAACATTTTTATTAAAAACATCTTTTACATGACAACAAAATTCCACTGTACTTATCGTTGAATGTGATAACTTGAGAACATGCATAAGAAAAGGGGCAGCTATAAAGCATTGTAAAGGAGTAAACATGGAATAACCTAAATAATATAGTACATTTTAGGAAATATTCAGGTCAACAAAGTATAACAGAAACATGAACATGGTGTCATGATATAGCATGATTATCATAACATGGAAATGTGGAAACAACATTTAACATGATATTAGCATGATCCAAGGCTCATTGCACATGAAGCATGAGTAAACCCTCAATGAAAATGAACTAGGATGAGTAAAACCTCATTTCAATTTAATTATTAATTTAATACCCCCGTTTCCAATTGTATATGATGATATTAATCCTTACCAAATGCATTAGAGTGCTATCAGGTCACACCCTTTAAAACATTTCATTTCATGCACAAATGTGTCACATTGATCATGCATCATTGTTTCATTATACATAATAATTTATTACAAGAATAATAGATTTTTAATACATAAATTAATTTCCTCAATTAATATTTACGTGGTCATATAAGTGAATACCCTTAATATAGTAATTGGTATGTTATTCACTTACCCGATTATTTGGGAATGGGAAATTTTGGTGTATCTTCGGCAACATAACGACGTAAAATAGAAAATAGAAAATTGTTTTTTGAGAGGGAAAGAGGTATATAATAATTTATGAATTTAATTTATATTATGGGGTCCTAGAGCTTAATATACCAACATATTTAAAGCATTTTAGATGAATAATATAAAATAATTTATTGAATGTAAATGACAATAAGGAAATTCCTTATAAAATTTGGGCATTGTAACGGGTGTACATGGGAGGAATTAATGAAGGAAAAAGAGTAATATAATCATTCACACATAAAGAGGTATGTATGGAGGAGGTGAGAGATAATACTATAACATTTTTAGTTGAAAATAAAAGTGTATAACAGAATAATGAAATTTTGAAAAAATGAGAAAGGATGAAATCTCTAACGTGGAAGTGTGATCCCAAAGTCATTAGGGAGGATTGAGAGAGGAGTAATTGGAGCTTGGGGTGACTTGGGAGGATTATAGAGAGATAAAGGTAGATTTTGGACTAGTTATAATGGTTTTGAGTAAAGATAAGTGGGATCAGAGTGGGTTTATATAGGAAAGGTGAGGGGAATTCATTAATATTTCACACACATAGGTTTTGGAATCAATATAATTAAATATTTAAAACCAAAAAACATCCCATGTAATAATCCTATGGTTTATTAAAAAGGGGAGTGTAAAAATCTATTTTATATGTAAAATTTCCAAACATATTAAAATATTAAGCTTTATTATGTGGAGATGGGTTACACTATTAAGGAAATTATTTTAAAATGATAAATATTTTATATGTCTTTGAGGCTCTACTAAGGAATCCAAAAATTAATAAGAAAAATAAAAAATCATATAATTTTATATGAAAAATATATATTATCCTAGAATACCTTTTATTGTATTTTATTACTTCACTATTGGGTCATTATGATGTCATAAAACACTGTATATATTTAAACAATATTTAATGTTTACCCAAAAACCGTCAATCTTAGAAAATTATCAAAACTTCACTGTCAGATAGTTTCGACATCCTATATATACAAATTATATTCATTTTATCAAAATAATTTTACAAATATTTGAATTTCTATTTTTAAAATAAAAACAGAAATCTATTAAAAATTCATGGGTTTTGATAAAAACAGTTTTCAAACCATAAGAAAAATTACAATTGAATTCCTAAAAATTATACCAAAATTTATATTTACTAAAAATTAATTTTGTAAGATTATTTTATTAACATATTATTTAATTCAAAAAATCCATCAATTTATCAAAATAGATTTCTTGATTGAATTTAAATTTTATAAAAAAAATATTATTTGTGATTTAAAAAAACATTTACAAGGTAACAATAATAAAATTAATATGTATTCATTATAAAAAATAATGAACATAATCATAGTTCAAACATAATGTTTCAAAACTCGTTATAACACCTGAATAAGTCCTGAGGGAAGCTGTGTGTTGGTGGAAGACTCTTGGGGTTGCTCAGATTACATCTCTCGGGTGGTAATCTGTATTAACATCCACTTCTCCCATAGACGGTTCCATTCAAGCCTAATGTGTTGAAGCTCAGCTTAGGCTTGGTTAAGAGAGAAGCCCAATTACTCTAAAACCTTTTTGAGTTCCAAAAAATGGGATTCATATAGTGAAATTCTACTCGATGAGGCCATCGATTTTGTGTGAGTAAATAGGATTTGTTAAATCCCTATATTTATACTAATCATGTGATCACAATTCAATGGCCATTTTAGCAATAGTAAACAATTATAATTTTTTTTAATATCCAAAAACATAAAACCAAAAAAAAATTCATATGTTTTATATAGCTATTTTACCTAATAATACATTTAATTAGATTAAAATGAATTTTAATTAATAAAAGTTTGGGTCATTTCATCAAATGAACAGTAAGGTAAAAACACTTCATCATGTCATGAAGTGGTAGATGAAAATAATATAAGAATACATAATTATAAGATAAATATATTATTAAAATGATTATTAAACAATATTTTTTAAATAGGATTTGATATAATGAAATGTACTATCAAATGAACAAACATATACCTTAGATAGAACGACTAAGAAAATAATCTTCAGGAGTGGAGTAAAATGGAAAACATATAAAATAGAAGTATAACACATTAGTGTACATATAAATCATAACATAGTGGATAAAGTATCAAAAAAATTACCATTGTGGATCAAGAAACACTACTTTATTCCATTGGCGGATCATGCATCATTACCTATTTCCCAAAGAGGATTATGAATCGCATCCTATTTCCCTACTTAAATAAGATATCACAAAGTACATCCCATGGTGGATCAAGTGTACATATTAGTTTCCCTTTTTATATCACTATTAACTACCAGTTTATCTTAGCGTATATCATATATACCAATTTACCTTGGTGGATCAAGAATCACTACCTATTCCCCCAGGTTGATCAGGTATCACTATCATTTTCCCTTTGTAGATCGATCATCATTAATCATTATAGTTTACTATATAATGAGAGATAATGAAATAACCAATGAATAAGACAGTTTAATTTGAATATCCTTTCACATAATAATCATCCACGCATATATCTTCCATTAGAACAAAAAAAATTCATTCATTAAACATCAATTAAAAAACTCAATTAAAAGATTTGGGTTTCCTGAAAAAATATCATAGAACATTCCATTGTCCATTAATTGATTTATTTTCCTTGATATCTTAGAAATATCCTCAGGGAATCATAATTAGATGTATTTAAATTGATAAAGACAATAAATAACATTTTATGATCATTAGGAAAATCATTAAAAAATGAGAGTAAATGCCAATATCCAATTCTTGACAACACTTTAAAAATTAATTATTTAATAAGTAATAATTTTTCTTCATTAAAATTATCTTTAGTAAAAAATTTAAAGATATCATTTAAAAAAATTAAAATATAATGATTATTTAGAAAATATTATTTGAGATGGCTTATAAATTGTTAATAATTCTTCCATAAAACAAAAGATTTTAGAATCACTTCAAAGTCAAAAGAATTCATTTTCATAAATAAAATGTTTTCAAGTAGAAAAAATGATTTTTTCCATTTCATTTGTAAATAATCATTATTAGAAATATTTAAAAAAAAAATGAAACACCATAGAGAAGAACGCTCACACATTAAAAGAATCCATAAAGGTTTTAGAAACATTTTTATCCTGCCTCTAAATGCTGAAGTAATGGGTCACATAACAAACGAACATTTAAAAACAATAAGTGATTGTAAAAAAAATTACATTTAAAATTTATAATCAAAATTGTGTACATGATAAATATTTTATGGTGTTTATATGAAATTTATAGTGGTTGATAAAATATAAAACCATGAATGTAAAAATTATTTTTCAAATTTTAAAAATACAGTCATTTAAAGCCAGATCATAAAAAGGGATAATAAAAAATCTTTTTAACTGATGAAAATAAGAATTTAAAGGCCAAAAAAATTATCAAACAATTGGTTTTATAAGAATAAATTAGAAAATATTGAGTAATAGAAAAAATAAATATGAAAAACAAAGAGAATACATAAGAATGTGGATAATTATCCATAATAGTGTGATTATTTTATGGTGATGAAATTAATTAAGGAGGGAGATTTGATAAAAAAAGTTACATTTTCTAGTGAATAATATAGAAATTTAAATATGAAATATTTGTTTGTACTAATCCAATCATAGATGTATGAATAATAAAATGTAACATTATAACTCCTATAAAGGGGGTTCGAGTAATCAAAAATCCATACATCATCGTTATAATTTTACTTTAGAACCCATGAAATGTATAACATGATATTGATTTTAAATAACTTATATTTATTATAATTATTTTTAAATATAAATATATTGGAAATATATACACCAAAAAAAGAATAGAAGTTGTGAATACACATCATATCTCAATCAAGAAAATTTTAGAAACAAAAACCCTTACATATATTTATGCTTAGTTGAAACACGACAAGCCCAAATTTAAAAAAAATTGATATCATAATAATATATCTAATAAAATTATTAATTATTATAAACTTTTATAATCATTATATATTTACAATTATTTTAAATTTATCAGTTAGTTATGTTATATTTTCATCATCAGATGATATATGCTTCCATTATTATTTAGTAATATTTTCATAATAGTGGTGTCAGTTCGTATATATATATATATATATATATTTAATATCCATAATTTTGATATAATTAAAGAAATTATAATATATTTTATATAATTATTTAAAATTCTACAATTTTAATTAATTATTTATAGTTATGATTTGTGAAAAAGAAGTTGGTGTGGAGTTTTTTTTGTAACTTATAATAAAAATAATGTGGTGTAACGATTATAAGTTAAATATTAATATAAAACATTAATTACCATGAAACCATAATTATTTTCTCATTAATTAATAATAACACATTCATTTACCTTTATGTAGATATCCATGGTATAACTTTTTGGTATGGTTTATTTAGGTGGCCAAATCAACCAAAACCTGAACAAGTAATAATCTACAAATGAGTATGGTTTAGAAAGTGAATATGAATTTAAAAATATCAATATTATAGAATTATTATTATAATTTTTTGGTTTATTATTATTATTTTTATAGATATTTATTAATAATGAAATAATCATATGAAAAAATTGTCAATTGGTGGAGGTCATAATTTGCACATACGTAAAATTGACATATTCATTTTTAATAGACTAGGAAGAAGAAATAAAATAGATTATTAATAAAAACATTAATAATGTTATAAATATAATATTAATACATTATATGGTCATTTATAACCATAAATATAAGACAGTGATGAAAAATCAAGCCCACCATTTATGGAGTATGAAATCTACCTATACGCATGACAACGACATAATTTTTAATATGGTTGTGAATAAAGGAATAAAATGGGACAACCATTAGTAAAATATTGTATCATAATATTTTAAATACATATTTTTCTAGTTCTTTTAATTATATAATATTTTTTAATAGGTAGTAGAATCATTAATGTAAAAATGAAATAAAAATGAGTAATTGAGAATGTCACCTTAGTCATTAGAATATCTCCAATGGTAAATGGATTCTGGATTAGTGGGATAGTATTTTTAGAATAACAAAAAAACATGTAATTGGATTTGAGGATTTAGGAGTAATTTGGCTAGATTTTATTTGAATCTTATTGGATTGGGATGGGAATAGAAGTATGGTCGTTGTGGATCCTTTTATATGGGAGAGGAGTGGAATTTTTGTAATATAAAAAATGTAATATAAGTATTCAAATGTAAAATAGATTCAATAATATAGAATAATTAAGTGGGAAATGGTTAGTGTTGACCGTGACTCCATCACATATTTCCACGAAGGTTTCTAACATGTTTTTAAAAATTTATTAAGTAATTTACAATTAGAATTTTCACTTTTACCATTTCTTTAAATAAGGAAACTACTTTCTACCATGGTATTATAATTTTGAAAAATAAATAAATATAGATAATTATTAAATAATTTGGAACTAATGACTAAAACTATTAAATATATGACAAATTTTTTTTAAAATAAATTTATATAAATATTAGACCATGTAATGTGAAAAAAACCCATTTTAAAATTAAATCTATTTTAACTGTAAAAATAATTTTGAGGATAATATTTTAAATATTTTTGATTTAAATAAAATTAATAAGTATATTATTTTCAAAAAAAGACTCATATTTATTAAAAATATGTCTAAATAATATCCTGACTTATGATTTCATAATTAATGAAAATGAATAAAAAATGGTATCTTTATTTGGATAAAACATTTATTATATGTAATGATGTGTAACATGGGTCTTTAAAATATATAATAGCTATTAATATATTATTTTACTGAATTATATATTATTTATTTGACTTTTATTTTTATTTTTTTAATTTATACTTACTTTTTGATATTTTTGAAAACACTATAGTTTTAGTAAAATTTTATTTTTCATTATTCCTCTAAAAATGAATTATTTCAATAAAATCCCACAAATTCATATAAATTTAATTTTTTTAGGTTAAATGCCATTTTTTTATTTCACCATAATAAAATTATAAAAATTATATACATATCATTTAATGGAAAATACATAATATAAAGAAGTTCAATTTTATAGAAAAATAAACTTTTAATCATTATATATTTTTAATATTATTTAATATCAATTTTGAAAAATATTTATTTTAATATATTATTTTGAAATATTAGTTATTATCATAATAATAATTTAAATTATATAAAATTTAGTTACTGTTTAAAATAAAAATCACATTAAAAAAATATTTCGTAAAAAACAATCATTTTAAACATTTAATAGTTTTAGTCATATTTTATTCATTATATATCATGTAAACTAGGAATTTATTCAATAAATAAATCATTATTCAAAAATTAACAGCTATATGAGTGGAAATTAGAAATAATTTTCTTATTATGAATCATTTTTGTAAATTTTTATTAACATGATTCTTTATAAATATTTTAGATTTTATTGTTGAGGATTCATATAATATTTCATTATTTTAAAATTGAATTTGATGATTCAATATATTTTGGTTCTACATGTGAAGGAGGTTATTCAATATAGTATTCGATTAATGGAAAATATAAATTACAATCTTGGGGAATTACAACATTTATCATGATTATAATCATGAATCTTTGAACTTTTTATCAAATTCATTATTATCATTAATATTTATATATATGGAATTTATTATTTTGAAACATGATACACATGTTAATTATTTCTTATATAGGGATGATATTAACTCATTAAACACTCTCTCATTAGATTTAATATTAATCTTCACTTATAATTTAAATGATGAAAAAATTTACATATGTTAACATCATTGAAGGTGAAATTGAGAATATCCAATCCATGTTTAGGAAGATATGGAACTGTCCCCTCTCTCCTCGTGTGAAACCATCATTTATTAAACATGCTAACACCCATTTTGTTGAATAAATTTATATTATCTATAAAAATTCTCAATCATAACGTATAATCAATATGAATCAACTTCGATCCTTGATAATAACGTCACGTTAAAAACAAATCATGTTCCTTATTAAAGAAAATAACGTCGGAGGGGATTAATCATTATGATAATGAAGAATAAAATATATGAAATAAAAATATGTCCTTAACCATTATAATAATATATATAAAATATTAATGTATAGATTTATTATTTATCATCATTTTTTCTCCTCATGTAAATCCAAGTATGGATTTTGTGTGAAACATTATTACACACCTCAAAACTATTCAATTTCTCTAATGAATTCCCATTTGAATAATTGGTTTCTAACAAAACATTATATCACTACATTCTAATATATTATAAATACTTTTGTAAATATTAAAAATAATGATGTGATAATAAAGATTGTAGTTTAAATAAATGTGAAACTCAAATCCAATAATTCAATAGAGAAAATATCATAATAAAAGTATAAATATATATTAAAATCAAATAATTTACTAAAAATAAATCATGAATATGTCACAATATAATGGATTTTCAAATGAAATAGTTTTTTGATCTACCATTTCTGTTGGAATCTAACATAAATAATTACTGTAAGAACAAAATATTTTATGGCTTAAATCACTATGTATTAAACAATATAAAAAATATTATCCCCTAAATATTATTACATAAATTCCATGACATTGTTCTAAATAATAAATTATAGTATTATTACCAACCATCCATGAATATCCATGAACCCATATCTACTTCTTAAAACCTGCAAAAACCATGACCATGTATTCATTAATTACATTTCATAATGTTGGATAGTATCATATCTAAAAAATGTAATCAATTCATAACCAAATTTAATCACCTTATAGAATTTTTATATATGAACAGTAGAACATAACTTTTGAATATTATTCCCTGATTAATAGCTCATCATGGCATAATATTTGAATAATAAAAATCATTACATTCATTACATTTAGAAATATTTGATTATTATTTTTGTCATATATATATATATATGTGTGTGTGTGAGTGGGTGTGTTTTTTTTATAATATAGAATATGAGAAAATATCAGAACACATGAATAAATTTAGCAGGGAAACTATCCATAGAATGATCATTTTATAAGACTTAATTATGTACAAAATCCTTACGTAGAACACTATTTTTATAGTAATCCAACACTTCGTGTAATGATCAACACTGTATTGACATTATCTAAGTTGAGATCATATCAAATCCACCCATTTAAAATTTTATTCAAGAGAAATATCCAATAAATAGGGGTTATTTTATCTTCCAACTATAATTAACAAAAACCATAAAGACTATCATTCGGCTATAAATAACTATTTTTCTCCTAAATAATCCAAAATAGAAGTTAAATTTTATAAAAAATAGTGTTCCATCCATGTAACTTATAGGTACACACCATTATATAAATACTTTTATTTCCATCATACAAAAAATAAATTTATACAAAAATATCATATTTCATTATCCCAAACTCACGAGTCTCACCCAAAAATGAACCCAATAGTCATATCCCTCGAGACACATTTCAAGGAATATGTGAATTATGGTTCTGAATTCCAGAAATACCCCACATTACAAACATATATTGATCCCAAACTATAGACCATTTTTATTTTTCTTAAAAAAATAAAATTGGAAAATATTCCCACGATATTTTCATCATAGGTAAAGCTCTTATATCAACAAATGAGTGTTAAAACATTTTCATGTTAGATTACCATGGTAGATTTCACTCATCGCACTTTTCAAACTCACTAAAATCTCCACACTCACATATCAGAGACCTTAAAAGACCTTATCAACATCATAACTCAATATATCTAATATGTATGAAACCCTTTCCATATCTCCCCATTGTCCCCCAAAACAATAATGTGTACTTTTCCCATTACCTAATTTCCCAAGAACCATCAATTTACATTTTTAATTCATTCCTCCAAAACATGAATTGACAATTTTTTTCCAATTATGATTATAATTTTACCCACAAATTGTTTATATGAATAAATTAAAGTAGATTAAAAATATTGTTTTCATAAAATGGACCTTTGTGAATCCTTAATCTAGGGTTTCTAATTTTATAAAACTATCACTATAGAAGGTAGTCTTTATATGGAACTACCCATTAGAATAATGCGATTTTTACCATAAACTAGTGATTGGATTCAATGTCACTTTTCAACATAAATTCATTCCTCAATGGTTATTTATATATGATCTATCTATTAAACTATTTTCAACACATTATATATTTATCTCATTGTTACTTGAATCTTCAATCAAAAACCAAAATAGACAATAAAATCACCTTCCATGATTTTAAATAAAACATGACTAAAAAGAAATTATTACCATATGAAATTACCAAATTATTAACAATCCATACTCACTTTATAATCTATAAAACATAAGTAATAGTATTGATAGTCATGCTAGAAATATAAACACTTGATATGTCATAAGTTCTTTTATCTCATATCACACTATCACACATAACTTTTATGTTGAGTGAACCCACCCTATCTTGCCTCTATTTTTATATAGTACCTTCCAAAACCCAATATGCATGACTCATATGGTATAAAAAATACCCAATTTCATTCATCCATTATTAGAGAGAAACAAAAAATCCATGGACGATATCAATATAATCTATTATATTCTCTATCTCAGTCAAACTCTAAATAAGAAGGAATCCAACGCCACACAACCTTGCAACCATATAATAGACTCTTATAATCATGATTTCTGTCTCACTATTAGTATTCTCATAAACCTAATCAAGCATGATAGACATTAATATTATCTGATATTTCATACAGAAAAAAATATCATAAAGTGTTATATATGATTTTATCGAAATAAAATACCCAAAGGAAACACACATTATTTACACAAACCACTCAATAGTCTAATAATAAATTATGTTTCCCATTCCCTTATTAAACTAAACTCTTTCACCACACATCCAATCTTAGTCTATACACAATATTTCCCATTCTTCCACAATACTATAAAGAGAACACATAATTCCATTTTTACACTCTCTAGGAAAATCCGAAAAACCACATGTGCATACACACAATCATCATAATGATATTACGTCTAAAAACATTATAATATTGTTTAGTTAATTAAATTACTAGTTATATTTTAATATTAAAAACAATAAGCAGTTTAATGATTAATTTTAATTAAAAAATCACTAATTTTCTAAAAAACATTGTCAAATTTTTTTTGGAAAAATTTTATACCCAACACCCTTTTCAAAGATTTACTTTTCTTGTCAAATACAGTTTTATTCATGTCATGTAAAAATACATGTAAAACCTGATTCTTAAACACAACACCTCTATCCACATCAAGAAAATATTATAGTAAAAAACATGTAAATATCATACTTATATAAATAAAACTAAATTATAATTGAGAAACTAATAAAATTTTATCCCATTAAATCGGTAAATGGTATTACTATCATAAATGTGCTTCCCATGAACATATAAAACTAATTTATAAGATTCCAATATACTATATCAATTTACTAGTCTATAATAAGTTTATCACCCAATAATTATTTTCTAATATAATATGTAATATGATATACCATGTATAACTAAACAATACCTATGTTAGGAAACTATTGAACTAAATAATGTATCTCTAGATATTTATGGTCATCATCAGGTAGCAAGAGTCTGGTCCATACAATGAGAATTCTATTCTAATAACATTATATTAACATAATAAATTAATAACAAATAGTATTAAAAAATATCATAATAAAAAAATATGTACTTATAGATGAAGGGAAAAAGTAATAAAAAAATATAGTCTAAATAATAAAATCAACCTATGAAATGTATTATAGTTATATTATAATAACAAAATAAGTGGATTAATAGTACTCATAAACAGATATAAATATAGAAAAAAATATAGACTACTCCAATGAAAATTATGTATTTTGAATTACATTAAAACCAAATAATATTGTGGAAATATTCTATAATAATATCACTCATCATTGAAACATTTCTTTAACATGAGGGTCAACAATGAGGCAACATGTCCATTGGGGAGAAACTAATGGTTGTGAGTACAAAACACAGTATGTTACCATGAATTAGGATAATAAAATCTAAAACTATACTTATATATAAGTGAATTCCCAAAATGATTAAAACATATAACATCCATCATGAAATTCATTATTTAATCCATCATAATAAAAAGAATGCACGAATGATGCATGACCCTACCTACTTTACCTTGTGCTGGTGAATTATTATAGTCCTAAAAACTCATATAAATACAGTTCATTTGAATAACAAAAAATAAAATATTCCATCTAGTAAAAAGGTATCCCTAATTTATATATAAGTCAAACCATGTCATAATAAAATAATTCTTCTCCATTATATATGATAATCTGATCATGTCATTGACTATTAGTGGTACATTGGACTACATGCTAGTATAACCATGCTAAATAATTAAAATGGAATCTTGATATACATTTTGGAAAAACCATGACACTATGTAAGAATGGTTCTCTAGATTGAATATCATTTTGACATTTCCACAAACAGCTATTGGGTCCCCCATGTAGATTCCGGTTGAAAATTCCATAGCATTTAATGAATCATTGATCTACATGTAGATCTAGCAACACTAAGGCCTCTAAAACCACACCATATAAGTCTAAAACCATCACATTATGTTTATAATAGTCAATATATATATATACCTAAAATCATGTTTCCCTACTCATAGTCCTTAGTAGTGAACCAATTAATATCTAGTGTCTCATACCACAATGTACATGAGGAACCCTTAGAATTATTGATTATTTTTATTAGTTTTTTCAACAATATCTATATATTGCTAGGGGTTATTAATAATTTATTTGATTAATTAAATTGGTTGAATATTTTTAATGATAAATGGAGTTTTGGAATTGAGGCCAGAAGGTTACCATGATAATTGACATGAATCTATTGTAAAATCATGGGAAACATAATATTTAATCTTAATTTTCACTGTGTATATTGGATTAGAATTTATGATATCCAAAGTTAATATTGATTTTTTTATATAGGGATATCTAAAGTTTTATATTTGAGTAAATATGCCCTATAAAATATTTTTTAGAGAAAATTACGTTATTTTAGAATTAGTCAGGGATTTGGAAGATTAAAATGGTTCTATATAAGATTAAAGTGTGAATTTTTAAGATTGTGCCTAATTAAATGGAATATATATAAGATTAACCTAATTCTATATAAGAATTAGTCAAAGGATTAAAATTTAATGTAAAATTAAAAACACATTCTTATAATATTAAATAGAGTATGCGAATAAAGATGTTGATCTCACTGATGGATATGTAATGATAATTATTTATTATGTGTGAATAATGTATTTGAAAACACTAATTATTTTGGGGATTTAAAATATGATAATTGATTATATTCATATGAAATCATTTTGATGATATATTTTTCTATAATATTCATAAATTATGAATCAACACAATAATTCATGGGGAAAATTATTTTATATGAAATTAATTTAGGAATATTTCTTCATGAGGTATGAATCCATGCCATAATGGAGTTGATGATGAAATTATCTCTAAAATTTTCATGGGTTTTAGGAATACTTTTTTTCTAAGAAATTGATATAGAAATTCAATGGAATGGTAGATTAAAAACATAATGTAGTTGGAGATTCAATTTTACATTATAATTTGCGCATGTGAACCGACATTCTATCATAGAAAAATATAATAATTTTTTTATGTATATCCATATAAAGAATGGTAAGATTTTTTGGAGTCTTAAATGATATGTTTTTAGGACATCATATAGTGATAACTCAATTTATTTAAATAAAAACTATTTTAAACCCATTTTTGATGTTCATATTAAGAATATTTTAGGAAATAATATTTGAAAAAAGATAAAAGGGATATATCAAGGTAGTCTATTTTATAAGTGTTTCCAAATTAATATATTAGAAACATCACCAAGATAAAATTCCATAAAATGAATGACGGTTTACTCTATAAAACAATGCTAACAAATCAATGAATGAATGTTGAAATTTTTTTAATTAAATATCTAGAATCTAAGACTATAAATCTAATCATTTGGATGTTGAATTCTATAAATATAGAGGGATTGCAAATTAATTTTTATGATTCCTAAGGCCAATGATAATATATTACATTGGGAATTTGTTATATAGTTATTAGAGATTATATTTTTAATCTAGTTTGGATTGTCAATTGATAAACAAATGGATCCATTATAATTAAACATTTGGTGATAACTAAAAATTGAAAATAGTAATGGTTAATGATGGTATTTTCCTGTAATATAATCTATTTATCTAACTAATGACACATCTATTTATTAGAATCTACTAAAACAAAAAAATATACCTTTTCACTCAAATCAATGTTAAACCTCTTAAAAAATTTGTGTGCATTATTTATCTTTCTAATTGATAGTTCATACATTTGAGGGTGTGTTTAAAAGATAGGTGGATCTATGAATTAATATGTCATAAAATGATTATATCATAAAAATGAAATTAGAAAAGTGAGTAGGAATAATTCATCCCCTTGTTTTAAGTGTTAAATTATCACATCCTAGTTTCATAATGTTTAATTAAATAAATATATATTTCTTTTAAAATATCAAATATTTGATAAATAATAGATATAAAATCATAATTGAATCTTCTACATAAGCTTACCTATATTTCATTGAAACAAAATTCATCGATGAAATAATAGGATGATTAATTATATTATATCTCAAATAATTAAATTTGTTAATGTTTACCACATTTTGTTGAATCCAATTGAGAAATGGTTTCCCATGTGAAATGTTTATAAAATGATCCTTGAAGATGTCATGAGGGAATAAATTTAAATAATAATTTATTTTTCCTAGAAAATGTTTCAATTGGTCATTAGAATTTAAAAAGATATTAAATGTTGAATTAGTTTTATATTTTATTATGGTAATGGTAATATCATGGAATATATATTTTAGATCATGAAAAAATGCTCAAAATTTTCAAAATGACTAATGATAATTCTATTTATTAATTCCATGAAAAAGTTAATGATAATTATAGCTACCTTATGGTTATTGGAGACAACGTGACTGATTGCGTATTTTTCAATAAAATAATATTAAATATCCCTAAATTATTCATTAAAGATATTAATACTTTTTATGATAGAGAAGAGTTTTATTTCGATGCAATAAAAAATATAATTATTTATTATAAAATTATAAAATAATGCACTAAAAAAATCAATGAGGATATGGATATAGAATTCAAATCCATAAAAACGAAATTATCATAGAAGAAATAGAAGAAATGTATAATGATTTTAATGATTTTGATTAAAATGATGAAGACTGTTAGAGAATAAATTATCTTATTCCCATGAGAATTGAGAATATAAAGGGTAAAGAATACAAATTTAAGCTCCAACATAAATAGTCAGGATTTGTGGATACATAAAAATTTAAATTTTCCATAAAAAATGGGTGGAGAGTATGAGGATAATGAATAATAACATAATTATTAAAATAATAGATATAGTAGTAGCTCTAAATAAATAATAACAAATGCTGATTGAAATAAAATTCTCAGAAGTGGAAAAAAAGACACATGCAGGGAAAATAAGTGGTTGACTTCTCCACTTCATGTATTCCGTTAGAATAATAAATTATTAAATGATTTAGATACATTATATATCATGTTCAAAACATAAATAAAACTCAGTAAGTGATAAATAATATAAGGATACCTACGATGAATATATTTGGAGATTTGATCATGGCACGTCTCATGATAAAAACAATGAAAAAAAATTAATAATATTGTTGAAGAAAAATTATGAAAGGAATATCCAAAGAGATGGTGATTTACCCATGAAATAAGTTTATAGAATCACATATGGAAAACATCCTAGTATAAGATTTTTAGAATAATATATTTTATAATTTTATTAATGAAATATATACTAAAATAGAATAATAGTACAAAAGTAATTATTATTGTATAAATGTCAATAAAACATCTAAAAATATATAGCATAATAATGAAATAATCTTATTAAAATAAAGACTAATACTAGTTAGGTTTTTTAGAATTCTTCATAAATAATTGTATTGATATACGCTCATGAAAAACTTAATAAAATTAAATCTATTTATAAAAAAAATAATGTTCAAAATCCAATATTAGAAATGTTTGGATTAATAAAATTCAAGAAAAAAATACTCCATTATCAAGGATATTTGATAATATTCTAATAAAGTACATGAAATTAATAAAAAGGATAAAATAATCCAAAAATGCACATGAAAAAAAATATTTTTACTAATAGACTTATAATTTTTATGGAAGATAATGATTTAAATTAGAATCGTTTTGATATAGATTTTATGTTAATATACACCATTTCATTTATCATATCATGTTATTTACATAGATTTACTGAATTAATTTACTTTGCGGGATAAATTTTGATAGGTTGAGATTAAATCATTATGAGAAGAATGATGTGAAACAATAACCACAATGTGTGCCCATGTAAAAAAGAATTCAATTTTAAATAAAATGTGGAATATTAGACTAATAATTTCATTGATCCAAAAAAATAAAGTCCCACACCTCTAGAATAATATATAATATTAGATTTTATGTAATACAAAAATTAGAAAAGGGAGGGAAGAAACTTCTTATGAAGGTGGATCTTAAATCATACAAATGAAACAATCCATGGAATTTAATTATTAGGTTTCCATCCCATATAACTAGAGACAATATAGTAATATAATAATATATAATATTATGATATAAGATCATTTAATTAAATGGTAGTTATATAATGATCAAGTAAGTAAGTATAGTTAATATTATAGATTATGTTTTGTAAATCACATATGCATTATTTTTTGACACAATAATATATAATATGATGATTCATAGACAACATTGTGTTGATCATAATCAGGTTGTTTTCATAATGAATTTTTATATCATCATGTTCTTAAAGTATAAAGGATCTATATGTATTTGTAAAACAACCGATGGGTATATATTATAAATTATAAATTCAATACAATATTTTAATTTGTGTTGAATTTATGGGAACAAAATTTCCATAAAACACATGTACATATATATAATAGGAGTATTATAAATATCATAAAATTAAATCATCTGAGATACATACTACTATCAAATAGTAAAACTGATTTTATTTGGAAATCATTTCAAAATAATGAAATAGTAATGGTTGAAAAAAAATGGTGGGAATTAAATATATTTTTATTGATAAATTAATACATTTATAATTATATAGACAAAAGAATCATTACTCCAATAAATTTAATTTTGATTTCACAAAAAATATTGATGATATTTATAGGATAAGTAATTTTATGTCCATGAGTCACAAGTATATAGAAATTGAGATGTTAATGATTTTTAAAAGAAGCATAATGAATCATAAATGAGTTTTTATCAAGATACATTAAATCCATAATAAATTTTATTTCACAATTAATTCACTTTAATCCAATATTTCAGTGAATGGTATAAAATAACTATATAGTCCTCTTTATATAGCCCAAAATATGTGATAAAAAATGATAATAAGGTTAATGATAAGAGCCATTCTTATTGAATTCAATCCTTCAAAATTATTTTTGATAAGGGATATATCTATGGACATGAGAATTGTAATATATGTTTGTTGACACTGGAATCTAACAACCTTACCTAAGATAGTTTCTATTATTATAATCTCATTAATAATTAGGTCAAAAAAATTTGTAGCCTACGCTTAATGAATTTTGAGAATTTTTATTTGGGAAATATTGATTAAAAAAATAAGGAAAGGGATTTCATGGAATATATATATAATAGAAGTGTATTAGAATAATATGAAATGGTTACAAAAGTTGGTAGACTGTTATAATGTACCAATCAATAATTATATACCTAATTTTGTAGATACTCGTGATAATGATTTGAAAACATAGGAAATAGTTGACATGTATAATTTTATTAAAGTGAGTGAGAAAAAAGTTAATAATGAATCAACTATTGTTAATATTTAATAAGATTATACCAATGATGATATGGTTCTATAGGGAAAGAAACATTAATTTATTAGATGTTTCCAAATCATGTTTACCATAAAAATAAAATTTTAAATTAGAAAGAAATTATTAATTCCAGAAAAACTCTATTTTATTAACCCACAAATTTAGTATGCCAATTTGAACCATAATTTTTTTTATGTTTCTTGTGTGTAAATATTTGAAAAACATAGAATTAATAAATGTATCATATAGAAAATAATCACACATGGGATATTTTTCAAAGATTTAGAAAGAATAATTTCATCCGAACGAGGTTGCTCTTTATAAACAATCTCAATGATAAAGTTTATATTTTAATAAATAAGGACATATTGGTTTTCGAAAGTTGTTTTTTGATTGAAGGGGTTGATTTTGAATAATAATTCTTATCTATTATAATACATGAACCATATAGAATTATCTTAAAAATTTTAGAAGACAATAAATACAAAATTTCGAAAATGGATGTGAAGATCAAATTCAAAAATCGTGATCTTAAATAATAAACATTTATAGAGAAAAAAAATATTTACCCTTAATTACGATGATACAATGGTTTTTAGGTTGAAGAAATATTTTTATGGGTTGAAATAAGTTTGTAAATTCTGGTATTCCAAGATAAATACCTATTCTAAAGGGATCAATTTAATGACAGAGATTATGTGAATACAATATTTATGTGAAATCTTTGATCACATGTACTCGTATATCCATTATTTATGTCTATTACATAATATATTTCAGTGTAATAGTGTATTCCATTGATGATTTTTCAAAAAAATGATGTTTTGATTTAAAATTCCCCCAACTAAGTAAATGAGATTCATTCAAGGATAATAAGTTGTGCGGGAATATTATTATATTTTTTTCTCATGAAAATATTTCATAGAATTATTAATGAAATATGATACATATGACTCATGAGAAAGATACACACCCATGTTATTTTTTTTAAAGTAATGAAATGATGACATTGGAAAAAGTGTGAATCCAAATGAATTCATGAATTTGAGTTTAAGCCTTATTTATTTCATTTTATCCCGAACCAATATTTCTTAGTTAGTAACCTTATAAGAAAGATCAAAAATTCATCCCAAAGGAACAAAAATAAAGGATACTAAGAGTGTTCAATTATATAGAACTAGAGATTTAATTTATGCTATGAATTATATAAAACGAAAAAATTGATTTTGTTTGTTTATAATGATGTTGAATTGTTTGGATACTATAATCATATTAAGTAATCAGTATGTTGTATGATCTTTTTAGAAGACTATTTTTTGATTTGGGGTTAAAAGAAAAAAAAATTACTCACATTGAGCATTTCAGAGGACGATTATGTGTCTACTACACATAAATCACAATGATTTTTTGTATGCAGAGAAATTAAAACACATGAAATTTAGAGAAATGAATCTATTAAGTATTTCATATGATAAAAAACGTCTCAATGATATACATTTAAATTTAGTGTATTATTATAGATTTAAACATATTATAATATAATATAACATTATAAAATAAATGGTTTCCAATATATGGGTGGCGAGAATTTGTCACCATAAAGTGTCATATTATGGATAACGTCACCATGTTTATTCTAATGAAAATATTTAAAGAATAAATTATTAAAATTCTAGATCAGCCTTCTTCATTTCGTGATAAATTTTCAAATATATCAAATTGGTTTGACTTATATAGTCAAATGTAAATAAATATATAAAACTTTTACTTGAAATTTAGTTGTTTTACTCAATGTTTTATTACTGAAATAGGGAGAAATGAGTTAGTTGATTAAATGGGGTAAAATCAATTAAACAATCCAAAAACGTTTCTTATATTAGAGATAAAATTATCTCCAAAACATTAATATATAAAATAGTTTTATAATATTTATCTTTAACAAATTTAGTTATTTTATGATTTTTTAGAGTTTTGGTGTTGAAAAAAATAATGCGAGAGATTGGAGGACCCTTAGGATGATTAAAATCATAGTATAATTTTTTAAATACTTTAGAGGATAATTAAATGTTATTTTGAATGAATTTGAGATTAATTAATGTACTTATGTATGTATAAAGGTAATTGGATTTGTCTATATTATAGGTATGTCAATTTCTTGGTGAGTTTCATTGATGATCATGTAAAATAATGAACTATGAAATATTAGGTTTTATTTTTCATTGGGTATGCAGTAGTAAACTTTGGTGCTTGTAAGATTAGTCCTTAACCTTTTCAATGTATATATGATTTACAATATTTTAATGTATGATTAAATCAATGCAACATGAAAAAACAATATTTCAAACTGAGAAAATATCAAAATATATCGGAGCTATAAAATAGTAAATGTATCAATATATGAGTAAAGTAAGATCATTGACATGAAGGTAAGACTAAATATAACCTAAATAACAGTAGATTAATTTTTTTTCACGTTAAATTAATTAATTTAATGGATATATGGTATTAATAAGAAAATAATGTAATATTTAATATAGTTTAGAAAACAATAGGTTGATCTCACCATTGCTTATGTAGAAAAACTTATTTTCTACATAAAATAATCGAAATGAGAAATAATATTTTTTGTTAGGATTTCAAGGCTATAAATTTAAAAAATTTATTTGAGTTTATTTTTAATATAAATGATGTTATGTTATTTTTAAAAAATTAATCATGATGATGATTTACAGAGATTATGATTCGAGAAGTGATTTTATAAGAAAACAACATCGTGAAGAATAAGGCTATAATTTGATGGTTCAGAGGTTGAGTTAATGTTTAAATTTTCATATTGTTCTATTCCATAACTACACATCTTGATAAATTACTATTGAATTGGAATGTGAGCATATATTGGAAACACTACATACTATGATTTTCATGATCAATTCTTATCAATGTGTTAGAACATGCTTTCCTACTTGACAAAATATAATTCTTGTTTTTTGAAAGTATAGAATAAAGAAGAAATTTGGAGTTTTCTAGAACTAAATGATAATTTTTATGATATATTTTTGTTATGATTATATAGTTTCAAATATGAATATTTTAAATCTATTAATGAAGATCAATGAATTGATATTTTATGAAATAAATTTCTCGGGTCCTGTAAGACTGATCTCGATGTAACATTTTTTACAAGATCTCTTTAATTAAATTATTTAATACGTTATACTATTGTAAAATTTAAAATTGTATAATTAATTAAATTATTAAATAATAAGAATAAATTAATGTAAAAAATGAAAAAATGGAATGCTATATAGAAATATTTCCAGAAACAAATTGATCATTTGAACATCAAATTGATTGCTGTAGAGGGAGGTCAAATTTATTTTGATGATTCTGAAGTCTTAAAGAGAATGTTTCATATTGGTGGTAAATAATCCAAATAGTAAGGAATATATTTTCAATTATATTTTGGATTTTCCTTTTTAAACTAAAGGGATCCAATATGAAAAACTAACAAGAGATAATGTTTACTGGAAAAAATTAATGGTTATTAACGACATGGTCCCTTCATGTAATCACTTTATCAAGTTATATATATATATATATTGTTCTTTACATCAAAAACATGTATGTGTTCATGTACATAAGTTTTTAGCATTGTAAAATCCAACACTCCTTTATACTATCATTTTATTTGAATATGGGTGAGAGATTGACTAAAAGATGAGTGGACTGGTAGTAATAAAGCCAAAATATTATTTCACAAATGTAAACTGTAAAATTAAGTAACACAGAAACAAACCCCATTAATAGTTTTATAATATCATCTCATTATAACATCAATACTCAAACTACCACTTTTTTATTCACTAACACATATCATGTGTCTAACTATTCCCTCAAATCATATGGATTTTGGTCCAACATTGCAATGATTATTATGATATATGATCATCTCTCATATGATCCAATGGGACATAGGCAATAAAACTCCATCCCCAAACCACTACACTCAATTTAATCCATGAAAAACAATCAACAAACATATCTATCTCGGATTTTTCATATAATATATCCAAGAAGGAACGAGCCTATATCTCATTCCATCGATTATGTCACCACAATGGTGAGTTGCGATATATTAGTAATATTCTGTTTCTATATACATAGTAAGGCCCTCGAAAAAAATCATTGGTTATTAACTCCAAATATTCACTAAGGTGACATCAATAATTATTAAAATCATATAGTAGTCAATATATTATACAAATATAATATGATATAATAAATATTATAAGGATTATTAATATACAAAAAATGGTATGTAATTATATCATGTTTAAGGGGATTTAAATTCAATAAAACAATGCCTCACCCCATCAAAATTATGACCCATTATATGAAACCATCACTGATCTATGAACTAAAATATTTTCTAATAGTGGAATAATGATGAAATCTATGAGTCCCTTCCAAGTCACTCCCAATATCTTAATCATAAGATACCCATTGGGTGTCTATCTGTAACATTTTTTATCTCTGAATGATCCTCAAACCCAGTATTAATTGATCTTTATAAAACCATTATGTTATACAAATATTTTCCAAAATTTATTTCATACCCATATTTAGGACATATTTACAATAGAATAGTAATCTGTGTTTTAATGAGGCTTTATAAGGGTAACCAATGCTTTATAATGGTTATATAAGAAAAGTATGATATTTCTATACATTGTGTAACAGAAATTTTAAATTTAGTAAGGGTAATTGCATTTTTCTATATGCTACATATGGGTTAGACTAACATGTGTAATGGTAACATTTTAATTTCAAATACGTGTTATGGTACCTAGGAGTTTTATAATGGTATTTCCAATTTATGGATGGGTTCCTCATGAATTTTTAAGGTTGCGTAATGGTAATTCTCTCATTTTGTAAGGGTAGCACCCTGTTTTCAATAGATGTGAAAGGGAAATCCATTGATTTTTAAATATGAATAGATTTATATTATACATAATGGTTATATTCATTTTCCGTACATAGTGTCTATAATCTACATAAGGGTTAAACCATGTTACCATTATAGAGTTCTCCTTTTGAAAAAAATATATATTATTAAACAATTTTTTCACTTCAACTCCCACAAAATGATCCTATAACATCTTTATAATGACTTTAAAATCATAAAATCATGGAAATAAATTTAAAAAGTTTTTTAATGTTAATGATTCTTATTATGGGTGGATTTAAATACACTAAAATATAAAATATAATAAATGTAAAATTAAAGGGAAATTTAATTTATTGGGTTTTAATTATATAAATCTATACACAAATTTCATTCTTAAAAATATATAACATTTTAGTACCTTAATTTTTGGGTAATACTTTTGATTATGAGCATCAAAAAAATTACATTTTTCATATATGGAGAAACATTCTACAAATAATAGGAGTTCTTAATCTAGTTTCTGGAGGTGTCAAAATTTACCCCTGTCATATCTAATATTGGGTACATATTTTTAAAAAGTTAAAAAAAGGTAAAATTTTGATAAAATATTTTAATATTCAGTTTTGGAATTTATCATTATATAGTGTTAAAAAAATTAATATTTACAATAATTATAATAAACATGAATTATTGAAAATAAGAATATGAAATAGTAATTCATATCTAATATTATTCTAGGTAGTGAATAATATTATCTTGTGTGGAATTATAATTATCTCAAGGAATAAATTGTTTACACATGATTTTGATCCATTCAATATTTTTTGATTTCATCCATGATATATAATCTATTATCACATGTGGTGTTATAAATATTTTCCAAATAAAATAATAAAATTGGTTATTGGAATCCTTGGTGAGAAGATTGAGAAGAAAAACACATAGATGAGGTTTTGGAGAAAATTCATTGAGAATCCCTGATGATATTTTTTAATGACATTAATGTAGATATTTATTTCACTTTTTTATATTTTTTAATAGTTATTTTTAGGAAACAATTTTAATGTTAGAATTAATGATATCCACTATTGATTATGATCACATTTGTGTGTGTGTGTACCTCGAGAGTATATTATATGACACTTATTTCCATAAGTATGTTCATAGAATATTTCCCCATGTTTTAACGTTATCAAAAGTATTTTTTGTTTATATATTTAATAATGTTGATATTATTTTCTTTCATGTGGGTTCTACGTAGTTATATGTCCCATTGGAGGTATTGTTTTTGGTTTCCAAACCAGGATGACCATCATGACATTTTTATCTATTATAGGGGGATTTTAATTGATTTTTGATGAAGGTCCTAATAAATGGGTAGGGATAAAATGATTTATCAGGGGTGTTTTGTGAAAAACTAAATCCCTATATGATTCTAAGTATCATATTACCCAATTCCTATTGGATATTGAGTAGCACTATAACATGATTCTCAGTGGATGATGAGAACATGACTCACTCGGTGCCAAGTGGATGTTTTGTACTACATACAAAAGATGTTGGCCAGTATGATTACAATCCTTATATATAGATATTTATTAATCTTGATATCTTTACATTCATTAAATTATGGATCCAACGAAATTATATAAGGGGATCACGGTGACATGGTTAGAACATGGTATCTTGGATTATGATTTTTTATTTTCTTCTGTATTTTTTATTGAAAAGACATGTCCACATAATAACATCGGTTAAGGATGGATTGGTGGAATATTTATAGGTTTTATTACTATTACACATCATGATCATCACATTGTGTGTGCACACTACATGAATAGCGATCCAAAAATGGGAAAGGGGACATTGATTGAAATTTCTGTCAAGGTGTATGTATTTAGAAGGGGTACAGTGGCAGAAAATATAGGATTACCACACTTTTATTTATTTATTTTTGTTTTTAAAATATAGTATATTCATGATTACTTCTTTGGGATCTCATTTGTTTATTTATTTCCTGAAATTTATGACATCATTTTATTTCCTCATGTTACATTAATTATTAATTAAAGAGTTAATTTTGTTTCTTCTGATATGAAATGATACTAAAGGTATAGTCAATCCATTGATAGACATTGAATCACCCTACTAGTTAGAATAATATTATAATGGAGAGACACTCAGGTAGTCATATCAAACACTGATTCAGACCTGCTGACTCCAAAAATGGAGTTATGAAATTGAATCAGAGGAAAATTTTATATTTTTCTTTTTGGACAAACTCGGGACATGGTAAAATGGGGATAGTTGTGTGGAACTTGGGTAGAGTAATTACACTATTTTTTATCCACCATATGTTTAACTATCATCCAAGTAACCATTAATGGAATTGTAGTTATTTTTTATGATATTTTATGAGTGTTCAAGAATCATGAATTGGAACATAGTTCAATATACCAAATATATATAAATATATATATACAATTTGTTGTAGTTTATATTAGTTTATTGATTTAATATGATGATGGAACAATATGTACATGAATCAGTATTATCAAATCATTCTGATATGTTTCATTTGTGTATATATGACCAGAATATCATGTGGGGATGATAACATGTGTAGTACTACGGTGGTTATACATTGAGTTGTGGGTGATCTACTTGGAAAACCATTGTATGATCCCATATTTTATCAATATCCATCATTTTGAATTTTGTTTTCCTTAAATTTTTTCATTATCATTATAGAATATACAACATCAATGTAGTCTTATCAGAATACATTCGAAGTGTTCTCATAATTCTTCTTCTTTGTAGGATATTATTTCTATGCCTTCAGAAGTATTGGAGTATAAAACTAACCCTTAACCATAATCAAAATTCCAGTTTATTCCTATTCATCTAGAAGTATTCCCTAATTTCATGTCATAGGTGTAGGTGTTGGGAATTTTGGTTGAATAATTCGTGACATTCAACTCTATCCTTCTTCATCCATCCAGGGCACAAGATGGACTCGATATGTTGAAAAATGGGTTGAAATCATCATGGGTATCTTTTAACTAGTATATAGAATGATGGATCCCCATGTCATTCTATGATAGATCTCATGTTGGGTACATAAAACATTTAGTGACCCCTTATGATTAAGTGTTATCTGATTTAATGAATCTAAAGTTACATTTTAAGGACTTAGAGATGAAACAATTTATCAGTTTGAGAACATCATCATGGAGAGAACCTATCTTTTTTTTAAATTAAAATGTTATTATTTCATTTAGCATTGATTATCAAAATATTACCCATGTAATGGTGAATAATATGTATACATTACCCTGACCAATGTTATTTTTGATCAATTATAGGTAGGATAGTGGTTCTCCATGATTGATCTTGGATTGGGATATCAATAATGGTATGACATAGAGGAGGAAATCCAAAATTATGGTTTTCATAGAATATATATGATGTAATGGTATCCAACTATTTCATTTGGATTGATCAATGTTTTTTCAATGTTCCTAGTACATAAAAACATGATCTTGTATTTTCACCTAGAATCATTCATCATGGAATTCAGTAGTGAAATATCCATCCACTCACTTCCACAAGTGAAACATGTAAAACATACTGAGATAATCTTAGGTATTCTTTAAGAACACCGTCATTAAATGAAATATCATATCGTATCATCAATTAGAAAGAGGTTATGTTCTTTAGAAATTTGGTTTCTAAGATAAGTATATTTGTGGACTCATAGAATATAGAAAAAGTGAGGTTATGGATATGTCCCATGAATGTGATTTATATTAATACATTCTAGGGTATAGTATGATACTAATGATGTTTTATCAAGGAGTTATTCCTTCTTCAGTACCTATGAATGTGATGAAAAATAAACAAGTAAGGATCCATATGATATATCCATTTTATGTGGAATTTCATGAGCTAGATAAAAGTTTTACTAGATCTCCAGTAATGTTAATTATAGATACTAGTATTAGACATGAATTATACTATAATTTATCATACATTGGTTTATAAGTAGTACTGATGTAGAATGATAAGGTAGTATCTTATGATTCTGGACAACTGTAACCCCATTAGAAGAACTACACCATCCTTAACCTATATATAGAAACCATTGTTCCTACTCCATTATGATGGAAAACACGATCAATTCGGGGAGAGGATTAATGTTTATAGTGACGATAGGAGACTATATTGAATCATCACATATTAACTCATTGACATGAGATTGAGGTACTAGGGGGACTATCTATAGTCTTTTGACTTCTATAAGGCATATACACCTAGGAAAGGTAAAATCATAGTATATTATCTCAGTCATAATATAAAGTTAGGCTTGGATCATGGTGGGGGGTTTCATGGGAGTAGTGGTGCTTGATGAGATTATTGGATGACTAGAGTAAGATTTTTTTGGTATTAAGGATAGAGGAATTATGATCCATTTTTGTTCACATCTTATCAAGCATACTTGGTTAAGACTGGATAGTACAGTGCTCTAGACTATGATGTGATATGTTAATAACTTGTTAGAGGTGACCTGATACCTGGTTTGCGGTTGGGCAATGATGATCTAATTCTTCAGAATGGAAGAATAGTAAACCATACATCTATCATAGAATATTTGGTGAGGTATTTATAAGCTATTATATTGTTGGACTATCCTTGTGTAAAATATATATACCATGAATTCAGGGGAAAAAATTTGGTTGCTCGGAATGAAGAATGACATCACTGGGAGTTCTTTTCTAATACATTGTCTTCTATAGGGAAAAATTTGATCACTAGTGTCCTTATGGTTTTCAAATGAAACATGTAGTACCAATTTTAATTGAAAAGAGAATCATAATTGAATTATTTATGGGTTTACCTTAGACTATGAAAAGTTATGACATTCTCTAGGTGATTATCAACTGGATAATGAATGGTATTCACTTCTTACTAATCTGAGAGACTCAGTCAGTAAAAGAAATGGGAATGATTTATTCACATTATATCGTAGACTTATATAAATATACCTTGAAAATATATTTTTTAGGTATCCACATATTATGATGTGCCTTTTCCAGGTCTTGAATAATTCCCCAGGGACAGAGCTATGATTTAGCATACTTCATCATCCTTAGACAAATAAGATGTGAGAGTAAAAAATCTCATACTTGAGGATATAATATGAGACTATTATATATACATTTGTAGAACATGGGGTGATCCCCTAAACCTTTTTGAGTTATATTACTACAATAATTACTCTATGTTCATAAAAATGACACTGATTGAGCCTATCTGTGGATGATCATGCCTCCCACCACTATGTTGGTTTGAGGTGGGTGACACAACTATATTTGGGTGAATTATGGTGTTAGTGACATCATTGACGGTGAAGCTGATCATGAATAGGATATAGACTAATTAGAATAACAATTAATCATATACATAATAAAGATGATGACATTGATAATTCATTGTTGGTGATCAGGTTTTATTAAAAGTATCAGTATAATTGGAGAATCGTTGTTTGTGGAATCTAGGTAAACTAAAATTATTATTAGGTAGACCCTTAGAGATCACTGAATGGATTTTTATAGTGGAATATCATATAGAAAATCCTATTTGTTATTTATGTTTGCATGACGTGTTCCACATTTCTCATATTTGGAGTTACACACATGATTGTTCACATGTTGTAGATTTCAAATATGTTGAGTTGGATCCAAATTCATCTAATAGAGAGATTTGGGTGAGGATCATTGACTGAAGTAATACATTCATTCAAGGAAATATAGTAAAACTATAATTTCATGGAAATTTTGTGAATTTTTTTTTAATTATATGGAATTAGTTCTAGACCAGGCACTCTGATGGAACCTGATTTTGAGGCCTAGTAAGATGGGAAAATAATGTTGAACTTTTTATATTTAATTTAAATAAACACGTGAGTGGGTTTTTCTAAAATTTTAACCAGTTCTTAGATAATAAATATGAGGGAACTGTTGAATTCAGAACTGTGTGATAGGTGTAGAGTGGACATATCCTCATCCAACAAGGGTCGATAAAAAGATAATTTTTGGCCCTTTAAGAAGAAAAAATTAATATAACATAAAAAGTTATTTTATTTTTTCCCCAAACATTCAGTAGTGGCACGACTAAGATATGGTGAAATGAAAAAGTGAAAATGATTCCCATTAAATGAAGCTCATTAATGGCTCATAAACATGTAGCATAAGGACACATTAAATGAAGCATAACAGATATGGTCATTCACAAATGAAACAACATACCAAAAATGCTACGATGTGTTTTCTTGTAATGTGTTAACGCACTAGAGAAATTATGATCAAAGGGTGGAATCTATTTAATAAACATACATTAAGACTTATCTCCAATGGATAATGATGAATGCAGGAGAATATCTAGCAACATTAACAAACCTCAATGAATGGAACCGATGTATGTTTAATTCAAATGGAAAATGAATCCATGCGGATAGATCACTTCAACGATGAGCTACAATAGGGTAGGGGTTTGGTTTTTTTTTTGTTTCCATATTCATTATTATAAAATGGAGAATGCGAATCAACCCATGAACTGGTTCATCCGTTGATCACTTGTTATTGTGGGTGGGTACTTTTCTTAGGTTTCTACACTAGGATTATTACTTATTTTTTTATTGAACATCAATCCCAAACCACCGCCTATTTCCACTCTAATATAGAGATGCAGTTCGACTTGAACAAGGCTGTACCCCCTCTGCCTTGTGTGTTCATCATGTAGAAACCTCCAAGTGATTAAAAGTTTCATTGGGGCCTTATTAGGAAGGGTGGAAACACACGGAGGCTGAAGGAACAAACGTTGAAAATTACAAGCCACTGGAGAAGTCACAGTATTTTATAGAAGATCTCTATGGTGCAGCATGATGGTGTGCCATAGGTGGACGCCGCCACCATCTTGGGATGATGGTTGGCGGCAAGGATGTGACCCGCAATCGCAGGGCACAACTCCTCATGGCACACAGTCCCCTAAAACCATGTGGAAAACCCGGGTAGTCAGGTTTTACCATCCAAGTGACAACGCACCCCGAACGTGCATCGTGTTAAGCTGGAGGATGAAACCGGCCACCACAACAGGCTGGACCCAGGCTAGGCTAGATCCTGGATGGGTCGGTTCAGAGTAGACCCGTACCCAATAAGCCCCTTATCAAAAAACGACTATAACATTCAAACCAAGCGTCTGACTGAAAAGTCATTTAATGAATTGGAACCCTAGAGATGAGGAATTTTTTTTATAAAAATCTAATGAGGATTTCAAATAAATTGAAATATGAAAAATGGATTGAGAACTGGTTATCCCTGAATCCAGCGCACTACGTACAAAGATCCAATGACTGAATGAGACCTGAAGACTATTGAAAGGTGACACTATGTGGATCGGCTATGATATCCTTGTGTGAACAGGTTACATGTGACCTAGAAGGCCCATTGTGGGGAGCAGCTCTTTGTGATCCAGCAAACCCCCGGTGCTCATCATTGATGAGTACCATATTAGTCAAAGGTTAATGGGATGTGGCTCTGTGTGACCCTACAGGCCCATGGTGGGGAGTGGCTCTATGTGACCCAGCATACTCATAATACTAAATGGGGAGGTGTACTCAAGCAGCACAAGGACATTAGTGATATAGATGAATGTATTACATTCCTTGCTCTAGATTATACCTGGTGTGTGATGAATTTCTTCACCATGAATCTTATTCATCATGCATTTTGGTTTTCTTATGGATTTCATTTTGTACGTTCCTTGTTGGTTAGGTATACATACTTAGTAATCTATTACTCACCCCTGTTTTGACATCGCATGCACGTATTGTTTCTGGTGGATATGAAATTGCAGAGGAATTGATGGACTAGGTCTAGGTGGTTACTAGTGAGATCAATCTATTAGAATGTGCTTCTAGGACTCTCAATAACTACTCTAAACATACCCAGAAGGTGGGGGTTTCAATGTACAACATTCCATTAGTCTTTTACTTTCTCTGGATGGAGTTATATTTTCTTAGGTTCATATTCTGGCCTATTTACGTTCCCTTCTACCATTACACTCGGTGGTTTTTTGGTAGCATACATGTTCTAATTTTTAGTTTTATATGGATGTGGATGTAAGTACATGTGTATAGTTATTCGGGAAAATGCAAACAAATTTCAGGTTGATTCCTTTGGAATTAATCGCTAACCCATTAACATTGGGAGGCAGGCGAGGTGGAGTCACGTTATGGGCCTCGGTGGAAGGTTATAAAAAAGGGGTATCATAGGTGGTCGGTTCAACCTCAAAGACTAAGATACTATTGTTTTCTATTTTGGAAGTAATGTTAAATGGTCATGTTTGAATTTTAGATTTTGGGAGTCTAGTTTTGGTGTGGCGGATAACATATCAATACACCAGGACATTGAATTATGCTTTTCAACACTATATATAAAAAAACGTATTTAATGGATCATATAGGAATTGAGTGTTCTATAATGATATTATTAAATTAGATTCATATCAATAGGTGCAATCTATTTATCTTGGTACATCATGATATATATAAGGATGCCTCTATACATACAGCTATCAACGATTCTGATGAATGACTATGAGGATAGACCACCTAGCATTGACGTTTCAGATCGGGGTCCAGTACTACAGATGGCCCCACTAGGTGGTGAAACAGTGTTACCACTACCCTTTGATCAGCAGTTATTGACTGTGTTACAGGTAGATGATTCACGCTGTCTCAGCTCATTTCACTAGTTCTATATATAGAGACCTCCCAGGTTCATTGGAGAGATAGATCCTCAGTTATTTAAGGACTGGTTGGATTTAGTTACTTGGATCTTCTACTTAGTGAGGAAAACACTCGACCAAAAGGTGATCATAGAGGCGATCCATCTTCATGTATTGATTGGAAGATGGTGGAGCCTGGAGAATTAGAATCTTGATGAGGCAACTCTATCATGTGCTGGCTTCAAGATGATAATTTGGGAGTCTTTCATCCCCACGACCTTGCACATTGTGTGTATATAGAAGGATATTCACCTATAAAAGGTCATCATATTAATTGATGAGAACTATTTATGGTTTACAAACCTCTCCTGCTACCCTATGGATATGGTGTGGGACACTTTCTTCAGGTCTTGGACCATTGATAAGGGACTCAGACAAGAGATCAGGGTGTGGATGATTTCTCTCAGCATCCCCACTCAGGCACAAGTGCTAGAACGAGCTCTAATGATAGAGAGAGTCCTGGTAGAGAATGCGCCAATGTTGAGTGCTACCATAGAGTGATAGGCGATAGAGTCTTATGTGGTGAGCAGGAGTTTATAGAAGCCGGGATCCAACTGAGTTAGTTCTTTCGGGGGACGAACCTAGGACTCAGGGTCTGTAGTGCGGGGCTCCCAATAAAAAGTGAATTAGTAGGGAGCTAGGTTGTTCTTCAGGTGAGGTAGTCAGGGAAACATGGCTTGTGATTTCCCGACCCACTGCACAGACGATTAACAGACAGTAGATGGACATCCAAGGTAGAGGAATAATATTGAGAGGGGAGGTCCACCAGGAGATGGACGTGGCAGGGGAGCATGCTAGCTAGTAGGGAGTGGAAGATAGTTCAAGGTACTATATCCACCACCCCCATGTGTTATACCATGACCTCATCAAGTAGGTGGACAGTGGGATCTCTCCTTCAGGCTATGGAGACCTATAACCATGGTGCCCCAGATATGATTTGGGGGACTATCTATGTTTTCTCCACCTTATATATAGTTTTTATATACATAGGTGTCAACGACTCATTCCTTTCCACATAAATTATTCAGATCTCAGTGATTCTAGTGGAGCCATCGGATCAATCCTTACGATTAGAGACTTGTATGGGAGGAGACTCGACAATTACACAGTGGTGACAGAAGTGTGAGCTTACACAAGGAGGTGAGAGATTTGACTCGGATCTCCAGTTAGGGGATTCGAGGCCTTATGACACTATCTTGGGTATGGACTGGTAATCTATATTCCTTGCTCAGATAGACTATATTTGGTGAAAATTTATGTATTTATATAAGGATAGTACTTGGTTGTTGTTCACTAGTTAGAAGTAAAATAGATTAGTGCATGATGGAAATTCTTAGAGGAGTGTGTTTCCCATCACTCACACGTTAACTTGCGTCACCCATTTTGCGGTGGATGAGAGGATTCGTCACTTTCCTATTGTTGTGGATGACTATGAGGATTTTTTCAATGAAGATGTTCTTAGACTACATCCACACAGAGAGGTAGACACCTATATTGATCTGTATCCCGATACAACAAGATATCTCCACTATCATATTAGATGGCTCCTGTAGAGCTTTGTGTGTGGAGGGCAGAGTTGGAGGAATTTCCAGAGAATAGGTTTTTGAGGCCTAACGTTTCACCATGCGTAGCCCCAGTGTTGTTTTCCATGAAGGAATACAAGGGTTTGTGGCTTTGTGTTGAATTTTGGTGCATAAATTGTCTGACCATGAAGAACAAGTATCAACTGCTAAGTATTGACGACCTCTTTCATCATCTGATGGGAGTGAGATCATTCTCAAAGCTTGAACTTATATCAAGCTATCATCAGCTTCGGGTACGACATAAGGATGTACTGAAGACTTCCTTTAGATGCTGGTATAACCACAATGAGTTTTTGGTGATGCAATTTGGTGTGACCAATTCCCTAGATGAGCTCATTGGACTCGTTAACAAGATCGTATAGCATTAACTTGACCGGTTCTTCGTAGACTTTATTGATGAAATCTTGGTGTAATCGACGACAGTGGTGGAGCACGATACACACATATAGATAGTGCAGGATATAATCTAAAAGAACAATTTTTACGGTAATCTCACCAATTTCCAGTTCTAGATTCGGGAATTCTACATTATATGAAATGTTGTCTCGGAGGTTGGAGTTTTAGTGGATATTTCAATGATAAAGGCAGTTCTGGGTAAGAATCCACCCAAGAGGATGAATATTGTGTAGAGTTTTTTGGGGTTGGATGGATACTACTAGGGGTTCATACCCATATTTTCTAGAGTATCATCACCTTTATCATCCATGAAATGGAATGAATATCCCTTTTTGTATAATGATATGTGACAATAGAGTTTCAAGGAGCTCTAGGAGATATTGACAAGTTGCCCTATCTTGATTCTACTAATGGAGGGAGTTGGGTGTGTAGCTTTATGCATCGCATTAGGGACTGAACTGGGTTGTTTCTTGATTCTGGAAAGAGAAATGATCTATTATGTCTCATAGACGTTGAGGTAGCATGAATATAACTACGCGTCCCAGGACCTAAATTTAGCAACTGTGGTATTTTCTTTGAAGATGTGGTTGTACTACTTGATGGGAAAACAGTTTACCCAATACACTGACCACAAGAGTGTCATGTATATCTTCTCACAGAAGGACCTAATCATGAGATAGTGGCGATGTCTGGAGTTTCCCAAGGAATATGACATTGAGATAGTCAATACTCTTGGGAGGGAGAATGTAGTGGAATATGTGCTCAGTTAAAGGTATGGTTTATAGTTGTTGTGTGATGCGATAGACTAGTTATCGGTGAATTACACATCCTTCATGGATGATAATTGAGAAACATACCTTCAGATGATGAATATCAGTCCTCCAATCTTACAGAGAGTCAGGGAGACACAACTTGTGGATGTTGACTGCAAGGACCGATGTGCTATGTTTTCCTGAGGACATTTCCCAGATGAATTTTTGATAGGTATGGAGAATGTCATCATTTTCAGAAGAAGAACAGTAGTACTAATGAATTTGTAGGAGGGAGTTTGGAGGAAGTTGTGTCCCTCCCCATTTTTAGTACATCCTGGAGTGGTGAAGATGTAACAGGATCTCCAATGTCAGTATGGTTTGGCTAGGATGAGGAAGGTAGTGGTAGTGTTCATTCCATAATGCATCACTTGTTTACAAGTGCAGGTGGAGCATCTAGTTCTAGCAGGATTGGCCCAACTTCTTGAGGTACCTGAGTCTAAATGGGACTGAATCTTTATGGACATTGTGATGGCGTTACCAGACACATTTGGGGGCCACGATTCTATCTGAGCTATCATTGACCACTAACTAGGTTTGTTTAATTCCTACACCTCTGAGAAAAGGGGTTGGTAGAGTACATTGGATGCCTCTACGTCTAGAATATAGTGCAGCTCCATGGGGTACCTTTGATGATCATCTCAAACCATGATGCATGTTGTACATCATGGATTTGGAAGAGATTGCAGGAGGAAGTCGGGACTCAGCTGCACTGGAGCACGACCTTTCACCCACTGACTAATTTCCAGACGACGTGACCTATACATACCATGGAGTACAGGATTCATGATTATGTTATGGTTATTATTCGTAGTTGGTAGGACCACCTTCCACTTGTGGGCATTTCATACGACAACACCTATAACTACACCATTGGCATGGCACCGTACAGGTAATTGCATGGGAAACCTTGCTGATCACCTCTATGTTGGGTAGACCTTGGGGTGTCGGCACTCATGGGTAAGAGTTGGTACGGGCTACCACTGCGAAGGTTTAGATCTTCTAGGAGGGGAAGAAGGATGCACTGAGTAAACATAAATCATATGAGGATAGGATAGAGAGGCCCTTGAATTTCAAGGAGGGAGACCATGTGTACCTTTGGGTCTTACCCAACTGGGGATTGTAGAGAATTGGTCAGGGGGAGAAAGTTATATCCGAGGTTAATTGGACCTTTCAAGATTATTTGTAGAGTTTTAGAGGTTGTGTACAACATACCACTCCCCCAATAGATGAACCACATTCATGATGTTTTCCACGTTTCATTGCTGAGGAAGTATGTTCATGATCCACTATACATCATCGACTTGGGAGAGTTGAACATTGATGATATAATGAAATTTACAGAGTTCACAATGGAGATGGAGGATAAACTAGAACTTGTCATTTTTGGAAGATCAATTCCTCTGGGGCATGTTCTGTGGTATTAGGGGAATATCTATGAGAGCACATGAGAGGGAGAGGCTTAAAATCATTCTCAGCACCCCCTATATGTTTGTTTAGATTTATTTTGGCATATGGTGACATAAATCCGTGATGTTTGGGGTAATGTAATGTCCAAAAATTTCTACATAATTTTTTCATAAATTATATGAAATAACATTGAAATTGGACGCTCCGATGGAACCTCATTTCGAGGCCTGTTGAGCCCAAAATTTAATTTTGAACTTTTTTAGTTCATTTTAAAAAATATGTGATCCAATATTTCTATAATATAAACTGGTGCTCGAATCAAAAATCTTGGGGAATCATTGAACATAGAACTATAGGATTATCCTAGAGTGAACCAAACATAGACCAACAAGGGTCGTTCGAAAATGTTAATTTTCAGACGATTTGAAAAAAAATTATTAAAAAGATATTTTATTTCTTTTCACAACCGTTTGGGAGGTGGAATGGCGAGACAATGGTGCAGTGGAAAATAAATGATGAGTCTCATTAAATGAATCTCATTAATGGATCTTAAATATGTAGTGTCACGATGAATTAAATAAATAATAATAGTTATGTTGTTTTATAAATGAAACAATATAACTACGTGATGACATAGCATAACAGAAATGTTACGATGTGATTTATTTTAATGGATTAATGGATTGGAGAAATCAGGATCAAAGACTGTCATCTCTCTGAAAAACCTACAACAATAATTCTCTTCAACAAAAAACAACGAACAATAGGGAATTTATAAAGACATCTAAAAACCTCGAAGAATGATACCAGAGAGCGTCAAACACCAAAAACATGAATCCCTATGGATGGACCATTTCAATGATGTAATCTAACAAGATAGGTGTTCGTTCTTTTTATGTTTCCTTGTTATGTATTCTAAAATGAAAAAATTGAATCAATCTATGAATAGGTTGATCAACGGATTGCTCATTCTTGTAGGGGGTATGTTTTTTTGGGTTTGGTGGAAGGATTACAAATTATTCGTTTGATAGAACTTCAATCCCAAACCTACCCTCTTAAAACTCTAATGCGGAGGGTGTGGGGCTACCTGAACAAGTCCCGAGACCCTCCGCCATGGAAATTATTTTTATCCAAACCTCTTAGTGATGGAAAAGTGGCATTGAGGCCTGAGCTGGAAGGGTGGAAACACATAGAGGCCAGAGGCACAAATTGCGTGAAGAATGAACCACTAGATCGGATTCGGTGGTCTTTAGAAGAACAGGTCAGCCCACCAGCGGTGGCCTTCTACGGTATCCATGGGCAGGTGGTGGCACGCCATGTCGAGGTGACGAAGGTGGTAGTCATGGCTATAACGAACATAGTAAAGTTTCTGAAGACTCCGATGCTCAGTCTGGCGGCTGGTGGTATGGATGCGGCACCTCGACCGCATCAGTGGAGTGTCCCGCAGCCGTGGGTCACAACTCCTTGTGGCACACAGTCCCCTCACCATGGTGGAAAACAACGACATTTCGGGTTGACTAGACATTTGATGGTTCAATCTGAATCTGAAACATGTCCAGGAAAGAGGAGGAAATAGTTCTGCCTATGAAGGACAAAGCATGGCAAGACCTACCCAGCAGGTCGGACCCGTGCCCAACAGGTTGGACCCACTATCAACGGAGTGGAACCACGCCTAACGAGCTAGAACTACCCCATCATGTTCGAAAAAACCCATGGTCTGATGGGACAGAACCATGCAGACTCGAATATAGGTTAGTTCGGAAGACCTAGTTTGGGTAGGTGGACCCCAGCCCAGGTCGGACTAGACCCGGCCCAACTGGCCCCATTTTGAAAAATTGGATACCACATTCAAACTGGGCATCTAGTTGACATGATTTTTACTGCATTGGAACCATCGTGACGAGGCAGACCAATTGGAATAATCTAAAGTGAATTTCAAGAAAGATTAAATATATTGAATGTACTGAGAAATGGTCTCTCAGAATCATGATGACTACTTGCAAAGATCCTATGGCTGACTAAGTCCTGAAGACCGCTGACAAGAGACCTTATGTGTATTTGCTACGATGGACTGTTGGGAAGCTTTTTTGTGTGACCCTGTTTGTCCATGGAGGGGAGAGACTCTATATGAACTAGAATAGCCACGATACTCATCAAGGATGAGTAACAGAGTAGTCCATGTTTAATGGGAAGTGACTCTGTGTGACCCGATATGCCCACAGTGGGTAGCGGTACTATGTGACCTGACATGCCAATTATTCTCTTGGGGGAGGAGTAATACTGTAGCCCAAGGTTATAACACCCCATAATGAAAATGTTTTAAATGACTTAATGATATTACTCATGTCAACAAGGTGCATCTTTATTTTCAGGAGCCTATCTGATTAGAACTCCATAGTTAATCATTGTTCTCCTAGAGTAGTGATCAGAATGGGTGACAATCTGAGAAGTTTCCCAGGGTGTGTGTGAATGAGGAAAAATCACTCTGGAAAGGAAATGTGTTGGACTGTGGGGGTGTCATTAGTTATATGACTCATTCGAGCATGCGGTGGGCCCTATAGTATGGATTATGTGTGTGTGGGGAAACTGGTTGGTGGAGCCCAGTTGTTACCTTTGGTATTAGAGATGGTACCCAGCCTTAAGTGCAGTGCACTGGCAGGGTTGAGATGTAGGGCCCACAACTAGGACGTTGTGCTCTAATGGGTGGTGATTGTAACACACCATAATTATAAAGGGTAAAATGGATAAATGATTTGACTCATATCAACAAGGTGCAACTTCTTTTTCAAGAGCCTATCTGATTAGAACTCTACAATTATGCATTTCTAGCATGGAGTAGTGATCAGTATGGGGGACCTTCTGGGATATTTCTCATGGTGTGTGTGAGTGAGGAAAAAGAACACTGGATAAGACATGTGTTGGGCTATAGGGAATTGATTAGTTAGATGACCTGTTCGAGAATGTGGTGGGCCCTAGGGGGGACCACGTGTCTGTGGGGAAACTGATGGGTGGAGCCAATTCTTACATTTGGTATCAGAGGTGGTAGCCAGCCTCAAGTGCAGCACACTACCAGAGTTGAGATGTAAGCCCCACAATGAAGGTTATGTTCTCTAATGGGGGAGGGATTGTAAACCCACATAATGATAAAAGGGTTAAATTGATAAATGATATGACTCATGTCAACAAAGTGCACCTTCTTTTTCATTAGCCTATCTGATTAGAACTCTACAATTAAGCGTTCTTGGACTAGAGTAGTGATCAGAATGGGTAACCTTATGAGATGTTTTCCAGGGTGTGTGTGAGTGAGGACAAAGAACACTAGAAATGACATGTGATGGCTTGTGGGAAAGTCATTAGTTAGATGACCCGTTCCGGCATGTGGTGGGCCCTAGGGTGGGGGCCATGTGTCTGCGGGGAAAATGGTAGGTGGTGTCCAATTGTTACAAAGTATTTATGTGATATGATTAATAGTCTTAATTTCATTTCTCTGGATTAATTTTATTATGATATTTGTTTCTTCTAGATCATGATTCTAGGATTTCATGTGCATTTTTTGGGATTTCTTTGTCGGTTTGTGATCTCTACTGAGTGTTTTGTTACTCACCCCTACACATCCTTTACCAGAATGTGCTTTTTCTACTGGAGATGACCAACGACATGGAAGAGGACATGTTGGGATAGGACCAGGCAGTTCCCAATAAGATCAGGAAATAATGACGTGCTTATATGGATTCTGAAAGCTACTATATATGTACAAATCGGGTGGAGTTTTTAGGGGATGCCTTTCCATTGATCTTGTACATTCTCTTTTTATAGTTATATTTTTGGGTTTTATTCTAGCCCATTTACTTTTACTTGTACCATTACACTCAATGGTTGTTCAGTTTCATGTTCTCTTCTCCAGTTTTCATGGGACATGGTTGTTTGTGTGTGTGTACAGGTACTCTAGAAAATTCTCTCACTTGCAAGTTGATGCCTTCGTCGCTTATCAAAAACCTATGGCCATCGAGAGGTGTGATTGGGAGTCACGACAAAGGCCCTAGGGGATGGGTTATGACAAAATAAATTGTAGAACTTTTGACAATAAGCATGTATCTTGGAGGCGATGTGGTAGTCAGAGTCTAATTTTTTAGCACAGTGACATAATTTATTATAGTAAGGCCACAAGATACCCTTTATGGCCACAAGAGGTAATTTTAGGGTGAGAAATATAATTTTATCAATCATTAATGTTTCATAAAAAAAACTATTTGTATGTTTGATAAGCCTCTTATGTGGAAAATTTTTATTTTTTAATTTAGTTATTTCACTTATTCATGACTTATGATTATTTTAATGGTAAATAATGTTTTTATAATATTTTATAAAATTCACCATGGATTTATAGTGGTTATTTATTTTTGGTTTTATTTTTATTTACTCTATATACGGTTATTTGTTACTTACATAAGGGTAAGTCCCATTTTCATTATGTTGTGTATGGTTAAGATTAACCAATGTAAAGGAGACCATTTAAAAATATGCATAAAGGTACCCATGACATGTGTAAACGTAAGGGAAAGATATGTAAGGGATACTCATAAATATTGAATATTGTATAAGGGTATTTCTCTAACCATGAAAGTTTACAACCTTTTCTCATTTTTTGTGTAAAGTTAATCAGTAAATGTGTAAAGGTATTTATGGGTTTATGACTTATGTAAGGGTAAATCACAGTACCCTTCTGTAATAAAGATGACATGTGTATAGAAAAATCAATGTTACACATAATTTTTTTTGAAAAGTATATTTTCTTACACTCTTAATTTCTGCCCTAGCATAATTCTGTAACATTATTTTGATGGTTTTGAGGGACAAAAATCATATAAATAATTTCTTTGCATAATTTATAGTTTGTGGAACATATTATATAATAATTTAAAAACACATTAATTAAAAAATTTCCTAAAAGAATAATTATATAATAAATTTAATTTTTTGTTTTAATGTTATGAATTTGAATTTGAATTTCATTTTTAAAAATATATAAACATTATTTCCCTTATTTTTTCATTGATTATTTTGATATTGAGAATCATAGAAATTCCCTTTTCTAGGTTTGGTGAAAGATTTAATGAACAATATTAGTTCTTTATATGTTATTATAGTCATGGTAGAACCTTATAGTCTCTCATCTATTCTTGGGTGTTGCATTTTTAAAGGTTATCACCCATGTAACATTTCTATAAAATAATATCATAATAAGTATGTAAAATTATATTTATAATTCCTTCAGAAAAAATGATAATGATATATTAATATTAAAATAACCCATAATTATAGAAAATAACTTTAATAATTATTTTTCTCTAGATCAGATTATTATGGAGAGATAAAATTACTATCATATGTGTAATTGTATCCTCCTCAATGGAATAAATGGTGAACACATTCTTTGGATTAAATAGATAATTTGAACATTATCATAGAGAGAGAATATATCTCACATGTCATGTTCTATTTATTTTTGGAACAATATATTGTAATTATTTCTATGAATACTAATTGAGAGGTTTGAGCTCAATAATATGATTATGTGGTTTGGGTGAGGATTTCTTGATGAATTTTAATGTTATTCATGAATAAATTTAAGGTAGGATGTTGTAAACCTTTTGATATTTTTTTATAATATCCCCCATATATAATTATTATGTTGGAAGACTTGATAGTCATTATTGATTAATATTTCATGTGGGTGTGTGTTGATCCCATGATAAAGATATATTATACTTGTTTCAATTTTTACATTTGTAGCTTGATCGTTCAACATTGATGTTTATCAAATGTATTGTATGTTTCAAATTTTATTAATGATGATATGACTTTCCTTTTTGTATGTACAACCCTGTTATGTGTGACTTTAGATATATTTTTCATGGTTCACAATGTTGGTCGATCGCTCTATCATATTTATCACATAGAGAGGGTGTGTTCTCACTACATGGGATTGCGGTTATAATGCTCTTAGGTAAAATAATGAGATACAATGAAACATTATAGTTCTTGTGTGAGGTTATCAATTCCTAGTATACTCTAAGGAGAATGATAATAAACAACTAATGGATATTAAGTAACACAATCACTTGATTCCTAGTTGATTATAGGATCATGACTCACTTGATTCCTACTGCACTACAAGTAGTAGGTACGCATGATGTCAAGAATTAGGAATAATAGAAAAATGGATAGTTATTTATTACTTTTTATATAATGAAATTAAATATAGAATGGTGTTAGTTTCATTATGGATGTGGATCATTTTGGTATGGTAAGCACATGAGCCCTTAGTATTGGATTATTTTTTTCATTTGAATTTGTTTTTTGTTAATGGAATACACTTACCTTCATGACTACATAAGTTAAGGAAACATTGGTTGTTTAATAAAAAAAATTATTTCTCACACACTTCATAAACATGTTGATGCATGTTTTCAAATTGTGTATATGGATCTGAGTATGGAAAGGGACTGTGTTAGATGATAGAGTCAGGGTCATATAGATGGAAGTGGTATCCGAAAGGACTATTGAGGATTTCTGATATTTTATTTATATATTTATTTTCTTTTCATAAGGTCCAGTTGGCCTTAACAACATTGGAGCTAGTTCTTTTATTTGTTGAATTAAATTTACATTATAATGAATTAACACTCTCAATACCCTTTCGAATCACCATTATTCAAGTAAAAATTCATGAAAAAATATATTACAATAATAATGCCTATAATATATTGATCAATAATTGTAGAACTACCACCCTTGATCTAGGAGTAAACTTATTTAAGATACACCCATAAAAATAAATCCAATCATACACTTGATGAAATCCATGGTTAGGACCTCTTCTGAAGCCATCTATAAAAATATGAATTAATAGAATTTATAATTAATTTACTCTATTTAATTAAATTGTGATTAAATAATGAAATCGGATAAAATGGAATAGTTTTTCCATTACCACTATGAAAAAAATGTAGACATTAAATGGATATAAATAGATACTAAATTGAAAAAATCCCATTACATAGAGACTTTATCATTTATGAAATATTATTCTATTTTTTAATAAAACGTAAAACATGATCATCAATAAATTACCTACACAAAAATAGTGAGAGACAATGAAAGAATCTCATTTATGTGCATGTTATACTTATCTGATAGGAAATCCCCATCATTTTATTCTAATTTTAATAGGCTATAATGAAATCACACTCAAATCGATAAATAGGATGAATCAAAATTAAAAGAATAAAAAGAAAGGATGGAATAATAATAACAATATGATGATGATAATGATGATGATGAATAAATTAAACCACATCTATAGAATCAATATCCACTCAACTATAAAGGTAAAATAATATAAAAGTGGGTGGATAAATATAAATGGAACAAATAACATAGAATATAGATCCTTTGATAATAATTAAAAGGGTGGTGAAAAATTAACCCTAAAAATGATCAAAAGTCACTCATTAAATGTTTTGATTGGGTTTACCCAATGAATTATTAGTATTTTCCAACTATGGATTTAATGATCCACTTAGATATCGGTGGTCTACCACTGGGATCCTATTTGGAATGAATAGAAAACATCACCCCTTCCTCTCAAATTAGAATCGTGTTGGGATACCAATTGGATCCAAGATGGATCTGAATTATCATACCAAAAAGGAACATCATACACAACCTCCAATACATTCCAATATCTATGTTATTTCAATCATTTTAGATCACAATCTATTTTTGTGAAAATCAAATTATGGTTATGGGGGAACCTTCATGAAAAATATATGAAATCATTTTGATTCATTCATAGACACACAAAAAAATATCAAAATTTCAAAAGTCAAACCCAAACCTTAAATAATACTTTTTTCCATGTACAAAGTTGAGTCACACACCTGGCACCATTGATGTTCATCATCATCACCAGTTCACTGATGAGAACCACCTCTCAGAATCCATAATCATTATCACATATACACCATAACAGAAAACTACATGAAATCAGTACCACAGCTACCCCAAGTTGAAGTAGCATTTTAGCCACCGTGAAGGTCAAGATCAGTATGAACTCAAATAAAGGGACTAGGCCACCATGCGATAGGTTTCCAATAATTTTATCAACCACATGAATTTAACAACCAAAAACACTATGATACCCACCAGAAAAGTTTTAATTAGAGAAGAGTAGTGGAATTTCGGAGCAATAGTAGAGTGCGAAGAGGACTTATGCCTCATTGGTGAGATACAACTATTTCCATTAAAATAAAATTCCCATCAAGACCACCACCATTAAAATTGAAACTACCTACAACATCACCTCCTTAAATGAATAAACACACATAATTAGACGTATAGAGTATCCAAAAGTCACCAATGATGCATGGATTCATCATTTTAATTGATTACATTATCACTATGGATTATAGCATGATGGAAGACATTCATCAAACTAAATGACGAACCTCACCAGAAACCTAATGAAACATTTGTAGAAAAACCACTACGTAAACAGAGAAAAATGGCTAGATACAAGAAAGATCCTCCATTCACTAACTTATAACCTTCCACAAATGATAAAACAATATAAAATAAGAAATATGTGTTACCTTTACCAAATATAAAAAATGAAAAATATCCACCTTAATAGTGATTCCATAACCATCATGTAGTTATTAATTAAATTGATAGGCACCAACACTGCAACCATTAGTTATTCACACCATCACCATCACTTATATAGTAGCATGAACCCAACTATTATAATATATAAATATTTTTTTCTCCCCCAAATAATAAACTATAGTATGCATGAGAGAGAATGTAGAAACAATAACGAAAGGGAAAAAAGATAATCCCGTGAAAAATAAGATGACAATGAAAAATGGTCTCCTAAAGATCATTATAAATAATTTATATAAACAATATTAATCCACATTGAGAGACATAAATTCATACATGATTTTCTATAAAAATATAAAGAATGAAATAAGAACATTGGATAAAAGAAGATAGTCTGCATTTGTGAGCACCGATGGTGAACAACAGGCTAATAAACCCAAAACCCCCCCAAAAAAGTAATCAAAGAACCAAACCCTCAATTAGGTGATATATGGAATTAACATTGGGGAAAACATAAATTAAAATAGAATAAAAAATTTAAATCTTTTAAAATTTCAAAAAAAAATTATAATTCATACCCTATCTTAAAATAAAACTATCAAATTATCTTTTATCCTCTTATATACATGAAAGATTCCATGAATATGCGATAGAACAATATTCATAAAAAAAGAATATTGAAATAAATTAATGTAATGTGTGTAAATATATATTATAAAAGGAAATAAATAATTTTAGTATCGATTACATCATATTTTATCTAAAAAATATTCAAATCCTGAGGCCCAATTTATATTTTTCAATAAAGGGGATATGTTGAGTTTATGTTAGGTTGTCTCTTATATTACATAACATTGAGATGATGATATTGTGATTCTTGCTTCATAGTGGAATTTGTGGGCCAATTGGTTTGTTCTTTCCATCCCTATAAGTTTCTCTTCCACCATCCCCATAGGCGGCAGGCTCTTCACCCCAATTTAATTATGGGTTTTTCATCTACTTTAATAGGTATATAATTTAGATCCAAAGTTATAATTCTCCATTATACTATGATATATAGTCTTATCTAGGGATATATATAAATTAGATCATGTTATGCTTATATATATTTCCTTTTAGTGCACATTTCACATTATAATTCATGGTGGTAGAACATTTCATTTCCCTATTGGTGTTGTTGTATCTTCATTATAGTGAACCTCATGTGTGGTAATGGTTCCTTAAAAATGATCTTATTGAGTAAATACTGAGTATTTGTCATTAATTTCTTTCTAATTGTATTTACTTGTTTTTTACACTATAATTGATAATAATCATTATTATCACTAATTGTTGTTGTTCCCTACATCTCTTCTTATGATTTTCCTCATATTTTTCTTATTTGTCATGATGGATTCTCCCATATTTTAGGATTTATTCTCATTAAAGAGTTACACATGGGTTATCTTATGATATTTTTATTTTCATCATGGTTTGTGATAATTATATATAAACACATCCTCACTAATCAATGTTTTTCTCCTCGAACCCAGTGTAACAAAAACAGATTCATTGTATGTTTATTATATAACCTATGAGTTGAATATTAAACCATACAAAATGTTTATATTTTGTGAAATTTCTCTCATAGATTATTTTATAATTTTTTCCTTCTTATTAATAATTCTGTGTCAATGAATACCCATTTACATTCTTATTTCCTTAAAACCCACAATAAATTTAATCAATGTAATAAAATATAATAATCCCATTTCGACGAAAAAAACTAATCATATTTTTAGTAATATACATATGATATATATGAATAAATTAATCCATATTAGGATTTTGAGAATATCTTGAAGAATTGTGATTTAGTTTTTAGTAACTTAAAACTAGTTATTATTAATTATTATTATAATTATAATTAGAAGATAAATTTTATAACTTTTATTTCCAATTAACTAAATTAATAAACAATATTATAATATCAAATAATGTTTCGATTATGTTGATATATTCTAAAAAGTCCAATAAAGAGTAATGTGAATTTACTTTGTCATTGAAAAACATATCTATAATTAAATATTTCAAGAAAAACCTAATAGTTGAAAAATTATTATATATTATAAAAGTATAATATTTTATAAATGATTAAGGGAATTTGGAAGAGTTAAACTAGTTTTTAAGAAAATTTATTTCAGAAAAAAATGAACAATAGATCTCTTAAAATTCATGAAATCATTATAGTAAAATATTGGTATAATAAATTTTTGTGTGATACTGTTTAATTTATATGTCAATTTATAGTACTATAGAGGATATAGATATAGATAAATAATAATTTTTTGTTCAATATAATGTTCATAAATTCATCTGGAAGGCTATGAATGGAATCATTATTGTAGATATGTGAGAAATCAAAAAAGATGAATTTTTGTAAGATAAATTAAAAATATCAATTATTTAAAGATAACTTTTATTTTTTTAATCAATTGTGTAGAAATATTGATCTGAATGTTAATTTCATAAAAAATACTAGTAAATCAATTTAACACAAATAAATTATATTATTGTGTAAACAGAATTAAAAAACTAATGAAAACAAAAAATATATCCTTGATTTTTGATGGTCTAATAATGGTTCGATTTTGTTAAAAAATTGTGTTCATGTAGAGTTAATTATCTTAGAAATTTACATGTAATTAAATTATTATAAAAACACAATCTTTATGAAATTACGTATTGATATATAATTGGAAATATATATCATTTGATATAGTAAAATTTCAAATCATAATTTGAATTCCAGGGATGTTACATATAATACCGAATTAAAACACAATATTGTATCTTTAAGATAACACTTTTATGAATATAATGAGCTTATCCTTAAAATATTGATAGATTATGAAATAAATTAAGGGTCTTATAATTCTAACCAACTGATATAGTATAAGAGGGAATTTTTTTCACAATTGATAATATAAAAAAATTATTTAATCACTAATATTAGAAAATGTATTATATAATTCAATACAATTTTACCACATTTATGGGAATATTAAAACACTCCCCCAAGCCAGTGATGTTATAATTTATATATTATTTAAGAGATATATATTTCATTGCTTTTCATATGAAGAATTTTTGAGCAAAATTACACAACATGTTTTAATTGATTTTAGTGCTTATTTGAAAAAACCACATGGAAAATAATTTTCTTATTATTTTGTGAATAATCAGGGAAAAGTTTTATTTTGATATAATTTTATTTATTTTTAGAGAGTAATTTATTTTAATGGTGTTATATATATTTTTGATATTAATTAATCATGAAAAACATTGATTTAAACTGTTTTCAAATTTATATGTGATTTTTTGGGTGCCTTGAAAAATCCATCTAAAATAAACATCATGGCCAAGAAAGTATCTTATTATATGATAACCATGAATGCTATGAATTATGAACCATATAGTAATCTATATAAAATAATTAATTCAATTGTGTATTCTATTATTTAATATTGCAGTTGATTTGAATTGGCAATAAATTCCCAGATTCAACCATATAAATGCGTATAGATTTTTATAAATGTTTGAAAAAAGTTCATATTAATCATAGAAAATGCTTTAATTAGATATCTATGAGTTGAATAGGAATTTTCTTAATGGTTTCCATGAATATGGAATATAGTTAAAAAAATATTACAAACTATCTTTAATTTATAATAGTCCAATCTCAACATGATTCCCAACTATGGAAATATGAGATAGAAAAAGATGACATTTAATAAAAAGACTCTTTTGGGAATCACATGAAAATACACAATGTCTTATAAATTGGAATGAATTTTTTCACATATATTGATAATAAAAATCATTTCAAATGATAATTAAGACATGGAATAATGAGTGATATCATGAGAAATTACATTAAATTGAAACATATTATTGCACTATATATAAATAGTAATTATTATATCATAAATTTATTATAATTCATGGTATAAGAGATTTAGTTTTCATGTCTTCTATCACACTAAAATTTTAAACTGATACTGATGAAAATTATGTTTATTCTTAATAACCGTAAATAATAATATATCATTTCACTACACATAACAGGTATATTTATGCATACATGATATATGCAAGGAATTGTATTTTCATATTTCTTCATAACATTGTAAGAATGAAAATTCTCGAGCATGTGAAATATGAAGCTATTTATTATACAACTGTTACTAAATATTCAAAATCAAAATAAAAATTTAAAATATATTATGTTAATTTTTATATAAAAATTACTAAGGAAATTATCACACCCAAATAATTAATTTCATATTTAATTTATTCATCTCTATATTCATTGTTTTTTCCTTGTGTTTTAAGACCATTGAAATTTTTAGAAGATGCATATTTTTTATTATTTCATGGTTTATGCATTTTTATTATTAACATTATGTAAATTAGGCTTGTGTGTAATCAATTTTACCATATTTGTTTCAAACACTTTTCATACTATTTTCACAATAATGTGGTCAAACTATTCATTATTCATAATTCAACCTACAATGGTTCAAACTGTTGGTGTATATTTTTATAAAACCTATGAGAAATTAGTTGGATGTGTATTTGTAAAAAAAATTATAATATACCTCATAATAAATATACTTATTTAATCCCAAATCACCACCTCTCCTCCCAGATTTGACTCACAGTTCTTCTTCTCTACTACTCATTTCCCTCTCACACGTCATTTGATGGGTCTGTGATGGTTCTTAATGATTAATAATTTATTTCATGAGATAAGATCCCATTATTTCTTTCCTATACATACATTTTATTTCTCTCTAATTTTTTTGATATTGTGAGTTCATGGTGGGCTAGAGCTTCCATTGAATAAAATTTAATTTTTTATTTCAAATTTTTTGGGTTACTCTTTATTTTTTTAAGAATCCTTGAATTTTTTATGGATTTAACCAATTATTTTATAATGTAACTTGACTATTCGATGTTTCTTCATACTGGGACTTTAAATCCAAAAACATAATTTCATATTATGTACTAATAGATGTTTTTATAATTATATAAATATTCTAAAGTATATATATACAGTTATTTGTTATTGTGATATTTATTTTCATGGAAAAGAAGAGTAAGAGAAGGGATCCTATCATTGAATTTATAGTATAAAATTAGGTTGGGAAACCATGCTCACCAGGTGTTTGTTTAAATACCTGATTTCCTATTTAAATGAATTTTTTAATCCAATTGATGATCTTATAATTTCTAAACTATTTAAATAACAATTCTCAAAATGATTTGTGTGATCTCCTTTATAAAAAGGATGTATTCATTTCATTATATGTGATTGAGTTAATTTTTTTATATTTATATTTTTAGTATTAAAAAGATATTATAATGTTATTTTTTTAAAGGGCATTAAAAGGCCATAATAGAATTTTATTAAAAAATTATTTTGAAATTATGTCCCCTTTGTGTTATGTCAAATTGAAAAAATATGGGTATTAAATGTTTTAATTGGTTTGGGAATATTTTTTATTATTAATGATTAAAAGGGGGACGTTTATTTGAATGGTGTTCACATTCCAAGGTGAGTTTATTTATTGAATATAAATATTAAATTATTTTTTTATGTGATTGTGATATACTCACATCCTCATTGATAATGTGGGAAACCGTGGGTATCTTGGTGTGAAATGTAGGAACACGTTTTATTGTTTTACTGTCACACTCTAACTAGTCTCACAATGTATAGATTTTATTTTAATTATAGGATTATTTTTTCAGTTAGGCCACGTAGGGAAATATAGGTTTTGGAGTAGGCTACCCTTTATTCAGTGCTAGTGTTTTTCTATATTATGTTATATTTTTTTCATTGTTATTCCACTAGATCATATTAACCCATAATGACCATTTAGGTTTCATTATATATTAATATTTAATGTTCTATGAAATTTTATAATATAGAATATTGTGTAATAAAATACTCAGTTTTCTTTAAAAATCATTCTTTAAACAGATCTATTATTGTCATAAAATAATTTTATTAATAGTTTTAAACTAAAAATTTTCTTTTAAAAATAAATTCATTATGAATTAATTTTAATGGAAAAATCATTCGAAATTTTGTAGTGAGAAAAAAATTACAAATATTTCATATAAATACTAAATTGAATTTTTTTCTCATGTATTCATAAGGTATATTGATTGTTTTTAGTTGGATATTATTCCCATGATAAAAATATTATTAGTATAGATATTTTTATTGAATCCATAGTTGTTTATAAGATTATTTGTTCAGTTTTGTTAATGTTGGGAGGTAGAGGTAGTTACCCTGTAAATGGATATGTGTGGTGGTTGCTTCTTTTTTTATTTTGTGTTCTCCTTGATGTACAAAACCAGTTTAGGCTTCTTCCATTGTTTCCATTTTTATAGAAATCATTTAATTACTATGTATTGTGTTTGATTTATTATTTAGTTTATTCCACGTCATTTAGAATTCAGATTTTGAAACATCTTATCTATATAATGTTTAGGCCCAGTATATGGAAGTGTTAATCCAATATTTTGGACGAAAATACATTATTTTTGTTGATTAATCATGGAAAATCATTCATAATATAGTATAATATGCTTTTTTATGCTTTTTTCTAGCTCATAGGGATTGGGGACACCTGTCCTACTATGTCACTTTCCATCTCAAGGTTCCATATCGAGATTGGCCAATGTTAGATTATAAAAAAATGTTATTAGAATTTTTTATTTATTTTCTTTGGATATAAATGTTCTCATTTCAACATAATTTCAATTTATTGGTGACAGTGAATGTGGAGAAAGTAGCTATATCATTAAATTATTGTGTTTATAGGGTTGTATGGGGTACAGAAAACTCAAATTCGAGTCTGGTTCTAAATTTTTATTCTATAATTTTAGTTATTATTTGGATACCACTGCTTTATATTATGGATATATGATTTGTTTTTTGTATAATTTATTTAGTTAAGGAAAAATTGGGAGAAGATACAATGTCTCATTATTTTTACACACACTTTGGAAACCTAGGAGAAGAACCTATAGTCCAGTTAGAATAGATTATAATTAGACTCCCATGATTATTTCCCAATTTTCTAGACTCTGTGTATCAACTATTCAAAGTGTTTAATTTTTATGGTTTTGTGATTTTATTTCTTAATTGGATTTTAGTTTATATATTTTTTCTTATTTTTTACTTAGGATGTGTCTGGATGTTTATATGACTAATTTATGTTGTTGGTGTGGAATTGACTTCATAATTTTGATGAATTTTTTATTTAAGGATTTTAATTGAAGTGGATGTAAACCCCTAAAAATTTAAATTATATTTTTTTAAACCCAACATTTTCAAGAGCTTGAGCTCCAGGAATCCCATAACCAAAACAAACTCTAAAACAATATATCGATTTTGAAATGAAATAGTTTGGTTGGTGATTACAAATAGATGTATATAAATCATAAAATACAAGAATATATAAAATAAATTTCATTTCTAATATTGATGCCTTTATAAAATTAATGTGGCTAAATATGTAATCAGATTATTTTATGATAAAAAATATTTTCATCTAAAATTAAATATTTAGGGGATATATATTATGAAATTAAATATATTATAGATATGTTATATATTTTATATTAAAATTTATAATTATATAGTAGAAATAAATATTCCATCAATTGATTCAAAATAAACACGAGATTGGTTAATACATTAAAAAAAACATTCCAATAAAAAATTCATTATATAATATGGTTTTTTGTAAAAGTTAAATTATAATATTTTACAAATTTATAATTATGTAATGAAATAAATTTTTTGATTCATCATAACAATTTTAAAATATTTTTAATTTTTGGGATTTGTTAAAATGTTCAATTATTAAAGGAATATTGAAAATATAATATTTAAAAAACTATATGTTAATAATTATATAAGAAATTAAAAGTTGTTTATAGAAATGTTAATTAATAAAGGTTATTTTCTTGTAGTGAAACTATAAATTTTTAAATACAAATAATATTTTATAAAATAAATCGTTATCATTTTGGTATCTTATGAAATATTTTTAATAAAAAATATTTTTTGTCATTTATATTAATAAAATATTATTTTTGGTAAAGACAATTCCTTAGTTCTATTTAAAATCCACATAACATATATTTTGTATGATATATATATATATATATATATATATATTCAATATCAAAAACAGCTATAATTTCACCTTATAAATATATTTAATAAAAATAATATACTACAAAAATGATGTTTACACATCATCTCAATCATTAATAAAATTAATTTATTAAATCCTTATAAAATTTGACTTCTAAAAGAATAAATTAATATAAAAATTAATAATTTAAAAATAACTAAATAATTAAATTTAAAATTTTAGTTATTAAAATTATTTACCTAGGGTAAAAATTGAGTTATTATGGTAAGGGTAAGACTGGGTTAAATGTAGTTTAAATGATTAAAAGGGATAAAATATGTAAAAAAAATTCATATAATCAGCAATGGAGTGTGTATCAAACTTATATTTTCCACACTCTATTATTTACCTTTATTAGATAGTCAACCCTTTAATAATGTATTGAAATTATTTAAATTTAGTTATATGATTACAAAAATGGGTCTCTATTTATGTATAAAAGATTCCAAACTCCTCTCTATTTAGCCAAACATTCCAAAGTAATCGATAAAATTGATATAAAGTATTATATTCTAAAATACATACTAACTCCCATTAATCATTGTTATTCTCAAAATAACTTGTTGTGTATCTATAAGGAGTCACTAATGGTAGAACATACATAGAGAGATATAATGTTCTCGACCCATCATTCTTTTTTATTTTAATATTCTACCTTACTCATGTGCATTAAATAAATTAAATAAACTTAAATTCTATATTTTTAAAATTAATAAATATAATTATAGTAATTTAGTATCCCTTTTAAACATTTATAATAAAAAATTTAGAAAAATGAAAATGTTATCATGCGTTTGTGTGGACTACCACCTCTATTAATGATGAGATCTATTTTTCATGAACATTTTTCATAGTTAGTAACTCAATAAAATATCTTTACATTATGAAATTATATAATAAATATATTATGATAAATATTATAAAATTATAGATAATTATGTTTTATAACTTATATAATTCTAAAAAAATGAGTAAACACTTTCTGTACATGGGGATTACGGCCTCTATGGAACAACACGTTTTAATTTTCCATAACCTACTAATATAAATTTCATTAAAAAAATTTATATATATAAATATAATATTTATGAAACTAATAATATTAAATAATGATAATAGTAGACAATATATTAGTAATATTTATGATTAATGGTTGAAGAAAATTTTACCACCTAAAATGAATTGATAAAGATACCTTTCATAATTTGGGTCCAGTATGGGATATACTAATAAATTGTATAAATATTATGATAATTTAATAATAATGGGAAAAAATAATAGAGATAATGATGTTAGTTTTCAAATATTTGGAACATGGTGAAAAATCCAAAAGGGTTACATAGAAATTTCATGAACAACCCCAGGTAACCGACCTTATCGAAAATTATATTAAAAATAAGTAATAAATCATAATATATGGACAATGGAAAAGTATAAATATTAAATTATGGATCTTTATAATTTATTTCTTAAAATATATTTCACTATTAGTCATGTTAGGATCACACATATAATGAATCATGAATTGAGTTAAGAGTTTTTTATCACAATTTGTTTTTCATTGAGATATGATTCATATTAACCACTTGTTACATTTTTAGTACATGTATTAGAGATGGATTTAATTTTTCCACAATTTTGATGCAAAAAATGGATTCTAAAAGCACACATCATGTTATAACTTTATCAGGTTTTAATTTTTATTATTTGAATTATGTAAGTGTCATTTTAAACTCTACTCCCTTTATTGAGTTAAAATGCTTCGTTTTTAACTCCATTCATTAATTCATGGGTTCTTTCAACCCTAGTTTTTTATTTAGTGTGTACATATCATAATAGGTAGGGATAATTAATTATTAATTTAAATATTTTACCTTGATGAGTTTTTTATACGAAATTAATTCATCATTGGGAGTAGTTCCCATAATCTATAAAAATGATTTCCCATCCTCATATCTAATTTCCCTTCCCGCCAATGTTCAATTTATTAATTTGAAACCGAATTATCTTTTATCTAATGAAATATTATTTTTTAACTTATATAATTTTCATGATATTGTGTTATGATGGTTATTATGATTTGGGATTTAAATATATGTCATTTTGGAGTATAAAAAGGGAGCATCTGAAGCCACTCTTGTTACTTTTTAGGTAACACATCTTTTTATATATAATTATTTATCTAACTCTCATGTATTTATTTCATATGGTTTAGATATTTAAATTAAATATATAAAGATTATGTATGAAATTTATTTCATAGGGTTTAAATTGGTTTTATGTTACCCTAAAAGTCACACATATTAGTAAACTCGACATATGGTAACAATAGAATTTATTATATCATGATAAGTGTCATATATATATAATGTTTTTAAACAATAATATCTTTTTAAAAACCAAATTATTTTATGGAAATATCATATCAATGTTATATTTTAAAGGAATATAAATAGTTATTTACTAAAATAAATTATCTTAAGCTAATTTTTAAAAACTATCACCTACGTAGCATGTTCATATTTGTATTTGGTTGAACCAAAAACATGAAAAATGTTATAAAAAATTTTAATTGGTGAATTTGAGGATATAAATAATAATTATATTAAATGTAAATGAGATAGTTATGATAGATTTTTTTTAATTTATATATTAAAATTTTAACCTAATATTAAAATATTATACTTGATCCTTGGATTCATTGAATAAGACGACCAAGATTTAATATTCTCAAAAACATAAAAAACTATATAATAAAAATAATTAATAAGATGAAAAATTTTATATAATATATTAGATATAAATCCCTGACCTTTATAATAAGTTATATAAAAAACATAATATGGTTATTCATAATGCTAGGGATGTGCACAGAATAAATCTTGAAATTTTTATTTTTTATTCTCTAGATTTCATTCTTTGAGTCACATTTTCTATTAAAACCCTTATTCATTCAAAATTATGAGTATACAAACAATTGGATTAATATTATAATTAATTTTCAATATTCATTTTATTTTATCCTGGACTTAAATCTCTCAAACAGTCAAGGGGTTTTTATTAGAATATTTCTTAGTCATAATGGTTCTCATACCAAATTCATATCTTTGATACATATTTTATATTATGAAACTAATTTATTTTTTGTGGTACATTTGATACATATTTGATATAATATGTTATTAAATATATTTTATTTAAGGTAATTTATGTTCAATTTTTATCTCTATATTTCATGAGGATTTGATTTAATTTCTCGTAATGTTGTAGTGGTTTTCATCACAATCACCTGTCATTGAGGCATGCAATTATATTATCCAAAAATATCCATTTTTATGGTTTAACATATGTAACTTGACATATAATATCAAAAAAATATTTTTGAATATAGAAAATTCACATACAGTAATGATTTCATTTATCATGATAAAAAATTCATATATTCCCAAAAATATAAGGGTTATTCATAAGTCAACACGATTTAATGAGTTCTAATGTTTCTATAAGTGATTAATCAATCATTTTATATGGTATATCATATTTTTATCATAAGAAATAAATAATATCTTTAATTTTATTATTTTATGAGTTCCAAAAATTTATTAAAATGGAACTATATTTATAATAATTCCCATCCTCTTAAACCATGATTTTCCCCATTTTACATAATTTTACATACCGCGAATGTTTTACATTATAATAGGATGCTAATGATCTATTGTCATATATGAATTTTTCTTCCATTTTCCTCTTATTTACATGGTTGTTTTATTAAATATTTTATGATATTGGTTTTAAATATGTTTATTTCAAATAATAAAAAGTTGAATCTCCATTCATTCAAAATAATAGATTGTAACTTCTACTACATTTTTTTATATCATTTATTTATTTTAAAATGTATATTATCACAATTGATTTTTATGTATAGAAATATTAAAAATGTTTTCAAAACAATATTAAAAAATTGACTTCTCTGTGTGTTTGAAACATCTTATTTTATTCCAAAGACAATGGTGTTCTCTAAAAAACCCTTTTACAACTTTGGAAAAAATTTCACTATTTATTTGAAAAGGATTTACATTTAGGGAAATAATTTTATCAGAAAAAAATTATATATTTTATTAAGAAATAATCTATTTTGGGGATTGAATTTTGTGTATCAATATTTTTCAAGCATGATTTCAATTTTGGTTATATAATCTTATAGTATTATAAAATACATTTTTATTTTCCATGGGTTCTTTAAGACATTATAAATTAAACTAATTTTTTTCTAATGGGTTTTAATGATATGTTGAATGATTAAAATATTTTTATAATTTATATGTATGGATGGTTATCCAAGAGTTATTTTATCTCTATCTAATGAATTAGTCCACGTTTATTCCTCTGAATCTCAAAATGGTACATAAGACGATTTCTACCAATACGAATGGTACACGTGAATATTTATTCTATGATAAATGTGTAAAAATTGGAATTTATCCATGAAAAAGGGGTATATATGATGTTTTATCCCATGACCTAGGTTACATGGTTTGATTATCCCAATTCTAATAATGTACCATGGTGATTAACCCAAGAATATTTTTTAATGAATGTCTTGGTGGGTTTCCTTTACTTATGGTTTATATAAAAATGTTAATGTTATAATCATATACATATTATCATTCCAATTTTATACTATCATTGATCAAGATTCTTGACTAATGATTCAATTTTAACGTCACAGGTATATAAAGAATAAGTCACTATTCATATTTATAAATTTTTGTGAATTAAATATAAATTTTAAATTAAAGGGGACACTATGTTTGATGGCATAACCGATATGCAACAACCGGTTTCTTTGAAATATTATGTTGCACACTAAGAATATAATATTATTATTTTAAATAGTTGTTAATGACTAGTTGTTGTATTGGAAGGAATGAATATAACTAACTAAAATATGATTATATATGTTTGTTAAATATTTTTACTATTATCCAATTAATTTTAGGGGCTTAAAATATGAATGAATATAATTTTAAGCATGAATACTATATATTCAGTAAAAGGTCGATTTACCGCCTTTTGATGGTGAACCCACTTTAAAAATAGTTTTGGTCATTTTTTTATGTTTTATTTGATAAAATAAAATTCTCTTTTATATTTGGGACCAAAAAAAATTACTTTGAGTAAATTTTTGGAATTTTTCTGATAAAGTTAATTTTTAATGAATGGTGAAAAATATTGTATTTTAATTCAAAAGTGGATTTTAATCTAATCTTATTATATTGTTAGATTATCTTTAAAATTTATTTCAAAATTTAATTAGAATATATTTTTAACATTTAATCTAATGTTGATTATTTGAAATAATTTCATTTTGGAATTAGACATAAACAAGTGTCATTCTTTTGATAGTTATTATTTCTTTAAAACACGCTATTTGTTTTGATGATGGAAATTAATTTTAAATTAATTAATGAAACTTATATGTTTTGAATTTTGTAAAATATTCATCATTTTTTAATTTGTAATATCAAATATATATTAGGATGAATTTTTGGTATTTTCTGAAAAACATCAATTTTTGATGAATAGTTAAACCATTTAGTAGTAGTTAAAAAATGACTTTACCATTTAAATGAAATTTTACCGCTTATGTGAGTAGAATTTCAAAAATCCAAGATACGAGGATAATATCAAAAATGTAAAATTTGGTTTAATGTGATGAAAATAATTTTTGGTGAATAGTAACTTTTGACTTTTATTTACCATGGATAAAGATAAATAAGGTAATTCAAGGTAAAAAGAATATTATAATAATTTAAAATTACAATAACACTTATCTTAACCTTATTAGATTAGTAATGGACAACCACAGAAATCAATGATCTGATTTTAGGACCCCATGGAGCAACTTATGAATGATAATGACACTTTAGATTAATTAATTTAAAGTTAAGACAAGAATGACAAAAACAAATATCTATTTGTAAATTAATTTTTTCAGGATGTTATATAAGTTTTTTTTCAATTATAAATATTCATTGGAAAGATAAAAACATTTTATACATAATGGTATTTTTTTATAATTTCTGTACATCTAATAAATTAAATTATTTATGACACAAAAATTATGCAATGTTTACCTTGTTAATAAATCATTTTGTTAAGTAAGATTATAAATATTAAAATAACATCTCAAACCGGTCCAATTATTATTGGCTGATTTTATTTCGACCATGATTCATTTTATCATCGACTCTAATTATTTTTAAACCTTTCAAAACCAAATATTATTATATAATAAAATAATATTTTCACACTTTCCTAAAGTGCTCCTCCTCCCCCTTATAAATGGAATCCACTTCTATCCAATTCCACAAACCTCTAAAGCCTTTTGAATCGTCCAACCTCTGATAAATTAAGCTCTCTACATACCTTCCTTTCACATAGAAGCCATACCTTAGGCAGAAGGCACTTCACGAATTCATTTTGGTTCAAACCAAATGAAGTTAACCTATTTAAAGGTAACAGTTTCTCTTAAATTATTTTGTTTTATTTTGTTTTATTTTACTTCTAAAACCCCTAAACTCTTTTTATTCATTTCTATTATAACAAAACCAGAATACTAAATATACAATAATGTTTTTATGAGATGGATTCGATCTACACTTACACACACCTCCATCTATTTGGTGAAGAACATATTGTTTCTGTGGATGAAAAACTAACGCCTCACGAGACAATGATTATTCTATTAACTTCTACCACCTCACATAGGGGCCATGAAGATGTAATTGTATTTATATATGAAATATATTCTGTTTATTTTTTCTTTATACTTCGTTATATTTCTTTTATATCATACCTTTATGTTTTCCATAATGGGTAAACACGATAATTTCATTTGAGGAAGTGCGGACTATCACCCCCTCAAAGAGATATGACTCATTAATGTCATGTGTGGGATGTATAAAGGACTGAGTTAAACATATTATTTATTATATTATACTATAATTATAATATAATTTTGTATCATTATGTTTTAATTCCATTAAAAACGAAATGTAAATGAAATTAGCATTCATGCGTACGTATGGCTTACCATCTCCATAAACGGTGCATTTCATTTATTACCTCTAAATGTTATGTACTATTATAAATAAATGTATATACTGAATATATATGATATATATGATATCTAAATCCTGAATATAATTCTAGATATAATGAACATATGACAATGTGAACAAGTTGTAACTATATGGTGTTCCTTTTTGACTCAAGTACCAAATACCGACCAAACGATCATTATTAACATAAATGAATTCATAATGTTTATAACATGGTAATAAGTGATATAAAAATGATAATAAAATTGAAAAATGTTCCTAATAAAGTAATAATTAACTTTATTTTATTAATAATGAAGAACAAGGAACAAACGAGTCAAGCCGAACACAAGGTAAGGAGATTTCTTATCTCACTTTTAATTCCATGAGACTTCCATTGTTCGACACATATTTATTTCATGTGGTGTATTTTGTACCACCTGTTGAAATATATTTTCATTATTCTCATTATATTCATGGTATTCTGTGATTCATTTAGTGGTTATTGACTTTTGGTTGTACGACTCAATTGATTAAAACAAGGTAAAGGGTTTCATCTCACTTTTTATTCCAGTGAGATTCATGTTGTACTTGGCACTTTTTCCTTTTATATGGTGTTTGTACTGCCCATGATTGTAATATTTATGTAATATAATTTAATTTATGGTTATTTAAATCTTAATTGTATGATCCTTATTTAATGTGGTGGATGTTTCAAAATATACCAAATCGGTAAGGGAACTTTTCACACTCATCTTTTTTAAAAGACAACTTTTTGTTATGTCTTTTAATTTACATCTTATTATGTTGGGATATGTTCTTATATATCCTTATTGATTTAAATTGTAAGTCCAAGTGATGAGATTTCCTTTTTTATCTCATAAATTCATTTTCTAAATTTTAATGTGATGTCGTTAGGCAGTCAAATTTTTGTAAGGGAACATTTTAACCCAATTTCAATTCTTTGGGTTAAACGTCTACTAGTTGATCATGTCGTGCTATAAACATGTGTTAATGACCCCTGATTGTTTTACACTAAATATACAATCATATTGAGTGTATTTATATTTTCACCCAAAGTTATGTAATTTATTTTTCCTTAATCTAAGGATACCGTCTTTATGAGGGATCTCGTCTTAATTTACATTACATTAAGACTTCATTATTATTATGCACCATTTCACTTTTACATGGTGTATATATTATCCTTTGGAACATTATATCATGAATCCCGTTATTATCATGATATTATAAATTTCTGATTAAATTATATTCCTCAATTATTTGTATTTAAGTGTCTCTCATTTTGTTAAAAACACTTTAACTAAAATATCGTTTTAAATGTTTTAAAGATTTATTCTTCTCAAAATTTATCAATAATTTCCATGTTTTCAATATTTTTTTTAGGATTTACTTCTATGGACATTATTGTTTTCAAATGATAATTCATTTAAAAGTTTCAAAGTGGTATCATACACTTTGATGAAAAAATTTAAAGACCCATAAAATTATGGGAATTTTTTTCTTAATTTGCTTGGGGATTATACAAGAACAAAATTTATGATGGCACCTGATTTTGAGGCCAAGTGTGCCCGGAATCAATTTCTGAAGTTTAGCTCGGGCACGTTCAGTGAACGAACGAGCGGGTTTTCCTAACTTTTGAACCGGTGCTCAGAATCGAAATCTGAGGGAACCAATGAAACCGCAGTGCCGATAATTGCATATGAATACCTTTTCCGAAGTTGCATTTCCTCAGATGAGGTTATTAAATAAATGGGTTAACTAAACAATGAAATAAAATATTGTGCTACAATTTTTATTTCTATTCTAGGTAGATTAAACCTATGCATGGTGGTTGGAGTGGGACCCACTAATATCCTCACTCCACTAAGTATCATATTAGTGATGTGGGGCCCACACGAGCCCCGCCCATTCAAATCCATTTTTAACCTCCCTCTCGTGAATTTAATATGTAACTAACCCGCACCCCTTTTTAAATGCCATGTCAACCCCAAAAATTAATTTGGATATTAAAATCTCTTCAATTAAGTAAATTAATTGAATGAGATTTGTTTTTGAATTTAAAATTAATGGCATGCATGAGTGATAATAAAATAATACATGACTTATTTTATTGAGGGTTAAATTCGTTGTGCAAAAGGAAAGAGAGGAATCTTACACTCTTGAGGATTTTCTTCTTCCTCCTTGAAGAACATGAAGAACGCACCATCACTGACAAAGAACTCCGGCCTCCGACGAAGGACGACGAATAACGCTGATTCCTTGGAGATCGACGATGCGACGCCGTGTACCGCGACGCCAACGGTCCTCTTCTCCACGACGCCATGTACCGCGACGCCAACGGTCCTATTCTCTGCGACGCCATGTACCGCGACACCGATGACCCTCCTTCCGTGATGCCACCTTTCGCGACGTCCCTTTCCCGCAAAAAACCACGTTCGACGACTTCATCAAGGTAGGGGTTTGGAATTTTTTGGTTGTGAAATATCCTTTAACGTTATTCGTCTTTCATTTTTGGGCCGCCTGTTATCGTTATAACGGGAGGAGGTCAGACCGCAAGAACACGACTGACCCTCCTACCCCTTTTTTGTTGATTTCGTTGCATCTCGTACGAAGGTGGCACGATGCAATGGCACCGCACGGAAACAAGGAGGAACCCTGTGAAAAAGCATGGCGCTGTCGCGTCGCGCCATTGAGGACGAACGAAACTGCGGCCGAAGTCGGGGCCGTAGAGGCTATTCGAAGACTCCGCAGTTTGTTTGTTTGACGTGCGGATCGACGGGAGATGACAGAACGGGATTCATAGGAGATTTGATGTTCCCACAGTGAATTACGGGACACATGATGACCATTGTAGAAGACGACGAGTGAAACAGACCACCGGAGTGCGTCCGGTGGTCCGCGGAAAGCAGCGGCAGCGCGCCCCACCGGCGCAGCGGCGGCGGCGCGCCACCAGAGGAGACCGCCACGGTTGAGCCATGGCGGACCAGAACAGCTAAGTCGTTCCTGGTTTAGGGGGAGGCGCGGCTTAATTATCGCACCGTTTCAGTCTACTAGGGGAGACAGTAGCCCCCCCTACTCTTCGCTGGCCGCACAGGCGCCGCGCCAACGCCAGGCCAACCGGCCGCCCTGGCCGGGACGGGCCGCCCTTGCCGGGTCAGGCTGCTCCGGGCCATGACCACCATGATGGGCCGCACCCTAATGGGCCGGACCTGGACCCCGGTCGGGTCAACCTGGTTCGGGCCGACCCAGGGGGTCTCGGGCCGGGCCCAAAACCCCATATTTCCGGAGAGATTCGTTCAAATGCCCGTATCATGGGCTACAGAAATTCGATCGACGTACCGTCAGTTGAGAAGAAATCCTTGGATCGATACGGTCGTTTCGGAATATTACACTAAAGGTTTTGGATAAATTTGGGTACGAAAGGGTTGGTTCGAACACAAAACCAACTGGGCCCTCGGAGCGGAAATGCTTACAACTTAAGCTCCGGACGTCTGATTGACGTGCCGTCGACTTTGTTAGATTCTTATTAGTGAGAAGGACCTTTTGTCTTACTCCGCTCGAGGATTGGACCCAGTTGGAGTGCGTTCGGGTTGGTTTTGACTTAAAAAACAACCGGGCCCTAGAACGAAAACACCAATAACTCTCAGAACGGGTGTCCGAATGACGCGCTGTCTGTCGTGTTGGGTTTACATTGTCAAGACGGAACATTGGGATACATCATCTACGGAATTTCTGTCAGTTGATGTATCGACACCTTGGATCGTGGAGCAGACCCTCCCGAAAACGAGCATGTTGTGTGCGAGAACCCTAGAGCTGGCTGCGACTGTGATGAAGACTGCCCTGAAATCCTCGGTGGGTTCGGCAACGATAAAGACCATACTGAAATCCATCGTGGGTTCGATGGTGATGGTGACTGCACTGAAATCCTTCGTGGGTTCGGCAGTGATGAAGATCCTTCTGAAATCCTCCGTGGGTTTGACGGCGATGAAGACTGCACTGAAATCCTCCGTGGGTTCGGTAGTGATGAAGACCGTACTGAAATCATTCGTGGGTTCGACGACGATGACTACGGTTCTAGTATCCTACATGGGTCTAGCAGAGTTTGACTCTATTCTTGCTATCCTACGTGGTTCTGGCAGAGTAGCTGTTCTATATCCTATGTGGTTCCGACAGCTTAGCTGGTTTAGTATCGTAAATGGTTCCCAGCTTAGATGAATTAGTGGCTACATCTGATCATCTCTTTTACCTTACGAAGCAGTGTACTTGTGTGAGATGAGTCTTGACTTTCAATCAATATCTTTGATATGATTGACTTACATTCATATGTGGATTGAGTTGCGTTATCCTGTGTGGATTGGGTTGTACTCCTATGTGGACGTGATCGAACATGGGCTCGGATGTTGGAGTCGAACGGGAATTGATGACTTAGGTATATGTATGGGCATATACCTAAGTAGTGTTGGTTTTTACTTCGTGATTGTTTCTTTCCTTTTTGGATTATACTTTGTGGATTCTGGGAGACCTTCGAGGGGTCTCGGGGTCCCTACTGAGTAGCGTATACTCACCCCTGCACGGGCTATGTCCGCAGTATGTTCTATTGAATGCAGACAACGGATAGCGCTAATCATGGTTGAGGCATGTGGAGTAGGTCAGTACCTGGAGGTGCACCACTGGGCGGGATGTAAACGGAGCGGATGGATGGACCCCAGGAGCTGAGGATGATATATGTACCCACCTATTATGTGGGACTTCTAGTGCACGGCCCGATATTGTTCCTTTACTTTCAGTTGTTGTACTTTCTTTCCAGTTATACTTTACTTTCAGTTTGGGTTTGTATTCTAGCCCATTTACTTTCTCCACTTACTTTTGTACCCAGTTTTACTTAGTGTTACTTCTGATGGCTTACTCTATGGTGTTTGTTTACTTATAAAGGAAATTCCTTACCCTTTTTTGGGATTTACGCCTTTGGTGCAAGTCGCCAGCCCCTGGCCTATGGGAGGCGGGCTTGGGGTAGTCACGACACGGGCCCCGACGATGGGTCGTGAAAAATTTGTATCAGAGGAGTTGGTTTCTACCGCAGAACTCAGGACTCTGATCCTTATTATATAAAAAGTTATAGTGTTAAAAGTATTGAGTGTGGTTATCAGTCCAGGGAGTATAGTGTTGGTGCGGCAGCCGACGTATCAGTGCACCAGGACCCTGATTTCTGATTTCTGACTTAATACACGAAAACATTGATTGCATGTGTGTTTCAAAAGTTTTGTTTGTGATTACTTTGTGTTACATCACAAGGTATACTATTTTGATTGTGGCACACCTGTTTCTTTTCAGGATGGCCCCACGATGGAAGCCAGTCAGGGTTCCGAGCTTTGTGTGAGACGACAGCCCACCGAGCGACGAGGCCTCGGTGCAGGGCCCTTTTTTAGCAGAGGCACCTGCGGTACATCTACCCACTGATGCTACAAGATCCAGCCACTGAGAGTGCACGTCTCCTTAGTTCACTGCATGAGTTTCAGTGTCAGATACCGCCCAGGTTCCGCGGGAAGACGGACCCTCAGGTAGCCGAGGATTGGCTGGAAGCAGTTGTGTGATTTTTTAGGTTAGTGGGGACACCAGCTGACCTCATGGTGATCCTTGCAGTGAGTCTCTTGCACGCAGCAGTAGACAGATGGTGGACCTTGATGCTCCAGTTGCACGACGAGGCATCTCTCCTCTAGACGGACTTTGAGAGCCTCTTCTGCTCAGAGTTCATCTCAGCCACCATCTGTGTGGTGTGCATCCAGGAGCTTCTACAGCTGTGGTAGGGCATCATGATGGTAGCCCAGTACTCAGAGAGATTTACCGATCTCTCACACTATTCGATGAACATGGTATGGGACCCATTCTTCTAGGCCCGGACCATCGATAAAGGACTGAGGCTTGAGATTCGGGCATCAATGATCTCCCTCATCATTCCGACATAGACAGGAGTACTAGAGAGATCTCTTCTCATAGAGAGCTTTCTTGCTCATCCTACGCCAGCAGAAAGACCTACCGCAGTGCGGCACATAGAAGTTTCGTCTGCAGAAAGCGGTCGATGGATGTCACAGGGGTCCAGGCGGACCGGACCATCAGGCAGACGACCTCAGGACACTGGCTCAGAGGTTCGGGGCACACAGCGCTAAGCCAGCCTTCTAAGGAGCAGGCAGTGCTGCACATGCGGTGGGTAGGGCCACATTGTTCATGACTGCACGACCCGTAGTGTAGAGGAGCAGCAGAAGGTTGAGGGGCCACCCAGGCAGAGGCAGAAGGTCGACCACGGTGGTCCGCCGGGAGTAGGCGGACAAGGCAGGGGAGCTGGCCGAGCAGCAGGTGGTGGGAGATGCTTTGAGGCTTTACCACCACCACTCCCAGGAGGTCCACCTCGACCACAGGGAGCTGGCAGGCAGGGATAGGCTCAGCTTCAGGCAGCGGAGGCCTACGACCACGACGCGTGAGAGATGATTCGAGGTACTATCTGTGTCTACTCCACCCTTTCTGCAGTTCTTTTAGACACAGGAGTGAGTCATTATTTTATTGTCGCTTCCCTTGTTCGGAGCTCAGTGATTCCGACTGAGCCGTTGGCTCGATCCTTACAGCTAGAGACTCCTACGGGAGCAGACTCGACGATTACGCAATAGTGTTGGCAGTGTGATCTTACTCTAGGAGGCGAGAGAATCGGTTGAGATATTCTTGTAGTGGCGTCGAGTACATACGATGTCATCTTGGGCATGTATTGGTTATCTACAATCCATGCTCAGATCGACTGTATTAGGCGCAAGGTGTGGTGTATACGCACCGACGGGAGCAGGTTCACCTTCACCGGCGAGAAGGGAGCCTTTGCAGCGCAGGATCGACTCACGAAGAGGAGAGGATAGCCCCTTACTCATCATTTGGCTAGCCTTATCCAAGGAGCAGTTGACGTGCCGAGTCCGAGTTTTCCTTTAGTGGTAGATCAGTATGCGGACGTTTTTCTTGACGACGTTCTAGGACTACCTCCTCGCAGATAGGTAGACTTTCATATTGAACTGTACCCCGAGACTGCCTCGATATCCACACCAGCATATTGGATGGCTTCTGCTGGGCTTCGAGAGCTATGGGTATAGCTGGAGGACTTGCAGGGCAAGGGATTCATCAGAACTAGTGTTTCACCTTGGGCTTCCCCAATTTTGTTCTCCATGAATGTGGACGAGAGCTTGCGACTATGTGTCTACTATCGTCACCTGAACCAGGAGACCGTGAGGAACAATTATCTGCTACCAAGGATTGACGACCTCTTCGATCAGCTCAAGGGAGCATGGTGGTTCTCAAAGATAGACCTTAGATCAGGCTATCATCAGCTCAGAATTCGAGATAAAGACGTGAAGAAGACAGCCTTCAGATGTCGGTATGGCCACTATGAGTTCTTGGTTATTTCATTCGGCATAACCAATGCTCCAGCAGTGTTCATGAGTCTCATGAACAGGATCATTCAGCCATACCTCGATCAATTTGTCGTGGTCTTCATCGACGACATATTGATATACTCGACCACTGAGGAGGAGCACGCCTATCACTTGCGGGTTGTACTTGAGACACTCTGAGAGCACCGGATTTATGGTAAGCTCTCGAAGTGTCAGTTCTGGTTACGCGAGGTCCACTTCTTGGGAAATGTCATCTCTGAGGTGGGAGTTGTGGTGGATCCTGCGAAGATTGAAGCAGTGGTATCTTGGAAGCTACCCAAGAGCGTGACAGAGGTGCAGAGTTTCTTGGGGCTAGCTGGGTACTACCGGAGGTTTGTGCCAGACTTCTCCAGAGTTGCAGCACCACTCTCAGCTTTGACGTAGAATGGGGAACCCTTAGTGTGGTCAGAAATATGTCAGAAAATCTTCCAGTTGCATAGAGAGAGATTGACCAGCGCACCAATCTTGAGGCTACCAGCGAAGGGAGTAGGGTAGATAGTCTACTGTGATTCATCAGAGACCGGACTCGGGTGTGTCCTGATGCAGGAGCGAGTAGTGATTGCCTATGGATCATGACATTTGAGGCAGCATGAGCAGAACTATGCTACCCATGACCGAGAGTTACCAGTAGTGGTCTTTGCTCTGAAGATGTGGCAACACTATCTGATGGGAAAGCGCATTAAAGTCTATTCTGACCACTATAGTCTCAGGTACATCTTCTAGCAGAAGGACCAGAAGTTGAGACAACGGAGATAGCTCGAGTTCCTCTAGGACTATAACATTGAGATAGTCTATAGTCCTGGAAAGAGGAACGTAGTAGCCGATGCTCTCAGCTGGAGGATGAGCATTCAGCTACCCGGGGAGGCGACGGAGCAACTAGCCGCTTTATAGATATCCTTCATGGATAGAGATGGAGCAACCTTTAATCAGTCACTCACAGTCACTCATACACTACTGCAGTTGGTCAGAGAGGCATAGCGTGGGGATGTTGACTATGAGAGGTGGCATGCACAGATATCCTTAGGAAAGGCACCTGATTGATTCTCAATAGGAGGAGAGCACGATGTCCTTTTCAGAGGACGTACCATGGTACCAGCTTCTTTTCAGGAGGAGGTGCGGAGAGAGTTTCACACTTCCCCTTTAGCGGTACATCCAGTAGTGTCGAAGATGTTCCATGATCTCAGACAACAACACTGGTGGCCGGGTAAGAAGAAGGCTATAGATGAGTTCATTTCTCGATGCCTCATCTGTCAGCAGGTGAAGGCGGAGCACCAGGTACCAGCAGGCTTAGAATAACCCTTGGTGGTCCCAGAGTGGAAGTCAGACGAGATATCTATGGATTTCATGACTGGACCTCCACGTACATCCAGATTTCACGACTCTGTTTGGGTAATCGTCGACCGACTCACCAAGTCAACCCACTTCTTACCCATTAGAGAGTAGGGCACATTAGAGAGCTTGGGACGTCTCTACCTTCAGGATATTGTACGACTTCATGGTGTTCCATCATCTATTGTCTCCGATCGAGATGCTCGCTTTACTTCCCGGCTTTAGATGGGGTTGCAGGATGCATTCGGGACACAGCTACGTCTGAGCACCGCCTTTCACCCTCAGACAGATGGTCAGATAGAGAGGACCATTCAGACTCTTGAGGAAATGCTACGTGCATGTGTCCTCGATTTTAGTCGCACCTGGGAGGACCACCTATCCTTGGTGGAATTCGCGTACAACAACAGCTACCACTCCACCATCGGTATGGCACCATATGAGGCATTGTTCAGCCGGCCATGCAGATCACCTCTGTGCTGGACAGACCCTAGGGAGTCAGCACTTGTGGGACCAGAGATGGTCCAGACCATGATAGAGAAGGTCTAGGTCATCTAGGAGCAGATGAGGACATCTCAGAGCCGGCAGAAGTCTTATGCTGACAGGAAGTAGAGGACACTAGATTTCGAGGATGGAGACCATGTTTTCTTGAGGGTCTCACCTCGACATGGATTACAGAGATTTGTCCAGGGTGGCAAGTTATCTCCACGCTTCATCGGACCATTCCAGGACCTCAGCAGGATAGGTGAGGTTCCCTATCGCCTGGCTCTCCCACCTCAGTTGCACCGGGTGTACGACGTCTTCCATGTATCTCACCTGAGGGGATATGTGCATGACCCGACGCATATCATCGACCATGGGGAGATGGACATTGATGATGTGGAGACTTTTGTGGAGGTCCCGGTGAAGATCGAGGATAGATAGGAGAGGGTCCTACGTGGGCGGTCGATTCCTTTAGTTCATATCAGATTGCAGCACGAGAACCTCCAAGAGAGCACTTGGGAGCGGGAGGCTTAGACGTGTGCACAGTAACCACATTTCTTCCCCCAATTTATGATGTATCTTTACGGGGACGTAATTCCATGAGTTGGGAGTAATGTAAATACCCATAAAATTCAAGGGTAATTTATTCTTAATTTTTTTGGGGATTTTACAAGAACATAGTTTCTGACGGCACCTGATTCCGAGCACCGGTGTGCCCGGAATCAATTTCTGAAGTTTAGCTCGGGTACGTTCAGTGAATGAATGAGCGGGTTTTCCTAACTTTTTAATCCATTCTTGGAATTGAAATCCAAGGGCACCAATGAATCCACAGTTCCAGTAATTGCTTATAAACACTTTTTCCAGAGTTTTGTTTGCTCGGGTGAGGTTATTAAATAAATGGGTTAACTAAAGAATGAAATGAAATATTGTAGTATAATTTTTATTTCTATTCTAGGTAGATTAAACCTATGCTTGGTGTTTGGTGTGGGACGCACTAATATCCTAACTCCACTAGATAGGATATTAGTGGATTGGGGCCCACATGAGCCCACCCCTTAAAATCCCTTTCTAACCTCCCTCTCATGCATTTAATATGTAAATCACTCGAACCCATTTTTAAATGCCATGTCAACCCTCAAAATTTATTTGGATATTAAACGCTCATCAATTAAGTCAATTAATTAAATGAGATTTGTTTTTTAATTTCAAATTAATGGCATGCATGAGTGATAATAAAATAAGACATGACATATTTTGTTGAGGGTTAATCTCTTTGTGCAAAAGGAAAGAGAGGACTCTTGCGCTCTTGAGGATTTTCTTCTTCCTCCTTAAAGAACGCGAATAACGCTACTTCACCGACGAAGAACGTCGACCTCTAATGAAGGACGACGAATAATGATGATTCCTCGGAAATCGACGATGCGACGCCATGTACCACGACGCCAACGGTCCTCTTCTCTGCGACGCTGTGTACCACGACGCTGACGATACTCCTTCGGCGACACCATCTTCCGCGATGTCCCTTTCCTAAGTCAAACCTCGTTCGACGAATTCATCGAGGTAGGGGTTTGGAATTTTTTCTTCTTGAAATATCCTATCCCATTCTTCATCTTTAATTTTTGGGCCGCCTGTTATCGTTATAACGGGAGGAGGTCGAACCGCACGAACAAGACCGACCCTCCTACCCCTTTTGTTGTTGATTTCATTGTGGGTCGAATGAAGGTGGCACAGTGCAACGGCACCACGTGGACACAAGGAGGAACACGGCGAGAAAGCGTGGCACCGTTGCATCGCGTCGTTGAGGCTGAACGAAACTGTGGCCAGAGTAAAGGCTGCATAGGCGATTCGATGACTCCGCAGTTTGTTTAATTGATTTGAAGATCGACGAGCGATGATTCAATGGGCCGCAGAGGCGATTTGATGATTCCTCAGTGAAGTATGGGACCGAAGATGACCACTGGCGAAGACGGCGGGTGAAACAACCACCAGAGCGCATCAGGTGGTCCGCGGAAAGAGGCAGCAGTTGCGCGCAGCCGGAGGATACCGTCGTGGCTGAGGCGCGGTGGACCGCAACGGCTATGCCGTTCTAGATTTAAGTGGAAGGGAGGCTTAATTTTCACGCCATTTCGTTCAACCGGGGGGGACAACACCCCCCCCCCCCTCCCGCTCCTCACTGGTCGCCCGGGCGCCACGCCACGCCAGCGCCAGGCCAACCGGCCGCCCAGGCCGGGCCGGGCTGCCTAGGCCTGGCCGGGCCGTGCCGGCTGGGCCGATCCACCCCATAATGGTTCGGAACCTGACCCAGTTTGGGTTGACCTGGTTCGGGCCGACCCAGGGGGTCTCGGGCCGGGTCGGTCCAGGGCCAAGACCCCCTATTTCCGGATAGTTCTGTTCAAACTCCTGTATCATGGGCTACGGACCTCCGATCGACGCACCTTCAATTACGATGCAATCCTTGGATCGAGATGTCTATTTCGTTATATTACACTTGTGGTTTTGGAGAACATTGTGTACGGCTGGGTTGGTTCGAACACGAAACCAAGCGGGCCCTTGGAGAGGAAACACTTATAACTTAATCTCTGGAAGTTCGATTGATGTGCCATAGACTTTGTTGGATTCCTCTTAGTGATACCGTCCTTTTGGCTTACTCCGCTCGAGGTTTGTATTCAGTTGGAGTGTGTTCGGGTTGGTTTTGAATTAAAAACCAATTGGGGCCCTGGAACGAAAAATCCAATAACTCTCAGACCGGGCGTCCGAATGACTCGCCATCTGTCGCGTTGGGTTACCTTTGTCGAGAAGGAACTTTGGGATACATCAACTCCGGACTATGTGTAAGTTGATGTATCGACCCCTTGGCTCGTGGAGTGGACCCTCCCGAAAACGAGCATGATGTTTGCGAGAACCCTAGAGCTGGCAGCGACTGTGATGAAGACTGCACTGAAATCCTCCGTGGGTTTGGCAGTGATGAAGACCGTACTGAAATCCTATGTGGGTTAGGTAGCAATGAAGACCGTACTGAAATCCTATGTGGGTTCGACGGTGATTAATACTGCACTGAAATCCTCCGTGGGTTCGGCAGTGATGAAGACAGTACTGAAATCCTCCGTGTGTTCGACGACAATGACTATTGTTCTTCTATCCTAAGTGGGTCTGCCAATGTTTGACTCTGTTTTTGCTATCCTACGTGGGTCTGGCAGAGTAGCTAGTCTGTATCCTATGTGGGTCTGACAGCTTAGCTGGTTTAGTATCCTACGTGGGTCCCAGCATTAATGAATCAGTGGCTAAATCTGATCATCTCTTTTACCTTACAATGAAGTGTACCTGTGAGACCTGAGTCTGGACTTTCAATAAATATCTTTTATATGATTGAATTTCCATCCTATATTGATTGAGTTGTGTTAACCTGTGCGGATTGGGATGTACTCCTATGTGGGCGTGATCGAACTTGGTTTCGAATGATGGAGCCGAACGAGGATTGATGACTTAGGTATATGTATGGGCATATACCTAAGTAGTGTTGGTTTTTACTTCTTGATTGTATCTTTCCTTTGTGGGTTATCATTTGTTGATTCTGGGAGACCTTCGGGGGGTCTCGGGGTCCCTACTGAGTAGCATATACTCACCCATGCACGGGCAATGCCCGCACTACGTTGTGCTGGTTGCAGATGACGGACAGCGCTGATCATGGTTGAGGCTTGTAGAACAGGTCAGTACCTGGAGGTGGACCCCTGGGCAGGACGTGCACGGAGCGGACGGCTGGACCCGAGGAGCTGAGGAGGCTATCTGTACCCACCCTTTTAGTGGGACTTCCAGTGGATGGCTCTATGTTGCTTCTTTACTTTCAATTGTTTTACTTTATTTCCAGTTGTACTTTACTTTCAGTTTGGGTATGTATTCTTACCCATTTAGTTTCCACACTTACTTTTGTACCCAGTTTTACTTAGTGTTACTTCTACTGGCTTACTCTGTGGTGTTTTTTTACATATAAAGGCAATGCCTTCCCCTTTGTCAGGATTTACGCCTTTGGTGCTAGTCGCCAGCCCCTGGCCTATGGGAGGTGGGATTGGGGTAGTCACGGCACGGGCCCCGAGGACGGGTCGTGACAAAAAATAACTTTATTAAATGTTTTAAATGGTTTTTGAAAATGGTTTCATAAAGAATTGTTTACTTCAGTATCTAGATTTGATATAATGTTAAATTTTCTTTATGATTGTGTTATATGTTATGAATATATTATGGTCACTGGGAATTTTTTATGTATATGGGTGGTTTCGTGATAAACCTACGGCAGGTGAGCCCGATATAGCTCTCTAATTCATTGGGTAACGTGAAAAAGGTAAACATGAATGTTTCTCCTAACAGATTTAAGGAATATACTGTGATGGGTATTCCAAATGTGACTACCTATGTAGATTTGATAGCTACAAGGTATGAATGTTATTAATTCCATAAGTTACCTTTATGATTTATGATTTCTATCTGTTATTCATAAATCTTATGATTTTGTAAGGTATATTATGATTGAAAAGTATTGGTTTCATTGATTTGTATTTATTGATGGGTTAATGTTTCTTTTCCTTAATTTATAACCCTTATTGAGCTTTTTATGCTCATCAAAAAATTTTAAAATGTTTTCCATAGGACATAAAGATGAATAGGGTCAAGGATGGGATCAAAGAAAAGTCATGCTATCTAAAACATGGAACAAGACATGTTTCTTTTTAAGAGTTTTTATTTTGTGAAAAAATCGATACTGAGTACTAGTGTATACACGTAATATTCATGTTGTTATGCAATAGTTATGTCCTAATTCTCTAAAACTCTAAACCTGAAAATATCCTCAATGTGAATTATTCATTTAATTCAATATTATGTAATGTTTTAGGTAGAGTCCTTATAGTTGGTATCATAGGTCGGTGTAGACAAATTTAGGGATTAATAGTTTTCATTAGACATATTGTTTGTCCCTATGTCTATTATTTCTGTTAAATCATTGTTTTATATCATTTTTAGATCAAGGAAATTCAGTTAAAAATGGAAGGAGGAACATCTCAAATGGCATTCCTCTCTCTTCCGGATGACATGCTTTCAATAATTATTTCAAAGTCATGTTCGGATGATTGTGAAACATTTTATAGTATACAACTTACTTGCAAGTTGTTGTTTGATATATCAAACACCTCCACTATAACTCGTTATCATTGTGGATCATGGGTTGTATTTAGAGAAATCTTGTTTTCATAATATTCTCATATTTTCAAGAATGATAAATATTATCAAGGAATTTTCAAATAATTTACCTTATCACAAGATTCTAAAGGATATTATTATATTAAAAATGGTGCTGAAGAAGGAGACCCTTGCACAAACTATTTATATTTTGTTTTACAATATAGTCTCTCATCACATACTTATGGTATTTTAAAAAGACCGTTAATTGAATGTTCTAACTCAAATTCTGTCCCCTTGTTTTATATAAATCAAGTTTTATCAGATGTTTTGAAATTATTTGTCATGCATGATTTTTTCCAAAACTGTTTTTCTGTGAACACCCATATGACCCATATTGTACAATGTGTATTTGGATGGAGGAAGCAAATCATTTTGAAGGATCTCTAAGTCATTGTTGCAATGCATGGACCTTCTACCTACATGAACAAGATGACGATGAAACCAAATAGACTCCATGATAAAGGTATGATGTTTTTATTTGGTGGATCGTTTTATTTTATAATACGATGGTGAAATAACACTTCAAGAATTAATATGTTGAGATCATAATGAATTAGGATGAAAATTATAGGTATAAGGAAACCATTGAGGTAAAAACATGTTAGGGTTATTTTTATGTTTTATAAAAAGGAAAACCAATAGGATGGGTGACAAACTGTCGCATCTAGAAAGGCTGTAGGAATCAAACCCAAAACCAAAGGGCGACAAGGGTGCATCACCTACCACTAGCCTACTTGATGTCCCTGGTTAGTATGACTTGTTATTTAAGTAAAATGATTTTATGGAACAAGAATAAGTTGATTTTTGGAACTTATGTTTTATCAAACTGATATACTTAGTATATAAAAATTATATAGTGAATAAGTGATAAAGGTTGTTGTGGAAGCATTTCTCTCTTTTGAGGAAACACTATATGCCTAAGGAAGAAAGAATACTATGAGATTTCAATTGTGGAATAATGGTTGATATTTTAGTTTGGAAGAATCTATGTTTTTTATGGACATATGATGATTTGATTTATTTATGAAAATGATTTGCCTATCATGGAGAATATGTGATTAGGTTAATTACTTTTCAATATGAGACATTATGAGTAACTAGTGTTATTTGGAGATAAATGTTAAGATGTATCTTGGTAGTATATGTAATTAAATCCTTATGAGATTTGGGTTACAATATCAGTTTGGATTACTTTTGATGAATTTTAGGGAAAATTGTTTATTTAAGGGTCTTTGTTGAACGTTGGGTTTTGTTTGAAACTTTTTGGATATTAAGAGTAGTTTTTTTCTTTTTTTTAAAGATTACTCTATTTGGGTATTATCCGATATCGCACAAACCATATTGGTTTTGGATAATGTATAAAGACGTGGAAAAAATGTACTTCATATTTTTTGGATTATGTGATTCCCTAGAAGATGATTATAACACTCTTAATGTTAACAAGTCATCCTAAATACGCATTGTTTGGAGAAAATATGAGTTTGTGTAAGAAAGCTAGTAAAGGATGAAAGTCTAAATGTCAAGTAAGTATGTTTACTTACGTTTTTAATTATTCTCGTAAATAAAATCTTTATTAAAAAGTAACATAAAACAAAAATGTTGTCCGTTAACATTTTCTACTGGGGAATCAAATATTTTTTAACCCATCACAAGTTTGTGATTTTCGGGTGGTTTAACTTTCTCTTAATCATGTTTTATATCACACTCCATCAGAACTTGTCAATTTGTTCTCCCTTCCATATACATGTTAACCTATATGGAATCCTAGTATCGGTTATCTCGGGTGAGCTTTTTACTTCTCTTTCTTTCTTTTAAAGTGACAGTTTTTGATGACTCTTTTCTGATGTGGGACTTTTCATGATGTTTCCAAGCCCAGATTTAAAATTGCAAGGACGCAATTACCAAAAGGGGGAAGGAGGTAACATCTAAGATAAATAAGGAACGAGAAAATTTTCATATTTATTAATATTTTTGACTTAAATATCAATTTTACATTAAAGGGGATGCTATGTTTGATTACATACCTGATACGCAACAACAAGTTTCATTGAAATCTTATGTTGCATGCTAATAATATAATATTATTATTTTAAATGGTAGTTAATGACTATCCATTGTATTGGAAGGAATGAATAGAAATAACTAGAATATTATTATATATGTTTGTTATATGTTTTTACAATTATCGAATAAAATATAGGGAACTAAAATATGAATAAATCTAATATACGGATGAATACTCTAATATTTTGTAAAAGGTCGATTTACCACCTTTTGATAGAGAACCCTCCTTCAATTTAGTTTTGGTCATTTTTATATGTTCTATTTGAAAAAATAAAATTCTCTTTTAGATTTGGGGCATCAAAAGTTAATTTGGGAAAATTTGTGGTATTTTTTGATAGGGTTTATTTTTATTGAATAGTGACAAATACTGTTTTTTATTTCAAAAGTGCCTTTTAATATAATTTATTTATATGGTTATATTATATTTTTAATTGGATTTAAAAATTAATTATAATATATTTTTACCATTTAATATAATTTTTGTTATTGGAAATAATTTCATTTTGAAATTAGACATAAACAAGTGTCAATCTTTTGATAGTTATTATTTCTTAATAACACGCTACTTGTTTCGTCGACATGAATTAATTTTAATTTAATTAATGCAACTTATATGTTTATAATTTTCTAAAATATACATCATTTTTGAATTCGGAATATCAAATATAGCTTAGGCTGAATTTTTGGTATTTTCTGAAAAACATCAATTTTTTATGAATAGTAAATCAACTTAGTAGTAGTTAAAAAACTGACTTTATCATTTAAATGAAATTTTACTACTTCTCTGAGTTGAATTTCAAAAATATGAGAGAGACGGTTAATTTAAAAATGTAAAATGTGGTTCAATAAGATGAAAATAGTTTTTAAGAATAGTATCTTTTGACTTTTATTTACCATGGTTAAAGATAAATAATGTAATTCAAGGTAAAAAGAATATTATAATAATTAAAAATTACCTTAAAACATGTCCTAACCTTATTTTATGATTAATGGACGACCATGGAAATTGTCGGATCGATTTTGGGATTCCATGGATCCACTTATGAATGATAATGACAATTTAGATTAATTAATTAAAAGTAAAGACAAGAATGACATAAGCAAATCTCTCTTTGTAAATTAATTTTTACATGGTGTCATATAATTTAATTTTTAGAATATAAATATTCATTTGGGAGATAAAAATATTTACTACATCATGGTATTTGTTTTATAATTTTTATACATCAAGTAAATAAATTATTTATGACAAAATAATGATGCAATGTTTACCTCATTAATAAATAATTTAATTAAATAAGACTATAAATATTAAAATAACATCCAAAACCTGTAAAATTCTTATTGGATGATATTACTTCGACAATGATTCATCTTATTTTTGACTCTAGGAATTTTTTGTCATTTAGAAACCGAATATCATTATATAATAAAATAATATATTCACACTTTACTAAAGAGCCCCCCTCACCCTTATAAAAGGATACCATTTCTAACCAAATCCACACACCTCTCAAAAATTTTGGATCATCCATCCTCTACCCAATTAACCACCCTAAATCCCTTACTTCCTCCTAGAAGCCTTTCCTTAGGAAAAAGGCACTTCAAGAATTCCTTTTGGTTTAAACCAAAGGAATTTAACCAAATTATTGGCAACAGTTTCTCTTAAATTCTTTTGTTTTGTTTTGTTTTATTTTACTTCTCCAACCGCAAAAATATTTTTATTCCATTCATTAATAACAAAACCAGTATCCTAAATATAATAATATATTTTTATGTGAAGTATTAGAACTACCCTTACACACACCTCCATCTAATTGGTTAAGAACATACTGTTTTTATGGATGGAAAACTAACGCCTCACGAGACAATGATTGTTCGACTATCACATACCGCCTCTCATGGTGGCTGTTAAGATGGAACTGTATTTATATATGATATATAATACGTTTATGTTTTTTTATTCTTCTTTATTTTTATTTTATATCAAATCTTTATGGAATCTATTATGGGTAAACACAATAATTTAATTTGAGGAAGTGCGGACTAACGCCACCTCAATGTGATATGAATCGTTAATGCCATATGTGGGACATATAAAGGATGGAGTTAATGATATTATATATTATACTATAATATAATTTTAATATACCTTTTTATAATTATGTTTTTATTCCATTAAAAGAAGAAATAGAAATGAAAGTAGCGTTCATGCGTACGTACGGCTTACCATCTCCATGAACAGTGCTTTTCATTTCTTACCTCCAAATGTTATGTGATATTAAAAATACATGTATATATTGGATATATATGATATATATTATATCTAAATCATGAATATAATTCTATATATAATGATATTTTGACCATGTGAACTACTTGTAACTATATGATGTTCATTTTTGACTCAAGTACCAAATATCGACCAAACTACCATTATTAACATAAATGATTGCATAATGTTTATAACATTGTAATAAGTGATATAAAAATGATAATAAACTTGAAAAAGGTTCTTAATCATGTAAAAATTAAATTTAGTTTATTATTCAGGATGAACAAATAAAAAATGAGTCAAGTTGGACACAAGGTATCGATATTTCTTATCTCACTTTTAATTTAGTGAGATTTCCATTGTTCGCCACTTATTTATTTCATGTGGTGTATTATGTACTGGACTTTGATATATATTGTCATTATTCTCATTATATTTAGTTAATTATGTGATTAATTTTTTGGTTATTATCTTTTGGTCATACGACTCAATTGATTACAAGGTGGTAATGGGTTTCATCTCACTTTTTACTCCCGTGAGATTCATGATATACACACCACTTGTTCTTTATTGTGGTGTATTTACTGCCCATGATTGTAATATTTATGTAATTTACATTCATTTATGGGTATTTACATCATCAATTAATGATCTTTATTAAATGTGGTGTATGTTTTGAAAGTTACCAAATCAGTAAGGGAACCTTTCACCCTCCTCTTTTTTGAAAGTCTTATTTTTGTTATGTCTTTTAATTTACATCTTATTATGTTGGGACATGTTCTTAAATATCCTTATTGATGTAAATTTTATGTCCAATTGATTAGATACCCATTTTTATCTCATCATCACATTTTATTAATTTTAAAGTGAAGTCGTTAGGCTGTCTAATTTTTGTAAGGGAACATCTTAACCCAATTTCAATTCTTTGGGTTAAACTTCTACTTGTTGATCATGTCGTTATATAAATATGTTTGAATGACCTATGATTGTTTCACACTGAATATCCAATCATATTGAGTGTATTTTTATCTATCACAAATAATTATGTAATTATTTTTCCTTAATCTAAGGATACCGTCTTTATTAGGGATCTTGTCTGAATTAACATTCCATTATGACTTGATTGTTGTTATGCACCAATTCACTTTTTTATGGTGTATATAATATCCTTTGGCACATTATATAATTAATCCCTTAATTATCATGATATTATAATGTTCTGATTAAATGCCATTTCTCAATTATTTGTATTCAATTGTCTCTCATTTTGTTGATAACTCTTTAACTAATGTTGTTTTAAATGTTTTAATGATTTATTCTTCTAAATATTTCTCTTTAATGTCCATGATTTCAAAATGGTTTTTAGGATTTACATATATGGAAATTATTGTTTTCAAATGATAGTTCCTTTAAAATTTTTAAAGTGGTATTGGACACTTTGATTCCAAAATCTATTCATTAAATGTTTTATATGGTTTTTGAAAATGGTTTCATAAAGCATTGTTTCCGTTAATATCTTTATTTGATATAATGTTACCTTTCCTTTATTCATGTGTCATATGTTATGAATATGTTGTATTTATTTGGAATTTTTTATGTATATGAGTGGTTCCATGATAAACCTAGGGCGGGTGAGCCCGAGATAGCTCTCCAATGCATTGAGTAACGTGACCGAGGTAAACGTGAATGTTTCTCTTAAGAGATTTAGGTAATATACTATGATGAGTATTCTAAATGTGACTCCCTATATAATTGTGATAGATACAATTTAAGTATTTATGAATGCTATATGTTACCTTTAATAATTTTCATTTCTGTGTGTTATTAATAAATTTTACGATTTCGTAAGGTATGTTATGATTGAAAAGTATTGGTTTCATTGTTTTGAATTTAATGATGTGTTAAAGTTTCATTTCCTTATTTTATAACCCTTACAGAGGTTTTTATATTCATACCATGTTTTTAGAATGTTTTCCACATGAATTAAAGATGAATAGGGTCAAGAATTGGATCATGGAAATGTCATTCAGTCTAAAACATGGAACTATACATGTTTTTATTTAATAGTTTCTATTTTATGAAAAAATGGATACTGAGTAGTAGTGTCTACATGTAATATTCATGTTGTTATGTAATAGTTATGGCATAATTCTCTAAAACTGTAAACCTAAAAGTCCCTCAATGTGAGTTATTCATTTATTTCAATATTATGTAATTTTTAATGCTAGGTCTTTATACCAAGACTCTTTTATTTGAGTAAAAATATTATTCCATGATATGTTCTATCATTTATGATTTATGATTTCTAATATATGTTGTATTGGGTGATATTTTTGTACGTATATTTATTATAAAAATATTCCCATGTTATGATCAACTATTCTCCATGATTATTATCAATTATGTGTAACCATAATGAGAAAATAATATCACCCATTCATTTATTTATATTCCCCTTGTCATGAATATGAGTATATCATATGATATGTAGAAAAGTGGGACTATAAGAGCCTGATTTTAGAGTAATGATAATAATATTTGTAAAATTAAATTCTTATATTTCTATTATCTATGTTACTAAATATTTTTTTTATTGTCTCATGTGACTATTTATTAGATGTACTATATTAAAAAGGGAATAAATTTATTATTTTTTAATTTTTAACATTGATCACCATGACATAAATTCATTATACCTCTTAGATATATTACCAATGACCATTCTTTCAACCACCATATCTAAAATGACCGTATTAAAGATGAAAAATTTTAAATTCACACACAATATAATCATTATGTTTATTTAGAAATAGTTTGTATCTTTATAAACATATGTTATGTAATGAAATGAAATTAAAGAACTAGAAAATTAAGGAGGCCTGAAATAATGGAGAAATATTAAATACCATATCATGAGGTTACTACGTTCTATGTCAGAGTTAACATGATATGAAATAAATAAATCATCGATACTTGACATGTCACATAAGCAAGGAAGTCTTAAATGAATAATTCATATTATATATTTTTAATAATTCCTTCACCATTTATGGTGAACATCCTCTTGGAAGGTTTTGTTTAGATATTAGTAATCCTAGAGGTTGAATATGACCCAAGGTATATGTTAATCATTATGATTTAATTTTTTCTAGCAATTTAAAAATATTTTTGTATTAAAATTTAATTGATGTATGTTATCCATGGTGATTAATAAACTGTGGTTTGAAATATATAGTTTTATGTGATATTTTTGAAACATTATACTTATGAATGAATATTGCGTTGTTCGTATTAATTTTTATATTAAATGAATAATTTCATAATCAATTTTAATTAATATAAATGAATAATAAATATAGCTTATATTTATAAAAATATGATTTATAAAAATAATATTATTCCTAAAGACCTATGAAATTACATTCTCCCCTAAAAAATAATTTTTTCCCATAATTTTAGTTATCTCATAACCAAAAAGGTAATCTAAATTACATAGATGTACAAGTTTAAAATTTCTCAATACATATTAACCTTACAGGGCCGAGAGACATATCTATTTCCTTAGAAGATGTTTATCACATACATTGAGTTCTCCTCCAACGATTTTGGTAAAGATCCTAACATTAATCTGAATCAAGACCCATATTTAATACTTTTTAGAGGGTGTTTAATTTAAAATATTCTTTGATACGTTATCATAGGTTAATATAAAATGTGTTTTACATTCTCTAGATGATTTATCATCTAATTATAGGTAACATATCCATCATGAATATCTCATTAAATTTTTATAAAACAAGGATCATAATATTTCAATTGGGATTATTCCATTATGCTTCATCATAGAATATAGTAATCATCCCACTGAAATATTTATTCTATAATAATATCAGTGAAATGTTTATTTAATGAAATTCAATGAAAATATTATATATAATAGATTTTTTAAAGTCAAATAATAATAAGACTTGAAGAACATCATATTAGATGGTAAATAAACCATTAATTTTAGGATCCACATAGGTAGTGGTGGTTTTGTATGTAATAAATTATACACTTGGAATTTGAGGTTAGTGATACTCATTATATTATTTAGGCCATTTATTAGACTGTTTAAATAGGCAATTTTGAGTTCCAAAAACATAATAAATTGAATTATTATTGGTAACATGGGGAGAATTATATTTTTTTCAACCGTGTTAACATAAATCATAATTTCTCTTTCACATTTTGATGGTCTATGACCCCCTATTACATAGATAAATCATCTTCATGTCCCCTAAATACTCTTAGGGCTTCTAACCATATTATTGATATATTGGTACATATAAATTATTACTTTATCAGATTCATTCCATGAAATTATATGAGAATTTTCCCTTTTATTATTTTTGTTTTTTAGTAAATTGACCATGTTCATATTGTCATTAATATTTTATGATAGGTATTTTTAGAAAATTACATTATATTTTAATTTTTATTCCATAACAATTGTTTTTTCATTGAGGTAATCTCAAAATTTTCCCTTGCACCCAAGGTTTATTCTTGTTCCATCCATTTCTAAGACCAAAATTGTTGAAATTAGTGATGAAAATTTAAAAATATGGGGGAAATATCATAATATTATGTGTAATTAAACTATAAAGTGTGTTTTTATTTTACATAATCACATTGATGTAAATTTGATTTAGGTCAACCTATATCAATCATGATTTGGTCTATGTAAATTTATATTGGGTTACCTTATACTTTTCATCCTAATACGTTGAACTGAATAAGAAATAAATCCCTCATAATGGTTTGAAAATAGAATATGGTAAGCCAATACATATCAATAAGGAGTGTATAGCCATGGATGTATTCTTTTCACACTCATATTTCATAAGAGTGGTGAATGAGTCAATTCAAAACCAAACATTTTCAAGGTGATTAGTTTTAGTTGCATCTATGTTATAGGTGTATCCAATTTACAATATCTAAAAATTGATTTATTTCTAGGGAAACCAGTTATTCATGGAATTAGAAATTTTTTAGGACATTATCATATAATTATAATGGCCTGTCAGTTTTTAAAAACAGTTATCTAACCAAATACCAAAAATCAATGTGCTAATCTCTAGATTTAACTATAACCAAATAAAATACCAAATAATGTCTCCATAGATTAATATGAAAAATATAATACACTAATCTCATAACATATATAGTATATCTCATAGATATTCATATAGTATAAGGACCTAAATGTTTAATATATAGATTTTTTACTGCATAGATAGCTTTTTCTCAAATAATTTCTCCATAATCATGCTATTTTATACAAAATTATATAATTTTCACATGTTATAATTTTCTTAATATATTTGGGAAATTAAACCATACAAAAGAGGTGACCTAAAACACCAAGAAAAAGAAAACATAATGACATGTCATCATGGTTAAGATCATAATGATATGTAAATAATATAAATGGGGTAAATATTTTAAAAAATAATATGGAATAATAAATTTTTTCCTTATATCGTGATAATTGGACATGTAATCATAATGAAAAAACAAATTACATTGAAAATGTTTCCGAAATCATGAGATGGTAATCAGAAATAATGCATCAAAATCATAAGAACGTGATTATGACTTAAGATTGTGTCATAAACATAATCATAGACACCACATGTCAAGCTTTACCACAAATACATTCACCACGTATTAGGATTTGGATAACAAACCATCCCCCATCTTAGGTTTGGGGTAATCCACATATGCACCCTTTGAAATGGGATATAACCTCATGTGTTCTATTTTGACTTAGGATAAATCAACCTATTAAAAAAATCATGGGATAAATCCTAACATATAACAATTGGTTTTGTATAAATCCTCTTGTGAAAACTCTGTTTTGGAATAGATCCTTTTGGGTGTCCTTTTTCTTTGGAAAACTCTTCCTGTTCACCCATTTTCACGGGATAAATCCTACCATATATAGTATTTATTGGGATAAATAATCTCATATAGCATTTGTCTGGGGGTAAATCCTCTCGTGTACCCTTTGTCTAGGGAAAAATGATTTTTTGAACCCTTTATCAAAGGATTAATTCTTCCATTTACCATTTTAAACATATGATTAATAAATACAATCCAATTAATGGGATGGAGATAGAATATTACATGTATAATCAAATATAATTTCATGTTCTACATTAAATCAATACTAAACATATCAAAAATAATCCTAGGGAAAAAATAGTGGATGTATGAATCATTCTGAAAAAATAACACAACAAACAATTAATTGATCATAGGATATAAAAAATATTATTTTCCAAAAATAAATCATATCACAATAAAATATATATAATGATAAAAGAACCACTTTATGACAGATATACATTATTAGATAAAATATATTTGAAAATAAAAATAATTTCAAAAAACATGTTATACATTATAAAAAATTGGAAGTACAAATTATTTTAAATTCATTTGATAAACAATATTATAAATATATAAAAATAAAATATAATACAAAATACATAAATTTTGAACAAACAATTATTGTGGAAGAAATATAATTTTATTTTGAAAGGATGTACAACCCTACATTTTTTTCAAAATGTGTTATTTAAAAACCAATATTTTAAAAAATGTATTTTTTTCTAAAATGAAAAAAGGGGAATGAAATGATAACTATAGTTAAAATGTTTTTATTTTTCACTAGGTAGTGTATAAAATTGAAGGGATTTAAGACTATTTAATGGGATGGATGATCCGTTAAATGTGAATGTAACTATTCATTAAAAAAATTTATTTTCACAAAACAATACATAAATCTAAGATAAAGACTATGGTTTGAAACATGTTTTACATAGAAAATAATGTTTAAATATTACACAACACCATAATATGTTATAATAGGTCAATATATAAATATAATAGTCAAATAGGAGAGATTTTAACACAACAAAAATATTAATGTCATGAAAAACCCTAAAATCCAATGTAACTTCTAAATCCAAACCCCATTAGAGGTATAACATAAAATAGAACATATAATATCATTAAAAATTATATAATCATAATAAAAATGAAAATTGGGTATTTTTTACAAAATTTAATTGAATTCCCGGTGTATAACATAAAAAAGTCTTAAGGGATTCAAAATTGAGACCAAAACCCCTTACTAATTGAGAATATATTAAATAAAACCCAATTAAAAGACAGATAATTAAATAGGGTTTAAAATTAAATAAATAAAATATAAGTTATGATACAATATCTCAAATAGGTAGTATATAAAAAACCTAAATGTATTTATGCATGTAATAAGTAATATGTCTCAAAGAGTGTTTTTTGAGATGAAAACAAACACCTTTATTCTAGATTATTCAAATTCACTCAAAACTCCTTTAAAAACATAAATATGTAAATATAATATTTAAAAAAATTATAAATATAAACTACATTATTATTTAATTCTTTATTAACATTTTTTTAAATATCATTCTTTTATAACTTATTTTTCCCATCAAGTGTCAAATATTTTGGTTTTTTATTTCATATATACATCATGAAGATTGATTTGATTCTTATTAAGTTATTTCATGTACATTATTCATAGATAATTAAATGTAAATTAATAATTTTTTTATTGATTACTAATGTCCAATATTCATTAGCTAAGAGGCATGAATATGAATTCTCAAAATAGAAATAATGATGAACTTTTGTTTTGAAATATTTAGCTATCGAACTCTGATTAATTAATAAATATTTTAAATATTAAAAATACCATAAAAAATAAAATAAAATAAAATAAATATATCATTATTAAATGACATTTTTCTTTTATATAATATAATAATAATTTAGGTCATAGTAGTTATAACATCATTTTTGTACGTAGTTAAATTGACCCAACTAGTAAAGTTTTATAAAGATTTAGTGAGTACGATTATATATTTAGACAATGATAATGTGATATATAAATAATAATAAACATGTCATAAATATAATATATCCTCATTAAACCTATTATATGAACTATAAATGATGGGTGGTGATGAAAAATGAATTTCGTTTTCATGGAGTCTGTAGTGTGAACGAATGTATAAATGATGATTTAATTCTTTATGAATGGATGAGATAGATGAATATACATTTATAATACATATAATATAATGAAAATAAATTACATAAATTATTATAATTTAATTATATTAGTTTAATTTTAAGAAAATCCAATGATCATAGTTTTGAAGTAATGTTATGTTGTTGACATTACCCGTGTCTGGGGGAATCAATTATATTTGTAATACTCATTGGTAGTGGAGGCCTTAGGATAAGTAATGGTGAAAAAAATATATTTAATGTGGTATATGGTTATAGGCGCATTAATGTGGTATATTTTCAAGAATAAATTCTAAGTATAATTTATTTTTATTGGGGTGTAAGTACAATTATTTTATATGTGAAGCAAATTGTAGTTTTGGAAGTAATCATAACATTATAAATAAAATATTATTAAAATTATAATTTTTATGGCTCTGAAATGAATATATATATATAGAGGAAGTGTGTGTGGTTCTATATAATCCATATCGACTCATTATGGATCTACCTTTGTGTATTATTTAGTTTCTCCTTTGAACTTTTTAATTTTTAACTAAATTAACATTTACCTTGATTATAAATTTTTAACCATAGTAATTAATATTAATAAAAATAGTAATATTATTCCATTTCAAACTTTTTAAAAAATATCATATAAATTTTTAAATTATATTAACAAAAAAAAAATTTAATCATTTGAAATGCTAATTTTATAATAAACGCACATAATAAGTAGGAACCATTTTTTATGAAAAGTGTATTTATCTAAATAAATTTTTTTATACAAGATAATATTATAATACATATTAATTTGAGTTATTAAAAAAATAATTAATGTAAGGTTTCCTTTAAATCATTCCAAAAAACTAAATTTTCCTTCAATACAGTTAATTATAAGCGAATACTGAAAACTATTTTTATTAATGTAACAATATTATATAGTTTAAAAAGTTTCATACATGGGATCTTTAACATCAATTAATAGTAAATAATATAATTTTAGTCCATAAAAATATATTTTATTACTTAAAATATTTTGTTTTATTCTATGAAATTATGAAATATTTATAAAATCATAGAAATTATAATTTTCTCGAAAATCAATTTTTTTCCTAAAAGGATAACTTTTTAGAAAAAATATCTAACATTCATACTAATTTTTGTTGACCTTTAGAAAAAAATTAATTCAATTGTATCTAATTTATATTCTAAACATTATATAGTTTATTTAAAAATAAAAATAAAATTTAAAAATAAAAAACATTATATAAAATTTATTTTCTAATATTAAATATTCATAATATTATTTCATATCAATTTATAATTTCAGATATGGTTATATAATATATATATTATCTAATAATATTTAAAATGTATTCAATTTAATCTATTAGGATTAAAAAAATAATATGAAAAAAATAATTTCATTGAAAATAAATAACTTTTGTATAATAAATACTCATTAACACATGCCATAAAAATTATTTATTAATATTATATAATTTATTTCTTCTTCTCCATCGATATAGAAATAATTAATCAATATTTATGAGATCATTATTTAGTATTAAAATTTATTTTCATATGTATTTCATATATATATATATATATAATATTTTGGTATCATGTTTTTAATTTATTGTGAGTTATATTATTTCAAATTTATTCTACACAAAATAATACATATGTATACCTATTGGATATATGAAAAATGACCAAATTCTAAATGAACATATTTTAAATGGACATAACATCAACTTCAATATTTCATTCCTATATATATATACATAGTGAATCGTACGTTCATTCCATTCTCATGTCATAAGGAATTGTTCTTATATTATATTACTAATTTTTCATAATGCTTTCAATATTGATTATGTTATTCATCATTATAGACTTTGTTATTTTATTGGTGATCCTTAAGGATTAAAATAAAGCATGGGATTTTCTAGTCCAGATGATTTTATTCTTTTTAATCTATTATACCCTATTATTTCATCTACTATTAGAGGAGGTATTTTATCAAAGGTGAGTGATTATACACGAGGTAAGTTAAATATTTTTATGAATTTTTGTTGTATCATTCCACATATTAATGAATAAAGTGTTTAAAATGATAATTCAAATCTCTTATTACTTATTTCATAATGAATTTCAATTCCATTAAACAAATAGCACTATATATATAAATTATAACTATAAAAATGTGTTCTATAAAAGTTATATTATTCTTAATGACATGTGGAAATACACATTTGGATTTGTTTATTTTTAAATCATTGATATTTTTCTATTGTAAATATATTTGATATATAAAGTTATATTATTGGAATTTTGGTGGATATTATACTATTTTTTAATTAATGGAAAAAATAAATCTTATGAGGCCATGTTTGATGCCCTGGAAGTAATCGTTAACACTAAGAAATAACGAACAGACTTCGGGTATGCCACGAGTTGACTCAACTTCTCAATTCATGGGTGTTCCATTGTTGGTTAATAGAAAATTGTATCAGATAATAAGTTCTTAATTGGTCCTTGGCTTTAGAAAAAAATTATTTTTGGAAGTAGTGGTACTTAAGAGATATTGATGTCAAAACTGAAGAGGTTAGTTAATCATGGGCCACGTAATCACTTTCCCATTTGAATCCTTAAGTTACCAAGGGATGTATGGTTCTGATTCAATGTTATGGGTTTCATTTATTTATTTATCAAATTTTCAATACAATATTGATAATTTTTCTAATATTATTATGGATATGTGGATTATTTAAAAGTTTTATATGTTATAAGGGATTAAAAATAATAATGAGCTGGTAGTAAATAGAGATATGACATGGTATGTAAAATAATGTTGTTTTCATTTTCATAATTTTACTTAACTCATAGTGGAATTTATAAGGATCACTCATGTAATTTCAATTCTTATTTTTGAATCATGCATGTCTTCTAGTAATTGTTAGGTAGTGATGAATTTTTTTTTGTATTAAGTTATTTTCACTTGGATTTTTATATTTCGAATAAATAAATGTTCACCTTTTTTAAGATAGAGATATTTATTTTTGAAATTAATAAAAATTGTTTTAAAATGGGTTGGAGTGGATTTGTGTTTAAAAATGATAATTGTGTTTTAAGAAGAAATTAATTGGGTTTTGAAAATCATTTAGGGGATTTATGATAAAAATGTGAGTTTTTTGTAAATTTTTAAATTATTACCTTTTAAAATATGGATTCAATATTGAATTAAAATGAAATAAATTAATATAGATGAAAAACTATTTTTTTATATTTTTTTTGAATAAATTAATTTATTTTTATAGTGATGTTTTGTTACGTAAATAATACTTCTTGGGAAATTTTGAAAAAACATTTGAAAAAAATGATTTCAGGTCTTTTGTGTAGATATTTATTAGTTATTTCACGTGTTATTTTATGTTGGAATGTACATTTCTATAGGAATGGTTAGAATTTTGTTGAATATTTGTCATGTTTAAGCTTTCATGTTATTTATAGTACCCCCCTCTATGTTACAATAGATTCATATGGAGAAGCTATGAGTGATTATCCTTAAGTAGAATATTTATCTTATTATCCTAGATATTTAAATTTATAATATTTATTGGTAAAACCCCCTCTATTTCATGTCTAACTAGATCCTTATAAAGTAGAAGATTTGATTCCAAATAGGAATAAGATATTTGGCCTTCTTAAGCTTCTCTAGTATCTAATGATCATGTTCACTACGTTTATGTTAGATGGTCTGAGTTGGATATGGTGGAAGTCAATTAATAGTACTAATAAAAGATATAATAATTCTGGATAAGATTTTAAGTATTTTTTCTTCTACTAATATATCTACGAGTCTATAAAAAATGAACTGGTGATGGAATTATACAACCTACAACAGTGAGACAATGAAGTAATGGATTATATTCTTCATTCTATTGACCGAGTCCCCTCTCATGTGATGGTATTTTGTTATTATTATTTGATGGAACAATATTTCAAAATATCCATTCATCCATATCATCAATTAAAAGTGTTTTTATTTTTGTATTGACTTCTCATATATAAGTGTCCTGGTAGGTAGTTCTGGTCAAGTTAGTTTCCACATGACATCAATATGTGAACTTTATTTACTCTATTTTGGTATGTGGATTTACAAATAAATTTCTGCTAAGTGAGAACTATTTTGATTGTGATCAGATGAGTGGTGTTACGAGATACATTCAAACATCTCTTAATTAGATTCTTTTAGGAGTCAAACTCCCTTATACAATTGTTATAGAAAACTAGGTCATAAGAATTAATTATAAAAGAAATATATATATACCAGTATTTTTAATTGATACATGATCCAGAAATATAGTTTTTTTAATGTATTCTAGCTTAAAGGAATAGGGGAAAATCTACCCCTTTGAGGGATTCTGTGTTCCATCATGCATATGCTCACATTTATTGAGCTGCTGGTCAAGGTATACTTCATTTTCCCTCTCTAATAATCCCATAAGTGTTCTATATGATGGATTATATTTATGAAAATGATTTCACCATGTTTGGGAATAGTTTCTTATAGAAATTTTGAATCATTAGATAATGTGCATGAGAATTTACACTTGCATTAGGCATGTCCCTTGGTGATTGGATATTGTGTTTGATATAATACTCAAATTAATATCTTTTTCGTCACATCATTATTAAGAATCTAGATGAATTGAAATATTTTTGGGAGACCAAAATTTTTATTCTAAACACGTTTTATCAGTTATCCGAGAATTATGTTTGTTCGAGAATCATCTTTTATTAAAAGGTGTGTGGTTATTAGTCATGTCCTTTGATGTTCCTTTATAGAGTATTTGTATTTAAGATATGTTCTTGAAACATTTTTTTCAAATCATATAATGTTGTTTGGTTTTTATAGTATCTAATTGTTTTGATAATTGAATTTAGTTTAGGAGGAATGGATTCGCCACTTTTATGTGTTAATTGCATGTTTTTATTCTTTATGGGGGACAAAATCATTATTTTGTCAAGAAATGTAAAAAATATATCTTTATTTTACATATTATTTTATTTATTTATTTTTGTCATTTTCATTGATTTGTGAGTCTTTTAGGTATAAATTTTATATTTTGGGTTTATTTTTCATTAATAACATGGTTAGTGTGGACAATTTGGGGTAAAATATGAGACTATCATTATGTTGGTACATTTACTTTTAATTTTTTTTCTTGTATAGTTTTTTCAAAATTGGTAGCACATGGTAGAGTCCTAATGCTGATAAAAATGAAGGAAACAATTTATTCTCTTAGTGTGTAGGGGTATTGGTGTATATCTTCTACAAAATTTGTGATAACCATATGAAAATAATGTAAATATATCTATAGTTTTAGTAGATCAATTAAGAATGGTTAGGAAATAGTCCTCAAAGATGGGTGGTCAATTAGTATAGGTTCTTATGTGAGTTAGATTGGATGTACTAGGTTTTTACTTGGTTTTTTAACTATATGACGAAACCATGAAATTTTTCTAGAAATATAATAAAAGTTTAAATAAAATTTTTATCACACAAAATAATATTAAATCCCAAAGAAAAACCTTTCTCTACCATTAAATCTCATTAAACCATGTCTCTTCTTATCCTATGTTTTTATTCCTCTCATATTTTTTTATGTAATTTTTTCACGGATTATAGTTTTTTTCCAAGGTATAGTCTATATTTTTATCCTCGTTCCTTTATCTCGTGTTTTTTTTCTTATTCTCCAATTATCCCTATTTGTGTTTGTCTTTTATTGAAACCAAATGTAGGGTTTTTTCCTTTTTTCTTTTTATTCATCATGTCAGAAGTGTGTGGATTGACTTATAGGTTTTTTCATCATTCAATTAAGGTTCATGATCATTAAATTCCCATTATAGATACATTTCCCTTCATATTAGAATTTAAATTTAAGAACCATTATTTCATATGTGTTAATAATCTTGTTTTGATATCAACTAATAATATGAAATTTTTTTTGAGTAATAAATCATAATAAATATAATTTTATACATATATTTAATATGATATTATGCGTCCTTGAAATTATACATTAATTATAAAAATATTCTACTCAAATTCAAACATAAAATGTTTTATAAAATGATCAAATGTATTTTTTAGATTGATTTTGAAACCTCAAAGTGTGTACATGGTACTTTCATGTATGGTGTTTAATTTATAGGATTTTTATGATGCAATGTTGGATATTTGAAGAAATAAATATTTGAAAACATATTTGGCAAATATTCTTTAACATTTTTATTGTTAATTAGTGAAATATTACTTAGTATAGAACTCAGTAATTATATTGGTATGAATGTTTAATAAATGTATTTTCTTTTGAGGGGTGCTCATTAGTGAGTATTTGTTTATAGTTTCTACTTTTTATTACATTATATTTATGTGTATTTATATTTAAATCATATTTTATAAATATTTAATGTATAAAATCCATTTATATAAATCATGGGAATCTCTCTGTAGGTAGTGTAACTTCCAAGAGAACAAATAAAACTATTTTAAAACCATTCTCTTACTAGTGGCCCATCATATGTATATTCCTTACGATGGAAGATTTCATTTCAATTGGACCATATGTTTAATGAAATTTCATTAGAGATGTAATATTGCATCACATGTAATAATATGAGGTATCATGTTTAGAATATTATATACTAGCCACTCATGTCATGGGTATTTCTATGACATAATGTATTTGATTGTATGATATTGGTTACATACCCTTAAACCAATGATAATAAATATAATTTTTTCTTGTTCTTTTACCTCATGGTCATTAATATGACTAATTCTTGTTATTATTATACTCTTTTATATTAAAAATGAATAAAATGATATATTGTTTTATAAAATATGATTTTGACTATCTTCTAATTACATTATAAATGAACCAAACTCATAATTGGTTTTAAAAACCAAAAATTTTATTGATAATATCTTTCTGGTCAATATCCTACAGAATGTTTAAACCATTATGTTTTAAATGTAATTATTTTAAAGAAATATGGGTAACACATGGTTATTGGTTTTAAATTAAAAATGGAAAAGAAGATGATTTCTAAACTATATTTTAGACATATAAAAATTGGAAGTTATATTTAAAACATGCTCATGCGACATTGTATCTCTTGGAAATCTCACTAAGTATCATACTCCTCTTAGTAATAACATATTAATTTCATATTCAAGTTCTTTATACTAAATGATGGTGAATGATAGATGGTGGTTAGAGAATGTTCATTGTATTTGGGGACATGAATATATTGTTTTGGGTGTTAGTTTATTTTGGTATAGTTTTCAATGTTATTTTTATAAGAATATGGCCCCTCCTATATCCAGTTCAATAGTAGATATGTTTTTTTATATAGTTTTACTATTTATTTATTATGATAAATTGGGTTTTACATATCTAGTACTATTTATAATTTTCAATTAACACTAATTTACCCATTTTTGATACATGAATTTTGATTTTGATTATATAAACATTTTATGATTATTATGATAAATAATTACCATGAGGTATTTTTTTCTGGAAGTAGTTGAAAAACCTAGAAGATCAGGAAAACGTGTTTTTTATATCACAGGCTAGATTGAATGCTTGGTTTAGGGGATTCCTAAAATATTTTAATTCCATATATTATTCTCCTCTACATTCAAATTTTTTATTCAGAGATTTCCTTTTATTTTGAAATCATGTTAAGATAAATTAATATTTAATTTTCTTGAGTTGATATTTCAGTATATTTAAATTCATCCACAACCCCATCTGGTGTATCTAATGGTAATATGCGATCATTATAATTGGGTGTTATTCAACGACTCTATTTATTCATTTGTGATAGGATGAAATTTTATATTTGATCATATTAGAAATTCCATATAATCATGAATAGTTCTATGATGAGGAATTTGATCCCTTAGTCTTCCCCCTTAATAAATATGTTCCTTTGGATCATTCATGTAGAAGAAAGTGTTATGGTGTGGTAAATTTTTACACTCTAATTTTAATCTTCATGTTATTTTATTCATTTATTTATACATAGTTTTTCCCTTAATTTGTAGGCCCCTTTATTTGAAATATGTTTAATATTTTTTTCTTTCCGTATTATACATTTTGTGTATAGTTAGAAGAATATTTTTGAAGGTGATGCATGTGTATTTGAAATTTAACATGAGTTATATGGGGTGGAAGATTCCCATATTTCCAAACTGGGTGGTCAACCAATGTTTTTTCCCCAAGTCAATCCTATAAGGTTCACACAGTTGGTGCAACGATTTTTAAAACATGAATACTAATTGTGTGATGTTTATGGATTATTAAAAATATTAATTTACCTTTTACCCATATATTTACTTTCACCCAAATCACATTATATCCTCCATCATTTGACTCACACATATCGTGTTTCAACAATAATTTCTCTACCATACCACACTTGATGATTACATGTATTTTTTCATGTTTTAAGATCAATTTCTTGTGGTAATATTATCTTTCTTCCATCTTATCCATCCTTTCATATTTCCCTGTTCTTTTATATACCTAGCGAGGTAATGTGAACCAAGGGTTTTTCATGGATCAACATTAATTATTGATTTCATGTTTTTTAGTTTCTGTAATTCTTCTAGGGAATCAAAAATTTATTAAGTGGTATTTAACCCACAATTTGTAAAAGTGATAAGATTATGGTGGGATACTGCATGTCTGACCTTTCAATATAAAACTATAATAACATGATTCATTTTAATTGATGTTTGAGTAATATATAAACACTATTAAGTATATATATTTTAATTTTTAAATAACTATTTTTATTGGAATTTCAGTGAATTAAAATAGATTTTTCGTTAAGATTCGACATATAAAATTTTTTTTGGATCCCATGAACACCATGATTTTCTATAAATACGTGATTTTGTCTTTCAAAGAATTTCATAATTGAAAAAATAATGATATAATTCTAAAAATATTTCTAAATGGTTGTTTTTAAAATATAAGGTATTCTTAGCAAACCTAAAATGACCGACTGGTTCTTTTTTATGTGATTGATCATATTTACATTAATTATGTTTTTAATATTTAAAATGGTTTATAAAATGATTTTTAAAAAGGTTTGCAATAGGGATGATTTAACCTTTTTTAAATTTTTTTATCTTGAAATTTGTTAACCTTGTAACATAAACCTCTCCATCATGTGATATTGTTTTAAAAATATGTGTTGCAGTTTCTAATCTAATTGAGAAATCATTATGAATAATATTGATTTAAAAATGTCTTGTTTATGTGGAGGGTGTTTAGAGGCGAGGGTGATATCATTTTACCAATAATTGATTGCATTATTATTTTTTGACAATTTATTTGAAAAAATCCTTCTTGACAGTACATAATACGTTGAGTATTTTGGTAGGAAATTAATGATTACATTGTGTATTTTTTATTATAAATTTATTACTAATTTTCCACATATTATGTATTACACTACATGTGGGATTGACCACATAGTTATGCTATTTATGGAATATCAGGTGTTATAACTGGTTTTGATGTATCCAAAAAAATATTTTTTTAATATGTTTTCAAAGTTCTAGGTCATCCCCAAGGCTCGTAGGTTCCCATGATAATGTTTATGATTTCCTTATATACTCATATTTTTCTCTACCTAATATTCTATTGGGATTCACACTGTAAAACCATGTAATTTGGATTCATAAAGAATTTGACTTATATATATTACTTTTTTACAAAATATATTTTATTAATATAAGGTCTAAATAACTATTTTTATTAAAATAAAATATTTTAATAATTTTTTTGAGTGGAAAAATATATTTTGTGTTTTAATTAGAAATATAAAAAACCTTATTTCTAAACAAATTTCAATCTAGCTAAAATAGAATCATTTTTAAATGATATATATAGATGTGGATAAGGTTCTTATTTGGTTATCTTACTCATGAATATCATATTACATGTATATCTAATTTCATTGTGATTTCATATTTTATTTAATATAATCTTTGGATTTGGTGTAATAGTAGAGGAATTTGTAGATACTCTTCTTATACATTGAAATGGGTTGTGATTCATGGTTTATGTCTGGGTTCTCCTTGATTTACACAGAAACATAGACTTTCTTACACCATTTCTTTTTTTGTCCAATATTTAGTTTTGTATATATGTGATTTGTTATTTACATTATTCCTAATTTCTAGAACATATTTAATAATAGTATCTATATGGTATGACTCTAATATATATAATTTTAATGCTAGGTTTCTAAATAGAAATACATTTTTTTATATTAATTTTGTAAATTTAATTCCTAAATGGGTATAATATGTTGTTTGACATTACTTTTCATCACTTGGGGTTAAAAAACACATCCCAATCCTTATCACGAGCCTTCCCATTTGACCAAATCTTGAGTATATAGGGATGGTTTGTGATATAAATTCATAGGAAATTTTATAGGGGTTTTTGAATGATTTGTGAAAATGGTTTATTGATAATATTTGAATAAATTTTTTTGGAATCTATGTTGTAACATCCATTTTTATCAAAGATAATATCTATTATAATTTCCCCATATCTTCATCTGTTTTGAATAGAAATATATAAAACTTTCTACAATGTAAGAAGATACATGATCAATTTTTATATCGAGTAAGACGGAAGAAAAGAGACTATTATTAATGATATCACTGGTATAAGGAATTTTATCAAAAAATCTTATACGGAAATGTAAAAAATCTATATTTCGGTTGAGTAATGGACTCTTGGGGGATACAAAACATATACCGAAAGTAGAAAATTTAAGAGATGATTAATTCAATGGATTTATAAAAAATATATGCATCTTCATTTTCCCTTGATATTTATTACTTATTTGATTGTCCTATTGTTTAAAATATTTCCAAATAAAAAATTAAGTGATTATATTTATTTAACTGGAAGATTAATTTTATTATTTAATCATGTTTATATTGATTATTATTTTCATTATTCTTAATGATACTATTTTTTAGTTACCAACAAAAGTTCATCTAGAGGGCATGAATAGGTGATCATCACACCCCAATCTAAGAACATTGATAACTTGTTTGTTTAGTGAATCATTGGGTATAATAACATAGGGAATGAGTGGAATCATGATTCTGGGAACCCAAAACAAGAATTAAAAATTCGGATATCATCATTAAGGGGGTGATAGTGAATAGGAGAGTATTTTCAAGGAATCATACACGAATCAATTGTGTGACCAACATAATGATGAATAATTAAACTAAATTAATTTCTAGCTATATGTCTTCAAGATTATTCATTATACTGTATTAATGTGTCCCAACCCTTTATTTTTCATTATTTTGTCAGAATCTTATATTCATGACCTTTTTCCATTTATCCCTATGTTAATTTAAACATCACACACATATTTTTTACATCATAAAAATATAATTTTCTAAAAATAGATTTACTATAAACAGAATGTGTGGTTCCTTATTCCTAAAATTTTTAGTTTCACACATCACCAATAAAATTTGTTAGAATAATACTGCTGACTTATATATATAACCATACCACTCCTTAATAATATAAACATGAGCATAATTTTTTAATGTTTTTATAGACATTGTATTGTTGTTTTGGTTTTCAGTTAATGATTTTTTTATAAAACATTCAGAAATATGAAACATTAAAAAAATTATATTTTTAAAATATCAAAATAGTATCATTTTATATTATTACTTGACTAATTTATTATGTTATTTTCAATAATATTATATATAAATATATAAACTTTATTAATTTTTTATACACCACAACTGCTCCTCTAACACTATTTTAAATATTTATCAATTATATTTATGATATTTGACAGTTTTTGAGATTATTTTTTAAATAGACATTGGTATAAAGGATTTATTAAAAAAATATAATTATTGATTTTGTAATTGTGGTAATTAGTAAAAAAATTAATTATTAGGTTTTTAGGTGGATTTTTTCCAGGGGAATTATTTTTGAGATAAAATGTTGAAATAATTTTCAATTAGAACAACACTAAAGAGTACTTAATTATTATTTTTCTTTAGTCCAAAGAAACATATTCAGATACCTTGGAATAACTAATCCTATAAAGTGAGTGAATTATAATATTTAATTAATTGTAATGGTATTCACATAAGTGGGTATACCCATACAATGAAAACATATAAATAAATAATATGTAAAATTTATTATCAAGTAAATAATAAAGGATGTTGAACTAATTATTCTTATAAATTATTACCCATTCAACATTAGTTCAAATGAAGGAACTATAAGAGAGGTGGTTCACTATACTAAAATTTTCAACCTAAAGTGATAACTCTTCATAATACTCAAACCTATTATATATCGAAAAAATTAAATTCATTTGAAAGAGAATGTGGATATATTTGTATATTAAATAAGAAATGTGATCCAATAGAGGAATTATATTTGAAGAATTATCTATGACTATAGAGACTCACATGTCCAAAGTGAATTTTATCATGTAAAGTAGAGAAGGAACACCAAATTGATGGTTCTTAAAAAAAGTACATCCTAAATAAGACTATGAAAAGATTTCCACTAAATTTATTTGTTAATACTAAAGTCATAACACTACATCGAAGAAAACCAATAGAATTTTAGTAAGTGTTGTTTTCAATCTCATACATTATTATATTTTTTTACTAATAATTTTAGTTTATTTTAATTATTATTTTTATCATATTTATAAAAATTATCACTAATTCTACCTTATTTAATAATCCCATATAATTTTTCATTGATGGAAAATAAAAACCACCGATAAAACATAGTGGGGGAGTATCTTGACGCTTCATACACATTATTCTCTTCAATATTTCACAACTAATATTATATATACTATGTTGTTCCCAACTTATTTGTGAATTTAAATTATAAAAAATATATTTATGGACTTGCATTAAAAACACATAATTTTATCATGACTATGGTGATATGGAAGTATTAGGTTTCAGAATATTTCTAGATTGGAGAATAAATAACATTGGAGTGTAATTATGTATATTTTTGGTGAATAATATTATTTTCATAAATTCTTTAGTTCAGTAATGAATAAAAAAATTTATTTACATCATAGATTAATTGAGGTTTGTCTAAAGTACACTATTAAATAGATATCCTAATATATAAAATGATATTGGAGTATTTTATAAATTACTAGATCCTAATTTCAATAAATTTGATTCCAATTAATCAATAGTTTTTTAAATAAAAATGATTAAATGTTAACAAATTATTTATTAAAATAAATCCAAATTAAATTGGTAAATAGACTATGACAAATAATCTAAAGACTTATTTTTTTAAAATTATTATTTTTCTATTATATTAGGATAACACTACCAAAGTTAAAATACTAATCTTGTTTATGTCTTGACTACAACATAAATTGTCAACGTGGAATTGATTATGGGAATAAATTTTGTGTTATATTTTACTGTGATACATAAAATTAAGTAATTAAAAAAGATATAAATTATTTATGTAATGTTTCTAACTAATTTGTGGACATGTTTATGGAATGTGTAAATGGCTATTTTAAATATCAAATTAATGAATTATAATATAAATTATTTTATTTTGATTTATAATTGACGAAAATTGAACTTATGTGGTAAATTATTTCTTAAGCAGTATAGATTTAAAAATATCTTATTCTTGAATAAATGAAAGTCCAAATAAAATTTTTATTTATCAATAACCATTTAAAACATTTCAAGTAGTTAAATTTTCAAAATTATTTTTTAATATTGTCAAAAGATTTGATAGATGTAAAATAATGTTTTAGTGTAAGGAACTAATTTTTATTATAATTATTTTTTTAAGAACAAAATTTTGTTGTATTATATTATATAATATTATAAACATAAAAAATATAAAGGAAAATAACTTTATATCATTAATAAATATTTTCACTTTAATCCGTAAGGAGGATAATTAAAATTAAAAACATTAATTTTGAACAAAAATATTAATTAAGAAATCTTAAATGGGAAAATATAGATCACCCCATTCTACTAAAATCATGGTCCCACTTCCAATACTATAGAAAATAAACATAATATTAGTAAACATAATAGTTATGTGACTATTGTAATAGTAAACTAGATATTGGAAATTATAACAAAGCCTTTTGGAATATTAATTTAATTTTTAGAATATTAATTTTATTGCAAAATATTGTGATATAAATAAAATTTATCATGACTAATTTATTTAAAATACACATCTATTTTATAAACATCAACAAAAACATAATAAATTTTTTAATATACTTTATTTAAAGTGTTTAATAAAAATGATAATATATATATTAACAACAATTATTACCTATGGTAGAAACTAATTTTGATAAAACTATTTTGATCTTTTAAACCAACACATTAAAATTAATAAAGTGTTATTTTTTTGTTAATTTTTTGAAATACATAGATTTCCCGGTGAATAGTAAAGAAACTGTTCTTCATATAACTAGTTTATCTCAAATTACATCATTTATAATTTAATAATTCCATATTAATTTATTTAACTTTATTTTTTGACATGATATATTTTACCTAATATATGATTCATTAAAATTTGATAAAAATAATTTCAAAACAAAAAAAATAACCTTCCAAAACCAATAGTCAAAATTGATTCCTTAAAATTACAATATCTCTTTTTCTCGCTTTCATTTTTTCATAAAATAATGAATTTAAATTATTAAGTAATATTTATGTCTTAAAAATCTTATATAATATTTTTTTATGATTTATATTGTAAAAAATTCAATATCTAAATATATTAACTTATATATAAAATTTTATTCAATACATATTTCCAAAAAATACACATCTCCTCAAGTATAAACATCCCCGCTCCCTCTCCTAGGAAAAGCATTAATACATAAATTAATAAATACAATAATCTTCCCAAAAAATACCTCCAAATCCCTTTATAATACCAATAAAAAAATAAGTTAAACCACCTCCAAACATCATGAAAATTGTACTGGATCATAATAGAAGAAACACCTAGGATTTAGTAAGTTTTGATAAAATCTTCTTGTTTTATTTATTATTATTATTCTATTTAATTTTTTCCTACAACCCATTTCACAAAATACATATGTGATCCATTATAAATTAATTTAAAATTGTATTAATGATTTTAGACAACAGTATATATAAGATTAACTATTAGTAAATATTTCAAAATTAACTTTCCCGCTTTCCCGATAATGTCTCGTCAAATGTATTTTGGCCACATACAGAGATATTTCCAAGTCAACACAAATAAAAATACTTATTTATGGATATTATAAACTTTTTATAATATATAAACATGTAATTATATTTATTATTTTATTCTATTATTAATCATACTAGTGAATAAATTACATTGAACATATTATCGAAATCGAGGGTATATTGTAATTGTTTTTGTACAACAGTTTCTCAAAATTACAACCCAGTAACCTAGGAAATTATGAAATGTAATAAAATGACTATAATTTTCCAATAGTGATAAAAATTATAATAATTTACTTCTAGATAATTGTTTTAATACATGTTTTATTATTCAAGAGGTCCAAAAGTGACAAATTAAGGGGGAATAAAAGAAAGCAGATTATCTAGGACAAATCCTTTTCATTGAGATATTCCACTTTAATGAAATATTTGGTTTTTATATTATTATATTGTTAAATAAATATCTTTGTACTATTCCTACCTATTCTTTTCATTGATACACAACTTTACTCCTTGACTTGTAAGAAAAAAAGAATGATTTTCTAAAAACATTATGCTCCAAAACATATCGCTAAATATTATTTAGTTTTTTTATTCACTCAAGTATGATAATGGTTATTCCAAATATGTTTTCAATTATTAATTGGAACAAAATATTATTCATGAAATTTTTTAATTAAATCTTTATGAAACCCATCCCTTTCAATTGGTTATTTCAGGACTATAATTGTTAAAATTTATATGCATCATTAGTGATTATGTTAATATAATGATGTGATGGGTCGATCTAGAAATATAAAGTCTTCCAATGAATCGGTTAATATGTTATATCTCATGAGATAATTTTCATTATTCATGAACATGATTCCATCATTGTTATCAATGATGATGTTGTGAATATGCCTATGTTTTTAATGTGACTAAGATTATATCTTTGTTCACAACTATTTGAGTTATTTGACTACTATGACATGATGTGCCATATTTATGTGCATGCACATTACATTGATTTAACAAATTTTTCCCTCATTATTTTTATTATGATATTAATCTAATGATATGATGATGTTTTGCTTACACATGTTATATGGATTCATGTCCCATTTAATCCAATTATTGGGATTTTAGCTCACCCCTTGCTTTAATGAATAACATTAGTTTATTACACACAAAAAGAAGAATATGTTATTTTAAGGATTCAGATAATGGATTTAAATAAAATTTTATGTTTTATTATGTACCAATTTTTTATGAGCCAAATTATCACATTAAAATAAACCATTTTTCTTTGTATATTTATCCTTATTATGTTTTTTTATTAAAAATTATGTAATATTAATGTAAGAAAATATCGGGTCTATATCATTGGTATCAAATAATTGTTTAGTTAAATTTTTAATTAGGATTAGAAAACAAGATTTAAAACATGATTCTAATCCTATGTATAGGTAATACATCCAATAATAATATTTATATATAAGTATAAACATAGGGATACCAAAATACATGAATTTATTGTTAGTTGCATAAATGAATAAATTATTCATGTTTTGATGGCATACATCTTGTTAAATAAATGTCTATTCTAGAAAATGGCAAGAACCCGGAGTAACCAATACTATAACCATTGTGAGGGAAAATTTAATTTTTTCCCAAATATAATCCCAAATTCATGGAATGTGGACTTCAACATTATTGTGATTCTTAAACATTTGTCTTTGTGCATTCACAATAACTTGAACCATATAGAATTTCCATCCTCACCCAAGAAAAATAAAGTATAAATTGAGTCCTTTATGTTTCAAGGACCACTGGTGTTTTGTGGAACTTATGGACCACATCTCATTGAAGATTCCATTAAATAAATACATAAGTTCCCTTTTATGATCCATTATTCTAAGATGGAGAAAATGAATTTTTATATCTATCAGTTAGATAGATTAGTCAATCAATGGTGGGTATTGGAAAATAACACCAATACAAAGGGTGAAAGGGAATATATTGAGCGGGAAGACATTAACAAAATATATCTTACCAATTATTTCCCTTGAACACTCAAAACAAATATAAAGAGAAATTTCATAGGGATGATGAATACAGAAGTTTAATCTATCATGGAGGATGAGGTAAACATCCCAAGTCTTAAAAGATACTATGGGGGTATTATTTTCCACAATGAAAGAAAAATATATAGATTTTTTAGGGGTTTAAACCCACACCATAAAAAGTCATAGACTACCCGAGACTTTGAGAGTTATGAATAAGTAGTTCAATGTTATCTCAACATTGAAAAGGAGTTTGGATAATGGTTCATTGGTTATGGAGATAAGAATATAATTATGTTCTTTCATGATAGTTAGTAATATGTTAAATTAATAAAGAGGAACCAACTACACCATAACAAATATATGGGGACAATCATCATGAGAATTGCCTCAAATGAATAGGGAAATGGTTGAAGTGTGGGTGAGTAGTCCAATATGGTCAAGAATTTCAAATAGACATGAACAATCCAACCAAAATTATTGATGAAAGGAAGGAACCTTCTAGTGCACCACCCATGGTTCCATGCCTCAACTATAGTGATGATATGAACTTTTCAATCTAGTGAACTAAACCATTTTTCCTTGAGGGTAATCAATTTCATCAACCAAAAATGTTAATATACAATGTTAAATCTTATTCCATATCTACTACTGAAATATAATGTGAAAATTATTTTTTATAAAGTACACTTACAATTCACTATAAAATGGAAATTTTTTATTTTTATCTAGTTATACACATTCCTTTATACCATGCAATTTTTCTAGAACTATGGGATCAATGCCCTTATACATTGATATAGAGATACCTATAAAAATACAGAGTGGTGAAATCATTACCAACCATGTTTCCAAATCTCCTTTTGTATGTTTATATTGGAATATTTTTCCAATTAGTCATGTAATACTAACATTAGTGTAATATTATACTATACTAGGGATGGATTGACTCCCATTTTATATAGTATATATCAATAGATAGGAAAAGTAAATCTCTTCTCATTTCATGATCCAAATATTTTTACATTGCAAATGCAGGAATTTCCATGAATATCCTTTGGGAAATTTAGTAATGGTTTAGTTATTGAAATTTTTTGAAGAAGCATTTCATTCCTTAATGGTTGAGTAAAAGGATGATATAAACCTAGAATAAATTCCCATTATTATAGAATATAAAAATGTATTTTTTGAAGAGTTAAAAAATCCTCCCCAAGAATGTGAGGTAGATTTCTCAATAAAGGATATACTTTCCACAACTATTAACGGAAAATTCCCCTTATGACATAGACCCGATTTAACTATTGGAGTTAAAGAATTAGCTTTAATAGAATTTAGTAAATGGGTTTATATTCCCTAGTTCATCACCCTAGGGTGCATTATTTTTCATTGTTATGAAGAATAATGAATCAATTTGGATGTATATATATTAGCAGGAGGTCAACAAGATCGATATAAATAACACGAATCTTCTTCCAAGGATTGATGACATGTTCAATCCACTTTTAGGATCTCAGTACATAATACTGTTCAATCCTTATTATGTGTATCATCTACTGAAGTTGAATAATGATGATATTTAGAATAATTCCCTCTATTAAAGTTATGTGAACTATGAGTTCATAGTGATTCCCTTTTGAATTACTAATTCCCAGGAAAACCCCTTGGGTTTAATGAATAGACACATTATCAACATCCTCAACTAATTCTTTGTGTTGTTTATCGACGATATTTTCATTTACTCTATGCGCTTTGGGGAACATGAAGAGTATCTCAAGAGTGTGTTGGAAAAATTATGTAAGGATAAAATGTATTCTCAATTTAGAAAGTGTGATTTTTTTATAGTAATTCATATTCTTAGGGAACAGGATCCCATGTGAGGCAATTTCTTTGGATACATTATGGAAAAAGAAATTTAATGAATCTCCAAAACCCACTAGTATCATGAAAATCTGTAGTTCTCTTGGATTAGATGGTTATTACCAATTTATTTTGTAAAATTTCTCCCAATTTTCTATCATGTTAACTATGATAACACATAAATTGGTAATGTATGTCTGGAAGGAAGAATATATGTAATGATTTAAAGAGTTTGTAAAGAGTCTAATCACTAATATTGTTCTCAACATAACAACAACTGAATACGGTTTTGGGGTAAACCATGATTATTTATATAAATTATTGGGTTGTTTACCCATTAAAAATGATAATGTTATAGAATATACCATAAACATGTTAATGAATCAAGAGTAAGACTCCCTGATAGAGGATCTAGAGTTTGTAGTTGTGATCATTGACTTAACTATTTAGATGTACTATCTTTATGGTGAGAGGTGTGACATATATACCAAGCATAATAGTCTAAATTATATGTTAAAATATATAGATCCCAACATGAATATAACAATATGGTTAAAGACAATTATGGTCGATGACTTTTCTATTCACTAAAATTTGAGAAATTTAATTAAGGGAGATGATCATCTTACAAAAATAATTCTTTCTAGTATAATCATGATGAAGGTTGGGAAAGAACCAATCTACAAAGATATTAAAAGGATGGATCTTGAAATAATAACTATGTTTAATACATTATACCTTTCCCAAATTATTTCCCAACCATCCATCCAAGAGAATATGAAGGAGGAATAAAGGGATGGTCGGTAGCTACAGAAGAAGGATAAAGCAATAATGTAAGGGAAGATATATGTGTTCCAGATCGATGATGATGGTCTGATTTGTTTTAGAATGAGTATTTATATGACTTATTAAATTGAGAAAACTAATACATTATTGGATAATGAATATAGCTTGACTTTCTCTATCCATCCTCAAAGTACCAATTTGAACTGTGATCTTTGAGATGACTTCAAGTGGGAAAATATGAAGAAGGATATTAGGGATTATATCTCATGGTGTTTACTGTGTTATTAATTTAAATGAGGGTGATATAATCCATAAGGGATGGTGAAACCAATGGATATCCCCTTGTGAAAATGGGAGAACGTAACTATGGTCATTGTCACCGGTTTCCTGATTAAATTTGAGGTGAATAATATGATATGGGTTGTAGAGGATTCACTCACCCGAACTTCCTGCTTCATTTCTATTAAGAATTGATTATGACATGAAATGAATTCTCATATATATGTGAAGTAATTGGTGATGGTATATGGGGTTCCACTTTCTAACATATCTGATCATGATCCTAGGATCACATGTAAATTATTGAGAATAATTCAACATAATTTGAGTGCGGAATTGGATTTGATCATGGATGATAACCACAAAACTATTAGAAAATTTAAAAGGGATATCCAGATACTCACCTAAATTATATAATTCTCATCAATGGATATCGAAGGTTGAATGAGTAAACATATCCCATTATTTTTGTTCTCATGTTATAATATCATCCACTCGATTATTCAAATGAAACCATATGAAACTTTGTATGGGAAATGTTGTAAAATGCCAACATGTTGAGATGAAGATTAGAAATGAAATCTACTCATACATGGTATTTGGAAAGAGAATTTATAGAAGTTTCAACCCATACAACAACATATAAAAGTTTCTCAATGTCAGAAATATAGTTATACTAACAACCATCGAAGGGGCATGGGGTTCAATGATAGAGAAAATTCTTCCCTTTTAATATCACAATGGAAGATTATGAAGTGTTTTGGAATTAAAGGGAAACTCACCCCAAGGTACAATGTCCCCATTGCTATCCATAATCCTGTATGTTTATTGGATTTAAAATCTACCAAATATTGCTCATGTTAATAACGAGTTCCATTTATATGTTTTGAGGAATGACAAAATTAACCCATAACTTTTACTAAATCTAGAGGTGGTACAACTAGAGAATGACCTCTCATGTGAATAATAACCAGTGAAGATCTGGGACTATGGAGAAAATTTTATAAAAAACAAGACAACTCACCATTTCAATGTTTTGTAGAGGAATAATAAATATTAAGAACTAACATGGGAACCACAGTTACTAATAAAACACAAGTACCCACATCTATTATCATCAAAGAATATGGGATTAGATTTTTGATAAAATTCTTATAAAGGGGAATTTATGTAACAAACTAGTGTGTATTAGTAATATTGTGCTCATGAAAATTTTTATGTTGTATTATATTATATAATATTATACAAATATAAAATTTAGTGAAAACAAAAAAATGTATTTAGTTAAAAAATTATTTTATGTTAATCCAAAATGAAACAAAATAAATTTCAAAATTTAAAACTGTAAAATTAAAATAAAATCGATAATATAAAATATAAAATGAGAAAATATGGATATCCCCAATCAACTAGAATCATTGTACCCACTAAAAAACATGATATAAAAGAAATATAATATTAGAAAACTAAACAACGTTATAGAAAATGTAAATATGTAACATTGAGAGGAATTGTGATAAATATTAATTGAAAAAATGAACTAGTATTTATAGTAGGTAATGTGTTGGAATGGTAATGTGACCATTTGAATAATAACCTAATCATTTTGAATAGTAACATGAACATTGTGAACAATAACATGACTATTAAAATATTAATTTTATCCCAAAATTTAAAATATTAACATAAATAATATTTTATAGGAATAATTTTTGTAAAATAAATATCTTGTTTAAAAAATATTAATATAAAATGTAAGCACATATTTAATATAATATATTCTAAAGTATTTCTAAAAAATTAGAATTTTTATGTTAAAAAAGAATTAACTATTATATAAATATTTTTTAAAAAATTAATATCACTTCTAAAGTCAATATATCATTATTATGCAAGATTTAATTTTTTTAAATATTATGTAATAGTTCATTTTTCTGGTGAATTGTAAAAATATAGAAGTCTACAAAACTGATGTATCTTAAATTACTTCATTCATGAGGTAATAAAGTCATAATATTTTAGGGAACTTTCAATTTGGACATGATATTTTTTATTTAATAAATTATGTATTGAAATGAAATAAATATAATTTGAAAACAAATAAATAACATTCCAACACATAAATTCAGAAGTGACTCTTTTAAATAACAATTTTTTTAACTTACCATCATAATAAAATAATTAATTAGAATTACGAATTGGAAATAAAGTCTTAAACCCATTATATAATATTTATATATGTTTTTTATTGTTTAAAAACCCTATAACATGTTTTTCCTTTAATCTAATATTTTTTCAAAAACATTTCCCTCTCCTCAAGTATTAATAACCTATCTACCTCCCCTTGGAAAAAAACTCACACCTATATTACCAAATACAATAATCTACAAAAATACTATTTCTCAAGACCATCAAAACAACTAGATATATTTTCCAGTAAACTTGCCCCTAACATTGAGGTATTTTTGTGGAATATAAAAGAACCTACCTAGGATTAGGTAAGCTCTAATGAACTCATCTTGTTTCTATTTCTTCTTCCTTAAATATTTATTTTCGTTACAAAATATTTGAAAAAGAAACTATATCAGAGTAATTTTGAAAATAATTAACATTATATTAATGTTTTTATTGTATGTTAATTATCTTATTTACTTCATATATATAATTTTCAAAATTCTCTTTCCCCCTCTAACGACAATGTCCTGTCAATGGTTAGTTTACCACCTACAGATACATTCCCATGTCAACACAAATAACTATAATCAAGGATTAATATTATAAAATATATAAAATATATAAAAATTTAATTATATGTATTATAAAATTCTATAATTTATTATACTAATGTATAAGATGCACTGAAAAAAGTAACGAAATTGAGGAAAACTCGATTTTTTTAAAACATGATATAAAAATGACTACCCAATAACCAAGGAAATTAATAAACATAATCAATTTTTTATAATTGAAAAATTGTTTTAATAATTAATATAATTCATTTATAGAAAAATATTTTTATCAAATTTATGTTTATTATTATAGGGGTGTAAAAAGTGACAAAATAATGTGGGAATAATGGTAAGTGTATTCTCGGATCCAACTCATTTTCATTAGTTTATTCATAATTATCGATATCTTCTATTTTAAAATTATAATATTTTTCATAAAATATTATTTAAATACTATTCATATTTCTTGGATTACAATTTCTTAAACCATGACTTATAATACAGATACTATTATTTTCCAGAAATAATTCCTTTCTAATAGTAATCTTTTATTCCTCATGAGTAATTTCTTATTCACTTGTTGATGATTATTATTACACAAAAAATGATTTTCTGTTTTCTTATAAGAACACCATGTTTATTTTTTAATTTATTTTTAGTGAAATAATTATGAAACCTATCCCTTTACATGGGTTATTTAATGAATACAATTTTTATACATTCTATTTTTTGTTTATAATTATGTACATATTATGATGTGACGGGTTGGTGCATATTTATATAAACCTCCAAAACAAGGGGTAATTAAATTTATATAGTTATATAATGTTTATTATTAACTAACATGATTCAATATTCAATCATTATTATGATGTTATCATTCTAAACATATGTTATCTGTGAACATGATGATAGATTTGTTCATAACTATTTGTGGAATTTGAACACTATGACGTGATATTTCATTTTTATGCATTATCACATTCCATTTCGTTATAAAATTATTCCCTCATTATATTGATATTAGTCCTATAATTATTATATCATGATGATTATTCTCAGCCATATCACATTGATTCATTTCCCTTATTCATCATCATAATGGGATTTTAGATCAACCCTTTCATCAAAGTATATCCAGAGGTGATTACACATGATAAGGAGAACATTATGTTTTATGGATAAATATGAATGATTTAGATAAATTTCTATGTTTTATTTTTTACAAGTTATGTATGAGCCTATTTTTTTGAATACACTAAACGTTTTGATCAAGGATTTGTATCTCTATTTTTTCTATATCTTAAAAAAATATGTAATATTCATGTAAAAAAAGTAGGGTTTCTATATTAAGTATAAGGTTTACAATTAAAATGTTTTTGGAACAAAATTTAATTTCATATTTTTTTTAATTTTTATGTTTATATTAAAAAATTCCCTTTAAATAATGGTTATTGAGATAATATTTGGATCAATCTAGACATTAAGGCTAATTCAACTACTAATAAATAATACCAAAATTCAATTAAGGTTATAATACACTAAACAATTCGGTATTTGAATGTAATTTTCTAGTTAATAAATAAGGATCACAAATTTTTTGACCTATTACACCACTCCAGCCTGAAATGTAAAACAAAATGTTAAGAGAATCACATAATGCTTTTCGAAAGATCAACCACATCAAATGAAATAAAATCCTTGATATGATATGTTATTCGCCCTAATAATTTCTTATCTACTAAAAATATTATTATAAATTATATTTTTTATGATAAATTACCATCCGGAATCCACAGTTTATCACACACTTACAAAACATCACACTATATTTCCCATAATACCCCATGAACTCTACTACGTCGCAAAGTATTTAGTCAACTAGACATGTATTTTATCACTTACTCCAAAATAATAAAATATCTCTCGAAATGTATTATAATTTATCTAAACCAACATGATATCATCTAATTAATCACAGAAAGTTGTAAATTACTATGTAATAGTCTACTCAGATTTACGCAACTCAGTCTCTACTATAATGCCTAGTTCAAAGATCATTCTCAAAATCATGTCGATGGATTCACTTGAACACAACCTCCTATAAAATTTAATAAAAAAATACTCTAATATTTAAAATATTGAAACAATGACAAATAATAGTAGTAGTGTTTTCAATATCCTTCCCAAACACAATATTCTATTGATCATTATTTCTAGAACTGAAAACAAGGGTTCCATGTTTTTTCTTCATATTTTTATTCTACATTGAATATAAATAACTAACCAATAAATTAATTTCAACAGTCTAGATCACCATGTTATACTTATATATGTTGTATAATATTTTTCATCTGAATTGTATCATTTTTTCTTCACGTTTTTATTTCCGTAGAGGTTTAACCCTACTCACTCTCAAAATGTCTAATTTTTTGTATTCCTTGAGAAAATTATATCATATATATATATTATATAGAAAATAACTTCAATAAATTTTATCCTTTTGTTGTGTTATAATTTTCTGGAATTTAATATGTCGGTGTGTTCCCTTGATCACAATATATTATCTTTTTCAAGCCATCTTATATCCAATGAATTTCTAAAAATAAAATTTATATTTTATTTATCATATTATTACTATACGAATAATTATACATTAATATTTAGGAATGTTACGATTGAGTATTCTTCTCAAATATATTCAATTATATCTAAAACAAAATAATATTCCTTTTTGTATGGAAATCACACAACACACACATGTTCTGATGTGACATTATCCTATATTGTATGATATTTCATAAAATATCATAATGATATCCTTCTTTTCCATTGATCATTTGAAAATATTAATGATCGATAATATTAATTCATATCAAGAATTTAAAAACCATTTTTTATGTTTAATCCCACTATAATTTTTTCCATAATCATCAAATTTCATCAAAATATTCTTTTTTTATAGAATGTATATATTTTACACTCATTAATTTATGATAATATCTACCAACTTTCATATTATTCTTCAATGTGTGAAGACCCTCTTATAAATTATTTTACATAAATAAAAAAACTCATTTTTTGAATTTTGATAATTTAATAATATCATGGGAATCATAAAATTTTAATTATTCTTTAGATTTCATTATAGATATCATATATTTTCATTCATCATAAATTTGAAAATTTTCTATAACTCTAATTATCATTATACATTTAAATAAATGGGAGTGAATCAATATAATGAAATTTCTTAGGGTTGTAATGTAGTGGTTTCCATGGGAATTACTATACATAATAATACAGAACTCTAGACGAAGGGAATAATTATTAGAGAACAACTGGAGATTATCAATATCATCACCTTTAGAAATTAACTGGCCTCCTACCTAATTTTTTTTTTAAAAAAATTATCTTAAGTTTCTATATGTGTGGAGAACTATGCTTGATTCTAAATATAATAAATATCACTCTTATTATAAAAATATATCACACATTCGACATTACCTTCAAAATTTAAAACAAATTTTAGAAAAATCAATCATTATACAATCTTATGAAAAAATATGTTATGTATTTTTAAAAAGTATTATATATCAGAAGAAATACTTTGCAAACCAATGAATTAGTGAATTTTTAGAATAACACTCTTATTAATGTGTTACACATGATAAAAATGTTATGTATCACCTTCCTATAAAAAACATATGTAACATGAAAAAATGTGTTATATTAACAATAACTTCGAAATATTCTTTATCCTTATAGAAAAACATATCACATATGAATGTAAATTTTTTTCATACTATAAATTTTTTGTTTTTTATAACATATAAATAAATATACTAATCATCCTGAATCATTTATATAAAATGAACACACAACCGTTTCATTTATGAAATTTCATAGGGCTTAGAAAAATTATTTCATGCATCCAATAAAATCATACCCAAAACAACCATTTTAAAATTTTCCTCACATATCTATAAAATTTAACATCTATGAATTATTATCATATATACGATCATATAATTAAAAAGGATTATTTAAAATATATATAATAAATAAAAAATACTGAAAATCAAATCTAATCACATTACGTAATTATTGATCCCTTCAAAATAACACTAATAACTTTGGGTGTTTTGAAACATGCTCAAACTGCTTCAACACCATTCCCAAATTATTATATAATATTAAAAAATAATCTAGATTATTTTTGTACCTACAATACATCAATATTCTTACATCAATACAAACTCTTTAAAATATCATCTAGGTGATGTTATTCACTTATTAAAATGTAATGCATATAAAGTGATCCATGTATGGTTTAACTACATATCACCTATATTTTTCACACTTCTAATTAAAGAATCATAAGTTATATAGAATCTAGATCTTACACTTTATATAAATTTTGATAAACAATTCTTTCTTTATTTCTTTATAAATGAATCCTTAAAAACCACCATGCCAATTATCTTATTGTCGAGCTACTGACTAACCAAAAGCTCACATCATATGTAACCATCAACGTATGATACATATCATTATTTTAATCAAAGCTTAGGGATTTATATCACTTATGGGATAATCTTAAAAAAATTATTCATTATGGATTTTGGTTTTGATATTGAAGACCATGTGTAGTGTGTGAATTGAATTTTATGGTGCTGGTGGCATGATCATTCATATTATAAACACATTTTCACATTATGTGTACAAGTATTTCAATGGGTTTCAATCATGTTACTAGAAATAACGAATTATTCCCTTTCTTGAGATATTTCACAATCATTTTTTCTAGAGGCGGGTGGTCACTAAAAAATGGCACAAAAACCCCCATAGGAAATCACATTGGTCAGGAGGATGGGTTGTGAGGTTTATCAGAATTTTTGTAGTGGAATTATTATATACAAATACAATATAATAATGATTAAATGCTTATCCCCGAATCATTTATTAAAACGAAAATATGATAAAAAATTATCTATTGTTAAAAATCAATGATTAGAATGTATAAAATTTAAAATAAACTACATGTTTCTAGGTTTTTCTATCGATGGAGAAAACTGTATGTATCCATTTTTTCCAATTTATGATACCCTTTTACATAAATATTAATGATTCATATGTCATTTATTATTATGATTCTAGTTTTAAGCCACAAAGTGGTGTTCTCTAGAGATTATTATCCTCCAAAAAGATATGAGTTGTTTTAATGGTAGTAATGGGGCCATGGAGAAGGTATTCCTACATATCCTCCTGAGGGAATCAGAAACCACCTAGTTTTGTTCCACATATTAGGAAACGTCATTCCTTTGATGATCACATGATAAGAAACAAACCTTACAGTTGAATAGAACATGACAAGGGTTTATAAGAGAAAGGTTTCCAGTCAAGGAATAGTGTGGGACTTATGTTGAAGCATCCCCGGGGACCTGGAAGGGATGTGGACTCATAGTATGGACATCACAAGAATGAGGATATGTCCTAGAGAATATTATGTTGAGTGTTGGTTTGTTTGGATTGAACCATAGGGAGGCATCTAACAAATCACTTTTGGAATGGAATCAAATCCCACATAGTTTTAAAAGTTGGAGCTTACACCTATGGTGGAGTACATTGTCAATGTGATAGAAAGATCCATAAAAGTACTCATTTCTATGATAGGTATTTTTTTAACCATTGTGGTGTCACCTTTTGGGATTACGTGTTAACATCCCATGAACCTTTTGGAAAGGAACATTGTAAACACTAACATAGAGGAGTAGAATTCAAGATGTCTAAGGGGTTTCCTCATTGGTAATGAGGCCTTTTGAGATGATTACATAGTTTTGGGTATTTCAAAGACCAGGAATCCAATTTGAAGGAGATAGAATCATCTATACAATATATCCCCTTACGAAATGATATTTATTCATGTGAATTCTAGGATTATCACAACCCACTAACCCAATTTAATCATGCTTTGTATGAGAAACAGGAGGTAGTGAAATATCAAAATGGATACAAAACCTCAGTTTTTTTCTACTGGAAGAGTCCTGGGATATATATGTTGTGGAAAATACACCACAATATTAACTATGGATATTCTCTATGATGGTGTACCTTGGATAGGGCAAGAGTAAGATCAATAAAATGAATCTATAACTAGAACTTTTACTCCTCATCTGTGGGTATATGAGGGTAGAGTCACTCGGGGGACCATAAAGAGAGAGAGGTGTTTTATTTTACAACCAAATCTATTGTTTTCAACCATATGGTCCCTTCATTTTCCAAATGGTTATATCCTCATTAAAACATGATTTTCTAATCAAGAACACTCTAAGGATCCCACCAATAGTTTGTACAAATGAAGGAACACCATTACTATAGGAATCTATAATTGAAGGGACATAATGATTTTCGCTATGATCTAATTATGAATAACTACATGCATTGGGGGAGAACATAACACAGTTCTGCATAGATGAGGTATAAAAGGGAAGAGGTTCCTCTCCATTAGATGTATGAAAAATTTTCCCACAGGATTTATCCAATAAATTAGGGATGAGATAATTGAAGATTGACCATGCACATGAGGGATAGAAGTTAAGAAGATAGATTGCACAGGTGATCAATGAGTGAATTGAATATGGTTCATGTAGGTAAGGTCTAGTAAATATGAAGGTGCCTTATGTGATATTAAATATCAGAATAATCAATTGGGTGAGTCCTTTCGCTAGGATCCATGGGTCTTCTATGGTGTCTTTGGATGACTAGTACTCAACTCTTTGCATTGAGAAATGGATTTCTACATGGGGTTATGGGACAAAGGGTGGAGTCACATATGGGTTTTGTGTTTCCAAAATGGGAAATCAAATCCTTAATCTGGCCTTAATTATATCATCATTTGAGTCATGAGGAACTACATAATGGGTTAGAGGACATGGGAGAATGACTTGGGTGAGCAGAAACTGATGGCTTCTTCATGCTAACTAGTTATATCAGATGAGGAGTGAAGGATATAATTTATAATAATTTTTAGGACCCTAGGTGAAGGATTTTAATCATAAAGGTGTTTGATGTAGGTTATTTCACAGGTTTAACATGCATGAGTCTCCAGGGTGCACATTTCTAGGGAATACACTGTGATGGTGGCATGCAGGTAGGACCTATGTGGTGACATTTGGTGTGTTGGATATACCAACGTGGTAATGATGGTTGGGCCTTGCATTGAATTAATATGGTTAATGTGTTCCTCATTTCTATTGTGTATACACCATATCAGTCTATTTTCTATTGAAATTATGTTCACTAAAGGAACTCAATATTTTAAGTCATTAGTAAATTTTTAACAACAATTTCCAAAATCCATGGCGTAATTTCGGAAGACTATTCTCACCACTGTTCCATTGGATTAATTTATGTTTCTATGGAATATCCATACTTTAGAATGTGAGTATTCTTTTAGCAAATGGAAATCTGATATTTTTATTCTTAATTCACAGAGATACATTTCCAAAAAAACATGACTATTATTTCCTGAGTGAGGATAATATCATTATTCTTGTGGAAAAGTTCATGAAATGTATTTTTTTATTAAAAAAATGCCCCATATAGAACATGATTCATTCAAAATGATAATAGTTTTATTATGATGTAAATATAGAGAACATAAATTTATTATAAAATAATTTCATTGGTTTTTTATATATCTCAACTATGGATGGATGCTCTAATATTTTCCTAGGATAGGGGATATAAAGAGTGTAGTTTTACTTTAACAAGTATTTCATGACATATTCTACAATTGTTTTTTTATTTTCATCACACTATTTTTTTATTTATTTAGATATAAGGATGAAATAGTGTGTGATACATTTATTTTTATTAGAACTCCCATTTTGTGTATTCAAACTAACAAGTTTTATACATTTTCTCATTGTTAGTTTAGAGTCTTTCAAGATAGACTAATGCAACTAGTTTTTTAGTTTATACATTCTTGATCACGATTTGTTTGATGAAAACCAAGTAAGGATCACTACAAAATAATGTTATGAAAATGAAATTATACCAAAATGGGTATTTTTTCTTATGATTTTGTGATTGATGGATATAAAACACGATATTAGGAAATAATTCATTCATACCATTTAGAAAAAGGTCAAAAAAAAGTCCCCAAAAAATATTTTTGGGGATTAAAGAGATAGAAAAGTTTTATCCTAAGGATGAAAGTTCCTCTAGGTAATTGGTAATTTGACGTAAAATTTTGAAAATCCATACTAGGGAGTGTCAATTCACAGTCAATCATAGTATTCCTTGGCAATCACATATTCTATTACTGATTTTTAGGTAATTTATGAGGATCCTAATTTATCAACAATCTAGAGTGTTTGTGTTGTGTAATATTGGTGTATGAGAATGAAGATACATGTACATTATAGATCATGTAGTAGTTGGGAAAAAGAGGATCTAGGAATCAATATGTGTCCGAATTATGTGGGTTTCAATTCACATATAATTATTTTGGGGGATGTTGTGGATGACTAAAACCATGATAAAATGCTCTACCCCAATGATGGTTGTAGTATAATGCCTTACAAGGTCATGAATCTATGACATGGTCCATTTATTTTATCATATTTCTGTAAGAACATTTAGGGATATAATATAAGGACTTTTAGATTTGACTAAATTGTTGTAGATTTTCCATTTCACTATGATTTGACCAGTAATGTTGCATCGTTTTCATGAGTGATGAGGGAATGTTTTAAGCTACAATACAGGGGATTCAAGATTGGGAAAGTGGTATGTGATAGGTATACAATGATTTACTGTGGATTTTTTTTGAAAATAAGATTCCATCATTTTGTTTTTGAGTTTTATTGATATTTATAAGGATTCTCATTTTGATTGAGGTTCCTATAATTGAAAATAATTTTGGGGATAATAAATGAAAACCCATACAAGTGAAAAACAATGAATAATAAGAAAGAATTCGACCTCGAGTTTCATAAATTCATTTACTGATGGATAGGGAGTTTACGAAGATTCATATTTCCCCAGACACAAAGTTTGGTTTTTTTAAGGAAGTATAACCAGAAAAGAGGATAATTTTTTATTGAAAACACCAAATAATGAGGTGAAATGGTTCTTATATAGGTCAAAACAATATGAAGGGAGTATTTTATTTATATTTTATTTTGGCCTAATAAATAAGATATGGGTGTCACTAAATATAACATTACGGTGGGAATGAATCCATACAATATTCTAGGATGGAGGTGTGGTGGGAGAACAACACCCATGGCTGTTGTATTCTCAATCAAGGGGAATAATAATGAAAAATCATTGATCATGCATGATCCATCAACAATGTAGTCTATAGTCATGAATTAACAATATTTGGTGTGACTGTTAATGTTTATCATCTAGTGTCGTGGTAACCCATATGTGAATTGATACATCTTCACAATTCCCTGAGGCCATTTCCAAAACTCATATTCCCATTTATGTCATGCTTGTTTAGGGGAACATGTAATTTATAGTGATTCCATCAGTAAGTATGGGTTATTAGAGAGATGGATAGAGGAATATTTACCATGTATTGGTTGGACCAGGATATAGGATCTGGGGGACTCTTTTTATGTAATTGGAATGAGAATCAAGCCTTACATAGTTCATAGAGAGAATTTAGTTTAAAACATGTGACTAGGATGATGTGGGGCCTTTTAGTTTTAGGTCATACGATGAGGACTATACTTAACTTAATGGGTGAGTTAGTTTTACCAAGACAAGAATGTTTTAATGTAATTTTAATTAGAGTAAAAACATTTAAACTATGATCTTGGGGGTTATTTGATTTGGTGGGGGTTATATGGGACATGTAGTTATGGATTGACCTCAGACAATGTTCACATAGAATTTTCCAGAAAGATGTTGTCAAGGTTTAAATAGATAGAAGAGGATTCTCTAGTGGATTAAAGGTTCAATGGTTGATATTCTTTTTGGGAGAGACTTATGAAAATTCATAATAGCACATATCAAGGCATTGGTATACTAAAGTTGTCCTCAAAAATCCGAAATCCTATGACCAATGGCCATGGAAATATTATAAAAATGTGAATTCACCAGGATTAGGCATATTATTTTTGGAAGGGATGTTTCTATGAATAAAGGATGTTTTCAAAATGGTTTTTATAGAGATTTAAGTTACATATATGAATATGGATAAAATAAATAGAATGATATATTTTTGTTCAATTAAAGTGCCTTGAATGAGGGATCCCAAATTATGACATCTTGTATGTATTGGGGTCGTATATAGGAGGAAATGAATTTGTTACCCCTTTTTGTTGCACCTGGGCCTATTTTAAGGAACCTGTGTGTCTCTACGTGTCCTATGGGGGAAATAATCAAGACACACATAGTTCAAAATATTTACGGAGTGACCAAAAATGAAAGGATATAGGATGAAGTCTCATTCAAATATCACTTGTATAATCGAGATGAGAAATTTCATTTACAAAATGGATAGGTCTCGGAAAAATGTTTTGGATTTCACTTAGTATCTCATTGAGAGAATAATCATGCTATAGAAAGTTTTGGAATAGTGGTTTGGTGGGAGAGCAATATCAAAAATTGTGATCCACTAATGCATGGGAAAAAATGTTTTATATTTTTACATAATTCATCAAGGACATGTAGAATATAGTTTTATGTCATGAAAATGAAACCTTTTCTTATAGTTAATATTCCTATGACATGGTGGTTATGCTATGCGGTTTATGGTCTTATATCTTGGACTATATTATCCTTTTTGGTTTTAGGTCATATGACTAGGAACATCTTTCATGAATTTTAATGTTATGCAATGAAGTTCATTTTTAATACCCTTTAAGATCCTCAATATAGTAAAATATGTCATATAGTTTATCATTATGTGGCGATAAAGACTGGTGAAACATAATCACATGAAATATTACTTGAGAAAACTTCCAATGGAATGGGTCGTAACAAGAACTATATCTAGTTATATCATATAATAATTTCAATTATTGTGGAACTTTTGTAATTAATATGTTCCTTCCCATTTTTGGGATTAATATTGGGATGTTTCCTCCTAGTTACCAATGGGGTCCTAAGTACCAGAACATTTCCTCCTTATAGGAATTATCGTATGCATAATTTATTGTCAAAATCAAATGATAACTGATTTTTATAGACTTGCAATTATTGAAATGTGCATAGTGTTTTCTCATAGAGTCACTCAAATTGATTCAACCATTTTAAGATTTCTGATCTTTGGACAATTAATCATATATGGAAATACAAAGGGAGGGGAATTGTTCCTCAATAGGAATGACTGTATCGATCATGTATACTTGTGAATACGAGATCACCTCTATGGTGGTCTAGGTTATTGTCTGTTAAGAGAGATATGTATGTACAATCATGTCATACCAAGAATTTTTATCTTTATCCCCAATATTTTGGATTATGTTTGATAAGGTATTCTTACTGCCCATATATATATATATATATTAGTCTATTCAGGATAGTGAGATTAATAATTAGACTACATATTATAATAATTATATATATTATCTACCTTAATAGAATAGAAATTTGTGTCATTGTCTATTAGTGTTATATGAGGGACCCCAAATCTAGTAATGATGTTGGATTTCACAAAGCTGAAAATGAATTTTGTACCAACATCTTTGAGGCATATTTATTTATAAAATATACGGAACTATATACTAGTGAGGATGTATTTTAATTATGTTGATGTATTTTAAAAGATATGAGACTAAAAATCAATTCATGATAAAGAAAATTTAATAGATTATATCGATATGTGTAGAAACACTGAGGTTTGATTGATGAAGTTGGCATGAACAAGGTAGGATGATAAGATTAAGGTAATTTTTTGAAATATTTCATAATTGAATGTTATTAGTATAGAAGCCTTGTGATTTTATTTGAAATACTAAAACCAAATTGAGTGGCCTCATAGACCCCTCTAGGAACATATTTCATGATGGAATTATTATCTTATAAATTAATTAATCACATAACAACTATATAAAATCTCAGATTAAAGTTGACACTCATAAGGTTTTTCTATTAATAAAGATTAAAATTGGTCACGCATCATCAGCTTTTCTCCATACAATATTTATCTAATGGAAAAATAAATTTTCACGGAATTATAAAATAGGGATAATGTAAAAATTTATAGGGTTGTCTTGTTCGGGGATGGAATTAGGCTTTTATAATTTCATTCAAGTTGACATAAGAAATATGAGACACCATCTGATGGTGATTAATGATACTTTTGTTTCATCATAATCTTGACATTCCATAGTAAAAACTATATTTGAAAATGCATCTACCATGGAATTATATAACCATGGTATGTTATCCAATGTTAGTTTCAAGGGTAATTATGTCATCAGTTCATAGACATATTCTAGAAGGGGTATTAAATCCTCTTTATTTATATCATAATCCATATTGATTTTATTGGTTAAAAACTGCGAATCTCCATTTACCTTTAGGTGGACCAATAGTAGTTGAAGTGCCAATTACAACCCTATAAAGAGGGCCACATATGATACCTTATTATTTGTACAGCCTTCTTAAAGTAGGAAGGAGAAAGGAAATACTAATTTTGTTATAGATATGAACAGAACACCCAATCGGACTTTCTTCAGCTTCAGGTATTCCATTATCTTTCTCGGTGGGCTTTGGATAATCCATCAAAATACTTTTCCAATTTTTTTAGGTCATATTTAGTAGATAAAATATCAACATCAAGAAATTAAGTTTTTAAGATCTTTATTTCAATATCTTTTTGTTATTCTAGGAATTTTACCAATTCCTTACATTTTATGGAATTTTAAGGCCTGAAAAAAATGTAAAACTTCTAAAAGATAAACTCCCACAATGAAAACATCCAATAAACATAAAATATATGACATTATATTGGATTGGATTTTTATAAGAAACCAAATAGACGTTATGAGGCTATAGGTAAAACCTTTTCTTTTGAAACATAATGATAAAAAAATATAGATCTTTTATTTATATGAATTACAAGTTTGAGTGTCTACCATAGTTAGAATAAAATTGTAACGGCTACTTTATTGTAGAAAACATTATGTTGAGACATAAAACCAACTTAGTAGTAATTCTAGAGATGTATCATAAATATTTAGAAGTTTCCATTCATCTGAAATCATTAACAAAGGAGGAAAAAATGATGTCCCTTAATATTTTTAAATGATTTCTCTATACCATCAGTCCACTAATACATGACCCCATTTTTGTCGACCTATAGAATGTAAAAACAAAACTATGAGGTATCTAAAAAGCCCAAAATTTAGGAATGCGGTATCTTTAATCCTCTCATCACTTTTAGGTATATAGGTTGTGACAAATTGAGGAAACCCTTCTTCTTCTCAATATCTGCTTCTATGAAATGGTGATGTATTATGAAGTAAATAATAATTCAAAAAGTAACTCTGAAAGAATATTTCAAGGGGATCGTCATCAGGAAATTATATAGCGGTTTATTGAAAACTATTTTCGTATCTTCCAGGTTAAGAAAATCAAATTTTTTATTTATCTACCATATCATTTACATATTATTCAACAGACTTTCCAAAAAAAATTCATGATCTGATTCATGGGATGATGTTTTATAGAGACAGTATTTTCCAAGCTCAATGGAATTACCCAATTTCAATAATCTCATTTAAGTGATCTAAAAGTGGTGTCTTCTATATATTTTTGGACTATTATAATTTTCATATACCATGAATATCCATCATTGAAGGAAAGGTCCTAATATCTAGTCATGGAATCAATCAGTTACAATGTGATCCGAACCGATAAATCAGCTTTGGGTCAATTATAGATGAGATATATACCATAAATGAAGACCATATTTTTCCCATTAATCATCTTTAATGGGTATATGTTGGATACACATTTTAGATACTATAATTCTTGAATGACATTTCTCTTGATATGCATGTAAGCTTCATCCACAATTTTTTTTTTCGAATCTGGTTTGTCCTACTAGCTACCAATTTTTAAACAAGGTGGATTTTTGGAAAACCAATGTGGTAAGTAGCCACCAATGGATCGAGGATAATATTTTTTATGTAATTATAACAAAAAATCCTAATTTTTCTTCATAAATGAGATATGTACCTATTTTTTATAATAATACAAGTACAAATTAATCAAAGTGGGCCATGGGTCCTACTCTATTCCAAGATTTATTTTTCTTAGTTTGTCAAAGTTGTTAGGAATCCTTCTTCAAATGCTATTGGAGTATCCTTGAGGTTCTCCACATCCTCATGTTCTTGTTTCTCTTCCTATATTATAATTTGTGGAGTATTTTAGGAACTAAATTTATAATACTTATGAAAGTTGTGATAATTTTTTCACCCATGATGGTGAAGTAAATTTCTATAATCTAACTAACAATATGGGGTTTATATGATGATCTGGAGGGGATACAAGTGATTCCAAAGGAGCATCTCCACTCTCAACTAATTGAATGATATATATATAACTTAGTTTATTAGGTAGTGTTATTTTGAAGATCATGGAATGAAGGCATTTTTATAGAAGCTTTTACAACTGTCTAGAGAGAAAACAACATTTTCATTACTTTTAGGATTAGTCATCATGATTGATATCAATATGGTTATTGAATATGAACATAAATCATGGATTATATAATTGATCAAATTAATTGGAAGAATTTATTCATCATTTTGTTTTTAAAAAGGATTTAATAGGTAATTTATATACTATTAGTTTGAATGACCCTAGTAAGACCATAAATCATGTGTTTTTTCCATTCCCACTAGTGAATCATGTATCAATATAAAACAATTCATTGAATTTTAATGGTGATTTATCTTTATATAATGTCCCAATATGTCCATTAATTAATTATTTGAAAAATTGGTGATATTATGAGGGGGCAACCACTACCAAATGAAACTAAATCCTTCGCATAAGAATGATAATGTTTATATATTTTTGTATTATCATAAATTATGATTCATACATGAGGCATCTAAACTAATCCTTGAGAATTATTCTTCTGAGAGGCTCTTGCCCAATTTTTTATATCCATGAGGTGTTAATATTTAAGGGGACAAGTTGGCCTTATTGTAATCAATTTTATGAATTTTTTGGATGAGAATCTGGTTGACTATGGAACCATTATCAATGAAATTCCATCAGATATCAATTTCATTTATCCTATCAGACATATTCCAAGGTGTGGTGTGTGCCTAGATAACGACATATTTTTATTGATCATTGAATTAAATAATATTCTGGAATTTAATAGAATTGATATCTACATGATATATCTTAGTAGAAACAAAAATTTCTTAAAATTATTTATCTCTTTCATAATATTCTATAAGTACTTTATGAATGTCTTTCTATAGACTATGTGCATCCATGATTGATATATTTCCCATTAACAAGGCCAATTGATTTAGAATTTTTCTCTTCTAGGATAATTATTTGTGCGTACCACCATGGATATATTATTTTGAAGATTATTTAGGAGATTAATCATGTTATTTAGGTAGATCAACCCTTAGAATAGTAGTTAAAGTTACTAATTTCCTATAGTAGTTAGGCAGAATAACTCTTCTTGATAGCTGATGCTGATTGGATAATTGCATACCCTTTAATCAATCCTCTAATTTGAATAGGTCAGTGTGATCCATGAAAGATGTGGGAGGTATTTGATACTCCAACTATGACTTCTTGATAGATTTACCATGAGTATCAGTGGCATATAAATACCATTAATGGATGTTGAAGATAATTTGAGTTTTCTATGATTGTGCCATCACCTATACCTTCATCTCATATGGCCTCTTCCTTTTGTTCCACAATTCAGTGCAAATAAATCTAGTTCTTATCAATATTCATCATCCTAGAATAAATCCATTATGTGAATGACATTAATGAAACAAAATATTGATCTTTCATCTAATAAGGAATTTTTCTGATAGATCAAATCAGGTGGTGTCATTTGGTAGGACTATTCCCATTCTATCAAGAGTAAATTCATTATTTTGGAGAGATTCAATGATAAATTTATCCTTAAAATAAGTTCATATTTTTATTTTTTTCATGACATATATCAATGTAATTTTTTATAATTCTATCTATTTGAGGGTAGTGATAGAATCTTATGTGATATAGTAGAAGTTATTGGGGGAATAATTGGTAGTTTCAACATTGATTGAAGTATATAATGGGTCATATTAATTGTTTTTCTTGTCACCCAATCACTAATCATAAATGAATTATTTTTTCTTAACAATATTATACTAACCCTTTTATTCTAGTCTGTAGGAAGAAAAACATGCTGCCTACATGGGTTGTTTTCCAAGATTCATTTTTCCAAAATCATTACTTTTATTTGATTTCATTGAAAATAAAAAATTCATGTATATTTTTCCCTAATGAATGTCGGAATGGGTAATAGTTCAAGTGATCATCAAAGACCAACCTATTTTGAAATTTTTCTATCTATTTGAGGGTAGTGATAGAATCTTATGTGATATAGTAGAAGTTATTGGGGGAATAATTGGTAGTTTCAACATTGATTGAAGGATATAATGGGTCATATTGATTGTTCTTCTAGTAACCCAATCACTAATCTTAAATGAATTATTTTTTCGTAACAATATTATACTAACCCTTTTATTCTAGACTGTAGGAAGAAAAACGTGCTGCCTATATGGGTTGTTTTCCAAGATTCATTTTTCCAAAATCATTACTTTTATTTGATTTCATTGAAAATAAAAAATTCATGTATATTTTTCCCTAATGAATGTAGGAATGGGTAATAGTTCAAGTGATCATCGAAGACCAACCTATTTTTTCCTCTTGAGATTTATTAATTTGTGAATTTTTTTCCAATGGTTGAATTAGGTTTCCATGTTCTTTCCCATTTCAAAAAGATTTTTTTCCATAGTTCATTGAACTAGTTTTTCATGAATCCCTATTGTCCATCCTGGAATGGATGGTGTTGTTTATGATGCTAGTAGTGGAGTCACATGACATGTCATGATATTTGGACGTATATATAGTGTAGTGGCTATCTGAACCGTGATAGTGGGGGATTCTAATTTCTCTATTGTCCTCCCATGAGATGATTGAATTACTCGTATCCAGGCTTTGGGTTGCCAAATAGAGGCTTCTAATCATTCAAAAATGTTATAATATTCTTGAAACTGACTTTTATGTTTCATTGTGATGAGAAATGTGCACATGTTTTGGCCTCTTGAGATTTATAAATTTGTGAAATTTTTTCCAATGGTTGAATTATGTTTCCATGTTCTTTCCCATTTCAAAAATGATTTTTTTCCATAGTTCATTGAACTATTTTTTCATGTATTCCTATTGTCCATCCTGGAATGGATGGTGTTGTTTATGATGCTAGTAGTGGAGTCACATGGCATGACATGATATTTGGACGTATATATAGTGTAGTGGCTATCTGAACCGTGATAGTGGGGGATTCTAATTTCTCTATTGTCCTCCCATGAGATAATTGAATTACTCGTATCCAGGCTTTGGGTTGCCAAATAGAGGCTTCTAATCATTGAAAAATGTTATAATATTCTTGAAACTCACTTGTATGTTTCATTGTGATGAGAAATGTGCACATGTTTTAATAGACATTATCTATATAGTGGGATAACAAATCATATTTGGGAATCTATAGGTATAGGGAGTATATCAACACCTACTACCTATCGAGGAAATAAGAGAACTATCATTCTCAAAATGATTTTATTTTGATAGGTTGGGGTATATTTTATGTGAAAAATTAATCTGAATTGATATATAAAATATAAACAGAGTTCTTCCCATCCTGTGATTGACCCAGACAGTATACATGTGTACTATAATAAGGATGAAACATGTAGTGTTCATATAAAGTACTTCAGTTTCACTGATTTTTTATATGGGATCCCATCTGGGATCATAGTGGGAAACAAAATAAATCAAATAGTTCTCCTATTCCATTTTCATAACATATATTTTTTGGTTTTTTGACCTCAAAGGTTGTGGTAAAAAATCCCCCATACCTATATATTGGGTCTGCTCCTAGATTACAATTTCTTTTACTACCCATCTTATTTATAGATTTTATGAATCATTATTCAAACATGGGATGGGTGAATTTTATTTTTTTCACTTGATCCATCTTCATAAAATGATATTTGTGCTGTTTAAAGATTGGATTCCCTTTAGTGAGATGCTTTCTAAACATTTTGTGATTCTTGATGTAGGAGTGTTTTTCTCAATCCCTAAATTATGGAGCGACTTATTCAAGAGTCATTCAGGGTTGGTTTTTCTATAGTAAAAGTGATTATGGAACGATCTTGAATCTCAAATACATCATGTGGCTATAACATTGGATGTTATCGCATTTAGAGAGCATCATTGATAAGGTAGTGTGGTGAATCGAAACACTCTATTTTTCCCATGCTCTTGTATGAACACCATATGGGGAATTGATTATTAGTTGATTTATCTCTTTGAACATATCGAGATTAGTTCACTTAATGTCTTGTTGTTGTTTTTCCAATTTCTGGATTCATATATCTCATAGGGAATCTTAGTTGATTAGATGGTGTGTAGCTTTTATGACCATGATGTGGCATGAATGTTCTTTTATAAAGTAATAATTTCCTTTTTAAATAATGATCAGTTTTCTATATATTTAGGTAGGTTTCATGGATATAATCTTCCAAATATTCCACAAGAATTCTATTTTGGGGAGTGGAAAAATTATAAAACATGACTTCTATATTGTATTTAGGTAAATTTTCTCATTTTAAAAATAGTTCATCATTTTCTATTGCAAGATTCACACCAACCTAATCTAACCGTATTAGATGTTTCCTAGATTCTTTATTATATTCATTGGAATTGGAAGTTATTTCCTCTATCAACTTGGATGGAATGAGGTACAAGGCTGGTTCAGATATTTCTCATTGACTTGAGATGCATTTTTTATTTTCAAATTATTTCACTTTTTAGTGATGAGGATTTTAGAATGATAAAACACATTTTTCTATATTCCTCAATGTATGAAAACTTTCTCATAATTAATCCATCAAGGGTATTCCATTCATGTTAAAATGATCTATTACTATGTAGAGGTCCTTAGTAATGAATTACATTATGGGGAGGACTACAATCACTACTTATTTACTAAATTCTATGATAATTCTTGTATTTTATACCATATAGAAGGCCTTTAGATAAATTTATTACAAAGGAATTTACTTCTTTCAATAATCATTTATGAAGTGAAGTTTCACTAAATACATGATCATTATAGTGAATGTCATCATTGGAAAGACTACCGTCATAAAAAAACACCCTACTACACGGAAAATTCATGTATTGTATACCCTCGAGAGGACCTTTAAGATAAAAGATATAAAGGGGATGAATTTCATTCTGTATTATCTTATTTCCATGTAGAGGTTTTAATTATTTATAATCATTAGATATAATCTCATGATTTGTTGGTGTTTTCAATTAAAGTATGAAATCATGGTAAGGTGTCCAGGGATGACCCCTTGAATTATTTGCAATAATGTTATGGGGAGGACCATCACAATTACATGTTCTATTTTAAAAATTTCATAATACATGATTATTTAACAAATATTCCATAGATAAATTTACAAGGTATTGAATAACACTATCATTAAATTGAGTGATATCATTAACCGGATATTCATTTCCCAAATTATTTTGTAAAATAATCTTTTTAGATTTTTCTTTCTGGATGAGTAGGGACACATTCTATGAATAATTACTTTCATATATGAAATCTTTTATAATTTTATTATTTGTTATTTTTGGAATTTTATGATAGATTAATGGCACTTTAGTAAGAATATATGGATTTCTTCGAGTGGCCTTAGGGACATACGAATGATCTCTAGTTGGAATGCACATTTGGGACTAAACCATTTGACCATTTATAATGGGATATGACCCATTACCCTCTTTTATGATATAATAGATATGTTTCTGCTTAAGAGTAGTCATAATGTTTTATGGGGAGTAATCCAAATTGAGGGGACAAAGTTATATATCTACCCCTCATCAACTCTGACTACCATTGTTATATTCTGACAAGTTTGATGAATGTGGGATGAGTTTTTTTCATATATTTCATAATTTTTCATGATATTCAACGTGACTTTGTTGGATGAAGCATGGATATATATCCATTTGATGGATTTGGGCTGGGGTTTATAGACCAGCTCCTACCCATGATTTCTTATGGGAATATAAATATATTTTTCCGGTGCATGGAATGAGATATGGTTCTTCCCCATGTTTTTTAAGGATTTTATACCTTGTTTCATTAAATGATCCAAACTAAGAAGGTATGATTGTTAGATATAATAATGTGTGTTCCCCTACGTGTGGATTTCCACTATATTTTATTAGAAGGGTTTTATAGAGGTATCAAAGAAAGAATCATGTTCTCTGTTGACTAATCACTGCCTTTAACAGGTTTTCCTGAGTGATCGGGTCTACGTGTCCTTTGATGGACTCCTAGGATAAACACCCTTATCATGATAAGGTTTTGATATATTGATGTGTTGGTAATAGGGGTTGTTGGATGGATCCCTATTGTTGGTACCCTATGTTATCTAAATGAGGTAATTGGCGACCCTGTGATTATCCTCTATATTATTTGGGAGGATATTGTAGTTATATTACAAGGACATTCTAATAAATCATTTTTACACCATAATTGGTGTTGTCGACATTTGGGCGACCATTCTTTGAGGAGTGGACGAATGAAGAGGCTTAATGTATTGGAAGGATTATCGAGAAACCACCAAGGTTAGGGTAGTACCATTGATGTGTTTTAACACCCCATGATGTTTTAGTATGATTGTTTTTAAATAAAAATAACTTCTTTAATAGATTATGGTTGATGAATCCCATATAATTTAAATGAAAACTATGTTCTATGGAGTATATTATACACCACCCCGAGCAAAAATGATCCATGAAATAATTTTAAAATATAATTTTAAAAATATCATTATAATACAACCCATAAATTTGTTGATTTGTATAGGGTTGGATAAATTATAAAAACATGTATTTCAATTTATTGGTTAAAAATTGATTTTAAATAAAAATAAAATAAAATTGAATATAATATATATGTTTATATAAAAAATAAAGATTGTTTTTAGGCCCTGAAAGAGTATTATAATTATAAAATAATGAAATTAATGTAAGTGAATGATATTAATTAAATTTATAAATTATATATTCAAAAAAATTATCTATATTCTTCTAATAGATTTTATATGGAATAATATAACTATGAATCCAATTTTACCAAAAAAAATAATTATTTTTATAAATGAAATTTTTCAACCTTTTAATGGTGCATATCTATTAAAACAAAATTTTAAAACATTTATAAAATTTATTTGATAAAACAAATAACATTTTTTTAAATATAAATGCCAAAATAATCTTAAGATAATTTTATGGTGTATTTTGGATATGTTCATTTTTTTATTGAATGGTGACAATACTAAATTTTAATAGAAAAACTTATTTTAATCTATATCATTTACCAGAAAAAATCAAATTTGAAATAGTTTTAAAGTAAAATTAGGTAAATTAAAATTATATATATCCAACTTTTCTTGTTGGAATGAATATTATATTCAATGTAGACATAAACACGTAATATAGTTTTGAACATTTTAAAACTAAAACCTTAGTTTCTCATCTAGTCTCTGGGATTTATTTTATTTATAATTTTTCCAATTATTTGAATTGGAATTGTAAAATTGATTATATTTTTGGAATTATAATGTCCAAATTATGTTATAATTTCATTTTATTCATATGTATAAAATGACACCATGTTAACAAAAATGATTTACTATAGTATAGGTAAAATAATATAATGTTTTAATGTTAAAAGGATAAAGCATAAAATATCTACAATCTGTTACATAAAATTTTTGTTTGATGTATTTATTAACCCTAAAAGTAATTTAGAAAATTTATTATTATCACAATTAATTAGAATTAATTCTAAACAAAATTTCTTCATTAAATAAAAAATATTCAATATTTAATCACTTACCCTTTATCTACAAGTATAAATTCTAACACTCACCACCCCATTTCCCCTTATAGTAAGAGATTATTTTAAATTTTATAAAATCAAAACTCTTAAAAATTATCTCCAAATTCATGTTTTTATGGTCTCTCTAAAGGAAAATATCATGTTCTTTAAGGGTTCCTTCATTGAGGTGGTATTCAAGAGGTGATTTTCTCAAACCACCTCCCTTATTTCATTTTCTTATTCTACCTTCTTTTCAGTCCCTTCATCCACTAATGAATAAGAAATCATGAATAATTTAAATAATTTAATTCTAAATTTATAATGTAATATATTATATCCATCTATTTTGATAAAACCTATTGATCAATGAAATGAAACCATTTTCAAAATTAGGTCAATTAACTATCTCTATGAACAATGTTTTTTTTCAATCACAACATCAAGGATAGTAATATAAGAATTAATATTGTTAAATAAGATTATAAAATCTAAATTATTACCTATTTCATGGTATATAACTAATATGTATATATATATAATTGAATAAAATGAAACTATATTTTGATGATCATAATAATTGACAAAATAAACTAAACTCTTATCATTACATTTTATCAAATGAATCTTATTCACAAAAAAGGGAATACTATATATTGGGCCATTTAAAATATCATATTTTAATTAATACCATTTCATTTTACTTTTGGTATTTTTATTTCAACTTTTATATAAAATTTATAATTATATACCAATGAATCGACCCTGAATCCATGAATCAAACTCATCTGAAAGAATGAAAATAAGAAAATATTATTAATGAATGGTTGGTAAGATGTAACAAAAGGATCATATATGGTGTTATAAATATGAATATAGTATTTGAATAAATTAATAACATACTTTATCTCATTATGAAGTAGTTTTAATTTCAAAAAACATAATGTAACGGTGAGGAAAATACATTTTCAACCCATTTTCCATCCATTTGGTTAAAGTTATACATCATTTATTTTATCATAAAAAGATTATTTAAGAAATTAATTTTTATTAAATAATGAGTATTTTTTATATTTTTAATGTTGGACACATTACCAATTAATTTTATTAACACTCATTTCCAAGATATGATATTTTTAAGAGGTATTATTTTTAAAAAAAATTAATGGTTTCCTTAAAGATTATCTTTTTTCCATATCCATATTTTATAGAATTGATTCCAAAATTGTTTTTACTCTTTTCGTTTGATTTTCAATCATTTTTACTCATTTTTACTTTTTTTAAATGGTTTGAAAGGCATATTTTCTAATTTTATAAACAAGTTTCTTTATTGTTTTTTTCAAAATATGATGGAATGATTTTTTAACTAATATAGAATGAAGTTTTATTCTTTCCTTATTAAATATATAATATTTTGAATGAAAATTTATAGGTATTCATTTTTCCTTTAATGAAAATGTTTTCTCATATAATTGTTTGTCATTTTAAACATACATGATTTTTAAATAGAAGAGAAAATTTTTATCATGAATATATCAATGGTCTCGTTTTAATCATTCAAATCTATGTAAAAAGACTTTTTTAAATATTTTTCTTCATAGAGTTTGATATAATATGATACCATCTTCCATATTTTATAAAATTTTTATTGACTACTTTTATTGGGGATGTACAATTTTAACATCATCTTCCATATCACCCTGAATGGTTTGTGATTTTGTTTACTTAATGGGGAAAGTTATTATCATTTTTTATGAATTTTTTTTTAAAAATATATTTTTATATTATGTTTCACCCCTTAAATATATGTAATGTATTGGAAACATCACGTGATTGGTGGGGAACTGTATATATCCTTTATGGATTGGTAGGTCTCAAAAGATAGACTAGTTTTGGTATTACCATATATATTACCTATTTATATATGGTGTCTTGGCCAAATCCTTGATGATAAGTTTTAGATTTCTAGAATTTTAAATTCCCTCATTATAATATTATTTTTTAAATATTATTTTATTATCACAATAGTAAAATATCCATGGTTATGTTTTTTAGCACATGTGATTATTTATGCAGTATTATATGATTATATTTCTTCCGAACCATATTATCTTAACGTTATTAAATGGCATGTGTTTTAGATATTTTAATTTCTTTGATTTTTATTAATTATTAATTATTTATTCCATAGTACATAACCATTATTGGGAATTTGTGATCACACCATTCTAATGTTTTCCCCTTGGATTAAATTAAGTTTATTATAGTTAATATGCATGGTTATTATAAGATAATTATTGTGTTTACAAAGGATTAACTATGTCATATTTTATACTTTCAATTATATTGTAAGGATTATGTGTTTAACTATTTATTCAGAACTATTAAAGTGTTTAGTCGTTTAGGATGTTATTCTTCGTATATTATGCCAATGTAATAACGTAAAAACCTAATTTGATATACTAGGTTTAAGGTATTTATAGTTTTTATTGGAGGATGTTTTGTAGAACCCTTTGGAATATGAATTAGCTAGAAATATATTATTCAAACAACCCTTCAGAATAATTAACAAATACTCCAAACAAACCAAACATATGATTCTGAGAAAAGTTATACCAAACTTTTTAATTATGTTTTTTTTTGAGATTATTCATTTTATTTCATAATGTAATCATATAATATAGTGTATGAAATTATTTATAAATGGATATTATACGATTTCATTGGAACCATATCAATTATTTTAATCCACATAGGTATTTACCTCTTGGGCAATATAAAGAATCTGGAGTCATGGTTGGGGATAGAGTTGTGGATGGAGATGAAAAACTAATATCTAACATGGAATGATAAAATACGTTTTTAGAAATAAAATTATCTATATATATATGTTATATCCAAAAAAATAATGTAGAAATTTTAGATGACTTCATGAAATAACATCATCTTTTATTCACTTGGACTAAGAATAAATTTTTATCAAATCAATGTATATGTCCCTTAAAAATATATTTCTCACCATGAAATGTAATGAAATATAGAATGTTATATTGGAAGTATATAATCTCTCAAGATATGAGGATCAATGGTGTTTATTTATGAAAAATAAAAATTTGTAGAAGAAAATATAAGACATAGAATGGAAGGATTTTGAAGATATTTTCTTCAAAAAATATTTTTAACGTTAAAATATAGCAGATATGGAGTGATAAATCATGAGTTTGAGGAAAAAGGCTGATAATAATTTTTTTCTATATATGAAGCCGGGTTTAAAAGGTGGTCAAGGAAAAAATCATACTACATATGTGATCCAAGGAGAAATATTAATCATTTCTCTATTTGAATCAATCTTGTTCCTCAAAGGGACCAATTCCTTCAAATATTCTCATCTTATGAGGATATAATATCATTAAACATGAAGATTAGGAATTCATTTTCCAATACATATGTCTGTGATGAAAATAAATAAAAATAATAGTATGGTAGGGAAAAATATAGGTAATGTTAAGAAGGGAAAGAATGATATCCCGCATGTGATAATTGTAGAATAAAACAGACAAGTACAAGTATAAAGGGAAATGGATATTTTTACATGTGTGGATAAAAAATACATCACGCATATGACTTCAAGAGAATGAAATAATATGAAAATTTTAAATGTTTAATCATTAGGAATATGGTACACTACACAAATAAATTCCCAAATAATCAATATAATATATCCTAGATGAAGATTAGGGGTCAAGGATAAGATTATACTATTGATATAGATGAAATTGAATTATTCTTTGGAATTTTCCCATGAAATATGTTGTATGAAATTATTATTATAATAATTATTAAATGAAAAGATATTGCAGGACATTAAATTTTAATTAATTATTTTATATAATATGTTGAAAGGAAATAATGACTAAGAAATTGATTTAGAATAAAGTTTATCTTTTTCAAAAAACATGTTTGATGGAATGATAACCATTAATAAGATCATGGTTTTGAGATAATGATGTTAGATTGAAGAGATGATGGACATGAATAAAGTAAATTTGATCTTCCTCACTACATTAGAGATGATTAATGATTTGATGAAAAAAAATATGCTACCATTGATTGAGTTGATAATGCTTGAGGATTTAAAAAAAAATATCCAATAATTTATTTTTTATTTAAGGAATATAAAATAATATATTTTTTAAATATGGATTATTGGAAATTCATTTTATTACTATGTTTCAATAGAAAACATAATGAAGGTATTCAAATTATTACTTTGTGATGAAAACAATATACATCCTGTTTTTTGAGAGATTAGTTGTAAGCTTGTTTTGGAAATTCAATAACCTAGTTTCTTATAACGCCCTGACCCCAGCTACCCAGAGTCGGTGCATTATTGAGTAACATTGGTGTGATCAAAAAAGATCATGTCTCGAAAGACCTATTTGTTTAGTAGCCTTGGAAACACTAGATACATTCATAAAAGTTACATTACATAATATAGTAAAAAACTACAATAACAAAGTCTCTATAGTCCACACTCATATCCTCTTCTGACTATCCCTGCAGGTCATTCATAAAATACTTCTTCACATCCTGGAAAATATTAAGACATTGAAAGGGGTGAGCTCAGATGCTCAGTGAGGATAAAAATATTGCAGAAGCTTTCATAAATAAACATTAACATTTAAGGAAATGTATAACTAAAAAAAATCCTCTTTAAACTTGAACTTCAACATGATATGGCAAAAATAAAATTAAATAATGCCATTTACATACTCACATGGATATTCTACTGGTCTAATAATCACATGAAATATCAATAACCACTTTCATAATGATGGAATGCATAATGCCAGACTATCACAACCACGTAGCCAAGGCCTCGTGCCAAGACCACAAATAAGATTTTGTCAAGGCCTCGTGCCAAGACACTAGTTTGTCTCATGAAACCTACCCATGCATCGAGGAGCTGTAGCGGGCTCCACCCATCACTTATTATGTCCAATTCATTCCTCATATGAATAGGTTTAAACATATCATAAACCATAACATAATCGTATCACATAAAACATGCATAAAGGAAACATAACATTTCCACATTTCAATCACAAGATATCAATAAAACACAATGATATAATAAAAACACATTAAAAACCATTTTCAATACCAAAAATAAAATAATGTTAAAACTTTGTATTTATTTTTCATTCCAAAAAGTTATGGCTTGTAGAGGAAGCCGAAACACAAATATTGGTCACAGCGGTGGAGAATTCGTTGTCGCCAAATACGTAAGACCAAAACATTCCTTGTGTCGTTTAGTAAAAAGCTTTGTAAAAAAATATTCCTTTTTGAATAAAAGTCAACGTCAAAGGGGTTTATACACCGTATAAAAGAAAGTTGTGTATAAAACAAAATATGCCTCAATGAAAGGAGATTGAGATGAAGTTCATTACAAAGAAAATTTTTTTAAATAAAAAAATCTATTATGTGTATTAACTATAAGTACACATAAATAAAGTACAAATACAATATAGGACATAATAATATCCTGACATAATTTGAAAGTAGGAGATTAACCCAAAGAATGAAAATTGGGTTAAGAAGTTCCCTTACCTTGCGTCCTGTCTTGAATCGACCGTTAATTAACCTCCTGAATAATAAACTTGAGTTAATTTATAATTTCATAAGAACATTTTTCATGTTTTTTATTCCTTTTATATCACTTATTACCATGTCATGAACATTATGTAATTATTTAAGTTAATAACGGTCGTTTTGTCGATCTTTGGTACTTGAGTCAAAAATAGACTTCTTATAATTAAAAGTTGTTCATGTGGTGAAATATCCATTATATTCAGAATTATATTCATGATATAGATATAATAAATCTCATATATATCCAGTATATACATTCATTCGTAATATTACATAACATTTAGAGGTAAGAAATGAAATGCACCGTTCATGGAGACGGTAAGTCGTACGTATGCATGGACGCTACTTTCATTTCTATTTCATATTTAATGGAATGAAATCAAAATGATATAAAGGTATAAAATAATTCCAGTATAATATAGTGTATAATACCATTTAATCCATCCTTTATACATCCCACATATGGTATTAACTATTCAAATCACTTTGAGGGGGCGATAGTCCGCACTTCCTAAAATGAAAATATCGCCTTTACCCATAATGGAAAAAATAAAGGTATGCCATAAATGAAAAATACAGAACCTTTAGTAAAACATAAACATATTATATATATCATATATAAGTAGAGTTACATCTTAATGGCCACCTTTGAAGGTGTCGTATGAGTGTTGAACAATCATCGTTTCGTGAGGCAGATATTCGTCATCCACAAGAAACAGTATGTTCTTTAACCATTATATGTAGGTGTGTGTAAGTGTAGCTAGAATACATATTATAACAACATCCTAGTATATTTAGGATACTGGTGTTGTTACAAATGAAATGAATAAAAAGAGTTTAGGGGGTTGGATAAGAAAAATAAAACAAAATAACATAAGAGAAGACATTACCTTAAAATCGAGTAACTCTTTTGATTTGAGCCAAAGGCTTCCTTGGGAAGAATTATGCCCAAAGTGAGGCTTCTAGGAGTAAGTGAGGGAAGTTGGTAGAGTATTTGGTCAGATTTTGGCCGAGCCAAAAGGCTTTGAAGGTGTCAGTAAGGTGGTAGTGGTGGGGGCCTTTTATAAGAGGAGAGAAGGCGCACTCTTGGAACGATTGAAATGTTACATTATTATGATTTTTTTTTCGGATTCTAAAGGTCACACACTTATAAATTTCGAGGATAAGGTGATAATGATTCTAAATATTCTCATACAATAGGTTTTGGACAACTTTAATTCTTATATTTTACATTATCCTTCAATTTTATTAAAATCGTTAATTAATGAGGTAATCGCTGCATCATCATGGTGTCAAAAATAATTTAATTTATTTAATGTCTAAAAATTATAAAACAAATATCATGATGTAGGAAATAATTTTATCTTTCTAATTAATATTTATAGTCAAAAATATGACTTGTATAACCCCATTTAAAAATTGTTTTAGTAAAACAACTCTTATTTGTGACATTTTTATTTTAATATTAAATAAAAAGTTATTTATGTCCTTTCCCTACCAAAGTGGCTCCATGGGGTCCCCAAGTTGACCCATGGATTTTCTTGGTCGGAAATAACACATACAATAGTGTTTGGACAAGTTTAAAGGTCATTCCATATTTTTATAATATCATTTTTACCTTAAATTTCACTAATTACCTCTAATCGCGATTAATTAAACTTAAAAGTTACTATTCACCAAAAAATTATTTTAATCCCATTGAACCACATTTTACTTCCTAATGACAACCATATATGTTGGATTTTTGAAAATCAAATCACAGAAGTGGTAATATTTCATTTAAATGAAAATTCAGTTATTTAACTACCACTTAGTGGTTTCACTATTCATCAAAAATTGATGTTTTTCAGAACAATGCAAAAATTTCACCCTAGGCTATAATTGATATTCCGAATTCAAAAATGATGTCTATTTTATGAAATTACAAACATATAAATTGCATTAATTAATTTTATAATTAATTTCTACTGTCACAACAAATAGCGTGTTTTTAAGAAACAATATATATCAAAAGATTGACAATTGTTTATGTCCAATTTCAATGTGAAATTAATTATAATGAACACCATTGGATAAAATGGTAAAAATATATTCTAATTATACTTTAAAACCACTCAATAGTATAACTTCTCACTATAAATTATTTTTATTAAAAAAGTTGTTATAAGTATTTTTCACTATTCATAAAAAATTGGAAGTTCTCAGAAAATTACAAAAAATTCAACTTTGGATAATTTCGATATTACGAATACAAAAATGAAGTCCATTTTGAAATATAAAATTTCTATAATTTTAAAAAGTGGTTATTACTATTTCATAACGGCTACTTTTATTAGTCGCGGTGTTTTATAACTCGAACTTCCGTACAATGCAAGCTATTGCATTATTGAAAGAGAAGAGTATCGTGGAATCTTGGGGTGTTACATTCTCCCCTCCTTCAATAAATTGTGTCCTCGCAATTTTAAATTTTTCTTTGAAAATAAAAGGTTGAAAATATAAAATACCTTTGTGGAAAACCCACATCGGAAATATGGTTAATAAAGAATATAACACTAAAAGAAAGAAAGATAAGTACAAAGGTCACCCGAGATAGCCCATACTAGGATTCTATGAAAATATGGATATGGAAGAAAAACAAACCATCAAGGTCTGATGGAGAGTGGTAGAAAACTGGATTAGGAGAAATTTAACCATAAGAAAATCACAAACTTGTGATTGGTTAAACGGTCATTGAATCCCCAGTTGGAAAAGTGAACCAAAAACGTTTTTGTTTTAAGCTACCTTTCAATAAAGTTGAAGAAATTTATTTAGGATATTTACTAAGAATGTAAGGGAATATACATGCTGGTCATGTAGACTTTCATTCTTTAATAAATTTTTACCACAAACCCATCTTTCACTCTAAATGGTAATAGAACACGAAAATATTTTATTTATCATTATTGTATAAGATTCCAAATATTAACACATACCATTTAGATTACCAAAACTATTTTGTAATAACCAGGGACTTCCTGTATGCTAGTGGTAGGTCATAAAGGAATGTCGCGATATGGTTGTGGGTTCGTTTCCTGCAGCTTTGTCCGAAGCGACGGGTTATCGCCCAACTTGAAGGTTGTCCTTTTTCTAAAACTATTATAATATTCTAAATATAATATTCATAAATGTTTTAACCTTAAACATTACTATCCAAGGTTCAACATAATCCATTCCAACCTTTATAGTTATCCAAAATACTTATGTCCAACTCACAGTCCAAATTTTATGAGGAAGTAAACAAAATAAAGATCCCCTTTTTTCCGTGTAACAACATATGAACACCTTCATCATGTATTCTTTTAAAACACTGCAACATCCTGAATAACCATGATAGAATACTAGATATACTCTTTCTATCCAAAAATGTAAACAAATCATCAATCTGTTTCAAGGTTGTTAAGAATATCCAATATAATTTATACAAATCAATCATGTCTTATTCTAAAATCACTATCTTGGTATCAGAACCATATTATGGTTTATCTTTCTCTCAACCATATATATTCCAATAATTTAACCTACTATGAAGTCACTTTTCTTGGTTCCACACAATCTCAAGTCCTTGATTAAATAGTACTGCAGTACAATCCTTATATACTCCATAATTATTATAACCAGTACATCATTGATACAACACTCAAATTACAAAATTATTTAATAACAAAATAAGAACTCTAATCATTCCTACTCATATGTGGTAGTATCATAACTTTATTATTATCCAATAACATCATTTGGGGAACACTCTGATGATTTGGACATTGGTTTGCGTAGTGTCCCCACTTCTTGTAGATGAAGCATTGTACATTTGAAACCTTTTTCTTCCCTTGCAGGCACGCACTTGGTGTCCTTTTTCTCCACACATATAACAAACTCCCATTCCCTTCAGGCAAGTTCCAAGGTGTTTCTTCCCACAGTTATCACATATTGGAAAATTATTCTTTTCACATGTCCCTTTTTCCTTCATTCTCTCTTCTATCCTTTTCTTCTCTTTCTTCCCTTCATAGCCATAAGACTCAGAGAATTCTTTACTTATCTTATTAACACATGATAATATTTATTCATATGTTGAGAACACAGGGGAGACTATTTCCCTTCTAAATGTTGGATTAATACCGTGAAAGATATGATCCATCTTACTCTTTGGATCATACATATTGATGGAGTTCATATTCCTTCTACTGGGCGCCATTTCTATAAAATGGCATAAACTAGGTTAGTTTATGAATCAAAATACATAATAACAAACTTGAAAAACACTTAACATAAATTGAACTATTTATGGATATAATCCATAAGCATAAAAAAAGTTTTCTTTGAGGAAGTTTATACTCATAACCCTTCATAGTGGTTTGTAAATAAAATGAGAATTATCCTAAGCATATCCCCCGAGAGTGTCGTAACCAAGAGTGCAGCAAGGCCCGTTGTCGTGCACCAGTTCCCATTCGAGTCTAGCTCAAAGCGGTGTTTTTGGGTTTTACCCCTAGGTACATCTATTCCAGAGCGGCCTCTACCTTCTCGAATCCAGACAGGGATGTATTGCTCGGAAAACTCACAAAATCTCTATAATACCAAAATTTTATGAAGTTCTTCTATACTAATCCTCAATGTCTATCTTTGGGCTGTGTGCTCTAATCAGAGTTTATCTAAATCTAGCTTACAAGGTTAGTACTAAACTGCCTCTGATATCAACTGTAACGCCCCGACCCCAGCTACCCAGAGTCAGTGCATTATTGCGTAACATTGGCATGATCACAAAAGATCAAGTCTCGAAAGACCGATTAGTTTAGTAGCCTTGGAAACAATAGATACATTCATAAATGTTACATTACATCATAAAGTGAAAAACTACAATAACAAACTCTCCATAGTCCACACTCATATCCTCTTCTGACTATCCCTGCAGGTCAATCATAAAATATTTCTTCACATCCTGGAAAATATTAAGACATTGAAAGGGTGAGCTCAGATGCTCAGTAAGGATAACAATATTGCGGAAGCTTTCATAAATAAACATTAACATTTAAGGCAATGTATAACTAAAACAAAAGCCTAATTAAACTTGAAATTCAGCATGATATGGAAAAAATAAAATTAAGTAATGCCATTTACTTACTCACATGGATATTCTACTGGTCTAATAATCACATGAAATATCAATAACCACTTTCATAATGATGGAATGCATAATGCTAGACTATCATAACCACGTAGCCAAGGCCTCGTGCCAAGACCACAAATATGATTTTGTGAAGGCATCGTGCCAAGACACTAGTTTGTCTCATGAGACCTACTGATGCATCAAGGAGCTGTAGCGGGCTCCACCCATCACTTATTAAGTCCAATGCGTTCCTCATATGAATAGGATTAAACATATCTTAAACCATAACATTATTTTATCACATAAAACATGCATAAAGGAAACATAACATTTCCACATTTCAATCACAAGATATAAATACAATACATTGATATAATAAAATCACTTTCAAAACCATTTTCAATACCAAAAATAAAAGAAAGTTAAATCTTTATATTTATTTTTTCATTATAAAAGTTATGGCTTTTAGAGGAAGCTGAAACAAAAATAATGGTCACGGTGGCGGAGAATTCGTTGTCACCGAATACGTAAGACAAAAAAATTCCTTTTGTCGTTTAGTAAAAAGATTTGTAAAAAAAAGATTCCTTTTTGAATAAAATTCAACTTCAAATGGGTTTATACACCGTATAAAAGAAAGTTGTGTATAAAACAAAATATGCCTCAATGAAAGGAGATTGATACGAAGTTAATTACAGAGAACATTTTTTTAAATAAAATAGATCTATTATGTGTATTTACTATAAGTACACATAAATAAAGTAAAAATACAAGATAGGACATAATAATATCATTACATAATTTGAAAGTAGGAGATTAACCCAAAGAATGGAAATTGGGTTAAGAAGTTACCTTACCTTGCGTCCTGTCTTGACTCGACCGTTCTTTAACCTCCTGAATAATAAACTAGAGTTAATTTATAATTTTTAAGAACCTTTTTCAATTTTTTTACTCCTTTTATATCACTTATTACCATGTCATGAACATTATGTAATTATTTAAGTTAATAACGGTCGTTTTGTCGATCTTTGGTACTTGAGTCAAAAATAGACTTCTTATAATTAAAAGTTGTTCATGTGGTGAAATATCCATTATATCCAGAATTATATTCATGATATAGATATCATATATCTCATATATATCCAGTATATACATTCATTAATAATATTACATAACATTTAGAGGTATGAAATGAAATGCACCGTTCATGGAGACGGTAAGCCGTACGTACACATGGACGCTATTTTCATTTCTATTTCATATTTAATGGAATGAAATCATAATGATATAAAGGTATAATATAATTATAGTATAATATTGTGTATAATACCATTTACTCCCTCCTTTATACATCCCACATATGGTATTAACGATTCAAATCACTTTGAGGGGGCGGTAGTCCGCACTTCCTAAAATGAAAATATCGCATTTACCCATTATGGAAACAATAAAGGTATGCCATAAATGAAAAATACAGAACCTTTAGTAAACCATAAACATATTATATATGTCATATATAAATAGAGTTACATCTTAATGACCACCTTTTATGGTGTTATATGAGTGTTGAACAATCATCGTTTTGTGAGGCAGAAATTCGCCATCCACAGAAATAGTATGTTCTTTAACCATTAGATGTAGGTGTGTGTAAGTGTCGCTTGAATACTTCTTATAAAAACATCCTAATATATTTAGGATACTGGTTTTGTTACAAAAGAAATTATTAAAAAGAGTTTAGGGGTTGGATAAGAAAAAAAAATAACATAAGAGAAGACATTACCTTAAAATTGGGTAACTCTTTTGATTTTAGACAAAGGCTTCCTTGGGAAGAATTTTGCCCAAAGTGAGGCTTCTAGGAGTAAGGCAGGGACATTGGGAGAGTATTTGGGTAGAGGTTTTCCGAGCCAAAAGGCTTTTAAGGTTTGAGTAAGGTGGTTGTGGTGGGGGCCTTTTATCAGAGGAGAGAAGGGGCACTCTTGGAATGATTGAAATGATACATTATTATGAAATGATTTTTCGGATTCTAAAGGTCCCACACTTATAAATTTAGAGTATAAGGTGATAAAGGTTAGAAATATTCTCATCCAATAAGTTTTTCACAATTGTAAAGCTTAGATTTTACATTATCCTTCCATTTTATTAAAATCGTTAATTAATGAGGTAATCGCTGCATCATCATGGTGTCATAAATAATTTAATTTATTTAATGTCTAAAAATTAAAAAAAAACATGATGTAGGAAATATTTTTATATTTCTAATAAATATTTATAGTCAAAAATATGACTTGTATAACCCCATTTAAAAATTGTTTTAGTAAAACAACTCTAGTTAGTGACATTTTTATTTTAATATTATATAAAAAGTTATTTATGTCCTTTTCCTACCAAAGTGGCTCCATGGGGTCCCCAAGTTGACCCATGGATTATCTTGGTCGGCCATAACACAGCCAATAGTGGTTGGAAAAGTTTAAAGGTCATTCCATATTTTTATAATATCATTTTTACCTTAAATTTCACTAATTACCTCTAATCGCGATTAATTAAACTGAAAAGTTACTATTCACCAAAAAATTATTTTAATCCCATTGAACCACATTTTACTTCATAATGACAACCATGTATGTCGAATTTTTGAAAATCAAATCACAGAAGTGGTATTATTTCATTTAAACGAAAAATCAGTTATTTAACTACCACTTAGTGGTTTCACTATTCATCAAAAATTGAAGTTTTTCAGAACAATGCCAAAATTTCACCCTATGATATAATAGATTTTCCAAATTCAAAAATGATGTTTATTTTATGAAATTCCAAAAATATAAATTTCATTAATAAATTTTATAATTAATTCCCGTTGTCACAACAAATAGCGCGTTTTTAAGAAATAATATATATCAAAAGATTGACAATTGTTTATGTCCAATTTCAAAGTGAAATTAATTCTAATGAACACCATTGGATAAAACGGTAAAAATATATTCTAATTATACTTTAAAACCACTCAATAGTATAACTTATCACTATAAATTATTTTGATTAAAAAAGTTGTTTTAAGTATTTTTCACTATTCATAAAAAAATTGAAGTTCTCAGAAAATTACAAAAAAATCAACTTTGGATAATTTCGATATCACGAATACAAAAATGAAGTACATTTTGAAATATAAAATTTCTATAATTTTAAAAATTGGTTATTAATATTTCATAACGGCTACTTTTATTAGTCACGGTGTTTTAGAACTCGAACTTGCGTACAATTCAAGCTATTGCATTATTGAAAGAGAAGCGTATCGTGGAATCTCGGGGTGTTACATTTCTAAAGATTTAGATCTTGATATTTTTGAAGAGTCATAAGGTTAAGAAATGATGAAATAGTTCAATATGATATTTTGAATAGGATTCAATGATTAATGTATTTATACATATCGGATATTTTTTTCAAATCATATTTTTTTTGGAAGACTGTTTGAGAGAGACAGAAAAAATTGTATCTCTTTATGGGTATTATGATCTATTAAAATTGAATATTAGTACATTATTCAAATAAAATAATTTTTTATATTAATTTATTAGAGTAAGGGATGAATTTACTTTGGGATTTGTCACTTTCTTACCAAATAATCCGAGAAAGAATGATTTATTAAGGGAATAAGAAATGAAGCATATGAGTTATCTTTTTGTAAAAAACATTTTATTAATATTTAATATATTATGGTAATTTTTAAAATGTTTTACGATTGATATTCATATATTTTTCGAAAGTGGGCATTCATTAGATTAGATGACAACCCATCACATCTGAAAATAATGCAAGAAACGAACCAACAATAATATGGAAACATGAGTTTATTACCTACCAATGACCTACAAGATGTCATTTTTAGTATAACACAATCACGATTATTTAAATAGTATAACATGTAAATGATATGTTAATTTTTTAAACCAAATATAATTTAGATAAATATAATATTTTGGAATTTTATTTAATGATTAATGTTTGAATTCTATTTTTGGAGAAAGAGATTATATTTTAGTGTAAATTGATTAAAAGATGAAAATCAACCTTTTATGTAAGTATATTTACATATTTTTGTATTATAGGAAGAAAATAAATTCATAAAATCTATGAAAAACAATTTAGATGAAAATATTATTTGCTTAATTATATTACCCAATGTTTAATTGCCTTTTATTCCATAAAAATTTATGGTTTGGTAATGGTGACATATCTAATGATCATGTTCCCAATTAGTCTTTTTTATTACTTGACAATTAGATTAATTTTTCATCTCAATGATTTCAGTTTCCACAGATGTTACCAAATATGGAAAAATAGGTTTTTGGTGACCATCATATTTTCCATTACCAATTTTTAAGATGATGTTGTACTAACCCATTTTACATTTTAGGATTTACACCAGGGAATTTCAAAATATCAACACCACAATTACCAATCACATGTATGAATTATTAGGATAAAATTTATTCAATGATAGAGGATTGTAACACCCCTATATTTTATGTAACGTTTCTTTTTAAATAAATTTTATCTCTTTTATATCTTATAGTGCATGAAACCCCATGATTTTAAATGAATAAAATGTTTGATAAAGTATACCACACATCACACTAAGCTTAAACTAACGGTGATATACTATTTTTTTAACAAACCCATTATAAACTAGATTTTAAATTTGTGGTAATTAATAGAATTATATTATTAATGAAAATATATGGTTAACTTAATTGGTTAAAAATTTATTTGAAATGAAAATAAAAACTGATTTAATATAATGTATTGTTTTTAAAAAAACATAAAAAAACATATATACCCATGGTGTTTTATGTTAAAAAAAATTAATTTATTTACTATCAGCTAATGATATTAATGAAATTAGTATATTAAATATTCAATAATATTTTTTAAATTAATATAATAGATTTTACAGGCTTAAGATAATAATGAATCAAATTTTACCCATAAATGGAGTATTATTTTTCTAAATGCAGTTTTGGCTCAATTAAATAGAGGAACAATTTTGAAACAAAAAATGGAATCATTTAAAAAAATTGTTTGTAAAAATAAATTCAACTTTTAAATATTAATTTGAAAATTTCCTTATGGTGAATTTTTCATATTTCGATGAGAAGTTTCATTTTTCAATGAATAGTTAAAAATACATAATTTTAATTGATAATTGCATTTTCATCTAAATAATTTATAGAGATAAATTATAATTTTAATTATTTTTAATTTAATTTTGTATCTTTTATAAATATATTAATCTAATTTAGGTCATTTTTAATCATTTTTATATTTAATTTAGATGAAAAAACTCAGTAAACTTTTAAACATTTTTAAATTTAAAACCAACATTCTCATCATGCATGTGGGATTTATTTTATATATAATTTTTTCGATGAAGTGAATATAATATGACAAAATGGTTTACAATTTTTTAATCTATTTCTCCAAATTATTTTACAAGTTTTTTTATCATAATTCACAAAATTTTATCACGGTAAAAAAAATATTTACTACATTATTGGTAAAATGACATAGCAGGTAAATGTTAAAATGTAAAATCTAAAAATACTAGATAACTACAACATTAGATTGTTTTGTTGGTGTGTTTATAGACCCTAAAAAGAATTTATAGCTTCAATTATCATCCTTATTCATGGTATTTAATTCCACCCAAATTTTACTGACATTAAATACAAAATTATCATTATTTAACACTTAAAACCACCCTTACTCTAATATAAATACCACCCCTTACAACCCCATTTCTAATAACTATACTTATTGATACTATGATATCGTCTATACCCTCTCTTTATAACTCTAAAAACGTCCAAGTGATTATGGTCACATAAAAATACCAATTCTTATGTCTTTAAGTGGTCCTTAAATGATGTCATAGTAAACATGTAATTTTAACCAAACAACTATTTTATTTTATTTTTTTCTTCTACCATCTTCTCACATGCGAAATTATTCATTGAATAATTAATAAAAAATATTTTACATGTTGGAATTTTATTTTTAAAATTTAATATCCTATATTCATCCGTTTTATCACCATATCTTATTCAATGAAATGAAATAATTGTATTAATTATGGTGGTGAACCATCTTCATGAATAATAATTTTTTGTTTTCTATTACCACATTAATGGATGGTCATAAAAGAAATATTATACTTAAATAAATTTTTTAAGGGTTCATAATAACCTTTTTCATGTTATATAACTAATATATATATAATATTAAATAAAAAGAGACTAGTTCATTATTATAGGAAAGGCCTCCAAAATAATGTAAATATTTATCATTGAATTTTGTAAAATGAATCGTCCACATGTAATAATGAAAAATGATATATGGGATCCTTTAATCATTTATAAATTCATTAATACAATTTAATTTCATTTTTATTTTATTATTTCTATTTTTCAAGATCATCCATAATTATACACAAATGAACTAGCCATGAAACCACCAAATGAATGCTACCAAAACAATGAAAATAATGAAATATTAGTAATAAATGAGAGATAATATTTTATAAAAGGTTCATATAAGGTATTATAAATAATAATATACTTATTCAATAAATCAATAATATTACTTATAATATTAAACATTATTTTTATTTATACAATTTTTAAGGGAAGTGTGAGGTAATAGATTTGTCAACTCGATTTACGATTTGTGGATTTAACTTCTACTTCATTGATTATATCATGAAAATATTATTTTTGAGATATATTTTGATTTCTATAAGACTTATTTATTCTTTTGTATTTGAATTTATAGTGGATACATAAAATCAATAAATTTTATTAATTTTCACTTCATTGATATATCATTTTGAGTTGAATGTATTTTGAAAAAATAATTGTTTTTTTGTTTTCCATTAAACTTCAATTTTTATTCCATGTCTATGTTTTATATATTTGTTATTATTATTATTTAAATATAATCATATGATATAATAAATTTATTTTTACTCATGTTTTACTTTTTTTGAAAGGTATATGTTTTCATTTTTAGAACGAGGTTCCTTGAGACCTTTCTAACAAAATTACAGAGGGAATGTTTTTTTGAATTATACGGCACCAATGGATATTAATTTCATAAATAAGTCCTTATTTTTTAAGAATCCATTATAATTCCCAACATTTATCTTCAAATAAAATTTTTTCATTCATAATTTTATGGTAATTATATAATAAGTGCATTTCAATGTGAAAAATAGGTATTTCCATCAGGAAATTTTTAATGATCTCATTTAATGTTTTTACATCTATTAAAATAACATTGTTAAAAATTATTATTAATTTGGTTTATTCCCTTGTGAAAAATTCTTCTATATTATATAAAATGGTTATTGATTAGTTTTATGGAATATTCCTGATTTTTATACCAATAATTATATTACTCTAAATAATTTGTGATTTTGTTTAAGTAATAGAGAAAATTTTATTTACATTTTGTATAATAGTTCTTGTATAAATGTATATATTGATTATCATTCAACCCTTTCTTATGAGAAATTTATTGGTCTTATTATGTTATAGGTGGGGCATGATATAGGCACTCAATGTGTTGGTAGGCTTCATGAGACAAACATGTTTGTGTATTATCTTATGTCCTACCTATTGATGTATAGTGTCTTTGAAAAAGACATTATTTTACATTTTAGATATCTATAATTTTAAATTCACTCATTATGAAACTATTTATTTATTTAATTGTTATTATTAGATTCTAATAATATCTATGTTGATGTTTTCTATATAATTTCATTATTGATATGGAATTATTTGATCATATTTAATTACAACCATATAATGCGGAATTTATTTAATGACATGTGTTTTATATATTTACCTTACCATAAATGTTGTTAATTATTTATGATTAATTCCCTTATACTTAAACATTACTGATAATTTTACCTCACCCCTTTTTTATGATTTCTTTTTTCCCAGGATTCCTTGAAGTTTATTATGGTTGATATGAATGTTTTATCGTGGATAACAATGTTGTTATTAATGGATTATCTATGTCATATTTTAAAATATTCAATTATAATGTAATGTTAAATTATGTATCTAGTTTTTCAAAACTTCTACATTATTCTGTCATTTATGATGGGAATCATTTTATTTTCTTCCAATGTAATAATGTAACCACCAACATTGGGGTACTATAGTCTAAGGATTTACAGGTTGTACCCTAGAATTGGTGAATTTAAGACCCAGTGATGAATATTATGGGTTAACAATGGTGTGATAGGTTTAATTGAGGACCCAAATTATGTGGTAGAAAATGCATACATTCGTGACAGTTGGAAGGATTATTTCAGATTGAATAGTTTTCTTGTTAAAAGTTCTTGAAATAAAATGTTAAAAAGAAAAAATAAAACCCTTTCAAAATAGAATCTCAATATTTTAAGAAATTAATAATCTATTGTTTTAAATCAATGGTTTTCCCTATTAAATTTTGTGATAACTGGGAATGGGCCTACTATGTATGCGATAAATACATCATGGTGAAGAATCATGTTAGGCTCACCATTTTTCATTTTTCCTTAATGACCAAACATAGAGTGTGGAAGGTATTTTATGGTGGTGGTGGCACAAACATTCACATAAAACACATATATCCACATCCATGTTGGGAGGTTTACAATGGTATTTGTTCATGAAATTAGAAACACTTACTGGTACCTTATTATATATTCATCACAAACCTACTATATAAATATAGATTATTATTCAGAAATTTTCAAACAACATTCGGGGGCTCACATTGGATGAGATGATGGAATTTCAGGATCATCTCACCATTTTTAAGGGAATTGATTCCTAATATATGTATCACTTATATATTTAAGACATGTTATTTAATCCTTTATTAAATCCCAAATATTAAACATGTCACCCTTGAGTTAACAACAATTCTATATAGTGTATGGACTCTAGAGTCATATATATGTATCTAAGGTTCTCAATTGTTAGAGAAGAATATAGGTATATGAGGTTCCCCATTGGTGGTACCATTTTTCGGGTATAGATTAGTTATTTGTGGGTTGTTTTAATATTTTGATTCTTATTTTATGCAAAATAAAGTGGATGATTTAGAATATATCATCATATTTAAATATAAGGGTTGTTTTGATATCTGGATCAATCCCATAGATAAGGGATTCATATATTTCATTTGGATTGAAATCGATACCCCTGACTTTCATTTCCACATAATGAGACATATCATACCTTTTAAGATCATGTGATGAGAACCAAATTGTAAAGTATAAAGACATAGGGGGAGAACATATAGGAGAAAGGTTCCTAGTCATGGGTTGGTGTGGGACATACATAGAAGAGGCCCAGGGGAACTGGAAGTAATGTGAACTCCCATTTTTGATATAACCCTAATGGAAACATGTCCTATGGAATATTTTGGTGAGTTTTGGGGAGTTCAGTTTAAAACAGAGTGAGGATTCCTACGTATAATGTTTGGACACGAAGTAGTGACCATTTGTTTTGAGAAGTCAGAGATTACACTTATAGTGTAGCCCCATTTCTTTCTTCATTCGAAATATATTCCGTTAATGTTATGATACAAAGGTTGGGTCTTAGATGATATACAAGGCATATATCAAGGTGTGAGAATTATTTGTTTGAGTGAATCTCTAATGAGATAGGCATGTGATCATGCAGATGTCATGATCATCACTATCCTCTATGCCCATGTGAGTCATGATTAGTATGTGATAAAATAAGAAGTGGAAGATCTAGAAAACCAGACAATATACTCCAAATGATGGTAGACAATAACATGGTTATGGAAGGAGGGAGAAATACCCCATAATAATGACTATGGGATTACCCCAGGAGGGAGGTCATAAGATAAGGTGAGAGGAATAAATGTAAATAACTCCCTACATAGTATTTTTACACATCCTCTATAGGTAGATGAGGTTATAGTCACATAGTTTAATAATAAAATGTGAAAGGGTTTGGTGTATACCAAATGCTCACATTTTTTCAACCATGAATCCTCTTGATTATCGAATGTTTGAGACCTTTCTTACCTTGAGAGTTTATAATCGAGAAATCTCCTTGGATCCCTCTTATTAGGTAGGATAAAAGCCTGAAATCCATAACAATGGGAATTAATAATTGAGAGGACATGTCGATCTTGAATTTTATCATTATACAAATATGGAGACATTATCAGTGGCCTTGACTTAGTCCCCCTTCGATTAGATATGCAATGGAAGAGGTTCACTTCCATTTGATGCATGAAAATTGGGACCAAAATGAGGTACTATATAGGTGAATTTTGGGAGAATTGATTATGGATCACATAGGTGATGAGTGGGTGACAAGAATATGGCACATATTTGTGATCGATGGGTGAATTGAATATGGAATGCACATGTGAGGGTTGGATGAGCTAAATCATTCATTGGTAGACTAAAAATCTGGGACAAATCAATTCGGTGAGGCCATGATCTAGGATCCATGGTTCTCTTCATGTATCTTGGGATTACTCATGATAAAATCTTTGACATGAGAAGGGGTATTCACCTAGCGCACATTGAATATGGGTGGTGGATCGTGTATTAGTTTTGTGTATGAAACACTAGGGGAACTCCAATCCCATTGTCCTCCTTAAATTTATCTTCTTTTGAGGATTATGGAAATACTTAATGGTTTGGAGGACTTGGCGTAATGAATGGAGTGCGAAGAGGTTCAAGGATTCTTAATGATTTTCAGTTATTCCAAAGGAGGAGCTAGATGGTCCTATTTATAGATATTTTTGGGTCCCTATATAATGGTGTTAGTTAACACAGGTGTTTCATGTAGTTAATACAATAAGGGTGACCTTTGTGAGGCTCCTAGGCATAAAAGTCTTCCGCATGTGTTCCTAGTTTCACCATATAGGTCGATATTTTTCACTAGCTTCAATGTATAGGCTGTAGGAAGGCACACCCATGAGATTCATGCAAGTTACACATACACAATAACTAGTGAGACACACCTATAAGAGTTAATATCATTATGTGTAGCGAAGTTCCCTAGATATGACTCAAGTATCATTGATAGGGGGAGGGGTGATTCAGTGTTATCTTTTTTCTTTTATGTTTCCTTAATTTTGAAATAAACTTTTCCTCTTTCTAGTTATTTCATTCTCTGTTGAACACCGTCCAAACATGTGTCAACAAGAACATAAGAAATCACCAGTTTCAATACTCAATGAGAGTATATATGTATTTGATTTCGTTTGATGGAAATCCAATACCAAAAAATTCACAATAAAATAATCATTTGATGTGGAATACAATGATTATAATGTTATCTTAAACTCGCGTAGTACTACGGAAATAGTATAAATGTGTATGATCTTATTATAGCACAAAATGATGTAATTCAATAGTATAGTTCTTCTTGAACCACCTGCAAAAATTTCAACTTTCTAAACAACTTTTATCTCTTCTTCATAGAAGCTATTAAAAAACACCTAGACATATTAATGACACTTATTCGAATACCATATTCAATTATTTGATGCCCTATAAAAGTTCTATTCACTAATACTGGGCATTCAAAACTGCCTTTCACAAAGCTCCCTTAATGAAGCTCACACCCGTTATGAAGAATACTTCCTTCCCAAAATCTAATTCCTTCATGAAGATCAATTCTCCTTTGAAAAAATCATGATTCATCATGATATTCTGAATTTTCAGTTGAATTATAGCCTTCACGAACTTCTTCTCATACCACATTCCCAAACAACCTTCAAGAATATTAAGCTTAAAAATTTTCATTATTTCTCAATGATATTATTACTGGGGGAGATGCCTATTTATAGTCATTTACACAGACTATTAAACATTTCGGACCATGTCATCACTATTTCATACAGTTCCTTCATTTCATTAATGATATTCCTTTTTTATAAAGATCTATAAAAATTTCACATTCGTGATTCTGATCATAATCACATATCCTTATAAAAAAACATCATAAAACCATGATGATTCACTCACAATGCTCCCCACCTTCATTGTTTATAATGGTCATTTCTATTCTTAATCTTGCCCTAAAATCACTGTGTGCTTGCAATGCTCCCTTTATCGTAATTGTTAAGATCCGCCTCAAAATCATGATTCCTTCTCAAAACACACATCACCAAAAAAATATTCTGAAAACTAATTCATTTTACATATTTTAATATGTCCTTTAAGGAAATCAATTTTTCCCAATGATATCCAATCTCCAAATTTTGGACCCCAATAATTTGGAAAACACTGGGAAACTATGCCACCATAAAATATGCTTTAGAGAACCAAACCATGATTATTTGCAGTCATCTAGTAACATTTTTTCTCCCAATTACAATCATAAGTCTTGCATTCCAATTTCTCTAAAACATTTATGATATAAATGAAATACAATAAGACAAATCATCATCAGATTTACCATGGAAGGTATTGTAACTTTCTTACCTTCTAGTAATATCATTCTCTCAAAATCAAATAGAATTTTATAAGAATTGGGAATATGAATTCTTGAGTATGAAGATGAGTCTGATCATCCACTTATACGGAGTGAATTGATTTCCTTTCTTCTCAAACATCCCTGAAAATGAAAGTCGATACTCTAAAAATAACAACTTCTTACTTTTATGAAACTACTCAAGAAAAATATGTCCCAACACATGGTCCCACATAATTCTATAAATAGTAACCTTGGGATCCTAATTTGGAATGACTACTTTAATTGAAGAAGACTCGAAGCTCTATGTTCCATAGTCCTTCACTGAATTACTCTAAACGTTCAAGTGGATCCTTAAGCCTCAAAGTTAAATAAAATTATGGAGCATAGCACGATTGGAGTGCTTGTAGTAGTTCAAAAAAAAAAATATTCATGACACCCCCACATGTCTAAAAGTTCTAGGGAGGCGTCCCCTTATCATGCCATGGACTTGAGGGCTTGTCGAGAAAAGAAGCATGTGTATAAATTTGGCGCCAAAAGAAAGGCCTCAACCGACTGTTGTCAACCAAATTTTCCATTTCTAAAAATAATATTTTGCTCCCCCACCCCTCACATGCATGATCCATCATCAAATCCCCCATTAATCGCCATTAGAATCATTTTTCTTCTTTCCCAACCCTCACTTATGTGGGCCATCATTGGTTCCCTAAGCCCTCCCCTTTGTGAGACATCAATTTGGGCCATTTTCCTACCAACAATGGTTGGAAACCTCTTTCCATGGATGCCTCAGATAAGGGGGACTAAGATGTGGACTCCAGAAAAGCCTCCAGATATATATAATCAAATCATTGAAAACACTAATGTGTCCAACCAATTATTAATTATTATGTTAATAGAGGTAATTAATTTATCATATTTAATAGGTGGGACCTTTAGAGGGATCCTAATTATAAATTCATGAATAAACGAGTATATCACACTTAGAATAATTGTATGACCCTTGTGTTGGAAACAATAGAGAATACGAGAACATCAAATCCCTATATATCTCCCTAATTCTTCCGAGTGACTCTACCCTTTTCAATGAGCAAACGATGTGTAAATAATTTATATAGACATTCATTTTACAAATATTCTCCTATAATTATTTTAGGCCCTCCCTATTAGAGTAATACCTTACTATATCATGTGGGGTGTTTCCAACACCTTCAATTTCCCAGGTCTTGACCACTAATAGAAAAATGGGATTGTGTGGTCCTAGAGGATAGTGATGATTAATAAATCTTCAAGATCACGTAAATATCTCAGTAGATATTTGTTATAATTAATCATCCTCTCCCTCTCTCTCTCTATAAAAAGGTCTTCCTATATGGTGTCTTTCCCAGCCATGTTATTGCAACATTAAATGGATATATTCTAGATAAATAAACCCATGGGTCTCCACCATAGGTGAAATCCCTATCTTATTTATCTACAGGGAATTTTATTTATTTATAAACAAGATATGTTGGATTCATCCATATGGTTTAAACCCAACACCTCAAAACAGAACCTAATATTTTCTAGGACACATCCCTAGTATTTTGATATTCATCCTTGGAGGATATGTCCCTTCCAAGTTCCCTGGGATTCATTGGCGTAAGTACCACACCATCTCTTGACTAGAAACATTTACCCTTGAAGTAATTTCTGAATTAAATTAAACTACACATTTCGGTGCTCATCAATAAAAAGTAAATGTTATGATGTGTCCTCCTTAGTGGAACAAAAATATATGATTTCTGATTTCTTTTATGAGGATATGTTGGAATACCTTATCCATGGTCCAAATCCCAACAACAAAACAACTCTATCTTCCTGGGTGATGATAAATTATAGAGCACCCCACTTCATTGAAGAAATAAAACATCATTATAATAAATGAAATTATAACCTCTAATCCATACATACAAATAGATACCATAGATGGTGATCCTCATATACAAATATATATCTCCATTGATGAAGACATTCAGATACATAAATATGATTCTAGATTCTATACATGATAATTATTGAATATTAACTCAAGGGTGTCCTATTTTATATTTGAGATTTAATAAAGGAATTGTAAACATGTTTTCAATCTATTATTGTGTCACATAATATGATATAATTCCCTTAAAATGGTGTGATGTGTCCAAACTACCTCCCTCTAAACGAAAGGGTCTCCCCATGTGTTTTTGGAAAATTTCCCAATAATATTAACACTTATGAATATAGGATCATGAAACATATCAAATATGGGAAACATTGGGAGTTTCACATTCTATGAAGATAATAAAATTGGAAATCAATTTGAAAGGATGTGGAAAAATCTGTCTAGCATGAATTTTTATTCTACCACCACCAAAAAATGTCAGTCACACCCCATGTGTGGTCTTCAGGGATGAAACCAAAATGGGGTGGGGTTTAAATAGAAATTTGTGGCAGTGGTGGCGGAATGAATATAAATGATAGGTAATTATTTCAATATCCTTTGTGGGAATATTTAAATGGTTTTTATTCATGGAACTAAAATCACCCAATTATTTCCTTATTGGATACATTTCAAAAAAATATTTAAAAAGGATTGTAGTCATCGGGATATGGATCCAACAACATTAGGGGACTCGCATTAGTCAAGAAGATGGGTGTTTATGATTATTGAACCTTTTTTAGGGTAATTGTTTCCTACACTGAGACTCTCCTATAGATTTAATACGTATTCAGAAATCATTTGTCAAATCCAAAATATGAAATTAGTCAACAATTGAGTAAAAAATAAACCAATAAAATATATGAACATAATAATTATATTTATTTATTTTGGTTTCTTCATCGACAGGGAATTTTATATGTATTGAAGGATACCCATTTATGATACATTTTTTATTAGAGATTCTTATGTTGTTTATTATTATGAAGTTGATTTAAAGTCACCTAGTTGGGAACTCTGAAGTTTTTTCATCTTGGAATATGGGAGTTATTTTGATTCTAGAATTGGCACTATATGGAAGATATTTTTATATATCCTTGTGAAAATAATTAGAAACCAAATAGTTTAATTCCACTTAATAGGACACATATTTCTTGTTAAGTTAATAGGAAATGGACAAAACAATTTAGTATACATTTATGAAGTGTATATGTCTATGTTAAAAGGACATAGTCAATGGATATTGTGTTACATAAGATAAAGTGTACTATGGTGGTGGAAGGGATGTGGCATGCTAGATTTGATATTCCCATCTATGGATATAACCCAAATAGGATTAGGGTGATTTTTGGCATGGTGGGTTTGAACAAAAGAGGGTATTCAAGTATATACTGTTCATATTGGAATTAAATCCCACAGAGTTGTATGATTTCAATATTACACCTATGGGGGAGGCCCATGTCTAGGTTAGGGGACAAATCAGAAAACCACTCTTTTCTAGAAGATGTAATTCATTTCCTTGGTGTTTTCACTTTAGGGATTAAATCTTCACAACTCATGAACCCCTATTTTGGGAATCGTGTAAACACATCCATGGAGGAGTTGACATCAAGAGGCCTAAGGGGTTTCTTAATTGAAAATATGTTAGTTTGAGGTGATGACATTATTTTGGGGCTTACACTAACTAGGAGGCCCATGTCATGGTGAGAGGAAGATACATCATAAAAACTCCCAACTAATATATATATATTATCATAATGATTCCATGATCTTTACTAAACTAAAAACCATTTTAGTAATACTTACTGAGAGAAAGAACAAAAATTGCAAGATCTGGAAAACCACGCAATCTCCTTTGACTGCTAGCAGTTGAGGTCGATACTATAAAAGGTGGGGAATTCCCATAATAAATTATTGGGGATTAATCTAGGAGGTGGTCCATAAAAGAAGGAGATTGGAATATTCATAAAAAAATGTCTTCTATGAATTTTTACTCCAAATCTTATTGTAGACGATGGTAGAGTCACTTGAGGGAATAAGTTAGAGATAAATGGTTTTTATGATATTGTATCCTCTATTTATTTCTACCTCGAGGTCTCATAATTATCTTAAAAAATATATCCTCATTATAAAAATATTTTATATTAGATTATACTCTTTGGATAAAAATAAATGTAAGGATGAATTAAAGAGATTCATTATCATGTGAATGTGTAATTGAGAGGATACACTTAGGTTTTTCTATTCTCGAATTATACATATCTGGAGGATGTGGCGAAGGACGTCGCATTGGCCCCCTAAGTTGAGCGATTTATTTGAAGAGGTTAAAATAAATTGGAAGCATTAAAAAGGGTAAAATTTATCCATTTAGTATGTGAGGGTTGGGTGAACTTAGGATGGCTCACAAATTTCACGTTTGGGTGAGTTGGAGATAGATTGCATAAGTTAGGTCTGGGAGAAATGAAGATGGATGGAACATGTGAGGGCTAGGAGAGTTGTAGGTGACTGTGGGTGATGAATTATATGGGTGAAAACAGAAATGAGCATCCTTTATCTTGGATGCAAGTGCCTCTTTATGTGTCTTTGGATGACTGGTGATCAAGTCTCGAGCATGAGAAGGGGACTTATCCCTTATACCCTTGGACTGTGGGAGGTTTCTTGTGAAACTGTATTATTTTTGAAAACCTATAGAATTTCAACACCCACTATCCTCCTTAATTTTATCATCTTTCATGAATTTATGGAAAACTTACATATTTGGAGGTCTTGGGAAAAAGAGTAGGGTTAGAAGAGATTCAAGGCTTCTTTGTGTCTTTAAGTTAATCCTATCAAGGAGATGAATGGTAATATTTACAGTCATTTTTTAGATCATGGGTGAAGAAGTTAACTATGACTTGTGTTTAAACTAGATTCCATGTAGGAATGACCTATGTGAGTATCCTAGACATTCTTTACTGGGGCATGTGTAGTGAAACATTCGCACGTGTTGGACATGAATGGTGATATCATGGGTATATGCTATAAATGTGTGATGAAGCTGGTTGTTCCTTGCCCAATATGACATGGATGGATACGTTCTTCCTTGATAGGGGTTATACAAGCTATTAGGTTGTTTTATGATGCCGATAATTTCACAAGATACAGTCAAAATTTTATGTTGTCATCACCTGTTCATAATCAATATCCAAAATTTATGACCAACTCTTGATGGGAAGTCCACACCATCATTCCATCAGAGTGGAAAAAAATTATGTGGAATCTCCATCTTTTAGTATAGGATAATTCTTATAGAACATGGAAATATTATATAATTTTTATTCCATAATAAAGACACATTAATGCTAAAATTCAGAATTTTTTTCCTAAGTATGTATAATTTCATCGGTCATACAAATAATTGTCTGGGTTGAATATTTTTATGCCAACACTTATAATATCCTACTACATTTTACTCGTAATTACTAGAAATAGTATTGCCATTATTTGTTTGTGTATTGCACTGGGGTTATTTTAGTTGTTTTTTATGAATTTCACAATCCCTTGTGTAGTGTTTGGTGGGAAAGTGGTTTGGGAAAATTCTACAACCTATCATGGTCTACTAGAAGGGGAACACAGCTTGTATAAATCATGTGGGAAACCCACTAAACTGTTCTCCCCTAAGAATAAAAATTATTCATGGTTTATACATGGTTAAAAAAACTATTTTTCAAAACTGTTCAGCAAAGAATATCTATTTAAGTCACATTTTAATGGTACATAGTTCTTCCTAACCATACACCCACTCCAGAAAACCAATCTCACAAAATTTTAATGCATTTAATTTTTTAATTTAAAATACCTAGGACCCTTGGGTCACATAAAACAGCCCCATAATGTCATTAATTCTAGATCTAATACTTACCTGAAAATATAGAGTCTTCTATCCTGGTATTGTAGGCATATTTCTTTTTTTGTGAAGGATCGTCCCAATGTATGTGTAATTTTGATCTATTTTCCCCCTTTCTTTATAGATCCTCATTGGATATTATCACCCCTCATATTATTGACTACATAGGGTATATGATTTCCATATCTAAAAGGTTTGAAAAAGGATTGATTTGTTTCATATATGTATAATATCATGCATACTCAATGTACTCAACCCTGGTCTCTATTTTTTAAGGGGTTTAGTTATAATTCTGTTCTTGAAGTAGGAGTTTCAATATAAACTCATAATTTTATAAATTTCTTATTGTTATTGTAAATTACTCACGTTAATTAATTTAATTGAATTTATTTGGTATTATTATTGACTTTCTTTTTAATCTAATCTTTTTTTAAATAGATTTACAATAAAAATGCTTTGTTCACACAATGAGTTTGATTAAATTCATGAATGGTAGTTTCAGTTTGTTAATGGGATTTCAAACACTAATGAATATTGGAATTGAATTGAGTATTTTTTATAAATTGTTCCCCAATTTTTTAAATGGGTTTTGAAAAACATGGAACATTGGGAACCATGGGTGTATTAGGAACAAACATTTCACTCGTAATGTGTATAATACAAATATATGGATTTTTATATCGATAGACAGTGATGGGACTCAATATCATTTTGGAACCACTATAATCCTAGTTTAGGATTATTTTATATCATGTATGTATTTCAATAGTCTAAATAACAATTTAAAATAATTTTTCATTTATTATTTTTTTATCACATGATGCATTTTTCATATATATTTTCTCAAATTCGTTCACATGTTAGATTGGTCAAATATATTTTCATACATGTTTAGAATATGACATATTATTGGATTTTAATTATCATGATCTCAGGATTTATCAATTACACTTATCATATTCATTATTTTGAGAATATGAAACAATTTTATGAAGAACCATTGGATTATTTACAAATAGTTTTTATTCTCAAAAATTCCTTGTAATACATTATTTTTTTAATTTCAGAACTACAAAATTCTTTATATAATAGTTTTTATATATTAAGTGGTGAAATCCTATTGAGATTTATTCTCACACCCAAAAATTTACAATTGTTATAATTAAATGTTGTTTCTTAGGACCCATGTAAATGGAATGGAATCTAGTGACATGTCAACTTCAATTTTCATAGTTGAATTTTTAGTGGGATGGGTTGGAAGTGGTAGTTTTTTCACATGGGGATATTTGTTCTTGTTTTGTAATACATTATGGTTTTCCGATATTTTTTTTGGATAGTATAAATCTTGGATGTATATTTTTATCCACATTATACTCGGATGGTTTTTATTTTTTTGTATGATTCATTATCATGTAACACCTATCCATATTGTGTTGGGAGGTTCAGGTGGCCCGTGTAGTGTAACAGCCCATGATTTTATAAAAAAATATTCTTTTTAATTTTATTAAAGTCTTGTGTTGTACGCTACACCAAAAGGAGCTTGCACAACAAGCATCCTTGACTTGCCTTGCATTACACGCAATCACGACCTTCCTCGATAGCGTGTGTAATACGCAATATCGAGTTTCACTAAACAACGATATGCTATTAAAATATTATTAAAACTAGCCATTATGAATAGTAATAACCACTTTTTAAAACTCTGTAAATCTTATTTTTCAAAATGAACTTCATTTTTGGATTCGGAGTATCGAATTTAGCCTAAGGTGAAATTTTGGTACTTTTCGGATAACTTTCATATTCTGATGAATAGTGAAAATTACTAAATTATAATTAAAAACAACTTTTTGTAATCGAAATAATTAATAGTGATAAATTATTAATTTGAGTGGTTTTAAAGTATATTTAGAATATATTTTTACAATTTAATACAATGTTGGTCATTGGATGTAATTTCACATTTAAACCAGACATAATCAAGTGTCAATCTTTTGATAGATATTGTTTCTTAAAAACATGCTATTTGTTTTAACAGCGGGATTTAATTATAAAATTAATTAATGCAAATTCTATGATATGAATTTGGTAAAATAGACTTCATTTTTGAATTCGGAATATGAAATATAGCTTAGGATGAAATTTTGGCATTGTTCTAAAAAACATCAATTTTTGATGAATAGTGAAACTACTAAGTGGTAGTTAAAAAAATTAATTTCTTCATAAATCTTAATTTTACCGCTTCTGTGAATGGAATTTCAAAAATCCGAGAGACACGGTTGATGTCAGTAAGTAAAATGTGGTTCAATAAGATGAAAATAATTTTTGGTGAATAGTAACTTTTTACTTTTTTTTACCACGGTTAATAGTAAATAGGGTATCTAAGGGTAAATATGATATTACTATTACCCTAACACATGTCCTAATTCTATTGGATAAGTGTAATTCGACCAAAAACAACCTTATGAATATAATATGACCATTTAGGTCCACTTGGATTAGATTAGGACATTTATTATTAATTTATTTAAAGAAGGGTTAAAATAGTTAAAATCAAAGTTTAATAAGTAAATCATTTTTAATATGGGGTTATACATAAGATAAATTCGATTGTAAATATTCATTAGAAAGCTAAAAATAGTTCCTACATGATGGTATTTTATTTGTAATTTTTAGACATCAAATAATTTAATTTATTTATGACACAAAGATGATGCAGTAATTATCTTATTAATGAAATATTGACAAAATTGATAATATAAATACCAAAATAAATGTAATTTAAGACTTTTTATGAATTCCACTAATTTTCTAGGTTACTATGATATATTAATGTTGATTTAATAAACATGGTTCGAACATATAATTCTGTTATGACTTTCACAAAAATCATATATCAAATAGTGTCAAAATTGACACAAAATAGTTTTTAAATCAAATATTATATTATTAATTGTTATTTTATTCCTAAAAATCTAAGGTTCGGCCAAATGACTTAGATAAGGATATATATATTAATAATAAACAATTTGGGGTTAGTTTGGCATGTTATAGTAAGTGTATTAACCATATAGTGGAAGAAAACAAAAACCCACGGTAAAAGTTAAATTAATTAACTTAGAGTTAAATCTAATTGATAAGGTTAAAATAATACCCTAAACTTGTCTAAATCCTATTGGTTGATAGGATTTCGACCCAGCCCCACTTTAGCTTCGAAATAAGACCCTTTGGAACCATTATAAACCGATTTTGACTTTAATATAAAATAATATTTTGAGATATTCCTAAGGTGCCCCTCTCCTCCCTTATAAAAGGGCACCTCCTCCCCCTCCTCCTCACACCAATTTGAGCACTCAAGCTCGGCCAACCCCTGCCATTTTCTCCTCTCCACTTCCCTAGAATAATCCTAGAGGTCCTGGTCTTCTTCAAAGACCAATCTTAGTTCCCTTAGTGGAGGATTCAAAGAGGTGTTCCAAAGAAGAGGTAATATCCATTACCGATCTTTTCAATTTCCTTCTTCTTCAACTTCTTCTCCTTTAGTTGTTTCATGATAAAGTAATAACATCAGTATTACTTACATACTGATATGTTATTATAAATATGAAACAACCCTAATTCACCTTCTATCCATCCTACGGAAAAATGAAATCACCGCGCGTGCGTACGTACGGAATACCGTCTCCACGCCGTGGTGTAATCTATTTTTCCACCATCACCTTACAAGGATGGGTATAATGGTGTAATGAGTAAATATATATGATTATTATGAAGTAATATTGATACTGAAATAATATATATATATACTCCAATACAATTTCCATGATCATAGGAACGATATCATCACTCGTGCGTACGTACGGAATACCGTCTCCACGATGTGATGCGACTCGTTCTACATTATCTTCATTTCATAATGATTATATAAATGAATTGAATGAATAAATATGATATATGTTACACTAATACCATTCTGGATATAAGGAATCTATAACCTTAAAAGAAGAATAAGAATGTATTCGGCAAAACACGCATAAGAACAAAAGGCAATAAAGACCCGAGTAACAAGTAACAATGAAATATTACTAACAAGAAGCTAATAATATGACCATATATGATATCATATCAATCTGTATGATTCTGGAATAAGTCAATAACATTATTTAAACCATTATACAAGAGCTTCGGACACGAACAAGGCAAATCGGACCTAAGGTAAGGGAAATATCACAATCTCATTTTTATCCGAGATTGTTTATTCGTAAGTATTTACTGGGGTGTATTTTATCATCCACATCCATGTTTACTCAATATGTAATATTATTTCCATACACCTAAAATTGTTTAAATCCATTTTTACCCTTCGGTGAGTTTTTAGTAATACGTATGAAAGGAATCTTTTGTCGTTTTTCGTACGAGGTACTTTTTGACTTTTCCGACAAAAGTACGAAGAATGTTTTTTTAACTTATACGGCACGAACGGATTTCTACTGTTTTATAAAGCCTTATTTTCATGAAGCTTCCTCTAAATGATTTCATGAATATTTTCAATAAAATCTCTTTCTTTTAAAATTTCATGATGTTTTGTGAAAAGAAATTGATTTTGAAGAAGAAAGGATATTTTCCTCAAGAATTCAATTCAAGTGTTTTATCAAAATTATTTTCCATCTAAGATAATAAAGGGTTCTGTTTCTATCCATATTTTTACATTGATTTGACTATGTTGTGATGGAATTATGTTTATGAATTCCTTTATCTTATATGAATTGATTTATGATGTCATGATGTTTCAAGAATCCCATTTTTGTTACATGTGTTATGCGATGATGTATGTTTTATGATTATGTGGCACACATAAGAAATGATTCATTATAAGATGGGTGGGACCTATATCTCCCTCCAATGCATTGGGTAATGATTTTATATCTCATGAGATAGACATGGCTGGAATGGTAGGTTATACCGGTTCAGTGAAACAGGACTGAAACGAGGGTTACTTGATTCAGAAAGGGACTTTGTCCACTAAGATAGTCTTGGTAATGAGTCATGACTAACAAGAAATGATTTTCCATGATTATGTGTGCATGACACAAAGTTTCAAGTTTTATGTTATGATTATGGGGATCTCATTTTCACTTCTATGATTTATTCCATGTTAAGATATTATGATCTCTTTTGCAGGTTTTTGATTTTCAAAAAGATATGATATGATTTTTATTTCCTTTATTTTCCCTTGCTGAGCATTTGAGCTCACCCTTTTATGTTTTCTTTTCCCCAGGATATAAAGAAAGGTTTTAGGTAAAAAAAAGAGAAAGATCTTTATGGGAGATGTTGAAGATCTTTCACCACGATTAGAAGATTACGTTCCGAGTTTCCAAAGACACTAAACTATTACGATCCTTGTGTGTGTGTTTTTGTTATGCACTAAGTATTCCGCAAATGTAATGTAATGTCAATGTACGTCAGGCTTCAGGTCTCTACAGTTGGTATCAGAGGAAGGGTTTAGTCAACCTTTGGAAACTAGGATGCGAAAACGTTAGTGAGATCCCTAGAGATATTTCTAAGGCATGTCTAGGGATGTCCCTAAGGTTAAGTATACGTATAGGTTATAGTACTAGAATTACACTAACGATCATAGAATTAAACCTAAGATGTTAGATATTGAAGGTACTCCCCCTTTATTATGTTGTTTTCCCTAGCATGATTTTTGCCTCTCACACTATTCTTTTTGGGTTTTAGACGATGGCTGGAACCCGAAGGAACCGTGTTGATCAATGCAATGGACAATGAAATGATTGTCCTCCTGAACAAACAAATGTTATGGGAGATGGAGTGAAAAATCTTATTGCTATACTTACACAAGCTATGAATCATTCTGAACTTCCAAATGAGTAGAGAAGGGAACAATATTCTATTGAGTCCTCCATGAGGCAACGTCCACCTTCTTTCAGTGGGTCTTCTGATCCACTTGTTGCTGAACAATGGATCAGTACCACTGAAAAGAAATTTTCAGTTCTTCAATGTTCTGAACATGATAAAGTCATCTTAGCAGTATATCGTTTGGAAGGTGAAGCTGATCAATGGTGGAATCTTATCAAGAATACAAGGCCAAGAGATGAAATTGAGTCCATGGAATGGGACGAGTTCAAGAACTTATTTTTCAATAAGTACTTCCCTCGTATTCTTCGAACAAAGATGGAGTAGGAGTTTCTTGAACTAAAGCAAAAGGATGATGAATTTGTTGGTATATACGAAGCGAATTTTACAAGACTTGCAGGGTATGCATCTGGCATTATCATCCAACCTGAAAGTAAAGTTGATCGATTTTTCAGTGGCTTAAAACCAAGTCTTCGAAGGGCATTAGCTATAAGAGACTTCAGTAGCTATGAAGAAATTGTGCGTTGTGCTATCAAGGTAGAAATGGAAGTTGGTGTTACATATCCATCTCATGGGTTTGACAAGAAACGAAAGATGGAGTTTAAGGAGAAAACTCAGAATAATGGTGAAAAGAAGATGAATGTTTCCTTATGCACAAAGTGTGGAAAGAAGCATGGTGGAGATTGTCTTAAAGGGACTAGAAAATGTTTTAAGTGTGGAAAAGAAGGTCATCGAGCAGCTGAGTGTCGAAGTAATGGAAAATGGGATTCTAAGGAAGTGAATAAAGCAAACACTGCAGAGAACGTACAACCAACACTTCAATGCTTCAAGTGCAAGGAAATGGGGCATTATGCTAATAAATGCCCTAATCCAAGGGTTAGTGATGTTCGACATGAGCAACCGCTTAAGGCAAAGGACAAAGGGAAGTCACATGCGATCACTATTGGAAATGTTGAATATGACAACGATGTGGTGGAATGATTATGTGTTTATGTAATGGGATTTCGAAATAATGTTGTATTATTGAGTATTGCAATATTTATTGATGTGGTATTCAAAGTGATTGATATATTTTGGAAATAAGATGATATGCGCATAATGAAGGGAAAATGAGAAAATGAAATGTTTAATAGTATTCATGAGCTCATGATTGATATAAGGACTAAGTGATATCATGGTTTGAGTATATAGAATTTTGAGGATTTTGGTATGTGGAAAGTGTTAACTTTAAACTGAATTCATGTTTTCACTATGGTATTCAAGAGAATACATGATTAAGGACTTTGAATAATTGGAATGTGACCAACAAAACATATCTTATGATATATGGGAGTAGACTGCAGTATTATGGATAAGCCTAAAGATTGGAATGGATCATGTTGGACATAAGTGAGTATTGTTTAAGGATATAAGTTTTTTTTCGATATTATTGATGGGATGTTATAGTAATGTAGTTTTAGAAAAAGGACAACCTGCAGGACGGGCGACAGCCCATCGCTTCGGACAAGGCTGTGGGAATCGAACCCACAACCGAAGTGCGACTGGCCTTTATCGCCTACCACTGGCCTACAGGAAGTCCCTGTTTAGTAGAAACTAGTTTTATTATATTAAGCAGTATGATATATAAAGTATAAGTCCATTTTAGGAACCATATGTGATTAATCTCACTATAGATCGACTTATGTATATAATTTTTGCTAACCTTTTGTTTGAGATAGATGGAATGACCCGTCATTCTATCACATGATCTGCTAACACTTCACGAATAACAAATTCAACTTCATTTATTTAAGATATGAAGTGGAAATTGTTCAAGGCATGAACAACAGTGAGATTGTACCAAAATAAAGTAAGTATTTATTCTAATTCAAATTTTCAACTTTAGGGAAATGATCTTGAAAACCAAAAATGTTGTCCTAGTGATCCTATACCTGATGAATCAGATGGTGCCTTATATCATCACAAATCTATGGATTTGTGATTACTGGCTTTTCCAGAGCCATGTTCTCTACCACTCTCCATCAGAACATGATGGTTAGATTTCTCTTCCATATCCATATTTTCACCTATGTGGAAACCCAATGATTAGTTTATTTGGGTAACCGTTACATTTCATACTTTTGTTTTTAAAGATTGGTTTTGATATTCCTTTTTACGATGTGGGTTTCTATTAAAGAAACTTTCGAATAGTAAACCATTTATAACCCCGACGAATTTCGAGGGCGAAATTCATTTTAAGGGGGGTAGAATGTAACAGCCCAAGATTTTATGAAAAAATATTCTTTTTAATTTTATTAAAGTCTTGTGTTGTACGCTACACCAAAAGGAGCTTGCACAACACGCATCCTTGACTTGCCTTGCATTGCACGCAATCACGACCTTCCTCGATAGCGTGTGTAATACGCAATACCGAGTTTCACTAAACAACGATATGCTATTAAAATATTATTAAAACTAGCCGTTATGAATAGTAATAACCACTTTTTAAAACTCTGTAAATCTTATTTTTCAAAATGAACTTCATTTTTGGATTCGGAGTATCGAATTTAGCCTAAGGTGAAATTTTGGTACTTTTCGGATAACTTTCATATTCTGATGAATAGTGAAAATTACTAAATTATAATTAAAAACAACTTTTTTTAATCGAAATAATTAATAGTGATAAATTATTAATTTGAGTGGTTTTAAAGTATATTTAGAATATATTTTTACAATTTAATACAATGTTGGTCATTGGATGTAATTTCACATTTAAACCAGACATAATCAAGTGTCAATCTTTTGATAGATATTGTTTCTTAAAAACACGCTATTTGTTTTAACAGCGGGATTTAATTATAAAATTAATTAATGCAAATTCTATGATATGAATTTGGTAAAATAGACTTCATTTTTGAATTCGGAATATGAAATATAGCTTAGGATGAAATTTTGGCATTGTTTTGAAAAACATCAATTTTTGATGAATAGTGAAACTACTAAGTTGTAGTTAAAAAAATTAATTTCTTCATAAATCTTAATTTTACCGCTTCTGTGAATGGAATTTCAAAAATCCTAGAGACACGGTTGATGTCAGTAAGTAAAATGTGGTTCAATTAGATGAAAATTATTTTTGGTGAATAGTAACTTTTTACTTTTTTTTTACCACGGTTAATAGTAAATAGGGTAACTAAGGGTAAATATGATATTACTATTACCCTAACACATGTCCTAATTCTATTGGATAAGTGTAATTCGACCAAAAACAACCTTATGAATATAATATGACCATTTAGGTCCACTTGGATTAGATTAGGACATTTATTATTAATTTATTTAAAGAAGGGTTAAAATAGTTAAAATCAAAGTTTAATAAGTAAATCATTTTTAATATGAGGTTATACATAAGATAAATTCGATTGTAAATATTCATTAGAAAGCTAAAAAGATTTCCTACATGTTGGTATTTTATTTGTAATTTTTAGACATCAAATAAGTTAATTTATTTATGACACAAAGATGATGCAGTAATTATCTTATTAATAAAATATTGACAAAATTGATAATATAAATACCAAAATAAATGTAATTTAAGACTTTTTATGAATTACACTAATTTTATAGGTTACTATGATATATTAATGTTGATTTAATCAACTTGGTTCGAACATATAATTCTGTTATGACTTTCACAAAAATCATATATCAAATAGTGTCAAAATTGACACAAAATAGTTTTTAAATAAAATATTATATTATTAATTGTTATTTTATTCCTAAAAATCTAAGGTTCGGCCAAATGACTTAGATAAGGATATATATATTAATAATAAACAATTTGGGGTTCGTTTGGCATGTTATAGTAAGTGTATTAACCATATAGTGAAAGAAAACAAAAAGACACGGTAAAAGTTAAATTAATTAACTTAGAGTTAAATCTAATTGATAAGGTTATAATAATACCCTAAACTTGTCTAAATCCTATTGGTTGATAGGATTTCGACCCATCCCCACTTTATCTTCGAAATAAGACCCTTTGGAACCATTATAAACCGATTTTGACTTTAATATAAAATAATATTTTGGGATATTCCTAAGGTGCCCCTCTCCTCCCTTATAAAAGGGCACCTCCTCCCCCTCCTCCTCACACCAATTTGAGCACTCAAGCTCGGCCAACCCCTGACATTTTCTCCTCTCCACTTCCCTAGAATAATCCTAGAGGTCCTGGTATTCTTCAAAGACCAATCTTAGTTCCCTTAGTGGAGGATTCAAAGAGGTGTTCCAAAGAAGAGGTAATATCCATTACCGATCTTTTCAATTTCCTTATTCTTCAACTTCTTCTCCTTTAGTTGTTTCATGATAAAGTAATAACATCAGTATTAATTACATACTGATATGTTATTATAAATATGAAACAACCCTAATTCACCTTCTATCCATCCTACGGAAAAATGAAATCACCGCGCGTGCGTACGTACGGAATACCGTCTCCACGCCGTGGTGTAATCTATTTTTCCACCATCACCTTACAAGGATGGGTATAATGGTGTAATGAGTAACTATATATGATTATTATGAAGTAATATTGATACTGAAATAATATATATATATACTCCAATACAATTTCCACGATCATAGGAACGATATCATCACTCGTGCGTACGTACGGAATACCGTCTCCACGATGTGATGCGACTCGTTCTACATGATCTTCATTTCATAATGATTATATAAATGAATTTAATGAATAAATATGATATATGTTACACTAATACCATTCTGGATATAAGGAATCTATAACCTTAAAAGAAGAATAAGAATGTATTCGGCAAAACACGCATAAGAACAAAAGGCAATAAAGACCGGAGTAACAAGTAACAATGAAATATTACTAACAAGAAGCTAATAATATGACCATATATGATATCATATCAATATGTATGATTCTGGAATAAGTCAATAACATTATTTAAACCATTATACAGGAGCTTCGGACATGAACAAAGCAAATCGGACCTAAGGTAAGGGAAATATCACAATCTCATTTTTATCCGAGATTGTTTATTCGTAAGTATTTACTGGGGTGTATTTTATCATCCACATCCATGTTTACTCAATATGTAATATTATTTCCATCCACCTAAAATTTTTTAAATCCATTTTTACCCTTCGGTGAGTTTTTAGTAATACGTATGAAAGGAATCTTTTGTCGTTTTTCGTACGAGGTACTTTTTGACTTTTCCGACAAAAGTACGAAGAATGTTTTTTTTTAACTTATACGGCACGAACGGATTTCTACTGTTTTATAAAGCCTTATTTTCATGAATCTTACTCTAAAATATTTCATGACTATTTTCAATAAAATCTCTTTCTTTTAAAATTGCATGATGTTTTGTGAAAAGAAATTGATTTTGAAGAAGAAAGGATATTTTCCTCAAGAATTCAATTCAAGTGTTTTATCAAAATTATTTTCCATCTAAGATAATAAAGGGTTCTGTTTCTATCCATATTTTTACATTGATTTGACTATGTTGTGATGGAATTATGTTTATGAATTCCTTTATCTTATATGAATTGATTTATGATGTCATGATGTTTCAAGAATCCCATTTTTGTTACATGTGTTATGCGATGATGTATGTTTTATGATTATGTGGCACACATAAGAATGGATTCATTATAAGATGGGTGGGACCTATATCTCCCTCCAATGCATTGGGTAATGATTTTATATCTCATGAGATAGACATGGCTGGAATGGTAGGTTATACCGGTTCAGTGAAATAGGACTGAAACGAGGGTTACTCGATTCAGAAAGGGACTTTGTCCACTAAGATAGTCTTGGCAATGAGTCATGACTAACAAGAAATGATTTTCCATGATTATGTGTGCATGCCACAAAGTTTCAAGTTTTATGTTATGATTATGGGGATCTCATTTTCACTTCTATGATTTATTCCATGTTAAGATATTATGATCTCTTTTGCAGGTTTTTGATTTTCAAAAAGATATGATATGATTTTTATTTCCTTTATTTTCCCTTGCTGAGCATTTGAGCTCACCCTTTTATGTTTTCTTTTCCCCAGGATATAAAGAAAGGTTTTAGGTAAAAAAAAGAGAAAGATCTTTATGGGAGATGTTGAAGACCTTTCACCACGATTAGAAGATTACGTTCCGAGTTTCCAAAGACACTAAACTATTACGATCCTTGTGTGTGTGTTTTTGTTATGTACTAAGTATTCCACAAATGTAATGTAATATCAATGTACGTCAGGCTTCGGGTCTCTACATGTAGTTTTCCCAGTTTGTTCATTATAGAATGGTTTAATAGGTATAATCATCCTAAAGTGTTTAAAAATTTCATGAGATTGGTTCAATGTATTAGTTAGATAAGATTTAGGTCTATCATATTTTAATTAGTATATATAATAGGTTTCCTGGATATCTCACACTCATTTATAAACTCAAGTTAACATGGGTGGTATTAATTTTATATCCAAGTCTAGGTCATGGTTTTTAAAGTTGTTTGAGTGAACTGGATTCAATGTTTATTCAAATTAATCCATTTCTAATTAATTAAATATTTAATCATTTTTATCATTACCATTTTATTTAAATTTTTTCATTATTTAAAGCATTGACTCTAGTTATTGAGGTTCTCTTAAATATTTTTAAATATTTGGTAATGTATATTGGTTATTTTCTTATGCATAACAAAAAAATTCATTTGATAAGATATCTAAAAAATGATATAAGAATTTATAATATTAGATATATAATAGAATCCATTACTAGACCCTTATATATTTAATGCTTTCATCAATAAAATTTCATCTCTAGGTCAAGTGGGTGTCTGGAACATGATAAGTGCATTGAATTTTGGATTATAATTTAAAAAAATCAACTAATATATCATGGTGATAATGGATTCTAAGAATTTGAGGAGTTGATTCAGTGGATTGAGTGGTTATTAAACTTCATAAATAATCTTGAGTATTCTAAGGTGGGTTTTACTATGGACATTCATGAAGTATGGGGAATGATATGGTGGGATTCTATTGTGAATATTAAGATGTACGAGAATCTTATCAGGGATTATTTGATGAATATTACCAATAGGTATTTTTATTTGAAGAAATTATATGATGTGAAGACCTAGAAGTTTTGGACCTTGTAAAAAAGAGAGACTAGTGTCTTGAAGTATTCCATACATTTTTCTAATTTGGTGTGTTTTGTGCCAGAGTTGGTCACCAATGTGAACCTAAATTCATAGAGTATTGATTTAGGACAATGGCATGATATTGGTCATTATTTATTCCCATATTCCTTCAAAACATCATGGAGGTAGTTGAAAATGTATCATTATAGGAGGTTGACATATCTAGAAAAATGGTTTGAGTGGTGATTTTTCCTGTTCAGTTGTTATATAGGGTGTGTCACTTATCCAGGAAAGGAATCACATGGGAGGGAAATTTTCATTAAGACAAATTTTAGGGGTTTCGTCCAGAAGACTACAGTTTTTTCTACAACCAATTTATAAGGAATGTCCATACTAAGACTAACTGTATTGACACTCCCATGACTTATCATCATTATAGATAATCCGAACATTTGAATCATTTTTATTAAAATATATCCTTTATTTGTAAGGATTGATCCTCTCTCACAAAGGTTTTTAAATTTCATTAAAATTCTTCCATGGTCTATTGGACGAATCCTCATGATAAGGTGGAGGTTATTATAGCTACAGAAAAACAACTTCCTAAGCCAGAGTGTGCATAAGAGTAATCTGATGTAGGGCCGAGTATTATAAGAGGTATAATGTTTTATTTTTCTTTTATGATGATATATTGTTTTGATACACATTCAAATAATTATTTTTTATCATCAAAATTTTCATATGTGTTGAGATTATTTTTGTAACATATTCCCTTATTATTGTATCTTCTCATGCCATTGGGAAAGCAGTGTGAAAAATGTTCCCAAATTTCCTTTCATGTCAGGTTTGAATAACTAATTACAAGGTGGTGTGTGATTTATTTTCTTCACATTAACATCTTCAAAATTATACATTGTATGTATGGGATTATCAATGTTATTCACCTGATAGTCAATTATCTTCATCAGTCTCATTTTCTACCTCCTAATGGTGTCACCATGTTTTTTAGGGTGAGTGGGACCCAAGATTGGGAAAGACCGTGCCTATTGTTCCCTATGATGGTGCAATATATTGCTAGTTGACATATATGTTTCTTGACGTTGTTAAACATTTTATGGGATATCTACATCATGTATTTGTTTGTGAATAATTAGTTGTATTTACAGATGAATTTCCAGTTAACCACCATAGAGAGACACTGGTGGAAATCACATCTATACCATTAAATTTATCTGAATGGTTTAAAACTCATCGGGGAAAGGATATTATACCAACGGTGATATAGAACCATTATCATAAACCTATCAATGGTAATTTATACCAACAATTAGATGAAATTTTTGGGATAGGGTAGTCTGAGTGTGGGTTTTTCATATGGTTTCATCAAACTATTGGCATAGATTTACTTTTTCTAGTGGTTGATGCAAACTGTTGTTATAGTCTTATTATCACAACGGTTGTTAGAAATAGTTGGAATAGAAAATCCCCATATACATTGCAGACAACAAGCCTCCAGAATCTATCTCGAACATTTTTCCCTAAAAGAGATCTCGACGCAAACCCTACTTTCCAACCGTCTTTTGAGGGTGATAACTCTACTTTCCAACTGGCCATCTATCTTTGATTCATTTAATTTTGGGTCTACCCCATTAAATAGTTATTTCTACCATCATTTATTTTTTTTGTTTAGTTTCACTAAAATGTACTATATATTATGATCCCCTTATGAATAGAAGCCATATATAATTTTATGTTGTTGTTCTTTTGTTAATCAGCTTTATAAAATAATTTTGATGGATATTAAGGAGGTCAATATGATCCTGAATTATTTTAAACATGTATTATTTTAATTGTAAGGTCTATTTACAAGATTTCATGTGTTAGAAATAAATACACAAATAAAATTTCTTATCCTAAGAGGAATGACAAGATAACCATGAATTATTAATTTACCCCTAAATGTTTTCTTTGAATTATCAGACTCTAACATTGAGATGACGATAACCTCTCTATAATTCATTAAATGAAGTTTCACTTCCACCTAAACCAAAAGAGACGGTTGGGGACATTTTCATTTGTTAATAGTGATAGAAACAAAATTTACTATATTATATAATCATTTAGTCTTACTCCATCAAGTGGTCTGATTATAAACATGTAAAGGTTGTATTTTTTGAAATTCAAAATGAGTGTTAAGAATTTGGGTCATCATTTCCTTAAGTAGTAATAAAGAATTATTAAGGAAATTAAATTATTTTATATCCTTGGAATCCATCAATAATAAAGGAGTAGAACCATCATAGATCTCACCAAGGCTCTTTACTCTGAAAAATTATTTACTCTCTGATATGTATCTCATGAAAACAAATATCCAGGTTAAATGAATGTATTTTTTCACAAGATTTATATATAGTATTGTATATTAAATTAAATTAAATTTTCATATAATTATTGGATTTATATTTTGATTATATATTGGGGGGATTTTTTGGTCCCTCATTCGTGTTGTGAATTAATCCAAATGGGGGAGGTCGCTTGGAATATTATGATTTCTTAGTTTTGATATATTACAAACCACTCATTTTATGTGTTATAATTTTCCTATGTACATATATTTTCTTGTTATATTATATTTTATTATTGAATTATAATATAATATACTCTTATATATGTTATATTATTTATATGTTTCATTGAAATAATGTATTCAATTTTGTCCTTTTTTCTCAAGGATACAGAGTTTCATTATAATGTAAATAAATTTACTTTGTATTATTATATTCAACAAAAACAAAAATTAAATATTTTATTTTATTTATTTTATATTTTATTTTTGTATTATTCCATTTCTATATAGAAGTATTTTATTCGTATATCTTTTTCCTTATTTTTAAAACTTTAGTCAGAATATAATTAATATATCATTTCATATATGTGTATTAATTAGTATAAGATTGGATGGACTTTGGGTTTTAGTGGTTCGAATCATCATAGTCTATAAAATGGATGGATGTTTCCATGTTTATCATAAGATATATCACATGGTTGAAGTATGCTGTGTATATGTGATAGTGTATCCTTTAGGAGATTGTGTTAAAAAATTTCCTATATAACACAACAAGTTAAATGATCTAAAATATTTTCATAAACATAATAGAAATCACAAAACAAATACCAAAATGAAATCATTACAATGGTTATAACAATAAAAGGTCATTATATTGTGTTATAATTGGAAAAATAACCATGATTTGTTTTAGGAAAACATCTCATATATCATTTAGTCCATTAGCTCAACACACATAGTGAAGTAAACCAACATAGTGATGGTTAGTATATGCACACAACATTGATACTCTGTTGAATTCCACATTTAAATCACTTTTACCAAAGTAGTTCAAAATGAGAATATACCTTGAAGAAAAAATAAATCATATTTTTTTTCATGATTTCATAATTAAGATATGTGTATGACATAGGGTACGATATACATGAATCCAAAAAATATCATATGATGTTTACTTATTTCTTTGAGTTTCATTTTATAATTCTTATTTTTATTTTACTCTGGTATACCAAACAAAACCAAAATGAAAGAGTTGGATTTTAAAAAAAAATAGATGAATTGAATTCTACATATTAAAATAATTTATATGAATATATAAACCAATTAAATAATGGATTAACCCAAAAAATAGATAAATTAAAAAACCAAAAATATTAACCAAATGACCTAAGAAAAATTATACATATATCATTTTTTAAATAGTAGTTATCCTTTTCTATGTACTTTTATATTTGTCTTCAAATGAATGAAGTGAATCCATATGATGAACAGTGATGAAAAAAGATAATGGAAAATGATCGTTGAATGGATGCGATAGGAATTCCTCTGATAGTGCTTTTTGTGAAAATTTTATTTCAAATATATATATAAATAACATAAAATTTCATATGATTAATTTTGATTTAAAATTTAATGCAGGATCCACCATTGAGTTTGTAATTATTCAATGATCAACTTAGTAGTGGTCCCAGTACATAGGCTAGTCGTAAGAGGGGCGTGGTATGTGATCTTTGTGCTCTAGTCAGTGTACGTTTTTAGATCCGCCCCTCCCATTGACATACCATCTTTACCACATTCTGATACATCAATGTCATTAGGGACACATGGGATTTTAAATCCTCCCTTTTTTTAACCACCCTTCGCATTGGAGCCACCACACTCATCTTTACAATATCCCATTATGATTCCCACTCCTAATCCATATTATGCATTTGGCCAGTCATCCATGTCATGTTCATTCCATCTACTTATTTTTCTCGAGGATTATATATTCTATCTTCGTCTCCTAGTCTGACATAGTCTATGCCTACGGAACATGCAATGTGACCCACTCCATTGTTTACAGGGTGATGTATCTTTAGTGGAAGAAAATCCAGAGGCACCCATTTAGCTGACATTCACATGTATATTTTAGATCCCTATAAAAATTTACCATAATTTTATTTCATTATAACAAGTATTAATATAATTTTTGTTTTTATATCATAAAAAATAAATATACTGATAGGAGGTGGGGTGGTGTGTAAATTCTTGTGTTTGGTGTGGAACTGCCACATGCAGTTGATGGTGGACTACAATAAAGACAATCAAATGATTGAAAAAATAGGCCAACAATGTCAGAGTTTTTTAGAGACACTTTCCAAATACTCTACAATTATTCCTGTCAGCCCATTCTCATAGAGACAATTTCTAAAAAAAAGTCATGGATATTTCATGGGAACATACTTGGGTAAAAAATCATTTGTATTTAATATAATATTTATATATATATATATATATGAATTAATATTTTGGTATCATCTTCGTTTTAATTTCCCTGATGGTGAGGGTGCACAACCAGCGTATCTAAAGGAATTGGGTGAGATTTGGAGAGCATATAAGAATGATTTAGATATTTTATAGTGTTCTATAGTTGACAGAGAGTTAGTTGTGGTACTTGTCATGGATTACAATATTGGAAAATTATTACTAAATGGACGACTATAAATTTTAAAGTATTAATCACATTTAAGGTATTTAAATGAAAATTTTCATGTTTTTCATTAATACTATATTTTTTTTATTTAATTTTATTTAGAAATCTTCCTAAAAAAATAAATAACCATTGATTCTAAAAAATACCTACAAACATTGGGATATACAATGAGGAAGGATCTTGAGGGGAAGTAGGTACAATAGTTGTTTATAATTTTTATTTAGGACTTATAATTTCTATTGATTCCTCTATTATATATAAGATTTCTAAAGTTTTCATATAATTATAGTTATGAAATTCATTATTGGAAAACTATTTTTAATTATTGTTTCCTACATTCAATGTCATTTTAGAGGAATGTATTGAATATAGAAGGACATGTGCCTTGAAAAAAATTGTTTTCCCTTAGTAGAAGGAAAAAAGATGGAATTGCGGTTAACAAACTAACACAACAGCAGATCGTATGTTTAACATTGTTGATTTCAAATTTTAATATCGATTTTGTTACATAATAATCTATTTAAATTTTTAAGAAGATTTATTAGAGGCCTGTGAGTCTAAGGAACCTAAAAATTTTGGGCCAAGTGATCAATTAGATGAGGTATTGGGAGATGATCACCTTGGAAAATTACGATGCATAACTAGTATGATTATAGTCTTGAAAAGGTATTGTCCCTCTTTAGCTACTAGTTTAAATACAATCATGTTCAAATAGGTTAATGCATGAGCATAACTGGATGAATAGAGGGCCACACAGTTTGAAGAACAGTCTTCAGTGGAAAATGGTGAATTTATGAAACTGGAGAAGTTATCTGTTGAGTACTTCCACCACATAACAGAATAGCTTCAGATGAATATATTTCGTTGATGCGTTCAATATATAGTGCACCATGTAAAATTTCTACTATCATTCAAGATGATGTTATTCATGGCGATGACGATGGCTAAGAATAGGCCAAGGATGAGGATGATAATGAGGTTGAGGTTGAGGGAGATGTAGATGGAAAGGAAGATGAAGAAGGTAAATATGGGGTTGATGGTGAGGCTGAGGATGAGGCTGAGGATGAGGTCGGGGATGAAAATAGGGTTTCTTAGGAGGATGAGTATGAGGATAATGATGATGATTGTGATACTGATAATGATGGTGATGAGGTAGAAGTTGATCCATTATATTTTTTACTTATATTACTGACATTTGATGTTTTTTGACCTGATGTGATTGAATATATGTGTGATTAGGTAGGTCACATTATTATTTACTCAGGTTTCCTAAATACTATATTTTTTTAATCACTACTCCTTTTACTAATGTAATTTCATCTGTTTTGATAATATAATTAGGGTATTTGGAAATTTATTGTAGGATTAAAAATTCAAAAGATTGATTTTGTCATTGGTCTTACTTGAATATTTATTTCATTATCTATAAATAATAAAACATGATATGACGTGGATGTATAGATTCTTTGAATTCTATTTTTACTTGGTATCAAAGAGATTTCACAATTCTCTTTTTATATTCACTCAATCGCTTGGATGAAGAACTTGAGTTGATTCATTGTTATTATATAACTTCTTAAATATCGCTCTCTGATTCATTTTCTTTTGATTCTTTACATTATGAGATATAATGTTTGATCTAGTGTCATTCACAGATCATTTTGTACTTGAAAGTATCAAATAATCTATACCGAAAATATTTATCAACTGGTCTAAGTATAAAAATATGTATGATTTATGAACCAACACTCTCATACAACATCAAGAAAATAGTAAAATAAAAAAATATTGCATCTCCCTAACCATCATACATGAATTGAAATCATAATTAGAATGCTAAAAATTAATGAACAAGAATATCATCACCTTATAGATTTAAAATTCCTTATACATGGGTTAGTTTAATAATGGTATATGGTCTATTCTAAGTTCCAACAACACATCATGCCACCCAAATACATGATAAAATATCCATACAACCATAGAAAATTCTTTCTATCCGGTTTGTACTTCCATGACTAAAATAGCTCAAATAAAATAATTGGTAAATCACCACAAAACCACAGGAAAACATACCCTTATATTTGACACTTTATAATAGTGGTGAGAGACTATATGTATCGTGGGGATGTTATACTCTCTATACAATCCTAAATAAAAATATATGAATAACATAATAAAAATAAAAAAATAGGTTAATCATAAGAAATTATAGCTAAGAAACAATCAATAATAATAAATAACATGACTATGATATAACTTGGTTGGGTCTCACCAATTCCCCCCACTATAAATCATTATATATAATGTCTACAAGTACGGGAAAATAAAACAAGTAACAATAAACAACATGCACCAAAAATAAATGGTTAACAGGTGCTAACTAGGGAGACCCAACAACTAACCTCATGTGATTTGGAGAATGTGGAAATAGAATTCATATCAAAACCCAACTCTAAACTCATACCCTTAAACATAGAGAAGGATCATGAATTTTAGTCACTACCTCCACCTTTTCACTCAGGTTAGAGCCTTACAATAAGTCTCAGTATCATATTTATCCTCATACTTCCACCCTCTTTCTAAAAGTGAGGTCTTGTATCACATCCTAACTATTAATCAATCACTCAAGGTAGGATCATGTATCATATATTGACCACCTCCCTATCTCTGTAGGTTAGTTTCTATAACATATCATATCCACTCACACTCACTCATGGTAAGGTATTATATCATATCATAGGCACTACTGTCTAACATAAGGTAAGGTCATTTATCACGTCATCATCACAGCCCTACACTCGAGGTAAGGTACGATATCACATCCTGAATATGAGACACTCACTCATATTATGGTCCCACATCAAATCTATGATACCTGGAACGGTATTATATCATATCACGAACAATACCCTTTTACTCAATGTAAGGTCATATACTACTTCTCATGCCATGTCACAAAACTCAACCCTATCACATATGTTGGATCTCATAACTACTGTAAAACATGGTTTGATCATAAATAATGAGAAAAAAAATATTATTAATAACCCATATCTTATCCCTTCGTTATCCACACAACCATCCCCACAAAGCACCATGTTATAGGGTAGTTGATATATCTCAACAACACATACCCTAACCAGCATCACCATCATAATTTGATCATTGGGTAATACCCACCAATCATTGTATTTTATATTTTCTGTATTATTAGGTGCATCTATAGTGGTGCTTTATAGGGTGTTGTATTAGTTTTTTTTCAGGTGTGTATTCATCGCTATTTAATATTTTTTGCAAATGTTGGTAGTGTATTGTTATGTTTTTTATTTCTCTGTGATTTTGTATATCTCAATAAATTCTACCCTAATCACCCACAAAAACTTGATTGTGTCATCCCTAGATCATTTCAATTTCATCCCTAGATCAATGATAATTCTTGGAATCCATTTAATATATCATCTAAGTTTACACATGAAATTCATCCATGAAATAAAATGGACTAAATTATATTTTCAGTAATTTCCTAAGTCCAAAAGGTGGATTCAATGACTAACTCCATGAATAAATGATTGATTATCATGAAGGTTACATTACCATGAATGTAATCAAAATCCACACTATAAGAGTGTCATTATTCCTTGATCTTTATATCATTCTCATTTCCATCAAATGGTGGGAGGAACCAAAAAAATCTATAGATAATGAGGGCCATGCCCAAAAACCATCAATTGTGCACTGACAACTACATACCATACATTATAGTTCACCTCAAGATCCACCTCAAATGTTATCATTCCTGCATTCCACTCCCCATAATCCATTGAAATACACTTACAACTCATGAAACTATTTCACTTGGGAAATACGTTCAAAGGACCCATATCATGTAAATTATCTAAAAAAATAGGATTCATTTCCAATATTGTCTCTACATCAGATGTACAGTTAAATCATGGCTTAAAATCACATGAAATTACATTAAAAATATACTCCATCGACCTCAATATATTACACTACACTGTAATCTATTAAATGTATATCAAACCCCCTATATAATACATGACATTATACTATAGGTTTTCACTAACCACATATTGGGAACTATTCAAATAATCCCATGGAACATGATCATCAATGATTTTATACTACCTATAATCAAGAATGTAAATTTAGCTATAACGAGACACCATTGCGGATGCACATTACTGGACCAAATATATATAATTCAATCAATTAAAATTGTATCAAGATTACAAAATATTTTTTTCATCAATTTCCCAAATGATAGAAATAAACTTATATCATTATTTGGATCATATTTTGAAATTTGTACTACAATTGCATTAGATTTATTTAAGCATGTAATTGCACGAGGGGAGGTAGGCTGGTGTCTTATAGGTAGGGGAGGCAAGATTCTATCTTGCAGGTAATTTTATTTAAAGTAAGTGTATAGGGGGAGGCAGGTTGCGGTCTTGTAGGTAATTACACTGGGGGGGGCAGGTGGTTTCATGCTATTGGAGTTGTAGAAACTCTATGCCAATGGTTTTAAAACTATTGAAATAGATGTGAAATCTGAATCTATACTAATGAATTTTTGTAAAACATTGTTAAATTTCATTACCAATAGTATGTGAACTATTTGTATAGACATGATAATAAAATCTATACCAATGGTTTACATCGAACTATTTTTATATGTAAAAGATGAGTTATATTCCAATGATATCAAACTGTTGGTAAAAAGATATACAAACAATTACTACAAACTGTTGTTATAATGTGGTGTAAGGTTCTATATACCGAGTATTATTCATTAACTATTAGAATATGCCTATCCAAAAGCCTCAGTAGCCAACAGTTTGAAAAACTATTGGTATATCATAAGTTTCTAGTAGTGAGTGGTCAGGTTTACTATTGACCATCTCCCATGTATAATTTCCATTTCAATACACGAATACTAAATAGAACCTATTGTGTTTGTGGAACATAAATTCTATATTGATGAATTATATGATAAGGGATTTATTCTTCCTAGAGTGTCACTATGGGATTTTCATTTCCTCTTGGATAGAAAGGTAGAAGAGTGTATCATAATTTCATAGATTATTGACAGATGACACTAGTAAATGTTAAGAAAAAATTTTATTTTACCAATAATGATGATCTCTTTAACTATATAAAAGGGGTATGTTGGTTTTAAAAGATTTACCTTTAGTCAGGAATCCATCATTTGAGATTATAAGAAGTGGATATAGCTAATATAAAGTTTAGTAAGTGTAATGGGTGCTTCTTGTTTCTTGTTTTTCAATTCAATATAATAAACTATCTTAAGTTATTTTTTGTATTTGAAGAACTGATTATTTCATTGGTTCATAGAATGTTTTGTTTCTATGGTTGTGGATGTTATTTTTGTGTACTCCAAGTTAGTGTAGATGCATAAACACTATTTAAATATCATTATTAAATCATTAAATGAAGAACGTCTGTATAGAATGTTTTATCAATGCATTTTTTGGATATGAGATGTATAATTTCTAGGGTATGTCATATATGATTTTAGAATTATATTGGATGTTAAGAAAAGATAATATGTTTTGTATTGCGATCAATCCCAAAATGTGATTATGATCTTGAATTCATGGGATGGCTGGTTACTATAGATTATGTTTTTATGATTTCACTATGTTCACATCTTCGATGATATCTTTAACCCATCATGGTATAATGTTTGAATAGAATGAAAGATTTCATAGATATTTTGAGGAGATAAAGGTGAGGTTAACTATAGCCTCAGTTTTGATTATTCTAGAACTATTTTTTGGTCATGGTATTTTTTAATGCTTCAGGTATAGGTTTTGGATGTGTCTTGATAAAGTAGAAATAGGTTTTTGCCTATAGATACCCCTAATTGCACCCTCATTAGAATAAATACCCCACACATGCTCTTCAGTTTTTCAATAGTTATGCATTTTCTCAAAATGCGGAACCACTATCTCTTTGGGGAGTAGTTTATAGTGTTTTATAATCATAATATGATGACATATATTTTTATATGGTGGTTTTTAGACATTAGATAGTTATTCTAGGTATATTATCTTCATGTATTATATTTTGATATTTCATACAATCATGGGAAAGGGAATGCAATTTTTGATGCATTGAGTATAAAATTACTAACACAAGTCAGGAATTATTTATTTTGGTATTTGTGTTGGATGAGTTTGTTTTCTAAGATGAGATTTGGAGTAGAAGATATCGGTGGTTAGGAGTTCTTGATATTGATGAAATCGTTATCTTACTTCTATTTTTGAGTTCATATTTAGTAGGATATATACACTGAGTGATAATGATTTATTAACCATTTTTATGGTGTGGAATCCATGGGTGAGTAATCTTTTTCTCCAAATAGAAATTTATGCCTATGTATCTAGTTGGTTGTACAAATTTAACTAATGAAGGATTTGATGGATAGTGGAAATCATTTATTCTAGTCCATACAATGTGGGGGTACAAATATATATCATTACATGTTATGTTGGTTTTGGTGTCCATGATGACGAGGTCACTTTATGATTTTTTTCCACTATGGAATATTTTTCAGAAAACTATGGTTTATGACCTGTGGCCCTCTAGTTTGTTGAAACATTTTACCATTCTAGTGTGGATGTGGGGTGAGATTTCCATGTAATTCATCATTATTTTTTCACGAACTTCCATGTGATAATGATGTTATTTCGTTGATCATATATCAACTTATGAAATTTGACACTAATCAAGGAGATAAAGATTATGGGAAAACTCAAGGAGTTAAACATCTAAGAGATTTTTTGAGTTAATGGGATTACCCATGAGATCATTTTTGAAATGTACATTAAGTTCACATCCAGTTTCAAGAAAGGATTTTTTAAGGTGATGGGTTTGAAATTGAAATTTTCCATGTATTACAATATAAAAATAGATAGATAGATTGAGAGATCCCTCTATGTTCTTGGGGACATGATTAAAGCTTGTCATCTTCATTTTTGAGGATCTTTGGAAAAAAAATCATTTGGTAATGATTTTCTATAACATTAGTAATCAATATTAATTTAATATAGAACACATTGAAAAGTTTAATAGAGTCCATATAGATCTTCATTGTATTGTGAAGAGTTTGTAGAGAAGTCCTTTTTAGGCTGAGTCTCCTTCAAGAGATGATGAATATAGTATAGTTGATCTGAAAAAGGATAATCACATAATAGAGTAGTCAAAAATATTATATAAATACTCATCATTATACACATGTGTTTTAGGTTCGTGATCAAGTTTTTCATTGAGTTTTACCTTCTTGGGAAACCATCAGTTCGGTTTGTAGGGTTAGTTGGCCTTTTGGTTTGTTATTCCCCTTGAGATTATGGATCGATATGGAATGGTGGAATATCAGTTGGATATATAATATCATTTTACTACAATTAATTTCATGATTCATTTTTCTTAGATGATAAGGTATCAACCAAAACCTTCCCTTAAGATTGAATATAATGATGTTGTACTTGATCCTGATACTACCATTGTTGAGAAAACAATTCAAATTATGGATTGCCTAAATAAGGTACTTTGTGGTAAAAAGATTCCCTTAGTTCAGGTATTATGTCAGTACTGATGGGATAACCATAAGACATTGGAGATAGAATCAATTATAATGTACCAATGAACTTATATTTTTTGAGTCTACAATCTTGAGAGTATTCTATGGATAGAAAGTCATTTTGGTGGAATGATTGTAATGTTCGATTACTTTTTTTAAGTTACTTATTGATCATTTGATTGATTATTCATTGGTAGAGAATTAATTTGGGGTCATTTCAATAGTTTTTTTTCATAATTTTGTAATCCCATGGTTCAATGTACATTTGGTGCATGGTTATGGAACATCGTGCTATTTGACCAAGGAAATCTTGCTGCCAAGTATGTTCTACTAGAAGGGGGTTCAAAATTTTTCCAAACCATGTAGAAACCATTATAAATCATGCACCTCATAAAAGATGGGTAATTTAAGGTTTGTAAAATTTTAAACTAACCATTTGACCAAATCATGTGACACAAATAGAATATTTATATAGGGTGTATATTTAAGGTGTACAATTAATTCTAACTATGCAGCCACTACTGTAAACTATGCATGCCAACATATAATGCTATGATTTTTTTAATTAAAAATATCCAAGACCCTAGTTTAACCTTCAATGACCCCTTCCCAATATAATTTAGTAATTACATAATCCTTTATTACTAATCAATAGGATTGTATCCTAGTATTATAGGTGGTTTTCATTCTCTCATGAAAACTTGAGGTATGTTGTGTATTTTATCTGGTTTTCCCATTTATTATTATACCCTTACTGTTTATATCCCTATCATTTATTTTTTTAATCCAAAGGGGATTTGTATGACAGATATAATGGTATTTATAATTTAGCTATGTGTTTCTTTTAGATCTTGGATTATGAGGACAGGATCTACTCTTCATTTATCACTCTTTTCAAAGGTGTTTAGTTCCACCTCTCTTCTTGATATAAGAGTTTCTATACGATGGGATAATTCTATGAATTTATTTTTTTAATGTAAATTTATTTTTGATATACATTTAATCGAATTTATGTGTGATTATAATAAGATTAGTGGAAAGAAATCATGTTTTAATTTGTTTTTTATTTTTAAAATGGTTTGTGCACATAAAGTCTATAATTTAATGATTGAATAGTGGTTTTGGTTCAGAAATGGCATTTCTACCACAAAAGTAAATTTTTTTGGTTTTGAAAATGTTTTTTAAATTTTATAATGGTTCTTCAATATATTTTGACAAAAATACCTTATTGATAACATTGGGTCCATCCAAAACAATCATATCCGTTGTAGTGTGTGTAATGCCACCTGAGTTTTAATGATATTGATAGACCTCGATGGAACTCAATATTGAGTTAGATCCACTTTATGTTTGGTTTAATCTTATTTTATGTCTAGTATATATTCTGATTGGCTATATACCAATATAGTGTTCCTTTTATTTTATTATTTTTTGTCGAATGATGGATGCTTGTCCTGTATATTTTCTCATCTGATTTCACAAGAAGGATTGGTCATGGTTATGTTCCTAAGTGATTACCTTATGATGTATTCATGGTATTCATTGATTATTCCTTAAATATTAATCATTTCAACTTTTAATATTCTTTATTTAAAGAATATGAAATGATTTTATGAAAATCCAACAGATTATTTAAAAATAGTTTTTTTAATGAAAATGATTTGTAAATCAATATTTTTTTAAATTCAAGATCTAAAATTACCGTGATGTTAGTGATTGTATAGATTCAAAGGTGGAATCCTAGTGGGAGTTGTGCTTACACTCTATATTGTCTATTAGGTGGTGGTAGACATTGTTTTTCAAGAAAAGTGTAAAATGACAGGGATATTGTAGAGTATTAGATTATCTTTTTAGTATTTCCATCTTAGTGGGATGGGGTGGAGGTGATGGTGGGTCCCATGGAGACTTGTTCACCCAGTCCTGTCCTAGGTCCTAGATTAGACAGTTTGGTTACCATTGTAAGGATCATGGAATTATTTTTTTTCTATGTTGAAATCCACTTGTTTGTCTTTATTAATTTTATAAAATAATTATTTTCATTATATTTTGTCAAATGACCACATCATAATGGGCCAATTTATGTTTCTTTTCTAATTGAATTGATTTTGTTCATTAAATGGATTTTAAGGGCTACACAATAGATAAAATTTAAGTGTGGATTAATTTCTCAATTTTTATATATAAAAAAATATATTCCTCATAGTTTTCATTATAATTTTAAACATTCATATCATGTGGATAAAAAGCATGAAATTTTATGAAATTAAATTTAAAAACCCCATTATTTAAATAGAACACAATGTTTAACATCATATGCAACATGAAACACAAATAATAAATAAACCTCATCAGTTTATTAAATTATTATTTTTAAAATACGATTATTTAAACCTAGATTTTAATTTTTGGGGTATTAATATGAATATATAATTTTTAAAATAGATAAAAATATACCAGAGGAATTAATTTTATTTATAAATTCTAACTAACTGCTCACTCAATTTTATAAAAATCCATTTTAATCATTGAAAATATGTTTTCTTTAAAAAATGATTTCTATAAACATTTAGGAGAAAATAATGTAAATAATTTTTTTACAATTTTTGAAAATGTATTTGATAAAATGGATTTCAATTTTGAAATCAGAATATAAAGTCTAACTGTTGTTAAAGTTTTTTGTAAAATAATTCTTTTCATTGAATCATAAAAAAGATGATTTTTATAAAATTATCATTTTTAATATATTTAGTAATTTAAAATTTTCATTATCAATATAATGTTATTTTAAATAAAAATAATTATTTTTTTAATATTAAATCCAATTAATTTCATTTAAATCATTATAATATGTGATTTGATTATTTTTTTATTAGTAGTCTTAAAAATAATTATTTCTAAAAACTATTTTAAAGTGAAAAAATGTTTATCTATTCTAATTAATTAATATATAACATAATTAGGAATGATTAAAATAATATTCATAATATATATATTAATTTAATTCAATTTAAACATGATTACATTTCATAGTTATTGTAAGATTATCTAATTCTTGTGAGAAATGCATTTCCTGAAAACGTTTTTTTTCAAAATTTCTACGAGATTTATTTGAAATTAAATTATTAAAAATAAATGAGTTGAAATTTTTTTAAATTAATTCATACTAAAAATAATAATAATTTATATTGTCTAATATTTTATTCTTAAATTTTTACCTTAATTAATTGTGAAAACATTAAAAAAAATTATTTTGGTTTAAGTAAAATTGTGTTTAACAAGGGGTTAAATAGGATAAGGGTCAAAAACATTCCAAAAATGTATAATTACTATTTTATAGTAATATTCAGACCTTATATCTTAAATGTTTATAAAATGGTCCATTTCTAGTTCCTCTATGTAATCAATTTTTCAGTAATTCATTCTTTTCCAAATTCCCAAATGTGCCATCCCCCCATTTATAAATGGTTATCCCATATCTTGTTTTTTACACACATAAAAACTAAATTGTTTAATAAATTACCTACCCAAATACCTTACATAATTTCCTCCCATAACAATATATTTCTTTTCTAGATCACAATTCCGATCTATGAAGGCTTTAGATATAATTCTAAATATGTGGTCTAAAGAATATGTAATTTTCTAAAACAACCATCATTATTTTATTTCATCTTCCACCACATTAAAATCCTACTCAATCACAATAATATTATTTCATCGATATATACCATAAATAATTTTATAATTATTTTAATGGAATATCCATGATATATATACACATCCATCAAATGGGAACCAATAGCATTGACCATGTTTACAAATGATTTCTTCCAAATAAATTTGAGGTAATTCGTTTTCCATCATCACAAATCATGTGCAGATATAATGCTTTATTTTTTTCATATATATTATTTTTATGATATAATTATACATATTAAATAATTTTATTACAAAAACCTTATTATGTTATATTCCACAATGAATGTGATAATGTTTCTTATCTGTATTCCAAACTACTATCTTGTAAAGTGATGTGGTTCTTTTTTCACATGGACTTTAAAAAGAAGGTAATAATGATTAAAGAAATTTAAATATATTTCATTTATGAAATATTAACCACTCTCTAAAATATTAATATCATATAATTTCTTTCCTTGCAATTCATTGAATAAATGATAACTTCATTTGTGTGTTTGGTGGACTACTACCTCAGAAAGCGATGTGATTAATTATTATTACCACATAACATGGCTGGTATATTTATGTATATTTAAAGAAATAATTTTATATTTATTATATAATTATAATAATTTAATGATTAAATGAAACTTACCTTATTTCCATCCTGATCATAAAAATAGAAACGTTACTCTTGCATATGTACGGTATGCCTTCTCCACAATTGTAACAAAGTTCATTTCTCATTACAAAATGTCATTGTTGGTATTTAAAGTATATTTTTTTATTATAATTATTATTATGTAATTATAACAATAATTGTTTTGATTAAATAATAATATCTTTGTCCTTAGTCAACATAACGAAGTAATTTGGACATATAATACATTTATCGTTAAATTATCCAACCTGAAATTAATTAGTTGGGTAATTGAATATGACTTGTAAAAAAATAAATTAAAATAATTATTTAACCATAAAATTATTGTAATTAAATTAAAAAATATAAATTTTTATTATTCAGGAAGATAAGAGACACACATGATGATTCAATATTGAGGCTAGGGTTTCATCTCAAAACATCCTTATCTAAAAACATGTTATTTCATGAATCTAGTTTATTTTATATAGTGAATATAAATACCCATGGTATATTATATAATTAATCCTTCATACTCTATGGAATCTTATATTATAATTCATATCCTATATTCATGGGGATTATAATTCAAAATTTACCAATGTGGTAGATGTTTATTTCACAATCTCATTTTAATCGAGATTGAATATTCTTGAATCTAAATAGAAGAAATTATTTGATTATTTATGAATAAACCACTTTAATTTTCTTATCTGTTTTTTATTAATGATATTTTAATGAAATATTTCAATTTTCCTCTACATGTTACTTAAAATGACTAAGATTTTTTTTGGAAAATATAATTTATTTTTCTATTTAGTTGAAATCCATTTCTCACCCATGACCATGTTTTGTTTAAAATATTTTTAAATGTATTTTAATATAACTATATGAAAGTTTAAATTAATGTTTTAAAATTTTTTCCTTCTTATAAAATTGTTCTAATAAAAAATTATATTTGTTTCCTAAATACGGTGCTATTTGGCCTTTTACCCATCTATGAAAAGAATTTTTTATCCTATACGACATGTTTTAAATTACCTAAAATATGACCATTAAAATATTTTATGTTTAATTTTATGTTTCTAGTTTTATTTTCAATGAAACGTATATCCAGAATATCTTTTTTCAATTTTTAAAAATTATTTTAAAGGTGGAATATTAATTTACTGGAAAAATAATTTTTAGTCTTTTTAAAATTACATTTATCAATCAATAATGAAAACCAATAATGTTATATAACGATTAAAAATTTTCTATATATTTATCTCACATTAATACATATTTAATTATTCTTTCCATTTATGGGGTAATACATTCAATATGAACATTTATCAAATACATTTTTCATAAAATATCCTTTAATTGGGATATGATGATTGTTTATTAAACCCATTTTAATTCCCTGGGTCATTTTAAAACTATGAATTATCATTTATTTTCTTTTATGTTGAATGTATAGATAATGAACATGTTACAATGGTTGTTCATAGATAGTTCTCTAATAAAATGGGTAAAGCATTAGTCTCATGGTGGGTCAAGAAAGGAATTAGGGGACAAATAAAATTAGTTATGGGACTTTTTCCACCATGTGATATTGTCTAGGTAGTTCTCCTTGCCTCATGTTTATTTCATGTTCTTTGTTTATTATACATTTCTTATGTTTCCATGATATCATGATTGTATTTTATTTATTTTATTCCTAAATTTTATTACATATATGCCTTTTAGATTGTGATATCATGTTATTACTTCAATCACATGTTATGTTTCGTTATCATGTTTATTCTCTTACTTTCCATTCTAGATAACATGTTTATTTCATGTATTCAATTGTATATATCATTTATTTTTTGGAGGTCTAATGGATTTTTGATCTCACTAAGGAAATTAAAAAATTGTGGTTGACATGTTTTAGTTTTCTTTGATGTATCATGATCTTATAGTTCCAAATACATTAGGCCCCATGATAATTGGGTTTAAATTAATTGATTGGTATATTGAAAATAATTTCATAACATGTGTAATTGAAATGGGTCTCTATATTTGGTATTAAAGAAAAGGTTAGTTAACCTTTGGAAAATAGGATGAGAAAACATTATTGAGGACTGTGGGGATTTTATAAGGTCCCACACATTTCATAAATAGATATTACTTCTTAATAGATAAATATTTTTTACATAAATATTTGATCCATGCCATAAATGTTTCACTCCAATATATTTGAAAACGTAGAAACCGAAAAAATGGGATCATATCTACATCCTATGTGTAACACCCCATATTTCAACTTAGTATCCCTTTAATTAATCTTTTTATATATATAACGTGTTTCGATGAATTTTTGAGGGTTATGAATTCTTTTGGTGTAACACCCCAAGCTTCAATGGTACACTTCTCTTTGAAAAATAACATATCCTGCGTTGTATGCAACTTTGAGTTATACCATGCCATGACCAATCAAAATAACTATTATGAATAGAAATACCAAATCATTTAAATTTAATTAATTTTATTTTTCAAAATGGTGGTCATTTTTTGATTCGTAATATCAAAATTTTCTTATGGTGATTTTTTAGAATTTTTCTAAAAACATTCAATTTTTTAAAAATAGTGATAAACTCTACGTTATTGTTTTAATCCTATGTCATATTTAAACAATTATTTATTTTATTTAATATATTTTAGGTCAAAATAGTTAAACAATACCTATACATGTTCAATTCAATTCATTGGAGTCATTTTAAAAGAAAATTAGATGTATAAAATTTTATTGAACATTTTAACTTCTTTTACCCATCTTCTAGGAACATTTTCAAATTTGCATAAAATTTAATTTTACATATTCTGTGAATTGAGTTTCAAAAATTCAAGAGAGACGGTTGACATCAGTAAGAAAAATTTTGTTTAATAAAATGATAATATATTTTTTTGGTAAATAGTAACTTTTGAATTTTATTTACCACGGTTAAAAGTAAATAGGATAATTAAAGGTAAAAATGATATTATAATTACCCAAAAACATATCCTAATTATATTGCTTAAGTGTATTTTGATCAAAAACATCCTTAGGAATAAAATCAAATTGGTAGTCTTGGCACAAGGCCTTGACTATGTGGTAATGATATCTGGAATTATGCATTCCATCGTTATGAAATTAGATATTAATATTACATGATATTATTCAACAAGTAGAATATCCATGTGAATAATAAAATGGAATTATCTGATTTATCTCTGCCATATTATGCTGATTATTATTATTTAAAAGGCTTGTGCTTTATTATTATAAATTTCCTTAAATTTTTATGCTTATTTATTATAGTATCACTTATATTGTTATTCTTATTAACCATCTAATCTTACCCATTTTTGATGTTTTATTTTTCCCATTATGTGAAGAAGTATCTTACAAATAACATACAAGAATATGCTAAGTGATATAATAGTGTTCAAAGGGGACACAATGTTGTTTTTTTATTTCATGATGTAATGTAAAACATATATATGTATATAATACGTCCAAAGATACTCAACTGATCAGTCATTTGAGAAATGATTCCTTGTATCATCCCAATATTATATAATAATGAACCGAATTTAGGTAACTGGGGTCGAGGCATTATAGTTGGTATCATAGGATTTCTAGTACAAAACATGTAAATTAGATTTAGAAAAACATTGATTAGAAAACATTACCCAAATATAGACTTTGGGTATTAGTATATAATAACTCCATATAATTTTGGTAATGTACAGTTTTCTTGAATATTCCAATAAATACATCCCATTATGGATACGAGAAGTCATATGTGGCTTCAGACCAGATGTACCATGGACTGAAAACTCTGACAAGGAGTTTCGGGCTTGACTCGGGGTATCCTTGTACAAGACAACGAGAATTTATTCACTCTTGGTTATGACAATCCTAGGGTATATTCTTAGGATAATTCACATTTTCATTACAAACCATAATGAATGATTTATCTATAAATACCTCCTCAAAGAAATCATTTTTTCTGTTATGGATTATTTGCATAAACAGGTTCAATTTATGTTAGGTATTTTACTAGTTTGGAATTATTTATTGGGATTAATAAACTAATCCAGTGTATGCCATTGTTTAAAAATATAGCCTAGTTGATGGAATGGAAACCCTATAAATACACATAATCCATATATGGATTTACCACCTACTCAGGATAATTATAGTGGAGTGGGTAATGCAACCGGTGCTGAAAACCTTATAACAATACTAGGACAGCTCACTCAGGTTATGAATAATAACCTTACCCAAATGAAGCACCCAGATCCACAATGAGGAGGATCAATGTTAGGCCTTTTTATGAGAAAAAAACCACAAACATTCAATGGGACTACAAATCCCTTTCTAACTGAGAAATGGACAAGTTTCATAGATAAAATATTTCATTCATTTGGGAGTAGCAGAAGAGAAAAAGTTTTCATGGTAGTTTATCACCTCACGGGAGATGTATATTAGTGTTGGTCATTTATTCAAAAAACACAGGAGAATGAAAAAGTGTCAAATAAGGAATAGAAGGAGTTTAAAGAGATTTTCATAAAAAAAATATTCTTTGTGACCATCAAGTGGATATGGAAGGACAATTTTTGAGTATGAGGAAAAAGGATGATTAGAATGTCACAAATTAAGAGGATAACTTTACAAGGTTATCAAGTCATGAAACATATTATATAAATTACCCAATGAGTAATATTGATCGTTTATTTGATGGGTTAAAACCATTTCTCCATTGATCATTAGTCTAACAATCGTTCTCATCGAATGAAGATATTTTCTCTTGTGCTATCAAGAAAATAAATGAATTCTATGAGTCTTACTACTTTAAAGAAAATCAAGAGAAGAATAGATCTTTTGATAACTCTAGAAATTAGAATAAGTGGAAGAATGGAAAATTTGAATTTCTATCCATCAAAAAATGTGATAAGTAACACCTCAGTACTAGTTTGAAAGGAATAAGAGTCTGTTAAAGTGTGGTGAAAATTGTCACCAAACTCGTGATTACTAGGTATGGAAAGAGGTAATCAATCTTGAATGGTATAATTGATGATAAATGGGGCATTATGAAAATTAATGTCCTAAATTCCATGCAAACTACCTCATAAAAGCCCAAGGGAGAAAGTCCAATATTATGTGATCACTACTTTTGTGGATTAAGCACAAAATGAAATAGTGACAGGTAATTTAATGGTTTCCTCATATTTATCCAATTCTTAATATTACTATATATCTCCCATTGTTTCATATCTTTATAGTTTGATAACAATTTTAGATATTTCTAATTTGATTTAACAATAGAGTTGTCAGTCAAAACTTTTAAGGGAAGTGTCATTACAACAATGTTTTGTCAATCAGTTCTCATTAGTGATTATAAACATGATTTATATTCTGATCTTATCATCATTATGATGATTGAATTAGATATAATCATCGGTACATACTGGCTTTCAGACCATGATTTGAAAATTATTTGTAAGAAGAAGGAGGATAAAATTTTTGATGATGATAAAGAGAACCATATCTTTAGAGAAAAAATGTTAACATCTACTTATAATATAGATCCACCCCTAGTAGCTCAACTAAATTCAATTATGGTGGAGTAAGTGAGTGAAATAACGACGGGTGAGAAATTTAATGTTCAAATAGAATATGTACCTATTGTGAAAAAATAGGATTATGTGTTTCTAGAGAGTTTACACGAATATCCTATAGAAGAAGAAAATTGAGTTTTCCAAGGACTTAATTATTGGTTCAAGGCCCATATCGAAGAACCCTTATAGAATAGCCACTACGGAATTCATAGAAAAAAATAAATAAATAGAAGAATTTAGTAATAAATGATTTATTTTACCTATTTTTTCTTTATGGGTAGTCCTTTTTTTTGTTAAGAATATTGATGAATCTATGAAGTTATTCATTGAATACCGGGAGATCAAAGCTATAAAAAATGAACATGTATCCCCTACCTCACATTGATTGTTTATTCAATCAACTTAATGGAGGTAAATATTTTTAAATGGTTGAGCTTTGATATGGAAATCATCCATTTCCTATGAAGAAAGAAGACATTATGAAGATAGCATTTTGTACTCGGTATGGGCATTACGAGTTTATAGTAATCCATTATGGACTTATTAAAGAACCCTATGTCATCATGTAACTAATGAATATAGTTTCTAAGGAATATATTGATGACATTTTAGTAGTATTTATTGATGATATCATGGTTTGACCCAAAATCAATGAAGATCATAAAAACTACTTTCGCATTATTCTAAAGACTCTCATAAAAAATGAATTATATGGGAGGTTTATCAAGTGTGAATTTTGGCTTTAGGAGATCTCTCCTCTTGGACATATTGTCTCTAAAGATGAAATTTCTATTGATCCTTCTAAGACAATAACAATACATTAATGTCCAACACTGATGATTATAACTGAGGTATGATGTTTTATTGATTTAGTAGGTTATTATCAGTGTTTCATCAATAATTGTTTCTTTATTTGGTAACCCATTAACTATGATCACACAGAAATGGGTTAAATTTGTTTGAATAAAATAGTGTGAAAAATGTTATGAAGAACTGAAGAGATGATTAGTTGATGCTCTTATCTTAAATCTACCATCAGGGAATAATGGTTTTGTTATTTATAGTGATGATACAAATAAAGGACATCATTGTGAACTTATGCAAATTGATAGTGTTTTTTCATATCCATCACGATAACTAAAAATTCATGAAAAATACTTTCCCACACATGATCTTGAGTTAGCAGTTATAATCATTGCTTTGAAGATATGGAGACACAATTTCACTGGTGAAAAATGTGAGATATATACTGATCAAAAGTGTTTGAAGTATATTTTGTCACATAATTAAATCAACATCTGTCAAGTATGATGGCATGAACTACTCAAGGATTATAATTCCACTATACACTACCACCCATGGAAGGAAAATAAGGTGGCAGATTCTTTGAGCAGTATGGATCAAGGAGTTTTGACCATGATGAGAGTTAAAATAGATCCTATGTTCAGAGATCTAGTAAAGATAGATATGGGAACAATCATGGAAGGTGAAACAACAATACATTTTCAAATGGTTTCCAAACAAATTTTACTAGAAATGATAAAAAGTTCTCAGACTTTTGATGAATATCTACAAAAAAAATTATAGCTGTGAATGAAGGGATATTGATTAAATTTGTATATGAAGATAGAATTTTGAAATTTGGGAGGAGGCTTTGTGTTCCAGATATACCTGATCTAAAGAAGGAATTTTTGGATAATTCTCATATCTCTAATTTTTCTATACACCATTGTAGCACAACGATGTATAGTGACTTGACGAAACATTTTTTCTGCAACAACATGAAGAGGGAGATTGCTGATTATGTGTCAAGATATATGGTTTGTCAATAGGTTAAGGCTAGAAGACAACATCTTGGAAAATTCATGAAAATTATTCCCATACCTGAGTGGAAATTGGATGATATTATGAATAACTTTGTCGTGGGGCTGCTAAAGACACCTTGAAGGAATGATGCAATATGGGACATTATTGATCTTCTTACCAAGTCATCACAATTTCTTACTATAAGAGAAGAATTACCACTTGAACATTTAGAAAGACTATATATTAATTATTTTTTAATGCATAATGGATTACCCATATCTATTGTTTCTGATCATGATCGCCATTTTACATTAAGATTTTGGAAATGTCTTAAGAAGGCCCAAGATACTGAACTTTGTTTGAGAACTTCCCACCATCCTCAAGTAGATGGGAAATCATAACAGACTACTCAAAACATATAAGACATGTTGAGATCATTATCACTAGACATTCATGGTATATGGGATCAATATTTTCCTCTAATAGAATTTTCCTATAATAATATATTCTATTCAAGTGTTCAAATAGAATCATATGAAGTGTTATTTGGAATGAGGTGTCACACAACATATTTTTAGGATGATGTTGGTGAAATAAAATATGTAGGCCCAAAAAATATTTAGGAAAAAATGTAAAATATGAAATTTATCCAAACTGACATCAAAGCGGCTCAAAGTAGGAAAAAGATCTTGATGATAACTAAAAGAATGATTTTGAATTTCAAGTAAGAGATTATGTTTTCTAGAAGGTATCTCCATTTGAGGGTCTAATATCATTTTGTACAAAGAGAAAATTATGTCCCAGGTACATCGTACCATTCAAAATTCTAGAACAATGTAACACCCCAACCCCAATTACCCAGAGTCAGTGCATTATTTTAATACATTGGAATGATTACAAGGAATCATGCCCCGGAGGACTAATCGGTTTAGCAGTCTTCGAAAATAGATTATATACATGAAGGTTACATTACACTTTATAACATACAAAACAACATAGATAATCCTTTATGAACACCGTTATTCCCTTGGTTTAACCCTCTATATCAATCACAATACACTTCGTGGAGTCCTGGGAAAATAAAACATAGAAATGTGTGATCTCAAACGCTCAGTAAGGTTAAGAAATATGGTAGAAACATTCCAAAATAAGCATAAACATTTAAGGAAATGTATAAAACTAAATCAAAAACCTTTTAAACATGAACTTCATCATAAAATAGATGAAATAAAAATTAATAATTCCATTTACTTATTCACATGGATATTCTACTAATCGAATAATCACATTTAATATCAATAACCACTTTTATAACTATGGAATGAATAATGATACACTATTATAACCACATAGACAAGGCCTCGTGGAAAGACTACAAATAAGATTTTTTCAAACCCTCATGCCAAGAAACTATTTTGTCTCATAAGACCTACCGATTAATCGAGGAGCTATAGTGGGCTCTACTCCTCACTTACTAAGTCCAATGCATTCTTCATATGAAAAGTTCTAATCATACATAAACATTCGTATTAAAACAAGAATACGAAACGTCAATACATTACCCATAAACAATGAATGGTATCAAAATAACACATCCACAGTCAAACATATCACAAAACCATCAACACAATGTGGAAGATTTGTATCATCATAAATCAACTTCAAAACAAGTTTAAAATAAATTAAAGTATTTTTGACTTTGATGAAAATGATTTGTAAAACTCTTTTAGAGAAATACCCTTTTTTAATGAAAACATATAAAATTAACAAAATTTGGAAAAGACGTCATTTAAATACATTTTTGAATCAAAGATTCCCATACCACTTTGAAACTTTTGAAAGGAATTAACATTTTAAAAACATTCATGTCAATATAAATAAATCCTTAAAAACCATTTTGAAGACATGGATATTAATGAGAACGAATTAGATGAATAAATATTTAAAACATTTGAAACAATGTTATAGTAAAAATTACCTTAAAATAATCCCTTTGAAAAATCTTTCATAAAACATGGACATGGATAATAAATATGTCCTAGTAGATACTTACGTAAAAACAACCTTCGATAATAAAGAGATTGTGAAATTAACCATTATTAATTTGGTAACATACGAAACATACACACCATGATAGTGGTATCATACAATGAATATGTAAATACACATAAATTAATGTCTATTACAGAAATAATACAATTACAGGAAAAACATACACCACACAAAAGGTAACAGTGGCAATATGGCATGAATCTCACGGGAATAAGGAGTGAGATGAAAACCCCGTACCTTGCACTTTCATTTAGTCGAGGGTACGTTTAGCTTCCTATATGAAGACTATAGTATGTTATTAAATTATACAAGAACCATATTAATATTTATGAAATCATAAATTATTCATTTATGACTTTATAATACCAATTTAATAATAATTGCCATGTTATATTAATATTTCTGGTAATAATCGATTTCTTTATCGTACGTGTTTTAACATGTTACTCTTGATTATATTACATAGATCATGATTTGAAAAATTCCATAATATAAAACATGATTAATTTTTCTTATATATTAAGAATATAAAAATTTATAATAGACGTATATATTAAATGGAAAACACCATTTATGGAGACGGTAGTCCGTATGTACGCATAAACGTTGTTTCCATTTTCATATTGTATTGAACAGAATTAAGTGAATAAGATATATGTAAGTAAATAAATAATTATATATATAAATATATCCATCTACATTAGCATTATTATTTCATATATTACATACTTATTATTAATATATATTTTTTATAATCGTCGATGAATGGTGAACTTGGAAATGAATCCCATCGTGTCATGGAGACGGTAATCCGTACGTATGCACGAGCGATAATATCATTCTTTTGATATTAATATAATATATAATTGGATGTATTATAATATATAAAGAATAATTATCATGTTATATTTATTATTTATATCAAATACACATCATTATTATAACCATCCAAATAATAATGTATTGATTAACAATTACACCACGACGTGGAGACGGTAAGCCGTACGTATGCATGTATGGTGACATGTTATTAAAAGGGTGGATAGAATAATAAATATGGTTGTACCATAATTATAATAACGTCACACTATATAGAATATACTGGAGTTATTATTTTACAATGTAAACAACAATGAAAAAGGAAATGGAAGAAGAAAAGAACTTTAAATAGGGTGGTGAAATCATTGCCTCCTCTTCGGGTTCTTCCTTTTTATTTGATCAAAAGGGCATCTTATGTTTGATTTATGATCAAACTAAGGCCTCTAGGTTGAAGTTAGGATAGTTGAGAGGGTATTTAGTCAGGGTTTGGCCGTGCCAAATGGCATAGAAGTTGTTAATTAGAGAGAAAGGGGAGTTCCCTTTTATAAGAGGGGTGAGGGGAACCTTAGGAAAGACTTAAAATATTATTTTATAATAAATTCGTATTAGGTTTATAATGGCTCCAAAGATGATTAATTAAAGTATAAGGTGGTTATAGGTCGAAATAAGATCAACCAATAGGCTTTAGACAAGTTTATGTTACCATTTTAACCTTATCATTTAGATTTTACTCTAAGTTAAATAATTTAACTTTTATCATGTCTTCTTGTATTCTTACACTATATGGTTAATAAACATACTATATACTGCCAATCGAACCCCAATTGCTTAATTAATGTCATATATATTATTATATTAATCTTTTGACCAAACTTTAGTTTTTTTGGACCATTATATCAGTTAATAATATAATATTTGTTTTGAAACGTATTTTATGTCAATTTTGACACTATTTGGTATTTGTTTTTTGATAAACTAATAACAACATGATTACTTAAAAGAATAAGTTTAATCAATCCTAACAGGTCATAATCATTTATAAAATTTGGGGATTTCATAAAAACTTTGAAATTATATTTATTTTAATATTTATAATACAATTTATTTGATTCTTTAATAAAGTAATTATTGCATCGTCATTATGTCATAAATAAATTTATTTATATAATGTCGAAAATTTATAAATAAAATACCATGTAGTGGGAAATATTTTTATCTTTCTAATTAATATTTATAATCTAATTTATCTTATACAAAACCCTATATTAAAATGTTTTAGTTATTAAACATTGATTTTAACTCTTTTAACTCTTCTTTGAATTAAATAATAATAAATGTCCTAATCTGATCCAAGTGGACCTAAATGATAATATTTTATACATAAGGATGTTTTTGGTCGAGATAAACTTTCCCAATAGAATTATGACATGTGTGAGGGTAATATTAATATCATTTTTACCCTTAATTACCATAGTTACTTTTAAACGTGGTAAATAAAAGTAAAAAAGTTACTATTCAAAAAAAATTATTTTCATCTCATTGAACCACATTTTACTCCTTGATATTAACCATGTCACTAGGATTTTATAAATTCAGCTCACAAAAGCAGTAAAATTATGTTTTATGTGAATTTGAAAATGCTCCTAGGAGATGGGTAAAGGACGGTGAAAAGTTCAATAAAAATTTTATATATCTAAAATTATTATAAACCGACTCCAATGAATTAAATTTAACTTATATAGGTATTATGTATCTATTTTGACATCAAATTATTTAAATAAAATAAATAATTATTTAAATAAAATTTCAGTTTTAAACTATAACTCTGTGTTGTTCACTATTCATCAAAAATTAAAAGTTTTCAGAAAAATACCAAAAATTTACCCTAAGCTAATTTTTATATTCCAAATTCAATAATAAAGTCTATTTTAACAAATTAAAAACATTTAAGTTGCATTTATTAATTTAAAATTAATTCCTACTATCAAAACAAAATGCGTATTTTTAAGAAAAAATAACTATCAAAAGATTGACACCTGTTTATGTCCGGTTTAAATGTGAAATTATGTCCATTGACCAATATCGGATTAAATGGTAAAAATATATTATAAATATAATTTAAAACAACTCAAATTAAAAATTTATCACTATTAATTATTTCGATTAAAAAAGTAGTTTTTAATTAAAATTTAGTAATTTTCACTATTCATCAAAATATGAAAGTTATCATAAAAGTGCCTAAAATTCACCCTATGTTAATTTAGAAATTCATAATCCAAAAATGAAGCCCATTTTGAATGATAAAATGTCTAAAATTTTAAAAAGTGTGTATTACTATTCACAACGGCTAGTTTGATTGGTTGTGGTGTGTGATAGAACTCGAAGTTGCGTACAACACATGCTATTTTATTATTCCAAGAGAAGCATACCATGGAATATTGGGGTGTTACATTCTCCACCATTTCAATTAATTGTGGCCTCGCAATTTCTGCTCGGTATTGGAAACTTGGGTTTGACGTTTCAAAATATCTTAGTTGAAATCTCACATTGAAAAATGAATTAATGAGGCCTCTATTTAAAGTAAAGAGTGGTAAGTATGAAGGATACGGAAAATAACACATACTAGGGTCCCATGTCGGAAAATATGGATATGGGAGAGAAATCTAACCATCAATATCTGATGGAGAGTGGTAGAGAACATGGCTATAAAAAGTCCAACAATCCCAAAGCCATAAATTTGTGATGATCTAAGGTACCATTTAGGACAACATCTTTGTTCTAAGTTCCTTTTCTTAATTTTGAGGAATTTATATCCGAGATTGGATAAGATCATAAGGAGATATACTTACATTATAATTAGATTTTTATCAATTAATAAATTTTTACCACCAACTCATCTTTCACCCCAAAACATAATACAACTCAAAAATACTCTATTTATCATAATCGTATAGTGTTACAAATATAATGAATAAATAATTCACATATCAGACCCATTAAAAAAGAAACTACATTATTCAATCCAGGGACTTCATGTAGTCTAGTGGTAGGTGATAAATCCCAATCAAACTGTGGTTGTGGGTTTGTTTCCCGCAGCTTTTTCCGACGTGACGGGTTGTCACACAGTCTGCGTGTTGTCCTTTTATAAAAACCCAAAAATAACCTTTCAAACATAATCCATTCCATCCATTAGACTTATGAAAAATAATACTATCCAAACTCACTGTCCAAAATTTATAAGGAAGTTAAACACAATGAAGATCATGTTTTCCATGTAATAACATGTGAACACCTTCATCATGTATTATTTTAAAACACGGTAACATCCTAAATTACCATAAAACCTTATTTATTACATTCATGCTCCCTTATTATTTATAGAATACTAGATATAATCCTTCTATAAATAATTTTCTAATCTCCAACGATGAAAATTCATTAATCAGTTTCACGTTATTCAAGAATATTTAATATAATATACCCAAATCAACCATATCTTCTTCCCAAATCAGTACCTCAATATTAGGACCATATTATGGTTTATCTTTCCTTCAACCATGTAATTTCCAAAAAATTTAACTCATTATAGAGTCACGTTTTTTAGTACCATAAAATCTCAAATCCTCAATGAAATAGTACTGTAGTACAATCCATATTTATTTCCAGAACATCATTGATACAACACTTAAATTAAATTATTCCAAAATAACAACATAAGAACACTAGTCATTCCTATTCATTTGTGATAGTATCAAAACTTGATTATTATCCAATAGAATCATTTGCGGCATAGTCTGATGACTGGGACATTGGATCGCATAGTGTCCAAACTCCTTGCAGATGAACCATTGTACATTTGAAACATTTTTCTTGCCCTTGCAGTCACGTACTTAGTGTTCTTTTTCTCCACACTGATAACATACTCCCATTCCCTTCAATAATTTTCCAAGGTGATTATTTCCACAGTTATCACATATGGGAAAAACATTCTTTACCTTATTCCCTTTATCTGTCATTTTCTTTACCATCATTTCCTTCTCTGGATTCCCATCAAAGCCATAGGACTCCGAGAATTCTTTACTTATCTTTTCAATAGATGATACTATTTCTTCATATGATTATAATACGAGGGAGACTATTTCCCTTATAAATTATGGCTTAATACCATGAAATATATCATCTTTCTTACTCTTTGGATCATGCGTATTGCTGGAGTTCTCATTCCTACTACTGGGCGCCATTTCTAAACAATGACTTACACTAGATTAGTTTATGAATAGTAATACCTAATCCCGAACATTTAGAACACTTAACACAAATTAAAAGTTTTATGGGTATAATTAATAATCATAAAAATGTTTTCTTTGAGTAATTATACAATCATAATCCCTTCATAATGGTTTGTAAAGAAAATGAGAATTATCCTATGCATATCCCTCGGGAGTGTCGTAACCAAAAGTGCAGCAAGGCCCGTTGTCATGCACCAGTTCCCATTCGAGTCTAGCTCAAAGCGTTGTTTTTGGGTTTTACCCCTAGGTACATATATTCCAGAGCGGCCTCTACCTACTCATATATAGACAGGGATGAATTTCTTGGAAAACTCACAAAATATCTACAATACCAAAATTCGAGGAAGTTCTTCTATACTAATCCTCAAAGTCTATCTTAGGGTGATGTGCACTAATCATGGTTTATCTAAATATAGTTTCCAATGTTATTTATATACTTCCACTGATACCAACTGGAACTCCCCAAAACCAGTTACCATGGGTCGGTGCATTATTTTTATACATTGGCATTATTACAAGGAATCAATTCCCGAAGGACTGATCAGTTTAGCAGCCTTGGAAAATAGATTACATACATGAATGTTACATTACACTTTATAACATAAAAAACAAAAATAATTCTTTATGAACACCATTATTACTTTGGCTTAACCCAGCATATCAATCATAATACACATCCTGGAATCCTGGGAAGATAAAACATAGAAAGGTGTGAGATCAATCGCTCAGTAAGGGTAAGTAATACAGTGGAAACATTCAAAAATAAGCATAAACATTTAAGGAAATGTTTAAAACAAAAAAAAATAATTTTAAACTTGATCTTCAGCATAATATGGTAGAAATAAAATGATATAATTCCATTTTCTTATTCACATGGATATTCTACTAATCGAATAATCTCAGGAAATATCAATAACAACTTTCATAACGATGGAATGCATAATGCCAGACTATCATAACCACGTAGCCAAGGCCTCGTGCCAAGACTACAAATAAGATTTTTCCAAGGTCTCGTTCCAAGCCACTAGTTTGTCTCATGAGACCTACCGATGTATCGAGGAGCTATAGAGGGCTCCACCCATCACATAATAAGTCCAATGAATTCCTCATATGAAATGGTCTAAACATAACATAAACATTCATATTAAAACTATCATATGAAATGTCAATACTTTACCCATAAACCATGAATGGTATAAAAATAACACATCCACAGTCAAACGTATCACAAAACATTCAACACAATATGGAAGATTTGTATCATGATAAATGAGCTTCAAAACAAGTTTAAAACCCATTAAAGGATTTTTGACGTTGATGAAAATGATTTTTAAAACTCTTTGAGAGAAATAACCCTTATTCATGAAAACATTTAAATGTCACACAATTTGGAAAATAATTCATTTAAAGACATTTTTGAATCAAAGTGTCACATAACACTTTGAAACTTTTGAATGGAATTATCATTTTAAAAACATTCATGTCCATATAAATAAATCCTTAAAACCCATTTTGAAGACATGGAATTTAATGCGAAAGATTTAGGAGAATAAATATTTAAAAAAATTGAAATGATATTTTAGTAAAAATTCTCTTAAAATAATCCCTTTGAAAACTCTTTCATAAAACATGGACATGGATAATAAATGTGTCTCAGTATATACTTACGTAAAAACAACCTCGGATAATAAAGAGATTTTGAAATTAACCCTTACCAATTTGGTAACTTCAAAAACATACACCCCATGAAAGAGGTACCATACAATGAATATGTAAATACACATAAATTAATGTGTATTAAATAAATAATACAATTATGGGAAGTACATACACCACACAAAAGGTAATAGTGGCAATATGGCATGAATCTCATGGGAATGTTGAGTGAGATAAAAACCCCTTACCTTGCACTTTCCTTTAGTCGGGGGTACGTTTAGTTTCTTGTATGAAGACTATAGTATGTTATTAAATTATAACAGAACCATATTAATATTTATGATATCATAAATTATTCATTTATGACTTTATACTACCCATTTAATAATAATTTCCATGTTATATTAATTTTTCGGTTAATAATCGCTTTGTTTATCGTACGTGTTTTAACTTGTTACTCATGATTGTATTACTTAGATCATGATTTAAATACTTACATAATATAAAAAATTATTTATTTATCATATATATTTAGAATATAAAAATATATAATAGATGTATATATTAAATGGAAAACATCGTTTATGGAGATGGTAGTCCGTACGAAAGCATAAACGTTGTTTCCGTTTTCATATAGTAATGAACAGAAGTAAGTGAATAAGATATAAGTAAGTACAGAAATACTTATATATATAATTATATATATCTACAGTAGAATTATTATGTCATATATTACATACTTATTAGTAATATATATTTTTTATAATCGTTGATGAATGGTGAACATGGAAATGAATCTCATCGTGTCATGGAGACGGTAATCCGTACGTACGCACGAGTGAATATATAATTATTTTGATACTAATATAATATATAATTGCATGTTATAAAATATATACAGAATCCTTATCATTTGATATTTATTATTTATATCAAATACATATCATCCATCCAAATAATAATGTATTGAATAACAATTACACCATGACGTGGAGACGGTAAGCCGTACGTACGCACGTATGGTGGCATGTCATTAAAAGGGTGGATAGAATAACTAATTTGGTTTTACCACAATTATAATAATATCATAGTGTATAGAATATACTGGATTTATTATTTTATAATGGAAACAACAAAGAAAAAGGATGTGGAAGAAGAAAGGAACTTGAAAGAGGGTGGTGAAATCATTACCTCTTCTTCGGGTTCTTCCTTTTGTTTTGATCAAAAGGTCTCCTTAGGTTAGATTTTTGATAAAACTAAGGAATATAGGTTGAAGGGAGGATAATTTAAAGGGTATTTGGGCAGGGTTTGGGTGAGCCAAATGGATTAGAATATGTGAATTGGAGAGAAGGGGGAGTTCCCTTTTTTAAGAGGGGTGAGGGGCACCTTAGGAAAAACTTAAAATATTATTTTATAATAAATTAATATTCGGTTTCTAATGGCTCTAAAGTTTATTATATATGGTATAAGGTGGTTATAGGTTTAAAAAAACTAAACTAATAGGCTTTAGACAAGTTTAGGTTACCATTTTAACCTTATCATTTATATTTAACTCTATGTTAAATAATTTATCTTTTACCGTGTCTTCTTGTATACTTACACTATATGGTTAATAACCTTACTATATACTTCCAATAGAACCCCAATTGGTTCATTAATGTCATATATATTATTATATATGTATTTTTTCCTAAAATTAGATTTTTATGACCATTATATCAATTAATAATATAATATTTTTAAAAAAACTATTTAATGTCAATTTTGACACTATTTGGTATTTGTTTTTTGTTAAAATAATAACAACATTATTACTTAATAAAATAAATTGAATCAATCCTAACATGTCATATTCACCTATAAAATACGTTGATGTCATAAAAACATTGAAATTTTTTTTTTTTAATATTTATAATACCATTTATTTCATTCTTTCATGAATAAGGTAATTACTGCATCATCATTGTATCATAAATAAATTTCTATATATAATATATAAAAATTATAAATAAAATAACATGATGTGTGAAATACATTTAGATTTATAATTAATATTTATAATCTAATTTATATTAATGAAAAACCCTATATTAAAATGTTTTAGTTATTAAACATTGATTTTAACTCTTTTAACTCTTCTTTAAATTAAATAATAATAAATGTCCTAATCTAATACAAGTAGACTTAAATGATAATATTTTATTCCTAAGGTTGTTTTTGGCCAAGATAAACTTTTACAATAGACTTAGGACATGTGTGATGGTAATATTAATATCATTTTTACACTTAATTACCCTATTTACTTTTAATCGTGGAAAATAAATGTAAAAAGATACTATTCACGCAAAATTATTTTCATCTCATTGAACCAAATTTTACTCCTTGATATTAATGATTTCTCTTTTATTTTCTAAATTCAGCTCATAGAAGTGGTAAAATTATGTTTTATGTGAATTTGCAAAAGTTCCTAGGAGGTGGGTAAAAGACAGTAAAAAGTTCAATAAAATTTTTATATATCTAAAATTATTACAAACCGACTCCAATGAATTTAATTGAACATATATAGGTATTTTGTATATATTTCGACATAAAATTATTTAAATAAAATAATTAATTATTTAAATAAAAATTTGGTTTTAAACTATAACTCTGTGTTTTTCACTATTAATCAAAAATTAAAAGTTTTCAAAAAAATACCAAAAATTTACCCTAAGCTAATTTTGATATTACTAATTCAATAATGAAGTCTATTTTACCAGATTCAAAGCATAGAAGTTTCATTTATTAATTTAATATTAATTCCCACTTTCAAAACAAAATGTGTGTTTTTAAGAAACAATAACTATCAAAATATTGACACTTATTTATGTCTGGTTTAAATGTGAAATTATGTCCAATGACCAACATTTGATAAAATGGTAAAAATATATTAAAATATAATTTAAAACAACTCAAATTCATAATTTATCACTATATATTATTTCAATATAAATTTTTTTTAATTAAAATTTAGAAATTTTTGCTATTCATCAAAACATGAAAGTTATCAGAAAAGAACCAATAATTCGACATAAGCTAAATTCGATATTCCGAATCAGAAAATTAAGTCCATTTTGAATGATAAAATGTATAAAATTTAAAAAAGTGGGTGTTACTATTCATAAAGGCTTGTTTGATTGGTTGTGGTGTGTGTTAGAACTCGAAGTTGTGTAAAACAAATGCTACAGTATTATTCCAAGAGAAGCGTACTGTGGAATCATGGGGTGTTACAAACAAATTTTAGTGGTAGATTCCATTTGAAAATTCTACCAATTCTCTCTAAAGATCATGATGTGTTCCATGTATCACTTTTGATAAAATACATGCCCAACCCAATGCATGTAATCACCTATGAATAAATATAACTAGAACCACATCTTTATTATTATGAAGATACCATCACGATTCTTGATACCAATGATCATGTTTTGAGAAATTGGACCACTCGTCTGGTAATATTTCTATGCAGAAACAATAAGATTGAAGATGCAACATGGGAACCTAATGAACTTCTATGGACGAACCTCACAAATCTTTTTATGAAGTAAAATTCTAGAAATTTTGAGGATGAAATTATTTGATGAAGGTAAGAATTTAACAACATAAGCTTCAACTGTACACTTTTCTTTGAATAAAACAATATCATGAGATGTACACAACTTTGAGTATTTGCACAGAACGACCAATCAAACTATCCATTTTAAATAATAATACACACATTTTGAAATTTTATAAATTTTATATTTCAAAATGGACTTCATTTTGTGATTTGGAATATCAAAATTAGCTTTGAGATATTTTTTGGTATTAATCTGAAAACATTCAATTTTTCAATGTATAGTAAAAATCAATGTGTTATTGTTTAAAACCTATTATTTATTTCAATAATTATTTATTTTATTTAAATTTATTTTAGGTAAAATTAGATATATAATACTTATATAAGTTCAATGTAATTCATTATAGTCATTTTATACAAAAATTAAATGTATGAAATTTTATTGATCATTTTAACGTCTTTTACCCACTTTTTAACAACATTTGTAAATTTTCATAAAATGTAATTTTGCATATTTTGTGGAAGAAATTTCAAAAATCCAAGAGACATGGTTTACATTATTATGTAAAAAGTTTTTTAATAAGATTAAAATAATTTTTGGTGAATAATGTCTTTTGAATTTTATTTACCATAGTTAAAACTAAATATTTTAATCAATGTTAAAAATGACTGTATAATTACCCTAACCCATGTCCTAATTCTATTGGATAATTTAATTTAGCCAAAAATAAACCTTAGAAAAAAAAATTATCCTCTTTGAGCCTCTTTTATTATATTAGGGCATTTATTAGTAATTAATTTATTTAAGAATAAAATGTGTTAAATTAAAATTTTAATAACTAAAATATTTTTAATATAGGGTTATACATAAGATAAATTAGACTATAAATATTAATTATAAAGATAAAAATAGTTCCTACCGAGGTGAATTTTATTTATAAATTTTAGACTTTATATAATTAAACTTATTTATGACACAATGATGATGCATGAATTGTCTTATTAATGAATGTTTAAAATATTTGATATTATAAACACCCAAATAAATCTAAATTGAGAATTTTGATACATTAAAATAAATTTAATGGTTAAAGTTACATGTTATGGTTGAATAAATATTTTTTTATGTGAAAATGTTTTTATGACTTTCAAAAAAACCAAATCCCAAATAATGACAAAATTGACACAAATGAGTTTAAAAAAAATACTATATTATTAAATTATATAATATTCCAAAAATCTATGGTTCGACCAAAGGTCTTATATAAGGATTTATATTTCAATAATGAACCACTTGGGGTTATTTTGGATTTTTATAGTATATTTATTAACTATTTATTATAATAATACAAGAATACATGGTAAAAGTTTAACTATTTAACTAATAGTTAAATCTAAAATATAATGTTAATATGGTGACCTAAACCTGTATAAAACCTATTGGTTGAGATTTTGTTGACCCATCCCATCCATACCATCGAAATTAATTATTTTTGAGCCATTATAAACCAAAAATAAACTTATAATAAAATAATATTTCACTCTTTTCCTAAAGTGTCCATCACCTCTATTATAATAGGGTGTTTCCCCTTCTCTCAAACTCACACATCTAAATCCATTTTTATTTTCCAACCCAACTAAAATGTCCTCCCAAATACCCTCACTAAAAGATAGAGGCCTTAATTTTATCAGTATCCAACATAAAGATCCTCTTTGATCAAATCAAAAGGAAGCACATGAATAAAATGTAATAATTTTGTCACCTCTTTCAATGTTCTTTTTTATTCCACTTCCTATTTTTTTTGTTTTTCCCATACCAAAATAATATATCCAGTAGATTATAATTACTATTATTTTATTATAAATATGGTACAACCATATTCTTTATTCATTCCATCCTATGAATGACAAATTAACCATAAGTGTGTGTGTATGGATTACCATGTCCATGTCGTGGAGTAGTTTGTTATTCAACACATCATTCTTTGGATGGGTTTAATAATCAGTATAATTGGGGAAAATAATAAATAAAACATGTTAATGATTATTTATTGATTATATACCATCCAATAACATTATATGTCACAATTAATAGAATTATTTTGTTGCTCGGGCGTATGTACAGATTAACGTCGCCATAAACGCTATAAGATTCATTACCCATCATGATCATTCAAGAATTATTTTCATTTTAAGATGAAAAAAATGTTTATGAACTTAATATCATTCTGGATATGAATAAAATACACCATATCTATAACGAACATGACTTATGTTACGAAACATACAAAGGAAAATGAATTAGTTAACACATGAAACAATGATAATACAGAAATATTATTAACGAATAAATACTAGATGATCATATATGATATCAAATTTATGACTGTGGTTCTTGTATAATTTAATAAAAATTATTTAACTATTATACAGGAGGTTAACACACACTATAAAAATGAAAAATTCAAAGTAATTGTTAATTTTACAATCTTGTTATTATCTGAGGTGATTTATATGTATGTATCTACTGGGTCCTCTAAATCATCCACAGTTGTGTTTCCTAAAAATGTATTTAAATTTTTTTACTATTTCATAATTTATGGGTTAAATTCATTTATTACATTGTTTTCATTTTTATAATTTGTTTTAAAGGAATATTTCTTTCATTTTCCAAAAAAGGTACATTATGACCTTTTTGACAAATTAAGATAAGAATGCTTTTTTTAACTGGTATAATGATTGAGGATATTTTCCAACATTATCACATGATTGAAGAATTACCTTAAAATATTATAAAAATATTTTAAAAATAAATGTTTTCTTTATTACTATGTTACTTTTAAATGATTTCAAAATAGAAAGAGATAATTCTCTAAAATAGTTTTTATTTCATCCATGTCAATATCCTTCGATAGATTTTACAATTGTTTGAAGTTGATTTATCATGATACAATCTCCTATATTTTAATGAAGGTTTTTTGATATGTCTGACTATGGGTATGCTATTTTTATACCATTCATGGTGTTTAATTAAAGTATTAAAATTTCATATGAATGTTTTAATACGAATTTTTATGTTATATTTAAATATTTTCATATAAAGAATGCATTGGACTTAATAAGTGATAGGTAAAGCCCGCTATTGCTCCTCAATGCATTGGTAGGTCTCATGAGATTGAATAGTATCTTGGCACAAGGCCTTGAAAAAATCCTATTTGTAGTCTTGGCATGAGGCATTGACTATGTAATTATGATGTTCGAAATTATGCATTCCATCATTATGAAATTATATAATGATGTTAATTTTGATTATTAAACTAGTAGAATATCCATGTGAATAAGTAAATGGAATTATTTGACTAATATATGACATATTATGTTGAAAATTATTTTTAAAAGTCTTGTTTTTAAGTCTTATAAATTTCCTTAAATGTTTATGCTTATTTATGATAGTTTCTGCAATATTGTTATCCTTAATGATCATCTGAGATCACCCTATTCTTATGTTTTATATATCCCATGATGCGAAAAAGTATATTAAGATTAAATAGTAGTAATATGCTAAGGAATATAAAAGTGTTCAAAGGGGACACAATTTTGATATTTTCATGATGTAATGTGAAACTTATATATATATATATATAGTACTTCAATGAATACTAAATTGACCGGTCTTTTAGGATCTGATACCTTGTATCATGTCAATGTTATGTAATAATGCACCGACTCTGGGTAAACTAGGGTTGATTAATTACATTAGGAATGTTTCTAGAACTTTTAAAAAGGATAATGTTTTAAGAAAAGTTTTTGAAAATACTGAAAATTAAATTGGGAATTGTGCAATGTTAAACAGGGGCTTCTAGGTGGTCACACATTTAGGTGCATTTTTTTCCTACACCATAGTTCCACACAAGAGATACTGAGGAATATGTGATAGAGATATTTTTTAGAGTTCATTCATGGTTTCCCAAACCATGAGGTCCTATTGGGGGATTTGTTCCTTGATTCATAGGCTAGAATAAGGTTACTGCACATTTTTCTTTACCATTCATAATTTAAAACTGATATCCTAAAATTTTGGATCTCAATCATTTTCACCTCCAAGCCTATTTTTTCAATTTTTTCAACCCTAATAATCATTTTTCGTCCTTCCAAATGTTTTGGAGTCTCTCCCATTCAGACCAGAAGAAATACAAGGGAAAATATTTGTTCATTGATGGGAGAGTTTCTTTTTTAAGTCTATTTTTTTGTATTTTTCCTTAGATATACATCTATTAACTCTCTGGGAATCTTAGATTTAGCATAATTTAAATTAATCTATGGTTTTTTATTCCAATCATGATGATATATTTATTTTTTTATTATGAAAAGAGATCTAATGTGGGGTTTTGGATAATCAACATGGTTTTGTGGATATTTTCATGTCATTCTTCGCTTTCCCCATAATTTGTGAGGTAGTTGGATTCACTCTCAAATCATATAATATGAAAATCAATGATTACATTCAAGTTCATTGAATTTATTGAAAATTATTATGAAATTGATGTTCAATTCATGGTAGAAATCTTATTTAGTGATGGAATGTGGATTTGTGGACTCGTTGAAATTGGTTCTGTAAAGTCCTTTGTTTTATTGATTTTAAAATGATGATATTAAAATATAGAATTATTAGATTTATTAAAATGGTTTTTTTGGATTTTTTTAAATAAAATAATATTAAAATTTAAATGACTCGGAATGTTTTATTTGAAATTGTTTTGTCATACATGGGTTTGTGTTAGCTCATGCTTTTTATGTGACCCTCAATAAGGTGCATGTGCCATTTGGGATATAAAGGGACGTGACCCTGGATAAGTGGTGAGTTTCATTGGCAAACAATGTTATTGGAATAATTTTGATGACATAGGGGATGGATAATAAAGCAATTAGGAGAATGGATCATTTAAAGAACCATGCATGTGTTTGTGTGTATAAACCATGGAAGGGGTATGCCAAAAAGGGATGTAAAATGGTTTAAATAATTGTTTGTTTTCTTTCCATGGAATCTATTCTACTATGAATCTATTTTAATTTGTTATATATTATTTAAAATTTCATGTTGGTTTTTATATAAATTTTTTTATAAAAAAGTGATAAATATTCTATCCTGTGGAGTGAGTAGAGATTTCATTCAGGGAAAAAATACCGAGCTTCATTTCTCACCCCTACATTGGAACATTAGTGCATTTGTCGGTATTTTTTATCAAGTCATTTTTATATGGAATGTATAACATTTATTTAGTTGTTATTCGTGATACTTAGGATGTTTTTTTGTATTGGGCAATGGATATTTTTTGGTGTTTTGGACTATTTCATGTGGATTCTTTTGTGTTTTATTGGTTTTTTCTTTCAATGTGAACTTTAATATTAGTAGTGTTCTGTTCTGGTACAATTTATTTGTTTTTTTTAATTCAAAATTGTTATGTTAAATTTTTTTACAATATTAGCATGCATTATGATGTGGTCATTTTTTATGAGATGTTTGATGGGATTTTTTGTTTCTAAAAGGTAAAATTGTCCCCCAATTATATTGAAGCCCTTGGAATTTATTTCGAGCCATTGGGACCATATGGAAGTATCACAATGCATAGTAGAAATTATTCCTTATCACAAGATAATGAGGAGGTGTGGGATGTTTCATGTTGTATCATCTTATTCGGTCCGTGACTTGCAAGTGGTATTAGTCTTGGAGGATCATTGACATGGTCAACATTTTTCTCAAGATTGGAGTTGAATTTCATTTTAATTTATTCATAGGGTTGGAATTATTGAAAGGAGTAGGATTTTTAGGACATGAAATTTTAATCATAAAAAGTCATAAGTAACCTTTTTATGATGAACATCATGTTACTGGGGAGTTGGGGTACATAGGTGTTTTAGATATAACTGTAAGAGTTGTAATATCATTATCATGTGTTTTTTCAATGAGAAGTGCATGTCATTAATTATAGAAATGACTTCCCAATAAGATAAAATATTTCATTTTTAGTAATTATTTTTTATTATATGTTAACATGCTTATATTTTAAATGAGTTAAAATTATATTCATTGTGATATTTTGAGAATGGTAGGATATGGTATTTTGAAAATGGACTCATTTTCAAAATTATGGAAGAATTATTAAAAATAGTTGAACGTAAAAATTATGGAATTTCAAGTAAACATTGTTTTTATATTTGTGATACAATATATTTTTATATTGATATACCATCAGTTAATAGAGTTCGATACTTATAGGGTTTTTATGTTTATATAGAAAGTAACCAGATTGGAATCATAGAAACTAATTGAAAGAAGCTTCCGATAATGTGGATTCACCAGAGCCTCAAGTGAACCTATATCTTGTCTAGAGTATATTCCATGATCCTTAATATTTGAAAAGAGGGAAAATTGGGATGAACCAAGGCATTTGTATCATTTAATCTAATTATAGAAATGGTATCTACCCACCTATGAGGGTGAGTCGAAACCAAAGAAGGAAGAGGTGTGGATGAATATGATGATTCATATCTTAGATTTCATTATCACTATAGAAGAGCCAAATATTAAGATATAAACCTATAGGCTTGATGATCTTTTATTACAATGGTGGAATATATAGTTTGGTTCTAAATTAGACCGAGGCCTTGTGTGGGAGGATTTTGAAGAAATTTTAAAAAAAAAAATCTATTCTCATATGTTCATGAATACAAGAATGATAGTAATATTTAGAATGAAATAATATATCCTCTTAGTATTAGAATATGAATCTAAATTTATGAATTTAGTCTTCAATCCACTCAATTTTGTTGCAAGGGAATCTTTGGAGGTACACATTTTTGAATAATGGATGAGGCAGGAGATTCAATAAGAAATTTGTTGTTCATTTGATAACGGAATACATTGAGATTGTTAGTAGAAATATATTGGTATAAAGGGACATATTTGTAAATATGGATGGAGGGATCATGTTGATACCTACAAGAAATGATGGGAAGTATAAATCATGGAGCTACTGAATGAAATACCCCAATTTCCATGGTACGGAAATGACTCAAAATCCGAAAGTTGGATCAAGGAATATTCTTCCATGACTGAAGAGAAAATATGGATGTTTCCAATATGGTTATTTCTTCTACATGAATAATGAGTGTATGACACCACCCCAAACATGACACAACTGCAACTAGATGGGGAATCTTCAGCACGATTTTCATAGTGCTCCAATGTCAGGTATTCGGGACACTTCTCATGTGTCGGCGATATCATATGCTTCGACATGATGATGGGATTAGAAGAGTCCTTATTAGTATAAGAAATCTATCAATTGTTTTGCATAGAATTCTATGACTCCTCATCAAGGGAAATCACTATAAGATAATAAATAACAAGGTTCTATGATCATGAAATTTTATAGATATATACAAGTTATTATGGATGATCAGTCTCAACCATCAATATTTAGAGGTACGATTATTATAAATTGTACCCTCACAAAATCATTGATTGATACAGGTTCATCACATTCATTTACTTTTTCATGTTTAGTTTATTTTATTTTTTGAAATCTTTATATGATTCTTTCTATGTTGAAATTACAAAATCATCCCAATCAAAGAGAATATCAGGAATTTATATATTGAGAATGTTCTATAAATTTTCGAAGGGACGAGTTTATCAAGAATTTTACTATAATTGAAATGGATGTCTGTGATTAAATACTCAATACGGATTGGTTGACTTTTTTCAAGGGTCACATCGATTATTAAACCTGAACGGTTAGTTTTAAAACTAAGGATGGCATCGAGAATCTCTTTAAATAAGACCAAAAAGAAATGGAAGGTGAAATGGGATTGTTAACATCAAGGTTGGAATATTATCATAATACTGGGAATCATTGAATTTGGAACTGATGGAAGAGACTGAGAAGAGTAGTTCTCTGGGAGATGTTGATTTTTTCCCAATTGTATTTCCAAAAATGTCATCACGGTTTCCACCCACCAAGTAAATGGAGTTTATAGTTAATCTCTTTGTTGGGACCAGTTTTATTTCCCTTCCATGTCATAGTATGGAGCAAATACAATTATTTGAACTAAATGTGTATTTGGTAGTCCTTGAAATCAAGTGGTTCATTTATCCCAACAAGTATTTATGGGTATCGTGGAGTTGTTTTTTAAAAATGATGTTGAAACTCTTACGCTATGTTTTAGTTATTTTAATCTTAACCTAGTTATAAAAAAGAATTAGTATCAACTTCCATGCATTGATGACATGTTTGTTCAACTTAGGGGAGAAAACTGGTTCTCGAAAACATACTTTATATTATAATATAACCAATTGTGTGTTCAAGAATAGGATATTCAAAAATAATTGATTTCAGATGTTCATATCGCTAATATGAGTATGTGGATATTCCTTTTGGTCATAAATATTCACCAATGGTGTTTCTGGAATTTATAAATTGGATATTTCAGAGATATATGGATTAATTTGTGGTTGTATTTTTTGATAACATATTGGGATTTTTATGGACAATGGATGAGCATGAGTGATATATGGAGAATATGTTAGAATCGTTAAATATCATCATTTATACAAATAACTATCAAAGTATTATTTTTGGATATAATAAGTACATATTATTTTCCATGTATTCTCTAGAAAGGGCATTTATGTGGATCAAAGGAATATAGTGGATGCTATCTATTAGAAATTTCCAAATAATGACTTCGAGATACACAGCTTTCTTGGCCAAGAGAGTTATTATCGATGCTTTGTTTTTTATTTTTCATATCTATCATCACCTATGAAACCTTTTGAAATTAAAAATGTTTCATTCCAATGGAATGATTAATGTGAGATGTCTTTTCAAGAAAATAATCTTCTACTAACGTCATCACAGATAATGATAATATCAAAATCAGGACATGTTTATGTGGTGTATTGTGATATTTTCTAATCTAGGTTGGGATGTGTTCCCATGTAGGGAGATAATTTTGTTTCTTATAGATCAATTTATGTACGTTTATATGAGAAAAATTAATAAGCACATTATTTCGATTTAGCTTCCATAGTCCATGCCTTAATGACTTAGTGTCATTAGCTCTTTGGGGAGAAATTTACAGTGTTTATAGATCATAATAATTTGAAACATATATTCTCATAATTGGGTTTGACCCTATGACAAATAATTTGAATAGTGTATCTCCTAATTTTCATCTTTTAATCTATGTAAACACCTTGTAGAGACAATTTAGTGGATGATGTGTTTAAAAGACAGTATCAATCTCAGTAGGAAAAGTTGGCTAATGACCAATGCATGGTTATGACAGAGATAACTAATATGATGATGGAATGTGGAGATCAAGGTGGAATTTTAGTTTTTGTTAGGTTTTGTTTATTCATAATTTGGTTGAGAAATTTATGGAAGCACTAACATCCAATTCAGAATTAGACTCTATGAGTTCAAAACTCACTAGTGGATTGACCGTTGAGGTGTGGAAAATGGGTGAGACATCGATTTTGTGGTCTTGATTTCAGATAGTCATACAATTTCATTTCCAAGAAAACTCTTTAATTATTACCACCATTCAATATGGGATATTCATCTAGGAATACAACATATATATATGGAATTTGAATCATATATTCTCTGGAACATTATGAAAATAAATTAGTTTGAATGTTTTCAAGATGATTAACTTGTTAGCATGATAAGGGCAGCATATATGTTAAATTATTTAACATATTATTATTTATGAATGGGATCAGATAGCCATTGATTTTCTAACAGGTCTCCCATGAACATTTGAGAAACACGATGTGATATGGGTGGTAAAATATCTTCTCACAAAGCCAACTCATTCCATACCTATTCATGAATCTTATATAGTGGAGGTCTTTTTAAAAATAAATATTCAAGAAAGGGTAAAGATGTATGATATTCCAGTTTCAACTATATCATATAGATATCTGAGGTATCAATATTGTTTATATAAATCCTTATAGAAATCCATTGGAACTCATTTGACAATGAGTATGACATATCATCTTTAGATGGTGGAAAATAAGAATGAATGATATAGATATTGGAATAATTATACATGAATGTGTAATGGATTTTTTTGTCTCATGTCTAGAGCACATACCATAAGTGGAGTACTCATATAGAAAAAGTTATTATTCACCAATACATTTGGCTTCTTTAAAATCATTATATTAGATTCCTTATCATTCTCCACATTGTTGAGTGTAAATGGGTGAGATTTCACCAGTTGCATCAGGAGTTGTATAAGCGACCACTAAAAAGATTCAGTTGATTGGAAAAATGATGGGGAAGGCATATAGTTTTCATAAATCATATATGAATCACTATCGACAATTATTTTCATCTCAGGAAAGTGATCATGTGTTCTTGAAAATCTCTCCAAGGCTAGGGAAATATTGTTTTTGGAAGAATCTATTGTCATATCCACCATACATAGTAACTTTTGTTAAAATCGAATGGGTTAGTGGGGTAAATTATTGGTTGGACATTCCCCCATGGTTTAGTGAAATGGATTATGTGATTCATGTATCATAGTTTAATGTTTAAGATCCTGATCCTAACCATGTGAATTGATGGGATCCCATTGAGCTAGATCCGGATGCTTTATTGTTATATGTACCGATACAAATTGGGGATAGTCATGAAAAAGTCATGTTGTGTAAAATGATAAGTCTACTATAGTTTTCGTGACATTGTGGTCAGATTCGTGAAGAAACATAGGAATGGGTGAAAGAAATCAACAAGAAATGGCCATAACTCTTTTCGGGAAAATGTGGTTTTCTACATTCCAAGGATGGAAATGCCTATCATGTAGAGAATATATCCCCCCATTTTTCAAGTATGTTTCCTATTCCTTATAATTTATAAAAATTTAAAGTGCTTGAATGATGTTTGGAAAGATTAATAATGATTTTTTAATGTCTATAATAATTTTCTAAATGTTCATGTTTTGAGCATGTTTTATGAATACTATGAAACTCCTACAGAAAAATGTGGATGGTGAAATAGGGGCTTTAGGTAGGTGCGTGGTTTGGGTAGACCGTGTGGCCACCAGTGGAAACCTTCAAAAGTAGAATATAGGTATTATGAATAGTTATCACAAGGTTTGTCTAACCAAGTGGGCTAACCACGTGATTCCCTCCTTGAGGAAGAAACTAGTACATGGTTAGCATGCGATTTTTCTAACCTTGCGACTAACCCTGAATGATTTAAATGTGAGATCCTAAAAAATAGGATCTGATTCATTTTCTCCTCTTTGCCATTAATTTTTCACATTTTTCAACATTAAGATGCTTTTCTTCCACCCAGTGGATTTGAAGACTCTCCCCTTCAAAAAAGAAGTAATATGAAGGTAATTCATGGTGCGGTGATGCTCGATTACCTTGGTAAGAATTAATTTTTGGTATTTTTCCATATATCTATTTCTCTTATGTATCTCATATTCTTATATTTAGACTGATATGAACATATATATGGTTGTTTTTTCCAATAATGATGATATATGGCTGTTTTTAAATTATGTAAATAGATCAATGTATGGTTTTTTATATTAAACGTGGTTTTTTTTCATTTTCACAATGTTCTTTATTTTCACAATAATTCCCACGGTTCGTGGATTCACTCTCAGCACCTCTAATTAGAACATGTAGTCTGTGTTTCAAATTGATTTCATTTCATGATTTTTATTGAAATTTTTGTGAATAGAATGGTGGAAATCTTATATAGTGATTCTTTGGGGATTTTTGGATTTGTAGAAATTGAATGTGGGATGTGGTTTGTTTTTCATGATTTGGAAATGTTGATTTTAAAATATATATTTTTTGGATTTATGAAAAAAAAATTTCTGAAAGGTTTTCAATAAAATAATAGATTTATTGAAATGGATAGGATTGGTTGATTTTAAATTGTTTTAGAAAACATGGGTCTATGAATTCATGATTTCAATGTGACCCTAAATTAGGGGCTTGTGCCATTGGTGTAAAAAAGGTACATGACCCTGGAGAAAGGGTGTACATCATCAGGAAACAAGGAGATTGGAATCTTTGTGAAGACATAGTGTACTATTGAGAAACAAATCATGAGTATAGAAATGATATAGAATCATACACGTGTTGGAGAGTGTGTGTGAACCATTGAATGGTTATTCTAAAAGGGAATGTGAAATGGTTTAATGAAATTATTGTTTTCATTCCTTGTAGTATATTTATCTATGAATGTATTTTTCATTTTTATAGATTATTGAAATTTAAAAAAAATATAAATTTTTTATATAAATGATCTAGCTTTTTATGTCTAATTGGACTGAGTAGGGAAGCAATTCATTGAAAATTTATAGAGATTCATTACTCACACACTCTTTGGATCATTTGTGATTTTGCAGATATTGTTTATCAACACACATGTAAATGAAAATTATTGCATTTAGTTAGTGGAATTACAGGATACATGGGGGGTTTTTGGTGTTGGACTATGGAGAATCATTAGAGTTATGGATCTAGGTTTTTGGAGTCTTTGGGTTTTGTTGGTTTTTTCGTATCTTTTGGTTTTTGATGTCAATAGTCTCTCTCTTTGGTGATTTTTATAGTTTTCTTTTGATATCAATGTTATTACATTTAATTTTTTTTCATTTTTATCATGAATATTATAGTGTAAATGTTTATAGCATGTTTGGGTGGATTATTTTACTTTTTAAATGGATAATAATCTTCCAATTGTATAGAATCCCTTAGAATTTATTTCCAAACATTGGTGCGTTGAGGATGTCACTTAATTCCAAGCATAAATTCATCCATTCCTCAATCCAATGAGGTTGGTTGGATGTTAAAATATCCTGGTTATTTCTTTATAACTATAAAAATTCTGTGAAATATATTCTTAATAATATTATCCATATCATGGGGAAAGGAAACCAATGAAAAGCGTGACCTAAAGTTATCACTAAGGGTAAAAAAGGAGATATCAATGATCACATAAGCATAAAATTATGATAAGGGAATAATAAAAAGATCATTAAATTGGAAAACTATACACTACATTTCAAATATCATAATATAAATTTGTTGAAGAAATATTAGAAGTTTATAAAATATGAATCATAAATGAATCAATGAACATGATCCTTGAGATCAAAATATAGAAACATGACATTGGCATATAGATAAGAATAGAAAATCATTTCTATCATGGACCCCTCCCACCAAAGATTCCTCAATTTGGGGATAGTGATAATGAAACTCATGTCCCACCAATAATAGGTCCCGGGTTGGTGACTAACACCAAGGTTGTTCAAATCTCACAATATGGGAGGCATTACCCTTTATAGAAAAACATGATCAGGAGATAGGATCCATCAATGATAAACAAATTCCAGACATATATATAAGGAAAACAAAAAACCATCCAATGTTTAATGTGTAAATATAACAGATACAAATAAATATATCCAAAGTAATTACCCAAAAGCAAAATAGAGATGAAACACAAATTTCCCATGTTCCGAGCTAGTAACGTTTACCAGGGTCCACATAATCCTCCTGGAAAACTGAAAATAGGTTTTATATAAGTCAGGTGAGCATATAGATATACTGAGTATAAAAACCAAAGTCTCTCATGTACTATTGGATAGATAATACTAATGAAACTATGGGAAAAAAAACCAAAACAATCATAATAGGAAGAATAACTATAACCCCAACCTCATTAAGGTTACCTAACAAAATAACACATAGAATTAATATAATATAATATAATTAACATTGATGATAGGGTACCCCACAATACATTCCAACTAATTTTATGCTCTGAGACGCCAACTTCAAACATTCTAGCTATCCTAACTCTTTTGAATATATCACATCCTATCCTGCCCACATACACCTCTTCCACAGCTAACAACACATCCATCCCATACACAATAGGGCTATCAAAATACATCACATCCCAACCACACACATCTAGGACATCACAACACATATCATCTTGAAGACACATGGGATAGTACAACACATCTCATCTAGAAGACATCAAGGACATGGTACCACTAATCATCCTGATGATACCAAGGGAATCATATCACCACTTTCCTGATGAAACATGGGACACTATCATATAGAAGAGGGATAAGGGAAGAGTGGGTGTCCTTCCATCAATCCTCACAACAAAATGTGGGGAAAGATACTCTCCCACATGACTATGGGGGTGTTCATGTATCTTGATTTACAAGGGTGTGGTGTGTATAGAAATAATAGAGACATATAGTGTTTATACATACATAAAAATAGAGAAACACCATAACAACCTATGGTTTTATAAACAAAACCCCAACCCACTCATAACCCCTGTAGTTTTCTTCCACCTCTAAATAAATAACATCGTTCAAGAAAAAATAATTCTAGAATTCATTTACAATAATTAATTAATATAAAACCATTTTATAAATTCTCTAATATCAACATGTTCTATGAAATATGTTGATTAAATCATTATCTTTTAATAATTATAGTTCATGATCATTATTCATTTCCCATTTCAAACCAACCATGAACTAAAATAAAAACAACTGACAACAAGAAGCACATTTAGAGAGCTAAACAATAAATTCTAAAACAATCTTCAACCATAGCATCGCTATAGAACCAAAATACCGTCACAACCTCACTGAACAATCGTATCTCACCAATGATCCCCAAAAATATCATATATCATACAACATATTTTCATATATAAAAAGGATATATTTATTAATTTCACTTAATTTATTAAGTGTATTATCCCATAAACCACTAGATCATGGGGTATTAAAATCATTGACTATATATCCATAATTTTCCAATTAAATATTAAGTGTTTGTTAGAAACCACACAACATGAATTCCAGAGTCTATTTGATATAATCTAATGATTGGACCACCAACAATAATTATTTTCAATGGGTAATTAGCCCACCAAAATCCTGAAATTACTAAAAAAATAAGTTGTTAGATTATATATCACATTCTGTTTCCAGTTTAATATTTAAATTAAAACAATTATATTATCATTCTTAATAAGAAATGAACTATCTACACAAGGATAAATAATTATATACCCATCCTGCATGAAAAAAATCAACAAATTCAAAGGAACTCCTACCTAGAAGGATGAATAATTTTTCTTGGACTAAATGCACCAAAATAGGGGCATTCATACAAGAAGAACCAACTTCGAGGATGGTAGGGTCTTGGAAAAACTGCAACACCTCATTCTTGGACACCAAGGTAAATGGATTTTTGTACTTCTCATATCATGGGAGAGTAAAAGAAACTAATAAAGGTAATATCACCACCTTAGAGGGACTATATCTGAATCATACATGATTGAAATATATTAATTGACAATTTAAGGTATATTTCATTAAAACCATGAGTTTTATAGGTTTATAAAGACCCCATACATTTAAAATATTAATGATATGATTTTTCTCATTTTATATGGTTTATATAATCAGTATCTATGTTATTAAACACATTTTTCGTTAGAACATACATAAAAGAGAAAAAATGGAAAAAATGGAAAAATATGGAAATTTTTAAAATGGTCATATTGACTCACCACCACCACCAAGATGAGTCACCATGAACTGATTAACTAATAGTGAGTCACAACCTCTAAGTCACCCACAACGAGTCACTGTATGAGATTCATTTCCTGATGAATCACTACCAGCAAGTCACTTCCATCATGTCACTATTCGATGAGTCTTCACCAGAATAAGCAACCACCACAATGAGAGAGTGATCAGACAATAAACCACCATGATAAGTTATATCTTTGATTATCTACCACTATGATGAGATACTATTAGGAGGTTATACAGTTAGAAATCGTAAACTTCAAAAACTATTTAAATGAGTCCCCACTTGAATGACTGACATGTGCTACAAACACCACAGAATCCCCTAGACACTTCGAGAATCAGATTGTTTGAAAATTAATTGGTCAGAAGGTTCAGGAAATTGCATCAAATATATCTCAAACATTCTAACCCTCTATAATTTAAAAACAATCCAAATAGAAAAGTGATGAAGGGTCTGATAAACCATTCCATGAGATACCTCCTGAAGATCTCATTACACATGAAACACTGCCACCAATCAAACTCATTAACATAAAATAACATATAATTTAAACAATCAACCCATCCTTACCTTATTAATAATGAAATTACATCCTCAATATCAATATACTATCAACTCTGTGTTTCCCTAACTCAGCCACATGAGGTTAATCACATTATAGTTGAATGTATCCTAATTTGGAATCATTTATTCACTTTTCGTCATTAAGTAACAACATGAAACATCATAAAACAGATATAAAATAAATTGTAAAGAAACTAATACCATAAAAAACCATGGTCTGGACAACACATCATAAGTTAAAAAAATATATGGGAAAACATGAAACAACTCCAGGTACTGGGATCACACATGTGTCTCACAGTCCCAAGTAATCTTTTCTAGGCTACCATGCCTCCATAACACCCAAACTAGGGGAATAGTTTATCCTCACTACACCATCTATTTTTGGATCTTGGGTCTCCACTAGATGCTCAATGAAGGTTATTTAATCCTTAGTATCTAACTCTCCCTAGTCGATTTCATGGGAGTCATCATAAAGGTACTTAAAGAGATGAGAGATGTAAAAGACATCGTGGATCCTTCATAGACGCAATGGTAACACCAACATTTATTCCACCTCACTATCTTGGCCATACACCGCAATAGGCCCAAAAAATCACGTTGATATATTACACCCCATCTCAAATCTGTACTTCCCATATTGAGGGGAATCCTTCAAAAAACACATGGTATCCATCCTCGAACTCTAGTGGCCTCCTCATGTGATCAGCCGAAGACCTCTACCAGTATTGTGCTACTCTAAATATATATCAAACCAGATAAAAAATTTTAGTTATCTTTTGAACCAACTTAGGACCATGAAATGCTTCCTCACCAACCTCAGTCCAACAAAATGGATAACAACATGACTGTCCATACAAAGCATCAAATGGGGTCATAATAATTAGTGTGTGGTGCCTTGTATTATAAAAAAACTAATCCAAGGTCTTGTGTAATACCCATGATTGGATAAAGAATAATAAAAATGGCCACTACATATCCTACAATGTTTTGATAGTCTGTTATGTCTGCTTATCCATATAAGAGTGGAAGGATGTATTGAGGTGTAATTAGGGAATAAAACCATGTTTCAATCCATTCATGACTTAAGAGGTAAAATAGGTATCTTGATATGAGATAATGGACCTCATAAATCTTTGAAACTGTACCACTTCATCCACATATCTCATAGACAATGATTCCACTAATCCGGAATCCATGATTTTTATAAAGTGGGCCAATTTCATCAATCGATCTAGAATCACCCAGATAGCATCACATCCTCCCTAAGATATGGGTAACCCTATGATTAAATCCATTGATATTTCATCACACTTACACTAGTGAACAACCAAGGGCTAAAAAACATAGTGTAACATGATTCTTGGCCATTACCTACTGGAAAACCAGACACTGGGATACAAACTCCCCCACTTACTATGAAATTTTGGTCCACCAAAACAATTCCCTCAAGAAATGGTACATTTTAGAAACTCAAGGGTGTACCACCAAAGGTGTGATATGAGAATAAAAATTAAATCCTTTATTAATTTCCACAATAACTAATAGCCTTAATTGAACTGACATATTGATCTGACTATCCTATGACCATCCCTCTAGTGTATCACCTAAGACAACATGATCATGCATCACCTTTACCTCCAAGTCTCCCAACTGAGACTCCTCCACCCACTACATCATAGAACTCTATACCATCATCAGAAAAAAATAGTATCTAAAACCATCTTCCATTTCTTACAAGTGAAGGGTCGGAAACTCTTCCATCAATCTCCAAACATTCACAGACTCTCAAAAAACATCATTCTATGACATTATTCTAAAATCATCAACCATGTCATTCCCATTTTCTAAGGTGTAGGAGATCTCAAAATCATAGTCATGATTAATATCCATCCACCTTCACTTCCAAATATTTTAAAAATGATGAGAAATGTCATACATAAAACTCTTTTGACATGTGATGACGACAATGAACTCCCCAATGAGATAATGTGACAATAGCTTCAGTGCAATCACAACTGTCGCAAGCTCTAGATCATGGGTTCAATATTTGAATATGTTAGTGCATAAATTCATAGAGATATGAGAGTGATATTGTTTCCGATAATTAATGAGTCATCCTATTCCAAGAAATTATGCATGATAGAAAAATTGAAATAAGACACCCTCCTCTAGTAGCTGATGAACTGAGGCACTAACTGACATCCCCTTCACGTAACCGAATACTAACTAGCACTGATTAGTCCAAAAAAATTATTTGGTCTTTCCTGGTTAATCTGTCAATGAGGATAAAACTATAGAGAATTTAGAAACAAACCTCCGATAATAGAATTTGGTTTTATGAAATCTATGAACTTATGCAACATTATGGGTTGATACCCAGAAAACAACTTCTTTATCATTTACTGGATCAACTCCCACAACCTGCTGAGACACCAAATGTCTATGGAAATTGAACTCTCGTATACTAAATATACACTTATAAAACATTCCATATATATTATGGTTCCAATTAACAATTAATAGTTATAATTTATTCTATATATGAACCTATTACGACCTTGATTAGATCAAGATATCATTGATGAAGACAATAAAAAAGTAGTCTAGGAATTCACGAAACACAGATTAAATAAACCCCATGAACATGGTTTGTGATTTTATAACACCAAACAAACATGTTGTGCCCATACATTAATATAAAATCATGTGTTGGGATTTCACCACTACTACAAACATGGCCGTTATCAGCGCTAGAAAAGCGCTGATAAAGCCAGCGTAGATAAAGGGGGGTCCCCTTTATCAGCGCTCCGAAATGCGCTGATATAGGACCCCTTTATCATCGCTAAATAAGTGCTGATAAAAGGGGTCTTTTATCAGTGCTAAAAAATGCTGATAAAAGTACCCCTTTATCAGCGCTTTTTTTAGCACTGATAAAGGGGTCCTATATCAGCGATTCCTTTATCAGCGCTTTCATTTTAGCGCTGATAAAGGACCCTTTTATCAGCGCTTTTAAAAAAGTGCTGATAAAAGCTAAAAAATATTAAAAAATATTAAAAAAATTTAAATTTTTTTTAATATAATTAAAAAATACTTCCAATCGGGGGGGCTTTTATAGAGCTTGAACCCCCCCCCCCTTTTACAGTGCTTTTCGGCCCCTATACAACACCCCACGCACCCCCTCCACCCTTTAACATCTCTTGCTCCAATATTCCTCATGCACGCGCACCCCTGCCTCCACCAGGATTTGAACTCGAGACCTCCCCCCTGCGCACCTATGCTCTTACCACTACTCTATTTTGATTTCCTTTCCAATTCATGATATCTCTATATATATATATATATTTAGTTATATTTATTCGTATAGTAATATATATTTATATTAATATATATATATATAGTTATATTATAATATATATATATATAGTTATATTATAATATATATAGTAATATTAATATATATATAGTGGTATTAATATATATCTATATCTATATATATATATATATTTAGTTATATTTATTCGTATAGTAATATATATTTATATTAATATATATATATAGTTATATTAACATATATATAGTTATATTAAGATATATATAGTTATATTAACATATATATAGTTATATTAACATATATATAGTTATATTAACATATATATAGTTATATGAATATATATATTTATATAGTTATATTAATATATATATAGTGATATTAATATATATATTTATAGCGATATTAATATATATATTTATATTAATAATAATATATATATATATATGTAGTTGTATTAATATATATATATATAGTCATTAGATTAATATATGTATAGTTATATTAATATATATATATAGTTAGATTAATATATAGGTACATAAATATTCATATATTGGTATTTTAAATAAAATGGATATTAGTTATTATTTAGATAAAGCTAATATATTTTATATGTAAATATGGTTAATTATTTATTTAAAAAATTTAATTTTTAGGTTCGAATATATAAAAAATATGTACATATAGTTATATATTTGATTATAAATAGAAGTTCATTATAAAAAAGGATGAAATTTCAAAGACATAATATCAATATGAATGTAATACCTTAGAATAAATTCAGTCCCCGCCAAGAAAAGCCAATAATACCCCCTTAAATGAGTTTGAAAATCCACAAAATGTTGTAAAAATCTGGGTACCCCGACAAAAAACTCAATTTTAGAGGCCTTCTGGGCCTTTTTTGGCCTTCAAAAACGCTTTACCGTGGTCCTCCATGGTCACAGTGACGTAGAACTCGTCGCAGGCTTCGATTTGATATGTGGTAGAGCTCAAACGGACACCTGGATCAAAAGTTATGGCCGTTTGAAGTTTGAGTTGCGTTTTCAACATATTTTGGATCTTTTTTTAATTTTTTTAATTTTTTTAGTCCTCGAATTGTTATTAAATGACTATTACTCCATAATGATTATCAAAATATTAATTAAAAATATTTTTTTTAATTTTTTAAGAATTCATTTTCACTAAATATCTTATATATTAAGTATAATAAGTGTAAATGTACATTTATTCTTATCTAAAATATATTTAAAAATTATATATTATATTTATATAACTATATAACTATATTTATATATTAATATATTAATATATTTTTAAATTTTTCTTTTGAAGTCGACCCTTTATCAGCGCTAAAAAAAGCGCTGATAAAGGGGGGTCCCTTTATCAGCACTAAAAAAAGCGCTGATAAAGGGGGGCGCTGCGAAAAACTGTTTTTGTGGCACCCTCTTTCCATAACTAGTGATATCAAATTTTTAGGTCAATATTAGAAAAACTGATTCGCCCCTCCCAGCAGGAAGAATATATCATTGAACCTCACAAGGGGATTTAGATTCTTGATCATATCTTGGTTCAAAAAAATTAGTATATTAATAAACCTAAATTACCATAGTCTTTCATGGAGAACAATAGTAACGTGTCCCATGATGAAAAACTATGTTGGATGAATCACTTCTACATCAGATCATCAATCTGAATCCATAACTAACATAGTATATAGTGTGCCATCTGATAAGGATCCATCAATATTTGAGAACCACCAAGATGCAATTATATCACAAACTCAATGTCATGTTGAGGTGGATGTGTCACAAACTCCACAGGGAAAATGTCTTGGAAGTCCCTGAAAAACATGGGAACATCAAACATGTCAGCATCCAATGATCCCATTGACAACTCACCCAACAAGTAATAAAGGGGATTGACATGACAACTTACCACCTGAATATTCCACACACCAATGAAAACCACCCACCTGAAATCCGCATCTAAAAACACAGTTCTACTCCCGAAATAGTTTATAATAGAACACAAAGAATAAAATTAGTTATTACTATGGATGAAATCATATAAATTCATCTGAAATAAGAAAATATCCCCAAAATTCAGATGTGAAAAATCATCAGTCTTCACCCCAGACACACATCAAACAATCTGGTATGCACTCAAACTATCGTAGTCCACACTAGTGGTATGATAAACATCCCAATATATACTCCAAAATCATGTAAAAGACTAGGTTCCAATAATGGAACATGAATAAACATAATGAAAACTATAAATTTTTACACAATAAACTAGTTATTCCTCTAAGGATTTCGGGTCTATCTGGGGATTCTACCTCTGCTACATGCAACTAACCATGACCATATCAACATCCTCTCTTTTAAAATCCCCCTCTAGGACCACACTTGGGATGATGTCCCTGATCCTAAGGAACATCTTGAGGTCCTCCTCAAAATACCTCACCCACCCTTTCTAGACCATAAAAATACTTTCCCTTCTATTGGTCCAACTTCACCGGTAACTACTATTGAGGCTGACACTAAACCTATCTGCCACATCCAGACAGAGCTCAAGAAGCCACATGTCACTGGTCTTGAATATGACCATGAACCGCATAAAATAAATACATAGGATATAAGCCTATAGGAAAGGAATGGATACCAGACGGTGTAAAGAAAACATATCAATATCAAATTGTGACAATACATAAACTAAAAGGCCCTGACACCTGAGGCATGCCACCGACAACAATTCTTCTCATGTAACACTATTAGTTTCCCTCTAACTTCAAACCACCTCTTGGGTGCATCTTGTCAATCAACTCTTCCTTCATCTAAAACTCCTATTACATTGGCGACTTGAAAGGTGTAATTTCATATTCGATCAAAGGATGGGGTAACTCCAAAGAACACCTCACTTAGGACTCCTCATCTAGATAATGATTTGATGTGAAGTGAAAAAGATCTTTTAAATTAATCCCATGATTCTTCACATACATACTTCCCTACTGAATGAAGATTATATCTTGGATCTTCTCATATGTCATTGTTCAGGAAAGGAACTCCACACAGAACTCCTTATGAATGTGGAGACAAAAAAATTTGCCTCTCCTTACTCACCAAGTTATAATGTCCACCACTGGAACTGTAACAGCCCGAGATTTTATGAAAAATATTCTCTTTTTTATTTTATTTATGTCTTTTTTTGTATGCTACACCAAAAGGAGCTTGCACAACACACATCCTTGACTTGCCTTGCATTACACGCAATCACGACCTTTCTCGATAGCGTGTGTAGTACGCAATACCGAGTTTCACTAATCAATGATATGCTATTAAAATATTATTATAACTAGCCGTTATGAATAGTAATAACCACATTTTAAAATTTTAGAAATTTTAGCTCTCAAAATGGACTTCATTTTTGGATTCGGAGTATCGAATTTAGCCTAAGGTGAAATTTTGGTACTTTTCAGATAACTTTCATATTCTGATGAATAGTGAAAATTACTAAATTATAATTAAAAACAACTTTTTTAATCGAAATAATTAATAGTGATAAATTATTAATTTGAGTGGTTTTAAATTATATTTAGAATATATTTTTACAATTTAATACAATTTTTGTCATTGGTTGTAATTTCATATTTAAACCAGACATAATCAAGTGTCAATCTTTTGATAGATATTGTTTCTTAAAAACACGCTATTTGTTTTAACAGCGGGATTTAATTATAAAATTAATTAATTCAACTTCTATGTTATGAATTTGGTAAAATAGACTTCATTTTTGAATTCGGAATATGAAATATAGCTTAGGTTGAAATTTTGGCATTGTTCTGAAAAACATCAATTTTTGATGAATAGTGAAACTACTAAGTGGTAGTTAAAAAACTGAATTTTTCATAAAACATAATTTTACCGCTTCTGTGAATAGAATTTCAAAAATCCGAGAGACATGGTTGATGTCAGTAAGTAAAATTTGGTTCAATGAGATGAAAATAATTTTTGGTGAATAGTAACTTTTTACTTTTATTTACCACGGTTAAAAGTAAATAGGGTAATTAAGGGTAAGAATGATATTAATATTACCCTAACACATGTCCTAATTCTATTGGACAAGTGTATATCGACCAAAAACAACCTTAAGTGTAAAATATTATCATTTAGGCCGACTTAAATTAGATTAAGACATTTATTATTATTTAATTCAAAGAAGAGTTAAAAGAGTTAAAATCAAAGTTTATTTACTAAAACATTTTTAAATTAGGGTTGTACATAAGAGAAATTCGATTTTAAATATTCACTAGAAAGATAAAAATATTTCCTACATAATGGTATTTTATTTGTAATTTTCAGACATCAAATAATTTAATTTATTTATGACACAATGATGATGCAGTAATTATCTTATTTATGAAATATTGACATAATTGATGTTATAAACACCAAAATAAATGTAATTTGAGATCTTTTATGAATTCTAATCATTTTCTAGGTTAATATGATATATTAGTGTTGATTTAAACAACTTGGTTCGAACATATAATTCTGTTATGACTTTCAAAAAAATCATATATCAAATAGTGTCACAATTGACACAAAATAGTTTTTAAAGAAAATATTATATTATTAATTGTTATTTTATTCCTAAAAATCTATGGTTCTGCCAAATTACTTAGATAAGGATATATATATATATATTAATAATAAACAATTTGGGGTTCGTTTGGCATGTTATAGTAAGTGTATTAACCATATAGTGAAAGAAAACAAAAAGACACGGTAAAAGTTAAATTATTTAACTTAGAGTTAAATCTAATTGATAAGGTTAAAATAATACCCTAAACTTGTCTAAATAATATTGGTTGATAGGATTTCGACCCATACCCACTTTAGCTTCGAAATAAGACCGTTTGGAATCATTATTAACCGATTTTGTCTTTAATATAAAATAATATTTTGAGATATTCCTAAGGTGCCCCTCTCCTCCCTTATAAAAGGGCACCTCCTCCCCCTCCTCCTCACACCAATTTGAGCACTCAAGCTCGGACAACCCCTGCCATTTTGTCCTCTCCACTTCCCTTGAATAATCCTAGAGGTCATGGTCTTATTCAAATACCAATCTTAGTTCCCTAAGTGGAGGATTCAAAGAGGCGTTCCAAAGAAGAGGTAATATCCATTACCGGTCTTTTCAAATTCTTTCTTCTTCAACTTCTTCTTCTTTAGTTGTTTCATGATAAAGTAATAACATCAGTATTACTTAAATACAGATATGTTATTATAAATATGAAACAACCCTAATTCACCTTCTATCCATCCTACGGAAAAATGAAATCACCGCGCGTGTGTACGTACGGAATATCGTCTCCACGTCGTGGTGTAATCTATTTTCCACCATCACCTTACAAGGATGGGTATAATGGTGTAATTAGTAACTATTTATGATTATTATAAAGTAATATTGATACTGAAATAATATATATATACTCCAATACAATTCCATGATCATAGGAATGATATCATCACTCGTGCGTACGTACGGAATACCGTCTCCACGATGTGATCCGACTCGTTCTACATGATCATCATTACATAGTAATTATATAAGTGAATTTAATGAATAAATATGATATATGTTACACTAATACCATTATGGATATAAGGTATCTATAACCTTAAAAGAAGAATAAGAATTTATTCAGCAAAACACGCATAAGAACAAAAGGAAATAATGACCCGAGTAACAAGTAACAATGAAATATTACTAACAAGAAGCTGTGAATATGACCATATATGATATCATATCAATATGTATGATTCTGGAATAAGTCAATAACATTATTTAAACCATTATACAGGAGCTTTGGACACGTACAAAGCAAATCGGACCTAAGGTAAGGGAAATATCTCAATCTCATTTTTATCTGAGATTGTTTATTCATAAGTATTTACTGGGGTGTATATTATCATCCACATCCATGTTTCATAAATATGTAATATTATTTCCATACACCTACAATTTTTTAAATCCATTTTTACCCTTCTGTGAGTTTTTAGTAAAAGAAATGAAACGAATCTTTTGTCGTTTTTCGTACGAGGTACTTTTTTACTTTTCCGACAAAAGTACGAAGAATGTTTTATTTAACTTATACGGCATGAATGGATTTTTAAAACATTATTTCCAAGAATCTTACTTTACAAGTTTTCAAGTTTTTTTTAATCAACTTATTTTATTTTAAAGTCGTATGACATGTTAAGAAAGGAAAAGTGTTTTTGAAGTAGAAAGGATATTTTCCTCAAGAATGGAGTTCAAGTATTTTATCAAAATTATTTTCCATCTAAGATAATAAAAGGGTTCTGTTTTTATCCCTATTATTACATTGGTTTGATTATGTTGTGATGGAAATATTTTTATGAATTCCTTTATCTTATATTAATTGTTTTATGATGTCATGTTGTTTAAGAATCCCATTTTTATTACATGGGTTACGCTATGATGTATGGTTTATGATTATGTAGCACACATAAGAAAGGATTCATTATAAGATGGGTGGGACCTATATCTCCCTCCAATGCATTGGGTAAAGATTTCATATCTCATGAGATAGACATGGCTGGAATGGTAGGTTATACCGGTTCAGTGAAACAGGACTGAAACGAGGGTGACTCGATTCAGAAAGGGACTTTGTCCACTATGATAGTCTTGGAAATGAGTCTTGACTAACAAGAAATGATTCTCTATGATTATGTGTGTATCCCACAAAGTTTCATGTTTTAAGTTATGATTATTGGGATTTCATTTCACTACTATGATTTATCCCATGTTATGAAATTATGCTCTCTTTTGCAGGTTAAGATTTCCAAAAGTTATGTTCTTATGAATATGATGTGATTGATTTCTCTTTTGTTTACCCTTACTGAGCATTTGAGCTCACCCTTTTATTTTTTCTTTTCCCCAGGATATAAAGAATGGTTTTAGGTTAAAAATTGAAGATCATTATGGGAGATATTGAAGATCTTTCACCAGGATTAGAAAAATATTCTCTGTGTTTCCAAAGACACTAAACTATTACGATCCTTGTGTGTGTGTTTTTGTTATGTACTAAGTATTCTGCAAATGTAATGTAATTTCAATGTACGTCATGCTTCGGGTCTCTACAGTTGGTATCAGAGGAAAGGTTTAGTCAACCTTTGGAAACTAGGATGCGAAAACGTTAGTGAGATCCCTAGAGATATTTCTAAGGTATGTCTAGGGATGTCCCCAAGGTTAAGTATATGTATAGGTTATAGTACTAGAATTACGCTAACGATCATAGAATTAAATCTAAGATATAGATATTGAAGGTACTCCCCCTTTATTATGTTGTTTTCCCTAGCATGTTTTTTGCCTCTCACACAATTCTTTTTGGGTTTTAGACGATGGCTGGAACCCGAAGGAACCGTGTTGATCAATGCAACGGACAATGCAATGATTGTCCTCCTGAACAAAAAAATGTTATGGGAGATGGAGTGAAAAATCTTATTGCTATACTTACACAAGCTATGAATCATTCTAGACTTCCAAATGAGCAGAGAAGGGAACAATATTCTATTGAGTCCTTCATGAGGCAACGCCCACCTTCTTTTAGTGGGTCTTCTGATCCACTTGTTGCTGAACAATGGATCAGTACCACTGAAAAGATATTTTCAGTTCTTCAATGTTCTGATCATGATAACGTCATCTTAGCAGTATATCGTTTGGAAGGTGAAGCTCATCAATGGTGGAATCTTATCAAGAATACGAGGCAAAGAGATGAAATTGAGTCCATGGAATGGGACGAGTTCAAGAACTTGTTTTTCAGTAAGTACTTCCCTCGTATTCTTCAAACAAAGATGGAAAAGGAGTTTCTTGAGTTGAAGCAGAAGGATGATGAATCTGTTGGTATATACGAAGCAAATTTTACAGGACTTTCAAGGTACGCTTCTGGTATTATCATCCAACCTGAAAGTAAGGTTGATCGATTTTTCAGTGGCTTAAAACCAAGTCTTAGAAGGACATTAGATATAAGATACTTCACTAGCTATGAAGAAATTGTGCATTGTGCTATAAAGGTAGAAATGGAAGTTGGTGTTACATATCCATCTCATGGTTTTGACAAGAAACGAAAGATGGAGTTCAAGGAGAAATCTCAGAATAATGGTGAAAAGAAGATGAATGTTTCCTTATGCACAAAGTGTGGAAAGAAGCATGGTGGAGATTGTCTTAAAGGGACTAGAAAATGTTTTAAGTGTTGAAAAGAAGGTCATCGAGCAGCTGAGTGTCGAAGTAATGGAAAAAGGTTTTCTAATGTTGTGAATAAAGCAAACACTGTAGAGAACGCACCACTAAAACTTCAATGCTTCAAGTGCAAGGAAATGGGGAATTATGCTAATAAATTCCCTAATCCAAGGGTTAGTGATGATCAACATGAGAACCCACTGAAGGAAAAGGACAAAGGGAAGTCACATGCGATCACTATTGGCGATGTTGAATATGACAACGATGTGGTGGAATGATTAAGTGTTTATGTAATGGGATTCCAAAATAATATTGTATCATGGAGTATTGGAATATTTATGTATTGGTCTAATGTGGTATTCAAAGTGATTGAGATATTTTTGGAAATAAGATGATATGCGCATAATGAAGGGAAAATGAGAAAATGAAATGTTTAACAGTATTCATGAGCTCATGATTGATATAAGGATTAAGTGATATCATGGTTTGAGTATATAGAATTTTGAGGATTTTGGTATGTGGAAAGTGTTAAATTTTAACTGCATTCATGTTTTCACTAAGTTATTCAAGAGAATACATGATTAAGGACTTTGAATGTTTGGAATGTGACCAACAAAACATATCTTATGATATATGGGAGTGAAATGCAGTATTATGGATAATCCTAAAGATTGTAATGGATTATGTTGGACATAAGTTAGTATTGTTTAAGGATAGAAGTTTTCTCAATATTATTGATGGGGTGATATAGTTTTAGAAAAAGGACAACCTGCAGGACGGGCGACAGCCCATCGCGTCGGACAAGGCTGTGGGAATCGAACCCACAACCGAAGTGCGACTGGACATTATCGCCTACCACTGGCCTACAGGAAGTCCCTGTCTAGTATAAACTAGTTTTATTTTATTAATCGGTATGATATATGAAGTATAAGTCCATTTTAGGAACCATATATGATTAATCTCACTATAGATCGACTTATGTAGATAATTTTTGCTAACCTTTTGTTGGAGACAGATGGAATGACCCGTCAGTCTATCACATGATATTCTAACACTTCAAGAATAACAAATTCAACTTCATTTATTTAAGAGATGAACTGGAAAATGTTCAAGGCATGAACAACAGTGAGATTGTACCAAAATAAAGTAAGTATTTATTCTAATTCAAATTTTCAACTTTAGGGAAATGATCTTGAAAACCAAAAATGTTGTCCTAGTGATCTTATACCTGATGAATCAGATGGTACCTTATATCATCACAAATCTATGGATTTGTGATTACTGGCTTTTCCATAGCCATGTTCTCTACCACTCTCCATCAGAACATGATGGTTAGATTTCTCTTCTATGTCCATATTTTCACCTATGTGGAAACCCAGTGATTAGTTTATTTGGGTAATCGTTACATTTCATACTTTAGTTTTTAAAGCCAAGTTTTGGTATTTTTTTATTATGTGGGTTTCTATTAAAGAAACTTTCGAATAGTAAACCATTTATAACCCCGACGAATTTCGAGGGCGAAATTCATTTTAAGGGGGGTAGAATGTAACAGCCCGAGATTTTATGAAAAATTTTCTTTTTAATTTTATTTATGTCTTGTGTTGTACGCTACACCAAAAGGAGCTTGAACAACACACATCCTTGACTTGCCTTGCATTACACGTAATCGCGACCTTCCTCGATAGCGTGTGTAGTACGCAATACCGAGTTTCACTAAACAACGATATGCTATTAAAATATTATTATAACTAGCTGTTATGAATAGTAATAACCACCTTTTAAAATTTTCGAAATTTTAGCTCTCAAAATGGAATTCATTTTTGGATTCGGAGAATCGAATTTAGCCTAAAATGAAATTTTGGTACTTTTCGGATAACTTTCATATTCTGGTGAATAGTGAAAATTACTAAATTATAATTAAAAACAAATTTTTTAATCGAAATAATTAATAGTGATAAATTACTAATTCGAGTTATTTTAAAGTATATTTAGAATATATTTTTACAATTTAATACAATGTTGGTCATTGGTTGTAATTTCACATTTAAACCAGACATAATCAAGTGTCAATCTTTTGATAGATATTGTTTCTTAAAAACACGCTATTTGTTTTAACAGCGGGATTTAATTATAAAATTAATTAATGCAACTTCTATGTTATGAATTTTGTAAAATAGACTTCATTTTTGAATTCGGAATATGAAATATATCTTAGGATGAAATTTTTGCATTGTTCTGAAAAACATCAATTTTTGATGAATAGTGAAACTACTAAGTGGTAGTTAAAAAACTGAATTTTTCATAAAACAAAATTTCACTGCCTCTGTGAATGGAATTTCAAAAATCCGAGAGGCACGGTTGATGTCATTAAGTAAAATGTGGTTCAATGGGATGAAAATAATTTTTGGTGAATAGTAACTTTTTACTTTTATTTACCACGATTAAAAGTAAATAGGGTAATTAAGGGTAAGAATGATATTAATATTACCCTAACACATGTACTAATTCTATTGGACAAGTGTATCTCGACCAAAAACAACCTTAACTGTAAAATATTATCATTTAGGCCCACTTGGATTAGATTAGGACATTTATTATTATTTAATTCAAAGAAGAGTTAAAAGAGTTAAAATCAAAGTTTATTTACTAAAACATTTTAAAATTAGGGTTGTACATAAGATAAATTCGATTGTAAATATTCTTTGGAAAGATAAAACGATTTACTACATAATGGTATCTTATTTTTTATTTTTAGACGTCAAATAATATAATTTATTTATGACACAATTATGATGCAGTAATTATCTTATTTATGAAATATTGACATAATTGATGTTATAAACACCAAAATAAAGGTAATTTGAGACAATTTATGAATTCCACTAATTTTATAGGTTAATATGATATATTATTGTTGCTGTAATCAACTTGGTTCGAACATATAATTCTGTTATGACTTTCACAAAAATCATATATCAAATAGTGTCAAAATTGACAGAATATAGTTTTTAAAGAAAATATTATATTATTAATTGTTATTTTATTCCTAAAAATATATGGTTCGGCCAAATGACTTAGATAAGGATATATATATTAATAATAAACAATTTCAGGTTTGTTTGGCATGTTATAGTAAGTGTATTAACCATATAGTGAAAGAAAACAAAAAGACACGGTAAAAGTTAAATTATTTAACTTAGAGTTAAATCTAATTGATAAGGTTAAAATAATACCCTAAACTTGTCTAAATCCTATTGTTTGATACTATTTTGACCCATCCACACATTAGCTTCGAAATAAGACCCTTTGGAACCATTATAAACCAATTTTGACTTTAATATAAAATAATATTTTGAGATATTCCTAAGGTGCCCCTCTCCTCCCTTATAAAAGGGCACCTCCTCCCCCTCCTCCTCACACCAATTTGAGCACTCAATCTCGGCCAAACCCTGCCATTTTCTCCTCTCCACTTCCCTAGAATAATCCTAGAGGTCCTGGTCTTCTTCAAAGACCAATCTTAGTTCCCTAAGTGGAGGATTCAAAGAGGCGTTCCAAAGAAGAGGTAATATCCATTACCGATCTTTTCAATTTCTTTCTTCTTCAACTTCTTCTTCTTTAGTTGTTTCATGATAAAGTAATAACAGCAGTATTACTTACATACCGATATGTTATTATAAATATTAAACAACCCGAATTCACCTTCTATCCATCCTACGGAAAAATGAAATCACCGCGCGTGCGTACGTACGGAATACCGTCTCCACGCCGTGGTGTAATCTATTTTCCACCATCACCTTAAAAGGATGGGTATAATGGTGTAATTAGTAACTATTAATGATTATTATAAAGTAATATTGATACTGAAATAATATATATATACTCCAATACAATTCCACGATCATAGAAACGATATCATCACTCGTGCATACGTACGAAATACCGTCTCCACGATGTGATGCGACTCATTCTACATGATCATCATTACATAGTAATTATATAAGTGAATTGAATGAATAAATATGATATATGTTACACTAATACCATTATGGATATAAGGTATCTATAACCTTAAAAGAAGAATAAGAATTTATTCGGCAAAACACGCATAAGAACAAAAGGGAATAAAGACCCGAGTAACAAGTAACAATGAAATATTACTAACAAGAAGCTAAGAATATGACCATATATGATATCATATCAATATGTATGATTCTGGAATAAGTCAATAACCTTATTTAAACCATTATACAGTAGCTTTAGACACGTACAATGCAAATCGGACCTAAGGTAAGAGAAATATCACAATCTCATTTTTATCCGAGATTGTTTATTCATAAGTATTTACTGGGGTGTATTTTATCATCCACATCCATGTTTCATAAATATGTAATATTATTTCCATCCACCTAAAATTGTTTAAATCCATTTTTACCCTTCGGTGAGTTTTTAGTAAAAGAAATGAAAGGAATCTTTTGTCGTTTTTCGTACGAGGTACTTTTTGACTTTTCCGACAAAAGTACGAAGAATGTTTTATTTAACTTATACGGCATGAATGGATTTTTAAAACATTATTTCCAAGAATATTCCTTTACAAGTTTTCAATTTTATTTTTAATCAAATTCTTTTATTTTACAGTCGTATGACATGTTAAGAAAGGAAAAGTGTTTTTGAAGTAGAAAGGATATTTTCCTCAAGAATGGAGTTCAAGTATTTTATCAAAATTATTTTCCATCTAAGATAATAAAAGGGTTCTGTTTTTATACCTATTATTACATTGGTTTGATTATGTTGTGATGGAAATATTTTTATGAATTCCTTTATCTTATATGAATTGTTTTATGATGTCATGTTTCTTAAGAATCCCATTTTTATTACATGGGTTACGCTATGATGTATGGTTTATGATTATGTGGCACACATAAGAAAGGATTCATTATAAGATGGGTGGGACCTATATCTCCCTCCAATGCATTGGGAAAAGGTTTCATATCTCATGAGATAGACATGGCTGGAATGGTAGGTTATACCGGTTCATTGAAACAGGACTGAAACGAGGGTGAATCGATTCAGAAAGTGACTTTTTCCACTAAGATACTCTTGGAAATGAGTCTTGACTAACAAGAAATGATTCTCTATGATTATGTGTGTATGACACAAAGTTTCATGTTTTAAGTTATGATTATTGGGATTTCATTTCACTACTATGATTTATCCCATGTTCTGATATTATGCTCTCTTTTGCAGGTTAAGATTTCCAAAAGTTATGTTCTTATGAATATGATGTGATTGATTTCTCTTTTGTTTACCCTTACTGAGCATTTGACCTCACCTTTTTATGTTTTCTTTTCCCCAGGATATAAAGAAAGGTTTTAGGTAAAAAAAAGGGAAGATCATTATGGGAGATATTGAAGATATTTCACCAGGAATAGAAGAATGTACTCCGAGTTTCCAAAGACACTAAACTATTACGATCTTTGTGTGTGTGTTTTTGTTATGTACTAAGTATTCCGCAAATGTAATGTAATGTCAATGTACGTCATGCTTCGGGTCTCTACAGGAACGCGTCTCCTCATAACCGAATAGTGGCTAAAGGAACCCTCTACTATATCATGGATATGATCAAACTGAAAGTGATCTCTAGATCATCTTGAAAACTCTATATTTATATATTTGAAATGATCACCTCATATATTTCCTAACCCTGCTCCCGAAAAGTGTGCAGTATCGTCTACCACTGATCATCATCCTCAGTTGGATCAACACTCTATCGATCGACTGGGTTAGCTTATTGAACCTCAACTTCCTAATACACACATGGATGATAACCATGATCCATAGATGAAATAGAGAAAATAGGACTTAGTAAACTCAGTTGAATGGATTTTCGTTATGGAATATGTAAATTACCGTTGGAAGTGGAAGAGATGCTTAAGGGGACAGTTCTCTACAGACAAAGGTCCATTATGCGGAGAAAAGTTTAAACAAACTCCATTATTCTCTATAATTCCCTATGAGGTAAAGTAGGGACCTCTTGGTAAATATCCTACATTTTCTGGTGTTGTATCCATTTACTTATCAAAAATATTAATCTGTGTCATACCTAGAGAGAAGCCAATCAGGTTGCAGATCACCTCACCTCTTTGACATACCAGGGTTCCAAAATTTCTTGCCTTTCTAGTATCAACTAATTAAGACCTGAGGGGGTCAATATTATTAGAGGTTATTCCCACAGCCTCCATTTCATTATACCTCTATATGATGGATGTTTGTCTAGTGCTGGTTTTATGATTTTTTTTATTTTTCTCTCTTTCTATTATAAATAAATAATGAATGATGATGATCACAAAACCCAAGCTACCCATTTCAAACAAGAACACCAATCATCATGATTCATCTACATATCCAACGTCTCTACCCTGATAGAAGTACCATCAAATTGGGTCTCTCAATAAGCTCAGAGTCTGTGCACTGAATCATAGGGGGCCCTAAAAATTGATGTCATTGCTAGTACCCAAATCTTATGTCACACAACAAGGTTAACCGACTCCGTTTCCATACCAACCCATGCATTCCTGATTCTTCCTAAATCTGATCTCCACCCCTTCTCTTAACCATCACCTACAATAATATTCATTCATTACCCCCTCCGACCAATGATACCACAATGTGGGGAGAGAGATATTGACTCCTGAGACCCACCTCCTACAAGCCCCAGGTTGGAGAATATAACCAGGGGTGTAAAAATCATAAAATATTGGAGGAATTACCCTTTATAAGGAAACAAGATCATGCGATATGATGTATCAACCAAAAACAACACCATAATATATATATATATATGAAAAACAAAAAAACATCCTAAAATTCATTTGAAAATCAAACTGATACAAATAAAATTCTTCAATGTAAATACCCAAAATCAAATTATAGCAGCAACACAACAAATATATCAATGTCCGATCTAGTAACATCTATCATGATCCATGTATTACTCTATAAAACCTGGATGATGTTTTTATATACGTAGGGTTAGAATACATGTATACTATGTATGAAATCAAAAGTGTCTTGTGAACAAGTGGAAATATCATTATAATTCACCTCGAAGAATACTACAAAACCAAACAACACCTAATAGGTATACTAACCATAACCCCAACCTCGACAAGGCTCACCCAATAAATAAGGAACCCATGTAATATAATATAATATTAATCACATCGGTGATTGGATACCTCGCACCACCTTACCACTAATTTAAAACTCTCACACCCCAACAAAAATACATCATGGTTCTCCCACATCTTCTGAATATAACACATCACATCTCGCCCACACACACCTAGGCCACACCTGAAAACACATCCTGCTCACACACACTAGGTCTTTCACAACACACCCCATCCTTCTGTCACACACATGGTTCATCACAAACATCTCACACCTAATAAAGAGGGGACAACACACTATTTATTATCTTGAAGAAACCTAGGAAAACATATCACAACCCATCCCCATGAAACATAGGAAACCATATCACAAATATCATAAAGAAACATGTTCCACTCTCTCCTGGGAGATAGAGTAGGGAATATTGGGTGGCTATCCATCCATCATCACGTGGGGATGTCGGGAAATACACACTCCCATGTGACTATGTCTGTGTCAAAAATGAATTATTGTAAAGGATTGGTTGTGTGTAGATATCATAGGATGATACAATAATTATATATTCATCTATTAAAAGGGAAAAAATCTCAACCTATGAGTTTATAATCAAAAAAATAAACCTACTCATGACTTACCCACCTTTATGACACAACTTAATATATAACATCATATAATCAAAACAAATACCATAGGTTGTTTTCAATCATTAATTAATACTAAACTTTTTTCTAGACTCTCCATTACCAACCCTTTCTGTTAAACATTTTTTTAAATGAATATCATGTAATAATTTCATTTTATGATCATTATTCATTTCACTATTCAAAACAACCAGAAACCTAAAGAAAAGCAACACATATCAAGTAGAACATTGAAACATACCAAAAAAAATTCCATGAAATTCTTCAACCATCATTCTATTGCACAACTGAACAACCATTACAGCCTCACTGCACAACTATATCTCACACATGACCCCATACATGTCATATCTCATACAATAGTATTTCAGATTTATCAAAGAATCTAGTTTCAATTCAACTTCATTAATTAAGGGTATTATTAAAAAACCATTAGATCATGGGGCATTAAATAAATTAATATACTATTTGTAATTATTCAATTACATAATACATGCTTGTTAATAGCCACACACATGAATTCTGTAGTTCAGAAGATAGAGGTGCACGAAAGGACCACCAATGACCCAAATTTTAACATTGTAATTATACTATATAATTTATTACAACCATAAATAAAAAAGAATCCATAATACCATACAGGAAATTTATCAAGACATGGATTATTCCTGATTAGGGAAGGGATAGAAAATGACCACACCCTTCCTTCTTCAAGGCTAAAGATAGATAATGACTCTTTAATATCACCTTCAATAAGCCATGTAGTGGGGACAAGAACCAAGGGTATAGAATCTCACACAAAATGGATGTCATTACCCTTTTCAACGAAAACATGATTGGGATATAAGATGAAAAAAATCCTAACAAAACCAAACATTAATAGAAAGGAAATCAAGATCTAACCCATGAATGATTTAAATATAAACTGCAACAAAAGTACAACCAAAGTACTAAAACAATTACAAAAAGAAAGTGACTAAGTAGCTGCACAACAACTATCATGAATATAAGGCCCAAGCCTTAAACCTTAATTAATCTTGAGTTATTACAATATTACACATTGAGGATCTTTTCAGGTTTAGAGTTTTGGAAAATTAGATCATGAAACTTGCATTACATTCCACATTTAAACAAAGTGGTTACATAAAAGACAATATTCATTCTTCCCATAAACGGAAACATATTTAAAATAAAACATGGATTCTTTCTTGACACATCCTTGACACTATCATCACATCAGGTACCTTTCCCTTGACCTGTGAAAAACATTTCAAAAACTTGGGATGAGCATAAAAAGCTCAGTAAGGGTTATAAAAATATGGAAAGGAAACATGAGTTCATATATACATAAGAATGAAATCATACTTTACCCATAAAACAGAGGAACTTTAACATACCTCATCAAATCATGAATAAATCATTGAAATAATAAGACATAAAAGGTAACTTGAGGCATTCATAACATTCTTACGTAGGGAGTAACCCTCTTGGTTACGTTTGGAATACCCACCACAGTACATTCCTTAAATATCTTCGGAGAAACCTTAACGTTTCACTCCATCGCGTTACCCAATGCATTAGAGAGCTATATCTGGCTCACCCACCCTTAGTTTATCATGGAAGCACCCGTCTTCATAACAATTCCCATGAACCATAACATAATCTTATCACATAAAACATGCATAAAGGAAACGTAACATTTCCACCTTTTAATAACAATATATCAACACAAAACATTGATATAAATACATTACGAAAACCATTTTCAATACCAAAATAAAAGAAAAGTAAAATATTGTATTTATTTTTCTTTTAAAAATATGGTATGGCTTGTAGAGGAATCCGAAACTCAAATAATGGTCACGGTGATGGAGAAGTCGTTGTCGCCACATACGTACGATAAAAAATTCCCTTTTTTCATTTTGTAAAACGCTTCGTATAAAAATATTCCTTTTGGATAAACGTAAATTTCAAAGGGTTTTATACACCGTATAAAATAAAGTTGTGTATAAAACAAAATATGCCTCAATGAAAGGAGATTGAGACGAAGTCCCATACAAAGACGGTATCCTTGGATTAAGGATAAATTAGTTACATAACTATGTGTGAAAAACGAATACACGAAATATAAGTGGGTATTAATTGTAAAAAAAATCAGAGTACATTCACACATAATCATAGAACGACATATTCAAGGTGTACCAGTTTATCCCAAAGAATCGAAATTGGGTTAAAAATTTCCCTTGCAAAAATTCGATAGCCTAACGACGTCACTTCAAAATTCAGAAAAAGAGTTGATGAGAGATAAAAAGGGTATATCATCACTTGGACATAAAATTTATATCAATAAGGATATAGAAGAACATATCCCAAAATAATATTATGTGAATTAGAAGACATAACAAAATAAGTCTTTTAAAAAGAGGAGGGTGAAAGGTTCCCTTACCGACATGGGTATCTTTCGAAACATACACCCCGTGAAAGAAGGACAATACATCATTAATGTAAATACTCATAAATGAAAGAATATTAAACAATGAGTAAAATAATGGTCAGTACATACACCACTCAAATGAAATTGTGGAAAATGTAGCATAAATCTCACGGGAATAAAAGTGAGATGAAAAATACCTTATGAAAACACGGCAGCCTAACGACGCCACTTAAAACTTCCAAAAATGGATTGATGAGATAAAAAATGGTATCTCATCACATTAAAATAAAATTTACAGCAATAGGAATATAAAATAACATCTCCCATCATAACAAAGAGGATCTTAAAATAAGTGACATAAAGGAGAGAATACTTAAAGATAAAGAGAGAGGTCAGATCTCTTACGAAAATTCGGCAGCCTAATGGCGCCACTCAAAACTTCCAAAATAGATTGATGAGAGAGAATAGGGTCTCTCATCATATGAACATAAAAAATAAAGTAAGAGTAATATATAATAACATCCAAATCACAATAATGATGAGCTTAGAAGGAATGACATAAAAGAGTGTACTTAAAAAGAAAGAGAGGAGTAGGATCCCTTACCTCAAGTCCAACTTGTCTTGTTCGTTTCATTATATTCCTGAATAATAAACTTTGGTCAATTAATAATTGCCTAAGTAACTCCTTTAGAGATTATTATTCAGTTCATATCACATATTATAATGTTATAATAATTGTTTAATAATGTTAGTTCATATCAGACGTTTTTGCTGATGTTTGGTACATGAGTCAAAAATGAACTTGTTTGAAAAATGATTGCCCATGTAGTTATAAGTAAATAATTTCCAGAATAGTATTAATGATTAAAATATCATATATATCCAGTAAATATTCATTTTATACTATTCCATATCATTTGGAGATAAAAAAACAAAAAGCACCATTCGTGGAGACGGTAGGTCGTACGTACGCATGAACGCTACTTTCATTTTTTGCCATATTAATGGAATTAAAACAAAATGAGAGAGATATTTATATGTTATAATTCCATAATTATATCCATAATTTAGATGTAATATATTACATATATATCCACTATATATATGTACTTATAATATTACATAACATTTTGAGATAAGAAATGAAATGTACCGTTCATGGAGACGGTAAGCCGTATGTACGCATGAACGCTACTTCCATTTCTATTTCATATTTAATGGAATTAAACCATAATGATACATAATAGTATTTTAATTCCAGTATGGTATAATATATAATATCACTAAATTTATCCTTTATACGTACCACATATGGTATTAACGAATCAAATCACTTTGAGGGGGGCGGTAGTCCGCACTTCCTTAAATGAAGATATCACTTATACCCAAAATGGAATCTGTAAAGGTATGCCATAAATGAAAAATACATAAGCTTAAAGAAAACATAAACATATTATATATCATATATAAATATAGTGACATATTAATGGCCACCTTTGAAGGTGCTAAAAAAATGTTGAACAATCATCGTTTCGGGAGGCAGAAATTTACCATCCACAGAAACAGTATGTTCTTTAACCATTAAATGTAGGTGTGTGTAAGTTTAGATAGAATAATTATTATAAAAACATCCTAGTATATTTAAGATACTGGATTTGTTAAAAAATAAATTAATAAAAAGAGTTTAGGGGGTTGGAGAAGCAAAATAAAAAAAGGACATAAGTGAAGACATTACCTTAAAATCGGGTAACTCCCTTTGGTTTGAGCTCAAAGGCTTCCTTGGGAAGACTTCTGCCCAAAGTGAGGCTTCAAGGAGTTATATAGGGATTTGGAGAGACAAAATGGTCTGGGTTTGGCTGAGCCAAAGGCTTTGGGAGTGTGGGTAAGGAGGTAGAGGTGGGGGCCTTTTATAATAGGAGAGGAGGGGCACTCTTGTAATGTTACAACATGTTACTTTATTTTCAAAAGATTTTCGAATTTTAAAGGTCCCAAATTGATTTATTTCAATGTTAAGGTGATAAGGGTTCTAAATCCACTCATCCAATTGGTTTTGTACATGTGTAGGTCTTAGATATTACATTATCTTTCCATTTTCTTTAAATCGTTAAATAATGAGGTCATTGCTGCATCATCATGATGTCATAAATAATTTAATTTATTTATTGTCTAAAAATTATAAAAAAAATACTATTATGTAGGAAATATTTTTATCTTTTCAATTATTATTTATAGTAAAAAATATGACTTGTATAACCCCATGTAAATTTTTTTTTAGTAAAATATCTCATGTTTGTGTCATTTTTACTTTAACATTAAATAAAATGATATTTATGTCATTTTCCAACCAAAGGGGCTCCATGGAGTCCCCAATTTGACCCATTCATTTTCTTGGTCGGCCATGACACATCCAAAGAGGGTAGTACATGTTTCTAGGTCATTTCATTTTATTAAAACATTATTCTTACCATAAACTACATTAATTACCTCTAATCGCGATTAAAAACTTAATAAGTTACTATTCACCAAAAAATTATTTTTATCCCATTGAACCACATTTTACTTCTTAAGGAAAACCATGTATGTCAGATTTTTAAATTCAAAACACAAAGATGTCAAAATTTCATTTAAACGGAAAAATCAGTTTTTATAAGTACCACTTAGTGGTTTCACTATTCATCAAAAATTGAAGTTTTTCAGAAAAATCACAAAAATTCACCCTAAGATATATTTGATATTATGAATTCAAAAATGAAGTCTATTTTAAAAAATTCAAAACATATTAGTCACATTAATTAATTTAATAATTAATTCCCGCTGTCAGAGAAAATAGCGTGTTTTTATGAAACAATAAGTATCAAAAGAATGACACTAGTTTAAGTCTGATTTCAAAGTGAAATTAATTTCAATGACCACTATTGGATTCAATGGTAAAAATATATTCTAATTTCACTTTAAAAAAAATTCAAAAAATAATCTAATCATATAAATAAATTAGATTAAAAAGAGGTTTTGAATTAAAATACAACATTTTACACTATTCATTAAAAAAATGAACTTTATCGGAAAGATACCAAAAATTTACACAAAGTAAATTTTGATGTCCCGAGTCTTAAGAAGAGTTTTATTTTGTCCAATATAATGTATAAGATTGAACAAAACTATATTTAATGATGGTTCTCCATCAAAAGGCGATAAGTGAACCTTTAGTGAAAACTGGGGCATATACGCCTAAAATTGAATTCTTTCCGTATTTTAAGCCTTTATCTTTTATTTGATAAATGTAAAAACATTTAAAAACATATATAAACATATTCTAGTTATTTCTATCCATTTCCGCCAATACAATGGCTACATGTTAACTACCATTTAAAATAATATTATTTTATTATTAGAGTGCAACGTAAAATTCCCAAGAAACTTGTTGTTGCGTGTTGGGTACGCCATCAAGCATTGCGTCCCCTTTAAAGTCATATTAATATTTTATTCAAAAATATTTATTAATATGAAAATTTCATATTCTTTATTTACCTGGGGTGTTACATCCTTCCCCCCTTTTGGGAATTGCGTCCTCATAATTTTTAAAATTGAGCTTGGAAACATCCTTGAAAGACCCACATCAGAACAAGAGTCGGTAAAACAATCACTTTAAAATAAAGGAAGATAATTACAGAGGTCACCAGAGTTAACCCATACTAGGATTCCATGTAGAAAAACATGGACATGGAAGAAAAAGCAAAGGGTCATGTTCTTGAGGGAGAGTGACAGTAAACATGTCTAGGAGAAAGTTAACCATAAGAAAATCACAAACTTGTGATGGATTAAACAGTATTCAATTCCCCAGTAAGAAAACATAATAGACAACATTTTTGTTTTATGTTACTTTTTATTGAGGAATTTATTCATAAGGAAACATAATCACTTATCATGTTGAATTTCAACTTTTACTAGATTCCTTAATCAAACTCATATTTTTTTCCAAAAGACGAGTTTTTAGGGAGACTTGTTCACATTAAGAGTACTATAATCAACTTCTAGAGAATCACCTAATCCACCAAAGGGAACTATATACTTCCCATGTCTTTAGACAATAACCAAAACCAAACCAAAAAGGTTAGTACACGATCAGATAATCCAGAAAAGGAAACCCTTTATAAAAAGAAAATATTTTCTTAATCTCCAAAATTTTTCCAACAAAACCCAATGTTCAACGAGGACCATTCGATAAAAAATCTGTCCATAAAATTCTTCAAAGTAAACCAAACTAAGATTGATACAGAAATAGTTGATGGATTTATTTAGATAGTCTTCCATGTTAAATCGTAACATTTATCTCCAAACAACATCAGTTTCTCTTAATGTCTCGTATTGAAATGTAATTAACCTAATCACATATCCTCCATGATAGGTTTATAAATTTCCATATATAACCTGAAATCAACTTACTATTACTTAATAAAATCATCTAACTAAAAAAGAATTAGTCAAACTAACCAGGGAATTCACGTTGTCCAGTGGTAGGCGATAAATACCAGTCGCACTTTGGTTGTGGGTTCGATTCCTGCAGCTTTGTCCGACGCGATGGTTAGCCACATGGTCTGCGTGTTGTCCATTTTCCAAAACTATATAATTCTCAAATCGTTCCCCAAAAAGAGATAAAATCATCAAAAATAACCATAACATAATTTAACCTCAAATTTATCTCATGCCTTTCACTTCCATCATAACATATAGTAACCCATAATTACCTCAAAAGTAAGGATCATATAAACTCTAATGGTTACCTTCATAATTAATACCTGAACTTCCACATCGATTGGTCATCTCGTACATGATGCATTAAATATCATACCAAGGTTAAAGTGCTTGATCATGACTCCTTGATAGTTGGTTTAGAACAACCATGAGTTTCCTCATTGAATCCCCCATTTTATCTTGTATCTTAATCATAGAACCACCATAGTTTCCTTTAAACATGTTGTCTCTTTGGTGCCTACTAGATCCAGCGATTTACTAAAACCAAAAAGTTCAGTGTGAGTATATCAACATAACCATCATGTACTAATGAGTAAGATAAACACTAAGATATACTTACTCATTCACTTTATCTAAAAACTATGACACTTTCTAAAATCCTAGCCAATATGGTAATGTCACTTCTGATTAAAGAATACCATAACCTCTAAAGTTATTTAAACCGACCTTTGATACCAACTATAAGGCCCCAGACTTAAACCTTACTTAATCTTGAGTTATTAGAAGATTACACATTGAGGATCTTTTCAGGTTTAGAGTTTTAGAGAATTAGATCATGAATCTTGCATTATATTCCACATTTAATCAAAGTGGTTACATAAAATACAATATTCATTGTTCCCATCAACGGAAACATATTTAAAATAAAACATGGATTCTTTCTTGACACATCCTTGACACTATCATCACATCATGTACCTTTCCCATGACCTGTGAAAAACATTTCAAAAACTTGGGATGAGCATAAAAAGCTCAGTAAGGGTTATAAAAATATGGAAAGGAAACATGAGTTCATATATACATAACAATGAAATCATACTTTACCCATAAAACATAGGCACTTTAACATACCTCATAAAATCATGAATAAATCATAGAAATCATAAGACATAAAAGGTAACTTGAGGCATTCATAACATTCTTACGTAGGGAGTAACCCTCTTGGTTACGTTTGGAATACCCACCACAGTATATTCCCTAAATCTCTTTAGAGAAACCTCAACCTTTCACTCCTTCACGTTACCCAATGCATTGGAGAGCTATATCGGGCTCACCTTCCCTAAGTTTATCACGGAACCACCCATCTTCATAACAATTCCCAAGAACCATAACATAATCTTATCACATAAAACATGCATAAAGGAAACATAACATTTCCACCTTTCAATAACAAGATATCAACACAACACGTTGATATAAATACATTATGAAAACCATTTTCAATACCTAAATAAAAGAAAAGTAAAACATGGTATTTATTTTTCTTTTAAAAAGAAGGTATGGCTTGTAGTGGAAGCCGAAACTCAAATAATGGTCACGGCGGCAGAGAAGCCGTTGAGCCGCATACATATGACAAAAACATTCCCTTTTGTCATTTAGTAAAACGCTTCATATAAAAATATTTCTTTTGGATAAACTTAAAAGTAAAATGGGTTTATACACCATATAAAAGAAAGTTGTGTATGAAACAAAATATGCCTTAATGAAAGGAGATTGAGACGAAGTCCAATACAAAGACGATATCCTTGGATTAAGGTTAAATCATTTACATAACTATGTGTGACAAAAGAATACACGAAATATAAGCGGGTATTAAGTGTAAAACAATCAGATGACATTCAAAAATAATCATAGAACGACATATTCACGGTGTACAAGTTTATCCCAAAGAATCTAAATTGGGTTAAGAAGTTCCCTTGCAATAATTCGACAGCCTAACGACGTCACTTCAAAATTCAGAAAAAGAGTTGATGAGAGATAAAAAGGGTATCTCATCACTTGGACATAAAATTTACATCAATAAGTATATATAATAACATATCCCAAAATAATACTTTGTGAATTAAAAGACATAACAAAATAAGTCTTTTAAAAAGAGGAGGGTGAAAGGTTCCCTTACCGACATGGGTATCTTTCGAAAAATACCCCCCATGAAAGAAGGACAATACAACATTAATGTAAATACTCATAAATAAAAGAATATTACACAATGAGTAAAATAATTTTCAGTACATACACCACTCAAAGGAAATTGTGGCAAATGTATCATAAATCTCAAGGGAATAAAATTCGAGATGAAAAATCCCTTACGAAAACTCGGCAGCCTAACAGCGCAACTTAAAACTTCCAAAAATGGATTGATGAGATCAAAAAGGTTATCTCATCACATTACAATAAAATTTACATCAAGAGTAATATAGAATAACATCTCCCATCATAAAAAATAGGAGCTTAAAAGAAGTGACATAAAGTAGAGTACTTAAAGAGAAAGAGAGAGGTTAGATCTCTTACGAAAATTTGGCAGCCTAACGGAGCCACTCAAAACTTCCAAAATGGATTGATGAGAGAGAATAGGGTCTCTGATCATATGAACATAAAAATTACAGTAAGATTAATATAAAAGAGAATCCCAATCACAATAATGATGAGCTTAGAAGGAATGACATAAAAGAGTGTACTTAAAAAGAAAGAGAGGAGTAGGATCCCTTACCTCAAGTCCAACTTGTCCTGTTCATTTCTTTATATTCCTGAATAATAAACTTTTTTCAATTAATAAGTGCCTAAGTAACTCCTTTAGAGATTATTATTCAGTTAATATCACATATTATAATGTTATAATAATTTTTTAATAATGTTAGTTCATATCAGACGTTTTTGCCGATGTTTGGTACATGAGTCAGAAATGACCTTGTTTGAAAAATGATTGCCCATGTAGTTATATGTAAATAATTTAAAGAATAGTATTAATGATTAAAATATCATATATATCCAGTAAATATTCATTTTATACTATTCCATATCATTTTGAGATAAAAAAACAAAAAGCACCGTTCATGGAGACGGTAGGTCGTACGTACGCATGAACGCTACTTTCATTTTCTGCCATATTAATTGAATTAAAACAAAATGAGAGAGAGATATATATGTTATAATTCCAGAATGATATCCATAATTTACATTTAATATATTACATATATTTCCATTATATATATGTACTTATAATATTACATAACATTTTGAGATAAGAAATGAAATGTACCGTTCATGGAGACGGTAAGCAGTATGTACACGTGAACGCTACTTCCATTTCTATTTTATATTTAATGGAATTAAAACCTAATGATACATAATATTATTTTAATTCCAGTATGGTATCATATATAATATCGTTAAATATATCCTTTATACATACCACATATGGTATTAACGAATCAAATCACTTTGAGGGGGCGGTAGTCCCCACTTCCTTAAATGAAGATATCGTGTATACCCATAATGGAAGCCATAACAGTATGCCATAAATGAAAAATACAGAATCTTAAGGAAAACATAAACATATTATATATCATATATAAATATAGTTACATCTTAATGGCCACCTTTGAAGGTGTTAAAAAGAATGTTCAACAATCATCGTTTCGGGAGGCAGAAATTCGCCATCCACGGAAACAATATGTTCTTTAACCATTAGATGTAGGTGTGTGTAAGTGTAGCTCGAATACTTCTTATAAAAACATCCTAGTATATTGAAGTTACTGGATTTTTTACAAAATAAATAAATAAAAAATGTTTAGGGGGTTGGAGAAGAAAAATTAAACAAAAGGACACAAGTGAATACATTACCTTAAAATCGGGTAACGCCCTTTGGTTTGAGCTCAAAGGCTTCCTTGGGAAGACTTCTACCCAATGTGAGGCTTCAAGGTGTTATATAGGGGTGTGGAGAGACAAAATGGGCAGGGGTTGGCCGAGCCAAAGGATTTGGGAGTGTGGGTAAGGAGGTTGAGGTGGGGGCCTTTTATAAGAGGAGAGGAGGGGCACTCTTGTAAAGTTACAAAATGTTACTTTATTTTCAAAAGATTTTCGGTTTTTAAAGGTCCCACATTGATGTATTTCGAGGGTAAGGTGATAAGGGTTTGAAAGACACTCATCCAATAGGTTTTGGACATGTGTAGGTCTTATATATTACATTATCTTTCCATTTTATTTAAATCGTTAAATAATGAGGTCATCGCTGCATCATCATGATGTCTTAAATAATTTAATTTATTTAATGTATAAAAATTATAAAAAAAATACTATTATGTAGAAAATCTTTTTATATTTCCAATGACTATTTATATTCAAAAATATGATATGTATAACACCATGTAAAAATTGTTTTAGTAAAACATCTCATGTTTGTGTCATTTTTACTTTAATATTAAATAAAAAGATATTTATGTCATTTTCCAACCAATGTGGCTCCATGGGGTCCCCAAGTATACCCATGGATTTTATTGGTCGGACATGACACATTCAATGAGGGTAGTACATGTTTCTAGATCATTTAATTTTATTAAAACATTATTCTTACCATAAACTACACTAATTTCCTCTAATCGCGATTAAAAACTTAATAAGTTACTATTCACCAAAAAATTATTTATATCCCATTGAACAACATTTTACTTCTTAATGACAACCATGTATGTCGGATTTTTGAAATTTAAAACACAAAGATGGAAAATTTCATTTAAACGGGAAAATCAGTTTTTATAAGTACCACTTAGTGGTTTCACTATTCATCAAAAATTGAAGTTTTTCAGAAAAATCCCAAAAATTTACCCTAAGATATATTTGATATTTAGAATTCAAAAATGAAGTCTATTTTAAAAAATTCAAAACATATATGTCACATTATTTAATTTAAAAATTAATTCCCGCTGTCAGTGCAAATATCGTGTTTTTATGAAACAATAAGTATCAAAATATTGACACTAGTTTAAGTCTGATTTCAAAGTGAAATTAATTCCAATGACCACTATTGGATTCAATGGTAAAAATATAATCTAATTTAACTTTAAACCCAATTCAAAATATAATCTAATCATATAAATAAATTAGATTAAAAAGAGGTTTTGAATTAAAATACAACATTTTACACTATTCATTAAAAAATGAACTTTATCGGAAAGATACCAAAAATTTACAGAAAGTAAATTTTGATGTCCCGGTTCTTAAGAAGAGTTTTATTTGGTCCAATAGAATGTATAAGAGTGAAAAAAACTATATTTAATGATGGTTCGACATCAAAAGGCGATAAGTGAACCTTTAGTGAAAACTAGGGCATATACGCCTAAAATTGAATTCATTCCGTATTTTAAGCCTTTATCTTTTATTGGATAAATGTAAAAACATTTAAAAACATATATAATCATATTTTAGTTATTTCTATCCATTCCCGCCAATACAACGGCTACATGTTAGCTACCATTTAAAATAATATTATTTTATTATTAGAGTGCAACGTAAGATTCCCAAGAAACTCGTTGTTGCGTATTGGGTACGCCATCGAGCATAGAGTCCCCTTTAAAGTCATATTAACATTTTATTCACAAATATGGATAAATATGAAAATTTCATATTCTTTATTTACCTGGGGTATTACAATTAAGCCCAAGCTATTAAAGTCTATCACTATTCTAAAAGTCATAATAGAAACCAAGAAATGGTTTTATAGGCATAGGGTGAGTACACAAGTGTACCTTGTTGGATAACTAAAGCCACTCATGAAAAATATGGGGAACAAACTAATTCCCCTATGAGAAAAATTTAGAACCTCAAAGCACTTACAAAGGATTACTAACTATCCCAGACTCACCAAGGTACGCACAACAAGTAACAAAAATCAAGTAAAATATTAATATATGAACCTAAATATTTGGGTCCCCTCACCACTTTCCCACTAGTAAACATCTCATTCCTAATCACTAACATCTTGACACTATATCTCTTCTAGAATTTAGTCCCACTACCGCAACCTACCCACACAAACATGGGCCTCAAACCACACACATCCTCTCCCACAGACAACTGGGTCATAATTACACCACACATATATCTTGTAGACACATGGGCCATAACCACCACACGACTTGCCTGAAGAAACAAGGTACTCATCCTGAAGACAATTGGGAAAACAATCTAAGCCCACAAACACCTTTTCCCTTCATCTACGACAAACCAACCCAATGGATCCTGGACTAGTAAGACTCAATCCATTATAGCATAACCAGATATTCTTGACGAGTAAGAACTAGGATGAGGCTATGAGGAAGAATGCGAGTAACAATCCATCGATCCACCCATCAGGATATTGGAAAAGACACCATCCCACATGAAATGGGGGTGTTCGGTACATGGATCTTTATTAGGTTGGGGTACGTATATAAAAGAACATTAAACTAAAATTTAGACATATATGTAATAAAACACTCATTCCAACCTATAGGTCCAAGATAATACAACCACCCACCAGAACCACTTTTTCTGCTACCCCTATATGCAGGACCACACAAACATCTACTACCAATGTGTAAACCAAATCCCTTTCCATTCAAATATTTTCCATTTATTTATTAAGGGGTTCACTTTAATTTGATTCGAAACTACTAAGGGAAACTGAAGAGCAAAACATCTCTGACTTCCTTTGAAGGAAAAGATCCTGATTAAACAAAAACATAAAAACCATACCACTTCATTCATTGATACTACCAACATTGAATAAGGGAAGAGGGACCAAGTTAAAGAATTTCAATTTTAACACCTATTCATAAAAACAACCGGGAAAACCTAACCTAAAGTTCCACTTCAAACCCCCGTCTTCCTATACACCCATTCAACCACTACCAACTATCATTATTCAATGTTACACAAAACAATAATTCCCCCACAACCAAACTCAATATCCATGTTTCACAACAACACCACACATAGAACACCTACTTACATGAAGCCACGACGCAACTGATAACTATATAACCATTGTACAAACAATTCATAGATGAAGTCACACTACATAACAAGTCCATAACCAAATTACTTTCCCACTGCACAAAATATATTGACAACCAGAACACTAATATATACAGTCCCATTTCCTAAAAATCCATCCATTCCATAATCAATAAATCTCTCAACCTAAGGTGCCAACACACCACCCATACCACCCCACACACCAATTCCACAACAACTACATTTAAACCAAAACCCCACAACACACACATACCACACCCTTCTCACAGATCCAATTCCCCTCCCCACCCTCGTACCTATAACTGTGCTCCCAAATGCAGCACCAGATAACCCAAAAAATTCAAAAAGATTAAAACAACACAGCACACAATCACACCTATCAAATAGTTTGGATTCAAATTTCAAAAACACTATTTTTTATCCCACTTAGATAAATAAGAGTGATCACACAAGGGTTTTTATCTAGGGGAATCAATTTAATTTAACCGGGTATACGTGATTTGTCATATTAGAGTTTACAAAAACTGTTTATAGGGAAAGAAAATAAATATATGAAGTGTCACCCATACATAGACAGAGGACACCGATGGCCATGATTTCTATAAGTCTTTAATGCCACAGTAGATCATCTAATCAAAAAGGATAACAAATAAAACTGGTGATCAGCATCAAACCACTCCCATCCTGTTATATCATTGACCCCATTATCCTTTGGATCATATTACCTTCCCCCAATTTATTACTTGTCAATAAAAGGATTTAGGTATTCTTCACCAAGAAACATTAGTACACACTCTCCGCATTATACAAAAAACGGAGAGGAAAAATAATATTTACTTGAAACAAAAGGTGACCAAAGATCCTCTTTACACCAATAACAGAGGACTGCATGGGCATCAAGAAACACCAAGAAAACTGATAAGGAGGGGGCTCTAGAATAGGCACACAACTCCTCTAGAGAAGAAGGCTTTAGCCTCACCAAGAGGGAATAAAAAATATACTAGGAGGGAAATATTGTGGATTCGAAGAGCTCGATACTATATCAACAGAATGGAAAATAGTTACAAGAGCCATTAATGTCGGATCATGTTTAATATATATTTTCTTTACTATTTCAAAGTTTGGGGAGTGTGTAATGACCCAAAATTTTGAATAATTTTTGTTTCCTAATTTGGTCTGTTAATTTATTTTATACCCAACAAAACTATATTCTTTAATTAATGAAGTGAGTATAATTAAATGAGAATATTGGGGTTTGAATGTTATATGACCGTTGGGAACTAAACTTTTAACATTAAAATTATTTTTTTACAAATAAAATTGATATTGGTTAATTAATACCAAAAAAAGATTTTTTTCCCTCCTCCAGTAGACTCGGGCCATTTGAAGCCCATCTGACAGAACTTGGGAAGGAGGTAGCACTACTGGGCTTTGCTCTGGACCAAACACAAGAAGAACTTCATTTTTAAAGATGGAATGGAATCGCCTTCTAGATAAGTACAAGATAATAGAAATCATCACTCTAGAAATGTTGGTCGAGGCGCCCCAAGATTATATCAACTTAGCACACCTTGCAATTAGGTCCTATGCTGGTGTTATAAGGGGCTATGTAACGATACAATATCTAGTTTATGTAATCCTTTTATATAAATAATAATTTTTGTTTCTTATTATGGTGTCCGGATAAATATAGGATGTATATTGTTGATAAATTTTGGAAAAAAGATATTTTAAAATACTTATGTAAAACTTAAATAATTAATAATGTGTAATGATGTTCAAAAAATGGCCTTCTACAGTTGTGTTCAGTAAGAAATTTAGAGTCTAATAAGATCAACTTAATTTTTGGGGAATAGAAAATTATGAATAGGGATGTTATGCTTATGATTTTTAATGTGATAAAAAGGATTAAGTAACCTCACTTAATAATGTATTAATATAATTTAGGCAACTTGATTAAGTATTTTGATTCAACAAAATAGGTAAATAAATATTTCATAAATTATTGGTTAAGTATTTGTTTTTACAAGAGAATATTGTTTTTTATTTAAAAATTATATTAAAAATATATAGAAAATTATTTTTATAAAATGGAGTTAATATAATAATTCAGTGCATTGAAATTAGGTTAAAGTGATTTTTTGGGATTTTTTCTGAAAAATTTGTATTTTCAATGATCAGTAAAAATAGAGTTTTGAGTTTCGGGTGTTTAATGACATCATTAGGGAGGTAATGATTATATAATCATTCTGTTTGACATATGAATACTATGATATTCTATGAGGTGTCCCATGTGGCCAATACCATGGTAAAGCCCATGGCTTTGCCAATACCATCGATGACATGTCCCTTGGAAATTAATGATTGGTTCCCTCACTTCCCCTATAAATACCAAGCCATTAATTCACCAATTTCATTCCAAAATCCTCCTCAACGAAGTTCCTGTCTTTTTACCCTTTATAGAGTCCTTCCAATATTCCCTCAAGCCTCCCAAGGTTCTGAACATCAATCTTTCGATGTTACACTTCAAGGTAAGGGATCCTTTCACCCATCTCCTTTAAGTCATGACTTCCATTATGTTATGTCTTATAGTTATATTTTATTATGTGATGGAATTTTCTACTATATATTTAATATTTTACAATTCATGTCCAAAAAAATAGATACCCTTTCCTTTCTCATCAGTTTATTTTTTTTAATTGTTAAGTGACATCGTTAGGCTACCAAATTTCTTGTAAAAGAAATCGCATCTTCCCTTTCCTTTAAAGTTTCCTTTTCTTGTGGTATGACATTAAAATATCCATACCATGTTATTATCTCCATTTTATTCTATATTTATATAGTAATATGAGTTATTTATGAGTGGGTTACTCGTGTACCCTCTCTTTTTATTATTTTCAAAAACATTGTTATATAGTCATTATGCTGCGGAATTTTATTCTCAAAATCGCTTTTTTAGAAGTTCACTTGTATTATTTTTGAGAATACCCAAATATATATTAATTTACAAGGTTATTCCTAAATACATATAATTTATCTATTTGATTCTAGAATTGACATACATATATCCCTCACTCCCTTTCCAAGGATTATTGTTGACATAACAATCAAGTTTTTATGTACTTTTTAAATGTCATGATTTTGACATGAAACCAATTTATTTGATTCTATTTGGGTTATTTATGAAATGTTTGATTATTATATATGTGGATCACATGAAATTAAATAAATATTAAGGTTTCCCCCTGATAGCGCTCCAATGCATTGGGTAAAGAATAAATCTTTAGAGATGACAAGTTTCACGATACCTTGGTGAATAACCTTGGTAATTTTTAGGACACCTCTAGGATAAAAAATGGTGATATGTTCATGAATGTATAAATGAAATGTTGTGGCCACATATTCGAGTTATGATTAAATTTATTTCCATTATGATATTCCCATACTTCTATAGCTCATTTCCTTATGTTTTTATTCATATTCTTATTGATATCACAAGTAAACTAATTCCCTTGTTTACCCTTATTGGGCCTTCTACTCACCCATTACTTTGATGTATGTCTCAAGGATATGATATTCAGTAATTGAACATAGGATGAACCTAAGATGACGCCTTATGAGTAGTTTAGAAGAATTGTTTATGTTGTTTTCATGTATTATGTTCCTGATTTCCAAGAAAGTAGACTTTAAAGATCCTCTGTATGTAAAATGTGATGAAAAGTTATGGAATAAAAATGCAGGATGCCATAGTTGGTATCATAGGATAGTTTAGTTATTTATGGAAATTAGGACATGAAAACATTAGAAATAATCCTATAGAAATGTTTGAAAATATAAAATATTTTTGGTATTTTGGTGAGTATTGAGTAAGTGGATTATTAAAAAAATACATCCCTGTTTGGATACGAGCATATAGAGGCGACTCTAGCATAGATGTACATAGGGGTAATACCCAAAAACACTGTTTTGACCTAGACTCGAACGGGAACTGGTGGATGGAAGAAGGTATTTTTGCACTCTTCGATAGGACAGTCCCGAGGGATATGTTGGGTTAATCATAAGCTTTTTATGAATCCTTATGATGGATTTATAGAGAAATATAATTGTTTAAAGAATGAGGTTTTTAGACCTAAAATACTTTATAGTTAAATGATTCTTAAATCAAATAAGTTTCTCACAAAGGTTTTATTCTTATAGAAAATGGAGGATAATAGGAGGAATCATACAAATGGTGACTATAATGGACCATGCACTGAAGGACCTCATATGGAAGTCGGAATTGAAACATTCAAGAGAATGATGAACTAACTGACTCAAGTTATGGGATATAACATGAATCAAGCTAAGAGACTGATCTCACTGTGAATGAAACAACATTATATTGAGTACGTTATGCATCAACGATCACTAACCTTTAGTGGATTGACTGACCCATTAATTGATGTGAAATGGATCAGCTTAATCGAAACGATCATTTCTGTGCACCACTATTCAGAGCAAGAGAATGTCACCTGGTCTGTCTATCGCTTGGAAGGGGAAGATGATCAGTGGTGGAAACTAATTAAAAAAATAAGGTCAAGAGTGGATTTTGAAGCTATGGAGTGGGAAGAGTTTAGAAGTACTTTTATTTAGTAAATATTTCCCTCGTTTCATAAGAACAAAAATGGAGAAGGATTTCTCAATCCAAATGAGAAAGAGAACGAATCTGTCAGAAGTTATGAGATGAACATCACCTGACATTCACGATTTACCACTAGCTTTGTTATGGATCCAAATGGTAAGGTTGATAGATTCTTTAGTGTACTGATACCACATCTATGAAATAATCTAGACAACTGAGACTATGATCGCAATAAAAAGATCTTGGGGAGTGCGATGAATGCCGACTTGGAGTTTGGTGAGACAAAGTGGTCTCATAAATTCAATGAAAATTAAAGATCAATGGATCCCATCTTAGGGAGGAATTTTGACTAGGGAAGAGAATGAAAGCCAGTACAACTTCCCACATGTAATAAATGTGGGAAGAAGCATTAAGGAAATAGCCTGATTGAGGAGCTGGAAATGCTACAAGTGTGGATGAGATGTCTATATTGCGAGGAATTTTCATAGTGATGGGAAACATCAAATTCCCAACACAAAAGACAGGGGTAAGATGGTGTAGGCCCTAAGTGATGTATAGTGATTTAAGTGTGGACAACATGGGCACTTTTCCAATCACTATCCAAATCCGAGGGTAGTGAAGTGGAATAACCATCAACCTCAGTATAGCCCAAATGATCAAGATTGTGTTTTTTCTATCATGAAAGTTGAAGTTGAAGCATAAATTTATGTGGTGGTAGGTACTATTGTTGTTCTCCCAAATCTAGAAAGTTCTTTGTTTGATTCCGGTTCTATGGATTCCATTTTTTCTTCCATTTTTTCAAATAATATACAATCAACCACGTTTTTATAAAAGTGGAGCTATCAGTAAGGACTATTTGTGGGATTATCCAAGCATCATCAGTGTTTAGAAACTCTAGTGTTTACTTTTTTGAGAACAATCTTATCGCAAAAATAGTAGTCATTCCCATACTGGAATTTGACGTTATACTAGGGTTGGACTGGCACTCATAGTATAATGCAAATATCAAATGAAGAAGCAAGGAAACCTCCATAGTCTTGAATAGAAAACCAATAGTTATCTTCCAAGAAGATATATATCTACATGATAATTATCTATAATAACCCCCTATATCATTATATATGGAGTTGATCAGTGAATAAGAATAAGGATATTTGAGTTTAAGGATAGAAAGTGTCCCCATTGTCCAATAATACATTGATATATTTCCTAAGGTGTTTCTTAGACCTCCCCCAGAAACATAGGTAGAGTTATCTATTCAACATGTACCTGGATCTCATCTAATATAAAATACCCCCAATAGGATGGAAAATATGGATATTGAATAATTAAAGAAAAAACTCCATGATCTTTTGGAGAAGGGGTTCATCTGACCGAGTGTGTCTCCTTATGGAGCACAAGTTCTCTTTTTAAAGAAGAAGGATGGATCGATGCAGCTATGAATTGATTATAGAGAACTGAATGGGATCACAGTGAAGGACAAATACACTCTTCCAATAATTGATTTCTTATTTGACAAACTTCGTTGGGATCAATTCTTCCCTAAGATTGATCATCGATTTGGTTATCATCAATTTAGGGTGAAGGAAGAAGATATTCCAAAAACTGTCTTCTGTTCAAGATATGGGCATTATGAGTTTGTTGTTATGCCCCTCAGACTGACTAATGAACATGTTATTTTAATGGATTTGATGAATAGAGTCTATATATACTACCATGATGATATTATGGTAGTTTTTATTGATGATATTTTGATATATTCCAAAAGTCTCTAGGAGCATGACGATCATCTAAGGGTTATTTTGAAAACTCTATAGAAGGAGAGGCTTTTTTGAATGTTATGTAAATGTGAATTCTAGTAACAAAAAGTGGCTTTCTTGGGGAACATTGTCACTAATAAAGGAATCACAGTTGACCCTGAAAAGACAAAAGTTGTAGAGGAGTTGCCTCATACTACAACAATAACTCAGATTCAAATTTTCCTTGGATTAGTAAGATATTATAGGATTTTTGTGAAAAATGTTGCATGACGTTCTAGTCCATTAACCAAGTTAACTAGAAAAGGGGTCAAGTTCATTTGGACAAAGGAGTGTGATGAATGTTTCCAATAGATAGATAAGAAATTGGTTACTGCACCTATGTTAACACTGACCTCAAGTGGATAAGGATTTGTTTTTTTTAGTGATGCATCTCTGATAGGGCTTGGGTGCGTCCTCCTACAAAATGACAAGTTCGTTGTTTATGCATCTATACAGTTGAAGACTCATGAGAATAATTATCCAACACATGATCTAGAGCTGGCTGCAGTCATTTTTTCATTGAAGGTATAGAGGCACTGTCTTTTTGGGAAAAATGTGATATATACACAGACCATCAATGTTTGAAGTATATTTTCACACAAATGGAATTGAACATGAGACAGAGGAGATGGTTGGAGTTTCATAAGGACTATGATTCTTCATTTCATTGTTATCCCGGAAGAGAAAACAAAGTTGTTGATGCATTAATTAGGAAATACCCAGTTGTTCTTTCCATGATGAGGATTCAAAAAGATCCTTTGATCGATGACCTAGTAAAGAAGGACATAGAAATTATAAGGTAAGGTACATCATCAACCCTAACCCAAATTATTTCACAACCATCATTACTATAGAACATCATGACAACTAATAAAGAATATGCTTTGTTACAGAAGATGGTTGAAGTTGTGAAGGATGGGATGTTTCTTGAGTTCAATATTGATCAAGAAGGTGTACTAAAATTTTGTACAAGAATATATGTTTCATGTATTCTAGAAATAAAGAAGGAGCTCATGGATGATGATCATAGCTCTAAATACCATATACATCTTGGAAGCCCAAAAATATATAGCGACCTTCGTGATCATTTTTGGTGGGATAATATGAAAAGGGAGATTGTTGACTACACTTCAAGGTACCTGGTATGTCAGCAAGTGAATGAAGAATGACAACTTCCTAAAGGGGTATTTCAACCACTACCCATACCAACATTAAAGTGGGATAACATCAATATGGACTTTGTCACTTGTCTCCCGAGAACATACAAAGGAAACAATGCGATATGGGTTATTATGGACCATCTCACGAAGATTTCCCATTTTATCTCTATCTGGGAAGATTTCTCTCCTGATCAACTTGACAGGATTTACATTAAGAAAGTGGTAAGGCTGCATGGATTTCCACTTTCAATCATATTTGATCGTTTTCCAAGGTCCACATGAAAATTCCAAAGAAGGATTCAATATTCTTTGAGCACTGAATTGAATTTCAGAATAGCCTATCACCCCCAAACTGATGGCCAATCTGAAAGGACTATTCAAACACTCGAGGAAATGCTGAGAACATGATCAATGGAATTAAAGGTGGATAGGATCAACACCTCCCTTTAGCTGAATTCTCTTGCATTAATAGCTTCTAATTGAGCATTAAAATGCTACCCTATAGAGCACTATATGGGAAGTGAAGTAGAACTCCTACTTGTTGGGATGAAGTTGATGAGAGAAAACTTCTTAGGTCTGATCTTGTGCAAGAGATGACAGAAAAATTCTAGGCCATCCAACAACACATTAAGGCTACTCAGAGTCAGTAAAAGAGCTATGCCAACAACTATCGAAGGGACATGGAGTTAAATGTTATTGACAAGGTATTTCTTTGAATTTCACCTTGGAAAAGAGGAATGTGGTTAGAGAAGAAAGGGAATCTCAGCCTTAGGTACATTGGCCCCTATGAAATCATTGATCACGTTGGAGCAGTTGCCTATCGGCTTGCACTTACTCCAAATATAGCACAAGTTCATGAAGTTTTCAATGTATCCCTCTTGAGGAAGTACATATCCGACCCTTCACATGTACTAAAACTATAGGTTGTACAATTGTAACATGACCACCCTTATATGGAGAAACCGGTGGAGATCATGGATTGTAGAGACAATGTTCTACGGAACAAGACTACCCACCTTGTGAAGGTGAAGTGGAGGAACCACAAATATGAAGAAACCATGTGGGATCTAGAGAAGTTGGTGAGCCAGAAGTACTCATACCTTTTCTCTTCTTAGGGTAGGAGTTAAAATTTCGGGGACGAAATTTCTTACGGGGGGAGAATGTAAAGACCTGAAAATTTGAATAATTTTTGTTTCCTAATTTCATGTGTTATTTTATTTTATACCCAAAAAACCATATTATTTAATTAATGAATTGAGTATAATTTAATAAGACTTTTGGGTTTCGACTATTATATGATTTTTGGTCAATATGATCGTTTGAAACTAAACTCTTAACATTACAATTATTGTTTATAAATTTAAGTGATATTAGTTTATTAATACAGAAATAAGATTTGATGGCATCCTCCAGTCGACTCAGGCCATTCGAAGCCCATATAATAGAACTTGGGAAAGAGGTAGCACTATTGGGCTTTGCTCTTGACGAAACCCAATCCGAACTTCATCGTGCGAAGTTAGAATAGAATTGCCTTAGGGAGAAGATCAAGCTAATATAAATCACCAATCAGGCATTGTTCGTTGAGTCACCCCAAGATTCTACAACCTTAACACACCTTACACTTAGTTCATATGCTGGTGTTATAAGGGGATATGTAAAAATACCTTAGCTACTTTATGTAATCATTTAATATAAATAAAAATTGTTGTTTCTTCTTATAGTGTTCAGATAAATAGAGGATGTATATTATTGATAAATTTTGGAAAATGATATTTTGAAATACTTATGTAAACCTTAAATAATTAATAATTGGTAACAGTTTTCAACAAATGTCCTTCTATAGTTGTGTTTAGTAATAAATTTAGAGGATAATAAGATCAACTTAATCATTAGTGAATAGTAAATTGTGAATAGTGCTTCTACACTTATGATGACTAATGTGATCAAATGTATTAAGTAACCTCACTTAAAAACATATTAATATTATTTAGGCACCATGATTAAGTAATGTGATTCAATAAAATAGGTAAATAATTGTTTCATAAACTATTGGGTAAGTATTAGTTTTTTCAAGAGAATAGTTTTTTTATTTAAAAATTAAATTAAAAACATTTATAAAAATATTTTTATAAAATGGAGAACAGTTTTGAATTAAGAGAATCGATATTAGGTTAATGTGGTTTTTAGGGATTTTTTTAAAAAAGTTGAATTTTCATTGAATAGTAAAAATACATTTATGAGTTTCAGGTTTTTAATGACATCATTTGTGATGTAATAATTATGTAATCATTATGGTATACTTATTAATAGTATTATATGAAATTAGGTGTCCCATTTCACCAATACCATGGGCAAGCCCATGGTTTTTCTAATACCACTAATGAGGTGTCCTTTAGCTCCAATGGCCCGAGGGCCTTCATTTTTTATTGATTTTGATAATCCACCTTTCAAGGGGTGAGGTGGAACCCTTACAAGGACCATAGGCGTAAGTATTACATGGCTCGTAGGCCTTAGAGGAATTCATTTCCCGTAGGCTCATACAATACATACAGCCCAGAAAAACAACTTGGAACTGCTCCTCGCTAGCATCTTCATCATGAAATCAGCTCTCCACCTTCGCATCGTTGTTCAGCTAGGCATTCCCATGCATGCACATGCTTTTCCCAATGGAAGGTTCTATACCCTCTCATTCTTGCAATCTGTTTAGAATCTGCTATGGTGAAAGCTCCTTGCTCATCGTCCTTATAGAGCTTGTTCCTTGTATGTGGTCTGGTTTGCATCTTCACTTAAGGTGGCCCGATGGCCATGAGGTGGCACTAAGGCCTTAATGACCTAAAGGCATGGGTGGCCCGAAGGCCTTATAGGACTTAGGGACCAAATCAGAGGCCCGAAGGCCTAAACGGGGGCATATTCCTGGATGCTACAGTGCCAAACAGTGCCTTCTACAGTACCTAGTACATTACCTGCTACAGTACTTCATAGTTTCTGCTACAATGCCACCGGAAATTCTGCCTCTACCTAGATTTGATCCCTGGTCATTTGGATGCACTTACGGAGTCCTTACCAACTGGTCTAAGGCTCATGTACGAGGTGTCCTTTATCAATTAATGATTTGTTCCCTCACTTCCCCTATAAATACCAAGCCATTCAATTTCCCATTTCATTATGAAATCCCCATTAACTAATTTCTAGTCTCTTTACCTCTGAAGGTGTCCTCCAATGGTTCCCTCAAGCTTCCCAAGGTCCCAAACATCATGCTTTCAATCTTACTCTTCAAGGTAAGGGATCCTTTCACCCTCCTCCTTTAAGTCATCACTTCACTTTTGTTATTTCTTATAGTTCCATTTTATTATGTGGTGGATTGTTCTTCTATATCATTACTAATGTCCATTTATTTTCCAAATTTTTAGAGACCCTTTCCTATCTCATCAATTGTTTTTTTAATATTTATGTGATGCTGTCAGGATGCCGAATTTCTTGTAAAAGAAATCACATCTTTCCTTTCTTTGGAAGTTTACTTTTCTTGTGGTATGTCATTAAAATATCTATACCATGATTTTATCTCCAAGTTATTATGTATTTATATTTTAATATGAGTTATTTATGAGTTGTTTACCCTTGTACCCTCTCTTTTTATAATTTTCTAAATCTATGTTATATAGCCGTTATGCTGTATAATTTTCATCTCAAAATCTCTTTTTTTAGAAGTTCACTTGAATTATTTATGAGAATGACCAAATTTATTTTCATTTCTAAGGGTATTAATAAATACATATAATTTATCTATTTGATTCTGGAATTGAAATACATATAACCCTCAGTACATTTCCATGGGTTATAAATGACATAACGATTATGTTTTTAAGTACATTTTAAACGTCATGATTTTGACATGAAACCCATTTATTTGATTCTATTTGGGTTATTTATGAATTGTTTTATTATCATCTATGTGTTTCACATGATATTAAAGACATATTAAGGGTTTTCCCTAATATCCCTCCAATGAATTGGGTAAATAATTAATCCCTAGAGATGACATGTTTCACAATACCTTGGTGAATAACCTTGGTAATTTTTATAACACCTCGGGGATAAACCTTTGTGATATGGTCATGAATGTCTAAATGGAATATTGGAGCCACATATTCTTGTTATGTTTCATGTTATTTTTATTATGTTCTTCTTATACTTCCATAGCTCATGTCATTATGTTTTGATTTATGTTCTTATTGATATCACAAGAAAACTGATTCCCTTGTTTACCCTTATTGGGCCTTCTTCTCACCCTTTCCTTTGATTTATGACACTAGGATATGAGATGATGTAATTTTACATAGTATGAACCTATGATGAAGCCTTAAGAGGGGATTAAAAGAATGTTTTATGTTCTTTTCATGTATTATGATCCTGATTTCCATGACACTAATCTTTAAAGATCCTCTGCTTGTAAAATGTAATTAAAAGTTATGTAATAAAAAGGTGGGATTCCATAGAGTTTTGGATAATAAATAGAAAATTAATATCCTTAAAAACTATTTTAAAAAACTCCAAAACTCCTTTAAACTGAATTTACATTGAATAAAACAAAATAGGGAGAAACTAGAAAACTGGGAAAATTTTGAAAAACTAGAAATGAGTCACCGATGGGAAAGTCACTAAAGTTATTCCCATGATAGTCGATTAACCAACATGACCAACCAATGTTGAGCCACCTATTTTGATATACTGATGCAATGATTCATTGATGCCATAACTTATCGATTACATGACTCATCGACGCCTTGACACTGATGCCCTAGCACTGACACCCTAGCACTGATGCCCTGACTCGCCAACACGGAATCCTTCGACTCACAGTCAATGATGCCCCCAACTAAAAGAAACCAATTCCACTGAAGGGATGAAACTATTTCCCTCAATTCAATGACATTGATTCCCCTGACTCACTGATGCACTGACATTCTTACACACTGACATGCCGATGTCGACCATCCAAACTGACAAGCTGACAATGATAGTTAAATATGACACACCGATAAAAAACTGGATATTTTACAAAGTAATGGCCTGGGGATGTTTTCATCATTACATAAGATACCTATTAAACTATTCACAACCTTGATAACCAAAAACTAACCTAGAATAATGAGGGGTCCAAACAACCACCCCATAAGATACCTCTCAAGGATGAATGAACTTGTGTTTTTTTAAAACTGGTGGGAAAAGCCTAACATCCAAGAACACATACTTGACATCTATCTACTAAACATCTATATAAACACTAAGGCCACACTACCCTAAAAAACCTTGCAAACACTGAATTCACATCATTTGGACACATGGATTAAGGATCTCTTTCTTCCATGTCAAGATACAATCTGATTTGGGTGGTATATACTCACCTGCACAGGTTTAATCCCATCTGTGTTAATGCGTATTTATTAGGGTTTAGGTTCTCCACTCCTCAAATTAAAATAGTTACGAAAACATTTAGAGAAAATGGAAAACAAAACATCTGATAATGAACAGGGTTATGAATTACATCCTAAAAAGAGGAACACATGTATAAAAAAGAATCAAAACATAGAACAACTTTGGGTTTTGGGCATGAATATGTGACTCTTACTCCCAAGTCCTCTCCTCAAGGCCACCATGACTACATACCACATGAACTAGTGGAATGGTTAATCCATTAAGCAACTTCTCTTGAAGATCCTTTATTCTTACTTTTCACTATACAAAAATCAGGATATCCATGATATCCAATTCACCCCAGTCAATGACGTGGGAGTCATCGTGTAGATACTAACAGATCTAAGAGTCATTGAAGACATCATGGATCCTCTCCAACCACAATGGAAATACAAGATAATATTCCACCATTATGACTCATTCAAACACCTTGAAAGGTATGATAATCTATGGAGAATGCTTTCTCCCTCTACGAAGATTCCACTTCTAACATTAGGGGACGACATTCAATAAGGTGTGGTCCCCAACATTGAACACCAAAGTCCCCCTCATATGATTCAGATACAATATCTATCGGTCGTGTTCTACCTTCATCCTCCCACAGACATGTTGTATCTTCTGTTTCATACAGTGTTCCATGTCTGGACCAAGAATGGATTCCTCCCCAATATATATCCAAAAAATGGTAGTATGACATGACCTCACATATAGAGCACTAAACAGAGCCATACCAATGTAATAGTGATAGGTATTTTTGTAAGAAAACTCTACCAAGGGAAAATTTCTCACCCAAAACCCACTAATGTATAGAACACATGCCAGTATCATTTCCTCCTATGTATTTATGGTTCTCTCTACATGCACATTCGTTTACGGGTGGAAAGCAGTGTTCATGTGTAACATTGTTCCAAAAGCATACTAAAATCCCCTCTGGAATCATGACATAAAACGTATATCCTGATTTGAGAAAATTGATCATACAACTCCAGGCATCCACACCACCTCATCCACAAACCTATGTGCTAAGTCATCCACTATGCTTGACTCTTGATCTCCAATAAGAGAGAGGTATTTGTCAACCAGTCCACTAATACCCAAAGAGCATCACATACTCTCTGATTCCTTGAAATCCTGTAAAAAATTCCATTGTTATTTCATCCTACTTCCACTCGGTAATATCTATGGGATGCAACAGACCGCTGAGAACATGTTTCTCAGCCTTCACCTGCTGACACACTAGGCACCTTTCCACAAACTCTACCACTTCTAACTTCACCCAAAGCCACAAAAACTATTCCATAAATCCTCAATACATCATATATACCCCTAAATGCACCACTAGGGGTGAGATATAGAAATCATAGAGAACTACCTCATGCATTTTTACTAGGACAAACATCTTCCCATAGAAAATCATCTGATTCTAACTATCCTCTTACCATACCCTTGGAGAATCACCCTAGATAGCATAATCATGCATCACTTTAGTCTCTATGTCTCCACACTGAGAAACCTACACCTTCCTCATTAAGGAGGAATGCACTGTCATCTGAAATAGAAAGGTGTTGTCGTCATCCACTATCCCATATATGTGTAAACTGACCAACTCCTCCATTGACTTAGAAAAATCCATGGATTCTAGAAATAAGTCCTTCAATGACATTATGATTAAGGAATCGGCCACCATGTTTCCATTTCATGTGGTGTATAAGATGTTGAATTCATAGTACTATAGAAACTCCATCCTCCTTCAATGCTGCAATTTCATATCATGATGGGAGAAGATATAACTCAAGATCTTATTATCTGGGAAGACCACAAAGTGCTCCTTGATGAGGTAATGTTTCTAAAACATAAGCATGAACATGATTACTACGTGATCCATATCTTTGGTTTCAATGTTATGTTCATGTGGACGTAACTGCCAAGATTCATAAGGGATCACCCCCACTGCTGCATCAGTGCACATCCCATGCCTAGACCAGAAGCATTACAATACACCTCAAACACCACCCCTTCCTCAGGATACCAAGGCACTGGGGCTCTGACCAACTTCCCCTTCAGGTAACTAAAATATTCCTTACACTTCTCACTCCACACGAATTACTGGTATTTTCTGGTAAAATCAATCAATGGTGATGCAACCCAAGAGAAGTCTATTAAGAACCTCTGGTAATAGCATGCTAGACCCAGAGATATGTGATTCTCAGCCACATTATTGGATTCTTTCCCAGAATCAACCACCTTTTCCTTTGATGGTCTATTATTATCTTCTGCTGAGACACCACATGTCCTTGGAAGTGCAGCTATTGAATCCAAAACATACACTTGAGAAACATCCCATAGAGATGGTGGTGACGGAGGACCTCCAAGACTATCATGAGGTGCAAATCATGCTCCTCTTCTAACATTGAGTAAACTAGAATATCGTCAATGAACACGATGATAAACTAGTCCCAGAACTTAAAGAAGATAGAATTCATGGGCCCCATGAACATGGATGGTGCTTTCGCAATGCTGAAGGGCATGAACACGTAATCTAAGTGCCCATACCTACATCTAAAAGTAGTATTCAAGATTTCACCCTCCTACACCCTCAACTAGTGATATCCATCCCATATATAAATCCTAGATAACCAACCTTCTCCCCTAAGCTAGAAAAAAAATATCATCTATCCATAGAATGGGGTAACAATTTTTTACTGTTACCTAGTTCAGTCTCTGGTAGTATATGAACAGCCTCAGACCACCATCTACTTTCTTTATGAAGAAGACTGGAGAACCCCTATGGTGACATACATGGCCTGATAAAACCCTTCTTCATTAGTTTGTTAGACTAAATTCGCAACTCCCAAAACTCATAATGATCCATACGATAGGGATCCATCAATATCAGATGGGAACCATGTTGCAAGTCTATTCTGGACTCAACTTCGGATCAAAGGGTAGGGTCACAGCCTCCACTAGGAAGACATCCATGATCTCTATGACATACCCTAAAATTCCCACCATCTCTGTGTCCACTGATCTCACTAATAACTCAGTCTTCAAGGAGAGAAGAGGCTACACATACCGATTGCCCACCTGACAACCCCACCCACCAACCAAAACTACACATTGGTAATCCACATCAAAAAAAACCACAATTATATGGAATAAGTCTCTAATATAATAACATAAAACAACTATTTAATTTCTAGCATGACATTGTATGGATGCATCTATAGCAGATGAATATTCCCACTGGACTGATGCACTGCCAATATCAGTTTACATCCCAAAAAAACATAAAAACTATTTTGACATCGAACTGGTGTACTCTACACTAGGGGAATGAGAATCCACTCGACGTATAATCCTAGATCATGGTATAGACTAGGTGAAGAAAGGAGATTGAGGCTCCTGATGCAAAAATACCACAAGAAAGAGTGATAAAGAAGTAGTTCATACCTGGAACAACCTTTATCCCCACTAGAACTACTGCATGGGTGGTGTAAAATAGCTTACGTCTAGCTCTTCAACCCCTCTAATATCAACCCCCACCAAACACACATTGATCAAGGTATATGTGGATATCCATATGCTTGGTCTCTTCTAGAACAATCTACACTTGGTTGAGTGGGAGCTCATCGTCCCAACATCTGGAAAGGCCTGACCGAGAACTACTAATTCTAGGGTAGGTGCTCGACCTTCCCACTCCCACCATACATAGCTCAAACTATGAACTAGTTCTAAATATATCCATGAAATCCACAGAAAATCACCATGGTCTTGGACCCATGGGGAATGAGTGGGGACCAGGATATCGGAACTAGAACTATAGAGGCCTACTCTATGCTAGCCGAAAACCTTGAAGGCCCAGACCCCATAGACATACTACTGAACACCTACCCATTGAAGAAATTCAGATGGAACCCCTCTCATGGTAAACATACCTTAATGTGCATATTTTACGCCACATCATTCTTCTTCTGAACTTCTAAGTTTGTCTGAATAGTTAAGGGAGTGATGACATACTGAAGAGAAGTACGGAGTGCCTCCACCAAGAGTTTTCTCCAGCAATCCTTATCCGAAAAGAGATCCTGTGAAAAGTAGAAGAGATCCTTGAACTTGTTCCCCAGTTCCCTCATTGACAAAATCCATAGCAGGAGGGTTTGAAGCTCCTGCCTCTTATCATCCTTAATCATCGTGGAAATGAACTCTGCCCGAAACACTTTCTCAAAATCATCCCATGAGACATAGGTCTCTTTATTCTCCCTGAGGAAACGCATCCATGACTAACATGCCACTCCTAGCATTTGGATAACTACTAGATAAACCCAATACACCCTCAAGGGATGGATCAAGGTAATGGTGATGGAAATTTCCTCAAGCTATCCCTATGTATCTGTGTCTGAAATGCTACATTTGTAATTCTCTAAGGTCTTCCACTTAAAATCACTGTGGTATTTTTCGACATGTCATATTCTTCAACTCTATTGGCACTCCACTGATCAAACAGGTCATCCTGTTAGGCCTACACTATTTGTACCACACATGGTTGACATCCTAATGCCATAACTAAAAAATATATAAAAAAGGAACTCCTAAGCCTTAGTAGTTTGTAAATATCCTATTAAGGTTTATTTTAACTCTTTATTTAAATTAAATTCCCAAAACTGTCCAGAAACACCAGAATCCAAGTCTTTATGATGTATGTAGCTTTACTAGGGTCTCTACTCTATAATCATTGTAGCATCAGTTGGTCATTAAATAGGTCTATATTCCTTTCATAAAATCTTAGGGGGCCCTAATTTCCTGTGTCCTAGTCGGTCTTCCCTGACCTGTTTCACGCACCAAGGATTCCTAACGAGGTTTCTCTACTATTCCATACAAATTTTTTATGCCTAACTCTAAACACAGTCCACTCTATCAATCATCACCTCTTATGTCATTTTGTAATGACCCGCCTTCTTCGAGATGAGGGAAGAGCTAGAAAAGTGCCACCCCCTTCCTTCTTCAAGAAGAAGGACAAATAATGACCCCTGAGTTGTGCCTTCATTAGTCACTAGAGTGTCAACTAGAACCAAGGGTATATAATATCACACAAAATGGAAGGAATTACCATATTTAATAAAAACAAGGTCAGTAGATATGATTGTAAAAATACCCACAAGACCAAACATTTATATAAAGGTAACAAAGATCCATCCCAAGCTTGAATTAGACATAAACTTTGAAAAAGGTAAAATCTATGTTCTAAAGCAAGTACAATAAAAAGAGACTAAGCAAAAAAAAAGACTAATATCCAAACACCCAAGATATTAAAGTCAAGAATAGTCCTAAAATTACTCATGGAAACATTGAAATTGTTTTACAAACATAGGGTGAGTATACAAGTATTCCTAGTAGGAAAATTAAATCCACTCATCAAAAAGTTGGGGAACATACTAATTTCTCTCTGAGAAAATAATATACCCTCAAAGAACCTACCAATGAGTACAGAACATCCCAGCCTCACACAGACACCCTAACCACATAATGAAAGTAAATTAATGTTGTAGTATAAGCACATCGACATTTGGGTATCGTGCACCACTTTCCCACTAGATAACTTTTCATCTTTAATAGCTAATGTCTTGACACCACCACTCTTTTATAACACAGTCCCACTACCATAACTGACCGAAAAACTTCTGGGCTTTAAACCACAATCATCCCCACCCGCATACACCTAGGCCACAACTACACCACACATCTCATCCACAGACACCTAATCAACAACAACAACAGCTCTAGTGAAAAGACAACTGGACCGCATCCCAAATACAATAGGGGGAAATCTTGCTCGAAAAACCCCTAGACCCATATCCCACAACAAACCTTCCCGAAGGATCTTGGAATAGTAATACCCAATCCATTATTTCCATCTCGGATACTCTTAAGGAGTAAGAACCTCAAAGAGGGTGAAATGAAGAAATTCCGAAACCAACCATCCATTATCCCAATAGGATGTTGGGAATGACACCCTCACCATGAAGTGGGGGTTTTCATCACATTGTCCTTAACAAGGGTGGGTGCATATAGAAAATCACCAATAACTAAAAATTTTACATATAGGTAAAAAAAACATAGTCAAACCTATGGGTCCCAAAATAAACATCCATCCCACTAGAACCACTTTTCTTGCTACCACTATATGCACAACCACACAAACAACCACTTTAAAATTGTAAACACTACCCATTTTTCATTCAACCATTTTCCATTTATTTATTAAGGGGTTCACTTTAATTTATTCCTTCACAACCTAGGGAAACTACCAAGTGAAACATATATGACCGAATCCAAAGGTGAAGAGGCTAATTTACCATACACACAAAAACCAACCCACTTCGTTCTTCGTTACTGCGAAATTTGAGCAACAGAAGATGGACCAAGGTAAAGCATTTCCATTTTAACACTCATTCATAAAAACAACTGAGAAAAACCATCCTACAGTCCCACTTCACACCCCCTTTTCCTAAGACATGCATTAAACCAATTCCAAAAATCATTCTTCAATGTTACACCACATAATAATGATCTTGTAACTAAACCTGGAATCCCCACTAAACAACAAACCACAACTGTAACACCTATTTACATGATGTCATGACACAACCCAAAATGGAAGCCCTGCTACCCAAAAAATTCCTAGATGGAGTCCCACTGCATAACACATCCATGACCACATTGTAGTCCCACTTACCAACATCCCTTTACAACCAAAACACAAACAAAGGTAGTTCCATTGCCTAAAAGTCTATCAAATCCACAATCAATCAGTCTCTAATCCTAAGATCCCAAATCACCACCTGTACCACCCCACACACCAATCCCACAACAACTACCATTAAACCACAACCCTAATGCACACACATACCACACCCTTCTCATAGAACCAACTCCCATGCCCACCTCTATACCCATAACTATGCTCCCAAAAACAGAAACACACTACCCACACAATTTCACCAACCCCAATAGAACACAACACACAACCACACAAAAAAAACATGATGGATTCAAATTTGGTAAACACATTTCATTAATCCACTTTGATAAATAGAGGTGATCACATAAGGGTTTTGATCATATGGAATCCATTTGATTTAATGGGTTATATGTGATTAGTCATATTATTATTTACACCAATTTTTTATAAAGAAACAACAATAGTTATAATGAACCACCCATGCATAGATAAAGGCCACAAATGGCCATGATTTTCAGGAATCGTTATAGAAAAAATAAAACATATCATCAACAATTATAACAAATAAAACATGTGATCAACATCAAAACACTATTATCCCATTATTTAATTGACATTGTTATCTATTTTATCTTATTTCATTATAATCATTTATTCCTTGTTGAGAAAAGGATTATACTATTCTTCACGAATAAAAATTAGTACACCCATCATGCATGATACACAAAAGGGAGAGGCAGAAGAATCCCAACATGAAACAAAAGTAGAAAAAATATCCTCTTATCACCAAGAACTTTGGATCATGTGCGTATTAGGAGACTCCAAGAAAACTAAGAATGAGGGGGCTCTAGCATAGAAGCATGACTCATTTAGAGAAAATGGCTTTAAGTACAACCAGAGGGAATGAAAAACACACTAGGAGGGGAAGATCATGGATTTGAAAAGTAAAATCCTATATCAATGGAACAAGAAATTTTTTAAGGCCCATTAAATTTGGATCGTGCTTAAGATTTATGTGGAATTACTGTTTCAATGTCCGAGGAGTTTTAAGATATTAAAGATATAATTTAAATCCTATGAAACACTTTTAAAATTATCAAAAAATTCCTTTAAAATCAATTTTCATCAAATAAAAGTTAAGAGGGGTGAAACCAGAAAACTAGGAAAAATAGGAAAAAACTGGAAATGAGTCATCGATGAGTGGGTCCCTAATGCTGACCCACCGATGGGTGAGATACCAACGCGACCAGCCAACACTAAGCCATTGATGCTAGGTTATCGACCCAATGACTCTCTATCACCATGACTCACCGACAACCTAACTCACTGATTCCATAACACCATTACCCTAAATATTAGTCTATAAATCATCGACACCAATGCCCCCAACTCACTGACACTGATTCCCCTAACTCATCGACACTAAATACCCAGAATCAACGACACTAACGCCCCTGACTCACAGACATAAACACCCCTGAATCACCGATGCAATGACATGCTGACACAGTGACATACCAATGATGACAGTTGAAACTAACATACTAACAACGATAGATAAAATGACACACTGATAGAAAAAATTAATTTTTCACGAAATAAATTCACAAGGAAATGTGTTTCATTACAAAATTACTCTACCCCTTTTATATTTAATTTAATCAAATTATATTCACTTTCTTAATTAAGAATCAACTATCTCCCCAAGTATAAACATTTATATACCCAACCTACATTATTCCCAATAAAAGGGAAGAAATAAATCTTACCTAAAAAGGAGAACCATTTTTCCTAGACATTTTACACCAAAACTAGGGCACCCGTATTGGATGAAACATCATTAGAGGGGTTCAGACCAACTAAAAAACCTTGCTCTAGGACTCTATAAAGGAAGTATTTTGGGTCCTCCCATATTAAAAGAAAGATTTAGGAACTGAAGAAGGGAATATATCCTATTATGAATGAATATGTCCGAAACTAATGAGATTGAAATTAAATAAGGAAAATTTCATTAAAACTATGTGTTTCAAAAATTTCAAAGGATGATAGACTTTTCAAAAATTTAATATATAATTGGTAAAATTGGAAAAAAAAATTAAAAATAAATAATTTTATTGTTAAACTCATTTTTCATAAAAATAATGGTTAAAGGGGAAAACTGGGAAAACTGGAAAATTTTGGAAATTTTGGAAAACTGTTAAAATTAGTCCCCACCACTGCCTGGATGAGTCACCAAAAAAATTCTTCTCCAGTGACTCACCGCCATATGAGTCACCATCATGTTGGCCCCTACTAGGGAGTCACTACTAATGAGTCACATCTAACGATTCACTACAATATGAGTCACTTACAGTGCGTCAACACCAGACAATTCACTTCCAGTATGTGCTATCTCCATGATGATCTACCACCAGGATGAGTTACTTAAAGGATGAGCTACTGCCAGGATGAGCTACCGCCTAGATGATATACAACCTTGATGAGCTACAATTGGAAAACAAGAAATTTTTTAAAACTATTGAAATGAGTCACCACTAGAATTATTCTCATATCCCAAAACACCACAGACTACCAGATACACCTCAAGGAAAATATTTTTGAAAATTTAATGTAATGTACGTTTCGGGCAATTACAATTCCATTAATTTTCAAGGCTTTTTTCCAAGGATTTCATAGTGTAATGGGTTCATTCCATAAACCATGTTAGTATGTAACATTCACTCCCATGACAATCGTAGTGGAAGAGGTCCTTTAATGAATTGGTTTTACTCTCCATTATAGCCTTGTTTATCTTGTGAGATATCAATATTTACACCATACATTGGAGGGACATATAGATCTCACCTATTAAATAAAGGAAATTATACATATCTGTTCAGCAAGATCATAATTAATTAATCATATCAGAACCCATTAAATGAAATGGGTTTCATAAAGATTTCATCATAACATAACCCTTATAAAAAAATGGGTTTCATAAAAATATCATTATAACATAAAGCATGGAAATGAAATCCATTTTATTGTCGTTTAACCTTTAAATCATACACATAAACCATCCAAATAATGATTAATGATGCTAACCTTGGGTCATATCTCCATTAAAAGAATATGTTACATCAAATAATGTTATCATAGATGAAAAATTATTTTGATTCATCACATGGAATAATTTTTGAGGAAAATAAATTTTACACTTCAGAATCATTTAATTTTGATATTTCGTGAATTTATAAAGGAAAAAATTTCATTTAAAAAGAACCATATTATTATTTAAAAATATAATGACAGTAAAAAATTACCGATGATAGTGGGGAAATCTTTTCATTCCATTTATGTTAAAAAATGAACCGACCATTTTTTTTAAAATTGCCACAAAGCACCCCATTTGGAAGTAGATACAAATTTTACTTTCAATCCAATTTTAAAAAGTAAAACATGGGTAAAAATAAATGTTAAAATAATAGAATATTTTGAAACCATTTTTATTTTTTTTCATAAAACATCGTTATAGAAGAGAAATATTTCCTATAGAACACTTAAACATAAAAAATCCCAAGAATTTTTGGGATTGTAAAATGAACCCTTAGATTGATTTTTCCTTTAATAAAATTTTGTCTATAATCTAGAATAATAAATTTAGATTAATTATAATTCTATAAAGGAGTCCTTAAAATTCTAATAATATAATATATGATCCCTATATATCATTTCTAAACCTACTTTTGTCAATAATTCCTTATTCAAACTATTGTTTCCATTTGTTAAATTTTTTCTTTTATCATGAGCATATCAGTTAACTAGTTATGATCCGATTTAATTTATATTGGTTAAAACATCTCCAAAATATTTATCATGATATAAATATCATATATATTCATTATTTACATATTTTTATCGATCTATAAAAGATAGAGATAAAAAATGAATTTCATCATTCATGGAGATGGTTGGTTATAGGCATGCATCAACAAGGCATTAATTTTTTAATGGATATAACAAATGAAATGTAAATATTAATTAACAGTTAATATGTTACTATTATGTAATATATTCTTAAGAAATTGATCCCCATTAGAATCCAATGAAAATTTAAATGAAAACCAAATCAAATCACTTCGTGGAGGAGGTAGTCCAGACATATTCCCGGGTGATGTTGTCATTTATCATAGTATTATATGGTAAGAAGTTAGACATAAAATTATTATTCAAGAAATATAATTTTTTCATGAATATCATATATGAATGGTAAACCAATAATAATACACATCCATAAAATAAGGTGATGAAAATTAAATTTGTACACAATTTGGAGATGGTATGTTGTACATACACACGAGCAATACAATCGCATACCATTTAATAGGAATGAAGGAGTATAATTCTGTTTTCATTATAACAATAACATTTATGTTATATAGGGATATTTAAGTTATTATTTTTCATATATAAAATTGAGTTGTAGGAGGTATAGAAGAGTATAAAAAATGACCAGTTAAGGTTATTAGCTCTTCTTATAAGTGACTCCATTATATCTATAATAAAGAGGTATACATTTGGTGTCATGGTAATATATAACCTCTATAATGTTTATAGGGTTTTTTGTAATAGAAATTGGTATATTATGTTTGAGATAGTATGATCACATTTTTTTAAATATGGGAGGGATGGGATTCACTTTCATAATTGAGGTGAGGGAAACATGTGGGATTTTTAAAAAATCAAATTATAATAAATTAATAATAAATAAAAATGACTCAAAATGAATATTTATAAAATTATAAGTCATCATTGGGTTTTAATAAAATAAAAAATAAAATTTATAATAGTTTTGGTGTAATTTTAAACCTTATCAGTTTGATTAACACTTAGATAACAAGTTTGAATTTTCTCTCCGGTAACACATTTTCTAATATTAAAGGGGGTGATTTTTTACATAAAAGGTAAAAATTAGCTCATAAATGAGAAATTTCATATATTATAGTCTGAATTATTTAACTCCTTTCTTATTTTATTATTTTTATAAATTTTAAAAAATTTAATAAAAAATTATTTTTATAAAATATCATTATTATCAATTTTGACCCTATTAATTTAATTTAAATTTAAACACATCAAGAAAAATGATAATATAGAATATGTTGATTTTTAACCCCCATAGTATGTTATACAGATCTATAAAATTCATTGGTTACATTACCACATTCAAATTATTTCACTTTTAATGTTTTAAAAATCAATTATTACATTTTATATTAAATGGAGAAACATTCCATCAATGTTTCACAAGATATTAAGGTCATTATATAATTAATAAATATTTATATGTAAATTTATTTCATGAAAAAATATATTTTTATGATCGAAAAAAATACTTATATATAATCACAACTTAATTTCGTCCCTAATGGACACATGAATCATATTAAAAATAATGTAAATGAATTTGTTTGACCTTCCTTGATTTATAGTATATAAAAGTCATTTTCATGGACAAGTGCCTACTAGAAAACGAAATATATATCATAAGGTGTTATAGTCTAAATTATGTATATTTAATAATATTTTGGAAGAATAATTTTGAATATATCACTAATTTTTAATCATGAATAACTTAATTTACACTTTACTCATGTGACAAATTTTATCAAGATTACTATTCATACTAAAAAAATAAAAGTTCCCTGTTTGAAAAATTTGAACCTAGAATTTCTAAATATTTAATTAATTATATTAAATTAAATAACTATAAATGGGAGACATTAATTTTGAAATAAGTGTGAAAAATGTTACAAAAGTAGATTATTATTAAAAAATACATTTTGAATCATAAAAATAGATTTCTTCTTAAATGTTATCTAGAAAAAAAAATTAAATTAAATAAAAAAGGTATTAATTAAATAATATATAAATTTCATTAAAATCATTATCCAATAGGTAATAATTTAATATATTGAGATAAAAATTCATTACTTTCATAGAAACTATTTTTATGAAAAGGATTTCTTTTTCTGTAGAATGGTTATTATTTTAATTTATAATCAATTCATAACCAATGAATAAATTCAACACATATATAACCATTAAATTTTCATAATTTTTTCAAACCTTTTAATTCCTTCTAATCATATGGATAGGTGATAATTGTAGTTTTAATAACAAGATTTTAATATTATATTGTAGGTTTTTTAAACTCGATGTTTCTTGTCATGTATGATAACAAATAAATAAAATTATTTTGAGAGAATTATATCGTAAAAATATCTTTTTGTTACATTATACCTACCTTTAAATAAATTTTGACCATGAAATTAATCACTCTCATATAAATATATGTGGATTCCTCTATCTCAACATAACCTGATGTTCCTGTGTAACTTCCTGAAATTGGTGGTTTCAACATTAAACATTTACCATGTGAGTGGACTTGTTTTGTATAATTTTCTCTCTATAATACAAAATATATATTAGTTTATATTCATAATAAATACCTTTATCAAGTGTTATTACCTCTTAGTACATTACATGCGAAGGATTAGTAATGTACATATTCTGGAGAGATACATGAAACATATCATGATCTTGAGAGAGATTCAATGGATGAACCAATTGATAAATAACATACCTATGTGATCACGAATTTCAAGGAACAATATACCTAGATCATAGCTTGAACATATTTAAAAATATCATCACCATATTCTATGGATATATTTTTAGGAATAACTTTTCACCAACTTCAAACTCTTTATACTTTTGAATATTTTCAACATACCATTTTTCGGACACTAAATTACTTTATATTTTATTGAATAGATCTATCCTTCTCGTAAATTTAATCAGTTGGATCAGGTCCAAATATCATTCTTTCTCTAAATTTACTCCATCATTTTAGTATTTTTCACATCATACCATATCGAGCTTCACAACTATCCATATGATTGATGGAGTGTAATCTATTTTTGAATGAAATTTCCCCCAAAGGAAGGAATTTATCACAAAATAAATTAATATCCATAGTTAAATATCTATATATTCCATCCTGATTTTGAATTGTACACTCATACTAACTATATATCTTAGGATTATAAGATTTGTTGAAACATAACTCTTTTTTTATATCATGCTGAAGAATTATTCAAATCATAAAATTAAACCTCTTATCCAAATCAGATACAACTAAAAATGGCACATTATTATTTGCTTTAAATTTTTTGTGGAGTCTGTAGAAAAAAAACCATGTTGATTTTTTCCCATTTCCATTCTAGTATGGGAAATTTTTGTAACAACCCCTTAGATTTATCTCCCTTAAACATTACCCATTTTCATAACAATTAGTGTGAAACATATTGATAAATGTCTCACTTCATGCCATCCCACCATTAATACACCTTTGAGAATCTATACAAATATATACTTCTAGTATGAATATTTAATGGTGAACAACGAGATTTATCAATCAAATACATTAAATATTGTACTAAAGGGATACATAAATGGTTCTAGATTTTTATCATTTCATCAAAATATTAGTCAATCTTGACAACATTTCTCACTATCTTTTCCATATTTACATCTTCATTTTCTACCTCTTAAATAGTCAATTAAATATATGGTAGAACAATAACTTATTAAAGATAATATTTATCTCATTCCTTCAGGATTTGAAAATGAATACATTTAATTTCCAAAAATATTTAATATTATCTGATCCTAATCAGATATAAAGAAGCATGATACTTTTGACTTAGAGAAACTTCTACCATATTCATTTTCCCCAAGTAATAATTTATTGACTAGTCACAATAGTTAATCATCACTGACCATTTTCTATAGAACATGTTCAACTCTTTTTGAGAGAAATATACTTTAAATTTTTTTATCAATATATATTTCAAAAAAATTCCTATAGATATAATTCATCAATATATTTAATAAAAAGATTACAAAAAACTATCATCAAATTATGATTTGGGTAATGTTTCTCAAAGAAATTTACATTTCTGGAGGAATATTCTATAACAACATCATTATTATTGAGGACACATCTATTTACCTTCATTGATTCATTACTTAAAATTAAAGACCCTTCTCCACTCATGGGTTGTGTAAGAATTGGTGTGTCGATTGGCCTTCACTTAAGTCACATAAAACAATCTTCACATTCATCAACCCGAATGAAAATTGTTCCCATAAAAGTTAACATAGTGAGTGTATTAGATATCTTTTAAAAAAATTCAACAATACCCTGATATTATCCATCCAGACAAAACAAACTATGGATCTCAGTCATATTGGTGTATCTGGGTCAATGTTTAATAAATTTTTTCCTTGAAGGGTTTACCAATATAACCACACATGAGATGTTATAATGCATGATTGAAAATTTAAAAATCCAAGATTCATATTTGGATGATTTTTTCTAAATCTTCTTATTCGTTAGAATATTCATCATAATTTTAAAATGACCTTCATGCTCTGCCTTTCTGTTTGAATAACAAATAATATCATCTATAAAGGCTACCACAAAATTTTCAAGGTAATATCTAAATAATCTATTTATTTCATCCATTAAGATAGAATATGAATTAATAATAAAAAAATTGAATCACTAAAAATTATTAATGTATAAACTTTGTGTGATATAATGGGTTTTTATATCTTCCTTCTCAAGTATTTATTGATGACATATATAATGACGATAAATAATTTAAAAGTAATGACCTCCAAGTTGTTGACCAAAAAAGAAACCAATACAAGGTACATGACACTCTTTTATTAATATTAATCTTCTTACATTATAAATAATCATTATATATGTTAATTTATCCATCATTATTCATAAAAAAATATATCATCATCACCCCAAGGTGACAGAATTGGCTGAATTAAAGCCTTATGATTATTATCCAAGAGTTTCTTCTTCAATTCTAACAACTCAATCAGGGACATTTAGTATAGTGTCTTCGAAATAGGTGTAAACATTGTATGAGTTTTATTAAAAATTAAACATTAAAAATAAATGGATGTCCTTGAAAATATTTTGAAAATACATCAATAAACACCCCCTAATATCCATATTTGAATTGTTTAGTTTCTCTTCAACCATATAAGAAAATTTCACTTATAAATATGGATTGTGACATATAAAATGGAAGTAATTTCAATTAAAAGTTCATTTTTTCTATCACACTAATTTATTATCAAAAGTTGGATTGGAATATTAATAATAAATTACCTTACTTGACAATTAATATGGGATTTCTGTAATCAAATCCAATACATTTAAAAAAAACATTGAATTCAACTAGATGGTGAATGAAAAGTATTATAAGAAACAAATTCTTATAAAATTCAATCGAATAATAATCGTAAATATTGTGTGTGATCATTGCACCATTAAAATTTTTTATTTCTAAGTCAACATTAACTTTTTGGGGTTGTACTATGATCCCCTTGTAAAATTATTTAGATATAGAATATTTCCAAGAAAAATAATCATACAATACATTATATGTTATGGAGTGTGTGATAAGTGTACCTTTCACAACATCATTACCATACCCATTATCAGAAATAGTGATTGCATGAGATTTCTATTTTTCTCTAAGATTACAATAGTGTTGATGTCGATCATCATCATTAACCTATGTATTTGGGAACTGAATATAATAATTCTCATAATCCTTCCATTTTAATCATTATAGTGTTGATAGTTTTTTCTATAGATCCTTATCTCTATTCACATCATTAGCTAAAATCTTTCAATCACATGGTATCTAATTTCATAACAACCATACATTTCTAAGATTAATCATTTTCATGTAACCATTATAACATTTCCCAATGTCCCCTTCCACAATTTTATCATAACAAAAAAATCACCCTCCTCTCCTCATGGTTTTTATAATTTCCATTGAAGTCCATTTTTTCATTTCATTTCAAATACATGATATTGGTGGATAAAACCAATCTAAATCTCCCCATTTATAGCATATAGAATTATTTATACATATATAATATAGTTTCATATGGCCAACACACATTGTATACTTTATTTTAATCCAATTAAGAATCAATCAACATTACATTCAGGTTGAATGGTAATACTAGAAGCATAAATTACAAGTCTTGTGAAATTTTCCAAATACATACCACATATTTATTATCCCTATTTATTAGGCAAAGGATTTATTTCCCCATTTTCATATGAAGAATATGAGGAATGTACTTATTGAAAAATAGTATTTTAACTTATCCCACTATATATATTAAATTTTTAGTAGTTCTCTCTTGTTTGGTATAAGATTAAATATTCCATCTGATAAACCACAAAAAAAATTAAATACTGTAAATAATTAGTTCATATTCTAAACACTAGAAAAAAGAGTATGTAATTTTTGAGGTAATGATCCATTTCTCATCATCCAATGGACCAGTATATCCACTGAAAGAGGGTGGTCGTTTTCTCATGGGGGATTCAACAAAATGTTGTTCCCCTAATTTCATTTTTAGATGGAAAATGTGATTTATAGATTATGAAATTCTTATGAGCATTACATTAAAATTTTTCATTCGACTCCCATAACATTAAAACTCTCAAGGGGAAAATCATTTCATTATTCCTAACATTATGTATTAAACGGATTCATTTAGGATCTAACCATTAAAAAACTAAAAGGAATAACAAGGTCAACAATAATCATGGTTTGAAATCATATAATCCTGAAAAAAAATTTATGGTATATCTAAATTGTGACACCATCTTCAATGAAACCATCAGTTTAACATAGGTAATTCCCAATGATTACATAAACATTGGTATTTTATCCTCTACCTGAACATATCAACATGGTTCTTACTAATATTTTCTCATCTTTGTTTACAATGGATAATTAATCCTTTCTATGATACAAAGTATACAAACCCATATATTTAATACATATATATTACATCTTAATAAATTAATATTAACTAAATACTATTTTGATGCAATACTAAAATCATTTTGTTCTGGTATCATTGGAAACAATGAAACATAAAAAATGAATCCTAAAATATCTACATCATCATCCACTTAATTCATCAAAACAATTACCACTCTCAAACTTATCATAATTAATAAATTTATTTAAAACCTATGGAAAGAAATCATAAGAAAGGGGTGAACATAGATGGTCATTTAGGGAAAAGAAGGAATATATCAGTGAAAACATAAGAAATACATGAGCATTAAGGTATAATAATATGATCTTAATATTTAAGAACCATACCATGTATATAAAATATCATAATAATATGGCATAGAATAAATCGTGGAACATCATAAATAATATATTCCAAATAAATCAATGAACATAAAATGTGAGATAATAATATTTTTTAAGACATATAATTTCGGCATATAAGTAATCATAGAAAACCATTTCATTAATAGTCATGGTTCATTTTCAAAGTTTTCATAGTTGAATGGGTTCAACTGTATAGTATTTTAGTAATAGTGTTTCGCATATAATAATATATTAGTGGAAAGTTTCCATCATTAAAATGGGTTCACTCCCCATTCCAGTCCAATTTATCTCATCACATGTCAATCATTAACCAATGTATTGTATAAAGATTTAGGTACCAGCCATCATATAATTGGTTTTATAAACATTTCATGATAACATAACCCATGGAAAAGAAATGGGTTTCATAAAAAATTCATATTTTTATCATAAACATTAATATTTAGAGAATGAACATTGGTAGATTCCTAAGGTCAAATCTCTAGTAAATAATAAGTAACATCAAATAATGTCATATTATAAGGAAAATTATTTTTGAATAATGACTTCGAATAATTATTGAGGAAAATAACCTTTCAATCATGACAAATTGTTTGTAAAGTTTCCCAATTATAAAGCGAAAATTTCCTTTAAAAATAACTATAAAAAAATGTAAAGAAATATTAAAATAAAAAATTCTTCATGAATGTTGGATAATTGATTCATTCTTTAGATATTTAAAAACATTCCTTCTATATTTCTTGTGAAAAAATTCAAAAATTACTTAATTTGGAAAATGATAAAAAATTTCCTTTCCAGACATTTTTATAAGAAATAAACCGTGGGAAATATTTGTTTAAAAATTTATAGTCTAATGGTCAAAATAATAGAATTTAATATATATTTCTAGTATATGGTAGAATAAAATTCACCATCATAGACATAAACATATATATTTCCAAATATTATTAAGATTGTACAATAAAATAGTATATCGTGGTCTTCTTATTTTAAATATAGACCCAGATACTCTAGAACATATTTAGATTTATTATAATTTAATTACATAGTAATTTTAATAATTATTATATCATATATGATCCCTTAATTACATTTCAACGCCCCCTTTGATAATAATTCCCTATAAAAATGTTTATTTATAATTGTTAATATTTTCATTTATTATGAGTATATCAATTCTGTAGTTCTGATACATGTACATTCATTATGGATACACCATATAATGAATAATTTTTATTATTTAAATAAATATATGTATAAATTTTTTTAAAAATTTATTCTACCATTAAATGTATATATTGAGTATTTTGTAACACTATTCATAGACAGTGTAGGTCATACAAACTCATGAATGTGGTTTTAATTTTTCAACTGAGGGAACCTAGGAAATAAAAAAATTAATATAATAATAGAATATTACTATTATATCATATATATCATATATGTCTATCAAATTCATCCTCATTTCCATGTAATTTAAATATAAATTAATAATTGATCACATCGCTTCTTTCAGGTGGTATACTACTTGTACAAATAGATGAAAATATAATTTCTCAATAGATTAAATGGTATAGTGGTATCCATTATGTCATCTTTACAAAGGAATAATAGTTACAATAATATAATATATAAATAAAAACCCAATAAAATATCCATCTAGAAAATATGGTGATGAATAATTAAATGTATCGTTAAGTTGAGACGGTAAAGAAGTACGTACACAAGAGTGATACGATCACTTCTGGTTTGATTGAAAATATGGGTAATAATAGTATTTTAATAATTTTAATAAAATTTATTATATTTAAGATACTAAATTATTATTTTATTATATATTAAATAGAATTATTAAAGGTAAATAAGATTATAAAAAAGTAATTTGTTACAGAAATTACATATTCTTAAAAATGACTCCATTATGTGTCCTCTAAAGGGTTTAGGGGATGGTTTTTTTGGAAGCCCAAATCATCTTGATGTGTCTATGAAATTTGAGAAGGGAAATTTTTATATTTTATTCTAGATAAAAGTCTCAATGTGGTGTAATTTAGTGTGGGAGAAGGTTCCCATTCCTAATTAGGGTGTGGGAAACTTTTTGAAATTATGAAAAGATTATAATATAATAAATTAGTTATCATATAAACTGAATCCAAAGGGAAATAGATTCAAAGATAACTTATTATAGTTATTTAATCATATAAAATTATAATTTAGACATGTTTTTTTATTTTAGAACTTATCATTTTCATTAACGGTTAGTTAACTAATTTTAATATTCAATATGGTAGCTCATTTTTCAATATTAAAGGGGAATAACTTTTATATATATTTTGACAATTGTCTCATAAATAGAACATTTATGAATTTTTATGACATATAATATCTAGCTTCACTTGTTTAAATATATTTCATTATTTTTAAATATTTTAAAAAAATATTAATTTGACAAAATAACTTAGTAGTCAATTTTAACAATATTCATTTAATTTTAACTTTAAATACATCATAAATAATGAGGAATTAAAATATAATTATTTTTAAACTCCCTAATATGTTATATTGATCTATATAACTCATTTATATCATTGAATAATTAAAATTCTTTCACGTGTAATATTTTTATTACAATTTTTTATATTTTTTATTAAATAGAAAAAATACTTCAATGATATTGCCTAAGTAATTAATGTCATTACTTAATTGATAAAAATGATATATATATATATATATATGTCTTGAAAATAATTTTATTTATATAGAAATAAATAGTTATATTTGTTAATAATTTACTGTTTCCCATGTGAACACATAAGTAATATTAAAAACATAGAGGGTGACATTTTTCAAACTATTTTGTTTAAATAATATATAATATATTTTCATGGATAAATTTTCATTAAATAACTCAATTATTATCCTAAGTTGTTAATTGTTGAATTAAATTCATCTAATATTAATTTTGATGAACAATTATTATATTATCAATTATTTTTAATCTATATTATCCTGATTTACCCTTTATTGATGTGATAAATTTTTGCATATCACTATTCAAATCGGTAAAAATAAAATATTTTGGTTTACCAAATATTATCATTCTAAAATTAAATATTTACTTACTTTTACATTATTTAATACCTTTAAATTGATGAAATTATTTTTAAATTATGTGAAAAAAATTTGATAAAAACTTTTTATTTAGAAATAAACATTTATAAGCATAAACCTGGATTTATTCTTATCACATCCCTATAAAATTATTTTTCCATTGATTCACACATTATATCAAATAAATAATATATAAATTATATTAAAATAATTCCGAAATTTGGAATATTTTAATTTATTAACATAAAAATATATTATGTGCCTGAAAGTTATTTTTCACGAAAATATATCTTTTTTCATATTACCATTATTTTAATTTATAATCAATAGATAACCACTATTAATTTTATATTTATAGATATATATATATATAGCCATACATTTTTCATAATTTAGTTAGTCATAATCCACCCACGAATCCAACAGCTAAATGATTACTTCAATTTATATAATAGTATTTTAATAATATATTGTGTTTTATTTAAACTCAATGTTACTTGTAAGCAAGCTACAGAATAAATAAAATTATTTAAAGATAAATACTTCATAAAAATATTGGGGTGTAATTGGATGATTCTATGTGTAAGATGAATTACAAATAAGATTTTAGAATCTTGTTAAAGTATAGAGTGAGTGGTTTTTGAGAAATTAAATCATTGACTGATATTACATGTGGATGTGGTTCTTGAATAGATGTACATATGGGTATTTACATGGAATAAGAAATATTGTTCTTAACTCGAGTGTTACATGTTAAATGACAATAGTACTTGCTGTTCACCTAGATTGACAGTCCCTGGGGGTATTCCTCGAAAAATCATAAATGTTTTCTAAACCATTAAGAAGTACATGAATGAATTATAAGGTAAGAAAATATAATATTAATCAATACAATCGATAACACATATTGAAACCTCGCAACACATAAATCATAATATAATTATTATATAAGTTTCCCTTTGGTTCATTAATTTACAATCATCCAATTTTTCTTTATTTCATTTTTAATTTCAAGAAATATGAGATTGTACTAAAATTTGGATTTGAAGGTAAATATAATGATATACCTAATGATATTCCTAAATTAATGGGAAGAAACATAGAAATAATATTATACTATCAAATTAGCTTTCCTGAATGAGGGTTATCATTTAAGACAATATAGACCTTCCAAACACATCAAAGAAGAAATTAATTTTTCATGATGAGAGTTAAAGTTATATAAAAAAATAAGTATAAGAATATTATAATTAATAAATGAAAAAATATTGAAAGAGGATACATGGAAAATTAAATAAAGGAACTAGATGATTGTTTATGTTTGGAAAATGAGTGAACAAAAATCGAATTACTGAAGTAAAATGTAGAGTCTGGATAAAAAGATATAGGGATATAAATCTCAATATAAGGAAACACTAATTATTAAATTTTTTAAATCTATTATTCTTGAACATTATCCAAGTCAATTACCTATCCTAATTATTAATTCCAAAGGACATATGTTATGAAAATAATTTGAGTATAATTATTTATGTGTTTAGGTTTTGAAATCTATATTCATGATGTGGATGTGGTTTTATTAATGGTGTCATGAAACTCTTGAGGACCATTATATAGTAATATTTCATTAGTAATATTCATGAATATGTTGAATTGTTCTAATTAACTAGGAATTATTTTTTTTAGGAAAGATTTTATTTTATAAAAAATACATGGCTAACGAAAAGATAATCTTTGATATGTTCTTGATGATTATGTGATTATAGTCATTTATGATTATTTAATTTTTGGTAAAAAAAAGTTGTATCAAATATATTATTGGTTAAAAAATAATTTAATGATTAATGTTGTTTTTAGTATTTCCATAATATTTTAGTAAATGTTTTTTTTATATTTATATGTCTATAATCATTTGGTTTAATAGAAGGGATTTGTTTGGAAGAAATCTATTATGTTTTTTTGATATGTATGTTGAATAATATAAGTTATACTATTAGTTTAAAACCTTATTTCATGCTGAGATTTTTGAGGTTATTTAGAGTACAAGGATATTTATATAGGGAATGATCTATATTCACCATAAAAAATTAATATTTAGTTATGTTTTTAGTGAAATTTCCAAAATAAAAACAGGACTAATTTAACAATGTTTTTATATATGTTACGAAAATGGATATTTGTAAATTTAGCAACATTTTCATGAAATCATATCTACTTTAGGAACATTTTCCAGAAAATTCTTCTACATTTTCCATGTTTTTGAGAAAAGGACATTAATTTAAACATGTTTTCATGAAATTTGGAAATTTTAAATTTAGATATGCTTTTTTAAAAAATCATGCATATTTTAGTTTCGTTTTTACAACTATTTTTGAACATTTCTATTTATATATAAGTATAATTCTTTTAATTTAATTATTTAAATAATGGAAATTCTATTATTGCATATATATTTGTCTATATAAATTTGTATTTTTATGAAAATAAATTTACTTATTTTAAAATATCATAATATATATATATATATATTAAGAGAGATATATATTTATATATGTATCCCTTATTGTTCATCTCAATGGTATCAACCTATATGGGTCTCGGTGAGGTCTTCTGTTTGAGCCTCATTGAGTTATTCCCTTCATTTCCCTACAACAAAGTATATATATATATATATAAACACACACACAAAGACCGACATATATATAAACACACACACATATATATATATATATATATATATATATATATTCATATTCATACACCAACCCATCCATACACACACAAACATATATATATATATAAACTTGGTCACATGGGAATATATAAAAAATAAATATATTCAAATATTTATATATAAACACAAAAATAAATTTTCAATTTTGTCCAATTTATAAGAAAACTTTATCATTTTTCTTACAATTTTACCAATGTTTTAAAATGTGTCTAATTATAAATATTTATGAATAATATATTAATACTATTAATGTACATATATATATAAATAATTTTTTATATTTACAATTAAATATATATGTATGCATACAAAAATATATTTATATACACACATAAATATATGTAAACCATATATAAAATGATATAATATAAACATATATATATTATAAACAAATAATATATATATATATATCAATATTGTAACATCCCGGGTAAATAAAGAATACAACATTTTTATATTTATTAATATTTGAGAATTAAATATTAATTTTACTTTAAAGGGGTTGATATATTCGATAGTGTACCTGATACGCAACAAATATATTCTTTGAAATCTTACGTTGCACAATAGTAATAAAATAATATTATTTCATATGGTAGTTAACACGTAGCCGTTGTATTGGCGGAAATGAATAGAAATAACTAAAATATGATTATATATGTTTGTTAAATGTTTTCACATTTATCCAATAAAGGATAAAGCCTTAAAATATGAAAAGAATTCAATTTTAGGCATACATACTCTAATATTCCCTAAAGGTCCACTTATCTTCTTTTGATGGAGAATCGTCATTAAATATAGTTTTCGTCACTCTTATACATTTTATTGGACCAAATAAAATTCTTCTTTAGAATCGGGACATCAAAATTTCTTTGTGTAAATTTTTGGTATTTTTCCGATAAAGATCATTTTTTTAATGAGTACTAAAAAATGTTGTATTTTAATTCAAAAACTCTTTTTAATCTAATTTATTTATATTATTACATTATCTTTTGAATTGGTTTTAGAGTTAATTTATAATATATTTTTACCATTTAATCCAATAATGGTCGTTGGAATTAATTTCACATTGAAATTGAACTTAAACTATTGTCAATCTTTTGATATATATTATTTTATAAAAACACGCTATTTTTCCTGACAACGGGAATTAATTAATAAATTAATTAATGTAAATTATATGTTTTTAATTTTTAAAAATAGACATCATTTTTGAATTCGGAATATCAAATATATCTTAGGGTGAAGTTTTGGTATTTTTCTAAAAAACATCAATTTTTGATGAATAGTGAAACCACTATGTGGTAATTAAAAAACTGATTTTTCGTTTAAATGAAATTTTACCACCTTTGTGTTTTGAATTTCAAAAATTATACATACATGGTTTTCATTAGAAATTAAAATGTGGTTCAATGGGCTTAAAATAATTTTTTGGTGAATAATAACTTTAATGTTTTTAATCGCGATTAGAGGTAATTAGTGTAGTTTAAGGTTAAAATAATGTCTTAAAAATATGAAATGACCTAGAATCATGTCCTACCCTTATTGTATGTGTCATGGCCGACCCAAAAAATCCATGGGTCAACATGGGGACCCCATAGAGCCACTTTGGTAGGAAAATGAAATTAATAACTTTTTATTTAATCATCAAATGAAAATGTCACAAACATGAGATGTTATACTAAAAAAAAATTTAAATGGGGTAATACAAGTCATATTTTTGACTATAAATATTAATTATAAAGTTAAAAAGATTTACTACATGATATTTTTTCTATAATTTTTAGACATTAAATAAATTAAATTATTTATGACATCATGATGATGCAACGATTATCTCATTATTTAACGATTTAAATAAAATGAAATGATAATGTAAAATCTAAGACCTAAACATGTATAAAACCTATTGGATGAGTATATTTCTAACCCTTATCACCTTATACTCGAAATGTATAATTTTTGGACCGTTAAAATCCGAAAAGCAATTTGTAATAATGTTACCTTTTATAACTTTCCAAGAGTGCCCCTCCTCTCCTCTTATAAAGCCCCCCAACTCTACCTTCTTAACCACACCTCTCAAGCATTTGTCTCTGCCAACCACTTCCCATTTTGTCTCTCCACATCCCTCTATTACTTTTAGAAGCCGCACTTTGGTCATAAGTCTTCCCAAGGAAGCCTTTAAGCTCAAATCAAATAGAGTTACCTGTTTTAAAGGTAGGGTTTTCTCTTGTGTTCTTATTTGTTTTTTCTTGTCCAACCCACTAAACTCTTTTTATTAATTTCTTTTGCAATAAAACCAGTATCTTAAATATAATAGGATGTTTTTATGTGAAGTATTATAGCTACACTTACACACACCTATATCAAATGGTTAAAGAACATATTGTTTCTGTGGATGGATAATTTCTGCCTCACAAAACGATGATTGTTCAACACTCATATAACACCTTCAAAGGTGGCCATTAAGATGAAACTATATTTATATATGATATATAATATGTTTATGTTTTACTTAAGCTTCTGTATTTTTCATTTATGGTATACCTTTATGGTTTCCATTATGGGTAAACGCGATATCTTAATTTTAGGAAGTGCGGACTACCGCCCCCTCAAAGGGATTTGATTCGTTAATTCAATACGTGGGGCATATAAAGGAAGGATTTAATTATATTATATATGATATTATAATATAATTATAATATACCTTTATATCATTATGATTTCACTCCATTAAAGTATGAGATAGAAATGAAAGTAGTGTTCATGCGTACGTACGACTTACCGTCTCCATGAACGGTGCATTTCATTTCTTATCACCAAATGTAATGTACTATTCTAAGTACATATATATAATGGATATATATGTTGTATGTTAAATCTAAATGATTAGTATAATTCTGTAATTAAAATATATATATGTCTCATTTAGTTTTAATTCCATTAATATGACATATAAATGAAAGTAGCGTTAATGCGTACGTAAGGCTTACCATATCCATGAATGGTGAATTTAATTTATTACCTCTAAATTATTATGTAATATCATAAATTCATGTATATAATGGATATATATGATATATATGGCATCTAAATCATGAATATCATTCTTGAGATAATGGATATTTGACTACGTGAACAACTTGTAAATATAAGATGTACATTTTTGACATAAGTACCAAATATCAACAAAAAGACCGTTATTAACTTAAATGATTAAATAATTTTCATAACATGGTAATAAGTGATATAAAAGGAATAATGAACTTGAAAAAGGTTCTTAATCAAGTATAAATTAAGTCAAGTTTATTATTCAGGACATTAAAGAACGATCGAGTCAAGTCGGACCTGAGGTAAGGGACTTCATCTCAATCTCCTTTCATTGAGGAATATTTTGTTTTATACACAACATTCTTTTATACAGAGTATAAACCCCTTTCAATTTTAATTTTATACAAAAAGAATCTTTTACTATGAAGCGTTTTACTAAACGAAAAAAAGGAATGTTTCTTTTAACGTACACGGTGACAATGACCTTTTCCGCCGCCACAAGTATTATTTGGTCTTTGGCTTCCACAAGAAGCCGTAATGTTTTAAAAATCAAATAAATACTAAATAGTATTTTATGTATTTTGGTATCGAAAATTATTTTTATAATCGAATTGTTATGTCAATATATTTATGTGATATATTGTGATCAAAGTGTGGAAATGTTTTCTTTCCATTATATTTGTTTTATGTCTTTTGATTTTATAATGTTACTTGGAAATTTGATGGGTGGTTACGTGATAAACCATATGAAGGGTGGTGCCGTGAATACCAGGATGGGTGGTTATGTTATAACCTCCAATGCATTGGGTATGGAAGTCGGCAGTATGGCTATTCCATTAAGTGATATGTGTGGAAGTCGACCGTATGGTTATTCCATTTAAGTATGTTTATATCCCATGTTACCTTTATATGTTATGTGTTCTTTATATAGGTTTCATGGTAATATTTTGGTTACAAAAGGGTAATTAATGATCTTTTATTCAGTGAATAGTTTTTACTACTTCATAAAGGTGAAAGGTATTACTTTGATAAAATATACATGGTTTTCTTGTTGTTTTGAAAAAATAACAGTTTTTATTCTTTGTGTATCCCTTATTGAGCTTTTTATGCTCACCTTAGTTTTTTTGAAATGTTTTTCACATGACATAATGTAGAATAGTGTCATGGATGGGATCAAGGGAAATTCATGCTATATAAAACATGGAACTAGACATGTTTCTTTTTAAGAGTTTTTATTTTATGGAAACTTAGTAGAAGTGTCTACTTTGTAATCTTTTGAGATGTAATAGTTATGTCTTAATTCTCTAAAACTCTAAAACTGAAAAGATCTTCAATGTGAATTATTCATTTATATCAATATTAAGTAAGGTTTAAGGTCGGGGCCTTATAGTTGGTATCAAAGGTCGGTTTAGATAACTTTAGGAGTTAGACGTCTATTAAATGATTATCCAAACATATTTTTTTTATGGTCAAATTGAAATTATATAGCATTTAAATATTACCATGTTGTTTCTATTAAGATATTTCTGTGTTACGAATGGTTTTTCATAGAGGAAATAGAATAGATTTTCTGGGAAGGCATACAGAGGGAAATGACCTTTCAAATAAGTATCCTAAGATGGTCAGAATCAGAACTAAACAGTGTGTTGCAGTGATGGATCAGTTGGCTCAGGTGAAAAATGTTGGTTGTTTTTATTGATGATATTTTGGTGTTTTCTAAAATTAAAGAGGAGCATGAAAGACATTTAAGGGTTATTTTGAAAACCATAAATGAAAAGAAATTGTATGGTAAATTCAGTGAGTGTGAGTTATGGTTGCAACAAATTTCTTTCCTTGGTCACATTGTTTCTAATGATGTGATAACTGTTGATCCTGCTAAAAAAAGTTATTGAAGAATGTCCAAGACCCACAAATGTAACCAAGATCCGTAGTTTCCTTGGTTTGGCATGTTACTACCGAAGGTTTGATGAAAAATTTTCAAGGTTATCTAGTCCAATGACTAAGCAAACTCGGAAGGGTGTTAAGTTTATCTGGACAAAAGAATGTGATGATTGTTTTCAGGAGGTGAAAAAAATATGGGTGAATGATCCAGTTTTGGAACTTCCTTCCCGGAATGGTGAGTTTGTTATCTATAGTGATGCTTCATTGAAAGGACTTGGTTGTGTCCTTAGGCATAATGATCAGTTAATTGATTATGCTTCAAGTTAGTTGAAAACTCATGAGGTAAATTACCCTACACAAGATTTGGAATTAGATGATGTTATTTTCGCTTTAAAAATTTGGAGGCACCATTTGTATGGAGTAATGTGTGAAATATATACTGATCAAAAATGTTTAAAGTATATATTCACTCAGAAATAGTTGAACATGAGACAGAAGAGATGGCTGGAATTAATCAAGGATTATTATTGTACAATTCATTACCATCCGGGACAAGCAAATAAAGTGGCCGATGCTTTGAGTAGAAAATGTAATGCTTCATTAACCATGCAACGTTTGGAATGAGATCCTTTGGTTTTTGATTTGATGAACTTTTCCATGGAATTTGTTTGTGCTGGAAGTCCTTATGTTTTGTTTCAGGTATCAGTGAAATCTTCTCTATCAGATAGAATTATGCAAGCACAGAAGCAAGATAGCAAGTTGCAGAAAAAGGTAGAGCTTGTTCAGAAGGGTAAGTTGCATGAATTCAATATTGATAATGATTGTGTTTTGAGATTTGGGGAGATATTGTGTGTTCCTTGTGATTCAAAGTTGATGGGTGAGTTGTTATTTGAGGCTCATAGTTCCCCATTTTCAGTTCATCATGGCAGTACTATGATGTAAAGAGATCTGGAGGAGTATTACTCGTGGGATTGAATGAAAAGAGATATTGCTGATTTTACTGTGAAGTGTTTGACTTGTCAGTAGGTTAAAGTAGAGTGGCAGTTACCGAAAGGGATGCTTCAGCCTTTACCGGTGCCAGAGTGGAAATGGGAAAATGTATCCATGGACTTTGTTGTGGGATTACTAAGAAAATCTCGATGTAATAATGCAATATGGGTTATTGTTGATCGCTTAACTAAATCTGCTCATTTCCTTCCTATTCGAGATACTTTCTCTCTAGATCAACATTCTCGATTGTATCTTAAAGAGATAGTCTGGTTGCATGGAGTTCCCCTCTCCATTATATTTGATCGTGATCCCATGTTTACTTCTAACTTTTGGAAAGGCCTTCAGAAGTCATTGGGTATTGAATTAAAATTTAGTAGAACATTTCATCCGCAATCATATGGGCAGTCAGAACGAACAATTCAGACCTTGGAGGATATTCTACGTCCTTTCTCTATGGATTATCAGGGAAGTTGGGACCAACATCTTTCTTTTGTTGAATTTTCATATAATAAAAGTTTTTATTCCAGTATAAAGATGGCTCCGTTTGAGGCATTATATGGGAAGCGGTGTCGAACTACAACTTTTTAGGATGAAGTAGGTGAAAGGAAACTGATGGGACCAGAATTGGCAGAAGAGATGGCAGAAAAAGTTCAGTTAATTCAGAAACACATGGGAACAACTCAGAGCAGATAGAAAAGTTTTTCGGATAACAGGAGGAAGGATCTATCATTCTAGGTAGGTGATCATGTATTTCCCAAAGTTTCACCATGGAAAAGTGTGATGCAATTTGGTAAGAAAAGAAAATCTGAGTCTAAGGTTCATTGGACCATATGAAATTCTGGCGAAAGTTGGATCGGTTGCTTACTGAGTGGCTTTACCATCGAGTTTCTCTTAGGTACACAATGTTTTTCATGTTTGGATGTTGAGAAATTATATACCAGATCAATCGCAAGTTTTGAGCCCAGAGGTTGTTCAGTTGGAAGAGAATCTTTCTTCTGAAGAACAACTAGTCCAGATTCTTGACCGAAGAGAGAAAGTGTTGCGAAATAAGGTAATTCACCAGGTAATGGATTTTTGGAAAAACCATATGTTTGAAGAGGCAATATGGGAATATGAAAATTCTATAAGGGATAAATACCTCCACTTATTTTGATAAGTGAATAAAATTGCGAGGACGCAATTCCCAAAAGGGGGGAGGATGTAACATCCCAGGTAAATAAAGAATAATGCATTTTCATATTTATTAATATTTGCGAATTAAATTTTAATTTTACTTTAAAGGGGTTGCTATTTTTGATAGTGTACCCGATACGCAACAAAGAGATTCTTTGAAATCTTACATTGCACACTAGTAATAAAATAATATTATTTTAAATGGTAGTTAACATGTAGCCGTTGTATTTGTGGGAATGAATAGAAATAACTAAAATATGATTATATATGTTTTTTAAATGTTTTTACATTTTTTTAATAAAGGATAAAGGCTTAAAATACGAAAATAATTCAATTTTAGGCATATATACTCTAATATTCACTGAAGGTCCACTTATCGCCTTTTGATGGAGAACCATCATTAAATATAGTATTTGTCACTCTTATACATTCTATTGGACCAAATAAAATTCTTCTTTAGAATCGGGACGTCAAAATTTACTTTGTGTAAATTTTTGGTATTTTCCCGATAAAGTTAATTTTTTTAATGAATAGTGAAAAATGTTGTATTTTAATTCAAAACCACTTTTTAATATAAATTATTTATATAATTATATTATCTTTTGAAATGGTTTTAGAGTAAAATTAGAATATATTTTTACCCTTTAATCCAATAGTGGTCGCTGGAATTAATTTCACTTTGAAATTGGACTTAAACTAGTGTCAATGTTTTGATAAATATTGTTTCATAAAAACACGATATTTGTCAGGACAGTGGGAATTAATTATTAAATTAATTAATGTAACTTATGTGTTTTTAATTTTTTAAAATAGACCTCACTTTCGAATTTGGAATATCAAATATAGATTTGGGTGAAGTTTTGGTATTTTTCTAAAAAACTTCAATTTTTGATGAATAGTGAAACCACTGAGTGGTACTTAAATAACTGATTTTTTGTTTAAATGAAATTTTACCACCTTTGTGTTTTGAATTTCAAAAATCCGACATACATGGTTGTCATTAGGAAGTAAAATGTGGTTCAATGGGATTAAAATAATTTTTTGGTGAATAGTAACTTTTAAGTTTTTAATCACGATTAGAGGTAATTAGTGTAGTTTAAGGTAAAAATAATGTTATAATAATATGAAATGACCTAGAAACATGTCTTACCCTTATTGGATGTGTCATGGCCGACCAAGAAAATCCATGGGTCAACTTGGGTACCCCATGGAGCCACTTTGGTAGGAAAATGACATTAATAACTTTTTATTTAATGTTAAAATTAAAATGTCACAAACTTGAGATGTTTTACTAAAAAAAATTTTTAAATGGGGTTATACAAGTCATATTTTTTACTATAAATATTAATCAGAAATCTAAAAATATTTCCTACGTCAAGATATTTTTTTATAATTTTTAGACATTAAATAAATTATATTATTTATGACATCATGATGATGCAACGATTACATCATTATTTAAAGATTTAAATAAATTGAAAAGATAATGTAAAATATAAGACCAACACATGCAAAAAACCCATTGGATGAGTATATTTCAAACCCTTATCACCTTATCCAAGAAATATATAATTTTGGGACCTTTAAAATCGGAAAATCAATTTTTAATAAAGATACCTTTTATAACATTCCATGAGTGCCCCTCCTCTCCTCTTATAAACGGCCCCCATCTCAACCTCCTTAACCACACCTATCAAGCCTTTGGCTCGGCCAAAAAATACCCATTTTGTCTCTCCACATCCCTCTCTTGATCCTATAAGCCTCACATTGGGCAGAAGTCTTCCCAAGGAAGCCTTTGAGCTCAAATCAAAAAAGAGTTACCCGTTTTAAAGATAGTGTTTTTTCTTGTGTTCTTATGTTTTATTTTGCTTCTCCAACCCCATAAAAAGTTTTTATTCCTTTTTTTTTTGAAACAAAACCAGTATCTTCAATATACTTGTATGTTGTTATTTGAAGTATTATAGCTACACTTACACACACCTACATCTAATGGTTAATGTATATACTGTTTCTGTGGATGGCGAATTTCTGCCTCACGAAACGATGATTGTTCAACACTCATATAACACCTTCAAAGGTGGCCATTAAGATGTCACTATATTTATATATGATATTTAATATGTTGAGGTTTTACTTAAGCTTCTTTATTTTTCATTTGTGGAATACCTTTATGCTTTCCATTATGGGTAAACGCAATATCATTATTTTAGGAGGTGCGGACTACCACCCCCTCAAAGTGATTTGATTCGTTAATGCCATACGTGGGATTTATAAAGGATGGATTTAATGATATTATATATGATATTATACTGTAATTATAATATAACTTTATATCATTATGATTTCACTCCATTAAATTATGAGATAGAAAGGAAATTAGCGTTCATGCGTACGTACGGCTTACCGTCTCCATGAACGGTGCATTTCATTTTTTATCCCCAAATGTAATGTACTATTATAAGTACATATATATAATAGATATATATGATTTATTTTACATCTAAATGATGAATATAATTCTGGAATTATAATATACATATCTCTCATTTAGTTTTAATTCCATTAACATGACATAGAAATGAAAGTAGCGTTCATGCGTACGTATGGCTTACCGTCTCCATGAACGATGCATTTCATTTCTTACCTCTAAATGATTATGTAATATTATAAATGCATGTATATACTGGATATATGGGATATATATGGCATCTACATCATGAATATCATTCTTGAGATAATGGATATTTGACTACGTGAACAACTTATAAATATAAGAAATTCACTTTTGACTCAAGTTCAAAATATCGACAAAACGACCGTTATTAACTAAAATGATTACATAATGTTCATAACATGTTCATAAGTGATATAAAAAAACTAATGAACTTGAAAAAGGTTCTTAAACAAGTAGAAATTAACTCATGTTTATTATTAAGGACATTAAAGAATGATCTAGTCAAGTCGGAATCGAGGTAAAGGACTTCGTCTCAATCTTCTTTCATTGAGGCATAATTTATTTTATACACAAAATTCTTTTATACGGAGTATAATCCCCTTTGACTTTTAATTTTATGCAAAAACAATCTTTTTCTATGAAGTGTTTTAATAAACAAAAAAAGGAATGTTTCTTTTAACGTACGCGGTGACACAGACTTTTTCCACCGCCGCGAGTATTATTTGGTCTTTGGCTTCCTCAACAAGCTGTAATGTTTTTAAAATGAAATATATACCATATACTCTTTTATGTATTTTGGTATCAAAAAATGATTTTTATAATGGATTTTTTATGTCAATATATTTAAGTGATATATTGTGATCAAATTGTGGAAATTTTTTCTTTCCATTATATTTGTTTTATGTATTATGATTTTATAATGGTACTTGGACATTTGACGGGTGGTTATGTGATAAACCATATGACGGGTGGTTCCATGAATACTAGGACGGGTGGTTATGTTATAACCTCCAATGCATTGGGTATGGAAGTAGTCAGTATGGCTATTCCATTAAGTGATATGTGTGGAAGTCGAATATATGGTTATTCCATTTAAGTATGTTTATGTCCCAAGTTATCTTTATATGTTATGTGTTCTTTATATGGGTTTGACGGTAATCTTTTGGTTAAAAAAGGTTAAGTAATGATATTTTATTCATTGAAGAGTTTTTACTAATTCATAAAGGTGAAAGGTATTACATTGATAAAGTATACATGGTTTGCTTGTTGTTTTAAAAAACTAATAGTTTTCATTATTTGTGTATCCCTTACTGAACTTTTTATGCTCACCCCAAGTTTTTTTGAATTTTTTTTCACAGGACTTAATGTGGAATAGGGTCAAGGATGGGATTAGGGGAATGCCATTCTATATAAAACATGGATCTAGACAAGTTTCTTTTAAAGAGTTTTTATTTTATGGAAACTTAGTAGAAGTGTCTACTTTTTAATATTTTGAGATTTAATAGTTATGTCATAATTCCATAGAACTCTAAACCTGAAAAGATCCTCAATATGAATTATTCATTTAATTCAATATTATGTAATGTTTAAGGCAGGGGCCTTATAGTTGGTATCAGAGGTCGGTTTAGATAAGTTTATGAGTTAGAATTCTATTAAATGATTATCCAAACATATATTTTTTATGGTCAAATTGAAATGATATAGAATTTAAATATTACCATGTCATTTCTCCTAAGATATTTCTATGTTAAGAATGGTTTTTCATAGAGGAAACAGAACAGATTTTCTGGGAAGGCATACAGAGGGAAATGTCCTTTCAAATCAATATCCTGAGATGGTCAGAATCAGAACTAAACAGTTTGTTGTAGTGATGGATTAGTTGACTCATTTGAAAAATATTGGTTGTTTTTATTTTTGATATTTTGGTGTTTTATAAAAGTAAAGAGGAGCATGAAAGTCATTTAATGGTTATTTTTCAAACATTAAAAGTGAAGACATTTTATGGGAAATTCAGAAAGTGTGAGTTTTGTTTGCAACAAATTTCTTTCCTTGGTCACATTGTTTCCAAAGCTGGGATAACTGTTGATCCTGCTAAAAAAAGTTGTTGAATAATGGCCAAGACCCACAAATGAAACCGAGATCTGTAGTTTCCTTGGTTTGGCAGGTTACTACCGAAGGATTGTTGAAAATTTTTCACGGTTATCTAGTCCAATGACTAATCTAACTTGGATGGGTGTTATGTTTATCAGGACAAAATAATGTGATGATTGTTTTCAGGAGTTGAAAAGAAGATTGGTGAATACTCCAGTTTTGGCACTTCCTTCCAGGAATGGTGAGTTTGTTATCTACAGTGATGCTTAATTGAAAGGACTTGGTTGTGTCCTTATGCATAATGATCTGGTAATTGCTTATGCTTCACGTCAGTTGAAAACTCATGAGGTTAATTACCCTACACATGATTTGGAATTAGCTACTATTTTTTCGCTTTAAAAATTTGGAGGCACCATTTGTATAGAGTAAAGTGTAAAATAAATACTGATCACAAAAGTTTAAAGTATATATTAACTCAGAAAGAGTTGAACATGAGACATAAGAGATGGCTGGAATTAATCTAGGATTATGATTGTACAATTCATTACCATTCGGGAAAATCAAATAAAGTGGCTGATTCTTTGAGAATAAAAAGTAATGCTTCATTAACCATGCTACGTTTGGAACGAGATCCTTTGGTTTTTGATTTGATACACTTTGGCACGGAATTTTTTGTGTGCAGGAAGCCCTTATGTTTTGTTTCAGGTATCAGTGAAATCTTCTCTATCAGATAGAATTAAGCAAGCACAGAAGCAAGACAACAAGTTGCAGAAAATGGAAGAGCTGGTTCAGAAGGGTAAGTTCCCTGAATTAAACAATGATAATGATTGTGTTTTGAGATTTGGGGAGAGATTGTGTGTGCCATGTGATTCATAGTTGAAGGGTGAGTTGTTATGTGAGGCTCGTAGTTACCCGCTTTCAGTTCATCCTGGAAGTACTAAGATGTACAGAGATCTGTGGGAGTATTACTAGTGGGATGGAATGAAAAGAGATATTGTCGATTTTACTGTGAAGTGTTTGACTTGTCAGCAGGTTAAAGCAGAGCGACAGTTACTGAATGGGATGCTTCAGCCTTTACCGATGCCAGAGTGGAAATGAGAAAATGTATCCATGGACATTATTGTGGGATTACTGAGTACATCTCGAGGTAATAATGCAATATGGGTTATTGTTGATCGCTTGACTAAATCTGATTATTTCCTTACTATTCGAGATACTTTCTCTCTAGATCAACTTTCTTGATTGTAAATTAACGAGATAGTCAGGTTTCATGGAGTTCCCCAATCCCTTGTATCTGATCGTGATCCCAGGTTTACTTTTAACTTTTGAAAAGGCCTTCAGAAGTCATTGGGTACTGAATTAAATTTTAGTACAGCTTTTCATTCGCAATCAGATGGGCAGTCAGAACGAAAAATTCAGACCTTGGAGGATATGCTACGTGCTTTCTCTATGGATTATCAGGGAAGTTGGGAACACCAACATTCTTTGGTGGAATTCTCATATAATAACAGTTTTCATTCAAGTATACAGATGGATTTGTTTGAGGTATTATATGGGAAGAGGTGTCGAACTACGGATTTATGGGATGAATTAGGTGAAACGAAGCTGGTGGGACCATAATTGGTAGAAGAGATTGCAGAAAAAGTTTAGTTGATTCAGAAACACATGAGAACAGCTTAGAGAAGATAGAAAAGTTATGCAGATAACCAGAGGATGGATCTATCTTTTGAGGTAGGTGATCATGTTTTTCTCAAAGTTTCACCATGGAAAAGTGTGATGTGATTTGGTAAGAAAGGAAAGCTGAGTCCAAGGTTCATTGTACCATATTAAATTCTGGAGAAAGTTGGATTGGTTGTTTACCGAGGGGCTTTACCTCTGAGTTTATCTCAGGTACATAATGTTTTTCATGTTTCGATGTTGAGAAAGTATATGCCAGATCCATCTCATGTTTTGATCCCAGAGGTAGTTCAGTTGGAAGAGAATCTCTTTTATGAAGAACAACCAGTCCAGATTCTTGACCGAAGAGAGCATGTGTTGCGAAATAAGGTAATTCACCAGGTAATGGTTTTGTGGAAAAACCATGTGCTTGAAGAGGCAACATGGGAATCTGAAAATTCTATGTGGGATAAACATCCCCACTTATTTTGATAAGTGAATAAAATTGCGAGGACGCAATTCCCAAAATGGGGGAAGGATGTAACATCTCAGGTAAATAAAGAATAAAAATTTTTCATATATATTAATATTTTTGAATTAAATATTAATTTTACTTTAAATGGTTTTCTATGTTCGATATCGTACCTGATATGCAATAACGAGATTCTTTGAAATCTTACGTTGCACACTAGTAATAAAATAATATTATTTTAAATGGTAGTTAACATGTAGCCATTGTATTTGCGGGAATGAATAGAAATTACTAAAATATGATTATATATGTTTGTTAAATGTTTTTACATTAATCCAATAAATGATAAAGTCTTTAAATGCGAAAAGAATTCAATTTTAGGCATATATACTCTAATATTCACTAAAGGTCCACTTATCGACTTTTGATGGAGAACTGTAATTAAATATAGTTTTGGTCACTCTTATAAATTATATTGGACCAAATAAAATTCTTCTATAGAATTGGGGTGTAAAAATTTACTTTGTGTAAATTTTTGGTATTTTTCCGATAAAGTTCATTTTTTTAATGAATAGTGAAAAATGTTGTATTTTAATTCAAAACCCCTTTTTAATATTATTTATTTATATGATTAGATTATCTTTTGAATTGGTTTTAGAAAGAAATTATAATATATTTTTACCATTTAATCCAATAGTGGTTGTTGTAATTAATTTCACTTTGAAATTGGACTTAAACTAGTGTCAATCTTTTGATATATATTATTTCATAAAAACATGCTATTTGTCCTGACAGCTCGAATTAATTATTAAATTAATTAATGTAACTCATATGTTTTTAATTTTGTAAAATATACATCATTTTTTAATTCAGAATATCAAATATAGCTTAGGGTGAGGTTTTGGTACTTTTCTAAAAAACATCAATTTTTGATGAATAGTGAAACCACTAAGTGGTACTTAAAAAGCTGATTTTTCGTTTAAATGAAATTTTATCACCTTTTTATTTTGAATTTCAAAAATCCAACATTCATGGTTTTCATTAGGAAGTAAAATGTGGTTCAATGGGAATAAAATAATTTTTTGGTGAATAGTAACTTTAAAGTTTTTAATCGTGATTAGATGTAATTAGTGTAGTTTAAGGTAAAAATAATGTTTTAATAATATGAAATGACCTAGAAACATGTCCTACCCTTATTTCATGTATCATGGCCGACCAATACAATCCATGGGTCATCTTTGGGACCCCATGGATCCACATTGGTAGGAAAATGACATTAATAACTTTTTATTTAATGTTAAAATTAAAATGTCACAAACATGAAATTTTTTACTAAATTTTTTATTAAATGGGTTTATAGAAGTCATATTTTTGACTATAAATATTCATTAGAAATATAAAATGATTTCCTCCATCATGATATTTTTTTTATAATTTTTAGACATTAAATAAATTAAATTTTTTATGACATCATGATGATGCAGCGATTACCTCATTATTTAACGATTTAAAAAAAATGAAAAGATAATGTAAAATCTATGACCTACACATGTAAAAAACCTATTTAATGAGTATATATAGAACCCTTATAACCTTATCCTAAAAATGTATAATTTTGGGACCTTTAAAATCCGAAAATCAATTGTTAATAAAGTTACCTTTTATAACTTTCCAAGAGTGCCCCTCCTCTCCTCTTATAAAAGGCCCCCACCTCTACCTCCTTACCCACACCTCTCAAGCCTTTGGCTCGTCACAAAACTGACAATTTTGTCTCTACACATCCCTCTATTACTCCAAGAAGCCTCACTTTGGGAAGAAGTCTTCCCTAGGAAGCCTTTGATCTCAAATCAAAAAGAGTTACCCGTTTTAAAGGTACTGTTTTCTCTTATGTTCTTATGTTTTATTTTGCTTATCCAACCCCATAAACTCTTTTTATTCCTTTATTTTGCAATAAAACCAGTATTATCAATATACTAGGAAGTTTTTATGTGATGTATTCGAGCTACACTTACACACACCTACATATAATGGTTAAAGAACATACCGTTTCTGTGGATGGCGAATTTCTGCCTCACGAAACGATGATTGTTCAACACTATATAACACTTTAAAAAGTGTCCATTAAGATGTCACTATATATATATATGATATATAATATGTTTATGTTTTACTTAAGATTCTGTATTTTTCATTTATGGCATACCTTTATGGTTTCCATTATGGGTAAACGCGATATCTTCATTTTAGAAAGTGCGGACTACCGCCCCCTCAAAGTGATTTGATTCGTTAATGCCATATGTGGGACGTATAGAGGATGGATTTAATGATATAATATATGGTATTATACTGGAATTATAATATACCTTTATATCATTATGATTTCACTCTATTAAAGTATGAGATAGAAAATGAAAGTAGTGTTCATGCGTACGTACGACTTACCGTCTCCATGAATGGTGCATTTCATTTCATATCCCCAAATGTAATGTACTATTATAAGCACTTATATATAATGGATATATATGATGTCTGTTACATCTAAATGATGAATATAATTATGAAATTAAAATATACATATCTCTCGTTTAGTTTTAATTCCATTAATATGACATAGAAATGAAAGTAGCATTCATGCGTACGTACGGCTTACCATCTCCATGAACGGTGCATTTCATTTCTTACCTCTAAATGATTATGTAATATTATAAATGAATGTATATACTGGATATATATGATATATATGGCATCTAAATCATGAATATAATTCTTTAGATAATGGATATTTGACTACATGAACAACATGTAAATATAAGAAGTTCACTTTTGACTCAAGTACCAAATATTGACAAAATGACCATTATTAACTTAAATGATTAAATAATATTCATAACATGGAAATAAGTGATATAAAAGGAATAATGATCTTGAAAAAGTTTCTTAAGAAAGTATAAATTAACTCATGTTTATTATTCCGGACATTAAAGAATGATCGAGTCAAGTCGGACCCGAGGTAAGGGACTTCGTCTCAATCTCCTTTCATTGATGCATATTTTGTTTTATACAAAAATTTCTTTTATACAATGTTTAAACCACTTTGACTTTTACTTTTATACAAAAATAATCTTTTTCTACGAAGCGTTTTACTAAACTACAAAAAGGAATGTTTTTTTAACGTACGTGGTGACAACGACCTTTTCCGCCGCCGCGAGTATTATTTGGTCTTTGGATTCCTCAACAAGCCATAATTTTTTTAAAATGAAATAAATACTATATAATCTTTTATGTATTTTAGTATCAAAAATTATTTTTATAATAGATTTGTTATGTCAATATATTTAAGTGATATATTGTGATCAATGTGTGGAAATGTTTTCGTTCCATTATATTTGTTTTATGTCTTATGATTTTATAATGGTACTTGGACATTTTACGGGTGGTTATGTGATAAACCATATGACAGGTGGTTCCGTGAATACCAGGATGGGTTGTTACGTTATAACCTCCAATGCATTGGGTATGGAAGTCGGCCGTATGGCTATTCCATTAAGTGATATGTGTGGAAGTCGACTGTATGGTTATTCCATTTAAGTATGTTCATGTCCCAAGTTACCTTTATATGTTATGTGTTCTTTATATGAGTTTTATGGTAATCTTTTGGTTACAAAAGGGTAAGTAATGATCTTTTATTCAGTGAATAGTTTTTAATACTTCTAAATGGTGAAAGGTATTACTTTGATAAAGTATATATGGTTTTCTTGTTTTATTTAAAAACGAACAGTTTTCATTATTTGTGTATCCCTTACTGAGCTTTTTATGCTCACCCCATGTTTTTGAAATGTTTTTCACAGGACTTAAAGTGGAATAGGGTCAAGGATGGGATCATGGAAAAGTCATGGTATCTAAAACATGGAACTAGACATGTTTCTTTTTAAGTGTTTTTATTTTATGGAAACTTAGTAGAAGTGTCTACTTTGTAATCATTTGAGATGTAATAGTTATGTCCTAATTCTCTAAAACTATAATCTTGAAAAGATCCTCAATGTGAATTATTCATTTCATTCAATATTATATAAGTTTTAAGGCCGAGGCCTTATAAATATAATCTTATATTTACATAATATATATATAATAGAAAAAATATATTTATATATAATAAAAAATACGTATATATTATAAACATATAAATATATTAGTATATATTGTAATATATGTATATTAAAATTTTAATTACTGAAATTATTTAATATATATATAAATAAATAAAAGCATTAATATTAAATGTGAAATTTATTGGTTGGTTTGGTCCTTATTTATTGGATTCCAGGTTATGGGTTTAATTATGTGGACCTTATTTTAGTCTCTAAATTCCATAGAGGAAGATAATGGCATGTGCATCATAGGAAGATATGATGGATATGAGGGTTCTTCATTTTGGGTAAGGGATGCATATCATGTGTCGCTAGTAGGTATGGAGTGGGTGGTATTAAAATAAAAATAAAAAATTTTATTTTTAAAACACATTATTATTAAATAATAATTTATAAAAATAATTATCCATTGTAAAAAGCATTATTAAAAATTAATAATTTCCAAAAAAATTGAACATTCATAAAAAATGTGGCTAAATGAAGTTTCTGTAATTAGATACACCACATTTAGCCAGGCATTCGAGGAACATCACTATGTGACAAATCGACATATATAAACATCATTAATGGAAAAAAGTTCCACTAACATGCATTTTTTAGTGGTTAAACCTTAAGATTCATTTTTGATTTTTAGAGATAAATATATTCATATTGGGAATTATCTTATAATGTGCTATCCATATTATTTGTTTAAATAAATATTTAAGTAATAACATGTTACTATTTTGTGGATCTTATTATATATTAAATGTTAATTATAGAGCATTAGGAATATAAAAAACCATGTTGGACACTTATTTCTAAGATTAAGCAGTGAAGTTGAAATTGATTGAAGAATAGTGAAATTATAAAATATAGTTTATGAAATAAAAAGATAGCAGGTAAGTATATTTTATAGTCTCCACTATCTTAATAGTAAAATAATCCCTCAATTATATGGAAATAATATAGAAACAAATTTTTTATCATACTACTTTTATATATGGAGAATCAATGATCTTTTACTTAATAAAAAATTTACGGTTTTGTAGATGGGGACTTTCTCATGATCATTTATTTTCATGTTAACAATGATATATACACCACTAAATTATTTACTCTTTTCATCCATGTATATATTTTTACATCCCACCAATTTTCTCCAACTTCGAACCCTAGTTATTTTATATTCTATACTACCTTTATAGTTCTTTTTCCGTTATTTAAATTGAGGTTTTATTAACTCATTTGGTGATGTGGGTTTTCCACAAAATAATTAAAAAAATTCAAAAACCTAATTACATATATAAAGTTAAAATTACAAATAAAAAAAATTACATCTTTGGATTATCATTTCATACCCCAATTTTTTTAATAAAACAAAATTTTCTATAGTGTATTGAACATGAAAAATTGATTTGAAATGTACCATGATATATTATTAAAATATTATTATTTAAATATGATAGTTTTAATTTATCCTTTAAATTGGACGGTATGAATACATTATTAAATGAATATAATGTATCTTGTAAATTTAAATCTATTTAAAAATTCTAATTTTCTAGTCACTCAATTTTATGAAAAGGCATTTAATTCATCGTATATATATTTTCTTTGAATAACATGTACTAATTTCAATGAGAAAATAATATAATTATATAAAACATTTACAAAATGTATTTTATAAAATTTAATTTATATTTTAAACCATGTTATTTATATTAACATAGGGTGACATTTTTTGTATTTTTCCCGAAATATTACTTTTTCAATGAATAATGAAAATAATATTTATTATAATGTTTTCCAATTTTATTAAAATTCCAAGCTATTTAAAATTCCCATTATTATATTAATTTCATTTAAAATTGAAACAATAATTATCTTGTTTTGTTAAATCAAATTAATTATATTTTTATAATCTTAATATAGGATTTTAGTATAACTTTATTATTAGGCTTAAAACATATTTTTTATGAATATTTTTTTAAAGTGAATAATGTTTCTAAATTTTGAATAACAAAAATAACCACAAATTATAAATTATTTAAATGAAACAAATATATTGTATGCAATAAATATATCTATAAACCAATTTAATTATTATTTTTATAGAGTTATTATATGATCATTTTATGTTGGAGAAAAATATATTTCCGGAAATCACATTTTTTAAAAGCATCTACGGGTTATTTTTTAATTAAAATATTCCTAATATATCAGTTGAATTTGAAAAAAAAAATCAATCCTTATTTTGAATCATTATAATTTATATTATTGAGAATTAAATGAATTTTTTTACATAATGGATTGTGAAAAGATGAAAAATTTACTATATTAGTAATGGAAAAAAAAGTCTATAGGGGGTCAAACTAAAACTACATGGGATAAATGTATCAAAAAAATAAAAAATTAATATTTTATGGTCATAATTAGATATAATATATTATAGGTTTTGAAAATGGGCTTTCCTTGAGTCTTTTCGGATTTAAAAAATAAGGGTATAATTATTTCTATTCAAATATTCAAAATATGTATGATCACCCATAAAAATAAGAAAACCCACTCTCCTACACATTCCACACTAAAATACACATTGGATAATAAAATAAATTACTATGCACTTTAATTAATTCACTCTTAAAATCCTAGAGGACTTTTTTATTTTTAATCTAATCCCAGAAGGCTTTAGGTATAATCTTAAATATGTAGTACAAATAAGAGACACTACAAAAAAATAGTTCTATACCAATGCATGTATAACCATGATTTTTAAAACCATGGGTATAGGAGCTATGTTTTGAGTTATGCCCATTGTTTTGTTAAAACCATGGGTATTCTAATCCCAATTTGATGTTTTTGTCATTTTTTACCTACTGATTAACTATTTCATTCCCCACGTCTCCCTCGTGCCCTAGCCTCATGTATGAACTAGGTTCTTATTATGTGGTATCGTCTCATTATTTTTCATTTCCTTCGTGTTTTTTTGAAAAAAAATGAAATTTAGAAAATTTATATGTTTTATTATAAAACTTCGCGTACTCTTATGTACACTCCATTTAATTTGGCTGTGTATGATGGGAAGACATGGGGTGTGATGTTGTAGGCTTGAGACAGAATAAAGGGCCACTACACATCGTGTACTTCTATGTACATGCCGTGTAGTCATGTCGACATGGTTGGTGTGGGACATGTAAAGTAATTCAGAAATGTTATGAATATTAAAATGATATACACATCATTTATATAGATTTAAACACTGTGTACTACTAAAAAACTATTTAAAATGGAAAGTATCCTCATTTTCACATGTCCTGAACAAAACAACCGTCTAGTGGAGAACCAAGAGCCAGGTGAACAAATCCTTCTCCGATTTCATCATATGGAACCCAATTTATGTGTCTTCATTCTGATAGGATTCCTTTTAATAATATTTTTCTTCTCCTTGAGCCATTCTTAATGATTTTTATTATTGAGGATGTTATTCAAGGATGAATATTTTTCCTTCTTTCATTGTTCTACAAGGTTCTAGACTGATTCAAGGGACAGTGTCAGTTTATATCACTCATGAAACATTGAGGTTGGATGTCTTGTGCCTCTCTTTAATGTCTGAGATATTTATATGTGATGTTGTGTTGCACACCCATGTTTAGGTTATTTCTGTGAAAGGAAATCAATCCTTATTATTTTCAAATGTTGTTGTGATAATGAATTCAATGAATTGAATATTTATTAGCATTGTTAATTGGTTAAGGTCCACCTTGGGGGTGTGTTTCCCTTATTTTTGGGTTTGTTAATTTATCCCAAGAATGTCTATGGGAATGCTTTCATTTTTCCTTTTTCGGTTGTTTAAAAAAATGAACTTGATTATTATCTGAAATTTCAATTGTGTTAGAATTGTGAGTATTTGATCATGGTTATGGGTTTTTGTTTTCCACTTTTGTCATGTAGGGTTTTTTCTTATTATGATGGTTGGAATGTTATATTAAATTTTAATGGATAAATGGTCTATAGAATTAGGTGATACATGGGTTCATCTTAAAACACTATGAATGGACACACTTGAATATTATACCCTGCACCTTTCATGATACATGTGTTCAACATAGGATGCTATTGACAGAATCGGGAGGTATTTGTTTTTTTGTTATTAGGGACACTTGAGAACCCTAGTATGACCAACATGTATTGAATAAATTAACATAAAATTATTTTCACATAGAGTGATACCTTAGGGACCCTTAGTAAAAACATTGAGGACGGGCTCAACTGAACTTATACCAACATTTATAGTGATACTTGGGATCCCTAGTAGGACCAAAGAGAATACAATCATGGGATGTCGGTATAATTAATCCTATAGTGATACTTGAATTCCAACATTGTAATAGCAAGAAAGGGATCTTGTTATACTAAAATGATGAAATGGAAGGAATTGGGACACATCTCCCAAGGAAAATAAAAATCATGAGTTCAGACTTCACTTACTTGTTATGATGTATTCTAAGACTTCTGTTGTTCATACCTTGCTACAGGGAGTGTCAGGCATAGGCTACATTCCAGAATTTAAATTCATCAATTAAATGAACATCTAATGAATATAGTAAACTCTATTAAAGAATAGTATTATTTTTATGGTTGTTTACTTTTGAGTGCATAATACTAAATACACTTATTTAATATACACAACTGTTGCATATAGTAACTAACAGATTGGAACAGACCTTCGGTGGATGCCTACTGGGATTAATTTCTCACACGTTGTTTGGATCATGTTTTTGGTCCCAGACCGATTATATTGATTGATGTGTCGATATGGGAATGGATCCTTTTTAGGTACATGATTGTTGCTTACAAGAAGGAGAACATGAGACCATTGCAAGTCTTGTGATGCTGTAGAGTCTCATTTTTCTATACATTGGTACTATATTGTACTTGATTGTAGTGTATCCTATTTTGGTTGTTTTCTTAGAATATATAACATGATTCATTATCATTTTTGAGTTTGAGACATGGATATTTATATATCATACTTCTTGTGTTTCGTTTCAGTTAAATGTAGTATACTCGTTCTCCTTTTTTTTAATATTTATTCCACTTTGTTACACTATTCCAATGAGGGAATTATTTCCCCACCCTCACACCCTAGGCCCTTGCTACTATTATGTAGCCTCTGGTATTTGGGGAAATGCGCATGAGGCCATGTGGTCAACATGTTCGGCTACCGATTTAGTGGTAAGCTGGGTCAAGATATTACAAAGTTGTATCAATGGGTTTCTTTATTCATTGACTTACAATTTGGAGCCAATAGACTAGATATGAAGGAATGGGGATTTGTTAAATATCAAAGGGTTTCATTCCTCATTAACATACAATTTACAGTTGATTCGATTTCACCATTGGGTGAAACATATGATTTACGTTATTACCATTGATTCAATTGTGGTTTCTATTTTAGATGAAACCCGATTAGATAAGGGTATGTCATCTCATGCAGTATATAATAACATGGTAGAATTACATTGCATGCATTATACCATGAAATCTATAATGCACTAGTTATAGCATGTTGTTGTGATAGATGATGTGATTGCTATGCCTGTTGTTATGAAAGGTGTACTAATGTATGTTATGGTTTGGATGGAAGGTATGCCAACCATTGGTTCATGATGTGTATGGGCCCTCTTGGACCGAAATTTTTCCGATCATGATTCAGTTTTTATCTATACTTGTATTATGATATGTTCTTCTTTGGTGACAAACTTTGATTAATAGGTAGTATGGGACCTCATGGATCAGAATTTAGTATCCCACTGGTTGTTTTTTCTATAGACTAGGGGTTTTCTAGGAAATTTGGAGTTTCTGCCCTGAAAAACCCAGTATACATGGCATGGAGTCTAGCCTAACACACTATGTGTACTTCCTATTCGAGAAGAATGTATTCTATTTTGTATGAAGAACACATAGTGTACTCATGTATACACGCCATTTAATGTTTGACCGTTTAACATTCCATGTGAGGATGGAACATAGGTTGTCGAACTTTTACTTGAACACGCTTTGTACCTTGATTACATGCCTGTAAAACTCGATCGTGTATCCAACTGTGTGACTAAAGACACCGGTGAATAAATACATATTTTTACACACTATTCCTAGGATAAACATGTCGTGTATTCATACACCATTAAAACCATGTAGTTATAGAAATTTAGAAGTACATGGGTAGGAAAGAAACCCAAGTACATGTCGTGTCTCATGGGAAACACATCGTGTACATGGGGTGTTACATGGCCATGTTGGGCAGAAGATAACACCCCTATAGAGGCCTAGGATAACATTCCATTTAAGGAGTTATACACACCGTGTAATCTTATTTTTAAAAACATGAGATTTTTTCCTTCTTTGTTCGGCTTTGCACTTCTAACTTATAGTTTTCTCTTCGTAAAACATTTGATGATGTGTATGTGCTAGAAAATACAGAGAAATGCCACATCAAAGACCCTGACTTGTGGATCGGGAGAGTGTTGGTGAGTATACACTAGAGGTTGTGGGACATGGGATACAGATGGATCCGCCAGTTGTTCCAGCTACTACACCAGCCATTATACTAGATGCGGGTGAATACACACAGTTTCGATAAGGTTTTGTGAGGTTCATGATGAACTTATAGAGTGAACCATAGGCTGCTACATCTACGGAAGAGATGAAATGTATATTCCAGCAACATCATTTTTCTACAATTTTAGAGAATGGTGGACCACAGGCTACAGAATCATGTCTGGAGTCAGTGCGGACTATCTTTGAGAATCTAGAGATGTCTCTTGAGAGGAGGGTCAAGCTTGAGATGTATATGCTTTGTGATTTTTCCAAGAGATGGTGGGATGTTGTCACTCATGAAGGGAATCATTGGGATATGACGTGGGATGAATTTTATATTGCCTTCTATGATTATTACTTTCCAGTGATCATTAGGGCCAACTATGCCTAGGGGTTCATGTAGCTGGAGAATGGCACACTCTTGGTTATGGATTATTATACCTGATTTATAGAGCTTCAGCGATTCACACCTATTCTTATGGGTGGTGATGCATCAAAAGATAGATGATTTTGGGATGGTCTTAATTATGAAATTTTATCACAAGTGAATGTATTTATGTTTTATTCTATTTTTTCTATTTTATATTAGGTTCTAATTACCGAGTGAAAACTGCGAGAATATTGTTGTGTGAGCTACGGTGGTTCTGAACCATGATCTGGTGCTGTTTCAACCAGAAGAAGTATGCATCAAGTGGAATTTTTTCATAGGGATACGAGAAACCAGAACATTTCATCGGGTACCATGTAAGGAGCTACCAGTGTGGTTGGTCGGGACATCTATGGCTGTAGTGTTTGAAGCACCCAGTTGAGTCTGAGCTTGTGGAATGATAGGCTAAATCCAGCACTTCTGCAGGAAATTTCTACTAGTGACATGTTAGACAGGTTTTTTAATGACTCCATATACAAGAGTAGGGTCAAAAGCTTCTCACTAGTTTGAAAACTGGAATACGTCAGGGCTTGCAGGCCAAGGCGGTGGGCATGACCGTGGTAGCCAAACCCCAGGATCTCTATGATAGTAGGGTGTGTCAGCTCACAGTAGCAAGGCTATGTCACAGGGTTTCGGTACAAGTTCGACATACGCAGTGCAACAGACCAAATAGGAGCAGGATCTCAGACCTTCTACCATCATAGGTACTATTCAATTTTCCTCTGTTTTATATTCTTCTCTTTTTGATACTGGTGCGACAAAAATATTTACAAATTCTACTAATGTGGAAAGCCTTGGGCTCTGGGTTTCTACTACTTCTGATGTTATGATTCTAGAAACTTTGTTAGGGATCAGAACCACAGGTCTGCTTCTGGGCAAGAGGTTCCCCCTTGATATTAGTGGGTGTCACTTTCTACGGAACCTCTAAGACTTAGAGTTGATGGGTTTTGATGATATAATCAAAATAAACTAGTTGGTTTCTTTTTGGGCCTTTTTTGACTGTTATAGCCTCAAAGTGAGTTTTACATCTCCTAAGGGTGGATATTTTATATACAAGGTTGAGTGGGATGTCCATGCTAGTCGAGATGGAACTAAGCATCATGGGATAGCTAGGATGGAAGCCCAGATTGCGGGTTTGTATATAGATTATCAAGGAACATGTCTACAAAATTTTCCTCCATTTTTTGATCATTTCATGGATGTTTTCCCAAACAACTTCTCAAGCTTACCTCTACTTAGATAGGTGGAGTTCACTATCAAGCTACTTCCAGGAGATTCACTGGTATTCAATCCACCTCACAAGATGGCCCCACAGAGTTTCAAGATCGCTAGAGGAGGTTTAAATATATTTAAGCTAGAGGTTTATCTGAACTAGTACATCACCTTGGGGTTCACCGAGCCATTTTGTGAAAGAGGCAGATAGTAATCATAGGATAAGTGTGGAAAATCTGAAACTGAACCAAATTACATTTAAAAAATGGATATCCCTTACCATGGATTGATGACATGTTTGAACAAATTCGAGGTGCTCGAGTGTTCTCAAATATTGAATTTAGGTCATGATATTACTAGGTACATGTTCAATCAGTAAACATACCTCATAAATCCATTCATCAAAGGTATTGTCTCAATGATTACTTGGTTATGTCATTTGGTCTCACGAACGCACCAGCAGTTTTCATGGAGATGATGAACCAAGTGTTCCATCCATACCTAGATATCTTTATTTTTGTTTTTGTGGATGATACCTTTGTGTATTATCACAATCAACACAACCATGCCAAACATCTTGAGATATTTTTTGAATACACTAAAAGAAAATCAGTTAAATGATAAGCTCACAAAATTCCATTTATGGATGGATCAAATTCAATTCCGGGGTCACATCATCTTAGAGACTTGAGTATCAGTGGACCTAGAAAAGGTGAGAAAAGTAGTTAGCTGGGAGTATCCCAATAATGTTTTTGAGGTGTGGAGGTTCTTGTGGCTAGCTGGTTACTAAAGGAGTTTTACACAATACCTCTCATACATAGTAGCTCTGATGAAGGGATGGACTATGAAAGGTGTGAAGTTTGAATGGTCAGAATCTTGTGACACATCCATTCAAGAGATGAAGGGATGCATGACATCAGTGACAATACTAATATTTTCTGATCCAGGAAATAGTTACACTGTGTACTGTGATGCATCAGTTATTGGGTTGGGAGCAGTGCTTATGCAGGGATATCGAGTAGTTGTTTATCGATCTCGGCAGCTGAGGCCACATGAGAGAAATAACCTGACACATGATCTTGAGTTAGCTATAGTTTTTCATGCCTTTCACTTTTAGAGTCATTTTTTTATTTGGGGAACGCTTTGTGGTGTACACTGACCACAAAATCCACAAATAACTATTAACTCAATGTGATTTGTATCTGAGGTAGAAAGGGTTTGTGGAATACCTTCAGTAGTTCGACTTTGAACTTTCATGTATGTCTTGTAAAGTAAATGTAGTGGTTGATGCCCGGACCAAGAGAACCCGGATATAGTAAATGAAGGAGTCCATTGGTTAGTGGAAGCTAAAGGCCTTGTTCTCTGAGATGCATTTAGAGGTGAAAAACAATTAGGGATTGGATTAACATTGATCTTCACCTATTACCTCTACCCTACTAGAAAGTGTGAGGATGTGGAACCTATCAGATTTAGAAGGCCTAGTTCAATGGGATATTGTGATAGGTGAGAACCCTCTTCCTGGATGGACGATAGGCAAGGATGATATTCTATGTGCCCAAGGACATTTGTGGGTTCTAGGGGATATTGGTAATGAGATGACATGGGAGTTTCATACTTCATCTTGGGTATTGCACCCTAGAGTCACCAAGATATACCATGACTTTCCCCGTCAGTACTGGGGGTATGGGATGAAGTGAGATGTATCTAGCTTTCTAACGAGGTTTCCACCTCTAAATTGGTGAAGGTAGATCATTAGTAGCTTGAGGTAATTTTAATGAAACTATCCATTCCTGAGTGGAAATGGGATGATGTTGTGATGGATTTCATGACTGGGTTACTGAGGTCACCTAGAAGAAATTATATAGTTGGGGTTGTAGTTTATAGGCTCAAGAAGGTCACTCAATTCTTGCCGATCAAGGAGACATTTGGTATTGTTGAGCTCAGAAAATTGTATATTTGAGAGGGGGTACAGCTTCATGGGATTCCTCTTTCTATTGCTTCACATAGTTACACCCTCTTTACATCTACATTATAGAAGAGTTTTTAGAAAGTGATGGGTACACCTGCGCTTCTGAGCATAGCATACCACCCATAGATAGATGGTCAGTTAGAGTGTACGATTCAGGTACGAGAGTACATGTTTCGTGCTTGTGTCCTAGAATTTCGGGTATATTGGGAGAAAAAAATACTCATGGTTGAGTTCTCCAATAATAATAGCTTTTAGGATATTATTCTATTGGCCCCGTATAAGGCATTGTATGTTAGGCCTTGCTGGTCACTCCTATTTTTGATGAAGGAATGAGAGGAAGCTATCTTGGGACCTTGTCTTGTCCAGAAGACAACTGAGCACGTTCAATTAATTTATAGATGGATGGATACTACACAATCTCTTCATAAATATTATTTTGATCGCCATAGACAACCTTGGGGGTTCGAGGTCGAGGATTGAGTTTTCCAACATGTCACACCATGATTGTGAGACAAGAGGATTAGAAGGCATGAAAGGATTTTACCGTGATATGTCAGAGCATTTGTGATTCTAGAATGAGTCAAGTCAGTTGCATATTTATTATAGTTTCCTCATAGGTACCAATCCATGCACAATGTCTCCCTTGAATCTCAGCTACACTACTATCACTCAGACTCGTCTCACATTTTCAGCCCACAGAGGCTGAGGATTATGTTGATGAATCCATTGAGAAGCTTTTGATTCGTATAGATGATAGAAGTTCCATCTTTCTCTGATTTCAGTCAGTTCCTCTTGTACATGTTCTATGGAAGCATAGACGATTACAAGATGAGACTTGCGAGAGGGAGTCTGAAGTACATGATCAGTGGCCAAAGTTATTTTTAGATATCCCTTCACCACCATTGGAATGGAAATTTGGGGACAAATTTCATTATGGGGGGATTAGAAATAACATGGTTTTTCTTATGAGGTATTGTTTCTTCATTTTTCTTTTCCTTTGTGTGGTTATTGAAAAAAAGGAAATTTTGAAAAATTATTCATTTTAGTATAACACGGAATGTACTCCAAAGTACATGATATGTAATCTGGTAGTGTATAATGGGAAGACAAGGTGTCTGAGTTTTTTGTCCTGTGAGAGAATAAATGGATACTACATGCCATGTACTTCTATGTACACACATTGTAGTCATGTCGGTAAGGTCGGTGAGGGGATGATAAAGTAATTCAGAGAATTTATGAGTTGTTAAATGATATACACATCGTGTATATGGAATTACATGTTGTGTACTACTATATTTCAGCTTAACATGGGAAGTAGCCTTGTTTTATCTCCACCTGAATAGAACAAACACTAGTTGAAGAACTAGGATCCACAAAAAAAATCCTTCTCCCATTATATTTTCGAGAACCATATTTATGTGTCGTCATTCTCATAGGATTCCATTGGGTAAGAGTTTTCTTTTTGTTGAGTTGTTCTTGATGATTTATATTCTTGAAGAAGTTATACTGGGTTGAATATTTTACCTTCTTTCGTAGAACTATGCCATTTTACACCGATTCAATGGCTAGTGACAGTTTATATCACTCATACAACATTGATGTAGGTGGTCTCAGGCCACTCGTAAGTTTTCCAGGTGTTTATATGCGTTTTTTCTATGCAACCATGTTTAAGGTGTTTCCTTGAATGGAAATTGATCATTATTATTATCAAATTCTATTGTGGTAATGAATTCTTTGAATTGAATCTTTTTTAGCACCATTGATTGGTTAAGGGCCACCCTATGGGTGTGTTTCCCTTAGTTTTGGGTTTGATCATTTTTCCTAAAGATGTCGATGAGCATGCTATAATTTTTCATTTTTTTTTGTTTTTACAAAATGAACATTATTATTACCTGTAATTGCAATTGTGTTAGAATTGTGAGTATTTGATTAAGGCTCTTGGTTTTTCTTTTTCCCTTTTTTCATGCAGTGTTTTTTTATTATGTAGGTTGCAATGTTATATTAAATTTTAATGGTTAAATGGTTAGTATAATTGAGTGATACATGGGTTTAGATTTGAATTTTGTGAATAGACTCACTTGAATATTGTACCTTGCACCTTGGGTGATACAGTGGTTCATCTTAGAATGCTATGGATGGACTCGAAATTTATTTGTTTATATGTCTATAGGGACACTTGGGATCCCTAGTAGTATATCCATGGATGAAAAAGATAGAAATAAACTTATTTTCACATAGAGTGATACCTTGGGGCACCCCAGTGGGACTACTGAAGATGGACTCGCTTGAACTTATACAAACATCCAGAGTGATACTCGAGCTCCTTAGTAGGACTACTAATAATGGAATCTCAGGATGTCGATAGAATAATACCAATTGTCATACTTTAATTACAAATTGGGAATCTCAGGAAATGACTCATTTTATACTTAAAATATGAAATGGAAGGAATTCTTGCATCTCTTTGATGCCAATGCACAATATTGAGTTCATATATTAAATACCTCTTTGGAAGTCTTATATGACTTTATTTGTTCTTACCTTGATATTGGGAAGGTTAGTCTTAGGCCGGATTCAAAAAATTAAATGCTTCATGTAATTGAACTACTAATAAATAGAGTACACTCCATAAATGAATACTAGTATTTGTAGGGTTTTTTACTTTTGAGTTCATAAAACATAATGCATTTTATTATTATACATAGCCATAGCATATACTCACGGACAGATTGGAACATACCACTGGTGGCTACTTATTGGGATTCACTTCTCACACCCGGTTTGGGTCATGTTTATGGGCCCAAAGAGACTATATATCTGCAGGTGTCGATAGTGGAAAGGCTCTATTTTTAGGTACATGATTGTTCCTTTGGAGGAGGAGGGCTTGGGACAAAGCCTTGGCTTTAGATACTGCTAAGTCTCATTTTGATTTAATGAACTTTGGTATTGTATTGTACTTTATTGTTGTGTATCGTATTTTTTTATTTTCTTAGAACATTTAAAATGTTTCATTATCATTTTTTTGGTTGAATCTTGGTTATTTATCTCTCAGACTTTTTCTGTTTAGTTTCAGTTTCCTATTTATTACATCATACACTATTTGTTACTATTTATTCTGTTGTCCTACACTCTGAAAATGACGTCATAGTTTCCCCATAATCACACACTAGGCCCCTGGTTCTAGTTGGAAGCCTATGGAATCTGGGGAAATTCACTTGATTCCATGTGTCCAACCATTGTGTCTACCTATTCATTCGTAAGCTCGGCCAGGATGTTACACCTCTCTTCCCTCCACTCCCCTCCCCTGCCTCAACTTCCCACCGTAGCCTTTACCTCCGGCCCCCTCCTTCTAGAACCCACATCCTTCCCTTATCCTTCTTTCATCCTTCTCTACATACATGGTCACATCTGCCTCAAACTCCTAGACCCCACCTCCTCCAACCAGCACTTGCCTCTGCCTCCAAGGGCGTCGCCTCCTTCACTGCCATCCGTACTCTACCTACCGAACACCACCACCTCATAGTCTCTACATCCCATCCTCGTCCTCTTGGTCTCAAAATTTATTCCTTCAATTATCCTCAAATCTTAATTTTTTCATTTATTTTAATCAGAGTAAATGAATTGATTATTTTTAGGTGAATCCCAGCCGAGCATGGTGGAATTTATCTTTTTTCATGGGGCTATCTATTATCTTGTATAAATGAGGCAGTTATTGGTATCCTAAAAAATATTTCATTCTCTCTTGATGGAAGGTGTCTATAGAATGTTTTTTCATAGGGTTTTCTTGATTTTAGGTTGAAATACTAGGATATTCTATTACAGTTATTTATTTTATTAGGATTTTAGAACTTTGTGTTGATTTTTTCAGAAATTGATTGCATTTGTTTACCTTAGGTATTAGTTATTCGTTTATTGTACAATTATATAACTGAGTTTATTTAGTTATAAAATTTGGTGTGTTAATTTTTATGTGATTCTTGAAGGTTTTTTGGCATATGAAAGCTCACATATGATCTTGATATGTGATCTTGATATTTTTTAGGATAAATGCAAATGACATAATATGAATCACTAGGATTAGGTTGGTGATTGTTTCTTATAGTTCATGTATCGTGAAAATTTAATGACTATGATAATATATATATATATCTATATAACAAAGGGTGATTTTAATTGGTAAAAAACATCAATAGTGATTGATATTCATTCACAGTAATTAATAATATAATATATTTTCTCTAAAATTGGGTATTGTGTGTGACATAATTACCATGATTTGAAGCTTATTTTTAGTTTGAAATAATTTTTTGGGACATTATAGGATTTATTATGATATTTTTTATAAAAATACTTATTTGAAAAAAACTCATGAAATTGAAATAGAATAGAATAATAATATATTATAAATTTGTTTTTTCATAAATTTGCATTGAACTGAATGGTTTAGAAGTAACTTATAATTTTTAGGGGAGGACTGTATTATAGAAAATAGGTCTCATTCAATTTCAAATCATGTTTAAAATTGCTTTTCAAAATTATTTATGTTTAAAATAAGAGAGAGAAATAATTTTATAGGATTGCTTGATTGTAATGGATTATTTAAATTAATGTTATCGAAATGTTGTTAAAAAATGTAAAGTTATTTTCTAAAAAGTTATTTTCATTAGTTATATTCAATTATTGTGTGGGGTTAAAATAATCATGATATTAATTTGAAATAATTTATAAAATAGGTACATGAATAATAATTTATGTAAATGATAGTAGAGAATGTTTTTCATTTACGTTATACTCTAATTGAAAATATTTAAATGATTTTTAGTTTAAACCTTATAATTTAGTGTACACTATTTATTTAGGGATTCCATTTATGACAAAAATTGATGCTTTAAAATGCATGATATTTTGATATAGTTATTTTTAAAACTTCTATTTGGTGATGTGTTTAAAATAATTGGCTATGTTATCTCAAATATACATAAAATTAAAGTGTTCATCTCTATTGAAATAGATTATTTTATAATATATATTCCTTTAAAAAACTAAATTAATTACATATATTTTAAGGTACATTTTATCGATCACATGTGAATAATTAAGTATTTTTAAAATGAAATTATCTTTTCTCATTTAAACATGACTAAATTATAAGTCAATGAACTACATGTAACTTTATGTTAAGAGAGTAATTTGGTGGCAATGTAGTGGGTGGATCGATTCAGGTAGACGATTTTAATTTACCTAAAAATAAAACATATTTTGGATTTAAACATATGTATTGGTATTTGATAATTGAAATGGATTTTTCAAATTTTAATGTGAGTGATGGTTTATTTAAAACCCATATTTTTTAATTATATCCTTTGGAAAATACATTCCTAGTTAAACTCCTTCGTTCCTTAAGGTGTTTTATCAAAATGTGTTTGTTAATGAACTCACTATTTTCCCTATTTATTTTTTATTTTTTATCTTATAAACTAATGTATTCTAAAATATGAGTTTTAAAACCTTATTAAAATAGTTACTGAGAAAGTTGGTTTCAAAATGGTTTTTAGGTCATGGACACTTATAACTTAAAATTTTATTTATGTACATCTTCTATAAGAGAATTTTTCCCTTAAATATGAAGTCTTAAATTGATGAAGTTGTGATCTAAAATATATTTGTTTAGATTAACATTTATGTCCAACCCATTTATGATAATTAATACCTTACAACCTTGTACTTTTGATTATTAGCAATGTTTTGATACATTTTTGAACATGATAGCACGTCTCTAGTTTATGCCACTTTTTTTGTCTACACCATGTGTGATATTATTGTTCATGACATGGCTATGATTCATTTGTCATCTCCCTAGTATGTATTAATTATTTAAAATGGAATACCCATAATTTATTTGGATTGTGGTTATCATGATGGATTATAGTATTATCATATTCTATTTATGGATCGTTTAATGGATTTTTCATGGTTAAAGATAACTGTTATTATTATTATTCTAGAATGGTGTTATAATAGTGCATAAAGAGCATGTGAAATATGATTTACGTTTATTTCATGTTTATTTACTTTATAATAGTCCTAGTATACTATTTTCTCATAGTATATATTTATAGCATTGACATAGAAAATGTATATTGTTATAATGTAAAATATTTTTATTGTTTTATTTTGAGCACATTTTGTGGGTTTTTATTTAGGGTGATTCTTGATGATTAGGGATCCTAGGTCCAATTGAACATTATAAGAAAATTGTTCCATGTACAATGAAAAAACCAAACCACACTTGTACCTCTCCAAACAGATTTGACATGAATAAACCCATGCTAACCCAACATGAACATATTAGAACAAAAAATTATTGAATTGAATCAAATCAAATCAATGTAACCTGATCCATAATTGATTGAATAAAACAAATAAAAAACAATTAAATGTATAAAAAATATATATGTCATGATTTAACTAGTGACATGGTTGACAATATTATATTAGACTAATTGTTTTCATAAATTTGGTCTTAATGTTCTTTTTCTTAGATTATTTAAATCCAATTATGATGGTATGATAGATAAAGTTTGGTATAAAATAATTACCATCATTTATAATACTGAACATACAAATTATTATAATTGAACTCTATTTGAGAATATATTATATTTATATATGTAGAGAATTATTTCACCAAATATTATTAAAAATTATTGATGATATTTTTAGTAATGTTTCCCTAAGAATGTGTACTATTTAAATAGAATTCTGACTACACAAGAAGGGGTGTATTTAAATTTTTTATATAAAATATAAAATGGTGTGTTATCCAATGATGTATACACTGGAATGGGATATGTATTCACCATGTATACATATACCCCTTTCCCCTAACCACAAATGGGATGGGACCCTAGAGCACTAAATCTAGTACAATCTTTCACCTTTCCATGTGATCGATGTATGCCTGTAACCAACCTGGGAGAAAATACATACACATGGTTTATGGGTATGGGTCATTTATTGCCCCTACCCCACTCATCTTAGATTCCTTATGTTGAACTAAATATGATGATTTTGGTTTGGACCTTCTTAGTATTGTGTGTTTTTATTTAAATATAGTTTTTTATAAATAAATAACATTGTTAGTAATAATTATTATTTATTCTTTATTAAATTCTTGTAATGTCGATGTATTATATTTATTTAAATTAGTAGAAATACTCATACATACACCTAATTATTCACCATTGTATTAAGACATCGTAGGTGGTTCCCTACTGACCATGTATATACTCACACACTTCATAGGCACTCTAGTAGACATAAATCGTTGCATGTATCATTTTAGGTTTAGATAGGTATGTTGTTTCAAATTAGATATATGTAGCCTAACTAATCTTGGTGGTTGTTAGGGTACTATATTTTGGAATCAATTTGGGGTATTTTTGATTACATTAGAGTAACATTTAAAAAGCTCAATGGGGCTATCTTGAGTTAATCTAGATGTGCCTCCATAGGTTTGACATACCTTTTTTAGATTTTTATGTCATGTTTTGTATATAAATTTCTTAAACATGTGGATTTTATTAAGTTTATAATATTTTATATAATTTAAATTATTAGAAACACGTTTTAAGGTCCACACATGCTCATATAGATTATATATTTATTATAGTATAGAAATTCAGTATAACAATTATATTTTTAGCGACCAACTTATATTGAGGTCCTATTAAATTCCCATAATGGATTCTATTTTTATTTTAATCTTCTACCAGGTAAACCACCTTCCACTATATAGTTTTCATCCTTTTTAATTTATTCCTAACTCTAGCGATCTGTCGGTTCACTAGATGTTAGTTGGTGTATCTTTTGGGAATTATAATATTGGGATTATAGAGATACTCATTATATTGAGGTTTACATATAGAGAGTACAGGGAATTACTAGAATATTTTAGATTGGTTGGTGAATCCTTTGTGTTGTAAGATATCTGGGTTTTTGGGGACCTTTATATGTTTGGAAGTCATATAGTGGAGCATTGTGGGGTTTTGGGTTGTTATTGGTATTGTAGATGTCAGCGTATTTGGTAAGACTAATATTTTGTGGAATTGGATTATTAAATATACAGTTGTGTGTTTTTAATTAGGGTTATAATAACTTTATTTGTATATTTATTTGAGGAGGTGTGTAGAGGGGGGGGGGGTGGAAGGGGCTATGAAGGGGATGCAAGGGGGCAAGAAGGGGCTGTATGGTGGCTATAGTGGGGTTGTGTCGGGGGTTAGAGGGCGCAATAAAGGGGGTAGAGGGGTGGGGAAAAGGGATTGGGACCTATAACCACATTTTGGAGAAGATAGGGTATAAGTAATCTACCATTTTATGTTATACAACTACACCCATGGTTCTACATACAATGTGTATGCATGTATACCCACAGTTTAAGAAAATCGTGTGTATAACATTATTTCTAGGACCTATAACCACATATTGTTAAAAACCATTGGTATAGGGATATACCAATGCCTCGGTATCCCACGGTTCATGAAACCATGGGTATATCCTATTCCAACAGTTTTAGGGGTTATAATCACAGTTTCAAGCAATGGGTATAAGTTAGATTTCTAGTTGTGAGATAGTGTTCTTAATTAAGCAGCTTTGTTTTATATCAAAATCCATCTCAAAAAAATTATAATAAATCATTATTATATAGTTAAATCAATATATAATATATACTATGATTTTATTATGTTAATATAATCTAGTAAATCAATTGTCACTTCAATATAATAGAAAACAAAAACATCGATCATGTGTATACCAATCTACCACAAAATGAACATATGTAATTCATTTTCTATCATCACCTCTAAAAAATGGATATAATGATGTATTAAATGCTTATATTTTATATTTATGTTGTAATTATACTTTTTTATGTATAATTTCACATTAAAATTATTAATTTCCATTCTGTAAAGAATATGATATTGTTGCTCATGTGTACGGTGGACCACTACCTCACAAAGCAGTGTGATTTATTTTTCAATTAACAATTTACCCGAAATTAAATAAGGATTAATTTATAATATATATATATATATATTTGATATTAGTGAAATAATAATAAATTTTTAAAAGAAATATATCATATACATATTTACATTGAAATATATTCAATAAATTATTATTTTATTTGTTTGTATGGGATACTATTTCCTTGTGAAGCGATGTGATTTTTTTATTACCACATCACATGGATGGTATATGTAAGGGTATTTAAATAAATAATAATATATTTTTGATATAACGATAATCTATAAAAGATAAAATAATACTTAACTTCTTTTCATTATTATTGTCGAAAAGGGTAATGTTAATCATACATTTGTAAGAACTACCATCTTCATGATTATAATATAGTTCATTTTTCTTACCCATATTTGATGGTTAATTTTACAAGTAAAATTTATGTATTAGAATTAAAATTATGTCATTATTACCATAATATATTTGATTTATTAAAAATATTCTTGACTTTATGCAACATATTATTGTGAATTTTGACATAAGATTTGTTTATCATAAAAATGGAAAACCTAAAATAAATTGGTTAATTAATTATAAGAGAAGCGGTGATGAATAAAATAAAAGTTATAAAAATATAAAATGGTTATTAATCATGTAAAAAAAATTAACATATGTTTATTATTCTAAATGAAAAGTTATCCATGTTATGATCGAGATCTAATTATGGGTTTTTGTCACAAAAAAATATTCTTTAAGAAACACATTATTTTATATAAGTTTTTTCTTTTATATGATGTATATAATTCCACATTAATAATAACATCATTATTCCTTCATACATCATGGTATTTTAATTTATAATTCATTTAATACAATTATTTTAATTATGATTCAAAAAATACCAATGCGGGAAGAGTAAATTTCAAAATATCAGTTTAATTGGAGTTACTTATGATTGAGTTTACATTGATGTAAAGTATATGATCATTGTATAATAAAACAATTTATTTATTCTCATATATTTATTCATGATGTTTTAAATATATATTACCATTTTTTGAATGCCTTCTTCATTATATTTCCTTTAATTATGATATAAATAATTATTACACATACATATTATTTACATAGTTAATTATTTTGTTATCCATTAGGATTCATTTCCTTTATTTTTAACATATAGATAATGAAAATTTTATGATGGGTTCTCCTAGATAGTTCTCCAATGCATTTGGTAGAAAATTATTTTCTTGGGATGTCATGTATGAGATTAGGGAGTAAAACTTATTTGTTATGTGACTTTGTCCACCTTATGATTTTGTCTATTAAGTTAGACTTAACTCACATTTATGTCATTTTTTCTAGTAAATTTATTATAATTTCATGATATTATGATACAAAGTTCTTTATGTTATGATTCCAGTTTATTGTTCATTTTCCTTCTTATTTTTATATCATGTTATACTGATGACTCACATGTTATGTTTCTTTGCCATTTTCATTACCGTACTAGGATTTTTAACTCACACATATCTTCTATATATTCCATACGTTATCCCATGAATTTTTATTTTCATAATGGAATTTATAATAAATCGATGGAAAATAAAAAAAGGATTTCATTTTTTCCTTTCCTTTGATGTATTATGATACTTTTATACCAAAGACTCCCGAACTGACAATACTTGGATTGAAATTATTGTATGGTCACTTTAAAAAAATATGTCATAATATCGATAAAATTCATAGATCACAAAATAATTATTTAGTGTATAATCACTAACGAATAATAGAAATATAATGTTATTTAAGAATTTTTAAAATTCACCATGGGTAAATAAATATATTGTGGAACAACATAAATGATAATGAATAACAATAAGTTTCTCAAAAATAAATATTTTTTGTACTTTTTTTTGAAATCATTGAATGATATCACTAATTATATAATTCAATGGTATCAAGAATCAATGAATTTCAACAAAGAATTATTTTTTTAGAATGACTGGGGTCATATGTAGAATGTATCTAACTATGTAACTATATGTATACTATAGTTTTCATGTGTCTTTATAAGTGGTGAGTATGTTTGGTTTTTATTTATTTATTTTTCTTCCAGTGTTTTCATAAATTTTTCAGTTATTCCTTATCTATGTTACATGGAATTTTTATAAGTGTAAATAAATAATGAAAACAATTTTCATTTCTAAGTGTAATTATATAAAAACAGAAAGAGGCCATCTATATCCTTTGATATTCCAAAATTAATTAGCATATAAGATATAAAAATTAATTGATAAAGAAACATAATATCATAGAAATTACACCATAATAAGATATTTGTGGAAAATAAAATTATGTCTAATAAACTAAGCGTCGTTGTAGTCTCTGACGAATAATACATTTATGAAAATTATTTCCACTTTACACCCAAAAAATAATTGAAAAAAAACTAAATAAAGTGAAATGGGTATTGAACATTGATAGGATTCCACCAATTAACCACTATAATAACCTCATTTTTATCTTGAAATTGATAAAACTCCACATAGATTTAATGAAAATTTATGCCATATATCTTCTTATTATGTAGTTGTAGTGTTTAATGTTTTTAATTAGAAGATACTTATCATAGTGGAAACCCAAAATCTCATTTACTTTTTTTTAGAGAAATTGATTGGTGGAATGAAATAAAAATAACACAGATAATATATAGGTGAATAAACATCATGTAATGGAAATATAATTGAATAATTTAAAACAATGTAGATTAATACTATAAAAAATAGAGACAATTAAATATTTGAATGAGTATTGATAAAAAATTATATAATATAGTATTTTAATTAACAAATTATAAGAATAACATATTTGAATTTAGATTCTAGGTTGATGATGTATCCAAATAAATCCTCACCAATAACCTTCTAAACAAAAAAAACTACTAGTTTATAACAAAATTATTACTTCATGAATTCATTAAATGATCCTAAGTCAAGATTATGTTAATTCAATTTGGGTATTACTTTTGATGTAACATTAACATGAATTAATTTAGCTATTTATATATAATATTGTAGTGTATCTGACTCTATTATATGGGGAATTATAAATTCACTATAGGTTTCTTCAGAATTTTCTTTATCATATATCTACATTTGAACATGAATCACTATGAACAGATAATCCTCTATATGATCCTATTATTCCACTATTTTTATAATGGTTTATGTTTTATTAACAATAATTAATGATTTATGTTGAAACTCTTGTATTATTTTAGGAACATCCAATTTGGAATAAAATTTAAACTCCCAATTATCTATAGAAAGTGGTTATTCATTTTTATTTTATTATATGTCCATTAGAATATTATAATTCATGGTATCTTGGTAAAATTAAAATTATATGATAATAATCAAGGTTTCCAATTCAATTTCTATTCAATACCAAATATAATTTTATCCTAAAAATTATTTGGTTGATATGAATCAATGGAATCCATTATCACATTAGAAATTAAAGGGTTGTATACTCAAAATAGAGTCATATTCTATCAGATTGTTTCACAACCGGTTGTACTTGACATATATTAATACAAGAAGTTAGATTTTGATAATAATTGAATAATAATCTTATATTATATAGGATTTATAAATAGTATGATTTAAAAAATGATAAATCATTGAAGAAAAAACATCAAATTGAGAAATGGATATTGTTCAAATTAATCTTTTAATATAGTATATTTATAAAAATTTCTTGAATAAGACAATGAAGTGGTAGTGTGGTTTTTAATTTAACTAGTAATATCAATCTATTGTGTATATTTTATATATTATTTTCTTTCGGAAGCTAAATTTTCATTATAAACTTCTTGAATTTCAAACCATTTATTTACCTTATTCTTCTAAGTAAGAATTTGTTCACTAATTTTGAAGTGGTTGGTTCACATAATTGTAGGTAAAATTTAATGGAATCCTAAAATATACATGGTGGTTAATGTTTGAAAGGGTTTTGAGGCAATATAGTAGTGTTTTTATGGTCTAATGATTAGTGGGATGATGTTTTTTATTTAATGATAACCCTTGGGGCCATGAAGTGATCATTTTGTCAACATGAGCACAATGATATATATGCATTATTTTCATTTTAATTTTTTGTGGATATATAATTATAGTAAAATTTATGTTTTTATAACTTGATGGTACATGTTTTTACATTTTTTAATTTTGAAATATGAATTATATTTCTGTTTTAATTAATAATATTTATATTTATTTTAATTATATTTTTTAATGTACATATTTCTATAAAATATTTTAACACCTTCATTTGTTCCCATTTCTGTGATAACGAAAAAGTAATCATAGGTGTCACATCATTAGAAAATATTTTGACTTCAAATTTGATCAATTTCATGAGAGAATCATAAGTGACATGTGATAATATTCAGAATAAATATATATATTATTATAAAAATTTATAATGTTAGATGTTATTATTCAAAATTGAATGAGTGATTCCTTGAATTTCATCTCATTCAAGTGAAATTGAAATGTTTATATAATTTGACTTTGTGAGAAAAGGGTAATCATAATTGACAATGTTATTTGGTACTGAAACATCTGTAATTTTTTTTAACCAGAAATAATGATACATTAATGTTTTTATAGAAAATTTAGATTATTGTTTTAAAATAGAGAATGATACATAGTGATAGTTTAATTAAATTTGAAATAATTGGTAATTAAATGAGTAATCCTTTAGAAGTGTATGTAAAATGATTGTCATCACATATACCAGAGATGGAGTAATGACTATAGAATAAACTTCTTCACTTCCAAAAATTTTGATAGTTTCATTAATTTTATCATTTTTAAATTTATATATTTTATCACATTTGAAATAAATTTTATAAATCATTACTCCAATAGGATATTTATGGTGTATATCACATTCTCCCTAAGGGATTTACCCAACCGCAACTACTACTATAGTTATAGGTTAATAAATTTCTAGATTTATCATAACATAAATATGTGTACCAAATATATTGAAAAAGTAATCCTATAACATACATTATATGTTTTATTATTTTATTATTTTATAAAAAGAATATAAAATAAAATGATAATAATGAAAACATTAAATTTAATAAATGTCAACAACAATGGTTAGTGAAATAAATAATTGATATTAATATCATAATAAATAAATGTTAACTCCTTTAAAAAAGTTAATGTGATGAAAATATGATCACCCCAACCATTTTGATGATTAATAATGTTGAGTTATTCCCACATGATGGTATAAATAAATATTTTAATATTATTAATTTGATTAATTTATTTTTAAATTGATTAATTAGAAAAATTTCATCTAGTATAGATATGTACATTACGGGAGTATTTTTTTTAATAAACAATTCATCTATATTAAATCATAATAAATATGTTATTGATTAAAGAATTATTATACATATTTAATAATTACCTGTTGTTTAAGATTTTTTTCTATAGTATTTTAAAAAAATCATTACACTATCATTTAAAGTAATATAAGAATGTAAACATAATATAAAGAAATTTTGAATGTATTTATAAATATGTATTGTCCGTAATAAGTCCTAATGTGTAATATCTGATGATTTTATAAGAATATTATGTTTTATAGAGTACATGATACATGACATTGAGATTAAACAAACTACTAAATATTATTATTTAAATATGTTTGTAAGAAACTAGAAATTGAATTAAAGGGTATGAATAACATTAAAATAAATAATATATATATAAATTTCATTAAAAATAAATATATATTGAATAATACGTAGAAAATAAGAACAAATTGTTTTGTAAAATTATTTTGTCTTTCAAAAATAATTTCCTTAAAAATCGATTTTTATTGTTATTTATCAGAAAAAATATAATTTGTTTTTGCAGAATTTGAAAAATATATTTTATAAAAAATATATAATTTTTCAAATCATCATTTAAAAATAATCATATAGAAAAATTTCTATTTTTTTGAAAAAGAAATATTTTTTCAATGAATAAGGAAAAACATTAATTTTTTTTAAAATATATAATTATTTTTAAAGAATTTAAAAAGAAAAATTATGGTAATAATTTATTAAAAGATAAATTATCTAAATAATATTTTTAATAATTTAATAATTTTCATTGGAATAATGCTTATAACTTAATTTCATGTAAAAATATTTTTATTCTTAAAAAGGTGTTTTTCTAAAAAAATGACATATTTAAGGATTTCATTATAAATTAAATTTAAAAAACTTTTTAATTTAAATTGTTGAAATGGATTATATATTTTTAATCAGGGTAATAAATAATTGATAATAATTTTAACTTATGTTTTAGTGAATATTAATAGTACAAATATTTATTTTTTACATGATAAATGTAAAATTGATTAATTGGGGTTCAAACTAATGTCATAAAGCCTTAAATTAACTAAAAACATTTTTTTTATTTCATTTAATGAATATATTTCATAAATAATCATATATACTTATAAAAGATGACCTTTATTTTTCATTTATTTTTGACTTTGTTCTTTTTAAAATTTAAATAATAGATAAGGTTTAAAATATCAATATCGTAATTATAATATCTAAAATATATTGAGATAGGTTTGAAGACAAAATATATTTCGTTATAAATTTAGATTAAAAATTTGAATTATTTTTTATCATATTAATTTGTTTTTATATTTTAGGGATGAAATTTTAATATTAATTGTTTATTTAGAGCCCTCACAGTACTCGTACAGAAACTAGAAAAATCATTTAAATGATTTTAAAAAATGTAAATGTAATATTTTTTTGTTGATTTAAGGTCTCCCAATAATTTATAAGATACATTTAATATATTATAGTTATTAATGGTTTATATTCTAATTACATTAATTTCAATATTCTTTTGAAGTCATATTATATGAATTTTTCATAAAATGGCTTCAATGGTATTTTATATATAATATATTGTAATAATTTATTTAAAAATTATAAAAGTCCGGAAATTAGATAAATAGGATAATCAAAGTAATAATTTGTAATCCCTTGGAAATTTATGATAAAATTTTAACCTTATATGTAAAATTAAAACAATATTATATAGATAATGTATCACCTGTAGTTAAGGAAAAAAAGGTTAACATAAGTGTTATTTAAAACAGAACACTTAAAAATTATATATAAACCGATAAAATTTGATTGACTAATTATATTAGTACCATAAAATTCTTATATTCTAATTTATTTAATATTCTATCATTTTTATATGACTTAGAACATATTAAATTATAATATTTCATCAATTAAAAAATGATATTGATGATATTTTATGATAAATTTTTTTTATTAAATGATTTTAAACTGGTAATAATCATATATTTGGCCAAGTTAATAGTATAGGGTTTATAATATAAAAACATTACTTTTAATGTGTTATTTGTTATATTTTAGTAAGATTACTGGATCATAATGTGTAAATCACATCAATATCATGGTAAAAAACAAAATGTTTAACGAGGAGTTTATACAAAAAGATAATTGTGAAATAAATAAATAAAGTGCTATATAAATTATATTGTATGAGATAATTTAAAATCATAATTTTATTATCTTAAAACTATATTAATTTTTTTCAATTTTTCTATAAAAAATAATATATATTAATTTAATACGTTATGTAATTCCAAGAGTAACCCTCCCTTTACTTATAAATGGTCTCTTCCTCTCTTCTCTTCCTAAAAAAATTTAGAACTCTAGTTTTACGAAGACCTAAAAAATTTATTACATGTATTAGTATGTTATTACATTTATTTATTATCCTTAATCCATCACCATATTTCAAAACAATGTGAAATGAAATTATTGTTTGTGTGTACGTCAAACAACCACCTCACGAACTGCTGTAATTTATTTTCCATCACCACCTCTAACAGATGGTATAATGATATATTTTAAATATACAAATATAACATACTCATGATATAATATTAGTCATATAAAATTATATTATATTTATTTTCATATCTTTCTATCCATAAAATTATTATAACACAATTGATGTGTACGTGTGGATTAATCTTTCCACAAAGTGATATGTTGTTTTTCATCATTGTATCAACTAGATTGAATATATAACATTATTTAATTATATACAATTATATTTTTGATATAATAATCATTTTATTATTATAATAAAATAATTACCTTGTTCATATCATGTTCATTGATAAATGGAAATTTTACCCATGCATATGTATGACCTACCATCTCCCTTATTATAAGAGAGTTAATTTGTCACAAGCATATTTCAATGTTGTTTTGGAAAATATAATTTACAGATAAATTGAAATTATATTATGATTATTATTAAAGATGTTATTTTATTATTACCTCTTTGATGATAGTCAACTTACCAATTTTATTTTGGACATGTTAACTGAATATCGTTAAAACATCAAATGGGAATTACATAATTAATTAATTAAATAATTATTTAATTATATAATGATTATAAATTAAATAAAAAGAATAATAAAAAAGATAAGGGTTCATAATAAAGGAGATAATAATACCATGTTTATTTTTCAGTTATATAAAGAACATTTGTGACAATAAAGACTTAAGATTAGGGGTGCATTACCTTAAAAACGTCATCTTAAATGTATTAACAGACTATTTTATAAATATTCATATTCCATGTCTATATTATTAATATAATTTTTTTATGTAAGATAATGTAAAATAATTTAGTATAAATACCAATTCATGTAACTTTTTTAATCAATTTTAATGTTTTTAAAATGGAATATTTTTACATATTTTATATGGAACATTTTGAAAAAAATGTTGAGAGGAATGTTCTATTTTTCCCTATAAAACATCAATATTTTTTTTCATTGTCCATATAATTTTTTGTTTATTGTAATACATTGAATTAATTCATGTTTTATAAATGGGAAACTACTCTTTCCCTATGTTATGTTTATTTTCAAAAAGGGTTTTAAGTGGAATAGATATTTCAATATATATAATTGTTTTTAGGGTTGAAAATAATATTTTTATAAGTATGAAATATTTCATATGTTATAATTATGTTATGTTTCATGGATAGTTTTATTATTATGGGTTGTTATATTATATACCAATGATATGTGAATCCACTATATAATGAAAATGATTTTTTTTGTTAAGGACCATGGATTGGTGGTCCCATTATAAACCATGGATAGGTGGTTATGTTGTAAACTCCCGCTGAGTGATAAAATTATAGATCTCTAATGAATTGGGTAGTGAGATTGAGTTAACTGGTTGGGTTTCTCCTAATAACTTTTTGGAATTTACATTATCGGTCATTCCAATTTCTAGAATGAATTAAAAATGATGATACGATAATTTTCTATTCTTGATAATGAGTTTTCATGGAGATATTTTGACATCACATGGTATTTTTATGGTATTTTGTTTTATAGGAATGATTATACATATATTTTAATAATAAATAATGTTTCTATGAAACGTTATTCAAGGTTTATCATATTTTCTAAATAAATCATCACGATTTTGATCATTCTTTTATATATTCTTATAAAGTAGTTTATGAAAACATTGGACTGTAAATATAATTTAATGCGTAATAAAATGATTAATCGGGATCAATTTTTTATTTTATTAAAGGAAAAATATCTTATGTATCCTCATAGTAATAAAATGGACAAATGGGTTTCCATTATTTTTTTAAATTAGGTGAAGCAGACATGTCTTTATAGAGATCATTATTTGTGGGGAAAATGGATAATGTGTGGAAATTTTCACATTGTAATTCTTTTCCCAAATTATATAAAACTATAAACCAAAAATTATATTTGTTATGTTACTAATACAATATTTTCATTTGATGTTGTATGTTTTGGATGGATAAAATTGGGTTATATTTTTCTGGTTTCAATGATAGAAATGAGATTATAATTTTTTAGTCATGGATATGGGAGTGCAGGTTCGAGGGTCCTAGTGTAAATGTTAGATCAAGGTTATATAAGTTTATAGATTATGATGTTTTATTATAAAGTTAGATTAAGATTCATGGATACCATAATAGGTTTATAATTTTATGGTTGATCAATATTTCAGAGTCATATGCCCCACCTTTTGAGGTTTATGTGATGAGATATTGAGGTGATTTGAAAATTTAATTAAATTTTAGGAATAATGCTCTATTAAGGTTTAAACAAACCATTGTATACATATATGATATGATATTAAGTAAGTTATTTTATATTTAATATTGTGATATATATTACACTGATTATTGAATTGTGACTCATTAACACGCTGGCATTTTATGAGATATTTTTGGATAATAGAAGGATTACATTTCAGGTTACTATCTATGTTTGATTCATGCTTTTTGGTTAATTTCATTATAATATGATATATTAAGTTATAATAGTGATTAAATGATATTACATGAAATTTTTTTAAGGGATTAGTCATATATAACCCTTATGTTTAAAACGTGACATACAATGATAGATTACTTCTGAAGAGAACTATTAAAAATTTGGAAGTAAGATGAAAATTATATGAAAACATTTAATGTTAAAACATTAATTAATGCAAATGTTATTGAGTTTATTTTGGATATATGGTTATTTTTCATGTAATGATCTAAACTGAACCTTTGGTTTTATTTTTGTTATTAGGGAGTTAAATGTGTAATTGCTTCATATACAGGTTTATTCATTTTGGGAATTATACTATATTGTGATAACCATTATGGTTTTAGAAAAGATGGTAGTAATAAGGTGTCTTGATATTTTGGATTATGTGACCCGTTATAAGATCATTTCAATCAATCAGGAATGAAAAAATCAACTTGATTACTCATTGTTTAGAGAAAAAGATAATAATATGATGTAAATTGAATATAATATTAAATTATACTTGTCAGGGATGTATATTTTAAAATTTTATTAGTCTAGATGGTAATTAATTTTCTCAAATTTAAGAACATGAATTGGAAACAAATGATGTCATGTTACATTCATTTTAAATAAATCAATTGTAGTTTTCAGAACCCAGTTATTTTTTATCATTAACTTTATCAAGATCATTAATTTTCTCATGTTAAATGATCTCCATCACCCTACATCATTATTTAGACATTAATTATTCCATTAATATATATATTTTAACATCACAATAACAATATACTATTTAGAACACTAGATAATTTTTATTCTTGATGATTTTTATTTTTATATTTCCCCTCTTTTTAAGAAGAAGTTTCATCAATCCTTCTTACAATGTGGAATTTTATCTAAAAAAATTCAAATATCAAACCATTGATTGTCGAGTTCATGTTAAATTTATGATGAAAATGTTATTAAAGTAGTTGGATTCAATATCCAGATATTTTAAAAGAATATTATATTTGATAGAATAAATGATACCCAACAATGAGTTTAAATGAAGTATAAAATATTATAATTCAAATATGACAACTTTAAAAAATCATTTTAATTAGAGATAATGAATTGAATTAAACAAATTATGTGATATATATTAGGGTACTACTCATTTCAAATTTATCAATTAGTTCTTAGGAACTAAGAAATCAATTTCTAAAAAAACCATTTTAGGCTTCAAAAATGATTTTAATTTATGTTTATGAGAGATTATTATAATTCATTTCTCAGTGTTTTTGAAATTATATTTGATAAAAAAAAATTATCATCTTTGAAATCATCATGTAAAAATTAAATTGGATTGAATTTTTTTATAATTTTTTGAATAGTTTAATTTTTCAATGAATTGTTAAAATTTAGGTTTTTTATTGAAAATAATATTTTTTCAATCATTTTAAAATTTCAATTTTTAAATGGATTACAATTAAAATTAATTAAATATATTATTAATATTCTAATTATTTTATATTAAATTAATTTTATTGTTGAACTTGATATATATTTTTTAGGAGTTAAAATATATTTTCTAGAATAAATATTTTCCCCAAGTATTGTGGATTAAATTTTAGATTACATTCCATCATTTTTGTGAATTGAGTTTGATAATATCATGTAAATTTATTTAATCATAATAATAAATATTATGCAATACATGTAACAACCTAGGACTTTATAATATATTCATTTATAAATTAATTTAATTATTTTTATTTTTTTTAACACAATAACATGTCAATATTACACTACACACAATAATGAGTTGTCTTATATTACCTACAAGACCCAGTTTTACTGAACACCAATATATTAATAAATTATTAATATTTAATATAAAATATAACCAAGCTGATAAATTATTGGTTATGAATAGAATTAATAAAAAAATGAAATATATATATTATATATTTAATGCAAATTTTTTACATCCATCCAATTGATTTTGTATCCATATGATTACAATTTATTTAATCATGCACATTAAACGACTTTTTTTCAAAAACAATTTACTTCCTTTTAACCATGAACTCTTTTTAAATCTAATATTTGACATGTTTATATATTCAATTTGAAAAAATAAACTAATTCATTAGAATTGGGATAATAAAATTTAGTTTCGACAAATTATTGGTGTTTTTTGATAAGTTTCATATTTTAATGAATAGTGAAAAATACCCTACATTAATTCAAAATAACTATTTTGTCTACATTATTTTTATTTTTATATTGTATTTTTTGTTTTTAATGTAAAATAAGATTATATTTTTATAATTTATTATAACTTAGGACATTTTAATTAATTTTACATCGTTGTTGAATGTAAAAACATATCAATCTTTTGCAAGGTTATAACTTTTAAAAACTGATTTTCTTTCCAAAACATGATTTATTTTAAATTAATTACTGAAACTTCTGTGTTATGAATTTTGAAAAATTGATTCCATATTGGGAATCAATGGGCTCAAATGATGTTAATAGGATAAATTTATTTTTGGGCATTATGAATATTCACATTAGAAATTATTTTTATTATATTGGTTAATGATAAATCTTGTAATTAAAGGTTGAAATAATATTAAAAAATTACATTAGGACATTTAAAAATCATATTAGATCACTAAATTAACCCCTTATACGTTACTGTTTAATATGGAATAACTTAATGTCCAATTTCCCATGAATATTAAATGAATATGATATGAATTAATGAATTTCAAAAAATATCACTCTAATTTTATATAAGTATATTAATTTAAATATATATATATATATATATAATTAAGAGAAAATATCAAGCGTAGGTAGTCTCTGAAAATATAAAATAATTACCTAGAGCATATAAATTTATTTATATTATTAATATATTAAATAATTACCACTAATGATGATAAAATGTGATAAATAAATTATTATATTGATATAAATATTGAATAAATGGTTTTAAATATACTAAAAGTAATATAATTATAATTAATTAAGGTTACCTAAAAATTTTATAGGTTACAATGTCATTTTAGTATTATATTCATTTTTTTGGTTTGAAGTTACCTTTTTGGAGGTTTTTATTTAATGTCAAATGAATGAATAGTATCATAATTGACACTTTTGATAGTTAAAAAAGGAATATTATAATAATTATTTAAAAATCATAATAAATCATTAAAAATTATTTTCATAATATTATCAGGTCTAAATTTTCATAAAATATCCAATTATGGGAAATTTACACCACATAAGTAAATATGTATTACTATTTAATATATAGAAAATTAAAATTAAATATATTAAATAAGGATAAATCAAAATGATAAGGTATAAAATAAAATAAAAACATGTCTAACTTTTTTTGTTGGAATAGACTTAGACCCATCTTCATATTATTCTTGAATAAAATAAAATTGGATCCATTTTAATTGAAAATTAATTTATATTAATTTAATATTTTTAGAGTTTCATAAAGTACCCCACCCCTCTCTTATAAACGGCCACTTATCCTCTTTTTTAATTCACACATATAAATCAATTTGGAATAACTAAACCCTAAAATTTCCACCTCTAACATCCCTAAATTTATCCTAGATTCCACAGATTGTGCATAAATCCTTCTTAAGGAGTCCTTTTGTGTAAACAAAAATGAGATACCTAAAAAAGAGGTAATCGCATTATCCCATCTTTCAATGTTCTTTTATACTTCTACTTCCACTATATATGTTTTTTACAAATAGAAGTAATAAATACAGTATCTTCCATATACTGATATGTTAATATTATCATGGTATAACCATATTAAACATTTTATTCATCATATGAAAACAAATATCACCATGTGTGCATACGTACGGATTATTATCTCCATGCCTTGTTGTAATTTGTTGTAAAACTATACCTTAATTGGATGGATAAAATGATGAGTATAATGGATATAAGTAATGAATATAACATGATAATGATTCTATGTTACTAATATACAATTAAATTCCATACCTTTTAACCATCAAGGGAATGATGCTATTGCTCGTGCGTACGTACGACCTACCATCTCCATGACGCTGTGAGATTTATTTTCCACCATAGAAATTTTAGAATGATAGTAAAATTTATTTGATGAGTAAAAATAATAATTATGTACGTAATCTCATCCTAAAAAAGAATAAAATACATCATATTCAAGACAATCGTGACTTACATGGCATAATTACAATTGGAGAATAAAGCAGTTAACACACAAAATAATGGTAATATTGAAACACTACTAAAAATGATATAATAGGATGACATATGATATCATAAAAATGTATGAAGTTTTGGTATAATTTAATAACATACTTTAATCATTATATAGGAGTTTAATACACCCTCTAATAATGGAAAGTACATGGTAAGTATTAATTTTTCAATCTCATTATTATCTAAGATTGTTTATCTTTATGCATTTATAGGAACATATTTATCATCCAAGTCCATGATTCTTAAAAATGTTTTCAAAGGGATTATTTTTAAGGTTTTATTAAAGCTAATAATTAAATAAAAAATCATATTAAATGTTTTATGGATTTTTTTGGAAATTTTTTTCCTCAATCAAAGTCCAAGGCACAATTTATTGTATAAAAAAGGACCAAAATTACATGATCATGAAAGATGGAGGCTTATTACAAGCCATGTACTAAAAAGGAATAAAATCACCAAAAAATAATCCATACAAGTAATGTAATGGTTTTCTCACTTGTTGTTTAAACCATCAGCAACCAAGGTTGATTTACTAAAGGCATGACTAGCAATGTAGTTTATTTCCTTGACCGAAGCAAGAAAATTCATCCAATGGGAAGTAATCGGCCATGAAAGATGCACCACCCCCTTACAAATAGCTTGGAAAATATATGTTTAATCACATTCATTCCAAAAATTTCTCTAACCCTTTTTTGAAAAAGTCAACATCATGGATCACCCCTATAATTTATGATTCCAGAGATGAGGCCTTACCACACCCGCCAAAGAAACATCTCTGACGCCTGCCAAGATAATCTTTGAAAATAGCACCATAACATGAAGGACCTAGGTTTCTATTAAAGGCACCATCGATATTCACTTTGAGCCTTCCTGGAAGAGGGGCTTTCCAGAATACCTTAGTGGTCTGTCTAGGCTGTTTGTACGAACTAGCAATCCTATGTCGCTGGAGAATCTCCAAATCACCAACAGTGTTATTCCAATATGCTTTTTGAATCGATGGAGCATGGAGGATGGAAATAACAATATGATTCCTAATTGATTTAATCGTGAATAGGAAAATTTTTTAAAGGAAATTATTTCTATCATACCATATCACATGGAGGAGCTTAGTGAAAACAATAAAGAAAAGATTCTTGAATTATTGGGAAAATAATAATTTACAAAATGCTACATTTGAGATCTAATAGTATCATAATGTAATCATTTGCAGCCAAATAAGTCAAGAATGTAATTCCAAAGAGCTGCAACAGTCGCACAATAAAAAAATAAGTGATTAGAATCTTTTGGATAGTAGCTGCACATGGGTCAATAAGAGAAAAGTTGGATCCCAAAATATTATAGACAAAAATCAGTGGGGACCCTATTATGAGGAATATTCCATACAATAGTAAGTGTTAAGGGCTTAATCCAAGGTTTTCTAAAACATTTCCACCAATATAGTCTAGAATCTGAATTAATGAAATTTTAATTATAATTTTTTTTGAATCAAGTGCCCCATTTTAAGAAGGTTCCCTAATGAGAAAATCATCATAGGTGGAGAAGGGGTAGTTATCAATAACATGACTAATATGATTAGAAATGTTGATTCTATTACCATTAAAACCAACTCATATGGTGGAATTGGTATTAACAGGAAGATAATTAGGAGACAACATGGAGAATAAAGGAGAACCAGTCCAATTTTTAAGACAAAAATTCATAGATGAATTGGTACTAACCATCCATATAGAGTTATTCAAAATGTTGGTGGAAGAATTCCTAATGGATGTCCATATTGGATAAGTGTTGTAGCTAAAATTTCCATTCTTATGTTTATTAGGGAATCATTTATTGAGGAAAGTAGTGGAATTTGAGCTCGAATGAAGGAATCCCCAATCAACCAATCCTGGAGATCATCATTAAAGAGTTTCGGATTTTTGATTCCAAGACAACCGTTATCTAAAGGTATACAACATGTAGCCCAAGTAATGATCAGAAGATTTTTTTTCAAGTTTGATTCTGGTCTGAACAAATTTTTTTTATTTGGAAATTAATTTTATAATGGAGAGCTGTGGGGAATTTATACACCATTATTGAGTAGACCATTTTTTATACAATTTTGGATTTCACAAGAAAAATTCTTCCAGCCATAGATAGGGATTTACCCTTCCAAGAAGAAAGTTTATTGGTGATTAGATCCACAATTCTATAAAGGTAACATGATTTAGGGCTTCCCCAAAATATAGGAACACCAAGATAAGTGAAGGGGAAAGAACCTTCTATAATACCTAAGTAATTAATGATATTACTTTTTCTATTAGAAGCAATAATGTTACCAAAGAACATAAAAGATTTTCTCTAACTTATTGATTGACCGGTGATTTCTTCATAATGAGACAAATCAGTTTTATGATTTTGAATATTCCTCTTATCACCTTGTAAGAACAGGATGATTTCATCAACATATAAACGATGTGAAAAAACATTTATGGTTATAGAATATTGAATAGGTTTAATTTCCTTTTGATCCATAAGTCGAGTAGTAAATTCTCTTAAGTAATCCTCTACCATGGAAAAGATAATGGTATAAAGAGGATATACTTTCCTAACTCCTTTGTAACATTTAAAAAAAATCCCTTAGGAGCACCATTAACAAAAATAGAGATAGATGATGAATTGAAAAGAAAACTTATCATACCGTTAAAAAATTCATTAAAACAAAATTTTTGTGAAACATGAAACAGAAATTATAATCCATTGTATCAAAGGATTTCCTAATGTCAGTTTTGATGGAAATACTACATCCTCTAGTTACTTTTTTTAAGATGTTAGTGCATTCGGAGGCAAGACAGACGCAATCGTGAATAGACCAACATTTGATAAAACTAAATTGATTCCAAGAAAAAATTATATTGCAAATGGACTTATGTCTGTTGGTAAGGAGTTAAGAGATAATTTTGTAAATGGTGTTAATAAGTTCAATAGGTTGAAAGTGATGAATATTAGAAGCATTTTCCACTTAATGAATAAGAGTAAGGAATTGGTCATTTTTGTAATATATAATAATACCATTGGAAAATAATGTTTTGACATGTTTGAAAACAACCAAATAAATAATTTCATAGTAGTGTCGTAAAAACCCATTGCTAAAACCGTCAGGACCCAGGGCACTATTGGGATTACGGTTGAATGTCTAAAGACTTTTTTAATTATTTGTAGAGAATTGTAGAATTTTTTATTTATATCTCTGTCTGATAGCCATTTAGTTTTGAAGACTAGTTTTCACATGTTATCTTAATGAATCACAAGGGAGTTGAGTTTTAGAGAGGTATTAATTTTCAGTTGAGGATCCAAGGAGAGGTTAGAGCAAGTTTTAGAGTTCTGAATTTGAGTATATTCTGTTTTGGGAGAGGATATGTCCTTATCAAGTTGTTTATATTTGTAATTACACCAACCCTTTAGTAATTTCTTAAGGTGCTTTAATTTATTGACATAAGAGAGGGCATAATTGTGATGCCTCATTCCTTCTAAAAAATCATTTGAAAATTTTACAACATCCAAGATCTTTGGTCCATGCATTATTGAATTTGAAAGGAGATGTAGTTTTAAAACTATTGTCGAAAAGACTAACAAGAATAGGATGATGATATGAGTTGATCTTAAGTAATTTAATACTTGATATAGAGTCCCATTTATCAAGACTAGGAATATTAGTGAAGTAAATATCAGGTTTGCAAGAAAATATCCTATTGTGGTGCCTTCTATACCAAGTGAACTTGTCACCAAGGAGATTGATTTTGATAATATTTTAATCTCAAACTAAATATTTGAATTATCTTGAAGAGATAGAACAATGGGATGAACCAATTTTTTCACTAGAGGTATGAACTAAATTGAAATCCCCAATCACAAACTAGGGTTCCTGGATAATGTTAACAAGAGAATTAAGACCCTTCCCAAGAGGTCTTCTATCATGGTATCTATTCATAGAATATATCATAATGAAAAAAGTGTGAAAACCATTAGAGTAAAAATCATAGTTAAACATATTTTCCGAAACATTGAATGCATTAACAGAATGATGGATGTGTGATAAAAAATCCATATGGATTTAGTAGTAGGACCATCTTTGCAAGCACCATGGAAAGTATAATTTTGACCTCACCTATTTTGATAATATCAATTATGTTTTACTATGTTTTGATAATCCTATGTATATGATAAATTTTGTCTTCCTAATATTGAGTTGAAAAAAGTATCAAAATAATCACTGGAATTTTATAATCATTGTTTATATATGTTTATACATGCCTTGAAATAATTCTAACTCAATTTTTATATGTTTTTCATAGAACAGATAGGTGTTAAGTGTTGAGTCACTGATACAGACCTACCAGTACATAGTCTACCAATAAGTAAAGGTCACTGATAGACTAAGCTTCATGTGTTACAAGGTCACTGGTACATAGTTACCAATACAAGATACCGATACAAATAGACAGACAAACAACTACAGATATGAAGTCCACCGATACAAATACACAACCACTGATACACACAGACAAAGTCGACTAAAATAGACAGATACCAACAAACAGCTACTGACACAAGTCTGTTGATACATACAGATGGATACCACTACAAAGTTTACCATTACAAGCTCACTGGTATGGGTCACTAAAACATTCACCGATACAAAAATGTCACTGATAGAAGGAGAAACTGATGTAAGAAGATACCGATTCAAGCGGTCTACCTTTATAAAGAGTAACAGCTACTGTTACAGACCGACTGACTCAAGTACACCGATACAAGATCACTGTTACTAAGAGATACTGATGAAAACGAGAAATTGTACCTCATACCTGTAAAAAGGTACTAACTCCCATTTCCAGAGCTAAGGACATATATATAGAAGGGAACCCTGAAAACAATTAGAGAAAAAGAGTCGATCAGTCTTTCCATGCTCACACTAGGACTTACATGCCTAGAATAATAAGGAATAATACATTCTGAGTGTGTAGAACCAGATCATTCAAAGAGTAAAGATCTTTAACGATTTCACTTACACACATGCTAATCAGACTGATCATCCTGGACCTGGAAATAAAATACAAAAATGACACTCTATTTTACATGATTAAAACCAGAGAGGGACTCAAATATTTATTTGAATTCAATACACGGAGTCAAGAGCTTCACTCAAAATACATAGAGCACTCTAAACGCATCCCTATTTGTTTAGCTCTATTGTGCTTCATTTATTTACATTTTGAGCAGTGTGTGTTCTGAATTTACACACTAACTCCTAAGCATAACTGGAGGATATCTAATATCCTCAATAAATCTTTCTAAACTCTTTCTTTATTCCCACTGTGAATTGTGGTAGAGGTCAATTGTAACCTGGATAGCCTGTGTGCTATTGTTTTTGTTTTCCCACATAGAACAGTGGTGGATGTCTTAGTACCTGGACAGTCTTTGTACTATAGTTAACCTCGATCTAGGGTGTGGATCAAAGTTTTATATAATCTGTTTGAGAGTAATAAGTCTCATATTGAGACTAAACCTCATGGATAAATCTATTGTGCATCCTACTTAAGTTTAAAGTATATTTTTTAATCTTCTGGTAAGTAATTTATATATAAATATATTTTAGAGTATCTCAGATACTTAAAATAGAATGTGTTTATAAATTTTGTTAGTAAGTAAGTTTGTTTAAAAATTTATTTCATCCTCATATTCAGTTAACAGAGAAATAATAAATCTTTTGAGAAACTAAAAAACATACAATCTTTATAAATTCACTATAGTTTAATTTTTATTTAATTTGGTTGATTTTTAATCATAATATTTTTAACAGAAATTTTAATTAGAAATCAACTCACCACCCTCTTTAGTGTCCACTCTGACCAACATATAACCATAAGGGCTAATATGCAGTCATTTCATAGGGAAATTAATTTCATGTTCAGAAATAGAAAAAAAATTGGCTTGTGAGTTAAAATAAATATTTTATGAGCAATATATGTCTTAGGGTTAGCAATACCCTGACAGTTCCACAAAAATATTCATTAGAACCAATGTTTCGAGTTAGCACTCCGTTTTTTGATCCACCAAAGCCCTTATTCCTCCCTGATCTTCTGATTTCTTGAGAAGAGGCCGGAAAGGTTTTCTTTCCCTATTTACTCCTAGACGAGACTTCTGAAAAATTAGAAGTACCAGTATTATCAGCACATTGTTTTGTTCCAGATGTTATGACATCCAAATAAATGGCTATTGAACAATCCTTTGAAATCATAAAAGGAAATTTAGTAATTTTTAAGGAGTCCATATAGAATAAAGATTAGTGTTATCATTTTGGGATCCCAATATCCATGATATAAAATTAGAATTAGTGGTAAGGGTCACATTGTCACCTATTGACTCTGAAAAATCCTTCGAGTTAGTTACCTTAGTTTGCTAATTTTCAGAAGAAGGCTTCAGAAAAGATATATCTGTAATGTTCCTAAGGTAATGGCCACCATTCAACTTGATAATCTCAGTGTTGCTACCCCATTTTGTTGATTAGAGACTAGAACATGGCTCACGGGAGTTGCAGTATGGGCTGCTACACTCTGTCTTGGAGAGACCAATGCTGCTATGACCTTTTGACTATGATCAATAGACATGGGGATACCCATATTTTCTATAGTGGCCATTGGATGCTGGACAGAACACATCACATTGACCTCTGTGATTCCACCCACCTAATTCTAAGTAGTTCTAGATGGGACACCACATGAATTATCTGGAGGAAGAACAATGATCATGGGTATTGTAAGAGAGAAAAAATCACAACATTTTCATGAGTCCACAATTATTGTAACAAAGTGATCAGTATATTCAGAGTTATGCTTTACCAAAACCTCTACAACCCATTCAGAATGATGCTACATAGAGGTGTCTAGAATTATATTCTCAAGTTCTTCTATGACTAATTTATCAATAACGACATTCTCTTCCTCTTCAACCATCTCAGCCCATGTAACACCTAAACTCTCTAACAAGAGAAATGTTTTCTTCACCCATTTCCCATCTTTCTACTTGGTTTGATTGAGATTTTCTAGAGTTGTGGCCTTTTCATTATTTTTTATTATATCCTGAGTCCATCCATCATCCACTGGCTTCTCCACTTGATTTTTAACCCCTCTACAATTTTTCATGGAATGTCCAACTATCTTACAGAGCTCAAATAATAGAGGGTTGTGCTCATAGTATATCTGAACCTCAGTTTTATAGCCATTCACATTAAATAAAATATCCTCCGGAAGCTTGGTATCTAGATTGAGCTCAACTATAACATGAAAATATATCCCAATATCCTCTTTTAGAGTCCTTTAATCAATATTTAAGGGTGTACCAATACCTGATTCTATGTCGTTGAAGATCATGGGATGCCAAAAAAACCATTTTAGTCCACTTAATCTCACCCAGATTTACACCATAGTATTCCAATTAGTATACAGGTTAAATTCATAATCCTGAGTAGATAATCTAAGCACGCCAGGTTTGAGATGAAAATTACCTAATTTCCAAACACTATCAAATTCATCTTGTTAGATTAAAAGAATTTGGAAACACTCACGTCCAATCGAAACGATCATCCAGTCAGAAAAACCCTAAATGTGAGAAATACTATATTTAAGAGCCATGGGGAACTAGGGTTTATCTCCTATGATTTTATGGATTTATTCTTACAAGTGTTTCCCATTAATTTATGTGTTTTAAATATGGTTTTATGTATTTTTTTATAAAGACAGTAATGTTTTAAAATGATAATTCCTTTAAAATGTTTCAAAGCGGTATAAGACACTTTGATTCAAATAAGTCTTTTATATGTCTTCTTTTATAAATTATATGGAATTAAATGTTTCCAAAGTAAAAATGGATATTTATCTCAATGATTTTTGACAATTGTATTTGATTATTATGATTTATGCCAAAATCCTTTGTTGGATTTTATGAATAATTGAGATTGATTTATTATGATACAATATTCCAAATTGTATTGAATTCTTTATGATATGATTGAATATGGATGTGATATATTAATACCATAAATGTTTTATAGTTGAAGTATTAATCTTTTTAATGCTTGTTTTAATAGGAATTAATATGTTACATTTCACAATTTTCATATAATGAATTTGTTGGATTTAGTAAGTGTCGAGTGGGGCCTGCTATAACTTCTTAATGCATCGATAGGTCTTATGAGACAATCTATATATAAAATTGGATAGGGAATATCCCATTGATTTTCAGATATGGGGTTTTCCAAGGCCTTAGCCATTTATTTTAAGATGTCTTGGTCAAGTCCTTGAAGGTTTGTTTTAGATGTATGAAATTTTTCATTCCCTCGTTACAATATTACTTATTGATATTACATGTGATTATAGAAAAGTAGAATATTCGTGTGAATTCTTAAAGGGAATTATTTGATTTATTATTTCATTATTATGTTCAGGTTTTTGTTTAAAAGGCTTCTGTTTTAATTTTATTCCTTCCTTAAGGTATATTGTTATTTATGATAGCTTCTGCTATATTATTTAACCTTATTGAGCATCTGAGCTCAACCCTTTTGTATTTTCGGTTTTCTTGGGATTCCAAAAAGTATTTTATGTTTGATATGTAGAGTTAAGCTAGAGGAATAATCGTGTTCTCAATGAATGTATTATGTTACATATTATTTTTTTAATTATAATGAATGGTTCAGGTATGAAATATATTTTCTATAACTGCTAAACTAATCGGCCCCTTGGGACGTCATTCCTTGTAATATTTCCAATGTTAAAAAAATGCACCATCGTTGGGAATCTGGGTTTGGGGAATTACATCTGGTATTAGAGGAAGTCTATAAACAACCGTCAAAATATGATTTAGAAACCATGGATTAAAAAGCATTTCCCAATGAATATCTTTGAGGATAAGTCTAAGTATAAGATATTGTCCTTTATATTTTGTAATGGATAGCCTAGGTTAATCTTATTGAAAAATGTATTTTCAATAAGAAGGATTCATTTAGAGCTACAATCAATGATTCTTCTTGAAAATATCACTATGATTTGTGTTTCTCACTTTGTGCTTTGAATTTTGGTCAATGGTTAGAATCAGTAAGGTTATACATTCAATTTTTATACTATTGACAATAAAGAGGCTACAAAAGTTAAATGAGACAAAAAAGGTATAAATTAATTAGATAATAAAGCATAGTTAATGGTTTAAGAGTGAATTATAATGATTAATGTCATTTTTCATTTGGATTCAATAATTATTATATAAATTGGTTTATGGTTACAAGATTCATGAGATATATAAGGATAGTACTACAATACTTCTATATTAAGGATTTTGAGACATAAGATTACTCAATAAGGATTCAAAGGTGTTGAAATATTATTTTTGTGACAATAAGAGCTATATTACTTTATTTAGGGAATATGATTTTATGATTGAGTTTGGAAATTCACAGACCTTTTTTGATATTAAATTTGGATGGAAGTATTTTATCCTACTCTGAAGGTTGGAATAGATTAAGTTAAAATTCGATAGAATTGTTTAAGTTGAAACTGTTTTTTAAGGATATTTCTGGGAATTTTATAATAATATTATTTTAGAAAAAGTAAAACCACATGTTAGGTGACAACCCATCATGTTGGACAAAGCTGTGGGAATCGAACCGACAACCAAAGTGTGATAAGGCGTTATCACCTACTACTATCCTATGATAAGTACCTAGTTAATATAACATATTATTATTTTTTAAAAAGATAAAAGTTAATTTTTGAAACCTTATATGATTAAGATAAATGGAATATTTTGATGTTTTATTATCTATTGAAGAGAAATTTCAGTTTGAAGTAGAAATTAGTTATAAGATGGAAGAGTACATGTCATGTAAGTATACATCCTTATGTTCTTAGTCTATGATGTAAATTAATTCATCTACTATAGGGAAAGGATATTATAAAAAAATTTATCCAAGTACATTATTTCTCATCAAATAAAATGTCTCCAATGATCATCATTGATTTATAACATTGTGTTGGTGAATGTTTTTCCTAATCATGTTCAGTATCCCTCTCTGTCAGAACATGATGGTTTCAATTTCTTTAATATACATATTTTCTTACAAGGAACCCTAGAATGTGTTATCTCTGGTGAACTATGTACTTCCTTTTTTATTTTAAAACTATGGTCTCATTAATCCATTTTTCTATATGGTATTTCCACAATTAGTTTCTGAAATGACAAATCCTTAGTATTCAAATCCGAGTATAAATTGCGAGGATGAAATTTATTGATGGAGGGGGTAATGTAACACCCCGAGACATTATAATAAATTCATTCTTAAATAAATTTAATTTTTTTTCTTTTTTTATTTTTACACAACCCCATATTAATCTTACACTACAATCAATAATGGGTTGGACTGCATTAAATTCTAGACCTAGAATTACCAAACAACTATATATTAATAAGATATTATTATATAATATAATATATAACTTAGTCATTAAATTTGGGTTTATGAATAGTATAAACCAAATAAAGAAATATATAAATTATAAAATAAGTAAATTGTTTTTACATCCATCCAATTGATTTTGTAGTCATAATATAAGAATTAATCCTATATTACACATTAAATAGTTATTTGTTAATAAAAACAAATTTACCTTAATTTAATGGAAAAATATTTTTAAATATTATATTTTAAAAGTTTATATATTGATATTTAGAAAATAAAAATCTTCCTTAGAAGCATCAAATTTATTTTTTTTGGAAAATTCTTGGTGTTTTTCTGATAACTTTAATATTATAATGAATAGTGAAAAATAATACACTTTAATTCCAAAATACTTTTTCATATAATTAATTTATATTGGTAGAGTATCATTTTAATTGGTTTTAATCTATAATTATATGATTATTTACCGTTTAATATAATTTACTTCATTTTTAATAATTTTACATTGATGATAGATGTAAAAACAGGTCAATCTTTTGAAATGTTTTAATTTTTAAAAACCAATTTTCATTTTGACTATAGGATTTATTTTAAAATAATTAAAACAACTTTTTTGTTTTAAATTTTCAAAAATCAATTCCATATTTTTAATCAGTTGGTCCAAATTATTTTAATATGCTACTATTATATATGGGTATTATGAATAGTACCTGTTGTTCTTATTTTTATTAACATGGTTAAAGGTAAATTTGGAAATTAGTGGTAGAATTAATATTATAAAATTACATTAACACCTATCAAAATACCAATGTATAACTAAATTATACCCTTATCATCAATTATTCTTTGTGAAATCATTTAATTTTCACTTTCCCATCAATATTACATGAATATGTTATAAATTAATGAATGTGAAAAAATATCACACTGTAATTTTATATAAGTATATTAATTTTAATATATGGATAACCTGAAGTTAGCATTTACTATAGGTAGTCTATATAAGTGTAAAATAATTACCTACATCATATAAATTTATTTATATTTTTTAAATATTAAATCATTACCATTAATGATGACACAATAATGATGCAGAAATTATTTTATTAACAAAAATATCAAATAAATGGTTTGAAAATATTTAAAAAAATATAATTTGAATTAATTAGGGTTCTCTACATATTTTATAATTTAGTATGACATTTTATTAGTATATTAAATATTTTTGTTCTAAGTTATCTTTTTCATATTTTTTATTTAAAGTCAAATGAATTAATAATGTCAAAATTTACACGATTGATATTTTATAAGAATACAAATATATTAAATTACTTAAAACTCATAAAAATATTTAAAATTTTAAAAGATAAAATTATAAGGTATAAAATGTTATAATTTTTCCAATTATGGAAAATTAACACCACATAACTAAATATCTATAACTATTTAATATTTACTGTATTAAAATAAAAATGATTAAATAAGGATAAATTAAAATGATATGGTTTAAAATAAAATCAAAATATGTAAAAAATTCATTTATTTATGAGTTTTAGGCTCAAAAGCATCATAACCTCAAGTAATATCACTTTGGAACCATTTTTAATGGAAAATTAATTTATATTAATTTAATATTTTAAGAGTTCCTAAAAGTGCCCCTCCACATTCATATAAAAGGGCACATCTCCGTCTTTAATTCACAAATCGAAATTCTTTTGGTTTAACCAAACCCTGCCCATTTAATCCTCAACCATGTCTCAATTCATTATAGAGTGCACAAATTGTGAATAAATCCATCCTATGGAGTCCTTTTGTGTAATCCAATATGAGATACCCAAAAAAGATGTAATTGTTTTAACACATATTTCAAAGTTTTATTCTACTTCTACATACTCTTTATATATTTTTTCCATATAAAAAATATATACATTATCATCCATATACGTAGATTTTATAATACCATGAGGAAACCATATTCCTCATTTTATCAATCATATAAAAAATAATGTCACCATGCATGTATGCATACAAAATTTCATCTCCAGGCCTTTCTATAATTTTTTATTCTACACTACTTTAATTAGATGGATATAATTATGGGGATAATGGATATAAGAAATTAATATAGATTGATAATTATTTTTTATAACTAATATACAATAAAATTTTATACCATTTAACCATCAAAGAAATGATATCGTCACTAGTGCATACGTACGACCTACCATCTCCATGACGGTGTGAGATTTATTACCATATTAACAATTCATGATTGATTATAATTTTTATATGATAAGAAAAAATAATAATTTTAAAACAATTTTATTCTATAAAGTAATAAAATACATTCTATGGATAAAAAACCTGACTTACACAGGAAATCATGAATAAGAAAATGAGGAAGTTAACACCAGAAATAATGGGAATATTGAAGCACTATTAACTGAATTATATAATAGGATCATATATGATATTATAAATATGTAAATGTTTCATTTATAATTTAATAAAATATGTTAACCAGTATAAAAGAGGTTAAGGCAACATCGACTAATGGAATGTACAAGGTAAGAGAGAATTTTTCAATCTCTTTATTATCTAAGATTGTTTATGTGTAAGTATGTACTGGGAAATGTTTATCCCTATTGTCTATGATTCTTAAAAAAAATAAAAGGAATATTTTTAAGGTTTTATTAATTATAATAATTAGATAAAACATCATTTTAAATGATTTAATGTTATTTTATTCTAAAACATTCTCATTAAAGTCCATGTTTCAAAATGGTATTGAGGATTTATTTATATGATCATGAATGTTTCAAAATTATAATTCTATTAAAAATATTCAACATGGTATGGGAAAATTTTATTCCAAAATCTAATTTAAATGTCTTATTTTGAAAATTGATCAACATTTAATGTTTTAAAAGTTAAAAAAGGGATATTTCACTAAATTATTTTTAATGATTTTATTTTATTATTTTCATCAATGTCAAAATCCATTGTTGGATATTATACTTAATTGAGATTGATTTATAATGATGAAATATTTGATATTTTATTTAATGCTTAATGATATTCTTGACTGTGGGTGTGATATTTAAATACCATTCTTGGTTTTTGGTTAATGTATTACCATTCCATCTGCTATTTTTAATAAAAATGTTTATGTTATTTTTAACACCTTTCATATGAGGAATGTATTGGACTTATAATGAGATAGGAGGAGCCTTCTATTTCCCCTAGATGAATCAATAGTCCTCATGAGACAAACTAGCTAAATAATTGGTTGAGACCATACCCATTTATTTTCAAATATGAATTTGGCTGAGGCCTTACCCATTTATTTTTAAATTTCTTGGTCGAGGCCTCGACAGTATTTTCTCGATGTCCAACATTATGTATTCACTCATTATGAGATTAGTTATTGGGATTAAATGTGATTATTTTACTAGTATAATATCCATAATAATTTCTAGATGGAATCAATTTATTTATTCTAATCATATTATGTATTTGTTTTTTTTAAAATGCTTATGTTTCAATTTAATACCTTTCATAATGTATATTGTTATTTATAATAGATTCCCCAAAATAGTTTAACCTTTAAGAAATTATTCTCAAACATCTCATATGTTTTGTTTTCTCAGGATACCAATAAGTGTTTTATGTTTAATATGGGAGGTTAAGCTGGAAGAATAATGGTATCTTCAAAAAATGGACTATATTGCATATTATGTTTTGAATTGTAATAAATGGTTCATGTATGAAATCTATTTTATAAGATAGCTAATGAAATTGGTCATTTGGGACTTGATTTTGTGTAATCATAAGAATGTATTAAAAAAATAAACCATCTCTAGGCTTTTGTGGCCGGGGCATTACAATACGATCAACATAATTTGTGGGCAATATGAATAGAACCCATAGTAAATTTGTTTACCATAGTAAAGGTAAAATGGGTTAATTATGGTTAAAACTAATATTATAATGATTTAAATTAATTAAAACACATTCCATTTATATCATTATATGATTCTATTTTATATATACTCATGCAAACTATGAAAATATAACCCTTTAACAATAATATATATATATATTAACTTTATAATATTTATATAATTGATAAAGTAAAAAATTTCACCCTCTTGATTTTTATACCTACAATATTTTAAATATGGATAAAGACAGAAATATGTTCAATTACAAATTATTATTTTAAATATTCACTATTTTTTATCATGGTCATTTATTTTTATTTTTTAGAGATGAAATAATTACAATGAATGTTTATGAAACAATGAAACATTGAATGTGGAAGTGTTAAATAATAAATTAAATTATTTTAATGACATTAAAAGTTATATTTTTTGTGTGAGATAAGGCATCCAATAAATTTTTGATATAAATATATCATATTAGAATATTTTACAATGTTTAATTTTTTTAAGTTATTGTTGTCATGTTTCGTTCAAGTTAAATTATTTGAATACTTCATAAAATGACTTTAATACAATATTTTTCAAAATATATATCATAAAAATATTTAAAAATAATAAAAACCATGAAACATGAACATTTGGATAATAATTTTTTAAAATTATTTCATCTTTTTTCCTTTAATGAGAAAATTTTTACTTTATACTTAATATTGTATCCCTTTTATATTGAAAAAGTTGTTACCACAGTTAAGATTAAAAATATTTAAAAAAAGTGTTAATAAAAAATATAAGTTGTAAATTGTTATATATACTGTTAAAAATTTTATTTATTGATTATAATAATTCCATATCCTCCTTAAATTGTATTTCATGTTATTTTGGAAGTAGTTTACATTAGATAGAAACCTATTAAATTATAATATTTCATGTATTTTAAAACATGAAAGTATTCATATATTATAATAGCCAATATTTTATTAAATGAATTAAAATCATAAGAAATATATATATGGTTAAGTGAATGAGATATGGTTTATAATATCAATAAATTTCAATTTATGGGTCAATTATTATTTCATAGTATCTTTACGGCCACCAGAAGAGTAAAAAACTATAATATAACGACAAACATCAAAATGGATAATGGGGGTTTAAAAAGACAATTGTTAAAACATAAAAAAACACCTAAAATTTAATTTTATAATATTATTTCAACTTACAGTCATTATATATTCTAATTATATAAATTTAGAACCATTTTCTATAAAAATAATTTATATATATCAATAAATTAATTAATTCCAAGAGTTCCTCTCCCCTCACATATAAAAGGGAACCTCATTTCCTCTCATCCTCACAAATTTTGATAACCCTATTTCCTAAAATCCCAATAGAAATATCATATTGAAATCATTCCCCATGTTCTAGTGGGATTTTTTGGACATAATATCATCCTTATAGGGATTTAGTTATAAGGAAAATGTGATTATCAGAAGAAGAGGTATATATTTTTACTAAATGTTTTTGTTATATTGATTATTCTACCTAATTTATATATTTATCAATCATTATGAAATAATAAAATAATAATATTTAATATAATGATATTTTTCATTTTAATGTCTTACCTGCAATCTATAATTTGTGTTCACAGTAGACTACCACCTCATGAACTAACATAATTCAGTTTCCATCCCTGCCTCTCAAGACAGTTTATAAAGATAAATGTCATATATATATATATTCATCATATAATTATCATTAAATAAATATTAATTATCAATTATTTTCATTCCATTCAGTTCATATAAAAATGATAGTGTCGCCTATGCATACATGTGGATTACCACCTCTATAAAGAGATATGATTCCTTTTTCATCACAACATCCCATGGATGGTATATATAAGTGTAGTTAAAAATAAAGTATGATATTTATTATATATTAATCATTCTGTAAATATCAGACTAAATATACCATATCTCCCTAATGTAATTTGTAAAATTTAAATGTTACCAATGCATACACATGACGAATAAATCTCAATAAATATAACATATTTTATTTTTCATAGAATTATTTTATCACTTTTTTTAAAAATATAAATCACATATAAAAATTACTATTATTTTATGAAAATTATTTTTTATTTGAGGAAATAATTTCTTCTTTCACTGTACTCATCTTACTAAATTCATTTTGGACATATTTTTCAAATATCATCAAAAATTGTGATGTGAATTATTTGAGTAATTAATAAAATCTATTACATGGTAATAACAAAATAAAAAGTATAATAAAAATGAAAAATTTAATTATGGAAATTAATTACTAACGTATTATTATTAATAATGAATATTAATAACATACATTGTGATTAAAACCTATGTTAAATGACACTTTACTTTGAAAACTACATTTTAAATGTTTTAATAGTTCATGTCCTCAAATATTTTCATCCACATATGTATTATTAAAATTATTTTATTTATTTAATTATATGGACAATAATTTATAATAATGTAAATTTATTTCTCGTTAGAAATTATTTTAGTGGCTTCATAATGTAATCATTATACATTTTTATGTAATATGTTAATAAAAAAGGAAAATAGGAACGTTCAATTTTAACGTACAGTACATCAACAGTTTTTTCCTCCACTATAACTATTTTTTGATATTTGGATTTCTATATAAAAAATCAACAATAATTTAGAAAAAAAAATCATTCCACATGTATTGAATATTTTTAATAGGGTTCTTAAATTTAATGGATATTTGGATATACAGAAATGTTTTTCTAATTGGATAAACAAATATTTTTATAAGTATACAATATTTCATCTACTAATATTTTGATGTAGTTATTGGGAACTATTAATGATGACATAAGGTTCTATTATAAATGAGGTATGGGTGGTTATATTATAATCCAAGGATGGGTGGTTTTTTTATAAACCAAGGATGGGTGGTTTTGTTATAAACCAAGGATGGGTGGTTTTGTTATAAACCAAGGATGGGTGGTTCTGTTACGAACAATGAATGGTTTGTTTTGTTATAAAACCTGGTTGGTTGAAACCAATATAGCCCTTTAATTCATTGGGTATATGGATATAGTTAACTATTTGTGTTTATCGTAATATATTAATAATATTTTTTGGTAGTTTAATCAAATTTGAAGAATTATTTGAAAATGATATCCAATGTTTCCTATATGAGTTTTTGATTCCTAAAAATGATTTTGAAAGGGTATATTTTTATTTCAAATAGTACGGTTCAGATATTTTATTTAATGGAATGTTTATTCCCTTTTCAATAAAAATATATGATTTTTTGGAAAACAATCACGATTTATCATTTTTTATATTGAAAAATGAAAGTGCCCAGTCGAAGTAATGTATCAGTGAGAGGGGGAGAGGTTGAATCAATGATACTCCTTTTCTTGTATGTTTATTTTCAATAAAAACAACCTTTTCCTCTTGTTTTAGATTGTAATTCCATAATAAAAACAAACTCAACAATCTTTCAAAGGAACAAAAATATTTACAAGGTTAGTTATTCAATTAGAATATCGACATCCTTGGTATGGTTTGGAAATGATCCAATACCATAAAATCCACTACGAAAACCATACTTGGAGTTAAACAAGTAAAATATACCCCACACTCGTGTAGTACTGTAAAACAATCTCTCTAATGCATTGGCACCCTCTTAAGAAAATAGGGTAATACAATTTGTTTTTTAAGAGATATTTTTACCTTTGATTCTTTTCAATTCTACAAATGCATTCAATTGTAATAAAATTAATCAATACCTTACGATGATGATAGGTAAGAACCTCAGAGGACATTGACAATGAAATCATCCCAAATGCCCAGTCTTATTTTCCCAGTCCAAATTTTTATGTATAATTTCTTCAATACAATTCTTAACTATAATTTTCAGATTTAATTAAATAAAAATAAATCAGCACTTCTTCAATTCAGAATAAAATCAGTACCACCTGACTAGCCGAACAGAATCAGCAAGAATTCACAAGCCAAACAGAATCATTGCCACATCACAAGCCGACTACAATCAGCACCACATCAAAACCTGAGACCGATAAAGATGCTTAGTATTATCCCTCATCAACCCAAGAATCCCAGTACAGAAACACCCTATATAAAAAACCCAAACCAATTAATATAGCCTGGTATTAAACTCAACTGAATACAATCCCAAACTAGTACAAAAAACAGACATTATCAGGGCTCGAAATGGGCTTCAAAATCTCTACAAAAGCATAGTAAATTCATTGCAGATAATGGGGGGTCCCCTTTATCAGTGCTCAAAAAGTGTTGATAAAGGTAGAATTTATCAGTGAAAAAAAGTGTTGATAAAGGTATCCTTTATCAGTGCAAAAATATGCACTGATAAAGGGTGACTTCATCAGCGCTAAAAAAGAACATATAAATGACCTGCCTACTATAACATAAAATTCTGTAGCAGCACAAACAAAAAAGACCTGCAAAAAATATTCATATCAACAATTATACCCATAAAAAATTAACACATCATTTATAAGGTAATTACAGAAAGAATACACATACAACAAGTTTACCCAGATAATAAGTATACCCGTACCCCATTAACACATAATTCATAAGTTAATTAAATACATAAATAATTTAATTCGGAATTTAGGGAGTTGTGGGATGTTAAGGGGTTTGGGTGGCTTTCCAAGGGGTGTAGGGGTGTCTAGGGGTTGGGGGTGTCCTGGGTGGTGGGAGGGGGGGTCTATCTATCCATGGTGGTGTCCAGGGGGTGGTTTGGTGTCCAGAGGGTTGGGGGTTTTCTAGGGGATGGGGTGTCTAGGGGGTGGGGGTGTCCAGGGGGTGGGTTGGTGTCTAGGGGTGGGGGTCCTGGAGGGTTGGGGGCTTTTCAAGGGGGTGGGGTGGTGTCCAGGGGGTGGGGGTGGCTGCCCATGGGTGTGGGGGTGTCCAGGGGGTGGGGTGGGGGGTTCAGGGGGTGGGGTGGTGTCTAAGAGGGGAAGGGGAGTCTCGGGGGTGGGGGCTACCCAGGGGGTTGGGGGTGTCCAGGGGGTGGGGGATGGGTGTCCAGGGGTTGGGGGGCTTTCCAGAGGGTGGGGGTGTCCAGTGGGTGAGGGTGTCCAAGGGGCGGGGTGGTGTCGAGGGGGTGTTTTCCAGGCAGTGGGGTGGTGTCTGTAGGGTGGTCTAAGTGATTGGGGGCAATCCAAGGGGTTGGGGTGGTTTCTAAGGGGGTGGCGGTGGTTGTCCATGGGGATGGGGGTGTACAGGGTGTGGGTGTGTTAAGGTGGTGGGTTGGTGTCTAAAAGGGGTGGGGCATCCAGGGTGTGGGGGGGCTATCCAGGGGGTGGGGATGTCTAGGGGTAGGGGTGTCCAGGGGTTGGGTGGTATCTAGGGCGTGTGGTAGTACATGGGGTTGGGGGGATGTGCATGGGGGTGGAGTGGTGTCTATGGGGTGGGGTGGCTGTCTATGGGGTTGGGGGTGTCAAGGGGGATTGGGGGTGTTTAGGTGGTGGGGAGGTGTCAAACAGGGGCGGGGGCTGTGTAGGGGGTTGGGGGTGTCCAGGGGATGTCGGGTATATCTAGGGTGGGGGGGTGCTATCTATGGTGGTGTCTAGGGGGTGGGGTGGTGTCTTGTGGGTGGGGTGGTGTCCCGGGGGTGGGGGGCTGTAATGGTTTTAATGAAATTAATTTAATGGAGTTTAAGATCATTAGGAGTTTTAAAATGTTTTTGGAATAGTATTTATATCAATATTGTGTGTTTGTTTAGGAAAAAATGAATGTTTTGGTGTGTATGGTAGTAATGGGGGTTTTCATACGTCAGTTGTTGTTTTCACATAAATTTTTTTCTATTTTAAACAAAAGAGAGACACTTTGAGTGATAAAGGCCATACTGTGCCTCATATTGAAGTGGGGTATTACTCGTACACGTCAAAAATGACCCATTGATCATTCTTTTAAATTATCAAAACAATCCTAATTCGTTTGGTCAGTTTTACGTATGTTAGTTGTTGATTTAACTTAAAATTCTGTCTAGTTTAAACAAAAGAGAGAATCTTTGAGTGATACTGGCAACGATGTTCCCAAAATTGAGGCATAGTTGACTCATACACGTCACACATGTACCATGGATCATTATCCTAATGTAAAAACACAATCCTAATTCATTTGGTTGGTTTTCCGTACGTCTGTTGTTGTTTCCACTTAAAATTTTGACCGTTTTAAACAAAAGAGTGAAACTTTGAATGATGTCATCCATACCATGCCTCTAATTGAGATGGGGTTTACACATACTCATCAAAAATATCCCATGGATCATTATACTAAATTACAAACACAATATGAATGAGTTTGGTTGGTTTTTCGTATGTTAGTTGTTGTTTTCACATAAAATTCTGTCCATTTTAAACAAAAAAGATACTGTTTGAGTTCTACCGGTCACATAGAGCCTCATATTGAGGCGGGGTTAACACTTACTGGTCACACATGACCAATGGATCATTCTCCTAAAGTATCAACACAATATGAATGTGTTTGGTCTGTTTTCCGTACATTAGATGTAGTTTCCACAAAGAAATTATGTCCATTTAAAACAAAAGAGAGACACTTTGAGTGATACCGGTCACACTGTGCCACAAATTGAGGTAGGGTTGACCCATACCCTTAAAAAATTACCCATGGATCGTTATTCTAATGTATCAACACATTCTGAATTCATTTGGTTGGTTTTCCATATGTCAGTTGTTGTTTTCACATAAAATTTTGTCCATTTTAAACAAAAAAGAGACAGTTTGAGTGATACCGAACACACCGTGCCTCATATTGAGGAGGGGTTGACTCTTAAATGTCACAAATAACCAATGGATTGTTCTCATAAAGCATAAACACAAATCCTAATGCTTTTGTTTTGTTTTTTTTATGTCAGTTTTTGTTTTCACTTTAAATTATGTCCATTTAAAAAAAAGAGAGACACTTTGAGTGATACCATCCACGTCGTGCCTTGGATTGAGGTGGGGTTGAATCATACACATATAAAATGACCCATAGATTGTTCTCCTAATATATCATCACAAGATAAATGTTATTTTCCAGTTTTCCATATGTCAGTTTTTCTTTTCACTTAAAATTATGTCCATTTTAAACAAAAGAGAGACACTTTGACTAATATCGGCCACACCGTGACTCGAATTGAGGTGAGGTTGGATCTTACACATCACACATGACCCATGAATCGTTTTCCCAATGTATCTAAACAATAATAATCCATTTGATCCATTTTCTGTATGTCAGTTGTAGTTTTCACTTAAAATTCAAAACATTTCAAACAAAAGAGAGACACTATGAGTGATACCGCCCACACCATGCCTCTGATTGAGGCAAGGTTGATAAATACACATTGAAAATGACCCATGGATCATTATTCTAAAGTATCACCACAATACGAATGCATTCGGTTAGTTTTTCGTACGCTAGTTGTGGTTTTCACTTAAAATTCTGTCAATTTTAAACAGAAGAGGGACACTTTGGGTGATACCAGCCACACCATGCTTCAGATTGTGGTGGGGTTGAAGCATACACATCTATCATGATCCATGGATCATTCTACTAATGTATAAACACAATACTGATGCGTTTAGTCCATTTTGTGTACGTCAGTTGTTGTTTTCACTTAAAATTTTTTCCATTTTAAACAAAAGAGAGATAGTTTGAGTGATATCAGCCAAAAAATGCCTTATATTGAGGTAGGCTTGACATTTACACATCAAAAATGACCCATGGATCATTCTCTTAATGTATCAACACAATCCAAAAGCAGTTTTTTGGTTTTCCATACATCGGTTGTTGTTTTCACTTAAAATTATGTCCATTTTAAAAAGAAGAGAGACACTTTGAGTGATACCGGCTAAACCGTGTCTCGGATTGAGGCGGGGTTGACTCTTATATGTCACACATGACCCCCGTATCATTATCCTAAATTATTAACTAAATATTAATGGGTATTTGTTGGTTTTCTATATGTTATTTGTTGTTTTCATTTAAAATTATGTCCATTTTAAACAAAATAGAGACACATTGAGTGATACCAGCCACAACATGCATTGAATTGAGGTTGGGTTGACTTTTACACATTAAAAATTACTAATGGATTGTTCTTGTAAATTATCAACACAATACGATTGTGTTTGGTCGGTTTTCCGTACATCAGTTGTTGATTTAACTTAAAATTCTATCATTTTTAAATAAAAGACAGACACTTTGAGGGATACGGACCACACAATGTCTCATATTGAGGAGGGGTAGATTTATACACGTGAAAACTTACCCATGTATAGTTCTCCTGAATTATAAACCCAATACTAATCTGTTTGGTCTGTTTTCCATACGTTAGTTGTTTTTTCACTTAAAATTCTGTCCATTTCAAACAAAAAAGAGACACTTTGTGTGATACCGGCCACATCGTGACTCAGAATGAGGTTGAATTGACTTTTAATAATCCAAAATGACACATGGATCATTCTACTAATGTATAAACACATTCCAAATGCATTTGGTCGTTTTTCTATACGTCCGTTGTTGTTTTCACTTAAAATTATGTCCATTTTAAACAATATAGGGACACATTCAGTGATACTGACCACACTGTGCCTCGGAATTATGCGTGGTTGACTCATACACATCATATATGACCCATAGATCTTTCTACTAAAGTATCAACACAATAAAAATGTGTTTGGTCTATTTCCTGTATGTCAAATGTCGCTTTCACTTAAAAGTTTGTCCATTTTAAACAAAAGAGAGACTTATTGAGTGATACCACCCACTCCGTTCCTCGGATTAAGGTGGGTTTTACACATAAACATTAAAAATAACCCATGTATCGTTCTACTAAAGTATCAATTCATTCCTAATGCCCTTGGATGGTTTTTTGTATGTCAGTTGCTATTTTCATTTAAACTTTTCTCCATTTTAAACAAAAGATAAACACTTTGAGAGATACCAGCCACATCGTGCCTCGAATTGAGTTAGGTTTGACTTTTACACTTCAAAAATGACCCATGTATCTTTCTCCTAAATTATCAACACAATCCAAATGCATTTGGTTGGTTTTTCATAAGTTATTTTTTTTCACTTAAAATTTTGTCTATTTTAAACAAAAGAGAAACACATTGAGTGATATCGGACACACCATACCTAGAATTGAGTTGTGGTTGACTCTTACACATCAAAAATAACCCATGAATTGTTCTACAAAAGAATCAACAAAATACGAATGCGTTTGGTTGGTTTTTCGTACGTCAGTTTTCATTTTCACCTAAAATTATGTCCATTTTAAACAAAAGAGAGACACTTAGAGTGATACTGGCCACAGCGCACCTCTGATTGAGGCCGAGTTTTCTCATACATGTCAAAATTGACCCATGGATCGTTATAATAATGTATAAACACAATCCTAAAGAATTTGGTTTGTTTTCCGTACAACATTTGTTGTTTTCACTTAAAATTCTATCCATTTTAAACAAAAGAGAGACACATTGAGTTATAAGAACCACACCATGCCTCGGAATGAGATGGGGTTGACTGTTACATGTCCAAAATGACCCATGGATCGTTATCCTAAAGTATCAACACAATCCAAATGAATTTGGTTGCTTTTCCGTAAGTCAATTGTCGGTTTCACTTAAAATTATGTCCATTTTAAACAGAAGAAAGACACTTTGCATGATACCGGCCTCACCATTACTCTAATTGAGATGGTTTTAACTCATAAACATCTTAGATGACCTAATTATCATTCTCAAAATGTATAAATACAATCTGAATGTGTTTGGTAAGTTTTTTCTATGTTAGTTGTTGTTTTCACTTAAAATTATTTCCACTTTAAACAAAATAGAGACACCTTGAGTGATACTAACCACAAAATGCCTCATATTTAGGTGTGGATGACTCATACACATCACACAAGACCCATGAATCGTTCTAATAATATATCAACACAATTCTAATGCGTTTGGTTGGTTTTTTGTACGTTAGTTGTTGTTTTCACAAAAATTTATGTCTATTTTAAACAAAAGATAGACACTTTGAGTGATACCAGCCACACTGTGCCTCAGATTGAGGCGGGTTGACTCTTACACATCACAAATAACCCATTGATATTTATTATAATGTATCAACATAATCTAAATGCATTTGGTCTATTTTCCATATGTCAGTTGTTGTTATCACTTAAAATTTTGTCCATTTTAAACAAATGAGATACACTTTGATTGATACCAGCCACACCGTGCCTCAGATTAAGGAGATTTTGACTCTTACATGTCACACATGACCCATGGATTGTTATCCTAATGTATCAACACAATATATATTCTTTGATCAGTTTTTTGTTTGTTTGTTGTTGTTTTCACTTAAAATCATATTCATTTTTAACAAAAGAGAGACACTTCGTGTATTACCGGCCTCACCGTTCCTCATATTGAAGCAAGGTAGACTCATTCATGCCCAAATTTCCCCATGGATCATTAAACTAATTTATTGACACAATTAAAATGTCTGTGGTCTGTTTTACGTACGTCTGTTGTTGTTTTTAGTTAAAATTTTTTCCTTTTTAATCAAAAGATAAGCACTTTGAGTGATACCAGCCACATTGTGCCTTGGATTGAGGCGGGGCTGACTCGTACACATCACACATGACCCATGGATCGATTTACAAATGTATCAACACAATATGAATGTGTTTGTTCAGGTTTCTGTATGTCAGTTGTGGTTTTCACTTATAATTATGTCCATTTCAGACAAAAGAAATACACTTTGAGTGATACCGGCCACACCGTACCTCATATTGAGGTGATGATGACTCGTACACCTTTAAAATGACCCATGAATTATTCTCATGAATTATTGGCACAATACTCATGTGTTTTGTAGGTTTTCCATATGTCAGTTGTTGTTTTCACTTAAAAGTTTGTCCATTTTAAACAATAGAGAGACTTTTTGAGTGATACCAGCCACACAATGCCTTGGATGGAGGAGGTATTGACTATTACAAGTCAAAAATGACCCATGTATCACTCTAATAATGTATCAACACAATACAAATGTGTTTGGTAGGCTATCCATCTGTCAGTTATTGTTTTCACTTAAAATGTTTTCCATTTTAAAAAAAGAGAGACCCCTTGAGTGATACCGGAAACATTGTTCCTTTAATTTTTGTGGGGTTGACTCTTTCATGTCAAAAATTATTCATGTATTGTTCTCCTAATTTATCAACACAATTCTAATGCATTTGTTCAGTTTTCCATACGTTAGTTGTTCTTTTCACTTAAAATTTTGTCCATTTAAAACAAAAGATAGAAACTTTGAGTGAGACTGACCACAACATGACTCGGATTTAGGTAGGGTTGTATTGTACATAACAGAAATGACCCATTCATTTTTTGTACAATATTCCATCAGGTATGCAGCCCACTCATTTTAGAAAAAATCTATATAATCTTTTGAATTTGAGGATTTTTTATAGTCCAGTAGTACTCCGAAATATATAAATAAAGAATTAATTAACAATTTTAATGAAATAGTAGTTGTTTCTGAAAATACCTCTTTAGGGATACTAGTTTTATTGATGGAAGATGATCCCTCTCATAAATTTACAAACATAATAACTGCAATAATTATCATTTGTTTATTTTGGACACTGAAAAACATTGATCATTAAAAGAATAAGTATCTTGTATTGATATGTGTTTGGATGGTGAAATTTTATTATATATACCGTGATACCGGTCTAGACGTAGTATTTTCTCACCTCCTTATGCTTAGACATTATCACGATTCCTTGTTTTAGATGATATTGATATATTTCCATATCATAACAGAACCATCATTAAAAATAATATAAATTATATAACTTTATGTTTAGACCTAAAACATAGGATGTAGTGTCTTACATATTCACAAACTCCATCATGTGTGGTAAGTTGTGGGATATCCATGCTTTGAATCCAAAAAATAAATCATTGGAATATACAAGTTTGATGAATCTAGCATCCAATGTTTCCTAAAAACACAAAAAGGAATAAGTAATAAAAGAATTGAAAATATAATAAATATTGTTTAATCATAGTGTTTTACCCATTCATGGATGGTATTAGGAAGAGTCTTCCATCCTTAATCTTGATTTCAAATTATTTATATAAGCCTTTCACTATTTAATCCTTTTTTATGGATCTAATTTCATTAGTTGTGTTGATGTGATATGAGGAATAACAAGTCCAAATTTTGGCTCATGGGAAATTCCCTTCAACTTCTTTTCATATATACAACTGCCAATAATATTAAATTCATTTAGCCATAATTATCACATTATATCAGCTTTTAGAAAAATCAATTCATTAAAACATACCTCATAAATAAATTTACAACTGTGATTCCTAGCCAACCTTATTCAAGGATCTCATTTACATTTTCAGTAGCAACTAAGTCTCAAATTTCTTCTCTGTATATATTCTTTTCAAAAACAACTATATGAATACTACCATTTTTTAGCTTCATATCCACATGAGCCTTCAATGATAGTAAATGTGTATAGAGAATATGTGTTGTTATTGTGCTTTTAATAGCTCTTTGAGATCAGTTGGACGATCCTCTAGATGCTTTTGATCCCACTTTTCTTGTCACCCCCTCCCTTTCTTAGTCTATAATAATATTCAATCGTTCATTCCTTTTTTTATTAATTTTTAAAGGTTTAGCTTGAACGAAATTGAAATAAATACCTATTTTTTCACTTTTACTATCACAAGATGTGATTTCCATGAAATGAATGTCCTAATAACCTTTTCAAACATATGAATATCATCGTCATCAAATGGAATTGGTAGCTCTGAATTTGGCTCATGAGATATAGTAATCGTTACTTTTAGATGACCTTTTGGAAGAGGTCTATTATGAAGCTTGTCCTCTGGGATGTGGAACACTGTATACCTCACTACAAGGTTATAGGTGGGTGTTGAAAGATATAAATCACAGTCGTTATCACCCTGTAGATGATCTATATTGGAAATGTATCAGTGTTTTTCCGATTCACATTTAATGGGAACAATTATTAGAATATTGATTACCACATCTATGACAGCTCTTTAAGGGGAATGGATCCCCTCAAATCTGGTGGGGGTGGGGAAGGATCTTCATGTGCTGGTTGTTCCTGACATGTGTTGTCTCTATGATTTCCACCCATTTAAGTTTCTAGAAACTCTCCCTTCTATTGAAATCATTCTCCAAGAGTATCTAGTATTTCCCACATTAATTTCATTTCTTAATCTCTATCATCCGTTTGTTTTTTTTTCTCAAAATATACTTAGGGTGTCACCCCTATCCCCACACCTCTGACATGACTGTATGGTTCAGGTTGCATTAAAGCTGTCGATAATTGGTCTGCATCAACTATAGGAGTATCTGATCCTGTGACTCTTAGATAAAAGAAAATAAGTAAACATTATTATGTAATAGCAATTTCTATCAAAAAATTTATCATTTAATACTTACACATATTTCACGCACTTATTCTGTGTTTTCATCTACTATCTTACCTTCCTTATTCCTATTTCCCTCCTTCCATAGAACATGATGTGGGATGCAAGTGTCTTTGGATTTAGACTCATTAATCAATATATAAATATGTAAATATAGTTATGATGTTGTTTCTTAGAACATAAAAACATTACTGTAAATTTAAAATACATACCATTTTCTTTTCTAGTGAAGCGTTCCCCATCCATGCTTTACTATAGGGGTATGTTGGTTTTGATGCACATTACTTATTTTCAATACCGATTTGTTGTTTCATAAATGAAATATTGACAATCAATGTGATTAATACACATATCCTCAAACAACGTATTATCGGCCACAATGTACCTGAAACTTCTCATCCCCATGGCGGCCAATAAATGCATGCCATGCTTCATGGGATATCAGGTGAGCGTAGAAAATGGGTGGGTGTGGGTTTATTTTACTTTTGAAATAATTGAGGTGAAATTTTGTTCAAATAGTGCGAAACATCTTGATGAAACCTTCCTATAAGTCTTAGTACATAATTATTGTGTGTATCATCTACTGTAAATGTATTCTGTAATAGATTGAGAAGAGTAAGACACTATTTTATAATTTTATATGCAATTCAATTAAAGAAATAATATCATCATGTGACCTTTATTTCTTCCCAGATCACAGCCTTCATCCCGGACACAACATGGTGCCATTAATCAATGTCAATCGGCATGTGTTTCCTAGTGAAAATTCCAATGTAACTACTAAACAAATCCTTGTTGGGCTTCACATGTGTGGCCTCATGTATCTCATCTAACATCAAATTTGATTCCTTTTCTTATCACCTTAGGAACATTGGCTAACACAGTCAAACTACAATGCAACTGTGTTTTCTATGACATTGGTCCTTTATCACCAAGCATTTAATTGATATCAACATCATCAATATGTTCATTTGAAAATGTGGCAATAACATGTGCTGATTGTTGTTGAACCCCAACACTACGAGCAACAACTGGTTCAGAAAATTGTTGTTGCTCTGCATTTTGACCAGTAGAAATTGTAGATGCTTGAAAGACTTGTTCATCCTCGAGTTTAGGAACACAAGAACGTGTAAAAGTCATTATCGGCAAAAATGTTGGAACAATTAATTTAGATTAAATATCATAGGTTTATCTAAAAATACAGTGGAATATCATAGGTTTTGTTACCAAAAATAACATAAGAAATTGAAAATTATGTTTAGTGCACATAAATTCTATAATCAACATATAAATGATATGAAATAACTCTCCCTCACCTTCCCCAAAATCATACCTAGAACCGCTCTCTAAGCCTATAGGAGATTCCATAGTAGGGAATACACCCTTTTCATTTCACAATAGTTCACTAAAACACGTATTTCTATGACACCGTAGCACATAAAAAGGGATTCAAACACAAAATAAAATGGACCCCATCTACAACACCTAAATAATAACCACATTGGGAGTTACTGAGTTGCCCACATGTTTTTGGATAGCCTCTCAAGAACACATCTCGATGGGGGAATGTTTCATCTTCCTTGCATGCCCAAATTCATACAAAATATCACAAAATTGGGCTCTACCAATTCTAACCATATAGCTAGAAAAAATTGAAAAAATTAGGAAAAATAGTTTCTTGTACCTATTTCTAATTGTACTATAAGAAAAGTATAATGAAAAAATATTGTAGCTCCAAACACTCCAAGGGAATCATGGTAAAAAGACTCTACTTACTACAAATATATAAGATTATAACCACTGACTTCCCAATATAAGAGTGGTCTACTTATCGATAGTATTACTAGAATAAAACCAATGTTCCATCCACCTCATGGTTCTCCCATATATCCTCCATCACATTAGTGTTGTATAGACCTCCTTTCTCCAATTCCTTCTTCTACCTAGGAAATTCCTTGAATGCCTCTCTAACTATAGCATTAATGTGAAAAAAATGTAACGTGACATGTCAATACCCATAAGAATCATAATAAATTCCTTGGATTAATGGGATGTCCTTGAGGTACCTATGACTGGCAGTGCCTCCTCTGATGAGGCTTGCATAACACACCTACTGTGTGTGGGTGATGCTAACCCTACATCCCAGAAGATTACTACCTTATAAGATTATTATATGAACACAAACCAAAGGGATAATCATAGAACACTAATATAGCCATACAAAGATTAGTATTACATGTTTAATTCCCTAACACCACTAGATGTAGGTCAATGAATTGAACAACAAATATTAATGGATTTAATAAAAAGAGCTGAAATACCATCCAACCAAAAAATGGAAAATAATGAATGATCTATATAGATGGAGGGGAAAGATGTTAAATATCCATTGGTATACACCTCATTCTATGTATCCCAAACTAATTTCTACCTTATCATAGTCCACAAAGGTCTCTATGAAAATTTCCATCATCTAAATAAGACATGACATGCATGGGAATATTCCTTGTAGGGATGAGTATTACAATGCCCAACAGGACACCACAAAAACACCATACATATAACATCGAGAGTATTCATGTCACTAAATAGGGGTATTCTAAACATGAAATGAGATATAATGACAACCAAGGATATCCCAAATATACTCATAAAAGACATTGAGAAAAAAAATTCACAACCACTTTTAGTTTTATGTCCACTCAGGGTTTCAAGGTAACACCCCTCCGAGAGGAAATGATATCCAAGCTATAATTCCAATGACGAAACTCATCTTAGAGGTCACACTCATCCGATCTAGCCAAGAATAATCACATAGGAAACTAAGAGTGTTTACTCGAGATATACACTTCATCAGACTAATACCCCATCATAAATATCAGCTCCTGATATAAATATAGGGAGTCAAATCCGAAGGTGTGATGAGTGGATACTAGAGTCTAATACAATAATACTACTACATAGGGGATAGACACTTTTGTAAGTGCTATTCATGCCAATTCAACAAACCCAACATATGGAAAAGACATTGGAAATGAGGTTTTCTTTAATCCTCTCGAAGGGATACAAGCTCCAGGTCACAAAGTGACCTGTAGCCCATTGATCAGGATCATATCCCATACTAACCCCCAAAAAAGTCAACTAATACCACTCACTATAGAATAAGTATATTGAAAACTGAGAGGGTTCTTCTCAGATACACACTCTATCAGACTAATACACCATATAAAATATCAGAACTCTATATAAATAGAGGGGGTTAATTCCTAAGGCTTGTTGGGGGACAATAGTCCCTACTTGAAATATCCTAAAATATAGGGGATAAATGCCTATGTATGTGATGGTGATTACAATTCTACTAACCCAATATAAGGAAAACATGATTGAAATGAGGATTACTCTGGGCCCCTTGAATTGATAAATGTTTTGAGTCACTAAGGGGTATAAGTTCCAATGAATGAGACCAAATTACATAATAAACTTCATATAAGTAGACCAAGACAACTCAATGAAGAATAATAGAACTCACTAACACTACCCTAATCATTAAAAATATATACATAGGTGAACATCCTTGAATGAGGTCATGAAGTTGCATTAATCCCTCATTAGAATGGACAAAGGGAACACAATTCACCAATACTAGTCCATGGAAGCTCAAAAATCTCACAACAAAACTAAAATAAAAGGAACTAGAGCTCAAAACTATCACCAAAGGAGGACATGACGTGTCCCTAGGAGTATACAGAATGTCTAAAAAAGACTACCACTGCCCATGTGTCATTTTGACATGAGGTGATCTGACATTCCAACTATGGAATGTGCAATGACCATTCACCAATTATTCATTGAATCATTGGACAAATGATAATTAAAACGATGAATAGATGTTGAGAAGGTCGATAAATTACCAAAAATAAACCTAAATAGAGATTTGGGAGACTTCCCTAGAGTAGATCGCACCCGCGATGGAGGGAGAGACGAAGCATCAAGCTGTCAGGGAGCCTTCTGTGCTACGTTGGAAGGGGAAGGCGCGATCGCCAGAGGGGGAGGTGCACGGTAAGAGCCACCAACCATTGAGAATAGGAGGAGTAGGGTTCACGGGGAGTAGGGATTAGTGCGGAGGATGAGATGTAGGGTTTATATGGAGGATGATCTGTCGAAGGGGTTCGAGGGGGACTGTAAGGAGTAGAGCTAGCAGAAGAGAAGGGATAGAGGCGGAGGTCCGAAAAATAGATGATTGGGGGGAGGGGAGTTGTTACAGGGGCAGAGTATCGCGATAGCTACAGGGCATGATAAATAGAGGATATTGTGCACCCAATTTTAATAAATATTGGATTATGGTTTTATCAGTGATGTTCTAGTGTGGATAAAGGATTCCTTTATCAGCACTATAAAAGCGCTGATAAATAATCCCTTTATAACTCATAAATTTTTAGTGCTTATAAATGGTTTCTTTATCAGGGATTTTCATTAGGGCTGATAAAGATTTACTTTTATCTGCACTTTTTTCTTAGTACTGATAAAAGGTGGAGCTTCCCTTGCCCATTTTTTATTACTGCCCTGCTAGAATGTATTCAATAAAAAACATAAATGATATCACATTATATCATTGAAAATTCAATGCTTATCTCTCTTATTTTATCACACAAGAACAATGTACATAACAACTTTAATCGGTTTCCTAAAACGTGTTTAGGTGGTAATCCCAAAACACTTTCCCACTCACTTAAATTCACTAAAATATGAATTTCTCTTGAAATCTCAGAACAATTATAACTTCCTCAATGCTTCTTGTTTCTTATAAAATCTTATAAAATATTCATATCTCATTTTCTAGACCCCCATATAAATTGTCAATACAATAAAAATAGATGAGAAATATATGGGTCAGAAACTCTCTCATTGTAATTTCATTGAAACAATGAATGAAAAAATAAAAAAATAATGTTTTTGAAGTAATGAACTTCATCAGATGCTATACAATCACTCTTTTAGAATAAAGGATCCGCCTTTGACAATTCAGTCATCACTATCCTTATCTTTTATTTCCTCTTTACCCACATGCGAAAAAAAATTTATTCACAATCATATTCTTTTACCATGACTATGTTCATGACTTTGAATTCATTGAGGATCAGTTTTAGCATCTTCTGAGTTGAATTGGAAAGTCATTTATCTTTCCAGTCATTCCTAATTCTTTCTTTTTATATCAATCAGAGCATGATATTTTCTAAATACAATGGTATGGATACAATCGTGCTGGATAAAATAATTCTTGTTACGATCATTCTGGTTTCGATCATGTTGGATACGATTGCTGATCATTTCTGGATACGATTTCTGGATACGATTGCTGATCATTTCTCATTACGATTGCTGGATACGATTGCTGATCATTTCTGGTTACGATTTCTGGATACGGTCACTAGTATTTTCTTATTACAATTTCTATAAACAATTGAATTCAATCTAAATAAAAAGATATACCAAGATACAATACAATACAATCTGATAAGGATGATCCTCGCTGATACAATAATGTGTATGAATATGATTCATTCTCAATCAATACCATCTCATTCCTTTTCTTCTACGTGTATATGAGTGTTTGAAAAAACAATCGGTGTCCCATCTTCTATTGACATCACCTATTCCATCGACACCACCTCAATCGTAACTACATCCAAAAAAATCATCCTTCCCATCAGCGTCACCCTTTTCAATCGGAATCACCTATTCAATTGACACCAAATTTCACTTCAACTTGGTATTCAATTGTTTTGAAGTATAATTGATACAATCTAGATAATATTGTTTTCGGATTTTTTGAAAAAAATAGGCACCAATTATTTCATTTATGATTATTTTGAAAAAAATCGGAATATGATTCTTTTTCGATTGGAAGCATCTATTTCACACCCCCTTTCTTAAATCAATATTGCATCACAATTTATCACATCAAATCATGATTTATATGTAATAAAAACTAGCAAAGAAACTTCAAAAACAACATGGGCCATATTCATTTCCAAAAGAACCCAAAACAGCTATTTCCACAAACCAAGTGAAGTGATTTACTTTCTTCAAAACATTCCTTGAAAACAAAAGACAATACTTGATACCTTCATCACCTTGATCATTAGCATGATCCCAACAATATCCCCCTTTGGATTTTGATGTCAAACATGTTTTATAAATCACAGAACATTTTAAAATCAGGAAAATGATTACATATCAACAATTCTAATCCTACGTGAGAAAACTTATTGTATAAAACTAGAATCATTAATAGAAAAAGAATGATATCCAAAAATGTGATCATGACCTCCCCATTTGTTCTTCAATCTCCCTGGAAAAAAATTCAATTTATTTTCCAACAACCATACTAAAAATCATGTAGAACAATTCACACACAAAATAATGTTGAATTCATAGCTATCCCACAACTCTCTATTTTGTACAATATATTTATGAAACATAAAAATTCTCCCCATTGACAAAATAATCCAATAGTATGAAGAGATAGGGGACATATACAAATACCTCATCCTTGAAGCGAAAAAGGTTATACAACTATGTTCAAATTAATTATTGAAAATGATTACTTCGTTAAAGGTTTTATGAAGATAGCATCAATTTGTTATGATGTTGGAACATACTCCAACTTCAATTCATTCTTCACCACATGATCATTGATGAAATTATATTTTATATCAATATGCTTGAATTAGAATGTTGCACTGGATTTCTGGTGGGATTGATTATACATTGATTTTCACAACCCAATAGTAAGGGTAATATCACTTTAACAATTAAGTCTTCCAATTTGGTTTTCATCCACATACATTAATTAGTAGCATGAGTAGTAGCAACACACTCCCACTCATCCATACAAAAAGTTACTATGTTTTGTTTCTTAAAATTCCAACTAAACCAATTCTTTCCTAAAAAGAATACACCACCATATGTGGGTCTTATATCATAAATATTTTCTTCCCAATCTGCATCAGAATACCCAAAAAAGTAAATATTATTTGAGCTTCAATGCCTAATTCTGAATTATGATTTTCATCTGATGTATCTGAGAATTCTTTTATGATCAATATGATGTGATTATATTAGAGAACTCTAAAATCATACATATAAGGTAACAACGTAAACAATATTGGGTCTTGAGGCAATCAAATACAATAGACTTCGATTTATCTTCTGATACTCTTTTAGATCCCCTACTTTTCCATCTCCATCATTACTCATTTTTCTTCCCACTGAAATGGGTGTGGAAACATGTTTTGAATTTTCTATTCCAAACCTCTTGAGAATTTATTTTTCATAATTTCCATGGGAATGGAAAATATATTCTTTCTTTTGAAATATTTGTAACCCAAGAAAGTATTTCCTTTCTCCCAGCATGGATATTTCAAAAAAATTATTCATTTCTTCTAGAAATCATTCACACCTTCCTTCATCATTCCCATAAAAGATAATAGCATCAATATAAACAATTATGATAATGGGGTACTCTTCACTTTCTCTGATGTAATGATTTTTATCCACTCTTCCTTTTTTAAACTTCATTTTTCCTAAGATTGTATTCAATTTGGAATATCATGAACTCCGAGCTTATTTTAGTCCATACAATGCATTTTTCAATCTTCATGCATAACCTACATATTTTCCAATAACAAAGAAACATGGATGTTCAATATAAAACTCTCCTTTAAGATTTCCATTCAGTAATGTATATTTAACATCCATTTTAAAGATCATGTATGCTCTTTGTGCGATAATAGAATGAAAGAATCTGATTTTTTCAAGTCTTTCCACTAGAGAGAATGTTTCATCAAATTCTATACCTTCAATCTTTGAATACACATTGAAAACCAATCATTATTTGTTTCTTCTAACCTAACCGTGTTCATTCATCTTATTCCAAAAAACCCATTTTGTTCCAGTGATATTTTTGTTATTAGGATTGGGTACAAGTTTGAATCTGTTATTCTTTTCAATGTGATCTAATTCTTCATTCATGGCTTGAACCGATTTTGGATGCTCAAATGCTTCTTTCACATCATTTGGCTCCACCTTTGAATAGAATGATGTATGAGTAATGGAATTGGATGTTCTTCTTTCTTGAATATTATGTTGTTGATCACCAATTATATTACGTACTTCCACATGTTTCCTCATCCTTGGATACAATGTTTTTTGTCTCCATCACTCGAAATAGTTGAGTCTGATTCTTATTCTTGAGATGGAGTACACATTCCTTTATCTTTATTAGAATTATTTTATTCATCTTTCTCAACATCTGGGTTTTTCTGAACATGTTTATATTTGTCATATACATCAATTACATTTACATCAACTAAATCAACAATTCTTTTTTGTTTCTTTGTTTTAGAATTTTTATCCTCTTCCTTCTGAAGAGTAACTGAGAAATATTTTATCCCGACCCTTTTCCTCAAACTTTCCATAGTTTCCACCTTTATTATTTATAATACACGGAATCCCCAAAACTCTAAATTTTTCCAAATGTGGAGTTTTTTCATAAAAAAATTAATAAGGAGTCATACCTGATTGAGTATTATAGAAACAATGGTTCTGAATGTAAATTGCAGTACTCATGGCTTTCCTCTAATAGTAATGAAAATGACCATGCTCGTGTATCATGGTTCTTCCCATTTCCCCTGGGCTTATATTATTTCTTTAAGAAACCCCATTTTTTTTGTGGAGTGTATGGAGATCTATACTCATTCCAAATTCCATGATTCTTGTGATAGTTGTCAAACTCTTCACTTATGTATTCACCACCATTATATGTTCTCAACTTTTTTATAGAATACTAAAATTATTTCTCATCATTTGTTTTGAAACTTTTAAACATTTTTAAAGCATCTGATTTGTGATTCATGTACATAACACAATTAATTTGAGTAAAATGATCTATGAAAGTAGTGAAGTATGTATATCCATGTGTATATTTTTTTTCTCATTGGCCCACATATATAAGAATGGATCATCTCCAAGGGTTGTTCAGAAAATATATCAACTTTCACGTGCATTACATTTTAATCATTTCGTTCTGGAAAATAGTGCAACACTAATCTCTACTTCGTAGAATATCAAGAATGTCTTGAACAATGTCTCTTATATAACATTCTCATGTATCTCTGACACATATTCCCAATCCTTCTATGCCATAATTGATTCTCTTCCACTATTCATATGTAACAAGTGTTTTTTGAATCACCAACTTAAAACAAGTTTAATTTCGTACATTGAACTCTTGTAACAATCTTTCCATATTCTTCAATCATTACCACAAATCCATCCTTCTTAAAGATATTTTTTTTACCCTTACCATCGAATTGTGGTACACTTAGCAGATTTTGTTTCAGCACATCAACATACAATGTTTTCTTAGATTTCATCTTTTCTCTTCCAATAATGGATGACCCAAAACCCTTTATTTTCATTGATTCATCTTTTCCAAATGTCACTATTACTCATTCAAAATCAATAACATCCTTCAAAAATTTCAAGTCTTTGGTCAAGTGATAAGAACACTGACTATTAAGTATCCACAGTCATTCTCATTTCGTGGATTTTAATTTAGATTCAATAATAGATACTTTTCTCCATTCTTTTCATTATTCCTCTTCATATTTTGAGATTTTAGAATCATTTAATGTGACGATAACAAAACAAGACACCATTTTTAAAGTTTCCTAGGATGTTCACATATTTCAGAAGTAGTATCCATGTGTTGGAAACATTTTTCAATCATCACGTCATTCTTTTCAGATTTATTCAAGACAACCTTCACATTTTTCATTCTTTGAGGAGATTTATTACCCCTCAATCTATTACTTTAATAAACTATGTGTTAATAGTAATTTTTTTATTGAACCAACACATACATCATGAGTGACCGAATCCCCCACAATACCAATAATACCCATAGAAAATGTATTTGCCTCTGAAAAATACATACTCATCTAAATTATGGATATGTCTCTCAGCAACCTTCTTCTCTATTTTTTCTAATTCACCAACCATTCTATTATCAATTTGATTCCATCTCTTATTTTCTAAATTATCAAAACCATATGTATTGGGAACATTTCCATATTCATAATTTTTCAAAACAATCCCAACCTTGTTGGTCTTGTCCATATACACAGCTTTCTCCATTTCAAAAATAGTTTAATTCTTATTATCACCATTTGAAGGTATATTCTGTTGATCCATCCCACGTTTCTCATTACGAGAACATTAAAATACTTCAATGATAGTGTTTTGGAGGCATATACTTATCATTTCATCTTTAGAGTGTTTTTGTTGGTCATGTTGTCACTCTTTCTCATACTATCAACTCCTCCACTAAATGCTCAATAGGATTATTTTATTCATCATGATATTTCTCCAAATAAAAAAAATCCTCTTTTTTTTCACCAGAAAAACATTTTTGGTTGCTTGACCATTTATCTTCAAACTTATTGTTTAGCTTTTCATGAATTCTGATCTTTCTCATACATTCTTTCAACTCTTATTTCAGATGCGTTTCATGCTATGTTTTTTCTTCTTCAGAACTACTGCTTCCAAATTTTTCATAATTCACTGTGGCGATGAATGTATTCGCATTACTATAATCGATTGATTTTTTGTATTCAACCACCATATATACTTCTTCATCATATTTGGACAAGAAAATTCTTCTTTTAGATTTTAATAATTTATTTTATTTTCATTTGCATCCCTTTTTCTTCCACGATCTCCTCATATTTCTTTCTTCAGTATCACTGTTGTCTTATTTCTTTCTTCAAAGACAATTAACCGCAATGTGACCAACATTTCCACATAAAAAACATTTCAAGGTATTTTTCCCTTTTTATTTCAATGAACCTCTTTTCACATTGATAGAAAAAAGGGTAGGATTTCATTGATATTTTAACATACCACATTTCCAGAGTTAGAATCACTAGCTTCATCTTCCATAACAATATTCATTGAATTTCTTTCTTCATATACATTAAATTAAACTCTCTATAAACCATGGTTTTTTTATTCATAGAATGTACCGTCCCAGCCCGGCTTCCCATCGAATCGGTGGCTGGACTGGTAGGACACATGGCCTCACGCACGTCTCCCCATATGCAAGAGGCTACAGACTAGCAGTGAGGGTCTCAAGAGGTGATAATGGAGAGACTATACCCTCTTATTAATGTTGCACATCAGTATCATAAGAGGTAAACACAATAAATAAAAGAAGTAGTGTAATGAAAGAACAAAATCAGCGGAAGTCAATCAGTAATCATTTTATAAAAGGTGGAAAAATCCAGTTTTCACAATACAAGGACGATATAGATATGGAAAGTAGTAAAAGATACAACATGCTTTCAATACAATACAAAAGAATAAAGAAAAGACAACAAGGCCTGACGGGTGATCTCCTTGATCATCCCAAGCTACATCTCGGTCCTTTTCTCCTAACTCCAGGTATAAGAAGCACATCATACAACCTAGGTCCTGCAAGCAAGAAGGTCTACTCAGGTACCCCAGTGCAATGGCGGCCCAAGTAGGGTGTGATATAATAATCTCAGTAGGCCGGCACCACCGGTGTCTAACCCAATCTAGACAGTGTGGATTTAATTAAACAGTGAGGAGGTATAACACGATTAAATAAGTAGAACAACATAGAGTAACAACACCCGTCCACGTTTCCCAAAGGAAACATGACAGCTATACCAGATTCATCTTGTTTCCGGGATATCAGTCTGATCATGCCACTACCATTACATATGTAAGTATTTATAGTAGATGGCATGGGGTAAGTATGCCTCCCATGCATCAGCTAAAGATAGCGGGCACGAGGTAAGAATTAATCTCGTCCCTAGACTATAATGGAAATGAGGTAAGAATGCCTCTCGTTCCTAGAAGTTACTGGAAAGGGGTAAGAATTCCTCCCTTCCATAACATTCATATTATTGGCATGGGGTATGACTACCTCCCATTCATACATGTAAATCATCACTAGAAGTCAACTGGCATGGTGTAAGAATTCCTCCCTTCCATCACATTCATATTATTGGCATAGGGTATAACTGCCTCCCATCCTAACCCGTAAATAATCACTAGAAGTCAACTGGAATGGGGTAAGAATGCCTCCCTTCCAGACATGTAGTTATCACTAGGTGGCCTTAGCATGTTCTCACATTTACTATACATCATTATGTGGCATTAGCATGTGCACACTCACAATACAAACATGTATTTAGTATACTACTTATGGCATTACCACATAAGCATTCAACAAGTCATACCACATACACTTAAGTGAACACATTCACGTTCATACAAAATCACTTAAGGAAAACCATCTCAAGTATCATTACCACATCATTTATCACATTCACCACATTTGTATAAGGTACATGAGGCAAACTACTCATGCAAGATGTTGGATAGAACCCAATTCATTCTTCATTAATATAGTCGTGATTATTCAATTATCCTAAGGTATGGTCTTACCACCCTAATCCATTTCCTTATTAGTTTAACCATTTTATCAGATTGGGTGAAATTATCATACTTTAATCATTTGATAAAATTCCGAGGAAAACATGTCGTCAATAATTATCACCCAATCATCACAAGGATCAAGCAGGAAAGAATAATAATCTTCTTCGTACATTAATATTGAATAATGTGAAACCCTTGATCGAGGGGTTTTATTATTAAATCGTGAGTTTAGTGATCAATCAACTATTTTAATCGTGTCCCTAAAATTCACACACTTTGCATGAAAGCATTTAATCGTCTAAACTTGCATAATTAAAATACTAAAACAAATAATTATTAAACTCTTTAAATGATTCACTTAAATTAAAGGGAATGGAGAGGGACCCTACCTCAAGGTGGATCCCTCCATCCACTCCGGCTCTTGGCGCTTTCTAACTAAAGCTGCCGCTTAAGCTCCGGCAAAGCGAAACGAACCCGAACCCGCCAACACACTAAGAAAAAAACAATACAAACCTTAAACCAAATAATGATAAAAAATTGGGAGCTTCTTAAATAAGAATGGGTAAAACCCTTACCTTAGAATCAAACCGGTGGATCGAAAGCACCACAAACTACTATGCCTTCAGAGGCAGACCTCGAATCTCACCCAAAAGAGTCCTAACGGACCCTTCGCATCAACCGAGAACAAGAGAAACAAGGAAGAACGCGAAATAAAAAACCAATCCACATCCTAGGGTTCAGAGGAATGGGATTAGGGAAAAGGGGAGGCCAAAAATCGGCCATGTATGGAGAGGGAAGGAGGGGAGTGACCTACTACGACGATCCAGAGAAGAAACCTCATGAAATCGGAGAAAAAACCGGAGGAAGAGAGGAAGGACGTGGGGAGCTCCGTGCGTTGCGGCTCCAAGGAGGGTGGGATCGTGTGGGTTCTGGCCAAGAGTAGTGAGGGAGAGTTTATTAGATTAGGTTTTATTTTAATTAATTTTAATTTCATTTAAAATATCTCAAAACACCAACATGAGGTCCGCGTACTATTTAACCCGCACGATTTTCCAAACCGTGTGCAAACCGTGCGGCACCCCACTGGAAACGCAGGGTACCCCGCACAGGCTAACCACATGGTTTGGGTAACAATGCACAGGCCGTGCAGACTCCTCTGCCTCCCTCTTTTAGTTGGCATAGTTTGGGCCACACGACTTGGGAAACAATGCACCAACCATGTGCCTTCTGCTGCATCTTTTAAAAACCAACCTCCTTTGATTACGACACACTCGAAACACCTCGAGCCACTCGGGACACTTAACGAGCATTCACCCATGCCCAAAAACATTATAAAGAAGGTTTCAAAACTTCAGAATCTCATTCTGAAGCCCGATCATATATTCGACCGGTTCAGCAATTGAAAAAGTTCAATTTCCCCCACTTTTCAACCTGGTTCAAAACGTGGGTCATTACATCATTCCCACCTTAGAACTTCTCATCCCTAAGAATCCATCTTGAACAACACAGACCTCACTCGACCTACAAGGGTCATGAAACTTCTTATAATGATCGTGTTACATTCCCAAATGTTCTATGATCCACGATCATCCACTTAAGAACATGACATTTAAGTCATCAACACCCAAGACAACACTCGTTTTCCCACCGAACCCACACGAAAGCTCTTACCCGAGCCCATTCCACAAGAGAAATGATCAAATCGTTCTCTCGTCAAGAAAACAAAGAAAGGAACTTCCCACATTAAATTTTTCACATTAAACGGCCAAGACACAACCACAACTCCACCATCTTTTGAACTATTTTTCAAAAGCACGCTCTAAGCGTTCCAACGATGCACCTAGCATGCTTTTGAAATGATCAAATGGTTGATTTCCATATCGACCCTTAAAACCAATTCGAAAAGAGTCAATCCACTATGGATGACTATTAAAGAAGACGCCCGACTTAGGGGGCCGATGCTTTACAAGCTGAACAACGATGCCTTATCCTAAGGCATCTCGCACTTACCCCGAGAATGTTCACCGAAGCTCATACCTGACTCTCGGTGACGTCTCAATGATCAAACCATGAACAAAACAATGCATGCAACGTGAAACACTGAAAGGGAACAACCAAGCAAGCTCAACAGCTTTTTAAAACATCAGTGCGGTGTAAGACTGACGCTCTCTTAGCGCATCCAAGATGAAATCAAGATAGGGGACCAGCTTGTCACGTAGCAGAGTACACTAAGAAGATTGAAAAACGGATTCTAGTTATTTATACCCAAAAATGGAAAGGAGGTCAGCCGAACCACCCCTGGTAGACTCTAAAGAGGAATCTCAGCTTCACCCGCCGACACCTCATGATTCTCAATAGACCACGATGACTCTTCCCACATGAGGCATTCGTCGATCAACCTTAGCAACAAAACCCAAAATAATTAAAGTAAAACCCAACCATTTTACAAGATGGTCCTTCTTAGCGTGTTCCTTCTACCCGGAAGGACACACTTTACCCAACTGGCACGACGCTTCCCACCATCGAAGGGTCGGTGTCATTGAAAGGAGAAAGAAACGCTCCTCATAAGCAGGTTTGTTTATAATTAATAGAGCGGAAGTGTGTCGCTCCTCCGAGCCACGATCACCACGTCAAACTTACAAGGAATCCAAAGCAACAAGACCGGCGTGTCAACCACCCAAGTCTTCCAAAAATCATCATGAGAATTGGGAAAACTTGATTCTCAAACACTCGGGTCATTCTACCAAGGAGATGACCCGAGAACGTACACAACAACGTAAGAGATACAACCAAACGTCGTATTTCCCCATACAACCATTCACTTGGACAATGACATGTCATCTAATCCATTATTGCGCAAAAAGAAAGGGTCAAATGACCAACAGGGCTACCGACCATGCCCGAGGCATGTCAACCCAACTATTACAGAGCATTACCCGTTGCTCAATCCCTTAACAAGATCAAAATAATCCTGAACACCCATCCGAACAAGGGTTTCATTAGAACTGGAAGTCCTACATAGGACAATAGTACCCGAACAGTACCAAAATTCAGAAAGTTCACCGAACAATCCAAGAACATAATCTCTAAGGGTGATACCTACCTCAGGCTAGCCCCTCACGAAATGTAAGCATCGACCCAAGCACTTGGTCATGCCCAACAAAAGTCATCGGGCTCAAAGCCTAGCTTTTAACGTCATTTCTAAAAGAAAATAGCCTACGAAAAATGTGAAAGGTTTCGTTCCAAGGCACTCACAAGAAAGACATAACCTACCCACACACTGGGTCTCAACAGAGGACACCACTACAGGTTCCTTTTCCAAGACCTTTATATTTAATCATGTTTATTATTTTAATCACATTAAAATATTCAATTCAAAACATCAAGTAATCTTTCAAAACCAAAAATCAGTAGGCACTTGATCATTTTTTTAACAAACAGCTCAAATAAAAGAAGGAAAGTTTCAACAATCTTCCTTTTAATTGTTTAACATTCATTAGAAATATCATCTCGTTCCGGAAATATATCATAATAAATTCATTTCAAACAATTCCGGTGACCAACGAGGGTACCAACAAGCCAATTCACATCAAATCAAAACCAAACAACTTTTACACTAATAAGCATTTCGTAAGGCATGCTGCCATCCCATTCATTATGGGTTGTCAGTTCCCAACTCATGAAGCGCCCATACACCCCATGTGTTGAAAATTGGATCCCAATAGACAAAACAAAACACCTTTTAGAACTTAAAATGCTCAAAACAATCGTCCAGTCATAAGGGTGGCCACATACCAACCTGTAAAGTGCCCATACAGTTTACAATTTGGAATTTGGCTCTCTTTAATGAAAACCAATCTCATTTTACAATTGGACTTTAGCAGCCCATTTTCAAAAATCTAATTACATAGGTTACCCTTTCCCAGTCATAAGGCACCCGTACACCATACGACTGAAAATTGGCTCCCGTCGTAATTGCAATCATTTAATTTGGTCAAAGAAACCAATTCCATATTAACAGAATCTAGCATGTTATTGAAAGTAGTAACACAAGAACATGTTATACCATAAAAGCATGAAATAACTACCACGACACCTATCACAATAGCATGCATCAACTAATTCATTCTAGATGGCATGGAATAATGCATGCATGCGATCTCTAACAAGGTGCCTATATGATACATGAAATGGTATACCCTCATATCATCGGGTTGCAACTGAAATGGAACCCACAATTGCATCAATAGTATCAACAGAAACCATGTGTGTCACCCTATGGTAAAATCAAATCATTCGTAATAATAAAAATCCTTTTACACGGGTTAGAAAATCTCAAGCACAACTTATTACCAAATTCCATCTCCTTCATATCCCTGTCTATTATCGCCAATTAATAAAAAAACCAGAGGAAGAAACTCCTATGATACCACCTTTTAACATCCCGGCCCGACTTACCATCGAACCGGTGGCCGGACCGGTAGGTCACATGGCCTCAAGCACGTCTCCCCATACGGCAGAGGCTGCCGACTAGCAGCGAGGGTCATAGGAGGTGATAGTGGGGAGACTATACCCTCTTATCAGAGTTTCACAATGGTATCATTAGAGGTAAACACAATTAATAGCAGAAGTAGTGTAATGCAAGAACAAAAGCAGCGAAATACAATCAGTAATAATTTTATAAAAGGTGGCCAAAGCCAGTTGTCAAAATACAGGGATAATCCAGATATGGAAAGTAGTAAAAAATAAAACATGCTTTCAATACAATAAAAAAGAATAAAGAAAAGACAGGAAGGCTTGACGGGCGATCCCCTTGAGAATCCCGAGCTACAACTCGGTCCTTTGCTCCTAACTCTAGGAACAAGCAGCACAACATACAACCAAGGTCATGCAAGAAAGAAGGTCTACTCGGGTACCCTAGTGCAATGGCGGCCCGAGTAGGGTGTGAGATAATAATCCCAATAGGCCGGCACCACCGGTGTCTAACCAAATCCAAACAGTGTGTATTTAATTAAACAGTGAGAAAGTATAGTAGTATTAAATAAGCAGAACTACATAGAGTAACAACACTCGTCAAGGTTTCCCAAAGGAAACCTGACGGCTATACCAGCTTCAGCTTATTTCTGGGATATCAGTCTGATCATGCCACTACTGTTACATATGTAAGTATTTATAGTAGATGGCGTGTGGGTTAGCATGACTCCCACCCATCAGATAAAGATAGCAGGCATGAGGTTAGAATGCCTCTCGTCCCAAGACTACAATGGCAATGAGGTAAGAATGCCTCTCGTTCATAGAAGATATTGGCAAGGGGTAATAATGCCTCTCTTTAATCACATTCATATTATTGGAATGGGGTATAACTGCCTCCCATCCAAACACATAAATCATCACTAGAAGTCAAATGGAAAGGGTTAAGAATGCCTCCATTCCATCACATTCATATTATTGGCATGGGGTATAACAGCCTCCCATCCAAAAATGTAAATCATCACTATAAGTCATCTGAAAAGGGGTAAGAATGACTCCCTTCGAGACATGTAGTTATCACTAGGTGGCCTCAGAATGTGCTCACCTTTACTATAATTCATTATGTGGAATCATCATGTGCAGACTCACAGTACAAACAGGACTATAGTATACTACTTATGGAATTACCTCATAAGCATTCAACAAGTCATACCACATACACTTAAGAAACACATTCATGTTCATACAAAACCTCTTAAGGAAAACAAACTCATGTATAATTACAACATCATTTATCACATTCCTGACATTTGTATAAGGTACATGAGGCAACCGACTCGTGCACATTGTTGACTAACCCCCAATTAATTCCCCATAAACATAAGCCGTTCTTATTCTATTATTCTAAGGCATGGTCTTACCACCATAATACATTTCCTTTTCAGTTTAACCATTTCATCTGATTGGGTGGAATTATCATACTTTCATCATTTGGTAAAATTCAGGGGAAAACATGTCATAAATAATTATCACCCAAGCATCACAAGGATCATGCAGGAAAGCATAAGAATCTACTTCCTACTTTTATCTTGAAGACAACTCACCTCTGATTAAAGGGTTTTATTATTAAATCGTGAGTTTAGAGATCAATTAACTATTTTAATCTTGTCCCTCCAATTTACACTATTTTTCATGGAAGCATTTAATCGACTAAACTGGCATAATTAAAGTACCAAAACGAAGCAGTATTAAACTCTTTAAATGCTTCACTTAAATTAAAGGTATAGGAGAGGGACCCTACCTCAAGGTGGATCCATCTGTCCACTCCGGCTCTTGGCACTTTCTTACTAAAGCTGCCACTTAATCTCTGTCAATGAAAAACCAACTCGAACCCGCCAACCCACTAAGTAAAATGCACAACGAACCTTAAACCAAATAAAGATAACAAATTGGGAGATGCATAAATAATAACGGGTAAAAAACTTACCTCAGAATCAAACCGGCGGGTCGAAATCACGACAAACTGCTACGCCTTCGGCGGAAGACCTCAAATATCACCCAAAAGGTGTCCTAGCAGACCCTTTGCGTCAACATATAACAAGATAAACAAGGAAGAACGTGAAATAAAAAACCAATCCCCAGCCTAGGGTTCCGCCGAACTAGAATAGGGAAATGGGGAGGCCGAAAATCAGCCAAGGATGTAGAGGGAAGGAGGGGAGTGACCTACTGTGACGATCCGGAGAACAAACCTCAAGAAATCGGAGAAGAAACCGAAGGAAGAGTGGAAGGACGTGGGGAGCTCCATGCGTCGTGGCTCCAAGGAGGGAGGGCCCATGCGGTTTCTGGTTGAGAGGAGTGAGGGAGAGTTTATTAGATTAGGGTTTATTTTAATTTATTTTAATTTCATTTAAAATCTCCCAAAACCCAAATAGGAGGGCCGCACAAGGTTTAACCGGCACGGTTTTCCAAACAATTCGCAAACTGTGTGGCACCCCATCGGACACCTTGGACACCCCGCATGGGCTGGATGCACGGTTTGGGTAACTATGCGCAGCGCGTGTAGACTCCTCTGCCTCCCTCTTTTAAGATGCACGGTTTGGGCCGCACAGCTTGGGAAACCATGCGCCAGCCATGTGCCTTCTGCTACTTCTTTTAAAAACCAGCCACCATTGATTACGTCGCACTTGAAACACCTCGAACCACTCGAGACACTTAACGGGAATTCTCCCATGTCCAAAATCATTAAAAAGTATGGTTCAAACCATCAGAATCTCATTCCAAAGCATGATCATCCATTCGACTGGTTCAGGAATTGAAAAAGTTCAATTTCCCCCACTTTTCAACCAGGTTCAAAACGCGGGTCATTACATATAATTTTCTCTTCTCATATCACAAGTGATAAGAGTGATATGTAAATCATCAAGATATATTGTTTCAGGATCTCTATGTTCCAATGATGAATCTTTTGCATCGAATTTTTTAGGTAGGTCTCTCAAGATCAACAAATTTAGAGTCTTTCATCTTTAAACCAAGTCATATTATATTACTCACAATTTCATTCACCCTAATAAAGAATTCTCCAACAGATTCATGCTCTCTTATCTTAAAATATTTATACATAAACCACCATATTTGTAACTTCGCCTTATTCACTTTTGTGTTGCCTTCGTATATGTTTCTCAACATACCCCATGTACCTTTATTTTTGGAAACACCTTTCACTCTTAATAATTCACTTTCATAATGTGACTATAGTATAAAATTCTTGTCCCTTCCCTCATTCTCATGAAACTTCTTCTCAATAGGTGTAAGTAGAGCACTATCATCAATGGGAGGAAACCCTATTATTGCAGCTTCAAGAACATCATAACTAATAGACATAAGATATGGAATCATCTTATCTTTCCAGATATGATATTTCATTCCATAAAATACCAAAATACTTTTACTGTTAACATAGTTCATGTTCTCCATCAACAATGAATAACGAAGGTAACCTTCCATTGATACTAATTCAAATTGCCTGGTTGGAGTAATGTATCACTTGGAGGGAGAGGGGGTGAATCGGTGATACTCTTTTTCTCGTATGTTTCTTTTCAATTGATACAACCTTCACCTCCTATTAGATATTTTAGTTCCCTACTGAAAACAAACGCAACACACATCCGAAAAAACATAAATATTTACAAGGTTCACTATTCAATAAGAATAGATACGTCCTCCATATGGTTTGGAAATGATCTAATACCATAAAATCTAATATGAAAACAATCCTTAGATTACAACAAGTACGATATACCCTTACACTTGTGTAGCACTATGAAACAATCCCTCCAGTGTGTGTGAACCCTCTTAGCACAATAGTGAAATACAATTTGTTTTGTAACAACTCATATTACCTATGCTTATTTTCAATTCAACAAATATAATAAATTGTAATACACTAAATCAATTCCATACCCAGAGGAAAGGTAAGATACTCAAAGGACTTTGATAAAGAAATCTACCTGAATTCCAAGTCTGACATTCCTAGTCTAATTCTTTGAGTAAGATTTTTTCAATACAATTATTCAAGTACAATATTCCAAATAGAATGAAATACAAAGGAATATGAACCGCTTCAATTGAGAATTAAATTGGTACCACTTGACCAGCCGAACCGAATCGGCATGAATGCACTAGCCAAACAGAATATGGAACCACTTCACAAGCCGACTACAATCGGCACCACTTCAAAATTTGAGACTGATAAAGAAGCTCAGTATGATCCTTCATCATCCTGAGAATCCCAATACGGAAAAAACCATTCAAAAAATCCAAAATTGATTAAATTAGCTTAGTATCAAACTCACATGAATACAATCCCCATCAAAATGTATTCAATACAAAACAAAAATGGTATCACTTTATCTCACTAAAAAATTAGAGATTCTCTATCTTATTTTTTCATACAAGTACAACGTAATTCACGGCTTTCACAGGTGACCAAAAAAATGTTTAGGTGGGAATCCAAAAACACATTCCCGCTCACTTAAATTCACAGAAATATGAATTTCTCCTGAAATCATAGAGAAATTAGGACTTCTTAAACACTTCTTGATTCTTCTCGAATCTTTTAAATTCTTCATCTATTCTTTTACAGACTCATATTTCAATTTTTAATACAATTACAATTGATGAGAAATACTTGGGGTCTGAAACTGATTATCTCACATAGATTTTTTCAATGCAATTCTTGAAACAATACCATATGAATCTGTTTGAATAAATGCACTTCTCCACTTGAGATACAATCACTCTTTTAGAATAATTGACCCCCCTTTGACAATTCATTCATCAGTATCCTTATATTTTTCTCTCTTTACCCACATTATAAAACACACTTTATTCACCAACATGTGCTCATATCATGACTACCATCATGACTTTGAATTCATTGAGGATCATCTTTAGCATTGTCTAATTTCAATTGGAAATTATTGTAGTTTTTCATTCATTACTGCTTCATTATTTTATTCTCAATATAAGACTGCTATTTTTTGAATATAAAGGTCAAGATATGATCATGTTGGATTGATCATTTTTGTTATGTTCATTCTAGTTACGATCATTCTAGATACAATCACTAATCATTTCTGCATACGATTTATGGATATGATCGCTGATCATTTATGGATACGATTACTAGATAAGATCTCTGATCAATTCTGGTTATGATTGTCAGATATGATCAATGATCATTTCTAGTTACTATTTTTGGATTCAATCGAATACAATCGGAAGATAATGAACTACCTGAATTTAATACAACAGAATCTGATAAGGATGATCTTCCCAGATACGATACAAAACTTTCTGAATATGATTCATTCTCAATCATAACAATCTCATTCCTCTTCTTCTACTCGAATATGATTATTTAGAAAAACAATCAGTGTAAAATCTTCTATCAACATCACCTATTCCATCAGCACCACCTCGATCGTAACTACATTCCAACAGCATCACCAATCCCATTGACACCATCCTTTTTAATCGCATTAGCTATTCAATTAGAACCAATTTTCATGTCCACTCGGTATACAATTTTTTTCAGAAAAAATCGATAGAATCTAAATACGATTATTTTTTTATTGTTTTGAAAATAAATAGGCACTACTACATTCATTTCAGATTGTTTTCAAAGACAAAATAAATACGATTCTTTTTTGATTGGGAGCATCTCTTTCACACCCCTTTCTTTATTCCAGAATTTAAAAATTGTTCTCACTTCAACTAATGATTTAGAAGAAATAAAAACCAGAAAAGTGTCGTCCCAAACAACATGGGTCTAATTCTATTCCAAAAAACCCAAAATAAATTATTTCATGAAAACAAAGTGATGTGATTTTTTTTCTTCAAAACATACCTTGACAACAAAAGACAACACTTGAAACCTTCATCACTATGATCATCAGCTTGGTCACAAAATAATTATTTGAAAAATATGTCCAATGTTTCCTATATTAATTTTTGATTCATACGAGTTATTTTTCAATGAAATATTTTTATTTCAAATGGAACGGTTAAGATATATTTTTTTAATGTAATGTTATTCCATTTGTAGTAAAAATGTATGTTTTTTGGAAAAAAAATCAAGAGTTATCATTTTTTCTTTTGTAATAATCATGTTAAATATTTCTCCATTATATATTCATGAATTGTTCTATATTAAAATATTTGGAAAATGTTTTTTTGTTCTTTAGAATCACATATATTGGTGTTCTAGAAGGCTATTAATGTTTTTGAATATGAAAACAAAAAAAAAATTATGTTAGGGTTTTGTGGTTTAAATTTGGTTTTGTAATATATAACATATTAGGTTTAATTAAATATAATATATATTTCAATTTATAATGGTTAAGAGTTAGTTTTTAATATTATAATTTTATATCAAATATAGATTCAATATTTTATAAGGATGTTGGTTGAAATTAAATTTTAAATTAGATAGCTTATATATTTTTAATTTCATGAATAAGGTGAGATGTAATAAATAATTTATAGTGGAAATTGAAAATATTAGACATATATATAGATTATTATAGTGATAAATAAGTTAATTAAAATTTCTAATTGCCAATGTACACATTTAAAATGATTTTAGTTGAAGTGTTTTAAGACTCATAAAAAAAGGATATCATATGTTCTTAAGATGTGATTTATCATAAAATTTATTGAATGAAAAATACACATTCCAATAGTGGAATAAATTCTTATGAAAACGATGATTGATTTTTTATATCTCTACTATATATCATCATTTTTTTATTTCATAATGAATAAATATAGAGTAAGTTAATATTATAGAGATTAAATTTTATTTAAAATATTTATTCCCTAAAGTTTTCCATTATTTATTGTATTAATTATTGGTGATTATAGAAAAATGTGAGACATAGTTTTTATTCAGTAAAACCATGTTTGTAATTTAATAAATATTTGGGGAAAATTATAAAATTATTTAGGTATTTGGAAAATTATTTCCTTCAAATTAAATGATATTATTTTTTAGAGTAGGTAAATTGAAAATGTATATCCTGAATACATTATCATATGAAGTAATATAGTGTCTTAAATTATGAATTTTTATATTTTTATAAAAAAAGATTAATTTTACCCATATTAGATAAGAATATGGACCTCTGCACAAATCTATCCATTTAATTTCCTTAAATTACTCACACCAAACCAAATAATAAAATTATGATTCCATCCAAAATTCTATTATCATTATAAAATTCCTTCAAATACCAAAAAATAATACTATCCTTATTTCCATACACACTTCGATTTTATCTCATACCAACACTCCCCTTTGAATCAACAATTTCTTGTAAATTTTTTTTCATTTTATAGATAAACAAACATATATAAATACAAATAAAATTATCCCACATCCATACTATATTATGAAATTATACATATAGACACTGCTTAATTAAATATTAAATTATTTTATAAGATATGAAAAACATAAAAACAAACATATTTATACTTTCATGACACATTTAGTTTATATATGTTAGTTAACAACATTTAAATACAATTTTATTAAATAATATTATCAATAAATTCCTATAGTATTGGATAATTTAATTAATTACTTATTTAGAAAAAGGACACTTAAGCCACACGCTTTTTATATTTTACATTAAAGGAAACATTTAATACAAAATTGAAGATATAAATAAAAGAAAAATTGATCATATTATTTGTGATTTTTTATGATACTCTATTTTTTAACTAAACAATAATGAACACAATTTTCGATTAATGCATATCTTACTTTTAAATTATCTAAATAATTTTTTGGGTTATATTTATTTCATTGATAAGGTGATGATACTACACATTGGGATTAAAAAGAGTTATATGTCCCACAAATAAGACAAGAATACAAAAACCTTGAGGTAATAAATAATTATTTTTTATTGAACATAAGTATAATGGATTATCTTACACCATATTCTGTAGTAACTAAAATTATATTTTATCCTTATTTAATGATATTCATTTTATAATAATTATTTAACAGAACCAGAAATAGTTATTATAAAATTATATATATTTCATTCTACAGAAATTAAAATTAAAATTGATTCTACAGAAATATTGAAATATCATCACAAAGTATTTTTTATTATTATCATTGTACATTATTAGAATCTTATTTATTTTTACTACATTTTATATTTACATTATTAAATTAATTTATTTTAATAAATTTATTATTTATGAATATAAACAGAAATATTAATATAATTATAATCCCCAAAGAATGGATTTATTTCTATAATCTTATATTAAACTTTTATATGAATTTTTTATCATATAAAAACCTATAATAACATACTCCCAAAACATTAATATCATTGTAATTATATATGTATGTGTATATATTTTATGTTTTAATTTTTTATAAAATACATTATACGTTAATTATATCACATGTTTTACATGAGTTATAATGTCCTACTATTTTTTACAACATATTGAAGATAATATATTTCCAATGTCACATTGTGTTCCTTTATTATTACGATAAAAGAAATGTTTTTTAACTGTTTAATAACTATGCTTTATTAATCCATGACTCAATATATATATTATAAATATAAATAGTGTTTTTCGATTGAATTTTCAAAATAAAAAACATTTATAATATTTTATGTCTTCCTAATCTCTAAAAACTCTTATAAGGTATACTAAAAAATTATATAGGGTAAGTGGCTCAATATGTAAAGTATTATATCTAATTATATAACTATTATTCTAATATATAATATTTTCCATTTATTTATTATTATTTAAATAAGTATAATATTTTATTTTATTAAAAAATTATATCACCCTTATTATTAATATATTTCTACTGGAATAATTTATGGATAGTTTCTCAAGGATGAAATTTTTTATGTTTGTAGACATGAAACACTTGTAGTTTAAAGAAAATTATTGATAATTGAATATATATTTTTAAAGTAAATTATTTAAGGGTTTAATAAATATTTTATGATTTTATTTATTCTATGAATATGTGTATACATGCTATGAGAGTGACTCATGACGTTTCAATGATTATATGTGTTGATGGATAGTTTTAGGCAGCAGGTTATATGGAGAAACATTTTCAAGATCATTAATTGAATTTTAAAAGAAATAAATTTTATAAATATTGAAATAGAGATTATGAGTAATTAGTGACACAATTTATTTATTTTAGGACCATATTAAAATAATTCAATTTTTTTTTATTTTATTCGAGAGACCTCACTCCCCAACTCAATCAAATTTATATCCAAAACATATGGACCTATATTTGGAGTGATTTTTTGGTTATAATTTTAGTTCCAATTCCATATATTATAATCTAAATATCATCATTTGGTACTACAATATTGGATTAAAGGTAAAACTTTCCATCTACACTAATTTCTACTTATTTGTCATAAAACCTACTCTTTGTGGTCTAATTCAAGATAATTGTTAATTGGGGTTTCAACGTAGAATGGAAAAGTCAACCATGATGTTATATATTTTTCCTAGTATTTTTTGAAGAAAAAAAATCTTTTTATAAAATCTTTTACTGATTAAATTTAATTGCATTGATAGCTTATAAAGCATGAATCATCGTGTTTAATGAAAAAACTATTTCCACTCGACATAATTAATTTAAAATCAAATTTTAACATAGGGAGAATATTTATTTAACAAAAGATAATTATTTTTTTAAATTAGAATATCAAAATTAACATGTTATGAAATTTTTATATTTTTATAAAAAGATTAATTTTTTAATTAATAATTAAAACCAAAAATTTTAATTACTATGAAAAGGGTAAAAATTGGTTTAATAGGGTAATCAAATAGAGAATATTATGGTTCAAATTACCTAAATAGTTTTTCATCACCCACTTCTGGTACATATTTAAATACTACCATATGCTCAATTTTATGAGTTTTGGGCCAATGGTTTTTGAATGTTACCCATATAATAAGTTACATAATGAAAAATATGAAAAAGATCCTTTTATTATTTTAATATCTATAATGATTTGGAATGGGGAAAAATAACATAGGTTTAGTTATAGATATAGTTTTATAAGATAAATTGTATATTCTTGTACAAATTTTTTATCTTGAATTTTAAGAGCTCAAATAATAACTTAAGATTATAAAGAAATGTCAATGAAGTAGTTATATGGTTATCAATAAAATAAAATAATAATACCAAACAAATTAAAAGTGATGTAAATTGAATGAATTATTGGGTTATATTATTTTGTTATAGTAAAATATAACATTTCATATTTGTGAAGAAAATATTATCTAATTTCATCATTTTATTGATATTTTTAAATTCAATTAAAGATAATAGTGTCATAATTAGGAATAATGTTATATTAGGACAAATAATATTATTAATATGAAATAAAATTAGTAAAAACCCAATATTATTCAATGTAATTTATAAAATATAATAAATATAATCTATGTTACATTCATGGAATACGTATTCTTTTATAATAAAAATATTGACACCTAAATAGAAAAATATTGTTAGCTTGTTTAATGTTAAAGTGTTGTTTTTGAATGTTACCAATGCTTGTGTTAAATTTAGATTATAATATATATTGGATATATATTTTTGAAAATTATAAATTATATATATATTAATGGGTTAGACATTATCTTAGAATGATCACATTAATTTAGTCTTAAATGAAAAATTACTTTTTTTAGAATGATAATTACGAAAGTGAAACAGCAAAATGGTTAAATTAGGGAAACAAACATGTTAATGAAAAATATGTTTAAAATATGTTTTTCAATGTGTGTTTGAGGTTTTTATCAACTATATAATCCCAAAACCCCCAAAATTATCTATCTTGGATCCATTTTTGGCAATATTGACCCCCCCCCCCCAATAATGAATAATTTTTGTCATTTAAAAAATTCTTCTACTCCCCAACTATAAAAGGGAACTCAATCAACCCACATATACACACCTTTAAAAATCTTTTATTTTATAAAATCTATAATAAATACATCCCAAATTTTTTTCCCTCATCCATGAAGACTTATTTTGGGTATAAATTAAACCCAGTAGGGCTTTAGTTAATCCCTAAAGAAGATACTAGGAAAAGAGTGAACGTTTTTAAACGAACGTCTAAATTTGAATTATTTCTCGACCTAATTTTTTAAAAAGCAATACAATATAATAACCATTGTATCATCCAAATAATATTGTGGTTTTATTGTCTTTTCATTATCTAAAACCATTACCACTTCTATAAAATGGATTATGAAATCATCGTTCATGCATGATGTGTACTACCGCCTCGTGAATCAATGTCATTCATTTTTTCATTTTTACCTCTAAAGGTCAAGTATGAAGTTGAATAATATTATATATATGATATTAGTAAGATAATTATACTTATATAGTTATTATATCATATATACTTTATTAATTTCCATTCCATAGGAGACATGATGGCATCACACAAGTGTACAGTGGACTACCGTCTTATGAACCAATATGATTTGTCATTATCTAACACTTAACATATATGGTGACAATGATAAGGATAATGATTACATATAATATACCTGAAATAGTTATGATATAAATTATACAATTATAGTTATGTAATTATTCAAAATATGCTTTTATTTATTACTATTTCACTTAGTTAATTATGATAACATAATTCCGGTATGTGTGGAAAATGAAAAAACCAAAGATGGAAAATAAAAGGTCATATTAATTATTGAGGAAAACCAAAGATGGAAATTGTTTAACTCGTCCTCTTTCATTATTTTATTATAGAGTTGGAAAACTGTGAATCCTTCATTTGGATTTAGGCATGTATCTGTAACCACTTCACCCACAACCAAGGAGTCTACTTGATATCTTGTTAGCATTAGGAAATCAATGAGGTAATAAATGTGGATCATAAAACATGGACACACTAAAATTATCATCATTGGAATTTCTTAAGAGTTATTTCTATAAAAATGTGACAAATTCCATAAAAACCTATGAAGAGGTCAATCAAGAGGCTTGGTAAGAAAAGACTTTTATTTTTTAGTATTTCAATATAACGAGAAAATAAATTTATGTGAAATAAAATAACTTTTGTTTATTATATGGTCCTGAAAAATGTTAGTTTACATAGAATTTCGATCAAATAATTAGGGGTAATAAATATTCATTTGATTATATGATGTGGATTCCAAAATAAAATTGGACATTGAAATATGATAAATGGAAGAGGTACAAACTCATGACCACAAACATTGTTGAGTGAATAAATGGCGTCTTTGATGGGATTTGAAATTTACCTATAAATTAACCATTCTAAGAGACATTTTATCATTATTTGAGTAACATTATTAATAGAAAAAACTATCCTTAGATGGTATTAAGTAGGTACTTTGTTGTGGATGAAACTACTAATGAGATAATTAAAGGTTTATTAAAGAAACTTATGTTTATCAAGTGTGCCTTTTTTATCAAGAAGATTGTTAATTTTAATTTCAAGAGTGTTTAGACCCCATCACATGCAGAAGTAGTTAAAAATGGGTGTATTACTAGAAGTGGGGTATTTTAAATGTGGAATATTCCAAACATTACATTTTCCATGTTTATATGTCATCATAAGAGATTCCTCTACGAACATATCACATGAAGAATATGTTTATCAAATGTATTGGTTGGACCCCATTTCTAACAATTATGCTACACCATATAATCATATTGTGTATTTTTGATATTTCCCAATCCCTAAAGACTAGCTAGTATTGATAGCTGAAATCAACAAGTTTTATTAATGAGGGAGACCAAAGTCCAGTATAATACAAAATGAGATGAACTGGCCTCAGGGAAAAGTTTGAGATGAATCATATGACATTACGAAATAAATAACCATATATGATGCCTTAACATTGCTGAATCAAGTTCAAAATGTCATCCAAAATGATGTATTGTCTCCAATGAGATATTATCATATTTTTTGTAAGATGGTATCAATAAAATATCATTAATTTTGTATAAATATATGACAATTAACCATAATTTTACTATAAAATATCAATAATCCGTTCATATTCACAATAAATGGTATATGGGAAGTACAAGTGAGAAGAAAACCACAAAACTTACCATCATGTGAAAAATCATATGTAAATTACAATGCTTGACATTTTCTAATACACAATTAGATAATGAAGAAAAAATGTATACATATATTAATATACAAAAACATATCATTCCAAAAAATATTTCATAGGGGAAAATATAACAGAAAACACATTACAAATATGTTTCAAGAAACTTAAAGACATGCTATTATATTTTGGAAAACAATCTTATAAAAAATACTTAATAAAAATTTCATGTCTCAATTTATACTATTCATATCATTTGGATGATTATACACTACAAAATATTTGACTTGTACCAATAAGTATTGGGTGATAGATTGTTTTTTAAATATGGGTAATTCCAATTGATATTATGTTTTATTGGTGTTATTTTTATGGACCAGTGTTTATTTTTACCAATAGATATATATATTAGTATAAACCATTATATACTAACAAATCCTTTACTAACCTTTAAATAGGGGGTTTTTATCATATTGTTACCATCAGTTATTATACCAATAGGTAAATCGATTATTATTAACTATTATTACCAATAAATCTACTTAATTTTGAAATATATGTTTCAATAGTTTATATATATATAATAGATATTTTACCTATTTGAGAATATATATTTATTAATTATTTAGTGTCATAATATATATTTTTGATACAAAATACCAATTTATATTTTGAATTATAATATGAATAATTTAATAATGTTTCACTAAATAAAAATATATCCTATAATAATTTAGAAAAATTATTTAAAAAAGATATCAATCCTAGACTTTAATTCTATTAAAAACATGACCATGAATTAGGTCTAATTTTCTAGAAATAAATGTTTTTATAATATATTTCATTATTTATTATGTTTAATAATTCCATAGAAGTTAAAATAACCCCATTCCCTAAATTACCTTTTCCATGAAAAGATTACCCCAATCCAATACCCTAACCCGTATTGAATCAACTGAAATTGAAATTTAGTTCTTGTTCACCATTCGTCTCCTCGAGTTCATAGAAATATTTTCAATGAAATTCAATTGATATCTCTTTGGAATTGGTTTACTAAACTATATATTCATCATCATCTATTCGTATTCATCACAATGATTCCATTTCATCCATATTTACATTTTTTGACCTCCCTTTTGTTATGGCCTCATCATCCCTTCTCTAATTATTTATGTATGTTTTTCTGAGTCCTTTTCCTACTCTCTTATTTCCTTATTTGAATAATTTTATGTAAAAATGAATATAAAAGGATCTTCCATAATAAGGTAATGAATTTTGGAATTTATTATGTAATATTATGTAATGGAAACCCTCTTGAACTTTTTTAATAAGAATGTAGACAATAATATGTTTGTAATATTTGTTATCTATGTGTTTCAAAATTGTTTTATTATCCTTAAATTATGACTGCATGTTTACATTATTGTGATTTTTCATCTTTGTAGTTGAATGATGTTTTTTGCATTAGAGATACATAATAATATAAATTATAAGGATACTTTTTCTCTTTTATTGGGTTCATATGTACAAATGATACTTGTTTATTTTCAATCCTTTCATTCAAATTCCAATTAACATAAGTCTATCTATAGGGGTACGTATCATATGATATGATATTATTTTTTGAATTGGTTAATAGTATATTGTGTATTGTTAAATAAAAATACTATGATTTATTTTTTTCAATTTTCCTTTCTTTCATCTATATTAAAATTTTATTGTAATTTTATTCAAAAAGAAATTGATTAGAAAATTGTGTCTTTGTGCATTTGAATACATGGATTGGTAGTATGATATTTGTAAATTACAAAAGATTGAATATTTGAGTATATTATTTCATATAATATATCTATTATAGAATAACTAAAAAATATATTTTACCCAATAAAAAACAAATGAATGATAATACATCTTTTAGTATAATTTACATATTTTCAAAAATAAGAATTTTTTGAGTTTTTATTATTTATATTTTCATTTGTACATAAATTGGTGTCACAGTACAAGATTATATTTTCATAGTTTCGATTGAACCTACCTTCATCCCAAACTCATTGAATTATAATATTTATATCTCGAAAATATTTTATTTTTAATATTTTTTGTATGATTTATATGATTGCAGATACATAATTTTACAGAAATTGACCATCAAAACATATTTGAAATTTCATACCACTACAAATTTATTTTTAATTCATAAACACAGAATATTTATTTAAAAATTTAAATATATTGTATTTAGTATCAAAAAATTTTCCTCCTATAATTAATTTCCAAATTTATTAATTTTATCATTTTTAAAGAATATCATTGTCGTTGGAGATATTAATTTTTCTAAATTTTCAGATAGAATTTTCTTTAGATCCACATTTTAGATTATTGATTATTATTCTAAAACATAACCAATTTAGTTGGATATTTTATTAGATTTAGAATATATTGTAAAAAATGTATCCTATATAGTTTTAAGTACTAATACATTATAAGTTTTTAATAGTATACACTTATTATATGGGTTCCTCACCAAAACAAATTTTTTCTATCTGTGTGTGTATCAATTATTGTAATTTCAATTATTTATAATTTTTTATGTTTTAAAGTTTTTGTACTATTTTTTTATAAAGTATTATCATATTTCACTCTTTTATGAATGTTTTTATGAATTTATAGTCCTGAAATACTAAATTTTATTTTTCTGTTGTAATTTTATGTCCAATGTGTCTAATACAAGATAAGTATTTTATGGTAGAAAAATTAGGTATCACTACTTGTTTCCATGAGTTTGGAAAATTGAAATGATTGGCATATATAATCCATTTATGGTTACCCTGATACATTAACATGGTATGACTATATTACATGCCTAGAATATTAAATATATTATTTTTAGTGCTTTTGAAGATAAATTAATAAAAAAAAATTATGTCTACTTTTCAATAAAAATTATTTTACTGTTAATAATCATAGGACTAAAATGTTTAATGTCGATGATGTTCACTGCATATCAAAGTAGGTACCTAATTTTCAACAAAACATCAGTTTTATTTTTTATGCACCATCATTAATATTTTGAAAAATAATAACATGTCGATTTTTTTCATTCCATTTGTAGAAAATGTCATCATAACGTGATTTATCAACACATCATGCAGTAAAATATGTAATTCAGTGCTAAATTTAACATGAAATGCATTCAATAATCCTATATTGAGCAGTCTAGAGGACAAAAAAATTATATAAATGTACTATGGTTTAACAAATGAATGTGTAAAAAAATCATTCTTTTATTTTGTAAATCATTCATATATATGATTATTTAATTATATGCATCCATAATTTAGGTTTTATATAGGCTTTATTATTTAATTTTTTTTCAAATTCCATGACATACCCATTTTCCTAAATATAACTTTTTATTCATTTAATAAAATAATATTAAATATTTATATTATGAAAAGAAAAATAATTATAAGAAGAAAATAAAAAAACATGTTATTATAAGTGAAAAGAATATATACATTTTATGTTTTCAAATGAACCAATGTTTTAACAACCTTACAGCCAATTGTGACTAATGATATCAAATAATATTAACATATATTTTATATTATATATTTTTAATAGAATTATTGACACCTTATTAAATGATTTTTAACAATAAATACCTGAAAAATATGATTAATAGTGTGTTCTTATGTCCTAGGTATGGTAGTTTTGCAAGATTTTTTTCCTTGAACCATTTAAAATAATTATTAAATAATTATTTATTTTCTAAGGGAAATATGTTTTATAAATGTGTTAGTGTTATTATAATATAGTTCATATAAATATATATATTTATTGGAAGTCCCAATGTAATATAAGATTCTCTTAAAATGTTGAAAATTCTAAATGTTCTAACTATACCTTATATAAGGTTTGGAATGTTCTAAAATGATAGTTGTATCTTATACAACATCTCACTATTATGTGCTAAATTGACCATATCATATCCTTTTTCTCCTATATTATTTCCAACATGTGAAACTATTTCAACATTACTTCTCAATGGTTTAATGACATGAATAGTAAAGATTTATATGAAACAACATTTAAAATATTATGTTCATTTGTTTAAAAAATATATATTGGGTGTAATAACAATATATTTTCTAATATGATGTTTTATAAAAAATAATAAATAGTAAAAATAATTATTTCTTATTTAATAAATATTTTTATAACCTATGAATGTTTTTTCGAGGTCTTAGAGTTCTAATTCAGATATTTTTGGGACTTATTTGAATCTGTAAATCAATTTTATATATTATTGGAAAAAAATTTAAATTTTCATTCCAATACTTTTCATATTTATTATGTTTCTCATACTTGTTCTATAATTTCAATTACAAATCCTTTTATTTTATTATAAATTTTATAATGAATTTTTTATTTATTTTTCTAGTACTACATTACCAATGATTTCCTTAGTGTTATGGGAAGGAGTTACTCCATATTAATTAGAATACATGTTTCTTTAGTCAAGATCTCTCATGGTGTTGAACATTATATAGAGGGTGCTAACATCAGGGGTCTACAAATGCTTTCAATAGTTCTAGGATTAAAAATAAAATATAAACTAGTTTCGTCTATTATTCCAATCTATCTATATTTACAATTGTTTAGTTTGACTATGGTTAGGATCTGTGCAAGATTCCCTTCTATACCTATGTATAAAAATACTTTTTGGGTTAAATAACCCCTCACTAAAATTTTGAATAATCATATACTCAATTTACAGAAGAAAAAAAATGAACTCAAAGATCATCAAACGTTGATCAATATTGGTTTCTGATAATGATAAGAAAATTTGTTTATTACAGTATCGACATGTTCCCAGTTTTTTGTATAATATTAGAGAATATTATGAACATGTCGAGGCATACACTATCATATCAAATCTGTTGAACTAAATGTTGTGGAATATATGGTAGGTTCCATGATAAAAAATAAACAATGGAGGATCTCAGGTAAATTTAGAGGATGTACAAACTACTTGATTATGTTTAATGCATTTTTTGTTTTCTCTATAAATTTTATGAAGTATTATGATGATAAATCTAAAAAAATGATGGTTATGTTGATATGTTTTAATTATAGGATTTACTCGAGTACAAACTCTGTAAAATTGTGAAATTAAAAACAATATATGACACTTATCATTTATGGTAATTATTTTTTAGGTTAAAGTCATCTTCTATATGGATTGGTGTTTTTTTATATACCTATCAAATATATACTTGGAAAATTTTTTGTAGTGAAATTGAGCTATTGTTTATTCTTATGTTATAATTAAAAAAACATATTTAAAATGATTCTGTTAGTATAATATAGTAGGATGGGGAAGAGGGTTGGATTATCAATAAAATTGTTTTAAAATTAAATTATTCATATTGATCACTGAGGTATTTGAATTTAATATGAGATTTAAAAGGTCAATTATTAATATGAATTTATAGAGAAAGTATTTAATGAAATTACCTTCATTATTTTGTTTCATAACATTTTACTTCGGTAAATAATTTTTTCCCAAAATCTATTAGGTTGTATGTGAACTAATATTTAGGTTCATCTATTTTGATGAATTATTATATTCTTTTTCCTTCCATTTTCAGCACCAATCATGAATGAGGGTATATTTTTTTATATTTTTATTTTAGTTTGAAATGGGTTGTTAGTACATAGATCTTTTAGATGGCTTTTTTATTGTATTTTTGATTGATTAATGTGAAGTTAATGACTATTTTATTGATGCGGGTATATAGCATTGCTTCAAGACATGTAAGTGTTTGGTTACTTCTTAGGGGTGTCCTTATGCAACTGCTCGGTACCCTAGTTTTAGTTTGTTGTATCTCTATGGTACACGTGAGGTTTTTATCTAGTATGTATAATAATTATGAATCAAATATGAGGTTGAATCAGAGTTTCCCCTTTCTTATTAGAATATTATCTTTACAGTGAGTGGATTTCGACCATCTATTCTCATTTCATGGGTTAGTTTTTCTTTCAGTTCGTGTTCCACTTCTCTCATATCCTGATGCAGTGATCTACATGGACAGATTTATTTTTTTTCACATTTTATGTTCCTATTATATTATCTTGTGGGTGGTGGTTTTATTTTAGCGGTTTCTACCCATTTTGGGTGTTGATCTAAACTAATTCACTAGCAGCCCCAAAATATTCCTCTAGTGTAGTTTCTTTTTATTTATGTTTTTTAGGTTTTTTATTTTGTTTTCCAATGTTTATGTTGGAGGATATGTGAAGTGGAGGGTTTCATATTTCATCTTCTTGGTTGAAGACAATTTCATCATGATGGGTATGGGATCTTCTCCAACATCATTCCTTATCATAAGGGTGGCCTTATGCTACATCAAGCTGACCAAGAATTTAATTAATTCATATTATGGGTTATTAATACTTGGGATGCTATCGAGAAATTGAATTTTTCCATTCAAGCATGTGCGGTGTTGGGTTACTTGTGATGACAGGGTTATTTATTTAGTCTATTGTTGGAGAATATGTGGTGAATGTGGGGTAGTCGATTTAGTTTTATTGGAATGATGATGTGGTAATGGAGATTTGTTTTTTATGGTTTATCTCTGTGATATTGGTTCATTTGATTTTGTAATCGTGCTATTGTTTTTTTTGTTTTTTTCATTTTGTTATCTTGAGCTTCATGAGGTGACTCGGGATTATTCTGTCCATCTGATTTCATGTTTTTAAATAATGTGTGAACATGTTTTTTCAAATAATCTTATAGTTTGATTGAGTTTAATAAAAGTTAATTATATAATTATAATATAATAAATGATTTATATATAATTAATTTAACATATAGTATAAATTTTTTTAAATATATATTATTTTTATTAAAATAAAAATGTTGTTTATAATGATTCCAATATATAATTATTTTTCTGTTAATCAGTTGGTAAATATTATGACCAACATTGTAATGTCATGGACCCTCTGGTCAATTGCTTTTCTAAAATCTAGTGTCTGAGGTGTTCCAGAGTTTATGGTGACTTATACCTAACACATTTCCAACTTTCCAGTTCTGTGAACAATGTTTCTAGTTCTGTGAGCAGTGAAACAGTAGCCTTATGTTAATAGTTCTCATGGAAACCTTATGTAAATTGTGCATTGGTATCCTTATATGAACAGTGCAATGGTAGCTTGATGTGAACAGTTCCAACGGTAGCCTTATGCGAAGAGTGCAATGGTAACCTTATGTGAGAAGTGAAATTGTAACCTTATTTGAATAGTGAAACAGAAACCTTATGTGAATAGTGCAATATTAGCCTTATGTGTATTGTGTTACCAGAATGGTGAGGTTCCAATGGTAGCCTTTATTTTTTTCAAATATTGAATTCATGTACAGTGTTTCTAGAATGGTGATGTCTAACAGTAGCCTCTATTTCCTTTTCAAATTTTTAGTATATGAACAATGTTTCCAAAAAGGGGATTTCCAACGGTAGCCTCTATTTTTTTCACAATTTTCAGTTCATGAAGATTGTTTCCAGAATAGTGAGGTCCAACGGTACCCTCTATTTTTTCAAATTTCATGTTCATGAACAGTGTTTCCATCTTCCTACAATTTCACCCCTTTGATGCATTCTTTGATGTAAAATGCATTTAAAGTCATTTTTAAGGACGCTAAGGCCGAATCAAACCAATTACTCCTATATTAATTTTCCCTAAGGCTTGAGATGCTTTTACTTGTTCGAACCACATGGTTTTAAGAGATATGATTTAAATGTAAAATATATCATATCTTAGACCATTTATCTATTAAATCTTCTAATGGGTTGAGATATCTTCCTCCATGGTTCTTCCTCTTTGATCTGGGGTGTGAGACACTCTAACCTTCCATTCCTTCCCATAGGATTTATGTGATCAAACATTCATCAATGGATTGGTTCTCCTGTTTTTTTTAAACCTAGCAGTATCGAACAGTCTTCGATATAAGGTATGATATATTTTCATTCTTTTGGGTGAATCTGCTTCAGTTTCTCCTTTCCCTTTTATGTAATGTTATCTGCATGTTCCTAATGGGATTTTCTTGGGTGTTCAACAGTGTGGTGGTGTCTCTAAAACCTTGGGTGGATACAGTTAGCACAGGGGGAGGAGAACATAGAAATGTGTGTCGCTTGTTCTCATATAAAGAACATCATGAACAATTTGATGTAGGGTAATCATTGCATTTCTTTTATTTTAAGTGAAACAGTATAGTTCACATGTTTTAACCCACTGGATCATAATAGAATTGACATAATAAATATTTAAAATGGATACATAAATTGATATCGATCATATGTTAATGCCTCTTGTTTTTCTTGATATTGTGATATCTATGATTTCTTGGTTATATCTTTTTGTTCTTCATGGAAATTGGTAAATAACGTAAATCTGGAATTAAATGATAATTCTTTGTCTCAAGATAATGAGGAATGTGAATTAATCTGATTGTTGTTGTAGTAGTTTTATGATAATCAAATTGAGGAAGTAAGAGGGGTTAATTAATTTGTGATAGATTTCTGTTTATGTTTCCCGTAGTTGGAACCTCTGAATAAAAAATTTGTTAATTCAAGATAGGTTAAAGAACTAGTGTTTGGATAAAAGATAATTCCATGTAGGGTTTTGAGTTACCCTTTTTCTTGTTTAAGGGTCAAGAGCATAATTGATATGATGTTTTTTTCATACTTCTTGTGTTGTGTTGTGAGCTTGGATGGATATTTTGATATATGGGGGAACATAGGCCTATTGGTTATTCCATCTGTGGATGCCTAGGGTGGAGAGATTCATCAGTTTATGCATATTGGCAACAGAAAGGACACCATGGATGAAGAAACAGATTGGATTTGAATGTTTGTATGCTTACTAATTATGGTTGGTTGTTTATCCTCATTATATTCTCCACTACTCAAGGAAGTTGGATTTCTTATCCTCCTTCCAAAATGGATGAATACAAGAGATGTATGCTACAGGAATTTCATGTTTCTCTTCTCATGGGAGGATGGATCTAGGTTCTTTCTATAGGTGGCAAAGACATGATGGGTAGTTCATCTACTCACTGAGTTGATCCCCTTGTGTTTAGTAGTGTAGAATTATTTTCTAGAATTCCTAGGAATATGGGAAAGTAATAATGTTGTTAATTAATGATTGAATAAATGATGATAACCCAAGGGTTTGATGCTTGTTGGGAAGCAATTATGAGGTTACAATTTAAAGGAACAATTATCTTTGGGTGTGATGCTAATGAAATATAATGAGTAAATTATTAATGGATAATTATTTTTTAAAGAATTAACTAACATACAGTGATAATGAAAAAAATGGAATGAGGTAGTGTACTAAAACTCTTTAAATGGTTGTGTACTTATAGGAAACCTAGTCATAGAATTAGAAGTCAGGATTCTGAGAGACGCCAACTATGGTTGAGTCTAAGACTATGTTATGCCCATAGTGTGGTTGTGAGATATAGTATATTATTTAAATTTTTTGTTTCTATATGCTACTCCACCCTATTGGTTAGGTAAACTGAAACCCTGAGGATTCTAAGCCCTATTGGGGGAGTTTTCCCCAACATTCTGGTGGGAGGTTGGATGGCTAACTACCCCTTTTGGCCCTGCTCTCTTCTCTTGGTTGTTATTTGTTCTGGTAGGCACAATGGTTTGTTTTACACATATATGTGTGTAGAGGGTTATAATGGATTTTGGTTATACACACATATATTCTGGATAGAGTTTCTTATGGAATACTATAGGTGTGACATGTATAGGCTATAATGGCTTGAGGATCCTTACACAGTGTTTGGGCTATAATTACTTGAGGTTTAATACTCGACATATTATACACATTATGTTAGTTGTGGTGGCTCCTAGAAACTACCATGTTAGATTACTTACGTGGATGTGGTGGTTTAGTTACATGGGGTACATGTTTTGGTGCTTCGCCCAGGTGTCTATGGGAAAGACTTTTTAGGGAGAGATGCTTAGGACATGCGATGTTGGGGAAAAACGGAAAACCAGTGGGGAAGTAGTAGTGATTTACCCTTTATAGTCTTTATTATATTATATACTCTTGTATGAGATTCATGGTGAGAGTACCCATGGTGAGGCTAGGAACTTAGTATACCTATATAGAGGATGAGTTAGTTTTAGTTTTTGTTCAATGTGATTTAGCATGCTTCAATTAATTTTGCACAAGTGGCTCTGGGGAGGATCCTACTGAGTATACTATTATACTCCCCCTATGTATATATACACTTTTTTTCAAGCCACATTGAGTGGGTTTGAAATCCATCCAGTTTCTTCTAGCTTGGGGTTGTAGGAGATCTCTCTTTCGCATGTGTTCTCTTAGAGGGTAATTCCATCCATTTGTGTGTTTCCTATACCATCGGTGCTAGTTGCCAACCTAGGGCCTTCTAGAGGTGGGAATCAAGGTTCATTATCTCCCTTCTCATATTGTCGGCCAGGGAGGGGTGCACCAAGTGGGGAGAGGGTCATGAAAAACATATATATTATCTATTAGTATTTTTATAATTTCAAAAGAACCATTTTATCTATCACAATAATCATTAGTGACAATGTTTATAACAAAAATGTATTTAAAAGGGTATGTATATTGATAAAATTATTTTCTAACCAAAAATAAACTTTTACCAACAGATATTCCCATGTTGGAGAAAGTTAAATATTTTTTAGTGATAAAAGTTTATTTAGATTTTATGATTTATTTCATTTTTTAAATTTATATGGAGGATACAATAATAATCACTGATCATGATATACATGTTTCTCACTCCATGATAGAGGGTCATCTCGTTCGATGGATCATGTAGAGTCATGAACACCATCATCATCGCATGCTTCCTCCAGCCACCATTATATCATGCCTATGTTATGTCACCTTCTACACCAGTGTAGTATATGATCTCACATTAATTGATAATCAACTACTTACTTCACTCATATAGAGGTGGAGACTAAAGACACACACGTTCTACATGACTTAGGGAGAGATGACTATCAACCTCAAGAATGTGCCAGACTTACTCCATCTTCCTATCTAGGGGCATATAGTTATTGGAATCACCTATGTAGACTTGCCTAAACATGTATAGAGATTTACAGTCATTAGAATTTTTTTGTATGATAATTCTATAGATGTTAGACTGATATCTACTAGGTGTCTTGATATTCACTTTTCATGTTTACTTGATGATGCTGCCGGGAAGACCGTCATGTATCAAGACCATTCCAATATCATAAAAATCATTGGAGGACCATTGTACACTGATCACTCATTTATGCATGTGAAAATGATGTATCTAGGTATACTTGTTGATTTTGACCGGGATGGGACATACAAATAGTGATTTCAATGATTGTATTACATTTAATGATCATTATGCATGACATGCCGCTTCGATCACATGGATCTAGAGGATGTGTCATCCTTATTTTGATGTTTTCATGGGATCACATCCCCTAAACATACCATATTTTAATTTGTTAGAAACTACCTACAGATGTTTTTCACGATGCGCCATTTAAGTGTTGATATAATCACTCATCTCTATTAGATTCTGATGCTAGTAAGAGTTATTGAATTTTATATATTTTAATTTATCTATTTTGATGTTTTATATTATAGGGAAATAAAAAAATAATGATTTATCTTCAAGCGTGTTCATATTGACTATGAAAAAATTCTTATAAATTAATTAACCCATTTTTATACGTTAACAATTTTATAATTATCAATGAAGTTTGAGTATCCAGGTTATAAGGAAGAGAGAATGAGATCTAATAAATAAAAATTATTCGTCAAGAACCCCAAATTTTCATGTAGATCAATGTATTGTGTCATTTTGAGTATATAAGTACCTCCATGGATGTTGTTATTTAACATACACCTAATTAGTTTGATAATAATATAAATTGTTTATTTTATTACTTTATCATTTTAATATTTTATCGGATGAGATACACTATGTTAAAATCCATGCCCATTGGTTTCAGTCATAGATCCCTATACATTGATAATATCATTATGATGTAAAACGGATATTCCTGATTTTCATGTCTTATGTTTCCATCCATTTAACTTTACTTTTCTTCTAGATGCAGTTCATGGGGAAGTGGGGACTACAACAAATAACATTTCCTTTTATGTTTTAGAACTATTCACAAGAACCTATACCAGTATTAGAATTTTTTGTCAAATAAGAAATATTATTTGAATAATATTAATCATATTGATTATATGAAATTAATTACCTTTTTTATAATAATTAAAAACTTATCATGTTAGTAAATTTATTAAGATTGCTGATTTTTTGGGCAGTGATGATTATTAATAAAAAATACATCCCTCCCGTTTTTTTAAAATAATAGTACCCCTCCAATTAAATGTCATAAAAACATATTAGATTTAGTATTAATGTGTAAATGATACTTTATCTTATCTTCATAGCATTATTTATGTAATAAATGTTTCTATATGTACAAAAATTTTGATTTTTTACTATCCAACCACATTAACTCGTGAATCCCTTATGAGTGGAGTCCCACCTCCTATGAATCCTATTGTTTGAACCACTCAACACTTTACCCAAAAAACATCACTCATATGGGTATAACTCCTTATTTAATGTCAATTATAGTCATATCAACCCAATAAACTTGTTATAATTTCCCAATATGATGAGGCTCCCCCAATTATGGATGAAAAGAACCAGAAACTATGGTTTTAATCTAACATAAGTGACATAGATTTATTGTGAAATTTTATTTACTTTTAAAGAAAAATATTTTTTATTTATTATCTTTGTGAATGATATTCAATATTATTTATCATTCTAGTTAATATGGGATCAAACTCATAGCATTATCCATGTATAAGATAAAAATAACAAATCATAGAAGTTCATTTAGTTTATTTATGGCTCATCATTAACAATTATATGTGTATTTATAAGAATAAATACATTCCCATATATTTAAACAGGCATGATGAAAAAAAAATGATCATGGGATATTTTGTATATGTTGATCCATTGAGCGGAAGATAGATGAATTGAGATTGTAGTTGGATTTCCTGAGTAATATATAGACTTGAATTGCAGAACCTATTCAAATCTAGTGTATTTTATTCTTTGGTTCCATAATGGTTCTCAAAATGAACTACATAATTGTAAATTTATTCAATATTTATCATTAATACTCACACATAGATGAGGTAAACATGAGATATAAAAACTACATTTTATCACTAAAATGTGGACTCAAATGCCCCAATACATAATAAATATAGGAGGAAATTAAAAATTAATGTAAAAATAAAATTTAAAAAATAATTATTATATATTGAAACATAATTGAATCAATTCATTTTAAAAAAACATTCAAACAAGGATTATCTAATCGTGGCTTTATATTAGTCTAAATACATCCGAATTATGATAGAAATATTAAATAATATTAAATTTTATTTTAATGAATTTTTTATGACATATTTTTGAATTAACTTTGTTAATAAACAATAAATATCTTTGGACCCAAAATAATTTGAAAATTTTACAAAAAATTAAAACCATTTTCTATACTTTTTATCAATTAGTATGGGTTAAATATTGAATAAAATGGGTATTGGATGTTTTTTGGGCTACTAGGGTAGGATGGAGGGCTAGTTTGGTTTGGATGACATAGCCAGTAGAGTATTCTTGCATGATATATAAAACATAGTGATAGATGTTTTAGATCGTGCTCATGAGGGTGTAACACATGTAAGAATTCTACCATACCAATTTTTTTAAAATTAAAATTAATTTTTTCAACTATAAAAGCCATGGTAAATGGGGGATGATCCCTTTATTACCCATGTAGTGATATTTAGAAACTATTTAGAGTGAAATAGTTAATTATATTATTTTTATAAAATAAATTATTATTTAATTATCACTCAAAACATTACACTCCACCTCCCAACATTTTTTTAAATATTACAATTAATTATAATTTAATTTAAATTAACCAAAAAATATACTGTTCATTTAACATACATTTAATGATCATTTAAACTTTTTTTAAAGGAATGTTATGGATTTTTAAACCATATTAAATCCATTTATTAAATTATAGAAAATTGTAGTAATATTTTTACTTAAATAGGTATATGGATGCTTTTATTCTAATGAAAGGAACATAAGACTGGATGAAGGTTTAATGAACAATTTTATCAAATAAAATCAATTATATAATCACCATTACATTAAATTTTTCTTAATAAGATAGATTTGAAAAATAAATTTAATGAAATTATAGTATATTTGAATAATAAAACCAAAATTTAATATAAATGTTATCTTGGTTGATTGTGGGATACCGACATGATCTACTCAATTCTGGATCAATATATATTGAATATTATAAGATTTTATCACTGTAGATAATCCAAACATGAACTATATCCCCTAAAATTCTATTCTCAAATTCTTGAGTGCTACTATAGATAATAAAACAGCTTCATTTTTCCCCTTCAATTCATTAAACAAAAAGTGATCAATTTAGGTGGCCAAATTTCTCTGAACAGGTACTTACTTTTGAATATCAACCTATAAACTATGATAAAACCTGGTAGAGAGTGAAAATTCATGAAAAATTCGATTTTCACTATTTATAACTTAAATTTATAAGATTATCTCTCTAAAATAACACTTAAAACTCAGTTTTGATGACCTCTTTAATCTCCTCAAAATTATCAGAAGGATATAAATGATTTTGCATATATGTAATGAATATTTCACCGCTCACATATTGCACTATTAAATTTTATGTGAAGAATTTTGAGTCATTAATAATACTTTTTCCTCATGTAAATGTTTAATGAACCAGGAATATCAATTTGTTTTGAAAATAAAGTCTTTTTTATCATATCAACATTTATATATGAATGTATTTTTAATGACATTTGAAATAAATTGGATTATAATTATTATAAAACCTAATAATATAATTTTTCTTTATTTTATTTCCAATAGTTAATTCATAGTCATCTAAAAACTATCACACTTGGCACCCACTTCGTCCTAAAATCCAATTTATACTTAATGATGGAACTTGTGTCTTTTATTTTTGAAAAAAAATTAATGGTGGTGCAAATTCATTGTTAAATATTTGTATCAGGATTCACATCATGATCCCTTAAAGATATAAGGATATGGTAAAACAATAATAACCATCTTTGAATTAACATTTTGTAAAAATGTCACCTAACCTATTGATATATTATAAACTAGGATGTATAAAATACACCATTGTGATCATGTTATTTACTTATATATTTAAAAATAATTGATGAATTTGAATTTATCTACCATAAGTATATATTTAATTAATTAAATACAATGTTAGTTTACTGGATAATGGTATCTTATTCTATTTAGATGAAACAAATCATGTCTTGTTCACTCAATAAATTCTATACCACAAATAATTCATACCACACATTCTTTTTTTATGAAAAATATATAGTATCCAAGATTCCATCATGGACTAAATAATGTGATCAAATGATAGACACTAATAGTTATCTAATATTGAGTGACTAATATGCATTCCTTTATATGGGAATATCAAATTACACCTGATATATGTGGTCTTCCTTTTGGTGGGTTCATCCTTATCATCTCCTCTACTAATGATAAATGAGTAAAGCTATCATTAGAAAACATCTATCTTTTTATAATCCTATAATACCTAATAATAATAAATAATATTTTGTCTGTCAATATGACGTATCTATACCATATAACATATGATTAATATTAATGGAATAATATCATTATTTTATTATTATATTAGGGAACTTCCACATCCATTTTATATAATAAAATTCAAATAAAATTACCATTCAAATAATGTATTAATATGTAATAAAATAATTATAGTAAAAGAATCATGAAAAACACTCTACATACATGATATAGTAACAAAATTTACTCTTTGAAGACAATCCAGGCTTTATGATACCATGGAAATTATTATTTTAAAATTAATCATTTTGGATTCATGTGGAAACATCAAATACAATATATAATTTCCAAAATTCAGATATGTATCATCATCTATTATATTTAAGAATGAAGTACATAATTATATAATAGTAGAGGTGGTATCTTGTTCATTCATCAACGCTAATTTCATCCACTTGGTGTTGGTGTGTGGAATGTAAAGGATCCAGACAAAGAGACTTCTAGATCATCCTCACATTCTCCATATCTCCTTGATATTCATTCATCAATATCTAGTTGGTATCATGGGGAATTGAATCTTTTTATGTTTTCCATTATGTATTGGGAAGATCTTTAATTTGTTTAGAAACATTGATTAAAGAAACATTGATATTTCAATTCATTTTCTATCTATATAGAATGTTACATATACTAATAAAATTTATGGGATTAAAATTCAACAAATCATCTTACACGTACTATTTTTGAGTTAACAACTATTTTTTATGTCTCTTTTTGGAGATTAAAAATTCCACGTTCCCCTTTAAAGTGATAAACAATTAAAATGAACCTATAATAGTAGTAACACCTCATATACCACGCTTTAAGTGACATAAATTTTTTATATCCATCTTTTGAAATCAATTTCATGAATCTTAGTAAAATGAGTACTATTTACTTAGATCATATGCTTCACATATTATTTAAAAACCTTGAACACATTTTCTTAATTGCAAAAATAATAATTTTTCATCTTCACTTTATTAATTAAAAAAATTGTGAATGAAATGAAAAATAATTTAAATGAAGCCCATTCTAAACATGAATAATATAATTAAATTAAATAACATATATTTTTTAGAATTATAGATTCTCTGACCCAAACACATAGTACCCACTTTATCATGGTATTCTATTAATCTGAATTAGATGATATTGGGGATAAAATTTACATGTAAAACTATTAGACAATATCTCAAGATTAGTCAGTCATAATCAGTTACCAAGATCTATATCTAGAAACACATCATGGCCCTTAGGGTGATATGGATATGTAATACATATAAGTACCTCCTTTAAATACACTTTGTGTAATATAGTCTCTTTGTCACAAGATATATCATAAAAAAGGATTCCTACGTTTTCTCATCAAAATTTTATGAATTATTAATTTATGAGTTAACTAGAAGCACTTTACATTTATATCCATGGACATTGATTTAGTGATTTTATTACAACCATGGAAAAGTAGTCTTGAGATATATTTTCCTTTCTAAAATAAATAATCCTATCTGGATCATTCAGTAAATTTCATACAACTAAAGACACACAAAAAGAAATGTACCTCTCCAAGAAATAAATTTCATGGTTTATTTGTCGTACATCAATGTAATTGATCAAATGTTACACACTAATAATTATTTCAAGTCAATACCCCAATACATGTGGTCATAAATATGAATAACCAATGTCACCAAAAACATGTGGAGTTCCTATTGGTGGTTCAGTCCCCATGATCACCTCTACTCCAGATCATGAGGTGCGTAATTCCTAATGTAATGTACCAATTCTTAGGATCCCCCATCCCATGATGGACATATGAATTAGATATGAAACATGATTCTTCAACTATGGTGATATGGTTAAGACTTATAGAACATACACTGCCTTTTTATAATCTTTTGATACTTTGTATATTATGAAATATCATAGGTCATTACCTTAGCTCCGATATTCCCACAAAATGTATATGTCACTTGATTTATCCTAGAATTTTTATTGAGGTTGATCTGTTGAAGCTACCTATTAAGTATTTTTTGGTCATTGTGGTTGAAAATGTTTAGTATAATCATTCAGTTGTTTTGTATAAATTGTGTGATATTTATCAAATTTGTAAGAAAATTGGTTATCAATTACAGTTATATAGTTATGGTAGTTCAACATAAATACATCCTAGATTTACTGTTAATCAAATAATTCTGGTCCTATGTGATTTTCTTGTTGTTCTAGATAGATACTATAATGTGAATTGTGTTCAAGCAATTGTAGGCTGTGAGTTGGTTTCATCTGACCGACCTCCAAACCAATCTGATGGCACAGTAATTTTGTATGAGGTAGGAAATGAGGTTTTAAATTAGACAAATTATTAGCCACTAAATTTGAAAATCTATGAAATTTATGAAAAATTGAAATGTGATCCGAGAGAGGGGAGTTCTCTGTAGGATGTAATAATTTAGGGTGTTTCATATACTTTAGATGATGGTGTTGAAGGGGTTGTTGTTATTAATGATGGTAAAGAAAAATATGTATGTACTTAGGAAACATAGGATGAAGTAGATACTAATCTGATCATTATGGTATCATAGAATAATTGTGTCGGATCGGGCATAGGGAGTCTTGCACATCTAATGTTTCTAAGGTGAATGAGTTTCTCCTATTTTTCACAATGCTAACAAAGACACCTAGTGTTTTGTTATAGAGGATAATAAAACATAGACTCAATTAATGGGGCATGGTTTCATTCAAATATAATTTTCTAGCTTTTTAGAACATGAATCAAATGTTGGAACATGCTATGATGAAATGAAAAATAAATTTTTGCAGGAGATCCAGAAACATTACATCCCCTTGGAAATCTTGTACAAGTGAAATAATGTATTTGATGACAAAAAGTGATAGACAAAACCCATATTATGCCTATGAGTAGATGGAAAAAGTCATTCAAGGATATTATAACACTTGGAAAAAAGAAGCTCAGTGACAATGATGGTTTCATCTCGTCCCCCCAAAGAATATTGTGGAAACACCACTCCAATATGAGAAACACTATGACTACTATAACCACCTCAAATGTGTCAAAATAGGTTATGATAATATTCTCAATATGTACCATAAATGACAGTCACTCTAAATGGGAAACTACAAATGAGTATAGTTATGAAAATGAACTATTATAACATGATACTTAATTTATTTTTTTCTAGTTGTGGGAAAAAAATTTCTACCTCATCCTTTTCATTGTTGGTTACTTTTTATTCTTTTTAATAATTTTTTTCATACATTCTTTGTATTTTTCAATATGGAAACCAGTAGGAATGGACAGATTATATTTCTTATTTTTTATTCTAGTGGACATATAAGATGATTTTATCCATAGGGATTGTATTATTAAATCACCTTAATAACTAGTGTCCCTTCCACTACAAGTAACACATAAATATTCCTAACTCTATATCAAGTACAAGTAGATAACATTGACTGATTCTCATAAAATCATCTTGTATATATATATATATATATGATATTCTTGTACTATAATAAATGATTTTTTCAATATTTTATCATGTATATGACTGTAATTCTATGATGTACCCGTCACAGAAGTTTACTAAGTTCTAATAAATATTATAATCTCCTCCCATATCTTTTACATGTATTATTGGTGTGATTTATGCATTTTGAAATATGTAAAAATTATTACAATAATTGTCCAAAATATTTTTCAATACCCCATGGATATATATATCTTTAATTGGCATAAGAATATTTTATATATATATATATGGCCCAATAAATCTTTTTACTCATGTATATATTGCTACTTCGTGTCAATATATGTGGAGTTACTTTAATTCTAGTATAAAATAACTATAACACTAAAAAATGTTTTATATATGGTATTAATGTATTGTACATGAAAAAACAGTGGTTACCCCCCCTGACATCATGAAAACACGTTATATACTTTCATTAATAATGAATATTCAATCACAATGATTCATACTCTAATACATAATAGTTTAAAACGACACTAATTACCTATTTTTATATGGTTTCAAAAACCCTTTCTTCTTTCATTGTATCTTGAAATTTTATCATGACATAAATTGTTAAATTATATGACCATTGAAAGTTTCTATTACATGTAGAATTCATATGGAATCTGAGTACAACCCATTAATCCACATAGGTAGCAAATTTTTATCAACCTTTAATAATTATTCTTGAATACGCAATAATGGGTTTGCATAAATGGGAGTAACAACCATAATTCAAACATGATGTTGGTCGATGGAATCCAGTTTTAAATTCATATGATAATTTTAAGAATATATTATTTCCATTTAATTTTTCCTTATAGTATAAAAATTAATTATTCATAAATAATAATATATCCCCAACCACCATGAATATAATACAAACCATTATGTTTTAATTATTTTACACAGTATGTGACTCTAGAATAAATCCCCTTCTATGAGATCTTGTAGAACTGATTCATAAGATAACTATTTATTCATCTTAGGCCTTTAAATTTTCTATGTCAATATATCTACCACTATCTCTAATAGAAATGTGAATTCTTTTTTTGAAATATACTTTATCACTTGACCATATAATTTATGTCTATGAGCTTTATGTAATATCTTATATAAAATTTTGGATATAAATGAAGCGATACATATATTTTTCTTGATAAATGTTCTTTTATTAACATGGGAATAATAAAATCTTTTAACATAATGTTATATAACATGAAATAAGGGATTCATTTCATACTATAACATATATGATATCCATTTTAAATATAGTGGGATTATGGTTGTTTCCTAGCACATAATTTTGTGACATATTTGTAGAAATGTTAATGGATTACATTAATAGACCTCTAAAACACATCTTTGATAATCCCCCTAGTTTCAAAATAACATTGACGTGTTTAATAAAATTCTAATTTATGAATATATCTAATCTACATTTTAATAAAAAATTAATTCATGTTTTAATAATCACTGATTTACCATTTAAAAACATCATAAGTATGATATGTAAAAAGAAGTGACATTTTGTGAATAAATACACTCAAAATATTCATGATTGATGAATGATTGATTAAGATAAACTTTGTCTCACTTTCCTAAATAAACTCAAAACTTCAATCAATGAATGTTACATACTTCACTTTCACATTCCAGAAATCATATAATAATATTATAATTCTTCATAAAAAACCACTAGATTATTTTTATAATAGTTAATATCTTCAATCTGAACTATATCAATATGTTTTTTTTCTATCCATTATTTCAAAAAAAAACATTGTCCAGAACCTTATAATTATGTCACTAATAGTAAATGTTTCAAGATTCATGGATTATAAAAACCATACAATACCCTCGACTACTAATTTTTTTAATAGATAAAAATTTATCTCTCCTCAAATAGGATTTATTGAGTATTACATTTTTATATTCATCATTTAATTCCATTGATTCAATCATTTTTGAGAAATTAGTAGATTATGAAACATCATAAAAATAATAATTCCATATTAAAATAATGTATGGTTTTTTACAATGGACACATGAGATAAATGTTCTGGTAATACTCACCAGAAAATTATAGTTAACATGGAATAATTATTTATTAAAAAATGTTGTTTTTTCCTATCTATGTTCATATTGGAATAACTATTCCTCAAAAATAGGATTAATCAACTATATTTTTTCACTGTTTCTAAACATACTTGGTTATTGGGTTTTGATAAAAATGAAATGACCTAGCCAATTATAAACAAATTTCCCCTTTTTTATTTATCTAAATGTGTCAACCTGAAATATAGATATATAAAACAGAAGAAATTATTTAGTTTAATTATATAATATTGGGATTATAATACTATTAATAATAATCACCATTAATAATATAACTGTTGAATAGTGATTCAATGATTAGTATAAATTTTGGGTTTTAACAAATCTAATTTACAAACAAAATGGAATTGATGTCCTCAACAAGTAGGATCGTACCCTTTGAAGACCATTTATTGATGCATTAAAGGGAGATATAATTTTTGGTGTTTTCCCATAACCATTCCCAATATGTGATCCAACAATTGTTTAATGAGTAAAACTGTTCATGGAAGATATTCATGGTCATCGAGATCATTTACCAAACCTTGGTCGTCAAATAGCTCCAGGAAACTCTCCCTATTGTGCACCTTATCCATAGGGAGTCTGTAGTTTTATTAAATGGATATGTATCAATACCCAAGAAAAATTTGTATGTGAATAATTTTGTTTATAACCATGATTTTTATTTTGACCCTACTATTATTTCCATATAAATAATTAATATTTTAATACAATAAAACAAAAAATGAATTTTATGGTATTGATAATATTCAATTAAAAAATTTATTTTTATTAATAAATTTATTTTTTAAATAAAAATTATTATAAAAATCTATTAAATATAAAAGATCAAATAATTTTGATGAAGTAAAATATTATTTTTTTTAACTGTTCAAAATCTCATATTGTAAAATAATACCTATAATTTTTTAATAATGTTGAATTAATTTTAAAATTGAGCTTTCAAATATTTAGAATATTATTTTGATAAAATGAATATTATTCATGAAATCATAACATCAAAATTATCTATCAGTTTTTTTTACAATTTTATGAGACAATTGAATTTTCAAGTATAAATTAATTACCATATTAATACAAATTAGATATTATTACATCATAATAACACAAATATGTTGTTAGAAATACTATAATTGGGATCGAATACAATTTATATCGTCTCCATTTAAAATATTTTATTTTATTTTTATTTTGTTTTATTTTATAATGTCATTATGAATACTCCAAAACTTATAATATATTTTATGTTTTTAAAATCCTTTCTTTAAGAGTGCCACTCACGTCGACAAAATAAGAGTAATAATTTTAATATGTTAGGGCCTTGGAATTTTAAAATACTTTAAAACACTCACATTTAAAAGAATCCATGGGAAAACCTCATGGGATGGTTTGTGGTTTTGGTTATATTATTATGTAGAGTCCAAAACCTATATAATTAATAATAGAACCAATTTTCCCAACTAAACCCACCCATTATCCCATTTAATTTCACTAAGAAATCATAGATCATGACCATAAAATTTATTCAATTCTATAGAGCTCTCCCAAAGTGACCTAAATCTCAAAAGAATAGCCTCTCAAGACTTTGGATTCACACACTCAATTAGGGGACCTTCTCCTCCTCCTTTCGAAATAATGCACCTTCATTTAAATTATGTCAATTAATTTTAATTTTTTATATTTTAATTCATCTAAAATTATTACCTTATTATAAAATTAATGTTATTTGAATTTGGTCTCATTTATCCTCCCTCATTGGGAAACATACCTAAACTACTACTATGATGTAATGTCATAGGTTGTTTCACTCTTCTCATTTCCATTCTAGAAATTAATTTGTTTATATCTCTTAAATTCCATTTAAATATATTAGAATATAATCATACTAATTCCCATTAATTCCCATTTATTTTATAAATAATCGGATCCATGTTGCCTAACATTAATCCTCCCATGATCCTTTATTTGTACCCATTACTGTGCCGAAATATAGTTCTTATTTTTTTCTCTATTAAAGTTTCTTCATTACCTTAAACCTTTTATTTCTAAATTTTTTTAGGTTGGGATATTATATTAAATGTTTTTTTACTTATGAATTTTTTCTATGTGATGAGATATCCCTTTCTATCTCATTATCCTATTTTTATAAAAATTTATGTGATGTCATTATACTACATAAATTACACCACAATCATCCAATCCAAAACAATTATTTAGTGAATACCATACACATTTCCTATCAAGGGTGTTCACATTTATACAATTATAATTTTTTATTAGGGACTTAAATGTACTTATTCCGTATTAATATTTCTTGGAATACTACATGATAATCAATTAATAATTATTTTATGATCTATGTGGATCGCGTCATCATGAGAATGAAATGAAAATGATGGGTGCACCCAAATAGTTCTCTGATACATTTGGTAGTTTTTAGAACCATGATACATCATGTTGGGATATGGTGTGCACATGATTCCATTATGGTAAATTTCCACCATGTTTTCATGCTAGGTTATCCATTGACCTATGTTTATGATTAATTTTGTTTTTTTCCACATTTACCATGTTATGATTATTATGATATATGAAGACTTATTTTTCATTTTCCCTTTTGACGCATTTATATGCATATTTTTTTACATGAATTACATTTTTCCTGTTATTCCTTGTCTATTATCTTAATTATATTAATAGCTCAAACATTTCTTATGTGTTTCCATATGTTATCCCATGAATGTTTTAGTTCTAAAGAGTATTTTTAGCATGTTAAAAAATATTTCCATAAATATATTATATTACTTATTTTATTTAGTTACATAATGTTCCAAAATCCCAAAATAAAGTAGACTTCATGATCAACCAGGTTGTATTATTTTTATTATTATCTAATAAATCATTTATTAATGTGGAATAAAGAAGAAGGTTGTGATATTTGGTATCAATAAATAGTTTTAATTGTTTATTGGATTAGGATTAATAAAATCTAGTGATTTCCATTAAGATTGGACTATGTATAAGAAATAATCCCTAAAATTTGATATGTATAGATAATGTGGTTTATTAAGAAAATACATCCCTATTTGGATACTATATATGGATGTGGTTATGGATCATATGTACCTATCAGTAGAAACTCCCACAAGTTGTTTTAGGCTTGACTGTAGGTAAATTTGTAGAAAACAACGATCATTATTAGGCACCTGGTTTGGCACTCTAAGAGGATATGATTTGGTACATTCAAAATATCATTGAAACTTGTTATTAAGGGAGTAAAATATTCATATTAATATATGTTATGAAATAGGTCAAGGATAACATAGATAAATGCATAAAAATTCATATGTTAAGGAAATAAATGTAATTTATACGTTATCAATTTGATGTCATTGGATTCCTTTTTATGATTTCAAATATTTAAATGTACTCATCCTTAAGGATATATTCGATAAAGGAGAACGATAATATAAAATTAAAACATATGGATTTCATTCATAGTTCTATGCACTCATTCATATAATGAAAGATGAGTGGAATTTTTATAATAACAACATAAATCATAGAAGTATATTTATCAGTCAAAACGTAAAACTGGGAAATTAATGAATCCCAATTATATAAATCCTCCCTTGTAAAAGATTATGGGATTAACTTCCCAGTGATCATTTTCATACATCATTTACTGGAATTTGACACAATTATGGGGATTGATTGGCATTATATTTATAGAGCTAGACCTAAATTTCCATGAGAATAAAATCACTATCAAAATTGTGAATTGAACCTCGATTATATACAAGTGAATGGAAGAGGTTTAATATTATGTAGCACCATCATCTTAATAATGGATATAATTTCCCGATGAGAAATCATATATATAAAAAATTATTCAGACTAAGGAATGAACCATCCACAAATACATGACTTTTTTGGGGGAATATGTTGACTTGTATCATAGGTAATTCCCTGGTCTCCCTCTCAGGGGAGAGGATGAATTTTTAATCGATCATATACCCCAGTTGTTTCCATTATCCAAGAATCCATATATAATGGTTTTTGTGGAACATATGGAGATATTGAACCAATAACATGATAATCTGGATAAAGGGTTGATACAACCTTGGGCTTCACCATGGGGGGAACATATCCTCTTTTTCAAGAATAAGGATGTGTCAATGTGTTATTGAATTAATTATCGTGAGCTCAACAATATCATGATAATGAATAAGTACCCATATCCTCGTATTGATGAATTGTTTGATCACCTATTGGGACCAAAATTCTTTTACAAGGTGGATCTTTGGTCGAATTAATATCAAGTAATATTTAAAAAAGAAGATATCCCAATGGCTAGTTTATGTGAAATTATAAGAACTATGAGTTAATAGATATTACTTTTTAACTCACTATTGCTCCCACAATCTTTGTGGACTTATTGAATATAAAATTTAGAGATTAATAAAAAAATTGTATACCTTATATATGATATTCTAATAAACTCTAAGAGGAAGGGGACGCATGATGAGTATATGGGAAATACGCTTATGACCCTATGAAAGGAGAAGCATTATTACATGTACATAAAACTAGATTTCATGTTGAAGGGTGTGTCCTTATTAGTGAATATCATTATAATACAAGAAATATTTGTGGGCCCTTCAATGATCGAAGTAACTTAATAATGGATGATGCCAACAACGGTGATAGATATTTGTAGTTTCCTTGGGTTATCTAGGTTTTATCACTGATTTGTGTGAAATTGTTCAGGTCTCTCAAACCCTATTATCGAGATATTTTCAAAGGAACTCATGTTTTCTTAGAATGATGAACAAGAAGAGAGCATCAAATGATTCACATCACTATGATTATGCTCATAGTACCCACAATGGAAGAAATATTTTTAGAATATATTTATTCTTAGAGTAAGGGATAGGGCTTTGTTTTAGTGTATAATGAAAAAGTCATAGCCAATTCTTAATGTCATTTGAAATTTAATGAGAAAAAAATATCTCATGCATACTTTAATTTTGGATTCTATGATAGTTTCATTGAAAAACTGGAAGCATTATATACATGGGGAGAAGTGTGAGATATATAAGAATCAAAAAATCCTCATATATATATTCACACAAAAAGTGTTGAATATGTATCAAAGAAGATGGTTAGAGATAATAAATGGAAATGAGTTCTCAATACACTACCATTGAGGAATGGTAAACAAAGTGAAAGATTCTCTATGTATTGAGGATCCATCATCTTTATCAGTGATGGGAATTGTGAAGGATCCAATGTCCATAGACATGAAAAGGATGTACACGGGAATCATAAAGGGAAAAAAATCATAAATCCTTTCACAAATGATCGATCAACTATATATTTTGGAAATGTTAAATTAAATTCATAAAAATGATGCTTAAATTCAGAAGAATGTTGATCCCATGAGAAAGGGGGTATCCTTAGAGTATAAAAATGATAAAAAATTTGTGATATTTGGGTCAAGAATAGGTTTTCCATGGAATATTGACTTAAGGAAGAAAATATTGGATAATGCACATAGTTAGACTTTCTCCATTCACATAGAAAGCACAAAGATGTGTCAAGGTATCTGAGCACACAATTGGTGGGACAATATAAAGAGAGAGATCATTAAATATACATCAAAATTCGTGGTATGTATGAAAATTAAGGATGAATAGAAGATGACTTTAGGGATGATGTAACCATTACACATAACATCATAGAAATGGAAAAAGGTCACCGTGACTTATTTCATTAAATATACAAAGACATCTATGAAATATGGGTTGTTTTTTATCTTTTATCAAAGATAGATCACTTTATCGCAATTTGAGAAGACTTCATGATAGATAAAATTTCATGGACATACATCAGATATTTGGTTAGGATGCATAGAGTACCAAAATCAACTATATCTAATTGAGATCATAGATTGACCTCCATGTTTTGGAAATTTCTCCAAGAAGATCTAATTATTAAGTTATATTTCAGAATGTCCTATAATCTTGAAACTAATTTTCAATCTAAGAAAACTAGTAAATCATTGGATGAAATGTTGCAAGAATGGTCTATGGACTTCAAAGAATGTTTAGACCAATCTCATCCACTTATTGAGTTCTCATACAACAACAGTTTCCACTATAGAATCCAAATGGATTCCAATGAATCCTTTTATGGGAAGTGGAATAGAACATGTAAATGCATGGATATTTGTGGGGAATACAAACAACTATGATGGAAATCATTAATGAGACCCAGAGTTTGATGTTAGTGGAACAATATTCCTGGAAATATCTCCATGAAATAAAATGATGAGATTTGGGAAGAAGGGAAAGCTCAGTCAAATATATTTCATCTCTTTTGATATATTTGATCACAAAGAAGCAGTGGTGAATCATCTAACACTCCAAACAAACCTATCTCAAGTAGATGAAGAATTCCTTGTACCCCTCTAAACGTAGTACATACCAGACCCCTCAGATGTACTCAATCCAGAAATGGTACCATTAGACAATCATCTCTTAATTGAAGTGAAGTCATTGATGATCTAAGATAAAATAGAAAAAATTCTATGAAATAATACAATGCACCTTGTTAATGTGTTGTGGAGATACCACAAGTATGGATAAAAATTTGGGAACTAGAGGAGGTGATAAATAGAGTCACCCTCATCTATTTTTTTGTTAGAAAGGAAAATTTTAAGGATTGTTTTTCTTAATGTGTGAATATTGTAACAAACCAAATTGTTATAATTAAAATTCACCGTTTAAATTTATTTAAATGTCTCATCATGAAATATGGTTATAAAAAACACATAAATTATTTTATTATATTATATCCAATTAGATTTAAATGAAAATTATGAATCGTTGTTGTTAATAATATATCAGTCGGGCAGTAATTATGTAATTAGTATAAATATATGGTTTTGAAAAATCAATTGACACTGAAAAAGGATGTGATTGACACAACTAGTAAGATCATACCCTATGAATCCCATTTAACAGGAATTCTAAGTGTCATATAATTTTTTTTCATTTATATTAACCAAGCCCAAGCTGAGATCCCACAACTTATTCATGAGTGAAACCATTTATAGGAGATGTTCAGGCTCATTGAGATCATAACCCAAAACCTGTTCGCTGAACCGCCCAATGAACCCACACAAATACACACCTTACCCTTATGTATTTTGAGGTTGTATTAAATTTATGTGCATCAAGATCCTATAAATATGTGTATTTAAATCATTATATATAAAAATGATAAGTATATTTTAATACTATTATAATTACTTTATATATGTTTTCATTCAAATATAATAAAGAAGAATTTTTTTCCTAATGAAAAAATTTAATTGAGGAATTTATTTATGTCAATTATTTTTTTAAATAAATGAAATAATAATAAAATATTTTTTAATAAAAAAATTATTAAATATAAATGATAATATAATTTTTATGTTGTCAACTATAATTTTTTTTAATGGATCAAAAACTATTATTTTCCAAAAGATATCATTTTATAATATATTTAAATTTTATTCTAAAAGTGAAAAAATAAATAATTTGAATCTTTTTTAGATAAATATAATATTTTTTTTTGGAAACAGAACATTGAAATTATTCAATTATGAATTTATCATAATTTTTTAGAGTTTAATTTTTTGGTAAAATTTAAATACCATATTAATATACTTTGTATATTATGACATCATAATGACCCAAATTTTATGTAATATATAATATAAATTGGATCCATGAACATATTTATATTTGAATATAAATATAATGTTATTTTAATTTCATTTGATATATTTTGTAAATCAATTATGAATCTTCCAACACATATAACATATTTTTTTATTATAAAATCATTTATTCAAGAGTGTGACTCGCCTCCACAAATGAAGGAGAATTATTTTAATAAATTAATCAATTTTACATATCAAATAAAAAACTCAAATTTGGTAGTAACCATGGGAAAACCCATGGTATGGTTCTTGGATTTTAATATTATATTATCTAGAGTCTAAAATATAAATAATAACGACTTACACATCATTTCCTATAAAAAAACACCAAATATCCCATTTATGTTAAATAAAACAACATGGAACACATAAATAATCTTCCCTCGACTCTCTAAAATTCTCCCAAGGTGAACCCAATCTCTCAAGAAGCCCCTCTAATGATTTTGGAATTAGTCACTCAAGTAAGGTATCATCCCCTCCTCCATTCAAATTCATGTACCTTCTTTGAAATTAGTTATTTTAATTTAAATGGGTTATATTTTAATTCATTTATAATATTTTGAATCATTTACAATATATTTTTTTGGAATTAGTGATCATTTATCCTCCCTCATTTTATCCCTTACAAAATTCATTAGTTTGTCGAAATTTCTTATGGTATTTATCTCTTTTAATTTTCATTCAATAACTTCTTTTATGTTATGTCTCCTAAATTCCATTTTAAATGTTGAAATATTCTCTACCATATTTAATTTACTATAAATTTAATTTATAAATTAATAAATCCAATTTTCTTTACATATATCCTCACATGATATTTTATATACCCCCTTACCATGATGAAATATAGTTAGGATTATTTTCTCTTTTTATGTTTCTTCATTACCTTGTGCCTTCTATTTTAAAATTTTTAATGTTTTTATATGTTTTACAGGATCCTATTACCACCCATTTTCAATCTATGTGATGAAATACCCCTTTATCTCTAATTAACCCATTTTTTTTTGAATCATTAAGAGATGTTGTTATGTTGCATAAATTTCACCGTTATGGCATCCTGCCTTTTTATTATATAACTTTACATATCATTTTACAAATAGAGTATCTTAAAATGTTTACTGTATTGGAAATTAGGTACATAATACATGAGATCCTATAACATTATTCTATTCCACATAACATGATTCTTCCTGATAAATGCTATTTACATTTATTTCATCTCATAACTTAGAGACATACAACAAAGGAACTGGTGATCATAAGGCCTAGTATGGGAAAACAAATGTAACAGTTTACATGTGAACTTAAATTATATTAGTAATAACATGAGTATTATCATAAAGGCATGCCAAATAAGAATATCACAGTAATAATAACTTGAATCATAACATTAAAATGTGTCCATAACATTTAATTTATACATTTATAATCATATCACCAAGGTCCATCCCCTAGGTGTCATAAAAATTACCATAGTTATTCACTAGGGTAGCATAAAACTTATCATCCATAGATATTAATTTCATTACCCAATTAATTGGAGTTATGTCAGGGTGCACCCTTAATATGTATTTATTTTCATGTTATCCACATAGATAATAACCAAATATTTCATAAATAATCCAAATAGAATAAAATAAATGGATTTCATATCAAAATCATGGCATTTTAAAAAGTGATTAAAACCATATCATCATTTCATTTATAATAAATCAAAAGGGAATGAGGTTTTTATGTATGTAAATTAAAAAAAAATAATTTTTTTCATCATTTATAAATTAGGAAATGAAATTGGATTGGGTATTAACATTAATAAAATAAATGAATTTCTCAAGAAGAAGATAGAGATTTTGAGATGAAAGTTATGAAGCGTAATAGCTATGAAACCACATTTTATATAACATTAAAATGGGAGGGAAGAAGGGTATACCCTAAATTAATAAATCATAATATAGTGTGGGGAAAAATAAAATTGAAATAAGAACATTCTATAGGAATTTTAAACACATACCACATAAAAGATAACTTGAAGGGAAAAGAGAAGTGGAGAATTCCATTACGAAATATCATCAACCTAATGGCCTCACAAAAAAATTCATAAAATGAGTCGATTAAGAGAAAAAGGGTATGTATAATTTCGTTAATAATATATAGTGTATGGAGGATATTTAATAACAAATCCAAGGATAAGAAAATATAAATTAAGAAGTCATAACATTAAAGGAGTTCTTGAAATTATATGTGTTGTAGATTCCCTAACCTTGAGGAGTAACTTCTAAAACTCTATGATCAGCACCTTGGGGAATTATGGGAATCTTGGGATAGCTCCTTGTTAGGTAATAAAATCAGTATTTCCTAGAGAATTATTTTTTAAATTAAGGATTAGGTGGGTATTTATAGAAAAAATCGATGGAAAATTTTATTAATCTCAAAGGACCCTTCTTTAGTAGTATTTGAAAAACAATGGGGTTTACCATAATATTAGGCACATGGGACACCTCATATCATATTATAATCTGTAAGAGTGTACAACAATCTTACCTTACTCATTACATCATTATGACATAGTTATGATGTCATTAAACATACTAAAACCCTAAATGGTATTATTATTATTAATCTAAAATTCGAATGATTCAAAAAAATTCCCAAAATTCACCCTAACCATTTTTCGATGTGCATTATTCAAAATTGAACATCATTTTATAAAAATTAATATCAATTTTAATTAAATTATATTCATAATTACTAATAGTTAACTAATAATTTCTAAAACAGTTTATTACATATACTATGATATAATTATATAATATTTCCACTTAGGATTACTAAAACATTTTTATATTTCCTTATATGAGGTTAGTATTCCATTTTTCAAATTAACATTCATAAGGGTAAAAGTATTATTCTAAAGGGAAAATTTACTATTCACCATAAAATTATTTTGATCTTATTAAACAACATTTTTTTACCCTAATTACAATCATGTATGTCCAGTTTTCAAAAATCATTTCACATAAAAAATGTTATAATAATATAAAATATTTTTTACTATTCATCAGAAAACACTATTCATCAAAAAAACTATTCATCATCAAACACTATTCATCGCACACTATTCATAAAATAGTAAAAAATTAAAACTTCTTAGAAAACATATTAACCCAAGAATAATTTTGACATTTGGAATTAAAAGATGATGTTTATTTAACTGTAATAATTCTCTAAGTATGAGAAATTTAACTTTTAAATATAAATTTATTTAGCTATTCTAAATAACAGTAGATAGAAAATGAATAGTAAAATTTATGACACATAATAAAAACAAAAATATTTTATCATTTAACTTTAGAAGGAAGACTTTAAATATTTCTATTCAATTAAAATAATAAATATTCAAAATACCTTAATTTTATATAATAATTATGTTATTCTGGAAAAGTAAAATTTGGGTTCGAAAAGACAATTTATCAAAATTGACTCAATTAAATATATATTTTATTAAGAAAATATATTCATAACACTATATATCCCATTATTCTTCATAGTTGTACCAATCTAAATTTATGCATGATGTATAATTTTCTCAAAAAATAAAATAAAATCTATGTGATTCTATTATAAATATAATAAAAGTTTATTGGGTGGAAAGAGATCCATAAATAAAAGGTATACATTTTTTTGTGTCATTACATTCTTCACCTTAAAAGAAATTTCATCTTCATAATTTTCCCTTATTATAAACTTATTAATATTATAAATCATATATTTCTAAAGTAATTTCATTTCTTAAAACGTCATTCTTAAACACATTATTCAATATCAACAACTACATTTCTAATAAATCCTTCATAACGATTCATAAAAAGCATGTGTTTAACCAAATGTATCGCCCAAGAGTGTCAAAATAGGATTATATCGTATCCCATTGATATGCACCAGTTTCCATAAAAGTCTATCTCAACATAGTGTTTTCTAGTTTTACCCCTAGATATATATCATTTCCAACGCCACAACCACCTGTTCGAATCCAAACAAGGATTTATTTTTTTAGAAACCACTTACATAATATATCACCAATATACCTAGAAGTGTTCCTATATTTAATATTTTCTATAGGTTTGTTCATAATTTTTTCATATTTAAATTCCCACAAATAATTAAACTATCCTTTAATACCAACTATGGAATCCTGCCTTTTTATTACATAACAAAAGAAAAAATTTTACAAATAGAGGATCTTTAAAATATTAGTGTCTCGGAAATTAGGAACATAATACATGAAAACATAAAATATTATTCTATTTTAATTGAAATTAATCTTCAAGGTCCATCCTATGTACATTTATTTAATCTCATAACCCGGGGGCATACATCGATGGAAGGGGTGATTAAAAGGCCCAGTAAGGGAAAACAAATGAAACAGCTTACATGTGAACTTGAGAAATATCAATAAGAATATGAGGTTGACCATTAATTAATGATAAATAGGTATATCATAGTAATAATAAATTGAATAATAACATGAAAATATGGATAAAACATTTATTTTACAAATTCATAATAATATCACCAAGGTCCATCCCCAAGGTGTCATAAACATTTTCCATGGTTGTTCACCAAGGTATCATAAAACATTTCATCTCTAGAGATTAATTTAATTACCCAATGAATTGGAGTGATATTAGGGATAACCCTTAATAAGTCTATATTTTTATTTTATCAACAGTATTAATAATAAATTCTTTTATAAATAACCCATAGAATGTTAAATAAATAGGTTTTATATCAAAATAAGGGCATTTAAAAAAGTGCTTAAAACTATGATCATTGTGTCCTTAATAAACCACAAAAGGGAATTTGGGTTGTATATATGTCAATTAAAAAATAAAATAAATTATTTTTATATCTTTATGAATACCTTTATAAATGAAATAGGTTTGGTTATTCACATGAATAAAATTAAATAACATCTCGATAAAAAGAGAGAGTTTTGAGATGAAAATATTGCAGCATAACAGCTAGGAAACATAGTTTTACATAACATTAAATTGGTAGGGGAATGGTGTACACCATAAATAAATGACTAATAATATATTATAGGGAAATAATAAAATGGAAATAATAGAAGGGTAGAAAAATTTAAAATACATATCACATATAAGATAACTTGAATGGAAAAGTGATTTGGAGAATTCCCTTACAAAATTTAGGCAGCCAAACGACATCACAAAAAAATTCATAAGATTAGTTTAATTTTAGAAAAAGAGTTATATCATCATTTCAAATAATATTTAAATTAAGGGGGATATGTAATGAAAAATACAAAAACAATAAAATAGGAATTAATAAGTAATAACATTAAAGGAGTGATTGAAAAGAGAAGGGTGGAAAATTGTTTTACCATGAAAGGTAACTTCAAAAACTCGTGGATCGGGACCTTGGGGGCATATAGTCATCTTGAGAGGACTCCTTGGTAGGTAATGAAATCATAAAGTCAAAGAGATATAATTTATAATGAATTTAAATGAATGAATGGGTTGATGTTTATTACAAAAGTGAGGGAATGTTTTATTAATTTCAAAAGAAATCTCATTAGTGGTATTTGAAAAACCATGGACTTTCCCAAGGAATTTTCCAATGGTATTGTCCAAAAGGGACACATCATCTCGTATGTTAATCCTTATGATTCAACTAGTATCTTGAATTTCTAATTATATCATTATGTCATAGTTAGGATGTCATGAAACATACGAAAAACCAAAAATTGGATTATTACTATTCATCAAAAATTCAACTATTTCATAAAAATACAAAAAATTCACCCTAACCATTTTTCAACATGTATGATTCAAAATTGAAATCCATTTTATTAAAAATATTTTTATTTTAAATTTAATTAAATAAATAAAATAACAAAACTTAATTAATGATTCCTATATCATTTATATAGTTATACTATGATACAATTATATCACATTGCCACATAAAATGACTAAAAATATTTATAAATATTTATGTAAGGTTACTATTTCACTAGTCAAATTACAATTTATATGGATAAAATTACTATTCTAAACGGTATAGTTACTATTCCCCAGAAATTATTTTGATTTTATTGAACCACATTTTCTCCCAAATTACAACCTTGTATTTTAGATTTTCAAAAATCATTTTATATAAAATGTTATTTAATAATATTATTATTACTATTCATCAAAAACAATATTCATAAAACTCTATTTATAAAAAAAACACTATTCATAAAATAATATTCATCAAATACTAAAACAAGTAAATTTATTTGAAAATTTTTAAAAATTCACCCAATATTAATTTTTACATTTGGAATTAAAAAATGATTTTTATTTATCAGTAATAATTCTATAAGTATGATAAATTTTTATTTTAAATATTAAATTACTTAGTTATTAAAAATATTAATGTATAAAAAATAAATAGTGAAATTGCATAGTGAAATTTCTAGAACATAAAAAAATAAAATTATTTTATCTGTTAAATTAAAGAAGAGGAGTTTTAATCATACTATTTAATTAAAATAATAATTATTCAAAATAAATTTATTTTATAAAATAATTATATCATTTCTATAATGTAAAATTTTTATTCAAAATTTTTTGTATAAAATTTGTCTCAATTAAACAGATATTTTATTAAGTAATACTATTATCAAATGTGGATATCCCATTATTGTTCATGGTTTACTAATCCAAATTTATGTATTATTCAGAATTTTCTCAATAAATAAAAAGTAATTATAGGTACATCTGTTTTATGATATAATAAAAAGTTATTGGGAGGAAAAACATCCATAAATAAATGAAGTACATTTTTCCCAGTCGTTACAAACGCGATCTTACATGCCAAAACAATTTTTTAGTTAATTCCATAACCATTTCTCATCATGCTTGTTGAAATTTATGAACATATAAAATTTTTCAAGGTACATTCATTTAGGAATTATACATTACAAGATCTAGGAAATTTTTTTGATAATGAATGAATCAATTTTTTGTGATCTATATGACACACTTAAGCATGAGAATGAAATGAATATGGTGGGTGTAACCAGATTTCACTCCAACGCATTGGGTAATGTTTAGTATCATGATTAGTCACTTTTGGACATGGAGTGAGCCTAATTCTTTTATAGTACTTTTTCCATTATAATTTTTTCATAGGATTATACTCGAATTATGTTTATGATTATTGATTTTTAGTCTCTTACTTGTTTCCCTTATTATGATTATCGTTATATATCAAAACATATTATTCATGTTCCTTTTCTTCCCCATTTATCTTCATATTGTATAACATGTATTACCTTCTTCATGTTATTTCTTGTTTATTCACTTACTAAGATTTATATCTCACCCCATTCTTATATATGCCCCTAGTTTATCCTATGAAGTTTTATGTTTGAAGGATTAATTTTTGAATCTAAAAAATGTGTTTTATAAACAAGATGTATTCCCTATTTTATTTTATTATTTAATGTAATTAATTAATAAATACACGATACTTCTCGGTCATCTGGGTCGTATTGAGTGTAGTCCTTAGTAATAAATCATGTATTAATATTAAATAATGGGAATAGTTATTAAAAAATGTGTGACACAAAAATAGTATATAATAACCAAGATGAAAAATAGGTAAATGACATGAAATGAAAAATATATATATGAATGATAATAATTTACATTCAATTACTTCAATACATTACATTTATTCTTCTAGTGACCTATACTATGACATGTATTGAAAATATCCTCATATTTTTCATGGTTACCTTTTCATATTTGGTATCATTGAAGGCTTTTATTAACATTTCATTGTAATAAAACATTCTATTATACATTTTACCTTGTATTAAAACATGTTAACCATAATAATTTATGATTAATCATTCATTTAACTTCCACTATTATTTTAAAACACTTAAAACATATCAATGTGGTTTCACATTGCTATTTGTTTTATATTTTTCAATGAAAGTACGTTAAATGGGTGAAAAGGATCAAATAATGGGATATATTAAATCATAATGGTTCAATTTTTAATTAATATGTGTTCAGTGTACTCGTAAACTCATTATTTTCTCACTTATTTTCTCACATTCATGATTCTCAAAGTTGAGAAAACATGGTATAATAATTGTTTTCCTGATGTTTCTTTAATAATTCAAAATTCATTTATGTTTTCATCCGGATCTAAAAATTAAGAGAAACAATCATGATTATCATGTACGATTCCATATCACCCTCACTTACTTCCTATGGTGAAATAATTCTCATTGAGGGACTTTGAAAGAAGAATATCCCATTCATATTATAATATTATTCACAAGCTCAAATAACACTCTTCAAGATTAATTTCTATATTATGTATACATTATACAATAATGATTAAAGGGTTATTGTTATATTACATTACATTTTACATTAAATAAAATATAATAAGTTTATAACTATTATCTTGATTATAATTTCATTGAAATTGTATATTTATTAATATTAATTTTGTCCGACTATATTATCAAGTGGTAGTATCCCCCAATTACTTAATCTCGAATATATAGATTCTTGATTACTCTACTGGTTATAATAATTAAAAACTATCATCATTGTCCAAGATATATCTACACCACTAATTATATAGTATTAATGTAGGATTTTTTCTATCCAACCAAATTAACTCATGACTCCATGATTGTTGAGTTGAATCTATTGTCCTACCAAGCATAAATTTAATTTAATCAATGATTTTCCTCAAAATATGAACTATTTTATCTATAGTTACAAGTTTTTTTTGCCTATAATAGTTATGTAAACTCATCAACTTAATAAAAATTCCCCAATACTAATATGAACCCTCAATTACGGATTAAGAGCACCTCAAAAACATGATTTCTTCAAAACTCAATCATTATAAGGTGTTGATAATTTCTTATTTACTTCAAGGGTTTTAAGTATATTTTTTTCTAAAAGGATTTGGATTCTATTTATATTTATTATTAATATGTCATCACAAAAAATATAATCAAATATTAAATAGAAAACATATATCTCACATGATAATTGATTTTATCAATGCATTCCTATAATAATTTTCTATGTTATTATGAATAATTCAAAACAATTTAACAAAACATAATAAAAGAAGTATAAAATTACATGATCATGATTTTTTATATAATATTATCTATTAAATAGATGATGGATCAGTCTATATCCTTGGGGGACTCCTTAATTCATGTAATAGGCTCAATTATAATACACATCAAACATATGTGCATCCTTGTAGTTTTCTTCCATGCGAGATCTACACTCAAATTCCATCATAATAAAGTCCTCCATTTTTGTAATTCATACTCATAGAAAGGTGGGGAGGTACTTGAATTGTGAGAATACGTTTTTCTTCACTCAAAATGTGGACACAAAGGACAATATACAATTAAAATTACTGAAATATGAACATACCATCACAAAAAAATTGATAACTAATTATTATTAATTGTTTTATTTCTGTAATAAATATTAACTAATTAAATAAACTAAAGATTAATTTTTTTTGTCTCCACTGATGATTACTGAAAATGAAATAGTATTTCCCAAAAAGTTAATTATTATAAAATTCAACTCAATGGTATCTTGAGTTCATTAATATTACATCCAAATATTCTTTTAGTAATTTCTTATATGTTCCACAATGCCTTTTTTGAAATTTATTAAATTTTTAATCATTTAATGATTTTTCATACAATTATTTGAATCTATTTTGACCATAAATGATTCCTAGAATATAAAAATAGGTAAATGGTGGGTTTTAAGTGCTGAGTGGGTTGTGTCGAATTTAACCCCTTCTGGGTCCGATGACCAAACAATGAGTCAAGTCAATCATCTCCATGTAGGGCAGGGGGTAAAGGGGTGACATGTCAGATGAGTTTTTTAAAAAATTATCTTATTGAAGTTTATATAAGTTTATTCCCCAAAAATGGGTTAATGGTTATTTTTCAATGTTGAGAACATCATCCTTCTACCAATTAATAAATTTCTTTTGTTTCACATAGGTTTAGTTTGACACAAACTCCCACCTTTTCCATCATTATTTTATTGAAGTCTATGTTTTCTTCACATACACCCCCATTGATATATATATATAGTATACATATAATATATTAAATGTATATATATTTGTTTTGGTATTTCTAAAGACCCATATATCTCTTATAGATCGTAAATTGATTTTCTGAACTCTGATTGATGTGTTGTTTCTGGATTTGGGACAATATTGAATCCCACATTTCAAATTATAGAAAATATAAATGATATTAAAATTAAATTATTTCACAAAAATTTGAATACAAATTATATTTACAAATTGGATTTTTGAAAAAGATAAAATAATATTTTAATATTTCTAGGTCTGACTTATTGATTAAAAATATATGGTATACCTTTTCCCATATTCCAAAATATTTTGTGTGAAGTTTAATTTATTCAAGAAGGAAATAATCAAAAAAAATATAAATGGTTGCTTTTTTTCATTCATCATTTCCAATTTTATCATCTCACTATTGGAATTTAGTAGCATGAAATTACCAAAAAAAATTCTTTTGATCATCCACTCATATACCACTAATCATTGATCATATTAATTAAATGAATTACTATTGAAATGGGATATTAAATCACTTAATTACATCCCTTCAATCACATGAATATCATATGTTCGATCCAAAATACATATGAATGAATTTTTTATCTTTCATTTTAATTTCACTCTCTTAATAATGACTGATATTATTAGGTGAGAAAGGGGATAAAAATTCAATCAATCCTTTTATACTTACTATAGTGGTGTTAAAATAATTTTTTATGTCTAGGTTAAACGCTAAAAAATTTCTCTTAATTCCTAAAAAGAGTTAACCCTTAAAAACAAACCAATATCAGCACTAATGTCTTACATAACACTTATTAATTGAAATAAACATATTTTTTACAATCTACTGACCTAAATAACTCATTGTGTGACAAAATGTGAACCATTTACATGGATAATATTCTCGTAATATTATGTAATTAACCATGAAACTATTACATTTTATCAGAAAAATAATATTTTCTCAAATTAAATTTTTTAATTAAATAAACAATGAATACCATGGAAAATAAATTCAATAATATTTTTTATAAAAATTTAAAATATTGTTAAAAATTACTTGATATTTTTTATAAATGGATGTTCTCGAGCCCCAACACATGGGGAAAACTTTATCCTATACATATATTAGTCATAGTGATGAACATATTCCCACCCAGACCAAGAAGATTATAGAGGATCTCACTCTGGACATCAAAAATGGATTCCAACAACTCTATCTGTGAATTCCAACCGAATGGATCATTATCTTATGTGAAGGATGTGATTCCATAGTAACCATTATGAAATGGATATGGGGAATTATTCCTAATGAATCTTGTCAGAGATGAACATTACAATCACTCTAAGCCATATTTGATGGAGTATACAACATGTAATAGCAGTACACAACATTTCCCTTAGCCTTGGGTTATTCACATGTAAACAAGTTATGCTCGTGTCTGTGAAAAAATACATGGCATGCCCCTTCCCATTTACATATGCACATTTCCATGTATATGGAGCTTTCCATGTACACCTATCTTAGCCATGTCTGTGTGGGAATACAGGATTTTTCTGTTCTCATGTACTTCTGGGCAGTGATCGTGTACCCTAAGAGGTACATGCTGAGAGAAACGGAGAGGTTCAGATGCTATGTGTTAGGGTCACATATCATGTGATACATAACATCTGTCAAAACCCCTATCCACCCTTGTGAAGGTCCCACGCGACATGTATATCCATATTCCATGTTATGATATTAGTAAATTGTCTAGAATTCTAGTTTGGGAATCAAGGGTCTTCTCCCACTCCTATAACAATCGATCTAGTCATTACACATACTAGAAACCATGGAATACTATCCGTTTGGACTTTATACTATCAAAAATCTAATTATTTCCTTAAAAACCTTTAAAAAACATCCACACATGTCCTCCAATATGATGTATTGAGGAACACGAATCAAGTATCCCGAATCCATCAAATTTACGGTCTCTTACATTGTTTCGTGATCCTCTCATCACACTGAGTCTGTATCTGTGATATCAAATCATTGTTCCATGAAACATGTGTGCAAAATTTTATTAATTAATATTTCTCATATCATAGGTTAAGTTATTTTCCTATTATTAATAAATAAATAGGGGAAGGAAATGCATAAATAATAACAATGATGAATAGATCGCAATTGAGGATCATGTTTTCCTCGATTCGTTTCCATTTGAATGACAAAAAAAGAGATATAAAATAATCAACAAGAAAATATCATTCCAAAATCATAACTATCCCATGACCATAATATGAATGATCTATGAATCAGTTAATTGAATTAATTAATTATATTCATTTTTTGACTCTGATGATGCTTTCAAAAACACCCTATACTCAAAATGGTAATGTCACACCTAGCGTAAAACCCATGATTTGAACTCAACAATTCCCTTGAATTTATTACCCAAGAAAATTTTTAGAATTTTTAACACTTTTTATAAAAATATATGTCTGTGCTACTTAATATAATTTATATATCTCCAAAATTTATTCAATGCACCTTGGTCCGTAGAATAAAACGTTGTCTCAGTGATTGGTCTAAAAAATAAACCATAAAATACCCAAAAATAATACATTGAAAACAAGAGTGTCTAAATTCTCCCCACTATGGGGATATATGTCCACAAAATCAAAAATAAGTGGATAAATATCAATTATCTTGGTACTAAGTGTTAATATAAGACTCCATCTCATTGGTTCATTCCTAGATAATATCATAATACCATCAAACACACGCTAAGGGAATCATTCATCCAAGAAGGATCTATCCTATAGGTCCTCAATATCTATTAAGTACTCAATAATGGTGGAACCATCCTCTATTTCCATCTCACCCCATCGATAATGCATGATAGATTCTGTATGTACCTCCTTAGATATGATACATAGAAGAATTCCAGAACCTGGTATAACTATGATTGTATATCTATGAAGTACACCAACTCAAAAATTCTATGTAGTATCTGGAATGGGAATATGTATCTTTGATATAGCTTACCACCCCAACCAAATCTCTATAATCCATGTTGAGGAGAAAACTATATGAACACATGGTGTCCCTCTTTGAACTCCAATAGCCTTTGTCTTCTATCTGTATAATAATTCAGATGGATATGTTCAGTCCTCATCCTCTCTTGGATTATCTTCACCTGCTCGGTAGTGGCTCACACCACTCGGGTCCCAAAAATTCTAACACTCATGGGTCATTCCAACTATGATATGACTTACAGGGTTGCCTGTACCTGGCCTCTAATAGAGCCATACTGATGGTGTAATGGTAGATATTGTGGTATGAAAAATCCACCAGTGGTATGCTATGTACATAACTATGAAATATATACCAAGTTAATGTTCACAAATTTTTTTACAGAAGGTGAATGGTTTTCTATGTCTGGTCATTATTCTGGGGGAGAAAACCTAGGCTCAAACGTAGCTAGGTACCAAATCTATCTGAAAATACCTTACCTAACTAATATGTGAAAAAATACCCACCTTTAGAAGTTATCATCGAAGAAACTCATGGATTTTAACTATATCTTGAATTTATATTCATCCGAATATCTCTACTGAACTATTCTCTCATATATCTAGAATGTAGGCCGACTTAGTGAGTTGATCTATGATCATGAATATGGCATCATGCCCTATAGATATATGTTGTCACCTCATCATGAATTTTTTAGATATGAAATCCCAAATTAATTTTATCACTTCAAGGGGTTGAGAAGAAACTCTTGATAGATTAGTGATCATCCTTCACTTTTTGACAAGTATGTTATCGACAGACAAACTATGTAACTCTTGTATTCATCCTTTTCCACCAAAATCGATGTCATAGGTCCCATTACATATTTTACACACATGGATGTACCACCACAGGAGATGTATGTAACTCCCATAGAACGCCATCCAACAACATCACTGGTACCATTGTGTATCCCCTAAAAAATGAAATTACCCCCACCTTTATAAAATCAATCAACATCAGGTCTAGTAGATATATGAATACATTTGGTCTCATATTTGATATCCCCAATACATTCCTCCGTAACTCACTATAAAAGAGGAGGGGTAACAAATATCAAATAGAGGTAATCAATTTTATCCCTATCAAAATACTATAATCCCAAAGAGACCAATGACTCCAACGGCTTTCTCAGTAACCGTGAACAAGATCTCCCCCCAAGAGAATATTCTACCACATTCCCCATCCCAAGGGTATGTACAATATTGAAATCATAACTTGGAGTAACTATATCAATCTCCTCTATCTCATGTTATAATAATCTAGAGATAATATATACATGAGGCTATTTTTTAGAATATTTGATCAACTGCTTTCCCATCTGTTAGATTCACCACATATTTAGTGTGAAGATTATCACTGTTAACTCTAGATCATGGGTCATATAGTTCTACTCATTTGGTCTTAGCTGACATAAAGAATAGGCAATCCTTATCTTCCATTATGTTATAACACAAAAAATATTAGTTCCTGATGCATCATAGAACACTACATACTCAACACCCTCCTCTATTAATCTAAATATGGGAGCACTCATTAATTGTTTCCTCAGCTCTTGAAAATCCTACTCGAACATTTCCATCCATGTGAAAGGATTCCCCTTTCAGGTTAAAGTTAACATGGGAGATGATATCCTAAATAAGTAAGGTATGAATCTATGTTAATATCCTCTTATACATTGAAGTTCCTATCCTCCATCACATTCTTGATTGGCTCCCAAGAAACCACTGCCTCAACCTTCCCCAAGTCTAGTGCCACACTATCTACTGAGATTATGTGTCCTAGAAAGTGGACCTCCTGAATCATGAACTGAAATTTTTAGAGATTATTACATAACTGGTTATTTTTTAGTTCTTCAAGAACCATCCCCATATGTCTAGATTGTTCTCCTCATATGATAAGTACACAAGGACATGATCAATAAAGACTACCAAAAATAGTCTAATAAAGGATGAAATACCTTGTTCATGAGTCCCATGAACACCTATATTAAATTAATCATTACAAAGGGAATCCCCAAGGACTCATAGTGACCATAGATACTTCTGAATTCTATCATTGGTAAATACTCATCTTGTACCTACAACTGGTGGAAGCCTCATCTAAGGCCAAACCTTGAGAACTATAGTGCTTCTATCAATAGATCAAATAGGTTATCAGTCATTGGTAGTGGATACTTCTTCATTACTATCACCTCATTTAGGAAATGATAAACCACACGTAACCTCAAGATCTCATCTTCTTTCTTGGTGAACAAAACCAGAGCTTCCTATTGTTAAATATGCGGTATAACAAAGACCTTCCTCAGGAAGTCCTCTAATTAAACCCTCATCTTATGATGTTTATCAATAGTCATCTAATATGATGGAATGAGGGAAATTCTATAACATCCTCATCAAAGGAATCCTCATACTCTACCACCACTTAAAGGAACTAAAAAATCACAACATCTTCTACACAAAGGATCATTATTTACAACTAATGAGAAATCAGTTGTACCATTCTATGCATCGATCCATCTGATGATTCTTGGGTTTCCTTTTCACCCACAATGGAAAACATAGTCACATAATTTTACATTAGACACATACACTTTCTGAATCCTCAAATCATGGCATGAAATATAGATAAGAAATTCATACATAATATGACGTTATAAGGACACATTGTAGCTACAAAGGGAACCCAATTGAAACTATAACCACTAAGAGTCAAGTAACACTATAATCAAAAGTGTTTGATCACTGAGTCACCTCCATTATGATTCTCCAATTGTATGGGTTGAGCTACGTGCTAAAATTCAATCTCAAAGTATCGAAGCATATATGTGAAAATAAAGAAATGGCTAACACCTATGTATATAGATACTAAAACTAATGTAGAAAAGAAATAGTTTATACCTTGAATAATTGTTGAAGCATCTGGGTCATATGTCATGATTGCCTATAGCTACCCCTCCCCTATCTTCTAGCTCTCTAAGCCTAGTGTGGACCACCTAGGGGTGGTAGTGCTAACATGTCAAATTGGATATCACATATACCTACTCTCCCAACTCGTCTTCTATATATTACACCCTACAGGACTTTCTACACTTGTCGGTAACTCTACCTAGGTGTCCCATCCCTTTTCTTTCGGTCAATGGTACGATGGTTTAGAAAATATCACATAACATGTCATCTTCTATCACCTGAGCAGCACCGCCTCTCCCTAGGCTAACAAGACCCATTCTATGATCCCTGAATCACAGAACCTATATCCTAGGAACTCCTAAAACATTTCACTTGTCCTATTCCTTGAGATTGACATTGGGTTCTAGATGCCAATTTTTCTACTTTTGTGTGCCCACTATTTACAACCATTTTCTACATCTTCATAGTAAAGACACTATTGACCATAAAATATCTCTCTATAACCATAGAATATGTAGGAATACAAAATGATATAATGATGGATGAAATTTATATATGAATTTCCCACTCTATGATCTGATCCCAAAGGAACTAATAAAAAATATCAATTGATTACCTAGATAGGTTAGTAAATCAAGATGAATGCTCATCTACTATCTTACATCCTAATAGAGCTGCATAAGATCCTAGATGCAAAATTAAATTTATGTAGTTGGAGATAAATCCTCTCAGAAAATGATCTAAAATAATGACCATGCTAGAGTCACCTCATCATAAATCTGTTTCACTAAACCCAACCATCGGAATGGAGAAGGGTCATTAAAAAAATCGCCATATGATATATTAGTGTCCGGAGAAGGTGGAATACTCTTGCCATTGTCTCAAGATAGTCCTTAGAAAGATGTAAGTCAAGGCTCACCTAAGAACCCGAGGGGTCATTACTAATGATACTCATGAAGTGTGCATATCCTATACCCCTCATCAATTGGTACTATGGATACCATCTACTAGTACACAGGTGGTGGTATAGTTGATGCACCTCTTGGAGGTATCATCGTAGGAACATTTCCCTATATCAATTCCTTAGAACTAATGTGACTATCCTTATGATCCTGATGATGAATACTATTTAGCATAAATTACGGAGGCATCCTGGAATAGACAAGATGTACCATGGTCAATTAGTATATCTAGATAGCTAACTCAAAAATGACAGGGAAACCACAACCCTTTCTTATATGATGCATGTACCATTATTTTCCATAAAATCATTCTCCTCACCTATCGAGTCAAGTGGTAGGTGAAAAAATTCATAGTGTATGGAAACATCGTCCATAGTGCCATCCCTAGGGCCCCTCACATGAAAACTAAAATCAAAACACTTATCTCCATTGCCCAAAACCAATATCACAGACTCGATATCTATGGTATAACTGACTTCTCTTCTACAAATCTATCATGACCCATATGAATATGGCTTATGATATGACTCCCCCAGCCTACCTCTAATAGTCCTGGGGATTGGGACACATGTCGAGTAGTGATATCAATAACATGGTAGGCCTTATCCAAACTCTCTTGTACACAACCACATCACCAAGACCATAAAATAATGAAATGTAACGAAAATGATAAAACAAGAATGCGTACAACTAAATTGCATAACCATACTACGAAAATAAGCACTGAATGTAAAAAGGGCCAAATACAAGCCCACCTCAAAGAGTCTGAAAAAAAGTCTATCATGAATGTTATGATAGAGAAAAATGTGATGATATATATATGACCACACCCTAATCTATCCAGATCACTATGCACCACCTAGTCTTGGTCCCTCGAGGACTCCATCAAAGGGTCGATTATCTGCACAATACATGACTTGGGTAAGAAAACACCATGAATGTGTGTGTATAATAGTACCCAGTAGGACACCCTAAAACCACAAAGCATATAAAAACAAGAATAACAATCAGCTTTATAAAATTATATGTCTATGGAAAATACAACAAGAATATATAGATTTACTCAAGAAAGACACGTACTCTCAAGGTAAATTCACAACCGTATTGAAATCCAATGACTCTTTCTCTATTTTTCTATATAGAAATCATCTCATAGAACATACTCAATGAGTTTGATAATGTTGGAAAATTCCATCTGAGGGTTAATTCTCATCGAATATTTCTGTGAGTAGTATAAAATGGATATATGAAGAGATAATATACACATATGAGGATCAATCCCAAGGAATTTTGGGAATACTAACAACTCAATGTGGATTAACCCACAAATTAGAGGATCATTTCCCATGTAGTATGTGTCAAGATGACTCCAAGAACTCCACCTAGGGAATGAAGATGATATTGGATCCCACTATGGGCCTAACAAAACGATTCCAACAACTTGATCCATGATGTCCAACTGAAGGGATCACTATCCAATTTATAGGATGTGATTCTATAGTAACCATCTAGAAATGGATATAGGGAATCCAAATTAGTAAAACATGTATAAGCTTCAAAGGAAAATGGGTCCAAGACATGTTTGAAGATGTACGTGGCATGTAATAATAGAAAATGATGTGTCCCTTCAGCACCTTGTGTAGCTCGCTCTTATGTCCATGTAAAAGTTCATGGTGTTTTCTTCCCTATGTAGTTCTTCCCATATCCAGGTACAATGTTATTACCATGTACATTTAGTATGTTTGTGTCCATGTGGGAGTACATGGCATGTATATGCCATTATACATCTTATATTTTATCGGGTACACTTCATGATTCACACCAATCCTACTAGGAAGGGCCATACACTCTGTGATAGGGTCACATTTCGTATGATACTTAAATTCCTCTGGGAAACCTATCCACCATTATGAGGGTCCCACGTCTTATGTAGCCTTATAGTACACATCATATTCTTCATAAATTTTCAAAATTTCAGTTCATTATTCATGAATCTAATCCCAGACCTCCAACAATCGATCTAGTAGTGCCCCATGCAGCAAACCAAGGAATACCATCCGTCGATCCTTTTCTTCATCAAACAAAAGATTATAGTATTTAAAAAATGTCTAAAAACATCCTCCCGCATATTATATCTTGTAACTAGAACTAGGTATAACAAATCCATCTAATCCAAAACCACTTCCATTGTTGCATGGCCAACTCATTGTAATGAGTACAGATTTGTGATATGAAATTGTTAAACCATGAAATAATACCACAGTGTTCGATTCCATGGAATTTGTTGAACCGCAGGCCATGGGATTTTAACACAATTAATGAAGATTCATTGTATGGGAATGAACGATGAACAACCATGAGGAATAGACCTCGACCGATGTTCATGTCAACCTGAATTCATTGTGGTTAGAATACATAATGAGTTCATATGACATAATCAATAATAAAATCCCAATCCAGGATCATAACTATCTTATACCCATAATCTGTATGATCCATGAATAAATTTGTTGGTTGATATATTTTCATTCATAATAAGAACTATAAACGGGGATGAATCTAAATAAATCAGAAATCATGCCTTGATTCAGATCAACATAAAATGAAGAATGATGTTTCATCATTTTCATGGATATATCAATAAATTCCATTACATGATGATCGATAAACCTTGATCTGGTTGTCTTCTCCCAACATACATTCCTCTATGCTCTCCAATAGATCTCTTTTATTTACCTTTTTATGCGGATGACCCTACAAATATTCCATATGGGTGATGAAAAAAAATTCATATGACTATGTCATTTAAAAATAAATAAATTTAAATAAATTTTTTAATCATTTTACCTCTGTGGAGAATTTTTCAAAAACTCCCCCACACCAAAAAAGTTTCGTTGTTCCTAAGGTAAAACCAACACTGTGAACTCAATGTTGTCCTCATAAATATGAGCCAGGAATCCATTTTGAATTTATTCCAATATTTCAAGAAAACTACCCTCTCGTTCTATTTAATATATTAATATATATCAATATTTTATTCTAGGAACCTTGGGACTCGAAATCACATGCCTTCTCTATTCTTGGTCTCGAAAATATTCCATAAAATAATTAATATTAAAACATAGAAACTATGATTCTCTACAAAAAATGGTTTCTAGAAAAAGTATACATGATAAATTAACTTATTCTTTAACATATACTATTTTCTATAAAAAAAATATATTGGTTGTTCCTAATGAAAAATATTTTCTTCTAGTTGTACTACTTTAATAATCAAAACAGAAGATTCATCTGACGCATATTTTTTTTAATATTTAAAAATGAGGAACATCATGTTCCTAGTATAATATCAATGGCAAGGACACTTGATCTTCAATAGATCCAACTATACCGATAAATTCATGTGGTCTAATGAACCGTGGAATTAACGTTCCCATTTTACCTATCTAACAATTTTCCATGGACATACGTAAAGAAAAACATGATCGCCTACATTGAATGAAATATATATTATATGTCTTTCTACGTAATTCAATTTTATTCTCTAAGAAAGTATCATCTAATGAAAAATAATATTTTCCTTCTCAGCCATCTCCTCTAACAACTCCCATCCCAACAACTTCCTTTCACTTACTTCATCCCAATATTATGGGATGAAAATTATTAACATAATAATATTAAACTAATGAAATTTGTTCATCAAAACATTCCTGATAATATATTGAACAATATCAAATAAAATCTTTCAAATTCTTAATCCTTTACTCTAATTATCCATTATATTGAGGATAAAAAGATATAATAAATTTTAATTTCGTACCCATTGAATTCTGATGGAAATTTCAAAAATTTGAAGTGAGCATGGGATAATGGTAAAATAAAAAAGATATAGGGACTCCAAGTTACAAGATTATTAATTTAAGATAAATTTTATAATGTTGATATATAAATATAATATCTCAAATTGGAATGAGAAGGTAAAAATTTATCCAATAAATCAACAATAACCCAGATAACATTTTTACAACAAGATTTATTTGGTAATACCACCATGAAATCAATGGATAGAAATCTTTATTTCCTCTCTTATACTAGAAATTTTTGATCTACCCCTTTGTGTAATTATCCTTTTTCTATAACCTTTTGGTATGTAATATATGTTTAGGTAATCATTACAATGTATTTATTCACTAAAATGATAATACCTTCTAAATAATTTTCATATCTATTAGTGGGAGAAGATCTATTAATTTTTTAAGTTAAAATTGTTATTCTTATTACAACTAATATATTTAGAAAGACAAAAATATTCATTTTTATTGGATTTTTGAAATAAACCACTTTTTGAGTTCTGTGGGAATATGACATCCTTTTATCCCACAAAATACACAACACCATGAACAAATACCATGGTCTTGTACACAATGAAAAAATTAACAAAAAACTAACAATTATAACTATGAGAATTGTAATAGTATTTCCATAATATAAACCTGATGTCAAGGTAAGGGTTATACCATATGTGTTTGATAATACATAGCTTCAATGAAATTCTTTACCTCCATGTATCCATTAGTAGAGAAATGTCTGGATTGAAATCTTGAAAAAATATTTTTTTGTTTGAGGAAACATTTGAATAGTTATCCATTAAGGACATGAGTATATCTCCCACTCTTCACTTCATCATGGTACTCTGGTGAAACATATAAATTAATCTATTGTTCCTCATTTCATACTTCCAAAATATCATTACCAAAGTTATCATAAGCCCATGTCATCATTTTAGATAAATAGTGGGAGGGGAAATGTAAATCCCAGATCAACTAAATTTCTAAATCATCACCCACATAGATTAGTTTAGTATTAATAACCTATAGGAATGGGGAAATATATTTTACAATTGTATCTTTAGATAGATCAATATCATTTATAATTATTTACGAGAAATGTGAGTGGTCATTGATAAATTTGTTTTGAGGGGTTTATTCAATGGTTTTGTCCCTTATTCAAAATATTTTCTCACTGAACTAGTCCCAATTGGCTAGGGAAGTATTGAGTAATCCTTATATCATATTTCATTCCAACCAAGAGTCATTGTGTATCCCTTTACAGAAATTAAGGTGTTTTTCCTTTCTTTATTCCTATATGAAAATAATCAATTTCCATAAATTCTTCATCATTATATGAGATATTATGGGTGGATCCTGTACAACTTTTTATAAACATTGATACAATGAAATCTTACTACATGTAAATAATATTATTCCTTATCAAATGATAGTAAGGTAGTATTACCTTCTTCACCAACTACAACCTTTTAATATTTATCCATTATGGATCCTTCTATTTTCCAAACAACTATTACTCCAATTGTAACTATATCACCACACTTTGATATAGATTTCTTGACCAGAATAGAGATGGAGTTTTACAGTACTAGGGTAATTTGGGATAAACCTTTATAATTTTGAGTAGAAATGACTAATTGATAGTGAAACAAATAATAATTAATCTTTCCACTCCATAATTTGTCAAAAAATCTAAAAAATGTTTTGACAACTACTTAGATGGATGCATTCTAGTTAGGGGATCCATTAGTAATAGAAACTATTGAAATTCTCCTTGGTGAGAATTTTCATATTTGAAATTATTTTATACCTTCTATATAAATCATCTTCCAATCCCACAAAAATAGTGGAAACATATAGAATTGTGTAAACTTTACCATCAACTATCCTTACAATAGTTTATGGAACCTAGTTATTAGACTCATTCTCATTCCCCACTTAGGATTGGGTAATTGATCTAGAATGAAACCATTACATTTTATTATAGTTCTTCCTTAATAAAGTTTTTATGATCCTAATTATATAAGAATATTCCACTTATACAACTTTATATGGAAATAATTCATTACGTAAAGGAATAGATTGATCTTTTAAGATTTAGGGGACACCAACTTGATGATCCTTATCTATTGGTTTCAAATATAGTAAGGAGACTTAAATTGTTCTTGACATTTTCAAATCACATAAAAATTTATCTAAGAATAAAAAATGATATATTTAATATACCGATAATCACCTTCAATTTAAATAAAAATACCATTAATAAAGGATTTTAAATATTTTACATAACATAGATTTGATGGATGGTGGGATGAATGGGGGTATATGTGCTCTAATTTTAGTAGAGATATCATCTTATGGAATTTATTAACATAATGACAATTGAATAATTTTGAAAAGTTTGTTGAAAACTGGGGAGTTGAATCCAAATCTTGTAGGAATGTGGATCATTCATTATGTTGAAGTAAAAAAAACGTTTAATTAGATAAAAATGAAATGGAAAAATATTGATTTAAGTTATGGACCAAGATTATGAAAGAAAATATTCATCAAAGAACCTTAAGATAAAATGTCTAAGGAAAAGTATTTAAATATTCAAAATACCCTTTAAAACAAAAATTTATTGAGATTATTTTCAAATATTACAATCAAAGGCATACACATCACAGACCAGACCACCAGGGTCTATATGAAAAAATATGTAGCTTTATTAAATTCTATAGATGAGATCAAAAACATTGATTGATGGATTTAAAACCCTTACCCCTTATGGAAATTTGATATGTCAATGTAAATAAGGATATGAAATGGATCAATGAATAAAATGAAATGATGGGAGGTGGTAGGCCTATCCGCCATCAATAGGGGATGGTGTAAAGAAACCTTTATATCATTTAGGTTATCAGTTATCTAAAGGTATTTAAATGTCTCTTTAGGATAACCATTATATCACTCATATCATACAGGACACCTCCATAGTTTAGTTAATAACCCTTTACCAAATCAATCATAGAGATTATTAAAACTCTACTCATTGGGTATCATAACCATTGGGGGTTACAAGATAATTATGTCCAAAATATCACACTACTCACATGTACCAAATTCTATTATGGAATCATATATTCTGCATGACTTATATAGTATATGGGCATTATTTTTTGGTAGAACCCACCCATCTTTATGATAAAAGTATTGATTATTTTATTTATATAAAATCTAATATATAATAATTTTCATGGGTTCATAATATCATACCATATTCTCTAATATATTCCCTTTAAGATTATTTTTTCATGAAATTTCATTTTATATCATATTCCTACAACCAAATCAGTATGTTTTAACATATTAATGTATAATACTTTATACAACTACTTTTTTCAATTACAGAGATAAAAATACATGATAATTATATTCACACATATCTAAATATATCTCATTATAAAGGTACATAAAACCCTTCAATATAAGGTTTTAATGTCTTTTTATATAAAAACCTCCACAAGAGAATTTATTGTGTGGATTTTTGACATCCAAAAATTTCTAAATAGAGGGTAATCTCTAAGGAGGGTGATAAGACGTACGTAAATCAACATTATCAATATATAATTACTCATGATATATATAATACTTATATAATCATAGTATCTATTATTTATAAAAGATAAAAAACCTATATATTTGATTTCATTACCAAAAAAATAACATTCTAAGTTTAATGTAAATAAATCAAAATCCACGCCTATCATGTTAACCCACATATGAATTATAAGATATTTATCAGATGTAGTGTAAAAAATGAATGCAAAAAAATATATTTATTCATAATATAAACACTTCACATTAATAAATTAAATAAATACTAAAGTTATCTATAAAAATAAATAATTCATCAATTTTAATATTATATTAATACATAAAAACACTTGATGAATTAAAAATTATTAAAACCATAAAATTATTCAATTTTATATAGTTTTTATATATAATAAACATGAATATTTTACATTTTTTAAATACTCTACTATATTTTTATTTTAGATAGTATTACATTAAAAAATAATTATATTTCAAATATATTATTTCTTTCAAAAAATAAATATTTCACATTTCATATACAAATTTTTGATATTATGTAATTTTTTTTATAATTTAAATATAAAATATATTTATTTTATGAATACCTTAACTATACCAAACACAAAATCTCTTGGAATTGTTTAAAAAATAATATTAAGATCAGTTAATTTATATAAAATTTTAATATCGTTATTTAAGAAATTATCATTGATAAATCAAAACTATTGTATTTATCCTTATTTTATAATTTATAAACACCTTATCAATAATATTATAATTTCACATTGAAATTTATATTAAAAGTATAGTTTCATATAATTTTAAATAGGTATTTAAATTCTAACATTTAATATTAAAGATATGTATTTTTTAAATGTCTCATAAAAATTTTATAATGAAGTACATCCTATAAAACCCAATACTGGAACACCCTGACCCGGTGTTAAAAACTTTCTCTTCGCATAAAAACTTTGATACCAACTAAAGTGGGAAAAATATAAAAAACTAATAATTCAATATTCAATATTGTTATTGAGTTAATTATATTACTAAAATTTTAAATAGTTTTATGGAATTTTACATAACATTTAACTAAAAAAACCCATATCATTTTCATATAATGGGCATTTTTCCATTATACTAAGAACATATTATTTTTTAGTATACCCCCAAAATAAGAAAAAATAATTCCCCAAACACGGATCCCTTTGAGAAAAATCATACATAATAGTCATATTCATAACACAGGTTAATTAAAACATAAGAAGAGTGAGATAAAAAACTCAGTAATAGTAAACATATGTGTTCAGAATTAGAGATCTTAATTGAGAATAAGATGATAATTTTGGTATGAGAACATAATTGGGGTGCTGTAATATTTCATTATGAATTAATACCTATTAAATATGTGAATGATGTATCATGAGTCATTGAATGATTCCTTGAATATGATATAAGTAAAAAAGAGATAATGCATGAGTCAAAAATCACGAGCCAAGAAATCATTACAATAACACATTTCTAATTATTTTCCTACGAATTTGGTAAAAGAATCTCCTAATAATTATTAAATGAAAAATAATAATATTGAAGGTTACTTGGGACATAAAATCTGTGTCATATTTACAATAAATTTTGTAATCAACCTTATTATAGAATTACCAACTTGGTTAATTCCAATATATTTTCTCTGGAGAATAAATCATTAACCAATGCATTAAAGGGCTATATCAAACCAAAACATTATCATATATAATTTATAAGAAATATAAAAATAATAAAATGCATAAAGGATTTCACTTTTTAACCCATGGAGAATAATTTGATTTCATTATAATTTACATGAAACATCATCACAATACATCTTGAGAAAGAATATGTATTGTATCATTTTGAGAATATACATAATAAATAATAAAAACTATTAAATTATGTTTTCATAGATGAAAAAAACTATTATTAATGAATTGTAAATTTGATATGAAAAACAAGATAGAATATTAAATTATTTTTTAAATTATTTAAAATGAAAAATTCAGAGAATAAGTTAAATAGTATTTTCATTAAAAACCCCTGAAAAACTATAAAAGAATATTAATTATGAATAAAAATAAATATTTATTATAAAATAATTATTAAGAATTTATTTTTAAATAATACATTATCGCATACCATTGTAAAGAGAGTTAAATGTGTCCCATGTAAGAATATTAATGTACGTTTTTTTAAAAAACATTTAGAGAAAATCAAAAGACCATGAAAAATAAAACTGAGAAATAATCTATGATTAGAAAAAAAAAATTAATGAAACTATTTACAAAATATGGACATGGAGGAGAAATTTTATTTTGGTAAAATACATTGAAACCGTTAAATCAATGAATTTAAATAAAACCCCTTCTAGGTGTAAAATTCAAATACACCATGAACGAGATAAAATTTGATATATTTTTAAAACCATTTATTTTAATGGAAATTATCATAAATGAAATTTTTTAGTAGTATATACAGCATAGAGAAGAAATAAAGTACTGAATAAAGAATATATCTCAATGAAAGGAAAATTTTGAAATGTGACCCTAATAAAAATAATAGCATTTGAAGTAAGAATAAATAAATGAAGTGATTTTTCAAAAAAAATTAAATCCACATAAAAATTGTAAATAAATTATTTATTAATGTAGTTTTGATGCACATAATATTAAACTATCACAGACTGTAAAGATAAAATATAAATCAATAAAAGGAAATTGATTTAGGAATCCATAAACACCAATCATTAACTGATTCAAACCTATTATATCCTTTTTATATAATAATGTTTTATATTTCATACATTATATCAGATAAATATTAAAATATTATCTTAATAGATAAAATTTTCTTTTAATTTATTATTAATCATTTATTAATAATTCTTTGTTAAAACCAATGATTATGTTTTAACTCTCTAGTTTTCATGCATGTTTAAAATTGATATTTTTAGTTCATTGACAACAGAAATGTTTTAAACAATTTTTAATGATCATGATGAGGTTATATATATATATATATTATATGACTCTTGAGTCTTATATATTTTTTATGGAACTTATATGGAATATTAACATGGGAAACATTAAATTACCATCTTTATGATATTTTGATTTCATAGAAAGAATTATTTTCTTTAACAATATACATATATATTACTATTAAATAATTTTTCAAACATCATTAATTAATCATTATTATATAATATTACCTTTACATAACTTCTTATAAAAATTCATGACATTAACATTATAACAATTTTCATATAGGTTGTAAAACAAAAAAATAGGTTATAACAGTTCCTGGAGTAGGAAAATGTTATTTCATAATGATAATACCACTTTTAAAGAACATAAAAAAAAATTAAATAGTATATTAATTCATTAAATTTAATTTTAAACCATCCTTATTTGGATGTGATGAAAAATGAATTATGAAATCCATGTAGGTAGATGTCTACAATAACATAAATGAGCCATTTTCATTATTTAAATAGATTAGTAGGGAAGAAATTAGATAATGATTTATATTTGAATAATTATTATTATATCACAAATATAACACTACAACATTATTAGCCTTTACTGGAGGTTTTTAATAAATTATCGTGAATTTTTTTTATAGCTGCAACACTTCTCCCTCCGACTCCCCCAACTCCCCCAACTCCCCAGACCCTCAACCCCCGTGACCCCTAAAAAACCTAGGACCCCAGTGTCCCGCGAGACCCCTAAGACCTTGACGACCCCTCGAATCCATCACTATGCCTCAATTTCCCCCACTGCACCTCAGAAACAATTATGACCCCCATAACCCCACAAATCCCTAGGATCCCGCGACCAAAATCATATTATGTGATATGATACAGTTATGGTTCTCAATAGAAGGAATAATATGATCATGTTATTAGTCTTGATATTTATATTATATTCCATATCAAGTATTTTATATGGACTGATCCATAGTCCAATCATTAAAACATTTAGTTAATAATTTTAAATGATATTTTTTGGGATCACATTGAATGTTTAATGGTTCAAACAATCAGACTCATATTTTAATCACAGTTCGCAAGGGAACTGTAAGAGTAAGAAATAAATTAGGGATTCAATATATATTGATTCATTTTGTGAGTTTCTTATAAATTAATAATTTATAATTGTTAATGTGAATGAATCCCCATTATCACTCCCAAAATAAATTATATATAGTTCTGAAATCAAAATCCTAATGGAAAAAAATTACATGTTTGTTTCACTACTTTTTAAGAAGACAACATTTAAAGGATGCTAATATGTAATGAAAAATGTTATATATGCATGTAAGAAAAATTATAGTATATATATTAGGTTACATTAATCATTACAATATGTTTGAGGTCCCACTAATTTATACTAGCACCACTCTTGTAATACATGAGCCTTTCAGGGTTTCTTTTAATTGTTGTGGAATTCAAGTTGATTAAGAAATAAAATTGTTATCCTTTTGTTTTTTAACCTAAAATAGATGTATTTATTAATAGAATTAATTATTAAATATGAGTACGATATAAAGGTAACAATATGAATATTTCCTTATATAACCACAAAATATTTTAAATTCAAAAAATGGATACTAAAACACATCCTCATCAATATTCTAAATCCTATTTTTTGTTATACGTATGTTTTTTATTATCTCTTTATTCTTTTATGGATATTTTTTAATTTGAATTAATGGATATTCTAGTGGGTGGGTTCATTATTTACCAAATGTATTAATATATGAAATCGTTGTTGAACATATTTTTTTCAACTAGTATATATGAATCTCTTTCCTAATATACTAAGAGTTATGTGTTTTCTTTTTTTTAAATATTGTGTAGGAACATTGTGATATACATGGATAATATATAGATTAAATTATCAAGGAACAGACCTCAGTATGCTAAGGGTTTGGAGGAATTTTTATATTTTGAAATTTCCAATCGATCTGTTGAAGGGAGAATAATATGTTCATGTTCTAAATGTAAATTTAGATGATAGTTGAAGAGATATGAAGTTTATAAACATTTAATATTAGATAAATTACCTACTCAATATTTGTGATGGATTTTTCATAGAGAACAAATGTAACATAAACATTGAGTAGTAATGTCTATCCAAAGAATGAGCTCCCATCTTCACCCATAATAGAAAATGAAATGAAAAACCTTATAAATGATTCATTCGGCATTGCAAAACCCCACAATAAACATCAAAACATATCAGAACAAGTATATGAGGGTGCTACAAATAGAAACGAGACAAGTGATGTTTTCGAGATAGTAGGACAACTAGATCAAGAGTGTAATATATCTTAGGATCTTCTTCTTGATTCTGCAGAGACTAATGTAAGATAAAAACTCACAAAGTAAAATATGCTTCATGGTTTACATGATGATGGAAATCATGCTTTGTATAGTTGATGTCTGAAATATTCAAAACATTCTTTTCTGCTGATATTGTACCATATCAAATGTCTATAATGAATTACAAATAAATAAATGTCCATGAAATTTGAATTTTGGCATGATGAATTTACTAAAAAATTTAAAAATTTATTTTATGATATGAAAAAATGTTGTAACTGGATTGCTTTGAATTTTTCAAAAATACATGTGTGCCCCAATGATTTTATGCTTTATTGGAGAGAGGAATCAAGTAGACATGATTGCAACAAATTCTTTTATATATGGCATTAAATGGATGATGTTGTATGTCTGAATCAACATACTACCTTAAAGAATAAGAAATGGAACACACCTGCCAAGGTTTTGCGTTACATTCATTTAAATCCTCGATTGCAAAGATTATTCATGTTATTGAAAACTATCAGACACATGAAGATTCATTCGGTATATAACAACAATGATGGGTTAATGCTACATCCAATATATTCACAATCATAGAATACATTTGATACATTACATCCATATTTCATTTTTGAACCAAGGAATGTTCAATTGGGATTCACTGATGATGGATTCAACCCATTTGGAACTCTAAGTACCGGTTTTAGCATTTATCCAATCATTTTTATCCCTTAGAATCTACATATATGGATGTGTATGCAAAAAACACCTTTTATCATTTTGATGGTTATTCCTAGAAAAAAAATTCATGTAAATTCAATTGATTTGTAATTACATCCTTTAATTGATGAATTACAAGAGTTATAGAGAAACAGTGTTGAGACATATATTGCTTCTTCTAAAACAGTGTTCAAATAGCATGCTACTTTAATGTAGACCGTTAGTAAAATCCTTTGACTATGGAATTTATTTGGTTGGAACACTTACAACAGTTTGGGTTTTCCTATTTCTAACATTGATTTTGGGCCCAAAAGGCTACCTCACAGTATAAGATGGTGCTTCTTGTGCCATCAAATACTTCTCAATGCATCTCATATATTACCAATGAATAGATCAAAATTTAACAGTTTCATTGATCGTAGACAACTACTAACATTGTTAATTGGTTGTGAAATATTGGCACTACTTGGAAATGCTGAAATGGAATTTGGTAAGGTTCACCTTTTGAATTATAGTTGGAAATGAGTTTTAAGTGAATCATAAAATGAAATCAGAATGCATCAATGATAGAAAAAAAGAATATTCTATAAACATACCTATTGGGAATTTAATTTTTTTGTGGCATAATCTTGATATGATGTATATTGAGATGAATAGTTATGAACATTTGATCTTAAAATTTATTAATCAACCTGCAAGTCAGAAATTTCGTCGCAATTCCTGGAAATACATATAAGTAATATAACATAAAACTTTATATTTCGAAAGATGAGAATAAAAGTTTTGCTCCAGAAGTTTTTGAAATGAAAAATAGGGATAAAGATACATTACTAAGAATTTTAAATCATGTGAAGTTATCTGATGGGTATTCAAGTAACATATTGAGGTGTGTTAACTTAAAGGATCATAGGATACATGGATTTAAAATTCATGATTCATATATTTTGTTATAGTAGATACAACCATTGGCATTGAATACATTATTACCTGGAAAAGTTGCTGCTATTGTACTCTAATTATACACATTTTTTAGACAACTATGTGAGAAATATATACATCTCTTTGAGGTTGACAACCTTTATGAGAGGTTTCTATTGACACTTTGTGCAATGGAGATGATCTTTCCTCCATTTTTTTACTATCATGATGCATTTAAATATGCATTTGTTTAAGGATGATAAATTAAGAGGAACTGTACAATATCGATTGATGAATCCAATTGAGAGGAACTTATTTTATATTTTTTCTGTTATGTAAACAATTCATGGAAAATAATTAAGTGAATAATTATGTTTTTTATTTTATTTCACAGATATCTAGGGAATTTGAAATAATACTGGAGAAATAATGCTCAACCCCAAGGCTATATTGCTAATGGTTATTTTGATTAGGAGTGACTTATCTTTTGTTCTAGATACTCGGATGATATTGAGATAATATTCAATCATGTTGGATGTGTTGGAGACACATCAACTCAATCTTAAATACATGGGAATTAAAAAATATTTCATACCATTGGCCAATCAGTTTGGAGGATCTAAAATGTTACACCAAAGAAAATTCAATTATTACATGAACATAGATATTTCCTACTGAATAATGAAATTAAATATCTATTTATTGAAGAGGTGAGGATACAAAAAAAGAGACTAATGGGAGGTCAAACAAAAAATGAGAAATATATAACAAAAGTTGTTAATAAAGGGCATTTATAATGGTTTTCACAACATATAAGTTTATAAATACTAAAATAAATAAGGCCATTAAGTTCAAAACTATATTTTTTAAATCTAATAATGTATATTTCTTTTTTTAGATCATGAATAATTATACTCAAAAAGAGTTTTCAGAATATTTGATGTTTCTTGCTAGATATCCTCTAAATCATGTTTAAATGTTCGATATTTACAATGTTAATGGATTTAGATTTCACACAGTCAATTGAGAAGAGGGTACGGAAACACATAATAGTGGTTTGTTTACATTTTTTAATGTGGGATACTGTGAAAATATAACTGATATTATTGAATTAAACTACCATGGGTGTTATTTAGTTGTTTTATTCAAAAGAAATTGGATTTTTTATATCATAGGTGTTAAAAGATATTCCTTGCAATTTACTTATTTTAACTTCTCTAGCTTGATATATGTCATTGACCATGAACTACTTGATCTCTATATCTCATAATCATACGAAAAATGTTATATTATGTGAATGATGTTTTGGATGAAGGTTAGAGTGTAGTTCCTCACGTAAAACAAAGTGAATTGTATGATATTGGTTATGAAGTGGAAGATTTGACATCAAATATTTAATCTCATCAATAAAAATAAGTATACTCATTTTTTCAATATGACATTAAAAATATCATTCTAGGAAGTATGGATGAAGTGGATGAGGTAATGTAGTAGGAAACCGTCATTATTGAAGGGTAAAATGATTGTACGTACAATTATGCATTCCTTTAGGAACCTCTTATTTCATTTGTGAAGCCATTCATTATCACTGTTATGTATAATTTTTTTGTTATTACTGTTCATATATTATCATTTTAAATTTTTTATGCATTAGTTTTTTGAAAAATATTTTCTAAATAAAATCATGTTTTATTAAATGACACGAATTACAAGGAGGAAGCATTATACTATTTCATTTACCAATACTATAAATGATGAATCGTCTGTCTCCATCCCTAAAATATTTTATCCACAATCTACTTTCCCCCTACACCATGTCCCCCTAAACCATATCTCACACCTTCTGTAAGCATCCCTTCGTTATCTATGTCATCACCTCCCCATTCAGTATCCTCAACCGTGAGGGAGCGGTTCGCCTCTTTTAGTTATTCAAGACGATATTGGAGTGTGACTGTTATAGGTACATATTTCAATATGAATAAATTTATTTCACTTATATATACAAACTATTTGGTCCTTAATTATGGAAAAAGTTATTGTATAGAAAAAAAATAAAAATTTCAGATGTATGGAATCTTATTGGATAGAATATATTTGTCCCGTTTTATTTATATGGTGTCCCTATGGATGACTGGTATGTGCGTCGCAGCGCATCCAATTTGCAAATTTTTATAACCGACTGTCTACTTTAAAAGTGGCGAGCAGGGTCGAACCACAGAGAGCACAGAATCTAGTTCACTAAAAATATTTTGTTTGGCAATGCTTAGACGGACAAGGTTTGAGGGGATTCCTATTTTTGAGTTTTCTTTTTTTCTTTTTAATTAAACTAAAAGGTGAGAAGACAAAAGGTAAAAAGAAAATTGAAAATGAATATGATGGACTCTAAGTCAGAAAAATGTGTCGGGGATTCTGGTGTCACAATTTAATTATCACGCAGACATGCAAAATATTCTTTTAAGTGATTAAATATTTATTCTGTTTAGTTATCGCCAGTTCCAAAAATATGTGCGGTTTTTAGATGCTCAATTTAAAATTCCTAATTTATTTAAAGTCTCGTTCTCTAGTGTCATAAATAAATTAGAAAATTCAATCAAGTCCCGAACTATACGGAGAAATGACACAACCCGTTTCTCACAAAGTTGTGTCACCAATTTTCACCTACCATCGGTCAACACGGTTTACCTTCTCGGACCGCTGCATTGACTTATAATTAAACGGTCCAGTTTCAATTTCAGAAATTAGTTCATTGAAAAATTAATTTAAACAGATTAACATTCAATTAAAATAAATTTAATTGACAATTAATCATCAAATAAAACATGTTGCATGGCATGCGCAATAATTTTTATTTAATAAACCGACTTCCCGACACTAATAAAATTATCCCGACATCACAACTAAATGAATAAATGCAGTAAAATGATATGTCATGTGGATTAACACTGCGTTACCGAAGAAATGATCGTCTCCGTCTTTATTTCCGCCGCACGCAGCAACCCTCCGCATGTGATGACGTTGCGCACCAACTATGCGACCAAAAAAATAAAGGATATGAGCGGTGGGTACTGCACAGATGCTGGTTGGCTCCTCAGGTAGCGGTGAGCGGTGCGCTGCTACTGGTCAGCTGGTAGTCGACTCCTCGGATGGCAGTGAATGGTGCACTGCAAAGAAAACAAAAGCAGGGGGTGCGACGGGGTTAGGTAGGGAGAGGACATGCCAGGTGGAGAGGGAATGCACCGGGGGAGACCAGGAAGCGGCCAAGGGAGAGGAGCGGAGGAAGGGGCGCTGGGTCCACCCGGGTGAACGAAGAGAGTAGGGGTGAGTGGAGAGGGAGGTCATGGGATGCCAGGGGGTGACCGGGGTGAGCGGGGTGAGGTAGGGGTGGCTGAGTGGGGATAGGATGAGGAGGGCAGTGGAAGGGAGAGTGGGGATATGGGGGTGCGGGTGAGGGGGTGCAGGGGAGTGCGGACGAGGGGGCGCAGGGGAGTGCAGACGAGGGGGCGCAGGGGAAGAGATCGGGGGTTGAGGGTGGCAGGATTACGGCAATAGAAATGGGGGTGGCGGGTGTTGGGATTGGAAGGGGAGAGATTAGAGAGAGGGATTCAAAAGGTGGCGTGGAGGGATATATGGGGGTTGGAAAAGTGATTGGAGAGAGGGATTCAAATGGTGGGTAGATGGGTGATGTGGGAGAGAGTGGAGGTTGAGGGAAAAAAAGGGAGAAATGGTCAAAGGGGGGTGGGGTGGCTTGGAGGGATAAGGGAACAAAAAATTAATAAATAAATAAATAAAAACAAAAAAGAAATGTTAAAGTTTAAATTAAATAAAACTAATTATCTAACTAAATTAAAAAATGATAAATTATAATATATTAATAAAATGTAATTACATATAATATTACTATTAAATATAATATTAAACTAATAACAAATACTATTTTATTAATTCATCCAAATAATGGAATAAAAAAATACAAATTAAAATATACATACTAATAAAAATTATTAAAATAAACTAAACTAAAGTTAGAGAAACTAATAATAATAATATAGTGTTAAATATAATATATAAAATTAATATAACGAATAGAAATACTAAATTACTAATATTAGTATATAAATTAACTAAATTTTTTAAAAATATTTAAACTACTAAAAAGCTAAAAAAATAAACTAAAAATACAAAAATTGGTTAAACTAATTAATTAAAACTATGATAGAATATTATAAAAATACATGTACATCAAATCCCCCACACTTAAACTTTTGCACTCCTGGGCAAAACAATCAGAAAGAAAATGCAAGTGGTCATAGTCAAATCAAAACATCGAAGTTACAAGTTTAAAATGTTTCAATCTCTTTGTTCCCATAAAGTATCATGCTTCATTTAAAACATCAATTTTCAAAAACCGTTTTTCTTCCACATGTATTTTTTTCAAAACAAGTATGTGCACTCATGTATCATGGGACCTACCTTGCATTCACTCTTATCTCTCAAAATATATGATCAACGTTTTTCTCAATTCTCATACACATGCATGCTAACCATAGGCTTGCCATGAATTTCCCATCTCCACTAGTGGAAATCAAAATATGGCACCAATCTCAAGGACTTTACATGAGGTTCAAATGTTTCTGAAGTTGTAGGACGGTGGTTTTTTTTATAAAAAGTCATCTTTTTGGTAAAAAGGAATGTTGAATCTGGAAATAAATTCATGATAAGTCAATCCAAATGTCTCCCTCAAACTCTCGCTCCCCCACACTTAATACATTGCTTGTGCCCAAGAATATGATAAGCCAATGTTTCGCTCTTTTTTTTAAAGTCACAACTCACTCAAATAATATGGTCAGGAAAAACTAGTGAGTATCAACTCAAAAACCCCATGGAATAGGTGTTAGTCAATAATCCCAAAGAATGGTACACAAGAAGCATATATGTTGTATCATCTCAATGAAGGGAGGTCATATAGAAAACTCTCTAGTTCCTGTATTAACGGATCATCACTTTAATATGTATCCCCAAAGTCGAGGGTTACCGCGTAATGACCACCAATTTACTCATTGTTAGAACTGAAAAGGATTCTATATTCCTATATCAACATATTATGAAATGAATGTGGCTACTGTGAAAAAGAACTCATATGATCAGGATGGGATAATGTCAATCCATGTACATCAAATGACTCACTGCCCCTCGAAGAACCCTCTTCATGAGTAAGTCTCTCCCCCCCCACACTTAGATTGAAATTATCATGAAAAAAATTCAACAAATTGGTAGGGAAGGGTATCGGCTTGGGATCATCCTAAAAGGATCCTGCATGGCTTCTAAGGGCTATACGATGGAGAAAATGTTTGGGTGGCTCAGTGGGTCAATGGGGCTAAAATATCAAACAGACACCTTCATCATGTTAGTGAAACTTTCAAAAATTCATATCGCTTTTATGAAAAAACATGGCAAGTTCTAGAAGAAATAACATATTTGAGATTCCCTCAAGAAAAAGAGAAATAAGAGATGATTATGAAATGTCTTAGAGTCCTCACAGGTATGGAAATATAATGTTGGATAGCACATATGAGAATGAGTGCAAATAAGTGTCTCAAAATTACACTTGTTTTTGAAAAACATTTTTGAAGCATGAAAAAATATCAGCAATCATCTAAGTCATGAGATCAAGGATCAAAGAAATCTAGAACAAGAATAAGGTGCTCAAATTTCCTAGGGACACAAGTGGTATGTTCCCGACTGGGTTGCAAAAAAAAAGACAACAGTTTTTATGTGGGTTCATGAATGATAGGAGTGTTAGTTTTTTTTAGTTTACATGTTGTTTTTGGAAGTGTCAAATATGGAAAAAATTCAAACACTTCCCTATGTAAGTGAAGATAGATGCGGAGAGGCTTCCTGTATCCGATGAAGTTCCAGAAATAATGTACTTGTAAAATCTACAGATGGACAACACATACCCGCACCATATCATAAAGATAACACCATGAATCATATAAATGGAAGTAGAGATGCATGAGAGTGACAAGTGCATACGAATATCAGGAGTAGATAAAAAATTTTCACACATGCCATGTTTTATTTTCTAAAACAAACTAGAACGGGTAAAAGAAGAAAGGGGGGAAAATGAAACCGGAACATGGGTTGCCTCCCAGGAAGTGCTATGTTTTACGTCTTCAGCCAGACGGATGGACAATGTTCAATCATCTTGGTCCATCGGCTCAGAATTTATCTGCCTCTTACAAGAACTAGTGGTTGTGTCATCGATCCCATGGGGATTCTTGGTGGGATTAACCACCTCTGGACCATACTGAGCGTGAAGCTGGTGAGGAAGGAAAGGAATCTGTGCTCTTTGTGGTGGTGCTGGCTGCTAAGCATGAATCTCTAGTGAAAGTTCCTCAAGCTGGCGCTCGATATCAGCCAGCTCCTGAGTCATCCGTCATACCAAGTCAGAGGGAGATGGAACAAGCGCATCGATGACCACGGAAGAATCAGAAGAGCTAGACATTTTTTTAGCTGCATCCACAAAATAGATAGAGATATAGAGATATAGTAAGAAAACAAAGATCAAAGAATGAAGAAGCAGTCGGGTTGCCTCCCGATCAGCGCTAAGTTTAACGTCTTCAGCTAGACGGATAACGTCTCATTGAAATTGTAGTTCTTCAATGATGACTATTTTATCTGAAGTGTGGTAAAGTTTAAGGCATTGACCATTTACTTTTAATGGAGGCATCTTCCCATCAGAAATTTCGACAGCACCATGTGGATAAACAATTTTGACGGTGTAAGGACCTGACCACTTCGACTTGAGTTTTCCGGCCATGATTTGAAGTCTTGAGTTGAAGAGGAGAACATTGTCGCCTACTGAAAAATTTCATTGTTGGGTCCTTTTTTCATGCCAAGATCAATTTTTCTCTTTGTAAATCAGAGAATTTTCATATGCTTCTCTCCTCATCTCATCTAGTTCATTCATTTGTAGAAAACGCTTCTCTTGGGCAGTTTTGAAATCAAAATTCAGTTTCTTCACAGCCTAATAAGCTTTATGTTCCAATTCTACAGGTAAGTGGTAGGTTTTTCCAAAGACCAACATATATGGGGACATTCCAATGGGTGTCTTGTAGGCAGTTCTGTAGGCCCAAAGTACATCATCATGTTTGGTGACCCAATCTTTCTGAGATATATTTACAGTTTTCTCCAAAATACCCTTAATTTCTCAGTTTGAAACCTCAGCATGGCCATTGGTCTGTGGATGGTAGGGGGTGATCATGTAGTGGTGACATCCATGGCGAGTCATTAGATTCTTAAACAACGCATTATTGAATTGGGTTCCACGGTCACAGATGATGAACCTTGGAATTCCGAACCGGGTTAAAATGTGTTGCTTCAAAAAATTGATGATAACTCGAGCAGTATTTTCCAAGAATTCTTAAGATTCCACCCATTTTGACACATAGTCCACACTGAAAAGGATATAGGATTTCCCAAAAGATTTAGGAAAAGTACCCATGAAGTCAATTCCCCATATGTCAAAAATTTCAGTTCCCATGATTGAGTGTTGTGTCATTTCACGCTTCCAGCTTATACCCCCAGTTCTTTGGCATTTTTCAAAATTCATGCTGAATTCACGAATATCATGATTCATGGTCGGACAGTATAAACCACATTGTAACAATTTTCTGATTGTTCGATGAATCCCATGGTGTCCCCCAGCTTCTCCAGTATGGAACAAGTTCAAAACATTATCAACTTCTTCTTCAGGGATGCATCTTCTTATCATTCGATCCACACAGTCTTTGAAAAGTAAAGGATCATCCCGGTAGTAATGTCGTGCTTCATTCAAAAATTGTTTCCTCTGTTCCTTTGATAAACCTGGATGTATCACTCCTGAAGATAAGTAGTCACAAAATCAGAATACCAAGGTGTGATTGTCTCAATGGCATAGAGTTGTTCATCAGGAAAGGTTTCATTGATTAGTTCGACATTGATTTCACTTGTGTCATTGCCGAGGCGTGATAAATGATCATCAACGACATTCTATGTTCCCTTTTTGTCCTTGAATTAAATGTCAAATTCTTGAAGTAACAGTATCCATCGAATCAGTTCGGGTTTTGCATCTTTCTTTGTCATCAGATACTGAAGTGCAGAGGGATCCGTATAGACAGTGACTTTTGAGAACAACAGATGGGATCAAAATTTGTCAAAGGAAAATACAACTGCCAGTAACTCTTTTTCAGTTGTTGTGTAGTTATTTTGAGCCTCATTCAAAGTGCGGCTAGCATAGTAGATTGCCCTAAAGATCTTTTATGTTCTTTTTTCCAAGGCAGCACCAACTACACAGTTACTAGCATCACACATTAACTCGAATGGATCTTCCCAATCCGGTGAAATCGTTATCAGGGATTCACCCAAAAGCTGCCTTAATATTTTAAATTCTTTCTGACATTCAGGGCTGAAGTGGAATGTGACATCTTTTCCCAATAGGTTTGTAAGGGGTCGGGAAATAACAGAGAAATCCTTAATGAAGCATCTATAGAATCCAACGTGCTCAAGAAAACCTCGAATGGAACGTACTGAAGAAGGCATGGTTAGGTCAGAGATGGTACTGATCTTTGCGGAATCGACTTCAATTCCTTTCATTGATATTTGATGACCTAAAACTATTCCACTTTATACCGTGAAGTGTGACTTTTCCCAATTAAGAACCAGATTCTTTTCTTCGCATCATGCCAAAACCTTATCCAAATGTTCCAGACAGTCATCAAACGAATCCCCATACATAGAGAAGTCATCCATGAATATTTCCAAGAACTCTTCAATCATGTCATGGAACATTTCCATCATGCATCGTTGAAATGTGGCTGGAGAATTGCACATTCCAAAAGGCATTCGCCTATAAGAAAATGTACCATATGGACAATTGAATGTTCTTTTCTCTTGATCCTCTGGTGTCACTGCTATTTGATTATAGCCTGAGTATCCAACCAATAAACAGTAGTAATATCATCCTGCCCATCGTTCAAGGATTTGATCAATAAAGGGTAATGGGATGTGATCCTTTCTGGTGGCATCATTCAATTTCCGATAGTCGATGCACACTCTCCATCCAGTCACTGTTATTATGGTTATCAATTCTCCTTTATCATTCTCAACCACTGTGGTTCCACCCTTTTTAGGTACTACTTGCAATGGGCTAACCCATTGACTATCAGAGATTGGAGATATTAAACCAGCATCAAGAAGTTTAATGACTTCTTTGTTAACTAATTCTTTCATGGGAGGTGTCAAGCATCGTTGTGGTTGCCTGCATGGTTTTGAATTATCTTCCATATGTATTCTGTGAGTACATATGGCAGGACATATACCATTTAGATTTGCAATTGTCCAACCTATTGATGGTTTCCTTTGTGACAGGACATTGAGCAATTTTCTCTCTTGTTCACTCGAAATATTGGCATTGATTATGACTAGTAAGGTGTTTAATTCTCCCAAGTAACTATATCTCAGGATTGATGGAAGGGTTTTAATCTCAGGTGTTGGAGGCATTTCAAGTGATGGAGTGAGTGAAGTGAATTCATGTCTATCTAAAGGCTCGACTATATTCTTAATGAATTCCACTACCTCGATTGATACAGCAAACTCTCCACTTTCTTTGTGCAAATCCACGAGATCCATTGCATCGCTTGCTAACTCATCCCATTTTTCAATCGTATCCCAGAAATGATAGTCTGCTACATATGGTTTTTCCATAGCCTTTAGGACATCAAATGTTATGTTCTCGTCCCCAATTATAAATATTAATTTTCCCACTTGGACATCAACTAGTGCTCTGCATGTTGCTAAGAAGGGTCTCCCGAGAATGAGTGGGGCATCCTTGTCTTCTTCCATATCGAGGACAATGAAATCAGCAGGGAAGTAATATTTATCAACCTTGATAAGTATATCTTCTATAATCCCTCGAGGATAATTCATTGATCGGTCATCCATTTGCAAGGCGACTCTCATTTTCTTTAATTCGGTGATGCACAGTTCTTCAATAATTCTAGACGGCATGAGATAGACACTAGCTCCGAGGTCGCACACAACTCTTCCGAATTGACATCCTCCAATATTGCAAGGAATAGTGAAACTCCCAGGGTCTCTTAGTTTTGGAGGTATGGATCTGGGTATGACCGCTGAACATTCCTCGTGCATTATTATTGTTCCCACATCATCAAATTTTCTTCTTTTTGACAGAAGTTCCTTGATAAATTTGGCATAGTGGGGAATTTGTGTGATGGCTTCCGCAAAAGGAATATTTATTTGAAGATTTTTGAACATCTCCATGAATTTTGAAAATTGAACATCCAACTTCCATTGCTTCAGTCTTTGTGGAAATGGAGGAGGTGGTATGTGGGATTTTTCTCTTTCATTGGGTGCCTTGTTTTCCTTCTCCTTTCTTTCCTTTTCATTTTTTGCAAGTTTGTTTTGATCTTCCTCCTCTTTGGTTTCAAGTTGGATTTATTTGTTTGTTGAGTCACCATTCTCAGTGGAAGGTATAAGCGTCTCATCTATTGGTTGAACATCAGGCCTTTGGTGCTCTGGTAACTGTGTACCACTTTTCAATGTGATGGTTTTTGCTTCTTCTATTGGGTTGACTCTTGTGCTTCCCAGTAGAGTTCCTTGTTTTCAGTTCTTCATTTGTGCGGCTATCTGACCGACTTGATTTTCAATGTTACGCATCGAAGCCTGCAGGTTTTGGGTGTTTTTCTGCAAATTTTGAGTTGTTTCTTGCAAATTTTGGGTTGTTGTCTGCAAATTTGAGTTGCCATCTCATGTAACTCAATCCTTGATTGATTGGACATCATTAGTTTAGCGATGGATTCTCCCCAATCTTGTTTTCCTTTCATTGCAGGAGGGGACAAGACTGTTGTTTGATTTTTTTCTCTTTATATTGTTGTTGTTATTGAAATGGGGGTTGGTATTTCTATTGATATCATTGCTCTTACGATTGCATGGCGGGTCTGAAGGAAGATTGAGCAGGAAATACAGGTGGACTCGTGTTCTGGTTCGTTGGTTGAGTAGTTTATGGCTCCTTTCAACCTTGATTTTGGTTATTTCCTTGCCAGTTTTTGTTGTAGTTGTTTCCATAAATCCATTTGTTGTAGCTGACAAAGTTAGCTTCAGACATCTTGGTCTTAGATTTGTTATATGGACACATGGGATAATCATGAAGGCCACCACAGTGTGGACAGTGTTCAGCTTGAACAAAATGGACTGGCTTAGGCGGGTTTATTGACAAGTTGTCAATCCTCTTGTTGAGAGCTTCCAATTGTGCAGCCATGAATGTCTAGGCATCAACGTGATGCACTTCTGCCTTTCTTCTTGAAAATTATTCCGGCCACTGGAAACTTTGTTCGGCCATGTTTTGAATTAATATGTATAGATCTTCATGATCCATTTCCATGAAGGCATTTCCAGTAGCTGTGTTGATTGCAGACTTACTCTTAGGTTGATGTCCATAGTAGAAAGCTTGCAACTGGTTTGCCAACTTCATCCCATGATGAGGACAACGTCTTAACGTGGACTTGAATCTTTCCCAATCTTCTCCTAATGATTAGTATTCACTTTGAAAAAAGGAGCCAAGGTCTCTCTTGTTTTTCAAAGATTGAGATGTTGTGTAATATCGATCAAGAAATTTCCTTCTCAGCACATCCCAAGTGAAAACTGTTTCTGAGTCGAGACTTTCCAACCAGTCCTTTGCTTTCCCTTGCAATGAGAATGGAAACAATTTCATGATCAACACAACATCCGTCACTCTGTTATATTTAAATGTGTCACAGACTTCAATAAATCTGTTCACATGCATATAAGGGTCTTTGCTGCTCAATATATGAAATTGTGCCTGTTGTTGGAGAAGGTTGATCATGGACGGCTTCAATTCAAAGTGTGTTTCTTGGATTTTGGGTCTTGTTATTCTTGAGCTGACTCCGACTGTGTTGGGTCACAACTCCTATCTCATAGTAGTTCAAGGCCTTTTATTATCGAGACGGTTTTGGAAAAGTGGGTGGACTTGTCCACTAGGAAGCGTTAGAATGTGAGTTTCAATGCTTTCCTCTAGTAGATGCATTGCGTTTGTGGTTGAGGTATCGATTTGTTCCTTGCCCTTTCATTGATGTTCATGTTGTGGAACACAGGGTGGGTCGTTCTTTGACAGATCAGAATTACGAGTGTTCACCATTTAGGCGAACAGTGCCTAAAGCAAGGTCTACTAGAAATCTTCTTAATGGTAGATGTGTGCGTTCTCCCCGGCAACGGAGCCAAAAATTTGGTACGTGCGTCACAACGCGTCCAATATGCAAATTTTTATAACCGACTAGCTACTGTAAAAGTGGCGAGCAGGGTCGATCCTCAGAGAGCACAAAATCTAGTTCACTAAAAATATTTTGTTGGACAATGTTTAGACGGACAAGGTTTGAGAGGATTCCTATTTTTGAGTTTTATTTTGTTTTTCTTTTTAATTAAAGTAAAAGGTGAGAAGACAAAAGGTAAAAAGAAAATTTCAAATGAAAATGATGATGGACTCTAAGTCAACAAAATGTGCCGGGGATGCTGGTGTCACAATTAAATTATCACGCAGACACGCAAAATATTTTTTTAGGTGATTAAATATATATTCTGTTTAGTTATTGCCAGTTCCAAAAATATGTGCGTTTTTTTAGATACTCAATTTATAATTCCTAATTTATTTAAAGTCCCGTTCTTTGGTGTCATAAATAAATTAGAAAATTCAGTCACAACCCGAACTATACAGCAAAATGACACAACCCGTTTCTCACAAAGTTGTGTCACCAATTTGCACCTACCATCGGTCAAAGTGGTTTACCTTTTCGGACCGCCGCGTCGACTTATAATTAAAAGGGACAGTTTCAATTTCATCAATTAGTTCAGTGCAAAAATAATTTAAACAGATAAACATTCAACTAAAATAAATTTAATTGACAATTAATCATCAAAAAAAATATGTTGCATGGAATGCGTAATAATTTTTATTTAATCAACCAACATCCCGACAATAAAAAAATTATCCCGACATCACAACTAAAACAATAAATGCAGTAAAATGATATGTCATGTGGATTAACACTACGTTAGCAAAGAAATCATCGTGTCCGTCTATATTTCCGCTGCACGCAGCAACCCTCATCACGTGATGACGTTGCACACCAACTATACGACCACCAAAATGAAGGATATCAGCGGTGAGTAGTGCACGGATGCTGATCAGCTCCTCAGGTAACAGTGAGCGGTACGCTGCTGCTGGTCAGTTGCTGGTCGACTCCTCAGATGGTGATGACTAGTGCACTATATAGAAAACAGAAGCAGGGGAGTGCGACGGGGTTAGATAGGGAAATGAGAGGCCGGGTGGAGAGGGAATGCACTGGGGGATCCCGGGAAGCGGCCAAGGGAGAGGAGCGGAGGCAGGGGCGCTGGGTCCGACCGAGTGAAGGAGAGAGTGGGGGTGAGTGGAGACGGAGGTCATGGGAAGGAAGGGGGCGACTGGGGTGAGCGGGGTAAGGCCGGGGGCGGCCGAGTGGGGAGGGGACGAGGAGGGCGGTGGAAGGGAGAGTGGGAAGATGGGGGTGCGGGTGAGGGGGCGCAGGGGAGTGCGGACGAGGGGGCGCAGGGGAGTGCTGACGATGGGGCGCAGGGGAAGATATCAAGGGTTGAGGGCGGCGGGATTATGAGAATATAAATGGGGGCGGCGGGTGTTGGGATGGTAAGGGGAGAGATTGGAGAGAGGGATTCAAAAGGTGGTGTGGAGGGATTTTTGGGGGTTAGAAAAGTGATTGGAGAGAGGGATTCAAAAGGTGGGTAGAGGGGTGACATGGGAGAGAGTGGAGGTTGAGGGAAAAAAGGGAGAAATGGTCAAAGGGAGGTGGGGTGGCGTGGAGGGATAAGGGAAAATAAATAAATAAATAAATAAATAAAAACAAAAAAGAACTGTTAAAGTTTAAATTAAATAAAACTAATTATCTAACTAAGTTAAAAAATGATAAATAATAATATATTAATGCAATGTAATTAAATATAATATCACTATTAAATATAATAATAAAATAAAAAAAAAATACTATTTTATTAATTCAACCAAATAATGAAATAAAAAAAATACAAATTAAAATATACATACTAATAAAAATTAATAAAATAAACTAAAATAAAATTAGAGAAACTAATAATAATAATATAATGTTAAATATAATATATAAAATTAATATAACTATTATAAATACTAAATTATTAATATTAGTATATAAATTAACTCAATATTATTAAAATATTTAAACTACTACAAATATACAAAAATAAACTAAAAATATAAAAATTGGTTTAACTAATTAATTAAAACTATGTTAGAATATTATAAAAACCATGTACATCATTGACACTATAGAATTATATGGCCATATTCTAGGTCAGGTTTCTGCAGAGTCGGTTTCCCTTCATATTTTGTATAATGAATGGAGTTATATTCCTTCAACTTGGAAAAGTGACATTTTCGATTCCCAAATAAAGGAAATTTTAATACATTATGGGGTAATTTAATTTCATGTTATTAAATTATAGTATTTTCAAAATGAATTTCTGTGTACATATGTTTTTCCACATTACGGTTACTGATGTGCTAGCAAGAAAGTGGAAAATGAAAAATCTATGCAATAAAAGGAAATAATTTAAATAGAGATTGTGCAGTGATGTCAAAGATACTTCGTTAACCCCCAACAGATATAAAAAAAGCTACATGATGGGTAACCCAAAGTGTAATCGAAGGTTTTTATTGACAGGCATTGTGATGAGAAGCAGATGGTATTTAAATATATATTATAATATTAATATAATTTTACATATAGAAATGTATATGAATAGTATATTACATTTAATACATTATTATTAAATTTCATTTTATTTATTTTATGATCTTTTTAGGAAGAAATCATTAAGTCGGGTTAAGAAAGTCATCCCTCACATTTCTGGGTCAAAGATTATTTCTAGAAGCTGATGGGCTCTAATAATATTTTCATTAGATTATATATTTTAAAACAATATTATTAGTTTAATATATATTAATTTATTGATTTATCTTTGTTTAATGTGGTCCCAAAGTTTAGGGAATCAAGCATCCCGAACAGTAGTGTGGTTGAATGTTCAAAAAAAATATGATAGATGTTTTGTTAATGAGCCTGCCAATGAATTTGGGGTATGGACTCATTTTTCATTGTAATAAATTATTATTAGTTGTTACTATGTTAATATATATTTTTTTATAATATGACTTATATTTTATTTATATTTAAAAATTGATGAACTATGGGATGTCAATCTTGCGTAGTCCTACTCAATATTCTAGGACAACCCTATTGCTAAATTCCATGGGAAGAAGCATCCTGGTACAGTGCATGGAATGGGTTTTGGACTCATACCATATGATGTCTTTGGTAAGCCATAGGTGATTGTAGCTACATCTACTCTAATTGTATTCAATCCATACCCTAAGATAATCAAGGAGAGATTGTTTCTCTACGAAAAACATTTTATAAATCATAGGCTCAAATATCAACTTTTCACAATTCATTGATTGATTTTTATACGAATAAAAAATGGATCATCCCCTGGTGGTATTGTGTTCACTAGTGTTGAACATGTAAATCACAAAAAATCAAAATCATTTTGTTTACAATAATTTATTGTATTTAATTTTTATTATAATGTTCTTATAGGTGGTAGCAGGACGTGGAGATGGTGGTGGAGAGGGTGATGAGCTATGTTCATCATAAGGCATTTATTAGTTTTATTGTAGATATTTTGGAAAAATATGGTATCATTAAATTTTATATGTATCATGTGTGGCACAAAGTTTCCACCAAACATTTTCATGACCTAATATTTTCATGATTTCTCATCTTTACATTGAGGTATTATTAACCCAACATACCAAAGACACTAGGAATTTATGATTCTTATATTGTATTAATGGATATTTATATTTATGAATCATGTAATAATATGTAAAAATTTATAGGTTGTTTTATCTATGGTGTATAAGATCAAGAGGAGGTTTTTTGTTCTCTTTCTAAAATCACTAAAATGCCTTCAGGTATATTTGAAACCTTCTTGGAGATTCCTTATAGAATCTTCTAACTTCATTTATTGTTCTGAATAATTTTTTATGATTCATTTTTCCAACATTTATTAGGGTTTTTTCCAAGGATGAATGATCAACCATATTATTGATTTTATTGGGAATATCCTATTTTGTAACTCCCTTCAACTTGTATTTATTAGATATCCATTCTCTTTGTAAATTTTCGAGTATTCTCTTCTAATGCATTATAATTGGCCTATGATCACTCTAACATATTCTTTCCTCTTATTGAAAATAGATTTTATAAGAATTTACAGATGTTAATTGAACACTTGAGTGTCTTTATCCTATTAATGCAGAGGGATTGTCTGCATCATTATAATTATAATAAATCAACATAACTTCTCCATATAAACTTGATCTATCATATTTATCATTATATTATGGAGAAATATTATCCTTACACAATAGTGAAATCATTCTAATATTTTTCTTCTCTTTATTGTTCATATTTTTCAAGGTTATGGAAGAAACTGAATTCTGATCTCAGTCAAATCAGTCTTATCTAAAACAAAAATTCATCATAAATTTCGAAATAAACTTAAAACATTAAAAATAGAATAAACATCCAATAGATAACCCAATTAGATATGAACCTACACTCTAATACAAATTTATAGTATCCATGGATGGAGATGATGAATACTAAGAGGGGGATTGAGTCATTATTGGAGTCCAATTAATAATTTATAATCCCTATTAACTTTTAATTTGTCGCATTTAGGCGAGTGATTATATTATTTACTCACTCGCATTATCTTTTTTATTTCAATCTATATAACCCAACACACACACACAATATACACAAATATTTTCAATTTTCACCTTTCAAAACAAAAGGCTACTTCTTTGAATGATCTATAATTTCACCACGATTATATGATCCACCAGTGGAATTCTATGAATAGAATATGAGAAATTTTATACATGTAGCCATATATAGGGCATACCAAAATCTACATCATCGTACTAGATCATTTTACTTCCATATTAAATTTTTTATAATTTTAGATAAAATAAACAAAGATCCCTTAACCAGTACAACATGATGCAAGTATTGAAAAGAAGAAAAATGAACAGTTTGGGCACTGTTTCAAATTTTTTTTCTCATGAACCATGTGAAAAACCACTATAATACGTGTTATGAGAATGGTCAGCATAAAGTATGGATAATAATATAGAACAACTATGCACCTCATTAAACATGCTAGAAATTACAAAAAATCCCCTCCACCTTAATTTATTTTCACCATGCCTCTATTTCCTCTTAGTGTTCTCAAGTGTTCTCCCACCCATTCTCCTATTATCCTCTGCTCTCAAAGGTTCAGATTTCTAAGCATTATCTGTTATCGAATTTATCCTATATCAAGAAAGTTGTATATTACTCACTATGTCTAGAAATATTCTTTCTTTATTTCTATAATTATCTTTTCTCCCGATGCATTATTTTGGTGGAACTAAATTGACAATATTATCAAGGAATTCATCTCTTTACATAATTTATCACAATATGGATATAAAAATTCCATGATATTTATCATTTTGGTCATCCATGGTATTTTGTAGGTGGTCTATAGCATTTCCCTTATATTCTAGATGTTTACAAAAATATATCACTATGATTTTTAGCCGTAATTCCATGCAGTGACTTGTGAATTTGTTTAATTTATTAAACATAGTCCATTAATATTAGAGTTTCTTGTTTATTAAATTGGCCATGTTAAGGACCATGAATATCAATTTTTTACCATGAATAATGGTGTAATCCTTGAATGACATTATATAATTAGTTTTTTTCTAATCAAATCCCCTACCAGGTGTATTGTTTTTTATACTATCCTTGTGAAGTTAAAATAAATTATTGGAGGACTTGACAACCCCCTATGTATGACTTACTGAACAAACCATCTTCTAGGTATTTAGAGACTTTTCTGTATTGAGAGAACTAGATTTTTCCATATGGAATGAACTCTTGCATGGACAACCACATACCATTGCTTCTATGGTGTTAACTTCCATGGGTTGTCCACATAGACCAATTACTATTATTCAATTCTCTAAAACCATTAATTATGAAATGGACTACGTAATTAATTAAATGAAATGTTATGAGTTATGGATTGATTACTACATGTCCCTTATTACTTGGTAATTAATATGGCTTATAGGTGTGAGCCTCATTAAATCTAATTGATTTATAAGAAAAAAGTTCTCTATACATGGCATCATTAGTATTTAAAACATAAATAAAATAAATGTATTAGTTACACCTAGAAAGACACTTGTTTTTATCTTTAAAGAATAATAAGGATGGCCTCATAGGTTATTGATACTTTGTATTACAGGGGTGATACATTTAATATCACGTATGATAACACTGTTCAGTTTACAAAGCTTCATATGAGTAACATTGGTTCCCATGGGGGAACACATTGATGGGATTTATGGCATGATTATTACACCATGCAATGAGTGATACTCAGACATGTGATTCTGGATTTGAATGTTCTTATTTTAAATATTGGTTTTCTTATATTCATATGAATATAGGGTGTATGTGCATGCGACATTGGAATGGTTTTTTTTCATGGTACCTGTACTGGGCTATAGAATCAGCTGTGTTTTTTGTAAATCTAGCTTCAACAGTGGTTCAAACAACTTCTATGTAAATGTTAGGACCAATAGGGGCCTATATACCCTGAGAGGGGGGGTTAATCAGGGTATGGATATTCTTTTTCAAAATTCTTCCTGCCCCACTAGATCATGGACTCTTTATTACAAGGGTCACTTTGTTTACACTTGTGTGTTTATTATGGTCACTTATTTTCTTCTTTGTTTGAGGATGATGCTTCAAATTCAATGTAGGGAAGTAAGCAAGAAAACACAAAGATTTTTACTTGGTTCACCATCACTGGGCTACGTCCAAGGAGTATACACCGACAAGTAGTTGTGCGTACCAAATCCCACTAGTCTTCATAAGATGTGGATAAAAAATTTGGGATAGAGCACTTTTATTCCCAGGCTCGCTGCCTTCACAAGGTTTAGGGTCAGCTCACTGCTTTCCCAAGGGTTACTCCCTATTTCTCTCTCTCTCTGGCTCACTGCCGGTGGAGAGGATCACCTTCTTCCTCTTCCTATGCTCACTACGCTTAGAAGGGAATCCACTCACAGTTTATAGACCTGTAGGTCTCTTCATTTGAATGAAATAATGCATATTAAACTATTTATAGATGCTCTATTGAAGTCCAACTTTTATCCACTGATGAATACCTCTTTGCCTATGAACACTGGGAAATTCCTTTTGGAAACACCATCGCAAATCACCATACTTCGCAAAGCTCCCAATTTCGCGAAGCTCAAACAAGCCTTCACCAGACTCCTGCCTTTTCGCGAAGCACTTTCACAAAGAACTTTCACGAAGCTCAAGTCGTCGTAAAGCAACTTCCCTCACGAAGCTTACTAAGCCAATGTGGAGCTCGCAGGTTTCGCGGAGCTACAATATCCGCCGCGAAGCTCCTCTTTCGCGAAGCACACTGGCTCCACGAACCACCTTCGCAATACGAGAGAAAAATATTTTCTCTGAAAATTCCCTCTACTTTTATCGAGGGGGTCGGCCTCTATTTATAGGTGATTCCACCGACCCTCGACCCTTCAACACAAATTCAACGCCACGTCATCTGAAATCGCGAAGCTCCGAAGTTTCCGCCGGAATTCTGTCGAAATCATGAAGCACCATAGCCATTTTCCGTTCGCGGAGCTTGTTGTAATCATGGAGCATTACCGTCAACATTCCTTCGCGCCTTCGATGAGAAGCTCCCTCACAAAGCCCTTCACCGCCACGATGCGCTTCAACTCTGCCGTTCGCGAAGCTTTAACGTAATCGCGAAGCATCACCGCCTCCATTTTTTGGTCATTGAGAAATCCAATCCATGAATCATATCTTCACGAAATTCATGCCTTTTCCATATTAAATTATGCTCTTCATGGAAATCCTATTTTCGAGATGCTCCCCAAACTCCGAATTTTGGACCCCAAAAATTTGGCAAACACTGGGAAACAGCGCCACCTTGTACTGCTCTTTTGTACTGCCTCCATATCATCCTTTCCTTTTTCATCGTTCTTTGTCAACAAGGATTGTCAACAAATTCTCAGGAACTCAACAATTCTCCATGGAAACCTTCTTTGTCAACAAACACAAGCAACCAAAAAATTATTCAATGTAACTTTGAGGGATTTTTTCCCAACAGTAAATGTTTCATACTTATAGTTTGTAAAAACCGCCACTATAATTTGGTATTTTACAGTAATTAGCAATTAAAAATGCTGCTACAAAAAATAATTTTGGAGCGGTTAAGATCGCTGGTACATAGTTTTCATCTTCTATTATCATTTCGTAGTGGATAACATTGTTTTAGTAGCCCTTTTCCTAATGAAAAATAAGTTATTTTTTAACGGAGGTGTAAACGACTGTGCGAAAAAAATCATTTTCCTCTAGGAAATCTGCCACTAAACCCACAAAAAACCCACCATGAAATGCATTCACTATGATGATTACCATAAAACACCACAAAATTGAGTAAACTACTGTGTACTGTATGCTGAAACACAATTTAACTGTGGTTTTTCAAAACAGCTACAGCATATTGTGGCCGTTGAAACTGCTGCCATATCCAAAAAAATCACCTCTATGTGGTGATTTTTCTGTATTGTGGTATTAATTCATTAAATAAGTATTTATAACCATATATTTTAGGTTATTATTGAAGGTGAATTATGACTCCCATGGATGCGGTAGTCTACACATAAAAATTAGTGACCTTTTCATTTTCCATTAGATCCAGGAGAACTAGATAATTTGTTTTTAATAAAACAATTCAAATTTAAGTGGTAAAATTAAATGAATTTAATTAAATTAGTATTTCTATAATATATTTTGAGGTGTTATAAGGTGAATGAAACATGAAAGAACTCCGTTAAGATAATTAACTCTTCATTTGGTCTCCTTCATAAGTCTTGTTACGATGTACATTTGGTGTAACCCAAACCACTATATCAGTACAAGGTTTTCCAAAAGTAATTTTAAAATATCTTTTTTGATATATAGTTATAATAGTTGGTGGATAAGTTAGGTGGGGAGAGGATCTTTTTATTGGTGGGAGGAGTGGAACCCCTATAAATATTTTTAACCTTTAAAAACTATAAAAGCTTTTATCTAGGTCAAGTGTAACCAAGGAAACCAATATCAATATTTAAGAGATTTTATGTAGAATTAAACACATCCATTGAAATTAGATATATTTTTTTGTGATATTTTTGATCATGCAATGTAGTTTAAACCCCTTTTAAACAATTAAATATTTTCTGTAGTAACTAAATTTTACCATGGTAACATAATAATTTCAATTAAAATGAAATGTAAATAATTAAATAATTTTAATATTATGATTCCAAACATGAATTTAATTTTAAAATATTCAATTTGTATAACCACTAAAATTACTTTTAATATAATTATATATAATGAGATAAAAACGGTTTTTTAGAAATATTCATTCTTAAAAAATGACTTTACTCCAAAATAATGAAGAGAATTTATTCATATCAAATATTTTGGTCTATGAATAAAAAAAATTAATTTTTTTTGAAACTAAAAAAAATTTAAAACTAATTGTAACCATTTAATTTCATAATTTAAGAAAAGTATAACAAATAGTACTTTTATAAGAATAAAACAAATACTTTTGATCAAAAAGAAGAAATATTTTTTATCTAAATTCACCGTAGTATTTTAAAAAATTTATTATAGTACTAAAAAATTATTTTCTTTATAAGATTGTTTTTATAAAATTTAAAGACATAGTTATATCAGGATAATGTTAAAAAAGTGATGGTATTTATAGAAAATAAATTTTTTTATATTGATCAAAAAAATCAACTGTTTCATAAAAATATCCAAATTCACCCTATTATAATTTTGATATTATGAATCCAAAATTTATGTTCATTTTATCAAATTAAATTTATATAGTTCAAAAAATTAGTTTTAATTAAAAGCCATTTAATACATGAAATGATAGTTTATTTAAAATAAAACATATTTGTTATCAAATGAATAACCATAAACAAATTCCACACCTTAACAAAATTGTTTATCATAATAAATAATAATTCTAATTACAATGAATATAATTCAATATAATAATCAATAATTAAATATTTTCATTTTATATAATTAAAATAGGAAATTATTTTATAAAAATATAATTAACCCTTAAATAAAGCATCTTTTATATAAAAAATCATAATAATATTTTATGTATAACTAGTTTATAATTATTTATAAAATATAAATTAAGGCATTATATATTCATATATAGATGTTTAAAGTGAATAAATAAATTCAAAATAAATAATATTGATAAATCCTAAGTAGATATATTAATAATAATACTCGGGTCATCACATTATCCCCCTTAAAGAAATAACATCCTAAAAATTTTATATTTCTTGCAATGTGAAGGGTTTATGAATTAAAAAAATAATAATAATTTAATGGGTTAAAAGGGTCATTAAAACTAGAATTTTCAAATAAATCTATAATATTACCACCTCAAAATGAAGTACATTTAAAGATGATAAATGTGGAGAAGAATATAAATGAAATAAATAGAATTGGAAAATTATATTATATTATTTTATAAAAATTTATTCCTCTTATTTATAAATAAATATTAAAAAACAAAATGGTTAGGTTGTATAGGGACACTACGCAACAATACATGAATAAATGATCATAGGATGAATTAATATTTTAATTTCTAAAATATCAATGAAATATTTAACCCCCATTTTTATCTTAAACCAAGCGATTAAAAACTAAAATGTAAAATTTTAAAACACATTCCTCAATTAATTAGAATCATTAAAAACATTAAAAATATTTTCATATATTCTTAAATTTTAACCATAAACACTATATTTTCAATCACACAATCAGATACCATACACATTTATATCATAATCACCATGCCATAAAATCATGAAACAATCATATATAATTATAAAATTTAACTAATTTTTTTTCTTAAAATAATAAAAAAACATTAACATGAAATCTCATATTAAAGAATACTATTCTTTTCATATAAATCTTATCATGTACCATGAAATATAATAAGCCATTATATCATGAACCAAATGTGGTTTCCCATTCATCTCACACTTGAGCCGGCCCACAATAAAGCAGAAAGAGTATTCCTAATTCCTAGGGGTTAGAAAAAAGTATTTAGAGTTCAAAAACAACTCAATGGTAATTATTTCATCCCAAAAAAAAATTATACATTCCATTTAAATTTTATAAAAATTATGGAATGATGCATCCATCCATTTAACATCATTATATATACAAATAAATTGGTAAAAATACAAATGAAATCAAAAACATAAACTCAACCGAACCTTTATCACCCTTGTATTGAATACACCATGTTATTCAATATTCATAACTCCACATACATAAACACCACCCATAAAAAAATAGAAAAACATATATCATTGATTTCTCAAAAACACTAAGGTGAAAAACTATTAATAAAGTAATAGGTCATGTAATTCCATGTGACAAGAAGAAAACTCCATAAAAACTTAAGGATAAACTCTATGAGATGACATGAGGAAGTGTTTGAAAAATAGAACTCTTCATAATCAAAGCACTTACCAGAAAAAACTACTTAGTTTATATACACTAAGTGGTGTGTGATAATAAAAAAATAGTGTAATTAGGAACCATTGTATCCATATATTTCCATTAATAGAATAAACCGCGTGTGGTGATTTTATAATAAAATATAATATAAGTTTTCCATTTCATAATATAAACCCAATATCACATCATCAACATCTATGAATCCCCTTTCTTGATAATTTAAATGAGAATAATCACTTAGAAAACATTTTATCATCTTAATCCCCTTTTATAAAAAATATATATTTTAAAACCACTTTGTATACCATTTTAGAAAAATTATTTTTCAAATATTTTTTGAAATATTTTAAATGAGAATATGATAATTGAGAATAATAGTAACAAAAAAATATATTAATGGAACAAAAATAAATATGAAATAAGTAAAACAAATAACTAAGTTAATTATGGGGAATATATAATATGTAGTGATGAGATATTCAAAAACATCCCAAGAGGAGACCAAACATGTACTTGATTCATAACCATATGTAACTCTCATCAATGAGGTTTCTAGGTCTATAACCAACATGCTACCCTCAACTAGCCTCATTGGTGGAACTACCCCATATCCTTTCATAGGTGATCATGTTTATCTAATTAGGAATGTATAAAGATTATCTCATACCCCCACTAAGACCCATGTTATTACATGAAGATATTAATTGTGGGATGTGATGTAACCATGAATGTGACATATAAATATCACATCAACATAAACTAAACACATCTCCATTACCCATACCTATGTAAAACAATAAATAACCCATTTAAAAAAATAAAACCCATACATAAAAAAATATCAAGGGGATTCCATGAAGAGTAAGTACATTATATGAACCATATAAATGTTCCAAGAATTCCTTAATCATTTGAAACCAACGTAAATTTTCAAATAAAATCTCTACACTTTTAATATCTTTTAGAAACCAAAATAAAACCATCAAACAACATTATAAACATTCTATTCTGGACTTAATATAATTACTCATAAACCACACCATTTAAATCTCTTTTAGGGAAAGGATTTTGGAAACCTAGTTTCATTCATGAAAATGTATTTTTTACACAACGGAATTCTATGAAATTTCTATAAATATCCATTTACACGTGTATATTTACACATACACGTGCATATAGATACGTAAATATTACTTGTGTATAGATAATAATCAAAAAATAATTCAAAAGGATCATTTAAAGAGGCAAAATAACAGTCATTAGTCAAAAAAGATGACTTCCCAGGCATATTTAAAATATAAATCAAAATAAAAACAAACCAATCAAATTAATATTTAACCCAAAATCAAAATATCAATAATTTTTCATTCACAATTTATTAATTTCACAACCAAATTATTTCAAAACAAACTTAATGAAATTTTTCTAGCATATAATCACATGTATATTTTTAAAAATAAACACGAATAATGGAAACCCAAGGTAAATCCACTTTTAAGTCACCAATTTTCCTACAAATATTTCAGAATAAATTAATAAATTCAAAAAAACAATGAATTTGATTATGAAAAGTTTAGAACATCTCATGAAACCCATGGAGTGATATGGAAAAAATGGATTGATATACATACAAATATTAAATAAGGATGAAAAAAATACATCAAATATGATGAAATAATAACCCAAAAATTATTCCAAACACCCTAGAGATCAAGACCATAAAAAATCAGAATCTAAACGCACCATTGTTTTGTCCAATGGAACATTCTAATAAAAGTAAGAAAGAAAAGAGAGGGTAGAATAGAGGCGGAGTTGGATGAACCCAAACCTAGACCACGTTTTCTAAAAATTAGATAGAAGAGATTAATAACCACAAGGGAAGATGGGAGGCACATGTGAGGTTACCCCTATTAATTTTCATGCAATTAATGAATAGAGGAGGGTAGAGACCCATTTTAGTTTCTTAATTCAAGAGTAAAGATTTAATCAATTTTATAATTTTATAGGAAGGGTAAAATACATGGTTATGATCCAAGGTTAACTAAACCATATTGTAACCATGAATCTCATATCAAATACACTTGTTTACTTAAACAGTTGGTCAAAATGGTTTGATTGACTATGAACCACCTTGTTAAATGGATATACTAATTGTATACCCAAATTTAATGGCATCTTCATTGTTAGCACAAATAGTTTCATAACCATGAAGTATATGAAACAACATATAATTATAATAAGATTCCAAAATAAAAGAACCAACCCTTTTGGAAAATAATTAAAATAGAATAAATAATTAATTAATTAGGAAAATAGTAGTTGGTATAAGATTTTTCTACCCAAAGATAACCTTATCTACCCTCATAAATCTTTTCGTGACATGAAGACCAACGAAATGAAAAACAATTCAACCTCCACAAACATTGATCAATTCTAAAAAAAAGGAATGTGATAATTATAACCGAGACAATACTGATGATGCTAAATAATTCCCAAAAAAACACTAAAACCATTATTTACCCAATTTATCTTCAAGAACTACCACTGGCTTCAATGTAAAACAACTAGAAATAGGAATCCCTCAGGTACTGTTAACTAAATTACTAAGGGAATCATGGTTATATCAAACTTCATCATATTAGGTAGGGTGGACTCCCAATTATTTATGGACATCACTAAAATTATTAGGTTTAAAAAATGTAATATCCCCTACTGAACTAAAAAAGGACTTGAAACTCAATAAAGAATGGAAATGTCAAATGATATTTCATAAATTGGGTTCTGTTCATTATATGGATTGAGATTCATAAATTACCAAATTGGTGATAAACAAAACCATATTTAACCCATCAAATTCAAAAAAGAACAACAATAGATAAACTTTATACCTTATACTACAATAAAAGATCACGAAAGGTCACCACCTCATAAAAATAACCAATAAATATAGGGAAATAGAACAATGGAATTTTTTTTATAAAATCCTAAAATGGAACTATGCCTTAAAAATAACAAAATGGAATATCTTTGGGTAAAAAGAATGTATCCTTGGATCATGACTACAAAAGACCTATATAGGTGAATCTAATAAAACAATAGTGTTAATTCTCATCCTAGTTTCCCCAATCACCTTGTGATGTCATCACATGTACAACTATACCAGTTAAAAGATGAGGTGAACATTGAGAAACATTTATAAGTATTATTTTATTTTAAATGAAAATATAATATATTTAATAATAAATCAAACCTTATAACTAAAAAGGATTAGTGTCATTAGTGACTAGATACATGATCAACTAATTTCACGATTGATATTCAACCTCAAATAATCAAAATCCATCCATAGATAAAACATGGTTTATATCAATAAATAATGTTCCCATTTAATCAAAATAATCATCAATATATATTGGCATAGATGAAAAATACCTTTAAAATAACATTTAAACATTTTATTGAATACTAAGAAAATACCCTTTTGTTTTGGTATCATTAAAAACTAAAAATTCCAAGAATATTGAGAAAAAAATAATTTGAAAATAACCTTGGAACATATAAATATTTCTTCAAACTAAATATTCATTATGATATTATAAAATTTGTTCAAGTGGTAAACATTAAGACAAGGAATATATTCATAAGTATTTATTAAAAGTCATAAATACCTTATACATAAAAAATTATAATTTTTTTTAATAATTGTAAAAAATAATACATTTTTGAAAATTATTTTAAATAATAATTATATCAAAAAATAAATAAATTCTTAAAATCATGTTGATAAACATGGATATTTAAGAAAATTTTCACCGACCCAGGATGAAATAATGTCAACTTTCATTAATATTTTTTCTCAATTATTTAAAGAAAAGAATATATGAGAATGAATGGAAAAAATAAATACTAAGAAATAAATATATGTGAATAAAATATAATGGGTTTAATATTTAAGAGTTATATAATTTCTCCCAAAGTAGGCATAAACAATCCTAACTCAAAATTAGATTAAAACATACACCCATAACTCGGTTTTAGGCAATCATCATAAGCATTCTAAAGATCTTGTATAATTAATATTTAGTTAATATAAATATATATTATAAGAATGTTCATACTTGTATTATAATATGATATTCCATTATAATTTCTAATTACTCATTTATTGACAACTATTAATTAAAATAATCATTTGATGTGTTAACTGTTCAGTGTCCAAAGCATTGTTTGCATGATGGTTTTAGTCCTTCCTCCTTATTTAAGTTTTCACCATATCATAAATCTTAATCATTTTATAAGATTCATATTTATTAATTTTATACAATTTTAAAATAATTCATATATGGTGTTGATGAGGAATTAATTGGATAACATCATTGAGACCAATTTCTAAATATATACACATGTGTAATGTTAAAAAAATCTACAAAATGAAAAAAAACAAAGTTGAGTACAAATATATATTTAATAAATATTAATAATATGATAAATATCATATATATTCATTAAACTAATCCATATGAGAACCAAATATTTTTGGATAATGAAAATAAATCACATTATTATTTAGAGATGGTAGCTCATATATATGCAAACGTGACATTATCATTTCACATATAATGGAAAAGAAGTATAAAATGATTGTATATTTAAAATAAATACATTTAAGTATAGTAATTTTATATATATTATAATTTTAATATGGTTATAAATCATTTCTAGGTGGTTATGGATGAAATAAGCATGAAATGGAAGGATAAATATAATTACATAATCTTTGGGAAATCTCATTTTTATTAAATATCGTGCCTAAAAACATTGTCCTTTTGGGCTGAATAAAATACGTAGTATATGGGGAGGGATGTTATGAATATATTTGGGATAGGCTTGGGTGATATATATATCGCCAATGGTGCGAATAACTGATGAGAGTAGGTTCCCCGTTATAACTGAGGTGTGTGGAAAACTTGTAAATACTGAAAACATTAAAATATAATGAAGTACTATTAATGTTATTGTTGAATCATGGAAACTAAAATTCAATGATAAAAAATTTTGTGCTCAAATACATTCAACCAATAATATTTATCTAACAATTATACATATGTTATTCCATATCTCAATGTTTAACCACCCATTTAATTCTTTTAACCATTACTATGGTGATAATGTTTGACCTTGTTTATATTCAAAATAACTAAAAATGAAATTACCATATCCAAAATTATTTTTACATGATGATTCCATATAAGTAATTTTTTTCAAATTAAATTCCTCTAATTTTTCAAACTTCATTTTAATATATGTAAGAATTTTCATTGATGACCATTTCTAGATGAATGCATTTTTAGCATAAAAATAATATTATTCTCATTCTATGCCAAGTAAATATAATAAATTTATTTTAATATATATTATCAAACATATTATTAAAAAATTATTTAAAATATTAAATCAATATTGATTAAATTAATTTAATAATATGAAATCTTATTTTGTGACCAAAATAAAATTTTACAAAATCATATATTTTTACATTCATAAGATTTATTTTCATTTTTATCAAATTTATTACCAATAAATTATTTTTATAAATGTGTAAAAAATAATTTTTTAAGTAACTTTATTTCTATGAATCAATTTTTAAGTAAGAAATATATTCCGAACAAATTAATCATAAGTGAGATATTTCAAAATAGTTCTTTAGAATCAATAGTATTTCCTTAGTGAATTGTTCTTATTTCATAAAATTACATTTCATTAATAAACTATATATAGTGATTCATTTTATAATTTATAATCATTACCACTTAATGTCAAGGTTTCATTATTGACAAACTATCGAAACATTTATTTATTAAATAAAAATATAATCTTAAATATCAAGAGTTTACATCCTTATATAAATTTCACCCTCAAAATTATATATCTCTGATTCAAAAAAAAAATAGGATAAAATTTATTTACCACATTCATGGGTCCTTATATGGATTCATTTAATTTTATATTCCTATAAAGAACATTAATCAGGTGAGTAGTTTAATTGTATAGAACTTTATCTCTATAGTCTAATACTTTTATTATTTTCTCCACGTAGGAACCATCATGGTTAAATGGTATGACCTATGAGTTCAGTACACAAGAATGGTCTAATATGTAAATATTCGAAATTTATACTTAAAAAACATCATTAACTAGGTATATACTTATTGGAATATCCATGTAATAACCCACCATCTTGATATGATAAAGAATCTCATAGATAATTTTATGTATGGGGATTAACTTTCCCTTCTTCCTAAATTTCATAATATTCTACTAGCTATTTATTCAAATGAATACATTATAGCTGACCTCTAATACTAGATATCATTCAAATTTCCCCAAATTTTTTTGTTGCCTCGATGAATCACCAATGTATAAATGAAAAGATATAACCTTGCCATTCATTTCCTCATCCATCTCAAGTCCTAGTAGCTTTCATTCTCCATATATACCCCAACATTATGGAGTAATACATTTCAATATATTGAAGGAATCATAGGTATTCATTAGAATACACTAGTGAAAGATATTTTTTAATAAGATGAAACTAAAAAGGAATTGATAATATACAGTTTTTAAACACACAAATACATATTTTATTATATATTTTAAGGTTTGAATGAAGATATTAGATAGAGAATAAGTCATATAATGATATAAAGTGTTAAATCTCAACTTTATATTCCAATATTATTGAATTATTCATGAGAACATAGTGCTAATCAAATAATCATGTTTAGATATGATTGAGAGTGATAATCTATGCAACTTAACTACTTTTATTACATATATCTAAGAAAACTGGTCAAGAGAGAAATATTCTATAATAGTAGTGTTATGTACTTATTTAACAAGTCAATCAACTACATCCCAAATAAAATTATTACCTTTTTATGCCTTGGGATGTCCCATGAAAAAATTCATGGATATTATTTTTCAATTCCACTTTGGTATTGGTAATTGTAGTAATGTCCCCTAAGAATTACATCTCTATACCATAACTTTCTGAACACAAATAACAATAATACATACATTATAATATCTACCATTATGTTTTCCTACAAGAAATTATTTTTCACATCTCTATTCATCTTCTTTACAATAAAATTCAATAGATAATGAGTATTTATGGGCCTGATATAATTGGTCCTCCATTATTTATGGTATTGATGGTACACATACCCATTTAATGAATGAAATAATTCCATTGTGGTAAAGGTTATGCTTTGAAACAATATTTACCATATTTTACCGCTACATGTCATCCTTATGTTTCTCTTTAATCATCATATAAATATATGGATTAATATTCAACTTTAATAGATATTAAATTTACAATTTTGTTTTGATTACAAGGTCCATTACTTTTGTATTCATAAGTATTGGATCTAATTCAATCCTCATCATGAAAAAACAAGTATTTTCCTTCTAACTAAAATCACCAACAATCATATTATTATTTATAGAATAGTAATGTATTATACTGTCACAAAAGTTAATCTATTCCAACTATTTCCTCTAAATCACATTCAAAAAATTTTATGTGAATATATACATCATGATTTTATGATATATTAATATATATCCCAAATTTGACAATAAATATAAATCCTATATATATTCCAAGAATAAAATTATAGTTGTGAGTTTTAGATCATGACTTGAGTTATTTCTCTCATGATCCATTAATTAGAGGGAGATATAATCAACCCCCATGTGATTTTTTAGGAAAAAGATCCCAATACCCAATTTTAACCATCACTATTGACCACAAACACTTCTCTATTGATGGGTATTGAGAGTACACGCATAATAATGTACATTCATTTTAGTTCCATGAAAGTTTATTCAAATTCATATAACTAATGAAATATTTAACCAGTCTACATAAATTTACTTACTAAATGTTTTATTCATTAAAAATTTTCCAAAACGTGTCTATAGTATCGATCTGACCTATGAAAACAATTTATTCTTTTCAAAAACAATCTAGGATAAATGGGTATGCTGATACTCGAGCTAAATCATATATGGATTGATGAGTGTTCTCGAGCCCCATTTGCTTGTGACTAGAAAATTTCATCACAATATAATAGAGGAATTTAATTTTCCACAAAAAATAAATGATAAATTATATAAATATGTATGACAACAGTCATCATGGGTAATACACCAAAAATAAACATGTAAAACAATACATGACCAAGTACATCATCAAGTGACACAATATCTTTTAAAATAAAAGCTTTTAAACATCCCATGTAAAAGGTGGACAACATATCCACTGGTCCCCTCCAAAAATTTAGTTCAAATGATTATCAAAATCCAATACCTCCAATTGCTTATTTCACTTTTCTTGGAACGAGAAAAATTTAATCCAAAAACATCTGAATCAAATAGTCAGGTCTCATCTAAACATCTTAGTAGGGTCTCACATAGTGTCCTACAATATATTCCCTTAAAATATACCATTTTCTCTTTCTATTAAAATTAAACAAGTCTTGCAACTGAATTAATCATTTTAAAAAACATTTTTTCAATTTAAAGTGATAGAAAAGTATATTAAATTAAGCTAAAATTTACATTTTATATATAATAGTTGTCATGAATAAAATAGTTGAATAATAAAAGTTATGTAATAATAAAATAAATAATATTATAGAACCATGCAATAAGGCATTTAGTGTTTTATATATTTGTAATAGAATCCTCATATTACTCAATCACTAATTGCATATTAATGTGTGCATTTGTCGCCCACCTCCAACCATTAAGACTAAACTCCCAATACGGAAAATCATGTCGTAGTAAATTTATATAAATAATTTAACTGTCTATCCATTTTAAGGGGAAATTATCCTAGAATAATTGTATTAATTGTCAAGTCTCACATGTTATTTTTTAAATCAACCAATCATGATAAAATTAAACATTCCAAATTAGTTCAAATTACATTTTCCCAAAAAAAATTAATATTCTTTTCTCATTTCCAAAACAAATCAATGGTTTTCATTAGTTTCTTCCCCTTTCAAATACTGATTTAATTTAAACCATTTATCTCCTAGTTAAAATTAAAATCATTTAATTAAATAAATTTCCAACTCAAGCCATAAATTTTCTTAAATCCAAGAAAAAATTTGAATTCCATTGAAATTGGGGTCTTTCCCAATTTCCATGTGCTTTTCAAAATAAAACAACCACTATTTATCATATGGGATTATAAATCAATAAAAATACCATTTCAAATAAACCAATCAATTGATGTATTTAATTATAGTATTAAATCATATGGAACTACCAACCATTTACTTGTGATCAAATCATCACCCACCATAGGGAACTACAAATGAAGAAAGAAGGATAAGGAAGTAAATAAAGAATTAATAGATCATGATTCATCATGATCAAAATCCAATTCAATAATAATGCATGATATCACACCACTATTGACGAATACTAGTATAGATAAGGGAAAAACCATATAATTGAAACTGATTGGGAATAAAATGCTAAACCAAGATGTCTAGAAGTGCTGGAGTTTCTAACAATGCCTAGGATGAAGCATGTGGTTCTCAAGAGGAGTTTTTTCTTAATTTGTAATTAAATATAGTGAGTTGCACCAACTTAATCACTAGTCATGATTAATTTACATTTAAATCATAGTTTTATAATGTTAATTCCTCTCATTTCAAATACATCGAAATTTTTTTACCTTGCATAATAAACACACCGTGTGAAGAATTTATGACCTCACTCTATTTTGTGGAGTAATCCAATCTTATGTAATAATTTTATCGTTTATGATATATGAAACTTTTAGAACATAAGTTTTTATTTTACAGTGTAAATCACATTAGGTTGTAATTAATTCTAATAACTTATTGATAGTGAATAATTTCCATCATAAACCAATGATTTATGGAAAAAATTCTTTTGTATCAATACCCATAAGATTCCCCTACATAATCAAACCTAAGGATTAAATTTCATATTGAAAAAATGAAATCCAAAAACCCTTTTAAAAATTTTATATTTAGACTCCATTAAAACAAAGAAAAACATTCATAAAAAATGTCTAAGCCGTTGTCCCTAAAAAATTATCCCCATCTTCGAATGGCCCGAAACAAACAAAAAAAGTGAAATATAAGCATCAAGAAGTACCTAAAATAATGTCATGAGATGTTATAAACTCCCATACAGTATAAGGCCCTGGCCTTAAACCTTACTTAATATTGAATTAAATTAATAATTCACATTTAGGATCTTTTAAGGTTTAGAGTTTTAGAGAATTAGAACATAACGATTACATCTCAAAAGATTACAACGTAGTCACTTCTACTAAGTTTCCATAATTAAAAAAAAACTCTTAAAAGAAACATTTCTAGTTCCATGTTTTATATAGCATGACATTCCCTTGATCCCATCCTTGACCTTATTCCACATTAAGTCCTGTGAAAAAAATTTCAAAAAAACTTTGGGTGAGCATAAAAAGCTCAGTAAGGGTTACAAAAAATATGGAAAGGAAACATGAGTTCATATATACATGAGAATGAAATCATACTTTACCCATAAAACATAGGAACTTTAACATACCTCATCAAACCATGAATAAATCATAGAAAACATAAGACATAAAGGTAACTTGAGGCATTCATAACATTCTTACGTAGGGAGTAACCCTCTTGGTTACGTTTGGAATACCCATCACAGTATATTCCCTAAATCTCTTCGGAGAAACCTTAATGTTTCACTCCTTCGCGTTACCCAATGCATTGGAGAGCTATATCGGGCTCACCCGCCCTTAGTTTATCACGGAACCACCCGTTCTTCATCACAATTCCCAAGAACCATAACATAATCATATCACATACACATGAATAAAGGAAACATAACATTTCCACATTTCAATCACAATATAACATTTTAGGATATTGAAATAATGAATCCATTCAAAAAGAAACCATTTCCAAAACCATTTAAATCATTTAATAAAGAGATTTTTGAATCAATGTGTCCCATACCACCTTGATGATTTTAACATTTTAAACCATTACTATCCATATAAATAAATCCTTAAAACTATTTTGAAATCATGGATATTAATAAGAACAAATAATTAAAACATTTAAAACGATATTTTGGTTAAAGGGGTTTTACCAAAATTAGAGACACTTGAATACAATAATCGAGGAATAACATTTAGTCAGAACTTTATAATATCATGAGAATAAAAGGATTCATGGTATAATACTCCAAAGGACAGTATATACATCATATAAGAGTGAATTGGTGCATAACCACAATGAACCCTCAATAGAAATGTCAAATGTGATGAAATCCCTTATAAAGAAGGTATCCTTAAATTAAGGACAAATAAATCTCAAAAATATGTGTGACAAATATATATACACCCAATATAAGTGGATATTAAGTGTAAAACAATAAAAGGTCAATCACACATATTCAATGGATGACATATTCAATGACTACAAGTTGAACCCAAAGAAATCGAAATTGGGTTAAAAAGTTCCCTTGACAGCCTAATGGCATCACATCAAAATGAGTTGATGAGAGATAAAAAGTGTATCTCATCACTTGGACATAAAATTTACATCAATAAGGATGTATTAGAACATATCCCAACATAAAAAAATGTAAATTAAAAGACCCAATAAAAGAAGTCTTTTAAAAAAGAGGAGGGTGAAAGGTTCCCTTACCGACTTGGGTATCTTTCAAAACATACACCCCATGAAAGAAAGACAATAGGTCATTGATGTAAATACTCATAAACGAAAGTATATTTAACAAAGAGTAGAATAATGGGCATTACATACACCACTCAATGGAATTTGTGGTGAACGTAGCATAAATCTCACGGGAATAAAAGTGAGATGAAAAATCCCTAATGAAAACTCGGCAGCCTAACGGCGCGACATAAAACATCCGAATATGGATTGATGAGATCAAATAGGGTATCTCATCACATTAAAATAAAATGTAAATCAAGAGGAATATAAAAGAACATCCCCCAACATTACAAAGATGAGCCTAAAAGAAGTGACATAAAGGAGAGTACTTAAAAAGAAAGAGAGAGGTTAGATCTCTTACGAAAGTTCGGCAGCCTAACGGCGCCACTCAAAACTTCCAAAATGGATTGATGAGAGAGAATATGGTCTCTCATCACATGAACATAAAAATTACAGTAGGAGTAATATAAAATAACATCCCAATCATAAGAAATATGAGCTTAAAATAAATGACATAAAAGAGTGTACTTAAAAAGAAAGAGAGTTGTAGGATCCCTTACCTCGGGTCCGACTTGACTCGATCGTTCTTTAATCTCCTGAATAATAAACTTGAGTTAATTTATAATTCCTTAAGAACCTTTTTCAAGTTCATTATTACTTTTATACCACTTATTACCATGTCATAAACATTATGTAATCATTTAAGTTAATAATATTTGTTTTGCCGATATTTGGTTCTTAAGTCGAAAGTGGACTTCTTACAATTACATGTTGTTCGTGTGGCCAAATGTTTATTATATCCAGAATTGTATTCATTATGTAGATATCATATATGTAATATATATCCAGTACATGCATGCATTTATAACATTACATAATCATTTAGAGGTAAGAAATGAAATGCACTGTTCATGGAGACGGTAAGCCGTACGTATGCATGAACGCTACTTTCATTTCTATTTCGTATTTTATAGAATGGAATAATAATGATATAAGGGTATATTATAATTACAGTATAATATCATATATAATATCATATTTCCATCCTTTATACATCCCACATATGGTATTTAACGAATCAAATCACTTTGAGGGGGCGGTAGTCCGCACTTCCTTAAATGAAGATATCGCGTATACCCATAATGGAAGGCATAAAGGTAAGAAAAAAATGAAAAATACAGAAGCATAAATAAAACATAAACATATTATATATCATATATAAAAATAGTGACATCATAATGGCCACCTTTGAAGGTGTTAAATGAGTATTGAACAATCATCATTTCGGGAGGCATAATTTCACCATCCACGGAAACCGTATGTTCTTTAACCATTTGATGTAGTTGTGTGAGAGTGTAGCTCGAATAAATCTTATAACAACATCCTAGTATATTGAAGATACTTTTTTTTACAAAATAAGTAAATAAAAAGAGTTTAGGGGGTTGGAGAAGCAAAATAAAACAAATGAACATGAGAGAATGAATTACCTTTAAAAGTGTAACTCCTTTTGATTTGAGCCTAAAGGCTTCCTTTGAAAGGATTCTGCCCAAATGGAATCCTCTAGGGTGAGGAGAGGGATGTGGAGAGAGTAAATGGGCAGGGTTTGGCCGAGCCAAAGGCTTGAGGAGTGTGTTAAATGAGGTATAGGTGGGGGCCTTTTATAAGAGGAGAGGAGGGGCACTTTTGGAAAGTAAAGAAATATTACTTTATTTGAAAATGTGTTTCGGTTTCAAAAGGTCCCACATTGAAATAATTTGTGGATAAGGTGATAAGGCTTCTAAATCCACTCATCCAATAAGTTTTGGTCATGTGTAGTTCATAGATTTTACACAATCTTTCCATTTTATTTAAATCGTCAAATAATGATGTCATCTCTGCATCATTATTATGTCATAAATAATTTAATTTATTTAATGTCTAAAAATTATAAAAAAATACTATGATGTAGGAAGTCTTTTTATCTTTCCAATTAATATTTATAATCAAAAAGATAACTTGTGTAACCCCACATAAAAATTGTTTTAGTAAAACATATCATGTTTGTGTCAATTTTACTTTTACATTAAATAAAATGTTATTTATGTCATTTCCCAACCAAAGTGGATCCATGGGGTCCCCAAGTTGACCCATGTCTTGTCTTGGTCGGAAACGATACAACCAATAGGTGTAGGACAGGTTTCATGGTGTTTTCACATTCTTATAATATCATTTTTACCTTAAACTATACTAATTACCTCTAATCGCAATTAAAAACATAATAAGTGACTATTCACCCAAAAAAAGATTTTTATCTCATTGAACCACATTTTACTTCTTAATGACAACCATTTATGTCAGATTCTTGAAAATCAAAACACAATGATGGAAAAATTTCATTTAAACAGAAAATCAGTCTTTATAAGTACCACTTAGCGGTTTCACTATTCATCAAAAATTGATGTTTTTCAGAAAATTACAAAAAATTCACCATAAGCTATATTTGATATTCCAAATTCAAAAATGAAGTCCTTTTTACAAAATTAAAAACATATTAACCACATTAATTAATTTAATAATTAATTCCCGCTGTCAGAGAAAATAGCGTGTTTTTATAAAACAATAAGTATCAAAAGATTGACACTAGTTTAAGTCTGATTTCAAAGTGAAATTAATTCCAACAACCACTATTGGATTTAATGGTAAAAATATTTTCTAATTTCACTTTATAACCAATTCAAAATATTATCTAATAATATAAATAAATTATATTAAAAGAGGTTTTGAATTAAAACACAACATTTTACACTATTTATTAAAAAATGAACTTTATCGAAAAAATACCAAAAAATTACACAAAGTTAAATTTGATGTCCCGATTCTTAATAAGAGTTTTATTTGGTCCAAAATAATGTATAAGAGTGATCAAAACTATATTTAATGACAGTTCTCCATTAAAAGGTGATAAGTGAACCTTTAGTGCAAACTAGGGCATATACGCCTAAAATTGAATTCTTTCCGTATTTTAAGCCTTTATCTTTTATTGGGTAAATGTAAAAACATTTAAAAACATATATAATCATATTTTAGTTATTTCTATCCATTCCCGTCAGTACAACGACTACTTGTTAACTACCATTTAAAATAATATTATTTTATTATTAGAGTGCAACGTAAGATTTCCAAGAAACTCGTTGTTGCGTGTTGGGTACGCCATCGAGCATAGCGTCCCCTTTAAAGTCATATTAATATTTTATTCACAAATATGGATAAATATGAAAATTTCATATTCCTTATTTACCTGGGGTGTTACATCCTTCCCCCTTTTGGGAATTGCGTCCTCGCAATTTTAAAATTGCGCTTGGAAACATCCTTGAACGTCCCACATCGGAACAAGAGTCGGTAAAACAATCACTTTAAAATAAAGAAAGATAAGAACAGAGGTCACCCGAGTTAACCCATACTAGGATTCTAAGTATGAAAATATGGACATGGAGGAGAAAACATAGGGTCATGTTCCGATGGACAGGGATAGAAAACATGTTTAGGAGAAAGTTAACAATAAGAAAATCACAAACTTGTGATGGGTTAAACGGTGTTGGGTTCCCCAGTAGGAAAAGTTAATAGACAACATTTTTGTATTAAGTTACTTTTTATTGAGGAATTTATTCATAAGGAAGAATAATCACTTATCATGTTGACTTTCAACTTTTACTAGATTCCTTAGTCAAACTCATATTTTTTCCAAATGACGAGTATTTAGGGAGACTTTTTCGCATTAAGAGTACTATAATCAACTTCTATAGAATCACCTAATCCCCAAAAGAGAACTATATACATCCCATGTATTTAGGCTTTAACCAAAATCAAAACCAAAAAGGTTAGTACAAGATCAGATAATCCAGAAAAGGATAACCCCTTATAAAAAGAAAATCTATTCTTAATCTCCAAAATTTGTCCAACAAAACCCAAAGTTCAACGAGGACCATCCGATAAACAATTTGTCCATAAAATTCTTCAAAGTAAACCAATATAAGATTGAAAACCAAATATTTGAAGGATTTAGTCACATAGTCTTCCAAGTTAAATCGTAACATTTATCTCCAAACAACATCAGTTGCTCCTAAAGTCTCACATTGAAAAGTAATTATCCTAATCACATATCCTCCAAAATTAACATACTATTAATTCATAAAATCATATAACTAAAAAGAATCAGTCAAACTAAACAGGGACTTCACGTAGTCCAGTGGTAGGTGATAAATACCAGTCGCACTTTGGTTGTGGGTTCGATTCCCGCAGCATTGTCCGACGCGACGGGTTGTCACACGGTCTGCGTGTTGTCCTTTTTCCAAAACTTTATAATTCTCAAATCATTACCCAAAAAGGGATAAAATCATCAAAAATAACCATAACATAATTTAACCTCAATTTTATCTCATGCCTTTCACTTCAATCATAACATATGGTAACCCATAATTACCTCAAAAGTAAGGATCATATAAACCAAAATGGTTCTTTAAAACTATGTCCACAAAAGAAAAGATAACTAATACTTGAATAAAATTTGCCTATATTAAACATTAGGGTTACACATAATATAAAAATTCTTCTAATGTAACCCCATCATCAAAAGAGACTTAATACTCTTAAGAATTTCACCCTAACTCTTGAAGCCCTTATATGTTGACATCTTACTCATTCAACATTCTTCATGATCCATTATCCATTCCTTTCAAACTTATTCCTAAATACCTCTTTCCTACAAACAAAATCATGAATCATATCCTAAGATTCCAAAATAAGAAAACAATAGTTATGAAATAGTACATACCTTTGATTGGTCATTGTCAGTTTCTTCATCCTCAATCGGAATGGCATTAGGTATTGGTAAACGAATATTGGTACGCTCTTGGTGACCCCATTCACGAAACTTCTTCATAGGACATGTGTTTGCATAATGACCATGCACACCAAATTTAAAACATTCAATTGATCCCTCAGAAAGAACTTCTTTCCCTTTCCTCGAGTCAACTGGATGATTCCTTTTTCCATGGCAGGTTCTTGCTTTATGACCTTCATTTCCAAATCTATAGCATATTTCTGTCCCTTTGAAACATTTTCCTAGGTGTTTCTTTCCACATATTTGACACATAGGTTTTTGAACACACTTACCATTATGATTATTACCTGTAATTCCGTAGGGATTTCTTTCTTGCATATATGATGCCTTAGAGAAATGTCCAAGGTTTAGGTGGTCAATCATGACTCCAGATAGTTGGTTGAGGATAATCAAAAGAGTTCTCATTGCAGCTCCCATATCATTCAGTTGCTTTCTCAAAAAACTGTCGCAGTTTCCTTCACATCCACTGTTACTTTGGTGCCTGCTAGATCCAGCCATTTACTAAAACCAAAAAGGTTAGTGTGAGTATATCAAAAAAACCATCATGTACTAATGAGTAAGATAGACAATAAGATATACTTACTCATTCACTTTATCTAAAACTAATACTCTTTCTGAAATCCTAACCATTATGGTAATTGTCAATTATGCATAAAGAATACCCTAACCTCTAAAGTTATCTAAACCGACCTTTGATACCAACTATAATGCCCCGGCCTTAAACCTTACTTAATATTGAATTAAATGAATAATTCACATTGAGGATCTTTTCAGGTTTAGAGTTTTAGAGAATTAGAACAGAACGATTACATCTCAAAAGACTACAAAGTAGTCACTTCTACTAAGTTTCCATAATTAAAAAAACTCTTAAAAGAAACATGTCTAGTTCCATGTTTTATATAGCATGACATTCCCCTGATCACATCCTTGACCTTATTCCACATTAAGTCCTGTGAAAAACATTTCAAAAAAACTTTGGGTGAGCATAAAAAGCTCAGTAAGGGTTACAAAATATATGGAAAGGAAACATGAGTTCATATATACATGAGAATTAAATCATACTTTACCCATAAAACATAGGCACATTGACATACCTCATCAAACCATGAATAAATCATAGAAAACATAAGACATAAAGGTAACTTGAGGCATTCATAACATTCTTACGTAGGGAGTAACCCTCTTGGTTACGTTTGGAATACCCATCACAGTATATTCCCTAAATCTCTTCGGAGAAACCTTAACGTTTCACTCCTTCGCGTTACCCAATGCATTGGAGAGCTATATCGGGCTCACCCGCCCTTAGTTTATCACGGAACCACCCGTTCTTCATAACAATGCCCAAGAACCATAACATAATCGTATCACATACACATGAATAAATGAAACATAACATTTCAACATTTCAATCACAATATAACATTTTAGGATATTGAAATAATGAATCCATTCAAAAAGAAACCATTTCCAAAACCATTTAAAACATTTAATAAAGAGATTTTTGAATCAAAGTGTCCCATACCACCTTGAATCTTTTAACATTTTAAACCATTAATATCCATATAAATAAATCCTTAAAACCATTTTGAAAACATGGATATTAATAAGAACAAATAATTAAAACATTTAAAACGATATTTTGGTTAAAGGGGTTTTACCAAAATTAGAGACACTTGAATACAATAATCGAGGAATAACATTTAGTCAGAACATTATAATATCATGAGAATAAAAGGATTCATGATATAATACTCCAAAGGACAGTATATACACCATATAAGAGTGAATTGGTACATAACAACAATGAACCCTCAATAGAAATGTCAAATGTGATGAAATCCCTTATAAAGAAGGTATCCTTAAATTAAGGAAAAATAAATCTCAAAAACATGTGTGACAAATATATATACACCCAATATAAGTGGATATTAAGTGTAAAACAATAAAAGGTCAATCACACATATTCAATGGATGACATATTCAATGACTACAAGTTGAACCCAAAGAAATCGAAATTGGGTTAAAAAGTTCCCTTGACAGCCTAACGGCATCACATCAAAATGAGTTGATGAGAGATAAAAAGTGTATCTCATCACTTGGAAATAAAATTTACATCAATTAGGATGTATGAGAACATATCCCAACATAAAAATATGTAAATTAAAAGACCCAATAAAAGAAGTCTTTTAAAAAAGAGGAGGGTGAAAGGTTCCCTTACCGACTTGGGTATCTTTCAAAACATACACCCCATGAAAGAAAGACAATAGGTCATTGATGTAAATACTCATAAATGAAAGTATATTTCACAAAGAGTAGAATAATGGGTATTACATACACCACTCAATGGAATTTGTGGCGAACTTAGCATAAATATCACGGGAATAAAAGTGAGATGAAAAATCCCTTATGAAAACTCTGCAGCCTAACGGCGCGACATAAAACTTCCGAATATGGATTGATGAGATCAAATAGGGTATCTCATCACATTACAATAAAATGTACAGCAAGAGGAATATAAAATAACATCCCCCAACATTACAAAGATGAGCCTAAAAGAAGTGACATAAAGGAGAGTACTTAAAAAGAAAGAGAGAGGTTAGATCTCTTACGAAAGTTCGGCAGCCTAACGGCGCCACTCAAAACATCCAAAATGGATTGATGAGAGAGAATATGTTATCTCATCACATGAACATAAAAATTAAAGTAGGAGTAATATAAAAGAACATCCCAATCATAAGAAAGACGAGCTTAAAATAAATGACATAAAAGAGTGTACTTAAAAAGAAAGAGAGTTGTAGGATCCCTTACCTCGGGTCCGACTTGACTCGATCATTCTTTAATCTCCTGAATAATAAACTTGAGTTAATTTCTAATTCCTTAAGAACCTTTTTCAAGTTCATTATTACTTTTATACCACTTATTACCATGTCATAAACATTATGTAATCATTTAAGTTAATAATATTTGTTTTGCCGATATTTGGTTCTTAAGACGAAAGTGTACTTCTTACAATTACATGTTGTTCGTGTGGCCAAATGTTTATTATATCCAGAATTGTATTAATTATTTAGATATCATATATGTCATATATATCCAGTACATGCATTCATTTATAACATTACATAATCATTTAGAGGTAAGAAATGAAATGCACCGTTCATGGAGACGGTAAGCCGTACGTACGCATGAACGCTACTTTCATTTCTATTTCGTATTTTATAGAATGGAATAATAATGATATAAGGGTATATTATAATTCCAGTATAATATCATATATAATATCGTATTTCCATCCTTTATACATCCCAAATATGGTATTTAACGAATCAAATCACTTTGAGGGGGCGGTAGTCCGCACTTCCTTAAATGAAGATATCGCGTATACCCATAATGGAAGCCATAAAGGTAAGACAAAAATGAAAAATACAGAAGCATAAATAATACATAAACATATTATATATCATATATATAAATAGTTACATCATAATGGCCACCTTTGAAGGTGTTAAATGAGTATTGAACAATCATCGTTTCGGGAGGCAGAATTTCACCATCCACGGAAACCGTATGTTCATTAACCATTTGATGTAGTTGTGTGAAAGTTTAGCTTGAATAAATCGTATAACAACATCCTAGTATATTGAAGATACTTTTTTTGTTACAAAAGAAGTAAATAAAAAGAGTTTAGGGGGTTGGAGAAGCAAAATAAAACAAATGAACATGAGAGAATGAATTACCTTTAAAAGTGTAACTCCTTTTGATTTGAGCCTAAAGGCTTCCTTTGAAAGGATTATGCCCAAAGTGAATACTCTAGGGTGAGGAGAGGGATGTGGAGAGAGTAAATGGGCAGGGTTTGGCCGAGCCAAAGGCTTGAGGAGTGTGTTAAATGAGGTAGAGGTGGGGGCCTTTTATAAGAGGAGAGGAGGGGCACTTTTGGAAAGTAAAGAAATATTACTTTATTTGAAAATGTGTTTCGGTTTCAAAAGGTCCCACATTGATATAATTCGTGGATAAGGTGATAAGGCTTCTAAATCCACTCATCCAATAAGTTTTGGACATGTGTAGCTCATATATTTTACATTATCTTTCCATTTTATTTAAATCGTCAAATAATGATGTCATCGCTGCATCATTATTATGTCATAAATAATTTAATTTATTTAAAGTCTAAAAATTATAAAAAAATACTATGATGTAGGCAATCTTTTTATCGTTCCAATGAATATTTATAATAAAAAATATGACTTGTATAACCCCACTTAAAAATTGTTTTAGTAAAACATATCATGTTTGTGTCAATTTTACTTTTACATTAAATAAAATGTTATTAATGTCATTTCCCAACCAATGTGGATCCATGGGGTCCCCAAGTTTACACATGGCTTTTCTTGGTCGGCCATGATACAACCAATAGGTGTAGAACAAGTGTAATGGTGTTTTCACATTCTTATAATATCATTTTTACCTTAAACTACACTAATTACCTCTAATCGCGATTAAAAACTTAATAAGTTACTATTCACCAAAAAAATATTTTAATCTCATTGAACCAAATTTTACTTCTTAATGACAACCATGTATGTCGGATTTTTTGAAAATCAAAACATAATGATGGCAAAATTTCATTTAAACGGAAAATCGGTCTTTATAAGTACCACTTAGTGGTTTCACTATTCATCAAAAATTGAAGTTTTTCAGAAAATTACCAAAAATTCACCATAAGCTATATTTGATATTCCGAATTCAAAAATGAAGTCCGTTTTACAAAATTCAAAACATATTAACCACATTAATTAATTTAATAATTAATTCCCGCTGTCAGAGCAAATAGCGTGTTTTTATAAAACAATAAGTATCAAAAGATTGACACTAGTTTAAGTCTGATTTCAAAGTGAAATTAATTCCAACGACCACTATTGGATTTAATGGTAAAAATATTTTATAATTTCACTTTATAACCAATTCAAAATATTATCTAATCATATAAATAAATTATATTAAAAGTGGTTTTGAATTAAAACACAACATTTTACACTATTCATTAAAAAATGAACTTTATCGAAAAAATACCAAAAAATTACACAAAGTTAAATTTGATGTCCCGATTCTTAATAAGAGTTTTATTTGTTCCAAAAGAATGTATAAGAGTGATCAAAACTATATTTAATGACAGTTCTCCATTAAAAGCCGATAAGTGAACCTTTAGTGCAAACTAGGGCATATACGCCTAAAATTGAATTCTTTCCGTATTTTAAGCCTTTATCTTTTATTGGGTAAATGTAAAAACATTTAAAAACATATATAATCATATTTTAGTTATTTCTATCCATTCCCGCCAGTACAACGGCTACTTGTTAACTACCATTTAAAATAATATTATTTTATTATTAGAGTGCAACGTAAGATTCCCAAGAAACTCGTTGTTGCGTGTTGGGTACGCCATCGAGCATAGCGTCCCCTTTAAAGTCATATTAATATTTTATTCACAAATATGGATAAATATAAAAATTTCATATTCCTTATTTACCTAGGGTGTTACATAGAGAGACACTTTTTATCCCTGTAAATCCTATCAAAGAAATTCTATATCAATTAGATGAGTCCATGACTTACTCAATAGTGCATCATCCCCACATGTCTCATATTAATCAAAACTATACTATTGTATCACATGATCCAAATGTATTATATTCACATAAATAAATTTTGTCTTATAATAAAAAAATATTGACTGGATTCTCAGTCACTAATTAATCAGGATTAATACCAAGATCGTCTTATCTCAAAACATGATAATGGCCAAAAAGATACTTTTGAATATGAAATAAATGAAAAATTTTGTTGATCAAAGTTAACTATAGAGGAATTTTCAAACCGTAATACACTTTCCCCACATACTCAACAATTTAAAAGGGGGCCAAAATCCTAAGTGCATGATTTCTAAATATCCCTTGTTGTTAGTGACCCAACTGAGGTGAAACACTCAATAACACCATGTTAGCTATTGAAAACTAAAATTCTCATTGATAATAATCAATATATAATTTTTATCGATTCTGTGTCGTCAACATTATCTAAAGAATATGATGAATCCTCTCTAATATATCTTATACCTAACTTGTTCATACAAAATAATTTTCACAATTTTATAAAAAATCATTAAAAATATCAAGAATACCTTTTACACAACTCATCCAAAGAATCTATTATCATCGTATACTAATAACTATTGTTATATTTACTCTAAAATAGACCCAAATGAACATCACAAGCTTCACAAATGTCAATAATATACGCATGTATCATGATCTAATGAACATGTATAACTCATTTTGCATGACCCTCCATCTACAGATGACAAGACATGCTCAAATTTACAAGAGATCCATATTCCTCATGAAGGACCCTCTAAAATTTATAAGTGAAACAATGATCCCTATCAGTGGATATAGCTGGTGGAAGTCCAAGAAACTAGACTCTCTATTTCACATATATATTTCCAAAATCCTTCACATTGGATATTTCTCAAATTTGAATAATGTGATCTAATATGGACTGTATATTGATCCCCACAAATATCGATTTCCTCCCTCAAGAAATAAATGAATTCCAAACCATTATTTCCTATGAAATCTTGTCCCACTTCCATGTCTATAATGGGAGTGGCTGAAGCAAACCTAATGGTCTCTGGTGCTTAGATTTTACCCTTGTGTAGGTCTAACAAAAAAGAAAAAATTAGTGATGTATTGTCTCGTACATGGCCACCATAATCATCACCGCATATCATAGAAAATTTATTTATTCCAAGGTGCACCACACACTATGAATTATAGTAATCCCCAATCATTACCTTTCTCACTAGAAAAGTCATAGAGTACACATCTAAGAAATATGAGATACCATCTAAAGATAATTTAAACTCACCAATGGTCTCCCCACAATAATAGGAGTCCGTAATTCCATAAAATTCATAATCTCATCTTCTCCTAAATAATATTCTCAATAAGATAGGATGTCAATAGTAAACTCACCAATCCAAATTAAACTCATTCTCTCAGACTCCCAAATTTAATTTCGAAAAAAAATCAATCAAATTTAACTATTGTGATTATTCTTCATGGTCTAGGTTGAATGGTTCCTACTCAATGAATTAGTAATGACATTCCCCTTACCAAGAGTGTTGGAAATTTTGATTTCAAAAAAATATACATACTCTACCCAACACCTTCATTAGAGAATAAAATATTTTTTAGAGAAGGTATATTTCAATAATGTTGTGTTCAAAAAAATGAAAAAAAATCACCAAAAATGTAATGACACAAAGTATTAAGATCATGAATCACTCCTGTGATCCTGTGTTCATTGGTGATATAAATTTTCTTAGGTGGATTAAGCTATCCAAAAATATAGGATTCAACATGATCGCATAGTATAAGGATTTTGGCCAAACCCAAATCATATGTGTCCAAAAAGAAAACATAGCCCCACCGAGCCTCTAGAATAGTTGAAATTAGCACATAACTAAAAATATGTTTTGTTTCAACAAAAATACATTAAAATTATTCTTGAAAAAAAACATCAATCCTTTTTGAGTGAGAGTGGTCATTAGAGAAGCCATATTGAGAAAATATTTAAGAAACCTACAATAATTCCAAAAAAATCACAAGAATCAATGTATATTGAAAACATTATATATTTTGTCTAAAAAAAATAACATCTTTCACCTTTTTGGATCAACTATGATTATATGTTATGAGACCGAGTGTCCCAATAATATCACTTCCTAAATATGGAGATTTAATTTTTATATCTTATAATAAACTAGGTTATGTATCCTAAATTTAAAAACTAATTTCAATTGAGGTATGTGGCCCTCATAGATCTGGGAGTAAACAAAAATGCTTCCCACAAAGACTACCATGAATGAGTCGAGGTAATCATGAAATATAACATTCATAAAATCCCTGAAAATCATATGATCAATAGTCAGATGAAATTTCATAATGACTACTCATAATGGATAAAAATACTCCTAGTGTGAGTCATCAAAATGTTTGATTATTTTATTCTCAATTGGTAATAAACATATTGATGTACAATCTTCGATAACTACATCACCCTGTTAAACTAGTAAAATAAATCACAAATCCATGGTAATATATAGTTCTTATTCACTGCAAATAGCTTTATTTTCCAATAATCAACACATAGGTGAAGGGTTATATAAGATACATATTTTAAAGATAATAGGTGCCATTGAAGGTGATAGACATGGGAATATAAATCCTTTCTCTAGAATCTCTTCAAAATAATACTTCAACTCATTTATTTTAGTGGGTTCTATGTGGTAATAATGAATAAATGATGGATGGGTACTAGGAGAAAAATCAATAATAAATGAAACCTCAATTACAAGTAGAAATTCAAATAATTGATGTGAAAATATTTCTAGTAAAATAAATACAACTAGATTTTTATTATTAGTAAATTTTTATTTATCTAAGTTTAAAGAAAACAATTATATTACCCAACCCAAATCCGGAAAATGTTGTCCATATTTACTCAACATTGGGTCCCATTAGCCCTAAAAGACTTTGAACACCAAATCTAGAGAAGTAAAATCGACCCTCCACTCTAAAGATAATATTATATATGGGACTTATGATTATTTTTCCCAGACATACTAAAAATAACATCTATATTGTTTATTTCTAGAAGAAGAAAATTCTAAATATGCTCAATATATTGTAAAGTGAAAAAAAGCATAAAAATAAATAATTTTCCCTATTTTCATCTGGTGGGAATAATTAAATCCATAAAATATGATAAATGATTTATAAGAAATTATAATAAAATCATATCATGTGTAAAATCCTAAAATTTTAAAGGTAAACACTGTGGTTAATATCATAGAAGATATAAAACATCAAGCTCGAACAAACATCTAAATAATTTTATTTAAATATCATTAGTATCACACAAGAGTTGGAATAGAGGAAGTTAATGAGATTACTTAAATTATGAAATTATTTTTCAAACAGGTCTATAAAATGAATTTATTGGTTACCAATTAGTTATAAATATAAATAAAAATCAATTGAATATAAAGTGTTTATTTTTGTAAAAATCTATTATAGTGCCCAAAATTTTACTTTATCCTAAATATTAAATTATTAGATATTAGAAAAAGAATATTAATGAAATTTATATATTATATATTTAATTAAATTTTTTTAAACTCATCCAACGTGTTTTATAGGCATAATATAGTAATAAATCTAATTTTAAGCATAAAACAATATTGTACTAAAACAATTTGACTCCTTTTGATAGAGAACATGATTTAAATATAAATTTTGAATATTTTATAAATTCTGTATGAATAAATAAAATTTATTTTTTAAATTGTAACATAATATTTACATTAGGGTTAATTTTTTTATGATTCTGATATGATTCATTTTTTATAAATAGTGAAAAATACCGCATTTTCTTTGAAAATTGATTTTAATTCAAATTTAATTATATAGTTAAATTATATTTTAAAAATGTTTTAAACATTAATTAGTTTAATTATAAATCAATGAAATAAATTTAGTTCAATTTGATAGATTTCACATTGAAATTGTGTATAAAAACATTTCAAACATTGGAAGTTTTCTCTTTAAATACCTGCTTTCTGTTTTGTCCGTGGGAATGTTTTTAAATATTATTTTAACAATTATCTGAATTGAATTTGATAAAATGGATTAAATATTTGTAATTAGATGTTAAAAATTAGGTTTTAATTTAAATTTTATTTTCAGGTATAAAAAATTTACCATGGTAAAAAAATATTTACGGTGGTATATGTACAATACTGACAGGGGTTAAAGTTAAAAGGTAAAAGATTAACATACCCAAATTATAACCATTAATGTTTTTTGTGGTATTTATTTACCCTAAACACCCTTAAATAAATAATTAACAATATAAGTCATCAAAATTAACTCTACCTCAATGTGGTTTTCATTAAATATAAAGTAATCATTGTTTAAATAACTTAAACCCACATCTCATCAAGCATAAATACCACCCCATTTCAATTTATAGGCCTTCAATATTCTAAAATATCTTTCCAAAACACTTGTATAAAATCTCACCACATCCAATGGATTTTATTATCACCGAAATACCAAATCCAAGGTCTTCAAGGGTCTCCCAAGGAGGTGATATTTAAGAGGCAATTTTCTAAAAGAACCTTAATTTATTTTATTTTTCAACTTTATCCTCACCTACTTCATAAATAAATGTATTATAACTCCTTAATCATATATATAATATATTTTTATGTCTATAAAGTAATATATAATTTCCATTCCATTTCACATACATTCTAATTAAAATAAAATAAATAATTTTCCAATGGTTTTTGGTTTACAGTCTCCATGAATAATGATTTTTTTCATTTTCCATTACCGCCTTCATGGATGGTCATAAAACTATAATTTTGGTTAAATAATATTTTAATAGGTATATTATAACCTATTTAAGGTTTTTTAACTAATATATACATTAATATTAAATAAAATGAAATTATTTAGTGATGTTTGGAAAACTCATCAAAGTTAACTAAACATTTATCATTAACATTTTATATAATTAGTCATCATAATGTCAGAAAAATAAATGATATATGAGACTCTTAATACTTCAATATGTTCATAAATAATATTTCAGGCCACTTATATAGTTTAAATTCAATTTTATAAGAACACCCATAATTATATACAAATTTAAAGATCATGAAACCAAGAAACAAACACATAGGAAACCATGAAAATAATGTAATATTATTAATCAATGGGTTATAATATTTTATAAAATAATCACATATGTTATTATAAAAATTAAAATAGTTACTTAATGACTTAATAATGTTATTTAAAAAATTATAAATGATGTTTGAACACTTTTTAATAATATTGATAGTGAGGTAAGGGATTTATTAACTCAATTTTTATTCATTGGGTCATAAGTCTATATCATTTATTATATTATTTCAAGATTATGTGTGGAATCAACTACTTATTACCATATTGTTTATTTTAATTTATCAATTTATTGATATTATTTTGTTACAAATAATCACCCCACTGATTAATTCTCACCTCCCTGATATGAAAATTATAATAGATTTTTTACCTATTTTCTATTATTTTGGTTATAAATCAATATCTTGATTAAGTAGTGATAAAGTTATGTTTAGAATTAATTTTTAATATAATATGTTTTATTTACCATTTTTTATTTTTATTTTCATAAGATAAACATATTAGATTCATTTTATTGACTCTCACTTTAATCATAAGATATTTATGAGAGGCTTTGTCTCAATCTCCATTCATTAAGGCACATTTTGTTTTTATACAGCCTCCATGTCTTTTTAGGTGGATACACATACCCCTTAACAAATATTATCTTATATTTAATTATTATAAAGTTATTTAATATTTTCCTAAATTTTGTATCTTTATAGGGTTTTATGATTTAAATAATTTTATATGGTACATGACACTTTGATTTAAAAATGACTTTTTAAATGTATAAAAATTTAATTTATATTTATTTTCCCCCATTAATTTGTTTTGAAAATTATAAAGGAATTATAAACTAAATTTTATGTCTATTTTCGATTTCATTCAATGGTTTTCAAAAGGAATATTTTTAAATTATTTATATAAGAAATGCAATTCTCTATTATTAATGTACACAGTGATAATGAATTTTCTACTACCATGACTATTATCTAATTTCTAGATTCCTTTATAAGATTACATGTTTTCAAAAATAAATATCCTTCATTATTTTTTTTTCTTATTTTGGAATTGAATATGGGTTTTAAAGGAATATGATGTTTTTCTATTGAAAATATTATCTTAAATGACAATTATATTTTTAAACGAAAGTATTTTTCATATTCAATGAAAACCGTTTTCAGAGGGTTTTATGAAAAACATATTTTATTCCTGAAATAGTTCATGTGAATTATATGAGAAACAAATGAACTTTATATAGCTTATAAAATGGTGTGGGGCCCATTATAGCTCACTCGTGAGCCCGATATAGCTTATATGAAGGGTTGAGCCCCATTATGCTTCACGTGAAATAGGTGTGCCCGATATAGATTACATAAAGAGTTGAGCCACATTTTACCTAAAATGTGACACAAATATAGCTTATAAAAAGGGTGATCCCTGTTTTAGATCCTAAATGTGTTGGTAAATAATAATATTTTAAGTCTTAATTAAGGTTATTCCAATTGAAAGGTTTTAAAGGGTATTATGTAAATTATTCTTTAAGTCACATAAAAGAGTTTTAATTTCATTTAATGGATTTTAATGATTATTTTTAATAAAAATTTGTATTGTTTTTTATAAAATGTTTTATTTCATGTTCCAAATGAACATTTAAGATATAGATAAACATTTTATGTTTCTGAATATTTTTTATAAAATACTTTTTTTATTTTATATCCCTCACTGAGATTTTGTACTCATCCTATTTTTTTAATTTTTTTCATAGGATTTTGGGGATAATGGGGATAAAGATGAGAATAAGGGTAAAAATCATAAGATTTTACATAAAGAGAGAACATGTTTTGTTTGAAAAGGGTTTCCTTTGGTTGAAAAAAAATGTTACTGAGTATAATTGTCCATATTTTAAATATGGGTTTACATTGTAAGAGTTTTTATTAATTATATAAAACACTAAACCTAAAATATATTTGGTGAATAAAAGGGATGTTTAGTTTTTAAATAACTCAAAAATGTAATATTTATGGTTTGGCCCTTATAGTTGGTAACAGAGTTGGTATAGAAAAAATTGAATATTATGATGTTTTCTTTTGTGGTATACTTAAAATTTATAGATGTCATTAAGGGTTTATAATTTTCAGGTTTATCATAACATTTGTGTCTTATAATCCACATTAAAGGATTTAATTTATGAAATTTTAATTTGACTAACTACATGATTGGAAACATTATTTTATTAGGTAATTATGGATTATTACATTTTGGGGTGTAAAATAAAATTTATGAGAAAATATATGAGGTAAAAACATATTAAGGTTATATTTTAGGATATTTCTCACATTTATGGAATTTTATATGGATTTTATTAATATGTTTTAGAAAAAGGAAAACTTATAGGATGGGTTACTACCGATCATGCCAAACAAGGTCGTGGGAATGAAACCCACCACCAAAGGGAGAAAAGGGTTCATCACCATCCACTAGCCTATATGATGTCCGGATTATTATAATATTTATAATTTTAGGTAAAATATTATATCAATGAAAAATAAGTATATTTTGGGATCTTATTTTTTATCATAATAATATCCATTTGATTGGAAATTGATTTTAAGATTATGTGATAAATTTTATTTTATAAGATGTAAACTATATTTGGAACCTTATATGATTAAATTAAATTAAATAATATTGGATTTTATTTTAGAAATAAATGATAAATTTTGTTTTTTTGGCATATATTATTTATGGTGATTTAGGTTATTTTTTAAAATAGTTATCGGATCTTTGAGATTAAAGTATTTTCTCATTTTATGTAGATTTACCCTTTTTTGATAATTAATTTATATTGTTCTAATATTTTGGTTTTTATTAATGCATAAAGATATGAGGAATAAATATTTATATTTTTATGGATATTATGATATGTAGAAGTTTATTCATATGCTTTGGGTATAATAATTCATCTTAATACACATAGTTTATAGAGAATATGAGTATGGAATTACTTATGTCATGTAAGTATATTTTCTTGTGTTCATATTATATTATTTAAAGTAATTAATAAACTATAGAAAATTGATTTAAATTTTTCTATGTGATTACTTTTCATTCTAATAAATCAATAACCCTTCAATCTATCAAACATGTACGATTTTGTGATTGTTAATTTTCACACAACTATGTTTTCTATAACTCTCTAACAATACATGAGTGTCTCATTTTCTATTCCAAGACCATTTTATCATACATGAAATCCTTGTATGTGTTATCTTAGGTAATATACGTACTTTCATTTCTCTATTTTCAAATGGATGTTTAATTTATCGTTTTTCGATTGAGGGATTTCAAAAAAGTTACTTTGAAAATTCAAATCCCTAATTTTCAGATTTAGAGTTAAAATTGTGAGGAAAAAATTATTAAAGGGGGATAATTTAACATCCATAACTTCTAAAACAAAACACAATGTTGAATATCATATAACATATGTCTCATCAAGCTTACACAAATGACTAAAAATATTATTTAAATGTAATTATTATCAAATAATCATCGGAATATAGGAAATTAATGAGACTAACTAAATTATGAAAATATATTTTAGACCTATTTATAAAATTAATTCATTATTTACCAATTAGTTAGAAATAAAAGTAAAAACAAATTTTATATAAAGGGTTATTTTTATAAAAATCCATTTTTATACCCAAAATGACATTTTATATTAATTAGTTAAATTGATAACTATTATTCAAATATATTAACTAAATTTATGTTTTATATATTTAATAGTATTTTAAATACATTAAATAATTTTGATAGGAATAATAAGTATAAATCGGGTTTTAATAATAAAAACCTATATTTTTTTAAATGGCAATTTGTTCACGTTTAAATGGTGAAGCAATTATAAATATAAATTTTAAAACATTAAAAATTTATATATGAAAAAATAAACTAACTTTTTTAAATTTTATTTTCAAAATTTAATTAGTTTTATTTTTTGTTATTTTTCAAATAAAATCCATTTTTTGATGAATAGTGAATAATTATCCAATTTAATTGAAAACTATTTTTTTCTAATTTCATTATATAGTTAAATTATATTTTAAATTGGTATTATAGTGTAATTAGTCTAATTATTTATCAATAAAACCAATTTATAACAATGTAATCAATTTCACATTAAAATTAAATATAAAAACAATTCAAACATGGAAACATTACCTTTTAAAAACAAACATTTATTTTGTTTGTAGGATTATTTGTAAATATAATTTGGAAAATTATATGAATTTAATTATTTGAAATGGATTCCATAATTTTAATTATAAGGTAAAGTTAATTTTTAGGGTAAATTTTATATTTAGGTATAAAAAATTTATCGGGTAAAAAAATTATTTACTTTAATATAAGTCAAATAACAACAAGAGTTACTTTTAAAAGGTAAAAGCATATCATAGCTATAAATTGCAAAATTAAATATTTTTTAAGGTATTTATAAACACTAGTAATTCTAAATGAAGTTAATTAAGAATATATTTCATTAAAATTTATTCCCACTCAATTTGGTTGGCCGTAAATATAAATTAATCATTTTTTAATCACTTAATACAAGCTCTCTTCAAGTATAAATACCACACCATTTTTACTCCAAAGCCTTGTATATCAATAAAAATCATAAAAAACCTGTCCACCTCACTCCCCTATGTACAAGTTATGATTTTATCACCAAATGAACAAATCCAATAACCTCAAATGTCTCTCATGGTAGTGATATTTAAGAGGTAATTTTCACAATGAATATCTCTTAATTTATTTTCATTTTCTACCTTATCCTTTCCTAATTCATCTATTGGTTAATGATAAATCCATAATCATGTATATAATGGAGTTTTATGTTTCCAATTAAATATATCATATCCATTAAATTTCGCATCTCCTCTTATTGAATGAAAACAAACGATTGTCCAAATATTTTCAGTTTACCATCTCCTTGATTAATAATTTTGTTCACTTTCTATTACCCCCTTCATGGATGGTAATAAAAATATAATTATGGTCAAATAATATCATAATTGGTATATTATAACATATATCATCTTTTATAACTAATATATACACATAATATTTAAAAAATTAAATTATTTTGTGATGTTCGAAAAACACCAAAATAAACTAAACATTTATCCATAATGTTTTATCTAATGAATCATTCTAATATAAGAAATAAAAAATATATATAGGAAAATTAATACACATGGATTTTATTTAATAATATTACAAGATACTTCTGTATTTTTAATTACATTTTATAAGAATATCCATAATTATACACAACTAAACCGATCATGATACCCTAAAACAAACACACCAAATTCAATAAAAATAATGAAATATTATCAATGAATGGGTCATAAGATGTTGTAAAATAATCAAATAATGCATTAAAAATAATAATATATTTCTAGAATGAGTTAATAACATTATTTAAACCATTATACATGAGTTTTAATCACTTTTTAAGATATTTCAATGTGAGGTAAGGGATTCCTTAAATAAATTTCCATTCATTGGGTTATATGTCTACTTTAATGATTATATTATGTCAAATTATGTGTGTAATAAAATATTTATTTATTTATTTTTTATTTCCAGTTATAATTTTTTGGGAATACTTTTGTTATAGAAAATAGCATGACTGATTAATTCTCACCTCCATGATACAAACACAGAAGTGGATTTCTTAACCCAATTTCCATTATTTGGGTAAAATGTATACTTCATGATTAATTCTTGATAATATTATGTTATAAATAAATTTTAAATATCATATATTCTACATCCACTTGTTTTATGTGGATTTACATAGGGTAAATATATTTTATTCGTCTGATTTATACCCACTTCGATGATAAGATATTTATAAGGGACATTGTCTTAATATCCATTAATTGATGAATATTTTGATTTTATTCACACACATTATTTTATAAGTTGTATAAACATACCCTTTGACATATAATGTCAAAAATTAATTTTTTTTCTTATGATATTTTTTTTATAAATTTTGTTCCTTTATTGGCTTATATGATTTAAATAATTCTATGTGGTGTAGGACAGATTAATTTAAAAATATATTTTTAAATATTTAAATATTTAATTTACAAATATTTTAATCTACGTTTATATATTTGAAATTGTAAAAGAATTATAAAATAAATTTTATGTCTATTTTGAATTTACTCTATGTATTTAAAATGTTATCTTTTTTACATGACTTATACGACAAAAGGAATGTTATATTCTTAACATACATAAGAAAAACGACTTCTATACCATCGTGATAGTTATTTAATTTCAAGATTCCTTTTAAAGATAACATGTTTTCTTAAATAAAATTACATCTTTATTTTTTGGGTATTTTGTAATTGAGTATGTTTATTCAATGAATATGGTGTTTTCGTATTGAAAATGGGGTTTTAAAAGAAAAATATATTTTTATACAATTTTTTTTTCATATGGGATTAAATGAGTGTTTCAAATGGTGTATTGATGATATTATTTTATTAATTAAATTGTTAAAGGTAATTATATGTGAAATGGGTGATCTTGATACAAATTATATGAATGTTATATCCACATTATAGTTCAAAAAAGATACCTAAATATATTATACAAAATTATGAGCCCTGATGTAGCTCATGGGAAATGGGTGAGCCCGGTATAGCTTATACAAATGGTTTATCCCCATTATAGCTTACGGGTGAGCCTAATATCGCTTATACCAATGGCGATCTAGATTATATATCTCATATTAACTGGGTAACAATATTATTAGAAGTTGCCATTATGGTTATTCCAATTAATGTGTTTTAAAGGTTTTTATGTAAATGATTCTCTATGTAACCCGATGGAGTTTTATTTCATTTCAATGGATTTTAATGAATTTATGTGAGAAAATTGTTCATTTTTTAATGAAAAATTGTTTTATTTAGTTTCTCAATGAACATTAACGATAAATTTAAATGTTATATTAGTTTTCATGTTTTTGTTAAAATAATTGTTTCCTTTCTTTTTATATACCATAATGATATTTTGTTCTCATCCCATGTTTTAATATGCTTTTCGGAAGATTTAGGGTAGAATAAAGTTAAAGATAAGAACATGGGAAAAATTGTGAATATTTTACATGAAAAGAAAACATTATTTATTTTAAAATGGTTTCTTTTGGTATAAAAATTGGATACATAGTATTGGTGTCCACTTATAATATATGGGTTTACATTGAAAGTGTTTTCCTAATTCTCAGAAACTCTAAAAAAGATATTTTGGAAATGGAAGGAATTTATAGTTTTTAAATAACTAGAATATACAATGTTTATGATCATGTAATTATAATAAGGGTCAATATAAATTAGGTAGATACAACATTCTCAAACAAATTAGTTTCGAAAGATGATGCTATCCTGATGGTACATCTCATAGTTCTTAGACCCATATCAACATCCTCAAAAGCCTCCTTCACTATGTGGAGAATATTTGTTCTATATATCTATATAAGAAACCCTTAGTCCATGAAGTATAAATTTTCACCATATTAATTTTTGTTTATGATGATATCATGAAATTACATGGAGATGAAATGACATGGTATGACTTTTGTAAATTTCCTAAAAGACCACAAAAACAATAGATATTTGGTTTCTCTATACAAATCCATTTTTAATGCCCATACATTCCACACAGAATTCCTGTCAAAGTGATTTAGCCCAAAAATTTAAGAGATCTAGACAATTCCTATTATCTAGAACCATCAAGAGACTCATCACAATTATTATTTTCATTAAAGTCAATAAGATTAATTCCACTGGTAGAAATAATAACACTTAGTAAGAATAACTTACAGGCCATATTAGGCTCAACCATGATTTTTCTATCCAGTACATCAGCATAAAAAGTGACATTTAGAAAGAAAAACTATAATCTGTTGTTCAATCAGAGACTGATATTGAACCATTGATCCCTCATCTTCTATTTGGATTCATCCTCAGGTGAAAATGGAACAATCTAAAAAATAGTTCACATGCTATTTCATAATATTTTAACACTAATGGTGGTAAGAAACTGTATATAATTTCCCATGATGAATGACTATGGATATAAGTAATCAATGAAGATAACATTAAATCATTTTTTTTACTCTCAAACATAATATCTCTTCACATCCACTATTTAGTCCTACAATCTTATGCTAGGTCCCTCAAAATTTAATGTATCCCATTTCAATTTAATTGAATGAGTAATTTTCAAGGACTCAAAAAAACGCTATATTTTTTAACCAATCCTTATCTTCTTGGGGATCATTAGTGCCTTGGAATGATTGTGGTTTTTAGTGATGAAACTCTTGAGAATGATCCCTTGATTCACCCCTTAGAGGTTCCACATCCAGATCCGGAATGAGAATGGGGTCGGGTATTGTTCATAGAGCTTTGAAATCACACACCACTATCAGAACATGATCAGTGTCCAATGGGGGATTCTTTAGTTATGGTTCACTAACATCTTCTTTCTATGTACGATTCAAATTTCTTCTCATATGCACATTGATATACAACATAAGTATTCAATAGTGATAGAATAATCAAATTTAAATATATCATTCACTAAAAAAATAGTCATAAGAACATCAATTCTATCAATAAGAATTTGATATTTGGATTTTAATATAATCATATATACATTAATGAAAATAATATAATTAGATCAAATTATTTATCAAAGACACTTCTCCTAAACACCTATAATGCCTTAAGTATTCTTATGAATAGATCTAGCTAGAGTATCTCTCATAACTACATACTATGTTTAAATAATCCCAACTCATGTCCTTCAAGAAACCGACACAACATATATAATTCAAGGAATTATGCACAATATCATCCTTATGCACCACTTCTTCATGAACCACCCTAAATAACATAGTACACTGATGTAAAAACTATCTATTATATGGTCTTAAGGGTGTTCTTGATCTCCATGTGTTAGTGAATAGAACTTGGTGTCATATAAGAAAAAAGAGCAAATAATTTTCCCGAAAAATATTATAAGATAAAAAATACAAGTTAGTATGTCAAAATACTTTAAAGAGGAAGTTTGACAAACAAATAGGTAAAATAATAATCTAACTAGTAAATCATCAAGAGATATAACACCATATAAGATATAATATTATCTCGATACCAGTTAATATGTGGGTTATATCTCCACTGGTCACCTGCAATATGCTAGATCTAAAATACCAAGAACATCCACCACCTCCATGTGGAATTTTCCCTTTTCACGTACCTATAATATGATAATATTCAAATACCTAAAGGAAATATAGGATGTGAGCTAAACAGCCCAAAAGGGAATCACTAGATGTTCTATAACCAATTCTACAAGAATAATCCTTTTATTCTTTCTATTTGAATAAAACAAGGCTTAGAATAATATATACATATTTAAAAAACAACATTATTTTAATTTAAATGGGAGTAAGATATATTAAAAAATAATTAAATAAATATTTTAAATATAACATTTACATAAACCTGTTTTCATGTATAATATACCTAAATAATCAATGGTTTGTAATCAAAAAATAAAATATATCATAGCACCATGTAATAATCCCTATAGTATGTTAGTTCCTTGTAATAATATCCTCAAACATCTCAATTATTGATCTTAGATCAATGTGAGAAAACATCCCTTATCATCGGATATCGGGACTCAACTCCCCATTGGGTAAATCATTTTGTATTATGTTCATGCATGTGTGGTCTTCGTTAATCCATTTCAGGTAGATCAGATCCTAGAATTCATCCCTTGATTACCCAATAACAACCCTATATCACATGTTCTTCAGTTATCCAAACAATCAGTCATGGGAAAATAAATAATTTTAAATAAGTTAATGATTCAATTACCCAAATTTCAATTTTCAATATGACTTCCTAATTTCAAAATTAAATCATAGGTTTTCACTAATTTATGAATTACCAAAACCACATTCAATTTAATCAATTTAAATTATTATTTAAAATAAAATAATTTCATAAAATAACTTTCTAAAATCATGCCATGAATTTTCTAAACTCAACACAACCTTTTCAATTCCGTTTAAATTGGGTGGTTTTCACAGTTTCTAATCCATTTTAAATATTAAACATCTAAATTTTCAAATTTTGGATTTTAAATCATCCAAACATTAATTTTAAATAAGTAATGATTTTTTTCAATTTAATTTAAAAATAAATGGACCTATCTACCTTTTATCAGTGATCAAGTCAACAACCACCACAGGGAAACACCAATGAAGAATTGAGGAAAGGGAAATAAAAATGGAATTCTCCAATCACATTCATCAAGATAAGATATTTATTAAATCATAGATCAATAGATCACACAAATTTCAATGAATGATATTAGACAGAAGGAAAAAAAATAATGAAAATTCACAAGGTGTAAAATTTCAAACTGAAATCTCTGAAAGGGCTAGAGTTTCTCACTATACCCAAGAAAGAAGCTTATGGTTATTGGGATGAGTTCATGTGAATGACCAATGATCAGGTGTCAATTAAAATAAAATTTTTGGGCATAAGATATATTTGCTTTAAATTATATTATTATAGTTTAAATTAATAACATTGGACATATTCTAAAAATAGTATGACCTTGGGATAGAAACACATAGTGTTGTGAATATATATCATAAGTATAGTTTATATTGATTAATCCACAAATATATCATACGAACATTTCATTGGGGGAATAAGACACCGTTATGACATAATTTCAAATTTTATGTCGTAAATTAATTTACACCATAATCCAATATACTTTCTTGTGGACTATGAACAATTTATATCATAAACCAGGTATTTACTATGTAAATTTCTTTTGCAGGCACTAGCCAATAACATCCCTCTATAGAACTGAATATAAATCATCTAGTTTAACCAATACCAAATGTTAACCCTCTAAATATGTTGACACGTATATACCCAGACTCTATCAATTCAAAATAATATACATCCCAAATATTTAGTTCATTATCCATGATAAATTATCTTCATTCTTGAGAGGCCCTAAACTCACTCAAACCAAAAGGGATTCAAAAAAATAGTTGAGAAGTACATGAAAATAAGGTCATGAGCAGTTAAAATTATAGTTATTATAGTTGTTCTAGTCTAATGTTCAATAAATTTTGTATTTTGATGTTCCATTTATATCTCCACTATTGTTATATCATGTCCCTACAATGATAGATTTTTTTTAAAAAAAAAATCTTAAACTAAATTTAGAATAATAATTTTCCTTTTTAACAGTATTCAACATCAACCTAAGATGCTCTTATCTCTCTTCTATGATCTAGGTATATATAAGAAAATTAATTATAATGGATACTAAATAATAATCAAGGTAATCACTAAAAAATATATTTACTAGCCTTCTGAAAATAGTAGGGGTATTGTTATGTCCATTTGGGATTAGTATAAATTCATAAGGAGCATACCAACTAAAATTTGTTTCCTTTTAGTTGATCAAATAAATCATAAAATACAACGTAAAAGATAATTTATCTTGATAGAAATATTATTAATTTCTTGATAATTAGTAAAATACACATTGAACCATTTATCTTATTAATAAAAAAATATTTTTTCCACATGGGGATTCACTTTGATAAATGAAACCCTTATCAAGATTCACCTAGAGATTCTTATTCAATTACAAAAACTCAATATAATCCATTCGAGAATGATTATTTGAAATAGGTGCATCACCAGGTTTGAGTTTTTATGAAAATCCACCTTTGAGATTGAGGGATGACTGGGTAACTATTTATGAAATGCATCACCATTTTCCAAAAAACATTGGAATATCATAAATATTGAGTTTCTCTCTAACCATTTTATATAGATACCCCTTATAAATTAGTTATAAGACCCATAAAATCGATGTGATTTCTATTTGAAGGTCATATTCATCTATACATTGATAGATAATCAATGTTTTATTCATAATATAAAATGTGACTTTTCTTCCTTAAATGTTAATGTGGGTCCATAAAAATAATGAAATCCAAATCAAAATTCACAACAAATTCAACTATAGGAATTATTAAAATATTTTCATGAATAAAATTTCCGCAAACTTCTATCAGATATGGGCTATTGACTAGATATGTGATCATTGTACCATTAGGATATGTCATTAATAATCCAACATCTAATCACTAAAGGGGTGATGTGATACCCTTATAAAATTATTTGTGAATAAAAGTGTGGGTATAACCATAATCAAATAAGACATTTATAGTTATAGAGTGTATAATAAGTGTATATGTAACTAAATCATTATCACGACCCACTTATTCAATTGTGATAATATGATATTTCCATTTTTATCAGGGATTAATATGTTCATGATGATTAGTTTCATCAATAAACCCCATATATGTTCACTGGTTATCAAAATGACCATACTCTTTAATGTTATAGCATTTGAGAGTGAGTAGTGCATTTATCTGATATTTTAACCCATTCATTTCATTTTCCTATTTACCTCTCTTCAAAATTTACTTTCTATATTTCCTTGATTTTCACAAGAAAAAAAATTACCATTCTATTGGAGAAAATTTCCCCCTATGTTTTCACACACTTCTAGAATAAATGAAAATTCTTTTTTATTTCTCCAAGGGTTTTATTAATATAATTTACTCTGAAATAATTATTTATATTCTTATTAAAAAAGACGAGAATGATGGTTATCTATACTCTTAAATTCAATCTTGTGTGTAAAAAAACATTTTTATAGCTACTAATGTTTTTTATGGATATCACATTTCAGAGACATGATTTTAAGACACTGAAGAACCAATCCCATTTTATTTTTGGGACTATGATAAAACCAAAAGAATAAATTCTATTACCAATGATTTTTTTCTCAAATATACTATTATATTCATCATCCTTCTGCTCAATCTCAATGAATTCCCTTAACAATTTCAGGAGAAGAGTTTGGGGGAGATACTTTCAAAAAAATACACTTTTAAACTTATAACATTCTATGAATTCAATTTATTCCTCTTTCTATGTATTCTAAATAAGATACCAACATTGATCTTCTTCACCTTACAACTAATAAACTACAATGATAACTTTTTTGTTATATGTGAACTGAAAAATGGAAAATATATTTTCAATGGTTTCGATTCATTTCTTATAATTTAATTAATCATTGGTCCCACTAAAAGAAGTTAGATGTTTCCTTTGGAGATTAGAAACATAATCATCCTTTTTTGTGAAATATATTCTACAATACCTAATGATATTTCATCTAGGGAAAGAAAGTGGTTGGTATAATTATATTATATCCACCCTAAAGCAAAACAAATGTCAAAGGATATTAACATGGATGATAAGTACCTTTAAAATAACATTTAATCATTACTATGAAAATTGTGAAAATATAATTTTATTTTAATATATTTAAATACTAAAAATTCATAAAATATTCAGAAAAAAATTTTAATAGAAAATTGCCTTGAAAAACTATAATTAAATATTCAAAAAACATTATTTTCATTTTTATGTGAGAATTATTAAAATATATATTTAGTTCATACTTTTTAAAAAAATATCGTATCAAAGAAAATTCTAAAATATTCACAATGATATTTTCAAAAGACATTAAAATATGTATAAAAATTAATTTAAAAAATAATTTTATCATAAAATATAACAGTAGTGGTAATTTTTTAAAGGTTATAAACAAGGGAAAAATTAATATCATCAAAGTGGAAATTAGGTCGACTTTTATTAAAAACATTTTCTCAATAATCTTAAATATGATAAGAAGGAGAATAAAAATAAGAAATGAGAACCCTAGATTTCATAACCTGATCCTTCCAAATATACTGTAATGATTGATGGGAGATAATAGCCCATTGATTCCCTTCTCCAATAGGCCCCATGTTGGCGAATATCACCAAGGGTATAAAAATATTACATATGGGAGGCACATCCATCTATAAACAAAACATGATAAAAAGATAGGATAACAAACACAAAAAAACTCTAATGAGTAATATAAATGTAAACCCAAAAAAAATCATGAATATAAATAAAAAAATACAATAAAATTATGTAATATAAACCAAATGACAGGTGTTGTGGTAGCTGCTCAATAAAAGCTCCAAAACCCAAGACATTAATCTGTAAATCATTCCCAAAATTTGACTTGGAAACTTTTGAAAATGATTATATATATGGAGCGAGCATCACATCTATACTCATGATTAATATCAATAGTCTCAAGTGAACATGTGTAACGGTCATGTTAATATACCTGTGAAAAAACAATAGAACCAAAAAAATCATCAAAAGGTCAAGTAACAAATCGCGGTCTCGCCATGTCTCACTCACAAAACCATAGATCTAATATAGTAATATATAATCTATATCAAAAAAAAGAATAGATCCCCACAACTTCTACTCCACTAATTTTCCTCTCTCATTCCCCGACATTTAATGTATTGTTCTCCTGTACATTCCATATATATCACATCACATCAAATCATAACTATCCATATTTAATATGGGTTGGGAAAAATCCATAAATACCCCACCCTATAAAAGGATAACATATGGTGTGATCATCATGCATCATCATATCACGTCTCATCTTGCCCAAATACATTTGTCCTATCACATCTCATCTCACAATATAACCACGGAACTATGGTATTATTAACATTAAGGGCATAAACCTCATTCCCCCATCCTGCTATGCACGCCCCCACCACATATCACATCACATATCTCTTAAAGTCGTTTGGGACTTTACTAGTGATGGAAGAGCATAGAAGTGTGGGCTATTATCTATCCATGTCACCACCATCCTAGATGTTGGGAAAACAGCTAAAACACAAAAAGTATGAGCATTGGTGAGGTTGTCTAAATGTTGTTTGGTGCATATAGAAAATAATACCAAATACATGATATATATGTTAAAGGAAACACAAAACCTATGGGTTCACAACAACATCACTAGAATCCACGACCACCACCACTGCATTGTACATCAATTTTCATTACCCCTACCACTATTATATTCAATACAACAGGAAAGCTATACATTTCCACTTTCAATTATTGGTTCCACCATTTCTTTTTTTTTTCATTAAATTCCATTAATAATTCATTTAATTAATATTTACATAGCACATTATTTTTCATTTATTAACCAATTCATTTATTCATTTCCTTTGACTTCATCATTTATTAAATACATACCTAGGAAATTAACACAACCACACCACACAAAAATTGGTCCAACTAAAAAACCATCGCTAAAATACCACAACCACCATCATCATCATACCCCCACCAACCAAGCCATCATGCTACAAAAACCATGACTCACACATCCAAAACACATATCACTATACAAAATCCACATGTAACAACCACAAAACACCATAAAACATTATTTCAATTACACACCATAACCACACAGCTTCCATATTTCATCCATGCCAACCAACAACCACATCAAAACCCCACACATCACACAACCCAACTGGTCACCATTATTAACACACAACTTCCCACAATACAAAAATAAACAACAAAAATAGACAACACGTCTCAGCTTCCACAATTTTTTGAAGGGATTTCATTACGGTGCATCTTAATTTAGATTGGTAATAGTCACAAAAGCGATATTTTTATGGGAAACCAATTCTTTTTCCATATATATGTTATTTATACTTTTATTAAATGTGTGATCAAATAATAAAACATCAAGGCTATTTTCTCATATCATCTATAGTGATAATAGGGCCCCCACCACTATCATTTTTAATATTATTAAAATGTATACATAATAACATCAACATATATCAAAATGGGAATTCATGTGATGTCTCCTCCATTACCATGAATTCAGTTATGGTAATTTATTATATTATTATGAAAACCATTAATATCCTCCAAAAGGAATGTCAAACCATGAAATAACCACACATATCATGTACGAAGGATAGAAAAATGATCTCATATGTCAAGGTAGATTTCAGGGTTGACTATGCACTATAAAAAAAGAAGCAACTGAAAAACCACAAATGAATATGTACCCCATGGATCAACCTACAGTTCAAAAATGGGTCATAAAAAATAGGGAAAATACACCCTAAATTGAAGAAAAATTACCACATTGAATCCCAAGAAGAAGAAGAACTCAATGAAACAAAGGGACAAGGGATGCAAATATCACCATAGATCCCCAATGAGAAATAATCAAACCCCAAGGATCAATGTCAGGGAAGAGGGGATGAAATACATCCCATGTCCACTAGTATTATGTCCAAATATGTGAAAGACTATATCTAAATGATGAGAAAATTAGTTGATATATATATATACATGCTTTAAGTCCCCTGTTTTATGGTGGAAGTAATAATTTTATAGCATAAATTTCATAGGCCAACATAATATAGGCCATAAAACTAGATTTTATGTCATAAAACACTTTTTTATTAACAAAATAGTGACTCAAATTTAAAAGTTTATATGTCATAAACGTCAATTTTATAGTATAAACCCATGTCATGAGGTACTCCTCTACAAAACATAAGTCATAAATGGTTGTCCATATAAGCTGTAAACCACACACTTACACTATAACCCACTCTTTTGAAAAATAATCTACAAAAATTTTATACAAATACAGCTCCAAATCCATAGAAAACTATAGGACCTCACCCAAAAACTCCCCAACCACAAAATCAATAATATAATGGTCTAGGAGTCAAGAGACAATACATTAGATAACTATCAAATGATTCGGATCCTCAGTAATTAAAACCCAACAAAACAAAAGAAAATGATTTGAACAACCACCATGTGAGATACATATTATATTTCTCATTACACATAAACAACTAATACTATCCAAACATGAACAATAAATATTCCCACAACACATCCCATGAAACCACATCACTACAAAACCACATCAGTACCATTCATAGGGCACAACACTACACCATTTTATTGAATCCACAAGCCAACATATTTCTACACAACCAACCAAAAAAGAGTCTTGACCTCCACATAGGTTAAACCATACGACACTACAACCAATATGAACAAAACTACACTATGAATAAAAATTAAGGAATTTTATCTTCTAGGATAAGATATTATATTCTTCGAGTATCAATAACTTTCTATCATGATTTTAATCATGTAAAATTATAAAATATATTTATGTGGAAACATTTCCCCAATATATATGCTCCAAAAGGTTCTTCATAAATCACAATATCTTGGGAAATAACATCTCATAAAACAATAAGATCCAAATTCTACATCATATGCAATACAAAACAATGTAAAGAAAAATTCAAATTATTTTTTGGCATTTCTCAGGAAAATGTATTTCTCACTCCCATGTACTTACTTCCAAGCCACCTTAATTCCAAAAATCATGATCAAATGGAATGGATCATTCATAAAACACCTTATATCGATGATATTATATCTCTATTAGGTACTCCACAAACCATAATTCATCCTTGATATCCAATTATTCCCATTCAAGGATGTGGGATTAAACATAAAGATACCCTCAAAAAATTGACATATAGAATTTATAATGGATCATCTTGATCCATGTTGGAATTTTTTACTAATGTTCAACCTCACCAACTTAGCCCAACAACTCAAATGGCCCAACAGACCTAGTAGGAATCTTACTTCTTGTGCCAATGATATGCTTCGCTTGATGGGGGGATACTCTCAAGAATAGACGGTCTATGACATTGAAATATTGGCCCCTTATCCTATGATCATAATATGTCTTCTAAATATCATGAATCACCCCCATTTTCTTTCTAACCAACTAGATATTCTCAGTTATGATCGTCACCACACTAGGATAAAGAAATATTTACTACCCAGCCTCTATATATCATAATTAAGAATGACAATTCCACCTTTACAATTCCTAAAATGCAGAAATTATGGGAAAAATTGATATATATTGTTGTATGAAAACTAACAAATACGTAACTTATTTACACAAGATCATACAAAGTCCAAGAAATTTTCTCACAACATATCCTTTAACGACTGGATGTCCAGCTCTGTCTTATTATCTGTCTATGGGTGTAATATAGATCCAAGGACCAACTGAGAGCCAAATGCCTGCTGAAATACCCTTTGCACTATAAATATAATATTAGGACCCACATAGATATTATGGTCCTCGATACCCAGTAAATACTAACCATATCATCCATATACTACCTCAGTAAAGCATCAATGGAACATAAATGAGGGATCACTAGAAAATGGGTAGACTTTGTTAGTCAGTCTGTTATCCCCAATACTACATCACATCCTCCCTAATCTTAGTGTAATATGGCGAAGAAATACATTTTTATGACTTCCCATTCCCACTTGGGAATATCCATGGACTATAATAAACCTCTTTAATCATGTTTTCAGCTTTCAACTAGTGAAAAACCCAGAAACATTACTAAAAAATATTCCAATAATTATTTTATTGCTATCCAAACAAGATTTATCCTCAAGACATAATTAATATTTTTAACACTATTATATGCTAATAATGGTGATGTATGATACTCATACATAAATATACCATGCATCGCATATGGAAAAAACATGTTACCCTAAAACAATACCTAATTCTGACCATGATCAATCTATCCTTATGGTGTTTCACTATGGCCAACATAATAACACATCACCTATTCCTTTGAGTATCCCCATTAATAATCCAATTCCTTCTACATAAAAGATGAAATTATTTCATTTTATAATGAAAAAGGAAATTACTTCTATCTATAAGCTCAATATCTATTTTTGTAATCTCCATCATCCCTTTCCAAGCATGTGAATATTATCAAACCAAATCTCATCATGAATTTTGTCCCAATGTGTCGGTAATCACATTCCCCATTACCAAGGAGAAATAGATCCCAAAATCATAAGACTGAACAATCTCCATCCAAATTAATTGATATATATAAATATATTTCTTTGCTAAAACATATTTCTGGATCTTGTGTTTTGTGAAAACCATAAATCACTCGATGATGAGGTAATTCCCCTAGAACATTATTATATAGACAACTTACACCAATTACATATCATTGGTGGAATAGTTTTTTTAATGGGGAAATAACTACCTAGACCAATAAGAAATCACATTACTATGATATATTAACATGCATCCCAAGCTTGGATGATATGCATCATAGAAAAGCTCAAACACCACCCCTCCTCAAGAAACCATAGAATTTGATTATATACCAAACTCTCACTCAAATAACTGAATGATGGTTGGAAATAATCTATCCATAAGAAATCCCGGACCTCCCTGATTAAATATGTTAGGGGTGATGTAACTTGAGGGAGATACTTCACAAAACTCAAATAATATTCAACATGAATAATGTAACTACAAACCTAGACTACATTCTTGGGTACATCCCATGTAACAAATTCCTAGACCATCGATGGGTTTATCGCCACACCCTTATGATACACCACATGTCCAATAAAATTAACCTTCATGTATATAACTCAAACTTAGATAGGATTCCACAGATAATATGGTGTTGAAGGAAATTAAAAACATCTTTGAGATGGTCGACATGCACCTCCAATTACTTTTATAAGATTAATATATCATCAATGAATAAAATCATGAATCATTTTTGGAACTTGTGGAACACAAAGATCACGACCCCTTGAAGATGGAAGATGCATTAATAACACTGAATGGCATGACCATGAACATGATGGTTAAACATGAACATTTTAATGCAGTCTTTGGGATATCCTTATCCTTTACATAAACTGGTGATATCCAGACTAAAAATTAATATTTATGAACCAACTATCTCCTCTTAACTAGTCAAATAGATCATCGATCCTCAGATGTGGGTAATAGTTCTTGATCATCACCTAACTCAACCTATTGAATTCTATGCAGAACCTCAAACTACCATCCACCTTTTTTGTGGAAAACATTGATCACCCTAATGAGACACACATGGTCAGTATAATATCCCCTATATCAGATCATCCGCCTATAAAATGAACTCCCACAACCCCATAGGCTCCATTTGATAGTGATCCATCAAAATTAGAGATGCACCCAATTGAAACAATTTATGAAATATAACATATTAATGTGGGGGTAACATTACAACGTCATCTAGAAAAACATCCACGAACACCTCCATGAAGTTGGGAACATCTTCAACCTCATAGTTTAATGAACACTCTTCAAAATGGGATAAAATTTTATCATTTTTTATTGAAACCCATATAATAACATTTCTCACTGATGAACTCCACTCACTGGCACTCTACATTAGAAAATAAAACTCTAATATGAAAATATTCAATGATTGAATGACTAGAATATATCGAATACATGATAAGTATGAAATATAATGGATATATAAATAGAAAGGGGAAATCTTTCAGGGATTGTTGCTTCCCCTTCACTATCTAACAACCCTTGTACACATCAAACAAGGAAGAATGACCTCCAAACAACTCTGATAAAACTCGTGGCACTGAAAGTATCACCAAATCCAGTCCCATATCATGGTCCCAAATGGTAGAAACAAGGGAGTGTGATTATCTTTAATAAAACAAGAAAAAAGGGTATCTAATAGACAAGGCATACCTTGAAAAATTCATGGCTCTACTGGTGTGTCCACCATCAGAACATGCATCTGACCAGACACAGTTAATCTACCTATCTTATGTCATCATAAATGATCATCCCATGTACTAGGTCCCTTCTCATGGGTACTTTAATATGGTTTACCTCCATTAAATCTAACTTCACAAGGATACTGAACAATAAATGATAGTCTATTTTTCTGAAATTTCTTTAGAATCAGATGGCATAATTTATGAAAATGGGCATGAACACCCTCATTATATTGGCATACCTCTGTGGTCATACCATGAGAATAGTGGTGATGATGTCCCCCATAGATATAAAAAAATAATGGGAAGCCTCTATTAGGATTATAGAGGACCGATTTCCCATAAGAACATGATGATATATTCCATGATCAGTTCCCCACATGCCAAAAGATTGACTGCTTGAACACTCATGAACCACTACCAAAATATAGGATCATCAAGATGTCCAAATGACAACTCTCATGGCTCCAATCACTTGAAAATCATATTCTTAATGACCTCTACATTTCTTATGCCTCTAAATATATAGTGAGCATAAACTGAGTGACCACATTCCTAATATTTGATTGAAAATCCAACTCCAATGAACACACTATGGACTCCCTATCTAAAAAAATTTAAATAAATGTGTATGAGGTCCTTGAAACTAATCCTAGGATCCCACACACTCATGATCTTAGGCAGAATGGATAACATATCCTACCTCTTATCAACCTCATCATCGACGATATGAACTCACCCTAAACTCTCTTTATATATTGTTCCACAACACATATGCTTCCATAGAGCCCCCAAGAAGAAATTTCCTCTAATTATGTGATGATCCCCACAATTGATAAAATACCAATGGTACCCAAAACTTATCATGTAACCAGATCATAGAAAAATAAATCTCATGATCCTCCAACTAGTGTTATGTCTCTAGATCTAAGATGCTCCCTTCATACTTTCCCAGACTCTATCATTGAAAGGCATGCCAAGACCACATTCATGCCTAATACTCTTATTTCACTACTGGAAATAAGATCATTTGCGACGGGTTATTTGTGACTGGGGTCCGTCGCAAATGACCCGTTGCGCTAAATGGCGTCGCAACCAACACTATTTTCGACGGGCCCGTCCCTAAAAATTTTATTAGCGACAGGAATACTTCTCCTCACAAATACTAATCTATATATATTAAAAAACATTAAATAAGGTTTTTGTGACAGGGTCGTCGCAAATAACATTTGCCACCGGCCACTAATCTCGTCGCAAAAAAATTTTAAAAAATAAAATGGAAATAGGGAATTGTGACGGGCCCGTCGCAATTGCCTATTGCGACGAGCAAATATTCCCGTCACAAAAAATTTTAAAAAAAATAAAAAAATAAAAAAAACTAGGTAATTGCTACGGGCCCATCGCAAATGTGTATAAAAAAATAAAAAAATTTAATAAATTAATAAAAAAAATTAATTAATATTATAATAATAATAATACAATTATAATACATTCATATATTAAAACACAAAATCATTCAATATTTAAAAAATTAAAATTAAATTAAAATATTTAAAAACATAAATATATATAACAAAATTAATATTATTAAATATGAATAGTATTATTAATCATATTATTATTGTAATATAAATAATATAATATTATATAATAATAATAATAATAATAATAATAATAATAATAATAATATACCAAATTCATATTATTATAAATAATTAAAAAATTATAATTTTAATTAAAATTTTTGAAACTTTTTATGTAAAAAAAATACTGAATATAATATTATTAAAATAATTACAAAATAAAAATATGAAAATTATCAACATTTGCAAAAAGAAATATAAACAAATAATAAAATACTAAGAGTAATATTATTATTAATAAAATAAACAAACATTAAAATAAATACCAATAATAAATAATAAAGTATTAAAAATAAATATAAATTAAATAATACAATATTGACACCAGTATAAGAGAGACAGAAACTCTGTGTAGAAAAAATGTCATATTTTAAATTTAAAAACATTATAACATCTAAACAATAACTAATCTGAAGGAGGAGGGGGAGGAGGTGGATCTACTGGTGGAGGAAACTCCATCCCTAATGCACGAGTGAGTCGACACATGTACTCCATCTACTCCTGCCGCTGCTGCTACCACCGACTCATCTGCTCCTTTTACACCTACTGCTGTCGTCGACGCTCCTCCTCATGATGTTGATACTGCCGACGCATCTCCTTATACTCCTTTTGGAGACTCTCTATCAACTCAGTCTGAGATCGCAACTGATCCTCATACTGTATAGTGGAAGAAGATGCACGAGCTCTTCTCGAGTTAGATGCTGGCATCGCAGCACTGCCATAATAATCTCCGAGAGTCAGTCGAGAGTCGATACCAACTACCCAGCCCTTCTCAAAGGCATATTGGGTCACCTGCATCCATGCTGCCTCATCAAAATGATGGCCACTGGTCTGATCTGATGCCTCGACCTTACCCTCAGGTCGGGTCTGTGATGCTGCGGTCTCATATGACTCCTGTAGTTGAAATTTAATATTACAGTTGTGAATATATTATATGGAGTTAATTTTTAAACTTGAAAACAAGTAATACTGACCACGATGTGACACTGGAGATCAACTCTGAGCTCCCCAGTAGCTGGATCATTGTACATCCTCTGATATACGTCGTACTCCGTAATATCGGGGTGCTCAACAGCCTATAAGAATATAAAATAAACTGTCAATATTTAAAGTGATATAAAATATTTATAAAAAATGTACGTACCAAATACTGTCTATGAGTATTGAAAGTATGACTCCTAACTCGATGAGTCACCTCCTGTCTCCCCCAATTCTACCTCCCCACCGATGATCTCCTCTGAAAGCCACCACTCAACAAGTGTGCACATAATCCATCTCATATGTGGGATGAAATGTACTCTGGTGGGTGTGCTCTACATGACTCATCAAAATCTGACACTTCTGCTTTCATAATGGCAGCTCTTCTAAAATTGTGCAAAAACTGACGAAAGTGATCACGCATGACCACCTCCCATGCCTCGTGGATGGCGTCACGCATGGTATCCTTGATCGGATACCATAAAACCAACAAATAATTCAAAATATAAAGTTATAAATGAAATAAATTTCAAAAAAAAAATATTTATTTACGAACGTACCAACCAATGGCCGAACATGGCCTGCTGCACATCAACAGAAATATGCTCCCATGTCGTCCATGGATGAGAAAAATAGTTGCGTAAAATAGCACTTCCATGTCTGACTGCTATATGCGGAAAATTGTAAAAACAATAATCAAACACTTATTATGTAAATAGATTAATGAAATCTTAGTAAAATGCACATGTTATCACACCTCCGGGTGCGTGGATCGAACCCAAGACGTGAACGTCGCTCAGGGATGGGGTCAAGAATCATCATTCATGCATGAATGCGCCCCCTCCGCGTACCCCCTGAAGCGCCTTCAGGCTGAGGGTCAGGTGCCAGTAACTCGTCCGCATCGAAAGATAGGTAAGCATTCACCAACTCACAAAATGTGTCCTCGTCCATCTGAAACAGAAAATGAATGTTTTTAGAAATTAATTGATAATTATTATTATATATACATATATATTAGTCATGATTATATATAACTACTATTTAATTGTATCAATGTTCAAATTCGTCATCATTTTCATATCTTTCAATGTCATCTTCATATTCCTCCTCAATATCATCGATATCCATTTGAGTTCTAGTTGCTTCATATCTTACCATTTCAAATTAATTTGTGATGTCATTAACATAATCATCACCATTGACTCTTAATTGAGGTGTTTCATCATCGATACTCATGTCTCATTGTAACAAAGATTGATTTTGAGTACTCTCTTGAAAAACTTCAATTCCTTGCACTTCAGTGAAAGCACATTCACATTGAAAAAACTGATTGTCTCGAATATTTATTTTTATTATGCTCCACCAATCAGTCAAGTCTATTGACATAGAACAGTACTTTGCATAATAAACTTGATGTGCCTGTTGAACCAGTAATAATAGTTCATTTACTGTAAGAACACTTTTACATTTAATATCGATGATTCCATGAGACAGATGAACATGCACTCCTCTCTCAGTATCGAACCACCGATATTTGAACATCGTTATGTAATGTTGTCCTAGATAACAGAGTTAAATGACTTCATCAAGCATTCCATACAAGTCAACTTCATTTTCTCTATGATGAGATCCTCTCACGAAAACTCCAATGTTCATTTTTTTTATTCCCCATATGCATGTGTATGAAATCGAAAACCATTCACCAAAATGTTTCCATTAATCACCATCGGCCGAATGATTCAAGATTTTACCGGTTGAAATATTCGTTTTGTGCCATGACATCATTGTCGATGTATTCTTAAACATGAATAAACGCTGAAGTCTAGATGTAAGAGGAAAATATCTCAACTATTTTACAGGAATCAAGCCAGAATTCCCATGTTGATCATCTTTATACCTCAATTTCCCACAAGTGGGACAACTATCCAATGATTCATTTTCCCCTGAATATAAAATGCAATAATTTGAACATGCATGAATCTTCTGACAACTAAGTCCTAAATTCCAAACCAACCTCCTACCCTCATAGTAATTTGCAGGCAAAATATTTCCTTCGAGTAATAGTGCTTTAACCAAAGAAAATATTTGATTAAAACACGTGTTTGACATTCCATTATCTGATTTGATAGCCATAAATTTTACAACTGCTTCTAATTTTCTTATCTTGCAACCAGGATATAACGCATCCTCATCATACCTCAACAACTCATAAAATTTAGAGTGTGCCAATGCTAAGAAAGTCTCCACACCCTCAATATATACTGGATTTAAGCCAGAACCATTCAGATTTCTATGTTGATTTATCCATATGCGGTCATCTAATAATTACTGTTGTCGACCTCGTTGTTCCATATTTTTCTATAAAATATAAAATCATTACTTGTTTAGAATAATTTGTTAGAAAAACCACTCTAAAAAAGAGAGGATAACTAATTACAACTACTTCTTAATAATTACTGATATTTACTGATAATTATTTGTAATTATTATTATATGATTAATATTTACAGAAAAATAATATTAATATGATCAACTAAGAAAGGAAAATTATAGAGTTTACATCAGACACGACTGACACAAACTTTTTATTGGGATAGACTTAAAAATTGACTCTTTAAGAATTGAACATGTTATGAATAGAGAAAAACCTGTTACGAATATTCATAATTTCAATATTTTATAAAAATTTTATTATATTAATAATACTAATATTTTTTTTCATAAATATTAATTATATAATAATAACATTATTACATTATTAGTATTTTTTTATTATTAATATTAAAATAATATAATTTTCTATATCTTGTTACAATTCTCTTTTCATCTGTTTGTTTAACATTCTGTCTATACATGTAATATTTGCATTCACTTTCACCTCTCTATTGGTGAGTAGGTTGATAATTTTGAAAATGAATGCAAATATTACATGTGGAGACAAGTGTTTTCTTTAAAACCAATACAAAGATGAATATTACTAATTATTACTAATTATTACTAATTATTACTAATTATTGGTAATTATTACTAATTATTGGTAATTATTTCTAATTATTGGTAATTATTACTAATTATTGGTAATTATTACTAATTATTGGTAATTATTGCTAATTATTGCTAATTATTTCTAATTATTGCTAATTATTTCTAATTATTGGTAATTATTGCTAATTATTGGTAATTATTGCTAATTAATTCTAATTATTGGTTTATATTTCTAATTATTGGTAATTATTCCTAATTATTGGTAATTATTCCTAATTATTGGTAATTATTCCTAATTATTGGTAATTATTACTATGTGTTGGTAATTATTCCTAATTATTGGTAATTATTACTAATTATGGGTAATTATGGGTAATTATGGGTAATTATGGGTAATTATGGGTAATTATGAGTAATTATGGGTAATTATGGGTAATTATTGGTAATTATTGGTAATTATGGGTAATTATCTGTAATTATGGGTAATTATGGGTAATTATCAGTAATTATTGATTATTATTGGTAATTATTGGTAATTATTGGAAATTATTGGTAATTATTGGTAATTATTGGTAATTATAGGTAATTGTTACTAATTATTCCTAATTATAACTAATTATTACTAATTATTGGTAATTATTGCTAGTTATTGCTAGTTATTGATAGTTATTGCAAGGTATTGCTAGTTATTGCTAGTTATTGGTAATTATTCGTAGTTATTTGTAATTATTAGTAATTATTTGTAATTATGTGTAATTATTGGTAATTATTGGTAGTTATTGGTAGTTATTGGTAATTATTGGTAATTATAGTTAATTATTGGTAATTATTGGTCGTTATTGGTGATTATTGGTAATTATTGGTAATTATTGGTAATTATTGGTAATTATAGATAATTATTGTTAATTAATGGTAATTATTGGTAATTATTGGTAATTATTGGTAATTATTGGTAATTCTTGGTAATTATTGGTAATTATTGGTAATTATTGGTATTTATTTCTAATTATTACTAATTATTACTAATTATTACTAATTATTACTAATTATTACTAATTATTACTAATTATTGGTAATTATTGTTACTTATTACTAATTATTGTTAATTTTTTCTAATTATTACTAATTATTGTATCTTTTTTCTAGTTATTACTATTTTTTTTGAATTATTCCTATTTTTTGTTAATTAGTGCTAATTATTACAAATTATTACTAATTATTACTAATTATTAGAAAATTTTACTAATTATTACTAATTATTACAAATTAGATTCATTAATTACTAATTACATTCATTAATTACTAATTACATTCATTAAGTACTAATTACATTCATTAATTACTAATTACTATCTTTAATTAAAATTGCAGTTATTAATTACTAATTACAGTCACTTAATTATTAAATATCGTTATTTACTAATAATTAAATCTGAAAAATTAAATTTAATACAACCTTACTGCAACATAATTATATCTAATTAGGAATAATAAAAACTAATGTAAAAATATAAAACAAAAACATTAAATAAATATTAAATTAAAATTCAGATAAAAACCTCAAACTGGCTTTCAAGCTTTCGATTTGTTGTACTTGTAGGATGATCCCCGCAACCACCTTGAAACCAGCTTGCAAAACAAAATTCACCCACCTCTTATAAAATAGTAAGAAGTAGTTAATAGTTCCAAAATATGTCAAGGATGGCTGTATTTATAGGTTAGATTATTTACGGCGGGGTTTATTGCGACGGGAATCCCGTCACAATTGTTATTATTTGCGATTGGTCCCGTCGCAAATAACCCCGACCACATTTATTATGTGTGGTAATAAAAGGGATTATTTGTGACGATCCCATTGGAAATAATCCATGACGCCAGGTTATTTGCGACGGGATCCCCATACCGACGTAAATAACCTATTACCGCCACTAGTTATTTGCGACGGGAAGGGGATCCCGTCGCACATAAATTTCACGCGGTTTGGCGCACAAGTCGCGCCAAACCATTTGCGATGGGTGGGAATTTCTCGTCGCAAATAACTCATTATTTGGGACGGGATTATGTCCCGTCGCAAATAGCCCGTCGCTAATAGCACTTTTTCCCGTAGTGTTTCAGTTAAACCCGCAAACAATAAATGTAATCAAATTTCGAAACCATGAAGACATAAACTACATCTAGATGATTAGAAACATCCATTCTTAAAAGGAACTAACAAAATCCTGTCCTCGAGGATAAGGAATTTTTTATCAATGATTTTCTAATTAATTATTTTATTCAGTTAACTCCCATTGAAGAACGAATTTATACACAAAAACTATAAATTGTGATGATCTTATCTCCCATAGGTATCTAACCTGAAAATAGGTTCACCTCACTTTGTCACATGACAAGCTCATAATATGTGAAAAAGATCATTGGGGGGGGGGAGAAAAATCTAGTGTCCCAACTGGCCACCAGGTCCTATCCCAAGAACCAAGGTCAACTGAAACCACTACACTACCAGCCATTGAAATCCACATAGTACCAAACTCCCAACTCCATCTTATCACTCAAACATCACCTTTGATACCACTATATAATGACTCCCTCTGTCTAATGATATCATAATGAAGATGAGATATAATGACCCTCAAGTCCCACCACATGTATCCCTTAGGATGGATATTAGCATTGAGGGTATAAAAATATCACATATATGAGGCATTAACCTCCATAAATAAAGTAGGTTCATGAGATATGATACAAATTATAAAAGAAATCCTATAGAAAAAATAAAAGTATACCCAAAACCATACCATAATTGATGTATAAAAATAACCCAATACAATAAAATACTCCAATGTATATCATGATACAAGTCATATAATTGCTACTTAATAGAAAATTTTTAAAAAAGGTGGTAATTTCTATATATTTCCCCAAACTCGTCCTAGAAACCTGAAGAACATTTTATATACATATGATGATCATAACATGTATATGCAGTAGAAATATTCGAGGTCTCAAATACACATGTGAAAAAGGGAATTCTAATACACCAATGAACAAATGTCATAACAAAAAAACACATAAATAGGAATACTGACCAATCTCAACCTCACCATGGATCACCCACAAAATAATGTATCCAATTTAATAATATTGAATTTAGATCATAACAAATCAAGGCAACCAATTACTACATCCCCGCTAATTTTTCATTCTCATACCCCAACATCAAATGTCCTGTTCTCGTATCTCTTTTTACATATCATGACATATCACATCACATAATAACCAACCATTTATAATGTCGATTGGTACACATACCTACCAACCCGACCCTTGTAAGGTATATCATATTGTGCTAGCATCAGGTATCATCACATCATATCTCATCTCACGTGGGCACACTAGGTACATCACAACCCCTCACACTAAATAACCATACCACTATGTGTCATTAATGTTAAGTACATCATAATCATCACCTCCTCGTACCAAGGATGTAACCTTCCATATATCATATCACACCTCACTCGATGACAACAGGGCCATTATATCTTCATGAAGAGTGGGGAAGAGAGGGTAATGACTAATTTTTGTCACTGCCATCATAGATGTTGGAAAAAACACTCATAACCTAGAATCTCTAATCACATGTAAGTTTATCAGATTTGAGTGGGAGAATATATAGAAAATTACATAAATTACATGATATGTATATATCACACAATAGAAAAAATATGGATTAATACTAACTGCATTATCATAAACCACCACTAGTATTGAAATATACATCAATCATCACACCCACTACTACCACTATATGCAACACACCAAAAAACTTCCACACATTCCACACATTTCCACATTTAATTACTAGTTCCACCATTTCCATATTTGACAATATCACACTGACTTCTATTACTATTCCATCTATTTTAAATTTACACAACCAATTATTACTAATTTATCAACATACATGTTTATTCATTTCCTTTCACAACATCAATTATTCCACCGATACCTCAGGAACTAAAAAAACACACCACACAACAACTACCCTAACTCAAAAAAAAAACAATCTCCAAAAATCCAAAACCCCCATCATAATTATACCATATCAGCCATGAAATATCACAATAACAACCATGAATCTCACATCCCAAACATATCACACAACCAAATTCTAGCAAATCATTAGTACATATCACCACCATACATCTTCACAAATAAGAACCATAACCTCACAACTTCCCATGTTGCATCCATGAAAACTAACCACTAAATCACAACCCCATACATCACACAACAGAAATATTCCTGACCATGATTTCAAAGAAACCCAAAACACATAAATCTACATATATAAGAAAACACACACAACAATAACACATTACAACATCTATAATTTATTAAAGGGTTTTCACTACAACACTTATTTATTTAGCATTGGTATTATCACATAAATAATATTTCCATTGGAAACCAATTCATTAGCCATATATATGTTTTTTTTCATTTTATTTAGGGGTGATCAAACTATAACATAGTAAGGGTCAGAGAATATATCATCTACAGTAAAAACATGTCTGCCAATGAAAACTATTTTAAGTATTGGAAACAAGCATGGAAAATATCCTCAATAACATATATAAAAATAGTAAGGAATACAATATCTCCCCCATACCCATCAATTCAGTAATAATAATTTTTTAAATTATTATGTATACCCTTATTATCCACCTAAAGGAAATAAAAACATATAATCCCCACACATTGCATGTATAAGAGAGATAATGGGGATCTTCTACCTCTATAAAGTTTCATTTATATATCTATATACTATAATGAAATAAAGAAATATCTTGAAAACAACAAACCCACACATAAACCTTTCATCAACCTACATCACATCACGGTATCATCAAAACACATTCCAAAACAGACCCAAAACCCATGTAATGTCACTATTTTGAATCCCCAGAAGAATAACATATGGAAACAAAGGTATAAGGGAGTACAACAGAACACTTATCACCAAAGGAAACCCATCATAATCCATGGACCAAATAAAGGGAATATGGCCTACAAGAACTCCAAAAATCTATCAAGGTTCTACACAAAAAAGAGAGAGACTATGACTGAATTATGAGAAAATAAATTTAAAACCATATAAGCTATAAGTATCTAGTTTTGTAGATCAAGTTATATTTTTATGTCATAAATTCTATAGTTACGTATAATACAAGCCATAAAATCAACTATTAGTCCATAATCCCCCTTTTCTCTAAAATAACCTGGTGCCTCATTCTTAATATATTTTATATTGTAAAATTCGGTTTTACAGTGTAAACCCACATCATGTAGTACTACTTTATTGAAAAAATATATAAATGTATTTAAATAAAATTCCAAAACCAAACACTTACATTGTAACCCTCTCTTTTATGACATTAAATTATCTACTATTTCACAACTACATCCCTAGCTGCATAGAATCCACTAGGACCTATTCCAAACACTCCCCAACCACAAATCCATCAATTTAATGGGATGGGAATGGGTCAGTTATCGCACTAGATATAAAAAATGTATAATAATATAAATTCATTTTGAAATATATTAATGGTATAATTTTATTCAATAGAGATTCAATAATGAATGATCCCAATTAAATTGATATTGCAACATAATCCCTTACAGTGGTTCCTAAATTTAATCATACGAACATTAAAGATCATATATATTATATTATGATTCATTATACATATAAAATAAACATTCTAAAAAATGTATTAAAATATACCTTTATTTTATAATTTCTAAATACCCATTTATTGTCAAATTTTCATTAAAATTAACATTCAAGGTGTTAGATGTTTCATTCTAATTGTATGTTTTTGTTGGAAACTTTTTTTCCATGAATTTTGTTCATGGTTTCATCATATATTTATTATTAATCATATTATAAGTATAATATGTATCCATTATAAAAAAAATTATAACCATTCATATATGGTTTGGATGAAAAAATAAATACACCACTTCATGGAGATACTAGGTTTTAAATACACGCAATTAATATTTTCATTTTCAAATAAATAGAATTAAATAAAATTAAATAATAATATATCCTTAAAAATTAATAATAATATAATTAATATTATAAATATTTATTAAATCCATCCATGTAACAAACCAATTATGTAGTAAATGAAAAATTAATCACATCGCTCCATGGAGGTCGTATTCCACACATACGCACGACTGACATTATAATTTATCCTTGGATGGAATGAAGGTAGAACATTATTGTATAAATAATATAAAAAAATTTATTATAGTAATGATAATTATATATTAATTTTAATATGGTTATAGTAAGATTAGTGTAGATTATGTGAGATTGAAACTCCAAATAGATTGGTATTAGAAATTTCCTCTTCATTGGTAAATTGCCTTTGGCATAATCTTTATGACTCTAAAGGTTAGTCTTTTAAGAAAATAATAAGTTCTCGAAAAAGGGGAGGAAATTTAAAAATATATTTGGGTATATATTTCTCAATATATATGTCTCAAAATATTTTAATTAGAGATGATGAGATATTTCCCTTTATAAGTGAGGTGGGTCGAAAACTAGTAAATAACTAAGTCATTAAAATATCACAAAGACATCTTCAAGGAAAGTGTCACCAAGAAAACTAAAAATATAATATAATATATGTTTGGATATAAATAAATTACAAAAATAAAATTTATAAAATAATAAGTGATATTTTATTCCATTTCCATTATTTTAAACATCTCCCCTCTCTAAACCTTTTAACAGTTACCACAGTGATAAAATTTTACCATATTTACTAGTCACGGTGAAAATCAAAACAAAATGGTACTATTTTAAAAAAGTTATAATGATACCAAATATGGAAATAAATTTATAATATTCAATTTATATGAGTGGAGTAATTCTATTTTAATGCAAATGTAAAATAACTGAGACCATTTTTAGAAAAATTCTTTTCTAATCATAAAAATAAATGTATTCTCGATACTTTAGGAAAAACCATTAAATGAAAGATAGATTTTTTTATATGATATATTGTTTAAAATTTTATGTAAAACAAATAATCTATAATTTATAATTTATGTTCATAATATAATAACACATGTGGCGCATTAAGTTTTTTTCATAGAAACTTCTCTTTTTTAACTTTAAATAGTTTTATTTTCATTTATAACTAACTAATAACTCGTGAATTAATATTCTACATGTGTAAACAGTAATTTCATAAAAGTTTAATAATATGAATTAATTTTTAAATAAAAAATAAATGATATAAAAAATTATCATAAAAAATATTTTAAAGGAATTGTTAAAGATCCTTAGTATTTTATATTTAAATTAGAAGTTAGTATTAAAAATTATATTTCTTTTTAATTACATATACATGTATTGATTTTCTAATATATAATTATTATTAACATATTTATTTGGTTGTGAGCTTCAAAATATGTCAAATTATTATATTTATTAATGAAAAATATATGATAAAATATTAGGTTGTTACAAATACCCCACTACAAATCTGATGTCACACAAAATAAAAAACATGACATGTCACTGGGGCCTAAAAACATTAAATGAAAACCACATTCAATATGTTATTTTAAAATTAAATGTAAGAAAAAAAATAAACCATTTATTACCTTAATGTTTTAAACTACTTAAGACAATACAATATCAAGTCCTAAGCACTCCATTTTTTACCAATACGATTCATAAAACCCCCAGAAGAACCATGTCTAAAAAAATAATAATGCACACCAGGGTTAGCACCTCTGGATTCACATTCATCCTTGAATTGAGGGAATTCCATGTACACAACTAAAATAAACACCCACTTAAGATCTAAAAATTGATTTTTCCCAAATACAAACCAAATAACACAACAATAATCATAGAACCACTAAAAATACACAAATCTAGAAAAATAGATGAATTAAAAGACATAAACTTTTATTAAAAGACCATAAACATCAAATAAAAATATTAAAATTGTTTTAATGGAAGAATGTAATCAATTAAGAAACTCTAGCCTCCTTGAAAACACTTACCATTCTACTTTATGAAAATGTTTATTCCCTCTAGACATCCTGATCCTTTTTAAGAGTTCAAAAAATAGACATTGAAAAGTACAATTTTACCAAAAATATAATAGAAAAATCTATTTTTTTCCTTCCATAAAAAATATTTTCAGATATCAAAGATTAACATCGAAGTGATAAGATGTCATAAAATTAATATATAAATTTAAAACCCCAAAATCATTTCCCTTTTCAAAACTAATCACTTAATTATCAAATTTTAATCAAAGCATAATAAATAGACCCACATAACAAAAATAACTCATGAGGGACTATTAGTTATAAATTACATGGATACATAGCTTAACATGTCATGTCATAATCAAAGAATTTCCACAAAGATCCATACTGAAGTAAGAAAAACGATCTATATTGTTTTCTAGGCCTATATAGCAGTTGAGTGACACTAATTAAAATACAATTTTCATCCCACAACGAAACTCATAAAACACCCTTTTAAAACAAAATAATATCCAATAAAATCATAAATACATAAAAATACATAAAATAAAATATCAAATTAAGTATTAAAAACCAATATTCCTTTATAAACTCAACTGTCATCCTAGGTGGTGGAGATCAAGAACCAGTCAATTACTTGACTCCAATGTATAGACGATTCTATCTCCAATATACCAAATATCCTAAATTATATGGGATACTCTCAAACCTAGACCATAAAATTAAAATAGGCAATTACACAATTTTTTATTGATACAACCTAGGTAACCCATCGATCAAACACCAAAGGCGACCCAAAATTATGCTCGAGAGGCATTCACTGATCCTCATAGTTTGAAAACTAACTCTATGGTATTATAAACAACATTATGTGAATTATTTTTCCTATAAAATAAATTAAAATAGAATCATAAATATTAAAAAAATATGAATGATGTGTCAATTAAATGTATACTAATAGAGATATTATTAATTGATTAAAAATAAAAGATAAATAACAAAAAAACTCACCCTAACATTTAAATATCTATATAGAAATAACTCATATTATTCCATATCGATAAGTTCATATTCTTAAAAACCACCCATGAAATAATGGAATAATAATATAGAAGGAAATTTTTTCCAAATAAACTTACATACAAAAACATTACTAATATAAAAAAATCATAGAATCCCATGTAACATGAGCTCACAATGTATCTAGAACTCACAAATCTACTCTAAGTGTGTATAGGAAGAAGAATCCAAAAATTTGAACACATTAAAATCAGAACCCTGACCTAAAATATCCACTAAGTCTACAGACAACGAGTTTTATTAGTAGTGTGTGAGTACAAAAAAACCCAGTAGGAAAGAATAAATGAATATATACATTTAATTTTCCATAATATCCCTCACATACTTGTTTGAAAATATAAATAGATTATATGTTGTCCATTAAATAAGAATAATTAATATTATATCTTCAGCATTAATAAATTTTCTTTCTTTTATTAATTAAAAATAATCACATAGAAAATATTTCATCATCCAACACAACTATTATAAAACAACCCATTATAAAAACACATTATCAATCATATTTAAAATATCCATTTCTCAATGAATTTTTTAAATGTTTTAAATAAGTAAATGAGAAAAATGATTAATAATAACACTATGGATGTTTTTAAGGGAAAAAATAATTAATAATTAATAAAAACATTATAACAAGTGAATTGAATAAAATATAAGATTTGTGACCATGAAAAATTATTAAACATATAAATAGGAGACCATATCCATACTCAGTTCAGAACAATCTATTAGCCTAATCGATGAAGTTCCAATGTCTATAAACAACTGGCTACCCTAAACTACCCTCATCAAGGTTACCTCCCCATGTACATTCAATACAATGGGGGATCTAGTCCACATAATATGGAAAAGTTATAAAAATCTATCATCCCATTCAAATATTCTCAAATCCCATGAAGATATGAATAATGGAAGGTGATGTATACTTTCAAAAAACATATAAATATCACATCTACATAACACACACACATCCTCTATTCTGACATCCATATCCCCAACAATGAAAACACCCATTTAAAATTAAAATCATATATTAATATAACCAAATATCAAGGGATTCTATAAAGGGTAATATTCCTATAATAACTATCTCAATGTGCCCACTAGGCCTTAAACATCCAAAAATAATATAAATTTCCAAATAAAAACTCTCATCTTTAAATATATTTTCAAAACCCAAAGGTAAACCAAAAAGCCATATTTTTAACGATTCAAATGGTTATCTATGAAATTATTTTGTAAAAAATCCATTGGAACTTATTTGTGGTATAGTATTTTGGAAACCAATTTTCATGTTTTAGAAACAATGGTTTAAATGAAGGAATTCTATGAAACAACCATAAATATACTTGTAAAAATATATATGTACAAATATGTGTGTATATAGATATATTTATATCGCTTGAATATATATAAATATCCATAAAATATTCCTATGGTTTAACTAGTGATTAAAATTTACAATAATTTTTCAAAACTAATGAATTTCAAAGCATAATCAAGATATAAAAAAAATAAAAACAATCCAATCAAACCATAATTCAACCCCAAAGACAATATTTAAAGGTTAATCAAAGGTAATCCATTTCCATAAAAATATAATCCCATTTAAAATGTGTCTTAGAAATTTTTTTTTAGAATATAAACACATATATGTTTTTATCAACAGACACAAACAACAAAAACCCTTGGTAAACCACTTTTTTGTTCAAGATATAAGGATTTAAAAAAATCCAAAGTTTACAACATGTATAATCAAAGTAAAACAAGTTTATAAAATATTAGGCATTCCGTAGAGTGATATAGAATTTAAATGGATAGAGACAACTACATAGAACATGCATGATCGAAATAATCCCTTTTATTACAATGAAAGGAATTGTTTAATAAGATGTTATATACACTATCGATCAAGAAAAAAAATTGAATTAAATTCCCTAGGGTTTTCCTAAATGAAAACAATAGTAGTAGAAAGAAATATAAACAAGAAGAGAGTTGAGAATAGGAAATTAAGAGGTGTATCAAACATAAACATGATGAGATGCACTTGAAACTAGACTGTTGAACACCAAATTCATAAAGGAAGAGATGGGTTCAATGCATGATGGTATTTCTTGCACTTCATCATATGATATAGGGCTGGTGGGTTGGAGAGACCAATTTTAATTTCCTAATTCATAGAGGGGAAATTTTGGTAAATTTAATATTTTAATGGCTTGTTAAAGAAGATGGTTTGGCCACATAGTCTACCAAATCATATACTAACTATGCACCCCTTTTGAACACATTTATGAACTCAAAGGGTTGAGCTGAATGGATTTATAAACTATTGCCCAACTATATATAATGGATCTATTAATTGTAGTCCCAAATAATATGGATTTAAAATGGTTGAAAATATCCATGTGGTAATAGTGGGAATCAAAAAGTTATATATTTAAACTATTTACCAAATTAAAAGACCCAAACCATAAATAAAATAATGAAAATAAATAAATAAATAAGTGAATCATGAAAAATAATGTTTTTGTTGTAGAGTTTCTCCTTGGAAAAATATTTTATTCTTTAAAAAGAATTGTATGACCAAAATTACCAAAAGAAATGATGAAATTAAAACTCTTTATAGATGAATAAATTCAAAGAAACAAATTAAAACCATGAAAATTGATGGGAAAATATCTATGATGTTAACTGATATGAACAAACCTCCAAACTCAACTGTTATCAAAACATAATTTGAGAACTACTACTTAATACTAGTTATAGCCACAAGACATTAGTGCCTCTATGGGTTTTTCATCTAAATTAATGTGGGACTCAAGTTCCTACCAAACATGGATTTAATTATATATTATATTATTAGAAGAATTTAAGGGTGTAAAAAATCCCAAATAATTCCCAAAATACATACTCTCCCCCAATGAATCCAAAAATAACTATAAATTCAACCAATAAAAAAGTCTCCACAAAGATTTCATTAATTGGCTTCTCCTCATTATCAAGAGAAGTATTCCTCGATTACTCAATATGATTTCTTCACAACTATAAATAACCCCAATACCCATGAAATTCTTCACATTTGGTAAACCAAAGGTGTCACATTGGAATTAAATACCTATAAGGGTAACATCCTTAAGAAAAATAACCAATAAAAATAACAAAGAGAATATTAGAAAACAAATGTATATTATTTTAATATAACCACGCCTCAATATGAACTAAATAGTCTATACATGAGACAAGTTAGGGTAACCAAGGAATACAAATCTAGAACACTGACTCCCCCTGATTCCCATTGAATCAAATAAAATAATAAAACATAATGATCACATCATTTTAACCAAACACATATCAAAAAATACTCATGTACATCCACTGAAGGTCAATGACCCATTTAAATACCTATATCTCACAAAAATAGAAAACAAGATTAGTCACTAAGGAATGATCATTCTTAATGAAACAAGCATTACATAGGGGATAACCAGAGGACAAATAAGAAAAAAAATCAAAAACTAATCAACTCAATGGATTTGAATATTGAAAACTCATAAAATTCATGTAGTAAAGACTCCCGCTAGTTCCCCAAAGAGATTCATGAGATCCCTAAAGATTCCTTATACAAAAATAAATAAATACACACACTGTGTTTCATTCATAGGGATGGAATCCATATTTCCATTGAGATGTTTCCAAGAGAATAGACATGGTGGCGTGACCTCAGACATATAGTAGATGGGGTTTCTAGATGCTGTTGTGATGTTGGTGTAGACGGCTTGGTGGTGTCATCTAGGGTTTTCACTAATCTTTTATTTTTATTGTGCCTATTATGGATACTTTGAACATGTTTTTACTGGGTCTAATTGTAATTTTCTATTCCCCATTGGACTTTTTTCACTCTTATCGATAGCATTTTCCTCTATTTTTTGGGATTTTAATGAGTTATTCCTTATCCAAAATCAAAAGGGATATTGGTCCTTTATATTTCTATTTTAATAAATATGGTTATGCCCTAAATGTTTTGGTAATATATCATAAATTTAATTATATATAAAACATAGGTCTCTACATTGTTTTATTGTTTATTTACCTTATATAAATATAAAAAATGTTTTTAAAAACATAATATTTATCTTGAGTGAGCATAAAATTAAAAAACCCCATTATAATTTGACAGAGATTTTAAATTTACTCATATCCCTTTAAAATCATCGAAATACTAATAAAATAAAAAAGGGGAAAACCCCATTATAGATACTCTCAACCTACACTATATAATATTAACCAAATACAGACAATACAAACATTGATGATGATGAGGGTGAAAAAAACCTTTAAAAAATTAATTATTATGGAAAAAGGTGGATGAAGTAGATTAATAATATAATTTACCTTGACCAATCAAGATAGTATAAACCAAAAAACTCAAAATAACTATGAAAATAGAAAACTGTATTCAAATACCACCAATAATACATCCTTTATGACACCCCATTATTCTTCAATGTCCTTTGTATTAAATGGTGGGAAAAAAGTAAAAAAAATATGTAAAAACCATTTTAATATTATAAGAAATATTGGTTATAATAGAAGATGTTATCTATTTTTAGAGATAGAATATATTTCTATATATTATATATTCTGTTTCCAAAATTTACCCTACAAGTTGACGTGGATTCTTGTAGTATAAGAATGTTCTTTAAATCATAATATATGTAGGAAATGACCTAAAGACATGGTAAAGTTATATAGAGTGATTTACCTATAAGTGGATAAATATGTGGATGATTTTTTGGATAAATAATAGGAAAATAGATCAATGTAAATTGAAATAATGATAATGGGTTAATCCTTGGTTATTTCAAGGGAAAGTAATATGAATTAATTTTTTTATTAAAATCTAGTTTCTATAATTTCAGAAGGATCCATTCAATGATATTTAAACTATCATAATATCTTTTTGGTTTAACACTAACAAAATCTCACGGATAATATCCCAAAAACATGTAAAACATCTTTCACTAATAGATCAAGATAAAGGATTGTTCTAAATCACAAAATGTGTATCCTTATTATTCACTTATCACAAAAGATTAAACAGTCACTGAATTGAATTACTACATAAATAAACTGATTAAGAGTTAATTTAATAATAAATACCATCCAATATTCCACCATTGAAAATTACATGGATAAATTTATTTATGGTTAATACATCCAATGCTAAAAATAATGTAATGGAAGAAGGACGTTGACTCGTAAATGTGATATAAAAAACAAAAAAATAACGAGAAATCGACCAATTATGTAAATAATTTAAAACATTTAGAGTGAATAAATTCCCAAATTTAGATGAAAATATCAAATTTTTAATAATGTAAATAGAATAATATAATAAAAACACATTTATTTAAAATTTTATATTTAACTATAATTACTTACTATTTATGAAACGCATTTAAAAAAGGAAAATTGGATGCATAAAAATACAACAATAAAACCCAAATGATCCTTATTTATTTTAAAATAATTTATTTAAATATTAATATTTGGATCCTTGGGTTTACTTCTAATCTTTAAGAGTAACCTAACTTGATATGGGTTGGCATATGTGTGTTGAATGTTTATTAGAATTCGACTTTTCAACCATTGAACTAAAATTAGTGTAACATTAAACCCTATTTTTTAGCAGTAAAAATTAATTCTTGATGAAAATTTTTAAATGGATTTTAGAATAATAAATTATAAAAAAAATTCTTCTATCATCTAGTAAATTTTCAACCCTAGTGGATTTTTCATATTTATTTTATAATTAAAATGGTGGGTTATCATTTTGATCCCTTGAATATGGTTAAGAATTTCATATTCCACTTAGTAAACTATATCAACTTTTAAAAAATAATTATCTAAAACTATTATTTAATTAAATGTATAAAATAATTTTCTATATCAACATTATAAATTTAAGATTCCTTGGACTTGAAAACTATCTGGAACATTAATTTTAGTGAACTAGATTCTAGTTTAAATTTACAATAAAATTAGGGATTCAAGAACAAAATGATTATCAAAAAATTAAAATCATTAGAATTATGTTTTTAAAAAAAATTTGATTAATTTTTTGAGTAATATAAAGTTTTAAGAATTAATTTTTAATATGATCAGAATTGATGTATAATTTTGAAATGTACTAATATCGATGTTTGTGGATAGTAAAGAAAAAGAATATTCTATAATAAAAAATAAATATTAAACCTTTTCTTTGTATAATAACACCCTGATACTTTATTTTTACATGTCCCTAGAAAATTATAATCCTAAAAAATGAAAATTTATTCCACCTTTATAAACTCATTTTAACATATATTGTTTACTATTAATACCTCACATAATAAAATCATAAAACCCATTAATATTATTTAAAACATTATAGGTGTAGTGAGCAAACCCCAAATAGCTGGGAGTGAATATCCACTATAAATTACATTGGTATAATTATGAGGAATCAATTCTCAAAATATTGAGATATTTGTAGGCTTCGTAAAACAGATACATAAATGTGTCATGTATTTAAAATTAATACACTAATTACAACATAGTTTTTTAATTCTTTATAAATAAAAAACATAGAGGATAAATTTATTCCAACTAGGAAATCCATTCATATATTTCATAGTAAGCTTCTTGGATTCCATGGGAACGAAACATAATAAGGGTGATCTTAAATACTCCATAAGGGTAAATTATTGGGGAAATAATAATGAATCAATGAGAGTAATAGTTATTTAATGATAAATAAATGAAAAAAACCCATATAATCAATATATTGAGAAGGAAAACAAAAATAAATATAGAATAGTAATTAACAGAAACAAATACAATTCAAATAACTAGATAAGGTTAAATAAATATGGCAAGGTAAGAAAATGAAACAAAATCTATTTAATAAATGAACAAAAAGGAAATTCATCTATAAGTATGTCGACACGAAATATGAGGGATGAATAATAACTGAATCTAAATGGGTAAAATTCATAATTTTTGGAAATTGTGTGTGAGGAACATAAAAAACTATTACTGTAAATACCTTTCACTAGGCTGTTTAAAATATTTTGATTTGCACAACTAATTTTTCTCATGATAACATGTCGATGCATCAAGGAGCTATATAAAGTCTGGGCTCCACCCATCACTGGTAGTCCAAATAATTTTTCATACTGAATAATACAAATAAATAATCTACCATATCATATTTATAAATTGAATAAAGAATACAAAATTATCAAAATTTCCCCAAAATAATCAATAAATTTTAAAGTACACACCGTCTGTAAATTAGTATATAGTTTAGGCAATACTAATATCAATTTTTGATAATTTGGATATTCAAGAATATTTACAATGTTAAATTATTCCAATATAGTTATAGTTTTAGTATACGTTTAACAATCACAAAAGGAAGAGATATTGTCGAAATAAACATTAAAAATAGTCTTGAGAAGAAAATTTTTTAAACATTCCAATGTGTCCCATGCCACATTGAAACATTTAAATCATAATATATAAAAAGGTATGTCAGTAAATAAAACATATAATATCATGAGAATATTCAGATTCATGAAATAAGATGAAAAAAATCATTATATACATTAAATAAAAATTAATTGGTGCCTAATAACAAATGAGACTCAATAAAATGTAAATTGAGATGAAATTGTTTTAAAACTATATTACTGTATGAATCGGAACCCCCAAAAGTAATTATCATAATGAAAGCATCGTAACACCTCTAAAATAATACAATTAATGATATTACATGTCAATGTGGCAGTATGTAAACCGTATATATGAAATTATGTTCAAAATAATAAAGTATGCCTCATAGAAAGAAAAGTGAGACGAGAACCACTTACCAAAGTGGTAAAAAATGAATAAGAAACCCAAATGGTAATAATAATTAAATAGAACATTTTAATATCATGATTATAATAAGATTAATTATATTATACATCAATGTGGTTGTATTTACACTATATATAAGAAATTATGTGTATAATTATGAAGTATGCCTTATATAATGAAGAGTTAGGAAAGAATAACTTATCAAATTGGTAACAAATAAATTTGAAACACAAAAGGTAATAATAATTAAATAAAACATTTAAATAACCTTATGAAAATATAATTCATGATATTATATGTCAATTTGGTATTATGTACACTATATATAAGAAATTTGGTACCCAACAATAAAGTATGCCTCATGGAATGAAAAGTGATACAAGAATCCTTACTTGTGTTTCCCTTCGAGTGAACATCCTTTTTGATTTAATTTAAGGGGTTTAAACATGTTAATAACTTATTGAAAACTATTTTAATCTTTATGATATCACATATTATCCTCTTATTATATCTTATTATCCATTTTTAAATCACCATTCATTATTTAAACACTTCTGGGTGTTAATTTCCTAGTTTGTTGAGTATGTTTTAACTTATTATTCATTATTATTACTAAATATGTCATGGTTTAATCATATCCATAATTTAAAAAATTATTTCAATATCATATATATCTAGTATATATGTTTTTATAGTCGTCTGTAATATTTGGTGATAATAAATAAAGTGCATCGTTGATAGAGACTGTAGGACGCACATATGCATGAACGCTACCTTCATTTCATTGTTGTATTAAAATAATTAAATATATATGATAAATATGTTTATTATAATTCCGTTTTTATATATTTCTTATATATTTTACATATATTTAATTAAACCATCCTTTATATGTTCCATGTATGGAATGAACATGTCATATCATTTTCAGGGGGCGATTGTCCACACTTCCTCAAAGTAATTATCGTATTTACACAAGACAGAAAGAATAAAAATATTTTATAAATAAAAAATATAGAGGCATAAATAAATTATAAATATAATATATAACATATATAAACAGAGTTTCTACCATCATAGGTGGTATGGGAAAAATTTAAAACCTTCATTTCGTAAAGCAGTAGTTTACCGTACATAGAAATACTATATTTGTTTCCCAATATATAGATTTTTTCATAAGTTTAGGTCAAATAATTATCATAAAAACATTATAGGATATTTATGAAATTGGTTTTTAAAAAATAATATAATAATAAAAGATGAGTGGTTGTATAATAGATATAGAATTAAAAATCTTGAGAGAATATGTTACCTCTTAATTGAGTAAGTACTTTTTGTTTATACCAAAAGGCTTCCTCAGTAAACATTCTGAAAATAGTGAGGATTGAATGTTGAGGGTAGAAATTTTGTGAATCTATATATAGATATGTTGTATAAACTTAAGTGGTTTTAGAGGTTTGTGTAACGAAAAGAAGTGGTGACATTTTATAGAGGTGGGGGGTTGTGATTCCCTAATATGTTGACAGGGGAATTCCAGGCTAATTTTTCTTGTCGTAAGTGAATCCAATAATAAAACCAATTATATAAAATATTGTATTAGGTCAATATATGGCCATAAAATGTCATTTGAACAAGTTTATAGGTAGTTTTGGGCGTTTATGTTATGATTTAATCCATTTTTATGTTTAATTTAACCATAATCATTGTAATTAATTTTAATCACATTCACAAATATTTTTTTCCAAAAATAGTTGGACATATTAGAAACTATAAAACTATGATGATTCCAACTATGGAATCCAATTTTCCAAATTACAATTATATTTGTGCCATAATTAAATTTAATATTTATCCCGCATGCGAAACAATTATGCATGTTTTTTCAACAGGCCAATGCCCTTATTTTTATTGAAAAAACAAACAGAGACGAAGAAAAACAAAAAAAAAAAGAAAAATAAAAAAATAAGTTAAAATAGTTTAACACATGATAGAAAAGTCCTCTTCAGGTGGTACCATGTTTTTCCATTAAATTTTCAAAAAACATGTGTTCTTTATCACTTAAGGCTCCCTAATCCGTTACGTGACCTCCCCCATATCTACAGATTCTATTCTTACGAGTTTCCAATTTCCTCACTTGTCGATGTAGACCTTGAATGTATGAGCAGTCCAAATTACATTCCTTGGGTTGTGAATCATCTTTCATCTAATCTGCTCATCTATGTCTATGACCTCAATTTCGAGGATGACGAACCCATTTCTAGGTGTCACAGGGTCTAACCAATTCATATTTAGCATCTTATTGAAACATCCCCTTACTATGAGTCTCCTCATTAAGCATGAGAGTGGGCATATATTTTAAGAGGAACATTGTAGGAACAATAGGATATAACACATCCTTGGAGGAATCATCAGTTTTAGAGGAAACTTGTTTTTGATAGATACAAGATAGGTGAAGAGGTATTTGGAATATTCATATTCTTGAGATCCATGTTGTTTAAGATATCCACATACTATGATGCGTTTTCATAATGCAAATAAAAATATATAGGTTTACCTTGACCTGTAAGGTATTTATCTTTGTTGGGAAATTGTGCTGAAAATGGGCATTTTAAAGCACTAACATGGACTCCAGAAGAGTATGGGATGTTATAAGGATCACCCAGTGCAATGGACATATACACCGCCTCATGGGAATTAAATTCTTCCTCCAAAAAATCTATACATGCATTAAGTCCTTCAGTGAGTTTTGTTTTTTCTTTTTGGCAATGGAACTGAGAATTTCTTTCCTTCCCCGCCTCTATAATTTCAGCCGATAATGGTTCAGCGTAACCTATGGAGTCTGTAGTATGTTCCACTCATCTGACCTTATAAGGCCCAGTTGATTGATCGAAGAATTTTTTTTCTTGAATATGGTTACTCGGAGGAGAATTCACATAAATAGTAGAGGAATTCATTGCGTGTTCTTAAAGTAAAAAACTTCTAAAGTTTTTTATGTTTTTATAATCAATTTTAAAGTGAAATTGGTTCCAATGAATGAAATTTTAATAATGGATAAAATAATTATCTAATTAAAAGTTAAAACTAATTGAAAATATAATTTAATTTTATGAATAAATTAGACAAAAATATATTTTGATCTAAAATTTAGTATTTTTAACAACTCATTAAAATATATATGTTTCCAAAAAATATATAAAATTCACCCCAACTTAATTATTTTGTTTTAATTTTATTATATGATGTTTATTTTATCATACTAAATCAATTAATGTATCAAAATTAATATATAAAATGAGTTCTCAATTAAAATTTTTAAAATTACCTTTATAAAAATAATGATTTTTATGTGTATAGTAGGGGTTTTATCTTATATCGATCAAAACCAATGGATAAATATAAAAAAATATATTGAATATATAAAATATTTGATTCATTAAAATAATTCTACAATTTTAATTAATTATTTTTATTAAGTGAAAACTCCTCTAGAAGAAAAAATAAAAAAATATATTTTTTCCAATTGGGTTTTGTTTTCATTTCTAATTAACTAGTTACCAATGATTTATTTTTATTTTAAAATAAACCATATATTTTCATAATTTACTTAACATAATTCATAAATGATAACATAAATGCAAAGATATATCATATTATATTAAATAATAATTTATCATTGTTTGCTAAAACATGGCCTTGCTTATAACACAAGCTATAAAGAAAGTTATCTCTTGTGTATAACACAAGCTATCAAGGAAGGTCACTATTTCATGTAACATCATATATCAAATAAACTTTCTCTTTCATATGAAACAAGATTACTCAGTCTTTTATTCATTACAAGTTGTATCATGTATTTAATTTATTTAAAATAGTAAATATATATTTGAGTATTAGGATATTATATTCAATTATGCACTTGGTGATGCATGTCAACCATGATATTGAATACAATGTTGTACATTATTGTTTTGGTTCGTTACATTATCAACACCTTAATTACATTTTGTCCCCTAAATTTAATCTTGATCTTGGTAATAGATTATTTGAAATTTCCTATGTTGAAATCCCAAATCATGAGAAGGGTGCATAAAACATCGTCTAGAAAAGAGATAATTAGAACTAAAGGGGTCAAATGGACTACCATGTAACTAGGATTCTATGTAGGATAAAATTAGTGGCAAGTGAAAATAAATTCTTAGAGGAAAAGAGAAAATATTTATAGGTAGTGAATGTGGTCATAAATCCAAAATAACTGAAAGATCAATAAAAAGTTAAGGGCCTCAAAGCCATAAATCTGCTCTGATTTAAAAGACCATTGACTCTATAGAAATTAACGTATTAGGGAAAAAAATTATTTCTATGTCATTTTCTTAATATAGGGTAGTTATTTTAATACCTATGAATATATAGATATAATATTACTGGATAGGTTTCAATTTCATATGAACAATCTGGTATTTTGGTTGTTCTTCAATCAAATTATAATTCATCCCATTACATCGACAAATTATTTACCAAAATGAATTTTTTGAACTAAAGCACTAAAATAAACATTTAATGGATTATATGGCATATAAAAGGAGTTTGATGTCAAACTATTTGTCTTTAACAATCTTCAAAAACCAATATGATTTATAAATTAATCTCTAATCTAAATAATTGGTAGTAGTGGATCATAATTAGTATTTATAAATTAAATTGATTAAGTAAAAATAGTTAAAAATTGATCAAGATATTCGATAGGTCAGTTGTTGGAGTGAAACCCATATCATCCATCCATCATGAGTTTAGGAATTGCAGCTATTCCAGATTTTATTGGTTTTCACACAGCTTATTGTTTTTCCTTTTGTAAAAACAAATTCATATAATTTCCAAATATATATATATGATATACATCTTTTAAATATGGTTAATCACTAAATATCCTTCTAATAAAAGTTTTTAATACTACAATAATAATTAAATACTTCATCCACCAATTTCCACATAGATCCTTCAATAGTATAGAGTTTTTCTCTATAAAAGGACATTGAATTGGTTAATGTATGAGATATCCACACTTATTTAAATGAACTATAAAAATTATTTCTTAGGATGAGATTTATTTCCTTCTATCGTACTCTTCATTTTTTCTTAAAAATCATTTTCTTTATATCCTTCTTTCTTATACATACATCATTTCCTTGTTTCATTGAGCCACTTTATTAGGAAATTACTTATCCACTTCTCACATACCATAAACTAAGCCTTCTTTTCTTTATGGTCTCTACCACTCAAGTTCTAATCAACTCCCATGATTCTCTTCTTTGGTGTGTTCAGTAGATAGTAAAAGTATATATTATTAATCATATTTCAGGAAATTTGATTTTTCATAAATATGATATCCTACACTCCCGTCAACACATCATTTGGTTTCACATTTTCACCACCTTTTCCTTCATGTTAGATATTAACATAAATCCTCTAGGTTCCACTCATTTACTAAATCTAGAAAGAATATTGTGAACAATAATAGTCATTGTGAGAAAAGCATATAATTAGTTATAGGATTTATAAATCATGACACATTATTTTTTAAAATAGAACACCTTAGGTTTAAACTAGAATATTATTTTTAATTATCTATTCAAATAAATCATATGGTTTTTAAAGAAAAATTAGATTTTCCTAAGAAAATAAAATAGGAGTGTCAAACCAGGTGCATAGTAAGGTCTATTTTTGTGTACTAGGATACCCCATGTATGGCCTGGAAGGCCTTGTAAGAGTTTTTATTCCTAGTTACATATGTTCCAGAACCACATTCACATGTAGTATCCAAATAGGGATGTATTAATAAGAATACACACACAATATATACATTACCAAAATTATATTGTGTTCTACTATATTTATCCTTAAATTTGATCTTTGAGTTACATTTTCTAATCTATGTTTTCCAAAATCTAGTTCACAATGTTACGACTAAATTTTTTTTGATAACAATAGTAGTGACTCGATCTTTGATATCTTTGGAGGAAATGTCTCAAACTAATTACATTATAATGATTAAAAGGAATAAAATATAGAATTAATGAATGTTTAGTATTTATTGTATACCAGATACACAAATGAGTCTTTTAATATGAATGAATAAACTAATTACAACATAAATTTTCTTCTTATTAATAATTAAAAAACATTGGGGAAAACATTATTAACACTATTAAATTGATTCATATATTTCATAGTATGGTTCATGGATTCCCGGGGAAAGATACATAATAATGATGAGATCAAATGCTTAGTAAGGGTATAGTATAGCTGAAGCAATAATGGATCAATGAGAATGACAATTATTACAAGGTAAATAACTGAAAAAACATTCCATGTAATCAATATTTTGGTAAGGAAAAAAATAAAAAATATGTAAAATTAATAACTAGAAACCCAAACCCTTAAAATAAATAAAGAAGAAAAAATAAATATGGCAAGGTAAGAAAATGAAACCCACACCATTTAATCAATGAACTGAAATAAATGTATCCATATATCTGTAGATGAAAAATATCATAGATGAATTATAACTGAATCTAAATATGCATAATTCTTAATTTGTGGACATAATGAATGAAGCATATGAAAACCTATTACCATAAATACCTTCACAAGATGGTTTAAAAAATTCTAATTTGTGCAAAAAAATTGTATTAGGGGAAAATGTTGATGAATCGAGGAGCTATATAAAGTCTGGGCTTCACCCATCATTGACATTCCAAGGAATTCCTCAAATTGAATAATCAAATTACAAATTATTCCATTTTAAAATATTTTAATTTAATAAATAATATTAAATTATCAATATTTATCCACATTAATAAAATTACCAACAAATTAGACATTTTATGTAAAATTGTATATTGTTTAAGAAATACTAATATCTATTGTATTATAATATGAATATTTAAGTAAATTTCCAATGTATAATGATTAAAATATAGTTATTATTTCAAGAGAAGGATAATAATAAGAAAATTAAGTGATATTACAAATATAATCATTAAGAACAATATTTAGTAGATTAATCTTAAAACATTCTAATGTGTCTCATACCACATTGAAATATTTAAATCCTAATCATCATAAAGTTATGAAACTAAATGAAACATTTTATATCATGAGAATAATTTGATTCAGGATATAACATAAATAGAAAGTATATACACTGAATAAATTTGAACTAGAACATAATAACAAATAAGTCTCAATGAAATGTAAATTTAGACGAAATTCCCTTACAACTATAGTAACATATAAATTGGAAAACCCGAAAGTAATAATCATCAAAAGAAAAATTTTAATATTTTGAAAATGATATAATTCATGATATTACATGTAAAGTTTGTAGTATGTACACTCAATATATTAATTTAGTTGCAAAACAAAAAATTATACCTCAAAGAATGAAATGTGAGACAAGAATCCCTTACCAAAGTGGTAAAAAAAGAATTAGAAACCCCACTAGTAATAATAATTAAATTAAACATTTAAAAATCAATATAAAATTTTGATTCATGATATTATATGTCAATTTCAAATTATGTACACCATATATAATAAATTAGGTTCCCAACAATAATGTATGCCTCAATGAAATAAAAGTGAAACTAAAATCCCAAAGCAAATTTGTAACAAATGAATTGGAAAACCCATAGGTAATAATAATTAAAAATAATTAAATACCATGATGATAATAGATTTCGTGATATTATATTTCAATATGGAAATATGTACACAGTATATAAGAAATTAGGTGCCTGATAATAAAGTATGCCAAACAGAAAGAAAAGTGTGTCATGAATCTCTTATCTTGTGTTTCTTTTCAGGTGAACATCCTTTAACCTAATGTATAATGGGTTTAAACATGTTAATAACTAATAAAAACCATATCAATTTATATGATATCCTATATTATACTATTATAAAACATTTTTACACATTTGCTAATAACCTTTCATTATTTTAACTATTTTGGGTGTTAGCTTCCTAGTTTGTCGTGTATGTTTTAACGTGTTATTCATTGTTATTATTTAATACGTAATGGTTTTATCATATAAATAATGTAATAAATTATTTTTATATCATATATATCCATTAAATATGTATTTATATTTGTCTATAATATTTTGATATTAGAACAGAAGTACATTGTTCATGGAAACAATATACAGTACATATGCATGAACACTGCCTTCATTTTTTTCTCGTATTAATAGAATGAGAGATAGATTATAAATAAGTAAATTATAATTAAATTATCATATATGTTTTATATATGTTACATATTTTAATTAAAAATATCATTTATATGTTCCATGTATGGCATGAATGAGTCATATCTCCTTGAGCGGGCGGTAGTTCACTCTTCCTCAAACGAAATTATCATATTTACAGAAGCTGTAAATCACATAAATATGTTATAAATAAAATTTAATTAATTATAAATAAATTATATATATAATATATATTAAATATAAACATATCTCCCATCATAATTTCCACTATTGAAGGTGGTAATGGAAAACTGAACAATCATCGTTTCGTGAGACAATAGTTTGTCGTACCCAGAAATAGAATATTTGTTACCCATTTTATGGAAGTGTCTGTAAGGATAGTTTGAAACCATATCATGAGAACATTATTGTATATTTATGGTACTGGTTTTTTATGAAATAATATAATAAGTATAGATGTGGGTTTTTAGAATGGAAATAGAGTTACAACTCTTGAAAGAAGATGTTACCTCTTAATCAAGTAACTACTTTTGGTTTATACCAAAAATATTCCTCATAAATCATTATGAAAAAATATAGTATTAAAGGTCTAGGGGGTATATTTATAATCAATATTTTCATTTACTGGTTGAAATTATGTTGTTTTATAGGTGTGAGTAATGAGTATAAGTTGTGGCCTTTTATAGTAGAGGAGGAGTGGTGGTTTTGTAATATAATTTCAAGGGAATTTCATGCACATTTTTCATGTGGATTGTGGATAAAATAATGGACCTAATTTGACCAAATATATTATATTATCAATATATTCGCATAAAAATTCCTTTGGATAAGTTTATAGGTCATTTTGGGCCTTAAGGTTAAGGATAATTTAACCTTAATCATTGTAATTATTTTTTATCACTTTCAGAGATAATTTGGAAAAAAAGTTGGACTTATTAGAAGTAAAAAATTATTCCTTTTGAAAACATGGAATCAATTATTCCAAATTAAAATCACATAAGTGGTATACATTAATTTAAAATTCATCCCACGAGCAGGAAGACAATAGAGGTTTTTAAAGTAAAAACATCTGAATGTTTTCTATGTATTTATAATAAAGTTCAAAGTAAAATTGATTACAATGAAATAAATATCATTAAATGATAATAATATTTTCTTGTTACACCTTTAAACCAATTTAAATTTTAGTTTAACCATATAAATAAATAAGATGAAATAAACTTTGAACTGAAATTCATTATTTTTTACTAAGCATTAAAAAATCTTATGTTTGAAAAAAATATCAAAAACTCACCATAACTTAATTAATAGGTTTATTCATAAAATATAATGTTTATTTTGATATATTAGATTAATTAAAGTGTGAAAATTCATATAAAAAATGGTCTCTCCATTAAAAAGTTTAAAATTTTCATTTATAAAAATATAGGTTTTTATGTGTAATATTGGGGTTATTCTTATATTTTGTCCATCAAACCTAATGGACGAATATAAAATATAATTTATTGAATATATAAAATATATTTTTTATTAAATTGATTCAATAATTGTTATTTATTATTTTTAATAAGAAAAAATTCCCTTGGAATAATAAATATAGTAATATTTATTTTTATATCAAATTGATACTTATTTTTACTTCAAATTATTTAGTAACTAATGAAGTCATTTTATATTTTCATAGACCATAAATTTTCATAAGTGATTTATTATTATTCATAACCACTAACATAATAATTAAATTATATCATATTATATGAAATAATAATATTTAAATAATATATCATTGTTTGTTGAAACTCGGTCTTATTTATAATTCAAGTTATCGAGGAAAGTCTCTCTTCCATGTAATAGAAGATAGGAAGTAAGGTATCTCTTATTTGTAACATAATCTAACAAGAAAGGTTTCTCTTGCATGAATTTAATGATAACTCAGTGTTTCATCCATTATAATCTATATCCTGTATTGATTTTATTTAAAATAGTAAATATATAGAAGATTCTTGGGATATATTATTCCATTATATGCTTGGTGAAACGTGTCTTACACTCTTTCAAATACAAATTTATACATTATAGTTTTAGGGTGTTACAATAGGTTCACAGGAATATCTCAATTCAAATATCATTCCATCTTTAAAATTCATTTCCATTATTCATCCATGGATATTTACAAATAGATATGTTTTGTGAATCATATATGAACTGAGAGTTCATTTTTATTCGAAGGGAAAAAAGATGGAAGGAATATGTGTAAATAAAATTTTAATCATAATATGAGTTTCTATTCTTTTGAATTTTTCCATCATAATTGAAATTATTACCAATCATGTTATCCCCCATATAGATACTTTTTTAATGACTCATTATGAATATTACCTATCATAACCATATTAAGCTCACATTATAATCAATCATCTAGGGTGAGAAAATAACAAAAAAAAATACAGATTAAATGCCTAAATATTTGTTATAAACCTACAGAGTCAATATCCCTTTGTTATGTATGTCACACATTATTTCAATCTTTCTTATACATGTTTTGTTTGTTATATATATATATATTTTTTAAAATTCTCATATTAAACATAAAACATTCGAAAAACCGATAATATTCTATAAAAACCCCAATAATTCAATCCCAAAACCCATAATCTAAAGGGGGATAAAGTTATATTTTGGTTAATTAGATGAATAAGGAGATGGTTAAAATTTACATGTGACTACCATTCATAGCAATATTTATTCCCGTAAATCTACACAGTTAAAAAAATTAGAATACAAGGGTGAAGACTTATTTTATAGTAATTTTTAATTTTCTCCTAGTATAGTATCAAATTAATTATTAATGATATTTTATTCTCCATTGATCTATACTGTTTAATTTCCTTCCCACCCCCAACAAAGAATAAAACATCCCTCGGTGTAAAAAATGATGGGTGAATAATAATAGAGTTAGGTTCCAAAATGATTTTCGAGAAATTATAGAATAATTTCACATAGTGGTTTGATATTGAATTTAATTTCATATATTAATAGATAAATTATACTCTATTTCACTAACATACTGCTCTTAGGGGATGATATAATGGGTTTGTAATTTAGTTATTATGTGATTTGAATGTAAATCCTTAAATCTCATGATCCCATGAATCTTATAAAAAAATTAATTAAATCATCATGGATATCCAGAGTGGTTATCTTCACTAAAAAAATTTAGAAGCTATAATAATGAAAAAATGTATAAATTTACATTCTTACACTAAACATCCACTCACTGTATAGGTTACAATAAAAAATTAACAAACAAATATATTTATATTTATACCGACAAAAAGATATCAACTATAAATACATATATAAAGGTATCAAAATAGAAGCATGAAAACACATGGGTAAGTGAAAGGTATTTTGACCCTATTGTTATCTCGTCATGTGATTGAGCCATGTGGCCTCATTGGCTATGACTATCTTTCACATGACCTATAATATTTCATTTGAATATTATTTTTTTATATTTTATAAATCACAATTTTTTATATTTTAAACATTAAAACACAAAATAATTAAATAAAATAAATTATAATCATAAGACATATTTCTTCTTTAAAAAAACATTTTAATGTAATTTGCTTGACACTGGCCCCAAAATTATCATGATTTTTCTAGTTCATAGGTTGGCTCATTTAAATTCTACCCAGTTACATATTTATGGTATGATTCTGGGAAATTTTATATACTATGACCATTGATCATAATGATATACCACTAGTGAAATCTAGAGGACATATTTCCCTATGAAGTTACACACGATGAAAAATGTAGAGCCTTGACCATTATAATTTAAAATTTCCGTGGTGAAAATGATGTATTGAAGTGTATGGGATAATAAATTTATTGGTTCAAAGTTTTTTACATTAATATTCCTAGAATGGTAGTCTTAAAATCATTCATTATTTATCCTTTAATACTAATATGTCTCTATCCTAAGTTCCACAATTTTAATAATGTATAATTTCCAATTTGTTCCATATAAGTAAATATAAAATTTTAGTTTCTCGATCTCCCAAAAAGGCTTCTAATCCATTTAAACTAGAAAATAGAAATATTTTATATAAACAAACCAATATATAGACATTAATAGAATGGGTTTATATAAAATTTAATATGCTCAAAGTGCGTCTAAAGTATTTTTGGATAAATCATTCTTAAAGGGGTATGATGTTTTTTTAGTAATTATAGTTATTTACCAATACACTAACTCTTCTTAACCATTTCTTAGGGTTTTATCTTGTGAAAACATTTTGAGACATCTAACACATGATCATGGGTGTTGAGAAGGGATAATTGTATAAGTGGGTTCTAAAATAACTAATTATTTCCCTTATAATTTCAAATCAAGAAAAAAATTATTATTTGAGGAATAAACTCATAACATGATGATTGTTGGTCGTACTTGAAGTGACCTAAACTCATTTAGATATTTAATTAAAATGGGGTTTTTATATATTTTTAAACCCATTTTCAAAATAGAATCCAAATAAATTCACTAATGTAGTGGTAATGGTTTTCTCTAAGTGAGACTACAATGTTGGGGTTATTTTTTAATGTTTTTTATTTTATGAATTTTTTTAATTGTGTTTTAAGGGATTAAAACTACTATAAATTATAATAAACTGAGGTAAATAATCACTATTTAATTTAAATATAAATGAATCATTTGAGATCAAAATACAAGATAATGACAGTGAAATCAACTGAAAGAAGAAGAAACATCCTCACTATTGATTCTTACAGATAATCCACTCTTTTTAGTTATTAATTGATTCCAAAATAATAGTTATCTAAACAATAGAATGAAATAAAATTTAGATCACCTCATTCAGTAAATTAATTTGATACTACAACTCAAATCATGGAATTTTATCTCAGTTCCAAGGTAGTCAGTCATTTCCCTCAACAATAATCAAAAACAAAGTGAGAGAACCCTCAATATACTCAAAATTATTTGATTGAAGACTGAGAAATTTAATTTGATATAATTTTATTCAATATACAACTCAAGATTGAATTAAAAATTTATATATAGTGTTACTATAATTTCAATTTGTAAATATGTCGTACTCAAAATAGCTGGGAAGTTTTTAACAAAATTATATAACAATATAACTTCAAGAAGAAATTGCACTATCAACTTCAAAAATTCTTGAGAGAATTCTAATTGATTAGTTAAAGAAAGAAATATCTTATGAAATTCACCATTTTATTCCACAGATTTAGCTACTATAAAATTATCTAGACATCTCTGAGAAGTGATGAACTACTATCATCATCGTCATCAGCTTTAGGAGTTACACTGGCTTCCCGGAATATCTCTGAGTTACACTCCAAAGTATTCTTATAATGTCTCTGAATGTCCATGTATGTGTTTTCCCCGTATAAATAATTTCTCTCCTCTTCATGTTTCTAGTATAACCCATTTTTTATAAATCTTTACCCTCACATAATTTACTAGGGTCACCGAACATACACTGCTACCAACATATTTTTTATTTTGCCTTTTATCAAATATCATGTCACTTTACTAAAAACTATGAATTTATATTCAACAACAATATCATGAACATGATAAATTTTCCCTAGTTATCGACTAACATAAGACACATTGACAAATAATTACGCAATTCCAACCACTATAAGACTCTAAAATGAATAAGAATATCATGTGGTTGATGCCCTAAAAGACCCAGCACTTCCACAACATAAAATGACCGTTGATCATCATGAACATCAAAACCATCCTACTTATTCAATTTTTCGCCTCTATCAAAGTAGATATCAATTTAAAACTAAATTTAAAGAAGAGTTATGAGTCCATGGTGTTAACACACCATCAAATATTATCTACAATTTTATCTAGGTATTTATTAATAGACAAAAATTTCCACCTTATAAGTAATTACATCTAAATTGATTCAGAGTGTCAAGACACCATATTCTTCTCTAGTTGAATCCTATAAATGAAAAATTACCATCGAGAAAATAACCTTTATCATCTCCAATTATTCTTACCAAATTTGGTATATATTTGTATTCTCCTTTCATAAGTCAAAAGTTAGGACGACTTTATTCATTAGGTGTTCTTCAGTCTCAGCTGTATCCTTCGGTTCATCGACAAACAAATCATACTCAAGAAAAACCATGGTTCAATTAGGCCCCCATATTTTTTCATAATCATATAATCATCGTAAATTCCTAATTTTGAAAAATAAATGGAGTAACAGAATCATCTTCCCCAAGCCCAGAATCATAGTTCGAATTCATTGTAAATTTGTTTCAAATACAAAGTTCACTTAGGAAAGGAAAACCAAAGTTTTATATTGGATTTACATATTAGAAAAATTCCTAGAATCTTCCTAAAGAGAATATTTCTCTCCCCCATGTGTCTATTTAATTACCTATGAATATTTTTAATGATTTTTATTTATTTTCATTTTTTTTCTTTAATTAATGATATTCCTTATAGTGTTTGTATTTTTTTAGTTTTTTAGTAAATTATACTAATTTGGGGATTGTGTATTCCATAATTAATCTATGACAATCATGAAAGGAGTGTTTTTTTAACTTTTTTCCTTATCAAGTATCTTGGATTGTACAACCATCAAACATTTATTACAGCTGGAAACCGTGGAATACTCTATTTTGTAGCATTCCAATAAAATATGGGCATGAAAATCCAGCAGCAAGTTCCAATGTTGTCTAATGAAAACTATAAAAAGTGTTACATGAAAATTAAGGAGTTATTTGAATCACAATACATATGATATATCTTCACCAATGGGTATATAGTACCCACTATATAGGAATAATACACCTTCACAAATGACGAAAACACTACCCTCAAAAATCAAACGAAGAAATACAACAACGAAATGTTCTACCCCTATCACGAGTTGGTCAAATCAACCTTTGAAAATATTTTTGAAGAAACATATAGAAATAAATCCCAGGATACCATCATCACCATATTCAAGTATTTTGAACGAGTGAAGGAGGTTTTTCATCAGACACTAAGAGTGGATTTTGAAGTGGAACATGTGATGGAATGTGACAGTATCTTTGAATACTTATCATGTTTAATTTTCATTATTAAAAAAATTAAAATAATTTGTGAAAAAGTTAAGGACATTCATTTCAATTAATTTTAACTATGATATATCACAACCATGTTGGAGCATGTTGTTGTGGACATCGAAGAATAAAACGAAAAGGAATAATAATCAATTGAAAAATTAATGGGATAATTTCAATTACCTGAGAAATTAATGAAAAATAATACGGATTTAGGGATTGAGTATTCCTTAGAGTCTAAGTTGGATATATAATAACAAAATTATGTCCATAAACAATGAAGTGGTCCAGAAACTAAAAATTTTCAAGAGGAAGATGGTGTGGATGGAATCCAAGACATAAAAAAACAATAAAAATTTACCTAGTCTCTATGGAAGTGGAAATAGAATAGGATGATTCACACATGGTCATGGAATCATAACCACCTGCTTAAAAATGGTTATGAGAGATCAAAGTGCATTTTCCATGACATTGATGTCCTCAAAATTCTCACCATTTCTTTTTAAATTGTTAATAATAGAACATAAATGTGATAAGTAGTAAGAGATACGCTAACCTTTATTCATGTACGCCACTTCAAACTCCACTCTTACTATTTTAATATGAACCCACTTTACTCAATCAACACCCATGAAGATGATATGCAATGAGATGGTCAGGGAAATAGTAATCATACAGGAAGAAGAGAGTGTGGATATCATCAAATCTATACAAAATAATAAAATTTTACCATTTTCGGTGGAAGAGAAAATGGTAGGGGTGATTCACACATGGTCGTGGAATCATAAAAAACGTTCAACGCCACAACTACATGAAATTTGACCATTATGTGTCTAAGTGTTGAAGAAAATGGATCATAATGATAAATACAACTATACTTAAGCGTCTTACCAAGAACAAGATATTATAACACTCCTCACCCAAGAAAAGGAATATTAACAGCTAGATGTGTGGTATCTCAACATTGGTGTAAGAAACCATCTGAGTTGTAACAAATCACTATTCAATGAACACATAGAATAATTTCATGGTGATGTGAGATAAGGTGACTCATCAAAGGTACCCATAAATAGAAAAGAAAAAAATTAAAATCTATCAGAGGAATGGTGATATGAATTATATCTCAAATATAAATTACACACCAAACATGAAAAATAATATCCTTAGTATTCGATAACTAATTGAGAATGGGTATTCCATACCCATAGATAAATATTCTATATATATATATATGATATTCTAACAATATACTTGTTTCTAAATTCAAAATGGTAAATAATCACATGTTTTAAAACCATATTAACATAGTGGATGAGAAGTCTCTCTTTAAAATAATGATGAATGGATCATGGAGATGGCATATTCTATTTGGTAATCTCCATTTCATAGGATATAAACACTTATCCTCATTATGAATGGTGCATGGTTTTCCAGAAATTAAACATCCAAGTCATGTTTTTGAGGAGTGTACACTCGACGTGCAACAATGGAATTCCATATGATGTTGAGTGTCCAGAAGGGAAAATATCACTTTAGTTATTTCACACTGATATTTTCAGACCACTTGAAACACCCTCACTTAGAGTTAATATGTATGTTATAAATCAAATTTATTCTTTCATCAAAAAACATTGGGTTTATTGCTTCAAAGTAAAATATTTCTCATTTAATATCTTTACAATTTTCAATGTCCACATTAATGATGAATGTGGTCAAAAATCAAAGTATTTATATTTGATATAGGTGGAAAATACAACACAAATTCATTTCAATATTTTTGTAGGGAACAAGAAATAAAGAAGAAATAAACTACAGCCTACACACCACAACAGAATTGAATTGTATAATGAAATAACCTCATTATCCTCAACATGATGAGGACCATGCTGTATGAGAAAGGACTACCAATTAGCTTCTATGCAGAGGCAGTTGCATGTATTGATTACCAGCTCAATAAATGTGCTACAAAGGGTTTCAAAAAACTAACACCATAAGAGGATGGAATGACTAAAAACTATGTGTTGAGGCCCTATGAATAGTTGGGTTTGTATTCTATGTTCAATTTATAAAAGAAATAATAATGAACCATGAAGATCGTGGAAAAAAGTGAAAAATCATCGGCTTTAGTGAAGTGTCTAAAGCCTAAAATCCCTATAATACACTAACCAATAATGTAGTGGTGATTAAGTATGTGATATTTAGTGAGGAAGAATATTAGAAATGGAATAATGAAGAATCAAACAATAATATTCCAGTCGAAATAAATATCCAAAATAAAGTCATGTTCATCAGGACAAAAATATTGCAACACCTTCCTCAGGCACATCATCAGTAGACAAAAGTTCTTGAGTACATTCAATAACTCCTAAAATCACTCCATAAAGTCATAATATGTCTATATATTCCTCACCCAGTGTATATAATAACGAAAATATCAAGATACATCTATGATAAAACCAAAGTGGTCAATATTTTCAACATGTATACAGATCATGATCCTTAATGTTTTAGGAATTAATAAGAGATTAATGTGTGGCAATCACAATGAAATAATAAATTCATTCCATAGAAAAAAAATGACACATGGGGGTTGAATGCACTTCCTAATAACCAGAAAACCATTAGGGTCAAATGGGTGAACAGGATCAATAAAAATGATGGTTGAGATATTGATAAATATAAGGAAGGACTTGAAGAAAAGTTATATAATAAAAATAATGGGGTGGAATATTAAGAATTATTAAATCCTATTTCTTTCCATGACTCTATGACGTTGATTATCTCCATTTTAGTTCATCACAGTTTGATGATCTACCAACTGTATGTGAAATATCCATTCCTAAATTTAATTCTAGAGGAATATTTCTATTTTGAATAGCCTAAAGTCTTTGTTATACATGGATAGGGAAAATGGTGGATCAATTGAAGAAAATCACTATAGGTTGAATTAAGATCCATATTCTTGAAATGAACGCATCAAAAACTACCTTTAATAGAAAGACATTGTGTAATGTCCATATAAGCATGTAGTTTTCATGATGAAAAATGCTTACGGTGATATGGTTGTAGTACACCTGTATTTTAATGATTTCTTATTTATAAGAAACAGTCGGCTGATGTTTAATGAATTAAGGAAAGAAATGTTTATGGTGTTCAATATAACCAATAGATTTCTCATTTATTTTTTTCATGGTAATAGATGTGATGAAACAATATTGTGTCATATATATATCATAGAAAAATTATGCCAAGGAATTTTCTGAAAATTAAAAGATGAAAAATTTTAATTCCATAAACATAATTGTACCAATGGTCTAAAAACTAAAAATAAATATAAGGTATAAGATTTTATTTGACTTTTATCAAGATAATGATTGAAATTCTAAGGTACCTCACAATCACAAGTTCTAATATCGTCTATAATGTTGGGATTATAAATAGGTGCATGGAAGCACCAAAGGAATCACACTAGCAATCTGCAAAGAGAATCATCAGGTCCGTTAAAGGGACTTATTAATTTGCCCTTTTCTATCCATAAAATGAAAAAATAAATTCTATATGGATACTTAGTGATTTGGGAGGAAACCATGATGAATGTAAAATCACCGTTGGTTATGTATTATTAATTAGAATAACTTATTTCACATGGATTTCATGGATGTAGACTGTGGTCACTGTATCGACATGCGAAGAAGCGTAAGTAGTATCATAGTCTACTATTTTTTGAAGGAATTTGGTTGATAAACCTACTAAAGGAACTCAAGAATATACAGGATGGATTCACAATCATATATGTATATAATAATTTTTTATTCAAACTAGCCAAAAATATATTCCAGTATGGATGAAACAAACACATTGATGCCCAATACCATTTTATGAGGGATCATGAAAAGCATTAAAGGATAAAATTGTAACAGTTTGATACTAGAGAATATGTGGAAAAAAATTCACAAAGGAATTACAAAAATATTTATTCAATTAATTAAGAATAATTCATGGAATAAATCTTATTTTGGTTTGAATGGGAGTGTTGGAAATTCCATCCAAAGTTTTCGGTTAGATTTGCAAAGAAGAAACATCCATTGCATCTTAAAATGAAACAATTTTTCTCCTCTATGTGTCTTCTTCATTTCTAATCCATGTGGTTTATTAATTATTTATTTTTTATTTTTTCATTACAATTAATGTTACTCCATGTAGTGTTTGGAGTATTTTTAGAATTAAGGAAAATACTATAAATATGATGGATTTTTTAGACCATATGTAATGAGATATTAACATGAAATAGTAGTATTGGGAGATAACAATAAATGAAAAGTAACATGTAAGACCAAGTTAGCTAGTCAACTTCTTCTTTAATGAATGTTCTTCACCTCAGCATCAAAACTTCTTTGAAGATATTTATTGAGTCGATCATATCTACCATCTTGATTTGATTCAATGTTCGAGAAGTTAGCCTCATCAAAATGATTGGATCTAATTTAAATGAAATTTTACTTCTATCAGTTATCTTCATGGGAAATGATGTGGTTCCTGACAGACAGATCGTCAGCATAAGCGACCTCAAATGGGTCCATGGTGATGGCTGCATTGGGCGACCCAACATTGATGGTGAATGGTAGTGACTGTGAATGGGTTCTTGGAAATTTCCTAAGGTTTCCTCCAATGATTATGGAGACCCCAAATTTGTCTTTTAATAGGATAGACCCTGAATGGGGTCAATTCCACCATGGTTCTGGTGACATTCTATGTTCTTCAACAAGCCCAACAAAAAATTGATGGTGGAAAATTCAATATAGCATAGGTACAAATTCCACCAACTATCATCGAGCATGTGGATGATGATATTAAATAATTTAATTTATTAATTAATTGAAAAGGAATACAAATATTTACATAAAACACAAAATAAAATAAAAGATAAACTAATTAATTTTTTCATATACAAAAATTTATAAAAACAAACAACTGATTAATTAATTTACCCCATGAAAAGAAATTATGTAATTTATTGAAGGGGTTAAATTTTAATAACATGTCTTTATTGTTAAATTGGTTAAATAAAAAAAAATATTGAACTTTAATAAATTAATTAATAAATTATATATTAAGGAAAATATAAATTGAATATAAAAAAATAAAAAAATAATACATTAATAAATATTTTAAATGAAACATGAAAAATAATAATAAAAAGTTCAAAAATAATAAGTTTACATAAAAACATAAATTAAGCATATAATTTAGTAATTTAGTAATTTATCACCAAATTAATAATTATAATAAATTAATCGATTAAAATATTATTTTAACAAGAAATTACAATCAAATTATACATATTATGTGGAAAATAATTATAAAAAACATTCATATAAGGTCCATCATAATAAGATCTTTATTTCCTCAAGAAACAAATTAATTAAAATAAGAGGAATAAAATAAAATATAAGTTTTAAATATAGTGGTTCTATGAAAAATTGGATTTCAAAATGATTTTACCTATTGGAATTTTTCCAGAAGAAGAAATATTTTACACTAAATAAACAAAGTGTTTTTATTGTGAAATCGATTCCTATTTTACAAAAATAATTCACCATAAAAATTTGAATTCAGATTAAATTCTTTTTAATTTTTATTCAACTGAATTTTCTAACTTATATTTACATCCAATAGAACCAACTCACATAAATTATCAATCAATTAATTTAGACACTTTTTTTGGATGATTGAACTTAATAATGAAAAATAGAATAAATAAATCTTCCAAAATCATAAATAATAAAAGAAAAAAGTATTCCTGGATTATTATTTTCATTTATTAATTCATTTTAATGCATATCATATGATTTTGAATTCAAATTAAAATATTTTATAGAAATGATAATTGTAAAAAATTCTCAATATTATTTATCAAAGTTAATTTCTTTTCATTAGGGAAGTGAAATTGTAATTACATGACTAATTAAAAGGGGTAATAAATAATTAACCACCTTAAAGTGGATACACAGCACACAAACCTCATGGAAATTTAAAACTACTAAAAAATAATCATCGAATCTTTAAAAACAGTTAAATTATAATAATTTTAGGGGTTTTTTGAGGGGAAGAAATTGTGGAATAGTTTAACACATCTAATTTCATATAAATGAAATATTTTAAATATATATTTCATTTATTTTACATAATTGCATTGTTTTGGGGGTTTCCAAAGGTTTTATGGAGGAATATGTGAGTTTTCATGAATTGGGCCAAATAGTGAGCCCAATTCCATATTTAAAAATAAATTTTGTTTCGTTTATAAATTATTCATCTTTTAATATTTATCTCTCATTTAAACTCCTAAATTTCCTCCCCTAGTATATTAACACCACCAAGTCAATTGGGGCCTTTAAAAATACATAACCAATGTTTATTGGGGTTTTTATTTAAGGGATTGGGCTTACCCGAAAGCCCAATTCTAGTTTTAAAATTAAATATTGTTTGTTTTATAAATTATTCAATATTTGGGAGTTTTTGGGGATTCAGAGTCTCACCCAAGTCCATTGAACCCATACACAAATCTAAACTCTCTCCCCACTCTTTGGAGGTCTGGTTCATCGCGAATTGGTGCATAACTCTATAGGGTTCCTCAAATCGTCCAGATTTGAATAGGTAACTTCTTTCTTTCATAACTCTCTCAATTCTTAATATTTTTCCTCCATTCCAGTTCGTAAATGGCCTACTAATTCTTGTTCGAATGAAACCTGAATTGTGGATGTTTTAAATATCAGATACTATTGTTTTGGAGTGATTACATCAAGATACTTCAATTAAGTGAGTCCATTTCTTTCCTCTTTCAAATGGATTAGGGTTTCATTCAATTTGTCTAGGGATTCATCCCTTTTTCTAGAAGTAACAAATGTCCAGTGGGTAGGGTTTCGAACCTATGGTTTATCCTTGGGTTTTATTTTTTCTTTTATTGTGGTTTTAGGTTTGATCTAGGTCCCTCTTGGTGTGGTGGTGGTGCGATTTCATTTTCGCACAAAGGATTCAAGGTTTTATCTAATTTGGTTGGTGATTCAATTGTGCATGCAATTTTTGTGACTTAGATTGCTGTGTTTATTGTATTTTCATTTTTATTTCATTTTAGTGTTTCTGCATAAAATGGTTTTAGTGGAATTTATAAAGCAAATGAATTTTAAGTGACAATTATTGGTGAAATTGGGGGTTTTTAATACAAATCTTTTATTGGTTAATTTGGGGATATCATATAATTAAATAGTTTATTTTACTGAATTTTATTAGGAATAGAAATCATGTTTTAATGTTTATTCTTTTTTTCTGTGAATGTTTTTTTAAATGGTATTTGGGAAGCAAATGGGCTTAAAGTGTCATGTTTTTGTGAAAATGGGGTTTTTAAAGGATATAACTTTTTGGTTCACATGAGGCTGCCCCATAACTGAAATTTTGGTTTCATTAAGGGGTATTGAACTTCAATTTTGTTTTTTTTTGACTTAAAAGTGTGCACATATTGTGCAAAGTGTATATTTCAAAGAATTTTGGGTGCAAAATAATGTGAGATTTTGAGAGGTTGTTTTCTTAAAAATCTAAGTGTTTTGTTGCATGTTTTTAGTGGTATACAATTTGATAGCTACTATATTGGTTGTATTTGACCAGTAATGGTGTTTTGTATAAAAATTGATGTATGTTTCATGCTGAAATTTATTTAAAACAAAAGGGGAATCCCGGGTACCTATGTGGGGCGGATTTGTACTAGTACGACTAGTGGACATGATGGGTTTTGTCCTGCTTTCACTTAGCATTTGGATGACGACAACTCTAACTAAACTATGTGGATTATTATTGGGGACCATTAGGTTATGGGTATGTTCCCTACTAGTGTCTCGTGCACGAGAATGGATTTTTCTATGGTTACTTTAACCCGAGGAACGAGGTACATAGGGCCTAAGACAACCAAGTGTCGAGGGGTGTTCCCAATACTGTTTCTCATTGGATTTTTAGTATTTACCCATGTCATAGGGTCTTTTTTTCAGTAAATTATAGTAGATAACCATTCTATTTAAATGAGTGAACATTTTGAAATTTTTTGATTGAAAACTGTTTTCAAAAAAAAGTTACAATTCATGGAATTTTAATACTGCTCTTCCTTGCCTATAAAAACGGCTTTCTTTTTCACATTATATTGCATGATATTTGGAATAATTTGGTGTTATCCTATTGGGATTAGGCTCACACCCTACTTACACCCCTTGGGTGTATGTAGACTTGGTTATGTTTCACTCAGGTAAAGGAAAGGCTAAGGGTTATGGCGGTTCAGGGTGTTAGTCCCCATCCTTGGTGCGGAGTTGTGGAGAAGGCTTGTGGGTGATTACCCCTTGCATGTGGAGTCCTTGGGGATATCTTGCTGCTGTATTTATCTTTATTTGGACCTCTTTTATTGTTTTTAAACCAATGTATTCAGTTCTGGTTTTTGGTTAAGACTTGTTTGGCTCGAATGTTTTAGATTTATATTATGGATTGTTTTATTGTGTTATGCTTCCATACTCAGGAAAATCATTCCAAAACCTAAATTAATGATACCTGGGAACTTGTTCTGGCTTGTGGGGATAGGGAACGCCCTTCGGGGCTTGTCATGGGTTGGGTTTGGTGCTGATATTGGTGGAAACCATATTTGGTTCGTGACAAAATGGTATCAGTGGAGGTAAACGTTTTTGGGTTATATTGCTATTTTTGGATGAGTCGGGATAGACCGGAGTTAGGACTTGCGGGGCTTGGGGTTTTGATTGTGAGTAGGTTGCATGTCCCGCATCTCTCATGGAATACCTTGAGTCACCAGGGGATGTTGGAATGTACAGATTGACATCACTTCCAGGTGACACGTGTGGGCTGTAGACCACATGTGGACATCTGGCAGATGTGGAGTAGTTGTTTCTTTATTTACTAAAATGTGTTTAGTTTATTTATATTTTATGTATTTGATTACAATTTTCAGAATTTTTGTATTGACTATTGTTTTGTGACTGTTGCATTTTGTAGCAGCATGCCTCCCCGGAAATCTCCCACGCGCCCACATGAGGAAGCTGGAGAGAGTTCTCCAACACCGATTGATCATAGGCTCATGGAGGTTGTGGTTAGGGCTATCCAAGATTCGGGGCAAACACCATCTCCTGAAACTATTCCTATTTGGGCAGAAGAGATAGGTCCTAGAAAATATATTGCACAAGAGTTTATGAAAAACAAGCCTCTTACCTTCGGAGGTAGCTCAGAACCCCAGGAAACAGACGAATGGCTCGAGAATATCGAGCGTATATTTGAGTTCATGGAAACATCTAAGGAGATCAAGGTGAAGTGTACCTCTTTATGTTGGAGGGTCCCAACCGTAAGTGGTGGGAGTCAGTGCTTTTTGCTGGGAAGAATGAGCAGATGCGCTGGAGAGATTTCAAGGCTGCCTTTAATGAACATTAATATCCTGAGGTGTTGGCTTATTCCTGGTCTGGAGAGTTCATGGAACCTGTTCAGGGAAATCTATCTATGATAGAGTATGCCAACCATTTCGCTGAGTTGGTTTGGTATGATCTATAATTTGTCTCTAATGAGCAATCTAAGACCCAGAGGTTTGAGAAAGGATTGCGTCCAAAGATATACTCCTAGGTGTTCTTTGCTAAGCTGAGGATATATGTTGAGGTCATTGACCGGGCGTGCAGGGTAGAGATTGATAGGAAACGTGAGGATGGTTTCTATGGTTCAGTATCAGCAGTGGAATGTGGCAGCTCCTCAGAGAAGAAAATGAAGCGGGATGATCATGTGAAGAAAGGAGGTGGCAGTTCAGGCCACTCTTCCAGCCAGTTTTCTTCTCTGGCTTCTGATGTGAGATAGGTCGTCTGCCACCAGTTTGGAAGGCCCGTGAACATTAGAACATCATGTCCACTTCCTCCTAAACCTTGTTACCAGTATGGAGGTATGGATAATTTACAGCGTTTCTGTAAAGTGGCACGTCCATCTCCGAGTGGGGCAAGGTCATTGGCTTTAAGAGGAGTGCCAACACAGTTCGAGCCATCGAGGACTGGGAGATCTCGATTTGGAGGACATTGTGGTAAGTCCGGATCAACTTCTGGGCAGAGACTTTCTAGGTTACATCCACAGACTAGAGGTTGTCCTCAGGTAGATACTAGATATCTCTATGCAGTTGATCAGGAACAAGCAGGATCAGAGGCGGGACCGTGGACAGTTCGAGGCACCATTTTAATCTCATATTCTTTAGATGCTACTCCTTTTGATACTAGCACCTCTGTTTCTTTAATTTTTTCCCATTTTGTGGACATTCTGAATTTTCCAATGTATTTGATTTCTTTCAGGATGGAGTTGGTGACACCGCTGGGAAAGAAGAAGGAGCAGGGTCTTAGGTGCTCGTCGTGTGCGCTTTCTGTGTCAGGGTTCAGGATGGAGTGGGACCTCTTGGTCTTAGATATGGACCACATTGATTTCATACTTGGGATGGATTGGATAATACACTTCTAGGCACACATCGATTTCTAAAGACGGCATGTGAGTTTCACAACACCTAATGGGAGTCGTCAGGTTTTTCATGGAGAATGGGATCCTCAGTCAGGTTGCACAGGGCCTCCACTCCCAGAGTTAGGAAGTGCTATCTTCCAATTGTCTTTGCTCATTCTATAGGATGGTCTTTCCCCTTAAGGTTCACTACCTCATGTTGTGAATGAGTTTCAAGAGGTATACCCTGATGATTTTTAAGGTTTTACCCCGGAGTGGGATGTGGAGTTCTCGATTGATCTGGCGCCGGGAACACATATGATATCTCTTCCCTCATACTGTATGGCCCCCATAGAGCTAAGAGAATTGAAGATACAGTTGGACGACTTAGAATCCAAAGGATTCATTCGCCTGAGTGTCTCTCCTTGGGACGCTCTTGTGTTGTTCGCGAAAAAGGATAATGGATCCCTCCGGTTGTGCATTGACTACCGGAAGCTGAATAAGGTAACAATTAAAAACAAATACCCTTTGCCTAGAATAGATTAGTTGTTTGATCAGTTGAAGGGGGAAAAGTGGTTCTCAAAGATAGACCTACGTTCAGGGTATCATCATCTTAGGGTGAAGGAGTCAGATATCCCAAAGACAGCCTTTCGAAGCAGGTACGACCACTTTTAGTATTTGGTCATTCCCAATGGATTGTCCAATGGTCCAGTGGTCTTTATGGAACTCATGAATATGGTGTTTCATCAGTATCTTGATTCCTTTGTTGTGGTGTTCGTGAATGACATTATGGTATACTCTGACTCTGAGGAGTAACACGAACATCACAAGAGTATCATTTTGGGTACATTACGGGATCATTGCCTCTATGAAATGTTGTCAAAGTGAACTTTCTAGATCCGGGAGGTGAGATTTCTGGGGCATGAGATCTCGGAGAATGGATTTTCAGTGGACCCTTATAAAATTTGTGCGGTCATGTAGTGGTAGAAACAGAAGAATGTGTTCGAGATCTGGAGTTTTCATGGATTTGCTGGTTATTAAAGGTGATTTGTTCGGGATTTATCTCTTCTTGCTTCATAGATGACCACCCTCACCCGGAAAGGGGTGAAGTTTGTATGGTGTCCAGAATGCCCGGCGTCATTCGAGGAGCTGAAGTGGCGACTGACTACCTCCCCCGTGCTGATTTTTCCAGAGGCTGGAAAGGGATATGTGGTCTATTGTGATGCATCAGGTATGGGTCTTGTTTGAGTGCTTATGCAGGATGATCACGTGTTCGCGTATGGCTCTTTCCAACATTGACCACATGAAAAGAACTACCCGACCCTTGAATTGGAGTTGGCAGCGGTGATGCATGATTTGAAGACATGGTATCACTACCTCTTTGGGGAGATGTTTTTGGTTTACTATGATCACAAAATCATGGATTATATCTTCTTGCAGAAGGACCTCAACTTGAGGCAGCGTCGTTGGATTGAGTACTTGAAGGGGTTTGATATTGACATTGTCTATACCCCAAGAATGTGTAATGTAGTGGCTGATACCTTGAGTAGAAGGGTTCCAGTGCAGGCTTTGAGGAAGTCCAGTGAAGAGAGGGAATTGATGGGGCTCTTTTCTCAGATGCATGTGGAGACTGGAGAACATAGTAGAGGGGAATTCTTGGAGAGCGTCCAGTTGACTACTTCTCTATTGGAGTTGATTCATCGGGAACAACCCAGTGATGAACTTTGTCAGTGGTCGAAGCAGTTTCTTCATGGTGGGGAGACATCCTCTGATTGGTCTTCGTCTCTCAAGGGCATCTTGTGCTTCAAGGGAATTCATTAGTGTCGTTATCTCTACAGAAGGTGGTGATGTAGGATATCCACAAGTATCAGTGGGTTGTCCATCCGGGTTCCACTAAGATGTAGTATGATGTCTTTAGGTAGTTTTGGTGGCCTGGTATGAGGTGGGACATAGCGTACATTGTTTCGAGATGCTACACATGCCAGTAGGTGAAAGCAGAGCACCAAAGGCCCTCTGGTTAGCTCCAGCCATTACACATTTCTACCTGGAAGTGGGATGAGGTCACCAGGGACTTCATTTTTGGCTTACCACGTACACCTAGGGTTAAGAATTCCATTTGGGTGTTGATTGATCATCTTACCAAATCAGCCCACATCATTCCTATCAGAGATACATCTAAAGTGGATGAGTTGTTCCATTTGTATCTTCAGGAGGTGGTGAGACTCCATGGTGTTCCATCACCAGTTGTCTCAGATAGAGACCCTAGTTTCACTTCTTAGTTCTTGGAAGGGCTTCAGAAGGCCTTGGGGTCTCAGATTAAGATGATCACAGCATACCATCCTCAGACGGATGGTCAGACAGAGCGAGAAAATCAGATTTTGTAGGACATGCACTGTGCATTTGTATTGGACTTTGGATGTTCCTAGGATAGCCAATTGGGGTTGGTTGAGTTTCCTTATAATAACAGTTACGAATCCTTGATTCGAATGGCTCCTTTTGAGGCACTCTATGGTCGGCGGTGTTGGTCCCTCCTATGTTGGGCTGAGGAAGGTGAGACCTCACTACTGGGGCCGAGTCTGGTGCAGGAGACGTCTGAGAGGGTCAAGTTGACTAGGTAGTGTTTATTTACAGCTCAGAGTCTCCATAAATCATATGCTATCCAGAGGCGTCGTGACCTAGAGTTTTCTGTGGGTGATAAGGTATTCTTGAATGTGGCCCCTCATTTAGGCCATCGTCGATTGGGGATGTAAGGGAAGCTGACACCGTGGTATATCAGGCTGTTTGAGATCTTCGAGCATATTTGAAAAGTGGCATATAGGTTAGCCTTGCCTTCTGAGTTGACATCCATCCATGATGTCTTCTATGTCTCTTATTTAAAGAAATACAACCCGGATCCATCCCATGTGCTGAGTTGGGAAGAACTTGAGCTAGAGCCTGAAATGTCTGTTATTGAGCAGCCGGTGAAAATAGTGGACTCCCAAATGAAGGTGCTTCGAGGGAAGTCCATTCTGTTGGTCTGAGTTCACTGGCAATAGGTTAATGATACACATGATACTTGGGAGCGGAAGTCATGGGTTGAGGAAGAGTATTCTTTCCTAATTTCTGATCAAACATTAGGTTGACATTCCAGGATGAAAATTTTTTATGGTGGAAAGAATTATCATATACATGAAATATTTTAAAGTTATTTTTCATTTATTTTCTTTTAATGAATTGTTTTGGGGGTTTCCAAATTTTTTATGGGGGAATAGGTGAGTTTTCATGAATTGAGCCAAACCATTAGCCCAATTCCAGATTAAAAAATAAATTTTTCTTCTTTTATAACATTTTTATTTGTTATATTTATCGATAATTCCAACTCCTAAATGTATTCACCTGATATATTAACATCAACAAGTCAATTTGGGGCCTTTAGAAATGCATAACCAATTTTTATTGGGGTTTTGATTTAAGGTATTGGGCTTGCCCGAAAGCCCAATTCTAGCTTTAAAATTAAATATTGTTTGTTTTATAAATTATTCAATTTTTGGGATTATTTAGTGATTCCAATTCTCACCCAATACTATTGAACCCAGACACACGTATAAACTCTCTCCCCCCTCTTTGAAGCTTTGGTTCATCCTGAATTGGTGAAGAACTCCCTATGGTTCCTCAAATCGTCTAGATTTGAAGAGGTAACTTCTTTCTTTCATAACTCTCTCAATTATTAATATTATTCCTCCATTACAGTTTAGAAAATGGCATAATTATTCTTTTTCAAACGAAACCTGAATTGTGGCTATTTTAAATTTTAGCTACTATTTTTTTGGAGTGATTATTTCAAGATACATCAATTAAGTGGTTCCATTTCTTTCCTATTTCAAATGGATTAGGGTTTCATTCAATTTGAATAGTGATTCATCCCTCTTTCTTGATGTACCAAATATCTAGACTGTAGGGTTTTGAACCTAGGGCTTAACCTTGGGTTTTATTGGTCTTTTATTGTGGTTTTAAGTTTGATCTAGGTCCCTCTTTCTGTGGTGGTGGTGCGAATTGATTTTCGCACAAAAGATTCACGGTTTTAACTAATTTGGTAGGTGATTACATTGTGAATGAAATTTTTGTGACTTATCTTGCTATGTGTATGGTATTTTCAGGTTTATTTCATTTTACTGTATCTACAAAAATTGGTTTTAGTGGAATTTATAATGAAAATGAATTTTAAGTGCCAATTTTTGGTGAAATTGGGGGTTTTTTCATACAAAAATTTTATTGGTTCATTTGGGGTTGTCCTATAATTAAATATTTGATTTTATTGAATTGTATTAGTACTGGAAATCATGTTTTAATTTTTATTCTTTTTGTTTGTTGCTGCGAAAGTTTGTTTAAAAGGTGTTTTGGAAGTATATGGGCTTCAAGTGTCATGTTTGTGTGAAAATGGGGGTTTTAAAGGATATAACTTATTGGATAACATGGGGCTGCCCCATAACTTAATTTTTGGTTTAATTAAAGGTAATTGTATGGAAATATTGTTTTTTTGACATACAAGTGTGCACATAGTGTGCAAAGTGGATATTTCAAAGAATTTTGGGTGTAAAATAATGTGAGATTTTGAGAGGATGTTTTATTAAAAATCTATGTGTTTTGTTGCATGTTTTAAGTGGTATAAAATGTAATAGCTACTGAATTGTTTGTGTTTGACCAGTAATGGTTTTTTGAATGAAAATTGATTTATTTTTCATGCTGAAATTGATTTAGCACAAAAGGGGAAGCCCAGGTACCTTGGTGGGGCGGATTAGTACTAGTACGACTAGTGGACCAGATGAGTTTTGTCCCAGTTTCACATAGAATTTGGAAAACAACTACTCTAAATAAACTATGTGGATTATTATTAGGGACCACTAGGTTATGCGTATGTTCCCTACTAGTGGATCGTGCACGAAAATGGATTTTTCTATGGTTACTTTACACCGAGGTACGAGGTACATAGGACCCAAGACAACCCAGTGCCGAGGGGTGTTCCTAGTGTTGTTGCTCATTGGATTTGTAGTATTTACCCATGTCTTAGGGCATGTTTAGTAGTACATTACAATATCTAAACATTCTACTAAAATTCTTGAACATTCTGAAATTTTTTGATTGAAAACTATTTTCAAATGAAAGTTGCAATTCTTGGAATTTTAACACTACTCTTCCTTGCCTATTAAAACTGCTTTCTTTTTCACATTATATTGCATGATATTTGGAATAATTGGGCGGTATCCTATTGGGATTAGGCTCACACCCTACTTATACCCCTTGGGTGTATGTAGACTTGGTTATGTTTGACTCTGGTAAAGGAAAGGCTAAGGGTGATGGTGGTTCATGGTTTTAGTCCCCATATTTGGTGCAGAGTTGTGGATAGGGCTTGTGAGTGATTACCCCTTGTCATGTCGAGTCCTTGGGGCTGTGTTGTTACAGTCTTTATTTTTATTTGGACCTCTTTTATTGTCTTCAAACCAATGTATTCAGTTATGGTTTTTGGTTAAGACATTTTTGGCTTGAAAATTTCAGATTTATACTATGGATTGTTTTAATGTGTTATGCTTTCAGACTCGGGTAAATCGGTCCCAAACCCAAATTAATGATTCCTGGGAACTTGTGCCAGACCGTGGGGATAGGGAACGACCTTCGGGACTTGTCACGGGTTTGGTTTTTTTTCAGTATTGGTGGAAACCAGATTTGGTTCGTGACATTTAAATACCCTATAGACCACACTAAATATCAACATCGTCATCAAAGTTTAATACAATGTGGAGAAAACATGTGAATTTATTTTTTAAAATTTGGAAATTGATTTGAAAATACTGAAGATAAGAACTATGTTCAAATGGGTTACAAGAAATAATAATGTACTCTTTCCACAGAACATATAAATAAAATTAATATACAACATAGAAATATGTTTACTTACTGGTTACCACTTCCAAAATTCAGCTAAAAATAAAATTTGTATACTACTGATATTTCAAAAAGTGTGCTGAGAACGTTCCAGCTAAACTGGAGATTAATCAGCACTAACACACAAGATATAATAACTCATTAAATTTCACGAAACAGTATATTTAAGAAAAAAACTTATCATGCAACCTTTCTTTAATTTCAAATTTTTCATAAACTTATGTTTAAGAATGAAGAAGCATGAAGGTTAAAGAAAAACATGAAGATTGTGATAAAATTTATTAAAAAACTCAACTAAAGTAGGATCTTTATTTATCCTCATACCCAATAAAAATCTCCAGCTTATATAATTTAATAAAGTATCTATTGTAAACTTGAGCATTACTATAAATGGAAATATATTAACATTAGATTTAATAAATTTTTTCCTGAGTTAAATGTAACCATAATTTACAAAATGAAGGGTTTAAATATAGTATTTTTTAGCTTCTAACTTCTATTTATTGTTGAGAATTGTAATACATCTACTCGAACATGAAAAATATGAATATTTCTTCTTTGTAAATTCCTTAGTGAAAAATATGAAAATATACTCCTATTAATACCACTTTATTATATAAAGAGAAAAGCATGGAAATAAAATGAAATAATTCTAAAAATGAAATGGGTTAATACCTACCCCCACAATTATTCAAGACTAAAAAACTTTAGGGAATAATAAACCACATTATTCATTAGTATGTAGCTTCCAATATAAGTAAATCCTCCCTTGGAGGTTCCTTATTACATTCTATAAAAAAATTCATCAGATTTCTATTAACACTAAATTGAATATCGTTCCTTGGATCTTGAATATGTACTTCACCAGAATGGAAAACATCACCTATAATAAATGATCCACCCCATTTGGAATGAAATTTACCTTATAAAATATTTATCATGGTGTAATACAACAACAACTTATCCCAAATATGAAAATACTTATTCAAGAACTTCTTTTCATCGACAACCAACATTTTTTCCATAAAATTACTCTCCTTCCCACAAGCATTATTTATTATATCCCATAACTATTTCAAAAAGAACATTTTCTCTTTTCTAGCCTAAAAAAATTCCAATTACAATATTTAATAACCCAAAAATATTTATTCTTTACTTCCATGGGAATATGATAAGTTAATCTGAAAACTATATTATAAGGCGACATAAATATTAGAGTCTTATAGGCAGTTGCATATGCCCAATGATGTCAATACATAAGCTCCAATAATTTTTATTTGTGTATAATAGGTTTCTCAAGAATATACTTAATCTATATGTTTGAAACATCATCCATTCCATTTTTTGAGGGTGAATGGGTGTAGAAACTTCATGAATTAGACCATATCTTTTTAATAATGCCTCTAATGGTCAATTAGAGAAATGAGTGGATTAGTCTATGTGAAATAATAATGTAATCCCAAATCTAAAAACTAATTACTCTTGAAAAACATGGTCACCACCATATTTGTTCTAGTTGGAATAGTTTCAATACACTATGACACATAATCAACTCCATGCAGTAAGTACAAGTATTCAAATGAATTAAGAAAACGATCCATAAAACTTAATCCCTAAACCTCAATGCCATCAGAAAAGAAAAATGGTTATCGTGGTACTTAAGGGCTTTGTGATGTTATTACTTGGTATTGACAAGGTTTACAAGTCGTACAATACACATGAGAATCCATGAAAATAGTGTGCCAATTTAACATTAAATATAACACTTTTCTAGTTTTCCTATATTTCCCAATGTAAAAACCACATCTCAAAATATGATAAAATTTCATCACTAATGGAATATTAGAATTAAAAATGAATCTCCTAAAAATCTAATAACTTCCCAAATACCACAAGTAAGGATCATACCATGACTAAAAAATTACCCTAGATTTTTTTTTGCATAGAAAATAAATGTTGAAGAATTTCATCATATAAGTAATTCACACTATTTGGACACCATGGTCTTTTTTCAATTGTATAAAAATACAAATTATCAACTAAAAAAATAAATGTAGTCGGTTCGAAAAATATTTACCTTAACAAAATTCAGTTGGTATCCAACTCAAATCACCAACCACAATGTCCATAATCCTTTTCCAATCATTGATCATCATATCAAATTGTTGAAGAAGAAAAATCCATCTAACCATCCTCTATTTTGATTCTGTATTCTTCATGAGATTCCAAATAATAGACTCATTATATACAACCACAAAATTAGTTCATAAAATATAAATTCTAAACTTTTCAGGAGTAAGATAAATATATAGTAATTCTTTCTTAGTTTTGGACGAACTCAATTGAGAAGAATATCAAGTCCTAGAATCATAAGCCATAACATTAGATTTTCAATCCAATATTTTTCCAAGAAAACCAAATAATGATAACTTTGAATAATCATTCATAAAATTAAAATTTAAACTCGAATCATGTGATCAAACTATTCATAGGGAAACAAGATTTTTTTCAGTTCATTGATATCGTCTATAAAATTATCATCGAAAACAAAAGGGACTTTTTTCTGAAGTAATATTGTTAATGTAAAATGAGATCACCTAAAGTCATTTATGAATCTACTATATAACCCAACTTGGATAAGAAAATATATAATACCAATCATAATATTCTGAAAATAAAATGAAGATATTAAATCAACCTTTTACATTTCCACCCAGATTTCATTCTTAGAGACTTCATGAATAATCAAAAATCCATTATCAATAATAAAATGTAACTTTCTTAGTTTAAGATAATGTTATTCTCAATGAAATATCTAATAATAAATCCTAAAATTTTCAAATAACTCTTATAATATGGTCCATAAATTATAAATTCATACATAAAAACTAATATTTATTCCAAAAAATGCTCATAAAAAATTCAATGCATTCATATTCTGAAGGTTAAAGAAAATTACATAGTATGAGTGGTATTCAATGAGAATAAATGGCACTGAAATGACATGTCAATGTTTTTTATCATGATCATCTAGAGCTATATGAATAAGAAAGTACCCAAAAAAACTATCTAGGAAGCAACAATGAAATTGACCAGCCATCATTTCATGGATTTGGTCCTGAAAATGCAAGGGAAAGTAACCCTTCCTAGTTAGTAAGATCTTCCTCCATTAATAAATGTATACTCTCTACTTGTTGGGTAACATAGTAGACACTAACACCCCAAATTCATTCTTAACAATAATGAATCCACCATTTTTTTGAAAAATTTTAAATAGACTTAAACATAGTCTAGAAAAAATGGGGTCTATTATAACCACATCCAACACGGTAGTAACCTCTTTTTTAATCAATTTGATAAAGGTATGATTCAATATTCTTTGAAACTATATAAAAATTATTCAATATTCCTCTAGAATAATCCATTTTTATACAAAACAAGTACTAATACCATGAAAATTATCTAAATATCGGCCTATAGCCTTTAGATTCTTCAAAAGGACCTCTAAGAGTATATTTTCTTGTTCACTGAACAACCCAGTTGAAATTATAAGATGACATCATTTTTTCCTTTAAGTATGAATATATCTAATTTTTAAGCAATGGTATGAGTTCAAATATGGTTGGTCTATCCTCTTTAGATAATTCCAGTTCTATGGATTCTTTGATTTCATTTTCATCAACTAAAATAACCTCAATAATATTAGAATTAAAAAGTCCAGAACTATAAGTACATGTATATTCAAGAATAAAATTTTCTTCATCCTCAAAAGAGTTTTCATATTCAATTTTAAAAATATGAACTGACTTTTGAATGATATATTTAGAAAATATTAGGTCTTTTTCAATAGAAACAAATCATTTTTAGACAAAAAATCATAACTTCAAACAAGAATACTTGTTTGAAAGGTTTCAGAAAAATACTAATCATTTTCATTATCAAATTAAAAAAACATTTTTGAGAAGTAATGAAATTAAAAAATAGCATAAAATTTTCTAATTGATAGATACATGTTCAGATTAAAAATTACCTCAACTGTCAGTTAAAAATTAACTTCTATAGAAAAGAGTTCATCTTTAATAGAATATAAATTTTATAGTGAATGTGGATGTTGTTTATCTTGAATAGAAATAGGGATAATCTTAGAGGAAACCAGTCAATCCAATTACCATGGTGTGCAGAATAATCCCGCATTGGGTTCCTCATTGACTCATAAATTATAAAATTAACCATACTACCTATAAACTCTATATATAGTGTATCTTTATGTATAATTATTATTATCATTGAAATTTTCAATAATAGTGTTCCTTAAATAAATGGTGAATGTGAACTATACAGACCAACTTCCATGTCTAACACATAAAAATCAGCAGAAAAAATTAAATCATTTACCATTACCAAAACAACTTCAATAATTTTAGATGTACCAAATAATATCATATTAACTTGATATATTATAATTATGGATTTCATGAGCTCTCCAACCTATATAGATGAAAATATAGCACAAATAATAAAGTGTCTTGAGGATAATAAATTAACATCACATAATCAAACTAATAATTTCCAATAAATGTGGGATAGAAAATGTACATGGGTCGTTTCATTTAACAAAGAGAGATCATCATATCATTGTATAGGTTTTTCTTTTAAGATTATCTTTATAAAAACCCTTAATCTTCCTCTTGTGAGTAAATATATCTATATATAATTTTTCATAACGGGGGACCTATTATACAACATCTAATAATGGAATGTTAACCTAACCTTTCCTAAAATATTCAAGTACTTCATGTTCATTAAAGTATCAAAATTGTTATTACTAGGAGGGATGCCAAAAATAAATGGTAATGGATATCAAGATCAATGTCAACATTTATTTTCTCTTTATAATAGCCCATTATGTTTTTAAAATCCTTAATGGCCCTTTAAAGTTGAATTTCTATCTTATTATTTTATTTTTCTTATGCACCTGGTTCATATAAAGAATGTTATTTATTAGTTTCAGAGGGTTCTTTATCAACATCTGAAGGTTGTGAACACAATTTTAGTAAATGTTTTTTACTTATTTATTTGAGTTGAATTTTTTAGATGTTGGAGCATTCTTTTTATATTTTTATTCAATGTTTTTATCTTGGGGATTATGAATCTTGATTACACTTCACAAAACTATTGCACTCACATTTTATCTTTCTCTTGGATTCATATTTTATTATAATGAAAATTTACCGCTTCTTTGATTATTTAAAGAATTGATTTTATTTTACATTTAATCCATTTTTTTAACCATGTTTTCTAGAAGCACTTATTGTTATTTTGAAATATCTTTTTTATTTTTATCCAATTATTCAAGGTGTGAATCATTTCATTGATTACCTTAATGTTTATGATAATCCTGATTTTGTAAATTTGTAATGTTCCGACCAGATTACATTCTATATTGATTTTGATTAAAATTAGGATGTTGACCAAAATTCTGTGGATGGAAATTCCAATTCAGTTGATTATTAGGCCTAAACCGACTATTCTGTTGGTTTTTTCAGCCTTGTTTAGAATTTTGGATTCAATGAAATTTCCTATATTTAATGTTTTGACTAGGGAACTAACTGTTCAGATTGTTCTACTATGTTTTTACAAGAAGTATCCCTTTGAAATTTTCCAAATATGCCTATAGATATGAAAATTTATCATTAAGATGATCAGTTATAGAAAAAAATTCTATAATCCATTTTGATGGGATAGACCGATTTGGGTTGGGATTGGGAAAGAGTGGAGTTAAAAAAACATCTACTAGAACATTCATGAAAGTTCACTCAAGTGTATATCAAAAAAAAACTATTATCAGAATTGGAATTGGTGGTTTACATAACAATATTGACATGATTTCATCCCCTAGTCATGAAATATTGTATATTTTGGGTCATGTTTGAAATTATATTTCTAGCATCATTGAGAATTTTATCAACTAGTGCTCCTCCTAAAGAAGCCCCTATCGTACTCCTATCCATTAAAACCAAAACTTCATAAAAATATTGGATAAGGATATTTTTAGAATCTTGATGATGGGGGGTTATAAGGATTTTTTTTTGAATATTTCCTAATGAATGTATAAATTTTCCCCTTGAAGCTTCCTAATGTCACATATATCCTTCCTGAGTGGGGTAATCCATGATGATGGGAAAATTTTTCTAAAAATCTATTTTTAAACTGAAGCAAGAATCCAATGGTGTTGGATTGTGAGTAGTAAAACAAATAGTTCTCCAATACATTTTTAATGAATGGGAATATACTCATTTTCATTAGGTCCTCACTTAACCCTTTGGGCTTCATGGTGATATAGACTATGTAATGTTTTTCTAGATGCTTGTGAGGATTCTCTCGCAGAAGACCATGAAATTTAGGTTGATGATATATTACACTTGATATTAGTTTAAAACTATAATAAATATTAGGATAGCCCAACTTTTTTTCTGATTCTTCCAATTAGAATTTTTGAGGTCCATCATGAATCTATGATCAACTATACTTTCTTTTTTATGATAATTTTCAATTTTCATGGAAATTCATTATTATGTCTATTTTTATGTTGTTTTAATTTTTTCTTGATTATTAAACTATATAGTTTTTTTATATTTTTCTTACTATTAAATTCCCAAAATTGTATGAATTTATATTTTAATAATTTTCTTGTTTGGTGGACATACAATATATTTATTTAATGAAATTTTTTTTTGTTTGGTTTTTGAAAGCATGAATTTTTTTATATTTTTTTCATTAACACCCTTAGAAGTCTCTAAATAGATGATGATAATTGAAACATTTATTTTTAAAGTTATTTTAAAATATCTTTTATACATATAATCCTATAAATTATGGAAAATCATCTTCCAAGGTTTTCTGATAGCGAGACTTCCCTGAAAGCATTATTTTATCACATTTTTTTATTTTCTACTATTATATTTTTAATTGTTCTTGAGAGGGTTGAAACATCTATAAAAGATAATAAATTGAGATCAATAAATACTATTTATTTTAAGATAAAATGAAACAAATGAAATCAACTGCAAGATAGTAATAATAGAATCAACAAAAAGAAGATGCAGTAGCCTAACTATTGATTATTGTGCATCAGCCCCTCTTCATTATTTGTAACAGATTCTACAATTATAATTATCTTAATAAAATACTAAAATAAAAAATCTATCACCCCATTAAGTTAATTAATATTATAACACAATGTAGATCTCAGAAGAAAAACTCCTTTCCAAGAGAGCTAGCCATTTCTCTCAATGTTCGCTGAAAATAAAGACACGGGAAACTATCATTGTACTCACAATTATTTGATCGATGACTAAGAAATATAAATATAAAAAAACATCTTCAAACTTCTACTTAGCTTGAAATTAATATTATATATCCAGATATTGTAATATTCCAATCATAAATGTAACACTTTCATAATAGAAGAAAACTATTTAGAACAATACTAGAAGAATTAAAATTCACAAGGAAATCGTATTATAGAGTTTCAATGTTATGAAGAAACTTACAATAGAAAACCTAATAAAATATAAACTCTAAATTACTTCACAATTTGTATCAACAAGATTTAGTTTTTGGAATATTTTCTACCCATCATTGAGGATAAATGAAGCACTACAATATTCATCTTCATCAGCTTTAGTAGTTACAGAAGCTTCCCAGAATATCTCATGGTTCCACTTTTTTTCTTTATACATCTCTGAATATCTTTATATGTGTTATTTTTTCCCCTATAAATAATTTATCCCATATTGTTTCTCCCAAACTACCCCCATTATTTACCAACATTGAACATCGATATAATTTTCCATGGACACCTGAGAATCAATACTTGCAATATTTTTTCTCCTTGGCCTTCCACCAAATCTCATGTTACTTTTGGAAAAAATGCTGACTAATATTCATCAACAACCTCATACACTTAATAAATTGTCCATAGTTATCAATTATCATAACACACATATCAAAATCATTATGTGGTCCAGACCAGTTCTATATTCCAAATAGTTGTAGAACATCATGTAGTTGATTCTCTAAAAACCTCACCACTTCCAAAACATAAAATTCCCATTGATCATCATGAACATAAAAAACATGCTACTTATTCTATTGATTTCCTCTATCACAGTTGAGATCAACCCAAAACTAACTATAAAAAAAGTATGAGTCCTTAGTGTGAACAAAAAAACAAATTGGACTGAAACTTTTATCCAAGAACATATTTATACACCAAATATGAAACGTTAAGAAGACTTCCAAGTGAATTGACTAGGATAGTCCAAAAAATCATAGTATTCAAAAATTTAGAGCTGAAAATGTAGCTAACATTAACGAGTAAAGAACCTTTATCATTCGTCATCAGGATTCCCATATTTAGTATTCAATCATCTTTAATGTGTAGAATTCCCAAGCTTTGATGGCTTTGGTCATTGAATGTTCTTTATAATAGACTTCATCCTTAGGTCTATTGAAAACATTCAATAAAAACACCATTTCAAATCAGCCACTGTATTTATGATTATGACAAGATGCATCATAAATTAATTAGTCAAGAAAACAATGAGATTACTATAATAATCTTCCCTAAGCATGGAATCAAAATCTAACTCCATGGTAGATCTCATCCTTGTATCTGTGTTGGAACATGACCAAATTAGATAGTCCTCTTCTTCATCGATGACGGCTCTTCATCTTGATATAAAATCATCAACGCATGGCTCTATGGCCTTGATCAAATCATCTATCTAGTTATAATTCGATATTCACCTAATTCGTCACTTCAAAATGTAAGGATCTTATTCAAACTCGATTTTCCCAAAATTATAATTCTTCAAAGGAAATTATAAGGTTCGATAGAAGAGATCATATATGGGTATGTGGTGTTGGAATTGTCGTCAAATCCATTAGTGGTGGTGAATGGTAGCGATATTGAATAGGTGCTTGTAAATCACCTCCAGTTTCCTTCATCGATGACAACATCCCCAAATTTTTCATCATTCGGTCTTAGCGCTGAATGGGATAAATTACATCAGGGATATAGTGTCATCGTATGTTCTTGATAAATCCCAACCAGAAATACATGGTGGTAGCTTTGGATTGGTTCAAGTACAGCTTCCATCATTGGTCATTGAGTAGGTGGAATCTGATCTCAAAGGATTAGTTGACACAATGACTTGGATGCACACCCCTTCAGTCAGGTCAAAATTCCATGGGTGTTATTGGTTAATTTTGGATTGATTCCATTGATTTGTTCTAGTATAGTTAGAATCATATGGGATAATTTATCTTACTCTACCAACAATAAATTTTTCTTATTTTCATGTCAGTGATATACATCTAATGGATAGAAATATAATTCTTCTATGTCAAAGTATTGAATTATATTACGTAGTACAATATAAAAAATATCATATAAAATTTTAAATGACATCATGTAACACTGATTTCAGGGTTCATCCAATTCTCCAAAGGGTTGAATTCAGATGATGTTCAAGGCTGAACATATCTCATACAGGGTGCCCATCAATTTTATCGTAGGCGAAACTTCACTACAACTTAACATAATCTCACACCTGAGCACTCGTTGTTCATGATAAAATTATATCATGTAAAACAAATGGAATAAAAAAAATAAAAATAAACAAGATAATTTATTAATAAATTTAAATTATAATGTAAATTTTCATATTTTGAAAATAAAAATAAGCAATTCAAAAATAAATTAAAATCTAATTTATATTGTTAATTAATAAAATAAATGAATGATTATTTAAATATAATTAAAAATATAATATAATATAAACTAATTAATTTGATAATTCTAAAACATATTTCTAGAAATAATTAACTGATTAGTTAATTAACTAAAAGAAAATAAATTATAAAACTTATTAAAATAGTTATATTATAAATATGTGTCCCAATTATTAAATTATTTAAGTTATATAAATAAAAAATTAAACTTTAATTAATTAATTAATTAAAATATTAAAAAATAAACAAAAATAAACAAAAAACAAATAAGTAAATATTTTAAAAGAAAAAAAACTAAAAAAACTTTAAAAAAATAATTAAACATATAAAATATATTAAACATATAATTAAAAATTTATTAACATATCACAAAATTTATAACTATTAAAAGTTAATCAATCAACCAATTAATTTTAAAAATACAATACAATCAAATCACACATATTTTGTCGAAAATTAGTACCAAAAATTAGACACATATATAATTAATAGATGGGAGGATGTTCAAATATCCCTTCAAGTTTGGTAAGAGTCCCAGAAAATACAATCTTGAGTAATCAACTATTTATGTAATCAGAATGGGATTATAGGATATTTGATTCCTCTTAGTTATGGGACCGAATTATTAAAAAAACGAATGCTTTGACATTATTTATATGAATATTAAGTGAGGGGAGTATAAAATAAACCACTTATTAAGACCTTTTTGGTGGTTTTATTACTAGATATGTGGCATCTACATGCCTCTTCATTATAAAAAATGAGAATCAAATCATACTAAAAAAAGGAAGCATCTTTTATAGACTTGATTATGAGAAAACAGAGAAATAATTAGATCATAGAATAGATAGTGTATCATATTAGAATTGAATTTATTCCAAGATTGAGTCCCTAAGAAAATTATAATGACATATGTAACCAAGTATTTTTCTATATTATAAAACTATGGGTAATCTCATAAAAAATAGAGGTGCGTGTTGGGAAATGAAACATCCCTAGAAAATAGGATAAATTTTCAATGAATTCCAAAAAAATAAATTCGATCATCATCCACAGTTTCAATGAAATTATCCATATTTATTGTTATGTTCAATTCTTTTAAGAGAAGGAGCGACCTAATAAATTTTTCCTTGATATCTTATTTTTGGAAAATTTATTTCAATGTTGACTGATTTGTGAAAACCATGATGAGGGATAACAATAAATATGATATAAAATTCACCAGGTAATATAAAAAATCATGTAATTTTTTCTCAAAATGGTGTAGTAGAATGGTGCCTCATTTCGTAATTTAATCACATAATAAATTCACAATGGAGTTTTATCGCATATTTTTTCAAAGATAGATCTAATAGAATCATCTTTCATATCACACCTGACCTTAAAATGAAGATTCCAATTAAGAGACTTATTAATGTTTGGAAGATTAAGACTTGAATTCTGTATCAATAAGTATTCCTCACAACATTATATCCATATAAAATGGGATTCTTTCACATGTAGAAAATAAATGTTTCATGTAGTGGAGATGACATTCCTAATAAAACATATATAGAAACTAATATGAAATGATAATGAATAAACTTATTTTATATTTTATAGAGGGGGAAGGTGATGAATGATATCCACCTTGGATTTATTGACCACAATCCATATACCAGTGATAAGAATACCAAATTGTTTTCCTTCCATTTCTATGAAATTTAATTTCTTCAAATTTAGGGAAATATTTTTATCCTCGTATTTTAAAAGAAAATATTTTAAATATTTCTTTTGAATTTATGTAATGAATCCCTATATATTGAGAATTAGTGCATAAATAAATCTAGTCAGTCCTCCGCCATGTCAATGAAAATATCTTCCATACACCATTGGAAGAAACATGAAGCATTGAACCACATTAAGGTAATTTTTATAAAGGGAAATGTTCCAAATGATATGGTGAATAATACATTCCTTTGATGTCCTGAAGTTCCATGTGATCGAATAAAAACTAAGAGGGGGTGAATCACTTTTTCAATTTTATTTTTTTCAAACCTTTTATAAAAACTACCATGTAACCTATTAAGATTTATATCCTTATCAACTTTTAGTAAATACACATGCATGAAAATCTTGGAAATCATGTAAAGTAAAAAAGATTTATAAGGATTATCTTTAATGTGAGAACCTACATCCTTACCATATCAACTCTCATTGGTCTGTGGAAATTCCCTATTAATATAAAGTGAATAAAAATTGTTCCACCAACCACTAGACACCTTCTATATCTTGATGAATTTTTATAATGGATCCTATAATTTTAAAATGTTTTATTTAAAAAAATGAGCCAAACAAATGAATAAAGACGTTATTAAAACTGCTCCACAATTTATTGGTCTGAATCCTCAGTCTCTTTTAGACTAATCCTATTTTATCAATATGATGATGTTAATACGATTATCCCTTAATAAATCTTCACATATAAAGATATAATCAGAAATACCATACTATGGACTCAATACAATGAACCCATTCTCAATCTTCAAAACTCAAACTCTATTCAAATGCTCAATGAGATCTTCTTCATTCTGATTTACTCAATCCGATTAACTCAATACGATCTTATTAATAATATCTTCTCAATGAGATCTTCTCAATATGATCTTCACAATACTATCTTTCTCAATATAATAAAAAACATTTAGTTACCAGACCCTCCTTAGGAGATCTCTTGAGGAAATAACATTTACTTCATTTATCCATTGTTATTCGTTTTTTGATTATGTGGAATGTTGACAATGAATGAATGTTCTAAGAAAATATTGATAGGACACCTAGAACTCAATAATGGGAAACATGAATATTTCTCCACTACCTCAAATTTCAAAACACTAAAAATCCATCCTATTTAAACTTCACATTTTACTTTTTCAATCCTCTATATAAATCTCTGAGATTTAGGTAAAATTTAATTTTTATTTTGAAATCTTCATCTGTTTATAAAACTTTTGGAATATGATTTTACAGTATTTATTATAGTCATCACATTTTGGTATGATGTTATTTCTCAATTCATTTTGATATATTTATTTCTCATATATTTAAGATATATTTTTACACTGATCGACATGAATCAGTTTTATTATTAGCTCATTATGAATATGTTTCCTTCTTGGCTCATTACGAACATGTTTCCCTCTTAGCTCTTTATGGATTTCTTTCCTTCTCAAGGATGAAATCACTTAGAAACATTGAACTTCTTAAAAGTTCATCGATTTCATTAATTATTCTAGTTTCTTGAAGATTATACCTCTGATAGATATTTTATAATGATGGAATCCCCATTAATATGGATTCCTCCTTACAATCAAGTGTATCTAATGATAACTCTACTCAGCTAAATTGACACGCCTCAAGCATTCTCATCTATTACTCATTGAGAAACATTTTCTTTATTTATGGAATTGATAAAACCATTAGGATTCCTCTATTCCATCAATGAATATAATCATGATTATGGTTCATGATTTACGAGAACGTCATGATTATAAATACATTGTATAATTTGTTTTAAGATGTATAAAAACATTATAACTAATGACTACACAATCTTATTTCAAAACTCTTTAGGATCAATAAGACTTCTTACAAAAAAACATTTAACTTTATAAAAAAATTTGAGTCCCATGAAACTCCATTAATATGGATTTAAATTTGATAAGTCATCGAATAAAAAATCGTCTCATCTAGCGAATCTTAGTCTGAAAATATTAGTCTAAATACAGTTTTTCCGTAAAATAATTTTTTGAAATACAAAAAATTTCATTCCCCTTATAATTTTTATTTGAACATTCATAATCTTATAACATTATAATAGAACTAATTACTATAGAATAAATTCGGTATTTGAATTACAAAAACATTATTTTACAAAAAGGATAGGTGTCATAAAATATAATAACTCTGTTAAAACAATTTTTCATAAAAGGATTCTATAATCTCACAATATAGATTCGTTGACGACCCTTGTTAACAACTTTCTTAACACTCATAATTTTTTCAGAAGTCATATTTTGTTGAAATATCAGTTTTTTCATTATTTTATCTAAACATAACCTTCTTCAAAAAAAGATTTTCTTAACCCCAAACTGCTAGCTAATGTAATTTTTTAAGGAATTCCATCCCTCAGTGGTATGAAAATTTTGCTGCAATATAAAGTTAAACTCTAATTTAATTTTTTTATCTAACATTTCTATTTCTCTCCCCCATTTTATGATAATAAAAACAATATATTCCTAAAATAAAACTATGTTAAAACTTCTAACAAGGTATAAAGTTGATAATTTCTCAGCCCTTTGTCATCATAATCGAAATCATCAGGGGGTACTTAGTGATGAGTTTTAGGAAGACTTGGTAGGAGGTTTTACATGAATTATCAACCTCAATTATTGAAAGCCTTCTTTTGTTAGTTCTTTTGTTAATATATCATCAATTTTATACTTTGTTGAAATATATTCCTAGAAGACATCTCCAGTAGCAAAGTTATATTTTTTAAAGTGAAACAATATATCAATGTGTTTTGATCATGAATGTTGGAAGGGATTATTAGAAATATAAATTGCAATTTTATTGTCACAAAGTATCTTAAATTGTCTAGAAACTTTTACTTTCAAATATTCCCATTGAACTTTCATCCACAACATTTTAGTACAAGAATGCATAGATACAATAAATTTAGATTTACTATTCTAAATGTTACTTAAAATTGTTTCCTAAAATTCTAACTCAAAAACCATTCACCAAACAAAAAATGTTCCTCCAAATGTTGATTTTCTATCATTAAAATCCCCATCCTAGTCAACATTAGTATATCCATGAATATTCATCACACATTTAATTATTTATATCAACACATGTGAATATTATATTTTGAAATATCTCATAATACTTTTTATACCAATATATGTTATTATTTCATATTACATTAGCACTCAGAACAAAAATTCACAATCTAAACTATATCAGGTCTTAATGGTGTAAGGTTAACTACACTTCCTATCACTTCCAAAAATCATTCTGAATCACAAATTATCTAGATTCATATTTACTAAAAAAATCTCACTAAAATAAGAGTAAGAATTTTTATAAATTCATCCATCCCAAAAGTCATTAATAATTCCCCGACATAATTTTCATAAGATAAGAAAATGTACTTTTATTTATTTATTTAACCTGTATGAAAAGGAACAATTTTTATTCTTAGAAAATTATCATTGAAAAATTATTATTTCTTTTGTCAAAAAATTATTTAAAATATTTTTCTTCCTCACTGAAAAAATAATACCATCCACATAAACAATTAAAATTAATGTTAAAGAGTCAATATCATTCACATATAAGTTTCTATAACCTTTTAATTTATAAAATTTCATCATTATCAAACAATTTTCAAGTTTAGATTACCAAAAATATGGAGCATTTTTCATCCCATATAATGATTTATTCAGTCTACAAACTTTTTTTTCATCCTTCTCAATTAGAAACCCACAAGGTTGTTCAATGTGAACTTCTTCCCTAATATCAAAATTTAAGGAAGATTACATTACATCCATTTGATGAACATTATAATTCCTTTCTGTGGACACTAAAATAAACATTATAAAAGTTTCTAATCCTGTAACTAGATAAATTTTACTTCAAAATCCTCGTGTTCCACCTATGAATAGACTTTACAAACAACCCTGCATTTCTTAATTTAATGTTATCTAGGTTCATTTATCTTGTATCTATAATGCATCTTTGTCCAATAACATTTTTATTTTCTGACTATGAAACAAGTTCCCATGTATCTTTATTCTCAATATAATTCAACACCTAATTCATAACATCCAACCATTTTTGGGTGGAATGAAATATAAGACTACTACCAGTTTAGATTTTGAGATAAATGAATAATGATTTTTCAATATCAACTTTATTATTTTATAAACTATAGAATTTTGACTTCCAATAATGTTTTTAGATTCAACATGTTTTATATGGTAGGATAATTCAATGTTTCTTTTTCAGCTAAACATTCTTCATCACAAGATTCTCCTAAATTTTGTTATGGATTTTTTTGACATACATTCATTATAATTGGAAATACCCTATTTATCCTCTATAACCTTATCAGAAAAATTATTAGGGAATATTCATTTTCAATTACTTGCACATAATATTAGTCAACTAATATTTTTAGATGTTTGTTATAGAATTTATAACTTCTTTAATTTGGTGAGTAACCCATAAACTTTCCATCCTTATCTTTCTCAAAAAACTTTCCTAATACTAGAGTTTTGATTTTAAATAAACATGGAATTCCAAAAAAAATAAAGTACTTAAATGATGATTTTTTATCACACAATATTTAATAAGAATTCATATTGGATTTTGCTATTGAAAAACATCTATTTGGAATGTGTACAATAATATGAATATCATATTTTTAGTAAAACATTGAATGTTTGTTTTATTTTAGAATAGTTCTTCAAGTGTCCACCAATATTATATTATTTATTTCTATTACTCAATTTCATTAAATTATAAAAAACATGTTCTAGAAGGAGTTCCATAAATTATTCAACTTGATTTCCATCTATATAAAATATACGAAAATCCTTTTCTAGAAATTCAAATTGATTTCTTATTGTCATGAATCTAACATCTTGAGAATTTATCTTTTCAAATTTCTATAAGTTCAGAAAGTTTCTCATTCTACATTTTCTATTTTATCTACATTTCTTAATCCTTATTTGAGGTAAATATTAGTTGTGCCAAAAATTATATTCCATGTTTTCATATATTCTACAATACAAAAAAATAACCATCAAATTTGGATTTTCTATTCAAATAAGAATGTAATCTATTGAGTCATTTTGAGGTTGATATATTTTTTATGCTCTATCATGCTTAGGATGTGAACTATAATTCCTTTGAAGTGGGTGTTATGATTTTTTGGAAGTCATAGGCTTCACAATTCCTCATTCCACCCATGCTTTCCCAGTACTTTTTCCATAACCTGAAATATTAGAAAAAATAGAAGAAATATTATTTTTTGTTGGTGAAGATTTCAGTTGATTCTTTTTTTGATCCTTCTCTGTAAATTTAGAAGTATCATCTTTTACTTATGATTCTATGTTGAAGATTTCATTCATCTTCCTTCATGTTTTTTAGATATATGAAGTACTAATTGAAACTTGTTATTTTCTTCTTCAATACTTTCCAACTTCATACTAAGATATTAAATCATCTTTCCCTATTCAACAACTCTTAGTTTGTAATTTAATATCTCCTAAATGTATTCATCCTCCTTCATGATGACATCTTTTAATCCTTCAAAAACTTCTTCACAATATTTCCTCATTTCACCATTTTTTTCATTGAGAGTTTTATTTTTATCAAGACATGCAACATGTTCTTTTCTAATCTAATACTCTCTATAAGATTCTTTGCCACCTTATTTAATATATGAGGATTATTTTGTTTTTTCAACATTTTAAATGAAGGTTATAAATTTTGGTAATATTCAACTTCATAATTTTTTTTATCAGTTGAGTCTAATTTTAATATCTTAAACAAAATAATTTTTTTATTTCTAGTAAAAAAAATTGTATTTGTTGAATGACTTTTCCACATTATCATTTTTTTTATACTTCTTCCATCATGTTTTTTCGTTTGAATCTTCTAGATATTCACCAAAATTATTCTTACATAAATTCATAGAAAATTATCCAATTTCACCACACTCAAAACATTTTAAAGGAATTTTACCTCCATGCATTCCTCTTCATCTTAGATAGTTCTTGGATATAAGAGACAAGATTTTATCATTCAACTCATCATCATATTTATCTCCATAGTCACAATGATCACCATCGTCTATGTTTCATATTTTTAGATTTCTCATAACTTCCAAATCCATTAAATATTTCATCTTATTTTTAAACATAGGATATTTATCAATTCATAAGAAACAATTGACTAATTAAATTCATTAAGAGATAAATCAAACATATCTTCAAAAGTGTAAATTTCTTAATCAAACCTATCCAAAAAATTTCTCATAAGTTTCTACACAATTTTATAATATTCAAGGACATCTATGAATCCTCTGATGTTGCAAACAATTTTCTTTACCATTGTGAAGTATTCGTCAATAGTTTACACATCTCTAATTTTGAATCATTATACTTACTATGCCAGATTTGTAGCATTTCTTCCTTCACATTAGTATTCCCTTGGAAAATACTCTCTGGCAGGTCCCACCTACATTTTGATGTATTGATACATGTCAAATTTTTATAAAACTTCCTTGATAATGACATAATAATTGTATTTCTATGCTTTCCATGAACATCTATATTTCTATTATCAGCAAATGTCATAAGAGAATCATTATCAATAGGTGGTAAACCAATTATAGAAGCATCAACAACTTCAATGCCAAGAGATTGGAGATAAGGAATTATTCTATTGTTCATATATAATAATTTTATCCATAAAATGTTAGAATTAATCTTTAATTGAAAATTTTTATATTATCCTTGATAAAGATTCGACAAGGGAACATTTCCTCCAATACCAATTAAATTTTAAAATTACCGAATAAAAATTGAGAAGGGGGGAGGGGTTGAATCAGTTTTCACATTTAGAAGATTCAAAATATTTGGAAACTTAACCCATGAAACCAATTATGATTAATATCCTTATCAAATTTTAGAAAATACTCATTCTTGAAAAATTTGGAAGTAATTTAATTCACAAAAGATTTATAAGGTTATTCCTTTTTTTGACAACCTACATCATTTCCATATCCACTCTTGTGAGTCTACGAAAATTCACTATTAAGAAAAAGAGAATACAATTTGTTCCATCCTCTATTATAAACCTTTTATATCCTAATAGGAAATATTAAACTGACTATTTTATGTATATAAGTTTTTCTTATAAAAAATTTATCAAAACTAAATAATAAATACTTCATTAAAAGTAGTCAACAATTTCATAGTCTGAATCCTCTATCTGATTTGGGTAGACGTGACTTTCTCAATATAATGAAGTAAATATGATTCTACCTTACTAATTATATATATATAAAAATATACATATAAACTCAATACAATGGATTAGATATTATTATACCATTATAAATCTAAAAATATCAAAATCTTCTCAAATTACCAATATGATCTTTTTCAATCCAATTGGCTCGATATGATTGAGTCAATACAATATTCTCAATACAATCACTCACAATTTGTGAACAAACATTTAGTTGTCTAATCCTCCTCATGAGATCTCTAGATAGAAATAACATTCACTTGATTTATTCAGAGATCTTCTATTTCTGCTTATGTAAAAATATGAAAATGAATGAATGATCAGAGGAAGTGTTTATCGGCGACTCAGAAAACAAAAGTGGGAAACATGAAAACATTCCATGATTCCTCAAATTTCAAGACTCAAAAAATCTCTTTCATTTAATCAACAATATTTAATTATTCAACCATCCTAATATATCTTTGAGATTTACACAAAAATGAATTTCTACATTAACTTCTTCCAATATTCATAAAATATATGGAATCTACATTTACAGTCTTCTTTTAAATCATCTCATTATGATCTTCATTTATTTATTAGTTCATTATAAACTATTTATTTCTCTTCTCAATATGATCAATTTCCTACCCAAATCATTGTGAATCTTTTCCCTATCATCACATCAATAATTTGTTTTCTTCTCACCTCATTATGAATTATATTTCCTTCTCAGATCATTATGATTTTTATTTATTTCTTAGATCATTAAGATTTATATCCCTTTTTTATATCATAAAAATTTATGATTCTTTCTCAGATCAATACAATTTAATTCCAATTATGGTGGAAATCCCATTACAATTATTTTTTCATAATGATGGAAATAATTCAATAATGAATCCACTTATCAAATTTTTACTTTTAAAAGCATCATCTGCTACTTACATTTATATTATTTTTTCAAAATTAAATGTTCAATAGATATTTAATAATTGTGGAATCTCTATTATGATGGATTTCTCATTATGATCAAGTGTATATGATGATAACTCTACTCAGTAACAATGAAAACTCTCAAACCACATCAACTATTAGACTTTGACATACTTTTCTAGGATTACTAGAACCAATACAACCATTAAATTCTTTTATTCCATAAAAATATTTTATCATGATTTGGTTTGATGATTTATGATAACTTCTTGATCAGCAAAGCATCTTCTAATATATTTTAGAATCTATGAAAATTTTCTAACTGTGAAATTCACAATCTTATTTAAAAACATTTTAAGAACAATAAAACCTCTTCAAACACAACATATGAATTTCTAACAAATGATGACTCCAGTGAATCCCCATTACGATGGATCTAAATATGATAAATCATATTATTAAAAACTTCCTAATTCTGATTAATTCTATTTCTGGTGATGCTATGTCTAAAAATATGAGTTTGTAAACCTATGTCCGGAGAACAACTTTTTTGTTGAAAAAATATTTTCACTCTCTTTATATTTGGATTTGAACATTAAAAAAACAATAATCTTTCCTAGATAAATCATTAAGATAGACTAGATCTGATTCTTAAAAAAAGAAAACTATCTTATACACAAAGGTTAGTTTCTAACAAATTATTTAATTTTTTTAAAACAATTTATCACAAAGGTTATTTGTGTTCGAATGAAACCTAAATTTTATTATACATATAATACCCATTTAAGAAGCTTTAGAAACTCATTTTGTTCCACTAACATAGGCACTTGATCAATCAAGAGAAAAAGATAAAGATCTTTATTGGTGAATGATTTTAATTTTCTATAGTTGAGGCTAACTATCCATTCACTAATCACCCTTGTTTGTAGAATATCACCATCCTAATTTGTCATAATAATAATTTAAGTCTTTTCTGAAAAAACTTGAATTGGTATTACCTACTCATTCTCATCAATGGATAGATAATATCCCCTTTTAACACCTTAATGTGTTACTTCTATATGATATTTATTAAATTAGGATCAAATCTCCACTAGAGATGGTGGAATGGTTTAGTATCAGTTTATAGAATAGACTTTTGTGAGCTGTTGAGTAGTCTAATCCCAGGAATATAATAAATGGTCCATAAAATTACTTTCTAGTGCTTGATTAATACATATAGAATAATTATATCCTCTTTAGATTTTTGAAAATAAGAAATGATAATTGGAAGGGTTTTGTTATCCCCTAAGAATTCATGCAAGAGTGAGGATTTCATGACCTTGACATCAACCATGGGTTGGCCAAAATGACCCGATATATACTTGGAAGTTGAATCAATATTTGTATCTTTTTCTATAATTTCAAACATAATTAGTTACTTTAGGAAAATTTATTCAACTATAAAATTTGTTAGACTATATTTTGGAAGGGGTATAGATGCCAAATTAATATTTTTTCTTAAGGATTTGTTGATTAGTGATTCTAAAAATTATAAAAGGATCTAGATAAAAGATATTAAATCCAACAAGACAAATACCCCTTATATAAATAAATAATGTGATCTCATATTAAACTAAACATCCTTAAAAATTTCCTTAGTCTACTTTTCTTTCAATTTCCCTACAACATATCTAATTCACCACATGATCCTCTTCTTTATCACAGATCTGAAATATTTCATTGTAAATGTTTATATTGACGATCAGGTTCCTGAAGGTAATGTTTATGTTTCCATTCCTAACACGAATACCAGATCACCCAATAGAAAATACAAGGTATATGTGGTATAGATGTCCTCTTCAACCAACAGACAATACAAGGTATATGTAATGTGATTAAAATTTGATCTTAAATCACATAAGGCCTTGAAAACTATATTCTATATTCATTTCACATTGATGTATGAAAAACATAGGATTTTATATATAGAATTAATGGTTCCCTAGATGGTGATTTTTATAATAATAGACAAAAGGACAAGATTTTGTGAGATAATTTCTTTTTGAAATCAAAATAATCATTATCATTCATAGATTATTCATGTATGGTTTTGATTAAATCCATAAAGGGGGTATCAAACTTAACTCGTAGGAATATTTCCCTCAAAGTTTCATATAAATATAGTTTTGGTATTCGTATCATTTACTAGGGGAATGAAGTTGCTTTCTGGATTCCTTGGGGTGGTGTATATTCTTCCACATTATTATAAAATTTATTATATTCTATAATAGGTTATTCAACATTATCAAAATATATTTAAGAATCATATTTTTTTTATAATGGTTTGTTCATTTTTTCAATATCATTCCATCTTCTCAAGATATATATTGCATTGATATATTCATAAGTGGATTGGGTGAATGTAGATTATCTATTTATGGTCAAGGAAGGGAAAAACTAAGTGGGAATGTGTTCCTTACAAGTTTTAATGTTTTATAATTCAATTATTATGGATGAAACTTCATAATTAATTTTACCCATTTTCTAACACAATTTTTCAAATAATTGGAGATAAACAATTTAGGCCAGGTTTTGATACTATAAGATTATCCTAGGAGGATATTTAGGTTATTGGATATGTTGTCTTAATTTTAATAGGGTGTGTTATAATTGGATCGGGTTGGATTGAATATGGTTAAATGATATAAAAAATTGTAGGTTATTGATTTATACCTTTCTACTATTTTAGATGTTGATTATCTCTCTAATAGAATCTTGTATGATCAATGTACCTTGGATTGAATGTTTTTTGGTACCATGGATTAAAAAAAATCTGATTATTAACCATCACACTGTTACTGTTGAGGCATTACGAATTTTTTTAAGTGGGTCTTAATGTATTAATAAAATACAAACCTCCTGTAGTATTGTTATTTAATTATTAGAATATTTTTTTATTAATTTCAAATTTTTAACTGTATCATTGAAATTAAATTGATTTTATTTTATATCTACTTCAATATTTGTTTTAATCATTTTCTTTTAAATTTAAATTAAAAATTTTCATTTAGATATGAAATATTTTCACCATTAAAATCTATAATTATAATTATTTCATTGTAATTATTTTTTTATTGTAAATAAAAATTTAATTTTTTTATTTTTAAAAATTAATTTTATATTATTGAAATCCTATTTATTTTTTTAGTAAAATTAACTATATTTTACTAAAATATTAAAAAATAATGTTGGGTTATGATTAAAATGTTGAATAATATATACAATATTATTTTCCAAATTTTCAACTCACATCTTATTCACAACACCTAGTTCTCCTCTCCACATGATAAATTTGTTACTATCTCTTCTAGAAAAATGCACTACATGCCTCAGTCAACACGTTACCAGCTCTATCTCTCACATGGATGTGGCACTCATCCCCATTCACCTATTAAAGATTATCATCTTCATGTTGTTCAACTAATCATTTTTGGATGGATTCTACTTCAACCTATTAGTTGGAACACTAGTTTCAATGAACACACCATCACTTTCCCTATACATGAATGAAGGAACCACTTGGGTCAACCGTTTTATCTCCATTTCAGGTTTGTATGGCTTCAGTTCCTCTATTCATAAAAAATATCATTTTTTATATCCACACATGTTCACCATCTCCTCCATGTATCAAAGGAATAGTTTCCTCTATTTTTCATCAAATATGATATTACAACATTCCTTCAACAAATTAGAATTAGGATCCCTATCCCATCGATGTGAGTGTTTTATTCATACCACAAGTAGTAGAAATGTATTGTCTCCCTTAACTACCAACATTAGAAGGACCTTCAGTGTTACGGTAACCCATATGCCTTTATTAATGAAGGTGGTGAAATAACGAGGAAGTGAATCCATGGATAGGTAGTATTATTTCATGGGTACCAGATTTATTATGTCCATATAATTGAATGATTACTGATAGAAAACACCCCTTGTAGAAATAGCATGCTCATCCCCTATTTTAAGCTGTTATAAAATCTGGTTCGCACACTACCCATGATAAAAATAAAACTTTTTAGTGGGGTTTTAATTTTTTTCATAAATGGATTGGGGATCCCATTTTAAAAAAAAATGGATATGAGAATCATGAACCCCATTTATGCTTCTCCTATTCAATATAGAATGATGAATGGGGTTCATGCTTCCTTCATAGAATTCACATTGGTTGTGTGAGTGGGGTTCACAAATTTGGCCAATAATTATTTATAAAGAGGATTCCACTAAAAATCTCATACTTCTCCTCTGGTCATTATTCTGAATCTATTCAGGAATTATTTCTCAATATATATTTATGTCATTTATTTAAAGGTGAAATATCAATTTAAAATTTAAATTGTCTAAATTTAATTTTTTGTATGATTTATTTATTTAATATATATCAATGCATGAAGGTGTGAATGTATAAATTAGTGATTATGGTTTGATTTAATATATATTGAATATTTATAAAAGTTTAATAAGGAGTTTATATAGTTGAAATGTTATGTAAAAAATCAACTTTATATTTAATGCAGTAATATTTTATAAAATGTATATTTTATTTAAACATAGGTAATTGGAGATATATATTATTAAAATATATTAGTTATATTCTGTATCGTATTTAAATTTATTAAATTATATATGTAATAATATTTTTTTCAATAATAAAATAAAAGTTTATTATATGTAATAATTTTAAATTTTGTGATGTATAAATAATTATTCTTTTATATAATAGACTATAAAATATATTTATGTTTGAAGAGTAGAAAAAAATATAATATATAAATATGAAATATTATAAAATTTAAAATAACATAATTGTATAGTATTTTAATGGTTATTTTGTAAATTTAAGTTATATTATACCAAAAATCATTTTTAGGGTATTGTGTGATGATTGGCCTTGAGAGGAACGACAAATGAATAACTAGAATTACATGTCTTTTTTCTTTATGTGCTCATATAATTTATAATAATTTCTTTTTGTTTTCTTCATTGTGAATTGTGATTCATCTGTCTCTATGTATTGAAGGACCTATGTGTCCACCTAACAAATTTTATTTATTTCATAACCCTAGATCCACTCACTTAAATTTCAGTAACATTTTAATAAAAAGGTGTTCAATGAGAAGCTTTTGACAAGAGGATTTTCTGTTTGAAATAAGTCTAGTGGTTGCTGAAATATGTGACAATATAGACTCTAGGAGTTCACCCCTAGGTTTTGATTAGTTTTTCGGATAATGATAAACTAATACATAGAATAATTATAAAGATTAAGTCATTTTTATTTATTCATATGTAATTAATATTTATAAAACATTTGATGATTTGTTATAAAACTATATAATGTTTTATTAAATTTTATTTATTAATAATATCGTCATCAATATAATTATATAGTGTGTTTATTTACATAAATATAGAAAATATTTATAGATTTTCACATGTAACAGTGACTGATCTTCATGACAGTCTGATTATATATATATATATATATATATATATTATATATAGTATGTAAAGTAAAAAGATTCAGACCATAATAAATATATCAAACAAATATGTCTGAAATTTTGAATGCTAATTGTTCTTCAAATGATCTGTTAATATATGATTGGAATTTCGTTTTGATTATTTTTTAAATCAGTTATTTAATTTATAATGTTTTTATGATCATGATATGACTGACCAGTGTATGATTGATCATTTTTGTCATATTTTTTTCGGTAATATAATTTTTTGTAATTTCATTTTTTCCACGTTGGTTACATGTGTGCCATCCATCTCTCTAAGTTTGCAATGGTCTGCATGTCTTCTTAAAAATGTTATGAATCTGAAACCCCTAGACCCCCTCACTTGCATGTGAGTATTATTGAAATAAAAGGGTGGTTGTCAAGAACTATTTCTATTTGAAGTTGGATATATACACTATGTCTGTGAAGGGATTAATGGTAGCTAAAATATGAGATAATAGAAGCGTATGGGGCCCCATTAGTTTTTGGTTCTTTTCTCAAATAATGATAAAACAATCCATAGAAAAAGTCTCATGATCAAGGAAATTAGTCATTCATAACCTATTTATCTAATTTTAAATTTTAATGGATTGTATATTATTTTGTTAATTATTTTTTCTAAGTAATCGTGTATGCGCAAATATATTTCAATGGTGAGGTAATTTATACTAATAAGGGTTTTATATATAGTCTTCCACCTGAAAGAGTGTAAAATATTCATGATTGTGTTACATTGGATGATGTTTTTAATAAGATTCATAGTCAGTTAAAACTGAGGGACGATCAGTCAATTACATAAATTACATATCAGTATCTTCAATATCTGAAACATTTATGTAACATAGAGTACCCTCTCAATGATAATGACGATTGGGTGGATTCATCATTATTATTCATTAAACAATGTAATAAGGGTGTTATGGAATTATATGTGGTGATTTATAATATTTATGTTGTGCAACATATTATTATTGGACCATGTTTTGGGAGCTATGTAGAATTCATTCTTTCACGAAACCCTCATTCATTTCCTCCAAATATAACTCATGTGATAGAACCAAATTATAATGAAGAAAATAATAATTTTGAATGAAATGTAGTTTACATTCCTTTTTTCACTCTAGATATATTTATTAATAGTTTTTCTGATGATAATATATCTACTGAAGCATCTGGAGATAATGTGGGTGAGGCTATAGTGGGGGATAGACATTTTAAGGTTTCTATGAAATAAAAGAATCCACGACCACCAATAGTTAGTGGTAATCATCTTTTAGTAATGAAATCCTTAGTTGAAGGAATGTCGTGTGAACAAAATTTTGATTGGGATGTCATTACATCGACTTCTGAAATCCCTATAATTATAGAAAATAGATCTGAACCAACTAATATCAATTGCTATATCGGACAAAAGTTTGAAATTAAACATACCATGAAAAATGGTATGAAAAATACTATATATAGAGGCATTTCTCTTTTTTTGATAATGATTTGAAGAAGGAAAAATATCTTATCTAATATGAAAAATATAGGAAAAAATTAAATTTCTATTAAGTGCAATAAATTATAAAACAATAATGTTGTAATATAACCAAATTAGAAGGCCCACACACTTGTGTACATCCATTATTGTCCTAGAATCACTCTTCCCTTGATGTAGATATTATATCAAATATTATTTTTGAGATGATATGAACATGTCAGGATGTTCTCATGGCCCTTGTTCATGTACAAATTCAACAGTTTTTAACTCTAAGATATCCTACCGAAAATATTGATATTCAAAATAGAAGTCAAGTGTAAAAATTTATGGTGATTGGGATAAATGAAAAGAAATGATTCCATATCTTATCTAATTATTGTCTCTCAAAAATATGATTATTTTTCATTTGAAATTTTTTTAGAATGTCTCCCCCAATCACTAAGTTGGATGATCAATGGTGAAGTTCAAAAGGAAGTTTTAAGAATTCAATCCATGCATCTCTATTTTTCCATATTGTAAAAAATTCAGTCAATTTAATGTTAGTTTTATTTTTCAAATCTATACAGGTGTTCTAATAATTTCTCCCACACGTGATGGTAGTTCTAATCCTTTTAAAAAATTATTTTCTATTATTGAAAATTTGAAATTTGAAATTTTGTTTTTTTTGGCATGTATATGTGTTAATGTCACATAGAACTAGAGAGTGTGTCTAATATAAGATAGTCACCGAGAAATTATAAAACCATAAATAGTAATGTGGTTTCATGGAGAGAGACATATTATTATAATCTATATTAAATTAGACATATTATAAGTAATGTGAATACTAATTTTAAATATGAGGCAATAAAAATGGTGATCCCCAAGATAGGAATGTTTTTCTAAAACTAATTTTTTTTAAATAAAATTTAATATTATTTGTTAATCCATTATTATTTTATGGTTTTAGAATATGATCCCTAATAAGAAAGGTTTTATTTGAATCTTAATTATTTTCGGAGGGATATTGAAGATGTGTATGAATATATTATGCATATTTCAAAGTAAAATGGTCATTAACATATATATGGCCATATGACCACTAAAATAACATAATCCCTAATTGGGGTCCTCAAGGGTGTGAAAAAAATACCAATCATAGGGATAGTGAAAGAGACATTATTTAGATTTATTCATAACATTGTTAAATGGTCCCAAAGTCCTATCAGATGATGGAAAATGGAATGTCTTTTACTCAGCATTTCTAAGAACATTGACCAGATATTATAAAAGGAATCAAGATATAGTGTTATAACCTTTGACTTGGAAAATAAGTATTTAACAAATGGATTGATATAGTGTGATACATGAAATAGTGGTCAATTTATTGTGGTCATGTTGGATAATTAGTACTATGTTTGAGGAAACTTCTAGTCATTGAAATATCCATGTGCACATGTTTCTATAGCTTGTGCATCAGTAATCATATAATAAGAACCCTCTGATGAATTTGTGTAACACATGAGATCTTTGGATAACAGTTAGAGTGCATATTGGATGCATGTTTGTTACCTTCTTCTAAAAATTTTCTATTAATCATCCAACTATCATCCCTAATATTTCAAGGTTTCATAATTTGGTTTTGTTTTAATTTTTTTTTCAATTTCTCTTGTTTTTTAAATTATTGGATTAAAATTTCCATCTTACACCCTTGGGGAATAAAAATATCTACTAAAAATATAAATGATAGAGACTATCCTCGATAATGGGGATGGATATTATGATGTAAAATTTTCAACGAAGAAGGACGTACTAATAACGGATATCCCCAAGTGACAGGACAAATCTACAATTTTGGTCATCCATGATCAAGTCTATATATTATGACATTAATTTGTATATTTGTTTTTGTATTCATAAATTTGATTAATTAGTCCTTTTTTCAAAAATGATTCATTTCTAACCTGTTTCAACTTTATTTTGTCTCATTTTTAGATTCTATCAGAATGTATTTTTTAATACTATAACTATTTTATAAATATACAGACAATGAAAATGAATATACTGTGAAACCATATGCTCAATGTGGGGTTTTATCACTTCTTACTTCTATAAATAATTATATTAAATTAAACTTCATTGGAGAACAATAAAACATGAATTCTATAGAATAATGAAACAATACTAGCCACATATATTTGAATCATAATTCCAAATTATACATGATAATCTTCTGTCGTATTTTTCATGTGGTAGTTTTTTTAATGTTTATTTTTTTTTTGAATTCTATATAAAAATGTAACATTGATATGCTTTTTTGCAGATAGAAGGTCCTAAATTACACACATATTAAGATACTCATATATCATAGTTGTTTTATAGGGGCTTCAAGTTCCTCCATTGATTATACATAGATCCAATCATTTTAACAATTTTTCACCACCTCTTACAATCACCCCCCATCTTCATTTTGTTGGGTTCAATGGAATAGAGATGTGACACTTCACATTTATCGACCACCAGCTCTTTGACACACTCATAGGGAGATAGATTCCTAAGTCGAAAACATTTCATTTTTCAGAGGGGAGATTAATATTACACTACATTATATGTATAAGGCCCTGACCATAAACCTTACTTTATATTGAATTAAACGAATAATTCACATTGAGGATCTTTTCAGGTTTAGTGTTTTAGAGAATTAGGTCATAGCTATTACATCTCAAATGATTACACAGTAGACACTTCTATTAAGTTTCCATAAAATAAAAAAAATACTTAAAAAAAACATGTCTAGTTCCATGTTTTAGAAAGAATGTCTTTCCTTGATCCTATTCATCTTTAAGTACTGTGGAAAACGTATCAAAAATATGGTATGAGCATAAAAAATCCCAGTAATGGATACTCAAAGAAGGAAAACTGTTAGTTTTTTAAAACAAAAATTAAACCATGAATACTTTACCAAAGTAATAGTTTGCACGTTTCTAAAGTAGTAAACACTATTCACTGAATAAAAGACCATTACATACCCTTTTGTAACCAAAATATTACCATAAAACCCAAATAAATAACACATAACATATAAAGGAATCTTGGGACATAAAAATACTTAAATGGAAAAACAATACGGTCGACTTACACACATAATTAAGGGAATAGCCATACGGCTGACTTCCATACCTAATGCATTGGAGGTTATAACGTAACCACCCGTCCTGGTATTCACGGCACCACCCATCATATGGTTTATCACGTAACCACCCGTAAAATGTCCAAGTACCATCATTACACATAAAATATTGAAAATATAAACATTTCAATAACAACATTACATTTGCAATCACAATAAGTAATTTCAAGATATTGAATTAATCAATCCATTTTCAAAAACCATTTAAATGTGATTTTTGAATCAAAGTATCCCATACCACATTTATTCTTTTAATGGAATTATAATTTTAAAACATTAATGTCCATATATATAAATACTGAAAATCATTTTGAAAACATGGACATTAAAGATAAAGATTTAGAATAATGAATCTTTAAAAAATTTAAAATGATATTTTTGTTAAAGAGTTTTGAACAAAATGAGAGACTCTTGAATACAAATAATTGTGGAATAACATTTAATCCTAACTTTATAATATCATGAGAATAAAGGGATTCATGATAAAATATGTCAAAGGACAGTATACACACCATATAAGAGTGAATTGGTGCATAACAACAATGAATTCTCAATGGAAATGTAAATTGAGATGAAATCCATTATAAAGATGATATCCTTTAATTAAGGATAAATCTATCACATAATTATGTGTGAGAAATAAAGTAAACCCAATATAAGTGGATATTAATTGTGAAACAATCATAGGTCATTCACACATAATCTTAGAAAAACAAAACCAATGACATAGATATTAAACTCAATGAAATGAGATTGAGTTATGATTTCCCATACAAGTTCATAAGAATTTATCATTGAGATGATTATGTTTAGAAATAGTATATCTAAAAAAAAGGATTGTGGAAGTTAAAACATATATATTCCACACATAATCATGGAATAATAAAATCAAGAATTAGATGTTTAATCCAAATAATTGAAAGTGGGTCAAGAAGTTCCCTTACAGAAATCCGACAGCCTAACGGCGTCCCTTTAAAATTCAGAAAATGAGTTGATGAGAGATAAAATGGTATCTAATCTCTTGTACATAAAATTTACATAAATAAGGATATATAAGAACATATCCCAACATAATAATATTAAAAGACCTAAAAAAGAAGTCTTTTAAAATGAGGAGGGTGAAAGGTTCCCTTACCGAATTGGGTAACTTCGGAAACGTACACCCCATGAAAGAAGGGTCATTAAATGAAGATGTAACTACCCATAAATGAGATTATATTATACAAATATTAAAATAATGGGCTGTACATATACCAAAAAAAAGGAAATAGTGGCCAATTTAGCATGAATCCCAAAGAAATAAAAAGTGAGATGAAAATCCCCTTATGAAAATTCGGCAGCCTAACGGCACCACATAAAACTTCAAAAATGGATTGATGAGATAAAATAGATTATCCCATCATATTAACATAAAATTTACAGAAATAGGAATATAAAATAACATCCCCCAACCTAAGAAATATGAGCTTAAAAGAAATTATATAAAAGAGAGTACTAAAAAAGAGAGAGTGGTCGGATCCCTTACCTCGTGTCCGACATGACTCAATCATTATTTAATCTCCTGAATAATAAAATTTGGTCAATTTATAATTTATTAAGGACCTAATTTAAAGATTATTATTCAGTTAATATCACATATTATAATGTTATAATAATTGGTTAATAAAGTGAGATCATATTAGACGTTTTTGTAGATGTTCGGTACATGAGTAAAAATCAAACTTGTTGGAAAAGAATTTTTCATGTAGTTATAGGTACATCATGTCCAGAATAGTATTTATGTTTTAAATATCATATATATCCAGTATATATTCATTTTATACTATTCCATATCATTTGGAGATAAAAAATAAATGAAATGCACCGTTCATGGAGACGGTAGGCCGTACGTACGCATGAACGCTACTTTCATTTATTTATCATATTAATGAAATTAAAACAAAATGAGATATATATATATATATACTATAATTCCAGAATTATATCCCTCATTTAGATGTAATATATTACATATATATCCATTAATATATTTACTTATAATAGTACATAACATTTGGAGATAAGAAATGAAATGTACCGTTCATGGAGACGGTAAGCCGTACAAACGCATGAACGCTAATTTCATTTTTTTTTGTATTCAATGGAATTAAATAATAATTATATAAAGGTATATTATAATTCCAGTAGTATATCATATGTAATACCATTAATTCCATCCTTTATATGTCCCACATATGGCATTAACGAATCAAATCACTTTGAGGGGGCGGTAGTCTGCACATCCTAAAATGAAGATATCGCGTTTACCCATAATGGAAACCATAAAGGTATTACATAAATGAAAAATAAAGAAGCTTAAGGAAAACATAAACATATTATATATCATATATAAATATAGTGACATATTAATGGCCACCTTTGAAGGTGTTAAAATAAAATTGAACAATCATCATTTCGTGATGTAGTATTTCGCCATCCACAAAAATAGTATGTTCATTAACCATTAGACGGAGGTGTGTGAAATTGTAGCTTGAATCCTTATTATAACAACATACTAGTATATTTTAGATACTGTTTTTGTTACAAAAAAAATTATTAAAAAGTTTTTCGGGGTTTGGAGATGAAAAATAAAACAAAAGAACAGAAGGGAAGACATTACCTTTAAATCGGGTAACTCTCTTTGATTTGAGCTCAAAGGCTTCCTTGGAAAGGATTCTGCCCAATGTGAGGCATCAATGATGAAGAGAGGGATGTGGAGATATGAAATGTGCAGGGGTTGGCCGAGCCAAAGGCTTGAGAGGTGTGTTTAAGGTGGTAGAGTTGGGGGCTTTTTATAAGAGTGGAGGAGAGGCACTCATGGAATGTTATAAAATATTACTTTATTATAAAATTATGTTAGGATTTAAAAGGTCCCAAAAAGATATATTTCCAGGATAAGGTGATACGGTTTCAAAATCCACCCATACTATAGGTTTTTTCCAAGTTTAAGACTTAGATTTTAGATTATCTTTTTATTTTATTTAAATCGTTAAATAATGAGGTAATCGCTGCAACATCATGGTGTCATAAATAATTTAATTTATTTAGTGTATAAAAATTATAAAAAAATATCATGATATAGGAAATAATTTTATATTTCTAATTAATATCTATAGTAAAAACTATGACTTGTATAACCCCATGTAAAAATTGTTTTAGTAAAACAACACATGTTTGTGACATTTTAGTTTTAACTTTAAATAAAAAGTTATTTATGTCATTTTCCTACCAAAGTGGCTCCATGGGGTCCCCAAGTTGACCCATGGATTGTCTTGGTCTTTCATTACACATTAAATGGGGGTAGGACATGTTTCTAGGTCATTTCATATTATTAAAACATTATTTTTACCTTAAATTACAGTAATTACCTTTAATCGAGATTAATAAAACATAAAAAATTAATATTCACCAAAGATTATTTTAATCTCATTGGACCACATTTTACTTCTTAATGACAACCATTTATATCGGATTTTTGAAAATCAAATCGCAGAAGTGGCAAAGTTTCATTTAAACAAAAAATCAGTTTCTTTAGCTACATCTTAGTGGTTTCACTATTCATCGAAAATTAACGTTTTTCAGAAAAATACCAAAAATTCACCCTAAGCTATATTTGATATTCCGAATTCAAAAATTATGTCTATTTTAAAAAAATTCAAAACATATAAGTTTCATTAATTAATTTATTAATTAATTCTCGTTGTCAAAACAAATAGCGTCTTTTTAAGAAACAATATCTATTAAAATATTAACACTAATTTAAGTCCAATTTCAAAGCAAAATTAATTCCAATGACCACGATTGGATTAAATGGTAAAAATATATTCTAATTTCACTTTAAAACTAATTAAAAATATAATCTAATCGTATAAATAAATTAGATTAAAAAGAGTTTTTGAATTAAAATAAAACATTTTTCACTATTCATTAAAAAAATTAACGTTATCGTAAAAATACCAAAAATTTACACAAAGTAAATTTTTTTATCCCGATTATAAAGAAGAATTTTATTTGGTCCAATATAACATATGAAAATGTCAAAAAGTAGATTTAAAAAGCGTTCTCCATTAAAAAGTGATTAATCGACCTTTTGAAGAATATTAGAATATTTACGCTTAAAATTGGATTCATTCACATTTTAAGCATCTAACATTTATTGGATAAAAGTAAAAATACATGACAAACATATATAATCATTTTTTAGTTAGTTCCATTCATTCCCGCCATTACAATGGCTAGGCATTAACTATCATTTAAAATAATATTTTATTATTATTAGAGTGCAACGCAAGATTACCAAGAAACTCGTTGTTGCGTATTGGGTAAGTCATCGAGCATAGTGTTCCCATTAAATTAATATTAATATTTTATTCACAAATCTGGATAAATATGAATATGTTATATTCTTTATTTACCAGGGGTGTTACATCCTTCCCCCCTTTTGGGAATTGCGTCCTCGCAATTTTTAAAATTCGGCTTGGAATCTTCATTGAAAATTCCACATCAGAACAAGAGTCAGTAAAACTATCACTTTAAAATAAAGAAATAGAATTACAAAGGTCACCCGAGTTAACCCATACTAGGATTCCATGTAGGAAAACATGGACATGGAAGAAAAAGAAAAGGGTCATGTTCTGAGGGAGAGTGATAGTAAACATGTCTAGGAGAAAGTTAACCATAAGAAAATCACAAACATGTGGTGGGTTAAACTGTATTCGATTCCCCAGTAGGAAAAGTTAATAGAAAACATTTTTGTTTTTAGTTACTTTTCTTTGAGGAATTTATTTTTTATCTTAAGGAAACGTACTTACTTGTCGTGTAGACTCTCATCTCCTACTAGATTTCTTACACAAAATCATATTTTCTCTAAAAGACGGGTATTTAGGATGACCTTCTAATTTTAAGAGAGCTATAATCAACTTCTATAGAATCACCTAATCCACAAAATATAACTATATATTTCCCATGTCATTATACCTTAACCAAAACCAAAATTTTTAGAACATGATCAGCTAATCCAAAAATGGATAATCCTTTATAAAAAAGTAAATCTATTCTTAATCTCCAAAATTTTTCTAACAAAACCCAAAATTCAATGAAGACCATTCAATAAACAATTTGTCCATAAAATTCTTCAAAGTAAACCAAACTAAGATTAAAACCCAAATATTTGAAGGATTTAATCATATAGTCTTCCAAGGTACAAATTAACATTTATCTCTAAATAACATCAGTCGCTCTTAAAGTCTCATATTGAAATTTAATTAACCAAATCACATATCCTCCATGATAGGTTAATAATTCCCATAGATAACCCAAAATAAACTTACTCTTGATTACTAAAATCATCTAACTAATTAGAATTAGTCGAACTAACCAGGAACTTCACGTAGTCCAGTGGTAGATGATAAATACCAGTCGCACTTTGGTTGTGGGTTCGATTCCCGCAGATTTTTCTGACGCGACGGGTTATCACAAGGTCTGTGTGTTGTCCTTTTTTCAAAACTATATAATTCTTAAAACATTCCCCAAAACGAGATAAAATCTTCAAAAATAATCATAACATATTTTAACCTCAAGATTATCTCATGCCTTTCATTTTCCATCATAACATATAATAACCCATATTTACCTCAAATGTAATGATCATACAAACCCTAATTGTTACCTTTATAATTATTACCTGAACTTCCACATCGATTGGTAATATAGTACATGATGCATTACAGAACATACCAAGGTACAAGTGGTTGTTCATGACTCATTGATAGTTGGTTTAGAATAACCACGAGTTTCCTCATTGAATCCCTTATTTCGTTCAGTCTCTTAATCAGAGAACCACCACAGTTTCCTTCAAACCTATTGTCACTTTGGTGCCTGCTAGATCCATCCATTCACTAAGAACAGAAATTTCAGTGTGAGTATATCAAAAAAAAATCATGTACTAATGAGGAAGATAAACACTAAGATATACTTACTCGTTCACTTTATCTAAAACTAGGACTCTTTCTGAAATCCTAACCATTATGGTAATGTCACTTATGCCTAGAGAATACCCTAACCTCTAAAGTTATCTAAACCGACCTCTGATACCAACTATAAGACCCCGAACTTAAACCTTACTTAATATTTAATTAAATGAATAATTCACATTGAGGATCTTTTCAGGTTTAGAGTTTTAGAGAATTAAGTCATAGCTATTTAATCTCAAAAGATTACGTAGTAGAAACTTCTACTAAGTTTCCATAAAATAAAAAAACACTTAAAAAGAAACATGTCTAGTTCCATGTTTTACAAAGCATGTCTTTCCTTGATCCCATCCTTGACCCTATTCATCTTTAAGTCCTGTGGTAAAAATTTCAAAAGCATGGGATGAGCAAAAAAATCCCATTAAAGGATACACAAAGAAGGAAAACTGTTAGTTTTTCAAAACAACAATTAAACCATGAATACTTTACCAAAGTAATACTTTTCACCTTTATGAAGTAGTAAAAACTCTTCACTGAATAAAAGACCATTACTTACCATTTTGTAACCAAAAGTTTACCATGAAACCCATATAGATGACACATAACATATAAAGGTAACTTGGGACATAAACATAATTAAATAGAATAACCATACTGTCGACTTCCACACATACTTAATGAAATAGCCATACAGCCGACTTCCATACCCAATACATTGGAGGTTATAACGTAACCACCCGTCCTGGTATTCATGACACCACCCGTCATATGGTTTATCACGTAACCACCCGTAAATGTCCAAGTACCATCATTACACATAAAATATTGAAAATATAAACATTTCAATAACAACATTACATTTTCAATCACAATAAGTAATTTCAAGATATTGAATTAATCAATCCATTTTCAGAAACCATTTAAAAGATATTTGTAAATCAAAGTGTCCCATACCACTTTGACGCTTTTAATGAAATTATAATTTTAAAACATTAATGTCTATATAAATAAATACTGAAAACCATTTTTGAAAACATGGACATTAAAGATAAATATTTAGAATAATGAATCATTAAAACATTTAAAACGATATTTTTGTTAAAGAGTTTTAACAAAATGAGAGACTCTTGAATACAAATAATTGTGGAATGAAATTTAATCCGAACTTTATAATATCATGAGAATAAAGGGATTCATGATATAATATTTCAAAGGAAAGTATACACACTATATAAGAGTGAATTGGTGCATAACAACAATGAATTCTCAATGGAAATGTAAATTGAGATGAAATCCATTATAAAGATGGTATCCTTAAATTAAGGATAAATCTATCACATAATTATGTGTGATAAATATAATTACACCCAATATAAGTGGATATTAAGTGTGAAAAAATCAGAGGTCATTCACACATAATCTAGGAAAAACAAAACCAATGACATAGATATTTAACTCAATGAAATGAGATTGAGTTATGATTTCCCATACAAGTTCGTAAGAATTTATCAATGAGATGATTATGTGTAGAAATAGAATATCTACACAAAGGTTTGTGGAAATTAAAACATAGAGATTACACACATAATCATGGCATAATAATATCAAGAAGTAGAGGTTTAACCTAAATAATTGAAAGTTGGTCAAGAAGTTCCCTTACAGAAATCCGACAGCCTAACAGAGTCACTTTGAAATTTAGAAAATGAGTTGATGAGAGAGAAAATGGTATCTCATCTCTTGGACCTAAAATTTATAATAATAAGGATATAGATGAACATATCCCAACATAATAAGATTAAAATACCTAAAAATAAGTCTTTTAAACTGAGGAGGGTGAAAGGTTCCCTTACCAAATTGGGTAACTTCTGAAACGTACACCCCATGAAAGAAGGGTCATACAATGAAGATGTAACTACCAATAAATGAGATTATATTATACAAATAGTAAAATAATGGGCAGTAAATATACCCAAAAAAAGTAAATAGTGGCCAATATAGCATGAATCCCACGGGAATAAAAAGTGAGATGAAAATCCCCTTATGAAAATTCGGCAGCCTAACGGCGCCACATAAAACATAAAAAATGGATTGATGAGATCAAATAGGGTATCCCATCATATTAACAAAACATTTATAGCAAGAGTAATATAAAATAACATCCCCCAACATAATAAATATGATCTTAAAAGAAATGACATAAAAGAGAGTTCTAAAAAAAGAGAGAGAGGTCAGATCCCTTACCTCGTGTCCGACATGACTCGATCGTTCTTTAATCTCCTGAATAATAAAATTTGGTCAATTTATAATTTCTTAATGAACTAGTTTAAAGATTATTATTCAGTTAATATCACATATTATAATGATATAATAATTTTTTAATAAAGTGAGATCATATTAGACATTTTTGTCGATGTTCGGTACATGAGTAAAAATCGAACTTGTTGGAAAAGAAGTTTCCGTGTAGTTATAGGTACATCATATCCAGAATATTATTGACGTTTTACATATCATATATATCCATTATATATTCATTTTATACTATTCCATAGCATTTGGAGACAAAAAATAAATGAAATGCAACGTTTATAGAGATGATAGGTCGTACGTACGCATGAACGCTACTTTAATTTCTTTGTCATATTAATGGAATTAAAAAAAAATGAGATATATATATATTATAATTCCAGAATGATATCCATAATTTAGATGTAATATATTACATATATGTCCATTATATATATGTACTTATAATAGTACATAACATTTTGAGATAAGAAATGAAATGTACTGTTCATGGAGACAGTAATCCGTATGTACGCATGAACGCTACTATCATTTTTTTGTATTCAATGGAATTAAATAATAATGATATAAAGGTATATTATAATTTCAGTAGGATATAATATTTAATACCATTAATTCCATCCTTTTTACGTCCCATATATGGAACTAACGAATCAAATCACTTTGAGGGGGCGGTAGTCCGCACTTCCTAAAATGAAGATATCGCGTTTACCCATAATGGAAACCATAAAGTTATGACACAAATGAAAAATTAATAATCTTAAGGAAAAAATAAACATATTATATATCATATATAAATATAGTTACATATTAATGGCCACCTTTTAAGGTGTTAAAATAATATTGAACAATCATCGTTTCGTGAGGCAGTAATTCACCATCCACAGAAACAATATGTTCACTAACCATTAGACAGAGGTGTGTGAATGTGTAGCTCTAATACTTCTTATAAAAACATCCTAGTATATTTAAGATACTGGTTTTGTTACAAAAAAAAAGTAATAAAAATAGATTAGGGGTTTGTAGAAGAAAAATAAAACAAAAGAACACAAGAGAAGACATTACCTATAAATCAGGTAACTCTCTTTGATTTGAGCTCAAAGGCTTCCTTGGAAAGTATTATGCTCAAAGTGATGCTTCAATGATTAAGATAGGTATGTGGAGAGATGAAATGGGCAGGGGTTGGTCGATCCAAAGGCTTGAGAGGTGTGTATAAGGTGGTAGAGGTGGGGGCTTTTTATAAGAGGATAGGAGGGGCACTCTTGGAAAGTTATAAAATATTACTTTATTATAAATTGATTTTCGGATTTAAAAGGTCCCAAAGGGATATATTTCGAGTATAAGGTGATAAGGTTTCTAAATCCACCCATCCAATAGGTTTGTTCCAAGTGTAAGAATTAGATTTTAGATTATCTTTTCATTTTATTTAAATCGTTATATAATGAGGTAATCGCTGCACCATCATGGTGTCATAAATAATTTAATCTATTTAGTGTCTAAAAATTATAAAAAAACTATCATGATGTAGGAAATCGTTTTATCTTTCTAATGAATATTTATAGTCAAAACTATGACTTTTATAACCCCATGTAAAAATTGTTTTAGTAAAACAACACATGTTTGTGACATTTTAATTTTAACTTTAAATAAAAATTTATTTTTGTCATTTTCGTACCAAAGTGACTCCATGGGGTCCCCAAGTTGACCCATGGATTGTATTGGTCGGCCATGACACATCCAAGGAGGTTAGGACATTTGTCTAGGTCATTTCATATTATTAAAACATTATTTTTACCTTAAATTACAATAATTAACTTTAATCGCGATTATTAAAACTTAAAAAATTACTATTCACCAAAAATTATTTTAATCGCATTGAACCACATTTTACTTCTTAATTACAACCATATGTGTCGGATTTTTGAAAATCAAATCACAGAAGTGGAAAAGTTTCATTTAAATGAAAAATATGTTTCTTTAACTACCACTTAGTGGTTTCACTATTCATCAAAAATTGAAGTTTTTCAGAAAAAATACCAAAAATTCACCCTAAGCTATATTTGATATTCTGAATTCAAAAATGATTTCTATTTTACAAAATTCAAATTATATAAGTTTCATTAATTAATTTAAAAATTAATTCCCGCTGTCAAAACAAATAGCATGTTTTAAGGAAACAATATCTTTTAAAAGATTGACACTAGTTTAAGTCCTATTTCTAAGAGAAATTAATTCCAAGGGAAACTATTGGATTAAATGGTAAAAATACATTCTAAATTCACTTTTAAACCAATTCAAAAGATAATCTAATCATATAAATAAATTATATTAAAAAGAGGTTTTGAATTAAAATATAACATTTTTCACTATTCATTAAACAAATGAACTTTATCGGAAAAATACCAAAAATTTACACAAAGGAAATTTTTATGTCCCGATTCTAAAGAATAATTTTTTTTGGTCTAATATAACAAATTAAAATGTCCAAAAGTGGATTTAAAAATCTTTCTCCATCAAAAGGTGGTCAATCAACCTTTTAAAGAATATTAGAATATTTATGCTTAAAATTTGATTCATTCACATTTTAAGCCTCTAAAATTTATTGAATAAAAGTAAAAATATTTTACAAACATATATAATCAAATTTTAGTTAGTTCCGTTCATTCCCTCCATTACAACGACTAGGCGTTAACTACCATTTAAAATAATATTATATTATTATTAGAGTGCAACGCAAGATTCCCATGAAACTCATTGTTGCGTATTGGGTACGCCATCGAGCATAGAGTTCCCTTTAATGTAATATTAATATTTTATTCACAAATATGGATAAATATGAAAATGTAATATTCTTTATTTACCTGGGGTGTTACAATATGTCCATTATTTTGGATGTCCCCATCGAAAGTGAGACAATGATAGACTGAGTTAGATTATATTGGTTGGATCATGTTTTTTGGCAACTAGGAATTTAGGTTGATGATGATGGTTAGTCTATAATTGGTAGAATATAAATAATGACCTTGTTATACCATCACTTTTGAAATCAAATAGAGGATTCCAACAACATAACCATGTTGTGATTTGCACATTCTAAAATTTTGAGGCTGATCCATGGAATAACTTTAGTTCATCACTCCACTATATTAGTACATCTGATGTATTTACCTTTACTAAAAGATTTGTAAAAGGCATGTTGATATAGATGGGGGTATACTTGTGTCTTATATACATACAGGGTGCTATGTAGTGTATGTCACATTGATAAGTTTCGGATCACATGATTCATTATTATATTATATAAGTGGATATTTGAGAACATAATTCACTTAGCTCCATAAGATCTTGCACCATTTCCTACAAGTATTTTAGGAGAGTCTCTTTGTGGATGATGGTATATTATTCCATCAAACTATTGTCTAAATTAACTATATAAATTTATATTATTAAATATAACTATTACAATGTTATATGTAGGTGGAGTCATGCATATTGGAAATCAAATACCACCAGACCTGATATATATTCCTATAATTAACCTTTGGACAGCCAATGTAAGTGGTATTATTTATATTGTAAAATATTTACTATATACTATAAATATATTAATTTCATAGTTGATTTAAAATTTTATTAGATTACATGGATGAAATATACTAATGATATCAATTAAATACTTTCATAGTATTTTTACGGTGATGCTTGCTATCAGCTTCTGCTTGGTTACTTTGATTCATTTTCATATTGTCGAGGGGATTAAAACTGATAGAGTCATGACTCAGTTTGTATTCCTTTAGTATGTTCCTAACCCACCCAGAAAATTACCTTCACTTATTTCCCTAATGTTATGGGGGAAGAGGGACTTTGACTGGAGGAGGTATCTTGCAGGATATATTGATCTAAGAGACATAAGACAAGACTCCAGATTATGAGGCGCAAAGATAGTATGTATGCATTTCTTCTATTAGTGAGATTATTACTCCTAGTAATACAGAAATCTAGTCATATTTCTTACACAACATAGATAGGTCTTTCATTTCATGTAAATCATTATTCCTTCTACTATTTATTTTTTTATTAACAATACACAAATGAAAAATTGGTTTTCACAGGATGATTGTATAACCCATATACTTCACATCTTTGATCCATTAGAGGGAGCCATATTTGAATAGGAAAATTTTCATTGATATGTGAAAGAGTTGGTACCTTATATTGATGATATTTATCATGAGATTTTCATTGATCATCCACAAGCTATTGAGGCTACTAATCCTGATATAGATGAGCTAGGGGTGACAGCCCAGTAATGGATGTTGATGTTTCATTAGAGGATGATGTTCATCACGATTAGCCATATGTTCCTTTATCTTCTCATTTACATCTATTTGCTTAGGTAATCATTGACTGGTTTCATTTGGATACATTATTAGAATCTTTTTTTAGACATCCATAGCAGAACAACCATCTAGTTTATAACTTAGCGAGAGTTCCCTCTAGCATCCATTATCCTTATAGGCAGGATAGAGTGCAGGCGGTGAGACTGTATATCCACCTCTTATCACACAAGGTGATGTGGAGGTGGTTGTCGGTAAAGATATTTAGGAGCAGTGTATGCCAAATTAGAGACGTAGACAGACACAGCACAGACGAATCATATATATGCATAGATGAGGGACTGAGGAGCATCTATGCCCCATATATAGATTAGATTAATATAAGATTAATAATACATATTGTATGTTTTTAAAATCATTATATAAAAATTATTTAAAAACATGCAATATATTAAATGATATACTATAAATCAAAAAATTGATATAATTGGAAATTCATACAAATAATTTTCAACAACTAAGAAATAATAATATTACTAACTAAATTTCTAATACTAATTATTATTATTTTTTATTCATATTAATACATAGTATTTTATTTTAAATATGTATAATAAATAATATTCGTAAATTCATAATTAAATTTTAGTAATATTAATTATTTTGAATTCAATTTATATTTTATGATTTAATAATTAATTTAAGATGATTATTTATTATATATTATACGGATTATAACACTACATTTTAATTTAATAAGTAAACATATTATATTAATTATTAAAGACTAAAAATATCTTTAAATAATACTAAATATCAATTAAAAATTCATAAATATTTATAAATATCAATAAATATTTCTATATATTACTAACTACTAATAAATATCCTTAAATATTAATATTTACTTATATTTAGTAACATTTATTAATTATTATTAATAAGTATGAATATATATTGAATATATATCTATTATTCATAATTATTTATTCATAATTATTAACATTTATTAATATTTAATTAACATTTAGTAATATTTAAGAAATATTTATTTTTATTTATTAATATTTAATTAATATTTATTTACATAATAAGAGTGTTTCACCCTCAATCTGTTAAAAAAGTAGGAAAATTTATGAATATTAATTTAAGTTAAATTATTATTTAATTGATATTTATTAATATTCATGAATATTAATTACTTTTTGCATATAGTTTATTAACATTAATTTAATATTTATAATTATTTATAAATGTTGAAAAATATTTTATTAATATTTATTAATATTTTTTTTGTATTTTAGTTATATTTTTTATTATATATTTAATACATATTTATATTTATTTATATTTTATAAATATGGATGTTTTTATATAATTATTTATAACAATTTAATTTTTATTTATAAATATTGAGGATAATTTTTATTTACAAATACTTGAAGAAGCATGAACGGGGTTCTTAATTCTTTACTAGTAGAGAAATGTTAACATTGTTAACTATATCATATCTAAAACAATATGAGTATCTATTTTTTTGTTGTAGTATAATTTTTCTTTTTTCAATTAGAAATTTTTTTTTCTATATGTTAATTTTATTATCATCACTAATGAAATTTTAAATAGTACTTTAATTATATTGTTCTATCATATTTCCTCTACTATTCTTAGATTTATTTTAATTGTTTTTTATAAAATAGATTAACATTATCTATTTATTATATGTTTTGATAGTTTAAGATGACATCCAAATTTCTTATATTTTTTTTATCATTTTCATTTTTTTCACTCTTAATTATATATTTTATGTGATCATTGAATTTTTTAACATAATGAATTAAAATATATTTTTTCAACATGATATCAAAGTAAAAAAAATATATTTTTTGAATGATGGAATTTATATTACTCCAAGTATACTTCAATTTAACTTAATCATTATTTTATTTAACTAAAATGTATTTATCTTTTTCATGCAGAGGAATATTTGTGGGTAAAAGTACAATTTTTATTAGAGAAGTGTTTCACCAACATATCAAAACTTTTCACTAAATTTTTACTAAAAAATCTATCACTAAACGTTATTTTAATAGGTAAAATAGTTCTATCAAAACAAAAGTTTAAATGGTGTACAATAAATTTTCTTATTATAAAATACTTCAGGACATTTTTAATTTAGAAGTCTCAAACATGTTAAGACTGTATAATAAATCATTACACCTAGAAAAAAATAAAAAAATAAATCTATATTAAAGAAATAAAGTGACAAAAATAATGATATTTTAATTTATAGAATATCTCAATGTATCATGCATGGAAATTGCAACAACCAGCAACATGCATGAAGCTCTCGTTTATAGGAGAATTCAAACGATCATCACAATTAAAACACCAATACCTCTCAACACCCTCATTCAAATCCAATGTGACTTTTCCTAGAGCCTCTAACATGGGAAGCAATGTTGGACCTCATCCTAGTACCAATATATGATAAATAAAAAGTGCACCTTTATATAATAAATACTCTATTTGATAGCACTTATTGATGACTACTTAGAGAATTGTTCACTTCTAATATGTAATTCCAAAAAATAGTGATTTATATTTTTTTCTTGAAAAGGAACATGAACATATATTCCAAAAACACATAAATAAGTGGGTGAAAATAAAATTTTTAAATAAGAAATATGGAAGTAATTATAAATGTATGGTTTTCTAGACAACAGTTAAATTTAATAGAACATATGATTATTTTCATTATATAAAACGACCATGAAATTATATCACATAAATAAGGTAACCTACACATACATGTTTTTTCTGTTGCAGGAGATAAAAATGAACAAAATAGCCATTACATATTTTAAAATACAAGATCCAGTTTTAAATGATTATTTGTATAGTGACAAAAGAAATCAATAATAACATGAAAACATTGATTTATTTAATTTCTAAAATGAAATTACAACATTAAATTTAAATTGTGAACAGAAATAAAATGTTATTTTCTTATGAATTAATAAAAGATAGAAAAGGTATAGAAAACCCAAAAAACATTTAAGGGTATATTTATTGAGTGTTTTTTATTGAACCCAATGTGGACATATTTCATACGGTTGAATTGGTTCAACAGACTTCTAAACAAAATATATGATCCTAATTTAGAACATCTATCATGATATCACTTTTTTTACCGAAACATATGATAATTGTACCCTATTCCATCACAAAAAATTACAAAAAAATATCAATTGAACCAAGGCTAGGCATTATTTTAATATATAGAATAATTAATTTGAAACATTACGCTGCACATTTATTTGTGGTATTGAATATTTTAACTTAATATATCTATCCTTAACATTCACTACTGAAAATATGGTCCCTATCATCACTATAAAAGTCCATTTATAGAACTAAAATAGTGATGTTAATCTCAGCAAAAAAAAAGCGAGTCCCTCTTATCAGTGCTAAAAAAGAGCTAATAATGACTTCTTTAATAAATTCTAAAAAGCATTGATAAAAGTTAAAAACATTAACAAATAATAAAATATTTTCAAAATATGGGGAGGGGCTTCATCAGTGCTTCAAGCCCCCTTCAATAGTACCTCCACCCCATCCCGCAGCCCCCAGCCTTTAACAGTTCCCCCACCCCCTATTATAGCTCTCACCCTTATTCCCAACCCATACGCCCGATCTACCTCCCCTAGATTAAAACTCGAGACCTATTGCCTGTGCACCTAGTCCATTACCACTCCACTATATTTTCTTCCTCTTCATTTATTAATATATATATTTATTTATATGTATATATATTTAGGTCTATTTTCTTGTATATTAATATATATTTATATTAACATTTATATATATTAATATATATATAGTTATATAGTTATATTAATATATATTTAGTTATATTCATGTGTATATATATATATATTAATATGTATTTATTATTATTTATATATTAATTTATTTATTCGTATATAAATATATATTTATAAGAACAGTTTTAAATAAATTCATAAAATATGATTTTTAGGGTGTTTATAAATAAATAAATCATATATAAAACACACACATATATATATATATATTCTTGGGGTATATGAATTTTTAATTATAAATATATATATATATATTTAGAAATATTATATATTTATATTTATATACATATGTTTAGAATAATAGATAATATATATCAGTTTGTTAATACCTGCACGCACAAATACACACACACACACACACATTATATTGGAATATAAATATTCATATATTTGATTTTTAAATAAAATATATATTAGTTTTTTATATAGATAAAGATTATATATTAAGAAATATATTTTATATGTAAATTTGTTTAGTTATTTATTTAGAAAATTAAATTCTTTTGTGTGAATACATAAAAAATATGTATATATTGTTATATATTGGAATATAAATAATATTACATAATGAAACATGATAACTAGAACTAGAAAACTAAAAAAAACAGGTAAAAATGGAGAAACCCTCGAAACCCGTAAATACTGTCAGAATGTCAAATAAACACTGAACATAGGGTAGTGACTAAAACATCTGATCCGAGATTCCATTCCAGCTCTGTGAATAGAAAAATCAAATATCATCAAATGATCATTGATATGATAGGTGGTTTAGGCTGAATTTACTGGAAGATCATAAGTTATAGATGTTTTAAAAAACAGCAGACATGACAAAAGTGCTAGAAATGGGGGCTTGACAACCTAACAACCCGTAGGGTCACTCAAACAGGCCTAACATCTGATCAGGGTGTTCATTTCAGCTTGGTGACTCATAAAATCGAAGATCATGGAACTAACTATGATATAGCAGGTGGATGAGGAAAAACAATCAAACTGATAGGGAGTTATTTCTATTTTTAGAAACATTTATAGGGCACTGGACACGAAAACAGATTTTTGGAGGAATTATAATAGTTTTCTGGATTTTTAGGGTTTGGGAATTAATTTTAACTATGTTCCTGTCATCCTAATATGTATATATATTCACTGACTTTTATTTGATAAGTGATAGAGCCCAAACAGACACCCGAAGCGAAAGTAATGTCCATTTGAATTTAGAGTTTTTTTGACCGGTATAACTGATATATATTTCATTTCATTGATATTATCACAATTTTTATTAGACTTAGTCCTAAATATTCTCATGATATTATATTTTACTAGTCTAGGTGCACAAAGGAACACCCAGATTAGATGTTATGTCTGTTTTAGGGAGTTGTAGGTTTCATGGGTTTTTAGTCGCTAGGAAGGTTGCTCAATTTCAAACAATAATAACTTCTACTAGGGGTGTCCATATTCATACTACCACATATCAAATAAAAACATGTGAAATTATACACACTTTAGTGACCACTTTAAGCCCTTATCATCTTCATCAAGGCCCAAAAAGGCCTAAAATTCCTTCGTACGGTCCTATGTTGGGCTTCGGGTGTCCATTTTACCATAACATCTACAATGGCTGACATTTTTTCCTCTAAAACATATCAGATTGAAGGTTGTGACTACACCTACAGTCCAATGACCACTATAACACCTTCTTATATTCTTCAATCCATTTAAAGGTCCTTAATCCCTCTAAAATGCCATAATTTCTTCTCCTGGTGTTTGTTTTGCATCTATCACATATCAAATGGATCTAAAACATATTTAAAAAAACATATATTATATTTATATCAATATAAATATACTTATATATCAATATATTATTTTTTATTATTATTACTTTTAATATGCATTTTATCAGTGCTCAGTAAAAAGTGCTGATAAAGGGGGTCCCTTTAACATCACTAAAAAAAGTACTGAACAAGTGGGTGCCTTTATTAGGTCTAAAAAAGAGCTGATAAAAGGTCACTTTTAAGAGCAATTTAAGATATGTTAAAAGTGTCCTTTATCAACACTTTTTTTAGTGCAGATAAAGACACCCCCTTTATTAGTGCAATTATTAGCACTGTTAAAGGGTGGCACTATGGAAACCCAGTTTTGTGGTAGTGATTAGGCTTCCATTGGGATGATGTTGCTTATTCATCAAGATGATAATAACATTTCTAAACATGTGTAACAACATCATAATGAATGAAAATATAAAATTTAGAGTTTGTTCAGTATTAAGAGAACTATAATGGATTTCCCTCATAGTGAATGTATCACACATTCCAAAACATCACTATATTCTTTAATGGTCAATAAATTATTCAAAAAAATTAACTAAATTGAATATGAGGCCCACTAGAAATAAATTTATCAAAGCATTGGAATGGAACAACAAAAAACATCTCCATTCTTCTATCAATGAAATTTTGAAATCATCAAACTCGAAGAATGGTAAATGTATCCAAGAACCGTAATAGCCAATCCAAATAGAAACATAGTGACCCCACGTATTGGAAACACTCCCAAATAAATTCCATGGAAATTAGATAATGAAAATACATTTTCTTATCTCCAATATACATAATTTTATGGAGGTGATCAAGGATCTTGTTATGTGACCATGGTTCCATTCCAATTACAAATATCAGTACCTCTCTCTAATGTATTCCCTCCCCTCCACCTCCCTTATGAAAACAATACAAAACCAAAAAATTCGAACAACCTTTGATATGTAAAAACTGTGGGTTCATAATTGGGCTTTCCCATCAGAATAATTTTGTTTTTCTATCATCAAGAATTTAATTTTATATCCCTTTTGGAATAAAAACCCATTTCATGATGAATGAAAATTATGAAATTAGGATTGTCCAAAATTGAAATGACCTTGTTATCTTCAAAATCAATATGGATCAAATTTATAATTTTTATTATTGTATATGATGCTAAAATATTGAAACTGTACACCCAAGATCATCTCAACCATCACGTTTATCAAATTTATATAAATCCGTCATAAAAAATATTCATATTACAGTTATATTAGAACATTAAATTATTAGAATGCATAATAATCAACAATATAAACACCCCAACAATGAAAAAAACCCAATTCCACATATTTTCTAACTATTCATAGACAATTTATTATGAAGGACAAATGTCCCTAAATATTATATCCAAGGTGTGATTTTATGTTGTTTTAAACTATGATAGATAATCCAATTACTGTTAATAATTATATCATAGTGGTAACAATATAACCACATAATGGGGGGCAATTTTTCGGGTACAAACCCAATCCCTACATCAGATTCCAACAACGATAGTTGATCACATATAATCTTGGATGGAAAATTTCTACTATCACCCACATGTTTTAGGATGGTACCTAGAACAGCCTGTGTGTTGGGCCTGAAATACCCAGGGTTAAATGAAATCGATCCTGACAAGTGCTATCAGGGCTATAGTGCTTCCCGGGTGTGATATAGGGTGGTGTACTTCCCAAACTGATTTGAAAATGATATTGGTTTCTCATTTTACGCATGTGAATTTTTGGTGACTTCATTTGAGATTCTTCATGATATTGGTTGTCAGATGGTGAGTCTATGTGAGGGGAAAACGAGGGTGATAGATGGTTGGTTTTTATGCACTATTATTGAGGGGGAGAAACAATTGTGTGGTATTATTTAAGGGAGGATTTATGGGTAAAAAAACTATGTCCCACATCATATTCCACCAACGATGGTGGTTCACGTGTAATATTGGATGGGATATTCATTCTATCACCCATTTTTTTAGAATAAAAAATCATAAGGGCCTATGTGTTGGGCCTAAAATACCTAGGGCTGGAAGAAATCGATCCCAACACCATTTCCTTATTTCTGATGTGAATTATGGTCCATTATTTCGAAAATAAAGCTCAAAAAGTGTTCCTTTTATCAAGATACTGATGTAATAAATTGTAAGGGATAGAGGAAGAAAAGGATAATAGAGTAAATAAGGTCACCAATGTAATATCAATAAACTGGATTCACTAAAAATAACAATACAATGTCATACAAAAAAATCCATTTTTTGTGATGGTGATTCAAATCATTTGAAAATGCACATATTTCACCCAACAATATAATACTTCATTTACAATCTTTGTGAATGTTTAAAACTATAATTATGTAAATATGTAAAGAGATTAATAACTTGTGAAAGATAGTGGTCATCCAGAGAATAATATTGTGAAGTGGGGGAAGAATGGGTAGATTGGCGATGGAAGTGATAGAGAGGTGGGAGGGGAGGCAAGATGACATTAGGGGATGTTGGGCTGGGGGATGATTCTGAGAAAAAACATTTGAGTTTTCATAATATCAAATTTTAACTTTTTACCCAATTCTTGTTGTATGAAATTGATTTTAAATTCTTTCTAAATACCTATGTTTTTATATAAGAAATTAATTCTTATAAATAATATTTTTCAAAATATTCTTTTCTTTTTTGAAATAGATTTACAGTTAGTTTGAAGTGTATTTTTTATAGGGTGTATATTATAAAAATGATAATATTAAAAAAAATATGTTATGTTCTCCAAACTCATGCTACTAGTCAGTATTTTTTCCTGACACACACACACAAAATTTAAATTATTAGTATAAATTTTTTTATTGTTAAATAGTTTCTTACAAATATTTTTTTTGGTAAAATAACTGTTTTCAATAATAATTATTAATAATAGATTCATTTTTTTAATAGTATTATATTATTAATATGATAAAACAATGGATTTTACTTTCAGTAAAATAGGTCTTGGTATTGTGGAATTAATATCAATATATATAATTGTTTTTTGTAAAAACAATTGTTGGTGTCTAAAATTAAATATAATATAACCAAATTTATGTTGTAATTAATCATTTTAATTTATAAATATATAATCAAACATTATTTCTCTATTGGTATAAATCATTTTTCATTAATGTGAATCTCAATAATTAATTACTTATATTTCAATTATGTTTATTAGTTTTTTATTGATTATCATGTATTTAGTTAATATGTTTATTAAATTAAAATGTTTTAATAATTTAATTTTTTTATAAAATATACTATATAATTATTAACTGTAAAATAAAATAAAATATACGAACAATCTACACATCCATAAAATTAAAAATTAAAATCCATGAATGATATATTTTTAATAAAACCTCTATAAGTAAATTTTGTGTTTGGAAATAAATATAATAATCTATATAGAATTTTTTGTTCATATAAATTGGTTCTTTTCAATGAATTTTTAATGATAAAATATTTTATTTGCAGTGAAAGATTATTTTTATAATTTTTATTTTTAATAATAGATAAAAGTGTTAATAATAAAAGTTCGTATTGATATTATAAAATAATAGACTTAACTATTTGTATTTTTTGGTGTTGAAATACCAATAAAAATATATATATTGGTTCATAAGAAACAATACATTCTTGTAATCAACACCAATAAAACTTATCCTTTATTGACAGTTCTCATTTGTGTCAGAAAATATATTATCCAGTAATAATTTTTTTATAAGTCATTTTTAGTGTTTTTAATACAAATATCTTCTAACAAAACAATTTAATGTTTATTGAGTATGATATAGGAATGATGTATATGAATTAATTATTGAATTTGAGCATGATAATTCAAAATAATGTTAACACGAATATTTTTCAATTTTTATTTCTAACCATAGGTTTTAAATATATGTTAAAGAAATTGGGAAAACAGGCATGGAGGTGGGTCATAAACTTTTATGGAAACAATATCCATTGAAAATTTTATTTTTAAATAAGGATTATGTAAATGGAATTAAGGGTATAAGAAGTTAAAAAATTTATACAATTTCACTCTATAGATTTTCTAAGTCATAACAGATTTCCTAAGATTTGATTCTTCTTCATTAATTTTTGAGGGGCCTAAGACTAATACTCTACACCAACCTTCTTCATTAAAATCATATAATTTTCTTATTAGTTTTATTTTTATATATAATTGTATGCAATTCATAGTTCACTCATGATTATACCTCTATTCAAAATGTAGGGTTTTTGTTATGCTCACCTAACCAAAAAGAATGGTCACTTAATTTAATATTTCACCTTTGTAAAATGTATTTATACGTTTGGCATGTCTTAATAATAGAAAAGAATAATCATATTCTTAAAAAGGGAAATAAATTTCAATACTATGTTGTAATAGACAGGACTGTGTCTTCATGTGCAAAAGTTTTCTTCTTTATTTTTTAGTGAGTAACAGTCCACTCGCTGATTAAATGGTCTTGAAGTGTTCATTAGGATTAATATAAACAAAACTACTATAAAATTGTTAATTTTATTTTTCTTTATTTTTATTTTTATTATTTCTTTATTAAACACACCCCTCACGTTTATCTATTATTTTGGTTTCATAAATAAAACACTGATAATTTTTTGATTAAGTGTAAAATTTTAAAAAACGATATTAATCACCCATATAATTAATTTTTTCATCTATATATTGGCTTACAAAAAAGAGGTCTGACTAGAAGCACAAATTTTATAAAATGAATGGTCATGAAAATGTCAATATAAGGGTAATTATTGTCTAAAATTAGAAAATAGGGTAAAATGATTGATTCTATTAGACTTTACTAATATCAGTCTCCTCAACCTTCTTACTGAGGGCTACAGGATTATCACTAAGGATTTATTTCTCCCAAATAGTGTGCATTAAACCAAATTTGAGATAATTATTATCATATGGTGAGGTTCACCAAGTTTGGTTTTGTTTAGTATGGCCTTATAGATAAATCCAAGCATAATTTGGGGATTTATTTGAAGTTCCCATTTAAAATCATGTCAATAAATTGTGTTTTTCGCATCCATAACCCATTATAAGAAATTACCACTTATTATGGGTTTGAAATATCATAGTTTCATACAATGGTTATGTTGTCGTTAAATCATTCAAAAATATCATAGAATGACTCTCCCATTATTTCAATAATGTGTTGAACTCTATATTTAAGTGTAATTGATTATGGTGGGGAAAACATTTTTTTATATAAAACAATAATTTTTATTGTTCCTTATAATTCATGGATTCACGTCTTAGATTGTTTGACCAATTCATTACTTGATCCGTAATATAAAAATGAAAGTGTATCATCTTATCTAACTGAATTGTATGTGTGAGGAATATGTTATCAATAATCCCATTTATCAAATTTACCTAAAATAAATGATCCTATAACTCCATATAATTTATGTCAGAAATATGGTTTAAACGATATGTTTTCAAGACATGGTGAGAGTCTCATAGGGAAGCATGTGTAATTATAAAGGGTGAATTGTTTCATGTAGGTGGGAGAGAGTCATTCATGGTTTGATATATCACATTCCCAATGTTAGGGGTTTCCCCATTTGGATTACCATTGGTTATTAACTTAGTTTATTAATGGGTTATATGGATGACCCTCCATAGAAGTGAACTAAATATTATAATCTATTATATTATGTTTTTTATGTACCAATGGAAGAATACAACAAGGTTTAAATGAATCCCATCTATTATAATAATCCACCCAAAATAAGTAGTTCGAATAATCACATATGATGGATAATATACATGAAAGTATAAAATGGGGAAAATATAATTGAAATGTGGGAGAGAATAGATAAATGAGGTAAGAATAAAAGAAAGTTTTTACGATCGCTTACATGGGTCCGTCAAAATGAATCTAAAATTTGGTTCTCAAAAATTTATCTTACAACATAAAGTGGTTGATTAAAGTAAAGTAAGGGTTTTTGAATCGCAATATAACTATGAAACTACCTAATTAAACATAATCGTTTTATATAGTTATTTTGTTTTATTGAGAAAAATATCTGGGTGTATTTTTTTATTCATGGCACACAAAGATATCTATGTAAATTTGATTAAGGGGAATGTATTATTTCCATATTATTAATAAGGGTAAATTAGTTGAATTATTTTTATATATATTTTTAGAATTATCTGTTCAATGAGATATAAGAAACCCAAATCAATCATTTGTTTATACTTAAATAATCCCATGTCTAAAAACCAACATATATGGAGAATAAATTTCAAGATTACTCTGTGGTAGAGGATTGTTCTAACACTCATAATATATAACCTTATAATTCAATGATAATAAAGAAGTAAATGATCATAAAAATTAATTACCAATTAAAATGAGTAATTATTATTTGATATAATAATAATTAATATCCATTAAATCCCCATGAATATTTCTTGGATCAACCCATAAGAGGGTCAACCCTCTATTTATAAAAATCACTTAGTAGAAAAAGGATGTAGAATCAAAAATATAAAATTTAATATTAGAAAATAAAAAAATAATGATCCTCCTCCATTATATGAATACTTTCACACCTTCCCATGTGAATAAATTCGAACATTATCCACACATTATCAAACATTTTATAATAAGAACATAATAATATGAGAGTAATAACTTTTTTTTAAAATTCTAGAGTGAATGATATAAAATTAAAATTAGATAAACACAAATACAAAGATGAATTAGTGGGGAAAAATTATAAATAAAACACATGAAAAAAACCACATTTCATTCCGTAAAACTAGATTAAATAAGAATTTTTTCGTGTCTTTGGATGACCATATATATTTCCATGTCATCCCACATTATTAGGGATGGTAAAGTTGTGTAGAAATCTTGTGAAAAGATTAATTTTCCACCCATGAACTAAAAATATTTTAACATTCATCTATATTTTTAAATCCTTAAAAATACCTTCCATATTGATGGATATAGATGAGTTATAGAAGAATAAAATTTGTTGCTATAAAATTAGGATTTTTTTATAGTATTTATGACAATGTTGGTGGGATATTATTCTAGGATATCATATTTATCCTATAATTTCATCTTCAACATGGGATTTCTAGATCTCCCATTAAAACATAAAATTGGATCAGATCAGAATTCAAATAATTTGTTAATATATTTTCTTCAAAACAAATGATAAATTTTAGTACATTACTACCCACTTAAAGTTGTATAGGAAATTATAGATTCAAGGCCTATAATTTTTGTCTAAAAAAATTAATATATTATTACTATATTAGGAAAAATTATTTTCCATAACTTGGCTATCCAGAAAATAAATATTAAATTTATAATCTAAGATAATGTAAGTTTACATGTGTTTGATAAATGTGCATATTATGGGTGTATTTTATTCATCTATTGAGAACATGATAAGAAATAAAGCGTAAATTATAAAATACACTTATATCAGATATTATAAATAGTGAAACACATGAATATATTCTATAACAAAACATTTAATATTAACCACTCTTATGGCTAACAATATATTTTGAATGAAATTTTATTCCTTGTAGTCTTTATAATTTTCCATAAGAGTATCATTCAAAGACATTATAAATTTGTAAACGATATAATTATGAAATTCAATCATATTTCCATCCCTAACAACATAAACATACATATACCTCATTTTATGTTGCATTATAAATGGAACTATTATAGTATAGAGGCTCTAAAAAAAATTTATAACTAATACAAATCATCATCAATTTATTTGGTAGTTTCTTATCCTATTAGAGACCTTCCATGTGAAAAAACCTAACCAAGTGGATCATATTAATTATTAATGGATGAGAAGGTACTAAAAAATCTCTACAAATGAGTTTTTTCATTCCTTACTCCCAAATTTTTTTCCATAAAATTTTATTTACGTATTTTATTATCATCTTCTTAAGAAATAATAATCTTCTATTTGTGGATTGAGGATCATTAATGGGTAGATATTCAAGAGTACCAGTTTATATATAATATTGTACTACCACCATGTTTCTAGATATATTGGTTTTTCATCCTTAATATGTCATTAACACTTTTATTCCATAATGATTTAAATTTTATTGGGGATGCATTTTAGGGATATTCATCCATTCAACCAAAATATTATAATCATTAATCGAGGTTGTAACTATTTCCTCCTCTTCATCAAACCTATATTTGATTTAAATGTTTTTTATAGTGTGGTGCACATTTTGGATCAATTAGAATATCATAAATGAAACCTAGGTAGTATTAATATTCATTATAGTAAAATAATGGCCCTCTAAACATTTCATAATAGAATTAATTTATCAATCAATGTCATCTAACTACTTCTCATCATTATGAACGACCAATACTGAGTTTCTAATATACTGTTTCTTCCTAAATGGGGATCCTAAGAGCACTAATTTTCTTTATTGACCACTATAATCACCTTATAAGAAACCAAAATGTTTTTATTTTGAACCTAATTTAGGCCATCCTTTATTATCCTCCTTGGATTTTCATCAATAACATTACCTTTCAATGCGTGAAAAAGATCCTACATAAATCCTCTATTGAAAATATACGTATGAATTTATTTTCTACACATTTATTATATAATTTATACCTATTTTCTTAGATATAATCATTTCTCCAATATAGTTTTAGTATGGGGAATCATGTATTCCATCCATTTTTTAAAAACTATAGTTTCTTAATATAGAAAACTACACGAGTTGAAATGTCACATATTCATGTCATATATAACATTTTATGATAAATTATCATCAATAATAGTAATTATTTTAAAAAAAACTATGGATAATATAATGTAAAAACATAATTGGAATTTTATGATCAAAAATGGGTTCTTTATCTTAATTATTTTACTATCAAACCTAAATATTCTACCAAACTATCCCCTCTACCTTCAAGAATCACCATATCCACAAATGTAAAATGTAAGAAATGTAATTAGATTAATATGTTTTTAGAGGAGGAATAAATTACAGTAGTTATTTCATTCATCCATCCCATCAGAATAACTTCCAAATTATAAATGAAATTGGATGCATGGGACTAATTCATAACAATTACCTAATGAAATTAAACGTGAATAAATATATTATTGTTCCCAAGACTTATGTTATCACTAAGAGGGGGAGGGGTGATTATGAAATCTATTTTTTATGAATATGTCTTCTTAAATTAACCTCTATAAATGGTTACATATTTTCTGTTGTGCTCTTGTTATCTCTTATTCTTGCTCGAATGTACATGTAATATTTTTTGAAAACCAACTATATTCTAGGATTGAGTTTTATTTAAATACCTTGTTTCTATATTATCAATCACTTGGGTATAATGTATAATCTTTTTCAAAATAATTGATATATAATCACCTAAAATAAAAAACTAAAAGTTTAGATAAATATATATTCTTTATGTGAATATAACAATAAACTCTAGATGGGTTATTTGTATTGGAATCCTTTAAGATGAATAAAAATATTGACATATTTTTTCCACATATTTTTTGGGATATTTATAAAGCCTCTTGATATTCATTGAATGCTCCACCTAAAATGTTCCATGAAAGGTTCTTCAGTCACATTATCTCCTGGTGTAGTGTGTGTCATCCTTGTAATGATTCATGTGGACATGCCAACAATATTATTTAATGATAACTTTACCTTTCTTAGTGTAACACAACAATTTTAGTTCTGGTGAACTTATCACCCTATTAATAAAAAATAACTATTGAATGAAATTATATTTATATTCTGATTCTTCTTAAATTCATTATAGTTTCTATAATGTTTTTATTCTTTCATATTCAATACAAAATTTATCTTCTTATCATTTTATCATTATTGGGTATCTCAAACACACAATTCTTATTCATTAGACCTGGTTTAAATATGTAAACATTTATGAGTATTATATCATTTTTGGAATAATGTAAACACTAATATTTTTATCCATAGGAGATCACACAGTTTTAAACTGGATATATTTTCTATTTAATGTATACATCTCAAAATATTGACCCCACTAATTATGGGGATATAATATTTGTAACTAATATGTAATAAATATTATATTTCAAGTTGACTCAACTTCTTTAACCTCTAACAATTCTAAAATAGAAAGAATAATGTGTCTAGTATTTTCACCTTAAATCATGAAAAAAAAATATCCTTGATATCCTAGGATTTTATCCATTTAAATACTCATTTAAATCACACAAAATAGCCTACTTTTATTTCCATTTGAAATAAAAACATGCATGGAAATAAGGAATGTAAAAACTAGATAGGTCTTGGAACACTCATCTTTATATTAACATCTACACAAAATGTTCATCTAAAACAGACCATGGCATTTTCTAACTCGTCTTTTTTAACAGGTACAGTTCTCATTTAAAATTATCACCACTACGGTGTGGTTCTCATAGTTTATAGGTTTTGTAACCATGGTCTTCACTATGCTTATTAAAACTACATCCACTATTTTGTGCCCAAATTTATATTTTTGTTTCACTGTCTTCATGAATATATTGAGTTTCTTTTTATATCAATATTAATCTCATATTGAATCTAAACCACTATTGTGATGTTTTATTTATTAAAAACTAGTGAAAAGAATCATTCATGTTTCCTATATTGTTTTATAAATCTTTGAACAATTGTAAATATAATTAGAGTATAATAATATTATACATGTAGTCAAAATGACTAATTCCCTTCCCAAATTTATCATTGTATCTAAAAAAAATTTAATATATTCCAAAGTTCTTACAAGCTCATCCTTTTATGAAATATGACAATATAACATATTTTAAGGATATTTCAAATGACTTATGATCTTTTAATATGTTATAGTAAACATGGAATATTATTTTTATAATTTCATAAAACTCAATTATAATACAATAACCATAAATTTACTTAATGTTAGATAATTCTCTTTTTTATTTTTCAACCTCCAATTATCACCCTCAAAATATAATACAATGTTTTGAAATGACATAACTACTGTAAAAAATATCATATGGATGGATCATAAAGATAAAATATTACACACTTAGGATAAATCTATTTTGTAGATTTCCAAAAATTGGTTTTATAAATTAAATATCTTACATACTAGAAAACATAACATATAGGACTTAAAATCTTTTACACATAGATGAAATGTCCTAAAATCTGAATAATTTCCTTTTTCAATTTACATATCTCCAAAAAACTATAGGTTTAACTAAAATACCATTAGATAATCGTAAAAATATTTAGAGGCATTCTCAATTAGTAAAGAACACTTCAGAAATATCCTAAATAGTGTTCCACCATTTATTAATTCATTCTATTAATTTCAATGAATATTAGTTTCATAATCATCATAAATAATGAATTTATAACTTTAAGCTATCAACATTGGTTTGTAAAGTATAATTTAAATTGTTTTTACATTTATAATTTAATTACCACTTCTTATCATTCCTATTATTCACCAAACACCTATTATCAACTATATCCATATTTTAGCAAACACACTTATTGAAAAAAAAATACAATCTAATGAATGGGTACTTAAATCATCCCCTTTATATTTTTTAGAAGTACCATTAATCCTATAAATCAATATTTGTGCTTAGACTTTTTTTATTCAACCACATATTAAATTAAAAGGTTATTTATGAGTTTTACCTCACTCAATTTATCTATATGCTTATTTAGAAAATGGTCGTCCATGATAATTTATTCCCCCATTTAAAATATTAATTTCAACTTGATTAATATTTGAGATAATGATAACACCACAAAAAATGTATAAATGTGATATATTTAATCAAATATAATTTTATGTTAAAATATCCCAATGTGGAAATACATATTTTCTAAGACCTCAAGACAATACATATCATTTAAACATGTGATACCACTTCTAAATATCACAATATAGTGATTTTGAATAGATTTATCAGGAATTATATATACTATACTAAACTCTAAAAAAAATTAAATTTTTCCTGTAAAATACATATTACTTCACTTTTATCCTACTAAACACATTAACCAATGCCACCCTTTCTAAAATCTTTTTTTCAAAATAGAAACTCGGATGAAATGTGTGATTAGATTATATTAAGATACATCTTTTGGGGGAAATATAAATCTCCATATTTAATAAATATTTTCATTTTGACAGTATCTACTCATTTTTTTCACCCATCAGTGATGAAGTAACTTCATTCCTAATGGAAGTGAGAATACATCGTGGGTGTAATCTTCTCTTTATGTACAGCAGTAAAATTTTCAACCAAATCCACCTTTATAATGATTTTGTTTAATTTACTAAATTTCATAATATATAACCACATAATATAGATTAAAGAGAGGTTTTATTAATTTATTTTTATAAAAATAATCAAGGTTTAGTGTTTCCTCACAATTATGGTTTCAATTTTTATTTAGTTTTTTCTTTATATGATCTCTTCATGCCTATAATTATAAATTTTATATAATGAATCTTCAAAAACAGAAGGGATTTCACCTTCTTCCCAATAGTATTATTATATGAATACTCATAATTTTTTTGATAAATGAATAAAAATTCATTATTTTATATTTTTCGATTTCGTTTTCATTGTTCTGGGAAAATATGGATGCACCAAAGAACCATCATCTGAACCCTATCTATCTTTTTCATTCTTCTCACACAACTCCTCCTATTGTCATTTTTTTTAAATCATAACATGAATTTATTTATACCATATCCACCTTCATATTTGGTAAATAACCCATGACATTATTGGTCTGGTATTTTAAATTTTCATTGTATATTCTCAAATTAAGCATCATGTGGGATCTTTCATATATTTTCATATCCTCAAATTTTTTTTCATTTAATAGTATATCTTTAACTAATTGTTTTTTTTGTAATTAGGTCCTCTCCTATTGATTCAAACCAGTTCTGAGGCCATAGTATTTTTAATATGAAATTATAGGCATTGATCATGAATCATATACAACACCAATAATATCCTTTAAAAATTCATCTTTCATTATCTTGATGATTATATTTGAATAAATCCAATTGATATCTAGTCATATTACAAAACTTTTTTCATTTTTTCACGGGGTATTCCTTTTCTCTTCACATATTAACCTATCTTAATAATGGGAGGAAAATTTTCACCACATTATTCATCCCAAAAATATCTATATTGGGTTTAAATATATATTAAACGGAAGGAAATAGATTCAGTATCACATGAGAATGAAGAAATAGTCTATAAATATTTCATAGGGTTAGTCTCATTAGAAAAATTTGATGAATTTACCTAAAACACTATTGTATTCTCATAGTCCACCTTCATTGTCTTTAATTTTATTTCGACAATAAGACGGAAATATTCTTCCTTATGAATTTATTCTTTCTTGGAAACGTGTTTTGTGTTATTTTATTCAAGTATCTTAACTTTTTTGGAAATTTTATCCTTTGAAATTTGGATATACAATATTAGATCACATTCATTCACATCCTTGCATATTTTATCTTTATCCAACTCTATTGAAATCTCTCAGTTTTTCTTTCATAGAAGGAAACATGTTTATCTCTTTCTTTATACTCTATATGACCACAACCTCATTATTCTCCACTACACAAAATTTCATTATAATTTATAACATTAAAAATTGTAGTTTTTTTTATTCTGAGAGATGCTTTCATCATGTAACTTTCTTTTTGTTGTTTTGTACTCATTTTATAACCTTCTAATCAAATTTATTCTATACATAATTAGAAAATTTCATCTTACCATTGTCATCTTTTATCACTTTTCATTATATTCCTTTGGAGAAATTATCTTGTTCATCCTCATGTTTAGAATATTTAAAAGTGTTCTTTATTATATATTTTATAAAAAAATTCTAACACCATCATAACCAAATATTTTAAATATATGCTTACAATTTTTTCAATTTTAATTTATATATATAAAAAATATATGACCATCTTATATATATCTACTCTTTTATAATAACATTCTTTATCCTCGTAATAATTTAAGAATGGTTCATTTCTCTTAAACTTTGACATGATTATTTTCTAGTCATTAAATTCCATTTATTTCATTTCCTTTTACAAAATAATAGTGATTTCTTTATCTCTTAATTTATGAGTGTATTAGGTAAATCGTCACGTTCCAAGTTAATAATTTCTTACGTGGGAAGTATATTTTGATTAAATCTAATAGGAAAATTCTTCATCTGTTTTTTAAATATTGTTTAATCATTAAAATAATAAATAAATCCCATAGTATTATATAATATTTCGTTTAAATTTATAAAAAAACTTATCAATACTCTCATCAGAATCAATCTGAATTCCGTCAATATTTTCTCTCAAAAAATGTAAATTTCATCAGCAATATTTATATTTCCCTCATATGAATTCTCTAACTTTTCCTATATCTCCTTTTTAGTTTTAAGTCCCATTACCACTGTGTAAACGTTGTACGATAGAGCTTAGAGGATTTATTTTCAAGAATTCCAAATTAATTTAATATTTATTTTTTCATCATAAGTCGGGTTATAATCTCTTTATACTGAACAAATTCCCACTATTATAGCATCTCAAACATTGATCTAACTTCTATTTGTTATTAAAATAAAAATAATCCACCATAAAAAAATCAAGGTGGTCTAAAATGAGGGAGCCCTAACGTATACTCCTGTAAAAAATAAATACATTCTTGTGGAAGTGAACCCACTCTCAAGAAGACCACAAAGGGGTCATCAAGACTACTCCTCTGAGAAAGAGCATTCATATCAAAGTATCCCTCATAAGGAATATAATGAACCACACATCCATTAACAACCTCCAAGGCACAACCACGAATTATGTAAGTTAAACACCAGAGAACCACACCATTCCCTTTGACACAATATATGTAAGCCCTTAGTACGTACACCCATTATAATGTTTTCCTTTTAAAATATGTTCTTTATGGATATTTACATGATTAAAATCATACGTGATTCTATATTAGTCATATCATTTAGAGGGTTACTTCACTCCAATTGCACTTCTAGTTCCCAATTCCTGAGATATCACTGATATTGGTAGGGGTAAATTAGTTATCAATTTTATTTTTATCAATATGACTTCATAAATTCACCTATGTAACCATTTAAATATTCAAACCACTCCTATTATTATATCTCCACCTTACTCAAATATAATAATGTAAAATGCATAAGGCACAAGAATGTACAAGGTTCATTAATGATATCCTACTCCATGCTATGTTTAGGTTGTGTTTTGAGAACTAGTTTCTATACTATGAATGGATAGTGTAAAATATAAAATAAATCTCATAAATAGTTTGATAATTAATGTTTTGAAATACCTAGCATATAATCTCACGAAATATCTTTTCTCTAGGTGAACACAACTACCACCTCCAGATTATTTGATCATATCGACAACCCTCCAGTTTAACCCATATCCTAAAAATATTCTTTGCACATTAAAGTGGGATCTTTATTATGCCTTTGAATAGTTCATCAAGGATCATCCTGATCTTCTCTGTGAAAAATTCTTCAATGTCGTTGTATCCTGGTGCATTGTGTGTCAACCTTTTTCCATGTGAATTCATTACGATTTATTTCTTCATTGATGATCACTTTACCTTTCTTTGTAAATATATTAACCCTATTTTCCCAAATTTGGTGCCCTACATTATTATATTACCATCATATATAATAGATCATATAAAAATGACTGAATAGTTTAGTAGTCTTGAAAAACTAGATACATTTGAAATTCAAATTAAAATTTAAACATAAAATACAAAAAAAAATATTTGAGGCCACCATTATTCCCTTTAGTATAACACTTCATATCAGTTATAATATACATTCTGAAATACTGGGGGTTGATGAAACATAACAATGGGGTGATATCATACACTTTTTAAGGGTATACATATAGTAGAAGATATCAGGAATCAGAATAAACAATTATGGCATGGTGAATAATTGAAACACATTCAACATTATCAATAACTTGAGAATAATAAGGTATAAATGATTTTATATCAAATAATTCCTTAAAAAAATTTCTATAACATATCCATGGATATCAAAAATAATAAAATAATCCCATGGGAACTAATAACATATCTCATAATGAGGGAATGTGTAATGAATTACATTATAAACATATCTAAAAATCATGGGCCAAGATACAACATGTAAAAAGGTAAGGCCTTGGCCAATACCAGAACTAGTTTGTCTCACAAGACCTACCAATGTATCGAGGGAGTATAATAAGTTGTTCGTATCAATTACTAAGTCCAATGCGTTTCTCAAATGATAGGGATGAAACATAAACAACAAATACATTCATTTTAAAAGCTACCATATGAAATGTAAATACTTCAACTTTAAACCTTAAATGACAACAAAACAACACATCCATAGTAAAAATGATCCAAACCCATTCAATAAAATATTGTATAATATATAATAAGAGATATAATCGATTAATCATAATTCACCTCAACAAAAAATACTATAATGGAACATAATCTAAAAAAACATTCATTTTACACTTTTGTAAGAAAATTCATAAAGTAAACTGTTTGGGAAAATGATAGGAATATTCCTTTTAATAAATATTTTAATAATTAAAAAAGAGTAACATTTACTTAAAAAAATCATGGTAGAATTGAGAAAAAAAAATTTATTTTTATTTTTATTTTTTTTATTTTTGAAAACATGTACATTGATAAAAAATATTCTCATATGAATGCTTTAACAAAAACAATCTCAAATGACAATAAGATTAAGAAATAAACCATTACCACATTGCAATTCGATGAATATTATGCTTCATAAATTCAAATGCAACGATAAATACCATGAATATTCAATGATTAGTGATATTATTTTAAATGGGAATTATATACACCACACCAAATAAATATTTTGTGAATGAGGAATGTATCTCATAGAAATAAAAGTTAGATGAAAATATCATACCTTATGCTTTCTTTAGAATAATTTGATTTATCCTCTTATATAATGTTTTTTCATGTCATTAAATTATATTGTAACTTTATTCATTTTTTTGATATCATATATTATTTTATCAACCATTTATTGATAATATTTCATTATTATCTATGTTTTGGGTCTTAAACGTTTCATTTTCCTATGCATGTTTTGTTAGTAATGTCTCAATTGTTTTGAATAGGGTATAAATCCAACATATCCGGAATCGTATTGATGTTAAAAGAATCATATTTAATCATTAAATACACTTTTATATCTATTATTTAAGGATGGATATTGAAAATTAATCACATTTCATTGTGGAATGATATTTCATACATATGGACGAGCAGTGATATCATCAACTCAATTAGTGAAATGATAACGAATTATATGATATATTATTTTTTAAATAATCAATATCATTTCATATTTATTATACATATATCCATTATTTCAATCATTATATCCATCCAAGTAAAGGGGTGATGAAAAATACATTACACCACAAAGTGGAGATGGTAAGTTGTACGTACACACATGGAGTGATTTTATTTTTTGTATAAAATAAAAAAAGTGGGAATATGGTTTTAACATAATTATAAAATCATCTCATAATATATATAATACTTTATTAATTACTTTTTCATGGAAAAATCATCAATAGGAAGTATTAGAAGAAATGAACATGGATGAGTAGGTAAAAAAGATTACCTCTTCTTTAGTGGACTTCCTTTAAATCACTTATTAATGGATCTAGGGTTGGTATTTTTGAAATTACATGATCTATATAACTTTCATAAGGATGTATGGAAAATAAATGGAGTGTTCTTTGTTGATCTATAAGGCTCAATGTGGTGTAAATAATTGTTGGTGGAGGTTCCCTTTTATAACTGAGTTGAGGGGAACTTTTGGAAAATCTCAAAATGTTAAATTAATTTTCAGATTTAAATGAATCCAAAGTGAGTTATTTAGAATATAATATTACTATGGATCAAAAAAACTCACATAATAATTTTTAGATATGATTATTCCACATTATTACCCTTATTTATTTTTTATATCGATTATTTAATCAATTTAACACTTATAGTGACCACATGAGTTTTTAGTCTTTAATGGTTAATATAGTTAATATAAAATTTTAGAGAACCATAAATTAATTATTGAAGAAAATTTTAATCATATCCTAATAATTTGAATTATTGTTTTGATTTTTATAATTTATTATTTTTTTAATAACATATTATTTATTATAAAATATCATAAATGTTAATTTTGATACTATTTATTAATTGATTTTTTTAAAATATCATAACAACATGATATAGTAAAACCAAATATTTTAAAACATCACTGGCATATAAAAGTAATATATAATATTAATATATTACATTAATTATTTTTAGCTATATTTATGTTAATATTTTCATAATTATTTATTTTATATTTTATTTAATTAACAAATTATTGCATCATCATTGTGTAAGCCTTTATGGTAATTATTTATTACTTGAAAATTAAAAATAAATAACCATGATGAATATAAAAATTTTAAATTCCAAATTAATTTTTATAGTTGATGATATATTCAGAATATTCTTATATTAAAAATGTAATACTTATTAAAAACATGAGTATAACATGTATGACTTTTCTTAAAATAAAACACTATAAAAATATTAAAGTCATCCAAATGGCCCCAAGAGGCCATAAAATAGACCCAAGGATATTTCTGGTCTAAGATAGCTCACTAAATAAATTTGGATCAATTGTTATGCTAATTTCATAATATTTATAATATAATTATGACCCTTAATTACCTAATTTACCCTTAACCGTGGTAATTAAAATTATTGTGGTTACTATTTATACTGTACAAAAATAAAAGGGACATATTTAATAAATTTAAAAATGATGATTCAAAATATTCAAAAAAAATTAATCTTGAATATAGAAGTGGATACATGTAATTTACAATTATTCTCATATATGGGGTTAGAAAACATGTTTTCAAACTGAAAATGATCAAATATTGAAATGTTTTTATATCCAAATTAAATGTGAAATTGATTCCAATGACCTAAATTTTAATAAGTGATCTAAAATTAATATAGTTATACATTAAAACCAATATCAAATATAATCTATGACTATAAATTTTATAGATGAAAACAATGTTTTCCATTAAAATCAAATATTTATAACATTTCATCAAAACACGAAACTTGTCAGAAAAATATCAGAAAATCTACCAAAATGAATTCTGATATTATGATTATAAATAAGAAGTTTATTTTATTTAATAAAATTTATAATTTTTTAAAAATGATATTTAATACAAGTACACAATCAAACAAGGAAAACCTGAATTTTTAAAAAATACATCTTTTATGCGTAAAGTTGGATTTTTTTCCTATACCATGTCAAGAAAAAAATAGGATGGCTGTATAAAATTTTATAGAAAATTAAATATATTAATATGTGTTTCATTAATATAATAAAAGAATATTATTTGTTTATTTTATTGGTATAAAACATAGTTGTATACATTTAAATAATGTTTTTAGAAAAAAAACATCATTTCTAATTAAAAAGTCTTTTATATTCATCTATAAATAACTGGTTGCCAAATAATTCATTATATTTAAATATTTAAACCATTTTTTCATAATTATGTAAATTAGGTTCATTCTCAATATTATAATGGCTAGGCTATAATGGTAACATTTAAATAATAATTTTTAGTTGTTTATTTATTCTTGATGTGGCATATCTTGTATGAAAATGAACATAATATTTATTTTTTAAAACATCAGGATGTTACATTCTTCACAACCATTAATAAATAGTTTCCATGAAAATTAAAATTTTCCTTGATATCTAGAGTTTACCTATTTAAAATACCATTATTTTAAATCTGACAACAGTATAAGGGTCCATAAAACATACACATTAATAGAAAGAAACGGATGTACGAAGATCACCTAAGATAACATATACTAGGGTTACATGTACAAAAAACATGTAAATAGAAGATATAGTTAATTTTCATGTTCTGATGGGGTGTGAAACTGAACATTCTAATGAAATGGTTAATAATCAAAAAACAATAAATTTCTATTAGGTTAAAAGGACATTGATTTATTATTAAGAAAAGTAAACTGATAATATTTTTGATTCAAAATACATTTCCCAAATTTATTGAATTAATTTAATACCTAAAATAGGAATATAATGAAACATACTTACTTAAAAAGTAGAGTTTGATCCTCTAAACAATTTCAACAATAAATGCCTCTTTTTCTCTAAATAGTGAGTATTAAAGATTAGTTGTCCATGATTGAAGAATTCGAGTCAACTTCTATGAATCAAAAAATCTAAAAAATTATAAGGATATATTACTCATATATTTATACATTAAACATAAATAATTTTTTTTGTATAAGTTAATATAATTCCTTATAAATAATAGACCATTAAATGAGGAAAAACAACTTTAATCTACCAAATTTAACAGTAATACCCAAATTTCAACATAGAACATTCAATAAATAAGTATCCTGCCAAAAAAATATTCTATATTAATATTGAAACCCAAAAATAATATGTATTTGATCATATTGTTTTCCAAATTACATCAACCACTATTAATATCTTATAACAAAAATTTATTTTCATAAATCACATAATCTCCATTTTATGGTAAGTATTTTCATAAATAACCTAAATCACCATAACTCTATAATAAAATAATATTTTACTTTAAAACACAGTTCAAAAATTATTCATTATATTATTATTTTTACCTTAATTCTATTAGAATCCCAAAATCATGAATGTCTTCCATACTGAAATTAATCACTTAATCACCAAACCATATCCCGATACCAATGATATCTAATTTATAAAAAAATATCCCTAAAACTAAAATAACATTTATCCATTGTATATGTTGATGAAAAATGTTATTCTAACCAAATATTCATGTATGATAGTGGTGTTCATTGCACCCTTGTCACCCTTCTATTGTGGGTTCAAACCTCATGGCCTTGATGGATGTAACGGGTTGTCACCCAGCCAACGTGTAGTCATTTTTATCTAAAAAATATTAATATTATGAAAAAAATTGGAATAATCCTAAAAAATAACCTAAATATATTCAACATTAAATAAATATTATTTCAAAAATGGTTATCTCATATATTTCATTTTGTATTCCAAATAATATTAATACACATAATTACCTAAATTGAAAGATCATGTAAAAACTAACCATTATCCTAACCCTTAAACATATTCCAATCAAAAAAAGTTATTATTCCCTGAATATCATTTTCACACATACTAAAGAAATGGTATATGTCCCCTAATCAATGTTTTTCAAAATCTAGTTAATAAGGTTTTTACTAAATTGAAACTGATAACAACCATAAAGACCCCCACCCCAGTATCCCAATAATGGAGCCTTACATTATTAAATTGGAATAATATACAAGAAATAACATCCTAATGAACATAATAGATTAGTATTCTTGGTAATGTAGATACATATTTAAAATTGAAATAAAATTTTAACCATAAAATACAAAAAATCATTTTCTTCGATAACAACATTATTTCCCCTAGCGTAACCTTTCACATAAGTCATAATATACATCATAAAATCCCAGGGAAATATGAAACATAAGAAATGGGTGATCTAACATGCTTAGTAAGGGTATAGATACAATAGAATATGTCATAAATATGTATAAATAGCTGTGGAAAGGTAATCAACTAAAAAACATACCATTAAATCAATAACATGAGTATAACATGGAATGAATGATTTTATATCAAATAATTACAAAATAACATGATCTAAATCATATAAATGGATAAAAAACTAAAAATATTATCACATGGGAACCAATATCCAATCTCATAATGAGTGAAAGAAAAATTTGAGACATTATAAACTTACCATCAAAGCTTTGTCCAACACACCGTACATAAACGGGTAATGAAATAGCCAATACCCAAACTAGTTTGTCTTATTAGACCTACTAACTCATATTGAGAGCTATAATGGTCCGCTACCATCACATGAAATGTATAATTCATAACTTATAAGAAATGGTTGAAACATAAATAACATAAAAATTAATATTAAAAACAAGGAAACGAAATATGAATAATTTATCAATAATCGATGACAGCTCTCAAAATAGCGCATCCAATGTCAAACTGATCATGAATTGTTCAATAAAATACTATTGAAGGTATCATAAGAGATATAATCAATTATTCATACGACTTAACAGATAATTTTTACATTGATGAAAATACTCAAAATTATCTGTTGATTTTTTTGGGGGAAATTATCTTTCCAACATTGAAATCATTTATTAAAAAATATAGAAATTATAGTAAAAATAATTTTAATTGAAAAGAAAATTGTAACATTATAAAATATTATTCAAACCATTATGGCATCATGGTGGTGGGGAAATCATCCCATGCTGCAGTAGTTAAAAACACCCCTTTTACACTTTTATAAGAAAACTCATTTAGTACCTGTTATTGAAAATCAAAAGGAATATTCCTTTTAGTACATTTTGGCAAAAAGAAAAAATTGATAAAAATTAAATTTAAAATCATTAAAAATATATTAAAAAAATTATTTTGTTTTTAGAAATCATGGACATGGAGAAGAAATATACCACAATAGAGACGTAAACAAAAAATAATGAATAATGGTGAGATTATGAAATAAACCATTAACACATTGTAATTATTTAAATAATATTTCCAATAAATTCCAATAAAACATTAAATACCATAAAGATAGGGAGATTTAGGATGTTATTTTAAATTTTCAGTATATACACCACATAAAAGAAATAATTAGTGAATAAGGCATATATCACATGATAATAAATGTCATATAAAAATCTCTAACCTTATGTTTCCTTTAGTAAAACGTCATTTATCCTCATATAAAATTGTTTTAAAAAAATTAACTTATATTAGAACCCTATTAATATTTATTCTATCATATTTTATCTTTTTATTTTATTGTATCACCTATTTGTTTATAATATACTGTTATTATGCTTGTTATGGGTGTCTATTGCTTCATTTTCTTTTGCATGTTATTTCCTGAATGTCATGGTTATTTTAAATTGGATATAGATCCAATTCCTTCGTAAATATATTAATATTATAAATAGAATATTTAATCATTAAATACATTTTTATATCCATTCTTTAATTTTGGATATGGAAAATGAATTGCATCACATCATGGAGAAATTTGGTCGTATGTACACACGTGTGGTGGTATCATTCACTTATTGAGTGAAAAGATATGTAATTTTAAGGTGTAATATTTTTTGAATATTTATTTAATTGCATATTTATTATATGCATCCATTTTTTCCAACATTATACATATCCAATTAAAGTAGTGTTGAAATACAAATTACACCCCAGTATAGAGATGGTAATCCATAAGTACACACACATGATGATTTGGTTTTTCGTATGATGGATAAAATTTATAATATTGTTGTACCATTTTCATAATAAAATTTCATAATATTTAATATGCTGAATTTCTTACTTTATAATGGAAAAAAATAATGAATTGGAAGTATAATAAAAAATTAACTAGGTTGAGTTGGTAAAAACGATTACCTCTTCTTCAGAAGACATCCTTTAGACTTCGTATTATGGGATCTAGGGTTTGTATTATTAGAATATAGAGACACCCAGAAATTATATAAGTATGTTGTTAATTAAAATAGGTAGGATTCAGTTGAGTTATAATTCTCAATGTGGTGTGAAGTAGTGAGGGAGGAGGAGCCCTTTTATAATTGTGGTGAGGGGTAGTTTTAGAAACTCTCAAAATTTTAAATTAATTTTCAATAAAAAAATGGTTCAAAAGTTATTAATTAATAGAAAATATTTCTATTTATCTAAATACTCACATAAAATAATTTTTATACATTTTTAGTTAACATTATTACAATTATCTTTTGGTTTTAACCCTAATCAAATTCTATTAACTCTTATCATGACAACATATGTTTTTATCCTTAAGGGTTATTATAGTTACTATAAAATTACAAAAGAACAGAAAATGGATCATTTATAATATTTTAAAAAATTTCCAATTTGGTTGGAGTAATTTTAGAGTTTTATTTTTTTATGTTTTTTTTAATAAAAATTATTTATTTTAAAATATCATTAATGTTAGTTTTGGTACTATTCATTACATGACATTCCTAAAATATCATAATAATGTGATATATTTAAATAAAATATTTTAAAACATTACTAAAATATCGAATGATTCTATAAAATTTCTATATGACATTAATTATATAAAATTATATTTATTTTAATGTACTTTTAATCTGTTATTTTATATTTCCATTAATTAAATAATTACAGAATCACTATTGTGTAAGACTTTAAGGAAAATTTGTATTTGATAAAAATAAAATTTATATCACTATGATGAAGATAAAAATTTTAGATTTCACTATAATATTTATATTTGAAGATATATTCTAAAAACCACATATTAAAAATGTGATACCCATTAAAATCTAGAGTGTGACATATTTGACTTTTCCTAAAATTAAACACTATAGAAGTCATGAAGTCATAAAAGTGCTTCTAAGTGGTCATAATATCTCCCCAATGATTAGTTTTGTCAAAAATAAGTCTCTTGATAAAATTAGTAAAGGTGTTAAGGTAATTTTTTATGTTTTATAATATTATTTTCACCCTTAATTATACAATTTACCCATAACTGTGGTAGTTAAAATTACTAAGTTTACTATTCATGTTGTCTAAAAATAAAATTCATCTATTTAATAAATTTTTTCTTATAAATCCAATTAAAGAATAAATTTTTTTTAAAATTAAAACAAATAAGTGCCTAAAATTAATATAAAATTAATTCCATAGAGAGGCTGAGAAAATGAGTATTTAAAGTCAAAAAGTTCAAGAGATTGAAATGATTTTATATCAAAATTCGATGTGAAATTTATTAAAATGACCTAAATTATATTAAAAGATATAAAATATATATAATAAAACTTTATAAACAATCTAAAATATGACATAACAATATAATGTTATTAAGATGTAAACGTTTTTTTCAATTAAAATCCATTATTGTCACTATTAAATAAAACATGAAACATTAAAACATGAAACATATTAGAAAAATACCAAAAGTTAAACCAAAGTAAAATTTCATATTAACTATTTAGATAATAATTTTATTTTTCAAATATAATTTATGAAAGTGTCAAAAACTATATTTAAAACAAGTGTGCAATCAAAATACTCTAAAACTATCATTTTATAAATATACATCTTTTATGCATTAATTTGGATTTGTTCATATACAATGTCTAGAAAATACATAGGGTGAATGATAAAAAATAATATTATATATTATATATTTATATATATATATATCATTAATATAATCCAAAAATTATTATTTGAATATTTTATTAGTATAAAACACACTTGTGTGCATTTGAATAGTTTTTTAGAAAAAATTCACTTTTATTTTAAAAATTGTTTTATTTTAATTTATAAATAATTGATCAAAAAATAATTATTTATTTTTAAGTGATTAAATCATATATCAATAATCTAGTAATTCTAATTCATTCTCATCATTCTAATAGTTTGGTTATTACTATAACATTTATATAATAATATTTTGTCTGTTAAGGCTCGATGTGGCTTATCCTATATGACAACAAGCATAGTATTTTTTTTTTAAATATTGGGATGTTAAAAGATCACTCCAATACAATAATTTTAATTTTGGATTAATTATCCCTTTCTTTATTCACATGAACTCTTTAATTAAATCCACCTCATCTCGTTTTTCTTTTTCAATGCATACGTGTTTCATGAATGCAGTCATTCCTTCACATTTGATACTCATTAGATCTTCTTCCCTCGTTCAACAATACAGGGTCTCCCACTCATATGATTATTATTATTTATAACATTATTAAATATTCAAAAAAAATGAATATTTATCAATTTTCAATAATGGGAATGTAACTTTTTTAGTAGTATGAGATCTCTTGATATCAAACTTTAGATATTTTCTATTTAATGTATTTATCTCAAAACCTTGATCCCAATGATTATAGGGAAATTATAAATTCAACTAATCTCCAATAATCTTTTATGTTGATACAATTCTACTCTTTTTTCTCTTAATGACTGAAAAATAGAAACAAACATGTCCATTCCCCTAACCATAAGTCACAACACAACTATATCATTGATATCAAACTATTTTTTCTTTTAAAAAAGAATTTAAATCCCCAAAAAATCTATTACCTTAATTTCATTTTTAAATATGCACATGTAATAAAATATGACAGGGAAAATCCATTTTTGGAATGAATATAATATATAATAAATAATAACTAAAAAAATTGTTATCTAAAATAGACCAATTAATTTTTTTCATAGTTTATTTTAGGTTCACTTCATACAAAAATGATCTTTGTTTTGATGTTGTTCTTATTTTTTTCTTATTTTGTCTCCACGAACATCAGCATGATCAGAGAAATAAATTCCACTATAGTATTATAAAATTCATCTTTCCATTAAACTATCGTCACTATTACACTGTGTTACTTCATGGATATTATTTGATCTCATCCAAAATTACACTCTCTATTGTGATGTTTTATTCATTAATTAATAGTAAAAACCATCTTCTAAATCTCATGTGCTATTTTCTCAATATTTCCCTACGTAAAAATAACATATGAGAATTCAAATATCATATCGTATTCACAATGTATTACAGCCTTCTTATATGTCTTATAGTATCCAAAAATTTCATACAATCTCTACAAACTCAAATTAGAACAACCCTTACCAAAATATAACAATATAAATATCATACCGGATGCTTAAATTTCTTATGACCTATTAACATGTTAGAAATCATATGAAATTTTCGTTTTATAATTTATAGAAAACTCAAATATCATAGAATCACCTCAAATTTCCATTACATAATATAATCCCCTTGATCATTTTTAATCCACAAGATGGGAAAATAAGAATATCATATATATTTTGGAAATTATATAAGTGCTTCACAAAAAAATATAATATTCATTGGTCACATATAATAAATATCCTAGGAATATGATAAATTCCATTTATATTTTTCAAATAATTTACCAGATATATGAAATATCTTATGTGATCGAGAAAATACACTATGTGACTTCAAATTTATTACTTGTTAGTGAAATATCATAAATGTATGAAAATTATCTTCGTCAATTTTCATCTATCATACCGAATATCTTGCTTTTACTCAAATACCCAGATGGACTCTTTAATTAAATATAAGGCCTTATTAACAAATAAAAAATTCTTTTAAAATATCTTATAGTTTTCGTTTATTGAGAAAATCATTCCATTAATTCTTTTCATGGGAATTTTATTAATCATTATAATTAATGGGGGTGGAACTTGAATCTTTCCACCATAGTTCGTCAAGAAATATCCAATATTCCACTTCTATATACAATGACAGTACCCCTTCTCATATTTCCTCATTTGATCCACACCCACACTAGAAGATACATTCTTATTACAACACCCTCACATGAGGACAAAAGATACAATCACATTCTTGGGATATTCAAATATGATGGGTTGCAAGAAGAACTTTCATCACAGGGGTTAACGAATCATATGAATAATTAACATAACTATAAAATAGATTAAACATAGGTATATCAATAGGAAACTCTATCCATATTAATACAACACAGAACCCGACTACTTTATTTCATTCTTACAATGATAATATTAACAATGACCACTTATAAGGATTTTTCACTCAATTTAGACATATGTCGATTATTAAGAAATCAAACATATTGATTATTACATTTAAAGGATAATGTTGTGTTTTACTAAGGAAGAATATAATTTACCTCCTCCCCCACTAGAGTGATAACATCCACCCCACTCTTCCACTAAGAAGTGGGGAATCACCAATCACCATAGATAATATTTTTTAGGAAACATCGTTATTGGTGTCGTTGAGAAAAAAGGTATATGATTATCCTTTATTGAATCATTGTGAAATCTCTAATTTTAAATTTATATAATAAGTATATATAAATTTTTATTGGAAAATCTTTTTATTAAATTATTTAACAACATTGGATGTTTTTTATTTTTTTAAGGAATTGTAAGAAATTTCATTAATTTTTTTCAAAAAGAAGGTTTATCTTTACGTAATTTTTCAAAAATAAAATTTAACTTTTTAATTGTTTATTGAAAATGATAAATGAATTATTTGGAAATGATAAAGAAATATACAAATAATAAAAAAATAGGAAATGTTAATCTGAATGATTTTTGAAGGAAAGTTTAACTATTTTTGATAAAATTTCTTATTTTATTATATTTTTTATCAATAAGTAATATTGTTTATATAATTTTATCTAAAATAATGACAATTTTAAATTTAATTTCTGAAGAAAAGTTTACATTTTAAAGAAATTTTTGTTTTTTAAATGAAAAATAAGATTTATTATTTTTTTATTATTTTTTTCTAAATGAGGTGAGAAATTTTATAAATAAAAATGGGATTTTTATTAAAAGAATGTTGATTTTTTATATATATTTTTATAATGATGATAAGTTTTGGATTTTAATTTTATATTTAAGAAGAATGTTATTTTATTTTTCAAGAGGAAAAAAATTGTAAGTACTTAATAATATCATTAAAAAATTTTAAAAATAAAATATTTATTCATAAATCTTAATATATAGAAATTATATTTTAAATAAATTTTTAATTAATAATTTTTTTAATAAAATGAAACTTTTTTATAATTTTTAAGTAAAACGTAAATTTTTTATTTAATATATATTTTGTTTTTAATTTTTTTTAAAATAAAAAAAATTAAAGAAAAATTATCATTTATTTCATAAATGATGAGGTGAATTTTTTGAAATGTAAAATAAGAAATTATTTATATTTTCAAATTCTAAAATAAATTTTTTATTCTATCTATGTCAAATATAAATTTTGTGGACTTATTTTAACGTTTCTTAATTTTGATAAAGATTTTTGTTGTATTTTTTTAAATAATTAGTTGAAGTATTTTTTAAAAATATAAATGCCATAATTTTCTATTATTTTATCTTTTAATAAATGTTTTTTGATAACTTTTAAATGAAAAATGCTATTTTCTAATTTCTTTTTAAATTTAAATATCTATTTTCAATGAAAATAAGTATTTTAATCTAGATTATAAATGAAAAAATAGAATTGACTTTTATATTTTAAGAAAATGAATTAGTGATATTTCATTGAATGTTTTTATATAAATTATATTATATATATTTTTAATTGGAAATTGAATATTTCTATTTTAAATATGATATTTTTTATTATAATATTATTTCATCATGTAGAAATGAACATAATTTATATAATTTTGAATTATTTTTAGATGACTAAGGGAATTTTATATTGAAAAAAATACATATAAAAAATTTAAAAACCCTTATTTTCAGATGCAGAATAATGGTTTTCTAATTATGTTATTGAAAAGTATTATTATTTTTATTAAAAAGAAATATTCATTTAAAATATTCAAATTTTATTTTATAGAAATGGTTAATTTTCATACTTTTAACTAAAAAATCATATTTCTTTAAGTGATAACATACAAAAATTAACTTGAAAATATGTTTAGTTTTTTTATAGAATATATATTTTTTCTAATTTAATTTAAATAAAAATTTGATTCTTGAAATAATTTTTAAACGAAAGGACGTATTTTAAAATATTTTATTTATTGAAAATGTAATTATTTATGGAAACTAATAAATAAAACTATGTAACAAATACTAGATTCCATTTAAATTTTAAATAAAGGTATTTTTATTGGATTTTCATGAAAAATGATTATTTTTTATCATATCTTCAAATAAAATATTGTACTTGTATAAAAAAATATATTTAGTTTTATATCAACATTGGATACTTTTAATGGAACTCTGATATATATATATATATATATTAAAAATAGTTTTAAATTAATTGAGAAAGATGTTTTTAAATAAAAATTTATTAGATGATGGAATGATTTTTATTTTTTTAGTTTTATTATGTGAAATTGGAAAATTATATTTTCTATTTATGAAATGATTAGTAGGAATTTTTTTATTTCACATTTGGAATAACATGTTCTTAATTATAATATATACTTCTCGAAAGCATCTTTTATAATTAATTTCAAATGAAAAGCTATTTATTTAAGAAGATATAAGTTATTTTAATTAATATTGGAAATTAAAGATATATTTTACATGTATGTTTTTATGAAGAGATTAAATTTTTTTTTCGAAATAAAATAGAAAAATGAAAAATATAATTTTTTATCAAAAATAATAATTTTTATTTTACTATTTTCAAATTTAAATTTTATATTATTTATTCTTCAATAAGTGAGCTCAGTCGTATTATTATAAATAAAAATTTGTTATAAATAAAAATTGAGGTGTTCCTATAATTTAAATTTACTTTTTTTTGAAAGATGTTTTTCTATTTAAATAAATAATGATATTTTATGAGAAATATGTTTTATTTTTTATTTTTTAAATTTATCTAAACAATAGAATGTTTTAATATAATTTTTTTTATTAAAATTAATATTTATTTCATAAAATGTGATTTATATAAATTTCTAAATAGGGAACAAAATAAAACTCATTAAGTTGTTTTTTATGATTTTAATTGAATATGTATATATATTAGAATATATATATATATAAACATATATATTTAAATTAAAAAAATTATAAAGAAACAAATTTATTTTTTCTAGATATATATTAGAAAAATGAGTTTTTTTAATTTTTTATATTTTTTAAATTGACTAAATAATTATTAATTTTTTGAAAGGATGTATATTTTTTTGTAGGATAAAAGTGACATGCATAGAAAAAGAGGTACACATACATTTAAAAATTAGTTATTTTTCAATTATTGAGGATATTTATTAATAAAAGACACCGTTAATTTTGAAATATAAGAAGAACCCCCAAAAATTATGTATATTTTAAATACTTTAAATGAAAAAATAAATTTTTTTCATTTTGAAATGATTTTTATTTTAAATAGATATTTTTGTGAAATTGTTTATTATTAATTTGTTTTGTAAAAATATACTGTAATTACTATTTTATAATGAAATTAATGTACATTGAAATTTTTGACAATTTTATGTAAAAAGAAATTGAATTTGAGAAATATATATTCTTTCTTTTTATTATTTTTTGAACTAGATATTAAGTTTTATTAATAATGTTTGAAGAATGGGAATGGGGATTTTTATATTATAAGTGATTTATTTTATTTTTTTAAAAGTAAAATAAATATTTTTTTTATTTCATAAAGAAATGGTGTTAAAAAAAATCAAACATAATTTTTATATATTTTTTAATTTTTAAAAGTGGGTTTTTTAATAATAATGATTATAAATGAAATATAGGTATATTATTATTATTTTAAAATAATTGAGCTGTTGTAATAGAATTTTGATGTTCATTTGTTTGAAAATATTTAACTTCTTTTTTATAAAATGGAAAACATTTTCTAGATCATTATTTAGTAAAAATTTCATTTCATTGTATTTTAACATTGAGAGATAAAATATTTCCTCAATTTTTTTATATGAGATTATTTTTAAAACTAAAAATGGGAAGAAGGATAATTCGTATATGAAAGATAAAGATTTATTTTAATTGATAATTTTTTTAAAAGGAAAAAATGATGATTTTTATAAATGATCATCTAAATGAAAATTTTATATATAATTTGAAAATAAATTTTATATGAAAAAATATATTGGTAAATAAAAAATGCGAATTTATTTTTTTAATGAATAAATATATATTTGTTTTTGTTTTTACAATAACATATGAATTTTTTACATAATTTTTTAAAATTAAAAAATAATAATATTTTAAGTAAGTATGATTATTTTCATAATAATAAATATATATTTAATAAAAATTGGGAATTGTGTTGGATTTGGTTTAATTTTATTCAATGGAAAACAAAATTCCAAATTTTTTTTTGAAAAAGAGATTTTTCTTATTAAAAATTTATTTTTTATATATTTTGAACACATAATTATTACTTTATGTTTTTATTAAAAATAAAATTATTTTAAAATGAAAATAATTTTTATAGTGTTTTTTTAATGAATATCGTTTTTTAAATTTTTTTTAATTTCAAATAAAATAATAGATTTTTTACGTTTTACCATTACTTAGATTTTCAATGGGTAAATAAAATAATTCATTTTAAAAATTATAATAGATTAAATGGACATTATTTAGTTTTTTAGCATTGGGAAAATTTGATATTTTTAATTAAATAAAAAATGACCATTTTATTTTGAAATTGTGAAGTTTTTTTAAGTAAAGTTTTGTTTTCCTGTTATTTAAATAAATATATGATATGATTTATTTAAAATTTTAAATATTTTTATGATTTATTTATGTATTTTTTATATTTTAAATGTTTTTTTACTTTTTCAAAATATAATTGAATAAATGAGAGAATCCTTCGAGTTTTTCCTTTATTAGGCTCTTGATTGATGACAAGAAATAATGGTGTATACTAATGATATTAGAAGTAGTCACTTTTCAAAACCAATAAATATAATTATATTCCTCCACTAAACTCTAAAATATTCTTTAATAAATTATTTCCCTAATCCTAATTACTAAAATATTTAAATTAATAAATCCTCAAATCGAATATAACATGTATCACCAATACTCTAAAGACTAGATAACATTTTCTAGACTCCCCTAAATCTATCTAATTAGATGCTCCCAATCATTATCAAACTATATAATAAAACTAACTCAAATAAAATTACTGGGCTTAGTACTAGGGAGTGCTCAATTGATTTTTCAATATACCAATATTTTAAAATAACACTATGTTCAACAGCGTATACAACAAGTGTCACTAAGCTTAAGAAACCATGAAATATTTTTATTTAAATATTTTAAGTATACCCTAGAAGATAAATTTATGGGTATTAATGCGATTAACTACACTAGGAAATATAGATAATGGTCCAAATCAACACAAATGTATCTATTAAATGCTTTGTAAATAACAACCAATTTTTTTAATTCATTTTATTATTCAAAAATTCATTTTCACCGAAAAATGGTTTTTATTTCCATTTTTGGGAAAAAATTACAATTAATTTCTTCCACTTTTAAATATTTTATTTGATTAAGGGATATAATTTTTTTAATAAATATATAAAAATTACAGTAGAGTGAAATTATGGGATTTTTTCTAAAAAGATTTATTTTTCAATGAATAGGGGAAAATACAAAATTGAATTTTCTATTAAATTTTTTACAAAGTAAAATTATATTTTAGATTACTTTTATAATTTCATTATTTCCTTTTTATTAAAAATTATCTAATATTTTTCTTTAAAAAAAATTTTATACTTTAATTTAATATAAAACAATATTTATACATAAAATGGAATTTTATAGAAAAATTATTTTCTATTTTGATTTTTAGATTAGTTTAAAATTAAATTATACCACTTCAATAAATTTACTCATAAAAATGGATTACATATTTTAATTTAAGATGTACAAATTTGAAGAAAAAATTCCTTTTTTTGTTCATAATGAATAGAAACCATAGTAAATTTTTATTACAATGACAATGATATAATAAGATAATTATATTTAAAACAAATGTGATAATGATTCAAATTAATTATAGATTTATAACTCTTTTATTTAATGATTCTATTTCATTAATAATCATAAAAAATTTAAAATGTGACTTTTCAAGTTTAGAATTGATTTTGACCTTTGTTGTATTTTAAGTAAAGAAAAACCCAAAATCTCACTCTGATTCTTTTATTTTTCACTTATATGCTCAAAGAGGGAAAAAAATAAGTTGTGAAGGAATTATAAAATATATTTTGAGAATAATTAAATTATTTTTAACAAGTTAATTTTTTTATAATATATTTATGATAAAATTACTTTAAATTCTTATCCAATGTAGACTAAATGCTTGTGTATGTAGTAGAAAAAATCAAGTAATTAAATTTAAAAACCCAAATGTAATTTTTTTTATTTTTACTATCCCATTAATTTTATAGAAACATATAACATATTTAATTCATTTTAAAATTTTATACTCAAATTACTTTTCTATTTTTTTTTCAAAGTCAAAATAGTTGAATATTTTCAAAAATATACTTTAATGATATTTCATAATAAATTTTATTTTTATGAAATATTATATAATTCCTAAATAACATATCATTAGTCAAGTAAAAGGTATATGGTTCAAACTTTTATATATTTTTCTATTATGGGTCATTTCAATTTTTATATTAACATTCATTACCCCCAAAATAGTAAAAAACATTTATATCGTAGTAATTTCCAAATGGTTTAATTAGGGGTTAGAAAAAAGAGATATGTGTAAAAAATGTAAACACATAATCATTTCATTATATGAAATTATTTAGAACCATAATCATCCTATATTATAATTATATCAATTTTTATCAACATTATCATTTTAAATAAATTATATTAATTTAATACCTTTTGAAGTTTGAAAAATGTCCCTCCCCTCACTTATAAAAGAAAACATTATTTTCACGCTTCTCCTGTAAGATCCCAACAATTTTTGGTGTTTTCTCATTCATGATAATAGGTAATTTTTTTTACTCTAGTACCTTTTATGGGATTTATGGATTGGGGTGGATTTGGGTGAAGTCTAAAATAATTTTAGATAAAAGGTGGTTGTCCACAGTTGGTGCATGGTTTCAACAAACTGTGTGGCTGCCTAAAAAATTTTGTAGTCTCTTGTCTTGAGGTAATAGTTTTGGAAAGGTTAAATAATTCATTGATATAACTTGTGAGTTATCCACGTGATGTGCCCCTTTATGTAGTGGCTAATAAGCATTAAACATATGGTTTGTCTAACCTTCCAACCAAACCGTGCGAGGGTCGATAGTGAGATCCTAAAATTATGGATCTCACTCATTTTTAACTTTTAATGACTTATTCCATCTCCCATATGGCCATAACTTATGTTTTTACTTTCCTAAGAGTAATGTATGGTTCTTCGATCAACCTGTATGGATTCCAAGGCCTTAAGAACATTGTTCTTCAAGTCAAAAGCCTGAATTGAAGATCCTCTCTTCTCCTAGTAAGTCTATTTCATCATGATCCTTCTCCTTTTTCTTCTTATATCATTCCTTGATATTTTCAAAGAAAATATACTTTATTTCCTTGGATTGAAACCTATGTGGTGAGATATAGTTCTTGTATTTTGGATCTAGATCTATATTTATGTGATCCTGATGTCTTTGATCTTGATTTTGGTTTAGGGATTTTTATTCGAATATTTTATCTATGTCATTGTGATTCATGGATTTTGGGATTTCTGTTGGGTATATATCCAAAACAAATGTCGTTGTTCTTATAAATCTAATCCCCAGAGTCGTGGATTTGATATTTATATAAATATTTGTAGAATTGAATGAATCCTTAAGCAATTGATTTCTTTAAATGGGGTTGATTTGATAGACCAATTGAGTTATCAATTATTTAAGGGAATATGTGATTAATTTTGGAAATAATCATGAGATGAATGGGATACCTGATTGTATAATTAAATTTGGGAATTTATTATAATAGATAGGTATTGTAATCTTGATAAATTGGGGATTAATTATAATATTTTTGCATTTAAATGTAGGGATGATTAATTGTGGATTAATTACATGCCTTTGATAATGTGTTTTAGATAATTAATTTGGGGATTAATTATGAAAATGTTATATTCTAATGAGATAATTAATTATAGAAAATAAATTATCAAATGTGTATTTTGATGTTTGTTAATTCTTGATGAATTTATTAATAATTTAAATTACATAGTTAATTGTTGATTTAACTAATGGAATGGATGTGTCTGACTAATTTTTAAATTAATAAGGTGATTTAGAAGGATAATTATTTGGTAAATTTATTATGTAATAAATAATGGGAACATGGTAATTGAAATTGAATGTAAAAATGGTTACATGTTCATCGTACATATGACTAAAAAGAAACGGAATGTGTTCATTCTTAATTGAGAAGTAAACATGGTAACATGGTCATTATACTAATGAGTAAAGAGAATGGGAATATGTTCATTTTATTTAAGGTTAAACATTTATCATGGTAATATTAGTTATGTTTGTGATAATAGTAAAATTTCCAATTTATCTTATATTTTTGAAATATAAGAATGGAAATAATGGCACTCCTATTTATCGACTCACATAATAATATTCAAAATATGGCATGAGTCAAACCATGTACTGAGATATCATATCACATTTATTATTTCATATTCATCTAAAAGAAAATATTAAAATATTTTTTTCCCTAGGGAATACTTCAGGCTTCGGTATGATATGAGGTTGGTATTGAGGTACGAGTATACTTAGGAACCATAGAGTTAATGTAGTTAGATAAGAATACATGAAAATGTGATAAAATATTTATTATTACGTTTTATTTATTTATTTATAGAAAAATATAAAATATCTTTTTACTAGACTTGTTTTAGACACTTTTGGTAGTGGCCTACATATTCTTACTCACACCCTACTTAGGTTGCATAATTGCTGCCTGAATATATTATATTGTCGCGGGATTGGATAAGGGAAAAGGGTATGAGATAGGTGGCTGATTGGAGATGGATCTTGGATGTGGGAGCCAAACATAGTTTAGGACCCATTTTGGGAGTCGTAGTGTCTTTATTTTAATTTTTATTATAGACATTTGAATCATATACTGGAATATCATGTTTCAATTTTTATTTTAGTATTGTATTTTCTGTTTGGTTATCTTGTGACCTGGGTATTTTTTGGGTTATATATGATTCTAGGATTCATTATTTATTTTTTATGGTGTTTTAATCTTATAAATGAGTGTGTAGTCTCCCCATGATTGACTTAACAGTCCCTCGTTTCTAGTCAACTGCCCCTATCATAGGGGATGGTGTGATTGAGTTCGTGTGGTGAAACAACTTGGTACACCGACGCCTAGCTCCCAGACCAGGACATTACATCTTCACATATGCTGATCACTCATGATCAACCAATACATTCATGAATCCCCTATCATCATCCCTACCTATGTTCTAGAGGTCTTATTTTGGGAATAATAAAAACCTTATTAGGATTACAGTTTGATGTAAAAGAGGTTGTCTAAAAAAAGATATGTTGTTTTTAAATTGTTATTTTAGTTTTATTTCATCATCTACCTCTTTAAAATATTATTCAAACATGGTAAAATATTAAAAATATTATATTCCATATATTGTGATGATTTTATTTTAATTTAATAACTTATATCCATATCCTTATTAAAAAATGATAAATAAATTTATCATTCGTGTGTACGGTGGACTACCAACTCATAACTAATTTTATTCCTTTTCCATAATCACCTCTCACATATGGTTATAATGATGAATTTAATGCATAAATATGATATTAATGTAATAACTATCATTTAGAAAGATAATATATCATCTATTTTTTAACATTTACAACCATTAAAAAATGATAACATTATCCATGTGTAGGTGTTCATAACCACCATCATGAAATGATGTGATTCATTTTTCATAACAACATCACATTGATTATATATTTCTGTGTATTAGAATATGTTATATTATATTTATCATATAATCACCATTCTATAAATATAGAATAAAAATTACGTTCTTCCGAACATGTATTTTGAAAAATAGAAATGTTACTCATTCATACATACTACCTATCGTCTCCATTATTATAACACAAATCAAATTTCATAATAAAATTTCATGGTAGGTTTTAAAAGTACTATTTATGTATAAAAATTAGTATTATTTCATTATTATTAATCTATAAAATGTGGAATAATTTCATCATTCATCATATTTAACCCACTAAAGTCATTTTGTACATATGAGTCATGTAATGTCCCAGACCCAGATACCACTCAAACAGTTCCCTAAGCCTGGTTGGTCACATAACCTCAAGAACATCTCTACAATTAAAAGAGGAGTACGACTAGTTGATAGGGCCTAAGGTTTTCTGCCAGAAGACTACTCCCACATGCCAAATGTGTAACACAATAGAATTAAAACAATATAAAAATAGTGGAAATAGTAAATCATGAAAATAATAGATAGCCACCAAGAATATGAAAACATTCTAGAATTCATCTTATATTAAAAATTATGATACATTTCATGTGGTAATTAAAATATAAAAAAAAGTGTATAATTAAGGAGTAAAATACAAGAGAAAAATGTTTAAAAGGGGGAAAATATGATCTAACATCGCAAGCCTCAGCTTGGCCCCATACTCCCCTAGTCCAATGCAGTAGTCTATAACATATAGTAGGTTTCTTTCCCTTATCAACACATTCAATCATATAGTCTATTTGGGTACCCAAAGGTGGGCAAAATAATGTGTGATATATAATCCCAGTAGGCATCCACACAAGGTATATTTTACCCATTCAGTGAATATATATATATAAACCAATGTGTGTCAGAATCATTATAACTATTAAAGGAAGTACTGAAAAGTAAACATCTAATAAATTCCATGTTATCATTTTATATCACATTCAATTATTAAATTTCATTTTAGAATTAAGTATTTGATTTAATTGTTATTCATGTCTCATTTCATCAAGTTCATTCAACCATTCAATATCATTTAAATAAATATTATCAAGACCTGGTGTGCAGCCCAACATACCTTGTGATAACATGACTAAAGGATGTGTAAACATGCCATTCATAAAGTGCAAGAGAAAGGATAAATTGAAGCTTATAATTTGTCTTGGCAGACACATCATAAAACCCATTACATCATTTTTTCTTTGATGAATATGATCCCATCAATGGAATTCCTTAGTTGTAATCATGGTATAATTCTACGTATAAAATAAACCAACACCCCACAAGCCCATTAATGAGATCCTCAAGAACCCAGGTATCTCTCTACGTGGGGTATAACATCCCTAAAAAACAAGTCTATCCTCAATAGTCCACTAAGGGATCCCATGTTACACTAATGTAAATTTGAAAAATTATATTTGAGTACATCCATGTAATTCTCATACAAATATATGTATCACTCGACATATAATAATGAATCCCCACATGAGTTTGTCCTTGTCAGTCTAAGTATCACTTGGGAATTAAATTCTAAATCCAATTGAGTCCATATATGGAATTCTCATTTGAATATATGTGTCACCCATGGATCATAATCATTTATCCAATTCAATCCAATTGATCAATTACATCTAACAATATCATTTAACATGTCAAGGTTAAATCCAAGAACATCTCAATTACAACTCACCTCAAAAGGTGATTCAAGTCATTGGCCAACTTAAAAGGATTCCCAAATTTATACTCACATGGGGAAGACAGCGTAAAAATATTATCATGTATAAAAAACCAATCACGTGGCATATAATATATTCAACTCACATGGGAATTTTATTTTAAAAGGCATTTCATGTTTAACAAGCCATACATGGTAAGGGGTATGGGTCATCCTCATGTCATCACTTCTCATTAATCAATTAAATTACTATTTAGATCACAATTAAATTAACAATTAAATTCATAATTCAAATCACCCATTCAAAAAGCAGTATTTACATCCTATAAGAAGGGGTAAATGACACACCCCAAAGGGGTCCAATTTAAATATCCAACCATGGTGGTCCATTTACAAAAAACAAAACACCTAAAGCGGTGGGTACATTAAAGGTTCTAATCTTATGATCATTCATTTAAGAGCCTCGTTAATTACATAGGTTATAAATATAATTTAATATCAAGGATAAAAATACATTTAAGGGGAAACACTCAGAATATTGGGCATGTTGCTCAATGACATATATAAAAAATATGACTTTAAATGAAAAACATGAGATGGCCTACCTTTGGTCTATGTTGATAGCTCATCCTATGACAGCTCCATATTTGACTCAAATGGGGATAAAAGATATAAACGGATGGGGAATATAGTAATAGGGAAAATGAACCAACATCTAAATAGTGAAAATTATTCCATGAATCACGAATTAAGATTTAAAAGGAATCAAGAACTCACCAATATAGATCCACTGAAATGAACAGTGCTTAAATCAGAGTACGGATGGTGATGATATCTTGATTCATATAATAGGATCAAATAGGAGACTCCAAATGGTTATTCCACTATTCATGGGGGATATTGGTGTAGGATTTAGGTTTAATAGAACTTTAAGGTTAATATTGTCATTTTACCCAAAAATATGGTTCTCACTATTTTGAAACACAATTTTAAAAATCCTACGCCAACTATGCACAATTATATATTTTAAGGGACATAATGCATGGTTTACCCACATATTTTTACTAACCATACACCAACCATTCTAAATCTCGTTGTCTAAATTGTATAGATTTTCACATGAACGGGCGGCCCAAATCATATGGTTGTTCATAACCATGCGACCTTCCCCTGAACTATACCCATGACCCTACACTGTTTATTAGACTATACGGCCAAGCCCAAATGGATTTAAATAACCATGTTTTTGGATTATTTCACCCCAAAAGTTGGGTTCGGGGCTCCGAACCAACCCCAGACACCTTGTTACCTCCATGAACTCAAAGTGAATTCTTAATAGGCCATATTCAATCATTTAAACTAATAATTGATTGAAAATAAATTATTTGTACCTTAATGAAGAACTAGGCTCATAAAAACACCCTCTTTAAATATATTCATCCCCAAATTTCCATTCCAAGGGTGTTGAAGTGTGATCTATGAATAACTCCAACCATTACAATCATGAATAGGCCACCTACTCCCATGTATTTTTCTGCACTCGGGCGTGCTGTCATAGAACCTGTACTAGAGGAACTAACCTGCCTCAGTGAACATTCATGATGTGATCCAAAATATGTATGGGATGTTATTTAAAGGATGCATATACCTACAACTCAACCTCTTTATGTTGAAATTCATGAGAAAAGTCTGAATAGTAATGTCATAGCTAAGAAACATTGAATACATTGTTCATGTCTCAGTACCTCTGAAGTAACTGCAACTGATAGGCTACCAGCCTGAATCTCCCTTGAATATCAAACAACCCAAAATAAGATGGTGAAATTTTATCCTATCGTATGATTATCCTGTGTCCCATCCTCTATGAAATATTCCAAAAAAATGGATTCTGATTTTGAACTCTATATGTCATTTACTGTTATCGAAGTATGATTTCTATTAATACTACATGGTATCTATCCACTCCCAAATCAACTACACCATCTACGTAGTATCCAAAATATGATAAGGTCCCAACATAGCTTCCACTACTACCTATAACCTTCACAAGGGTGATCATCATGGACTACAATTCAAATCCTGATAAGGCACCATCTAAATAGTATCCTAAAATCTATTATTATAGGTGAATTCAACTATGGGTATATACCTCTTTTAAGAGCCCACAAAATCCAGGATACATGTTTGCATCAGGTCCTCAAGAATTATATTTTTTTCAGATTGTCCATCTATCTAGGTGTGGTATGAAGTTCTCAAATTCACCTATATACCCATTACCTTCTCTATCCCTTTCTAGAACAGTGATGTAAACCAAAAATCTATATATGAAACAATAGCTCACGAACCCAATGAATTCATACGATCTCAGGGATATAAAACATCCTAAGATCATCAACACTGGAGGTTCCCTTAATTATATGGAAATTTTAAACCTTCATGATCATTTCAACAATAACCCATACACCATCATTACCATGAGGATACCTCAGTAAACCTATCACGAAATCCATCACAATGTCAACCCACATCCACTCAGGGAATGTTAATTGCTGTAAATTTCTAGCTCGTCACAGGTGTTCTAACTTTTCATAATGATAGGTGGAACATATTATAAAAAAATGAGATACATCCCTTTTTATACCAGATCACCAGTACTAGGGAGCCTGACTACACCCGAGGACATATTAGGAACCTCGCTAAAAAATAACAGTAGAATCTCAAATGACTAAACTAATACTGGCCACACTATATTTCCATGAAAAACCCATCAACCCTTACACCACACCTTCCTTAAAACAATGTTGATTTTTTAAATTCGTTCCTTTAATTCATACAAATGAAATCTAAGAAAAAAAACTAGTCAAGAAACTTCAATGGAAGTTTCTTGAAAACATTCAGCTTAGACAACCGGTGTATTACAAGGTGATCCACGAACCCTTCTTCCATGATACCACACATTCACAACAAGAACATACATTGAAATTAAAACCCAAATTCTTGTGTAATTCCTTGGTCTAACCACCACAGTCTTATTTAAACTACCCTTCCACAACATGAGAAATGGTCTAGTCCCATTCCATCCCACCAAAAACCATTACCCTTTTGAACATTACCTCTAAGCCTGACAATAAATCTAGGATAACCTCAAATTCATTAAACCAGAGTCTAAGGATCAAACCCATGGTAATCCATACTCCATGATTTCCAATAAGATGTTGGTACGATCCATGACATCCACGTTAGATTATAGATTGAGTCCATAGTGGAATCCACCTGGAAGTAAAATCATTGGAAATCATCTGGTGTTCATGGGTCCATGCAAGGCATTCCTACATTGTAACATAGGTATCCATTTGGACTAAACAAGTCCTTTATAATAACTAAGCATCCAACATGGTACACTGATAGAAACCACACTGATAGCCCCACAGGTTTAAAAATATTCACATAGAGTATAACTGATACTCTATTAGAGCATAAAAGATGACGTCAATATATGGGACATGCTCCCAACAAAGAAAAATACAATAAAATAATTAAATGATTACCAAGAAGTATAGTCGAACCAATAAGTGTCTAATTCTTGAAGGAATATTGGATTCATCCACCCACGTATCATCAACTGATCCATGATGCCTTCCCCGCCCAAGATATTCCATGATAATTTATGATTTTCCACTGAATTTAATCCGAGTCCAATGGTGTTTCTTAAGGGTTTCATAAACATCCAAACACATAAAAATTGTACTACTGAGGAATCACCAACATGAAACACGAGAACAGAGGGAACACTTCCCACCATAAAAGTGTCATATTCATCCAAAAGAGAGACAGACTAGGAACTAAAAATAATGCTAGATCTTATTAAATTTAAATATATTTTTTTCATTAATTTGAGGCAAGATCCCCACACCAAAAGAATAGAAACAAAAAATAAACCAAACCAACTAAAATATAAAAACGTGTGGGTCTCCATAAAGTCCCCCTGAGCAACCGGAAGAACTTGATTCCTTTAATCCTAGGCTAGACTACTCTGGAGATCTCCCAAGAATGTTCTTAGCATAAAAACACTTAATGATTATCAAAAACTCAACTGGTTAATTACACAAAATAGAAACATGAATGATAACATGTATATCAACACATACTACCTTGATATTACATAAGTAGAATGGAACATCCTCGATACTACCCAGACGATTTCCGCCCTATGAATTCAAGTATCAGGTAGTCTGTACAAGATATTTATCCCAGAGTCATATTGACCAGTATAACCATTAAAATGGATGAAAACATACCAATTTATACATCACATAGAATGAAATTATGTCAAATGACCTAGGAAGTGGCTGACCATTCCCATAGTCTTGTCTAACCTACAGAAACTGAGAATCCCTCAATGCTCATTACTATAAAAAAGGACAAGGAAAACAAGACCACCCATCCAAACAAGGGTTTCATTTAAAAATAAGTTTTATACAATGTAAAATGTCACCAAATTATATCCGACCATCATAAACACATAGAATTTAGTATGAAATATATGCTATAAGGGGGCTACCTACCTTAGGCTAGACCCTTACAATAGAATAATAATTTACCCTATCACAAGGCCATGCCAGCTGGAATTTTACTAGGCTCAAGATCTAAAAATTTATAAAAATTATAAAAAGAATATGTCCTATAGAAAATGATCACATATCTATTCCAACAAAACTCAAAGGAGATTTAAACTACCCTTACATATGGGTTTTACTTAAGGATACCACATCATGTTTTTTTTAAAGTCATTAATTTGATTCACCTTCAATATTTAATCATTCCAAATATTTGAAATAAAAAATAAAGAACCAAATGTAAAACAAAAGAACTTATTTCTAAATTTAACAAACGGTATACACGTGTGAGAGAGGTATGAACTTTAATAAGGAGTCTAATACAATTCCTATGAAATTAAATTGCTTTTACATTTTATAACCATTTCAAGACATATCATGACCTGAAATTATTGTAATATTATATTGATATTCATATAAAAATTATAAATCACCCATTCAATTTAACACTGAATACTGGATCCCATTTTAATTCAACCTATTATATACTTAATTCATAAACAAATAATGTTTTCTTAAGCAGTAAACACATAAAACATGCTAGTAAGTGTTGAATCATGACACATCACTCTTCTAGCTCCATGATTTAGGTTCGGGTGACATACTAATCATAAAAATGTATGAGATACTACCTGATTCCCACTACTAAGGCCATGACTGGGTTGAGTTCACTTCTATAACCAATTCCAATTTGCATTTCATTTTCCCTTGAATTTACATATTAATTATCATTTAATTTTTTAGACAATTCACATTTATTACAATTCACTTTAAATAGGTTGGACCAAATGGTTCATGAAATTTATATCCATAAAGGTCTCTTAATACCTCATGAACCAAAATATGGTTCCCCTATAAACTATACCTTAACACATATCAGTATACCTATCACAATAGTAGGTCTTACTATCACAACACCTATCACAATAGTATGTAATTATTAATTCACCCTATATGGTACTAAAAAATGCATAGCATGTTATATCTAAAAAGTGAATAATATTATGTGTGAGATGGAATAACAATATCTTATCAAGTTTCAACATAATATAACCCATAAATATTATATTAATAACATCACAAGTCATGTGAATCACCCAAAGGTGGAATCAAATCAACTATTAACGTCAAAATCCAGAAATTAAAAAATAATATTCAAGGTAATTTGTATTTTTCCTAGACATAGGTTAGCTATGTCTAGGAACATCTCATTAACAAACTCATATTCTTTTCTATCCCTATGTACTATTTTTGAATAATAATAAAAATTAGAAATGAATTGTGATGATACTACTTTGTAATGGAATAGACCAAAATTCCACTCAATAGTACCCCGATCCTGGTGGATTACATGGACTCAAGTGCATCTCCAGAAACACCGGAGGCTTTTGACTAGAAGTGTGGTCCTATGTGTGTCTTTGGGGTGACAATTATACCATCAACATAGTGTAACACAGTGTAATGAATATATCATAAAAATTAAAAAAATTAGAAAATCCTAAAGACAATAGATAACTAGTTAGAATAGGTAAAAACTCTAGAAGTCATATCATATGGAAAATGATGATACATGTCATGTGTATAATAAATATCCAAAAAAAATATATAAAAAAGGACTACAATACATGGATGAATAATAAAAAATGGGAAAAAGATTCCCATTTAGAATCATAGGCCTTAGATTGGTCCCACTCTCCCCTGATCCATTATATTAATCAAGAACCTGGAGTACAGTTCTTTACCTTATCGATGTCTACAATGATATAGTCTTTTTGAGTACCCATAGATGGCCCAAACGGGGTGTGAGATATAATATCTGTTGGAAACCACCTAAGGTATGTGTCATCTAGTCTGTGAATATATATATAAACCACAGTGTGAAGGAAAAATTACAATAATTGAAGGAAGTATAGAAAATTAAACAACCAATAATGTCTAGGTTCTATTTTTATATAATGATCAATCCATAAATATCATTTAAGATTTAAATATATAATATAACAGTTAATAATGTCTCATTTAATCAATTTCATTCAACAATTCATTCTTATTTAAATAATAAGTCTTCTGACCTAGCACATAGCCCAAAATACCCCATGATAACATGATAAAAGGATTACTAAACATTCCATTCATAATGTGCATGAAAAATATTGAATCCATTATTCTTCTTTTACATGGTTGACGCATCATAAAACTCATTTCATTATATATTAGTTTATGAACATGAGATCAACAACGTAATTCCTATGTTGGAATCCAAGTACCGCTATAGGTATAATATAAACCAATACCATATAAGTCCCCCATGATGATCATCAAGAAACCAGGTATCAATCTAGGTGTGGAACAACATACCTACAAAACGATTCTATCCTTGGTAGTCTGCTATGGGAGCCCAAGTATCAACCATGGAAATATGATCAAGGTCTTTGGAGCCCATCCATTGATTTCTCATATTAATCCATATATCACATGACATATAATATTCAACCCCATACAAGTCCTTCTTTATTAGTCCAAGTATCATTGAATCATAAAAATCAACTACTATGTGAGTCCATCCATGTCATTCTTATAGTAATCAATGTGTCGACCATTAATGATAATAATTTTTCCAATTAAAGATAATTGAAAAAATCCATATAAAAATACCATTTAACATGTCATGGAAAAAATAATAAAATCACATTTGCAACTCACCTCAAATGGTGACTCAAAGAATTTTCCATCTTAGAAGGTTTTCTCATGTCTACTGACATGGGAAAAAATCATGTAAATATTTTCATGGTTAAACAACCTATCACATGGAATATCATCTATTAAAATTATAAGGTGATTTCATTTTAAAAATTCAACTCAATATTAACAAGCCATACAATTATAGGTACATGGTTTATGGTCATTTTATCCCAAAACATTGATCAATTGAATTACAATAGTGATAAAAATTGAAATCACATATCAATTAAAAATTAAAATAAAAAATTTAAAAACCAGTAGTAACATGACATGGAATGTGGTCAAGGGAACACATTATAGTGGTCCAATTACAAAATCCACCCATTGTGGTCCATTAATATAAATCAACACCCCAAAAGGGGTGGGTTAATTCAAGGTTCTCAACCTATAATCATTCATTAATGGGCCTCTTTAATTATATATTTTTGTAACAATCATTTAATATCTTGGATCAAAATCCATTTAAGGGGAAAAACTATGAATATGGGGCACACTACACAATGACATCTATAAAAAAAATTAACTAAAAAATGAATGATATGACCCACCTTTGGTCTGTAGTTGATAGATCTTCTAGTATCAGCTAATTATTTGACTTAGATTGGGAGAAAATCAAACAACATATGAAGAATATAATAATAAGGAAATGATCCTATATCTAAAGAGTGAAACCAATACCATGAATAATGTAATAATATTAAAAATGAATTTAAAACTCACCGATGCAGATCCAAAGAGATAATATTCACTTAAATCAGATTCCAGATACAGATTATCTCTTTATTCCTAGAATAGGGTTAAAGTGGATCTTCAAAATAGTGAAGTCGCTGTAAAGGAGAGAGAGTAATATTAAAATTATTTTTATTATAATTTTTAGGTTTAAATTGTAATTTATCCATAAATATATCGATATCAATGTTTAGAAGCATACATTGAAAAAACATGCGACAACCATGCATGTTTTGTTATAGGAACGGGCATAGTGTGTGATTTATATACATTGTTTGAAGAACTATGCACAAATCCTTTTAAAACCAACTGTAAATGTTATAATGGTTTCAAAATGGATTCAAGGTCCAAATCAAATAGTTTTTATTAACTTTTAATCCTTTATCTGCTCTCTTAAGATGCCTTGCACTCCTTATTAGACTGTTCGGTCTTCCTTACCCGGTTTCAACAAACTATGTGCTAGGATTATTTTACCCCAAAAGTTTGGTTTCAGTCTATGAACTAAACCCTGACACCCCCCATTTCCTCCATTAACTCAAATATCATTCAAAATGGGACATATTTAAGCATTTAAATTGAGAATTTATAGAAAATTAAGGATCCACACCTCAAATAAGAATTGGGTACAAACCAAATGTCATCAAATTGTTAGACATGAACTAAATTGATTATGAAATTAGGTATTACACAATAATAAATAAAAAAAATGAATAATAAACATGAAAATGTATCCTAAAAAATAAATAATAAAACTAAAATTATTATTTGGTAAGATAAATGACTGAAATGATCAATCAGACTCAAGGTGAGGAAAAATTTACATTAAAAACTAATTTTAATTGTTTTTACAGATATGTTTTTATAAATAATTTTATTCCATGTCCATATTACAAAATTATTTTATGAATGTATTTATACATAAATAAATGAATTATAAAATTCAATTTATCTCACTTTTTACTTTACTTCAAACTTTATCAAAAGGAATATTTTTTTTAATTTAATACAGAATGTTTTAACATTTATATTAATGGATATATTATTATCCTATTTTAACGTATATGACATAAAAACAATTCCAACTACTATATCAATTGTTTTATATTTTTATTTAATTATAATATTAAATATTTTATTGAAAAAAACTCTATTTCCCATTATTTTTTGAATTTTATTTTTGAAAATGGGTTTTTAAAACAAAATGGTATATTGATTTCTAAAATAATTTTACAGATTGGTTTAAAATGGGTTTTCAATGTATATAAGATGAAAATGTGAATGATTAAAATGTATTATATATAGTATGGTCCTTTAAAAAATTTTATTATTGTTTGATTCTATTATAGATCTCTAATGTATTGGGTAATGATTATTTTCTCTATATATTGTATAAGAAGTTAACTATATTGGTTGTCCACTTATAAGGGTTATCATGAGAGTTATTATTAAGATTATCTGAAGATGATTCCCCAAGGAATAAAAATGAATTTTATATGACTTAAAAATAGTTTTAATGGTAATAATTTTTTTGAAAAGGTTAGTTAATTTTTTATTTTTTTAAAGGGAGATATTATTCTCATGTAGGGTGAAATTGTAATTTTTTTGAAAAAAAATTCATTGGTTCTCGTGTTTTCTTTAAAACCCTGATGATTATGATTTTAAATTTGTTTTTTATTATAACATGTTTTATAAAAAGTATTTGGTAATTAAGTATGATTTCATATGTAATTAAAAGAACATTTCATCTTAATGTTTATTATATTAACGGATAATGCTCATTTATGATCTCATGGTTCGAAAATCGACTATTGAGTTTCGTTTATTTATAATTTTTAAGAATATTATTTTTATTTTTATGTTCATATAATTTTTAAATGTTTTTTTCTAAGATTATGGATGATTAGAAAAATAATAATAATTCATGATGAAAATATTAAATATTTTCCTTGAATGGAATCATGTTTCATTTTAGAAACATTGTATTGTAGGAAAAAAATGATACTAAGAGGACGTTTCCAACTAATAATGTATTGGTATATCATATATGAGTTATGAAATAACTCTAAAATAATAAAACTGAAATTATTATTCAAATGAAATAACAATAATTATTTTCTACAGATTCAACTTACAAATTGATCACGACATGATCATTATAATTGGTATTAGAGGAAAAGCCCAGATTACTTTGGAGGTTGGGATGTTTTCATATGAGGTTAACACAATTGTGATGGATACCATCTTGGGTTTATAAGTTTGAGTTTTATCACAATATTAATGAAATATATAACTCTTTTATTTTATGGAAATAATTTGTCATACATTTATTGTGTTTTGGTAGATGTTTGAGATATATGTAACCCTTAAGTTTGACATTTGGGAGTGTTATTTGATGATGAAATCCATTAAGTTTTGTAGACAGAAGATGAAAGGATTTGATAAAATTTATGTTTTATATGATCATAGATATTGAGTTATTTATATGTTATTATAAATGGTAATATATCGTTTATCATATAATTAACCATATAATTGAAAATTTATTTTTTGATTAAGTGATTAATGTTAATTAGGAATAAGTTATGTATTTAGGAAACCATGAAATACTAAGGTAAATGTAAATATGTTTTCATAAGATGGGATTTTTTTAGGAATAAAGTTTGAATTTTATTTTAGAATAATATATGATTTAAATATAGTTTTTTAGTGATATAGGTTATTTAAGGAAATTATTAGCGTATATGTGATATTATATTATTTGGGAAAATAGATTACTCGTATGACTGTTATGAGTAATTGTTTTAATTTAGAGATAAATGTTAAATTTACCTTAGAATAATATGTGATAAAATCCTTCTCATCTTTGTAATTAAATCCTATTCAAGAATATTTGGAATAATTTTAAGGATATTTATTTGTGGAATTATTTAATTTGGAATTTGAATATTATAGTTGAATTTGGGAGATTAATGTATTATTTCTTTATATTAAGGTTTATTCATGTTTATAATTACCTTACTTTTTTCAATCAAATATGGTGTTGGTTAATATATAAGGAAATTTGGAATATTGTATTATCCATTTTATGGATTATTTGATATTTTATAATTTTATTCTAGTGCTTCAGCCAAGAAATATATATATTTAATACTCATTATTTGAGGAAAAATATGAGATTGTGGTGGATATTGATCAAATAATGAACGATCAATTTTCAAGAATATTCTCTTATATTTTTAGATTATATGATAATATAATTACTTAACTATAGAAAAAATATCTTGAAAAAATGGTATCTCATTAGCTTCATTACTGATGAATCAATGGTCTATTTCCAATCTCATTGATTTAAAATTTTTTGGTCATTAACCTTCTCATAATCATTAACATTATTGTGATCAATGTTTTCTATCTCTATATGTCATTATTGGACATTAAATTTTACTCCACGTCTATATTCTCACTTCTACATAATTTTCTTCTATCTAAAATCCGATCATTTTTAACTCAAGATGGCGTTTGTATTTTATTTTCCTTCTTTTCAAGAAGATGTTTTTTTACACCATTTAATACTGGGGTATTTCAAATAATGAATTTTATAATTTTAAACCCTTTATTATTGATCATTTCTTAAAAATGAGAGGACTCATTCTAATAAATGGGTAAGAATTTAATATCTCGAGATTTTTAAATCACACTATGTTTGAGGACATATACATCATGCAACACTATGCTTAAACGAATAACAAAATATTTCTATTTAGATGTTATAGTTATAAAAAATATGTTAAAATAGTGGGTATGAATTTGATTAACCACATTATAAAACATATATACAGGTTCTACTCGATAGAAAACCATTTCATAAATGATTAGGAAATAAGTACTCATTTATTAGTAATTTTATTTTATTCTTTAAAAATACATTTTCATCAAACAAATTATTTTCTTTTATAATAAAATGTTATAGTTTATTTCTAATAGTTTAAAAAATTATTTCTGATAAAAGGATATAATTTTTTAAATCATCATATCAAAATTATATTATTGTGGTTTTTTGGTATTTTTTAATGAAAATTTTGATTTTTCAATGCATAGTAAAAAATACTCATTTTTATTAGAAACTATATTTTAGTTTAGAATATTTTCAAAGTAAAAATCTATTTTCTATTATTTTTAAAATTTAAATAATCCCAAAAAATCCAATTATTGTCTTTGTATTTAATTTTATTCTGGAATATTGTATAAAAATATTTTTATACCTAAAAATATTTTATCTGGAAAAAAAATTTCATCCCATTTTTAGGGTTTAATTTTAAATTAAATAATTTCACATCTATAGATTCAATATTTAAAAATTAATTCCACATTTGTAATCAAGGGTTATAAATTTGTTAAATATTTTCCTTGTATTTTTGTTAATTTAGAATTAATACCTTAGTAAATATTTCTTAATACAGTATAGATTAAATGAGTTAATCTGTGTTAATACTAATGTGATAAGTATTCAAATTCATTCAAAAACCACCAATTATCTAATTTAATGAGTATATTTTATCCATAATTATCCAAAATTTAAAAATATATTTTTTTTACTATTTTTCTTTTATATTTATATTTATAATAAGTTATGTAAAGAAAAATACAAAATTTCACTCTCTTGATTTTAAATTTTTCTTATTTGTTCACATAGAGATAAAAATAAGTTATAAAGGAATTAAAAATTCTATTTTTAGAATAATAAATTATTTTTTATTATTATATTGTGGTAATTTTATTGATGATAAATTTTCATTAAATGCTTATTTAATGATAACTCAATGCACATGTAAGTAGGGTAAAAATTAAGAAAATGATTTTAAAGACACTAAAAGTAACATTTTTTGGATGAGCTATAATGTACCATGAATTTTATAGATAAATTTAAAATATTTTGGATATTTTAAAGCTTTAAATTTTAATTTAACCATTACCATATTTTTTTTATTGTCAAATTAAATAAATAGTTATTAAATTGACTTTAAAGATATTTTACAATAAAAAATATTTTATTAAATCTTTTAAAATTCATTAAATTCACATATTTTTAAAATTTAAGATTATATGGTTTAGAAAATCAATCATGGTCTATTTATGGGTTTTCTGTCCTTTTATAGTATCTTTTATGACCCTTAAATAATAATAAAACATTGATATCAATGAAATTATCAAAAGGGTGAACGTGGAGTTAAAACAAAGTGACAAGGCTAAAATAATATATATATATGTTAAAATTATATTATATGAGTTTATTAGGACCCATATTCAAATATATTTTAATTAAATCAATTTAGAGACACTATGACATTAAAATTATTTATAATTAATTTAATACTTTAAGAAATTCCAAGAATTCCCCGTCACTTATAAAAAAGAACCCCTATCCTATCTTCTGCCCACCATTTAAGAACAATATATCTAAAAATACCTAACCAAATACCTTCCTAAAATCCATAACCATTTTATAGTGGTCATTATTTTGGCATAATAGTAACCTTATACGGATTATGGTTTACAGAAAATTAGGTTCTTTGAAAAAAAAATATAGTTTTTAATATATTGTTTTAGTTTAATTTATTACATTATCTCCTTCAAATATTATTCATACATGATGAAATAATATCAAATTTTTATTAAATATAATTATATATTGTTAAATTAATGTAATAATTTTTATCCATATCCTTCATCTATCAAATCAGAAATTAAACTATCATTTGTGTGTATAAAGGATTACCGCCTCATTATCCAATGTGATTCGCTTTCCATCACTACATCTCTCTACTATTTATAATTAAATATTTAATGTTTGTGTATATATATGATAATAAGAATATAATTATGTTTATATAATGATAAAATATCATCTATTTTATGACCTTTCCATCCATCAAAAAATAATGATGTATTTCGTGCATACGTGTGGATTACCGCCTCCATGAATCGATATTGTTCGTTTTTCGTAACCAAAATAGGTGGATGATATATATATATATATATATATGAACATTAAAAAACTATATCATATTTATCATATATTAATCATTTTGAAAATATAAAATAACACTTACCTTCTTCCCATCATATATGTTGTAAAACAGAAATGTTGCTAATGTGTACATATAGCCCACTGTCTCTGTGATTGTAATATAATTCATTTTTCACAACCATATTTCATGGTTATTTTTAAAAGTAAAATTAATTTTAAAAAATAATTATCACTTTAAACTTATTATACTTTATATTATGGAATAATGACCTCTTTGACCACAGTCACACAAATAAAGTCATTTTGGAATTATGAACCAAATATCATCAAAATGTCTAACATGAACACAATTGATAAAGTTGTGAGATATAAAACTCTAATAAATAAAATAAAATGAATAATAACCAAGTAAATATTTATTAAAAACTAAATAATTGACAAAAGATTATAAATCATGATGATAAAGAATGTATGTGATGAGTCAAACTGAAGGTATGTGACATTTTACATTTTAATCTCTTTTTAAATGCTTTTAATGGTCTATTTTTATAAATAATTTTATTCCATTTCTGTATGATTAAAATTATTTTATTGATGTATTTATATGGAAATAAATGAATTATAACTGACATTTTTTATTCTATTTTGACATTATCTCAATGTTTTTTAAAAGTAATATTTTTGTGAATTTTATACAAAAAAATTATGAATTTCTTTACAAATGGAAATAGGAACGGTTGATTTTAACATAAGCCATAATAACTAGTTTTATTATTGTGATTCTGTGGTTTTCATGGGTTTTTGTCAAACAAAATTCTTGTTTTATTAAAACCAGTAATTAATCCAAGTATATGTCCATGATCATTTCATAAGGGGTTTGTATAGACCATAATTCCTTTATTAAAATAATTGATGTATTTTTCATTTGATTTATTAATTTTTAAGACTAAGATAATTATTTACTTGAATTTTATTTGGTTTTTTATTTAAATATTTTAAAAAAACAAACATGAACAAAAAAATCATGGTGAAAGGGGATTAGATCTGGGGTCGATTACACATATCTTTTATTATCCTCTTAAAATCTCATTTAATAATCATATAAATATTATTCCTATACATCTCTCCTCTATAAATTTTATGGTTTTGAACACACAAAAGAGTAATACAATTATAAATCTAGTTTCACATCCTCTATATGGAAGCGGCAATAAGAACACCTGATTGAGGCATGCAATATCTCCACACTAATCTCTATCTTACTATTCTCATCCAGATGCCTATAGTTCTCTATTAGTATGCATTGTGAACTAAGAGAGGGAGTGAGAAATAATTTGACAGATTAATGGACACAAAAAATATTCATAAATAAGATAAGGATATCAATGATATTTTTCTTCTTTTATGAACATCTTTATCGAGTATATAAATCATAAAATATTAAAGGATGTGTTATTATGTCATCTCCCTTGGGGTCTCATCCCTTTGGTCAGTTCCCTTTGATTTAAAGTTAAATAGATCATGTTATAACATATATATTGAGATAAAAATAAATAAACATAGTTAGAATATAAAAACCAAGTCAAACATGAAAAAACAGAGTGAAATTCAATAAAAACACCTAAAAATAAAGTATATAGACGAGAAAACCATAGTAATAGTTGGTTGATGCTGATTAATGTAAATTTGTTTTTGTAGGAGCCATATATTTATACTATGTGATCATGAAAAATATGTATACATGAAAGAAAAATTAATTACTCCTTGAATTTAGTCTCAATTGGGTTTGTGGATTCAAGGATAGTTTCTAAATGTCATAGAAGATGTTGAATATTGATTTGGATAAGGGTATATTTCCAACATTAAAATTATTCCCATGATCATGTCTTTAAGGGTTTGATAATAATCCGAGTAGATTGATTTACTGCTTTCATGGATATAGTGGACATAATCATCTATTTTCATGAATAGAATTGAAAAAATACACTTGTATTAGGAAATTGTTCTTTGGAAAGAGGGAATGGATGTCATTGCCATTGAACCTTAGGTAGCACCTTAGAACCTAGAAGCACAAAAAATAGGGAAATTATTATTAATAAGAATTAAATATATATAGTTATATATATATATCTATGTGTATGTGTGTGTTTAAATTATTATTATATGTTTATATATATATTATGTTATTTGATTCCTTTTTTTAACATTAAAAAGGTGGAAATTATATCTGATTTTGATCCTTAGTTTCATGGTCCGTAGGTATGAAAAAATAAGGGATCTTAGAATCTTTAGGATTTATGGTTCCTCCTTGACACATCCTTCTACTCCAGTAATCACGATGGACTATTGAATCCTATCTAGTGTTTCCATATTCATCTCCATTGTGGTTTTGACATCTCTAGTTGGTATGGGGATTTCAAACTAGTATGAGAGAGATCTATTCATCTCTTTTGATAGGGAACAATGATAGGGATATAGTGATTTGAAATTATCCATTACAGTGCAACTCAAGGTATATAACTTGCGACAACAACGACATAGAATCATACTTTGGGTGAGATTTAATTGTTCAAATCAAACTATCATGATCACATGCTATACTAGAAATGGTTGTAGTGCACTAGAGGTTTAATGTGAAGTATATTGAAGGTAGAATATTTTATGTTATACTATTAATTGAGGAAGTGGTAGATGGAATAAGGGAAAATATAAATGAAGGTGATATTGTCATAGGGAAAGTGGAAAGGAAACAGTAATAGTAGGGTCCTACTTTGGAATAATACTACCATGTATGGAATGGGAGATATCTTGTCTGATCTACCATAGAAACAAGGTCTAGTGAAAGGTTCATGGAAATTCGATTCTACTAATATATATTGGGAGTATGTTAGGTTTGGTGTTCTGTGGTGATATTTGTGTAGTTTTCTACTATATGTCATGTTAGAAACGTTGTTAATGGTGGATCATGGGAGAGGTATCATGTGCTACCATGGAAAATATAAATTTTTCTCAGACGGTGGTTGTTTTTTATTATTGGTAGCTCCACTTTGAAAAAATAATAGTAAGCACTTTTCACTTCATTTGGTAGGTGGGGCAGAGGTAGAACCATTTTTTCACCCAGATGAATTTGTACAAAAAATTCACATTTTTCAATGCAATATTTTTCTCAATGAAATGAATTAAAAAATTTAATTCACAATTTAATCCTATAAAAAATTTGATTCTATAAAACTCCAAATTCACTTAAATTAAATTCTCATTGATCAATTAAAATTAGGATCTTTTAAAACATAAAACTTTAAAATAGTATAAATATCATTCACTTATATATTGACTAAAAAATTCGCAATTAAAAATTTTCAATTTAAATTTCAAATCTAATTTATGTACATAATTTAATTATAAAAATTTAATAAAAGTATTAAATCTCAAAATTAATACACTTCATAATTACAATTCTAAATTGAATAAAATAATATTATTTCAATGTCTTAAAATGAATTTAATTTACATGTATGTAATCTCAAATTAACATAAAAAATACATCATTAAAAATAACAATTTGGACTATGTTAAAATTTTAATACATAATTCAAAAAAATAACTTATTTTACATAAAATTTATTTGAATTTGGGGTATTTTCAATGAATAAAATTAAAATAACATGGAAAAATTCACCTCACATCATGATGATACAAACATGATTTGATATTTGGATTCATTTATAAGATTTCATGTTTTCATAAAAGATAAACCCTACTTCCATTTCCTTTGGATATTTTTGTTTTGAAGAAGGTTTTTTAAAATAAAAGGGTATTGGAGTATCCAAAATTGTTTTACAAATGGATTCACATGATTTTTTTAGCAGACTTATGAAGAAAAGGTGAGTGATAATTTTTTTATTCAAGATATGGACTGTGGACATTATTTATAGTTAATTAAGCCTAGTAAATCACTCTAATGCAATGAGTAGTGATTATGTTCTTGGAAAAATATTGTTGGAATTTTATCATATTGGATTTTCAAATAGTTAGTGTTCTTAGAAGGGTTTATATAAAGATTATTTGAATATAATTTCCCATGAAACCAACATAACTTTTCTATTCAAAAAAGTGTTTTTTCATGTACAGAATTCAATTTTAAAGGGTATGTTAATTATCTTTTATATTGATGGAATTATTATTCATGTTTAGGGTAAAAATGTATATTTTTTAGAAAAATATTTCATAGGTTATTATTCATTATAAGAAACTTGAATGATAATAATTTTTCTTTTTATGTTTTCCTTATAAGTGTGTTATGAAAAACATTGGGAAATAAAACTGATTTCTGATATAAGTGATTATTTGTGTTCATAGTTAATTATGTAAAAGGGAAACTCTTTTTTATGATTTCATGGTTTTAAAATGGACTAATGGGTTTTTTTCTTCTTTTTCACAAGCATTGCAGATAGTTTGTTACTAAACATGTGTTTTTAAATGCTTTTTATAGTGTTTATGGATCAGTTTTTGAAAATAATCATTCATTTTCTAAAATTATAAATATGTTTCATAAATTAAATCATGTTTTATTATAAAAGGTTTCTATCATGGGAATAATAAAAACTAAGTGGATGTTTGAAAATAGTGATGTATAGGTTTATTATATAAGATTTAGGACATAAATCTATAAGACATTAAACATAAAACGATCCTCAAAATTAAATAAAGTGAACTATTTTCAAAAGATTAAATTTATGGATTTTTTTTAAATTCGAGTCCTTACAATATCACACTACTGATAAATAAATATTATTTAGAAATAAATATATAATGGTATATATGTGTGAAACTATCTATGTTAATGGAAATGAAAAATAATTATAGACCATTAATGATTATATTATCACTATGAACTATTACCCCAATCATTCTCACAACAATCACCTCTTAGGTTGTACTTCCATCACCAATACCTCATTCAATCCAATATCAATGCAAAAACCCACATCCATCATAATTTTAACCAAATAAAAAAATTAAATTCCTCAAATTAATCAAATTTATAAATAAGAACCAAAATAACCTCATCAAAATAATATTCATGCTAATAATAAAACCTTACTAAGAATCAATTAATTAAATTTTAGTTTAATAACAATCCATAAATAGAGTAATTTAAATATGATAAATAGTAAGCTAAATAAAAAATGTTTAAGATGCCAAAAAATACAACACTTGCCTACCATCTAGAAATAAATCCATTTCACTATGTAGGTAGCTTTAGTAAGATAATCTTTACACTAATAGCTCTAGGGATTAGTTAAAAAAAATTTAAAACTGACAAAACCATAGCCTCCTTATCTCATTAAATATTATAACGACATAAAAAATCCCCAATCCATTTATTCATCACAATTCCACTTATATAATACCAATTCATACTAGTTCCATATTTCTACCCAATTTACATTTTCACAATTCTTCAATATCACACTTTAATATTTCTAGCATTTTTTTACATTAAAAGTATCATTTCATCACCACATTAATTACCATATAACTAAAATCAAATTATATTTTAATAAGGTAAATATATTAACAAATATAAAAAGAAACCTCACAAACATTCACAGTAAAATATATTATCAAAGACCACTACCTTACTACCATAACAACCACATTCTTTGTATTAACACATTTTCATCATCACCGTAGAAAATTATGTTATTAATCCATAAAATAACCATAATAAAATATTAAATATCAAAAAATTAAAAGTATATAATAATTATGAAAATAAATATACAACAACTTAATTTCCACCATGAAACCCACTTTATTTATTTAATGACACAAATATGTTTAATAGAACATCATCTCATAAAATTATCATCTTATCATACCAATATAATATAAAACATTAATTTATACCCCCACCTTAAATATTTATGAAAAATTAAAAAAATGATCTAATTTATCAAACATAAAATATTGGAAATGAAATACCAATTCAGAACTTGATTTCCCCAAATAAAATATTAATTTCATGAATATTACACTTAGAGACCACACGGTTCAAGATCAATAAAATAATAAATGGATAGTAAGAGAGATATAAAAACGAACCCACTTTAAAATAGAAATAACAATAATTTTATACCGATAAAATCGATAAATTAATAAGAAAACACTATATTAAAAAATATTAATTACATATGATGTGAGAAATATCAAAAAAAAATAATGAAAAAAATAACTTTGAATGGATTAAAAATTCATTGCTATGTAATTTCCAATATAGTAATCAATTAAATAAAATTCCCTTCGAGGAAAAAAATTAAATATCTCATCATGTAAGGAACCCTAGGATACCTTGGATTCTCCCCAATACTAATAGTCTCTAAAATAATAAAAAAACATAATATAGTGATCAAGGGTTTAAAAATTTTATAAATGACTAGAAGAATAAAAAATCATATAGAAATTAAATTTATTATGATATAATGATGATTTTTCAAATAAGAATACTAAAACAAGGAAGAAAAATGCCTTGTATCCTCATAGAATCTGACTACCACCTCAACTATAAAATATATTTCTATATATAATAGATTATGGTGTATATATATTATTACATTGTATGTTTTGGACTTTAAAGAACATGTTATTTATTTTAATTCTGGTGTCACTACAATTCCTTGATGAATTTTTGATTCTTCTAAAGGACAAATAGGTTTGATGAGGAATGGTTTCTCTTATTTGGTTAGTTTGAGGTCACTTGGTGTCTATTTTGTGGTCAGGAATACATTGGTGGATAAATCTATTAAGTGGATTCCCCCGATCAATGGATGGATAAAATTTAATGTTGGTGGGGGAGGCATCAGGTGAAGTGGGACCCTTGGGTTGTAGTGGTATCTTTCATACATCTTAGTGTCTTATTAAGGGTTGTATTTACCATTTTATTGGGAATTGTTATTCAGTTGAAGGTGAATTGGGGGTTATGTTCATGGAGGTTAGGTATGTTGTTCATCATGGTTGCAAAGTTTTATGGATTTAATCAAATTCAAGTATAGAATTGAAAATTATCTTTGAGAAGTCTAGGAATGTCCCATGTATAATGGTTACTTCTTGGAATGCTTTTCTTCTTTATATAGACTATATCTTTACAGATGTTTCCCATGTCTCTAGGGAAGAATATCATATTGTTGATGTACACTCCAAGAGGGAAATTATGGAGAATATCTCAAGATAGTCCTTTGTTCCTCAAATCTGTTTTCAAGTTTTCTTAATGAATATTCATGTGGAGTTTTCTATATTTATCATTGTAATGCTTCCTAACAATTTCTCTCTTGTTACATTATTTTTCTAATAGAATTTTTTTGGAGAAGGATTTCATGTATCCTGAAACTTCTAATTATATTATTAAATTTTAATATATAAAGTAACTAATAAAATCAGATATTTAGGATGAAATATAATATATCCTATAAACTACCCTTATTTTAAAATTAAATTTGTACTTTATCAAAAATATTCATGATTCATCAAGAAATATCTTGTTGGGGTGAATGAACGCAATGAAAATTACATATTGAAACCATAACAAAATTTTCTCCTTATAATGACCATCTACTAGGTAAAAATCATTCCATAAATCATACCACGAAAGTATATAAAATATCATTAAATAATAGTAGATACCACAGTGGAATAATAATTCTATTATGGACATTGATTACACCTCTATTTATAGAACTAACATTGAAGTAAAAAATTTATAACCCTAAAGAATCATGATGTAATGTGACCAATTATTAAATGATTTTTGTTCTATAAAAAAATTTTAAATATAATTAATAACCATATATTTCATTTATAACCTATAAAAACACATTAATTAATATCATAAAAAAATAAAACACTCTCATTAAAAACATATTATATTGTTCTCATCATTGGGGATCAAAACAAAAGTAGATTAAATAACATTACAATATGTAATCACAATAGGATAGAACCCTTAATCATAATCATTTCAACAAAAAAATTAAACATAAAAATTAAAATGAAAGTTTAATAAGTAAAATTTTGATTATAAACATCCCATTCAATTTAAATCATTCGTATCCTCAAAAATAAAAATGATTAACTGAAAAAAAAAATCACAACCCTATGATCAAATCATTATACCACGAATAGATTCCTCATGTTGTTCAAAACTAAACCTTACAATTACACCATGAAATTATAAAATTTATCCAAATCATCATCATATTAAATAATTATTAATTAAACCTATAACAAAAATAATTATAATACACTTTTAATAAACATTCTTCATTCAAAAAATTCGAAACTCAATGGAACCACACTTGGATGAACACGAAAAATACCCAGAAAAAATACCAATATAATATAAAAATATATAACCTAATTATAATTATATACACACATCACCAACCAATAAAATACTCTATTTACTCTCTATTATTCAATATGTTATGAAAAAACCCATGATAATCAAATGTAAAACAACAAACATCATAACCAAATTTTAACTTCTCAAAATTTTCCATAAATTTTTAATACCTATTTCCATGACTAATTATTTCTCTCTTATATAATTTTTTTTACATATCATAAAATCAGACTAACCCATTAATTTAATAACTAATTTACATTTAAAAAAATAAAAATAGGTTGAATCAAATTTTCAAAACATATTTCAGATTTTACTTTATAAAGACTAACAATATCACTTTTTTAATTTACTAGGAACAATATAATATGATAAAAAAAAATTAAAACATTAATTACTCATTGATGTTCATTTAAAAAACATCAAATTGAATCTTAAAATCCATTAACTATCTAACTTATTTATTAAAAGAGAGTTAAAACATTCCTTACCTTGATCCTCCTATTATAATATAATAATTTTAAATTAAGTTATCCATGAAATGAATTAAAAACAAGACTGTAATATATTTACATCCATAAAACCAAAATTATCCACCTACTATGTTACTAATAGACTGTTAATTAATATAATAAATCACTTATGATTGAGAAGCATGCTATTCTATAAGAAACTCATATTTCATGTGTCACACACTGTTCTAATGAAAACAAATAAACTACCCCTTCATATGTCATTTAATGATACTTAAACCTGGATCATAGATTCATGCATGATCCCTATTTGATTGAATTGATTTATAAATTCATGAGGCATGAGATATATAATCTATAATATTCATATCATGTCTCTAAAATTCTCATGATTGACTTCTACTAGAACCCTCTACCTTAGATAAATCATCCTCTACAACCTCCCCATGAATTTTAAAATTTTTCCAAGTCATAAAATATAGATAATTTACTGGTAACTGAACATTTAACCTTAAATGAAACTCAAATTATCATTCTCTACCAACGTCATGATCTAAAAAATTTGAAAATTTCAAGTTACCCCTAAAAATAAATCCCAATGTTACACAAATTATTAACCCCTTGATAAACTAATTAGATCAATTTTTTATGTTTCACTAATTTTACATGAGGAATAAATTGAATATTTAATAATTCATAAAATTATTCATAGTAAATCTCATTGATATTTCCATGATTCATCCTATAAAACAACCATACCATATCCCAAAATAGACCCACTGGTTCTAAAGTAAACATTGGTTTTCACTAATTTAAAAGAAACATTCATATACTCTATCTATATCAAATCGTCGTGAATCATTTATCTAATAAGGAAATTTTATCAACATCAAAATTTTAATTTAAATATAACTTTATTCCATTATTCATACTTGTTATTTAGGTTCCTAATGTTTCAAGGTAATTATTTAAAATCAAATTTCAAATTCATCAGGGTCAACTTAAATAATTATATTCCAATGAACAGTATGAAAATAAATATTTCTCATGATGAAATTCATCTACCGTTAAAAAATACCACTACACATACTAATCTGTCACTAATCATCAAAATTAACCTTAACAATATTTTTGGATCTTCTACCTGCCTCATAGTTACATCACCATCCACCCGATTATTAAAATTAGTAAATATATTCTATAAGTATGAAAATAAAAAATTTATTATTCTATAATTACATCATACTATTTGTATAGTATATTAAATCAAAAATTTCTCTAATTAGTAATGTTTTTAATGAAAAAATACTTTACGTTTAACTAAATTCAAAAGTTGAATAAAATGTTTTCACATATAAACTATTGAATCTTATATTAAAATCACTATTATAGAATAGAAAATTTTTTATAACCTTTAAATCCTTCTTTTAAAACTATTATATATTTATTTGAATATCACAACACTATACTCCTTTATTTCAATCTTTAAACTACCTCATTGAAGATGTTTAACATCATTTTAAATCATAAAATTTCAAATTAAAATATATTTCTTGTATCTTACAAAAAAGGGGGAAAATTTAAATACATTTAAATAATATATATTTTAAACAACCCCTTTAGAAAATTCTTAATAAATCCTTTTTATAAAAGTATTTATGAACCATTAAAAACATTTCATGATTCATATATTACTTAAAAAAATTACTTAACTAGAAATTTTGGGAAATATTATAATCCATTAAAGTAATCGACGCATTAATTTAATTTTCAGACCATAATGAAATGAAACAATGTTTCTCATAAATTATTTTAAATCAAACTTATGAAGATATAGATAATTTTATACCATAAGGGTTTTTATCTTATTCATTAATTTCATGAGCTACATACATAGTCTATATATCATTTTATACCATTAAATATTTTCAAAATAAACTCAAAATAATGATAATAAATTACACAATATCAATAAATCAATATTATCATTATTATATATCTTTACTTAATGTAAAAAAAGAACACTTGGTTTACTTATACATTTCAGGGCTTCATACTCATAAGTAAATTTTTTTATGAAACATCTTATTATCAATAATATATGATCAATTTTGAATAGTTCAATTTTTTTATATTATTTAATAAATTTTATGATAATTATAAACATATAATCATAATAAATTGATTTAATTGTTTTACAAGTCATATATTTCATCATGGTTTTATAATAGTCATCTTAAGAATCTAGGAATATATAATTATTCTAAGAATTCTCTCTATAAAATATATTTATATCAATCATATTACATACCTATTAAAGATGCATCATTAATAGTTTGTACATCAAAAAATTCACAAACAAAAAGTTATACATTTACAAGATAGGTATTAGAAACTTCTAATTAAGAATTAATTTTATTTAAATATTTTATATATATTATAATACAAAATATACAAAATATATATCAAATATTCAATCCTTAAATCGAATTTATTCATGGAAGTGAATTTTGAAACTATAAAATCTTAAAATCAAAAAGATACTAAATTAAATAATTTTTTAAAAAGTTAATTAGTTTTCCAATTTACCGAGTCATTATAAATTACTAGCAATCAAGTCAATTTTAGTAGAAAAAACTATTCATTAGAAATATTTTAATAGTTAAGTTAATATAAAAAATAATAACGATTTTATTAACTATTTATACTCAAAATTGTACATTATAAATTTATTTTTACTTAAAGAAATATTAATATATCAATAATATGAGAACCTCAGAAAAATATTTATCTAAAAGTTATTAATCATAATAAATCCTAATAACATCATCATTTACCCTAATAATAAATTAAAATTAGATGAAAAAATAGTTATGATTCATGTAGCACACCTATGTTGTCATGACCTGTCCACCGAAGCTCGTGTCGCGACTACCCCTAGCCTGCCTCCTAAAGGCCAGGGCAGGCGATTAGTGTGGAAGGCATCAACCTATATGTGGGAGGCATTACACTAGATACATGTATGCACACACAGACTCAACCAATTCCCAAATCACATAAGGTAAATATCATACCACTTAATAAACTTAGTGCAACTACAATTGGGAAAAAGTATGCCAGAATACAAACATAGGAAAAAGTAATGAAAACTGTAAATTATGAAAAGTAATCTAAAGGCCATCTTATGTAAACCCCACATAATCTTGATTGTAGTGAAGAAACTTGAATATGAACTAGTATCTCATGTTCACCTGGTACTACTGGGAACCACCTAGACCTAGGCCACTAAGTCCACCGTTGTAGTGTCTGTTGGTCCCGTCTCCCTGAGCACCCATGTCGAAATATCTGTTGTCTACACCTGACATAACATTTATAGGTGGAGCTCGTGCAGGGGTGAGTAACACAATACTCATTACATACCCCAAAACAAAAAAAATCACACACCAATGCTTCAATGTAAACCATAAAACAGAAGGCATCTCACACCCGTTATATTCTAGGGTGGTAACAGTAGCATCGTCCGTCATGAACGTAAGAGAACTTCTCCCCAATCAAGTACAGTAGACCTTCCAAGTCACACAGAGCCACTTCTCACTAACCATGGATTTCTTTTTTACTCATCAATGATGAGTACCATGTGTATGATGAGTCACACAGAGCCTCTCCCCACCATGGGCCTGCTGGGTCACATAGAGGTGCTTCTCACCTTTTCCGAAAAGAGGTATTCCTTCTATCGAGTATAGTGGGTCTGCGTAGTCCCAGAGAGTCACTACCTACTCTGGTCATACTTGGTCACATAGAGCTACTTCCCACTAGGCCATAGTTGAGAAGTCTTTAGGTCTTAACCAATAGCAGAGTTCCGTATATAGTGATTTTGGGAAAAACCGCTCTTCAATCCATTTAATGCTTCTCGGTGTCCATGAAATTCGCTAAAAAGACATTTCAAATGATACACCTACTCAAGAGGGTACCCACACCAAAAACAACCCATCAATCAGACTTGCAGTTTCCTAGATATATTTTTTTTATTAACCAGGGAGTCGGTTGTGATGGGAGCTAGTCAGACCGACTCGACCTGACTTGTTATGGGTCGAGGTTGGTCTAGTCCGTCCTGGCTAGTGGGCCAGGACCAAGTGGCCAGGCTAGACTCAGAACGGTTGGCAATGGGTCCAGCCCACCGGGTCACCCAACCATCAGGTTTAGTCTTGCCCGGCACGAAGGGGTGCGAGTCTGGCCTGCCGCCGTGGGGTCCGGCCCACCGGTGTGAGGTTCAGCCTACCGGTGCAGGTTTAGCCTGGCCGCTGGGGGATCGGCCTACTAGAAATGGGATGGTTCGCACAGTGCGGCATGTGTGAGCCTCTAGGATATGAAAGGCAGATGCTTCCCCTTCGGTCCAAATACAGCTCGCAAGGGAAGGCCGCACCTCATCCACAGTGCCCTGCTAGCATCACATCTGACTCCTACCGCAGCCGATGGGCTGCACTACCTCCCACTTTCCTGGTGCCATATACGCGGGCCACCCCTCCGCACGTTGCCAACATGGCCCCATGTCTTTTCGCACACCATTGCGGTTGACGAGCCGTAGCCTCCAAGTTAACATAGGACGCCACCTCTACATAGCCCGGGAGGCAGGTCCCCAGTGTTTCTTCCAGTGCCAGCATGCCGGTAGAATATTCGGCGGGCCACCGAACGTGCTCTGGTGGTCCGTTCCTTGTGTCTCTTGCGGCAACAGTGTCCGGGATAGGATATCATTATCGTGAATCTGTCAAATCAGCCATGTTATCTTTTTGATAATGCGGCCACCAAGAACACATGAGAAGAGGTACCTGGGCCTTGATTGTGTCGGCCTAGTCCCTCTACATTAAATGTTTTAACATAGGGGAGGCTCAAGGGTGTTTACGTTCAATCATTAATGCCATGTTTTAATCCAGAAATCATCCCAAAAGGAAAGTCACCCACCCATTAGAATGCATGATCCACAAATCAACCTGTTAGTGGGTTGATTCACGTTCGTTTTTTTATAAAAGGTAAGAACCTTTAAAATTAAAAACCCCTACCTCTTTGAAGTTCATTACCCTACATTGTTGTCGATCGAAGTTAATCCATTTCTTGGTGAATATCTTTGTTCTAAATTCAACGGTTCACTTAGATTTTTGATTTGAGTGACAGTTCAAAAGACTAATAATATCACTCGTGCGTTCACTGAATGTACCATAAAAAAAGTCAGAATTCTGTTCAGGGCACTTCAAACCTCGGTATAACATGCCGTCAAATTTCATGGTCTCAAAAGAATTCCATATAAATAAATAAAATTCCACAAAAATTCTGAGACGTTACAATCTCCCCACCTTAGGGATTTACATCACTAAAAACCTAAATATAAACTAAACAAAAATATGGGCGTACTAATCATGAATCTAAGACTCATGTTCCCATGTTCTCTCCTAGATATTCTCTTACTACCATCAGATGCATACTATAATGATCGAATGTTTTCATATGACCCAGTCTAATCGATCCTCTATCTCTACTAGAAACTCTACAAACGTCACCCCATTATCAATTTCCATCTCACCCCAGTCGATGACTTGTGATAGATCGCGCACATATCTCCTCATCAGTGACACATGGAAAACATCTTGCACCCGGTGCATCTGTAGGGGAAGATCTAGACGGTACGCCAATAATGATCAAGATCTGAAAAGTATTGATGAACCTCGGAGATAGCTTACCGACCCATCCAAATCATTTCAATCCTCGTCAGGGTGAGACCAGAAAGAACACATGATCTCCCTCCTCAAACTCAAAGGGTATCTATCTCTTGTCAGCCTAAGAATTCTGCATGCTTTGTGCAGTCCTCATCAGCTCCTCAATGATCTTCACCATCTCGGTGGCATCCCATAACAACTCTGGAAATATGAGTTCTGACTCCCATAGGTCTGTCTAGAATATGGTTGATTTTCAAGGCCGCCTGTACAATGCCTCAAACAATTTCATGCCAATGGTGGAGTGATAGTTGTTTTTTTATGAAAAATCCACTAGTGGAAGTTTTTTATTCAAACCACCACCAAATTCGAGGACGCAAGTACGAATCATGTCCTCCAAGGTTTGTATGGTCCACTCCTTCTACTATACATCTAGGGATAAAAATATATACTCAAGAGTATCTGCATCCCAAATGGCTCCTATAATCCCTTGCACAACTGGGATGTAATTTTGGGGTCACGATCGTAGACAATAGTTGAAGGCACCCCGTGAAAATGCACTATCTCAAGGACATAGAGTTGTCCTAATCCCTCTATAATTCCCTACTCCCGAATTTTTAGGGAGTGAGATGACTTGGTGAGTTGGTCAATGATCACCCAAATTGAGTCATTACCTCAAGATGTATGTGGTAACCCAATCATGAAGACCACATAGATATCATCCCATTTTCACTCTGGTACCTCGAGTGGCAGAGTCAATCCTGCTGGAACCTGGTGATCAGCCTTCACTTCCTGACATGTGAGGAATCTTGAAATGAACTCAGGCACTACTTTCATCATATATATCCACCAGTACTGACACTGGAGCTCCTGGTACATCATTCCCACTCTAGGATGTGCCACCAGAGGGGATGTATTGAACTCCCTCAACACCTCCTCATGTAACACCTATGGTACTAAGGTGCACCCTTTGAAAATGATGATGTGCTTCCCACCTATCAGAAATCCACCATGAGCCCATCCTGAGGGTATTTGAGCATGTTCGGCCTCGCAGTTAACATCCCATAGCTCTGCCTCCCTAATTATCTATATGAGTGGGTGAGTGATAGCCATCGACTAGAGGTAAACAGCTTCACCATCATCCATGAGGGATATCCTCATCACAGCTAACTACTTTATCGCCTCACTCACCAACTACAACCTAGTCTGCCTACTGAGCGTGTCTTCTACCATATTCCCTTTTCTCTGAGTATAGACTATCTCAAAATAATTGACCTGGAGTAACTCTATCGATTGCTGTTGTCTCAGGTTCCGGTCTATCTAGGAGAATATATACCTGATACTCTTGTGGTCAGAGTAAAATGTTAACCTCTCTCCCATCATGTCGTACCGCCAAATCTTCAACGCAAATACCACTCCTTCCAACTCTAGGTCTTGGGTCACATAGTTCTTCTCATGCTACCTCAAAATTATTGAGTCATAGGCAATCACCACCAACTATAGTATTATGAAAAGACCCAGTATGTTCCCCAATGCTTTGTAGTAAACTGGATACACCACAACCTCCTCAAGTAATCTCATGATGGGGGAACTAGTTAGTCTCTGCCTGAGCTCCAGGAAACCCTGCTGGCATTTCTCCGTCCATAAGAAGGGATATACCTTCCACGTCAATGTTGACAAGCATGATTCTACTATAGAGAATTTAGGCACGAAACTCCGACAGTAACTAGCCAGTCCCAAGATTCTCTGCACCTTATTCATTCTTCTGGGAAGATCCCAAGAAATCACCGCCTCTAACTTCACGAGATCTACTACAACTCCAGCTTCTCGGATGATGTGTCCAAGAATGTGGACTTCCCATATCAGAACTAAAACATAGAGAGATTTCCATAAATCTGGTTCTCATGGAGTTATCCAAGATTATCCTCAAGTGTGTAGCATGCTCATCATATGACTCTAAATGCACCAAGATATCATCGATTAAGACCACGATGAATCGGCCGAGGTAGGGAAAGAGTATCTTGTCCAGGAGGCCCATTAACATTGCTGGGACATTTTTCATGGAAAAACACATCACTAGAAACTCATAGTGGATATACCAGAACCTGAAGGCCATATTCGGTACATCCTCCTCCCGTACCCATAGCGGATGATATCCTGATATGAGGAATATCTTTGAGAACCACTTTTCTACCTTCACCTAGTCGAATAGGTCATCCATTCTCGATGTTGGGTACGTGTTATTCATAGTCTCCAAGATCAGGTACCGGAAGTCTATGCACAACCTCAAACACTCATATGTGTTCATGGAAAAAAGAATCGGGGCTGCCCGTGGTGAAACGTTAGGCCTTACGAACTCTTTATCTTACAAGTCCCCCAGTTGTACCCTTATTTTGCGAGCCTCTAGGGGATCCATTTAATATGTCAGTCTGGATAATGATGTCATCTTGGGGTATAGGTTGATAAAAAAGTATACGTCTCTACGAGGAGATATCCTTGAAACCACATCAAGAAAAAAATCCTCATACTCATCCACCACTACAGGAAATCTGGGAATCCTCTCATCCACTAAACTGAGGGTGAGGCTAGAAAACTTGTGAGTTATAGGTTGCACCCTCCTTTGAGAGATTATATCATGTGCCTCAAGGGTTTACTTCTCTCTGGTGAAAGAGAACCTAGTCTTATCTCTATGGAAACATCACACTGTATGAAAAAAATAGTTGATCTAAATATGGACTGTGGATAACTTGTCCATGCCCTTGAAGACATCATAATAACTCGACACTACTACTAGGATATCCCAACTAATGTTCTCACCTTTTAGAGTAATCTCAAACTACCAGAACTAGTTTTTAATCGTCGAATATCCTTCTGAAGAAGTATCTAGATATAAGGATCAAGCCAACAGATCCACCAAAATCGTCGAGCTCCGAATGAGAGTAGTGGAAAGGAAGGGGTGACTATCGCCTGTGTCTATAAGTACTACAGTTAGGATGGATAAGACACATATCGTATCTCAGATCGTATCTGAAGCTCCATTTATGTAATCCAATATTTACAGGAGTTGATCTTTCCCTTGTCCTTTTTCTCCCTGAGGTCAGGGTGGACCACCTGGGGTTGGATGTGGTAACACCTCAATCCATCGCCCACCGCATGACGCTCGGCTAGCTCCCCTACCATATATTCCGCCCAGTAGACCTCCTTAGTTAAATTGCTTCCACTGCCTCAGAGGCACCTCAACCATCTGTCGGTCATCTATATGGAGGTTCGGGCAGTCAGATGCCATGTGTCCATGCCTGCCACACGGGTATCAATGCATGGATCCTTGCTAACACCCTTTAGACTGGGAGCCCTGCACCACAGACCATGATTCTTGGGGTCATCTTATGAAAGAGTTGGCCCTCTTGGGCCCATGTGTCTGTTTTCTGCTTCATTCAGAAGACTCCCCCACCTAGGGTCTACTGGTAGCTATAGCTGTGGGTTCCTTTAGTGAGAAAAAACACTCCCTCATTAGTGCTCTCTCTAGCACCCCGGTCTAGGTAGGGATGCTGAGACACACCTTCGAAGCCTAGATCTCCCACCTGAGTCCCTACTCAAAGGATCGAGCCCTGAATAAAGGTTCTCTCACCATATATTTGGAGTAGCAGGAATGATCTATAAACCTCACTGAGTACTTAGCCACTGTCATGTTGTCTTGTTGTAGTTGAAGTAGCTCTTGGATGTGCATAGAGCGCAAGGTTGCAGGCAAAAACTACTCCCTAAAAGGACTCTCGAACTAAACCCATATGAGGGTCACCTCATCGTGATTCTGTATGGTCAAGCTCCACCATCTCTCTGTCATGCCCTACAGAAGTATTGTTGCCTAGATCACCATCTGGTCAAGAGATATCCTCACTAAGAGGAAGACCCGCGTCACAGCCTCCAACCAGTCCTCAGTGACTTGAGGATTCGTCTCTCCCCTGAACCTTGGAGGTCTTTATCTTAGAAACTCATGTAGGGCGCTGAGGCTACGAACATCCTCTTTCACAATCGATGGTAGTAGATGCTAACCATCAAGAGGTGGTAGCACTGGTGCACCACCCAATGGGGATATCCCTAGAACTATTCCATGAATGAATGCCTTGTCACCAGTGGGTTGTCCTCATGACCTCTTATAGGGATCCAAGCTGGTCATCCATTTAATGGAATCCTAATATAGATCAATATATACCATGGTTAGAAGTTTATACCTAGTGAGATGAATCTTTTTGAAAAATAAGGAGACTCTTTTGCAACTAGTGTTTTCATGTTTTGATCTAACAACTAAATTCATGGTCCTGGTGTCTGGATACGTTGGTTGTCGCACCAACACCGGACTCCCCAAATCTAAAATTCAAACATGCAACACTTAATATTATTTTCCCAAAACAAAACACCATACTCCTAGTATTTGAGGGTGAACTAGCCTCCCTTTGATACCATTTTTTCAGGACCCATCCCTGAGGCCTGTGTCGTGACTACCCCAGGCCCGCCTCCCAAATTTCAGGGGCTGGCGACTAGCGCTGAAGGCATAAACCTACATGTGGGAGGCATTAGCCTAGATAATTGTACATACACACACCCCCAACCAAGTCCCAATTGAGAAAAAAAATATCATTGAATACACTAAGTGCAAGTATATCAAAAATAAAGTGGTTCAAAATACAAACCCATGAAAAATTACTGAAATCTGTAATTTATAGAAAGTGCTCTAATGGCCATTTGTAGTAAATAGCACCTGATCATGAGAGTAGTGAAGCTACTAGAAGCCGGAGTAGTACATCATGTCTGCCCAGTCCTACTAGGCCCCGCCTAGTCCTAGGCCACCAATTCCACCGTTGATTAGTGCCATGGGTATGTGGGGTCACACAGAGCTGCTCCCCACCATGGGCTTGTCGGGTCACACAGAGCTGCTTCCCACCTTTTTTGAACTGAGGTAATCCTCCTATCATGTATCGTGGGTCTCTGTGTCACACAGATCTACTTTATACCATGGTCTTGGTGGGTCACATAGAGTCAGTTCCCACTAGAGCATCGTTGAGTAGTCTTCATGTCTCATCCAATCTCCAGGTTTCGTACGTAGCACGCTTGGGATAAAATCTTCTCAAGTCATTATTCACTTCTCAGCATCCATTAAAGTCACGAAAAGGAATTCCTAAAGATATTCCTTCTCAAAAGGGTCCACACACTGCAAATGACCCATAAATCAAATGCACAATTTTCAAAATATGGGTGTTTTAATAACCAGGGGGCTGGTTGTGATGGGGCCCGGTCTGACCCGGTCAGACCAACACGACCAACCTGTTTCGGGGGTTCCTCATACCCCAGTTCATTATGATGTACCCAACCTAACCTGGTGTGGGTCTTGGACGGTCTATTATAGTCAGGCCAGTGGGCCAGGCCTAATAGGTCTTAATAGACCTGGTCTGATTGGCAGTGGTTCCAGCCTGTCGGGTCGCTCGGTGACCCGGTCTTGTCTTGCTCGGCCCACCATCATGATTCCAGCCCGTAAAGAATTGAAATTTTATAGGACTGTTGGCACCGCGGCCCACAAGAAAGGGGACCAACCATGCAGTTTGGCCAGTGTGATCCCCTGGGATGCGACTACCTGCCTCGTTCCATCCTGTCTGAACGCATACCGAAAGGGTGGGCTGGATATCCTGTGTGGCGCCCTATGGGCATCGCGGCCAACTCCTGCACCAGCCAAGGGTTCGTGGGCCTCTAGCCTGCAGGGTGGCCCGAATGCAAGCCACCCCTATGTGTGGATCTCACCTGGCATTGCATTATCCCACACGTTGTTTCGGTAGACGAGAAACAACCTCCTGTTCAACGTAGGCCCCTCGTGTGGGCCTCCACCTCAATGCAATCGGTGAGGTCGGTCACCGCTGCTGATATCGGAACCAGCGTACCGGTAGAATCATCGGTTGGCCATTATAAGTGCTCCAGTGGTCTGTCCCTGGCACCGCTTGTTCCAATAGTCTCTAGGTGAGGTATTCTTTACCACAAAGCCTTCAAATTATCCTTACCATCACATTGATAATGTATCCACCAGGAACACACTAGTACAGGTTCAAAGACCTTGTTCGTGATGGCCATGTCCCTCTACGTTAGAGGTTTTAATAAGGGGGAGTCTCGGGGACGTTTGTGTTGAATCATTTGTGCCAATGTTTAATCCCTAAATCACCCCAAAGGAAAATCCACCCACCCGTTATAACATACAATCTACAGATCAACCTATTCACGGGTTGATCCAATTTTATCATTTAAAAAAATAGGTTAATAATATTTAAAATTAAAAACCCTACATCGTTGAAGTTTTTTGTTGGACGTTATTCCTTAAGTTGTATAATACATCAGCGTCGCTTCAAGGCTCCGATATTCAAAAGACGTTGAAGAAGAAGAAGTTATGATGGCATTCTTCATTTCTCACTGGTGTGGAAGTCCTTCAGAGGTTTTCCGGAGAATTCCCCAATTTTGTTAATCCATATTTTCCCATAATTTCAATTTATAAATAGAATCACGTCGCAGAATTACCATTATGATGCGATGTCACGTCGTTATTTTTTTTATTTAAGAAAAACCATCGCCGTTATGCATTATTAAAGCGTCCTTACCAAGTGAGTTTAATGGACCATTAATGACCCTCTTTGAGGTGCATCATCGCCACCCTATAATTTCCCTATAGCATCGTAGTCTATCATTCCAAAGTGAGAAGTAAAATAAAATAATTCATTTATATTCTTTTATTATTTTCCTTGAATTTTCCAAAAAAATAACTTTTCTGCTCAACCCTTGCAGTCAAAGTTAAGACATTTCTATGTGAATCCCAGCATTCTGAATTAAACGATGACATCAGATTTTTTATCCGAGCAACGGTTCAAAACATATAAAACCATGCTCATACGTTTACAGAACGTACATTAAAAATGTTCAAAATTCTGTTCTCGGCTCTCTAGACCTCGGAATTACATGTTATCGAATTTCACAGTCTCAAAATAATTCCATATAAAAAAATTACCCGTAAATTATGAGATGTGACATATGTATCTACCCTATAATCAATATTCAATTTATAATACATGTAAAGTAGGATATTAGGTAACATTTTTCGAACATGTTGGAAAATATACATGTTTTCTGATATCTTTGGCCTAGAACACATGTTAATCCTGAACAAATTGTTACATTAAGAAACAATAAAATAATTAAGAATTACTAACTCTAATATCCAACATATATATGAGCTAAACACCTCGAAACATTATATAATGAAATGATTCCATCTACAAACCCATGATCAAAAGTGAAACTATTAATAACTCCCAATGCCCATATTCAAAAGAACTCTGCTTTAAAATTGAAGATAAGAAAGTACACTTATAAGATGTATAGAAATACCCAATTTAAAACCATGGAAAATAAATTAAAAAATGAATAGACAATAATGGATTTATTAAATAAATAATTTTTTAAATACTATTTACCACTATATATAAATATATGTAATAGAAAAATTAACATGTATATTCAATCCTCCAAAAATTACTAATAAAACACTAGAATCCCTTCAAGATAACAGAATAAAAGATTCCAATATACATCATGAAATATTTTAAAAAATAACTCATAATAAACAATGGTGGTGAGAATTATAGTGAACTCAATTGGAACACACTCTTAAAAAATCAACATAAGTTCGAAATAGATATATAACTATAGACTTATGTGAAATCAAAAAATTAAAAGGCAAAGATCACTAAACAAGGATCAATGATGAACATATTATCACAAAAATATTTAACCCTTATTTAATTCCCAATAATCAACTTAATCTAATACACTTTCTCATCCTTGAACAATATAAGAATATATTAAACAAACAAAAATTAGAAATTAAAATTTTCCACTTAAAAACACATTCCAATTCCCCATATTGATCAAAATAAATAATAAAACGCCAAATAACCTCAAAAATATTTATTTTTTTCTATCAATAACATAATAAAAACAAATTAGTGAATTAAAATTATAAGAATATATATAAACAGATAAATATGAAATATCATAAAATAAGAAATGAATAACAAAGAGATAATATTAAAAAATCAATACCATAACTACCAGGTAACATTGAGTTGATCACAATCATTAATATCTAAACTCATTATAATAATACCTCTCTTGAATGGTATATTAATGGGTTAAAAATAACAAGTAGCACCACAAAAACCATTGCTTCTAAATTTAACCATATATACTCACCACATCACACCTCTCTAATTCACCTTATAATCATATTTCAAATTCCACAACACCAACTCATACCAATTTCACATTACCCCCACATTAATAAATTGACAATAAATAAATTATACAAATCCTAATGTATTCCTAATTCTTGATAATCCCCCTTTTAATGGTTGAGGGGTAACCTTTACAAAGATTGTAGACCCAGTTTCACTATGCCTTAATACTTGTCCATATCAAGCCCAAATACCAAACACCCAACAATAATTCCCACCTAGAAAATGATAATTCTTTGCTCTAAAGTTACCAACCTAAAAATAAGGTCATAAATCAATCCCAATTCGATACCATAGTGACCTGTTACCGATGGAAAGGACATATCCTCTCATCCAACCTAACGTGATTTCATTGAAGGTGGTAGCTTCCTATATTGGTTTGATCTGATTTTGAAACTGGGTATCTAACCCCATATTTTTCCTCAATTATCATTGAGGATAAACCACTATCCTTACTTCCTTGAATTTCGTGAATTTCATGATAGATTTTTCCCCACACCATATATAATCATCGAACCCATCATTATCATGTCATAAGGGTCCTATGTTTCTTGATTTGACTGCTGCTCCACCTTGATCTTCACCATCATTCATGATTACCACCACCATCATTCAGGGACTCCCCACACCATCGAGTCCCAATACCAAATGACGATTAGATTGACCTGTTAGGAACACCACTAATAGGCCTCAGGTTGAAAACTAGTACTAAGAGTAAAAATTGAAAAGGGGAATCATTACCCCTATATACATGGAATATAATGATAAATCCACCAATGAATGATATAGTGTAAAATAAATCCCACACACCACAACATCCACAATTCATGGAATGCTATAAAAAACCAAAATAAATACCTAAATAAAACTCATAATGAAGAAACTATATCCATAAATTCAAGCTTCAAGCTAGTAGGGTCTAGTTTGATCACCAAAACCCCATGGATTCCTAAAAAGTATTATATATATATATATATGGAAAGGTAAAAATATATACTTATAATGAAAAAATTTAAGATCAATCATTAAAATGAAGAATATACACACAAATATATTAGTTAAAAAATTGAAGAAAAAATAATCACCTATCAGGACAATTACCACCCATCCTTAGAAGGGCCCACTCATTAAATATCATACATGAGTGCAGTCAAATAATATCATAGAATACTAGAAGAGGGTACACTTTAGTCCATCCCTTCTAGTTTATTAATATCACTCCCCAACAATAAATTTCTAATGGATCTCATCACTTCTATATCCATACAATCCTACTAATCTTGCCACACCCAACGTGAGTCCAATTTTATCCCTATCATAACTATTAATCCATCCTTTTAAAATATATAATCATCCAAACTACACATATTATATCAAGTATTATACTGATTCATGAAAATTAAATACAAAAATCTTATTCCTTGTTCATACGAAGAGTGAACCCAATATATTTACCACATCATCCCATAATCATCAAAATTCCCCACCACTTCAACCTCTATGAATCACAACTAAACGATATCTAAAAGAGAGAGTGGGGAAGAGGGAGTAGTTATATATCCCTTCCCTTTCCAACTTTTTTTTTATGATAACCCCTTATAACCTAAATCATATGGGCATTGGTAAGGTTATTAGACTCGTGTGGGGTTTGTATAGATGCAATAGATAAATAAATCATATATATAACCACACACAAGTTCATCCTAACAATTCAAACCAAAATATCACTATGATTCCATCACAACAACTAAACCATCACCACAACATTATACCATCATTTCCACTTTATATATTACAAATAATCCCTTATTCCCATAAAAACAACTACAAACATGATTCATTGTTTTTCATTTATTCATAACTTTTATAATTTTTTTAATTTATCATTTGATGTTAATGTTACATTCCTTGTGCCTTTCAATTATATATTTATTTACAAAAAATTCATAGACATTACCCATGTCTATTCCATAAATTGATATTCCATTCCGTTTATTAAATTTATATTCAAAGGTAATAACCATTACCATTTATATTATTAACATTTGAGTTCCCTGGCTATTAGGTAAAAATAAGACAGCTCTATATTCATAAACAAATCCAATAAACAATAATCCTATTGAAATATCCAACAATTAAAACAATATGCATTTAAAATATTCTATATCATTATAACTAAAAAACTATCACTTTATGTTAACATTCACTTCTCTTCTTATTAATCATAGAAAGGAGGCCTCATAACACACATTATATTCATTTCCACTAGTAAAAAATATCCATAAAATATCCCCTAATTAGTGTCACATAACTAAAAAAAATATATTAAAAACATTAGAAACACACATAAATAAATTATACTAAAAATAAATTTCACAATTCCATTTTTAAAACATGATTAAAAATTAATTACACATCACTCACATGATTAATAACACGGATATTTTCATATTTGACACAAATAGTTCATTTATGCCATTACATAATTAACTTTTTATGAAGTGTGATTCAATCATTTAGATGAAAAAATAATAATAAATTTCATAATTGAAATGGATTTTTAAAGAAAAAAGATGTAGCCATCAATCATAAAAATATCATGGAAACATGTGAACACGTGAAAAAAACACATCTATATAAATTTATTTTAAAAAAGTTCATTGTCACTAACAATATAATTCATACTATACACACAAATAATGATAAAACATAGTATTTCACATTATACACAAAATAAATTTTCTTAAATAATCTACTATATTAATGCAAACATCACCAAACTGGTTTAAAATAGTGATTGGAAAGTGATGGCCATCAGACCAACCCTTAGGAGAGACACCCCAATGATACTAGAATAAAATCAATCACTCAACACAACATCAATAAAACCAATTCCAAATCAGATAAAAAACTTCCCCAAGTGGAGGAATATAGATAATGGTAAGAAAAAAGGATCAATAAATAACCATATATTATGAAAAATGGATCACCAAAATCAAAGGATCACGGTAAATAAATGGAAAATAAAGGCCACCAAAAATACACTTATAGTCTCTCATGGATCAAGGAAAATTAATAACAATAAAATAATTAATATTATCATTTGACTTCATAATATGATAGAGAAAAAGTATTTCATGGTACGATAAGATATCATTATGCTGCGATGGGTTTAATCCCAAAAATACTCTAGAAATCATGTCACAAATCCCCTATATTTATCCCATTATAAACTATATTAACTCCTTTACTATTATATTAATTAGGAAGCTTCAGTCCATGACTAAATAACCATGATGTGATGTCACTCAATGTATAATGACCTAAATTAGCTCCCACACCCCATGTTGTGATGGATATGGTCATACCATGATTCCCATCTGATGAAAATCTCACAAAATTTCCAAGTCATTTTATGTCTTAAACCATACACCCATCCAATGAATTCAAATTTATGAAATTAAACTCTGAATGAGTCAATTTAGTTTTGTAATATTCATAAGGAACATCATAAGATTCATTACAACTTTATAAGGAATCTCACATTTCCAAAATCTTCCTTCGGATCTTTCACACCATGACACACTTCTATCATACCACAACCATGATTCTAGAATAAATACCAAATATCTTGCCCCAAGAATCATGGAGACAAGAACTCTTCCAAGAAATGAATCACCACCTATATATTCACCATATATGGTAACCATAAATTTTTATCATGATCAATATGGCCACACCACAACTCATCTCTTCCTATAGAATCTGAATATCAATATCACCTCTCTACCAATCTCTTAAAATTACATCTAAATCCCAAAACATGAAATTTGATGAGCAGAAAAGTTAAAGTAAATAAAATAAAATATATCTTAAAAAAATTCATTCCACAAAAACAAAAACCAAATCAAGAATTAAACCAACCACATCTAACCCAAACATTCTCTCGAGAGATTCATGTAAAATTTCATGACACTATCACAAAGACACAAACCAAACTAGAAGAATAAAACACACAAAAACCATAGACAATCATATCCATCAATAAAATAAAAAATCACACATATCAAAAACTATACACAACAAGGTCAAAAATAGATCAGGATGTTAGGCACATGTGTAAAACTAATTTTCCCAAATACATTCATCTAAGCCACCATACCACTATAGAACTGGAACCATGGGAATAAAAAACCATCAAAACACCTTATCCCATTGATCCTAAATCTTGAATTGCCACTCTAGAATTTTTTTAATCCTATACATCCAACTATCCCCAATCAATGAAATGATTGCCTTTATTATGTTACCAATGAATCTATTACATGTGAAATACGTCATGGATGTAGTTTAGCTATGGTGGATTTTCAAACCAATACACTACCTCACTGACATTCACCAAAACCTCAACAGGATTGATAAAACATAGAGGAATATTATTCCACTTTGCAAACCTCTATTACCCTGGATGAGGAGAAACTCTCATAAAAACATGATCGCATAAATAATAAACCAATTATGTCTTCATATGATTATTATACTACTTCTTATAATGCATCTATAAATTTTTCCACTCCTGACTAATCTGAACCTTCTCTATAGATATAAACCCGACATCAAGTATAAGGATCATTGACTCTCCAACCATGATCTTGCATAATGGAGATCTGAAAGGATGCCTATAACACATAGAATTTTTCAATGCTAAAAAATGAGTGATACTTTTTTTAAGAAATATTTGCCAAGGGTAGATGCTTCATCCACCATGCATTAAAATCTAAGATGAATATAGGTATTAAATCCCCCTATATCTAAATAGTGTGCACAATATTCTCATCCATCTGAGGATGCAGAGAAGTTTTAAGGTGTATTATTGATCTAAAAGATCAATGATGAAATCCCTAAAATCATGAGGTAAAACTATGATCTTGAATTTAAATGATGGTCTTTATCACCCAATGAATCCTCACTATCTCATCCAGATATAGAATATCTGAAACATAGAAAACAAACAACTTATTAAATGATAATAATTGATCTGAATTTAGCTACCAATTTACGATAACCCAAATAACATCATACTATCCTTGATATTGGGTTAAACTAATGAAGATATGTACAAAAATATCCTCCCACTCCCACATGGGAATATCTAATGGTTGTAATAAACCTCCCAGAACATGATTATTTTTGTCCACCCATAGGTATACTAATCAATGTGACACGAAATCCAATATATACCACTTTATCAATGAGCATTATATCTATCTTATCAAGGAATAATATGTCTAGAATACACCAGGATATACTTCTAATGATGATTTAGGAATATTCTAGTGAAACTACTCTTACATCACTGAAATGATAAAAAAATCTTCCCAGGAATAAAATTTGAAATCGATCATTCCCCAACCATACATGAAAGCATTACCCTGAAGGAAATGATCCTACATCACCTCAATCATCAAGTCTTCCCACAGATACACATATATCTATAGTAATAATGATCCTGATAATTTATTATTGGTAGACCATACTGCAACCCTCCTCTATATCAATATACTTCATTGTAAATTCTTTCATAAACCTCTAGGAGTGTTTATATAATCGAATTACCAACCCTTGTGACTTCTTAGTCAATTAACTGGTAATTACATTACTCTTTATAAGGGTGTAAAAGATCACGAAGTCATAGTCTTGTAGGAACTATCCACCACCACTAATGAAAATTTAGATCTCATAAGATAAAATATAATATAGGATATTGTAATATATGATGAACACAAGTGGTAAATGATTAGTTAAATTCTCTATAGATTAAGTGTAAAAATTACATCTAATAACTTTTGATCATGGATGGTATAGTTGTTTTCATGGGGATTTAAGTACCTTAACCCAAATGACAACACCACCCTTTGATCCATTATAACTCATCCCAAACCGATGTCGGAATCATTAAAAAACCACATGCATCACTATCCTAAATGGAAACTAAAGGATTTGAAAGCTTACCAATTTTTCCATTAGATATTTTAATCATACGTGACATTTATTATTCCATAAAAGACCCTAATCCTTATTAATTGGTGATAACAATGGGGGTAAAACCTTAGGGAAATCATACATGTACCTATGATAATATGATGTCAGGCCTAGGAAAATACAGCCCTCTATAATATTCTATTGGGTTTCCCAATAAATATACACATTAAAAATTAATGGACCAATATCTAATCCTTGTTGGAAGACCAAATTTCAGAAAAAATACACCACACATGTACAAAAATATTATTTAGACAATATTCTAAATATTTGATGGTGTTAATGGATCAGAAACATATCCCTAAAATTCTAAGTATACTCCTCCTTTAACATTAAGTGTATTAGTTTTTCATTAATGATCCCTAAAAAAATTGATACTTGGAATCATGGAACATGTAATTTAGTACGCCTATGAAATTAATTGTTTTATTGGTGATACTAAATGAAATAACTATAAAATTAAAGTTTTCATCATGATATCTATAATATGACTGTGAGTTATCCTCCTCCTTCACAATAATCTGATATTATATAAACAATATACAAATCTTGAAAAATAGCTATATCCATTCAATTTATTAAAAAAATTACCTATCCTTAAAAGGGTTAATATTTATTGGCCATCACCTAATTCATATATCAATATCCTAAAAAATTAGGCCACCATCACCCTTATTATAAAATAATACTACAACACCACATAGTGATACATAAGTCTGAGTGTAACCCTTCTATATTGGATCATCAATCTAAATACTTAACTCCCAATACATAGAAGGTGATATTAGATATGAATCCATTTAAATTAAAGATGCATTAATCTCCAAAAAAATCTTGAACAAGATATAATGTCAATGGGGAAGGTCCAAAAAGTCTTTTGGAATAAATCTATAATCTTCTTGATGAATCTACAAAAATTATCCACTTGTTCTTCAACTAAATCCAAAGACCGTGATTCAAACTAAGGTGATCATATGTCTAAACACCTACGACCCATTAAATAATCCCACTCACCAAAAAATACCACATGATAGAACTCATCATCATAGAACACAAATATAATCTATAAAAATCAATTATGGAATATATATAGAATGGTATCAATTAATTAAAATAATGATATTGTTAAACTGTATCTACAACAACATAAAATTCCCAAAAAAATTGATTCTACCCCCAACATCCACTAATAGCCTCAATATATATTATATAGAATCATCTAACCTAGAAATGGAATAGGATAGACTAAGGTAAATAAAAGCCTCTCCACCTTTAACCCAAAGGAAGGAACTAAGTTTGTCACAATGAAGGGGTGTGCTTTTTTAAAATAAAAATAAATATTAATCTAAAGTAAATGATAAAGAGATGTATTATCAAACCATATTTGGATTATTTTTAAATCTAACCCATATTGCATGAAATTATCCATGTATGGATCATTTTCCTCACTGTCCCCATTATCAACTACTTCCATAACTATTCTTGGACCTATTCCCATGAGGTTGAAATAAATAAAAGGATGTCCTATACTATCTATATATCATTCGAGTGGAACATAAGTATTCTATCCTTATTAATAATTTGACATATAACGTAGCTACAGCTAGGGATGATAAAGAACTTGAACTCGCATACCTTTCTAGACTTTTTAAACATGTGGGAGATGATATTTTTTATGGTTTAACCTCCATAAATGAATAATATATGAACAAATATGTTGGTGGATGCTTGATAAATTCAAGATAAAGATAATGAAAAAGAAGGAAATTGTATAAGTTGACTCACATCTAACCAGAACCTCAAATACCCTGACATATTCAATCCTTCATAAAAAATCGAATCCTCCAAGAGATATGGTGACTACCCTACAAAGAATATCATAAAAAGGAATGTATCCTCCCAATCACCAAATATTTCTTATACTATTCCAAATACATAGGAAATGTAAATATAGTGACTAAATGTTGAGTTACTATGAAAAAAATCTCCTATAAGATCTTTTCTCTATACTCCTCATCAAGGAAATTTTTAGGATGAGAGTGAAAATAGATCCTGAAAAAAATATTTTACTCCTAAAAACCTAAGATTCCTTACAGAAAGAAGACAAACACTAGATTATTCAATACAATTAACATAGATGAAATCAAATTAATTATTGAAATAATACCTTAAAACCTCTACCTATATATTCTATCAAGGTACAGAATCTGCCACTAGAAAGATAGTCCATAAATTTGGCTAGTGTCCAATAGATCGTGATACTCTACCTAACATTAGATGAAATTAATGTCGGTGTTATGATATTCCAACCGCCACTTAGTCTCCAATTTAGAGACACTCAAATCATACATGTCCAAGCCTTGATTCTTGTTCCCACAAAAATTCCTCCTCCAAAATTCGTACTCTATAGCCAGTTAAATCCTCTAATAGTCAATCAGATTAAGTTTTTATACCTTTTAAACCTTAAGCACCTAAGAACGATGACCATTGGTAATATTTTTATGTAGAAAATAAATATCCTTTGCCAAGTATCATTTACTTTATTTAAATTTCATTTAATTTAGTTCATTATAATTTTCCCCAATATCACTATAAATTCAAATATAAGCATAAAAAATAATGATTCATACAAAAATTCTAGGTATCATCCTTTAAATTTTAATTATCCTTCATAGGTATTTTGGTATGTTTAGGTCCTTCTGTCGTATCACAAGTGGCCCCTAATCAGCTGTATCTTATGAAGTATAAATTGCTACATCAAAAATAATATTTCCCAACCAATCCCATTTAATCCTAACTAGTTTCTAATTCAATTCCCTAATGTAAGTCTCATACAAATGTTTTATTCCACTTTTTCATGACCCCCCCATACTGGGATTCCCTCCTAGCCCTGCAATGATGATGAGAGAGACCCCTAAAGCATGCCTCTAATAGGCCATAGGATTAAAAATAACATTAAGGGTATAAAACATAAATATTTGGGTAATTAACAACATATATAAAGATAAAATAATGAAAAATACACCAATATATACTATAATATAAAACAAAAGTAATATCCCATAATAACCATAATGTAAGAAATTATATACAAATAAAAATACTAAATAAATTTCAAAATAAAACTCTTATGTGAAAAGCTCTAATAAAAATTCCAATACAAGAACTTGTAAGGTCTAGATCGTTCTCCAAATCCTCCTCAAAATCCTAAAAGGAGTTTATATATATTTGGGTAATCATATATGTATACTCAGTAGGATCCTTTTCAACACCACTTGTAAAAATTTGGACAAAGTATAACATTATGTATGTGAATAAAAAGAACAACCATCATGCAAATACCAGTTTAACTACCACCCATCCTCCCCAAAGGACCACTAACCAAATATCATAACTAAATATAATAACACTAAATTAAATAATATAGAAAAATTATAACCTACACCGCTTCCCAATCGGTTTTTCCCTTACTCCATAAAAGAAAATTTTCCAATCACTGCCATTTTTCTTTATCAACTTAATTGTACCAATCATGATACACCTAATGTGGGTCCAACTATATATATATATATATATATATATTATAACTAACCAAAATAGGGTATAACATTTTTATTGGAACTATTAACATTAAAAAAACCAAAAATTAATATATATATATATATATATATATGTATCTACATCCCAATCATTAATGTTATATATTATATAGTTGGGGTGTTTAGAACATGAAGGAAATAAACTTCATTCCATCCCATTACCATCTAGGGCCATCCACTGTATATACCATATCATCATTCCACAATAATAAAACAAATAAAAATTTCTTTTTATGGCCATCACATCCATACCATTTTCTGAAGAGCGAGTGGGGAAGAAGGTGTAATCTTTCATCCATTTACACACTAACCAAGATGTAGGGGGAAAAAGTCCAAAAACATTATTTTTTTTTGGATTTGTTATGATTATCCAAGGTCATTGGAGTATATATGGAAATGAAAATAAAATTATATCATATATACAACCACATAAAATCCCTGCATAAAGGGTTTAAACTACAATATAAATATCATAATATTATAACCTCTAAACTATAACTACCACACAATTCCACCATTGTCACTTTATATATCACAAATGACCCCACATTACCACAAATTATTTCCATGGAAGAAAATTAAAATTTTTCATTTAATTATATTAGTTTTTCAATTCCCTATTTTATTGTTTAATACCCATATTATATTCATTGTTGCATTCAAGCCCATAATTAACGAAAAACCACTCATATCCATTACCTATGTTTAGTCCAATAATTACCATTATATTTAATTTATTAACATTACATTCACATCCAATACCCAATAATATTTTTATTATTAAGTTTGAAATTACATATCCCCTATATAACTATAAAATATCCACACATCACTAACCAATCCACCAAAACATTATCATATAAGATAGGCTCCCAATCTCCACAGTAGTCACATAACACTTTTTTGTCCATAAAATCAACCATACAATCATTTAAAATAAATAAACACATATCATCTGGAAAACTATGATAAGAAAACCATAACACTCACCACACATCCCTTTCCAATGTCACAAACCAACAAAAACACATTCCCCAACCATGTCTGGAAAACCACAACACCACAATAAGTACCTAGAAAAAAGTATAAATTTACACCAAAAGATCACATCCACAATCCAATTTTTATAACATACCTATTGATTAATTAAATTTCTATTTCATGATTGATAATAACATCGTTTCCAAATTTCACAAAATTAGTTCATTTCATTATTTACATAACTATCAATTTATCAATGGTAATTTCATAATTTAGTTTAAAAATAAATACATAATTTATATGAAATTAATTTTTTGTAAATATCACACCCCAAAACGTTAGTCTAAGACAATATTATTCTTGCTAGATTTCTTACCCCACAATACTAATCTTTAAGTGATCGGTGATATACTATAAATGTGACTCGTATAACCAAGGCGTTAAATTGGAAATATGAATAAGAGAAACCACATTACAATTGAAATTTAAAATTATCTTATATAATGTAAATATATTGACTAATTAATAATAAATAAGTACTCGATTTTCAGTAAAGTTGTTTTATTCTTCAAAAAAATTCTTTCATCCAAAATGGTTTTAATTATATTTTTTGATGGAGAAGTATAATTAACGTCTACCATTTTTCAAAATTCTATTTTTGGAAATAAAAAATAATTTTTGAATTTATCATTTCAATATTATCTTAGGATTATTTTATGGGTTTTTTCTGAAATTGTTTATTTTTAAGTAAAAAATTGAAAATATAAATTTTTGTATGAAAGTCATTTTTTTATTTAAATAATTTACTTTTGAATTATAATTATGTTTTAAATTGTATCTTATTTTAAAATAAATATACTATAATTGTAAATAATATAATTAATTACATATTAAACATTATTATACTTTATTTTAGTATAAATTCATTTTTTTGGATTTAAAATGCATTTATCTAAAAAGGGATTTTCATTGCATTTTGAACATTTATATTAAAATATATTTATGAAACTTATAGAAATTTAACATTAAAAAATGTATTCTATATTTAAAATCATGAGGATAAATAAGTTAAATATTTAACATTAATTTTTTTATTATTAATAGAACCCATTTTAATGATTTATCACCATAGAAAGAGTAAAATACGTAAAATGGGATTCAACCTTGTTATAAGGCAATAAAATCTCATAAAAATTTGAATTTATCTTATTATATATATTTTATCTAATAAAATCCATCCTCTCTATAAAAATATGGAAATTTATTTCCACTTAATTTTGATATGAAATTTTATGTTATTTTAAGAAAAATATAAACACAAAATTTTACTCTCTCGAATTTAATTTATCTTATATGTTCACATTCAGATAAAAATATGATATGATAACTATAAAAGGGTATTTTTAAAATATATTTTTTTATTATTATTTTTCTTTATTTTTATCTTTTGGTGTTGGTATAATTATCTTAAATTCAACCACATTTGTAACTTAGTGCTTGTCCAAACACTTGGGAAACTTTAATAAATGATTTTAAAAAAACTAAAATAAATATATTTCTAAAGAATTAGTATTTTCCATAAATTTTAGGGTTAAGACTAATTAATATTTTATTTTAAAATATTTTATATTCTTAATACATTTTTCAACATAATGGATTCAATGAAAAATTGAATCATTATTCCTGAAAATGAAGTTATTGATATTTATTGTTAAATAATATTTTATTAAATGATTTAAAAATTAAAAAAACAATATATAGGACATGTGGAATGATAAATGATCTAAAATTTCATCCATGGTCCATTATTTAGTCAAATTAAACCTTATAATTAAATATATAACCCTTGAAGACTAAAACATTTGTGCCCATGGATAACATTAAAAAGGGTCAATGAAGGTGCTAAACCAAATATAAGTTTTAAAATGACATGAAAACTATATGAATTTAATTTTATGATTATATATCAAAAAAAATTCTACTTTTAATTGATATAATTAAAAAATTTATTCATTTTACTTCGGAATTAAATTAATTATATTAAAATATTTTAGGTAATTCAAAATACGTTATCTTCTCACATATAAAGGTATACCTCCTATAATTATTTATTCATAACATTTAACTATTATATATAAGAAAAAAAGTGACCAAAATAAATTAATATCTTCTTTATATTAATATTTTATCTACATCTACTGCTATAAGACCATCCTAAGAAGAATTTATTTTTATGCCAAATGAGTTCTCTCAAAGAAGAGGTAATCATCTAACATGACCCTTTCAATGTTTATTTCTTATTCTAGTTCCTATAAATATATTTTATATTTAATATCATAATCAATAAATTATAATAAATATACATGGGTTTTATCATGATTATGGGAAAAACAATTTCCACAATCTTTCCAATGAATGAAAAAAGAAAGTAGCACCTATGTATACGTGTAGACTACTACCTCCACATAGAATTGTTAGACATCTTCCATCACTTAGTCACCCTAATAGTTATAATTATGGATATAATGAATATATATAATAATTTTTAATTATTTATGGTTCTATAAATATGAATTATAACTTATATTTCTTTTGTTCTATCCTTAAAAAAGTGGAAACACCACTTGTGAACACATAAGGACTATCGTTCCCAAGAAGTGATGTAATTAATTTTTCATCAAATTTTTATGTGAATGTTTATATGAATTTATATAATAAATAAACATGATATTAAATAAATTATTAAGATTATATATATGATGAAACCATTATATATATATAATTACCATAACCATTGTATCGTAACATACATGAGAGATGAAGCAATTATAAACATAAATGTTGATGTTAATATAGAATTATTTATTAATAAGTGTTGAAATAATATTAGTGGGTCATATATGATATTTTATGTATTTATATAGTTCTAATATATAATTATAATAAATATAAATGTATTATACTTTATTTTATAGAATATACAAATCAAGATGGATTTAATGTAAGGGTGTTTCATCTTAATTTTATTTCACTGAGACTAGTTTGATGGTTCGAACATATTTACCATTATGAGGTTTATATACACACCCATTAATATGTTATATGACTGATACTTATCAATTCAAGGTATTTAATATTATAATTTAAATTATTTAATCCAAGATATTTTGATTCCATTTTTACTAATGTGGTAATGGTTTATCATCTCAAATGGTCTTCTTTGGGCCATATGTTATGCGATAGAAAAATATTACATTATGAGGAGTATATAATGACCATTTTATTGATTATATAAATAATATAAATATATTAATGGTATTTAACATTTCATTTGACGCTATTTCATTCATGGGACTTATGTTTTAAAAATTACCAAAGCAATAAGGAAGTATGTTAAATTTTTTTTTCTTTTTGGGAATGTTTATGTTAAATATCAATTAAGAAAAATTATATAGATATTATCCTTTAACACATATGAATGATATTATAATATGGGTATTCATAAAATATTTTTATAATAATTAACTTTTAACAATTTGGTACCTAAAATGACTGATAAATTGTTTTTAATAAAAATTGTAATTATTTTTTACCTGGTCAATAACTTTTTCACCAATGTTAATGTTTATTAAAATGTTTTCTAGAATGGTATTTTATATGATCCAATGATTTTTTAAATAAAATTTCAAACATATTTGAATTTATTTTTAATGTTGTAAAAAATAATTTTCATAATTCTTTCCGAGCAGGTTATTTATGATTTTTTACAAAAAGTGTGAATATTGAATTTTTTTCAATATTTACAAAATGAATTTCTTTTACCAACTTTATATATATTATTTTAATTTAATATTATTTAAATATTTCTCTGGTTATTTAAAAATTATGTATCTTTTTCAATACCTTGGTAATTTTTAGTTTTTAATAACACTGAATGAAAAATTATATTTTACTAATTTTAAAAGAAACATTCAAAAACACTTTTATTGGTATTTTTAATATATATCAATATATTTTTCATATCTTTATGATTTAATTTGGTTAATATATTATTATTAAACAATTATTTTTTCTATGTATGTGTTTTATGATGATAGTTTATGAAATATTCTATTAAATATTTTTCATTCCCATATTTTGATTATGTTATACTAAAATATTTATGAAAAATGTTTCTTTTTCATGAGTTAATAAAGTTATGATGAGAATAATTTTTGTTTCTATGATTTTTATGATAAAATTAACAATATATATATTTTATCCATTTCATAGTTATTGCAAATTATTTATGATAATATGAGAGCTTGATATAACACAAAATGATAGGTTTTTTTTTATATAGCTCTGATTGATAGGTGAGTCTAGTATACCTTTCCAATTAATTAGGTAAATAGATAGAGTTTACTAGTTTTTGGTTAATCTTGTTTTATTTGAATTACACATTTAAATTATTCCAAAGGGAGAATGTAACAGTGATATAATGATAATTTCCCACATTACATAAATGGATATTCTATTAGTTCAAATGATTTTCATGGAAGCCTTTTGATTTTATATGTAAATCTAATTTTATCATATTTATTATGAATTTATACACATTTTAAGGGTGTAAATATGTTTTTCATATAATTTTTCTCATGGGTACCTATATTTTACAAGAAACCCTCCTGATTATAAATTTCCCATTAAAATTTATTACTATATGTTTTATTAAAAACTAGAGGATTGAGGAATATTTTTATGTGTAAGAAAATGAAAATTTAATATGAATGTTTATTATGTCAAAATAGAAAAATGTCCATTAGGATTACATGAATTTAAAAATATACAAATGAGTTCAATTATTTTTTTATCCCTTATATAGATTTTTGTGCTAATATCAAGTTTCCAAATGTTTTTCAATGGTCCTATAAACGATAATGAACTATAAAAACATCTAAATTTTCACAATGGGGATTCAACTATAAATAAGATAACATGTTTACAATGAAACATGAGTTTAAATTTAAATATCCCATTTTTTAATAAAAAATGAACATTGAGTGGAAGTATCTGCTTTCTATTTCAAGGATTTGATATATAGCTGTTTTTTCTAATTCTCTAAAACTCTAAAAATGTAATATCAGTGAAATGTATGAAAGTAGAACAATAAATATAAATTAGGTAATAATTATTTATTTATGTTACATATAATTATATTTGGCAGAAAAGGAATGGTTGAAATAACTCTAATTTTTTTGATGAGGATACTTTTTGAGTTTCAGATTCAATTATGGGTTAATAATTATAAGGTCAATCATAAGTTAAAAGACATAGATATCCCTTTTAAGGTTTTATGTGACATGAGTACTTTAGTATAAATTTATTGAAATTTAATAAATTTTTGTGGTGTATATAACTTTTATGTTTAGAATTTGTTTTAGTGAAAATATTATTTGATGAATAATTATTTTACTTTAATGTAATTAAGTTGGAAGTTATTTATAATCATTTGGTTAAAGAATAACATAGATGTTGAGGTAATTATGGATAATTGAGATAAAAGGGATATTATATATTGGGAAATTGTTAATTATCATTTATATAAACAAGATCTTGAAAATTGATTTGTTGAAAAATTGATAATTTTTTTATGTTCACAATATTAGGAACATTACAAGTTTATGTTTAATGGAATTTTTTTTATCTAATATGGTGTCACGAATCGTCCTTGGGGCCCGTGTCATTACTACCTCAAGCCCGCCTTCCATAGGCCAAGGGATGGTGACTAGAACCAAAGGCGTAAAACCCTATGCTAGGAAGGCATTGACATTATAAATTTTAAACACACACAATATAGTACGCAACTATAAGTAAAACACTAAGTAAAACTATATACAAAAGATGTTCTAGAAAGAAAAAGGGGCTAGAAATATAAGCCCAACTGTAAAGTACAAGGAAAAGAAAAAATAACTGGAAGGAGACAAGATGCTCCTGGATCGTCTACCACAGATCCTACCTGAAGGGTAGGTACAGATAGCCTCCTCAGTGCTCTACGTCTATCAGACTCCTCTATGCATCGAATCATCGTGAGGTCCATCCACAGGTATCGTCCTGTCTTCGTACACACCACCTCGGTCAGCATTTTCTGTCATCTACATCCAACACAATAAGGTGCAGGCATAGCCTATGCTGGGGTGAGTATAAAGATACTCAGTAGGGACCCTGAGACCCTCATGGTCTCCCAAAATCCAACAAGGATAAACTAAATTAAAAAACTATGGATAACCATTACTTAGGATTATACCCATAGATGTACCTAAGTTATCTACTAACCCAACTCAATCATGAGGAAAACACAAAAGTCATGGCTCAGCTCAAACTAGGATTTTCATTATCAAAACCACGGTTGCGGGAGAACTCACCCTATGTCGAGTACAGTGGGCATGTCACGACACCAATGCGCTTCTAACAAATCTTGGACTACTAAGGTCCTCCTCCTGTAGAGTACTGTAGGTCTACTACAAACTACTAGGCGCTCCTCTGCTCTTGGTCTGCCGCAAACTACCAGGCGCTTTCCCTAATAGCCTGCAGGGGTACTCCTCCTATCGAGTACTGTGGGTCAGCCTCCAACTACCAGGAACTCCTCTACCATGGGTTTGCCACCAACTACCAGGCTCTCCCCACAGGGCTTGTCAAATCATTCAAGCAGTCGTCAGGTCTATCAGCTACTAGGTCTTCGCACTCTGTCTACTCGTCACTAGAAGGATCCGCCAACACATAGAATGTTACATTAGATATGAATCCATTGAAATTAAATATGAATTAATCTCCAACACTATCTTGAACTAGATATAAAGTCAATGGTCTAGGTCTAAAAACTCTTTTGGAATAAATCTAGAATCTTCTTGATGAATCTATAGAAATTATCCACTCGTTCTTCAACTAAATCCAAAGACCATGATTCAAACTAAGGTGATAATATGTCTAAACTTCTAGGATCCATTAAATAATCCCACTCACCAAAAAACACCACATGATAGGACTCATTATCATATAACACAAATATAATCTAAAAAAATTGATTATGGAATATATATAAAATGGTATCAGTTAATGAAAATAATGATATTGTTAAATTTTTTCTAGAACAACAAGAAACTCCCAAACAAATGATTCTACCCCCAACATCCACTCTTAGCCTCAATATATATTATATAAAATCATCTAACCTGGAAATGGATTAATAAAAACTAAGGTAAATAAAATCCTCTCCACCTTTAATCCCAAGGAAGGAACTAAGTTGGACACAATGAAGGGGTGTGATTATTTAAAATAAAAAAAAATAATAATATAAATTTAATGATAAAGAGATATAATATCAAACCATCATTGGATTATTTGTAAACCTAACCCATATTGCATTAAATTATCCATGTATGACTCATTTTCCTCACTATCCCCATTATCAACTACATCCATAGCTATTCTTGGACCTATTCCCATGAGGTTGAGAAAAATAAAAGGATGTCCTCTAATATCTATATATCCTTCGAGTGGAACATAAGCATGCTATCTATGTTTATAATTTTCCCTATAAGGTAGCTATAGCTATGGATTATAAATAACTTGAACTCACATACCTTTCTAGACTTTTTGAACATGTGGGAGATGATATTTTTTATGGATTAACCTCCATAAATGAATAATATATGAACAAATATGTTGGTGGATGCATGATAAATGCTATATCAAGATAATTTGGAAGAAGGAAGTTGTATTAGTTGACTCACATCGGACCAGAACCTCAAATACCAGGACATATTCAATCCATCTTAAAATATCCTATCCTCCAAGAGATCTGGTGACATCCCTACAACGAATATCCTAAAAAGGAATGTATCCTCCCGATCACCTAAATTTTTTTATACAATTCCAAATACATAGGAAATGTAAATATAGTGACTAATTGTTGAGTTACTATGAAAAAATTTACTATAAGAACTTTTCTATATACTCCTCATCAAGGAAATGATTAGGTGAAGAGTGAAAAAAGATCTTGAAAAAAATATTGAACTCTTAAAAACCTAGGATTCCTTATAGAAAAGAGAGAAACTCTTGCATCTTCAATACCCTTAAAATAGATGAAATCAAATTACTTATTAAAATAATCCCTCAAAACCTCTACCTCTATCTTTTATTAAGGTACAGAATCCACCACTAAAAAGCTAGTCCTTAAATTTGGCAGGTGGCCAATAGATCTTGATACTCTACCCAACATCAGATGACATTAATGTTGGTGTCAAGATCTTACAACCTTATAATAGTCTCCAATTTAGAGACACTCCAATAATATATGTCCAAGCCTTGATTCTTGTTCCCACAAAAATTACTCCTCTAAAATTCATACTCCATAACTAGTTAAATGCTCTACTGGTCAAACAAATTATGTTTTTATACCTTTTCAACCTTAAGGACCTAAGGACGATGACCATTTGGAATATTTTTATGTAGAAAATAAATATCCTTTTCCAAGTATCATATATTTTATTTAAATATCATTTAATTTGGTTGATTATAATTTTCCCCAATGTCACCATAAATTCAAATATAAGCATAAAAAAGAATGATTCATATAAAAATTATAGGTATCATCCTTTAAATATTAATTATCCTTCATAGGTCTTTTGGTATGTTTAGGTCCTTCTGTCATATCACAAGGGGCCCCTAATCAGTTATATCTTATCAAGTATAAATTGCTACATACAAAATAATATTTCTCAGCCAAACCCATTTAATCCTAACTAGTTTCTAATTCAATTCCCTAATGTAACTCTCAAACAAATATTTTATTCCACTTTTTTCATGACCCCCCCCCCAACTGGGAATCCCTCCTAGGCCTAAAATGATGATGAGAGAGACCCCTAAAGCATGCCTCTAATAGTCTATAGGATGAAAAATAACATTAAGGGTATAAAAAATAAAAACTTGTGTAATTACAAACATATATAAAGATAAAATAATGAAAAATCCACCAATATATACTATTATATAAAACAAAAGTAATATCCCCTAATAACCATAATGTAAGAAATTATATAAAAATAATAATACTAAATAAATATCAAAATAAAACTCTTATGTGAAAACCTCCAACCACAAATCCAATACATGAACTAGTAAGGTCTAGATCATTCTCCAAATCCTCCTTAAACCCCTAAAAATAGTTTATATATATTTGGGTAATCATACATGTATACTTAGTATGATTATTTTCAATATCACATCAAAAAATTTGGACAAATTATACCATTATGTAACTGAAAAATAAGAAGAACCACCATGCGACTTTCAGTTTAACAACAACCCATCCTCACCAAAGGCCCTCTCACTAAATTCCCATAACTACATATAATAACACCAAATTAAGTAATATATATAAAGTATAACCTGCACTGGTTCCCCAATGGTATTTTCACTTACTCCATAAAAGAAAATTTTACAATCACTGCCATTTTTCTTTATCTACTTAATTATACTAATCATGACACACCTAATGTGGGTCCAACTATATATATATTTATATATATTATACCTAACCAAAATAGGATCTAACATTTTCATTGGAACTATTAACAACAAACAAAAACCATAAATTAATCTATATCAATGTATCCACATCCCAATAATTAATCCTATATGTTATATAATTGTTGAGTTTTGAACATGAAGGGCATCAACTTCATTCCATCCCATTACCATCCATGACCATCCACTATATATACCACATCATCATCCCACAATAATATAACCAATAAAAATTTCTTTATATGGCCATCACAACCATACCATTTCCTGAAGAGAGAGTGGGGAATATGTAGTAATATTCCATCCATATCCTCACTAACCAGGATGTAACGGGAAAAGGTGCAAAAACATTAATTTTTTTTGGATTTGTAATGATTATCTAAGGTAAGTGGAGTACATATAGAAATGAAAATAACAGTATATCATATATACAACCACATAAAATCCATGCATAAAGGTTTTAAACTACAATATAACATTCATAATATTATAACCTCCAAACTATCACTACCACACACTTCCACCATTGTCACTTTATATATCTCAAATGACCCACATTACCATAAATTATATCCATTGAAGAAAATTAAATTTTTTCATTTAATTAGATTAGTTTTCCAATTCCATATTTTATTGTTTGATACCCATATTATATTCATTGTCCCATTCAAACCCATAATTAACAAAAAACCACTCATATCCATTACCTATGTTTAGTCCAATAATTACCATTATATTTAATTTATTAACATTACATTCACAGCCAATACCCAATAATATTTTTGTTATTAACTTTGAAATTCCATATCCCCTATAAAACTATAAAATATCGACACAATCACAAACCAATCCACCACAAAAACATCATATAAGAAAGGATCACAGTCTCTAAAGTAGTCACATAAGACTTTTTTTTTCCATAAAATCAACCATTCAGTAATTTCATATAAATAAACACATATCATCTGGAAAACTATGATAAGAAACCCATAACAATCACCGCACTTCCCTTTCCAATGACAAAAACCAACAAAAACACATTCCCCAACCATGTTTGGAGAACCACAACACCACAATAAGTACCTAAAAAAGTAGAAACTTACACCAAAATATCAAGTCCACAATCATATTTTTATAACATATTTATTGATTAATTAAATATCTATTTCAGGATTGATAATAAAATAGTTTCTAAATTTCACAAAATCAGTTCATTTCATTATTTACATAACTATCAATTTATCAAGGGTAATTTCATAATTTAGTTTAAAAATAAATAAATAATTTATATTAAATTATTTTTTTTGTAAATATCACACCCAAAAAAATTAGTTTAAGATAATATTATTCTTGGTAGATTTCTTACCCCACAAAACTAACATTTAAGGGATTGGAGATATACAAAAAATGTGACAAGTATAACCAAGGAATTAACTTGGAAATATGAATAATAATAACCACATTACAATTGAAATATAAAATTTTCTTATATAATTTAAATAAATTTATTAATTATTAATAAATATGTACTCTATTTTCTATAAAGTTGTTTTATTCTTCAAAAATATTCTTTCTTCAAAAATGGTTTTAAATGTATTTTTTGAAGGAGGAGTATAATTAATGTCTACCATTTTTAGAAATTATATTTTTTGAAATGAAAATAATTTTTGAATTTATCTTGTCAATATTATCTTAGGGATATTTTATGGGTTTTTTCTGAAATTGTTTATTTTTAACTGAAAATTAAAAAATATAAATTTTTGTATGAATGTCAGTTTTTTATTTAAATAATTTAATTTAGAATTGAATTTGTGTTTTAAATTGTATCCTATTTTAACATAAATATAATATATTTTTAAATAATATAATTAATTATATATTAAACATTATTATACATTATTTTTGTATAAGTTCATTTTTTGGGCTTTAAAATGCATTTATCTAAAAACGGTTTTTCATTGCGTTTTAAACATTTGTATTAAAATATATTTATGAAACTTATAGAAAATTAATATTAAAAAATTTATTTTATATTTAAAATCATGAGGATAAATAAGTTAAATATTTAACATTTAGTTTTTTTATTATGAATAGAAACTATTGTAGTGATTTATCACCTCAGAAAGAGTAAAATAGGTAAAATGGGATAAAACCTTGTTATAAGGCATTAAAATCTCATAAAAATTTGACTTTATCTTATTGTGTATATTTTTTCCAATAAACTCCATCCTATATATAAAAATATGGAAATTTAGTTACACTTGATTTTGTTATTAACTTTTATGTTATTTTAAGAGAAATCTAAACACAAAATTTTACTCTCTCAAATGTAATTTCCCTTATATGTTCTCATTGGGATAAAGAGAGGATATAATAACTATAAAAGGGTATTTTTAAAATATATTTTTTATTTTTATTTTTATTTATTTTGATATTTTGGTGTTGGTATAATTATCTTAAATTCTACCACATTTGTAACTTAGTGCTTGTACAACCACTAGGAAAAATTTAATAAATGATTTTAAACAAACTAAAATAAATATATTTATAAATAATTAGTATTTTCCATAAATTTTAATGTTAATACTAATAAATATTTTATTTTAAAATATTTTATATTCATAATACATTTTTTATCTAAATCGATTCAATGAAAAATTAAAGCATTATTCCTGAAAATGAAGTTATTGATACTTATTCTTAAATAATATTTTATTAAATGATTTAAAAATTAAAAAACTCTATATCAGACATGTGGAATGATAAATGGTCTAAATTTCATCCATGGGCCATTATTTAGTCAAATTAAACATTATAATTAAATATATAACCCTTAAAGACAAAAACATTTGCGGCCATAGATAACGTTAAAAAGGGTCAATGAAGGGGTTAAACCAATTAAAAATTTTAAAATGAAATTAAAACTATATAAATATAATTTTATGATTATATATCAAAAAAATTCACATTTTACCTGATATAATTAAAAAATTTACTCATTTTACTTTGGAATAAAATTAATTATATTAAAATATTTTAGGTAATTCCAAATACGTCATCTCCTCACATATAAAGGTGTACCTCCTGTAATTATTTATTCATAATGTTTAACTCTTATATATCTGAAATAAAACGACCAAAATAAATTAATATCTTCCTTATATTAATATTTTATCTACATTTTCTACTGTAAGACCATCCTAAGAAGAATTTATTTTTATGCCAAATGAGTTCTCTAAAAGAAGAGGTAATCATCTTACCCGACCCTTTCAAAGATTATTTCTTATTCTACTTCCTATAAATATATTTTATCATTATTTACATAATCAATTAATTATAATAAATATACATAGGTTTTATCATGATTATGGAAAAAAAATTCTACAATCTTTCCAATGAATGAAAAAAAGACACTATTACTCATGTATACGTGTAAACTACTACCTCTGCATAGAATTGTTAAACATCTTCTATCACTGATTCACTCTAATGGATATAATTATGGATATAATGAATATATATAATATTTTTTAATTATTTATGGTTCTATAAATATGAATTATAACTTATATTTCTTTCATTATATCCTTCAAAAAGTGGAAACACCACTTGTGAACACATAAGGACTATCGTTCCAAAGAAGTGATGCAATTACTTTTTCATCAAATTTTTAAATGAATGTTTATAAGAATATATATAACGAATAAATATGATATTAAATAAATTATTAAGATTATATATATGATAAAACCATTATATATATTTAATTACCATAACCATTGTATCGTAACATACATGAGAAATGAAGAAATTATGAACATAAATGTTGATGTTAAAAGAGAATTATTTTTTAATGAGTGTTGAAATAATATTAGTGGGTTATATATGATTTTTATGTATTTATATGGTTATAATATATAATTATAATAAATATAAATTTATTATATTTTATTTTATAGAATATATGAATCAATATGGATTTAATGTAAGGGTGTTTCATCTTAATATTATTTCATTGAAATTGGCATGATGGTTTGAACATATTTACCTTTATGAGTTTTATATACACACCCATTAATATGTTATATGACTGATACTTATCAATTTATGACTTTTAATTTTATAATTTAAATTATTTCATCCAATATATTTTGATTCTGAGTTTACCAATGTGGTAATGGTTTATCATCTTAAATGGTCTTCTTTAGGCCATATGTTATGTGATATAAATATCCATCATTATGAGGAGTATATACTAACCATTTGAATTATTATATAAATAATATACATATATTAATGGTATTTAACATTTCATTTGATGCTATTTCATTCATGGGACATACTTCATAAAAATTACCAAAGTAATAAAGAAGTATGCTTAAATTTGTTTCTTTCTGGAAATGTCTATATTAAATATCAATTAAGAGAAATTATATAGATATTATCCTTAAAACATATTAATGCTATTATATTATGGTTATTCTTAAAATATTTATGTAATAATTTCACATTTAACAAATTGGTACCTAAAATGACAGATAAATTGTTTTTAATAAAAATCACATATGTTTTTTACTTGGTCGGTTCAATGTTGTAAAAAATAATTTTCACAATTCTTTCCAAGAAGGTTATTTATGACTTTTTACAAAAAGTGTAAACATTTAATATTTTTCAATATTTACATAATGAATTACTTTTACCAACTTTATATATTTTATTATATTTTAATATTCTTTAATTATTTCTATAGTTATTTAAAATTTCTGTATTTTTATCAATACTTTGTTAATTTTTAGTTTTTAATAACACTGAATGAAAAATTATATTTTCCTAATTTTTAAAGAAACATTCAAAACACTTTTATTTGTATTTTTAATATATATCAATATATTTTTCATATTTTTATGATTTAATAGGGTTGATATATTATTACTAAATAATTTTTATTTCTATGTATTGGTTTTATGATGATAGTTTATGAATTATTCTATTAAACCGTTTCTTCCCATATTTTGATTATGTTATACTAAAATATTTACGAAACATATTTCTTTTTTATGAGTTAATAATGTTATGATGAGAATAATTTTTATTTCTATGATTTTTATGATGAAATTAAAAATATATGTACATTATCCATTTCATATTTCTTGGAAATTTTTTTGGATAATGTGAGAGACTGATATACCTCAAAATGATAGGTTTTCCTGATATAGCCCTGAATGATAGGTGAATCTAGTTTATCTTTCCAATTAATTAGGTAAAGAGATAGATTTTACTAGTTTTAGGTTAATCTTAATTTATTTGAATTACCCAATTCAATTATTCCAAAGGGTGAATGTAATAGTGATATAAAGATAATTTCCCACAGTACGTACATGAATATTCCATTAGTTCATATGATTTTCGTGGAAACCTTTTGATTTCATATATAAATCTACTATTATTATATTTATTAGGAATTTATACACATTTTATGGGTTTAAATACGTTTTTCAAAAAAAAATCATGGGTACTCATATTTTACAAGAAACCCTCGTGATTATGGATTTCCTGTTAAAATTTGTTACTATATGATTTATTAAAAACTAGAGGATTGAAGAATATTTTTATGTGTAAAAAAATGAAAATTTCATATGAATGTTTATTATGTAAAAATATAAATATTTATATTGGGATTACATGAATTTAAAAATATAAAAATGAGTTTATTTATTTTTTATCCCTTCTATAGATTTTTGTTCTAATATCATGTTTCCAATTGTTTGTCAAAGGTCCTATAAATGATCATAAACTATATGAATGTCTATATTTTCACAATAGGGATTCAACTATAAATAAGATAACATGTTTACAATTTAAAATGAGTTTAAATTTATGTATCCCATTTTTAATATAAAATGGTCATTGAGTGGAAGTATGTACTTTGTATTGCAAGATTTTGAAATGTATGTGTTTTTTCTAATTGTCTAAAACTCTAAACATATAATATCGGTGAAATGAATGAAAGTGAAACCATAAATATAAATTAGGTAATAATTATTAATTTATGTTACATTAAATTATATTTCGCATAAAAGGAAAGGTTAAGATAACTCTAATTTTTCTGATGAGGATAATTTTTGAGTTTCAGATTCTATTATGGGTTAATAATTATAAGATCAATCATAAGTTAAAATAAATAGATATCCCTTTTGAGGTTTTCTGTTAAATTAGTACTTTAGATTAAATTAATGGAATTTTAATAAATTTTTGTGGTGTATATAACTTGTATGATTAGAATTTGTTTTAGTGAAAATGTTATTTGATGAATAATGATTTTAGTTTAATGCACTTAGGTTGGAAGTTATTTATAATCATTTGGTTGAAGAATAACATAGAGTTGAGGTAATTATGGATAATTGGGATGAAAGGGATATTATATATTGGGAAAATATTAATTATAATTTATATAAACAAGAGCTTGAAAATTGATTTGTTGAAAAAGTGATAATTTTTTCTAGGTTTACAATATTAGGAACATTACATGTTTATGTTTAATGGAAATATTTTTTATCTAATATGGTGTCACGACCCATCCTCGGGGCCCGTTTCGTGACTATACCAAGCCCGCCTTCCATAGGCCAGGGGCTAGTGACTAGCACCAAAGGCGTAAAACCCTATGTGAGGAAGGCATTGACTTTATAAATTATAAACACACAAAATAGATTACGCAACTAGAAGTTAAACACTAAGTAAAACTATAAAAAAAAGATGTTCTGGAAAGAAAAAAGGGTTGGAAATACATGCCCAATAGTAAAGTATAAGGAAAAGACAAAATAGCTGGAAGGTGACAAGCAGCTCCTGGATCGTCTACCACGGATCCTACCTGAAGGGTAGGTACAGATAGCCCCCTCGGTGCTCTACGTCTATCAGAACCCTATGTGCATCGACTCATCGTGAGGTCCACCTACGGGTACCGTCCAGTCCTAGTACACTGCCTCGGTTAGCACTGTCCATCGTCTGCATCCAACACAATGAGGTGTGGTCATAGCACATGTAGGGGTGAGTATAAAGATTCCCAATAAGGACCCTGAGACCATTAAGGTCTCCCAAAATCCAACAAGGATAATCTACAAGTAAGAAACAATGGATAACCATTACATAGGATTATACCCATATATGTACCTCAGTTATCTAGTAACCCGACTCAATCATGAGGAAAACAAAAAATTCATGACTCAGCTCAAACTAGGATTTTCATTATCGAAACCATGGATGCTAGAGAACCTCTCCTATGTCGAGTACAGTGGGTATGTCGCGACACCAAGTCACTTCTAACTAGCCTTGGACTACTGAGGTACTTCTCCTATAGAGTATTGTGGGTCAAATGTCAACTACCAGGTGCTCATATGCTCTTGGTCTGCTGCCAACTACCAGGCACTCCCCCTAATAGCCTACAAAGGTACTCCTCCTATTGAGTACCGCGAGTCAGCCTCGAACTACCAGGAACTCCTCCGCCATGGGTTTGCCGCCAACTACCAGGCGCTCCCCGTTGGGCTAGTCGAATCGGTCAAGCAGTCGTCAGGTCTGTCAGTTACTAGGTCTTCGCACTATGTATGCTCGTCACTAGAAGGATCTGTGAACCGATCTGAGGGAGGCCTTGTTAAGGGCAGTCTGGCCCGAGGGCAGCCCTGCTGGCTAGCCCACATTGATCGGCTGGCCACACCGTGGGGGGGGGGGGGGGTTGTGGGGCCCCTAGTTTCTGAAGGAATCAGCGCTAGACACCGGTTCAGTGAACCGCATGACACAAGGGATCCTGCATGTTGGGTGCACGGGCGACCGGTTCAGCCGGCCGCCCTGGTTCCTCCACCATGGTGCGACGACATTGAGCTCGTCATCAGACTGTCGCGCCCCTCCTAGCAGCGGCTCTTCCTTTCGGCATGGTGCGATGACACCATTCCCCTCCAACACCACTGTGGACCACCTGGCCATGGCTTGGTTATCTATGCGGCATGGTGGTGTGGTGCCCTTGTGGTTACCAGGAAGCCTTGCGCCACCGGCTTCTTCACAGATGTCTCATTGCCAGTCATTGAGTGTACCACCTCTATCATCATCAAACAAGATAAAACAAAAGGGTAGGGTCAGGCCATGTTCGTGCGGTCTGAGCCCTCCTCATCATGGTAAACCATAATCTAGAAATCTGAATGATGAAGAAAGAAGGATTATATTCATATATAAATTAACTCAAATCCACCTACCTCGAGTTTGATGATGTTGATGGTGTCGCGGGATGGTGAAATTGTTTCTTCAATGTTGGAGGAGGAAGAGGGTACTCATTGTTGTCGAACGAGCGTTCAAAGGTGATGAAGTCAAAGACAACACCATCATTCTTCATGGGTGTTTCTTCCCTTTCTTTCCCCTGTTGAGGAAGGAAAAGATGGCATCGTTCTTCGTTGGAGAGAAAAGGCTCCACCCTAGCTCTCCCCTTTCTCTATTCCACCCAGGAATAATTCCCATTAAAATGAAATTATAGGTTTGACTATTATTTTATTGTTGGCATGAATTTGAATATTTTTAAAATTAATTAAGTTACCTCACTAATTTATTGGGTGAAGATGGCATAATTAATTGGGGGAGGAAGGTGATTGATTTTAAAGGTTTCACCAACTTTATGGAGAGTTACAAGGGGTTAATGCTCGTGTGGGCCCCACCCTTTCATTTCAAGAGAGGTTAAAACTTAGGGTGGACCCCTCTAAATAATATCCTCCCAAGGGAGGTTGTGTACGGGTGGGCCCATCCTCTAACCTCCCTTTAGAGGTTTTAACCACCTCAAATAAAAATAAGTACACCTTATTTTTATTTAATTTAATTAAAAATCCCTAAAAACTATCATCCATTCTCATTAGAACGCAACTGTGTTGAAGGTCTCAATAAGTAATCACTGACACTGCAAGTTCAACAATGCCCTCATATATCAATTCTGGGCACCAGTTCCAAATTTATAGAATCCCGAACATATGTTTACTGAATGTACCAGAACAAAACTTCAGAATTTGATTCTGGGAACATCGTGCCTCTGAATCAAGCGCCATCAGAAAATGTGGACTCGTAAAATTTCTATTTATTTAATAAAAATATTTCCATGGAAATTACGGGTCTTTAAATTATCCCCACATTAGGGAATTACATCCCTGTAATCTACAACTCGAACTAAGGGAACAAATGAGGGACTAAGCATGTATCTAAGCCTCTAACTCCCATGTGCTCTCCTAGAGTTTCTCATGCTGCCAACGAACGTGAACCATAGGTATCGACTGTCCATGTAGGACCCACTCTTATTGATCTTTGATCTCCACTAGAACCTATATGAAAGTCACCATGTCGTCGATGTCCAGCTCCCCATGGTCAATGATGTGACAAGGGTCATGCACGTATCTCCTCAACTGAGATACGTGGAAGACGTCGTGCACCCGGTGCAACTACAATGGAAGATCTAAGATGTAATCCACCTCGCCTACTCTTCCGAGGACCTAGAAAAATATGATGAATTGAAAAGACAACTAGATGTCTCGACCAAATCTTCATAGACCTCGTAGAGGTGAGACCAGTAGGAAGACGTGGTCACCATCCTCCAACTCCAGAGCACTACATATCCTGTCAGTATACAACTTTTTTCTCCTCTGTGCAGTCTTCATCCACTCATGGATGATCTTACCCTTCTCCATCGTAGCTCGTACCATCTTTGGTCCCACTAGTGCTAACTCCCCTAGGTCTATCCAGCACAGTGGCGATCTGCAAGGGTGACCATACAAGGCCGCAAAATGTGCCATACCGATGGTGGAGTGATATTTGTTGTTGTAGGAAAAATCCAACTAAGGTAGGTGATCCTCCCAGTTGTGACCAATGTCGAGGAAACAAGCATAGAGCATGTACTAGAGGGTCTGGATGGTCCGCCCATTCTGGCCATCTGTCTGAGGATGGAAGCTGGTGCTCAGATGAAGTTGCATCCCAAAATCTTCCTGCAACCCCTTCCATAGACAGGAAGTAAACCGTGTGTCACGGTCGGAGACAATAGAAGAAGTTACTCCATGTAAACGCACTATCTCCTGCACATATAGGCCTCCCAATCTCTCAAGTGATCCCTGCTCTCCGATCGATAGGAAGTGGGCTGATTTGGTGAGTCGGTTAATGATCACCCATATCAAGTCATGACTCCTAGATGTACCGCTAGAGGGGAAGTGTGGAACTCCATCTACAATTCCTTTTGATGTCCAACTGGTACCATGGTACGTCCTCTGAAGAGGATGACGTGCTCCCCACATTCAGAAAATCCATCAGGTGCCTGCCCTGTGGGTATCTGAGCACGTCATTTTTCAGTGTCAGCGTCTCCATGTTGTGCCTCCCAAACTCGCTGAAGAAGTGGAGGACTGACTGTGAGAGACTATAGAAAGGCTGGCCCATCTCTATCCATAATGATATCTATAAAACAGTGAGCTACTCTATTGCCTCTCCTAGAAGCTGAATACCAGTCCTCTTGCTGAGAGCATCCGCAACAAAGTTCCCCTTCCCAGGAGTATAGACTATCTCGAAGTCATAGTCCTGGAAGAAATTAAGCCATCACCGCTATCTGAGGTTCAGGTCCTTCTGAGAGATGATATACCTGAGACTCTTGTGATCAGAGTGCACGGTAAAAGGTTCGACCATCAGATATTGCTGCCACATCTTCAAGGGGAATACCACTACTACTAAGTCTAGGTCATGGGTAGCATAGTTATGCTCATGATATCTCAACTGTCGATAACCATACATGATCACTGCTCGCTTTTGCATCAGGACACACCTGATTCTGGTCCCGAATGCATCGTAGTAAACTACATACCATAAGCCTTCCTCTGGAAACCTCAATATGGGGGCACTAGTCAGCCTCAGCCTCTGCTCCTTAAAGCTCTGCTGCCATATCTCCGACCACACGAATAGTTTCCCCTTCTTCATCAAGGATAATACTGGTACTATAACTCTAGAGAATTCTGGAACGAATGAGTGATTGTATCCATCCAAGACGAGGAAACTTTGTACCTCTTTCACACTCCTGGGTGGCTCCCAAGAAAGTACCACTTCAATATTATCTTGATCCACTGCAACTCCAGCCTCTGAGATGACGTGTCCCAAAAAGTGAACCTCTCGAATCCAAAACTGGCACTTCGAGAGCTTACCATAAATTTTTTGCTCTCAGAGTGTGTCCAGTACTGCCTATAAATAGTAGGAATTCTCCTCCTTAGTAGTCGAGTAAATCAGTATGTCATCAATGAAGACAACGACAAAGTGATCGAGGTAAGGCTGGAAGATCATGTTCATTAGAATCATTAACACTGTGGTAGTGTTGGTTACACCGAAGGGAATAACCAAGAAGTTGCAGTGGTCGTACTGATATATGAAGGTCATCTTCTGCACATCCTCGTCTCGAACACTGAGCTGGTGATAGCCTGATCTTAGGTCAATCTTCTAGAACCATCGAGCTCCCATGAGTTGATCAAAGAGGTCGTCAATCCTCGTAAGTGGGTACTTGTTATTTAAGGTTACCTGGTTCAAAAGATGGTAGCCAACACAGATCCTCAAGCTCCCATATTCTTTCTTGGCGAATAGAATCAGGGCTGCCTAGGGAGAAACACTAGGCCGGATGAATCCCTTCCCCTACAAGTCCTCCAGCTGTACCCGCAGCTCGCGAAGCTTAGTGGGAGACATCCGATATTCTAGAGTAGATATCGGTGTCGTCCCATGGTACAGGTCAATGTAGAAGTCCACCTCTATATGAGGAGGTAGTCCTGGAATATTTTCAGGGAAAACATCTGCATATTGGTCCACCACTACAGGATAAGTCTGACTCTCCACATCAACTACTTTGAGGGTAAGACAAGCCAATTGGTGAGTGATCAGCTGCACCCTCATCCAAGTATGTCTGTCTATGCTGGAAAGGTTTCCTTCTCTCTAATGAAGGTGAACCTGGTCCCATCCATGCGGGCACACCACATTTTTCACATAATAAATTCAATCTGAGCATGGACTATACATAACCAGTACATACTCAAGATGATGTTGTAAAGCATCGACGTCACTACGAGGAGATATCAACTGAAGCTCTTACCTCCTAGAGTAAGCTGACATTACCGGAACCTGTGCGTAATCATCAAGTCTACTCCCGCATGAGTCTCTAGCCGTAATCATAGACCCAACGGCTCCATCAAAATCTCCGAGCTTCGAACGAGGGCAGTGGCAATGAATGAGTGACTCGCACCTGTGCCTATAAGAACTAAAGATAAGGTGGATTAGACACAGATCGTCCCTCAAATCATCTCTAGAGCATCATGGTCGTGTGCTTCAGCTACCTGAAGCTGTGTTCTCCTATATTTTCCAACTCCTTGTGGTTGGGGTGGTCCTCCTGGTGGTGGTGGCAGTACCACCCCGTAACGTCGACCGCTGCCAGCTACTCGACTAGCTTCTCTTCCACGTCTGCTTGCGCCCTATGGACCGCCTCGATCAAATCTATGCCTATGTATGTGAGGTACCTCAACTGACTTCTGATCTTCAGTATGGTGGGTCAGACAGTCACGTGCCATGTGACCAATCCTGCCGCATGAGTAACACTGCTCACTCTGGGCATGACTGGATCTATCTCTACTCTGGGTGCCCCAAAAAACTGATCAGGAGTCATGCGGTCATCCACCTATAGGTTTGGTCCTCTTGGACCTCTACATAATCTGTCTACTTCCAACTACATAACACTCCGATGTAAGTCGACTAGTAGTGGGTCTCACTGCTGATAACTGCTTATCCAGGAAACTCACCACTAGGAGGGCTTTCTCCAACACTTCTTCCTATGTCGGAATGCTAAGGGAGATCATCAAGGCTCTGATCTCTCACCTGAGCCCCTGATCGAAGGTTTGGGCCATGAATAATGGGTATCGTACCATATCCGTGGAGTAGCACGAGAGGTCTGTGAACCTCACTGAGTACTGTGATGTTGTCATGCTACCATGCTGTAGATGAAGTAGCTCATGTATCTGCACCACTCAAATGGTGGAGAGAACAAAATCTTCCCAGAACAGGCTTTTGAAGTCTGTCCAGAGTAATGTCGTGTCATCGTGGACCTGAATCATCATGCTCCACCATCTTCCTACCGCTTCCTGAAGGAGACTGGCTGCAAGGATCACCATGTAGTCTTCTGGTGTCCCTACTAGCCTGAAAACTCTCACCACAGCCTCCATCCAATCCTCACCTGCCTGTGGGTCTGTCTCTCCCTGGAACCTGGGTGGCCTCTGGTGATGGAACTCATGAAACACGCTCAAGAATCATGCATCGTCTACTGCTGGTGCTGGTGGCATCAGTGGCCTAATGGGTGGTTGTACCGTTGGTGCCTCTGCTGGTGCCTCAACTAGAAAGGGGACCTGAACTGAGGCCTCGTCACTCGGTGGGTTGTCAGAGAGTACGACTCTCGGGGCTCTAACTGGTCATTTGTGGGGAGGCATCCTAAATGGAACAGATGCAACATGGTCAAAGCATTATACCTGGTGAGTTGACCTGGTTGAGATTACTTAAAGAGAATCCTTTTAAACACACACACAATCAGTGTTTTCATGCACTAAGTCGGAAATCAGAAGTCAGAGTCCTGGTGTACGGATATGCCAGCCGCCGCACCAACACTGGACTCCTTGAACTGAAAACCACACTCAGTACCCTTAACACCATTGCTACACAGAAAATAATAATCAGAGTCATGAGTTCTGTGGTAGAACCAAATTCTCTGATAACAATTTTTCACGACCCGTCCTCGGGGCCCGTCTCGTGACTACCCCAAGCCCGCCTTCCATATGCCATGGGTTAGTGACTAGAACAAAAGGAATAAAACCATATGATGGGAAGGCATTACCTTTATAATTTTTTAAACACACACAACAGATTATGCAACTAGAAGTAAAAAACTAAGTAAAACCATATACAAAAGATGTGCTGGAAAGAAAAAGGGGCCGAAAATACAAACCCAACTATAAAGTACAAGGAAAAGACAAAACAGTTGGAAGGTGACAACTAGCTCATGGATCGTCCACCTTGGATTCTACTTGATGGGTAGGAACAGATAGCTTCCTCAGCACTCTATGTCTATCAGACTACTCTATGCACCGACTCGTCGTGATGTCCACCTCCGGGTACCATCCAATCCTTGTACACTCGGACTCGGTCAGCGTTGTTCGTCATCTGCATCCAACACAATGAGGTGTGGGCACAGCCATTGTAGGGGTGAGTATAAAGATACTCAGTAGGCACCCAAATACCCTCAAGGTCTAACAAAATAAAACAAGGATAAACTAAAGGTATGAAACAACAGATAACCGTTAATTAGATATATTCCCATACATATACCTAAGTTATTTAGTAACCGAACTCAATAATTAGGAAAACACAAAAGTCATGACTCAGCTCAAACCAGGATTTTCATTATCGAAACCATGGATTTTGGAGAACTCCTCTTATGTCGAGTATAGTGGGAATGTCACGACACCAAGGCGCTTCTCACTAACATTGGACTACTGACGTACTCCTCATGTCAAGTATCGCGGGTCTGCTGCCAACTACCAAGTGCTCCACAACTCTGGGTTTGCCACTAACTACCAGGCGATCCCAATAATATCCTATAGAGGTACTTCTCCTGTTGAGTACCACGGGTCTACCTCTAACTACTAGGCACTCCCCACTGGGATAGTCGAATCGGTCAAGCAGTCGTCAGGTCTGTCAGCTACAAGGTCTCCGCACTCTCTCAGCTCATCACTAGAAGGATCCACTCCCCAAGATAATAGGAAAAACTCCAACTATCATGAAGTCTCATTTATAGGTATCTCAAATATATGTCACATCATAGGGGTCTCAATGTAACAGACAGTGCGTTGATCGGAGTCTCGGTCTGTGAGTTATTAGTCTTTTAGTCCCGGGGGCCTGGTTGATTTCGTGTACGAACCAGCCTGACTATATCTCAACTATACCTTGAACTACCGTGGTGTATTCTCAAAGGGAAGGATTTTTTCCTAGAATATTGGTGACGCTGATGGTTCATCAAACAGACTCATGTAGCCCATGATATGGGCGAAAAGGTGTAATCGGATATAGCGGGTCTGGGTCCAGTCCACCCAGTCAGACCGACCCGGTCCGACTTGACCTGAACCTGGGTCTGACCCAGTCCGCTAGTCCGATGTGGTCCACTGGTCCGACCCGGTCTGAGGAGATGGCTAGGCCTGAATGGGCGTCACGGCTTGACGACTCCCCGGCCCGAGGGCGGCCCGATGAGCTAGCCCGTGTGGCCCAGCTGGCCACGCCGTCGGGGGTGGGGGGTTGCGGTGCCCCTGGTTTCCGAAGGAACCAGCTCTAGGCACCGATTTGGTGAACCGTGGGACTCGAGGGGTCCTGTCTGTAGCACGCACAAGCAGCCAGTTCAGGTGGCTGCCCTGGTTTCTCCACCGCAGCGTGACGGCACCGCGGTCTTGCAGGCCTCTGCGTGGTGCGACGACGCCGTGTTTGTCGTCTGACCATCACGGACCTCCTGGTAGCGGAACGTCTTTTCGGCATGGTGCAATGGCACTGCACCCCTCCAGCACCGCCATGGCCCGCCTGACCACAGCTCGGTTCTCTACAGAGCACGGCGGTGTCGCGCCCTTGGGGCGACCCAACGGCATTGCGCCACCTGTTTCTTCACGGCCGACTCGTTTTCAGTTGCAATGTGTTCCTCCAAATTTGTCATAAAACAAGAACAAACAAATGGAGAGGGTTGGGCCGTGTTCGTGCACTTCGATCCCTCCTCGTCTTGGCTAACCATAATCCAGAAATTTGAACGGCGAATAACAGAGGTTTATACTCATATATAAATTAAATCTAATCTCCCTACCTTGAGTTCTATGATGTTGACGGAGTCACGGGAAGGTGGCATTGTTCCATCAATGTCAGAGGACGAAGAGGGTACTCTTTGTTGGCAGACGAGAGTTCGATGGTGACTAAGTTGGCATTCTTCATGGGCGTCTCTTCCCTTTATTGCCCCACTTAAAAAAGGAAGAAGATAACATCGTTATTTTTTGGAGAGAAAAGGCTCCTCCATAGCTCTCCCCTTTCTCAATTCCACCCCAGAATAATTCCCAACAAAATTAAATAATAGGCTTTCCTGTTATTTTGTTGTTGGCATAGATTTGAAAAGTTTTAAAATTAATTAAGTTACTTCAATAATTTAATGGATGAAGTTGGCGTAATTAATTTGGGGAGGGAGGTGAAGAATTTCAATGGTTTCCGCCAATTTATAGAGAGTTACAAGGGGGTTAAAGCTAGTGTGGGACCCACCCCTTTGATTGAAAGAGAGGTTAAAACTTTGGGTGGGACCCACCAAATAATATCCTCCCAAGGGAGGTTATGTGTGGGTGGGCTCCACCTCTAACCTCCCTTTGGAGGTTTTAACCACCTCAAATAAAAATAAGTACACCTTATTTTTATTTTATTTAATTAAAAATCCCCATAAAATATCTTACATTCTTGTTAGAACACAACAACGGTGAAGGTCTCACTAAGAAATCACTGACACTACGAGTTCAATGGTGCCCTAAAATTTCAATTCTGAGCACCAGTTCAAAAGTTATAAAATCCCAAACATACCTTTACTGAACTTACCCAAACAAAACTTCAGAATTTGATTCTGGGCACACAAGGCCATAGAATCAAGTGTCATTAGAAACTATGAACTCGTAAAATTCCAATGTATTTAAGAAAACAATTTCCACATAAATTCCATGTCTTTACATATAGAGTTTTCTTGGAATAAAGGGTGAATTTTCATTTAGAATCATTTATGATTTTATAATGGATTAATGTAAATTTTGAATTCTTATAAAAAATATTGTCATATTTAAAATAATATATGATTAGTTTATATACATTTTTAAAATGTTAATTTATGATTGATTGATGTTTTGGGAAGATAAATATTCTGTTAATTTTGGAAATATATGTGACCAAATAATTTTAAAATTTCGGATTCAATTTTGGTACGGGTTATTTTGAATAGTTTTATGGTCTATTATTTATAGAAATATTTTAAGCTGAACATTAGTTATTGATGATGCAATTTTAGAGATTAAATATTTTATCATATGAAGGTATATTCATTTTGAGTATTATCTTGCCTTGAACTAAGCATTTTGGTTTTGGTAAATTAAGGAGGAGTAGATTTTCCGCATTTGATAGATCTCATGATCTTTTAGAATTTTATATTCATGTTATATTCATATAAAAGATTCATCATTGATATTCATAATTTATAATATGGGAAGAAATTGAGGTGGAAGATATTTTCAAAACACAACCAAATGATGGAATTTTATTTTTTTATATTTGAACAAATATGTTCATTATATTTTATTATGTCTTCTATATGGATTTTAATAAAATCTCACAAGTATATAATAATTATTTGGAAATGAAAATTATTCATTTTTTGAAAAATTTATTGTTTCTTTCATCTTTTGTAGAAATGACATGTTTATTCAATTCTTCTGCCAAGATGAAATTATTATTCTTAAAATTAAAATGTCATGAGGAATAATTTCCATCATATATAGCAGTTTTTTCATTTATATGTCCATATTTTCACTTCCTTATAATTATATCATTATATGGGAATTCTATTATGTGTTATGTTTGGTAACCATTATGATTTCCACCTTCGATTTTAAAAGGATGTTTTATTATCCCTTTTCATGATGCGAGTTTTAAAAAATTATTTACAAATATTAATCCCAGGATTATTGAGATAAAAATTGAAATGTATTAATTGTTGAAAGTGGGTTCCCGAGACCCAAATTCTATTGTACTTTGATTACTATTACATGTACTCAGTTTGTTTGTATACACGTGTTTATCTTGCCAGGATAGTGTAGATACTTCTGCATCCAATTTGTTTAAGGAAATGTCCATAGATTACATATCGCATTAAATGGTTATAGCAGGTCTCAGGCAATAATTAGAACCCTGAGATGCCATGACAATAATCTTAATGTAATGTCCTATTGTCCAGTTACATCATTCTTAAAGGACACAGATGATGTGTGACCATCAGGTGCTTGGGGATTATAAGCATTGAGACTTCTTCTCATTAAGTTATCACTTGATGATCTCTAGTAATTTAGATCATGAGGACAGACCCGCTTAATAGGAACAACATATGTTTCTGGTGTCTTTGGTTTTTCCTATCTACAGACATGTGTAATGGTCTCCTGGAACGAGATCATTATCAATGAATGTCATTTAATTACGTACATTTGATGTAAGGAAAAAACCATCGAGACAAAGTCATGGTGAGGTAGTTTGTATCGGATACGTCATTAATGGAATGGCATTTATTGAATGATTGAGAAAGGATTTGTCACTTCCGAGTTTAGGAAGAGATATCTCAGGCCTGGTTGATTAGAATGGTTGCACCTTCAATAAATCCATGGCCATGGTAGTCGAAGCTAAGACCATCGAGAAAAATAAAAAAACAAAATAAAGAAAATAAAGAATGATCGCGCTAGTATGCATTCTACTTTATTGAGATATCAATGATGAAGAGATTATATTACACGGACTATGTTTGTTGGAAGGCAGTCGTTTCTTTGACTTTTCCTTATCTCTATAGGGGCATCGATGGGTTGCTAGACCCCGTCCTAGCTCGGTGGTATAATTCACTACAATTGAGATAAGTGCCTAGAGGGTCACACACAATAGCACCTTGAGAATCTGTCTTATTATGGGAATCAGAATTTAGAACTTGGTGGGCCCCACCAAAGGGTCCGAGCACTATCAGTGTTCTATGGATCACCAAAGAATAAATAAATTCATTAATTATTCGAGTTTATAATAATTTGATGAATTTATTTATAACTTTTATTTACAAGTTATATAGTAAATACAAGTATTAATATTATTTGAATGGATTTAAATATCCTAGGTTCGTTTAATATTAGCAGGAGCAATGATTCATGTTAAAGACTCAAATTTATCACCTGATATATTTATATATTATAAGTAATTGATAAATTGTAAATATTTTTTATGGAAAATTTTTATTTACCATAAATAATTATTTATATAACTTATATAGCGGACGTCTATTACACGGGGGCCGGGAACCTATACTGTGTGTTTTAAACACTCCCTATATAAGTGAGAGAGAGGCTCTCCCATGATCACTATTCATGTGTCAAGATTGAGAGCTTCTCTCTCCCCCTGGAATCTAGAGAGAGTCTATTAAGAAAATAAGGATCTTCAAGATCATCCCTCTTAGATTGAAGCTTCTTCCTTTTCAGTGATCATCGCTAGGCTTATGTGAGCATCGAAGATCTACGCTAGCACCCAGATTTTGACGAACGGTGCGCGAGAAAATTTGCGAGGAGTGTGTGGACAATCTAGAGGGCTTCGATGTCGGAGTCTGCAAGGAACAATCTTCGGCGTCCTGTAGCAGACTTTCACATGTCAATTCTGAACAAGGTAAATGTTCAATTTCATTTTTTTGCTCTATATAAACCTTGTGAGATCCTCAGACTAAGCCAGGACAATATCACTGGAGTTTAAATGGTTATGTCACTCTGATGAAGTAGAAAATTTTTAATTCCCAGCCCACCAGCTTTCGATGTGCAGTCCCGGTACCCAACAGTGGTATCAGAGTGAATGCAAGGTTTTTCTGAGTCAAAAAATTTAACATGCACTAAATTTAATTACGGGGTGTTAAAACGGTTCATTTGGATTCGACCGCGCATCGTTTCATTTTCAAATGACCAAGCTACAATCATTTAAAAAATTTTAATCGAATCAACGTCGTGTTTTTTTCGTTCATTTGATGTTTATCTCAAATTGAGAATTAACATCAAATATATATTTTATTATTATAAAATATAATAAAATATTTATTATAAAATATTTTATTATAAAATTTTTTTCCACAATGGTGTGCGGAAAAGAAATTTAATAATAAAATAAGAGGGAAGGGGACCAAGACCAAGACCCCAATTTGGGGTCTTCTTTCTTTTAAATAAAAAAAATGGGAATACAAAGACCCAAAAAATGGGGTCTTCTCCCTTTATTTAAAAAAGGTGGATTTTCTTTTGTCTAATGACACACAAAAAAGAGTAAGACCCCATAGGGGTCTCCTCTCACGTGGCACACAGGGGACGCAAACCATAGCGCCCCCCTCCCGCCAGACCGTGTCCAGCCGGTCTCCCTGACCCCATGCCACGACGGACTCCTCCTCCATGCCAGACCCCCTCTGTCCGACCGCCCAAAACCCACATTACCCTCCTCCTCCGTGCTGGACCCCCTCCACCAGGCTGCACGAGCCCGCGCCGGCCTCTTGCCCTGTGCCGGACCACCTCCAGCTCGACACCCCAACCCCGCGTCAGAACATTGCACCAGACCGCCTCCTTCCAGCCACCCCGAGCTCGTCATATGGGTTGTGCCACGCTATCCAAGCCATTCCGAACTGGGCTTCTGCCTCACCGGCTCGCCGGAGCGGCAGGCTACCGGCCATGTGGCTGGCTGGTTTCTTTCCTGGCCTCCTCCTACTACCTTCAGACCATGCCAAAAGATGCATCCACCACGGGAGTTGTTGGACAACGTGGTCACGCTACGGTCACACCGTGGTCACGCCGTAGTCAAGCTACGGTGAAGTCATGGTCAAGCTGTGGTACCCTATTTCAGGACGACATCCCATGGTGGTACGCAGTCCTGCCGGAATCTTATTTGGCTAGAGGTAACCTTATATTGAATTAATTTTAATTAATTTAGATTTTTTCAATTAAATTAATTGGAATTCATTTAAGGGTATATATTATTTTATTCCTTAATATTAATTTAATTTTATTTTAGAATTAAATTGATGGTTTAATTTTATTTTTGGAATTAAAATTAAATTAAACAAATGGAACTGATAAAAATAAATTATTTTAATTTAATCAAATTAATTTAATTTATTAGAACACCCTTTCATTATTTAAATTTATTACAATTTAATTTTATTGCGCATTTACCCCGACTGGTCTTGAGGAAGTGATCGACCTATGTATTTCTGACATTTATTTATTTTTTTTATTTTTTTTCAATGCATGAGATGATTGTAATATTTAATTAGATAAATGACGGTCTCTGAATAAAATTTTAATTCAAGTATGTATAAGGGCATGCACGTCCATTGCACTAGTTGAATTTTTTCCCCGAGACCCCCTCACATGCGTGTGATTATATTTTTAATTATACGGTGATGATCCGAGAAGCAGACCCCGTCATGATGAGGAGGTAGTCCAGACTGGAGTTGGGCACTTTGCAATGGGGCAAGTAGAGACACGAGTCATGTATCGACTTAGGTATGGATGCCTCTAGGTGATGATTGATCAGTTATCGATCGATCATTATAGAATTCTCAAGACCAGTCAGAATTCATGATTTAATTTTTGCATAGTTTATTATTTTATGTGTCTTCATGATTGTTGCATGATCACATAGAACAGTAAACAAGATAAAATGCATAAAGTTATGATGAATAATATTCTATTGAATGTTCAGTTGTGATCACGACAACCCGGTTTGATCAAAATAAATAGAAAAAGATTATATTCTTCAATTAATATTAAAAATCCCTCAAAGATATATTAAGTCTAAATCACTTCCATTTCTCATGTCTAAAAAAACGGCTTTTTGGGTGCTAGTCAGCCTTAAATAAGAGTGCCTCTTACTACCGGGGTGTTTTCATAAGAGAAATGGATCAGCTTAACTAATGTGAGTAGTCAACGATTATCCTTAGCTAACTTTCTATCACTTTAGAGGAAAGAGGTTAAGGGAATCATGTTCAGAATCCAAAAGCTGGGACTTTTCTCAACAACAAAAGGAACCACAATAACAAGTGGTTTACTAGCATAGAGCCTACCTTGAAAACCTCCAAGTAGTGGTGTATCCCTAGCTTGTAGACTACGAGGGAGGTTTCTAGGATCCTTGCCACTATAATGATCAAGCGTTAGAGTTTTCCAAATCTGATTGTGAGGGATATTAAGGGTCATTAAAATAGTGCGAGAAATTAAATGATATAATATTTTATTAATCATAAATTTTTTAAAGGTAATATAGACAAAGTACTAACTCCTAAATGTTTATCTGATATAGATTCAAAATCGCAATCCCCAACACCACAAGTACTTTATAAATGAGATCGATCTTGGATAAAGAAAATATCATGACCGACAATAACTTCCAGGAGTGGTACAGGCGCTTGCGCATAGTACTACACCAAGAAAGGAAGTTATATGTGCTGAAATCCCCAATTCCTACTAAACCTCCTCAAGGATCATGAAATAGGTAAAAAGATAAATAGAGAAATCATGTAGACGATGCACTTGATGTACAATACAGCATGTTGTCATCCATGTCCATCCAATTGTAAAAAATGCATGAGGAATAGGATGCCTACAAGATGATTTCACATCTCCAAGAACTATATGAGGAGAGGGCCAGGCAAGAAAGGTATGAGATCTCATGTAATATTTATAAGCGCAGGCTAGTAGAAGGGCACCAAGCTGGTCCTCACTTACTCAAGATTATGGGGTATATTGAAAGGATTGAAGCCCTTTGGATCAAACTGAACCAAGAACTAGCAGTGGATATCTTTCTTGCCTCTTTACCACCAGGCTTCTTGACTTTCATTGTAAATTATAATATGAATGATATGAAAAAGTTGCTCCCAGATCTCTTGGATTTAGTTCAACATGCTGATAAGGACATGAAAAACACCAATTCAATTGTCCTTATGGTGAACAAGAAAAACAAGGGCAAGGAAAATGGGTCTAAGGCCAAGTCAATGCCAAAGACACCAATGAATCGTCCTGCAAAGAAGCCAATGATTCAGAGGCAAAGTAATGAGCAGGATACTATCTACTTTGGATGTGGTAAGAAATACCACTGGAAGAAGAATTGTAGAGGTGGGAAGAATAAGAAAGCTGACACTTCTACTTTAGGTATTTTTTTTCTTTTAATGAAATCTATATTTATCTAAAAGTTGGGTATTGGATACGGAATGTGGTTCACACATTTGATTTCATATACAGGAACCATGTAGGTTCAAGAAGATTGAAAAAAGGTCAAGTGGATCTCCGAGCTGCAAATGGTACAAGTTTGGCAGCCTTGGCAGTGGGAGACTATAACTTGACTTTACCAAACATTTTGGTTCTTGTTTTAAATTTTTTTATTTTGTACCGTCTTTTACCAGGAATATTATCTCTATGTCAAGTTTAGACACTATGGGTTTTGATTTAAAGATTGGAAATAAAATTTGTCTCTTTTATAGGGATAACACATGTTATGGTATGGAACATCTTAACAATGGTTTATATATATAGAACTAGAAAACTCAGTAATGTTAATCAATGAAAAAAATAGCCAACATGACTCAAATAATAATCACCTATGGCACTTCTAGTTTGTTCATGTAAATGAGAAGTGATTACGAAGATTAAATCAATAAGGGTATCTAGACTCGGTATAGTTAGAAACTTTAGATGTATGTCAATCTTGTTTAAAGGAAAGATGACCAAAGCACCTTTCTCAGGAAAGGGAGAAAGAGCCAATGCAGTGTTGGAATTAATACATAAAAATGTATGTGGTCCATTTCCAGTATAGGAAAGGGGTGGTTTTCTATAATTCATTACTTTTACCGATTATTAGAGTTGGTATGGGTGTATCTACTTATTGCGGTATAAGTCGGATTCATTTCGTTCCTTTAAGGAATATCAAAATGAAGTAGAAAACCAACTTTTTAAGAAGATAATGCACTTTGCTCAAGAGGAGGTGGTTAATATCTTAACCAAGAATTCATTGATCACTTGAAGGACTGTGGGATAGTGTCCCAACTCACTCTTCCTTATAAACCACAATGGAATGGTGTTAGTGAAAGGAGGAATATGACCTTTCTTGACATGGTCAGATCAATGATGAGTCATACAACTCTTCCATTATCATTTTGGGGATACACCTTGTAGACAGCAGCATATACCCTTAAACGAGTACCAACTAATGCTGCAGATGGGATTCCATATCAGTTATGGTACGGAAAGAAACCCAATATGACACGCATGCATGTGTGGAGGTGAGAGGAATTTTTCAAGACTTTACCAAGTGATAAATTAGCATCCAGAAGAACTATGTGCATCTTTATAGGTTATTCTACGGAAACTATAGGGTACTACCTATATAACCCTTTAGATAGAAAAGTCATTGTGGAAAAATATGCCACATTTCTAGAAAGGGGTCACATTTCTACTAGAAATAGTGGTAGAAAGATTGTCTTCGATGAAGTTAATGCTCCAGATGCACAAGAGTTGGTAGAAGAACAATATCCATAAGAGAAAGTGGAAGAAGAATTTGTTCCTAAGACACAAATACTGCATAGATCTACGTGAGAGGTTAGAGAACCATAGAGTTATGGTTTTATTATCACCAAGTCAGCTGACATAATAGTCCTTGAGGATGATGAACATCTAACCTACAAGGAAGTAGTATAAGGCAAAGAAGCAGCTAAATATCAAGAAGCCATGAATTCTGAGACAGAGTCCATGTACCAAAATCAAGTTTGGATTTTGGTGGACCCTCCATCTGATGTAAAGACCATTGGATGCAAATGGGTATTCAAGAAGAAGGTGGACATGGATGGTAAGGTTAATACCTTCAAAACAAGACTGGTTCAAAGGGTTTTAGACAACGTCAAGGCATTGACTATGATGACACCTTCTCACCAGTGGCAATGCTAAAATCCATCAGAATATTGATTGCAATAGTAGCCTTTCATGATTATGAAATTTAGAAAATCGATGTCAAAACTACTTTTCTAAATGGGAATTTGGTTGAAGATTTCTATATGACTCAATGTTTTTTTATGTCAAAGAATTCCAATAAATTATGAATGTTGCAAAGATCCATTTATGGATTGAAGCAGGCATCAAGATCGTGGAATGTTAACTTTGATGAGGCCATAATAGATTTTGGTTTTGTCAAAAATGGATGTGAGCCTTGTGTCTATAAAAATGTTGAAGGGAATGCTATCATTTTCCTTGTTTTATATTTTGACGACATATTAATCATGGGAAACGAGGTGCAAGTCTTACAGTCAGTTAAGACATGGTTAAATGAATGCTTCTATATGAAAGACTTATGTGAATCAGCCTAAATTCTAGAGATCAAGATCTATCGAGATAGATCTCAAAGGATACTTGGCCTAAGTCAAAGTATATATATTGACAAAGTACTCAAATGGTGCAATATGGAACAATCCAAGAGAGGATTGTTACCTATGTCACATGGTGTAAATCTCTCCATAAAAATGTGTCCACAAACACAAGAGGAGATTAGCAAAATGAGTAGAGTCCCTTATGCTTCAGCAGTAAGTTCTATCATGTATTCCATTCTATGTAATAGGTTTTATGTTGTCGTTTCTTTAAGCATGGTGAGTAGATATCAATCCAATCCAGGAGAGTTGCACAGTACAGTTGTTAAAACTATCCTAAAGTACTTAAGGCGTAGTAAGGATATATTCCTAGTGTATGGAGGAGATGAGGAACTAGTTGTGAGGGGATACACTGATGCTAGTTTCATGACAGATAATCATGATATTAAATCACATTCGGGATACATCTTTTTCCTGAATGGTGGTGTAGTGAGCTGGAGAAGCTCAATGTAAGCTGTGGTTGGTGATTCTACAGCAGAGTCCGAATATATTGCACCTTCCGCTGCAACAAAGGAATAAGTCTGGATACGTAGATTTATCTTGGACAATGGGGTTGTACCTAGCAGTGCATACCATATTCCAATATATTGTGATAAAACTGCTGTAGTGGTGCTTTCCAAGGAGCCCAGGTCTCACCAGAGGAAAAATCATATTCTTCGGAAGTTTCATCTCTTGAGGGATTTTACTCAAAGAGGTGAAGTGACAGTTAACAGAGTAGCCATAGAGGACAACGTGGCATACCCCCTAACTAAATCCATTTCCTAGCAGAAGCATGATTCCCATGTGAGGGCTAGCGGATTGAACCCTATTAGAACTTGGCTCTAGTGCAAGTGGGAGTGTTGAAAGTGGGTGCCCTAGATCCAACATGTATTGTACTTTGATTATTGTTACATGTATTCAGTTTGTTTTTATACATGTGTTTATATTTCCATTATATTGTAGATACTTCTACATCCACTTTGTTTATGGTAATTTCCTTAGATTACCTGTCACATAAAATGGTTATAGGAGGGCCCAGGCTATAATGAGAACCCTGATATGCCATGACAGTAATCTTAATGTAATGTCCTATGGTATAGTTAAATCATTCAGAAAGTACATATATGATGTGGGACCATCAGGTACTGGGGGCTCATAATCATTGAGAATTCTTCTCATGAAGTTCTCTCTTGATTATCTCTAGTAATTGAGATCATGAGGACCGACCTGCTTAATAGTAACACCATATGTTTCTGGTGCCATTGGTCGTTCCTATCTACGAACATGTGTAATAGTCTCCTGACATGAGATCATTATCAATGAATGTTATTTAATTACGTACATTTGATATAAGGCAAAAACCATGGAAAAAAATTCATGGTGAGGTAGTTTGTATTGGGTACGTCATTAATGGCATGGAATTGATTGAATAGTCGAGAAAGGATTTTTTGCTTCTAATTTCAGGAAGAGATATCTCTAGCCTGGTTGATTAGGATGGTTGAACCTTCAATAAATCCATGGCCATGGTAGTTGACGCTAAGATTGTCTAGACAAATCAACAAACAAAATAAACCAAATAAATAATGATGACACTAGTATGCATTCTGCTTTATTGAGATATCGATGACGAAGAGATTATATTTCACGGACCGTGTTCGTAGGAAGGCAGTCGTTTCTTTGACTTTGCCTTATCTCTATAGGGGCCTCGATGGGTTTCTAGACCCCGCTCTATCTCGGTAGTATTATTCATAGATATTGTGATAAGGGCATAGAGGGTCACACACAATAGCGCCTTGAGAATCCACCCTATTCTGTGAATGGGAATTTAGAACTTGGTGGGCCCCGCCAAAGGGTCTGAGCACTATCCGAGTTCTATGGATCACCAAAGAATAAATAAATAAATAAATTATTCTAGTTATAGAATAATTAATTGAATTAATTTATAACTTGTATTTACAAATTATATAGTAAATACATGTATTAATATTATTCGAATGGATTTAAATATCTTAAGTTCGTTTAATATTAGCAGGAGGAATGAGTCGAGTTAAAGACTCAAATTTATCACGTAAAATATTTATATATTACAAGTAAGTGATAAATAGTAAATATTATTTATGGAATATTTTTATTTATCATAAATAATTATTTATATCACTTATATAGCGTACGTCTATTACACGGGAGCTGGTAACCTATATCGCGTGTTTTAAACAATCCATATATAAGTGAGAGAGAGTCTCTCCCATGATCACTATTAATGTGTGAAGATTCAGAGCTTCTCTCTCCTCCTGGAATCTAGATAGAGAGTCTCTCAAGAAAAGAAGGATCTTCAAGATCATCCATCTCGGATTGAAGCTTGCACCTTTGCGGTGATCATCGATGCGCTGAAGTGAGCGTCGAAGATCCGCGCTAGCACCCAGATCTTGATGAATGGCACGCGAGCAGATTCACGAGTTGTGTGTGGATGATCTAGACGGACTCGACGTCAGAGTCTTCGAGCAATGATCATCAGCATCCTGTGGTAGACTTCCACATGTCAACTCTAAACAAGGTAAATGTTCAGTTTAATTTTTCGTGCTCTATATAAACCTTGCGAGATCCTCGGACCAAGCCGGGACAAGATCACCGGAGTTGACATGGTTATGTCACTCCGGTGAAGCAGAAAATTTTATATTCTCGTCCCACCGGCTTCTGATGCGTAGTCCCAGTACCCATAATTAATTTATTTAAGTTATTTAGAATATAACACACCAATAATTTTGTTTGAAAGAATGTTATTCTTGATAGATTTCTAAACATGTGACATTGAGACATAACCGGAAAAGATATCCTATAAATGTGACTCATATAACCGAGGTGTTAAATTAGAGGTATAAATAATAATATACACATTACGAAAGATATGTAAAATAGTGTCATATATTGCATTTTTTTAATTTATAAAAAATAAGAACTCAATTTTCATTAAAGTCATTTTATTCTTCAAAAAAAAATTGCTTTCATTAAATATGGTATTTATTATATTATTTTCATGGTAATTATAAATAATTTAAAATATTTTTTGAAAATTTATTTTGTTCAATTAATATTATTTGTTAACTAATCTTATCAATATTAACATAGGGTTATTTTTTGGGTTTTTTATAAAAATAATTATATTGAAGTATATTGTTAAAGATACATATGTTTTATAAATATATCATATCAATTCATTAAATCATGTTATTTAAAAGTACTATTATGTTTTAAATTTTTTATTAAATAAATATAAATATAAACTAATTAAATATTATAATTTTATTTTCATTGGAATTGTCATTATACTTTATTTTGGAAAAAGTTCATTTTTTTAGAAACACATTTTTCACTGAAACAATATTTTTTATTGTGTTTTATGCATGTATATTTTAACTAATTTCTGAAACATATAAAAACAAAATATTTAAAAAATTATTTCAGAAATTGAATAAAAGGTTAATGTTTTTAAAATACTTCCATTTTATTTTATTCTATTATAAATAGACCCATTGTTAAATATTTCTCACCAAGGTAAATAAAAAACACAAAAAACTGGGTTTAAACTATGATTTAAGGACTTAAAATAACTATATCACTTGAATTTATCCTATTTTATGAGTTTTGATTACTAAATAAATCCTAGATATAAATATATGGTACTTTATTTCCACATACATTTGATTATAACAGTTATATTATTTTAAGATATGGATAAATATAATATGTCACTCTCTTTGTGTAAATATCTCTTTTATGTTTCATTGGGATAAAAAAATTTATGAATGAATATAAAAGGAAAATTATAACAAAAATAAATTATTTTTCCTTTGAAATTTATTTTTAGCTTTTTTGGTAGTATAATTACCTCATATTCTTATGCAATTTTGAGTCAGAGCTTATGGAAACATGATGAAAAATATAGTAATGGACTTTAAAAACATTATAAGAAAATATTTTTTTGATGAATTATTGCTTAACCAATCATTGGTGGTTTATAATAATGTATTATAGATATTAAAGGAGTTTATATTCAAAATAAGTTTTTATATTATTGAATATAAATTCAAATTAAATTAATAGTCCCAAAAATGGATTCAATGATATTTTATGTTAAATAATATTTAATTCAATTATTTAGAAATTAAATAGATCTTAAAAATGATATATGTAATGTTATTTAGTATGAAAGTTTACACATGTACTAATTTTACGCCACTTTTCCCTTTAAAATTAATTTGATTACTCATAAATGAAAAAAAATTTACATGATTGAGGTTAAAAAGGATTAAAAAATGAGTAAAGCCAAAATATATGGTTTAAAATGAAACCAAAACCTATAAAAAAATTTATATGATTATATTTTGACATTATCCTATTTTAATGAAAATACATGGCTATTTGGTATCATTTTACTTGAGAAAAACATAATTTATATTAAAATCATTTAAGAAATTAAAATTATGTCTGCTCTTCACTTATAAAATAGAATGTCCATTCCATTTTTATTCATAAATTTTTTGCCTTATAAATTAGAAAATAAATAAAATAATACCTTCATATATTCCTTATTATAATCTCATATATTCTTTTGTTTTCCTAAAACAATCCTATGAAGACTTGAGGTGTAATATTATGAAGTCAGTTAAAGAAGAGGTAATCGTCTTACCTGACTCTTTCAATGATTATTTCATCTTATACAACCAAAAAATATGTATTATCCATCCTAAAATAATAAATATATCATCATAAATATAATAATGTTTTTTTATTATCATGGTACAAAAAGTTTCTACTTATTTTATATCAAATGGGAATTGAAAGTATCGCTCATACGTATGTGTGGACCACCACATCCGTATTGTGTTGTGATTAATTTTATTTCTCATTTCACATTGATATTTATAATGATATAATTAATGGATATGTATTATATTTTATATTTAATATTGGCTATTTAATGTTGAATTATTATTTACCTTTCTTTTATTCCTTCTCTTAAAAATTGGAATCATCACTCGAGCATATGGACGGACTATAGTCTCCATGAAGTGATTTAATTCATTTTTTTCAATACTTTATAAAAAATTTCTAAAATTGATTTAATGAATAAATATGATAAATATTATATTATTATTATTTTTTAGATGATTAAAACAGGAGTATTATGTAAGGAACAAAACAACTAAATTGAAACATTCATGAGAAATGAAGCAATTAACACCCCAAATAATGATGCTAGTAGAGAATTATCAATAAGATGCTATTGAAATGTTATAACTTGTTCATATATGATATTATAATTATATATATTGTGATTTAATATAATTTCAAGAAAAATAAATTTATTATATTGGAGTTCATAGTGCTTACAAATCAAGATGATGATAAGCTAATGGTTCATCATCAAAATATTGTTTCTTTGAGACAAGTTTGATGTTATGAATTAATTTATATTTATGAGATGTATATACCGAACCATTTACATGTTATATCATTGAAAATTCTTAATTCATGATATTTAAATTTAAAATTCAGATTTTTTAAACGAATTGTTCTGGATTTGAAATTTACAAAAGTTATAATGTTTTATCCTCTCAAATTGTCTGATTTTGGGAATATGTCATATTATACACATATATTATTTTAGGTGGTGATTATATTTCTATATGGATAGTTTATATCAAGTATATAATTAAGTAAATGGCATGTAAAGTCTCATTCTCTGATATTTTATTCATGGGACTAATGACACAAAAGTTACTAAAGCAATAAGAATGTATGTTACAATATCATTTCTTTTTGCGAGTGTTTGTATTAAATATTAATTTAAAGAAATTATATGTATATTTATTTATGGATATTTAAATAAATATTACCAATTTCCAATATTTATTACTTAAAATGATTTTAAAAAATTATAAATAAAAACATATATTATTTCCATTTTAGTTGATGAACGTTTTTCCATATTCAAGTTTATTAAAATATTTTAAAGACTATTATTATATATGGAAAAACGATTTTTTAAATATATTTTTAAAAATAACTGAATTTATTTTAAAAGGTTTGAAAAAATTTATAACATTTTCTAAATGAGTACTTTATGACTTTTATTAAAAGTGTGAAATTAGTATTTTTTAATGATTAATAAATGAATGGATTTTCCTATCATAATATATATTAATTACTTTGAAGATTCCCTTAAATTGTTCTATGGTTATTTTTAAATAAAATAATTTTCTCAATATTTTATAAATTTTAATAAAAATATCAAAATGAAATTAATTTTTTCCAACTTTCGATGAAAATTATTAAATTCTCTTTTGAATGAATTTTTCATCAATGTGAATAATGTATAAGGATTTTTATAATTTACTAGGGATAAGATATTATAAATATATCCATGTTATTTCTCTATATATCTTTTGATGTTGGGGTTTCAAGGATAGTTATTTAAAACTTATTAATTTTTCAATCGTCATTATGTAATGATAAAATATTTATAAAACCTAAATATTTTCTATGGGATAATAATGTTATAATGATAACAATGGTTGTTTATATGATTTTTAAAATGGACTAAAATATTAATGAAAGTTTCTAATTTTATGGTTCATGGAAATTATTGTTGCTGATAGGTTAGACCAATATAGATTTTATTGATTAGTGAGTCGGATATAGCTTTAAATGATAGGTGTGCCTAATATAGAACTTCAATGGATTGGTTAAAGTGAAAAGTTTTTCTATTTATAGTTTTATCATAAAATATTGTAATTAAAAAGGTCAGTTATTCCAAAGGATTATCATAATAGTGATATAGATATAATGTCCAAATATACCTATATGGTTTCTCTATGCTTGCCACGAGTTCTAATGGTTCCTTTGATAAATGATTTATTTAACAAGAATCATGATTGTTGGCACAAATATATCTTGTCTTATAAAAAAATATTTATTACATGAATCATATTTTATCACCTATGTTTTGATGGGTATGAATTATATTATGTTTTTCTCATTGACATTGATAATGTTCTCAAGTCCTTATACTCATATTTTTATCATTGATAATATTCAATTAGTAATGAATATGTTTATAATTACAAACTATTTGAGATAACCCTTATCGTGTTTCTATTTCCTCCGGTTATTAGGATTGATTTTGCATAATTTATGTCTAGATAGGATTCATGTGTAGATAATTATATGGTAGATTTTGATGGAATATTATAGAATAATAAAATTTAGGTATAATGGAAAAATTTACCATTTGGATGGAATGATATGGGTTTAGTTATGTAAAGGTTTTTTATTAATTTTATGATACTCTAACCCTAAATAGTCACGGGTATGTAAGTGACTAGTTTTTTAACTTCTTATGATACTTGTCAATTAAAACCACTTGATCAAAATTATCCTACACATGTCCTTAAACATGCACCTATACAGTTTCCTTTAAAAATTTGGACACATTATTTAAATGGAGTTAAGTGTAAAATATGTACCAATAATAAATGTTCAGTGTATATATTCACTAAAAAAATAGTTTAACATGAGATGAATGTGATGGATGTAATTGATAATGAATCTTGAATGCACAATTCAATATCACATAGGTAAATAAGACAATGTATCTTATTAAATGAGTTGGAAAATTAATGATACATTAACAATGTTACATTCTTAACATGAACCTTTAGTTAATTAAATGATGGATTTCATACTAGAAATTGTGCATGAAGGAACATACCCTATTTTATTTTATATTTCAGTACAATAAATTTTGTACAAATGAATTATGAAATCATAGAATTACGATTATGTTTTATAATAAAATGTGGAGTCTATTAAGAAGGGTGTGTTTCAAGAGTTTAATGTTTATTTAAAAGTTATTATTAGATTTGGAAAACAATTATGAGTTCTTTATAATTCTCATTTTAAGAAATTATTATTGGAAGAACCTCATAGTTGTATGTTTTTTGTTCATCCTAGATGTAATATAATTTTTTGAGATCATAAATAGTATTATAAGGGGGATGGAATGAAAATTAATATTCATTACTTTTCAATGAAATATTTCACCTATCAATATGTGACGTCTCAACCCAGGTTCCATACACTAGTACCTCAAGATGTACAACCATATGACATCAAGCATGACTCACCGTATGCGAGAGGCTACCGACTAGTAGAGATAGTGTAATATCAGTAATGGGGAGACTATACCCTATTTTTCAAAGTAATACAACGACAAAAATAAATTAATATAATAAAAATATAATGATATAACATAACTCAAATAATATAGTTACACATGATGGTAAAAAACTGGGAATACATTAACAAAACAAAACTGTAGATATGTCATGATTAAGTATATGCTAAGAGTCAAAATGAAACACATATGTAAAGTCATTAAAAACCCATAATTAGGTCTCGAACCACATATAGTTCCATCTTCCATCTTCCATCTTCACTTTTCCATCTAACAAAGGTCAGTTTCCCTTATCATGTCCATTAAATAGGGAAATCTATTTGGTTACAGATCGTGCATCCTGGGAAGGGTCTGATTACAACTTAGTAGGCCACCACCAATGACGTTTAAAACAATATACAGTCAAATAAAAGTGTATAAAAGTGTATAAATAATAAATCACAATGCATAAATAAATAGTTATCACATTAACAACTATTTATTATTTAACCATAGAAAAAAAATGGGTTCACATGGACACCCATACCTCAATAACTTCCTCGTCTTGTGCCAGATTCTAAACTATCCCTAAGGGATGTCCGATCTCATAATTCTATTTTATCACTCATTATATCAATCAACACATGAATTCCAATATTACCATTCATTGTATCAATTAACATATGAATTCCATTTTTACTATTCCTTATCTCAATTAACACATGAATTCCATTATCACCATTCATTGTCTCAATTACACCAGACTTTCATTATTAAGGTTCATTTTCTCAGATCTCATATGAATTCCATTGTTATTATTAATCATTCTAATTCACACATGAATTCCATTTTTATCATTAATTATTTAAAATTTATCCCTTTAATTAATTTAACAATGAATGAACCACCTAAATCCCATTAATTAACTGAATTAATAATTAATCATCTCAATCTCATTACTAATTCAAAAATGTGTTCAACACATAATTCCCCTTAACTAATAACCTAGTAAATAAATCTCATTAATATGATTTAATTAATACACCATTTAATTAATCAATATCCCCAAACTCAATATCCAATAAATAAATGAACAATTATTTATTCAGTTCACAATCACATTCTCCGATAATTAATTCATTATATAATTATTAAATTCACAATCCAATATTTTGATAATTAATTCCAAAATCAATTATCCAAAAATACCAATTAAATATTCTGATTAATAACTCAAAAATTAATTATCATTAAATACCAATTCCATATTCTCTTAAATAACTAAACAATTAATTATCCCCAACTTTCAATTCAATATTCTGATAATTCATGCAATAATTAATTATCTCAAAATCCCAATTCCTCAATTAATTAATTTAGAAATTTAATTAATTCAATTAGAAAAATAAATTTATAAAAAACTCTATAAATTCCACAAATACATACATGTAATTGAAATCATTATTGTGATATTTTAATAATAGACCACATACCTGATTTTTTAACGAGCGATTTCCCAACAAGATTCCCCAATTCAAATAGAATAACGATGTAGAACAATATTTCAATCTTTAACATAAAATAAATATAAAATAAATTAAGATCCACAAATTCTATATCATTGTCCAAATTTATATATCTATAATCATCTAAAAATAAGGAATAAGGCCCTACAATATATGGGTGAAGAATGGGAAAGATATAGAAGGCCCCATGGGATGAGGTCCTCTTACTGGGAGGTGTGAAGATCTTTAATCCAGGATTAAGATCGCAAATAAAGGAGGTAAAAAATGGATTGGTATCTATCTGGGAGGATCTATGATGGGAATAAATCCTTACTATAGAGTTAGGGTTGAATGAGGTTTAAAATGGGGGCTAGAAATATTTTTAATATTATTGTTGGGGGATTAAAATCATGTACATAATGTTTGCTTATCGGGGCACATAGTTTCCCCCTAACCACTGGCCTTACCTATGTACCTCTTTTAGGGGATATAAAGTTTCTCATTTTAGGGTGCATGGTTTTAGAAATCATGATCCATCTGTACAAACCGTCTGTGTCTAGGGTTGCACAGTTTAATGGTCCAAGGCACACAGGTAGGGAAAACTGTGTGCCAACTGTGCACTGCCCTATTACTTCTATTTTTTTCAAACATTCAACAAAAAAACACTATATTTAATCTCAAAATAAAATTAATTAACATAATTAAAAATAGTGCCTATAAATGAACTCGATACATCTCCATAAAATGATGGGGTTTTACAGTCTCTATGGATTGTAATAGATCTTCCTCGAGCTACACTTCAAATAATCTCTAGGATTATGAGTTAAAAATTATGTACCAGCGATCCCTTGTGTCTACTAATCACTCTAAATTATCCTCATAAACACATTCATGATTCCGCAATACATGAACTATAAACACTATATTTCCATACAAAACATTCTCACTATGATCCAACACATGTAGTAGATGCTCCTCAAAGGACACATCTTTGTCAAGCTCAGCATCATCCACATAGATCCCGTGATAAAGGTTGGAGTGATACCACTAATGTTGTGACATCTGGAAAACATCATTCATATCATTATATCTCTATTAAAGAGTCAATCAGTACACCACTGGCCTCCTTATCTCGACAACCTCAACAATCCAACAAACTTATACCCCAACAAGACATATTTCCTTATCCTATGGTGACATAATATAGGAAAAACCCAAAAGAATACATGATAGTACTTTATAAACTCTATGTTTCTTCGACATCTATCATCATAAAGATTTTCTCTACTATGAGCCGTAGCTATATGCTTCAGTATCCACTGTACCAAATCCAACATCTCCTACAAGAGACATGGTCCGAACAACATAGACTCACATGCCTCTATATTGCATAGAAGAGATATTCATGGACAAAAATATTGTTCCTAGTATGGTTCACTTGAGCGAAGTGCTTCTCTCAAGACCCACCAAAGACAAGAACAGACACTCACAACATATCATAAAGAACATGTATAGTATGATCTAATATCCCGACAATTTGTTGGTGGAAATCCATACTAAAAAGACCTATCTACCAACCACATTCTACAATACATTTTAGAAGCATGAAGTAAAAAAATGGTGTAAAAAAGTATGTTGAACCTTGTGTTGATAAAATATCTCTTAAACATTCAACTCTCCCATCTTCTCGACTTAAAATTTACTATTATTTGTAGGAAATGAACTACCTTTTTTAAATGGTCCACAATAACTGAAATAGTATCACCCATTCTGGGAAACCTCGGGAGACCCACCAAAAAATCAATGGTCATGCCATACCACATTCATTCAAAAATAGGCAATGTATTTAGAAGGATAGTAGGTCGTTTATTCTCATAATTTAGTGAATGACAGGTGTAAGATCAGGTCACGAACCTGGCTATCTCATTTATAATTCCCAACCACCAAAACTATTTCCATAGGTCACTGTACATTTTGGTCTCTCCCAAATGTACCACCATATTCAAGGAATAAAATTCACACATGAAATCTTCATACATACACATGGGAATCACAACACTATTCCTTATATAGATGATCTCATCTTTATATATGATCCAATAATAAATATACTCCCCACCTTCAAGGTTTTCCCTCTTGGAAAAACATTTTAGTTACTCATACTGTCTATCTTTAATCCCTCTCAAAAGTGTAGGATTCTTATAACGAATACAAGATTCATTTTATCCTAACTCTCTTGAACCACATTGTAATTATTAGCTAGTAAGGTCATCATCTTCTATATAGTATTATAAACCTAAATAGCTTGAGTATAATTATTTCTCCTTAAAGAATTAGTAACACTATTTCCTTTACTAGGATTATATGCTACCTCAAAATAAAATTAATCCATCTACTCAACCCATTTTTGCTTCCATAGATTCAAATCTTATTGGGAGAATATATACTGTAATATTTTGTGATCAGTATACATTTTAAAATTCTCACCCAATAGAAAATTTTACCAACACATCAAATCATAAACAACTGATTCTAAATTGAGGTTGTTAATATTTTATTTCCATTCATGTGGCATCAACTTCCAAGACCAATATGACAAAACTTGATCTATATACATCAGTACTACTACATGTATGATTCCATAAGTGTCAGAAAACATTTTTTACATCTCACCAGGCGTAGGTGGGTTCAATATCATTGCTAATTTTAAGTTATTCATAAAATCTTATAAGAAATTATCACATTATTATGACTATCTAATCATTATAATCCTTTTTTTCAACCCAAAATACGGCTCTGTCAATTGGAAAAGTCTTGTATAAACCTATGATAATATCAATAAAACCCCAGAAAGATATGGATATCAAATAAATTATTTTTCTTCTCCAAAAAAAACTATATGAATCATAACTGGGTCCACTGACAGACCTTAATCAGATATGATATAACCTAGGAAGTATAACTGATCAATCAAGAATAGATAGTGAAATATCTTGGAGTATGGTAAATTATCTCTCAGTGTACTCAGGATAACGTCAAGGTGTTGGGAATGATCATCCTGAGTCATGTTGTACATGAAGATTCATCTAGAAAAACTACCAAAAACTGATCATGGCATGGATGGAAGATTCTATTCATGAAGTCTATAAGCACTTATAGTGAGTTAATCAACCAAATGACATTGAAAATAACTTAAATATGATATAATTTCAAATAAAATAAGTCCTCTATATATCAAATGTATGAATCATAAACTGTTGATACCCTAATATCAAGTCAATATTGGATAAAACACAAGCTCCTCTCAACTGGCCAAACAGATCGTCAATTCTTGGAATAAGATGCATATTCATCAAAGTCATCTGGTTCAAATTACAAAAATTGATGGGCAAGTGTAAACCCCCATCATCCCTCTTTGAAAACAGCACTAAAGGACCTCAATGTGACCTTCTCGGATGGATAAATTCATTATCCTCGAACTCTTCCAACCAATTCTCGAGATCTTGAAGCACTGTTAGTGCCATTATGTATCATAAAATAGAGACTAGCCTCACCCTAGAAGTGAGAACAATTGTTGATTCCATATCTCACTTAGGGGGTGGACCTATGATGTCTTTAGAAAATATCTTAAAACTGGTCCACTAAAAGGGGAAATACATCCTTATTTACACCTCCATCATCCAAAAAAACTAGAAAAATATGTGCTAAGATCCCCCAGTTTATGGTGAATTGTCCCTACACATCTTACATAGATATCCCATTCTCCATGAAGAGTATGAATGTTAAAATTAAGAGATGTAAGGGTAACTCTCCTCCAATAACAATAAATGCAGGGTCGTTATTCTACATAGTAGTTCATAGCCAGATTTAGGTCAAATCCCGACATGCCGAGGATATAAAGATCCCAAAGAATTTGATACAGACAAATATCAAGAGAATATCTCTTGAGAATGAATATGTATCTAGACCAAACTCCCAATGATGTATTTATCATCAACACCACTCTCACAAACTCCACCATCAAGATAAATTTATTCATAGATTTTTTAAAAATAATGTAATGAGAGGTACATGTATCAAATAAAGAACTAGCTAGCATATAATATAAGAGAATAATATTGATCACTATCATCAGTCCTCCCTCTCTATCTACAAGAGTATGATGAATAGCATGAAACAATCCTACCCATATTACCTGTGATGAAACCTAAGTCATCTGTGTTTCACCTCTTTATTGATATAGGAACTCTTTCCCAAGGTAACCATATCCACCACCTCTTCTTCCACATCCATTAAAACTCTAGCTGTAAGAATGATATACTGTAGAATACCCCCCCCCCCACAACCTGGTTCTATCTATCTCCTCCATCCCTACCCTTATATCACAGGATCCTACATAACTCATCAATATGTCCCATAATTCTATATCATCTACACTCAACAGGTGGATAGGGATAGTTTCTATGAAAGTGGCCATGGATATCGCACTAGTGACAAATGATATGGGTAAAGTCTTGAGTGAGTGTCCATCCCCCTTGTCCACTCATCCATCTATCCCCTAGATAAAAAACATTGTAACGATGATTCCTTTTATCAAATGAATTATCTCTTGATCGTATAGTATAAACCACTTATTCTGCACTGGAAGCCTCCCTCATGTTCCCCTCAGCATTGAGAGCTTCATCCACCATTTCAAAAAAGTTATTTAACTGAAAGTGGTTAATATGGGACTTAATCTCATATTTTATTCCATCATAGTAATTTCTCGTCATTGATATCTCATCCCCTTCAAATTCTAGAACCCATCATTGAATGTCTATAAAGCATTCATCATAGTCTATCATGGACATAAATCACTGAGTCAACCTCATGAACTCAGTAACTCTATCATTCCACAATGTCTATGGATTGAAGTTCTCTATGAGATTCTCTAATAATTCTTTCCATAACATACCGTCATCTTTTACAATCTGATCCTAGATGTACCACCAATGATTTTATGATCCTTAAAGCATATATGTAGCTAAATTGACCCTCCCCTTAGAAAAAGTCGCTAAATTATCTTTTAGAGTCTTGATAGAATCAATCCAAAACTCAGCTTCATCAGGTCCACACTCTCATGTAATGTCAATGAATTTTTGTAACTAAAACCCTTTAATGTGGTCACACATACTCATCACACCCCTATATTAGTCTCCTTCCATGAAATTCCTGAAGCGAGAAACCTTCCCTTGAAACCGCTCCCCTACATCCTCACCTGGAACTATTGGTTACTAAGGTCCACTACGAGTATATCATCTCTAAACATGTCCTCATGTTATACCCACGTCAAGAGTCATCATGTAGTCATATCATCACAATTAAAAACTTATGACTTAGGACACCTGACACCACTTTATCATGTTAAAATAGTAGAAAAAACAACAAGTTGCAAAAAGTATTTTTCCCAAACCCCATCACACGTTGAAAATTGATGTTCTATCACTACCCTTAACCATCCTACATCTAGTTCATGGTTAGAAAATTATAAAATAATTATCATAATTCAAGTTTCTCATTTAGAAATACATTTATTCTCATCTTGTTTCATTTTAGAATCTTCCTTAATTTCAGGTTAGGCCCCATTTTCTGTTCAATTTCTCAATCAAGGGAAAATAGGTGAAGTTAGACTACTTACCCATAACCTATTTTCTCATGCATGTGTAAAATGATGCATGTCACAAAATAATCATGGGTGCATCAAATGATTCATGCAAACCTAGATCCCATGTCATACCTTCCCATGAGTCAAATATCAAAAAAATATAAGAAATAATTATCACATCACAGCTCATTTGCATCACCCATGTATAAATAACATCTTACTATAACAACACACATAAAACTAGAAATCCCACCCTAGGAACTTGGGTAATTCCATGTGCATGGGTTTGAAGCTCTAATGTACAAGCTCATGTCCAAGGGTTTAATATTATCAATCCCCTATCAACCTTTCCGAAATAGCAGGAAAATAGAAACAAAAAAGCGAAACTTCTCTAATAGCACACTATGACGTACTGACCTATGTTCCATACACTGGTGCCCTAATTAAATCGGCCACATGACCTCAAGTGCACCTCCTCTTATGCTAGAGGCTATTAACTAGAAGGGGTGATAATATCCATCATGGGATACTGTACAATCATTATAATAGTAATACATTAGAATAAATAAATAAACAATTACTAAACAATGATATAACATAACTGGAATAATACAGTGTCACAAGATGACCAAAACTGGGAATACAATATAAAAACTAAACTATAGATACTTCATGTTACACTATGTTCCAATGTCAAAATTAAACTCAAAAGTACCAAAACTGATGACTCTTAAGAGGTTCCAAAACCACATTTGTTTCCCTAATTTATTGCCTATAACAAATCATCCATCTAATATAGGCATTTTTCCCTCATCCTATCTGGAAACCATGAAATCTATCCAGGTACCGATCAGGTTGACCAAGTAGGGTGTGAGTATAGCTTAATAAGCCACCAACAATGACATCTAAAAGAACATCCAATAAAATAATAGTTTATGAAATTATATACATAATAATGCACAATTCATAAATTTATAGATACCACATTAACCACTATTATTTATTTAACCACAAAACCCTGGGATCCCATGGAAACTTGTACCACAATTCCTACATTATCCCCTGGTGGAGTCTGAACTATAACCAAAGGATATCAAATCTCAAAATTCCGTTGTTACCATTCTTCGTCTCAATAAACATCGTAATTCCACTATTACAATTCATTGTCTCAATCAACACATATATTCCATTATTACCATTCATTTCCTCAAATAACACATGAATTCCAATGTTACCACTCATTATCTCAACTAACAAATGGATTCCATTATTACCATTAATTGTCTCACTTCTCTTATAAATTCAATTCTAACCATTCGTCATTCTAATTCAGTCATGGATTCCATTTCCATAATTAATTATTTTAAATTTTCCCCACTAATCAATTCAAGAATTAATTAATCACCTCAATCACATTAATTTACATAATAATTAATTAATCATCTAAATCCATTACTAATTCAATAATTAGTTCAACACATCAATCCCCTTATTTAATTCCATAATCAAATAAAAACATCAATCCCATTTAATTATGTCACTAATTAATTAATCAATATCCACAAACTCAATATCTCATAATTAATTCAACAATTATATATTTAATTCACAATATCATTCGCCCATAGTTATTTCAGTAATTAATTATTCAATTCACAATCAAATATTCTAATAATTAACTCAACAATTAATTATCACAAAATCCTAATACAATATTCTAATAATTAATTCAAAAATTAATTATCCATAAATCCCATTTCTATATTTTTATTATTAACTTATAAATTAATTATCCTCAACACCCAATTCAATATTCCTATAATTATCTCAATAATTAATTATCCCCAAATCCCAATTCCTTAATTGATTAAGCCAAAAATAATAATTAATCTAATTAGGAAATCAGATTTTTAAAAAACCTCTAGATATTTTACATTGACATAAATTTAATATAAATTATAACTATGAGATTTGAAAAATAGACCACCTACCTCAATTTTTTGTGATTAATTACCCAAAAAATTACACATTTTGAATAGAATAATATGATAGAGTGAGATCTAGATCTTAAACCTAAATTAAGGATCATATAAAACATGATCTCAAAATTCTAGATATAGATCAACAAACATATATATAGATTCAACAAAAAACATAGAAAACAACTCTATAACAGATGGGAGTTGAATGTGAAAGAGAAGGGAAACCACATTGGATAATACCCTATTATTGGGAGGGTGTAGATCATCAATAAAGGATTCAAATATTGAACAAAGTAGGTTGTAAGGTCTTGGAGGCTTCTTGGGAGGATCTAAAATAATGAAAATGTGTTAGGTGTCTAATTAGGGCCAAATGGGTTTTAAAATGGGGGTTTCATAAATTTTAAATATAAACATTTGTGGATTAAAATCATATGTGCACTGTTTTCTACTTGGGGCATAAAGTTTTCTCTAACCTTTCACCATAACCATTCACAACATATAGGGGTAAATAGATTATCATTTTAGGGTGTACAGTTTGAAAAATTGGTTGTAGCCATTAAAACCCTCTCTATTTAGGGTTGCATAGTTTTGTTTTCCAAGGTTCAGAATTAAGTAGAAATGTAAACTAATCATGGAATGAACTATTTCTTCAAGTTTTTTTCAAACATTCACCCAAACACACCCCAGGTTAAAACCAAAATGAAGATTACTCAACACAAGGAAAAAGAGTACCTATAAAAAATCCTGGTATAACTTTAGAAAATTATAGAGTTTGGAACAATATGTTAAAGAAAAATCAAAATTACTTAAAGGGGTGATTTATCCATTACTATTTTTTGAATTGAAATGAGAGAATATATCCATGTATTTTATAGTGGGATTATAAAATATATTTAATATTAACAATGAAAATTTGTATGTTTTTTATTGATTAATTAAATAGGAAAATTTTCATCCCATTTGAGATATTTTACCTTTATATAAACATTATATAATGTATCTCTTTTAGGTTATTATGTTACATGAGGTTTCTATCTCCATTTTATCTGGCTATAATCCAAGGTTTAGATCTAATTTTGGGAAAATAATCCAGAAGTTGTTGGCTGCTGAATTAAATTTCTTTACAACTTTCATCCTTAATATGATGGGAAGTCAGAGTGAACAACTCTAACATTTAATGATATTTTTTTATTCTTTATTAATGGATTAATATGGAATTTAGGATCAAAATAAATCATTATTTGAGTTCTCTTTTAATAATAGTTTTCATTACAGTATACAAAAGATACATTTTGAGGCATTATATGGAATGTTAAATCAGGTTATTTATTTTTTGGTATAAAGTTAGATAAATAATATTTTTGTGACTAAAATTAATAAAATAAATGGTCATGAATTTAAAGATGATTATTTATCATATGAGGATGACATAGAGAAGACATAAAAATTATACAGATAACCAGAGGAAATATATTTCTTTTGAGACAAGTGATCATGTTTCTCATAAATTACATCCATGGAAATGTTTTATTAATTTTGTTAAAAAGGGAATTCTATGTCCATGATCTATTGGACCATATGAAATCCTTGATAATGTTAGACCAGTTTCCAACCCATTTTTATTTATTCCATGTTTATCCCAAATACACAATGTATTTCAGTTTTTAATGTTAAGAAAATATATTCTTGATTAATCTCATGTATTGAAACCTATGGTGTTTCAATTGGATGATAACCATTAATATAAGGAAAAACCTAATTATATTATTTACCATAGATTTCATGTGTTGTGGATTATTTTAATTCAAAAATTTAATGTTTTATGGATAAATCATATGGTTGAAGAAGTAACATGTGAATCTAAAAATTCTATAATAGAAAGATATCACCACTTATTTAAATAATGAATAAAATTGTGAGGATTAAAATTTAAAAAATATAGAACAATGTAACAACATGGTTAATGTTAAAATAAAAAATTTTCCATCAATTAATTATTGATTTAAATTCATTACAATAATATTAGGTATTTTTCTCAATAAAAAGGTTTTATTTTAAATAAATTGGTTTTTATGCATTATATGATTTTATTTATAAGATTTATATAAAAATTAATAATTTTAATCTGAAAAATTGAAATTAATTTTTGAAATCATCATATAAAAAAATATATTCGGATTAAAATTTTGTTTCTTTCTAAAAGGACTTATTTTTTAGTGAATAGTAAAGATACTAATTTTTATAGAATTGTCATTTCTTTTCATTAGGTAGTGTAATTTAAAAGTCACATTATGATTTTCATTTGATCCAAAATCATTTTAGGTAATATTTATTTATATATGATATAATTAATTTTAATTTATTCACCTTTATATTTTTTTTTGGTCTATGTACATTAATGAACCCAAAGCCCCATTTTTCTAATAAACAATTTTTCATTGCGTTTTGTTGGTTTAATATTAAATTAAATTCTACAAAATATGTGAATTAAATCTTGAAATATTGACTCTATATTTTAAATAAGGTGGTAAAAATTTAGTAAATACTTCCCTTTAATTTTCATACATTAAGAATAGTAACTATAAAAATAATTATTTCATGGTAAGAGTAAATTAGTCGATTAAAATTTAAAAAAAAATCATAATGTAAAAAATTTGACCATAATATTTACTTTTAACCAATTTAATGTGTTTATTTTGTGCATTTACATCCATGTTATAAAATATTGGCATCATAGTGCCATATTTCATTGATTTTGACATTTATAAAATGAACAAGTTTTTTCATAAGTAGAAGCTCCAAAACATTTATTAATAGAAAATAAAATGTAACAAGCAGGTATGTGGAAGGACGGGGTAAATCCACAATATAAGACCACATCCAAAACTGGAACTAAAAAACGCAATGATCGGTGTTGTCACCATAACCATAACATTACCCATCACCATAATTCATAGATTCCCATTCAGAATGTGAAATTTTTTATTCAGAATCATAGTGTACTTGTCTCTATGACTTTTCTATTCTAGTGTGAGGGCCTTAGAAGAACTGGATAACTCATGCCCCATGTGATTCAATCCAATCATCACGCCCACATCCCCAAAAACATCCTTTTGGATTTCTCCCCTATCTAAAGGTTTTTTAGTTTCTGAGAAACTTATTTCTTCGCAGCATCATCTGAGTGAGAATTAAGAAGAGCAATGTTTACCTCTATAGGAGAAATAGATTTAGAAACATCAACCTGTAATGATTCCTCAAAAATCATATGTAAAACAACATCATTATCTTTCCCAGTTTCTAGCACACCAAATACATTCGAAGTTACAATATGCGGGATAATTGATTCTCCATCCCTCTTATCCCATCTTTCCAATGAATCATTCCAATGAATAGCCATTCGAAAACCATCATCATAAATGATCACATTTTTTCCCATGTTACCTGCTATAGTTTTAGGATCAATCTAAATGTATTTATAAATAATAACCACCTTCTTTTCATGATGTTTCTCTTAATCCACTTGTCCATGAAAATCATTGTGACCAATAGAAACATCAACACTTATTGAAGCATATGTAATCATATTAGCTTACAAAATCTTTTAGTATTTGTGTCAACATAAATGTTAAACCATGTTTTTTTGTTTCTTATTAATACCTAAAGGATGAATATCCCCCTCACTATTGAGTAACTCCACCCTTTCTATAGATTAATGGCCAAGATGAATAGATTCCTCCACCTGATTAGTTACATCCATATCCAAATTACCTATTTCTCTCCTATAGTGCAAGACATTATGCACCTTAAAATTACATATCTCACAAACAATATTCCATTGAAAGTTGAAAATTTAATTAACAATGATATATCAAGATTCAAAAAACAATGGAAATATTTCATAAAAAATTGTTTGATTAATCTCATCCTTTAGGGTGGAAATAACAACTATGTCAATAATAGGAGATTTTAAAACAACCACAACCAGAATTCATGTAAAATGAACAAGTCTCACCTTCTCTATTTCCATATCCTTCGTGAATTGGGATTTCAATTGATGGAGATATATCAAATAAAATATAAAAAATCAATGATACCTAATTAAGGATATAAATCTTTATCCATGCATAAGAAAACAAGTCCATAAAATCAATAATTTTGAAGCCTGATTTCCACTCATGAACCCTAAAAGTTACCGGTCGATGATTGACTAAGACAAAGCTCCATGCGCGTCACTTAAAATCAATGGAGGGGAATAAAAAATGAAAAAATCCTCATCCAAAAGAAACACAAATTATTTTGGAGAAACCTAGAATAGAAGCTAAGTGATAAATCAGATTAGATACTTTCAAGTGCATCGTACCTTCTAGAAATATTATTTGCATGATGAAGTAGTTCTTAAAGATCTTCATTCTCTCTAAAACAGTATAGTCTAAATTTAAAACATGTGTTATGTTCCCATTTTTGAAAATATATTACTTTATTTTATTTTTATGGAATGATATTCTCGACGAACCAGAGAAAGGGGTGAATTTTGCAACGCCACCCTTTTAAAACTTCATGCAAGAAGAAAATTTTTGGGAAACCCATGGACTTGAAACAAAAGAGAAGATATTAACACTCCTAGGATGGTATAGGTCACCATGTTCACCATAAATCACTAGGTTATGCTGCTCCAAATCATCCATCTTTTGACATTTATAATATTTATGTAAAATCTAATGTAAAAAATGTCACCTTCTTTCTTTTAATATCTATAATATTTTCTGATAGAAATAAATACAACATATGTCTTTTAATAATTAGTAATTTTTAATATAAATGGGTTTTTATTATTTAAATTTATTTTTAATTTTCAGTGATGATATATTTTGATTAATTCTCATGAAACACTAACACAATATTTAATCAATTGATAGAAAATTAAAAGAACTGATTTCATTATTTTTGAATTTAATATAATTTGAATGAATTATTTGTTATAAGAATTTTTATATAAATATATTATATTAGGGATGTTTGAAATGGTTATATTTTAATTTCATTTCTATCATGTTGTTTTTGAAGTCAAATTTAATGAATTGTTCCAATATTGATAATAATTATATTAAATAATAATAAGGTTTTATTACGTGATTTAAAATAAAAAATCTTATCATCATCCATCTAAATGGTATATTATTTATAATATCATCCATTATCCATTTAGGGAAAGGTTTTACTTTTATATTATCCTTCACGACTCCATTATTTTGAAAAAACATTGATACCGTTGAAAATATCAAAAGGGATAATGGGGGTTAAAACCAATAGATAAGGATAAAAAATCCCCTAAAATCACTAATTTTTATTTTATGAGATTATTTATGATTATCATCATATTATGTTATAAAAATATCAATTTGGATACATTTATTTCTGAAACGTAATTTATATCAATTTAATACTTTAAAAATCCATGGATTCCCCTCCACTCACTTATAAAGGGGCACCCCCTCTGATATTTTATTCACACATAAAAATTCTATTATTTTACCAAATAAGAACCAAAATAGCAACCCATAATCTCTCCCATCATTATTGATATATTTTATTAGGTGTTATACTAACCTTTAAGGTTATGATTTGGAATGCAATGGACATTATGTGAATAATAAATATAGATTTTAAATGAATGTTTTAGTTTTTTTTTCATCCTCCACATCATTATAATATAATTAAAACTTGATTATAAAATAACAAAAGTATCCAAAATATAATTATATTTTATTATGATAATTTAATTTCCTATATAGGTATAATTCTTTCATCAAATGATGAAAACCCCATCGTTCAGAGACTAAAACCCCATGAATCAATGTAATTCATTTTCCATTTATATTTCTTATAAAAAGATATAATTATGTAATAATGTTTATATATGATATTAAAGAAATATTTATCACTATTTAATGATAATATATAATCTAATTTCTAACCATTCCATTCATTGAAAAATGATAACATCATTCGAGTATACGTGTGGACATTAACTTCCATAAAGTGATGTGATTTGTCTTTCATCAACACATCATATGAATGATTTATATATGTTTATTTATGTATATGACTTGATATATTTTCATTATTGAAATATAAAATAACACTTAAATTATATCCATAAAGACCATTGAAGGATATAAACATTAATTATGTGTATGAATGATCTACTATCTCAATGATTCTGACATGATTAATTTTTTATATTAATATTTCATTGTTAGTTTTCGAAGTATAATTTATATATATAAATGATAATTATTTTATTATTATTATTATATATATTTTTAAATAACTATCACTTTGACCACTGTGAACCTATAAAATTCCTTTTGGACATATGAATTTAATATCCTCAAAAAGTTAGATGTGGACTTAATTGATCAAGTATTTTATTATAACAAGGTAAAAGGAATAAAAAACATGAAGTTTTTTCTTAATAATGTAAATAATTATATTATTTATATTATTTAGGAATATAAATAACATACATGTTGGGTCAGACTCAAGGTAAGGGATTCCTTATTTTAAAACCATCATTTTAAATGTTTTAATTATTAATTTTATAATTTTTTTTCATCCATGTCCATTTTCTTTAAATTAATTTATAAATGAATTTATATGGAAATAAAAGAATTATGAAGGAAATTTTATGTCCCTTTTGAATTTTCGTCAATATTTATAAAAATGAGCCTTTCTTTACATGTTTTATATGGAATATTTTTATAAATTGATAAAAATTATATTCTATTTTATAAAACATAATGTCAATATATTTTTCCACCGCCACAACCAATATTTTATTTTTGGATTCATTTATAAGATTCCATGTTTTCTTAAAATAAAACTCACTTTAATTAATTATTGATTTTTTATTCTCAAAAGTTTGGTATTTTTGTAAAGGGATATATCAAGACCAAAAATTGTTTCCTTAAGAGTTTATAGAATAATTTTTTATAATATTTCATGTGTTATGGTTTATTATAATTGTTTATGATAACTGGTTGTTACATTATAAACCATGTATATGTGGGTCCTAGATATCCCTCTATTGCATTTGGTAATATTTATTTGGGAACATGGAAATGAATGTCATTCTATTTGTAACCATAAAGGTTATTCCATTGGAAATCATGAATTGTATTCTATTTGTAATTGTCAAGGTTATTACATGTGTAGCTGTGAAGTTTATTACATTTTTAGAACAAATATGAATATTATGCCACATTTTAATTTTTTTATTTTTCTATTTTTATGGGGTTTTATATAGATATTATGATTTCTAAAAGGTAATAAATGAGATTAATTTTGAAGGAAATCTTAATATACTTATTAATTTTCAAAAGTATAATTTTTTGAAAAAGATTCCATTATATTATTATGATTGTAATGCAAAGATTAAGAGTTTTATTTTTTCTTTTAATATTTATTATGAAATTTTTTATGGAAATTTTTTTTATGAAAATTTTATTTCTTTGGTAATGAAATATTTATTTTTATATCAATGCTTATTTTAAAAAGGCTAAATGTTTATGAATATTTATTGACTAAGGAAATTATTTCTTTTTTATGTACCATAATGAGATTTTTGTATTATTACCACATTTAATAATGTTTTTCATACCAACTTAATGTAACACTTTGAATATAAAAGACCAGATATAGTTCATTGCATTATTACATTGGCATAAATACAAGATTCAAATCCCAAGGGACCAAAATGTTTAGAATTATAGTAAACTATATTAGATATATGATACCGATATTACATTGAAAATAAAAAACAAGAAATAATGAATAAAAAATAGAAAAGAACTATATCTATAAATTCATTCAAATAAATCCTCTTCAAAACTCAGAAAACAAAAAAAAACTAAGGGTTATCTCAAATGATCAGTAATTGTATGTACAACAGAAGCAATAAAGAATAAATGAAAATGAATCAATATGGCATGGTGAATGAATGAGAACTCATTCCATTTAAATATCTGGATAATTAATAATCAATATAGATAGGTAATTAACTCAATACACATGAAATTAAATCAATAGACTTAGAGATAAATGAATCTATATATTTTCTCATAGTGAAAACTCTAATGGACAATAAATACTGAATCAACTTGATGACAATTCTTAATTATTTGAAATCATGTCTTAGGTACATTAAAACCAATAATTTATAGATCTATAATATATATATTTTAAAACTACATGTAGAAAAATTATTAATTTGCCTAAATGATTTGTCTCTTGAAAACCTGTTAATGCATCGAGGTGCATTATAAATTCTGGGACACACCCATCATTACATGTCCAAAATATTTCTCACATCGAATAATAAATTTAATAAATAATTAGTAGGCCTTACCAAATATCCATATTAAATAAATAATAATGATTTAGAAATATATCCTAAGTGGAGGATAAGAAAAAACAAGGGTTGTTAACATTTATTAATTAAAATACTATTGAAAATAATTATAGCCTTCTTGAGGAAAATAATATTACACCATCCAAAGTGTCCTATACCACATAGAATGAATTGAATCATAATAATACTTAAATAATAACATTAATGGAAACTTAAAATATTATTAGAATAATTATATTCATGACATGACATTTTAATGGGATGTAAATACACCATATAAAAGTGAATTAGTGCATAACAACAAATAAGTCTCAATGGAATGTAAATTGAGAAAAAACCTCTTACCATGAGTCTAACTTTTCTATTGTTCCATTATATTACTGAATAATATACTTAATTTAATTAGTATCACTCTTTTTTTCCTTTTTAATGTTCATTATTCCTTTTTAATTCACTTACTATGATGTTGTATACAACTATATAAACAATTAAGTGTATGTTAGGTGTTTTTTACAAAATTTGATTCATGTATCAAAAATGAATATGCTAGGTCTAGTATGGTCAAAGGGGCTATTATATATAAACATAAATGATAATCAAAATAAAATAATTATAATATTTATACATAAATTTTTATTTTAAAACCAATTTTGATATATGGTAATGAAAAATTAACCAATGTTACAAAAGTTCATAAATATGCATGAGTAACGTTCCCATTTACGATGATCATTATAGATAGATAGTAAGTAACAATATATCATTAAAAATTATATTTATATAACAAATAAAATTTTATTTAATCATATATACTTTTATATATAATTCTTGTGATGTAAAAGGATTCACATCGCATCGAGGAGGTGCTAGTCCACACATCCACAAATAAAATTATCATTTATTTAGTGTGTGAAAAGGGTAATAAATTAACAGATATATTACATTTCAAGAAATTCAATTATGTAAACAATATCATATATATTTCATTTATGTCACATATTTTTAATTAAAAACATTCTTAATAAATTCCATGTATAGAAGAAGTAAATCATGTCGTTTTAAGGATGAGGTAGTCCACTCTTCCACAAACGATGTTATTATATTCCAAAAAAATGAAGTACATAAAGGTATATGATAAAAAAAATTAAATAATAATAAATAAATTATAAATATCATATATATCATATAATAATAGTATTTTTATCATAATTATTACCATCAAAGGTTGTAAAGGAAAAAAAATCATCATTTTGTGAGGTGGTAGTTCACCATACATGAACGGTAAGATAGTTACCCATTAGATGGATTTTTGTGTAAGTGTAGGTATAAAAATTAGAATAAAAAATATATCATTATATCTATGATCGTTATTTTATTATATAATCAAGATATAAAAAAATTAATGGGTGTATATGTAAAAGAAAAAAATATTATCGTCAGAAAATGTTTTCGCTTAATCAGGTATCTCTTTTTGGTTTACACTAAAGGGACTCCTTGGTTTTATTTATATCAAATGGGAGGCTCATGGGTTGAGTTTATATGTGGTGGGGTTATTTTAATAGATATGTTTCTATAATAGGATCTTGATAGGTGTGAATAATTGGGAGGAGTGAGTTCATTTTTATAGTAGAGGAGTGGAAATATTTTATATTTTTGAAAGGGGAATGTAACCTACATTTATCCTTTTAATGTGGCCCCAATAATGTTAAAAATACAATAAAAGGTAATATAAAATATTAATATGGATATAAAATGTATTTTTGACCTGATTATATATCATTTTCTTTATGTTTATGGTTTAGTCCTTTGTTAGGCTGATTTTTATCTTAATCACTTTAATTAATTTTAATTACTTTCTCTAATATTTTTGGTAAAGAATAAGATATAATTTTATAACTTATAAATTATTATGATTAAAAATTTGGAATCCTTTTTTACACATTATAATAATATAAGTTGCATAATTTAATATAAATATAATTCCATAGATAAGACAACAATTCGAGTTTTAAAAGTAAAACAGTTCAAACATTTTCGATGTTATTATATCCATTTTAAAAGTAAAATTGATTACAAGGAAAAAATGGATTTATACTCTTAAAATGTACTTAATTAATATTTAAAAAAAATTAATAATTTAATTTAACCTCAAAAATAAATTATAAGAAAAAGTAATTTTGAATTAAAATTCAGAATTTTTATTTATTCATCAAAAAATGAAACTTCGCATAAAAAATCCAAAAATGTAATATAAGCTAATTTCTATGTTACAATTTAAAATATTATGTTTATTTTGACATATATAATCAATAATATTTCCAAAAAATGTATTTAAAATATGTTCCCTGTTTAATGATGGTAAAAGTACCATTATAAAAATATAGGTTTTTATGTATAAATTTGGTTTTCTTCTTATCTCATGCCTATAAAATCAATTGGATGATTATAAAAAATATTTTGATTGGATATTTAAAATATTAATTTCATTTATAAAATTAAATTATATTAATTTATTTAATTTATTCAGATAAAACACTATTTTGATCATAAAAATATAAATATTTATTTTATAATAAATTGGTTTATATTTTCGTTTCTAATTAATTGGAAAACAATGAATTTATTTTATGTTTCTATAAAACATATATTTTCATAAGTTAGTTAATACTATTAATAATGATAAAATTAATATCCATGTTATATCTTATTATAATCAATAATAATATATTAATAATATATTATTGTTTGGTAAACTCAGTCCTGTGTGTAACACAAACAAATTAAAAAAGGTATTCTTACATATAATGAAAAATAAATTAGTGATTCATAAATTATAAGTTATAGAATATATTTTTATTGTTAGGTCCACTAGGTTGAATACCCTGAGAGGGGGGTGAATCAGGGTATGACAAATTAAAAATTAAAGCCTGTTCTGATCTTGTTCTGCTATTAGGCAAAACACTCTTCTCTCTCTTTCCTGCTGCACAATATAAACAAAAAGTAAAGCAAGCATAGGACACAACAATTTTACTTGGTTCACCGCTAAGGGCTATGTCCAAGGAGCATACGCCGATAGGTTGTCGGTCGTACCAATTCCACTAAACTTCACTAGCTATGGATTACAATGTTCGAGCTAGATCACTTTTATGCCCAGGCTCACTGCCTTTACAAGATTTAGGGTCAGCTCACTGCTTTCCCAAGGGTCACTCCCTGTTTCTCTCTCTCTAGCTCACTGCCGGTGGAGAGGATCACCTTCTTCCTCTTCTTAAGCTCACTGATCTGTGAAGGGAATCAACTCACAGTTTATAGACCTGTAGGTCTCTTCATTTCCATTAAGGAATGCATCTTTCTCTATATGTAGATGCTTTGTTGAAGTTCAACTTTCACCCGTAGATGAATACCCCTTTTCCACTATCCACTGGGAAAACTACCTTTGGAAAGACCTTCGCAAATCACCCTACAATGCGAGGCTCCCAATTTCACGAAGCTCAAACAAGCCTTCGCGAAGCTCCTGCCTTTTCGCGAAGCTCACTCATGAAGCTCCCTCGCGAAGCACGCTCGCGATGCTCAAGCCGTCACAAAGCAACGACCCTCGCGAAGCTAAGTAAGCCAACGTGGAGCTCGCAGGTTTCGCGGAGCTACAATAGCAGCCGTGAAGCACCTCTTTCGCGAAGCACACAGGCTCCGCGAACCACCTTCGCAAATCGAGAGCAAAGTATTTTCTCTGAAAATTCTCTCTACTTCGCTCGAAGGGGTCAGCCTCTATTTATAGGAGATTCCATCGACCCTCATCCCTTCCGTGCGAAGTCAACGCCACGTCATCTCAAATCGCGAAGCTCCAAAGTTTCTGCCGGAATTCTGTCCAAATCGCAAAGCTCCACGGCAATTATCCGTTCGCGAAGCTTGACGTAGTCGCGAAGAATCACCGTCAACATACCTTCGAGGCTCGCGCCTTCGCCGCGAAGATCCCTCGCGAAGCCCAACATTCATTCGCGCCTTCGCCGCGAAGCTCCAGCCTCTGCCGTTTGCGAAGCTTGACGTAATCGCAAAGTATCACTGCCTCCATTCTTCTGGTCTTCGCGATTTCCAAACCATGCATCCTATCTTTGCGAAATTCATGCCTTTTCCATATTAAATTATTCTCTTCATGGAAATCAAATTTTCACGATGCTCACCAATCTCCAAATTTTGGACCCCAAAAATTTGGCAAACACTAGAAAATGGCGCCACCTTGTACTTCTCTTTTGTACCGCCTCCAGATCATCCTATCCTTTTTCATAGTTCTTTGTCAACATGGAATGTCAACAACTTCTCGGGAACTCGACAATTATCCATGGAAACCTGCTTTGTCAACAAACACAATCAACCCAAAAATACTGCAATGTTACCTTGAGGGATTTTTTGTCCAACATTTATAAAATATTAAATATAATATAAAGTCATTGGATTTTATATTCGTTTATAAATTTGGTGAATCATGTTAAATAATTTATTCTCAATTTTGTATGTAATGTAATTTTAATTTGGTGTTGTGTATAGTGAAATCAAGAAAAATAATTAAATTTATTCAAAAATGGATATTTTTTAATGTATTGGGGTGTTACATCCTCCCTGCCTTAAATAAATCTCTTCATAACAATTTTAACTCAATATTAGTAATCAGTGGAATGATATTATAAAATAAATTATTATTGAAAAACACACATCATGAATAGGGTTAATAAGACGTATTATTTAGTGAGAAAGGGAAGTACAATGGTCACGTAACTAGGTTTCCTTGTAGGAGAAAAGATGTGGTAAATTGAAACATGGATATTAAAGAAAAATATCACAATCAAGTTTGGATGGATAATGCTAGAGAACATGTTTGACCGAAAGTTTCTCACCACAAAGCATTGAACCACTATTATGAAAATGTCATTGATATCATCAAAAATGATGATAATTGGACAATATTTTTTTGAAGTCCATTTTTCCTACAAAAGAGTAATTATTTCACTATATAATAATATAATTATTTATACATTTCAATATCATAAAAACAATCTTATTATTTTGTTGTTCATTGAACCATTTATACTTCATTTCTTAGAACAAGATTCATCATCTATTGAAGTAATATGTTAACCTATAAAACCTCATATAATGATACCATTTCATAAATGGTTAAATTTTCCAAAATATTGTGATCCAACACATTGGAAATAATTTCACTAAATATAAAAAATTAACATAGCATTAGCCTCCAATCAATATAAAGTATCTCTTTAATCATTACCTTCTTAACATGTGAATACCTCCATCATGTATTATCTTTAAATATGGTAATAAATTGAGTTACCATAAAACATAAATAAAAACATGTATTCTTCCATATTAATTAAGTAAAACGCATGTTATTTGATATCTTCCTTAAATCTAAAATTATTACAAACTCTAACAATGATAGAATAAATACCTATATCAAAAAATCATTAATAAGTTCCAAGGTAGTTAGCACAAATAAAAATAAATGATTTATTTATAAAAAACAATAATTCATCATCAGATACGTATTAAGGGTCATTTTTCCTCAATCATGTGTTTAGAAAAAAAAATATTAATTTCTAATGTATAATTTTTTTTTCATCATTCAACATATGATCTCAAATCCATAACTAGAAATCATTATTTTACAATCCTCATATATTCCACAATTCTTATAACTAGTACAACATTGATGAAATAATTCTTTAATCCATACATAAGAAAATTAATCCATCATATTTTTTTATCATAGTAACATGATACTGACCCTGATCCATTAGCCTTTTAGGGTATATTACTTTGATAAATCATACATTCATTTGCATATTGTCCCATATCCGTACAGTAAAAGAATTGCACAATGGTATTTTCTTTATTTCCCTTGAAATCATGAACATTTTGTCTTTTTTCCAAATTAAGAATATACTAAATTAGTTCATATAATTATAATCCTTAATGTATAATCCCAAAACTAGTAAAATACCTATTATAAATTGAAATAAAATTTCGTATCTAATTTAATAATCATATATATGGTTTCTTTGGGGGAATTTTTACATTTTATTCCTCCTTAATGGTTTTTAAATAAAATGTGATCTATAAGAAGCATATCACATGGAAATGTCAAAATACGAGTGTGATAAGTACCATTGTTGTGTACTAGGTTATTCCTGAGTATGGATCGATGCACCTCATTAGAGTTACTTCCACTAAGTACGCCTATTCTCCATGTCCACATGTAGTTTATATAAAGGAATGTACTACTTTGAAAACCCACATAATCTATAACTTAAAAAAATTATAGTACGTTCTTAAATACTTATCCTCAATGTCCATATTAGGGTTATATTCCCAAATCTATGTTTTCTAAATCAAGTTTTTCAAGGTTTCTATTAAACTTCCTTTGATACCGACTATAACACCCTGACCCGAGAATCTCAAAGCTGATGCATTAAATTATTACATTATCATAGATACAATCTTCAAATCCCAATGGACCAAACAATTTAGTTGTTTTGGAAAACTATATTACATAAATTATACCAATATTAAATCAGTAAATATAAAATAAAACATATTACATAACATAGACTAATAAAATTCTTCCTTGAAATTCATTCAATGGATTCCTCTTAATAACCTAGGGAAATGAAAAAATCAATGGTTAGATCAAATGCTCAGTAAGGGTAAGTACATTGGAATAAATAATTAATCAATAAGAATTAATCAACATGGAAAGGTGAATGACTGAGAACACATGCCGTTTAAATAACTATATATGGAATAATTAATATATAAATATAAGAAACTAATAATGCATTCCATTAAATTAATAAACTAATAATGAAATGCATCCATAGATTTATTCATAGTGAAAATATCATGGATAATAAATAAAAAATAAAAATGAATGAAATGATTAATTATCGAATATCATGTCCCAAGCACATGAAAACCCCAATTGTCATGATCTATCCTTCATAATGTTTAAAACTAAAGGAATAAACCTAATTAATTTGGCAAAAAAATCTCATGATAATGGGTTTATGCATCAAGGGTATTTATAATATCTGTGCCCCACCTTCAATTACATGTCCAAATCTTTCCTTATATCAAATAATTGATTTAATCAGTAAATAATGTGCATTACCAAATATCCATATTGAATGAAGAAAACATATTTATCAGTATTTCCACAATGGTGGATAATTAAAAAAAATGTTATTTGACATTGATTAAAGGAAATACCATTGAAATATCATTAAACCATTCTTGAGGAAAATAATCATTAAACAATCCAAAGGGCCCCATACCACTTAGATTCATTTTAATCATAATCCCAACGAATGGAAGAATAAAATGATACATATGATATCATGAGAAGAAATAGTTTCATGATATGGAATGTTAAATGGATGTATATACATTATATAAAATTTAATTAGTTCATAACAACAAATAAGCCTCAATGGAATGTAAATTGAGATGAAATCACTATCCATGAGTCCAACATGTCACATGTATCTTTATATTGTTGAATAATAAATTATTGTTAATTATTTAATCTCTCAATAATTGTTTAAAGTCTACTATTACTTTTACTTTAGTTATTACAATTTTTATAAAAATAATTAATCAAAAAAGTCTATGTCGGGTGTTTTTGAACAAGTTCGGTAGATGTGTCAAAAAAGAATTTGGTAGGTCGAATATGGTCAAAGAGGTCGTTATATAAAAATATATTTCATTATAATCACGAAATAATTTTAATATATATTGATAAATTATACTATTTAAACTAATTATGAAATATGTTATGAAAAAGGAACCAATGTTACAATCATGGACATGGTAGGTCATACATATGCATGACTAACATTACCATTAGTCAATGATCATTATGGAAAGAATGTAGGTAATGTTTTATCATCAAATAATTATAATTATATCATACATACCATGTTATATTATCATATATACTTATATATTTATTTAAATTTATTTTAAATGATTTATATCACGTCGAGGAGGCAGTAATCCACAAGTCTCCAAATGACATTATCACTTTTTTAGTGTGTAAAAGGGTAATAAATAAAATGATATATTAAATTTATTGAAAGGAAATTATGTTATTAATATCATATAGATTTTATTTATGTAAAATTTGTTTAAATAAAAACATCCATAAAATATTCCATGTATAGCGTTAACGAATCACATCACCTCGAGGATACGGTAGTCCACTATTCCACAAGCGATGTTATCATATTCCCACAAAATGGATTCTGTAAAGGTATATGTTAAAACATAATGACATAAGAATAAATAAATAAAAAATATCATAGATATTATATAAAAATAATGTTTCCATCATAATCACCACCATTAGAGGTTGTAAAAGAAAAAAATGAATAGTCATTGTTTTGCGAGGCAGTAGTTTTCCGTAAATGAATGGTCAGTTCGTTACCCATTAGATCGATATGTGTGTATGTTTATGTTGAAAATTATAAGAAAACAATATTTATATTTATGATATTATTTTACTATATAATAATTATATATAAAAAATTATGTCATGGAAATTCAATGAAATAAAAGTTATTGTTGAAAAATGTTACCTATTAATTGGTTAACTCTTTTTAGTTTTCACCTAAGGGATTCCTTGGTGTTATTTCATCTCAAAAGAAGGTTTACAAGAAATGTATAGGGATTTTGGAAGATTATTTGATCATATATTGGACTATACAAAGGGATTTATAGGTATGAATAATTGAGATATTTGAGTACACTATTATAGTGGAGGACCAGTGGCATTCTTGTAAATTTTTGAATGGGGAATTCCACCCATGTTTTCCTATAGAATGTGGCTCAAATAAAGGTAAACATTTAATAAAATGGATTATTGTGTATAAATATGGATTTAAAATGGATTTTGGACATGTTTTTATGTCATTTTAGGCCTTATGTTTACGATTTAGTAATTTAGAAAGCTATTTGTTCTCTTAATTGTTGTAATTAATCTTAGTTACATTCACTAATATTTTTGATAAAAAACTATATTCAAGTTATTATAAATTATAAATTTTTTAAATTAAAAATATTAAATCAATTCCCCCAAATTTCTATCACATAAGTGTTTGAAATTAATTTAATTATATTCCTGTAGATTGGATGCATATATGGGTTTTTAAATAAAAAATGTTCAAAAAAAATTTAAGTTATTACATCCTATTTCAAAATGAAATTGATTATAATGACCTAAATTGGATTAATATTTTTAACATTGTTCAAATTTATATTTGAAAATAATTAATATTTTAATTTTAATTTTAAATAAATTAAATGAAATAGATGTTTTGAATTAAAATTTTGTATTTTTAACAATTCATCATAAAATGAGACTTTTCATTAAAATACCAAAAATTAAACCTAGTAATAATTTTATGTTACTATTTCAAATAAAAAGTTTATTTAAATATATAAAATAAATAAAATTTCACAAAAAATTATTTAAAATATGTTTTCCATTAAATAGTATTAAAACTAATTTTATAAAAATATCGGTTATTCTGCATAAAATTGGGCTTGTTCTTATATTATTCCTATAAATTTTATTATATGAGTATGCAAAAAAATTTATTGGATATATAATATATAAATTTAATTAATATCATTCACAAATAGTTTATTATTTAATTTATTAGTAAAAAACTTTTGGGAGCATAAAAATAAAAATTTTTCCTTTATATTCAATTGGTTTATATTTTCATTTCTAATTAATTCAAATCAAATGAATTCAACTTATATTTTTTTAAACCACATATTTTTATAAGTAAGTAAATTCTACTCATCACCAATAATTTACCAGCTAGGTAACATCATATTATATTAAATTATAATTTTATAATATGTTTTTTTATTCGGTAATACTTGGTTTTATGTGTAATGAAAACAACCGAACAATACCATTCTTACATGTAATGTAAAGTAACTCATTTTTACATATATTACAAGTTATAGAATATATTTATTTATAATATTAAATATATCGTAATATGTCAAGATTTTATATTCCTTTCAACGTTTGGTGTTGTGTGTCAAATAGGTTATTCTTAATGTTGCATGTAGTTTATGTTTAACATAGTGTTGCATATAAAGAAATCTATGAAAAAAATTAAATTTATTATGAAATTAAAGTATTATAATACCTTGGGGTGTTATAATTAATGAAGACTAGGGAAAATTATGGGTTGAAGATATATTCTATGAAATGAAAACATGTTAAATCTTAAAAAAAAATTTACTAGAAAAATGGTTATTAAGTTCAAGTGTCCAGTTGTAATATAATATTAAATGTTTGTTAGATTGATATACTGGTTATCTTAAAATTTTAACCATAAAGATCTTAAAATTTAAGGGAATGAATTATGGAATTAAAACTTAAGATTATGAAATTTTTAATTATAGTTCATTACAATTATTTTCTATATCATTAAATTATAGATCTAATAATTAAAATTATACTACTATAAAGATAAAATATAAAAATTACTTTGATATTTGATTTTCAAAAGTTATTAAAAGTTAACATTCATAAATTTCATGATGAATGCTCAATTTTATCAAAAATAAATACTATCTGAAAAATCATAAGAAATATAGATATGAAAAGGATGTAAATTTTGAACATATCTCAAACATAATATTTTATGAATGAAAAAATGAGTACATATTCAAATTCATTTTACTATGATAAATAAGAATGATATGGAATCTTCAAGATCAAGTAATATAAAATGGAGGAAAACATTAGAGAAATTCTTAATAATTTGAAAAAAAAATTAAAATCCGTAATATTTCAATTTAAATGGTTTATATAATAATGATATACAGAACATAACTAGTTTATATAATAGAATAACTCAAAAATAAAATTTCTTTATTGAAAAGGAAATGACTGATTCTCTTTGAAACATATATTTTTACCCTTATATTAATCTTCCTAGAGTGATGATAATGATGATTCAACCTTATTTGATGATTTGGTTTTGTATGTGAATTTCCTAAAAAAATTAAATGTTAAAAAAATAATGATTTGGATAAGTTAGATATTTTTATTAAATTTTAATATTTTAAATTGAAATTCCCCGTTAAATTCAAAATATATTTTTATTTCATCATTATATAATCATAAAATTGTGGAAAAAATAAATCCAAAATTTAGTAGCCTAAAAATGGTTCTTTATGATTTTAATTCATATATAAACAACTTTTATATGTTTTTAAGAAAAGATTAAATATAATAAAAGAACCTCTACAATAGGTTTTACTTCCAGTATGTCGCATTTCCATTAAAATTATTTCATTATAAAAAGTCAAACATTATATAATAAATGTACAATATGAGGTCACTAGTGATAACATTATACTCTATAAAAGGCTAAATCCTTTAAAACTAGTGGGGATTATATTCTTAATGAACGTAAAATTGTTCAACACTATAGTCTTAGATATATGTGGGTTATTAAATTTTTTTTACTAAAAATATTAGACCCAATAATGTGTTTATACCAAAATATTATCCTTATTTATTTATTAAAATGAGGATGAGTACCAGAAGTTGAAATACATGGTACATGGATAATGGGCTTTATTAGCACATGAGAGGAAAAAGTCTAATATCCAGAACTAATAGAAAGTGAATGGTGAACACATTACCTTTTTAGGCAATGTGATTGAAAGAATTTTTTTTATTTGTGATGTGTCCATTCTTATTATTATTTATGTTTCAAATGTAATTTAATTTTTAATAATTAAGAATAAAGATATTAGTATAATATTATTATGTGGTGAGGGTTACTCGGTGAAATTTGAAAATAGAAAATGTACCATCATCAGTTTGGAAGGAGTTCATATATTATCATACGAATGACATTATAATGTTTACACTATCGTCCTAGAGTATATTTAATTATAAAACATACCATTCCTTTTTTTAGTTGATTATATATCTTGGATTTAGAATAGGAGGATAGAACACTACAATAGTTAAACATAAGCTAAACCTTCTAAGAGAGGAAATGTGAGGAATTTTTTAAACTCAAGATCAATTAATCTTGAGTCTATGACCCTTGACAATATAGAAATAATTTAAAGTTGTGATTTGATATTATTAGTGATATCTAAACATCCATTTCTTTATAGGTATTAAATATAGACCATTTAGAACCATAAAAACTAAAGATGTTAGTGGAAAACACTATGTGTATTTCTTGGTTGATGATTGCACTAGGATTAATTGGGTTTATTTTTTTATATTAAATCAAAAATATTTCAATAATTTTAAAATATATTCTTATTTTGATCAAATTGAGAAAACCATACATATTATCACCATCCCAAATGTTCATAGGGGAGAGTTTTTAAATTTTTATTATGAAACTTTTATAGTGAAAAAGACATTACTCTTAATTTATTGGTAACATGAACTGGATAATAGAATAATGTTGTTTGAATGAGTAATTGAGTACTCTAAGAAATTGACGAAAATATATTGAGTAAATATGGTGGTGTTAAACATTTTCAGTATGCAATCATTAATATTACATGTTTAACTATCAATAGTGTTTTAATTCCCGTAGTTTAAAATAAATCACCTTATGAATTTCGGAATAGTAGAATGTCAAATCATGGTTACCTTAGTGTTCTTGTATAGAATGTGTTCATTTAGACTATCAAATATAGCATACATAAAATTTATCAAATATATAATAATGGTATATATCTTACTTACTCCACCAGAGGTAAAGCTTATCATGTTTTCAATGGATGGACACATATCATTGAAATAATGTCATATTTCATTTTTGATGAGGTTAGTACTTATATAGAGGTAAAACGTAGAGATTATTAAAATAATAAGGAATCTATTTCATAACTCATCATATTTTAAATCCAAAATATGAACTATATCCATTGAGAATTAACATACTAGAAATATGTTTAGTATAATAAAATCCACCATTATATGAAGAAAAAACTTCCTTTTTTACTTACAAATCATATAATTTTATAGAATAATCCTAGTTATAATGTCATTGTAAATGGAGGTTAACTAGTTATATGTTGAAGTTACATAGGAAATGAATGTGATAGTATTTCATTAATATCTCAATTTGAACATAAAATAGAATATTATGCCTTAAATTATGAGATTTATATAATATACAAGAAAATATTAATCAATTTGAAAAGAATGAGGTTTGGATCGTTGTGGAATGTCAAAAGAATTACCCAATTAATTATCCAAGTGAGGGTTTCTAAATTAGTGTGATGATAATAGAGTAGTTATATTGAATAATCATAAACTAATTATTAAGGGTTATAATCAGATAGATGGAATGTACTATGAAAAAATTTTCATTCATATCTTGAGTAGAATCCATCCAAATATTGTTATACTTCACATATCATATGCTGTTTACTTTAGATAAAATGGATATAAAGATAGACTTCATTAATAAATATTTTTATGAATATTTGTTATTTAAATCCACTTGTTTTGAAAGACATTAATTTTTTATAACATGTATTTAAACATTCTAAGGAACTTAACCGAATTTAAAACATCATGAGAGCATCATATGATATATTATATGAAAATTTCATCAGAATTATATTGTTAAAGGAATAAAATATCTAACACTTTTAATCATTTCTTATTGAAAAATAAATCATACAAATGTTTTCTGATAATATTATTTTTTTTCAACCTAAAAAAAATGGAAGATTGTTTTTTAAAACAAATGAAATATGAATTTAAAATGTTATGGATAGGTGGAAATTACTACTTTCTGAAATTAAAAATAACATAGAGATCATAAGGGAAAATTTTAAATTCCCATAAGTACATATATATTTACATTAGTCATTCAATTTATATTTTTCCTATAGTATGAGTAATCAAGTCATTACCACATAAAAACTTGATATAAATGAATATAAAAATCCCATTTATCCGAAAATGAATCATGGTATGATCAACATATCACTTTACCTGAAGGATATTTGAGAAGATATTAGGTACTCTATATTCTAATGTGTGAGATTCTAAAAAAAATATAAATAAGTCCCATAATTATATAGTTAAACATATCATCTATTATATTATATTAATATCAAAAAAATTCTATGTTTATTCTTCTAGATCAAGGATTACATTAAAGAGTTATTTTGATATATGTTTTGGAGGTTTTATAATATATCATAAGAGTACATCTAGAACTTATCAATTTATTAGTGAATATTTAGTCACACTATCAAATAAGAAGAAAAACGTAGTATAAAATATCTCTATTGAAGATAAGTATGTTATAGTTTGAAGTTTTTGCCCCTAAATATTATAAATGAAGCATAAAATCACTGATTTTAGGTTGACTTTTACTCAATATGAGATTCTTTATGACAACACAAGTGCTATGTATTTTTTCCAAAAAAACCCTATACATCATCTTCACAAACGGGAAATATATATTAGACACAAATTTCATTATGACCACAAACTTCAAAAAGATATTATTTTCAATTTTACTAGATCCAATGACCAGTTTGCAGGAAGTTTTGCTAAACCTTTAAATTGTGATATATGTGAATACATTAAAAAAATGTGGGTATGATTATTTTCATGTTATAATATTTTCCACATATTTCATAACACTATACTGACATTGAAAACTATTTTATAAATGAGAAACACATTCCTTGTTTATATATCTTTATGATATATTTTTATATAGATTCATTTTTTTCTTGAATAAAATTAATGAGAAGTTAATATATTTTTTTTAAACATATTCAAGAACAATACATAATAGTATGTATCATGTTCAGTGTACATAATGGTAATTATTTTCCCAAAGATACATTTTACATTATATGATTTATTATTACATAAATACTCCCTCTATAATTGTTTCTTTACTTTTTTAAAATCAAATTTAACTTGTACATATTAAGAATTTTACTTTTATGTATTTTCATTTTATCTTGAGATAAAGTTTATGTAATAATGAGATTATTTCTATATATTACTTAATTTATGTTTATGTATTTATAATTTTATTTTTATAGATTATATTTATTTTTAATAGAGCTTAAATATCATTATTATTCACATATGGTATTGTAATATGTCCTTCATAATACCAAAATGGAGTTTGTTTGTTTATAACACTTTTACAGAAAAGCTGAATTTCATGAGAGTCTCAATGGAAATTATGTAGAATCTTTTAAAAAAATATATTGGACCATATTCATCATAATAATATTATTCATAAGTATCAAAAGATAACTTATGGAAGGATATTCCTATTTTTACTCAATGCCTTAGTTTTATCTTCTAATTTTTTAATCTATTCCTATAATATTCACAAAAAGGGAGTGAAATTCTGTGATTTTTTGTAAAATTAAGAAAGGCTAAAAGTTATAGAAGTTAAATAAAGATAATTGTATTCCCAAATGAATTTGTGGGAATGTATTAATAAGTTATGAGAAGAAGTTTATTTAGAGGATACTAGTTTCCAAACATTTATTTCATATCTCAATGAGGAGTAAGTTTTATTGAAGTTGTGGATATTTTCTACATTTTTTAGGTTACTTTTTTTTAACAACCATTATATTTATTAATTTTTAAAATATCAATGAATTTTATTTGTTATATATGTTTTGAAACACACAATTATTGATAAATTAGAGAAATGTCATGTTTTCTTTTCATCCTATATTGAGGGGGGATTTTTAGGATATTTTTTTGAACGTGGGAGAGGATTTATTAACAGTGATATGTTTAGTAATTAAACTTTTGTGTTTCATAAAAGTATATTTTATTTCCATGAATGTTATATCTACAGGTATATTTAATAAATGATATAGGGAGTCTTATTTTTAATTTTTTTTATCAAAATTATATTTCTATTTTTTTCTTTATGATTTTTATAAAGAGATAGATTTTTTATTCAAATGGTTCTTCAAGATCCTTTGTATTGAAAAGTTAAATAAACATCATTTTTAATCTTTGATAAAATTAGGATATAATATATTTAATTTTTATAAACACATAACTTGTGGTTTTATATATTCTGGTGAATTGAATGATACACTTATATTCTAGAGAATCGTAATATCTTAAATAAAGATAATGTTTATTTATATTTAAAATTTGGGTTAAATATCTTTTAAAATTATTACTAAATTCAAAACAAGAATATACATGGCCTTTGGTTGTACTAAGGGTCTTGGGTGAAAAGTAGGAGAAAATAGGCCATCTAATGTATTGTTTCGGGCCTGAATAAGGTTATAGATAATCAGGAACCATAGAACAGTAGACCATGTGGCCTAAATCACATATATTGATCCAAGATCATGGCCACCAAATGAATTTTGAAACTATGAAAGTCACTTATCCAAACTGTACAGCCTATCCCACCACTTGGATAGAGGGTTTTTCATGGTTGTCACATGGTTTGTCCAGCTATATAGCGAAACCATTCATCCAATTTAAATTTTTTAAATTTCATATTTTGCATCTCAAGAGTAAAGGGTTATAATTTTTTTCCCTCATTTCATTCTCCATCATCCCAAGTGATGAAACACTTACTTCCAATCTTCCAAAAGACAATTATCCCTCAATTCTTGGAAGTTTGGATCATTATGGGTCGAGAATCAAATCTATGGGTGATCCCAATTATCATCTCCCATCTAATTTATGGAAAAAACATAGTGGACAGTTTTCTATCCTTCCAAATCATGTAAAAAAAATTTCTAGGGGGTTATTAAATTTGGGGGTTGATTTTATTTTATACGGAATAAAGGGTTTCTTTAGATAAAGAAATCATCTATAAAATTAAGGTATTTGGTATATACTAGTTTACCATAGTAATGTTACCTAATTATTGTGTATATAACTGTGAAAATTCACCATTTTGATCTATATTTTATTATCTATAATAGAATAGTGAATTAAACCTATAATATAATTGAAATAACCTTCAATAATCCCATTTGTTCAATTTATTATTATAAGGCCAAGATTAAGGACACCCGTGGGGTGAGCCACACATTTAAATGTGCTATGATAGTTTATAAAAGTTAAATTGTGTGTGTGGGGGGGTGGGACATAAAAGACTATATAATTCTGTGAAATTGATATGTGAAGGCTATTGGTAAATTTTTATGAATATTGAATGTGGGACTATCCATGATGACTTTTTTAGAAGACGTTAAATAGTCTTGTTATAAATAATGGTAAAATGGGATTGTTTGTGTTAATGGGATAAATGTGATGAATGGAATGAACTAGGGAAATGTGATAAATAAGATGGTTCACCAGTGATTATTTTATTATTAAAATGTTTAAGGATAATTAACCTTTGAAATTGTAGAAAAATGTTTGGTAGGATGTTAGAATTATGTACCTCTCCCATGTGTGGGATAAACTGATTCCCTTGGCACCCTTATGCATGGTAGTTTTCAGAGAACGGAATATTGCTCCCAACTCCAAGGGTATGAAATTTTCATTCTATATCATGGTTATTATGGTTTAAAATGTAATTATAAATCCTAATTGGATTCATTAACTGAGGCTCAATGTTTTACAACCTATAAATTTTTTCACACAGTTCAGGAGACCAGCATGGGCTGAATAAGGTTTTATGAATGTAGGTAACACATGGATCTAAGAATAAAAGTGATTAATTTAAAAAATTTGAAATGATCAAACCTAGTTTAATTTTTTTTATTATTATCTATACTTCTATAGACAATTTATTATATTGTCCACTTTTAGACACTGTTGGTGGTGGCCTAACCAGTTTTACTCACACCTATCTTGGGCTATATTTGGTTACCTGACTAGTGTTTATGGTTGTAGGTCAGGATTAGGGAAACTTACATATACTAGTGAGTGTATATGAGGCTCAGTGGTGTTCATGGATGTTAGAAATTTTAGGTCGGGATGGCTATGATGATGATATAAGAGGGGGTGAATAGTGTCCTTTTAAAAATCTAGACATCATTAAAAAAGAGTCTCTTGAATCTTTTCATTCCCTCTTAATGTTGATCGAGTAGCAGATTTAAATAAAGGAAAAGAAAACAAGTATGTATAGTGGTTTAGGGCATAGAAATCCCCTAGTTCACTCCCCCAATGCTCTTCTTCATGATCATGGTGATTTTTGCTAGTTGTTCCTCTTATCACAAGACTATCTACAACTGAGTACTGGTACTTAACATCTTATAAGTATTTTATAGAGACTTATAATTCTTTTATAGGGAACCTCAATATCCATAGCATAGTCTTTGAAGATGACACTTCACCACAATTGATATCGAGAAGTCAATACTCAAAAAAATAGATGAGATACTGTTTGTTGTGAAACATTTTTAGCTCATAGTTGCAGCAATAATAGAAAGATGTGGTTAATCTTCAATATAGAACAACAACAGAAGAAAAATAATCTTCAATATTGAGCAGGATTCTTTATATTTGAACAACAAGAAATACATTAGATAATTTTTTTGTAGGCTTATTTCTTTTTTATACCGTGAGACAATATGGATGTACAGAGAATATTTCCCTCTTCAAAAGCTTCGATATTTTGTATGAATATTCCCGTAGCCTTCTTTTTAAGAGTGTATTCACATCTCCACTTTTCTTCATTGTGTATATTATTTTACTACTAGGTAGTTATATATAGAGAGAATAAATATCTAGCAGTTTCAATATCATTACTCTTTATTAGGATACCCAAAATAAAAATTGTTAATAGCCTTAATAAATATCCTCAAGAATATCATAGCTTTGTTTCCTCTTTATTCCTATAGAATAAATCTCTAACAAATTCATTAAAATTAATTTGAATAAATCCACCCATTAATATATCCATAATAGTAGAAATTTTGACCAATTTAAAACTCTTATTTAAATCCATTCAAACAACTTTAAATATTGTTGAAACAGTTTTTCCAAAATAGACACATAATAAATCATGAATATTTGAAATCAAATCATTCAAAGAGATTCATAATGTCCCTTATAAATAAGAATTATATAATCCATTCCATGAAATCTATTAAATCAGTTTCAAGACAGATTTAAAAATATATTTAATACTAATAAGTTCATTGCATATATCATAGATAATCTATTTAAATAAAACTCCATTGTTTACTAGTCAAACGTAGGGTTCCATCATTTAACGAAAATATAAAAAATGTAGGTTTCATCTATATAATGTATGGTTCTTTTTAATAGAGTAGGGTTCCTTCAAATTTATGGTCCCTTTATCCATACTTTTATTTTCATGTAATCTAAAGATCAAAAAGTAACGTAGGGATGATGATTCATACGTTTATCCTTGTGAGGATAAAATCCCAAACGTAACATTGATTAACCATAAGATCAACTTCTCAAATATAGGGTTGAAAAGAGTAAATACAGACTCTAAAATAGTGTTTATGATCCATATGTGAATTTTTCAGTGTATCATAGGGTTTATTTTTTAGGTTATGTTTATTAACATGGGTTATAAATATTGTTTATAGAAAATTTAAAAAACATAACTTTATACTTCACTAAATTTTTTAGCTCTTCACCATTAGATTCTTCCTAAATCCCACCAGACATATTTTTATTAAATATCTTTTTATTTATATTGATTCAAGAATTAAATCAATTTTAATTCAAAATATTTTGATATCATCGAAAAACTGAAGCAATAAAATTCTGGAAAATTGTTGACGAAAATCTACATTCTGAATCTTGGGTCAATTTATTGTCCATACAAAATACTATTATATCCTTAGATGCAAACTGATGAAATCAAGATAAACTTATCGGATTTCCATCTCCATAGGTTTCGAGGTATTCCAACATCTTTAGAACATGATGAAAAATTAATACTATAGGATTTCATATCGGTTCATTGTACAGTTTCTAAACTACTTTAAAATATTTAGTAATTTTTTAGAGTTTCAAAAAATCATTTTCAGACATCCACATAAACAAATGAAGTTTAGATAAACTCCATATATATGAATTGGTATAATGATTCTATTAATTAATTGAATATATCTCGATATTTCATCATAATTTCAAATTGACTTTATGATTAAAACTGAAATATCACTTGAACGTCATGTAATAAATTCAGTAAAATTTAAAACCATTGAAACAATTGAATTGGATTTCGACATAAACTTGTGAAATGAAGATAATTTTATTATCTTTCCAATGGAATAAAATTTGTAAAAATATGATCATTAATTATTCATATATAAAATAAATACATTCATGTACAATATCTGAAATACTTAAAAAAATTATTAGAAAACAAATATTGATGGGATGAGGTAATTATAAAAACCAAAAAAATGATAATGACAAGAAGCCACTCAACAGGAACCATACATTATGTCGAGTCCCATTTTTGGGACACTTTATCATCTTCTAATTTTATTTATCCCTTTACCTTTGGCACTTCATGAGATGACATGGTATATTTTCTATTTTTTAGTGGGAATGTACCTAGTTTTGGGGAATAGTTTTGGGATTCAAGATTGTTGTTTATATTGTTTTAGTTATATATTATTTTATCTGTTGTGGATTACTCTAATAAAAATTTTATAGTCTCCCAGATATGTTCATTAGACTCTTTCTACTAGTCAATCACCTCAGGCATAGAGGGATCCAGGCCTAAGGTCAATTAATGAATCAGATTTTGGAAGTAGATAAAGTGGAACCCTGGCTGGGAAGTCACAAAGTGGTATCAAAGGGGGATTTATTTACTATTGATTTAAAAATTGGGAAATTTATACGGATGTATATTTAGTCTTGGGCCTTCACAATGAGATTTTCCATGATATTAGACAACTCATGTGCATGTGAAAACCCATTTACCAGGGGTGGGACAGTTTCTCATTCACCTTATTGTTACACTTGAATGATATTTCACTATGGGTGATAAAATTTTTGTGTGAGGTTATATTTTTTCTATGATTTTATATGTGGCATAACATGGGATGATGTTTGAATATGCATAAATCATTTTAGTCACTTATGGAAATATGTGACATGAATCGTGTTTCAAAAAGATAGGTAAAATATTTATGGTTGGGTTTGGGAACTGAAGAGGAATTTTGATTATGTTATGATTTAAAATAAAATTCTCATAATAATGATTTTTTAATTGTATGAAATATTGACATATGTTTGGGTATTGTTAAAATTGTGTATAATGAAATGTGAAATTATGTATGTTTTGTTTACCCCATGTTGAAGATGGCCTTGGATATGGATGGTTGAGGGTAATAGTGGTGTGGGGTTTGTACCTATATGGATAGTTTATGTAGGTAAATTTTTAAAATATATTTGATCTCTCTTTTGAATATTTTTGGGAACCTTATGTTTTGTGTTTTGAGACATGTGTTTGAAAATACAGAGACATGCCACTATGACGATGCCAATCGTTTGGGTGATAGGAGGACATCGTTGAGAATGATCCTCCAGTAGTAGGGAATATACCCCCATTTCATCCATGTACTAAGGGAAAGAGTAGTTGTCTGAGAAGTTTTCATATTTTATAATGTTTATGGTGTGATACCTAAGGTGGTTTACACCATGTATCTTCTAAATGACTATAGATTTTCAACTACAACACACTTATATGTTCTCCGGAGAAGGTGGACCTGAGGTATTTGAGTTCTGGCTTGAATCTATATAGACAGTTATAGATCACTTAGATACCCACCCAAAAATATTGATTATATATACAATTATGTGTTTTGAGGACCAGTGCAATGTGGTTGAGATATACAGGCCTAAGATGAGAGTATGGAAGGAATTTCATCAATGGAATTTCAGGAAAAGTTCCTAGAACACTTTTACCTAATACATTGTGGAAAAGAAAACATAATGACTGTGTGCACTAGAATCATGGATGTAATATGGTGATGGATTATACTTGAAATTTCACATATTTGAAGTGTTTCTGTCTAACGGTGACAGGAGATGGGATGGATATGAAAATTTATTATCAGGATGGTCTTAGATGTGAGATCAATTACCCAGTAAATATATTTCATTTGAAGTGGTTTACTGTGGTGGTGGATAAAGACATCATTTATAAAGGTAATTAGAATGAAAATTTTGAGGGTGGAAAGATAATTTTAGTTTGGTGATCTAGTGGTTTGGATTCCAATTGTAGGAAATTTTTAAAGAGAATTTACACACGAGTAGTGGTGGAAAATGTAGGTTGGAAATAAGAACTATTTCCCAGTGAGGAGGTTCTGTAATCTGCTATCAGTGTGGAAAACCAAGACACATGGGAGGCTAATGTCTTGGAACCCAAGTGTAATTCCAATCATGAAATAGGATGAGTCTTATAAAGAGGTACTATAGGGAAACATAGAAGGTAGGAAGTGGTGTGGTTTTAAGGCCAGTACGGAGCATCAATAGGGGGATAGCTTCACCATGTTAGTTTGGCAATTGGACTCCCATTAGATATATCATTTGGGTTGGGGGATGAGGTACTTTTAGATAATAGAACCCATATCCCCAGTGTATTATAGCTCAAGTGACTCAAATAAGAGTCCAAGTTAGAGGGGTAGGACATATTCATGTTGTTCATCATGTACATGGGGTGAAAAGACTAGACCATTAACAATTCAAGGTATGATTATTATAGATTCCACACATTCTAGTAATTTTTTCACAAAATAGCCCTATATTATTTTATATCTGTTAATTTTTAAATGTTTTTGTTATATAATAAGAAAATAAATGTTGTGTTTTGTCGTTGGACACACCATTAGTAGTACGAACAGAAAGAATCTAGTAATTTAACGAGTGATCCCTTGTGGTTGGTGGGTAATATTTATTTTAGGACTTGTTTGTTATTGAGATGTTAGGTTATACCAGATATTTGTGGATGGATCGGTTGGTGTTTTGTTGAGTCCATATTTTTTGCTGCCACTAATTGGTAAAGCACATGTCTCTAGAGGGTGACACTTATTTTCACCATAGGGAATGAGATATCTAGATAGTCCCTGTGGAGATAGTTCTTTAGTAGTTATGTGATCTCACATCTCATGTGGGATGTACTATGTTGAATGATGGAGGAGTGTTTCATGATGTCATTCCTCCTATGGTGGATGAGTTTCAATATGTGTTTCCTGATAAATTCTTAGTGTTACCACCCAAGAGAGATATTGATCTCGTGATTGAGTTTATTCATGGGGTTGAGTGAATTTCTATTCTTCCTTACAATATGGAACAATCAGAGCTTCATGAGCTCATGGTGTAGCTGGAGTAGTTTGTGGGTAAGACAATTATCCATCCAAGTACATCACCTTGTGGTTTTATAGTTTTTTTATGAAAGTTAATGGAATTTTGTGGTTTTGTATTTATTATTGAAATATGAATTAGATGATATTTAAGAACCAATATTATATTCCATGTATCGATGATCCTTTTGACCAACTAAATAGGGGTTATTTGTTCTTCAAAATTGATCTAATGTTAGGGTATCATCAGTTGAGGGTGATATATGTTGACATAACACATACAACATTTTTTAGTAGTTTATATTTGTATGAGTTCATGGTGATGGTTTTTGTGTTTAGTAATGATCGTATAATATTTATGGCCTAAATGAACTATGTCTTTAACCCATTCTTATATCAGTATTTGGTTGTTTTTATAGATGAAATCTTGGGGTTCTATAAACTCAAGAGGATAATGCCATATACTGTGATGTTGTTTTTAGTATACTAATATAGCATCATTCGTACAAAATTCTATTTAAATTTAGTTTTTACATTAGATAGTTAAATTTCTTAGTTCACATCATCTCTAAGGAAGGTGTTCCAATAGGCCCAGATAAAGTGCAAGAAATTATACATTGGAAGAAATAAAATAATTTTTTTGATATACAAATAATTCTAGGTATGGAGGGTTAGTATTGGAGGTTTATCAAAAAAAATCTCAATTGTTGGATCCATATATTTGTTAGAACAATAAGATTATATATTTTGTGTGGTCCAAATCGTGTGATAATTCTTTTTAAAAGGTGAAGAAACATTGTAACACTGCACTGAATACGATCCTACCCAAGATGGGTGAGGAGTATGCCATATTTTTTGGTGAATCCTAAAGTGGAAAATAGAATTTGTTAATGAGAGGAGATTGGGTCATGGAACATGGGTCGTGATAGTTGAGGACACATGAAATAAATTACTATTCACACAATCTAGATTCCCCTACAATGTTTTATGCTTTAAAGTTTTTGTAGATTTATATATTGGGAGACTATAAATGTATAAAGTTGATCATTTTCTAATGATATTTAAATCATCAGTAATGAATATCTATTTAGTACATACTATAATTTTACATTGAGCAAGCCTATATGCCTGTAAAAATAAATAGTTTTTCAAATTCCTTGAGATGGAAGAAAAAGACCTAGGATATCCTAGAGTTTAATTATGAGTGTAATTTGATGGCATTATTCACTAAGATAGGTATAGTGGTCTATGAGTGATAGGGCTAGATGGATCGCATATCCTCTTTAGTTGAGTCCAAACTTCTAAGATATATCACATAGAGTATGTACGAGGATCTAGAGTTTTTTCCTTGATAGAATCTTTAAAGGTGGGGATTCATCTTTCGACTAGATTACCAATGACGATGTGATTGTTTATGTTTTTGGCCATGATTTTGTGCCTATATTTATATTCAAGGAGATAATCAATGAGTTTTATTTCACTAAGTGGACAATAAATATTGGGTTACCCAAATTTATCACAATATTTATAGAAAATATTTTTGGTCAGGGAACAAGAAGGAGGCTACAGGTTTTGGGATGTGGTGCTACACTTATTAATACGTGATGGCCAAGGATCGGTGGTTGGGTGGTTTACTACAACAATATCCTATTTTTTAATGGAAGTGGTATGATTTCCGAAATTAATTTTTGGTAGGTCTTCTGAGGACCCCTTAGAAGAATGATGTGATGTGGGTGATTGAGGTCTAGATAAAATAAGTGGACCATTAATTGCCAATCTGAGATAATATTCATAGAAAATAAGTTGTGTGGCTTAAATTTTAAGGAGATATTGAATTTTTATAGGTTTCCATAAATTCTTTTATCTAATAGCAATCCAATTTTATGTCACACATCTTGAAAGTCTTATAGAATGTGTTTGATACACATTTGATTCCAGATATGGATTTACACACTTATATAGATGAGAAACTTGAGCATTATATCTATCTCTTAGAGAACATGATTAAAGCATGAGTCCATTATTTTTTTTGGGACATGGATAAATAATTATGTGCTTATTGATATCACCCATAAAAATAGTTATCTAGAGACTATTTATATGGATCCAAAAGTGGTAGTATATGAAATTCCTTGTAGATCTCTGTTTTTTATAGTAGTTAGTGTTCTAGAGTTATTGGGACCAATTATAATTATGTATACATTAGATAAGTTTTAATTTGTTGTAATATATATATATATATATATATATGGATCATAGTAGGTAGAAATCATATGTTGATCAATGTTGTTTCCCACATGAGTCTATACTGGGTGATCATGTGGTCTTTGAAGTTTCACTAAGAATGGGGCACTGTTATATTCATAAAAAGGTCCAGTAGGCGCCTAGGTGTGGGGATTACTCAATGATTATAGAGAGTTTCATACTAGTTGTGTTTCAATTGAATTTTACATTTCCATGTGGGGGAATTCATTTTGTTTTGATATGTTATAAATTCAACAGTATCTCCCTAACCATTCTTATGTGATCTATGTAGACGATGTGGATATTGAGTTTGATGTGTCCTTTGAGGAGAATAAATTTCATATTTTGGATCACAGTGAAAAAATGTTTCAGGGTAAGACAATTCCTTTAATGTAAGTGTTTTGTAAAAATAGTAATGTTTGGGAGGAAACATGAGAATGGGACGTGGATGTGTGAAACCAGTGGCCTAGTATATTTACCTTATAGGCTTAGATATGATAAGGATATAAGATCAAGGATAATTTGTTATTAGGTTTATAGATTATATGATACCTATCTTGGATGAGGTGAATTTCTATTTTAAATTTTGTTTAAATATCTTTTTAAATGTGTAATTAAAAGGTTCAAGATAATATGAGGGGCCTTGGTGGTGTCCCATGGGTTCTTGGTGTGCTGGTTGGAGAAAAGAGGTTATCCAACTCATAGTACATGGTTGGTTCACAATTATATATAATGAGATGAGAATACGAAAGTAATAGCATGAAATAATTTCTTGAAGAAGTCCCTAGAATACTTTTACCCAAAGGCCTTGAGGTATAGAAAAGATGAAGAGTTTATTCACCTGAATCAGGGAAGTATGATGGTGATGGATTGTGCATGAAATTTCATATATTTATAGCATTTCACTCTAATGTTTTCAATATATGAGTCCACTATGACATGTAATTTTTAGGATGGGATTAAATTTGAGATCTTGTCCTCAGTAAATATCTTTCATTTTAAGTTGTTTTCTGAGGTGTTGGATAAGGCTGTCATTAATGACATGATCTGGAATGATATTTCTAGTCATGTATAGATCATATTAGTTGGGAAATACAATGGTATGTTCTATAAAATTAGGAATCACCATTATAATAATTTACACTAGTGATGTGGAGGATAATTTTTTCTAGTAAAGAGGTATTTTCCCTCAGGGAGGTAGTTCAATCAGCTGCTATCAGTGTGGAAGAATAAGACACATGTGCAGAAAGTGTCCCCAGCCTATACCAGAGCGCTAAGAATGTAAAAGTATGGGTCATATATAGAGTTTATGTAGGATCCCACAACATGTGGAAAGTGGTGGAGGATCTAGGCCATTACATTGCACTGATAGGTGGTCATCTACCCCATATAAGTTTAGAAAATGGTAGTGTAGAAGATGTATTTATTGGGGTGGGGGAAATGGTACTTAAATATAAGAGAGTAAATATGTTTTGGTAAATGTTACACAAGGTAATTTGACCATATCCTATGGTTTAGGTAGGGACAACTTCATGTAGTCCATCCGACACCTGTCAGTATCGAGGTTGGACGATTGACTGTTTCAGTTATAATTATTTTATCTTCCATTATTTCAAGTAATTTTTTTAAATAAATGACTCACATTATTTTATACCTTCTCTATTAGTGAAATTATTGGGTTTATCATTGAAATAAATTTTTGGGTTTATATAGGATGACATTCCATTAGGAGTATGATATGAAAGTATCTAGAAATTCAAGGAGTATTCCGTAGTGGTTAGTGAGTATTTTTTTCCTTTGGGACTTGTTTGTGCTTGATATGTTAGGTTTTTACATGATATTGGTGATGTATTGGTTTTTTTCTACTGATTCCATAATGACTATTATCCCAATAGGGTAATGTTCACATCTCTTGATGGTGACACTTTTGTTCAAAATGGAGAATGGGATATCCAGGCAGGCCATGCATGCCTAGTTTTTAGGTAGTCACATTATCTCACAACATAAATGGGGTGAATTGTTCTTTATGATTATGCTTCATAAAATGATGTTCTTCATCATGTGTTGGATCGGTTATTATATGTTTTTTATAATGAAATATCTGAGTTTGAACCTAATAGAGTTGTTGGGTTCACGATTAAGTTGATTCCTAGAGCATAGATGTTCCCTAATCATCCTTAGATGATGAAATTACTAGATAAATTATACCTCATGAATATGTTATATGAGTTTAAGGGTGTGAAATTTATCTATTCAAGTACATCAACATAGTATTTTTCCTTTTTTTTCATTAAATCTGATATAACAATATAGTTGTGTGTCCATTACTGAAATTTGAATCAGATGATGATTAGGAGGAAATATTATCTTATTTATATCGATTATCTTTTTGACCAATTGATATGTACTTTTTTGTTCTCTAAAATTGATCTGAAGTCAGGGTACCATCATCTGAGGGTGAGACCATTTGATATTCCATGAACTAATTTATGAGCTAGTAAGGTTAGTATGGGTTCATTATAATGAAATTTTGGTTGATGAACACTCCATTAGTATTTATATAATTTATGAAAATAATCATTCACTCATACCATAAATAGTTTGTGTTTGTTTTTGTAAATGACATCTTGCTGTACTCCAACAATCCTAAACATCATTCTACAAACCATTACATTGTCATAATTAAATTAAGAGAGCATAATATATATTCCATGATATCAAAATGCAGGTTTTGGATAAAAAGGTAACATCTATTGGGTCACAACATCTTTGGGGATGTTGTGTTAGTAAAACCATAAAAAGGTTCCAGAAATTATATCTCATGTGTAACCCAAGAAATATTAGGATATCTAAAGATTTATAGGTTTTATGGGATATTATTTATGGTTCATCATTGACTTTATACATTTAGTGGATCCACATTTTTTATTTACAAAGAAAGGTATATGACTTGAGTAATCTGATACATTTGATAATTCTTTTTAGGAGATGAAGAAACACATGACCACTTCATTTATTTTGATCATAACTTAGCCAGGTGAGGAGTATATCTTATTTTTTTATTTCTAAAAAATAAAACATAGAGTATTTTTGATACATGGAGATGGAGTTTTGTAATATGGATTATGATAGTTGAGTATACCTAAATTAAATTACCTTATACACAATATTGATTTGGCTGTAGTGGTTTATGACTTAAATTGTAAGAAATAAAGTTTGTAGGGTTGGATTATTATTTATTCCAACCAAAAATTCTAAAGTATATAATTCACTATGATATTTAAATCTCTAGAAATTGATATGGTTGAGTAAAATTACTTATTTGACATTGATATATCCTATACACCCGTAATGGGAAATAGTGTTTCTGATTATTTCAACTGGAATACATAGACTTTGGCTATCCATAAGTTTACTTCTGAGTGGAAGATGATGGCAGTAATAATTATTATGCATATAGAGGTTCGAGAGATACATGGGTAGATCTAAATCATATTCTTATAAGTTATGTCAAAAAAATTTACCCAAATAAAGGAGTGGTGGTATAGGGATGTAGAGTATTTGACATTGAGGGAAATCTTTGAAGGTGGGGAGTCACCTTCCAATTGGACAACCACTGATGATGAGATCATTAATGTTTGTGGTCATGTTGTTATGCCTATGTGTATTCAAGAGGATCTAATGTATGAGTTTCATGATTTAAATTGGGTGGTGTATCCTAGGTCATCCAAAATGTATCATGATCCTCATAGATAATATTAGTGGAAAAAATAAAGAATGAGGTTATTGGTTTCATTATGTGGTGATACACCTGTCAGCAGGTGAAGGCCAACTATTAGTGGAAAAGTGTTTTTTTATTTCTATTTCCCTTTATTTAATTTATGTGGGATGATTTCAACATGAAATTTGTGCTAAGACATCCCTAGACCCCATTGAATAATGATGTGATATGGGGGATTTTTGACTAGATGAAAAAAGAGTCTCATTTCTAAAAAATCATGGAAACATTAATGGTCAATTAGTTGAGTAACATATATATTAAGAATATTTTTCAATTTTATGGGGTTTCATGAAGTAAAGTTTTAGATTGCTATCCACTTTTCACAATATTCCTCAAGAAATTATTTCATAAGGATTTTGGATGTCAGGTGTTTCTGAGTAAAACTTTATCCTGAAATGGTCAAAAAGAACCATTTTAGTATTTCTATAGAAGTCTATGTAGATCATTATAATTTTGTATGGAAGCTATTTAGTCAGAGTTATTACAACTGAGTCTCATAAATAATACATTAGATCGGGTTCAATTGATTCAAAAATGAATGGATACAGATCATATTAGGAAAATTCATATTCTAAACAACATTGATGAACTCTTAATATTACAGTGAGATATCATGTGTTCTTTGGGTGTCACTGATATTAGAGAACATTTGGATTAAGATACATTGAATGTTGGCACCCTGGTATGTGGGGTTTTTTGAGATTATATAGAGGATCAGACCAGTGGAATACCTATTTGTTCTACCACAATAGTATATCGGTATGCATGATTTTTATAATATCTTTGACCTTCGATAGTATTACCCTATCCCTTATCATGTGATCAATATTGATGATGTGGAGCTTGAGTTTGATGTATCCTTTGAGGAGCATCTGGTTCATACAATGGATCAGAATGAGAACCTTTTTGGGAAATATTGTTACATTAATTTTAGGTTTGTGGACTCATGAAAACATGTACTTGTAATCATGGGAAATTAAACCATATTTTCAACCCCAATAGCCTAACCATACCATATAGTCTTAGTGCTTCTTGGGAAGCAACACAAGGATGATATTTTATAATGTACCCAAATTATAAGATCCAGAACATAGATGACATGAATTTCCATTTAATTTTTATTTAAATCTATTTAATATTTATTAATATAATTTTTTTCAATTTGATGGGACATAGGGTGTCTCGGGGGGTGGGGGAAAATAGAATATAGGGCATCCAATGCATAGTTCATGCTTGTCGAATGGTTAGAGATAACCATGTTCCATAACCCATGAGATCGTGCAGCATGAACCCCTTGGAAAAAGGCATGTAAATGACCACCACAAATTATTTAAAATTATATGAGTATCCCATCCAAACCATGATCCTTGGCCCCCTCATGGATATGGGGTTCTATATAATTGGCGTATGTTTTGATGAATCATGTGGCCAATCTATGACCCTATAAAAATATTGATGATTTCCCATTTTTCCTCTCATGATTTATGTTTTATAACATTTTTTCTGTAATTCCATTCTACATAAGTCTAGGTGATGAACCAATTCCTACGAAGACTTCAAAGGAATGTTCTCTCTTAATTCTTGTCTGTTAAGAGCACTATTTATTGCGATTCAAGGCTCTATTTGAGTCTAACGATCATCATCATCCTATTTTCCATAAAATAATTGTATAGTATTTCCTCTCTTTATAAAGAATTTAAACCCTTATTTTTCTAGGGTGTTATTAATTTTTAGTATTTGGATCTTTTATAATGAATCAGTCATTGATTGTGAGAAACCAATCTTCTATAAACATGATGCAGGTGTCTGACACTTATTTCTACAATGAACTAAACTTTTTAAATGATAATTGTTTCTTGAAAATGTGTGTTAAATTATTTTAGTTATAAAAAACCATGTCTATTTTATTTAAGTGAATATAAAAGAAAATATTACCATTTTGTTTTAGCATTTATATGACAATTCATCAATATGAACTTTTGGAATTATATAATTTTGATAATAATTTTAACATTAAATTAGTGTTTATAAGATATGATTTTGATATAGAAATATGTTATCGAAAGAAGAGTCAGTGGAATCAACCAGTAGTTTCAGTCTATTTGAATCCCATCTATCGGAACATGGGATGGATGTATTATCACTGAGGTTACCCCTTTACAAATACCAAACTACGCTTCAATAAGTTAGTTTTGAATTTAATTTCCTATGAGAGAATTTCATTTTTTTTTTGTGGATATTACCACTCGATTGATGTAAGATAAGGCACCCGATGAAAGTTTCATAATCTTCAACCTTACTCTTAGAGTGTATGTTTGTGTAATAAGCGGTTAGGTGTCCAAACCGTAGTGTGTAACATCTTTTTAAAAATAAAATTTTTATTTAATCATTTTCGTATTAAGAATATTTCTTCTTAATAAAATTGAGATGAAAATTGATAAATTGGTTTTGTTATTATGAAATTGTACATTTTAGAAAATTAATAATTATTATAAAAACTATTATAATGTTAATAATGTTTAATTTATTTATATAGTATAATTAAAAACTTTTATTTAAATTAAAATGTTAAAATATTTTTATTTTTATCAAGTGTCATAAATTTCACTATGCATTTCACTTTGCATTTTCTATCTGCTATAATTTTTAATAAATAAGGTTTTTTATATTTAAAAGTTTAATTTATCATACATATAGAATTATTATGATAAAATAAACATCATATTTTAAGTCATCGCATCGAAATTAGGGTAAGGTGAATTTATGTAAATTTTCTAAATGATTTTTTCCAGTGAATAGTAAAAATACAATTTTCGGTTTCCGATAAGTTTAATGACTTTATAATTATGTTATAATGATTTAATAATTAAGTAAACATGATCTAAAATATAAAAAAATATTTTATTAATATAAACTATTATAAAATAATTTAATCAATTTAAGAAAAATTAATTTACTTTAAAAAATCTAAAATATAAACTTCAACATTAAAATTTTCATTTTGTGAAAAATTTAATTTCCCTTTAAATAATAAGTAATATTAAATTATTGTTGAATCTAGTGGATTATAATAAGATAAAATGTTTTCCTTGTTCAAAATTCCATGGGAAAATTCCATGGGAATCCCATGTTTTTCATTTAACACTACTTAGGTGTCCATTGAAACTAATAAACAAATACTTCAATTTTATTATAAATTCCCACCCATTTATCGATTAGATTTAATTCCCAATTCATAATACATGAATATATGATAGTTTTACCTGCCATTGATTCCTCCCAAGGTGTCCAAAATCCCCCAAGGTCCCAATATTATTGTTTTACGAGTTACTCTTCAAGGTAATTGAAATCTCAACTTCTCATTTCCTTTAAAGTACCTTTTTTATGTGGTATGAGTTTCATATTTTGAAACTATTTTCTTCTATAAATATTATTCTACCCATTTATGATATTAATATTTTTTCTGAATGGGTGACCCTTTTACCCTCCCTTTTTTCCATTTTCTAAAAGCATGTTTCACTCTTGTTATGTTGCCGAATTTTCTCCTCAAAATATCTCATTTTATAAAGAAATTATCTAATTTTATATGGGGAATACACAATCCACTTCATTTTCTCGGATTATTCAACTAGACTTCATAATGATCTATTTTATTCTTATATAAATGTATATGAAACCTTCATTCCTACTTCATGGGATAATAATGACATAATGATCTTGTCTTTAAGAACTTTCCTTTTAAAATCCCTGATTTTGATATGAAACTCTTTTCTTTTATTTTACATAGGAAATTTATGAATTTTTTTATTATGATATATGTGGATTGAATAAATAAAGATATATTAATGGTGTTCCCTAATATTGATCCAATGCATTTCATAAATAATTTAATATATAGTGATGACATGTTTTACGATACCTTAGTGAATAACAATGGTAAATTTTATGATACCTTGGTGAAAAACCTTGGTGATATGGTTATAAATGTGTAAAATAAATTTTTTAGCCACATTTCCAATATATTATTCTTTTTATTTTATTTATTATATGTCTCATGTTCTCTTTTTTTTCCCTAATGATATTCCTTATATTATTATTGATTTTTCCTCAAGATCACATGTAAATTATTTCTATAGTTTTTCCTCACTAGGAATTATGATTACTATTTCTTTTGAAATATGTCCCCATGTTATGATATGCAATAATTATAATTAGAATTAACCTATGAATAATCCTTCAAATTTATAAGAAGATTTTTTTAAAATGTTTCATGTATTATGTACCTTTTTTCAAATAAATTTAACATTAAAATATCCTATTTTTTGTACAATATAATGAAAATATTATGTAATAAAAAATAAAGGTCCCATAGTTGGTAAAAAATATGGTTTAATTATTTTTTAAAATATTTATTTTCAAACAACAGGAAAAATAATAAAATATGTAAAAATAGATTAAAACATCATGGTATTTTGGTAGAGTATTACGTAAGAGGTTTTTGAGAAAAGAAATCCCTATATTAATGCGAACAAGTGGACATGGGTCTAGAACAGAAGTACCTAGGGGTAACAACTCCAGCAAGGTGCATCAAGCCTGACTCCACATAACCTATTACATGACAATGAGGCTTACTGTACACCTTGTTTTACACTCTTGGGTGAATGTTTTTGGATAATAACAAGATTTTTATGAACCAATATGAAGGATTTATATAAAATTTAATTTTTGTTAAAGAAATACAATATTTGAGAATTATATTTTTATACATTAAATTATTTTAGAATTATAATACTATTAAATAAAAAATATTTTTCAAAATATTTTTATTCTTTTATAAAATGGAGGGGTATTGGAGAAATTTCATAAATGGTGAGAGAAAGATATCATGTGTTGATGTCCTTTCGATGGCTGCTTGAATGAAAAACATTATCTATTGAAGAATCAACTAACAAGAACTACAAGTAATAACATGAATCATACTGAGATACTAAATTAACCTCAAATGTAAAAAAGTTCTATTAAGTCCTATATAAATCAATGAACAGCTTCTTTCAGTCGATCTTCTGATATATTCATCATTGAACCGTGTATATGCTCTATAGAAAAAATATTTTTGGTACTCCGTTGTTCAGAAAAAGGGAAAGTCAACTCAGCTGTATACAACGTAGAGGGAGAAGATGATTAGTTGTGGATACTAGTTAAAAACATGAATCTAAGAGGGGATATTAATGCAATGGAGAGGGAATTTTTTAGGGGATCATTTTTCAAAAAACATTTCCCTTTAAATGAGAATAATAATAAAGATCGAATTATTTAAGTTGAAGCAGAAGGAAAATGAATCTTTGGGTAGCTATAAGATGAACTTCACAAGACGTTCCAATTACACCTATAGATTTTTCATGGATCCTAAAAGAAAGGTTGAGAGGATATTTGGTGGACTATGACCACATCTACATAATAATATCTCCAATGGAGACTGTGATAACTTTAATTAGATAGTGAGAACTGTAATGAAAGTTGAACTGGAGTTTGTTGAGACACAATGGTCTCATAAATTGAATGAAAAGAAGATATCTTTAGAGCCAAATTGAGGGAGGATATTAAATCATGGAAGAGGGGGAATGAAATTCAAACTTATCACATAAAACAAATGTGGTAATAAATATTCAGGGATGTGCTTTCTCAAGAGCAGTAAATGTTTCATGTGTGCAAGAGATGGCCAAATTAATGGAAACTTTCATGTTGAGGTGAAGACTCAATTTCTAATCACTAACGACAAAGGGATTATGGTTCTGTCCCAACCTAAAGTTCAACTCATCAAGTGTGGAAATATTATGAACATTTCCAATCATTTTCCAAATATAAAGTTAATAGAGGGGAATCATTATCAACCTCATCATTGGGTAAGGGAGTAAGTTCACTCATTTTCTATCACAACAACTTATTTTGAAGCTCGAAATGATGTGGTTGTAGGTACTCTCATTATTATATATAAGATAGAATTTAGTTTTTTATATTCCCTTTCTATCCATTTCTTTATTTCCTATATGTTTACAAATAATATAAAATCAATCCTTATACTAATCGAAGTATAGTTATCTATCAAGACCCCTGGAGGGATTATCCAAGAATCAACTGTATATATGACCCTAGTATTCACTTTAGAGGTCATAATCTCCTCAAAAATGTAGTAGAAATTTCCATGTTGATATTATACATTATACTAGGTATGGACTGACTCTCAATGTATAATTCTAAGATAAACTATAAAAGAAAATAAATCATAGTAGTCTTGAATGGAAATCCAAAAGTTATCATTAAAGGAGAGATATTGTGAAATGATATTTTCTTAGAGAATGTCTTGTATCCTTATTTATGGATATGGCTAGTAAATATGAAGAAATAAATTAATGTATAAGAACATATCGTGTCCCCATAGTTTTTTAATACATGGAAATATTTTTTAAGGAGCTACCTAGACCTCCCCTAGAAATAGATGCAGAGTTATCCATTAAACACATTCATGGATCCAGGATGATATCAACGACCCCTTATAGAATAGAAAATGTGGAGATGGATTAATCAATGAAAAAACCATGATCTTTTAGATAAGGGGTTTATCTATCCAGGTGTGTCCTCTTAGGGAGAACCTATTCTATTTTTTAATAATATGGATGGATCAATGTGATTATGAATTGATTATAAAGAACATAACATGGTCACATTAATGAAAAAATACCCTCTTCCAAGGATTGATTATTTATTTTACAACCATCATGGGGCACAATTATTCTCTAATATTGATCATCAATAAGGTTATCATCAATTGAGTTTTAAGAAAGAACATATTATAAATACCACCTTGTGGTCAAGATATGGGAATTTTGAGATTGTTGTTATACCCTTTATCTTGACTAATGCACCTGATATTTCTATGTATTTGATGAATAGAGAAATTAAATACTACCTTGATAAATATTTGGTTGTTCTTATTGATGATATTATAATATATTTTAAATATCATAAGGATCATGAGGATCATTTTAGGGTTATATTAAAAACTCTGAAAAAGGTTAGGCTATTTGGAATGGTTAGAAAATATGAATTTTAGTTATAAAAATTTGCTTTCTTGGGGAACATTGTAACCATTGAAGTAATATTAGTTAACCCTATGTTTTAGATGAGTGACCTTATCCTAAAATTGTAATTTATATTCATAGTTTCCTTAGTTTATCAAGATATTATAGAAATTAGTGAAAAAAATCACAAATTTATAATCTACTAACCAAGTTAAATAGAAAAGGGGTAAAAATCATATAAAAAATGTGTGTGATGAATGTTTCCAATATATGAAGATGAGATTAGTTATTACACATGTTTTATCTCTACCATAAATTAGGGAAGGATTATTTATTTTTAGTGATGCATTTTTTTAAAGGGCTTGGTTTCATCCTCGTGAAAAATAACATGGTGATTTATAATGTATCTCAAATGTTAAATTCTCATGAGTAGAATTATCTTATATATAATCTGAAGCTAGGTTCATTTGTTTCTTCTTTGAAAATATATAGGTACTATATTTATAGGGTGAAATGAGACATATACACAAACCTCCAATGTTTGATGTATATTTTCATGGAAAAGGAATTGAACATAAGATAGAGGATATGGTTGGAAATTACTAATGACTATTATTGTTGAATTCGTTTTATTACAGAAAAAGAATAATAGTCGATTATTCATTTTGTTGGACTGACCCTATTGTTATAGCTATAATGTGGATAAAAGGTTATTTTTTGATGAAATACCTATAAAAACTAGACATGGTAATTGTAATAGAAGGGAGAACATAAAATATATCCCTAAATATTTTCAACCATAATTAATTGATAATATCATGGAATTTCAATGAGATTATTATTTGTTTCAAAATAAGTTAGAGGTTGTATAGGATGGGTTGTTTCTTAAGTTCAATATTGAATAAGAACTTGTAATGAGATCTCTTACAAGAATGTGTATTCCATTTATGCTAGAAATAAATAAAGAACTGATGGATGAAGCCTGTAGGTCTAATTTTTCTATACATCATGGAAGCACTAAAAGGTATAGGGACCTTTGTGATCATTATTGGTGGAATTACATGAAAAGGTAGATTTCCAAAAACACCACAAGGTGACTGGTTTGTCAACAAGTTTTGGTGAACAACTACTTCCTATAGTGGTTTTACAACCACTACCAATACTAGCATCGAAGTGGGAAAATATCTCTATGGACATTATCATTGGTCTCCCAAAAACATCGAAAGGAAACAATGTGATTTAGGTTATAGTGAATCATCTCACAAAAACTTCACATTTCATATCAATCTAGGAAGACAGGTCTCTTGACCAACATTCTAAGATATACATGAAAGAAGTGTTAAGGATGCATGGGGTACCAATATTTATCATATCTAAAAGTGATCCAAGGTTCACATAATATTTTGGGATAAGAATTAAATATTCTCTAAGTATAGAATCGAATTTCATAATAAACTATCACCCCCAAACTGATATCCAATCAAAAATAAATATTCATACACTTAATGAAATGTTGAGAACATGATCAATGGAATTTAAGGGTGAATGAGATCAATATCAACCATTAATTGAGTTCACATAAAAAAATACCTTCCTCTTGAGTATTAAAATGATACCCTATGAATCTTTACATGGGATGTGATGTAGAACTTATTATTGTCAGGATGAAGCTGGTGAGATAATGTGTTCAGGAATGATCTTATCCAATAGATGATAGAAAAAGTTGATGACATCTAACAATAGATAAAGTATGATCATATTTGGAAGAATATCAATATTGAAATCCATCAAAGGGACTTTTATTTTGTTTTGAGTGAGAAATTGTTCCATTTAATATCACCCTGGAAGAGGTTCATGTAGTTTGGAATGACAGGGAAGCTTATCCCTAGGTGCAATGGCCCCTATGAAATCCTTGATCGAATAAGAGAAGTGGCCTTCCAGCTAGAACATCCCCCAAACCTAGATCATGTTCATGATGTTTTCCAGGCATCTCTCTATAGGAAGTACTTACCTAACCATTCACATGTACAAAAACTAGAGGTGGTAAAACTGGAATATAACCTCTCTTATGAGAAGCAGCTGGTAGAGATCTTGGACCGTAGTGACAAGGTTCTACATAACAAGACTACCCACCACATCAAAGTGTTGTGGATGAACCATAAATATGAAGAGGTGATGTGGGAACCGTAGGAATAATGAGACCGAAGTAACCCCAACTTTTCTCAACTGAGTGAACGAGTTGAAATTTCGAGAACAAAATTTCATAAGGGGGGAAAATGTAATGGCCTGATCTTTTTTAATGATAATTGTTTCTTGAAAACATGTGTTATATTATTTTATTCATAAAAAGCCTTGTTATTTTAGTAAAGTGAATATAATGGGAAATGTTACCATCTGGTTTTGACCTTTATATAACCACTGTTCAATATAACAGTTGGAAACTATATACTTTTGTTAATAATATTAACATTATAATTAGGATTTATAAGTAGAATCTTGAAAAATAGAAATTATTGTAGAAAGAAGAGTCGATGGCCTCAACTGTTAGTGTAGTTAAATTTGAATCCCATCTATTAAAACATGCGATGGAGGTATGATCTCTGGGGTTTTCCCTTGATGAAACCCATGTGGAGATTCAACAAACTAATCTCAAATAAAATCTCCTACGAGAGAGGTTCAAGCTAGTGGAGATTACCACTCAATCGATATTAGTGGAGGCATCCCACGAAATTACCGTTATTATACATATTACACATAGGAAGTACATAGGTGTAATACAGAGTTACAGATCATGAATTTAGTGTTTCATTTCTTTTTTGTAAGTAAAATTGTTATTTCATCATTTCTGTTTTAAGAATAAATTCTCATATTTAAATTGAGATTGAATTTGATATATTCTTTTATTATTCAGAAATTATACTTTCAAAAAAATAAATTATTATTATAATGAACAAATATATTATGATTAATTTTTATCTTAATGAAATTGTTTGATTAAAACACTATTTTTAAAATTTAATTGATAAAACAATTTTTTTCAAGTGTTAGAAATTTCATCATTCATTTTACTTTGCTTTTTATATAAATTTGTATTTTTAAAAAATTAGATTTTTTATATTTAAAAGTTAAATTTCTCATACTCATAAAGTTATTATTATAAAATAAATATCATTACTGAAATCATGATGTCAAAATATGGATATGGTGAAATTATGAAAATTTTCTACAATATTTTTTTGTTCATTGAATAGTAAAAATATAGTTGTGAGTTTTCGGTTAGTTTAATAACTCAAAATTATTTTACAATGATGTAATAATTTTTTAAACATAATACATGACTCAAAAAAATTATTCTATTAATATCACCTATTATAATATATTTTATCCAATTTTTAAAAAATATAATTTACATTCTAAATTCTAAAATAGAAACTTTATCTTTAAAATTGTTATTTTGTGAAAACATTAATTTCCCTTGAGAAAATCAGTGATATAAAATTATGGTAGACACATGTGTATTAGTATAAAGATAAAAATTTTCCCAATATCACATTACCAGGGGAATATCACATGGGAAAGATCATGTTTTTTCATTTACCATTACCTAGATGTCCAGGGAAATTAACAAACAAATCCTCCACTTTTACTATAAATATCCACCCCCTTTTCCATTATATTTCATTCCCAATTAATCATCAATGATTCTATGATATTTTTACCTCGCAAGGATCCCCAGAAGTTTTTCTTAACCCTTTATGGTCTCAATATTATAGTTTTAGGAGTTACTCTTCAAGGTAAGGGAAATCCCACCTTCTCATTTACTTTCAAGTTCCATTTTTTATGTGGCTTATTTATAAAATTTACAACTATGTTATTATGTCCATTTTATTCTATCTGTTTTATGTATTTATATTCTTACATATATATAAGACCATTTTCCTCTCTTATTTTTCTATTTTTTACAACCATGTTTCTTACTCGTTATGTGGCTGAAAATTCTTCTCAAAATTTATGTCTTTTCTCATGGAATTAAATTATTATATTTTTGAAATCCGAAAAACTATTCATTTTCCATGGGAATTCACCAAAATTTTATAATGATCAATTTTATTATATTATTATCAAACATTAATTATCCTTTTATTTTTCAAGTTTTAATTAGGATATAAAGATCTTGTCTTTAAGCACAAATGTATTAAAATTCATGATTTTGATATGAAACTCATTTCTTTTATGATCCGCATGTTTTTTATGAAATTTATTATTATGATATATATGGTTCAAATTAATTAATACATTTTAATATATAACCATGATAGTTCCCCAATTAACTGGGTAAATAATTTTATATTTAGATATGACATGTTTTACGATACCTTAATGAATAACCTTACTAATTTTTATGACATCCCAGTAACAAACCCTAGTGATATTCTTATTAATTTATAATATAAATTTCACAACAACATTTACAAGATATTATTCATGTTCTTTTTCTATATCAAATTCCTCATGTTATATTTTTCATGGGATAATGGTATTCTTCTTATTCTTAATTATTTATCCTCAAGATCACATGACAATTGTTTCTCTTGTTTTCCCTTAGTGGGCCTTACGCACACACTTTCCATTGATGTATGTACCCAAGTAATGATATGTAGTAATTTTAAATAGGATAAACCTATGATGCTTCTTTTATTTTTTATTATAATAATTTTTTCAATTTTTCATGTATTATGTTCCTTTTTTCTTAAGAAACTAATATTTAAAAGATCTTATACTTTGTACATTGTAATAAAAGTTTTATGTAATGAAAAGTAAAGATGTCATAGTTTCCCATAGTATTTATACATTTTTCTTGGGAACGATGTCGTGAGAATTCACTGTTTCAATTTTTATTTAATTTTATGGCCTATAATAGGGAATTAAAACTCCAATATTATTTAAATTACATTCACAAAACAAATTAGGTCCATTTTTTTTTGAGGATGAGATTCTGAAAAACCCATAGGGTGTGATACACCTTTTAATTTCTCAATAATGGTTTTAAAATGATTAATTAGATGGGTTTTATGACATCAAACTATATATTATTTTTCTAAATGAATTATATGAAGTGTTTGGGAAAATAATGATGCATGATTATAGTGTTCATAACAATGATGTTGGTTGTTTAATGGATGATAAATAGTCATGTTATAAACTATAGTAAAACATTAATGTTTTGAAAATGTGTTAAATTTTATTAATAGAATGGACTAGGAAAATATAATAAATAATATTGTTCTCCAATGACGTCTTTTCTTGTAAAAATGTTAATGATGAATAACCATTAAAATTTCGAAAAATGGTTGGTGGGATGAGGGACTGATGCTCCTCTCCTGTGGGAGGTCCAAAATGATTCTATTGGCTATTTTATACATATTAGTTTTCAGATAATGGACTTATTAAATTGAATCCAAGGGTATGGACATCACATTATATATAATGGTTGGGTTGTTCATACATGGATTGCCAAATATGGGTAGGATTTATGGACTGAGGATCTTTATTTTCCAAACTATGACCTTGGACGTATGGTTCAGAAAACTAGAATTGGATAAATAAGGTTTGATGAATATGAGATAAATGTGGAAATTTTTATATATGTTCTTATTTTGAATAAATTTAAATTAAGGAACTTGGATTACTTTTATCATTATTATATTTACTTTTTCAAAAACTATAAAATAATGTATATTTTGAAAAAACCATTCATGTTTTCCTACAACGTTCTACTAACACCTAGCTTAGGCTGTCATTGGGAACTTGAGAAGAGTTCATGAGGATGATTTGGGTATTAGGGATTTGAATGGATGAGGGATCGAGACATGGTTTCGAGACACATTTTTGAAATTCTTAGGTGTGCCTGTCTTTTAGATTCGACATGACATTTGGTAGTGTATAACATGACATGGAATATTTACTATTTGGTTATGGGAATGTACCCAATTTTGGGGAATTTTTTTCATTCTTTATTATTTTTTATATTTTTTCCATTGTTTCTTAATTTAAAAAATGTTTCTTACTTGGATAAAGAGGGTATAGTATCCCTATGTGTTTTATAAGACCATCACTACTAGTTAGTAGCCTTTGGTATATAGGGAGGCATTTCTAATGTCCTAAAACATGGTGGCTCTATGCACCATATATAGTGGAACATGGGATGGTACATTAAAAATATTTGAAGATGGTCTAAATATGTATTAGTTACAATAAACTACAAAAATTAAAATAGAGATTTTTTCTAATGTTGTTACAACTGAACCTAAATATCCCAATGATGTTAGTTATGATGACAAGAATCAACTCATATTGCTAATTTGAGTATTAAGTGATAATTATATTGATCTAGGAGAACTAAAATTTATTTACATATTATCTATATGCATTTTAATTCTTTCAATTATATTTTTTTCATTGTTTTTGTAGACATTATACTGTATGGATTTATTGAAAAATCATTATTTTTGTATTTTTAATTATTTTACTTAAAATATTTGTGATCAATGTCATTTTTATGATATAGACCTACTATTTTTATTTTTTTCGTTAGATAATTATTGGAGATAAATGTCGTTACATAGGATAATGTTAATAAAAAAGGATATTAGGGATAAAGTTCTCTATTGATGATGTTTTTCTCGAAGAGGATCCTAGTGAATAACATTTATACCTTGCTTCTGGTAACCAAACCACTGACTAATTAAGGATAAAGGTAAATAATTTCATGATTGGATTTTTTGGTAATAATATCATTTATAATAGTTTTTATATTTATTTTGAAAATCTATTTTTTTCATATATAATGTTATATTGTTTTTTGATTGAATAACTTCATTGATTAAGTGTTTTAACTTTTATTCTTTTTTATTTTTATTTGTGTTTATTTTTTATTTATTGCATTAAAATCATTCAATGTTTATAGATTCTATAAAACATATTTTCTAAAGTAATATGAAAATTATTAGTTAGATTTAAAATTTCAATTCACTCTCGATTTATGCTCCATTCATTTATTATTTGATAAACCAATAATCATTAAAATCACAAGTTTATATGTAGATTGAGATGATCAAGGATAAAACTACATCATCAGTTCTTTACATGTTTTCCAAAATATAAATATAGTTTTAGACAATATATCATACTCCATCCCTTCCAAACCCTAGTAGAATTTACCCATTTTTATAACAGTTCTATTTATCTTTATCGCTATTTATTGAGTAACATTATTTCCAGTAATGTAAAAAATATATTTTAAATCCAATAATTAAATTGAAATAATAAATATATATAATGTAGGTTTTAATTATAATAGACATAAATTGTTTTTTAAAAAATAAACCTTTTTAATTTATGATATCAATTTAGTATAACCGATATTGTGGACTATTTATCTCATAATTGTTTGTAATAATCAATGTGGTAAATAATATTTCATGTTCATTATTACAATAACATTCATTAAAGATAATATATATTTATTAAAAATTTATGAAATATTATAAGACATAAAATTTTTAATGAGAATGTAAAACATTAAAAATTATGTTTCAGAAATACATTTTATTTTAATCATTTCTTTATGTTTTAAAATTCTATAATAATTAGATTAAAATTACTATAAAAATGAAGTAATAATTATTTACTAAATCACGATAATAATAATAAGTAGTGATAAAATAATATTAATAATTGAATAAAAATATTATGTATGAAATAAATTAATATTAAATGGATTTTACCTCAACTAAATATCATTCAATAATCATAATCCTCACACATAGATGTGCATAAGGAAGAAACATTCAAAAATATTTTCACATACATATCTCTTGTCATAAAGTTGAACTTGTCATTAATTATTATGCATTATTACCATGTGAATAATTATAAATATATATTAAAGTATAAGGAATCATGGTATATAAGAAATTAAAAAACTAATCAACATTAAATTTATAAATTCAAAGGATGAAACTTATGAAAGAGAGTTTTAAACTATTTATAAACTAATCCACTTAAAAAAATTCATCAAATTGAGACTCACATGCTTATATCTACTCATTATTAACAAATATTACTCATTAATACATTAAAATTAACAATAAAATATAAAACATTGCATCATGGGGTCACTAGGTAACTTTTTTGTATCCTAGAAAAAAAATTCAGTAAAAATTTAATTATTTATTACAATTTCCTATTTTGAAACATGAAGAAATAATTTATAATATCATTGAATAAAATAATAAAATCATTGTAATTAATACCAAAAAATCTTTAAAAAATCTCTCATTTACCCTCTCATTGTGCCATATTTATTATTGGCATAACAAATCAGAAGAAGAAGTTATATTCTAAGGTTCATGTACAATAATGCTCAAATAAGAAATGGGATTGAAACTAGTTCCTTAAATAAATTCTTTAGTTCATTATTAATGATTATTTCTAAAAAAATAATAAAAAATATAATGATTACTCACACAAATTTATTTGGTTTATATTCATTTAGCTTGAACTTATTTTTTTTTCTCACATAATATTAGTATGATATAGATTTAACCAACTCAAATAAATCCATGACTGATGTTGAACCTCAAATGGTGTAGATCCAAATTCTCCCTTGAAAACTTATTCAAATTATTTTAAGGAAGATACCAAAATCTATATAAATCTAATGATAGGATAAAAATATATTGGTTCATCTATACTTTATATAACTCCTCCTTTTACCTTTCTTTTGGCTACACTTATTCAAATTCTATATTGATCTCTTCAGTTTAAATAGCTATTTCTTCTTCTTCAAGACCCTCTTCTAGATATTTATGGATATATATTATTATTTCAACAACTATCCACTCATACATTTCTATTTCTTCATATATTGGTTCTTTTCCTTTTTTTACTCCCACTTCAAAAGAAATAGGTTATCTTATTTGGAAATATCATATTTTGATTGATCATAGGGAGTATCCTTGGATTCAACCTCCATAAAAATAACAACCTTAGACTTATTCTTTGTTGTAGAATTGAAGGTTTCTTTATCCTTGGCTATATTTAATCTTTGTAAATGCTTTCCATATGATTCATCCCCCCTTTAAATTATTCTTCTATGTTGTGGAGGAGATTCTCATCTAATTATGGGTATTGTTTTAGAACCTATATTTTATTTTATTGACTTATTCCTTGGTTTTTTATGTTTATTTTTTTATTAAAATTGTTTTTGATAGATTTTTATTTTTATTTCAATTAAGATGTGAGATATCAATTTTATTTTATCTTGTAAAAACTCTTATAGACACCTATGAATAAAAATTATAAAAGAAATAAATACCAATCTAAAATAATAACATAAAAAATATGAGTAAAAATAATTTTACAAACTAATTTAATTAATGTTATTAAACATAGTTTTGGTAAAAAAATGCCAAAAAAAGAATTTTTATAGGCATTTTTAGTTACTACTTCCTCAAAGTTGTTTTTAATTTATGAATATAAGATAAAACTTAAATATAGTAGGTAGTATACGAATTGAACCACTATGGTTGAAACCATGATCGGAAGGTGTAAAATAAAACTCTATAAATAGATATGTAAAGTACTTATAATGTAAAGAAACAACTAACGACCCTAGAAATAAACAAGAAAATAAGAATTTTATCAGGACATGGAAGATTTAGGTTCATGTGATAAATAAAAAATTATTTGTTGGATAATATTGAATTTTTCTGAATTATGTTCTAGTAAAATTCCATAGTTCAGGTAGACACTCACTACTATTTAAGCTCAACATTTAAGATGGTTGGTTTCTTTGGACTATAAAATAGGTGGGTAATATAAAACCATAATTAAGCATAGAATAATAACTAACTCAATGGTCATAATGGGTGTCTCACTATAAAACTCACACTAAATATCATTATCTATAACTAAGGATGATGGATATGATGAGTAAAAAATGTTTTAGAAAATCCGGATTACTGACCTCAAAAACAATAATTATGAATTTGATGTTAAATAAGGGATAATAAATAAATTAATCAATTTAATAACCTCAAATAAAATGAAATAATAATTATTTTTCAAATATATAGTATTAAATATTGAAAAAATGACACAATACTATAACCCTCCCATGTTATTCATGAGTGGTAGAAAGGAAAATAAAAATTGAACGAAAACCAAATATATTACTAGTAGTTTATTGATGTTAGTAGTTTGAGAAGACTCCATGAAATTTGATCCACTTAATTTATAGAATGAACTTCAATTTAAATAAATACTTCTTCTATATCTCTACTCTTTGTATCTCATTTGTATTATTCATCATTTATATTGAACTGAAACTTCTTACAGAAGAAAAAAATACTAACATGTATGTATCCTATCAAATATCCCATAAAATACTAAATGAATCAACGGAGATATTCTATCTATATCTTTATTTATTTATGTGTCATTAGTTCTTCAAGTAAATAATTGAACATGGAATAAACAATTCTCTTCACTTAACTATATTGTATGGGTGTGAATGGATTTTTAAATGATAACTTCCTGTCAAGGAACAAACTCCTCCATGTATATTTGAATATTTCATATCACCACTCATGTACTGCATCCATAATCCTTTGAACATGAACTAATATATTTTAAAGTATAGTTCCATTACATTCCATGTCCAACTAATTAACTAGTTTCATTATGAAGTGATAAAAACCATCTAAAAAATATGATTCGCTTACATCTACAAGATAATTAGTTGAAGCACTTGATCATGGTATCGATTTCTCTTATAAAAACCTATAAGACCACTATTTTTAACTCCCAATAACGTCATGGGGGAAAACTAGTAATACTTAAAAGTATTCTATAAAATCAATATGTTAGAATCAAGAAAACTACCTTCAATTTTCCAGGTAATCTTTTCATTCTCAATAGCATGATGCAAGGTCAACTGTGATTGCAAGGTGGTAAATATAGAATTTTTTTTATGGTCTAGTAAGGTTTTTTTTCAACGAGATATATCATTTGTATGAAGAAATTGTCTAGGTAGAGGGATATATATGTTTTACACAATTCAACCCCATTTCTAGTGGTTTCATAATACCAATATAATTTTCACCACATAAATTTTGAGTCAAAAATATTACTTTTATATCACCCTAGATGCAGTAGTAGTGACTTAGATGATCAGATATAGACTTCCATGTTTGAACTATTCTTGGAATTGTTCATCCACGATAGGATATTTTCTATAGTTCTATTGACTGTAACCTGGTTCAATGAAACACCACTACCCTTTAATATCCCCTTCTTTTATAACCTATTTATGTGTGTCCTCCTTATCAAGTGTAATGGCCCTTAAATTCCCCTAAAGAAAAAATTTGTTCCAATTAATAAGTTATTCCTAAAAATTATATGTATTTATCTATTTTTTCCAAATTTAAATTTTAAATATACCTAACCTAAAATATATTACACCTATTAATGTAGGTAATTACTTATCAATTGAAAGAAAAATTTATTAAAATTAATTATAAAAATTTATGCATGAAATTTAGATACCACTTTTCCCTGATAAAACCCTATAGCTCAAAAACATCTCCATAATTATAAAATATTTTAGTTTTTTTGAAATATATAGTCATTATATAAAAGTAATGTTCTATGAATTATTAATTTTATATAAATTATTATTTACATACTTAGGGAAAATAAAATATTGATAGGGAATATGAAAAATACGCATACAGAACAATCGATTTATAGGTTAGAAAAATTCAGTGAAATGATTTTTCTAGGTAATTACCTAGGATGTGAAAAATAAATATATGGTTATATGGTACATTTTTAAATTTATTTTCAATTTTGGTTATTTATATAACCAATATTAAATAAATTTCAATAATATTATTAACATCGATCCGTTAAATTAGAATTAAGATATATATTGTGGAAATAATTTTAACATCGATTCTTTATAAAAACTGGTATTAATGATATTATAGAAATATTTTTCACATCTAATATTGAAATAATCATTGGTAAAAACAAAAACATCATGGTTTAGATGTTTTTTTATTCAATAACTAGTGTTAAATTTTTTTCATTTCAGTTATTAAATAACTGAAGTAAAAAATTTCATGTAAAATTTATTTTTTCATATAGTTCCTTAGATGGTTGACCATATAATTTGAACTATATGTTGAGGATCCTAGTTTATATTATATCATATACAACAATACATTATATTAGTTATATAATAAATCATCAAAATATGAAGTCAAATAAGTTTATTGTAAAAATATAGGATATTAGAGGTTCACCATATAGAGTGTCATTCATATTCCAATTTCATGTCTACAATTGGATATAGTGTTGGAAATTTATTAATTTTTAAATATAGACTTGTATGAGAACTAAACACTGAGGTATGAATAGATTAAAACCACTAGTTAAATTTTAAATAAAACTTATTTAAATTTATTAATTTATATTTTAAATTCATTAAAGGTAAAGACATATTGTATTGAATGAAACAATAAGTTTACACCCCTCCAACTTCAATTACCACTTATTGTGAAGGAATTTATAATTATAATTATATGAATTTATGTTTTTTGATGGATATGAGATACCAATGATCACTAATTTTTTGTGAATGTGGAAATATGATGATGAATTATAAGAAATATATCATGGAGATTATGGTTGTAGATATGTTAAGCATTATAGTGATGGAATTATTTTACATGTAAGTCAATTACCATAATTATTTCAATTTTATCAATTTTATTTAACTAACTACCTATGTTTTCTTATTAAATATATTCATACACTCTTTATTCATCGTGATATGACATTAATTTATGGATTCATAGACCTATAATTCATTTCTCTATTAATGAGGACAATGAATGATAAAGAACGAACCAAATATATCTCAAAAATATTTAACAATGATGAATTAAGGTGCTAGTTTCTGGAAAATATGAATTTTTATAAAACATATAATTTGTTACATATTACAATTTCAATTAATTAAATAACTAATCGCATTATATATTTATTATATCAGTGGCCACGGGATGTTATGTTTTTTTATCCACCGAAACCATTATTTACTTTTTATGTTGCATACATGGTGTCATGGGAGACAACATTAAAATAATATTGGTGATGTAAGTTTTATTATTTTAATTATTTTATATAATAATAACTTTTTATTTTATTTCATACTTTATATCATTTTCATATATTGCATAGATGCACTATCATCATTCTACGTGAAGAATGACATAAAATATTTATTATATGAGTTTAAAGGTGATATATTTTTTATCAACTATACGTTACAAGATACATAAAATATTATTTTCAATTGATATCTCCTTTTCAAAAAGAATTTTCGTTGTTTACAAAGAAGGAATGGATATGGGTATTATGTGCTAAGATTTACGTATGAAATAATTTTTACTAAGAAAATGACAACTTTTAGGACACTAAATCTATTAACCTAGAGATTAATTTTACTTAAATATATTAGTACAAAAATAAGGGATCAAAACACACAGGAATTGTTATTTTATTAGTCATGGAAGACGAGATACATACATGATTTCCAAATAAAATTGAAAAAACTGAAACATGGAATTAATTTTTTCATCACTTAATATCATTAGAAGATTTATATTTCATGCATGGGGAAAGGAAAACATAATAAGGGGATATCTTAGATGCTCATAATTTGAAATCATACAATGGAAAAAATCATGAGTAGATATGGTATACAGAATATGCTACAGAAAATAATAAATATAGATTCCATTTAATTAATAACATGAGATTTAAAATATATCAATAGAAAATATCAATAAAAATATCATGGATAATAATAATTGAAATTTTATTGTTTTAAATTCATAATGTTGGATGTATTGATCTTTTAATTAAGGAATTCATCCAATGAATTTCAATGAATGGGTATGAATACACCAAATAACAAACTAATTTAGCCAACTATTTGTATCATGAGACCTACTGATGGAGTAAGAGGATATCTTTAACTTGGGACCACCCGTCACTAAGAAGCTCCTGATGCATTATTCATATACATATTTAACAATATAAAACATAATCAATATTCCTTAACAATAAATAACTGTCCAAATTGAATCTATAATATGGAATTCAAAATTTTCCCCAGTAAATGAAATAACTTTGGGAATAAGATTCATTCAACTAAAACTATATGTGGAAATAGTATACATCTAACAAAAAATTAAATTGATAAATATATCCATCATAATGAAAACAAGGACATTAAGGAGAAAAATAATATCTAATGAAGAATGGATATTTAAATAGATCATGATCACATTATAGTGAATGATATGAAAATAAATAATAACTTATAAATAGATAATTGATGGTAGAACACTATGAATTCATCATAAATGAAAAAATCTAAATAAAAAAGTCTTTTTAGAATCAGAGAGTAAAATTGAATTGAATCTTTAAAAATATATTTCTTTAAATATTTTGTATATTTGTTTTAAAAAAATATTATAAATCATTTCCAAAAATAATTTTCTAATTTTTATAAAATAACTTATTATTATTTTAATATAAAAAGATCAATTAATAATGTAAAAGGGATTTTCTTATAAAAATATATAAAATATTAGGGGAAAATAAAAATTTAATAATAAATATTATGGTAAGAAAATATATTCTTGTTGTTTATGTTAAAAATAAAATTCCATTCAAACTTTTCTAAAAATTCAAAAACTGATTTGTTCAAAAAACATTAATAATGTTCCTTTAAACCCATTGTAAATAAATTTAAAGGTAGTTGAAAAATAAATTTCTTAATCATTTAACTATTGATAATTTTTTTGAACAATATAGATATGGAAGAGAACTATTCACAACTAAATAAGATAAATAATGTCAATTTATATTATAAAAAATATTTTGTTTGTTTTAAGTTTAATTGAGAGAAAAATTTAGAATAAAACACATGGAAACCCTAGTAATAATCAGAGGATAATTAAATGAATGGTTTTAATAATATAAAAATAATATTATTCTTCCAATTCGTAATTTTAATCATAAAAATTTTCTAATAAGAGTGAAACTGTAAAAAACCATTATGGATTTAATACCTTTTAAATAAAAATAACATAAAAGAGAAAATATTTTTTAAAATATTGGAACCATTAATATAGAATAATTTATGATATAATATTTCAATGGTTTATTTTATACACTACATAAAATAAATTAAGTTTATAATATAAAATATTTCTCACTGGAGTTGAATATAGGTAAAAAATCATTAACTTGGATTTCCTCTTGGATAGATGTATTAAATAATACGAAATAAAAAATTTTAATTTATTAAGAAAAAACATCAACTATATTCCATATTTAATTCCATTTTATATTTATTTCACATCTATCATTTGAATAATTATTTCTTATATAGACATATTATGGTTGGTTTGGTTAATATATAAAAAATTAATTTGGTATATTGACAATGGTTGCTGTTATGAAATAGGTATATCATCTCTAAAATGTTAATAATTTCATTATTCTAATTTTTATTAATTATATTTAATTTTTTAATAATCCATATGGGGTGGAAATAAAAAAGTGTTTCATATCACTTCCTTATGGTGGTGGTCCAAATATACGTCTAGACGGTATTATAATATTCAAACAGAATGAAGGGTAAAAGGATATATGACATTATAAGATTTTATAATGAAAATTATTCTAAAAATATAACATTTATTTATTAATTATATATTTATAAAAATTTATGTAATACAGTGATGATAAAAAATTAACCCTTTATGTGGAGACAGTAGTCAGTAAAAATACATGAGTAAAGTTTTCAATTTCTATATGATGTAAAAAATATATAAATTGAATGTAAAATTGGAAAAAAACATCTCAATAAGTTAAATATACTTATTTAATTATTTTATGATGGTTATTGAATAATTTTATGGGGTTTCATAAGAATGGAACATGAAAAATCATAATAAGAACTTATACGACTTCATTCAGTAACCTCATTTTCATTATGACATAATCCATACTAAAGTGGTATTTTGAAATGAAAAAGAAACTACAAATAAAGAAAAACAATGTTTTTAAAGGTATTATATGATTTATTTATTGAGTTAAGTGACTCCAAATGTGTGGAAAACATAGAATATGGGTTTCCCCATTATAAGTCAGGTGGGTGGAAAACGTATAAATACTTGAAATATTATTATAAAATATATGTCTTAATCAATTAAATTAGATTCAAATTGTAACAGTCTATAATAAGTTAATTTTATGGTAAAATTATAACCAACCAATTATATTTAAGTAATTGTTTTTTGTTATCATGAAGCCTTATCCTTATATTTTTAACCTTTTAACTCATTTTACTATTAACAGAGGTTATGAATACTTACCATGATTACTATTCCTTATGACCATAAAATTAGGTTAAAATTATTTCCAATGGTTAGTCATCTAAAATATAAACATTTAATACATTTAAAATGATTTAATTCTGGGAATTTTAAGATATTACATTTAATATATGTTCATAAAAACTAATATAACCCATTTTTATAAAAATATTCGTTTAGGAAAAAAATATTTTATAAAATAATAATGTATAATATAGATTCATATAGAATTAATTGTATTTTTTGAAATATAATGAGACATATTTGGCTTACAAAACTAAAATATATTATAATATTTCAAAAACTTTATTAAATTAGAAGAACCAAAAATAGTTTCTATATCAATAAAAATATTACAAAGAGTTTCAAAATGTCAACCATATACTCCAAAGAAAAAATTATATTTTTAAATAGATTATTCTAATTCATAAAATTTAATTTTGTGTATAAAATTGTTTAGTAAACATTAAATTATTTATTATAACATTATAATTTCTTAAAATTGACACTGTTGAAAAATCATTATTTTTCATTATTCATTTAAATATAATCTTTTTCTAAAAAATTCAATGTCATATAATTTTGATATTATAAATTCCCAAATCAAAATAATTTCATTAAGTTAATATTAAATTTTTTTAATTTATATTTTAATCACATTAATTAATAAAACTATGTGTATTATGTTGAAGTTATTTTAGATTGATAATCTTACTTACTATAATTGAAACTTGAGTGTAACATTATACAAAATTCAAAAAAAACTCATCCTCAAAATTTCTATAATGTTATCCCAAAAACAAAGTTGGTTATTTAGTAATCATCACCTCATATGTTTCTCGTGTTTCCTCCTCTCTAATTATTTCACCAACTTAGCTTTAAAAGTCGAGTAATCCTATTCTAAAACAATTGTTATTTAGTGTTAATAATATGGATCATCTCTTATAATATTATAGTTAAAGATACAATCCCTATTATTTATTTGTGAGTATATACATTGGATCTGGTATATACTTCGTTAATAATGATATTTTTAACACATCATGCACTTTAGAGAGGTTGAGGGCATTATCAAATGGTAAGTTAAACTCTAATTCTTTCTAAAATCTCAAATGTACATGGGATCTAGTTTTCATTTACATACAAATATTATAAAACACTTCCATTGAGATACCTTCAATAAATCTTAATATCCTACCTGAAATTCATGATATTTCTTTCAATTATTGATATATCTCTTTTTTCTACATCGGTCTTCCTTGATATGAAATTGAATTATTATCACATTCATTATTCTCTCTTCAAAAATTATATGGGCCTTTTATATTTCTTTAAATGATTTTTTTTAATTTTATTTTAAAAAATAATCTTTTTAGTTTAGAGGTATCTATTACATGAAACGGGAACAAAAATGAAAGGACGCCCAATTTCGATGTTCAAAATTAAAAAACACATTTGAAACATAGAAACCAAAAAGATCACAATCCATGATTCAACTAATTTAACCAAAATCTCGTCACTAGCAATAATCATCATGAGTCACCACTATCTACATCCACATCCTATTACCTCCATCATCATTATCGTCTGAACACCACAACACTCATCCGAGACCACCAGGGTCTATTTTAGCCATCATAAAACATCATCACCAAGTCGTCATGAACCAAAAACATGGGTTGTGGTTCCCCTTCCCTAAATATTAATATATAAAACATTACCTAATACATTAATATAGTACCTCTATTAATCCTTATTTTAGTTATAACTACAAGATATTAACTTTTTAATGCATTGGCTACCTTATTTTCCTTCTAAGAGTGGTAGTATGTTGATAATTCATAATCCTTGAGTAGCTCTAGCCATCCCCTTTTACTGATATTGAGAATTTTTTTTCAAAAGATGTATTTCAAAATATTTTGATCCGTATATATATCACATCTTTCACCATAGATATAATGACTCCATATCATCAAGAAAAATATTACGGTTTCCAACCCAAGATCACAAGTTGTGTAAATCAGTCCATAGATATTTAACCATCTTAATTCATAAGAATAAACTATTCTATTATGAATAAGGAGTCATCGAAGTCTCTTTTATTATAAACTACTATATATTTTCCAAACTATTCATTTGAAATAGAAATTTCAATATCGATACATTAACAAATATTTTATTTAGTTACGCAAAACATTCTTTATATTCTTATAAAAATATGAAATTATACCCTTTGTGTTTTATCTTTTTTATTGGGTCATGTAATTGGTTTTTTTAATAACTGATCATAACCATCCTATTCAAAGAAACTGCATATATTGTTTAGGTTCATTAGTGTAAAACAGTATAAAATTTCATTTTTCTTTTAAGTATAAACTAATATTCATTCCTTCAATAAAATGTGGACATGATAAAAATCATTTTGATGCCAAAATCCACAATTATAAAATTTTCTATATTACTTCCTTCCTCTAAGGAATTCATTCATCATTCTAAAATGAATTTTTCCCTTCATATATTTTATATTATACAAAAGATATCATTGTTATATAAGATAATAAAATTATAAAGTTAATATTTTTAAACTCTATCCATTAGATCTATAAATATTGAGGGCTTATTAGTCATACCAAATAGTATTACAATAAGATCATAATGTCCATACCCTATGAATAATTTCATTGTTGTAATTTTCTACATTATTATTTACTATTTATGATACTGTGAATAAAGATAAATATTTGAAAAATATATATGTTCTTAAAATTGATCAAACTGGTCATCAATGAGATGTAAAAGGTAATTATTCTTTATAGTAGTAGAATGTTTTCCCTGTAATAGATTCATAGTTTCATATACCCATCATTTTTCTTAAAAAATACATGTAGCTCCCCATGGTGAATAAAAATGAAAATGAATCCCATATAACAAAACGATTGTAGTTTTTTAGTAGTTCCACTAATTCCATTATTTTCATTTTGTAGGTATTCTTAAATATTACTCATATAGTATGTATGGGTTCAATAAAAAACTCAACTTCATGCTTCAGTAGATTTACGGGTAGCTCTTCTAGAAACACATCATTGTATTCTGTCAAAATATGTTCATATTCTATTCTATGGTTACCCCTTCCATCTATTGGAAGTGTTTACTATGTTTCACCTAGAAATTATGTTAGGTGGTCTATTGAAGTTGGATCAAAACAAGATTTTGATAATAAAGTATCCCTCTGAATATATGTAATTCCACATATCCTTCAAAAATCATAATCTCATTCTCATGGAAGTAAATATTCAAAAAAATTGAAAACAAATCCATACATATAGTTATATAAAATTCAATCATATTTATTAAAAAAATTACAAATATGGTATGTATATGAATCATAATATGGAATGACTAATATATCATTATTTCAATAAGATTTCAATTAGTATTATTGATTCAAAACTACCTTTTTTGGTTACTATGAAATGATAAAATATAGAATATAGAAAAGATTGTGATGACATAGAATCAAATATATCATTAGATAACCTTTAGTTTATAATCAAAGTATATAAAACCACATCATTAATGCCTTTCACATTAGATACAGCAATTACATAAGTTTCACCTCCCACTTGGCCTCTTCTATGTTAGGTTTCCATGGTTCATGGTAAATTGGCTTAGAAAATACTCTATATCTCTATAGTTAAAGCAGTAGATCAATGTATTTTCTTTATTTTCCATTCTTTCATGATTCTGATGGACCATATCTCTATACTTGTAACAAATTATCATTCCATTTAGGCATTTTCCAATATGTTTCATTCCACTATCATCACATTATGGAATACTCATATTCCTTTGTTTTTCTTTGATGCATTTCTTTTTCATTGGTTCTTAGAGGACCTAAATTTTTCTTTATTTCTATTAATGATATAATAACTACAAAATTATTTATATTTACTAATGGAACATGATAATATATCATCATTTAATGAAAACATTTGGGAGTGAAATTCCATCTAATTTATGGGATTGATTCAATAAAATAAATGATAAATAATGATTTTTTGTTTATTTTATATTATATCACATTCCTTTATAATCTTTTGAAGTTGGCATGATTTTTTGAATCACTTTTTATCTTTAGATTTGGGAAATTCTTCTCCATTTTGACACTTTTTTCTTTAGGAAATTGTTTTTTAAAAAATATCACTTTAAAAGTTATCTATTCCAAAATTTATATTTCATATATTACTTTATTATTCTAGATCAATGAACACCATTGATCATCATCTCTATTAAAATTATATAAATATAGAATAACCATTTCAGTTTTTTCTTTCTGAATCATAGAGTATATTTTTAATGGGTTTGATCCATTTCATAAACACCAATGGATTAACTATTCCATTAAAGGATGAAGGCCTCTATCACATAATGCCTTCCAACATAGGTGGATTTCACCATGTAACAACATATTGAACCATATATCATGATTTTTTTAAGATAAAATTAATTATTTTTTCTAATATGTCCATAATCTACTTAGATCTAACACCTGTTGTATTGACTTTATCAAAAGGGAAATACTTAAATTGAAAATTGGTGTGGATATGATTCCCATTTATTCCACTAAAAATTATATCAAAATAATATAACACCCATACATATCTCATAACATAATTAAAATTGAGCTATAATGTATAACATCTCTAAAATTTATTGAATATTCCAATGATTCATCTTAATTTATTTTCTAGTTATGTTCTATTAAAATACATTTCCCAAGGGTCCTATGAAAATTGTTTTCACAATAATGTAAATTATCCTAGATCGAGTAACCCAGAGCTAGTGTATACTATATTATATTAGAATAAAACAAAATGTATCACAACATGAATGATTGATTAGTTTCTTAGTTTTTGGAGACTATATATATATATTTGATATCCAAATTTTATTGGAAAAACACATAGTATGAAAACCTTTATTTCATCCTTAAGGATCATTCAAATATATATTCTTTATTTCATAAGGAAAGAAAAACATAGTAAATGGTGATCTTAAATGATCATTAATGGAAAGTGTACAATGTAAGGTATCATTTGAATATGAGAAATTGACAATATGGGATAGTAACTTATAAATACAAAATATATTTAATCAATATCTTAAGATTAAAATTTTATCCAAGGAAATATCAACAAAACAATCACATGGATACAAATAAAAAACATCAATGTAGTAAATGTATAATGTCTGATTTCATGAACATAGAATCATGGAATTATTCCATGAAATACTAAAACATACCGCTAAGGCCTTTTTCCATGACATTTCAATAAATGGGTATGTATGCACCAAATAAAAAATTAATTTCAAAAATGGTTTTCTTTTGAGACTTGTTCATACATTAAAGGGTTATCTATAAAATGGTTCCACCCACAACTAATATTATATAAAATGCATTCAAAATATATTGAATCAATAATAGAATATATATATATATATAATCAATATTCGTTATTAGTAAATATATATCTTTATTAATTAAATAATATGAAATGTCAATATTTCATATTTAAATAAAATAGCATTCTTAATAAGATACATTCAACTAATATTTTATATATCAATTATATATGGTTAAGAAAATATTTAGATGGTAAATATTTCTATGATAATAAATATGGATATAAAGGAGAAAATTTATGTATACTGAATAATGTAGAGTAATGGAGGACATGATCATAAGAAATTGAACGATCTCAAACTAAGATATAATCCATACATTAGTAATGGATGATAGAAGACTATCAATTCATTAGAAATGAATTTTTTCCAATAAATGAAAGTTCATTAATAATAAAAGTGGAAAACGAAATGAAAAATGAAAAATTAATTTTCCTTAAATACTGTGTATCATTTACTTAAATGAAGTCATAAATCATTTAAATAATTTTTTTTAAATTTTAGAGAATAATTACTTCTATTTTAAAATGATACAGAAAATTCACTGAATAATGAAATAGTTTTTTAAACCATAGAAACATTTCAGGTAATATAAATAGAAACTAATTTCCATGGAGGTGGAAAAAATTATTTATTCCATATACATTAAAATGAATATTCCTTTCACACTTTTTAATAATATTAAAAATAAGTTTTTAACAAATTTGTGATAAAAATTATTTTAAAACTCATTATAATGAATGTAAAATGTAATAAAAAATTAAATTTACAGACTATATAATGTCAATAAAAATTTATAAAAACTAATTTAGATAATATGTACTTGGAAAATAAATATTCCCAATCGAAGAATACAAATAAAATTTATTTTTGTTATAGAGAATCTTTTAGTTGTTTTGAGTGTAAAAGTGAAGAAAATATGGATGATAAATATAGAAACACTCGAAATAACTATATGAGTAAAAAATTTAAGGGGTTAATAATTAAAATATAATATGTTTCTTCCAATTTAAATTTTAACATCAATAATCTTGAATAATATTGAGATTTTAAAATAGACCTTTGTCACATTAATCACATTTGAATGAAAACCCATTAAAATAATAAAATGGAATTGAAACTTCAAATAATAGGAATAAATCCAAATTAAAGATATAATATTTTAAAATGTAAATATATATAATATTTAAAATAAATTAGGTAAATAATATAATAAAGACTCTTGGAGTGGAATTTAGATAAAAACCACTACCTTGGATTCCTACATCGTTAGATGAATCCTAGCCTAAAAAAATAAATTTAAATTTATTAAATACTTTATTAAGAATATTTTACATGTTTATATCAATTTAATGTCCTTTTACAATAATTTTTAATCTATTCATTGAATATTAATTTCTTATAATTACCATTTAAGGTTGTAGAAATATTTGATTCAGAATCATGTTGTTAAATTGAAATTTGTAAAAAAAATTAGGAAATGTTTATATCATCCCTATAGTGTTAATAATGTTTTTAATATATGATTTTTAATTGTATATAATTTTATAATCACTCATAGAATGTGATAAAACAAAAATGAATCACATTGCTTCGTGGTCATTGTAGCCCATATATATACACATGGGGCATTATCACATTCAAAAAAAATGGAAGGTTAAGAAGATAAATGATTACTTAATTTTAAAAATTCATAAAGATGTCCTAAATATTATATAAATTTGTTAATGTAATATTAATAACCAACCAATTAAAGAAATTGTGATAAATAAATTACACCACAGTGTGGAGATGATAATTCATACACATGCATGAATGATGTTTTCATTTTCCATAAGATATAATAGTGATAAAAAATTTATGTTTCATTAACATAAAAACATATCATTATGGTAAATATAATGATTTAAATTTTTTAATATTGTTATTTATTTTTCTTTATTTGGGTTTAGAAGAAATGTAATAGAAAAATCTAGGTAATAACTTATACATAATCGTTTGGTGACCACATTTGGATTATACATTTAGGATTCTTGAATTGGTATTTTGGGAATAACCAAACCTAAAGGTCAAGAAAAGTGAGTTTAAAAGTTATTCAGGAATATATTAGTAAATTTATGTGGCTAAATAAGTCTATATAAGAGAGTATTTAAGGTGTACTTTTATAAGTGAGGTGGGAGGAAAACTTCTAATTACTTGAAAGTTTAATATATAATATATTTCATACTCAAATCATTTGGATCCAAAATGTCATAGTTTCTTATATCATAAGGTTAAGGTAAATTTAAAACCATAAAATGATATCTTATTAGGTTTTATATAATACATTGAATCATTATTCGTTTATTTTAACTATTTAATTCCTTTTACCATCAACTAAGGTGATAAATATTAAACATAGTTACTATTCATTATGAAAAAATTAAGTTAAAATCATTATTTAATAATATATATTCTATTTACTAAAATGGGATTTATTTTAAAATATTAAGTTCATATAAGTTTCATTATTTTCTTCTAATATACTTTTGAAAATCATAATGAAAATTGCATTTAGAAAAATGTTTATTTACCCATAAAAATAATTTTAGACAAAATGATGAATAATCTTGTTTTATATGGAATTAATAAGACTATGATAAATAAAAATATTATTATTTAAATTATAAACAATTCAAAAAAATGAAATAAAACGTGAGAAAACATGATTAATAGGGAAGAACATAGAAGTTATTTTTATTTGAATAAAAACATTTCTTAGAACTTCCAAATATCAATCATAAATTTCTATGTTAATAATTATATTTTTATATTCATTAAATTACATAATTAATTTATATTTAGTGCATAGAAAGTTTTCGTAAACAGTAATGAAATTATTATATAATTATAATGCCATAATAGTGACATTATTGTAAAATTGGTATTTTTCAATATTTACCCAAAAATCAATTGTTTCTAAAAAATATAAATAATTATACCTAATATAATTTTGGCATTATGTCTTCAAAAATGAAAATCACAACATCAAATTCAAATTATAACATTTTTCAATTTTAGATTTAATCAAATTTATGAAAAAGTTATGTTCTTTAGGATATATTTTCTTTAGAATAAGAGGCTTACTTACTGTAATTAAAGATTCGGTATTATAAAACAATTTTAAAGGTTTAGTTTTATCATCAAATTTTCATCTATTTTTAAAAATATTATATTGAAAATAAAATTAAATTTTTTTTTCTATATTTTTTATAAGCCTATTCTTATAATGGAAATGAACAAAATCATCTACGATGTGTATGGGTTTAATATTTCCCAAATTTGATTCAATTTGTATCTATATATTCATATTTATAATATATATTTGGTATTTTATCGAAAATTATAATTATTTTTGATTTTATAATCACATTTTGATATAAATAGTTATTTACAAACAATAAATGATGTTTTTAATGGATTTTTCTATTATAATATTGTAATTTTATTATATTACATATTTGGATTTAGTAGATTTAATATTTTTTTAATAAATTTGGGTTTTTAGGCTGGTTATTTTTATAAATGATAAAAAAAAAATTTTATATAATGAAAAAATATAACCTACATGTAATATGTTTTTTAAAAACTCTTATTTTAAATAAATTATGTAAATAATATCATTCACATCAATTATAATATAAATCACATTAAATGTTTCCAATTTTCATTTTGGGGGGTCAATGTATATTATATGAATTATTGAAAAGTAAATAGTATAGGGTATTATTTAAATAAATAATGTAAAAAATAGTTTAAAACAACTGTTGAATTAAAAGTTCCTTAAAAATGAATTTAAAAATACTTTGATATACTGAGGATCATAATACAATGAGTTAACATCGATGAGACTATGTCCTAAAACCATAGACTAATATTAAACCCAGAATGAAATGATTTGGAAAAATAGTATTTAACCACTATACATTATAGAATAATATAAATCATTACAAAATAATATTAGAAACCAAAATACTACCAATCGGTGACCAAGGCTAGTTTTGAAAGCCAACTATTATCTCAATTACTTATGAAAAAATATATATCCCCAATTTGTTTTTGAAATAATTATGTATTTTATGGAATTATTTGTCCACCAAACATAAATACATTTAAGACTATATTTTACGGCTTCCTATATCTTTTTGGTCCTTCAAAAATCTATAAAGGGATATAATACTAAAAATCTTGATGGTCATAAAACTATATTTATATTTTAATTTTCAATGAAAAATGTTTTTTATTTTATTTCATTTATCAAATGGAAATGGAATATAAATAAAACAGAACATCTTTTTATTAAAAAAATATTAAGTGTGTGGTGACTTATGAAAAACACAAACAATAATTAATAATATAAATAATTTAAATTTGTAATAAAAACATCAAAAAATATTATGTGATAAAACAAAACCCAAGGCTTTATTAATTTTTTAGTAATGTGACATGTGAAATAATTATACATCATTGAATGATAATATTCATTAAAAACATGTTTCTTACTCTTTTAAAATTGTGTTTATGTAAATCTCTATTTGGATATTCTTTATCATAATCTTCAAAAAGCATATAATTGGTATCAATAATAACATGTGATGGAGATTCATGATACCTATTCACTGTATGAGATTAATAAATTGTCATTCCCTTAATATAAAAAGTTAATTCATCCAATAAATTAATAAAATTAGAAACCTCATTACCTTAATCACACTATTTTATAGGAAATATAATAATCTCAATTATAGGGGTCATTAAATGGTCATTGATTATAACATTATTTGGCTTTCTATGGTAAATGAACTTCTTATTCATAGATTCAGCATCCATCCTATCACCACCCTTCAATAAATAGTGATCATTAACCATTATCCCTAATCTATAAATTATTAGGGAAACTCAATTTATAAGAATATTCTCCCAATTAATATATATAACTAGATTCGATAATTTTTTAATGAAACATTGACTATAAATTTTTAAATTGGTTGAATTGACAAGATTTCTGGAGTGATAAAAGTTTTGATGTCCCCCTCTTGTGCTTCAAAAACCTCTTGTTAAGGTGAAGTAAAATTCTAATCTATTATTTAATAAAATGCATCACTCGGAGAAATATGTTCTTGAGTTGAAGAGTCCTCCCTCTTGAGAGACAAAGGAATGATCTCAATCATCCCTATAGATAAAAATGGAACAAAATAATTGGGGTTAGTATCTATTACATTTAATTTTCATGATAATTGGTTATCATTAATTTAGTTTAATAAAAAGTAATATATATATATATATATAATTAAATTCATGGTTATTAACAAGATTCATCTTTCATATAATATTTATGTTCCCTTATAATCTATTAGAATAAAAAATCTATAGTAGTTACAATGAATATTCATTTCTGGAAATAAGGCCTCTTTCAACCAAAATGAAATGAAATATGGGATATAATGGGAAACATGATTATCAAAAATGAACTTTACAAGGTTATAGCGAATTCATATATCTATTTTTAATTTGAAAAAAGTAATTTACCTAAACGTTTGTGAACAATTGTGTTATTCTATATAGAAAACATAAAACTAGGATGTTGGATCTATAAAGGAATAGATTCAAAATCATTAAACTCATGGTTTTTATTTTCTAGTGATAAAAGTGGATATAAAAAGTGAAAAAAAAACATTTACTACCTTATGCACTTGGTTTCAGTTTCGAATTCATCATCATGATTAATTATAATATAAATAGGGGAAGGTACCCAATGGTTTCACTATTCTTGAATCCCCTTTTGAAAATATTGTGCATGTCAAAATCATAAATGAATGGTATAGTATTTCTATATTGTTCAATTAGATTAAATTTATGAATTTATGTAGAATATCATATCCAAATCTTAGTAAATATGATAGAATGTGCATATTCAATATGATAATGAGATCACAGGATGATTTTGATTTCCAAAAGTGGTTGAAACACTGCAATTCTAATAGAGTGAAAAACCTTTTCATGATACATTTTTTTCATAGTTTCAACATAGATCCTCTCTCCTATAATATTAGAGGTAATTCCCCCACTTTAACCATCATAAAACCTCAGAAAAAAAGATAACACAAAATTATATTTCATTTATTGTTTAATAAAAAATATAATTTTGGATTGATAAAAATAATATTTATTTTATTAAAATAAAAAACTAAAAATAATTATTTATTTAATATAGAAAGTTGTTATTTAAAATTTATTAATTTAAATGAAAAAAATTAATTTTATATTTTTAGGAAAATATATTTCTAATAAGATAGTTTTTTACATTTATAATGAATATTTTAAAATAAAAAACTAAAATATTTTAGAAAAATATAATTATTCAAATTAGTTAGATAAATATTTGTTATCCCCATATAAGAAAAATATCTTGAGATACTGGATAAATAAAGGTCTAACAAATTTAAAAATCCCTTATTGATGATCTCATTTTTTTGTTTGTATAATCTCACATCCCACCCTCATAGTTAATGGAAGCAATAAATAAAATAGAGAGGTGTGTTATTTTTATTATGTTAACCCTCATGGTGATATGTCCGAAGAGAATAAAATTTGTAATATATAAGAATAAAAAAATAATTATAACCACAATACTTTTTTTATAAAAATTTAGATAAGACACACATTCCCATTAGGTTTTTAACCCTCATAAAAATTAATATCTTACTACGCTCCTCATTATAAATAAATATAAATTCTCGTATAAGTGAACTCTTAAATAAATGACAACACAAAATGATATATTACATGATGATCAGTGTATTATTAACCTCTTTCTTGTCATATATAATATCTCTGTGAATTTCCAATAACAAATCTATCTTTGAATTTTCTTTAACTCCCTCTAATATAATCTCATTATTCCACTTTTACACATTCAATAAATCTATCTTTATTATATGTCATGTTATCTTCCTAATCTCCCAACAGAATGTCCATTACACCCTTCATCAATGTATTAAAGTTGTGTAAATTTTTATGGGAAAATAAGTCCATTCATATCCATAAAATATAATTCAATATAACCCTATTTAAATAAAAATATCTAATAAAATATTGTAGATTTTAATGTTATATAATCATTAAATTTTGACCAATCCTAGATTATTGTATCTCAATAATGTGTGGCCTCTATATGGTTAACAAATTTAATCTAAAAACCTTATCATTATATACTATAATTCTATAAATATTAAAATTTAAATTATCATAAATGGACAATGATCTTACTTTTTATTGAGTAGACCATGGAATAATAAACTCTACGTACTCTCTTAAATAATATTCCCATCCAAATTCATAGTTAAACTCCCAAATCATATTTTTATCCCTCTAACCATGATGACCATCATTCTTATTTCAATATTCCTCATGGAAAAAATATATTTTATAAAATTATTATCCAAATCATAATAACTATTATTACTTTAACCATAGTGTAAATTTTAGTTATTTATATGAAGACTCACACCACACACTTTTAAATATATGTAGTCTTTTTTACTTCAAACCCAATTACACACAATAATCAACAATGTGATCCACAATTTCATGATGAATCATATCCTCCCTATTTCAAGAATATTATTAAGAAACATGAGTAATTTTTATACACTCCAAATAATTTTATCAATTTGGGTCATAAACATTGTATAAATGACACTAAACTACGGTGTATGTTTAGTTATTAAAAGAAACATCAAAAAAAATTACCCTCTATGTTTCCTAAAACACTAATATAACTCAATGTTATGGATCTTCATTAGCATAGTGATAATTATAGGGTATTTCAGAACTGATTTATCACAATCACAACCCAAAATTTCATATAAATATTTAATCAAATAATCTCCCCATTTGGGTTTCCCAATAACACTCCAACACTTCAAATCACATATCCAAATACTATATATAATTCTCAAAATCTCATACACGTATTATTAAATTACTTTTAGAATAAATATCTACAAAATATTCCAAAAAATTTAGTGGCATTTCATTTTTAGGGATTTAGGTATATCATAAAACATCTATAAATCAATAATATAGTGTTTTATTTCCATCTTTATAACACTACCCTAGAGCTCATCATACTCATTTTACTACATAGTATAACCTTGAGAAATACTTTAAAAATAGTAGATCCATAATGCCCCATAATTGTGTAAAAAAAATAAATATGGGGTGAGATACCATGAGTGTCAATAATCATAGTAGACAAAATTAAAAACTTTATAAACCATCATATAGAAACATTAAGTCGAACCCTAATATTAAAATAGGATTATAATATAAGAATCATTAAATGTGTAATAAAAATAAATAATAACTTCATAAACATAAGTCAACGATCACCAACAACAAGAAATATCATTATGGATAAAGATAAGAGCATCAAGAATGTGATTGTGGTAAAACATTACTATATCATTCCTATACATAATAGTTTTCATAAATATAAATGAATCATGCTTACAAGTAAGGATTAAAAGAGATATATTTAAATGACCATTAAATAGTGGGGGGAATATATATTTCTGAGCCAACCAATCATCAAAAAATCATGTATATGGGATCCACATAAAAAAGAAACATACATAAATCATTAACCTGAAATAAACCCATGATATGTAAATGAGTAACATAATAAGTCCATAAATATTTAACCATCTAGGTAATATGAAATATCTGATAATATTTGGGGATTAAGGATTCTATAAAATTAATTATGAAATAAATTCTTATTTATTACAAATATTTTTCTCATTGTGAAGTAAAAAATCATAAGAAAATATGGAAAAAAGTCATAAAGTCAAATCATACATTGAACTTTTGTAAAAAAAGGTAAAACATCCGTGTATGCTTTATAAGGTTTGATTTAAAGATGAAATAAAAAGTGATCTATAAGTGTATACATATCCATAGAAAAATTTATAAATAGGTAGAATAATTAAAATAAGTTAACTATATGGTAAAGGTATAAATATGAATATATAGTGATAAATAATGTTAGATAATGTAACATTAAAAATGATAATTAGTAATAAATACTAAAAAAGGAACCCTTTCCTTGAGGCATAAATTCACTCAATTACTACACAAAATTTACGAATAATAATTTTTATTTCATTAATGAATTTGTTTATAAATACTATCATATCTATTTATTTTCTTATAATGCATGTATGTCAACAACAATTCATTTATTTGTGTTATATAGTTCATATTGATCATTTTAGTATTGTTTAATTAACGGTTTTGAAAGAACATTCAAGAATTTCAAATTTTTTAAGGTCATTATCCAATGGTTCTATATGTTATATAAGTTTCATGGAAAATATTTCATATAATTATAGAATTTATATAGGTTAATATATCATAATGAATTTACAATTCAGGGAATATTCCTTTTTAAACTCGTTATTTATGGTTAAAATAACTATGATTTACTACATGTAGTGTTACTGAAACAATAATTATTTTATAATTTTAGAATAATAAAAATTAATTTATATAACCATTATTTGTAAATTAAATCATGAAATAAATTTTTAAGAACATATCTAGAATGAGTAATTGAAAAATAAAATTTCATCATTCAATTAGGTAGTTTAAAACTTCCATGGGTGAAACTATGTTTTTAGGAGAATTTTAAAGAGATGAGGTAATGTAGTTGTTCATAGAGTTTCATAAAAACGTGAAAGTATACAAAGGAATCTATTTAAAAGATACCTTTATTATATTATTTTATTTTTTAGAATGGTCAATAGGATAATTTAAATGGAATCGTGGGTTTTGAAACTATTACCTTGCCCCATGATTTTCCTCCTTTGGATGGAGCCTAACGATTTGAGATGAGAGATTTTTTATCACCCCATTGGAATATGGAAAAGTCTAGGGGAGTTTAGTGGGGTATATGTTTTGTTATTTGGATATTCTAAAAGTATTCTAAGTGAGGAGAAAGGGGTGGAGAAGGGTGTTTTTATATCCCATGGGGAAGTGTATTTTTAAATAATGTATTATTTATTTTAGAATTTAGGATAAATAATATAAATAAATTTTATTATAATTATTATTATTATATTATGATTAAAAAATTAGGTTTAGTTTGACATTAAAATCCATTAAAAATTATAACTAAATGATGAAACACTTCAAAAATGAAAGAAATAAAAATATATTTTCAGATTAAAATATAACTTGGGCTTCAAAATTTAAAATATAAATTTATAAATATATCTTATTATATTTAAATAAATTTTTTTACTCATTAAATTAATTTTAAGTTGATATAAATTATTTGTGAATTTTTATGAAAAAATTAAAACATTAAATTTTCATAAAACCTATGGTATTAGTAAAACTTATATTCTTTATTTTTAAATAAAAAATATATTTTTCATAAAAATTAAAAAAATCGCATGTATTAATTATTATTTATTTATTAAAAAAATTAATTCCATTTTATTAATATTATATTAAAATGACTATAATTTTATTATTTAAATAGAATTATATATTACATGGAAAGACAATTTAATTTCAAATTGAAACTATTTATTTTTATATGACATATCACATTCTTATTTATTATTAAATTTTAATTATTATATTATTTAAAATTAATTATTATATATATTTTACATAAAATATATTGTAAAATCGTATTGTTAAAATTTAACAAAAAATTTCATTTTTGAATAATTAAATTAGAACATACATTATTGAAATTTATATATATATTTTTTTTAAGTAAAATGATTTGAGAAATAATTTTAATAAATTAAAATACTAAAATTCACTTATTTTACACATGGTAAACACTACTTTTTGGTATTTTACTATTTTTATCATCATGATTACCATTTCAATGGGAAGATATAATTTTTAATGGATAATTTTTATTCTAACGATCATATAATTAATATACTTATAAATAATTATAATTTCATTCATTATTTTTTAAATACTTTTATATAAATGTTATTTTTATATTTTTTTTTTTTTAATCTTGTTTCTAAAATTTTGTTTTAATTTTTTCAGCATAATTCATGTTCATGATAATTTTAGGGTTCCATGACATACTAAAATATTATGTTCTAGTTTAACTATGTAATTGTGTATATGACAACCTTGTTATATTTATAATTGAATTAACAATATTCATACTTATTATGTAATGTTTTATATTAATATAATGAAATGTTTTTTTCAATAGTATGATTAATATTACAAATATACTAGAGAAGAAAATTTTTCATATCTAGAAATTCTATGTCATTACATTCATACCCCCAAAAAAATAATTCTCAAAATTTCAACTTAAATTCAATGAATAATATATATGATGGTTTTTTAATTAAATAATTAGGTTCCCTTATTTCCTATTTGTTCAAATGATTTAACCATTGTACTTTTAGAAGATGTGTGATCTTATTATGTAACACATCCACCCTATAATCCAAAATTTCCCCCTCCAGATCATTGCGTGAGAAATCATTCTCAAATTATAATTACTTTAGATTCAATAAATTTGAAGGGTATGATATATACTATCTCATGGGTGGTATTTGAGACATGTTCAATCTAAGTAAAATTTGATAATCCCAAAATTCTACTATATTATGAATCATAAAGGGTATTATGGGTGTAGTACTTATAATTCCATTATTCTATAACCTCATAAATCTCATCCATGTTAATATATTATGGAATAATTTATACCAAACATCAAAAGCATAGTCTCATAGATAAATCTCAATAAAACTATTCAAAATTACTCAGAGTAAATATTCTTTTTTTCTAAATGAATTAGTCCTTGTCAGGTATCTCTTAAACCTATTCCAATCTAAATATCTTTTTTTCTCTAAATTCATCCAAGAGCATAGAGTTTATACATTTCATCCCGTATAAGGAATCGTATGGAGCCACATGAATGGTTTAATGGAGTCATTATTGCATGAAAACTCAACTAAAGGATTGTGTTGATCATAGATTCCATTAATATAATGAGTGAGAACTATAAGCACATCCTCTTGAGTTTTAATGGTCCTTTTAGAGGTGAAATTTGTCTAATAATTATATGTTATACTGATGTTTAAATTTTTTTTCCAATACATGTATTGGATCATTTAGATCTTTGATGTGTGCCACTAATCATAAACTAATATAATTGAATGTGATGTTTTATACAGCCTCACCACTTCATAGATATATATTATTGAAGGTTCATTATGTGAGGAGTCTTCAAGAATAGTGATGAAGTCATAATTATTTTTATGAGGATCCATGATAACCCAAATGGAATTATTTTCATTATATTTTGTTAGAATACCTATTAAAAATTCAATGATTATTTTTTCTCATTTCCATTACAATATGGGTAATGGTTTCATCATCCTTTTAAAATTTTTTATCCATCCTTAACATATCCACATTACAATATCATATATGTATATTCAAAAAAATATTTTATCCTATTATCCCACCATAAGTTCCCTCAAAGATCTCATTGTATCTTTATGATTCTTATGTGGATGGATAATGTAGATCACTAAGAATATTTTTCTAGTTACTTATTTGTATCTGGATAATCTATTACACATTATTATGTCACATGCCTTAAATATATACTTGTATCATTTTTTATCTCTATGATTATCTTCTTTATTACTAATCCAACATTCTTTTATATGTCCACAAAATATATTTTTACTTCCTTAATATTCTATAAAATGGTTGTTTAAAAAATAATTTAAGAAAGGTATGTTTTATTTCCTTCTATTATGATCCCCATTTCTATACTTTTAATGTTTAATAAGGTTAAATCACTTTTAATATTCATCATGGATAATAGTGAATGATTATTTTTTCATACAGAATCATCTATATTATTTTCCTTACCCAGATATTAATGGACTAAAAATTCATAGTCATTTACTATATCTAATAATACTTATTAGAATATGTAGATATCATTCTATGTGAATATATATTTTAAAATTTTATGATAAGTATTTATGTCACACTTTTGTACAAATAGATAATTCTAAAAAACTTTCAATGAAATTATCTATGATTACACATTTGGATCATGATTCAGTTATTATTTTTTATATAACTTCATCTGTATTGATTTATTTAACAACACATTATTATTTTTCATAATTAAAATACCCAATCTGTATTTTGAAGAATAAAATTTAATTTAAAAAACCTTCCCCACTAGAGGGAAATGCGAGTATAGATTTTGTGACTATCCATTTCATCATCTCCTTGAAGCCATATTCTCATTTTTTGTCCAAAAACTTTAATCTATTTTGAGTCAACATGGTTTGTTGGTTTTGAAATATTAAAAAAAATTATGACATGTTTTTTATGATACATATATAATCCAATAAAACTACAAATGCATATAACTACTTTTAGTATGGGAAATTTTCTAATTTCATTATTCTTGTAATGATCTTTGATTATCCATTTTCTTATGAAAAATTCTCAAAGAAGATAACTTTATTTATTAATATTTCAAATTTACTATAAATTTCTAATAATTTATCCTTTCAAAATTTATTTAACACAATGTTCATGTATTCTTAATAATCAATATTGATTTTGTAATATAGGATAATATAATATATAAACACCATAAAATTTTAATTGAAAAAATCCATAATGATTGTATTCATCATGTGTATGAATATGTTTGGAACATTAGTGAGTATTAATGGAATAAATATAAACTCATTGTGTATATATCTTGTAAGGAATATATTCTTGGGAATATATAAAAAAATTTATAGTCAATTGATGATATATTGATAATTGATAATTGATTAACAGCTATTAATCCCTACATAGTTCATTAAACATTTCATCATTCAATGAAAGATGATAATTTCTCTGAGTCGTTATCTTGTTAAGTTCAAAATAATATATATAGAGAAACATTGACCCATACTACTTAAAAACGTTGTTTCTATAAACTCATGTAGACGTATTAGGGAATATATTCCATTTTTCATGTTTTATTTCATTTTCCTTTTCCACTATTCTAGTTCAATATGGAATATTTGAAATGGACTATTTGATATGGGAATAACTCTAGGATTTAATTTTAAAGGTAAATGAACCCCTCTATTTGGTGGAAGACTGGGAAATTAATTAGGGAATAGATTATCATACTCCCTTATCATATGAATTTTCTCAATGTAAATACATTCTTTTTCCTCAATCATTTCTAATAAATATGCTTCCTCGTAAAGAAACAATATCAATGTTTAAGAAGGATATTTCAAAGGGGTTTCATAATTCTCTATGAATTTTTATAGATTTAGATGATATTTTGGGATATATTAATTTACTTCTCTCTCTTGGTTGTTTATATTTTTCAGTATATGGATAAATGGTATATTCCCAATGTAAATTGAATTCTACAAAAGGGAACATAACTTGGATTTCCGGAAGATTCTTCCCACAAATATTAATTTAATAATTGAAATATACTGGTGGTGAAATAATTTCATTCCGTAGTATTTTCATTGTTATCCTGACCTCTATGTCTTGAGGTGATGTTTGAATATTTCTAGAGAACACAAATGATATGAATTAATAGTTAAACTATTATAAAAAATAAATATGAACTTCATGAATAGAATATAAATGTCCTTATATTTATTTGATTTTGGAATTAATCATTTGAAAAATCAGTAAAAAATTAATATATGATAATGTGTTTATTAGATATTATATATTAGTAGGATTATGATATTAAAAAGAATAACTTAAAAATGAATTGTAAATATGAACTTATGACTTTCTAAGTCTCAATCTCGGTTACCTATGGGGAATTTCCTATTGGTTATCTAAAAAAATACCAAAATATAGTTGGTCTTTGATCTAATAGAAATTATAATTCCATGCATATCATAAATTTATTATTACATCATTTCATGCATTTATATCAAAAAATAATCAAAGCGATATAGTGGTATGTTGTCTTTAGTAATCTAGTACATCATAAAACATATCTAATTGTATATGTTTTATTTATATCTTTATAAATTTCTCCTAGAAATCATTATACTACTATTACTTCATTGGATATCCTAGAGACATACATAAAATAATGGGTGGTCTATAAATCCTAGTAAGTGAGTAAATAAGATAAAGATATGGTGAGATATCAGGAGATTCTATAATCATATAATAAAATAATAATGGATTCATCATTACCCATAATATAAAAACATGTAATGAGATTTTAATATCATATGAAAATGATAAACATGAGATTAATAATTTATAGAAAAAATATATGTTGTGTAATAATAAACCTATGTTATATCTCTATACCATGAAACTATAAAATTATAGAAAAAATATAACCATGTCATCTCATTGTATAAAATTTTGTGAAATTCAACCTTCGTTTTTCCCACATAAAACTTTGTAGACCATTCTAATAGAAATGTGCTCATACATGCGTATCTCATCAGATATAGAGCATTGAAAAATTTATTGGAGGGTATATAATTCTATGACCACCCATATTAATTATAAATAATTCATATAAATTATATATAGAAAATAATTATATATATTTAATAAAAATATTATAAACCCATGATAAATAAAACGGTAACCTAATAAGTCCATACATATTTAACCATTAAGGTATCTTATAGGATCATATGAAACTAATGGATTAAGGAATATTTTAAATTAATCATAAATAATGGATAATTGGTCATCAAAATATATCTAAATGTGATGTAAAAATTTCTTATAAAAGATGAATATTAATACATGGAACCAAAATCTTTTATTGAACTTTTAATAAAATATTAAAATTGCATTTAAAAGGTATAAGTGCGTAAAATTTAGTTAGCATAAAATATAAACCAACATATTTTATGTTAAAATTTTATTCTTTTTATAATTAATTTATAAAAAATAATAAACATGAAATAGAAACATCGTAATAATATTTTTTTGGGTAAAATGAGAGAAATTAAAATTTTTCACTTATAATGTTCGTATGGTTTTACTTTTGAAAATAATAAAAATGAAGCATAATGGTAGAATATTCCTAGTATAATGAAGAAAGTTGAAAAACAATGGACATATAGTAAGCATATTATAGATTTATAAAGATAATTATAGTGACATATACAGTGATATAGAACAGGCCTTTAAAATGAGAAAGGGTGGGATAGAAACAAAAAAGAACCCATACCTCGAATCCTAATCTTATTTGGATACTCCACTGACATATTTAAAATAGAGTTTAATTTATTAATTAATTTATTAAATATAATTTTCATGTTAATTTTATCTCTTATAACACATTATTTACAATTAATATTCATTTACAAAATTTATATCGTCCATGTGGACCATTTTGATGTCATTCAATTAATGGTTCCAAAAAATCTTAATTATAGTATTAATGGTCAAAGGTCACTATAAATAGATCAATAAGTTCAATATATTTAATATAATTTTTTTAATATTATTTGAGAAGTTATGGAGTTTATTTTAATTTTACATAATTACAAGTCCTGGAATCTTCTTCGGTAAACCTATCTAAAACAATAAAAAAATGATTGTTTACTTTTAATATCATTTTTACAATTTCAATATTATAATTAAAGAAAAATAGAAATGATTTTATTTTATTATTATCTAATACTAAATATTGAAACAAAATTTTAAAAACATCCCTGAAATTTATAATTGATAATAAATCATCATCAATTAGGTAGTGAAAAACTACTATAAATGAAATGGTATTTTTAAGAAAGTTTGAAATAGAAGTGGTAAACTAATTGATAAGAGATATTTATAAAAATATTAATTTATATTAAATGATATATTTTAAATTTAATTTAATTTATTTATTCATGTTATATAATGGGTAATAGGATAATTGAAATCGATTCTTTGGTTTTGAAACCCTTACCTTAAACATGTAGTTATGTCTGTTGAAATGAGCCCACAATCTTTCAGAGAGGTAATGTTGGTTAAACCATAGTCTCATGGACATGGTTATTTAATATAAAAAGGTATATTTTTAGTGACATGGAAATGGAAATGATTATTTATGTGAGGACAAAGGGGCATAGGAGGGGTGTGTATATTACCCAGGAGGAAGGGTATTTTAAAATAAAGTATTGGTTCTTTTATTTTTAAGGCTAAATAATTATTATAGTTTTGATTACATTGTATTTTATTTTTTATGTTTAATAAATGGGGTTTATTTAGAATTAAATTCCGCTCGACAATAAATAAAAAATAAAGATGTGATAAGAAAATGGCTAACAGATTATGTCCATATATATTTAACCCTTATGGTATCATGTAGAATCCCATATGGACATGTTGTTAAGGAATATTGGAAATTCATCATAAAATAATGGATTATGTTTCTTTTATGTATATATCAATGTGAAGTGAAACTTTATTATAATATATTCATAATAAGTCATGAAATCAAACGCTCTTACTAAACACTTAATAAAATTTTAAAAAAGACCTTAAAAGTGAAAAAAGCATAGTGTTTATATAAAATAATAAATAAAAAATATTTTATATTAATATTGAAAAAAATTATATAATATTGATATAAAATAATTTTTATAATAGTAGAATGTCATAATGAAAATTTAGGTAATAATAGTGATAAATTGGAAAACATTCTTATATATTCCTTAAGGATTGACTTTTGGAAATAATAAAAAGGCAAATATAATGTTAGTATATCACTAGTAATAAGGATACAATGGTATAATAATGTAAATAAGGATTCAATATTTATAATTTATAAATATAAAGAAAAATAAATGCATATAGTGATAGAGAACATATTTTCAAAAATGGGAAACAATGGGAAAGAATGGGAAATGAACCATTACCTCAAATATTGTATTTCTTTAGATACTCCCTTAACTTCACTGATATCAGTTTTAATTCACTAATTAATTTTTTAGATAATTTTAATATTTATTTAAAATCCAATAATATATTTTTTCAATTATTATCCATTTATGAAATTTATATATTCAATGGATCCCATTTTGTTGTTTTTGTTCATCATTCCAAAACTACTTTGACATGGTAGTTATGGAAAAAGGTTACTATAAAATGGTTTCATATGTTTTATTAGTATCAAGAAATATAATTAATATTATTCTAAAATTTATAAAGCTTCATATAATATTATATCGTGATACCTCGTGGAATCATTTACAGAAAAATTGTTTTATATAGTTATAAATGATTATGATTGATCACAATTAATGTCATTATGACTATGGATATTTTGTAACGACCCAAAGTTTTTCAATGGAAATTACCTTATTATAATTATGTCATAAAATCACATGAAAACAAAACATAATGAATTACTAAGTGATAAGTGACCTCTAAACATAAGTTTGTCACTTCTGTATTGAGAATTTTGAGAATCTGACATGCACGGTTGTGTTCAGGATGATTTTTAGAGTCTAATAAAAGAAAAATTATTTTTGGTGAATAGTAACCTACACTTATGAATATTAACATACCATTATTAATAGTAATATAACCCATTATAAATAGTAAATCATCCAAAATAAGAGTAACCTTACCCACGAATAATTAAATAAAATTTTTACATCTTAAAAAGTGAAAAATTGACCATAGTAAATGTTTTGGTATTTTGTAAGTCATAAATAATTAATTATAATTCATTCATTCATTTAAAACAAAAATTTATTTTCTTAAAATGTGTTCATTAATTATCAAATCAATGTCTTATAGTTTTTAGATAATTTTTTAATACCCTACATAATTTTTGAAAGCACTATAAAATCAGTTTTAATTTTAAAAAACTGTTTTTTTCGTAAATTATGATTATAATATTAAATTAATAATATATAGAAAATTATATTTGAAAAATTGACTTCACTTTTGGTTTCTACATGTCAAAAAATGGTAGGGGTAAATTTTTTGGGTTTTTCTGAGATACGTGAATTTTTTATGAATAGTGAAATACCATAATATACAAAATAAGCTAAATAAGTTAATTATAGAGTCATGTGTGATTTTATATTGATGTAAGGCCACTTGGTTCTGGATCACATGATAAAATTACTATTATTGTTCATTTAAGACTCACCATTCCTTGTCTTAGTGGAAATTAACAAACTAATGAATTTTATATTAAGGAAACCCCTCTCCCCTCCACTATAAAAACCACCCCTCACATCATCATTTTCACACACCTCTCAAGCTCCAATCCTTTTCTAAAATCTGACCAAACATCCTACATATCCCCTCTCTAATGATCAAGAGTTTTTGGTCTCATCAAAAGACCAATCCTAGCTTCCTTAAGGAGGATCTCAAGAGGAATATTTAAGAGGTAATGTCTCTCCCTCTTCTCCTTTAATTTCCTTTCAAGTTCAAGTTAACTTATTGATCTCTCCACATATATCTTCATCCAAATGGTATTTTAACTCTTTTATTATAAATTTATTGTAATTTTATGATGCAAATGGGATATTATATCTTCCAATCCCCTTTACCTCTTCCTTTTATTTTATTAAAGAGAACGTTGTTCGTGAGGTGTTAATTTATCACCTTCAAGAACGACAAGTTTTCTTTTTCCACTTCTACCTTCAGATCTGGTAATGAAACCATTTTTATGGTTGGACCTGAACATGTTATATGTATTATCTCCTATTTAATGTTCTAGAACAAACTTATGACCATATTTCTAGAGATAAAATAAAACAAGTTCATTATGATCGAAAAACCACTCAAATAAACACAAACAATCATCATTTAATTATTATTTAATGATACATCCACATAGATATAATATAATTCATTATAAGATAATTCAAACCCCTGTAATATAGCGCAATATGAATGTTTGAATGTGATGGGTGTGCCCAGAATTATACAGCGCTCCAATGAATTGGGTAAAGTGATGAATCTCATGAGTAAATTTGAAATGATGTGTGAAAAAGATGCTATCATGGTTCAGAAATATGTGTGGTAGTTTACCACTAAGACAATTTGTTTCATTTTTATGCATTTCCACATTTCAAGTCTTTTATTTATGCTCCTCTAATGTTCATGATCTTTTCTGATGTCATGATTATGCTCAACCCATGATATATTATTCTTATCTATAATATTACTAGGCTTCTAGATCACACCTTTTTATGTATATCCTCAGCTGGCTACATGTACTAAGGAGAGGACAAGTTCTAATAAGATTTTAGAGAATATTAAATTAAATAAATGTTTATTCTTGATGTTGTAATTGTTATGTATGGTCCAAGTTTGTGCAAGACACTAATCCTTTGGATCACTTATGTGTAATATTTTTATGTTGTTTATCTTTAAAATTATTTTATTTTAATGTAAGAAAAGGATGGGTTTTTATAGTCGGTATCAGAGGAAATGTTTAGTTAATTTGGGAATTAGAATTAGTTAACCCTTGAGAAAACCTCTAGCATGGGACTAAGTACAAATATTCACACAAAAATCTCTACATATGGATCCCATATGTTATTCTTTTAGTATAAATTTTTTAAATAAATAAGTTATTTATTCATGAATTGTTGACTTATGCTTTGATCTAACCTAATCTGTTTTAGAAAATGGTGGGAACCAAGAGAAATCAGGCCAACAACTCATGCGATGGCCAACGCAATGATTGCCCGAATGACATCCCCAATGATTTGGGAGGTGAAGTTCAGAACATCATGGCGATGCTTACCCAATTATCTCAGGTTATGAACAATAACCATAATAATGGGTAACATCCTCCTTCACAAAAGAGGGAGCAACTGTTTATCGAATGCATTATGAGTCAATGAATACTAACGTTTAATGGATCTTCTGATCCACTAGCTGCGGAACAGTGGGTCAAATCCATGGAGAAGATATTTTCTGTTCTTCAATTTTCTGAAACATAGAAGGTGACCTTAGCTGTTTATTGTCTAGATGGAGAAGCTAATCAATGGTGGGATTTGATTAAGAACACCAAGACAAGGGGGGAAATTGAAGAGATGGAATGGGAAGACTTTATGATTATGTTTCTTAACAAGTATTTCCCAAGAACTATTTACATGAATATAGAGAGAGAGTTCATTAGTCTCAAGAAAAAAAGGAGAATCTTTCACAACCTAGGAAGAAATTTTCACAAGGATTTCAAGGTATTCTTCGGCTTTTGTTATCAACAATGATAGAAAAATTGATAGATTCTTTAGTGGATTAAAACCACACCTTCGAAAGGCTCATGCAATTCAAGACTTTGGGAGTTATGAAGAAGTTGTTTGGTGTTCTCTCAATGTGGAGATGGTTTTTGGAGAATGGCCCCATGGCTATGGTGATAAGAAATGAAATATGGAGTTTCAATTCCGTGGATCTAATGATAAAGGTGGGAAGAAAACTCAATGACCCACATGCCAAAAATGTGGAAAGTTGCACCATGGGAACTGCCTCAAAGGGACGGGGACGTGCTTCAAGTGTGGGATAGAAGTACACCATGCTCAAGAGTGCCGAAAAGACATCAAATTTAAGGAGAATGTGGTAGAATAAAAAAGATAACCACTCATGGTTCAATGTTACAACTGTATGGAACTAGGTTACTATGCTAGTCATTGCACTAAACCACAAGTTCTCAAGGGTAATCAGCCTCAGCAGCCACCAAAGCCAAAGGAACAATGGAAGTCCTATGCCATTACTAATATGGAAGTGGAGAAAGATAATGAAGTTGTAAAAGGTACACTTCCTATTCACTCAATAATGGAAAAAGTCTTATTTGATTCTGGTTCTATGCATTCCATTATATCTTGCCAGATTTCTATAACTGTAGAATAGAAGCCCTGAAACCTTGAATTAGAGATATTTGTAAAAACACCAAGTGGTGAAATCATTACAACCCTAGTGTTTGACTCTTCTCCTGTTGTAATATGTGGGAATATTCTTCTGGAAAATCTCATAATACTTCCCTTGGTGGAATTTGACGCTATAATTGGAATGGATTGGCTCTCATTATATAGAGAACATATCAACTATTGGGAAAAGGAAATATCCTTTCATATTCTAAACCATCCCATACTCCTCTACAAAATCAGAGAAGATCCTGAATCTCCTTTGAAAAATCCTTCAATGGTTTGGGTTTTGATTCCCTATGAATAAGCATACCTCTCCCAAATGGTTGAGTCGAAGGATAGTGCTAACCATGAGGAAATTTCCATCGTGAGGGAATACGGTGATGTATTTCCCGAAGAGTTACCCATAATTCCCCCGGATCATGAGGTAGAGTTCTCAATTGAACTCATACCCAAATCTACTCCTATCTCGATGTGTCCTTATAGGATGGCTCTTATCTAACTGGAGGAGTTTAAAAAGAAGCTATAAGTGCATCCGAAAAAAGGGTTCATATGCCCTAGTGCATCACCTTGGGGTATGCTAGTGCTCTTTGTGAAGAAGAAGGATGGAAAAATGGGGCTATGTATCGATTATCGGGAACTCAACAAGATCACCGTAAAGAACAAGTATCCTCTCCCTAGGATTGATGACTTGTTTGATCCGTTAAGAGGAGCTCAATACTTCTCAAAGGTGGATATTTGTTCTGGATATCATCAGTTAAAGATGAAGATGGATGATATTCAGAATACTGCCTTCCGTACAAGGTATGGGCACTATGAGTTTTTGGTGATGCCCTTTGGACTTACTAATGCCCCTAAAATCTTCATGGATTTGATGAATAGAGTATTTAGACATTACCTTGAAAATTTTTTTGTAGTGTTTAATAATGATATTCTCATCTAATCCAAGAGCAAGTAGGAACATGAAGAACATCTAAGACTTGTTTTGGTGACATTAAGAAAGGAGAATTTGTATTCTATGTTCAAAAAGTGTGACTTTTGGATGAAGCAAGTCACATTAATGGGACATTTGATCACAAGTGAGGGAATTTCTGTGGATCCTTCAAAGACAAAGGCGATTGAGGAATGGCCCAGGTCCTCTAGTGTCACATAAATCTGTAGTTTTCTTGGATTTGTGGAGTACCACTAACATTTTGTGATAAACATATCACGATTGTCAAGCCCGCTAACTAAGTTAACAAAGAAAGGGGAAATGTTTATCTGGACAGAAGAATGTGAGGGAAGCTTCAAGGAGCTAAAGTAAAGGTTTATCACTGAACCTTTACTCACACTACCGAAAATTGGAGAATGTTTTTTGATATATAGTGATGGATAAAAGAAAGGATTGGGTTGTGTACTAATGAAAAATGATAATGTGATAGCATACGCCTCACGACAGTTGAAGATCAATGAGTAGAACTACCCAACGCATGATCTAGAGCCGGTAGCCATGATTTTTGCCCTGAAAATATGACGGTACTACCTTTATGGTGAGAAGTGTTACATATACACTGACCACAAGATCCTAAATTATATATTCACACAAAAGTATCTCAACATGTGTCAAAGGAGATGGTTAGAGCTAATCAAGAATTATTATTTCCCTATTAACTATCATCCTGGAAAGGAGAATAAGGTAGCTGATGCACTATATAATAAAGATCCTTCTTCTCTATCCATGCTATGGATTGAGAAAGACCCTATCTTCTTGGATATGCAAGTAATGGATTTGGAAATCATAAGGGCAGGGGATACATCCTACCTTTCCCAAATGATTGCGCAACCATCCATCCAAGAGAAGATTAAGGAAGCACAAAGGGATGATGTGGAGATACAAAATAGGGTGAATGCCGTAAAGGAAGGGAAGCTGAATGAGTTCCATATCGATGATGATGGTGTGACTCGGTTTGGAATACAGCTTTGTGTGCCTTCATCACCTGGGATAAAAAAGGATCTATTGGAAAATTCACATAGCTCAACATTCTTTATCCATCCCGGGACTATCAAGATGTACTGTGATCTCCGAGAACACTTATGTTGGGATAACATGAAGAAGGAGATTGCGGAATATATATCAAGGTTCTTGGTATGTTAGCAAGTAAAATCCGGGCGACAAAATTCCAAATGTATGATGCATCCATTGCATATACCCATGTGGAAAAGGGAAAATGTTACTATGGACTTTGTCATGAGTCTCCCAAATACGTCAAAGGGATATAATGTGATATGGGTTGTGGTTGATCGGCTCACAATGACTACCCATTTTATTGCTATTCGGGAAGATCTCTCGCTTGAACAACTTGCAAGGATATATGTGAAGTGGTGAGACTGCATGGTGTTCCACACTAAATTATCTCTGATCGTGATCCAAGGTTCACATCTAAATTCTGGAGTAGCCTTCAACAAAAATGGAGTACCGAATTGAATTTTAGCACGGCATATCACCCCCAAACTGATGGACAGTCTGAAAGGACTATTTAGACGCTTGAAGATATGCTAAGAGATTGATCTCTTGAATTCAAAGGTGGATGGGATTTGCATCTCCCATTGGTTGAGTTCTCATACTAAAATAGCTTCCACTCGAGTATTCAGATGGCTCCATATGAAGCTCTATATCGAAAGTGATGTATAACTCCAACCTGTTGGGATGAAGTTGGAGAAAGAAAGCTACTTGGACCGGATCTTGTGAAAGAGATGACAGAGAAGGTTCAAGTCATCCAAAAACACATCAAAGCTGCTCAGAGTCGGAAAAATAGCTATGTTGACAACCATCGAAGGGACTTGGAGTTTGACGTTGGAGATAAAGTCTTCTTAAAAATATCTCCATGGAAGAGAGTCATGTGATTTGGGAAGAAAGGGAAGCTAATCCCAAGGTACATTGGCCCCTTTAAGATCCTTGACTGCATAGGATCTGTGGCCTATCGACTTTCACATCCACCAAATATGGCTCAAGTTCATGTTGTGTTTCACGTATCACTCCTGAGGAAGTACGTACAGGACCCCTCACATGTACTAAACTCAGAGGTGGTATAGTTGGATGATGATCTCTCTTATGAGGAACAACCAGTAGAGATTCTGGATCAGAGAGATAAGGTACTACGCAACAAGACAACCTACCTTCTCAAAGTGTTTTGGAGGAACCACAAGTTTGAAGAAGCTACATGGGAACTGGAGGTGGTGATGAAGGATAAGTACCCTCACCTATTTTTGTAAAGTGATATTTCAGGGGTGAAATTTCTTAAGGGGGGAAGAATGTCACGACCCAAAGTTTTTCAATGGAAATTCCCTTCTTATAATTATGTCATAAAATCACATGAAAACACAACAGAATGAAATACTAAGTTCTAAGTGACCTCTAAACATATGTTTTTCACTTATTTATTGGGAATTTTGAGAATCTAACATACACGGTTGTGTTCAAGATGATTTTTGGAGTCTAATAAAACAAAAATAATTTTTGGTGAATAGTAACCTAACCTTATGAATTGTAACATACCCTTATAAATTGTAATATGACCCTTATGAATATTAAATCATCCATCATAAGAGTAACATTACCCATGAATAATTATATAAAATTAAGACATCTTAGAAAGTGACAATTTTACCTTAGTAAACGTTTTGGTATTTTGTAAGTCATAAATAATTAATTATAATTCATTCATTCATTTAACTGTAAATAGTATTTTTTTTTAAAAAAAATCATTAATTATCAAATCAATGTCTTATAGTTTTTAGATAATTTTACAAGAACATATGTAATTTTTGAAAGCACTATAAAATCGGTTTTAATTTTAAAAACTTTTTCTTAAGTAAATTTTGATTTTAATATTAAATTAATAATATTTAGAAAATTATTTTTGTAAAATGGACTTCATTTGTGGATTCTACATGTTGAAAAATGGTAGGGGTAAATTTTTGGTATTTTTATGAGGTACATGAATTTTTGATGAATAGTAAATACCATAATTTACAAAATAAGCTAAATAATCTAATTATAGAGTCATGTGTGATGTTCTGTTGATGTAAGACCACTTGGTTCCAAATCACATGATAAAATTACTATTATTGGTCATTGGATACTCATCATTCCTAGCATTTGGGGAAATTAATAAACTAATGAATTTTATATTAAGGAAATCCCTCTCCCCTCTACTATAAAAACCACCCTTCACACACTCATTTCATCACACGTCTCAAGCTACAAGCCTTCTCTAAACTCTGTTGAAACATCCTCCCCAGCCTCTCCCCAACATTAAATATTTTTTGGTCTCATCAAAATCCCAATACTATCTTCCTTAAGGAGGATCTCAAGTGGAAGATTTAAGAGGTTATTTCTCTACCTCTTCTCTTTTAATTTCCTTTCAAGTTCAAGTTCATTTCTTGATCTCTCCCCATATATATTCATCCAAATGGTAATGTTACTCCAGTATTATACATGTTATATAATTTTATGATGAAAATGGGATATTATATCATCCTACCCCATTTACCTCTTCCTTTTATTTTTTTAAGGAGAATGTTGTTCGTGTGGTGTTAATTTATCACCTTCGAGAACGAAAAGTTTTCTTCTTCAATTTCTACCTTCATATCTGGTCATGAAACCATTTTTATGGTTGAACCAGAACATGTTATATATATTATCTCCTATTTAATGTTATGGAACAAACTTTTTACCATATTTCAAATGATAAAATAAAATAAGTTCATTATGATCAAAAAATCACTCAAATTAACCCAAACAATCATCATCTAATTCTTATATAATGAAACTTGCACATAGATCTAATATAATTCATTATAATATCATTAAAACTCATTTAATATCATTAATAACATGAAATATCAGTTCTGGATGTTTACCCATGATCTACCCAAACTTCAATTTAAGAATAAAAGTGAACCACTCAAGAAAACAATAAAAACAAACATTCCCGAACAATGTTCTTAAACTCTATAACTCGTCAAAAGGTGCATAAAATCACTTTATTAAACAATAATGAACTTTATTAATGTGAAAAGGGTTCTATATTTGTAATTAAATAATATAATGTCATTATACAGGACATGAAAGAGAAGGAAGCATTTAGATACAAGGTATGGGGAAATTCTTGAACCCAAATTTCATCCTTCGGGTTCTCCCACTTTCACTCCATTTTTTGATATGGTTACTCTTTAAAGATCATTTTTTCATAATATTTTTTCCTATTCTAGGATATACATGTTTTTCACTGGTTTTCATGTGAAACAAAATGTTTTTCAAAAGAACTCTTCTTTTAAGAACACACCTTTTACTTCTCTCTCAATGTGGACGGTTCTTGTAACATGTATGTTATTCCCTCTTTCTTTTTAGAACCCAAAGTTTATGAATGTGTTATTATGATATGTAACCCATTATTTTCTAGGGGTTAGTTATGTTTACTATTGATATTTGTTCCATGTGTCAATCATGATAATGACAATGTTATGATGTGATGGGTTCTCCTAGAATTATATAGAGCAATATGAATGTTTGAATGTGATGGGTGCACCCGGAATTATACAGCGCTCCAATTCATTGTGTAAAGTGATGAATCTCATGAGTAAATGGGAAATGATATGTGAACAAGATGATAGCTTGGTTCAAAAATATGTGTGGTAGTTATCTACTAAGACATGATGATTCATTTTTATGCATTTCCATATTTCAAGTCTTTTACTTATACTCCTCTAATGTTCATGATCTTTTTCTGATGTCATGATTATGCTCACCCCATGATATATTCCTCTTATCTATCCTCTTACTTGGCTTCTAGATCACTCATTTTTATGTAAGTGCTCAGGAGGCTACATGTACTATGGATAGTACAAGTTCCAATAAGAAGCTAGAGAAGAAGAAATTAAATAAATGTTTATTCTTTATATTGTAACTGTTATATATATTCCTAGTTTTCCCAAGACACTAAACCTTTGGATCCTCTATGTGTAATATTATTAAGTAGTTTATCTTTAAAATTATTTAATAGTAATGTATGAAAAGGTAGGTTTGATATATTTTTTATCCTCAAAAACATATATAAATGAATTTATTTTATTATTATATAATATTAAATAATGAAATAAATTTTGAAGATCATCCAAAAAAGAAATAATTTGAAAAAAAACATATCATAATTCATTTATGTAGTGTAAAATTACCATGCGTGAAACAATTTTTTTAAGACAGTTTTAAAGAGAAATAATAAAATAGTTAATCTTAAAATTTTATAAAAACATTAAAGTTTATTACATAATCTTAATTTTAGTTAATTATATTTATTTATTCATGTTACAGAATGGGTAAGAGGAAAATTGAAATGGAATCATGGTTTTTGAAACCATTACCCTCCACTGGAAGTTACAATTCCAGGATTAGGCTTACAACATTCATAGGAGGGGATTTGATTTCAAGAACGGATTAGGGACGTGTATAGAGTCTTCTAGATAAATGTTTGTGTATATAGTTTGAAATAGATGGATTTTTTATGTGAGTAGAAAGGGATAGAGACAGCGTGTTTATATAACCCGGGGCAGTGTATTTTAAAATAAAGTATTGATTATTTTATCATTTATGATAAAGGATATGAATAATATATATTCATATAACATTTACTAGTTTGTAAATAATAAATAAGTTTAATATTACATTAAAATTCATTCCAAACTAAATAAAATTTTGTAAATATTATAATGAATCTAAATGATCAAAAATAGTTTTATATTAGAATAAACAAAATTGGATTAAAATTTACAAATATAGTTTCATAAATTGAAGTTAATTTTTTAATTCCATATATAATGTTTTAAAAAATTTATATTGATAAAAGGATTCATTAAATTTTTATGTCTAATTTTAGACCTAATTATGTCATAAAACATAAAATATGAGAGAAAAATATATTTATTAATATTCCAAAATAATATTTTCATTTTTAAAAATACAATAAATTTAATCTAGGTTAATTTTAATATAATAAATCCAAAAATGAGGTCTCTTGTTTCCAATTAAAATCTTCATTATTTGAAATTTATCATTTAATTAAAACCATATGATACATGGAAAAATAACCATATTTTGAATAAATACTATTTATTTTTCTATGAGTGATGACATTTTCATTTATTATTTATTAATAATTATTTTATGACTGATAATTAAGGTTAAAATGTATTTTAATGAAAATAATAATAATAATTAGTTAATATAATGTAATTATAAATATTAATATTTGTATCCATAAGTGAAAACATATGATGTTAATGTTTATACTTATTTTTCTTCATATGCTTTGAGAAACAAATTTTTATATTTATAATATTTATAGTCACTTATTTTACTCATTAATTTTTTTTAGTTTTTATGAATTTTTTTATACATATAATTCTTAGTACCATTTCAATGATCAATTATTATTTCCAACGTTTTGTTACAATTCCAACGGTCAGATAATTTTTATACCTCATCTAAATACTTCTCATTAACTTTCTTATTCATTCACTTAATTTTATATCAATGTTATTTATATTTAATTTACGATTTGGAATATTATTTCTGATAGTTTATTTTAATATAATAATTTTATTATCATTCATGATAAATTTATTAGACCATGATGTACAAAAATATCATATTCAAATTTTAGTATTTAATTGTTTATTTCCCCAATGTAATATTTTCAGTTATATTAAGTATATTCAAACATCATATATAATATTTTTTAATTATGTAATAAAATTACCATTATCATGTGCATGATTTATTCTACACATATAATTCATATGAAAGTTTTTATATATTAAAATTGTGGATCATTAAACCAGCCCTCAAATATTAGCAACACACTTCTGATAATTTAATAAATAAATCACTAATCATCCAATATAATCCATCATGAGTCCTTCTCGATGTTAAAAACAAGAGTTAAATGAAATATTCATTAATGGGTCACTTCTTTATGTACAAAGGTCGACACCGACTTTTCTCTATACACCACTTGTTATCGATATTATTTCAAAAAACCAATTTAAGAATTGTTAATGATGTTATGAAAAATGAATACAATTCTCCTAATTTTGATATTACATACTCCCCAAAAAAATTTATCAATGTAAACTCTCAATGATAAAATTTAGATATGTTACCAATTTGAATACATAATAAAAACACACCATAAACTTCTTTAATGATATCTCTATTTTCAAATATAAACCACTTTAATAAAATATAAATACATATATATACCCTTTTTTTATTGACCCCAAATACGAATGCATTTAAGGTCACAAAGAATACATTTTAACTCAGTCATATGATGTATAATATACATCATACCATTCTAAGAACACTACTTTTTAATTATCACATATCTAATACATGTCATATAATGAAAATCACCTTTCTAAAGTGGGGAAATTTATCTAAATCATTCAACTATATATATATATGGTTAAACTCTATGGGATAATCTATTCTTCTCAAATATTTATTATATAATTCTATTTTGATGATGATGATAATTTTACATTGAATAGAAAAATCGTCTAATCTCTACAACCATTATCTACTTTCAATTTTCAAAAGTGATATTTGATCTCAATATGATATTTACTAAAATAGCATATATGGTTTCCTGTATGATTAATATACCTAGAAATATAAAACGTGATTATAATAATATAATTCACCTAAAATATGATAGATTTATATTTTGGTTTCATCCATAGGAGTTTTTTGAAAGATTTAGTAACCACTATATATTAATCTTATGTAGTTATTAAGGAAATATAATATTACTTCTGAATTAGTTATGAAATATTTGAATCCCAAGGATAAAATTAATATATTTATGGTAACTTCTTATCATCTACTGAACTAGCCTAATTTATATTCATATTTCTCAATATCCCAGGATAAAAATTTTCTTTATAAAATAGTCCAAAATCTATCATTCCTTTAATATACCATAAAATATTTATCAAAACTCGATTATGGGTCTCTTAGGGAAAATATAGACATATTATGGTTTGATATGAAAAAAACATGTTGTTTGATCATATAACAATTATGTAAAATTAGATCCCAATTACATGTCTTACCTTTGAGACATCAACTAATTTTATTTCATCTTCTATTTAAAATATTTTCTAGTTATAAAAGGTTATATCATATCCTTATTACCATCCATTATAAAACTTTTTACCGAACACTATGGAATATTTATATTTAGAAATAGATGTCTCATGCCTCCCTTGAATCTCTTGAAATCTGACTAAAATTGTCAATTCTAAAATTATAATCATTTTGAACTAACTAGTTATAAATTTTTTGTACTCCTTACAATGATAATTATTCAATAATTCAAATTTTATTACATATAAATATATAAGGAATATAATTTTATTATTATTATCTTTTTAAATAGGGAATTTATTATGACCTCCACCATTGTATAAGGTAACAACTCTAATTATTGATCAATATTATAATATTATTCTATTAGTTCTTAAATTAACCTAAAAATATTTATCTTAAAATAATACACATCTTTATTATCATTTGGTATAGGAAATGTATACATGTATTCAATGTGAAAATATTATTCAATTAGTCTATTTGGAATAATATTTTTTATATTTATTTGGTAAACATTGATTTTAAATTACACTACTATTATATAAATTAATCTAATCATTTAAATTCTATCAATAGGAAAAAAAATTACATCCAAATTGATTCCATAATTTAAGGAGTAGTTAATATACATGACATATATTTTGTGTAAAACCATGTTTCCTTATTTATTATTCCTTTTCTTTGTACTAAAAATAATTTCTGAATTAAAATTATTTTTTATTTGGTAATACCCTTCATTTGAAAACTTTTTTATAAACTATCATTATTATTAAAACTGTTAATACTCATAGGAATCACTTATGATGAAACTTATATTTGGTTTAGATAATTCGTTCTTATTATTTTAACAAGATATATATTCTTATCAATAATGTTTTATCTTCTTAATTTATTCCATGGTTCACAAATAATTTTTATTTTAAGAACATAATATATGTTATTTATTATTATTATATTATGATTAATCAATAGAATCCACATATGCTCAACATTAATTTCAAAAGTCATCATGTAATTCCTTCAAATTTTTATCACTTATTAATTTAATAAAATTCACATTTCCTACAATGATGTCTTTTGACTTTAAATAATTTTTCAAATCTTTTTTTAAAGTATTTTTATTCCTATATGATTAAATAGTATCAAAAAAATTGAATTGTCTCCATGACATTCATAATTTATTTTATTTTTCTCTATACTGACGATATAGAATTTATTCCTAATGATTTTAAATTAAATAAATATATGATTCTTACCATTATATATATTATACAAATTCATTTAAACTCTTATATATAAGTTGTTTTCTCAGATATATACTGATGTCCACACCACTTCCTTCTAAAAACATATTGGATATGCCATTTGTTGAGGACCAACATTCAGTCCATGATGTTTATTTTTAATTATCTCCACTCAACTAAAATTTCTTAAGGATTCATAACCACTCATACATTATCCCTTATCACTTTCTTCTTGAGATAATCTCCCATATAGATATTGGTAAACTTTTTTCCATTATAGGTATGTAATTTAAATATTTTCAATTTAATCATTTTCTTATCCATTCTTCATTAAAATGGAATAAAATTAAACACATGTGTTTTGTGTATGAACACCATTGACCATTGTACTAAACAATAATCATCAATAAATAACATATAATATTTATTTTCATCAATGGCTCATGGTGAAATCATCCTACTAATTTAGACCTTATCCAAATCCACTAGTTGTGTTGGATTTATTTATTTAAGGGAATATTACTTATAAATTATTTATTTTATTCATAAATATTATATATATGAGTGTGATAATTTATGAAATTAGTGATATCATTCAAAAAATTTACTGACTAACATTCCCTTTTTTTGACTTATATATCATAGATTTTTGTGTTTTAACTACTTTTCATATTCCTTGGATAGAAAAACCAAGTATTATTATACATTTATGAGTTTGATATTTCTTTTCTGTTTTTTAACTACATTATTATCACACTATATTTCCATATGATGGTATAATACTTATGATTAAAATTTATTTCATGCATTGATCTAGGCACTTCGCTCACTCTATTTAAATTATAATGAAGTCCTTTAACTACTATAACATACATTCTCATCATGTTTTATCTTTTAATTTTTTCCTTTACATTACTAGTGATATTTAATTACTTATCAATTTTAAATCATAAAATACATTCATTGTCATATTTAATTTCCTAAGATAAGATCATTTCACAATATTAAATGTTATTTTCATCACCTTTGATGAATCAGAAATAAAATATCAATATATTTACATTAAATTTATTTCTAATAAAACAACCTCCTCAACCATTTTCTTATAGAGAATTACTTTTTTCATACTTTATGTTTTTTCTGTGAATATTCCTCCTCTTGATTTTAAGGTTCCACATCCTTTTTTTATAATGTGAATTATTTTTACATTTTCATTCGGCTTCATTGTAACGCCCCGACCCCAGTTACCCAATGTCGGTGCATTATTATAAAACATTGGCATGATCATAAGGAATCAAGTCCTGGGGGACTGATCAGTTTAGCAGTCTTTGAAAATAGATTACATACATCAATGTTACATTACACTTCATAACATACAAAAAAACATAAATAATCCTTCTCGAACGCCATAATTCTCATGGATTACCCCTGTATATCAATCACAATACACTTCTTGTAATCCTGGGAAAAATAAAACATATAAAAGGGGTGAGCTCAGATGCTCAGAAAGCATAAAAATATAGAGAAAACTTTCTTAAATAAGAATAAACATTTAAGGTAATGTATAACTAAAACAAAAGCCTTTTAAACTTTAACTTCAACATAATATTTCAAAAATAAAATGAAGTAATTTCATTTAATTATTCACATGGAGATTCTACTAGTCGAATAATCACATGAAATATCACTAACCACTTTCATAATGATGGAATGCATAATGCCTGACTATCATAACCGCATATCCAAGTCCTTGTGCCAAGAATAAAAATAATATTTTGTCAAGGCCTCATGCCAAGACACTATTTTGTCTCATTAGACTTACCGATTCATTGATGAGATATAGTAGGCTCCACCTATCACTTACTAAGTCCAATGCATTCCTCATATGAAAAGGTCTAAACATAACATAAACATTAGTATTAAAACTAGCATACGAAATGTCAATACTTTACCCATAAACCATGAATGGTATCAAAATAACACATCCACAGTCAAAAATATCACAAAACCTTCAACACAATATGAATGATTTTTATAATGATAAATCAACTTCAAAACAAGTTTGAAATCCATTAAAGTATTTTGATGTTGATGAAAATGATTTGGAAAACTTTTTGAGACAAATACCCCTTATCATGAAAACATTTAAAAGCCACCCAATTTGGAAAAGAAGTCATTTAAAGACATTTTTTAATCAAAGTGTCCCATACCACTTCAAAACATTTGAATGGAATTAACATTTTAAAAACATTCATGTCCATATAAATAAATCCTTAAAACCATTTTGAAGAAATGGACATTAATGAGAAATATTTAGAAGAATAAATATTTAAAACATTTCAAATGATGTTTTAGTAAACAATCCCTTAAAATAATCCCTTTGAAAATTATTTCATAAAGCATGAACATGGATAATAAATATGTCCCAGTAGATACTTTCACAAAACAACCTCAGATAATAATGAGATTGTGAAATTAACCCTTACCAATTTGGTAACTTATGAAACATACACCCAATCAAAGAAGTATCATACAATGATTATGTAAATACAAATATATTAAAGTGTATTTCATAAGGAATACAATTATGGGCAGTACATACACCACACAAAAGGTAATAGTGGCAATATGGCATGAATCTCATGGGAATAAGGAGTGAGATGAAAACCCCTTACCCAGTTCATTTCCTTTGTCGAGGGTAGGATAACCTCCTGTATAATGGTTAAATTATTGTTATTAAATTATACCAGAATAATATATATTAATATGATATCATATATGATCTTTTAACATTTCATTGTTAATAATATCTTAGTATTATTGTCATTTCGGGTGTTAACTTACTCATTTTATTTTATCTGTTTTGTCACATAAGCCATGTTTTTTATGGATAGGATGTATATTATTCATATCCAGAATGATATCAAGTCCTTAAAAATTATTTTTAATCATAAAATGAGAATTATACTTTAATGGATATGATGTGGAATGATTCTCATCGTGTTCGTGGAGACGGTTGTCCATACGTACGCACGAACGCTACTTTCATTTCATTTTTTATTTTAAAAGGAATCAAAACCAAATGATACATAGGTATATTATTATTCCAGTATAATATAATATATTATATTTTTTACTTATGTTCATTAATACCATACTTTATACATTCCATGTATGGTATGAATGAGTCATATCACTTTGAGGGGGCGGTAGTCCGCACTTCCTCAAATGAAATTATTGTATATATATACAACATGAAACGAATAATTTTATGCTATAAAATGGAATTAAAGAAGATTATATATAAAATAAATATCATTAATATCATATTTAATTATAGTGACATCATAATGGCCACCATGAGAGATGGTAGGAGATAATTGAACAATCATCGTTTCGTGAGGCGTTTGGTTGCCAACCACCGAAACATTATGTTCTTCACCCATTGGATGGAGGTGTGTGTAAGTGTATTTCGAATACTTCTCATAATAATATCCTAGTGTATTTTTTATACTGTTTTTGTTACAAAATAAAAGAATAAGAAGAGTTTAGGGGTTGGAGAATTAAAATAAAATAAAAGAAGCTAAGAGAAATTGTTACCTTTAATTTGAGTAACTCCCTTTGGTTTGAACCAAAAAGGACTGTTGAGGTGCCTTATGCCTAAGGTAAGGCTTCTACAAGGAGGATAGGGATGTAGTTAGCTTAATTGGGCAGATTTTGGATGAGCCAAATGGCATGAGAGGTGTGAGTAATTGGTTAGAAGTGGTGTCCTTTTATAAGGGGGAGGAGGGGCTCTTTAGGAAAAACTTAAAGTATTATTTTATAATTAAATCATATACGGTATCTAATGGCTACAAAGTAGATTATTCAAATTCTAAGGTGGGGATATTTATAAAACAACTTAACCAATAGGTTTTAGACATTTTTGGGTCACATTATTAACCTTATCTTTTAGTTTTAACTCTTAGTTAATTTTTTTGACATTTACCATGCCTCTTTGTAGTTTTATATTATATGGTTAATAAACATACTATAAACTTAAAATAAACACACAAGTGGTCCATTAATTGTACACCTATCATTATATAAGTCATTTGGCCGATCATTCGATTTTTAGGAATAGAATATAAATTAATAATAAAATATTTGTTTTAAAAAACTCTTTTATGTCAATTTTGGCAGTATTGGGTATTTTGTTTTTGATAAATTCATAATAGCATTATTACTTAAAAAAAATTCATATAACCAATACTAATATGTAATATTAACCTATAAAATTATTTTAATTCAAAAAAAGTCTCAAATTACATTTATTTGGGTATTTATAATATCAATTATCTTAATCTTTCATTAATTCGGTAATTACTACATTATCATTGTGTCATAAATAAATTAAATTAATTAATGTCTAAAAATTATAAATAAAATACCATTATGTAGGAAATCTTTTTATATTTATAATAAATATTTATAGTAAAAACTATTACTTATATAACACCATATAAAAATTAATTACTAAAAGGTTTTTATTTTTTTCAATTTTTCCTTTACATTAAATTAATTAATCTAAAATGTCATTATCATTCATATGTGGCTCCATGTGGTCCCAAAATAGACCCAAAGATGCCCATGGTTGGACATTACTCATCCAATAAGGTTAGGACATGTGTTAAGGTAATTTTGAATTATTACAATATTCTTATTACCTTGAATTACCCTATTTACCTATAACCGCGGTAAATTAAAGTAAAAAAGTAACTATTCACCAAAAAATTATTTTTGTATTATTGAACCACATTTTACTACTTGGTATTAACCATGTCTATCTGATTTTTTGAATTCAACTCATAGAAGGGGGAAAATTATGTTTCATGGGAATTTTCAAATTCTCCTTGGAGGTGGGTAAAAGAAGGTGAAAAGTTCAATAAAACTTTTATATATCTAAAATTATTATAAACTGACTCCAATGAATTACAATGAACTTATATAATTATTATGTATATATTTTAAAATAAAATAAATTAAATACAATAAATAATTATTTAAATAAAAAATCGGTTTTAACCAATAACTTAGTGTTTTTCACTATTCATCAAAAATTGATGTTTCTCAGAAAAATACCAAAAATTTGGCCTAAGATATATTTGATATTTTGAACTAAAACATTATGTATATTTTACCAAATTCAAAACATCTAAGTTAAATAAATTAATTTAAATTAATTCACGTCGTCAAAACAAATAGCGTGTTTTTAAGAAATAATAACTATAAAAAGATTGACACTTACTTATGTCCAATTTAAATGTGAAATTATGTCCAATGACTAACATTGTATTAAATGGTAAAAATATATTCTAAATATACTTTAAAACCACTCAAATTCATAATTTATCACTATTAATTATTTCTATTAAAATAGATATTTTTAATTAAAATTTAGTAATTTTCACTATTCATCAAATTAAGAATGTTATCTGAAAAGTACAAAATTTCACCCTAAATTAATTTTGATATTATGAATCAAAAAATGAAGTTAATTTTGAATGATAAAATGTATGCAATTTCAAAAAGTGGGTATTACTATTCTTAATGGCTAGTATGATTGGTTGTGGTGTGTTAGAACTCGAAGTTGTGTGTAACACACGCTATTGTATTATTCAAAGAGAAGTGTACCATGAAATCTTGGAGTGTTACATTCTCCCCTCCTTCAATAAATTGCTTCCTCGCAATTTATGCTCGGTAATGGAAACTTGGGGTTGACATTTCAAAATATCATAGTTGAAATCCCACATCGAAAAATGGATTAATGAGGCCTCTATTTAAAATAAAGAGTTGTAAGTATAATGGTTACCAAAAATAACACATACTAGGGTTCTGTGTTGGAAAGCATGGATATGGAAGAGAAATTTAACCATCAATATCTAATGGAGAGTGGTAAAGAACATGTCTATAAAAATACCAACAATCACAAAGCCATAAATTTGTGATGATCTAAGGTACCATCTAGGACAACATTTTTGTTCTAAGTTCCTTTTCTTAATGTTGAGGAATTTATTTCTGAGGTTGGCTAAGATCGTAAGGATATATACTTACTTTATAATTATAGTTTTATCCATTAATAAATTTCTACCACAAACTCATCTTTCACTACAAAACATAATATAACTCAAAAATACTCTATTTATCCTAATCGTATAGGGTCCCAAATATAATGAATTTATAATTCACATATCAGACCCTTTAAAAAATAAACTAAATTATAAAATCTGGGGACTTCACGTAGTCCAGTGATAGGCGATAAATCCCAATTTCACTATGTTTGTGGGTTCGATTCCCGCAGCTTTGTATGACGTGATGGGTTGTCACACGGTCTGTGTGTTGTCCTTTTTATAAATATTGAAAAATAACTTTAACAATAGTATCCAATATAATTGATTCAAAAATTTATACTTATCCAAAATACTTCTATAAACTCTCTGTCCAAAATTTATATGAAAGGTAAACATAATGTAGATCCTTTTTACCACGTAATAGCATGTGAATACCTTCATCATGTTTTCTTTTAAAACACTGAAACATCCTGAATTACCATAAAACCTTATTCATTACATTCATGTTCCCTTATTCCTTATAGAATACTGGATATACATCATCGTCCAAAAATTTTGTAAACTCCAAAAATGATGGAATATACAAATCTTTAATCAGTTTCAAGGAAGTAAATAATATCCAATATAATTTACCCAAATCAACCATATCTTATTCAAAAATCAATACCTTAATATTAGGACCATATTAAGGTTTATCTTCCCTTCAACCATGTAATTTTCCAGAAAGTTTAACTCGATGTAGAGTCACTTTTCATAGTACCATAAAATCTCAAATTCTCAATGAAATAGCACTGCAGTACAATCCTTATTTATTTCTAGAACATCATCAATACAAAACTTAAATTAAATAATTCCAAAATAACATCATAATAACACTAGTCATTCATCTTCTTTTGTGGTAGTATCATAACTTGATTATTATCCAATATCATCAGTTGTGGCATAGTCTGATGATTGAGACATTGGTTCGCATAGTGTCCAAACTCCTTGCAGATGAAGAATTTTACATTTGAAACCTTTTTCTTACACTTGAATTCACGTACTTGCTGTCCTTTTTCACCACACTTATAACATACTCCCATTCCCTTCCTGCATTTTACAAGGTGATTATTTCCACAGTTATCCCATATGGGAAAATCTTCCCTTTATCTGTCCTTCTCTCTACCATCCTTTCCTTATCTAACTTCCCTACAAAGCCATAGGACTCTGAGAATTCTTTACTTATCTTATAAACACATGATACTATTTCTTCATATGATGATAATACATGGGAGACTATTTCCCTTCTAATTTCTGTCTTAAGACCATGAAAGATATGATCCTTCTTATTCTTTGGATCATGCGTATCGCTGAAGTTCTCATTCCTTCCACTGGGCACCATTTCTAAACAATGGCATACACTAGATTAGTTTATGAGTAGCAATACCTAATCCCAGACTTGTAAAACACTTAACATAAATTAAATAGTTTATGGATATAATCCATAATCATAAAAATGTCTTCTTTGAGGAAGTATATACTCATAAACCCTTCATAATGGTTTATAAAGAGAATGAGAATTATCCTAAGCATATCCCCCAGGAGTGTCGTAACCAAGAGTGCAGCAAGTCCCATTGTTGTGCACCAGTTCCCATTCGAGTCTAGCTCAAAGAGGTGTTTTCAGGATTTTCCCCTAGGTACATCTGTGCCAGAGCTGCCTCTACCTTCTTGTATCTAGATAGGTATGTATTGCTCGGAAAACTCACAAAATCTCTACAATACCAAAATTCTAGGAAGTTATTCTATAATAATCCTCAAAGTCTATCTTAGGGATATGTGATCTATTCAGATTTTATCTAAATCTAGCATCTAAGGTTGTTGATAAACTTCCTCTAATACCAACTGTAATTCCTTGACCCCAGTTACCCAAAGTCAATGCATTATTTTAAAACATTAGCATAATCACAAGGAATCAATTCCTGAAGGACAGATCAGTTTAGCAGTCTTGGAAAATAGATTACATACATGAATGTTACATTACACTTCATAACATACAAAACAATGTAAATAATCCTTCATGAACACCATTAATACCATGTCTTAACCCTGCATATCAATCACAATACACTTCTTGGAATCCTGGAAAAAATAAAACATAGAAAGGGGTGAGATCAGATGCTCAATAAGGATAATAATATAGCGGAAACTTTCATAAATAAGCATAAAAATTTAAGGCAATGTATAACTAAAACAAAATCCTTTTAAACTTGAACTTCAACATAATATGGAAAAAATAAAATGAAGTAATTCCATTTACTTATTCACATTTATATACTACTAGTCAAATAATCACATGCAATATCACTAACCACTTTCATAATGATAGAATGCATAATGCCAGATAATCATAACCACGTAGCTAAGGCCTCGTGCTAAGACTACAAATAATATTTTGTCAAGGCCTCGTGTCAAGACACTAGTTTGTCTCATGAGACCTACTAATGCATCGAGCAGCTATAGCAGGCTCCACCCATCACTTACTAAGACCAATGCATTCCTCATATGAAAAGGTCTAAACATAACATAAACATTCATATTAAAACTAGCATACAAAATGTCAAAACATTACCCATAAACCATGAATGGTATAAAAATAACACATCCACATTCAAACATATCACAAAACCTTTAACGCAATATGGATGATTTGTATCATGATAAATCAACTTCAAACCAAGTTTAAAATCCATTAAAGGATTTTGACGTTGATGAAAATTATTTGTAAAACTTTTTGAGATAAATACCCCTTTTCATGAAAACATTTAAAAGTCACACAATTTGGAAAAGAAGTCATTTAAAGACATTTTTAAATCAAAGTGTCCCATACCACTTTGAAAATTTTGAATGGAATTAACATTTTAAAAACATTCATGTCCATATAAATAAATCCTTAAAAACCATTTTAAAGACATGGACATTAATGGGAAAGATTTAGAAGAATGAATATTTAAAATATTTGAAATGATGTTTTAGTAAAAAGTCCCTTAAAATAATACCTTTGAAAAGTCTTTCATAAAACATGATAATGGATAATAAATATGTCCCAGTATATACTTATGCAAAACAACCTCGGATAATAATGAGATTGTGAAATTAACGCTTACCAATTTGGTAACTTAAAAAACATGCACCCAATCAAAGAAGTATCATACAATGAATATGTAAATACACATATATTATGTTTATTACACAAGGAATACAATTATGGAAAGTAAGTACACCACACAAAAGGTAATAGTGTCAATATGGCATGAATCTTTCGGGAATAAGGAGTGAGATGAAAACCCCTTACCTTGTATTGTTCCTTTGTCGAGGGTAATTTAACCTCTTGTATAATGGCTAAATTATTTTTATTAAATTATACCATCATAATATACATTAATATTATATCATATATGATCTTTTAACCTTGGTTTTTTAATAATATCTTAGTATTATTGTCGTTTTTGGTGTTTACTTACTCGTTTTATTTTATATGTTTTCTTACATAAGATGTGTTTCTTATAGATAGGTTGTATCTTATTCATATCTAGAATGATATCAAGTCCTTAAAAATTGTATTTAATCATAAAATAAGAATTATACTTGAATTGATATGATGGGGAATTAATCATATCACGTTCGTGGAGACGGTAGTCTATACATACACATGAACGCTACTTCCATTTCATTTTTTATTTTAAAAGGAATAAAAACCAAATGATACATAGGTATATTATTATTCTAGTATAATATAATATCTTATATGTGTTACTTAATTTCATTGATATCATCCCTTATACATTCCATGTATGGTATGAACGAGGCATATCACTTTGAGGGGGCGGTAGTCCGCACTTCCTCAAATGAAATTATCGTATATATATACAACATGAAATGAATAATGGTATACTATAAAATGGAATTACAGAAGCTTATATATAAAATAAATAACATTAATATCATATTTAATTATAGTTCCATCATAATGGCCACCATGAGAGGTGGAAGGAGATAATTGAACAATCATCGTTTCGTGAGGCGTTTGGTTTCCATCCACAAAAACATTATATTCTTCACCCGTTATATGGAGGTGTGTGTAAGTTTAGTTAGAATAATTCTCATAAAAATATCCTAGTATATTTGGGATACAGGTTTTGTTACAAAATAAAATAACAAGAGGATTTTAGGGGTTGTAGAAGTAAAATAAAATAAAAGAAGCTAAGAGAAATCATTGCCTTTTATTTGAGTGACTCCCTTTGGTTTGAACCAAAAAGGACTCTTGAAGTTCCTTATTCCAAAGTTAATACTTCTAGGAGTATAGGGATGTAGAGAGCTTAATTTGGAAGAGTTTGGACGATCTAAAAGTCTTGAGAGGTGTGAGGAATTGGATAGAAGTGGTGTCCTTTTATAAGGGGGAGGAGGGGCTCTTTAGGTAAAACTTAAAGTATAATTTTATTATAAAATAATATTCAGTTTCTAATGGCTCCAAAGTGAATTATTCAAATTATAAGGTGGGGATAGGTCGCAAAAAACTTAAACAATAGGTTTTATACAGTTTTGGGTCACATTATTAACCTTATCTTTTAGTTTTAACTCTTAGTTAATTTGTTTGACATTTACCATGCCTCTTTTTATTTTTATATTATATAGTTAATAAACTTACTATAAACTTCCAATAGACCCCCAAGTGGTCCATTAATGATAAAAATATCATGATATAAGTCTTTTCTCTGAACAAGAGATTTTCAGTAATATAATATCAATTAATAATATAATATATTTTTTTTAAAAACTCTTTTATGTCAATTTTGGAACTATTGGGTACTTTGTTTTTGATAAATTCATAACAACATTATTACTTAGAAAAGAATTCATATAACCAATCATAATATGTCATATTAACCTATAAAATTATTTTAATTCATAAAAAGTCTCAAATTACATTTATTTGGGTATTTATAATATCAATTATCTTAATCTTTCATTAATTCGACAATTACTACATCATCATTATGTCATAAATTAATTAAATTATTTAATGTCTAAAAATTATAAATAAAATAAAATTATGTAGGAAATATTTTCTTCTTTCTAATTAATATTTATAGTAAAAATTATTACTTATATGACACCATATAAAAATTAATTACTAAAAGGTTTGTTTTTTGTCAATTTTGCCTTTACATTAAATTAATTAATCTAAAATGTCATTATCATTCATAAGTGGATCCATGGGGTCCCAAAATCTACCAAAAGATTCCCATGGTTATACATTACTCATCCAATAACTTTAGGACATTTGTTAAGGTAATTTTGAATTATTACAATATTATTTTTACATTGAATTACCCTATTTACCTTTAACTACGGTAAATAAAAGTAAAATGTTATTATTCACCAAAAATTATTTTTATTTTATTGAACCACATTTTACTCCTTGATATTAACTGTGTCCCTTGGATTTTCGAAATTCCACTCACAGAAGTGGTAAAATTTTGTTTTATGGGAATTTTCAAATTCTCCTAGGAGGTGGGTAAAAGACGGTGAAAAGTTCAATAAAATTTTTATATATAAAAAATTATTATAAACTGACTCCAATGAATTAAAATGAACTTATATAAGTATTATGTATATTTTTTGACATAAATTAATTAAATAAAATAAATATTTATTTAAATAAAAAATCGGTTTTAACCAATAACTTAGTGTTTTTCACTATTCATCAAAAATTGATGTTTCTCATAAAAATACCAAAAATTCGGCCTCAACTATATTTGATATTATGAATTCAAAAATAATTTCTATTTTAACAAATTCAAAACATATAAGTTGGGTTAATTAATTTAAATTAATTCCCATTGTCAAAACAAATTGTGTGTTTTAAAGAAATAATAACTATCAAAAGATTGACACTTACTTATGTCCAGTTTAAATATGAAATTATGTCCAATGACCAACATTGTATTAAATGTTAAACCTATATTCTAAATATACTTTAAAACCAATCAAATTCATAATTTATCACTATTAATTATTTTGATGAAAAAAGTTGTTTTTAATTAAAATTTAGTAATTTTCACTATTCATCAAAATATGAAAGTTATCTGAAAAGTACCAAAATATCACCCTAATATAATTTAGATATTTCAAATCCAAAAATTAAGTTCATTTTGAATGATAAAATGTATAAAATTTCAAAAAGTGGGTATTACTATTCTTAACGGCTAGTATGATTGGTTGTGGTGTGTTAGATCTCGAAGTTGCGTATAACACACGCTATTGTATTATTCAAAGAGAAGAATACCATGAAATCTTGGGGTGTTACATCCCTGATTCGGTGACCTACTACTTTCCTTTTCATTGGATCTCCCTTATCATGTTTAATTTCATAGTTAACAAGAAATTCATGTCCCTATGTCTATTACATACACATAAAATGTTTTATCCATCACAACCATGTAGATTTTATTTATTTTTGATCTGATCCTTGTATTTATTATGTTTTTACTATGTTATAAAAAAATTATTTATACCAATTACTTCCAAATAAATAAAACCTATTTATAATAATTTTGTTTCTTTATTTTCACTCAAATGGTATATAGGGTTATTCTAAAATAGATCTTCTCTCTAAGAGTAGGTTCATCTAGAAATACATTATCCATTATAACATTCTTATTATGAATAAGTCCTACACCTATTTTCCCATTATTATCATACATTTAAAACTATATGAAACCCTATAAATTATTTATCAAATATCTTTTATTATCTTAAACCTATTATATAGATTTTATTACTCTAAATCCTAATAAAATTTTGGGATTCATTATCCCCTCTTGATTTTTTAAATTTATCCTTATATAGATAATTTATCCTTCAAGATCCTTAATATTTTTTATCTAATCTCTAATCTTGTTAGGAATGAAATAAATAATCCAATCCCACTCTTCCATGTTTTGATTTACCTCAACCACTTTTCCTTTGTTTTATAACTTCTCGGATTTAATTTATTCAATCTAAAATATTTATATACATTTCACTTATTTTAATGCTATATATAAATCTTGTGAGTAAAAACCATTTGATTTATTCATTCTATCTCTCTTAATGATAATAACATCAACAACTAACTCTTATATAACATTAAGGACTACAACACCATTAAATTTATCTTTTTCATTATTTTTTCTCCACACATTGAGGTTTTAAAATTATAGGAACATGGACATTTTTCTAAGGTATTCTAATCCACAACTTCTTTTACTTATTTTTCATCCAATCTATTTTCCACACGAAAACGTCAATTATTTTTTAAAAATGTTTTTCTATTTAAAATTACCTTTCTATTCACATCATTCATAGATTTATTCATGAGAGTATAATTTTCTTATTCAGAATGAAACATCATGGGATAGGTCATAGAAATGTTCATAATCATACTATATTTAAATCATGTTATGATAGTATTCCCTTTAAAATTTCATTATATTATTTTTAGATTTTAGTAAATGAATTCTTTTATGTATTACAAAAGCTTTTATTTTGGATTTTCCTCAAACAAATGATTCTTCATTTCTTTGAATTGCACTTTATGAGATTTATACTTTTTCACTAGACCATACTCATTATTCTCTATTTAATATGAATCTATAATGATATGAATATTATCCAATGAAACCTACATATTATATTCTCCATCATTAACAAAAAAATAAGAAATTACCCATAAGACCAAGGGCTTCTCCTGATATAATTCATAATTTTAGTATCTTCTTATGTTTCTCCATTTCTTCGCATTTCCTATATAACTATATTTAACTAATTAAGGAGTAAAAAAATCGAATCATTTCGGAGTCTCCTTATATCCTAATTATCTCTCCCCAAAACATGTTGTTTATCCTATTATACTATTTTATTTTATTTGTATGTATTAGGAATCCTATTACACATAGTGTTTGAGAATTTAAAACATATCACTGTTGTATGTATAGATGTTTACAAAGATCCCCTTAATAAATTGATTCCTTTGGCATTAGAAACAATTTCTATTAACAGAACTTTCTGAAAAGTTTCATTGTTCGTGTTCGCTATAATTCATTATATAATTAATATGTAAAAATCCATGAATCATTACCAAAATAATTGTTGCATCTAATTCATTTATAGTTAATTATTTTTGGTATTGGAGAAAAACAAAATCAATGATTTAATTTCACTATCATGGATTCCAAAGATAGAAAAATTCACCACGCTAATAATTTCAAACTACTGGTAGTTATTTGAAACACACTTCACTCATAGTTAAAAAAATTATTAATAAACGAAAAAAATAATTACATCAACCACACTAGGATATGTCTATGGTGTGTGAAATCAATGATGTTACATGGTATAAAAATTACAAATTCCATGATTTTATATAAACCAAACAAGAAGATTAAACCATGATTAGTTCAATAAAAATATATTTGTTCACTAAAAAATTATATCCCTAAACTAATAGTAGGAAATATTATTTATAATTTTTTCTAATTCTATTTAATTTGATATGCCTATTTTCCTCCTACATAATTTAGAAATATATCTTTTTTATAAGAATATGTTTCTCTATTTTCTCAAGAGAATATAAAATATTTCTTTTATAAAATTATTAATTTTTATTAGAATATTATTGAAAATTAATCCACTTATATCCTCTAAATCTGAGTCAAATAAATCACATTAATATCATAATAAAACTCTTAAAATATAATAAATTTTATTTTAGATATATTTTCCATACATTGAACTATTACGGAATCATTTCCTTCCTGATATACCTTGATATAATTTGTATATTTAGAAATAAAAATTTTGTTAATCCAATTATTACACCAAATACCAACCCATAAGGGATGTTCTATTAGCTCTAACCAACACATTTTTGACATACATGGTATCCCATACAAGGCCAAAAATTTCGTTACATCAAAGTTCGAGTGGTAAATATTGTATGAAAATTCCAAAAATAGTTAATGATTCTACAAGGTATGGAAAAAACTCACATAAATACATGAATCATGATCTTCCGAACCTAAATGGTCATATTTTTCTGGGCATCAGTATTGGGGTTGAAAGAGTTGTTCCCAACCACAACTGCATCGTGAAGGAACACTAAATAATTTTTATAATCATTATGTGAAGAGATAATCATAGTCTAAAATTATTATTGAGGGAACTATATGAATCTAGACTACCTCCTCCATGCACATGTGTCTAAAATGATTGACTAAGATCTTTCATAAGATGGATAGGGAGTTAGATGAGATGGTGAGTTGATCTATGATCAACTAGATATGATTGTGACCTCCTACTGATTGTGGTAGCCTCATAATAAAACAAAAAAGATTCCATGTCATTTTCACATTTATCCCACCAACTCATCCTTTATCTTATGATTGGTGATACTTCTTGAGATAAACTCAGAAACAAACTACATTATCATTGGATTCCCAACCTCATATTGAAGTATATGGGTACATCATTAACCCTCCTAGATATAATGCTAATAGAAAGTATCAAACCTCCATAGAACCTCTTATTATAGAGTTAATAGAATCATAGTCTTTCTGTGAACAAATATTATGTGCTCCCCACCTTTATAATATCATTCAGAATCTTGTCTAATAGATATCTAGTCGTAATACCTAACATTCAATATCCCTATATTGTACCTCCAAGAAAAAAGGGATGGGAAAGTAACCACTAATAGGAGCAATATTGAACCATCCTTTTCATTATGATTCAACTTCCAGGAGACCAACTAAAATTTCATCTCTATCATTCAAATTGAATGGAAAACCATGTTATGAGCATCAACTACTATAGACACACTCTCGGGTGGATCCTAAGATATCATCACGTCAACCTTTATTGTGTTCAATGTCACTCTCATGTTGGATAAGATTTATCCTAATAATTATACCTTCAAAATATAGAATAGATACTTCTAGATCATATCATAAAGTGGATATTGTCATAGAATGTCTATAATCATACTCAAATGTATATTCTGATCCTTCACTAATATTAAATACATGAGGTTATTTTTGATAAGCAATATGATAAACTAATCTAATAAGGACATAAATATCATGTCAATGAGTCTCATTACCACTGTCGGGGCTCTAAACATTACAAAATATATCACCATGTGTTCAAAGCCACATGTTTAGATTTATAAGGACACCTTTAGTACATAGTCCTTTTGAAAATAGAGCTTCTGTTTACCTAACCTGAGGATAAATTCTAAGAACCAGTTCACCCCTAACCACAGGTTGAATAAGTAATTAATTTTTTTGATTGGATACTACTTCTTAGTATTCATCTATCTTAGGTGAATTTCGCCTATAAATAACCTCGATCTCTTCTCCTTCTTGTGGGATAATAACACTATACCTCCCAGGCGGTTTCACTATGTTTATCAAAGACCATTATCTATAGATTCCTCCAACATCATAATAATCTCTGGTATCCAAAGATGGTAATTTGATATACTAATGTTGATATCAATACATACTCTTTTACAAGTCTATGAAGAAGTATACCTTCTGATGGTTAACTAAGAATGAAATATCCTCTTAGAAGACGTCTTCGTACTCCTATAACACCACAAGAATATAAAATATCATTGAATCCACTTCTAAAATTCTCATACTAGATATATGATAACAAATCAGCTATATCCCCTACACATAAGCTCACCCTACTCTTCCTAATATTATTTATCACAAAATATGTAAAATTAAATCTCAATAAATTAGATACATTGAAACACTCACCAATAACATTAAATATGTGAATATATAATAGGAAACTAGTTATTATCATGAAAACCATTATAGGGACTCACTACTACTATAGAATGATTCCACATGAGGCGCACTCTCCTCCCAAAGTCAATTCAAACTATTGGAAGAAGTGTGTGATCCTTGAATCCTTTCTTCTATAGCATTAAAAACATAGTTCAAGATAAAAGGTCCCACTAGAAACAATATATCTCGAATAAGGGAATATTAATATGGAAAGTCATTTGACATCATACCAAAACAATATATAGAGTAGAGAAGACACATATCATACTCTGAACCTTTCTTCAATCATCAAGGTGAGAAGACCATTCTTTATGAAGATATCATTACCCTTTTCCAAAATTTCTCCATAACTATGGAATTCAATGACACCGGAGTGGACTAAAATGATATGAATCATACATATCAAAAGAAATCATCCACCACTCCTCAATACTATCTAATTTTGTTAACAATGACTCACCCACAAGGTTTAAAATCAGATCACAATAAATAAGGCTTAGTGATGGAAGTTCCCTTATTCCATGAATGCCCAACGTCAAGTAAAAACCCACCAAAAAGGACTATATTAAAGTCATGTGTCACCCTATATAACTCTAAGAACCAGGACCACCATCATGAGGGGTGGTAACAAAGTGTAACACTCTATCCATAGGATTGATCCAGTCCTATTAGACCCTAGAAAGGGGTATGGAACATAATGAAACATGGGTGATCTCTATCTATAAAACTCATTATTCAAAATCTGTATAAGTGATACATATTCCAATTTTGTTTGATCTATCCACCGCTTAAATTTATTTGAAATATACACTTTAACCTGTAGAAGTGGGTCACTGTGATACTGAATATATTAAGACATTTATTGTTATCCACCTGATGGAATATTTCTTAAACGAGCCTATAAACTAGATCATCATCATTAACTGGATCATAAAAATTATTATACTATTAAATCATAGTTGAATTTAGTTGAATATATATCCACTAAAAGAAAAGAGACGCCATTTAAAAATTCATTATCAAGGAAGATGAATCAACAATAAACTAGAAATCACAACACATTCCTATATGACTCATATACCAATTTTTTCCTTAAAACTAGTACCTACATGTTATGAGTCAAGAAAAATGTTATCCATGTATTGGTGAATGGATGCATTTACCACATCACACAAACTAGGTTTATTGGACTAAAAAATTAACTCAAAAAAATTTAACATTATTTCTCTAGTTACAAAACCAATCCTCATAACTAGGAAATATCTAAACTCTAGTCCAAAATGACCTCCTTCGATACCACTCTCTCATGAGGTTCCACCTGGATGGTGTTAAGCAGATAATGATAGCTATATCACATATAAGAAATGACATAGCCTAAATTATCTACACAAAATCACATATCTCCGTACCCTAGGAAAATATGGAAAGATAAAAAAACTCATACTATAAATGCATGGATTAGATCTATCCAACATAAGAGTAAAAAACTAGAAAAAATCATAAATGGACAAATAAACGCCCAGAAAGACTGTAAAGGACCCAAAATAATAAAAAGCAGGTGGATTCCCAAAAGAAAATCCTAGATTTATATGAGGTTCGTATATAACAATTATGCCTCATTGCTCATATTCTACCTAGGAATTAAACTATAGTAATCTCATATTCATAAGAAAAAACATGTGAAGGCAGTGTCTATGTACGGGTGAGTATAAAAATACCCTATAGGACACCCAGAAATCACCAAATAGAAAGCATCTAGAGAGTACCCAATTCATCATCATGAAGTCGTATCAATAAAAATATGACATATAATAATAATAACCCATCTAATCTAAAATGTGGACACCATTAATAAAAGTATGGTCACCACCGTATTGCGATTCTAGGAATCTGCTTAAGGATTCTAGTTTATGCTCATCTAGGATAACTCACTCTATTATTCTAATAACACTAATGGAACTCACTAGAGAAGTCATTCTGATTGAGACTTTCCATGAATAAGTACAAAATGGGACTATAAAGATATTTTTACATTGATAGGGGAACGCACATAGCTCCAATGCGTTATAGTTCAACTTACCTAAAAAATTTAACAAGATACAAGATCAATTCCTCCATACATAGGTAATGTGATTTCTGATCCTACGAGGGGAAGAATATAGGAATTATTATATAACCCACAAGACTAGTAGAGATATTTCCACTCTATTCAGTTGAGGGGATCATTCATAATGCATATAACAATATTCCAAAGTGAACCCTCGTATAGGATAATTAATGAAACTCCCACCTAAACCAATAAAAGGATGGAACACACCCACACTGATATGGTTTGATGGAACACACCCACAACAGTATTATTTGATGGAACACAAACATGATCATACCATTGATGGTTTAATAATATCAAAGGATCCAAATTTCCCTAGAATGAGTATAATACATGTTCTATGGGGTACACTACATGACTCTATGAGTATGGAACTACCCTTGTATCACTGTATCAAATGAAATTTATTTCCTTATATATGTGGAATGTATATTAGGGGTACAAGGAAGGTAAATTGATATCCACACTCAACGTGTTCCACCTAATCTCGGTCGTGTACTTTGGACTTTGACCATATAATAGGGATGTTACCATATACATTGTTCATACCAATGTCCATTGGCCATGCTCAGTCCCAAGGTCATTTACTTTCTAAAGAACATGACTTGTGCTCGGATTCATGTGGCTTATAGGTTCAAATAGATTCACGGATGTGTAATCCTTGTACACATTGATTCATTTTCTGAGGCTTACATGATGTGTGAGTACATTAAATGGAATCTTTTTCTACAAGGTTTTACTATGTGTGTAATCCATGTACACACCATGTTGGATGATAATGTGTTACACGAAATGTGCACCAACACACACAATATGTGGGGTCACATGGAAACCTTTGAATATACCCCCTATACATAATGAGATAGATGGATAAGGTTTATATGATATGTGAGAAAATCAAAGTCATGTGATATTTATCTCAATTCACAAAAAAATATCTTTCGTACATAGAAGACTTCAAGAAATCTATTTCAGAACTACACACAGTGTTGTTCAAGAAATTATTGAACCAATTGGTCATCTATTGGTTTCACTCATGCCTCCTCCTCCATTTATCTACAAAAAGTCACAAAATACAAAATATAGATTTGGGATTTACCATTCTAGGTTATAATTGATGGAAAGATTCTTACCACAAAAATATTCTCATGATGTATCATCTGCTAGACCAAATTACAGAACATTAAACCTATGAATCAAAATTCCTCGATCTCCCATTGTCATAATCACATAATGATCATTACATCAATCCCAAACCAAACCCCATTTTTATTATCCATTTTTATAAATAATGACTATTAATTAGTCATTCATCAAGTATTTTTGAAATAACTGGAAAAAAAGGAAAACTAATGAAAAACACCTATAGACTGATATTAGAAAGGAAAACAACATTATGATATTGAAAAACATCCTCCATTATTCGGTTTTTCATCATTCTGTTATTGTAGAGATGATGAGTATAATGAATAATCAAGAATAAAAAACATTTTTGGATTCCTAATACATGTAAGATAAATAGTAAATGAAACTCCAATCATAGAATCATGTATTAACATGATAAATTAATTAGTTCTTATTCTATAAGGGATAGTCAATAATGGGGATTGATAAAAAACATCATTCTTCAAGTTTAGATAGATCCCAATAAAAAGGGTATCCATACATCATTATCATTAGTTAGATCAAAGAGATCCTTCATTGGGGAAGATCCTTATGGTACATGATCCTCAGTCTCACCATAATATGACAATGTGTTCTCGACCAAGCTCTCTAAAGGAGATCTACATCCTCTTATTCCACATAGGGTTATGTGTATATCCATAGTGGATTCTTCATAATTACGTTTAGAAAGAGTGGATTGCGATTTTCTTCCATTAAATAAATGATAAATTAGTTGATTTATTTATGTATTTATCAATATACCCATGCCTATCATTAAAACAAGCACTCGATCGAGATCAGGGTTATGTCTCACTTAGGGTAAAATCTTCATTGTGGATTTAATGGTCTCCTCAGATTTCCCATCCAAAAAATTATTTGGGGGATATTCCCTTATTTCTAAAAAACATTGTGTACTTTATATATTATATTTAATAATTTCAATATATTATCACAGTGGATCTTCGAGCCTTGTAATTCCACACCAACTCCACATCCCACTCAAGAAATATTATCCAAAATATTCCAAAGTATTGAACATAAATTTTGGTGTTGTTAAAATAATATGAATTCACTTTCGAGGAAACTGTCTCTAAAACTGTCAAATAATTAAGAGACTAAGGGATAAGGTCGAGTAAGACCTAAAACACACATTATCACGAAATTTATAAACATTTTTTATACCTTTTCACTAGGTTAACCCATTTTAACCCTAATTTATAATTTCTACAATAACTTGTTTTTACCTGTGTAATTTATCTATTGGGAAAAATTTATAATGGTCTTTATTACATAATTTTAACCTTCCAATTGCAATTTTAGATTTTATTTTATATGATTCAATTTCAATAATTTATAAAATTTAATTTACAATTAATAAATTTAAAATTTATTAAAAACAATTTAATGAGAAAAATATTACTTAAGTTATAAAGTATCAGATATAGGTTTGTAATAAATAATTTTGAATTTATATTGTAACTTATAAAATATGTTTTTCTTATATAAAAGGATTTCAAAAATTTCAATGACATACAATCATTAGAATAAAGTCATTAAATAACAACATTTGTAAAAATAGTATATTGTATTATTCACCTTAAATCAATCATTTTTTTAAAAATTACCAAAAAATAAACATAATAAAACACAACTATGATGAGACCAAAAATAATTTTTAATTTTTAAAATTAAATATATAAAATATAGATGTTCAAATATTAAATTAAATTATAAATTATAGTCTTAAATTACTTATATATGAAAATGACTCTTTAGAACACAACATATTAGTCATATTATTTCAAATCATTTACTAATTAGTTTCAACCAATTTTTAATATCAATATTTATAAACATCAATTAAAAAAATTATTTTGATAAAAAAATCATAATACTTAAAAGGCAACTTTTTCAAAAAAATACAATATTATGATTAAAATGAATTTATTAGAAATTTTAGATATACTAATTATATTTCATTTATATTAAAAGGAGCCTATATTTTTTCTATAAATATTTCCTAAATATATTTTTCCAATTCATTATCACCAATGAAACTACTATGTTTTAACTATTATATGATATATATCATTGTTTAATTTATGTTTGTTGTTGTGTATAGAGAAAGTTATAAAACACATTGAATTATATCAAGGTATTAATATTTTAAAATACTAGGATGTCATATTCAACCCCCTTCAATAAATTTCATCCTGAAAATATTAATTATTACCCACTGAAAAATGTTGGTGAGGGTATTCATAAAATAATAATAATTTGCTATATAACCTCTTATATGATATCTACCATACTCTATAGGTTATATTAAGTTTCTTATCCTTCATAAAAAAACATTAGTAATTCATATAGTCACATACCGAGAATACATATACACTAATAATAAATTATCCATTATATACCTTTCCTAAAACAATTAAAATCTTCAAGATATTTAACCATAGTGAAATAATATATTCCCTCCAAAATTTACTTTTATCTTCAGCATCTAGTTCATAAAACACACACTAGACAATATATATCAACATTAAGAAAATGAGATAAAATTAACCAAAATTATAAGGGATTACTTTTTTATTACATCAATAATCAATTCTAGCGCTTTCAATACTATCTAACTCACATTTTTTCAAAATCAATCAACCCTTTACTACATCAACATAAATCATATATTAAACTGAAGCATTCTTCATGCATTAATCATTTATTTAGAAATATTTATATAACACCCCATGAAATTATAATATTTTCAAATCTATAAATAATTAATTTTTTATTTATTTATTTATTTTTCGGCCACACCATGTTAAAAATAGGTTACACACAACAAAGAGTTTTTTTGTATTACATGCAAGGACCTGTTTTACCAAACAATAGTATATTAATAAAATATTATTTATTAATATGATATATAACCTAGCTATTAAATTAGATGTTATCAATATTATTAAACATATATTTAATTTTATTAATTCCATATAATTTTAACATTCATCTAATGTGTTTATAGGACATAATATAAGAAAAAATTCGTTTCTTGGATAAAATAATTATTTTCTTAAAAATACAGTTTTACCACCTTTAAATGGCCAACCAATTTCAAATCCAGTATTTTACATATTTATATATTTAGTTTTACAAAATATACCTCTTCTTTGGAATGGAGACATAAAAATTTTGTTTGGATATATTTTTTGTGTTTTTCTGATATATTTTTTATTTTGATGAATACTGAGAATACTATATTTAAATTAAAAACAACTATTTTAATTGAAGTAATTTATAGTTATAAATTGTAAATTTTAATTGTTTTAAAGTATAATTAAATAATATTTATATAATTTCATATAATTTAGGTCATTGGAATTATTTTCCGCTTAAAATTAGATATAAACACATGATAATATTTTGATGGTTATTACTTTTGAAAAACATGTTTTCTCATTTTGGAAATGGGGATTAATTTTAAATTAATCATTACAACTTATGTGATTTAAATTTTGAAAAATTTAGTCCCTAATTGTAATCAGTTTGTAAAAATTATGCTAATGGGATAATTTTATGTTTATGCATTATGAATAATAACTTGTGTAATTTTTTTATTTCTGTTGTTAATGGTAATTCGGGTAATTATAGGTAAAATGAACATTATAAATTCCCTTAACACCTGTAAAAATCTCATTGGATGAATAAATTAGACCCTTATCATTTATGGTTCAAAATTGAATACATAATAGCCACTTTCCCTCGAATATGACATTAACATAATTAAAATCAATGGATGTGAAAAAATGTCACACTCTCATTTGATATATGTATATTAATTTTAATATTTTGATAAACATGAAATATCATTGAATATATGTAGTATATGGATGGAAACAATAATTAACTACATCATATAAATATATTTAAACTTTTTAGAGATTGAATAATTGCCATTAATAATGACACAATAGTGATATAGAAATTATTTAATTAATATAAATATCAAATAATGATTTTAAAAATATAAAAAGATATATAATTTCAGATAATTAAGGTTCTCCATGAATTTTATTGATTTATATGACATTTTATTAGTATATTAACTGAGTTTTTTGAATCTATCTTTTATAATTTTTTTATTTAAAGTCAAATAATAGTTTTTAACTTGATGTTGTTGATATTTTATAAAAATAACATTTTATTAAATTATCTAAAAACCATAAAAATCGTTAAAAATTGAAAATTGAAAATTATAGGGTCTAAAAGGAAAAAAATTATCCAATTATGGACAATTTATACCACATAATTAAATTTTTATAACCATTTAATATTTAGAATATTATTACCACAATTAAAATTAAATAGATTAAATTAGGATAAATCAAAATGATAAGGTTTAAAATAAAATCAAAATGAGAATAAATTTTTTTATAGGATCTAGAACCATAATCATATTATCTTCTAAATAACTCATTTTGGGGCTATTTGAAACTAAAAATACATTTATAAAAAATTAACAGTTTTAGTGTTTCTAAGGGTGCCCCTCCAAATTCTTATAAAATGGAACTTTTCCTTCACTTCAATTCACTTAATTAAAGCCATTAAGTTCGTCCAAAACCTGACCATGTCCTCTCTTAAATATCTCTATTCATCCTAGATTCCACACACTGGGCAGAAAGCAATCCTATGGTGTCCTTTTGTGAAAACCAAAATGAGATGCTCGAAAAGTGGTAATATTTTTATCACCACTTTAAAAGTTCTTTTCTTATTATACATCCTATTTCTATGTTGTTACCATATAAAATTTATAACTATAGTATAATTAATATACTGATTTGTTATTATATCCATGGGAAAACCAAATTTCTCATTTTATGAATCATCTGAATAACAATATCACTATGTGTGCATATTATAACTTACCATCTCCACACTGCGGTGTAATTTTTTATTCAACACTACATTAATTGCATGGATATAATGATGAGAATAATGGATATAAATAATGAATATAACATGATAATTATTATTCATAACTAATATACCTTCCATTTCATACCATTTAACCTTCAAGGTAATGATATTGTCACTCGTGCGTACGTACTGCCTACCGTTTCCACAAAGTGGTTAGATTCATTCTCCTGGATAACAATTCAAGAATGATTATAAAATTTATATGATGAGTAAAAATAATTACTATGAACTTAATTTCATTATTTAAATTAATAAAATATACTTGTGCATAAAAAACATGACTTTCACATCCAATCATCAATGCGAAAACGAAGTAGTTAAAAACCCCTAATAATGGTAATATTAAAACACTATTAACAAAATGATGTAATATGATCATATATGATATCATAAATATGTATATGGTTATTTTATAATTTAATAACATTCTTTAACCATTATAAGGGTGGTTAACACACCCTCCACTAATGGAAAGTACAATGTAATGGTTAATTTCACGATCTCATTATTATCTGAGATTTTTTAGGCGTAAGTAGCTACTAGGACAGGTTTATCATCCATGTCAATGATTTTAAAAAAATCCGTATAGGGTTTTTTGTAAGGGAAACTTTTACTAAAACATCTTATAAATTTTTTTAATGATTTATTCTTCTATAACATTCTTACAAATTTCTATGTTTTCAAAATGGTTTTATGGATTTATTTATATGGATATTATGTTTAAAACTTGTTAATTCCTTAACAAAGTTTCAAAGTGGTATCAAATAATTCAATTCAAAAGACACTTTTAAATGTCTTCATTTATAAATGGGAAGACTTTTAATATTTTCAATGTAGAAAAAGGGATATTTCTCTCAAGGAGATTATATAAATTTTTAAAAAAATCATCTAGGTCAATATTCTTTGTTGGATTTTATGTTTATTTAAGGTTGACTATTTATGATACAATCATCCATATTGTATTTAAGGGTTTATGATATATTTAACTATGAATGTAATTTTTTAAATATTATTAATGGTTTGTGGTTAATGTTATAGTATTTTGTATGCTAGTTTTAATTTGAATCTTTGTGTTATCTTTCACATTTTTAATATGAGGAATGTATTGGACAAAGTATATGATAGGAGGGGCCTGCCATAGCCCCTAGATGCATCAGTAGGTATCATGATGAAAACTAGATAAGTACATGGCCAAGTCCTTGTCCAATTATTTTGATATATGGATTTTACTAAGCCCTTAACCATTTATATAAAGATGTATTGGACGAGGCCCCGACGGCATGTTTCAGATGCCCGGCGTTATGAATTCCCTCATTATGAAATTAGTTATTGATATTAAATGTGATTATTAGACAAGTATAATGTCCATTTGAATGTTTAAATGGAATTATTTTATTTATTTTTACTAAGAATATGATCTCACCCTATTTCTATGTTTTATTTTCATAAGATCCCAATAAGTTTATTATTTTTGATATGCTGGATTAAGGTAGAATAAAAATAGAGTTATCTATGAAGGGAATATGTGGAATATTATGTTTTGAATTGTAATGAATGGTTCATGTATGAAATATATTTTCTAAGCCTTCTAATCTGATAGGTCCTTTGGGTATTGAATTATTGTAATCATGCCATTGTATGAAAATAATGGACCAACTCTAGGCTTCTAGGGTCAGGGAATTAAGGTTGGTATCAGAGAAAGTTTAGCAATCACCATAGATGTTAGATTTAAAAAAATTGATTAGAAAACATAACACAATGAATGACTTTGAGGACAAGTCTATGTATAAGATATCATCCTTTAGATTTGGTAATGCATAACCTAGGTTAATCCTATGGAAAGATGGGTTGAGAATATTATTACAATATTTAGAGATTCAATAAATGATTCTTCATGACTATATCACTATGATTAGTTTTTCTCACTTTGTTCTTTGAGTTTTTTTCAATGATTAGAATCAGTAAAGTTACACAAGTAATGGTTATATTGTTGACAATGAAGAAGCTAAAAAATGAGATGAAGGATTTATTAAGGAATTATATGTTTATGTGTAGATAATGGTTTAAGAGTGAAGTGTAACTATTAAGGTTACTTTATATTTTGATTCAAGAAATATTACATCAATGGTTCTATGGTTATAAGATTCATGTGATATATATGGATTGTATTGCAGTACCTCTTATTAAAAGACTGGGAAGCATAAAATATTTCATTTAAGGATTTTGAGATTATGGTGGTATTTTTCAATAAGAGATACAACATGATGTTTAGGGAGTTTAATGTCATTATTGATTTTAGAAATTTCTAGATCCCTTTAATCTGTTAATTTGAACGGAAGTATTTTGGAAAAGTATTGACATAGAAAGTGATTATGTTTTACATTGGATAGTATTTTTTAAGGTTAAAAAATTTTTTATTTATATTTTGGAATGAAATAGTGATATAGTTTTAGAAAAAGGACAACTCATAGGTTGGGCGACAACCTATCACATCTAGAATGGTTGTGAGATAAGAAGCTGCAATAGAAGGGTGAGAAGGGTGAATAACCTACCACTGGCCTACATGATGTCTTGGTTAGTATATCATAGTATTATTTATTTAAACTATATTATTGATGATGTATAAGTTTATTTTTTTTAAACCTTATACGGTAAATATAAAGACAATATTTTGGAACTTTAATATTTTTGAAAATAAAGTTCAGTTTTTTGTGGAAATCAATTAAAGGATATAACTCTACTTTCAAGTAATTATTTATCAATATATTATATAAATTTATAAAGTAAATGAATTATTAAAATCTATTTAAAGGATCATGAAACTAAAAATGTTTTCCTTGTACTTTCGTTTTTCATTTAATCAAATGTTCCCTTGGGTCGTTATAGATTTATAGCTTTGTGGTTTTAACCTTTTTCCTAATCATGTTCTCCATCACTCTCGTTTAGAACATGATAGTTACATTTTCTTTCATGATTATATATTCTAACACGAAACCCTAGAATGCATTATTTCTAGTGACCATCTTACTTTCAATTCTTTATATTAAAATAAAGGTCTCATTAATCCATTTTCTAATGTGGTATTTCCATAATTATATTTTAAAATTACAAACCCCAAGTTTTCAATCCCAATTTTAAATTGAGATGAAGCATTTTATTGAAGGAGGAGAATGTATCACCCTAAGACTTTATAATATTTTCATACCTAAAAAAATTTAGTTTCTTTCTATATTTTTTTGCAACACCATATTAAGCGTATGCTACACACAATGGTGAGTTGGCTTGCATTACACGCAAGACACGGTTTTACTAAACAATAGTATATTAGTAAAATATTATTATTTCATATGATATATAACCTAAAAATTAAATTAGAGGTTATGAATAGTTTTAACGATATTTTATAAATTATATATTATATATAATTTTAACAATAACCTTATGTGTTTATTAAACATAATATAATAACAAATTCATTTTCTGGAAAAAATAAGTATATTTCAAAAAATACACTTTTGTCTCTATTTGATAGAAACCCCATTTTAAATCCAATATTTGACACTTTTATATATTCAATTTGGAAAAATAAATTTCTTATTTGTAATAGGGACATAAAAATTTAGTCTGAATAAATTTTTGGTGTTTTTCTGATAACATTCATGTTTTGATGAATAGGGGAAAAAACAAAATTTTAGCTGAAAACTACTCTTTTAATCGAAATAATTTATAATGTTAAATTATAAATTTTAATGGTTTTAAAGTATAATTAAATTATATTTTTATAATTTTATATAATATAGGTCAATGGAATTATTTTCACAATAAAATTAGATATAAACACATGTTAATATTTTGATGATTTTATCTTTTGAAAAAACTCATTTTCTCATTTTCCCAATGGAGATTAATGTTAAATTAATTAATGAATATTCTTTATTTTAAATTTATAAAAATTAAATCAATATTTGGAATTATTGGGTGAAAATTATTTTAATTGGATACTTTAAATTTTCAGCATTATGAATAGTAACTTTAGCAATTTTTTTTAGGGCAGTTTACGGTAAATCGGGTATTTAATGGTAATTTTATTATTATAAATTACCATAACACCTATATCAATCCTATTGGAAGACTAAATTAAACCCTTATAATATATGGTTCTAAATGGAATCATTTAATAGCCACTTTCCCATGAATATGACATTAATATTATTAAAATCAATGAATGTGACAAAATGTCACACTTCCATTTTATATAAGTATTTTAATTTTAATATAGGTATAAACATGAGATAATATCTACTATAAAGAGTATATATAAATCTGAAATAATTAACTACATCATATTAATTTATTTATAAATTTTAGTGACTAAATAATTTCTATTAATGATGACACAATAGTGATGCATACATTATTTTATTAATAGAAATATCAAAATAAATGGTTTTAAAAATATAAATAGAAATATAATACAATTCATTAAGGTTCCCCAATAATTTTCTAGGTGACTATGATATGATATTATTATATTCAATGTTTTGCTTTAAAGTTATCTTATGTGTGGTTTTTCTTTAAAGTCAAATAAATGAATGGTATCAAAATTGACACTATTGATACTTTATAAAAATAATATATTATTAAAGTATTTAAAAATCATAAAATTCTTGAAAAATAACAAAGTAAAAATTATAATGTCTATAAAGTAATTAATTTTTCAATTATGGAAAATTTACACCACATAATTAAATATTTAGAATATTATTACCACAATAAATATTAAATAGATTAACTAATAATTAATCAAAATGATAAGGTTTTAAATAAAATCAAAACAATTATAAATTTTTTTGGTTGAGTTTATTTTAACCCATAATCATCCTATATTCTGAATATATCACTTTGGATCTATTTTAATTTGAAAATAAATTATAACAAATTAATAGTTCTAGTATTTCTAAGGGTTCCCCTCCTCTTTCTTATAAAAGGGAACCTTTCATTCAATTAAAATCACAAGTCTAAAGCCTTTTGGATCTTTCAACCGCTAAACATTTCCTCTCTAAACAACTCTCATATCAACCTAGAGGCCACTAATTGGGAAAAATCATCTTATAGAGTCCTTTTGGGCATACTAAAAATAGATACTTGAAAAAGAGGTAATTGTATTATCACCTCTATCAATGTTATTTTCTTATTCTACCTTTTCATTCTATGTTGTTTCATTATAAAAGTGATAAATACAGTGTCATCCATATATAGAGATTTTATTATAATCATGGGGTAACCATATTCCTAATTTTATCAATCGCATGAATAATAATATCACCATGTGTACGTACGTACAGCTTACGCCCTGCACGTCGTGGTGTAATTTTTTGTTCAACACTTCTTTAATTGGATGTATATAATAATGCGTATAATGGATATAAATAATTAATTTAAAATTATAATGATTCTTCATAACTAATATACTATCCAATTCTATACCATTTAACCATCTAAGGAATGATATTGTTTCTTGTGCATGTGTACGTCATACCGTCTCCACGATGTGGTGAGATTCACTCTCCACATTAAAAATTTAAGAATTATTATAAAATTTATATTAGGATTAAAAATAATAATTATGAACATAGTTTCATTTTTTACATGAATAAAATACATCCTATTCATAAAAAACATTACTTACACGGCCATACTAGAATGGGAAAATGAAGTAGTTAAACACCTCAAATATTTTAATATCAAGAAAATATTAACAAAATGATATAATAGGACCATATATGATATAATAAAAATTTATATGGTTATTTTATAATTTAGTAACATACTTTAACAATTATATAAGAGGTTAACACACCTTTGACTAATAAAAAGTACAAGGTGAGCGTTAATTTCACAATCTCATTATTATCTAAGATTGTTTATGCTTCAATATTTACTGGGACGTGTTCGTCATATATTTCCATATTTTAAAAATGAATATTTATTAGGTTTTATTTAGGGTAATATTTTACTAAAATATCGTATTTAATGTTTTAAAAAAATATTCTTCAAGATATTTGGTATATACCAAATCTTTCTCATGTGATTTTATGGGAGGATGTTGATCTTGAGACCAACACTAATTTGGTTTGGTGGCCATTTCAGATTATGGATCACTGTGAGAAGGTACTAAGTTAAAAAATGATTCCCCTAATATGAATATTATGGAAGTTGAGATGAGATATCAATGAGATGTTGGATAGGGAATTATTAATGAGATAGTAGTGTCATTCACTTTTTGTGAGTCTAGGAATCTGATTTCTTTCTAGGGGAATAAAACATTTTAGGTAGTCTCTAATTTTTTTCTTTGTTTATCATTATTATTTTTGTGTATTTTATGGATTATTTAGGATGGAGTTCCTTTACTGGGTAATATGAACAAATTTTCATGGATATATGTTTATTAAAATTAATAGAGTCTTGGTATAAACATGTCAAAGACCTAAAGGGTTTCTTCCAAAGATCAGAGAATTCTTGAAGTGGGGTTTTTGGATTTTATACTTAAAACTATAGATTCAATAGTTTGATATGAAATTAAATATTGTGTAAGGGAGTTATAAGATGTGTAATATTAACCTGACTATGTTTTTGAATTGATACATGGAGTGAAAGAGTTGCACACTGTGTAACTGGATCACAACTTATAATAGTCAAAATTTGGTTTTTTAAGGTGATGGGTTTTTTGGTGTAAGTGGCCTTTATAGATTACCTGAAATGAACCAGGGTTATATTCCATTTAATTCTTGAGTCTACCAGTTTTTTTGGAAAATATCCATCAAGGTAACATTGATTCATTTTTGGGTAGATAGTGTTTGTTGACAAAGAGGGATTCCATGATCAGTTGGGGAGTTCTAGAGATATTTTTAACAAACTATGTTCATAAGGATCTATGAAAAATGAATCGGTGATCTGGAGGTGTTACAAAAATATCCCAGTCAAGGTGGCCCTATTTCCCAATTTTTTAAAAAATTTTGGGTCCAAAAATTGGATAATGGAGAAAAGGTATTTTTTGATAAGGATGTTTTGAGAAAGTGTTTCAGAGGATTGTAATGTTCTGTGCCATAAATATTTCAGGATTAGTACATCAAAATATGTTAAAGGAAAGAAGGACGTGGAAGTTATGAATTTTCATGAAAGGTGAGGTTGTGTGAACGTGAGACTTGCGTGTTTGGGGAGCAGTTTCATGCCATGGGTGTAGGGTTTCCAAAACACCAATAAATATGTAGATACCCCCTTCATTTTGAATATGCTCAATACTGAGAGAAAATCATATCTCTGTTCATGCATGTAGAGAGGGCCACGCAAGTAGGGAGTGAAGAAGCAAGTTGTGTGGCAAGAAGTGTGGTGCATGAAGGTTGTCTGGAAAAAGGGATTTGTGTGGCTATAATGGATTAGTGCATAAGTATTTTTTTACGTGAATTTATTGAGTAGTGTGAAACTTGGTTTTCTAGGAAAAAGGTGACACTAGTGTGCCATGCGCTAAATTTTCATGCAAGTCAACCATAGGTTGCATGAAAGTTTGATGTTTCCCAATACATCTGTGGTAATGTCTTATTCATCAATTTATTGAAGTCGAACTACAAAAAGGAATCTATATATAGTTGACGATGTAGGTATTCATGATAATGAAGGGACATATATTTCCATAAAAAATGTGTGGATCCATTCCAAGAGCAGTGAGCAAAGGATGAGGAACATGGTGGTCCTTTCAACAGATAGTGATCCAGAAAGAGACACAGGGAGTGACCCTTATGAATGTCATGAGAAAACCCAAAACATGTAAAGTATGTAACCCTGGGTTTAAAAAATATGTATCCCAAACCATCATTATTTGTAGTGATCCTTAGTGAAGTTGGTACAATCGGTACAATATTGTTGTATGCTCCTTGGATGTATCCCAGTGAGGGTGAACCAATTAAAAATATATGTTTCCTTGTTCTTTATTTATTACATTACTTTTAGTTCATTATCATCAGATAAAAATTGAAAATAAGTAATCAAACATAACATTAAAGGTTATAATAAGTGACCCTTATAATAAAGAGTTCCAGATATAGGGGAAAAAGATGTCTTAAAATAATATTCTTGCATTGATTCACCCCCCCCCCCCAGGGTATCTTGGCCCCTTTTGGACCCAGAAAATGGTATCAGAGTATAGGTTTTTTGTCATATTAGTTTGCTCTAACTTGGTTTAATAAATTTTTGAAGTTAAATATTCAATTTACTCTTAATGTGGTGTTCTATTACAAAGGTAAGAACTTCATAGAAGAAGAAGAAGTCTGGTGGAATTCTATATTGCAAAAGTGTCTAGATAAAGAGTGTGATTCAATTGAAGGAAACAAGTAATGTAATGAAGAATTATTTTGATGAATCGGATAGTGAAAGTGTTTATTCACTCAATGATATTGTGGTAATTAGTGGAGAACCTAATATTCTAAGTGATATGATGAACAAGAGATTGTAAGAAGACCAAATGTAGAAGATTTCAATGTAACACATGAATTGGATTAGAAATTGGATGATGAAATAAAGTCTACGGATATATAAATCCAAGTGATGGAAATTCACTTCAACAGGATCAGAGGATTAAATAAAAAGATTATTGATGTGGATATAGATCTGAGGGAGAATAATGGTTCACAAGCTTAATAACTGAAAAATATGTCAAAAAAGATAGAAAAACTCAAAGATGGTGATTAGGGGAAGAATATACACTTAGAAGAAATTTATAATCTCAATGATATGAATGGTAATCTTTCCACACAGCTATCTGAACTAGTTCAGGAGTACCAAAGCCTACATCAAGAGAACTCATGTGGTGATGATTCTATTACATATGAAAAATTTGAAATAAAGGATCAATGTGACATTATAGATAATCTCCCCTAATAATTGAAATTTGACTTGAGTACTAGGAAGAATATCAAGAGATAAATTAATATTCAATTTAATTAATGGATACAAATATTTAACAACTATGAGAAGAGCTCAAATTAGTGAAGAAAAAAGTAGAGAAATATAATTAAAAAGGTACTCCTAAAGTGGATGATTCTTTTCATTTACTATTTGATTATACATTGGTCGGTGGTGATGAAATTAGAAGAAAATATGATATTCACAAGGTGAAACAAGAACATATTTTCTCATCTCAAAATTCATACAGTATGGGAATAACTAATGTTGGATATTATTAACCCTCTCACATGCATAGAAATATTATAGTTGTGAACAACTCCATAAATAGGTAAAATCTTATAAATATTGGAAACATACCTAAAAAGTTTTTACAGGAAATAATGATAGTGTGTTCTATTTATGTGGGATTTATGTTCCTACATTATGTTTTTATTCGGAGTATTTGGAATATATTTCATGCTTTGAAGAAAGAGATATTTATAAATCTGAGAATGTGAAGAAGTATCTTAAAAATAAAAAAGTGGAGTCTATCATAAGAAATTATCCATGAAATGAAACTATCATGGATTAATGGGACACAACATGATTATGTGTCAAGAATCCCAAGAGATCCATATCGAAATAAAAACTCAAGAAGTATCATCATCTCAAAAGAGAAATTATGACACGAGGTATGTTTTTAATGGGATATATTTTTATGTTATAGTCAGGGGAACTTGGAAATATATTTTATTAGAAAGAAATAAGGTAAGAAAAAGGAACTCAAATGGATATCCCCAACACTGGAATTGTATAACAAAAAAGTCTACACTGGAAGAAAACAAGAGAAGTTGAAAAATAATTTTACAGCCTTAGGGGAATAAAAATGAACTAAATGAAAGGTGTATCAGTCACCTCATATGTTACACTCAAAACAACTCTATTGTAATGAATGTGAAAAAACTTGGAATAAAAATTGATGAGATTATCCAATTGTGATTATGAAGAATGTAAATTTAGTGAAAGAATCAGCCCCAACAAGAAAGGGTGGAATGATTCTGATGACTGATAAAAGAAAAATGAATACTCAATGCCTTGAAAATTTCACATTTTCTACCACATGGATAGAACTGAAGGCAATAAAAATTTCCCTCCAATGGATAAATAAGAAAGATTATATGAAAATAGGAAATATTCCTTCTCAAGGAAAGAGTCATGAAAAATTGAATATGGGTGCAGTATTAAAGAAATAAGTTCATAATAATGAATTTAAACCCCAAATTGAAAAAAGGCCTAGTCTATATAACATAAATATTAGAATAATACTCATCATGTGGTTAAATAATGCTTAGTCATATGGGAATAATAGTTGAATTTGGTTGGGTAGTTGGAACACGCACTAAAATACAACAGTGCTTTGTAAGAAAGTATCAAAGGGTTGATCCATCAAGATTGACCATATTCCCTTTCTTGAGTATTCCAAAGATACAAATATACCTATTAGTATAAATGATTCTAATTAATTTTCAATTATTTTACGTTCAAGGGGAGATACCATCTATGGGGAAGTGAAATCAAAGGATGCAATATGGTGATGTAATGTGCTCCAAAATGTCCACTAATTCAAATTAGTCACAGGAGATAAAGAATTAGTCTCAAGTAATTCCTTAAAGGGGGTTAAGGGTTTTGGTTGGAATTAATTGATCCTAATATATAGTTATTGGGATATTAAATTTATCTTTTATTTCCTATATTGAGTTCTAACTTAGTAGGATTAGTGGTTTTGTTAATGGGTCGTCGCAATGTGCCACATAAGAATAAATGATGTTGGAGAAGAAGAATGATTGGGAGTTTAAATAGTGGGACCAATAATAGGAATTATTACACATCATTGGGGTATAATTCAATATATTAATTAGATGTAAGATGTCTATGGGATATTAAGGCTGAAGGTTTATTTTATCTGACATCAATAAGATTGATTGGTGGAGAAGCTTCAAGACACATGTAATTCATGATTTTCTATTTTTCTCTTTCAATATGTAATTAGATGATTTTTTTGGATACCAAAAATATGTGAGATAATTTCAACAATGTTTCGAAATGAGTCTGAAAAAATAGTTATAAGAAACAATGTCACTATAGTAGATAACGGACAGAATCGTTAACATGATAATGAACAGTTTCTTTATAGAAACAATAGAGAGGTATGAAACATAGGGCAATTATAAGTGGAAAATGATGATTCATGAGAAGATATTAATAATGATCAAGAGGAAGAAGCTTGATGTGTGAACTAGGATCAGGCTATGAACAAAGATCGTGACTAAATAGAAAACAATAAGTCATGGGTGATTATTTTGTGACCAACAAATGAGAATGTCATCAAAACAAAATGGGTATTTCAAAACTAAATTAGCGAATATTGTGTTTTAATCAGAAACAAAGTAGGACATGTGTGCAAGGGTTGATCTCAAGTATAGGGTATCAATGTTGATGAAACATTTTCTCCTATTGAAAATCTAGAGACAATAATATTATTCTTGGCTATATCCTTGGAATGTAAGTACAATGTTTTACAGATGGATATCAGGTCATCATTTCTAAATGTAGTTATCTAAGAAGAATTTTACAATGAATAGCTATACAGTTTTATCATTCAATAATATGAGAACAAATTTTTCCAACAAAAGACCACATTATATGGGTTAATGTTGGAACTAAGAGCTTGGTATTCAAAACTAGATCAGTTTTTATGAATATTGGTTTCCATCATGTAGGAGTTGATTACAATATATTTTTTAACAATGACTGTAATAAATGGATGATTTTAATTGGAATTCAAGGAAGTAATTAAACATTCATTTCTCAGTATAAATATTACAATGTGGTTTTAAGAAGATTTGGAAACAAAAATTCCATGAAGATGATGACTTTGGTGGCTTCCCAAATGAAACTTTAATGGGATGATAAAGGAAAAGAAATTAATGTCACAGAATATAGGATATAATTGGAGTATATTATGTTTAATAGTGACACAACTAGATATTATTTTTTCCATATATCAAGTAGTTTGATATCAATGTGATCCCAAAGAAATATATATGCCTATATTAAAAAATAATACTTCAGTATATCAAGGGATAAGTGGATTTTATCTTTATGTACAATGAAAACTCTCAAAAAGATTTATTGGGTTATACAGAAGCAAATTGGGCTGGTTTAGTAGATAATATGAAATCAATGTTAGGAGGTTATTTCTATCATAGTGTGTTTTGTATTTATTGGCTAAATAAGAAACAATATTTCATTTCATTGAGAACCAAAAAAAATTTGAATTCACTGTATCTACTCAAGATTCCACACAACTATTGTGGTTGAATCAACAGATTGAGGATATAGGAGTAGAAGAGAAGTTTTTGATCATAATCCATTATGATAACTCAACTGTTATAAATCATAGAAAAAATCCAATCCATCACTCAAGTAAAAATCACATTGACTACCATTTTATCAATGTGAAGGTGGAACAAGGGCATGTTATTTTAGAGTATGTGCCAACAGAATAATAGTTTATAGACATTTTTACTAAGGTCTTACCCAAAGACATGTTTGAGAGGCATTGACTGGCTCTGGGAGATTATTCGACTCCCCTTACTTGAGAAAGTGAGGATTTTTACTCCCTATCCTAGAGGTATGAAGTGTTTTTTCCTAATGTATTGATATGTGTTTTCTACTCTATTGTGTAACACAACTAAGTGACCTTAAACTTTATTGATGAAGTAGCCTTTGGTTTCATTGAAAAAGGGGGAGAAGTTATGTCTATATAAGAGAGAAAATATCTTTTTCAAGACAAAGGGAGAAGATAACATGTTGAGCAGCAAGATAGAGAGGGCTGTAAGATAGGGGAGTTTAAAATCTAATGATTCTATAGTTGATCGAGTAAAAGATAAATATCTTTAAAGATGAAGTTTATGATGAAATCAGTTGATAGTGTTTAGAATAAAGGGATTCATTGATGAAAATTTCATAATTCTCTTGTTTCTCATGTAGAGAATTTATCATGTTGGCTTAGAGTATGTTTTCAGTAAATATCTGATCTCTATCCAAATCACAATAAGAAAATGGTGGTAGAATATGTAATAACCTTTCATGAGAAATCATAGAGTGAAGACTTTTCAACAAACCTAAAGTGGAATATTATTGGGAAAGAACCCCTCAAGGTAAAATTGATGTATTTTGGGTTTATTGTGTTTGTTTAAAAATAATATTTCCATGTTTAGTTATGTAGTTTCAAAGATATTTTTGAAAAAAATGTTGACTAAGATCCTTGAAAAATTAATGGATGAGGTTGAATGAATGTGAGACTTGAACGTTTGGGGAAAAGTTTGGAACCATTCATGTAGGGAAAAAAATTCCTATTAATAGGTGGCTACCCCCTCATTTAGTATAAACTCATCACAAAGAGAGAATCATAACTCTGGTCATGCAAGTTGAGAGTATTGTGCAAGTAGGGAGTGAAGATGAAAGTTGTGCAGTAAGAAGAGAGTTATGAGAAAGTTTCCTGGTAGAAGGGAGTTTCACAGATAGAAGATAGTAGTGCATAATTATTGAGTTTCATGCATGTATTGAGTAGTGATCAAGTTGTTTTTTCATGAAAAAGGTAACACTATCATTCCATGCTTTAAATTTGTGGGCCAGAAAACATGTGGTTGTGTGAACGTTTGATGTTTCCCTGTACATTTGTGGTAAAGCGGTATTGATCAGTGGATAAAAGTGTATATTAAATATAGCATCTGTCAAAAATTGAGGATAAATGCATTCATGTAAATTAATGGACCAACAAGTGAATAAAATATGTTTGGATCCCTTCTAAGAGTAGTGAGAAAATGAAAAGGAAGACAATAATCCTTTCCAATAGTAGTGAGCCCGAGAAACATACATAGAGAGTGACCCTTGAGAATGAAGTGACCAAACCCTAAATTATGTAAATGTAGTGAGCTTGGGAATATATAATCTCTAACATGAACCATCATTATTAGTATTGAGCCTTAGTGAATTTGGTACAATCAGTGCATTACCAATTTATGCCCCTTGGATGTATCCCAGTGATGGTGATCCAAGTAAAAATATGTGTGTCATTGTGATTACTTTGTTTATTTACTTTAAATGAATTATCATTAGATAAAATTGGAGAAAACTATCAACATTAACATTAAAAAGAATAATAAGTGACCCTTTTAATAAATATGTCAAGATCCAGTGGTGCAGAAAGAAGTTTCAAAAGAATATTTATACCCTTATTCACCCCCCCCCCCCATCAAGGTATCTAGGCCCATTTTGGACCTAATAGTTTAAAGTGTGTTGAAAAGATAAATCTCATTATATTCAGATTAATTTCCTTATCTCTCAACCCAGATCCCACCCTAGGTGATTTTAGAGATCCCTGCTTCTTATAGATCATTCATCCAGTGATCACTTATCAGGGTTGTTTTGGGGTGCCTCATTGCGTATATAATCCTTCTTGTTCTTCCTTCCATTCATTGAAAAAACTATGTTGACTATGTTTATGATTCAAATTTATAATATTATAATGTTTTCAACTGAACCCTTTTAGTTTATCCATGTGCCTTGTCTTTTAAAGGTTGTTCTCATGGTTTCGAATCACCATTATTAAAGGTGGCTAGGTTTATACAGGTTTGAGTTTTGTGTTTCTATATAAGGGGATAATGTAATAAATTTCTTGTCGTTATTGATAAATTCTATCTGTTTTTTCATTGATTTGAGTTGATATGTGTTATCAAATGATTGATCAAAATGGAAAAAAATTAAAGAGTTTTTTCTTTGAAAACTGGTTTTCTTTATAACAAAATTTGTTTGCAAACATAGATGAGGATTGGAATGTAATTTAAAATAATTTATTAAATGGTGAGAGTGGTTTTGAAATGTATTTATAAAATTTTTCCATTGGTATCCTTAGGTGTGTCATGAAAGAAACACGAGAGTGTTTGTGGAACCACATGGAGTTAACCTTTTGGATATAGATGGATTGTGGTGGTAGTCGATATTGGATGGTACTAATGCTATGAATGTTTAGTACATTAATTGTCTAGTATGAATTTTACCATGGGATATGGGATAATATTATGTTCTTTGTCATTTATAATTATATATCTCGCTATTGTTTTTGTCAAAGATTGTTGCTCATAGGTTTTTATATAATGTAATATCACATAGATTCACCTGAATATTTATTTCATATATATGGTTTTACTTATATTTCACTTGAATCATGGATTGGATTTACTATTTTATCACATATACATTCCATATTTTTGGTGTTTTATAATATGAAAGGATTTTATGAAAACAAACTAGAAAATGATTTATATGTGAAATAGATATATGAAATTACTAGGGAAAACATTTTTTAAAGTTATAACTATTGTCTTCTTGATATTAGACCATGTATAGACTTTGTGATGGTATTATATTGGGCTTTATGATTACACCCTTATTTTTCCATTTGGTAGCTAATAGATGTTGTACTATTGTATATAGGTAAAGGTAATGGAATCTTGTAGCAAGTTAGATTCTCCTTTGGTATTTGCCTTTGGTTGAGGGTGGTTTTTTGGTGATTATTGGTCACATATAGACTTATGGGTTTTTTTATTAAATTAATATTTATATTGTTTTTATTAGATTTTATGTATATAGTGGTATATTTTTCATCTAAATATTACTCATGTTGTATATTTTGATTTATTATAAAAAATACTTGTTGTATTTTCATACATCATCTCACCATGTGTTGTTTGGCTTGGGTGTATGGTATGGTTAACCCATGTTTTCTTTATACATCATATCACTTTAATTGTTAATATAGTAATTAATTTTGAGTTATTTGGATGTTTTTTAGTGTTTAGGACAATTTATTATAATTTTATGAATCCTGAAGGATGTTTTATCCTTGGTGAACATCACCACAACATGAAACCCATTTCCATTTTTTGTGTATTTTTTCCTTGGTATCTTCCTATTGGAAACACAATGGGTGAATCTCCCATATTGGATGTTTTAGAATATCATGGCCTGAGGTTGGTGGGAGTTTGGTAGGATCATAGAGGGAGTTTCATGTTGTGTTCCTCCTCATGTCAGATGTTTAATTTGTAATCCAAAACAAAAACTGTTCGGCATAACCCTAGAAATAGCCATGGATAGGGATTCTCAAAGCCTTTCTAGGTAATCATGTTGGTAGGGTGTATTCCATGGTGATATTCATGGTTGTCTTATAGGTTAAAAATTTGGAGAGTTTACAAATTATATCCCCTTTTATATTATAGGATTCCATCCCCTTTATCTCATCTTTTAATCTCAACTGATATAGGGTGAAAATGATGGAGTTCCTCCCTTCATCCATTGATGAATACAATCCTTTATTACTTATATTTTCAAGAATACCCCTAGTTATCCACCACATTTCCCCTTTTTCCCTCTTCTTCTCTTCTCAAATCTTAATTACCTTGATTCTAACCTCCTACCATAAATTATAATCTCTATGAGGGTGGACTATATGGTTCATTATGGGTATAATATGGATGGAATTGGTTTCTTATGATTTCTATGATTTCATTGTATCTTTTTTGAGTGTTCTATAGCATGGGAAATGAATTTTGGCTTGATTTTTGTTTGACTTAGGTATGTTCTTATATGATCTTTATTATTTTGGAATCTCATTTAGTTCATGATGTTATAAAATGTTTTATATATATAATTATTCCTATATATGATAGAAGAAGATGATTTTTAAATGTTTTTTTTGTGGTTCCTCTCTTGGAATTAAGGTTTTTTCAAATGGGTTACATTTTCTAAATAGGTTTATATGTGATAATTTCTTGTAAAATGGATTCAAAAACTTATTTCAAGTGAATTTGAATTTTTAGAAAGATATAACCATGGTTGGGTCATGAATCATATAAATGGATGGTTTTGGTTTCTTAAATGGTTTTAATTAAAAAGGGTCTCCATTTATAAAATAGGTTATATATATAGTTTTTAATATATATATCTTAAAGAAATATTTCAAATGGTATATCAAATTATGGGAAATGTCATAGAAACCTGATTTTATTTGTTAAGGAAAATTTTAATATTTCAAAATGACTTTCTTATAATGAATTGTAGACATTATTTATCCCCCTATTCTAAAATTTATTGTTACCCAAGAGGAGGATATTTTTTTCTCATTTTAATATAGAAGACATTATTGGGGTAACTTCTTATGAGGGTGTCGGTGGTGTGATAATAATTGCATAGTTCATTTATAATTTCTATCTTACTTTTTTGATTTCTCCCCTATTCTTATTATAATTTAATGGGATCACTAGGAACTAATTGATAGGTCTAGATTTTAGATATACTATATAGTCACACAATAATAGTGTCCCCTAAAGTGTGAGATAAAACTAGATGGGGAGTTCCTTTGATGATACTAGGTAAATTTTTTCCTTATGCCTTGGTCCTATTTAGGATGAAACAATGGAAGAAATTTGGTTATGGGGTTTTGTTAAAGTTAATGACTACTCTTACCTTAGTACATGGTGTGTTTCCCATAAAAAATATATGACTCCATAGGAAAATTTCATTTGTAATCCCTAATTCTATTGAAATTTTTTGCACCATGAATTCTATTTTTATTAATGATGTAGTTCCTTAGTTTTTTATTCATGATCCATTCATTTAGTTTTTTAAATAAAAAAGATTATGATGTTATTTAAAAATATGTATTTATTATTTTTAAATATTTTATTTTTAATGGACATTTCAATATAGGATATTTTGGCTGAAAAAATGTTTTCAAACTAATTGCTTCAATTTAATTTAGAGAAAATAAATGGAATTTTATAATATGATTGATTTTTTTATATTTTTAATTCATGTTATTATGTTTGGAAACCCTATTTTCTAATTGTATTTTCAAACTAATAATAATTAAATTATTTCCAAAAGTAAATTAATGTAATCTTTTGTGATATCTTCTTGGGATTGGATTTTCTTGCACGCTATATACCCCAATCATTGTATGTAACTCTTATGGATTACTTTTTAAATTACTTGTCCTTAATATTTTCCATATCAAGTGTTTAGGTTGTTTCATGATGGTTATATTGGGATATTGAGAATGGCCAAGGGATCAAATAGATTTGGTTGATCTATTTGGTTCTGTTTTTAATTTAGGAAGCATTTTTATCTTCCTTGAAGTCCAAGATAACTTTTATTATATTAATCTGATACTGATTCATATTTTTTAGTATATGTTTTCATTTATGTATTTTTATTGTGTACTCACTCTAGATTATTTAATATTTTTGTAAAGTTTACTCTATATAATGGTTTCTGATTACTAATGGTGTGGGCGTCCAACATCTAGACAGATCATTCTAGATTTTTATGTTGAAACTATTGTGTGTTTATTTGGTATCATAGTGTTAATTTTTTCCCAATTGTTATGTTATGAGATCATGACAATAGTTAATAGATTAATTATATGAGGAAATAGCATAATGCATATCACGACCTAGATTTAGTGTCTAGATTAAGGGTGACTCGGGTTGGTTAATGAAAAAATAGTATCATATCACCCTATCACTATTTGGAGTTTATCTTAGTTGTATGGATACTATGGTTTTCATCGAGAATACAGTGGAAGGTGTGAAAAAGTGATTTTCCCTCTATTTTTCAAATGGAAACATGAGTTCACATAGGTTTTTCAAATTTGAGTCTCGGTTTGGAATTTTTTTGGAGTAGAATTGATGGAATTGGATATGATATGATGGTATTTTGAAACCTAATTGTTACATTATTGATTTTGGGGGTTGCTTTGAATTTTAGATCTGAAAGAGGAGAGTAAAAATAACATCATGATGATCTTGTGCAGTATAATAAACTCAGTGGATCTTATGAAGATGGTATTTAAACCATTAAATATCTAGTTTTATAGTTATTTCATGGATTACCTACCCATAAAGACAAACCATGCACAATTCCATTCCTCCTCCAGAATTATTTTTTTACCTCCTAAGGTTTCCAAAATGATCCTAATTGGATTTACAATTGGTTTAATGTTAACTAAATAATTTTATGTTGGAATTTGATTTTTTTTATTTGAATAATGTTAATGGACTAATAATATTCTTTTCCCTTGTGAATTTTTCATATATTTAGTTTTATTATTTTCCATATTATTATAAATTGTATATTTTAGTGAAATTGTTTTTTGGAAAAAGTGGGGAACTTTAAAAATTCATTATAAATTTTTTAACCTTTATAAGATGTTTTAAATATATTAGTTAGAGTATTTTAAAATTTGAATCATTTCAAAATGAAAATTTTAATGTATTTGGGGCTGAAAAAGAGTTTGTTACCAATGGTATATATAATGGGTATGTGGTTCTGAAATAAAATTTGAAATATTTTCACATGAGTATGAATTTTTATGAATTTTTAATATTTTATGATGGAAATTTATATGATTCTTTATTTTTGAAAATAGGGTAGTTTAAAAATATAGATATGGTATGAATTATTTGAAGGGTGATTTATTTTATAAAATTTTTATTTTGGGATAAATAAATTTTTCAAAAATATCTTTCTTGGGGTATTGTTTTTTGGAAAATTTTATAAGTTTTTATATGATTAAGTTTTGTTTTGAGAGTCTATTTGGATTATGATAGTGTGGTGTGATTTGATTTATGAAACATGTATTGATCGAGTTTATTTCTTATTTTATTTATAATATTCACCCCATATAATCTATAAATAACAGTGGAAGTTCATTCCTTAGGAAATTATTCAGTATGGAACTTCTCATTGTTTAATAGACTTCCATTACTTATCAAATATGCCTAGACTCATAGAAAAGTGGTGTGGATGAATTATTCTTGATCTATAAACTGTATCTCAAACATCCCAAATCACAGTAGTCATTATCCTTACCTTTGAACTATTTTTGATTAATATAGTCTCTCTTATTTTGAGTTCATTGTTGTAAAATCTCTATTATTAGAGGTTTTTCAAGATTATTTTTTAAGAAAAGTGGGTTATAATATATTACATTGTACGTAATAGTTGGTTTTTCCCAATATGGAAGGGATGGTTGAGTAGGTTCATTATCCTCCTGAAAAAAATGCATATTATGTTTTTATGGGATTATCGAGGTATTATAGGTCATTGTTTTCTAAATATTTGAGACCTCATAATCAGTGTGGCCTCATGGTCCATCTTCGATGTTTTTATGAATATATTTTTTCAAAATGGAGGTCGTATGTGAAATCGTTTTTTGGGAGATAATTATTTGTTTTGGAACTCTTACTTGGAGTGCATAGAGGATCTTAATCTTCATTTACAAGACGGTAGTAAATTCAACATTAGTTGTTTTATTATAATTCTATTTATGATGAGGTTTGAGGTGAATTTTTTATGTGATTGTTTTGAGAGTGTTTTCATAATGGTTTCAAAATGGGAAAGCATTTCATCAATTCTTGAGTAACTAAAGCTATTGCAGCCTCATAGAATATGAGTATATGTTAGTTCTTGTTTTCACTTATTTGATTCATCATGGAACATTATTTTGGGTTTGATGTCCTAATTTACCAATGGGAGGTCTAGAAACTAGAGTCTAAAGGCTATTTGGTTTCATAATGTGGCATTATTATGAGATTATTTACTACATTTAATGGTTTTGAATTATTCCATATGGGTTTTGGGATTGAGGTATATGTTGATCTAAGTTGTATTTCTAGTTTTTTTAGATTATTTATTCTACGGGTCTTGTTTTCATTGGTAGTTAGAGTCCTTTACCTTGCAGATTCATGGAAATTCATAGTGATTCATTATTATAGTTAATGTTTTGGTCTTATTTGGTGTCCTTTTACCTCTCTATTTAGATAAATTAAAAATAGTGGGATGAAATAATATTAATATTTATCTCTTTTAAGTTATGTTTTAGGTGACCAATGTTGAGTTTTTATTAATGGGTTTCCTTTTATGTTTTTTCTTTTTAATTTCATTTCCAAACCCATCTATTTTCACAAGGTGTTATTAGGGATTGTTTTTTAATAATTATTATTTTACTAAGAACATTATTTGGGAAAAAAGTGGCATGGTGGGGAGATTATAAAACCCTATGTAATCGTAACTCTAATTATAATAATCAATTTTGGTTTTTTTATTTTTCGAGTCATTTGTAATAGATTTTTCATATTTTTGGAATCTCAAAGGAGTTTTTTGGATTTGGAAGATAGTACTAGGGAATTGTTTCAAATTATTGTTAATTTTTTCTCCATTTTCACCTTGAAATTACCATGTGGAAACTGTGGGGTATGAAACACCTAGGGTGGAAGTTATAGGTTACCGTGGTCCGCGGTTTGTGGGTGTTTGGACATACCATGGGAATCTCCATGACGTGGTGCTCCCTATATTTGGTGTTCGAACTACCTCTCTAAAGAACACAAATAGGGAACTTGTCAAAAAACATACATGGTCAGGGTCTTTGAGAGATTTATGGGAAAACATTATCGCATGGATAACACATTCATACCAATCGGGGTCATCTCTAATTGCTAAAATTTAGTTAGTTTCTAAATTTTACCCTAATAAATTTAAAGGTATTCCAACCCCATATTCTATTTATTTTGGTTCATCTAATCTAGGTAATTTGAAAGAGATTTATTCTCGTCATCCTTTGATGATTATAATCCTATAATCCTTCTATTTTTTAGGGGAACCCCTAGGTAATATCCTATTTTCCCCCTTTTCATCTTCCTCTCTTCTCCCCTCCTCCTTCCCTCGGTTTTTTAATCTACATATAAACCCAAATCATCTTGAGTGTTGATAATAGGGTTTGGGATGGGATTAGTATGGGGTTTTGGTTATTAGGACTTGATCAATTTCCATTATATCTTGATGGAGAATTATTTAATAAAGGCAATAACATCCAGATCAATTGGAGTATAACGGAGGTTACTGATTTTGTGATATTTCTTCATTTGGAGTGTAATTTTGTTATTAAAGTTTTAAAATACTATATTTTCTTAAGTATACTATTATTAAATAGTATAGTAGGATTTATAATTTTTTTGGTGTGATTTATAAATTAAAAAAATATATTTCAAATGTGTTTTGTTTTATAAATAGGTGTTTATATTCTATGTGTTTGTAAAAAGGTCTTAATGACTCATTTCAAGTGAATTTAGTAATTATAATGTCTTCGACCACTTCTGGATCATAGATCACGAAAAAAAGAAGTTTTTGTTTTTTTTCTAGTTTTAAGTTAAAAGTATGTTTGTTTTAAAAATGGTTTTTGTGAATTTTTATCAATGGGTCAATTTTAAAGTGTAGATTGAAATGAAATTTCTATTGATGAGAAATGTATTGGAAATCAAAGTTTATTTTAAAATTAAATATTATAGGAATTGAAGAAGGGTATTTAGGATATATCTAATATGCCTTTAAATTGTAATCAATGAATAATATAAGATTTGAATGATGATGAATTTCCTGAATAATTTCAGTAAATTAAAGATTAATTAAGATAATTCCATATAATTCATTGTGTATTATGATTATTAGAGTTTCTAGATATTGGTAGAATTTCAAAAAAAAGATCTAAATAGATACGGGGATATAGAATTATAATTGCACATAGAAACTTATGATTATTTTAATTTCTAGTGAACCCTTGTATAAATAGTAAATGTATTATTGTTATTATTTACATGAAAAATTTTAAATATACTAATAAAAAATATTATTTCATTGATTAAATAAATTAATATTTAATTAAATAATAATTAATATTTCAATATCTCACCAGAAAATTAAAATCAATCCTTTAATCCTATTAAAATTTATTAGGTCTGGAATAGTGACTATTTATTTAACATACATATTTTTTACTGCATTATTCACCAATAAGTATATAAATATTATATTCACTAAAATAATGAATGAATATTCATTAAATAATAGACATTAAAATATTCTATTAAAAAATTGGTGACTAAATATATGTGATCAAACAAACAAGAATATTTATTAATCCACATGAATGAATAATATTTATCCAATAAGTTAATTCTTATATAATTTAACTAAGGTCCTAGAAACACTTAATGTGTGACCTTACAATCCCATTATTTGTGTAATTAGACTAAAACATCTAAAATTCAAGGATTTCATCTAGATATATTTCTTGGAACCCATATATAATTATTTTAATCTCGTAATGACATATAAATTTATATGAACACTCACTATGTAATATAATCACATTATCATGATATCTCTAATCAAGAAGGTTGCATGATGGTGTCGTCAACCTATATGTTCGATGTCACTTTTTAGAATTTTTAGAATTGGAATTTCTAATCAAATATCCTGGATGGGGATATAATATCGAAATTTCATTACCATAAAAGGAATGGAGATATTAACTTCTAATAAACTAGGAAGAGAAAAATCCTTTCTTACATTATTCATTAATGCAATATCACTTGTGACATATATAACGTATCCTCCCTCACCATGATCATATATCTTCATTTTCTTCATGAATACATTAAATTACACAACCCATTATATTCATTAATAATAATCATAATTTTTAAGGACAACTATAAAATATGTTTATAGGAACATTCAATGACACATATGAATATGGATTTGTTACTCTAGGTTCATGTTCTCAAAATCTCATACTCCAAAAATAAATGAGTACATACACCATGATAATGTGATTAAGTGTCTCATGAGTCTCCACCCCTAATAACCTATATCATTCTCATCCAATAAAATGATATCACCTAGATCTATAGCATATATTTATGAATATTATCATGGATTTTATAGCTTATCATTATAGTGGAAAACTATTATGGCCTCTAAGTGGAACAATTACTCTTAATATATTATCACATACTATTTTATGCATAATATAAATCATGATATGATAATAATTTTATTATTATTAAAAAATAATGAATATTTTTAAACATAAAGTATATATAAGTGGGTCCTAGTGAACTAACTCCAACAAACTCTCACTTACACTAGATCCAACTACTAACAAACTTCAGCCCACTAGATCTCACATGAAACTCATACTTCTACTATGATAAGGATTTATTAAATGGGTCTTATATGTTCTTCTATATGGAACCTCTACTCATTAAAACTTCACCCCTCTATGAAAAATTCCTAAAGAGGATATATTTTTCGATTATTTTCTATGGTTATTGGTGTGACCTTATCTCATTTTTGACATACACTACTATAGTATTATGACAATATAATTTGATAGGGTTTAAATTGTTCAATACCACATCAAGTGATTGGAAAATAATTTGTTATCTAAATAGATTATATGGATACAATATAGTTTTTTATATACTCTGATTCCACTGTAGAATCATAAATAACTATCTACGTTGAAATTTTCCATCTCACAATACCTCCATTAAGACAAAATACATATCTGTATTGGGACATCATATCATTATAATCTATTTAAATGATATCATTCTTAAAAACCCTTAGAAATATCTCATTATCTCAGCCATATAAAAGGAACATATCCTTATTAAACCCTATATATTTAAGGATAACATTATCAAAAGTTTAATATTGTTCACCTAGATCAGATTGATATCTACCTACCAAACTCATAGTGTGGGAAACATCAATCCTAATATAAATAATTTCATACACGATTGATCTTATCATAGAATTGTATGGGATATTACTCTTTAACTATCTCTCTTATTGTGTCTAAGGACACGGTTTCATCATAATATGTATAACATGTGACATTTGATCCAATACCATACAGGATTTTCTATTCTAAATATATTTAGGTTATGGTAAATGTATGTACCTTGTCCTTAGAAAAATAATTTAGTATCACAACCCAAACCAGTTCAACCTTGAACCGATCACTCAAGTTGGCCCGTGACATCCCAAAGGCACGTTCATGATCACCTCGGGGTGGTGATAAGCACTATGGAAATATAGAGTAATTATGGGAATGATTTTGACCAAGATAAATAAATAATTGTATCAAAAATATAAATGATAATCCCATTATAAAATAAAATAAACAGCAATAACAACAACACAAAACTAAAAATAAAAAAAAAATTGATCTTGAAGTCCAAATAATTCTCTGATTGACCCCATGGGTCACTCACCCAACCCAGAACTCGACATCCCTTCTAGGTGGTTGAAACCAAGTAGGACCAAAAACAAAATATACAAAAATAATAGAATTATAGGTGTTATTATTAAAACTCAATAATAATTCCCAAGTAAATCTATTCCCTGTGAATTTACATTAAATAAAATATTCACTAACTACAAGTCTCAAATGCATTATATAAACACAGCTTTTTCACAAATTATTTTTTAAAAAAACTCCTGGTCCATTTTCCTTCATTGATAAAATACGTTTTCATATAAGAGGAAATGAAGATAGATATTGAGTTTGAGAATAATATTTCAAAAAATTTCCCACGATAAAAAATTAAAAAAAACATTCAATTTCACATGGTATAAACATCACCAAGTTAAAAAAACATAGACAATATCATATATAGGGAAATGGAAAAGCAGTTCTGAAGTGACCATACTAGATAAGGTTCCTAAATTATCCACCACATAAAAATAAGTTTTGGAGTACATGGGAATACCTAGGAGCATAGGGAAAAATATAGAATAAAATATAACTTTATCCATCATGTTAGAATGATCGACGCAATAAAACAGACCTAATGCTCAGTCAAACCCTACATTGCCTAAATAAGTGGAATCCTCCCCAAATAATAGAGTGTGTGTACTAATGGTCCATTATACAGTGTGAAATACTAAACTATTACAAAAAACATAAGTGTATATTCCTCACTAAATTCTAGCTTCCCATGCAGTGTCTAAATTGGGGTGATCTAAACAGAAACAAACAATCAACACATCCAACCATCACACCTAAATCACCCTAAGAAATAATCCCTCTTACCATTTAACCATGATATTCTAAGGGGAATCCCATTCCCTGGACCTCCCACTCCCTTAATCAATAAAAAATGGAATAGATACATCTCAGTGGGATTTTTCAAAACAACCAATTTTTAAAGGAGCCAACCAGGCCTCATATTACCTTCGAGTGACAAACCATTTCTAAAAGAATATAACTCAACACTTTTAAGACCAAAAATACATTTTTAAACATATTTTAGGAAATTTAATTTCTACTTCTAAATATAAACACTAATACAAAGTCTAATTGGTAATTTTTCAAGCACTTGGTGTGAGAATCTTGAATAAAAAAATTTCATATAGTAAAGTTCAAGATAAGTTCACTTGATTTCATTCTAAAAAATTATTATAAATAAAAATTATCAAAAAATAATAACTAAAAATGGTTTTAAAATCAAGTAATAAATGATTCATACGTTTTAAAGGATAAATGGAAAGAGAAACCTGAGTGTTTGGATGACGAAACCACGAAACAACTCCAAAAGGGTCTAATAAGGAAAGAACACCTAAGAATAAACTTAACAGGAAAAACCACCAAAATTAAAAAAATGAATCATGATCCCTATATCCAAGTAGCCAAAGTATAAAGGGAAACGAGAAAAAATTTAAGAATGAAGAAGAGGGACTATAAATAAGATTAATACCTTGAGCAGTCACCCTAAAATCTTGTAGAAAGGAGTTGGAATCACAATGGGCAGAGGATGGGAGGCATGAAAAATAGGGTAGGAGCCTCCAATGAGTCACACGATAAAATTATGGGATAATAGGGTTGATTTGAGGTTAAGAACTAAGATAGTAAATAGTAAAATGACATTTTTAATAAACCTTGACACTGTAAACATGTAGGCTACATGGTTTAGGAATTTTTCTCAAACTCTTCATCCCTTATTGGGAATCATAGGAAACTCACACAGTTTTATCACATAGTTTGGGAAACAATTCACTAACCATGCAGTTTAATTCTATGAAAAACTATATATACATGCACATGCTTATAGAATGGTTTGGACTAACTATTCTTACTCCATGTTCAATAAGCCAAGTAATCCCCAATACCTACACAGTTACTCTTAGGAGCCACATGGTTTGAATATAACTGTAAAATACCGATGAAACCCAGAACTTTAAAGATTAAAATGAACTGAAAAGGGACACGTCGCCTGGAGATTTCACAGTTCCCCTTAGCCAAGCTCTTTAACAACACAATAGATGAAAAAAGACCAAAACTCATAATTTCAATTTGAAACACCCAATAATTAAGAGAAAATCCAAATAAAAGATGATGAAGAAATTAAAAATGAATATAAAAATCATGATGTGACATATATCTATCATGAATGATCCTAACACCAAGGATATGTGAAAATTCACTAAATTATTTCATGTAAGAGAACATTCCCCTCTAATATGAAGATGATTATAAGACCGGAATGTCATTTCCAATATTAAACATGTTATAAAAATAAAAAACTAGTACAAAAACAATAATCCCACTAAACTAATTATAAATAATGGATCACATTCATTATTAATGAAAAAAACACTATTATGGATTCATAAAATTGAATGATCCAGGACCTTCATACTTTCTTCAATCCATAAATGTACCTCTATAACATTCATGCCTTTTTTGAATTACCTAGAATTAAAAACCCTTTTGGTTGTGTAATATAGAATTCTGTATAAAGATTAATGTTAAAGAATTTTTTTGAGAATCGTCTCCCAAATATTATAGTAATTAAAGTCTACTATAATAACTATAATTTCGGTAAATTTAATCATCGCTATTGGAGAAATTGTTTTCCATAGTCAATGCTTTATCTTTGTTAAAACACTCTATCCACTGTAAATTATTTATAGGTACTCAATTTACCTTCAATTTCATATTTTCTCTAGAATACCCTTTCAAAACCAATAGGATTTAAATCAAATGGTAGATAATCCACAACCAAATTTTGGTTATATTATATTGATTCCATCTCATTATTCATGTATCTTTACCATCTAGTAATTTCTAATCTCTCTAATTCCTTCTTTAGTAAATTTCTTCATTATCATCAATAAATAATGATTCACCATCCATAGTTAAAAAAACCACATATTTTTTGTTCTTTAACATCTCTAGTTCTCTTACACAATAATTTTATTTTGAAAACAGCATCCTCGTTTGGGACATATGGAATGGATTCTTGTCTTGAGGATTAGAATCTTCGGAATAAATATTTCTCCCACAATTCTTTTTGATATTACTCTATTTATCATGGAAATTAGAATTAATGGAAACTATTACATTATTTATTGAGTATTTTTATAAATAATACCTTTTACATTCCTTGGGATATCCTCTAAAATAGAACTTTATACCCATGGGTGCCATTTTTTTTCAATTATTTCCTAGGAAAACACTTTGGAACCTCATGAATGAGTATGTAATAATACATATTTCATTCAATACATTATTTCATATAGTGTTACATTTTCCACCATAGTTGGTACTTAGTTTAGAATTTACACTTCTATATTTAATTTGTATCTACAAAATGATAATGTAAGATCTATATCACTCATCATCAGCATAAAAATGCTAAGAAATTCATGGTTCATCCTTTCACTCACACTATTCCACTGTGGTGTATAAGGTGGAGTGATTTGAAAAAGAATCTAAAACTATTAATAAATGTTAATAAAATCAATGTTATGATAATCACATAAAAAAATCATATCAATTATTCTTTATCTTCTTACAAATTTGATTATCTACTTCATTCATGAACTATTTTAATTTCTCAAACAATGATTTATACTTATACCTCTTCAATTATACATTACCAAGTCTACTCAAGTAATCAGTAAATGGTATGAATTATTAATACCCACCTATAGGTTCTATTGGAAAAGGTGGTCACATATTAGTTAGTACCAATTCACGAAGATCTATATCCCTTCCACCCTATCCATGAAATGGTGGTCTCATTATCTTACATTGTAAAAAATTATGAAATATTTCAAGTGGTTTTAGATTAAAATATTTTGAATTACCATCTTCATAAGTATTTTTCATATGAATCTCATTTATATAACCAAGATAGTGATTCCACAACTAGTTTCCAAATGTTGCATTCAAATATTCTCATGTTTTTTCTATAGGTCGATTTCTTCTCTAGGCTGTGTTTTCCTTAAGAGTTAGAGTCTATTACTTAGATAATTATTATAAATATTTTTAGATGTATCATTCTAGTCATTGTTTTGGTTCCATGGTGTTTCATTTAGTCTTGTTATTTAGAGAAACTATAAATTATAGAAAGAACTTTTTTCAATCATTTACTATTTTAAGTTTTATAATAACTGTATACAGTTGTATTGATACTGGTGATTTTACTTTTAGGATTCTCTGTAATTATTTTCTTTCCTAACCCACCCCTTTTTATAGGGAGTTATTGGGGATTTATTTCTAATACTTCCACTTCTACTGAGGTTTTAGTAGGGGATGAAAGTCGCATGGTGGGGATATTGCAACACCCTATTTCACCATAAATAATTAATTTTTGTTATTTTAGTGTTAATTTGATGTTTCTAGGAATTTATAATTTTTTATAGGTGTTGCGGGATGCCAAGGGAGTTTTTTCCTAAGCGCACAACACCATGAAATAATTACCAAGTCACAAAGTTGTTTTGGGAATGTTTTCCCTTGGAATTTCTTTATAGTAAATTATGTGTTGTGAAATACCAGGGGTGGGTATTTTAGATTCACATGGTATGTGGTTTTTGGTTGTTTGGAATGACCATGTGAAACTCTGGATTTTGTACAACCCATGTTGGGTGTTAAAATTTTATTTCCAGAACACAAAACTAGGGGCTTGTTCACTGAACTAGGCATGGCCGAGGTGCTGAGGGGCTACTTGGGTAAGAACCATAGTGTAGTTCACCCCATCAAGTAGCCTCTAATCACCTTTAGTTGGGAACATTTAGTGACTTTTTAAAAAATTTCGCTCAATATTAATTGATTTTAGCCACATTTTTTTCTACTTTTCAGTTGGATGATCTAGGTAACTTTAGTGGGAGTAAATCCCTTTCTCCTTTGATATTTCTAAGCCTCAATTACTTGATTTTTAGGGTACATCGTTGGTAATATCTTCTTTTCACCTAATTCCCCTTCCTCTCATCTCCCCTCCACATTTCCTCAATTTTACATTCTTCCCACAAACCAAAATCATCATATGGGGATGATTATGGGGTTTCATATCGATTTAATATGGGTGTTGGGTTGATAGGGATTTCTCATATTCAATTTTTTCTTGTTGGAGAAATTTTCAATGATGGTGAAGAATTATATAACTCCTTGATGTTTTAATTGAGCAACATTATATTCAGTAGCATATATGAAACACAACACAAATATTAGAATATAATTTAACACCCAAAAAAATATGATACATTTATTTTTAAATAAATTCAATCTTTTTGAGATATTGAAATACAGACAATACTAGTTTTGAATGAAATGTGATACCTGGGCAAAATATAATTATTTAAACATGACCGTTATAACCTAGTAATTAAAATTAATGATATAAATAGTAATAACTAAATTATCAAAACTATATGTTTTAAATATGTAAAAAATAATTTTAATAGTTATATATTTATTATAAATAAAATAAAAACCCTTTGAATGAGGAAGAAATGATTTCTAAAAAACATTATTTTTCTAATTTTTAGAATGGTCTCTCTTTTCACACATAATTTAAAATTAATTTTTTTCCACCTTTGAAAAATTTATATTACAAAAAACCATTTATTTTTTAAAATATAAATTTGAAAACAATATTTAATAAAAAGTTTGATAATTTTCTGGACAGATTAATTTTTTATCACTAATAAAAAATAGAAACTTTTATTTAAAACTATATTTTCATTTAAATTAATTAAAATTATAAATAATATTTTAATTTTATTTTAATATAATATTAGGGAAATTATAATAAAATTTAAATAACTTAAGTCGTTGGATTCAATTTCATATGAAATTTTTATATTAAAACAATCTATAATTATGAGAATTTTTACTTTGGAAACCCGTTTTTTCATCACATCTGCAAGTATAATTTTAAATTGAATTCAACAGATTATGTGAATTAAATTTGAAAAAATAGGTTAAATATTTAGAGTTATAATAATTTATTTTATCTAATAAGTTCAACATAATTTTTTTCCACTATGAATATTAAAAACAGAAAAAATAATTACTATAATAAAGGTAAAAAAGGGTTTATCGAGGGGTTAAACTATAACGATAAGGGTTAAAAATGAACTATAAAATTGTAAAATAGTTATTATCTCACTATAGTTATATATTGTTCATTTCAAATTCAAATATAAGGTTATTTGGAATAAATATCTTTCATAACTACTTTACCATTTTTTATTCTTTTGGGAAATATCCAAGTAATTTCCAAGAGTGGTCCCTTTCCTCACTGATAAACATCACTCCATCCCTTCACTTGTTTACACCTAAGAAGACACTTTTATCAAAAATTCATAAAACAATATCTCTGAAAAATCATTATAAACATCTTAGATCTTTTGGTCCTCCCAAATCACTAACTCTAGGGTCTTTAAGAGGATATCCAAATGAGGTTTCCCTAAGATAAGGTAATTGTCATAATAAATCTCTTTATTTTCTTTCATATTTTTTCCACATTTAATTATGTATTAACACTTCCAATATAATAACACCATTATATAAAATATAATTATTTTTTATTATGTTTCTATAATTATATTTATTTATCTCCTCTTCAATAAAATCAGAAAAGTATCCATCGATCATGTGTACGGTGGGCTACCTCATAGTGAACCAATATAGTTTGTTTTCCATAACCATATTTAATGGATGAATATAATGATGAATTTAACATATATATATATATTATATTTATGACATTATTATAATTATATAATTATCATATCACATATACCTTTTAACTTTACATTCTGTTGGGGATACAATAGCATCGCTCATGTGTACGATGAACTACTGCCTTACAAAGTGATATGATTCGGTTTTCATTTTATTTTTTCATGGATGGTAATAAAGATTATTTTTTTATATATAAATGATATATATATATATATAATAAATATTATTTAATGTTTAATTAATAATCATTATCGTTTAATTATATCCCCCAATAAAACTGGAAAAAATATTCATGCGTAAGTACAACCTACAATATCCATAAATGGTGTAAACAATTTCTATCTCTAAATTTTATAGATTAATAAAAATAAATATATATTAAAAATATATGATATTAATATAATGGTTAAAAAAATTATATTATTTAACCATGATCATATTAAAATAACAAAAACCAAAAACCAAAACATATAAGAAAAATGAAGTAATTATCACAAAAAATAGTAATTTTAACAGATAATTGATAATAAGTGAGTGATAAAATAATATAAGTAAATAATATGTGAGTTTAGATATATTAATATTTTTATATAATTGATTTTTAATAAACCTTAATTTATTATGCAAGAGTTTTAGACACTAATGAAGGATGTCAAAAAACGGGTAAGGATTTCTCAACTCGCATTTACTTCCATGCGACATACGCTGCAATCACCAACTATTATTTTGTGTGCTTCATATACTGTCTCTTTTGAAATGATATATCATTAATGTATTTATTTTAATATGATTTAAAATTTCTTTTGAATTTATTTCTTCCAAGGGTCTTATGATTCAAAAGATACCAAAGTGGTAAGAGTTTATTTCAAAATCTCATCATTATTCGGGATTTTTTTGTTTTAGTCTCCCTTGGGGGAGTTATTTGAAATATTTATATTAACATAAATATATTTTCTTATCATATAGTTATTGATAAAAATTTTTAATTAATTTTATTCCACTCTTTGATACATAAACTGACTGAGAAATTTTTTAAATAAAATCTGACTTCATTTTTCACTTCGGTCAAAAATCATTGTATTATTAAAATACATGTTTCCAAAAAATAAATATTTTTTATATTTTTTAAATCATTTATTAATTAAATTTTTATCCATTTTTACAATTTATGAAAAAATCATGGAATCTTCATCTAATTTTTAAAAGAATCCATGTTTGGATTTTACCAAAAATGTGAAAGGAATTTTTGTTTTAACGTTTATGAAATGAGTGTAACTTTGGACCCTATTGAACCTTAAATGTGAATATATTAAAATTTATAAAAATTTATTTTCAAATAAAATTATTCTCAAAATAGTTTCTGACATTTTATTTTTTACAAATATATTTTCAAATTGAAAAGTTTATTTTCTTCAAAAATGTTTTTAATAAAATTATTATATTATTTTTATTCATGAACAACATCAACACATGATTATAACAATGATACACTGTGGATATTTGGTATTAATATCATGATTATTTTTTTATTGAATATTTTATGGTCAATTTTACTGGGTGTGTAAAATTTTATTACCATTCACCATATTACTTAGGATTGTCTGTTATTATGTTAATTTTATTGGGGAATGTATTAGCATTTCATATGTTCACATTTCAATATAAATGTATATAATGATCATGATTCACACCTTTCATATTAGGAATGCATTATTCATAGTACGTGATGGGTGGAGGTCAAAATTGCATAGCCCCTTGATGCCTTGGTTGGCCTCTTGAGAAAAATTCGATAGGGTATTTAGAAAAGACCTTACCCATTTTTGAAAGATTTCATGGCACGAGGCCTTGATGGTAGGAAGTCATGGAATATAACCTTAATGTTATATTTGAGATGTATATAATTATATATTCCATTATTAGGAATTTATTAATTGATATTCTATGTGATTATTTGATTAGTTAGAATATATTTGGTTAATTTTCAATTTCATATGAATATTCATATGAAATTATTTGAACATAATTTATTCCATACATATTATGCTCAAAATATTTATTAAATGGAATTTTTTTAGTTATTATCCATTAAAAACAAATTATTCCTTATTTATTCATATATTTCATTATATTTCAACTCATATTAAGCATCTGAGCTCACCCCTTTCTTATGTAACATCCCTCAATCTGAAACTCTCTCACATGGCCAAAAAAGGTTCATTATGGGACCTCAAGCATTCCTACCCATATGCCATATGTTTTTAACTAAAAATTGGGTTTTCATAAGTATAGTGTTGATACTATATCCCGTAGTTACAATGTTACGACAATTCAGAATAATCACAAAGTAATAAATATCAGATTATCCTAAATAATGGAAACAATACAATAAGGTGGAAAATCTGAAGAATAATATACAACTAAATAACCTAATAAATAATAAAGTAATTATGTAATATTGTTCTAGAATGTTACTAAATTTCATGATAGAAGTAATAAAAATAAAATTATAGCGATCACAAATAAAGACTCAATAGTCCCCAGTCTTCAACCCATTGTAAGTCCCATCTATTAAGTAACAATCAATAGAAGGTTCTATTTCCCTTATCTAATCATGTATCCATGAAATTTAATCTGTTACCAAACAAAAACCTGAATATTATGGGAGTATAACTCAATAGATCGACACTAACTTGTCTAAACATTACCGTCCCAATAATAAGTGCATGCAGTAATGAAATAAACTTGTGTATTAATTAATTAAAAAATTAAATTAATACCACATCAACCTTCCTCGACACCGTGTTAGAATATCTCTGAGTATATATCATGACCATGACAAACATAACTATATAACCATGGTAAAAAAATCTACCTTGATGTCATACCATAATTTCTTTGAGCATATCTCACAACTATGCCACCTATAACCAATTATCTGTTGTAAAAATAATGAAATAATGGGTCAAAAACAACTATATAATAATTTTATGAATCAATCAGTGTCAATCTATATATATTCTAATTATAACATTTAATTAGATCCAATCCTATTGTATAGTCATTACTTCTTGTATTCGAGCCAATCTTGGAATATAAGCATATTATTATTTCATCAAGGACAGGATCGACATATAATTATTTCACCATTTATTAGGGAAAGCCTATTATATATTGATTTCAACATTTAATATGTTACATGATCATTATAAAATCATTTCATCATTTAATCAGGTCAAATACCATTATAGAATCATTTTTTTAGTAAATCACAATGATTCATAATAGTAAGGATAACATAATATCCCATCATAAAATTCAATAGTTAGTTATGAAAATTTCCATTTATCCTTCAATTACACATTTCAATTGTCCTTTTTCCACAAATCCTATAACATTAAAATCATTCTAATAATCATTTCAACCCAAGGTGAATCTATATCAAGCAATCCCCCAAATCCAATGTCATTATAAACACAGTTTAAGACATTAGTCAATTAATTTATAAACAGTGTTTTTCTAACCTGATGGATATGCATAATCCTAGTCAATAACTAGTTGGATACCAAGTGATTATTAATAATAATCCAATTGACCATTTAATTCATTCATGTTCACATTATGTTAGTAGAATTGAAATATTTCACAAGCTTGACAATTATCAAACAATAGGGTTATGTTTTAGATCACATACCATTAATTGATGATCATCCAACACTTCCAGTATGGTTCGGCCAAAAAACAAAGGTGAATTTAATCTCAAGAAGAATCTCATATTATAACCATTCAATATAAAAAATAAACAACGAACGTGGTCAATAGATAACACTACAATGGATAGAGAGTAAAGGGAGATAAAGTAAAACCTAAATAGAATGAAATGAAAAGGATTATCACACAAATAAGACATGTGGATATGGGAATAGAATTATAAAATTTCCTGGGAGACACCCTAGGATCAAGATCAGACGGATGCATGTGAGGTGAATGAAAAGTCAACCACATGACACACTTTTGAAATTGTTTCTTGAGAGTTTACATGGAATGTAAATCATTTTTACATCATCTATTCATTTTTAGTAGGATATGTAGAAAAACCCATAACCAAGAGTTAATATTTATCATAATCAACTATTACAAGACATTTAATTTAATTTCACTATGTGTACTCTTTTCATTACTTGCATCATTTCATATCATGTAATCATTCATGACATGTGTGTAGAAACATTTAAAAGTTTTGTAATACATTTATATGGATTTCAAATGGTCCTCATTCAATTTTCAATCCAGTTCACTACACAAGGATATAAATCAACTCCAAATGCTTTCAAAGCCTGAAAAACATCATAAAACCTTTCCTAACATTTATACATTAAATCCATTAATTCAAAGAAACATATATCCTAGAATATTGGGTCATTCTATCCAATAAGTCTCTCTGTCCCCAAAAAATATTAGACCATATTGGATCAAACAAAAAACTAAAATGGGGACATACCTAAAAAATGATGGGACCTTATAACCTCCCCATCATATAAAAGATCATCCCCGAGATTCTCCATACATTATTGTGGGGTCTCGGTTATCAAGTATGGACTCTTTTCTCACATATCTCACTCCCTCTCCTAGGAAACCTCCTAGAAACTCCAAAGCAATCACTACACTCAAACCAAAGGAATCTTCATATTCTAAATATACTTCTCACTATATTCCAAAATCCATATCGTTGGCTCCTCAAAGGATGAATCAGTTATAATTTTGATGACTACTATATTTATCCCATGTTAAGGATCTAGATAATATCTCTAAATATGTGTCATGTGAAACCCGTTATCATGGAATTGTAGCATTGTGGATGGACTAAACCATACACCACTACACCAACCCTAGTCACTATCTCAAATGGCCCAAAAACATGAGCCCTAACTTCCCCTATTTCTTGATATAGTGTTGGACCTATCTATATGACACCTGAAGGAAAACACAATGACTAACCTCAAAATCTAGATTTTATATTTTATGTTCATTGTATGATTTCATCATAATTTGTGTCATCACCAAACTTTTTATAGTGAACTAAACCTTCTTATATGAATCCTAAAAGACACTTGGCCCAACAGGCACTAACTCACCTACCTATAGCCAAAAAATAGGGGAACGGAATGGCCTTCTATATAAATCCTTGAATGGTTCCATTCGGATCAAGGTCTAGAAGTTGATATTATATGAAAACTCCATGAATTATATATTATTATCCCACAAAAAATTGACATCCAAAACAAAGTCCCATAACATATCCTCTAGAACATGAATATTCCCCTCAGATTGACCTTCATTGTGATGATGATATGTCGTACAAAAAAACATTTGATCTCAAATCCATCTAAAGACCCTTCTAGAACCACTATGTGAAATTAGTATCACTGCCTAAAATGATACTCCCTAGATCACCGTGAATCTGAACTACCTCACACACATGAATATTATCCAGATCATCAAATGTTATGGTTTCCCAAATAAGAAATAAGTGGTAAACAACCATAAATCAATCTAAAATAACACATACAAAATTATTCTTTTTGGTTATCCTTAGTAATCCTATCATAAAATCTAAAGTGACATCATCTCATTTCCACTCAAGAATGGTAAATGCATAAATATATCACCTAGACACTAATGACCATATTTTACTTGCTGGAAGGTGAAACATATAACACAAATCCTACCACATTATTCTTTATTCCTAACAAAAGGTTTTTTCTATAGAGATCATGATACATTTTTATCAAACTTTTATCTATCACCCATCAAGATTCATGAAAATATCTCAACAGATCCTCAGGAAAACCCATATGAACCCTTAATCAGCCATATAAAAGAAGATAATATCCACTTCCAAGAGATCATAATGATGGGTTCTCCCATCCATATATGTTTTATCTCATAACTAATCCCTCCAGAATAGATAGTCACTTAGTCTTGATCCGGTCCAAAATAAAATGTATAACAGATGTCGAAGTCATAGTTTCTCATTCCTATAACTCATGAGCATCAGGGATACATGTTTGTAAAGAGTCCTATCATCCTCCCCTCATCAAAAAAACTCAATTATTACCTCTATTTTAATCTTCTATATCAAATTATCAGTACTGACATTTCCCTTCCATGGTCTATAAGGAAACTCAAAATCAAAATACTCTAAATACTTGACCTGCCTCCTCTATTGAATGTTTATGTCCCACTAAGAAAATATGTTTCTGAGGATCTTGTGGTTCATGTATACCACAAACCTCTCACCTCTGAGATAAACCCTCTGACATCTCAATGAATCGAACACTAATGATAAATTTAAATTATTATTTGGGTTATTCTTCTCATGTGGTCTCTTCTTTCATGGGCCATAATGAACCACTCAATCCTCCGTCATTAATAATTCTCTGAGTATAACTCTGGATGTGTCATAGTACACTGTATAAGATTTACTCAGAACCGGTAAAAAGAGGATAGGTGTTGAAGTCATTATTACTTTAAACTCTTTAAAAATTTTCACAATCATTTTAAAAAAACAAAAATCACATATTTATTCTCCATCCCTGAAGTTGGAACTTAAAAATGGGTGTAGTCTTAGATAAATCATTAATAATGACCTGCTAAAACCAAATTGTTCTGAATCATGAAGACAATATTGGGTGGCTCCAAAGATACCATAGTTCCATCCTTGTCTGGGTCAACTAACACTTCTGTATCTAAGATTACATGGCCCAAATAGTTCACTTTATCAAACCAAAAACTATAATTGGTTAGTTTATCATAAAGATGATACTCTCTCGATGTACTTAGAATGATGTCAATATGTTGAGCATTATCATCTACTAACTAGATTTAAACTAATATTTCATCTATTAAAACCACCATAAACTGATCCAAAAAAGGATTAAATAACTTATTCATCAAGGATATGAATTCCTCAGGCGCATTAGTCAAACCAAACTGCATCTCTAAAAACTCATCCACGCGATACCAACTCATAAAATTAGTTTGAGGTATATATGATTGTCTCACCCTCAACTGATGCTATCTTGATCTGAAATAAATCATGGAGAATATATTTTTACCTATCATCTAATTGAATAGATATTTGATGCATGAAAAAGGATACCAGTTCTTGAGCTTCATATAGTTCAATCTCTGAAGTGAAAAGTCCCATTAGCCTTCATGGAAAATAACAGTAGAAATCTCATGGGGATGTACAAGGCCGTATAAAACCATTATCATATAGATAATACAACTAAACATTCAAATCTTGAATCATTATTTGTTCCACCCTTTAAGGCTATATAGAATCTTTATCTACTCCGGAAGCCAACACGATTGTAAACCTGATCTATCGCTTGGGAGGTAATCCATATAACTCATCTAGAAAAACATTGTGAAAATAGTATACCACTAAAGGAAAATAATTCCACTGCATTCCACCGTTATATAGAGGATGCATGTCCATCTAAGATATCATAAAATCCAATCGCCGCTGACTTGTTCCAACAGGACTAGCCTAAAGATCCCGCTCATTGAAATGAAAATAGATTCCTCCTTCTGGATATATAAATGTAATTGTAACGCCCCGACCCCAGATACCTAGAATAAGTGCGTTATTATATAAAATTGGAATGATACATGGAATCATGTCCTGAAACACTGATCAATTTAGTATCTTTGGAAGTACTAGATACATACACATGTTTTACATTACATCATGAAACAAAAAAAACTGCATTGTGTTCCCTCTGAAAACTCTTATATCCCTTAGCATATTCCTTCTGCTTAATCATAATATACTTCTTTGCATCCTGGAAAAAATAAACATAAGAAAGGGGTGATCTTATATTCTCAGTAAGGATAAAAATATAGTATAAACTGTCATAAATAAGAATAAACATTTAGGGAAATGTATAAGACTAGATGACATGCCTTTTAAACATAAAATTTAGCATAATATAGGAAAGATAAATCAAATAATTCCATTTAATTATTCACATGGATATTATACTAGTAAAATAATCACATGTTATATCAATATCCAATTTCATAATTATGGAATGCCTAATGCCAGACTTCATAACCATATAGTCAAAGCCTTGTGCCAAGATTGCAAATAAGATTTTGACAAGGCCTTGTGCAAAGACACTAGTTTGTCTCTTGAGACCTACCAATGCATCAAAGAGCTATAGCGGGCTCCACCCATCACTTACTAAGTCCAATCCATTCCTCGTATGAAAAGGATTAAACAAAACATAAACATTCGTATTAAAACTAGAATACAAAATGTCAATACATTATCTATAAACCATGAATGGTATAAAAATAACACATCCACAGTCAAAAATATCACAAAACCTTCAACATAGTATGGAAGATTTGTATCATAATAAATCAACCTCGATCTAGAATAATATCCTGTAAAGGATTTTGACATAGTTGAAAATTATCAGTAAAAATCATTGAGAGAAATATCCCTTTTTCAGGAAAACATTTAAATGTCTCGCTATTTATCAAGAAGTTGTTTAAAATAGATTTTTGAATCAAAGTGTCCCATAACACTTTAAATACATTTATAATGAGTTTCAATTTTAAAACATTAATGTTCATATAAATAAAACCATATAACCATTTTTAAACCATGGACATTAATGAGAAATTTTTAAAAGATTAAATTTTGGAAACATTTAAAATGATATTTTAGTTAGAGTTCCTAACCAAATGAGAGATGCTTAAATAAAAATAATTGAGGTTATAAGAACATTATAATATCATGAGAATAAAATTATTCATGATATACTATGTCAATGTATAGTATATACACAAAATAAAATTGAATTGGCGCATAACAACAAAGAAGTCTCAAGGGAATATAAGTTGAGATTAATTCCTTTATAAAGATTGTATCCTTAGGATAAGGATAAATCAATGACATAATTATGTGTGAAAAATATAAATACACTCAATATGATTTGATATTCAGTTTTAATAAATCAGATGATATTTACACATATTCATGTAAAAAACAACACCAATGACTTCAATGTTTAACTCAATGAATTGAAATTGAGTTCAAATTACTCTTATCAAGTTTATATCGATGACTTGAGAATTCATCAATGGAGTGATTATGTGTATCAAAAATATATCCACACAAAGGGGAGTGTAAATTAATACATAGGTAAATAAATAGTGATTTCACACATAATCTTGGAGTAAAGTAATTAATGAAGTTTGTGTAAAGCCCAATGAGTGGAAATAGAAATTTGAAATTCCATTACTGATTTGGTAACCTACAAAACATAAACCCCATGAGATAAGTATCATATAATGAATATTTAAATTCCCATAAATCAAATTATATTACACAAATAATACAATCATGGACAGTACATACACCACACAAAAGGAAATAGTAGTAATATAGCATGAATCTAACAGGAATAAGAAGTTAGATGAAAACCCCATACCATGTTGTAATCAATTGAGTCATTTGACCAACAGTTAAAAACCACAAAATTAATCATATAATACAATTAATATAAATATAATAAATATAATATTTATCAAATGGAAGTACAGAACACCCCACATGCAATAAATAAGTGGTGAACAATAGAAATCTCACGGAATTAAAAGTGAGATTAGAAACCCCTTACCTTGTACGTTTACCTAGTATATGTTTGGTTAACCTCCTATATAATGGTGAAATAATTGTTATTAAATTATACAAGAACAAAATACATAATTATGATATCATATATGAACTTCTAACATTTCATTGTTAATGATATTTCAGTATTATCATTGTTTCGGTTGTTAACAGATAGTTTTCCTTAATATGTTTTGTTAAGTAAGTCATGTTTGTTATGTGTAGGTTGTATATGATTCATATCCAGAATGATATTAATTTCTTAAACATTATTTTTAATCATAAAATGAAAATTATTCTTGAATGATTACAATGGGGAATTAATCTCATCGCGTTCGTAAAGACGGTAAGACTTACGTATGCACGAGTGAAAATGTCATTATATTGATGGTGAAATCATATGTAATTTGATGTTATATCATATATATGGAATAATTAACAAGTTATATTTATTATTTACATCAGTAATAATCATTATTATACACAAACAAATAATGAAGTGTTTGGATAACAAACCACACCACGACGTGGAGACGGTAAGTCGTGTGTACGCACGTATGGGGGCATTGTCATTTATAGGATGGATAGAATAATTAATATGGTTGTTACATATATATAATAACATCATAGTATGTATAAGATACTTTATTTATTATTTTGGTTTGAAAAAAAAAATAAATAGGAAGTGGAAGAAGAAAAGAACTTGAAAGAGGATGGTGAAATTATTACCTCTTCTTCAGGTGTTTCCTTTTGAGTTGATCAAAATGGGCTTCATAGGATGGATTTTTGATCAATGTAAGGCCTATATATTGAAGTGAGGGAATTTTAGAAGATATTTGAGCAGGTTTTGGCTGAGCCAAATGGATTTGGAGGTGTTAAATTAAGAGAAGTGGAAGTACCCTTTTATAAGAGAGGTGAGAGTGACTTTATGAAAATCTTGAAATATTATTTTATAATAAAATACTTTTCAGTTTATAATGGCTCTAAAATAATTTATTTCTAAGTTGAGGTGGGGATAGATCTAAATCCTATCAACCAATAGTTTTTATACTAGTTTAGGTTACCATGATAACCTTATATTTGAGATTTAACTCTTAGTTAAATAGTTTAACTTTTACCGTGTCCTCTTGTATTATTAAACTATATGGTTAATAATTATACTATAAACTTATAATAGATCCTCAAGTGGTTCATTAATGGCATATATAATATTATTTAAGAACTTTTTCCAAACCTTATATTTTTAGGAATATAATATCAACCAATATATATTATTTTTTTAAACACTAATTTATGTAAATTTTGACACTTTTAGGTATTTTGTTTTTTTGAAAGTCAAAACAACCTTATCACTTTGAAAAAAATTTATATAATCAACCCTAACATGTTATATAAACCTATAAAATTCTTGGAAAGCATATATACTTTTAAATTCTATTTATTTTAATATTTATAATATAAACTATTTTCATATTTCATTAATAAGGTGATTACTACATCATCATTGTGTCATAAATAAATTTCATTATTTAATCTCTAAAAATTATAAATAAAATACCATTATGTATGAAATATATTTATCTTTATAATGAATAATTATAGTTGAATTTATCTTATGTGTATCCCTATATTAAAAAAATTAGTTAATAAACATTGAATTTAACACTTTTAACTCTTCTTTAAATAAAATAATAATAAATGTCTTAATCAAATACAAGTGGAAATAAAGGATCATATTTTATTAAAAAGGTTTTTTTGTAGAATTACACTTGTCCAATGGAATTAGTACATGTGTTTGGATAATTATAATATCATTTTTACATTTAATTACCCTATTTACTTTTAATCGTAGTAAATAAAAGTCAAAGGATACTATTCACCAATAATTGTTTTCATCTTATTGAACCAAATTTTACATACTGATATTAACCCTATCTCTAATATTTAAGAAATTGAATTTAAAAAAATGGTAAAATTAAGTTTTATGAAAATTTGCAAATGCTCCTAGAAAGTTAGAAAAAGATGGTAAAAAGTTCAATAAAATTTTATACATCTAATTTTATAGTAAAATGACTCAAATGAATTAAATTGAGCATATATAGTTATTATATATCTTTTCTTACTTAAAAAAATTAAATAAAATAGATAATTATATAAATAAAAAGTTATTTTTAAACTATAATGCAGTATTTTTCACTATTCATGAAAAATTGAATGTTTTCAGAAAAATTATAAAAATTTACCCTAAGATAATTTTGATATTATGAATTAAAAAATGAATTCTATTTTACCAAATTCAAAACATAGATTTTTCATTAATTAATTTAAAATTAATTCTCGTTGTCAAAACTGAATAGTGGGTTCTTAAAAAGTAAAAACTATCAACATATTGACATGTGTCTATGAAAAATTTATAAGTGAAATTACTTATAATGACATTAATTGTATTAAATGATAAAAATATAATCTAATTATACTTACATACCCTTCAAATGCATAATTTAAGACTATAAATAATTTTTATTAAAAAAGTTGTTTTGAATTAAAATTTAGTATTTTTCAGTGTTCATCAAAATATGAAAGTTATCAAAAAAGTAGCAAAAATTTATCCAAAATAAATTTTTATGTCATTATTAAAAGAAGAATTCTATTTCATTAAATTTAATATATAATCTGTCAAATATTTTTTTTAAAGGTTTTACCATTAAAGGTGGTAAAATTGTATTTTTTGTAAAATACTTCTTTTATCTAAAAAATGAATTTGTTCTTATATTATTTCTAAGAAACACATAATATGGATTCTAAAATTATATGGAGTATATAAAATTCCAAATTTAGTTAATACTATTCATAACCTCTTTTTGAATGGCTGGTTTGGTAAGTTTTGGTGCGCTCGAACTCAGTGTTTCATCTAGATCAATCTATTGAATTACTTTAAAAAATAACATACTATGAAATCTTGAGGTGTTACATTATTACACACATTTTGAAATTGCACCCTCAAAATTTTAAAATTGGTCTTGGGAACATCATTGAAACTCCAACATCAGAAAAAGAGTCAATTAAACTATCACTTTAATAGAAAGAAAGAGAAGTACAAAGGTCACCCGAGATAACCCATACTAGGATTTCAGGTAAAAAAACATGTATATGAAAGATAAAATAAGTTTCATTTTCTTAGAGAGAGTGATAAAAAAATGATCAGGAAGAATTTAACAACAAGAAAACCACAAACTTGTGATGGGATAAATAGTCATTAGTTTCCTAGTATGAAAAGTAAAAGGACACCATTTTTTGTTTTAAGTTACGTTTCATAAAGTTGAGGAATTTATTTATGAGATTAAATAAGAACATAAAGAGATATACTTACTTTTTATGTAGCGTTTCATCCTTTAATAAATTTCTCCCACTAACTCATCTTTTTTTCAAACAATGAGCATTCAAGATGACTTGGTCACACCTAAATCACTATAATCAACATCTAGAGAATATCATAATCCACAAAGGATAAACTATATATTTACCTTATCTTTAGAGATTAACCAAAACCAAAATGGTTAGTACAAGATCAGATGATCCCCAAAAAGGATAAATCTTTAGAGAAAAAAAATACTAATATTAATTTCTCAAGTTAAACCAACAATACCCAATGTTCAATAGATACCATTCAATAAACAATTAGAATTAAAATCCATCAATATAATCCAAACTAATATTGAAACCCAAAACTTTGAATAATTTGATTATGTAGTCTTCCACATTAAATTGTATCTCCAAATAACATCGACTACTCTTAAAGTCACATACTTAAAAGTAATTAACCTAATCACATATTCTTTTTGATAGGTTAATCATTTCAATAAATAACCCAAATTTCTATACCAGAAAATCTAGGAACCAGTGGAAGCCGGCCCTAATAAATAAAATAAAAGAAGGAATCGAGTCAGGCATACAAGGGGTTGTTACATAAATGAGTATGCATCACACCACATTTATCTGCCTCCACTAGCAGGGCACAGTAGTCAGGAGCCATGAAACACCACATCCCCCCAAGATCAATGAGCACCCACTTTGCCAATTCATCCTCCACCTGATTGGCCTCCCTATAGACATGTGAGACATCCACTCGCATTCGAGTGATCTTGTTGAGGCAGTCAACCCACTGAGGAAGCACGCACCAAGGAACGTGACGTGTCTTGGTTCTCAAAGCATGAACTGTAGTCTAAGAATCAAATTCAATCCATATAGATTCCCAATTAAATTGGATAGTGTACCTGAGAGCATATATCATTTCCCATAGTTCATATTCAAAGGTAGTGCCAATTTCAGTGGCGTGGTGGAAGCTTCCCTTTATAGACCCACGATGGGTGCGGAACACCCCCCCCCCCCCCCCCCCCACAACCCGATGGACCTGGGGCACCAATTGCAGCCCCATCAACATTTACTATGAGGCAAGGCACAATGGGTGGTATCCATTGAATATATTTCTGTTGGGACCACTTTGTGTATGGAGATTGTATTTGTTGTCAACAGTTGTCAATACATGTCAAAATGAAAACGAAGATTAAGAAGGACTCCAAAGTTAATGGAGATTGTCTAAAGTGAGGATACCTAGAGAATTGTTATGAAATCATATAATTGAATGTCATACTAGGGAAATTCTCTATGAAGAAAATTCAGATGATTGTTGAATTGATCCTAAGTTCGAAGAACTTGTTTCAAAGGTGACACATTGTTTACAACAATGAATAATGGTGAGGTATCATCCATCTAAGGATGATTGCAAAAGAATTTGAAGAAGATCATGCAACACTTCATGATTTCATGAGAACCATGCAAGAGCTTACTTGAAGAAAAGAATCATATGATTTGAATGAAGTAGAGAATTATGGTTGAATAAGAAGAGATAGTGTGGAAGGGCTTGGCATTCTAAGAAGGTTGTGAATTACACATTGCCTTGAAATCAGATGATTGTTGCACTGTTCTAAAAGTTCCAAATATATGTATAAAAGTTGATACATTGTCTACAACATTGAAGGTATTTAAAGAAGCTTCAAGCCTTCACTTTTTTATGAAGAGATATGATTAGAGTTCTTTGGAATTGACACTCAAAAAGTATTTGAGTATTTCAAGTGAGGATGAAGAAGTACTTTGTAATTAATATTCAAAAAATAATGGACTTAAACCAGAAGATGATTTTCAGATTTGTATTTCACAAATATCATAAGTTTGGATAACTTGTGATACAAGCCTTATGAAGGAAACGAAGAGAGAAAGAAGTAGGCGCGCAAGTATGCAATAGGCGCGCAAGTATGTAGAGGCATGGAACACGTATTTAAAATAGCATTATTTCATAAATATGGCAAATTAAAGAAGGCGTGCAAGTGCGAAGAAGGCATGCAAGTACCAAAAAGGTGCGCAAGTACCAAGAAGGCATGCAAGCCCCAAGGAGGCGTGCAAGTGCTAGGGAGTTGCGCAAGTGCCAAGAAGGCACACAAGTACCAAGGAGGAACACAAGTGAATGTGATGCGCTGGTTTCCAAAATGCCTATAAAAAGGAGACTACCCTCCTCATTTCTTAAGGCTCGAGACTTGGAGAAATATTTTGAGCTCTGACCGTGCAAGTCGAAGAAGTGTGGTGCGCATGTGGTTGAGGCACGAAAGTTGAGCCTCATTCTTAGGTGGCGCGCAAGTGTTGTGATGTCCACAAAGAGGCGCGCAAGTATAAAGGTGGCGTGCAAGTATTGCCTATCCCCAAAGAGGCACGCAAGTATAAAGGAGGTGCACAAGTGATGAAGCGGCGTGCAAGTGATGAAGAGTCGCGCAAGTGACGAAGCGGCGCACAAGTGATGAAGCGGCACGCAAGTATTGGCGCACAATTCTAGGTCGCGCAAGTCACAAAAATGCCTATAAATTGCTGACTATCCACCTCATTTTTCAAGGCTCAACACTTAAGAGAAAATTTTGAGCTCCGAACGCGCAAGTATAGAAAGAGGCATGCAAGTTGAAGTGGCGTGCAAGCTGAGGGTTGTTTATAAGGCGCGCAAGTATTGTCGCGCAAGTATTTCTGCGCAAGTATTGCCGCGCAAGTATTGCTATGAAAGTATTGTCGCGCAAGTATTTCCGAGCATGTATTATCGCGCAAGTATTGTTGTGCAAGTATCGCCACACAAGTATCACCGCGCAAGTGTTGACGTGCAAGTATTGTCATGAAAGTATTGTCGCGCAAGTATCACCGTGCAAGTATCGCCGCGCAAGTATCACCGCGCAAGTATTGCCGCGCAAGATTTTCCGTGCAAGTTTTTGTGTTCAAGTTTTGGTGAAAATGTTGTTAGAGGTGCGCAAGAGAAGATTGTGTTTAAGACAAAGGTGGCACGCATGTTTTCGGTTGGGAGCAATTGTGGTGCGCAAGTATTTGGTGGCATGGAAGAAGGGTGGCGTGCAAGTAAGAATTGGTGCGCAAAATGAGAGTGGTTCTAGAAGTTATTATCAGCTTCTGATCAACAGAGTTGTGATTATAGAAAGAAGAAGAAGATTGTGTAGCTTACAAGTTTGTTGAATAAAGAGAAGATAAGATGAAGGAAAAGAGTTAAACTAAATTCTATATGCATGATCACATGCATTTATGAACAATATAAGAACTCACTATGATTATGCCAAGTAAGATGATCTTTGTTTCCTGAATAATCACATTGGTATATGTGATTCTTGCTAAGAAAGAAGAATAAGTGTTAGTGCATTCTGTTTTTTCACTAAAGAAAAGGAAGAAGTCCTAGTGTAGTTGGTTTTGCACTAGTGAAGAAGAAAAGAAGAAGACAATAAGAATTACTTGCCAACTACTTTGCAAGTAATCAAGTGAAGATCACTGAATAAGAGAAAGAGCATAACTTACCTTTTGAAGAAGGAAGAAGACTATCTCCTTAGGCAGTATAAAGAACCATCTAGAGGCTGTAGGTTGGATTAGGCTATCACCAGTCAAGGGAAGAGGATTGTTTCGCACCCCCCTCTAAAGTGTAGGGACTCACACTGGCTAGAGGATTGTTTTCCTAGACACTCCATTGTAACATCATATCACATTATATTGTAGAATCCATGTACTAGTCATCCCCATGCATGGAAAAGACGTAGCTACTCTTATTGTGTGGTGCACCTTGTAAAAATATCGTGTGAATATTTTTACTTCTTTCTATTATTGCATGCGATAGGGAGAAGGGAATAAGAGAATCAAGATCCTAACAGGTCAAGAGGTACAGGGATAAAAGTTGAAATTGGTTTTAGAAGTTCCCAACACTGATTCACCCCCCCCCCCCCCCCCTCAGTGTTAGGTATATCCCAAACTGGTCCTCTCAATTTCATCATTTTGAGGCTTGTTTGGCCGACCCTAAACTCCAAGCGTTCTCAGAATTTGGAGGTTAGAAACTTTGTTAGACATGGAATCATCCTACACAAGAGAAGTAGCAAAAACCTCTCTATGTACGTCCACCATGCCTTTTTGTATCATAGAGTGAACACCAATGAAGACAGTTGCATTCTGGGAGTCCCATATGGCTTCAATAATAGTAGTAATAGCTGATAACATTAGGTTATAAACATGCTCACTGAAACATCCAGGAAGTAGGCCAGATAGCAGCTCCATAATTATCCCAAAGGTATCAAAAGAAACCCCAAACACAGTGCCAACATAATACCATATATTATTATATTGACTACACCCCGTGAAAAGATGTTGTACAGAATCCTCTTCAGTTTTGCAGAGGGAACACATAGAGTCCATCTGAATGCCGACCCTCTTGAGAAGCTCATTTGTGTGAATGTGATTTTTCCATATTATCCAAATGAGAAATAACCTGGAAGGTCTAATAAACTGATCTCTAAATTTCATTAGCCAAGGATTTGGAGAGCCTTGACCCCCACATAGAATCCTATAAAAATACCTACAATTGAACTGTCCATTTCTACTACAGGTCAAAATTAGTGTGTCATGATCCAAAAAAACATAATCATTGACTTCATCCTCCACTTTCACAAAAAGATTAAGAGAGTTCATCTAGTAGATTAAATCTGAGATAGACAAAGGGGTGTCTTCAGATGTCACATTTAGATCACAAAGGGGTTTTGTGAGCCACTTTGTGTTCCAACAGCACGGTGTAGAGTCCTTTCAAACCAAACATTTGGTATCCTACATAATCGTCACATAGACCTGCTTGAGAGAGTCCCAAAATGATGAGGCAAGGTAATAATTGTAACCATTTAGAAGCCTCCTTGTGATTATATTTGAAATAAATTCATCATCAGTTTCAATGTAAATAAAGTTCCAAGCGAATTTTCCAATCAAACCATCATCAAAAGTACGGAGATCTTTGAGTCCAAGTCCCCCCATATCCATAGGCTTGATGAAGTCCTTCAATGCAACATTAATCAACTTCCTCTCAGGCGGTGACCCCATCCATATGAAATTCTTTACCATGCCCTAAAACTCTTTGAGATTCCCCATCGGCCATTGATAGAGAGAGGAGTAGACAAACTTTGATGTGATCACTGAGTTCACAAGGAAGACCCTCCCAGATAGGGACATAACCTTCCCTTTCTAGCTGGCCATCTAATGTACAATACAAGTGTAAATACCCTCTAAGTTTTTTCTTTTCACTTTTCCCCAAAACAGTGGGATCCCAAGGTATTTGAAATTCAGGGAGCCCCAACTCACCCCAAGATACCTGCAAATTCTGTTCCTTTTGCCAATTGAAATTCCATTCCCAATAATAATGGAAGACTTGTCTTAGATAATGGCCTAACATGTGACCTCATCATAATGGATGAAAATAAATTTAATATAATTAATAGTTTTTCTTGAATCTTGACCAAGTAACAAGATGTCATATGCATACAATAGGTGAGATGGGGCATGTTTACTCGCACCAGCCCTGATCTGCTTGTAGATTCCCAGTTGAGAAAGGACATTAATACATCTACTAAGTTAATCCTCTGCAATGGAAAAAAGAATACCAAATAGTGGATCACGTTGTCGTACCCCCCGTGTATAAGGGAAAAAACCCATCGGGGAGCCATTAACAAGAATTGACATCCTTGAAGAGCCAAGAATGATACGAATCATATTCACAAACCCATTCGAGAAGCCATAACATCTAAGTACATCAAGAAAGAATCTCCACTTAAGAGTTTCAAAATCCTTGGAAATATCAATTTTGAGGGAAAAAATACCATCCTTTTTCTTTCTTCTCATAAGATTGACACACTCAGAAGCCATGAGGAGACACTTTTGGATGCTCCTCCCAGGGACAAATCCAAATTGATTAGCGGTAACCATGTTATTAACCTGCCCATGCATCCTGTTCACCATAATTTTACTAATACATTTGGTTATTGTTTTTTCAAATGAAAATGGCCTAAAATCCTTGATTTCAATAGCATTCTTCTTCTTGGGGATGAGAGAAATGAAAAAGGATTTCATTTCATTGGGCATATATGTGTGAAAAAAAAAATTTAATGGCATGTTCAATATCATTCTACAAATTTTTCCAATAAAACAAGAAAAACATGTTAGTAAACCCATCAACACTAGGGGAAATCTCAATATTGAGAGAGAAGAGAGTAGATATGATATTCTCTTTGCATGGGGGAGCAATTAGAAGCTGATTCGAATGATCCTCAATACAAGGGTTGATGTTTTCAACCATGAAGTGAATATTAGAAAACCCATTATCAAAATATATTCTCTAAAAGTTCTCTACAACATCCATAGAAATGTCAATTGCTTCAGTATAGATGTGTCAACCAATGCTGATCACCTTATTCCCTGCACGCTCCCTCTTTTCCTTGTGCAATTTGTTGAAGAAGTTGGAGTTCATGTCCCCATCCTGTAACCATTTCACATTGAGATGATTTCTTACCAATATTTTCTTTACTATTAATAAACCATCAAGTCTATTGTGGGCTATTATTTCCTCTCTAGATAGAATAGCTTGCTACTCCTGACCGATATGAATCCTGGACACCTCCTCCTCTGATTTCCTGATATCCTCATCAATTTTGGAAAATTATTTTCTGCTCCATTCCCTCAGCAGCCCCTTAAGATGTTTAAGCTTCACATAAATTCTCTGGAGAGGACTCCCAATAGCTTCAGACCCCCCATTCCTTTAAGACAATTTCCCTACATCTAGTAAGCACAATCCATCCATTATTGAATCGAAAGGGAATAGGGGATGACCTCATAACCAGGGTGTTAATATGAAAAACAATTGTATTATGATCAAAATGGTGCTTAGGTAGTGTAAACCAAGATATTACATGAGTTGTAGCATGTTCATCAATATATACAAAGCATATATCAAGTTTTATATCTTGTTTCACCTCCCATGTGTATATACACCATGTTAAATCAGAACCAGCTATGCGAACTTGATCCAAATTACTGTAATCAATGCACTCAGAAAATTCAGTAGCAGCTGCCCTATTGAAGCTGGTTACAGTTTTCTCTTTAGGATTCAACACTATATTAAAGTCACCAATGAGCAACCAATTTTACTTCATCTTCCTAGAGGTGACTTTTAGTTCCTTTAACAAATCCCTCCTCCTGATTTAAAAATTGGAGGCATAAACAAAAGATACTGAAATTTCCTACCCAGGAAAGATGCAATTAACCAGAACACTTTGAGGCCCACTATAATAGGAAGTAATCTTAATTGAATCATGCCTTAACACCCATAAGTGGTCAATATGCGATGCATGTTGATTTTTGGAGAAAAATTTGTATCCTAGGGATCCCCATTTCAATCCTTTCCAGTTTTCAGAGATAACTTTAAGTTCAGCAATACTAACAGACATATGTTTGTAGGCCTTAACTTAATGTCAAAGGGCCCTGACTGTGTGGGAATTTCCCATCCCTTGACAATTCCAATAAATAATCCTCATTTTTTACTAGTCATTCCACTTGTCAGAGGCCCCCCTTTTATCTTTAACGAGGCCTATTTTTTCCTTTCTTCCCCTGGCCACCCTTCCCCTTCTTCAGAGCATGTCCCGGGAGAATGCTACTATGGAGCACCTTAGTCGCCTGGTTTCCCCCACTATCTCCCTTCAAAGTAGCAGCATGCGGCTCCATTATATCCCTAGGAACAACTACATCCTCACCTGGGCTGACTGTAAATTGATAATAAAAACATAGATAGAAATACACCATTACTCCTCAAATGAAATCCCATTGTATTCAATTTTCCTTAGGCATATAGTGTTCCTAACGTAGCGAATATCTTCCAAAATAACATTTATCACATAATACCCAAATCATTTTCCTATACTAAGGATATCCATTTCATAAGACATAAGATCCCAACTCATCTTATTATTGATCAATAAAATCATTTAACTAATAAAATTAGTCACAATAACTAAGAACTTCACGTAATCTAGTGGTAGGTGATAAATCCCAATCGCACTCTAGTTGTGGGTTAAATTCTCATAGATTTTTCCAACGCAACGGGTTATCACATAGTCTTCATGTTCTTATTTTTCAAAAACTATATTTTATAACATTCCCAAAATGAGATAAATTCCTCAAAATAATCATAACATAATTTCATCACAAATGTTATCTCATACCTTATATTTTCATCCCAAAATTTAATAACATGTAATTTCCTCAAATTCAAGGATCATATAATCCAAAATGGTTATTTATAACTATATCAATAATAGAAAACATATTTCATCATAAAATATAATTTTCACATAACAAACTACAGGGTTACACATACAAGAGAAAAGTCTTCCAATGTAATCCCATTAATAAAGAGTACTAATAATTTTAAACATTTCAAAATCCATTTATTCCAACATAGGTTCTTCCTTGACCAAGATTTTATCTTGTAGAATAGGGAATTCACTTAGGTAATGCACAGGTCCCCTACATTTATGGAAAATGACTATAAATGGATTTTTGGGATCATTTTTATTTTCTTCCATAGTACTCTTTATTTTTTATCAGTAATTCATTACTTATATCCTTCTTTCCCAGACATAAAGAATTTCATTGTTCCACTGAGACACTCTTCTAGGTGCCTCCTTACAAATATTCTTCATGATAAAAATTGATCTTTCTTTTCTCCATTGTCTCTGATGCTGGAGCTCTTATCATTCACTGCATTTCTCTTCTTTGTGGAGTCCAAGAGTGGGTTTACATATATTTTATTGATAATATTTTTGTAAAACTGATTTTGGATGAACATGGTATCTTTTACACCTGTCGAAATTCCATTTCGTTGCTCATTTCCATCAAAATTTTCACCTTTTACATCATGTTCAATGTTACTATGACTTCCTTTGAATCCAGCCATTGACTAACACAAGAAGGCATAGTATGAGTCATAAAATCATTTAGAGAATATCATAAAACTTTATTTTCAATCTAAAACACCTTAGGATTAACCAAGGTTATTTATTCTCATCTTATATTTAAATCCTTCAAATTGGTTTGTAAAGAAAATTTGAATTATCCTAAGCATATACCCTAGGAGTGTCGTAACCAATAGTACAGCAAGACCTGTTGTCGTGTAACAGGATACCCCAAGTCAAGCATGAAACTCCTTTTCGTTGTTTTTACTCATATGTACATCTGTTAAAGAGCCACCTCTACCTGCTCATATCTAGAAAGGTAAGTATTTCCTAGAAAAACCACAAAATATTTACATTACCAAAACTTTCGGATGTTCTTCTATGCTAATCCATAATGTCTATCTTAGGGTAGTGTTTCCTAATTGGAGTTTTTTCTAAATATTTCTTCCAAGGATTGTACTAAACTTCCTCTAATACCAAGTGTAATTCCCCAACCCAAGTTACCTAGAATCAGTGCTTTATTACATAGCATTGGCATGATATAAGGAATCATGTCCTAAAAGACCGATCAGTTTTATATCCTTGAAAGTACAAGATATATACAAAAGTTTTACATTACATCATGAAACAAAAAAACAACATTGTGTCTCCTTTGAACACTCTTATATCCCTTAGAATATTCATACAGGTTAATCGTAATATACTTATTTTCATCCTAGAAAAATAAAACATAAAAAAAGGGTGAGATCAAATGCTCCGTAAGGATAACAATATAGCAGAAACTGTCATAAATAAGACTAAACATTTAAGGTAATGTATAAGACTAGAACACAAGCCTTTTAAACATAAACATCAGTATAATATGAATATATAAATAAAATAATTCCATTTACTTATTCACATGGATATTTTACTAGTCAAATAATCACGTGTAATATCAATAGACAATTTCATAATGATGGAATGCATAATTCCAGACATCATAACCACATATTCAAGGCTTTGTACCAATACTACAAATACGATTTTGTCAAGGCCTTTTTTCAAGACACCAGATTGTCTCATGAGACCTACAAATGCATCTACGAGCTATAGCGGGCTCCACCGATCACTTACAAAGTCCAATTAATTCCTCATATGAAAAGTATTCAACATAACGTAAACATTTGTATTAAAACTAGCATACGAAATGTCAATACTTTATCCAAAAACCATGAATGTTATAAAAATAACACATCCACATCATACATATCACAAAACCTTCAATAAATTATTGAAGATTTGTATCATAATAAATCAAAAATTATTAAGAATAATATCCCATAAAGGATGTTTATATAGTTTAAAATTATCTGTAAAAATCATTGAGTGAAATATCCATTTTCATGAAAAAATTTAAAAGTCTCACTGTTTATCAAGAAGCTGTTTAAAATAGATTTTTCAATCAAAGTGTCTGATATCACTTTAAAACTTTTAAAGGGAATTTAAATTCTAAAACATTAATTTCCATATAAATAAAACCTTAAATCCTTTTTTAAAACATGGACATTAATGAGAAAAATTTATAAGAATAAACTTTAAAAACATTTAAAATGCTATTTTAATTAGACTTCCTAACCAAATGAGAGATTCTTAGATTCAAGTAATTGAGATAATAAAAACTATATAATATAATGAGAATAAAGGTATTCATGATATACTATGTAAATTATACAATATATATACCAAGTAAAAGTGAATTGGCGCCTCACAACAAAGAAGTCTCAATGGAATGTAAATTGAGATGAATTCCTTTAAAAAGATCGTATCCTTAGGTTAAGGATAAATAAATGACATAATTTTGTGTGGAAAATATAAATACACTCTATATAATTGGATATTTAGTGTAAATAAATCAGAGTACATTCACACATATTCTGGTAAAAAAACAACACCAATGACTTGGATGTTCACCTCAATGAATAGAAATTGAGTTAAAATTACTCTTATCAAGTTTATATCGATGAATTGAGAATTTATAAATGGTGTGATTATGTGTATCAAAAGTATATTCACACAAAGGGGAGTTTAAATTACTACATAAGTAAATAAACAGTGATTTCACACATAATCTTGGAGTAAAGTAATCAATGAAGTTTGCGTAAAGCCCAATGAGTGAAAATTGAAATTTGAAATTCCCTTACCGATTTGCTAACTTAGGAAACATACACCCCGTGAAAGAAGTATCAAACAATTAAGATGTAAATAACCATAAATTAAATTATATTACACAAATAATACAATCATGGGTAGTATATACACCACACAAAAATTAATAGTGGCATTATAGCATGAATCTCACGGGAATAAGAAGTGAGATGAAAACCCCTTACCGTGTTGTAATCAATTGAGTCGTATGACCAAAAGTTAATAACCTCCAAATAAATCATAGAATAACATGAATATAAATAGAATCATTATAAGATATATCAAATGATAGTATATAATACACCATATGCAATAAATAAGTAGTGAACAACGGAAATCTCATGAAATTAAAAGTGAGATAAGAAACCCCTTACCTTGTAATATTCATTAGTATAGGGTTGGTTATCCTCCTATATAATGATAAAATAATTTTTATTAAATTATAAAATAACCAAATACCTAAATATTATATCATATATAATCTTCTAATTTTGCTTTTTTAATGATATTTCAATAGTATCATTGTTTTGGTTGTTACCTGATTCGTTTTCCCTTATACGTTTTGTTACATAAGTCATGTTTGTTATGTATAAGTTGTATTTGATTAATATCCTGAATGATATTAAGTTATTAAACAATATTTTTAATCATAAAATGAAAATTATTCTTGAATGATTACGATGGGGAATGAATCTTATCGCGTTCATGGAGATAGTAAGGCATACGTACACACAGGCATCAATGTCATTATATTGATGGTAAAATTGTATGTATTTGGATGGTATATCATATATACAGAATCATTAACTTTTTATATTTATTATTAACATCAATTATTCTCATTATTATACCCATCCAAATAATGAAGTGTTTGAATAACAAACTACACTACGACGGGGAGACGGCAAGCCGTACGTACGCACGTATGGTGACTTTTTCATTTATAGGATGGATAGAATAACGAATATGGTTGTACCATATTTTTAATAAAATCACAGTATGTAGAAGGTACTGGATTTATTATTTTGGTATGGAAACAAAAAAAAGAGGATGTGGAAGAAGAAAAGAACATGAAAGATGGTGGTGGAATTATTACATCTTCTTCGGGATTTTCCTTTTGAGTTGATTAAAAGGGATCCTTATGTTAGATTTTTTTATCAAAGGCCTATATGTTGAATTGAGGGAGGATTTGAAGATATTTTGGTAGGTTTTGGCCAAAAAAAATGGCTTTGGTGGTGTGAAATTAATAGAGGGGGAAGTACCCTTTTATAAGAGAGGTGAGGGTGACATTAGGAAAATATTAAAATATTGTTTTATAATAAACTAATTTTCGGTTTATAATGGCTAAAAAATGATTTATTTTGATGATAAGGTGGGTTTCGGTCGAAATAATCTCAACTAATAGGTATTAGAGAAGTTTAGGTTACCATTTTAACCTTATCTTTTAAATTTAACTTTGAGTTAAATAGTTTAACTTTTACCGTGCCTTCTTGTATTCTTACACTGTATGGTTAATAAACATACTATAAACATCCAATATATCCTCAAGGGGTTAATTAATGAAATATATAATATTCTTTAAGCCCTTTTGTCGAACCTTAGATTTTTATGGATATTATATCAACCAATAATATAGTATTTTTTCAAAAAAATAATTTATGACAATTTTGACACTATTAGGTATTTTGTTTTTGTGAAAGTCATAAAAGCCTTATCACTTTGAAAAAAATTTATCTACTCAACCCTAACATGTTATATTAATCTAGAAATGTCTTGGATGGCATAAAATCCTTTAAATTATATTTATTTTAATATTTATAATATAAATTACTTTAATATTTCATTAAGAAGGTAATTACTGCATCATCATTGTGTCATAAATAAAATTAATTATTTAATCTCTAAAAATTATAAATAAAATACCATTATGTAGGAAATATTTTTATCTTTCTAATGAATATTTATAGTCGAATTTATATTATTTATCGCCCTATATTAAAATAGTTTAGTTAATAACATGTGAATTCAACACTTTTAACTATTATTGAAATAAAATAATAATAAATGTCCTAATCTAATCCAACTGGACCTAAAAGGTAATATTTTATTCCTAATGTTGTTTTTGGTAGAATTAAACTTATCAAATAGAATTATAACATTTTTTAAGATAATTATAATATCATTTTTACTTTTAATTACCCTATTTACTTTTAACTGTGGTAAATAAAAGTCCAAAGTTATTATTCACCAAAAATTATTTTCAGATTATTGAACCATATTTTACTTACTGATATTAATCATGTCTCATAGATTTTTGAAATTAAATTCACAGAATCAGTAAAATTATGTTTTATGTAAATTTGAAAATGCTCCTAGAAGGTGGGTAAAAGACGGTAAAAATTTCAATAAAATTTTATACATCTAATTTTGTTATAAAATGACTCTAATAAATTACATTGAACTTATAGAGGTATTATATATCTATTTTTATTTAAAATAAATTTAAATAAAATAAATAATTATTAAAATAAAAAGTCGATTTTAAACTGTAACACAGTGTTTTTAACTATTTATAAACAAATTGAATATATTCAGAAAAATACCAAAAAATTACACTAAGATAATTTTGATATTCTGAATTGAAAAATGAATTCTATTTTAACAAATTAAAAACATAGAAATTAAATTAATTAATTTGAAATTAATTCATGTCATCAAAACTGATAAGTGGGTTTTAAAAAAGTGAAAACTATCAAAAGATTGACATGTGTTTATGTCAAATTTAAATGTGAAATTACTAATAATGACTTAAATGTATTAAATGATAATAATATAATATAATTATACTTCCCACCTATTCAAATTAATAATTTAGCACTATAAATTAATTCTATTAAAAAATTTGTTTTCAATTAAAATTTAGTACTTTTCAGTATTCACTGAAATATGAAAGTTATCATAAAAGTACCAAAAATTTATCCAAAATAAATTTTTATGTCCCGGTTTTAAAGAAGAATTTAATTTCATTAAATTGAATATATTAAAGTGTCAAATATTGGTTTTAAAAAGGTTTTTCCATTAAAATGTGGTAAATTTTGATTTTTTAAAAAATACTTCTTTTATCTGAAAAGATTAATTTGTTTATATATTGTATCTAAGAAACACATAATATGGATTATAAAATTATATGGAGTATATGAAATTTAAAATTCAGTTCATATTATTCATAACTTCTTTTTGAATAGCTATTTTGGTAAGTTGTGGTGTGCTCGAACTCTGTGTTGCGTGTAGCACAAGCTATTGAATTTCTTTTAAGTAAATAACTTACTATAAAATATTGGCTTGTTATAGTAACTCTCCTATAGTAATAATCTGTATAATCTTAGTATATAATTGAAAAATCAATACCATGAATCAAATAAAAACCTATAATTTCAATAAAAACCATTTCCTACAAGAAAACATAACCAACAATATCTATAAATCACCCCATTGTAATGTATGATATTCTCTAATAGCACTTCCAATAGTGTGTCAATGATCAAAACACCATCCATGCTATCCACACCCAATCAAAAACCGTTTAAAAAAAGATTAGATAAAAAGGAATGTGATTCACCTATATCAAACAAAACACAAGTAGGGGTAGATAATATAAAAATTCCACCTCTAATAGTATAAGGTCACACATCCATAGTAGCCGAAATAGTATTCATAACATACATCTGACTAACCCCTCTATCATGGGATCCAATATGACTCCCATTATCTATTACCTTTGTACGGTATTTTGGTTCCTTTATTGAGGTACTATATCCCATTACTATACTAGAACATCCAGTAGAACTCCAGCTACCTGTCTATTGAGCAGTTGTTGAGTCCTTCCCAGGATCTAGTACCTGTCATGATCCCTTATCACTATAATTTTGTTTCATACCCTTAAGAAACCTCTATATGTTTCCCATTCTACCTCAAGATTGACACTACAAAGTGGGGTGTAGACATTGAGACCATTTTTTCCATCTTTCTATATTAATATCAATACGATAGATCATGATCCTGAGATGGGTAACCACTAACCCAACTACTTTTAACACTATTTCCTTGGAGAAAACTATCATAGAAACATTTATCTCTACATGAAGAAGTTTTCATAGTTTTCCTTGCTGAAACAGTCTAGAAACTACTTGGGGATTCTCTCGAATTCCCTTCCGTAATTAGTTATATATTAACGACATATGAAAAACTCCTCTGATCAATCATATTGACATATGACCTTCTATAATTGTGAAGATCATCTTAAAAAAATATCACCTAATAAGCTACTAAATATTGCACAAAGTGATACATATCATTGAAAATTTTAGCATAGTCTATTCCTAATAAGTCCTCATGCATTTGGTGTATGAAATCATGAGACTTTTCATCACTCCATGATATTCAATAGAAACAAAATAGGAAATTTCTCTAAAATTCCTTCTAAGATAAATCTTCTTACTGCAGTTCCTTCTCCAAAAATTCCAACCAATTCTTGGCTATTCCATGAAGTATATATGTAGTGATATTAATTATTCTCTCAACAAGTGTCTCATGATTCTTAAAGATAATTTTGAATAACATGATCTAGAACTCAGAAACCTCAGGGACTCCCTCCCTAGTGAACATAGGAGGATTCTACATCTTTAACTCTCTCATAATCTATGATATAAAAGTCATGGTGAGAAAAGAATATCTTTTTAATGAAATCATGGCCCTAAAGAACCTATCATGAAATTAAATATCCCTCTGATCCTTAGAAACTAAAATAAGATTTGGTTTACCTATGTTAGGAGTTTTCTGATTTTCACTCTCCTAAAGATCATCTCAAAGATGATGATGATGGATTTTCTCTATTAGACAAAGGCATTCTTTAGAACACTTCCTATAATAATAAGGATAACCTCAATAGGTGACATAAATAGAGAACCACTGACACATGGTATCACTAAATCTAGCTCACAACTATTTTACCATGACATAATTGTTCATTTTTTCATTTCACTTAGAAGATATAATAGTTATATCATATCATTGTTCAAACTAGAAATTATTTATCACATTTAATAAATATTTCACTACCATGAACAGTTCATGTTAATATATATCCCTATGTTCCTATCATGATGAATAAAAACTCATCTTGCACCATACCAGACCATGAGTAAAATATCAATAGACAATAACAACACAAAAGAATAACCTCACACAATATGTGAATCACCCTTAATGAAATAACATAAATATTCACAAGAAAAAATCATGAAAAATAATCCATCATTGGGAACAAGTATTTTCCCATGTAAATGGGTTATCTAATCTCATTCACAAGATCATTACCAATTCTTGACACATCCAAATCCCCTTTCCACCTTTCCGAAATATTAAAAACATAAAAGAAACATTTTTTTCTCTAATATAACTTTGTAACATACCTCTATCTAAAACTAAATCATGTATCCAAAATGGGTTGGTTATAGGAGCTCAACTGTACCTCTCCATATGTTATAGGATACAAACTAGTAGTTTGTGTGTGAAAATTATAGTGGGGAGACGATACCCCCTGGTTATAGAGATACAAAATAGAAGAATAATCCTACGGTAATAAATATTAGAGTATCAGAAATAATGAAAAAATATAATATAGAAAAAAATTCACATAATAAAAGACAATTGGATAACCCAATAAATAAAAAAGGAATAATGTAATTTCATTTTGAAATGAAAATAAATGCCATGTTAGAAGTAATATTTCTAAAATACTTGAAGACTCAAATAAATACTCAAAACATCTTGGTCATGAAACCCAAGTCAGCCGCATCACAAAACACCAGCCCATCCAACAAATAATAATTATCAAAAGGTTCCCTTTCCCTTATCCAATCCTACATCCATGAATCCTTCCCATGTACCAATTGGAGGCCTAAATAGTGTGTGTGTATAACTTTTTAATTTGACACCACCATGTCAATACATAACCAATCTAATAATAATTACATCAAATAATTAAATAAAGAGTTGTATTAATTAATTAAAGAGTTCAAATAATTTAAAATCAACCTACTTGGGAATAATGTTGGAATATGTTTGAGCATATCTCATGGCTATTCCAACAATAACTATATAAAAATGGTAAAACATAACCTTCTTTATTGTCATTCTAGAATTTCTATGATAAGGTCTTCCAACCATACCAACCATAACTATATATCCATGGTATAAATCCCATAAAAAATGGGTCAAATACTATTATATAATCATTTCATCAATCAATCAGTGTTGAACTCAGTATATAATCCTTACCGTAATTAATCAGGTCCAAACCTAGTGTATAATCATTACAGCATGTATTAGAAACAATCTTTGTATATAAGATTTTCTACCTTTAATCCGGACCAAGCCCAATATATAATAATTTAATCATTTTTTCAAGGATAATCCTGGTATAAAATAATTTCAACATTAAATTAATTCCAATCCCAATATATAAGAATTTTAGTATTAAATCACAATGATTTATGATAGTAAAGATATCACAATATCACATCATAAAACTAAATAGTTAGTTATGGAAATTTCCATTTATCCTTCAATTACACATTTCTTTTATCATTTTTCCATAAACAAATAGCATTACAGTGATTTAAATTATCTTACCAAGATAATGTCAATAGATATCAAGAAATCACCGAAATCATATATCATTTTACACAAACTTTAATCCATCATTCAATACATTTATAAATAGTTGTTCACCCACCTAAATGATATCCATAAGCCAGGTCAATAACTAGTTGGATCTAATTAGATTCTAATCAATATCCAATTCATCATTTCACTCATTTAGGGACCCATTATTTTGGAATAATTTAAATATTTCACATACTAAATATTATAAACCATGGGGTTAAGGTTTAAATAACCTACCATTAATTGAAGATCGAACAATGCTTCCAATAGGATTCGCCAATAAGAACTGAGGTGTAGACAATCACAAGAATGATCCAATATCATAACTGGTCAAGATCAAAACCAACAAAGACTGTGGTTAAGATATTACACTAAAACATCTAGAGAATAAATAGATATAATGGAAAACCTAAACAAAACTATTTACTAGGGATTGATTTCCCAAACGAGATGTCTAAAAATGGGAATAGTGCTCTAAAATTTCCTTGGAGATATTCTAGGGATGATAGGAGAGGGATGAAAATGATCCAAATGAAATATTATCCACACATCACAATTAAAATTGAGGCTTAGTATTTTACATGGTGTGTAACTCCTTTACACATTGTGTATTCATTTTAAGAGGGATAAATCGAAAAAAAACCTACCGCATTGGGTTAATATTTATCCCGATAAATTATTATATGACATGTAATTTAATGGAATGATGTGTACCCCTTTGAGTTCCTGAATTAGTTCATAACCTACAACTATGCATGACTTGTGTCTTGTAACATTTAAACATCATGTAATGTAGTAAAAAGGTGTGTAAGTGTTCTGAAGAGAGTTTTCAGCTGAATTTCCAACACAAGGATCTAAATCACCTGAAAAGAATTTAGAATCAAGTAAAATGATCATAAATACATTTAAAATGTCTATATATAGACTATATTAATCCAAAAAACTTATATCCTTGAACATTAGGTCCTTTTCCCCAAAAAGGATCTATATCTCTGAATACGACTCGACCACTAGGGCTCCAATGAAAAACAAACAGGGAAGTACCTAGATAAAATATTGGATATTACACCTTTCTTAGGCTCTATTCTCCCCAGAATAACATGAATTGTTTTAGGATTTATATGAAGGGATGTGCTGTAAAGGAATAATAGGGTTATAAAAAACACTTTTTATTTATGCTTTTAAATATAATTTGAATTTTTTGTATGTATAATTTTTACTAAGACTAATAAATTATTTGGTTTTTTAGGATTTGATTCATGTATATCATAAAAATATAATATTTTATACATGTTATCTGAGTCACTGTGTTTAGGGTTGTTACAGTTGGTATAAGAGGGAGGTTTTGTAGAGACAATGGGAACTAAATTATAGAAAACATAGATTAGATAACATACCCCTATGATATACTTTGAGGATAAAAATTGAAGGCCATACTAAGGATTTGATAAGGAATAGATTATATTACTTTCCCTATAAATACATCCCTATATGGATTCTAAAACTGGACATGTTTCTATCACATATGTACATAGTGATAATAAATCTGAAAATGGTGCATGGTTCTTGACCTGATAATCAAATGGTTTATGAAAAAGGGACTTTTTGCACCCCTAGTTTGACATTTCTAGGGTATATTCTTTGGAGAATTCACATTTTATTTTCCAACCATTATAAATTATTTTAAAATAAATATATCCCCAAGGAAACCATGTTTATTATTATCATATTACCAATGCATAAAATTTTCAATTTATGTTATGTGTTTCACTTGTTTGGTATTATACATTATATTTCTTAATTTTATGATCTGATATATTATATTAAATTATTTAGAAATGGATTCAAATTGATGTAATGAGAACTATATTAATTCACTAAATTTATGTAGTTATTTCCCTCCTAGGTAAGATAATAAAGAAATAGGTAGATTTATAGCTATAATTGATCAAATTATAACCATATTTGGGTAGATTAATTAGGTTATGACTAATAATTTTTACCATATAGAGAATCCTATAGATCAACCTTGCAGTGTAACAATTTTAAACCATCCCATGTGTTAGAAACCTTCATCATTTAATGGGACTAAAAATACATTTTTATCTAAGAAATAGACAAGTTCCTTAGAAAAGATATTTATCGCTCTATGATATATTGAAAGGGGGAATATTTTCAGGGATGTTTATCATCTATCATAAGATAATGATAAATGGTTATCATTGATCAATACCCTAAGTATGAAGAATAAGTATCATACATGGAATGAAGGATTTAAAGGTACACTTATTTGAAAAAAACACTATGGGGAAAAATGGTTTTCGCGACGGGTTATTTGCGACGGGGATAAATCTCGTCACAAATATTCCTGCTAGAATCTTATTTGCGATAGGGGCATTTTCCCGTCGCAAATAACTACTTATTTACGACGGGGAAATATCACCCGTCGCAAAAGGTTGGGTGCGCGATGCGCGCCGAACCGCGGGAATGTTATTTGCGACGGGGGGTTACCGCCCGTTGCAAATAACCGGCGGCAGTAAAAAATATTTGTGATGGGAATATACCCCCATCGCAAATAGTATGTCGGAAGGTTATTATTTGCAACGAGTCCCGTCGAAAATAACTATATAACCATTGACCATGATAAATGTGGGCTAAAGTATTTGCGACAGGATACCCATCGCAAATAGTCCCATCGCAAATAAGCTAACCTATAAATACCCACATCCGTTTTTTTCATTCATTCTCAAACTCTATCTTCTACTTCTCTCAGAACTCTATTTTTAGAGTTCACAATTTCTTAAGTTTAATTATTATTTCCAGAGTTGATATTGAAGTCTTCAACAACTATTAGAGATCAACCTCAGATCAATTTTAAAGGTATTTATGTTCATTTTAATTTAATATTTATTTTAAATTTTTTATTAGTTTTAATTAATCTAAATTAGTTGTAATTTAATTATGTTTAGATTGTTTTGTTATTTAATAAATTTAAATTATTAGTATTCATTGTTAATAGTTAATGGTAATTAGGAATAATTAATAATAATTAGAAATAATTAATAATAAATAGGAATAATTAATAATAATTAGTCATAATTAGTCATAATTATTAATAATTATTCATAATTAAGAATAAATACTAATAATTAGTAATAAATACTAATAATTAGGAATAAATAGTAACAATTAGTAATAATTAGTAATAATTAGTAATAATTTAGAATAATTTAAAATAATTAGGAAATAATTAGGAACAATTATGAAAAATAACAAAAATTACGAATAATTACTAATAATTACTAATAATTACTAATAATTACTAATAATTATTAATAAACCTCCCCCATGCGCGCATTAACCTTTACAACTAAGCCATTTCAATTTTTTTCTACATTTAATGATCTATCTATATATATATAGTTATATTTATTCGTATATTAATATAGATTTATATTAATATAAATATATTTGGTTATATGAATAAATATATATATATATTTACTAATATATTAATATATATATTTATTCTTATATTAATATATATTTATATCTATTTATATATATATATATGTAGTTATAAATTTTTATTTGTATATTTATTTGTATATTAATATATATTTATAAACTTAGATTTAAACAAATTTATAAAATATGTTTTTTTATGTGTATTTATAAATAAATACATACATACATACATATTTACAATACACACACACACATATATATATATATATATGTATATGTATAGTTATGAATGAATACATAGAAATGAGGGGGTGAAAATCCATCGAGAATGTTAAAACGGCTATAACTTCTAATCCGTAAGTCCGTTTTAACTCTACAAAGTGTCAAATAGAAGAACATGAAATGATCTTCAATACGATATGTGGTACAGGCCAAATAGACATCCAGATCGGAATTTATATTCATTTGAATGCTAAAACGACCATAACTTCTAATCCAGGAGTCCGTTTCCACTTTACAATCAGTCAAATCGAATAACATGAAACGATCTTCGATATGATATATGGTACAGGTTTATCGGACATCAGGATCAGAAGTTATAGCAGTTTGAATGGTAAAAAACCGGGGTACCCCGACTAAAAACTCAGTTTTGGAGGCCTTCTGGGCCTTTTTGGACTCAAAAAAACCTTGTAAGGGTTTCACCTGTCCATAGAGTTGTAGAGCTCATCGCAGGCTTAGATTTGATACGCTGTAGAGCTCAAACGAAGTCCCAGATCAAAAGTTATGGACATTTGAAGTTAGGGTTTCATTTTCAACTTATTTTTGATCTTTCATTAATTTTTTTATTTTTTTATATTCAAAGAGTTATTAAATTACTATTAATTGATAAAAATTACTTAATTACTAATTAAAAATATTTTTTAATTTATTTTATAATCCTATTTTATTAAATATCTTATAAATTAATATTATATTCCCATAAATCCTTTCAAAAACATATTTATAAAATAAATATTATATTTATATCAATATAAATAGATTAATATATTTAAATATTAATAAATAATTTTTAAATTTTTTTAATTTTTTTATTATTATTTGCAACGGGCCCATCGCAAATAGTCTCTTCAAAGAAACTATTTGCGACGGGAAAATGGCCCATCACAAATAATTTGTTGCGACGAGCCCGTCGTAAAATTGTTTTTTTAGAGAACCAAAAATCTATTTCTGATGGGCCTATTTTCCGTCGTAGAAAAATTAATTTGCGACAGGAATGTCGCAAAAAAAATTAGTCGCGACGCCGTTTTCCGCAACGGGTCATTTGAGATGGGGCCCCGTTGCAAAAGTTTATTTGCAACGGGATCCCGTTGCAAATGACCCATCACAAATACCTGTATTTCTAGAAGTGAAATCTTTGTTATGAGAAATGAGAGAATAAAGAAAGATAGATCAGGAGTCTAAGAAATAATTAAGAGGAAAATGTTCCTATGTATAAAGATAACTTTATAAGGGTATCAAGGAATACTAAAAACTTTGTATGTAATACTGAGAGTAAGATTTATCATTTCTTTGATGGGATTAATCCAATCCTTTGAATGCAACTAGTCTCCCAAACATTATCATCATACAAGGACATATTGTCATATTATATCTACACATATAAAGATTTATCTAAGTCATATGGATTCAAAGAAAGGAATTATAATAAGAGGATAATGTAGGAACAATGTATAAAGGGAATAAGGGAAAGATAAACCTTGTTACATTCCTAAATGGAAAAATAGTTTTCTTCAAGTGTGGAGAATAATGCATCATGCTCATGATTTTAAAGGTAATGTAGAATCCCTAAAAGTATAGTTATTTAATTATAAAGAGATGGGGAACTATTCTAACCAATTTCACAAGTATCAAGAGAATGTACCTTAGAATACTCCAATAGAACAAGTTCAATATTATGATATTGATATAGTCAAAGAGTAATGATTAATATGTTTATGTATTTCAATCTTACAAATACATTTTAAAATTATTTTATTTGTGATAATTTTATTATAATAATCCTAGAAAATATAAGGATTTCACTATATTACTACTTTTTTATGTATTTGAAAGAATGTGTTGAATAGTACCAAGAAAATTGATTTAGTGGAATGTTGATATTTTTTGTAAAACCCCTGATTAAGGGAAGATAAACATTAATTTATTCTCTATTTTGATATAATATTTACAATGTTAAATTTATGATATTGTATTGGTGACCATGAAATTGGTTAGTGGATTTATAGTTTATGTTACCTTTAATGGGTCTTACTATATGATTGGATCTATGGAATATATTCAAGAACCTAATATTTTATTTTTGGAAGTACACATGTTTTCAATATGTTATTATGATGATAAACGTATTAAAATATTTTGATTGTGATATTAAGATATTATTTATATTTTAGGGGTAATATGATGTTGATTTAATGACCATCCTTCAGAAATTTTAGACTTTGAATTTGGTTAGAAATATTTTGGATGATTCTTAATGTTAACCACTTATGAAATTGATTAAGTTGAATTTTTAGAGTTATTGTTTTGGTATTAAATATTAATGAATTATATTTCATAACATTTATTAACCATTTTGGATTTATTAAATACATAAGGAACAACATGTCACTCTTATATTTAACTTATAATCTATTAAAAGTTAATTTTTATGCTTCATGAATTAGAAAAATATTTTGGATATTTTTTTATTAGAGTAAGAAATTAAGTGGGAATTGATCAATAAACAACTAAAGGATGAAATATTAATTTTTAAATAGAATGATATCTAGTATGTATATTTCATTATATTTATAGATAGTAAAGTAATTCCTTAACTCTATAAAAAGGATATTGAAATAAAAAATTTATCCTAATACCTTCATTTATAATTAAATATTGGTTTTTTATTCATTAACCAGAATTTAGATCTCCCAGTTTATTGTGATCAATGATCTTAAACAATATGTATTATTATTTATACTTTTCTTGAATGCTCGTATCTTCACTTCCTAACTATGTTCTCTTACTTGGAAACAAATTTTTTTAATTATTCAATATGAAATTCATAATTACTTTTATCTCTTTTCATTAGGATGATTTCATAACCATTATCATGATTTATGATTTCAAGAAGGTTATTTTCAATTGTAAAACCCTTGATTATTGAGATCAAGATTAAATTATGAGGACACAATGTATTAAAGGGGGTAGAATATAACACCCTTAGATTTTAAAAGAGGAACATCATATTCAATAGCATATATAAAATAAAAAACAGTGAATATAAATGTATTAAACACCCAAATAAATTTATATTTTATTTATTTATACATAAATTCAATCTCTTTGACAATTTTTAATACATACAACACTGGGTTTGAATAAAACATGATACTCTATTCAAATATTATTTCTTATTCATGACCATTATAACCTAGTAATTATGATGGAAGGAATAAATAGTAATGAATAAATAATATAATTATATGGTTAAAACATGTATAAATTTAATAAAATTTTTATCTATTGATTATAAATAAAATAATGACCATTTTAAAGAGAAATAAATGTTTTTGAAAAACAATATTTTCTGAAAGCTGGATTGGTCTCACATTGCATACGTAATTTAAAAATATTTTTCACCACTTCTAAAAAACATAATTTGAGACAATAAAGTCTATTTTTTAAATATAATTTTAAAAATTACTTGGGGTTATTATTTTGAGAATTTTTAAAAAGATTAATTTTTATTCTGAATAATGCCAAATACTGAATTTTATAAAAAACATCCTTATTGTATAGAATATTTTAAAAAAACATATTAAATTATTTTAAATGTATTTTTTTAAATTAATTATATTTTAACTAATTTGGGTCATTGTAATCACTTTAATATTTCATTTTTATATTAAAATGTTTTATACTTATGATAATATTCTCTTAGGAAATCTGCTTTTTCATCGCATCTGTGGGTATAATTTTAAATTAGACACTACCACTTAAATGAATTTAAATGGGAATAATGGATTAATAATTTTTATTCAAAAAATTTTATATTATATAATAAATTAAACATAATAACATACCATTATGTATAGTAAAAATTAATTTCCATAGTTAAGGAAAAAATGTTCTTACCAGGGTTAAAATAAGAATATAAGGATTAAAAATAACATAAAAACTTATCAAAATATTATTTTAGAGAAATATTTAGACCTTATACATCATAAAATCTAATATAAGTTCATTTAGAAGCATTTTTTTTTGAAATTACTCTATTATTTTGTATACTTTTAAAAACTATTCAAAGTAATTTCTAAAAGGGATCCCTTTCCCCCACATAGAAAAAGGAACACCCACAATTAACATATTCACACCTCTAGAGCCCTTTTTATTAACTAAACCCCAAAAATATATCTCCCTGACAACTTTATCCAAATTCTATATATTATTTTTTCCCAAAAATACCAACTATATCCTCCTTAAGAGGAGATCCAAAGGAAGTTTCTCTAAAAGGAGGTAATAATATTAACAAAGGACTTCTATTTACTTTATTATTTTGAAACCATCAGTTATGTATTAACAATTACAAAAATAATACCAAAATTATCTCCCATATACATAGATGTTATTATATTTATTTAATAATATTTATCTATCACCTATTCCATCAAATAATAAATGAAACTGTGGATCATGTGTACGGTCGACTACCGCCTTGCGAACCAATATAGTTTTTTTATATCACTATATTTAAATGCTTGATATAATTATGGATTAAAAATATATATTATATTTATGAAATTATTATAACTATTTAATTATAATATAACATATACCTTCTTACTTTACATTCTTTGAGGTATACGATAATGTTACTTGTGTGAATGGTAGACTACTACCTCGCAAAGAGATATGATTTATTTTTCATTTTATTATTACATGGATAGTAATAAAGATGAATTTAATTAATATAAATGATATATATAAAATAATAATTATCCAATAAATTTTCATTCATATTAATTTTCCTTTTTTCATCCTTCGAGAAAATTGGAAAACAAGTTCATGCGTATGACCAACCTACCATCACCATGAATGGTGTAAAATATTATCTACTTCTAACATTTATAGATTACTCTAAATAAAAATATAATTAATATATATAATGTTCTCATTATTTTTATAATTAAATATATTATTCAACCATGGTAAAATTAAAATTACCAAAATTACCAAACCAAAACATACCTAAAAATTAAGCAATTATCACCCAAAATAGTAATTTTAACAAATAGTTGATAATAAACAAGTGATAAAAGGATACAGGTAAATAATATATGGTATGATATATTTTATTATGTTTATTAATTTTCTTTTTAATAAATCTATATTTATTATATATGATGTTCTGATACATACAATGTTATTTGAACAAGTGGAAAGGGTTTCTCGTATCACTTTTACTTCCATAATACATAAGCCATAATCACCACATATTCCTTTTTCTGTTGCATATATTTTCCATTTTGATGTTTTATATCATGAATCTATTTCTCTTAATGTTATTTAAAATTTCATTGGGTGTTATTTATTTCATGGGTCATAAAATTCCAAAAGTTACCAAAGTGGTAAGGGTTTGTTTCACAATCTCACCATTATTCAAGTTTGTTTTTGTTTAAGGCTTCCTTGAATGAATTATTTGATATTTGTATATTAAAATAAATATATTTTATTATCCTATAGTAATTAATGATCATTATTAATTAATAATACCGTTTTTACACTCTCTTACACTTAAAATGCCTGAGCAATTGTTTTTTTAATAAAATCATACTTTATTTCTCTCTTTAATTGAAAATATTTTTTCATAAAAATCTTTGTTTTCTAAAAAATTTCCCAAAAATTTTTTCATCCTTTTATAAATTATTTATTAAATTTTTATTTAACATTTTATATTTTTGGGAAAAAATTAAATGAATATTCATCTTGTTTTCAAAACAAGGATCTTTTGGAGTTTACCAAAAATGGGATATGAATCTTTGTTTTAACTTGTGTAGAATTAATAGAATTTTCTACCATCATTATTACTCAATATTTTATAGATTAATTTATATGTTTTAAAATATTATTTTCAAGAAAATTTATTTTTCAATATTTTTGATGTTTTCTAAAAAATATATATTTTCAAATTGAAAAGAATAATTTCCTCAAAAAATTAACTACATTATTATGGTATTTTTATGAATCAATGAAATCATCCATTTATTTTAATTACGGTCCATAGGAGATATATATATTTATACCACACTTATTCTTTATTTTAATTGTTAATGATCAGTTTGACTGGGAATGTATAATTGTATTACCATTCACCATATTACATTGGATGGTTCATGATTTTGTTTATTTTATTTCGGTAAGTATTGAAATTTTATTTGCTAAATTATCAATAATAATGTTTATGTTGAATATTTTTCACTTATTCATATTAATAATGCATTAGAATTATTATGTTATGTGTGGGGCATGAAATTACATATCCCATCAGTGCATTTGTAGGTCTCAAGAGAAGAATTAGCTTTGTTATTTGGTTGAGGCCTTACCCATTTATATAATATCTCTTAGTGTGAGGAGTTGACAGTAATAAGTCTTGGAATAAGGTCATGATGGTATGTTTAAATTATCCATCATTATTAATTCCATCATTATGAATTAATTCATTGATATTCTTTGTGATTATTCAATTATCTATAATATATGTAGTTAATTTTTAAGAACATGTTATTATTTATATGGAATTATTTGATCATAATTTATTATTTTCATATTATGATCAATAAATTTATTAAACAAAATTTGTTTTAGTTATTTACCTTTTATTCATTTACCTTATTTATTCATAAAATCTATTGTACACTTAACCTTACTAAGAATATGATCTAACCCATTTATTATGTTTTATTCTCCCCATAATATGATAAGTATGTGTCTAGTTTACCAATTATACTAAACTATTAGTTAATTAGAGATATGATTCCTTATATTTCATGCCAATGTAATAAAGTAGAAATTGGTTTTGGGTTACTCGGTTTGGGTTTGTTACAACTTCTGGATTGATTGTCATTGGAATGAGGTAGGTGAATTTGTACCCTTTATTTTTTTAAATTTCATTTAGTTTTTTATGTTTAAATATGTATTATTTATTTAATTTTACCTTTATAGGATAGTGGTAAAGAATTTATTGATGTTTGGGTGTAATTTATCACTTGTTATAAAGTGTATTTAAAAGGGTTTTAGTTTTTTAAAGAGGTGTTCACCTGACAAGTGTTTGTAAAAAGGTTTCAATAACTCATTTCAGGTGAATTTTCTATTTTAAATGGATTGGATCTTGTTTGGGTCATGAATCGAGTGGAGGGAATGTTTTAGTACGTTGAATGGTTTTAAGTGAAAAGGGTGCATGTTTTGGAAATGGGTTTTATGAATTGTTTTTCTATTGATTTTAAAGATTCAGTTAACATTGAATTTCAAAGGGAGAGAAATGGATTTGAATACTAGTTTTATTTAACCGGTGAAAGTTTGACGTAGATAGAATTTGACTTTCTGTTGTATCCTACTAGGGATTTTTTTTCATCAATGAATAATATTATATGTTCATTAAAATTAATTTCATGAAAAAAAACTAAATTGAAGATTAATTGAGATATTTATCCCGGATTTATTGATTACAGTGAAAATTATAATGGATATATCTTGAGAGAATTCCAAATCATGTTTAAATATATCTAGGGTTATAGAATTACAATTTCATAAAGGACCTTATTATTCTCAAAACATTTAGCGAACACAAGGCCTAAATAAGATTATTGTAATTATTATTATTTACTTGAAATGTGTTAAACATGTGGTTAAAAACATATTTTTCACTTGAAGAAATAAATTAATATTTATTTAAATAATAATTAATATGTCATCCCTCACCAAAACATTAAAATTATTCTCTCAATCCTCATAAATATTTTTTGGGCCTTGAATAATGACAATTTATTTAAATAAATAAATATAACCACATTATTATCTATTAAATAGTTAAATATTATATTCAATAAAATAAAAAATAAATGTGTATCAAAAAATTGACTCAAAAATATTCTCTGGAATAACTGGTGACTGAATACATAAAATCAAATGTATATGAAAAATTATTAAAAAAAGTATGGGAATAATACATATACAAAATGTTAAATTAATATATAATTAAACTAAGGTTATGGATACAATTAGTGTGTGGCCCTATATGACCCTTTCTCTGTGGAATTATGTGAAACTACATAATCTACAAGGCTATAACCTAGTAGCATAAAAAGGTGACCATCTAGAAATAAGTTAATGTCATAATAAAATAGAACCTCATACGATTTCTCGGTATATAATATAATCTCTTTTTTCATGAGATCTCTAATATAGAAGGTTTCGTGGTGGTTTCATGAAAGTATATGCTTGATGAATTTTTTTGACTTTTTGGAATTGAACTTGATGATTGAACATCATGGCCACAGACTTAATCTAGAATTGGTTTCCATAAATGTTCTTTGTATATTATATTTTCATAAAATAAGAACAAAATTTCCATTCTAGAATTATTTATTAATGAAATATTACTTGTGATGTAATGAAATTATTCTACCTCACTACGAGCATATTCCATCTTTTTTTTCATCAACACATCAAATAGAATGACTCATGATATGTATTAATAATAATAAAATGTTATACGGAACATTACACACATCAGTGGATTGGAACATCCAATTACATATATGAAAGTGGATTTTCTACCGTTGGTATGTGTTCTTACAACTTTATACTCAAAAAATTACCAAGGTCATAGACCATGAGAAAGTGTCTCAATGTTCTGTAACACTTCACAATTGATATCTTATTTCAGTTATATCCCATAAAATGATATCATCTTGCTATAAAAAATATGTTTATGAATAAATTCCTATCACTTATTATTTCTCATCATAATGGCGGGATATTATGACCTTTTATAATGATTGTTTCCCTTATGAAATTATTAAATACACGTTTTTATTAATCAAAAATTAGGATGTGGAAATAAAATTATTAATATTTAAAAACAATGAATGTGTTTAATAATAAATTAAGTAGAAATTATTTGTCGGTCACCAACTCCAATAGACTCCCACGTTCCCTGGATCCAAATACTAATATATTTTAATCCACTATATCTCAAATAAAATTCTAACTTATACAAAGATAAGGCTTTATTCAATGTCTTTACTTTATTTACCTATATAAAAACTCTACTCATCTTCACTTCAACCCTTTGAGAAAAATATATCAAGAGGTGATACTTTTGGATTTTGTTCTTCATCTATTGGTGTGACCTTAACTCCTTTATGATATCCACCAATACATTAACATCATAATAAAATGTGATAGGGTCTGTACTAATTGGTACCACATTAATTTCATGGAAAAATTACATATCCAAAAATCTTCTTTGGATAGATCAAAACCACTATACACTCAGATTACACTATAGAATCGACATCAACTATATTATTTGAAATCTTCCAGTTCAAAGACCATCTATTGAGACAAAATACATATACTGACTATGACATTATATCGTTGTAAAATATTTTAATGATTTCATTTATATAAACCATCATTAATATCAATTTATCTCATACATAAATTCAAAACAAATCATCAGTTCGCCTCATATACTTAAAGATAACCATAATATAATATCAAGTTTTTCACCTATATCAAAATTATGTTTTCTAACCATGTTGGTGGAACAAAAACCATCAATCATAATATATAATATGGTGCACATGATTGATCCTATCATAGGGGAATATGGGATATTACTCGTTCCCATTCTTTACTATTATATTAGAGGACACATTTTCATGGAAATTTATATATCATGTGACACTATAACCAATCACCATTGGATTATTCTACACTAAATCACATTATTATTTGTTCAATGTATTTAAATTGTCCCATGAAACCTCTTTTATCTATCCTGAATGATCTTTATACATAGGATATATGCTTCTTCACCTAAGTCCTTTATCAAGAAGCACTTGTTCAACTAGTCCTAAACTAACTATAAGATAAGAATTTCATTTACAATAAGTATTATTTCACCCACATATATTATTATGATAAAAAACATTTCCACTAAACTACTTTTAAAGACATGGATTAGATTAATTTTTAAGGAAACCAAATTTTCTTATCACTTCATCAAAATGAATGTTTCATGATCTGAATGCTTAGTTATGTTCTTTCATTTTTTAAATTACAAGAAGTCACAAAACCATCATGTTGTATCATATAAATATCTTCTTGAACGATACTATTAAGTTAAGAAAATACATCCATCTTTTAAATCTTATAGTCATGGAATGTAGTTATAACAAGTAAAATTCATATGGTTATAAAAATGGATACTAAATAAACAATATTTTTATCGTCAATTCCTTTATTATTTTTATACACTTTTTAAAATTTTAATTATTTATGGGTACCCATTTTACCTTTTATATCTAGTTTACTCTTTAATACCAATTTTAAACAAGGTGGATTTACCTCAAATAGCATGTTGACCAGAACCAAAATATTGTTCTAATTCATGGAATCTATCTTATACTTTATTATTCTATTTTCATATTATAAATTTTAATATCTATGTATCCTCCTAATAGAAAATGGGGTCATTATTTTCAATCAATAATGTGTCACTATAAATTGTAAATAGAAACCCGTATCTTTCTGGTTCTCTAACCTCTCTATATCACCTACAAAATAATTTTACTTCGGGAAAAACATCTTCCTCATGAACCTATGGATTGTGCTACTATACCAAATATTTTGTATCATGATCATAAAATTCATGAAATAAAATCTTGATCCTACTACCCTTCCTAATAATGTTCTCTCTCTCAATAATAATTTCATATATATCCACTATTACTTTCTTAACAGAGGGGTCATGTGGATAATGTCTATTAGTTTCATAGGGATATAAAATAAAGTTACAATTCATTCACATTGGTTCTATTTTGTTTCATGGTACGGCCTTATAAAACTATTTTCAACCCCATGCATTAGTATTTTACGACATTGATTTCTTTCAAAACATTAATTCATATTGTGTTATGTTTACCACCTTAGTTAGAACTCTATTTAGATTATTTATTGTTGACTATAATGTATATCCCAAAAAATATAGTGGATAATCTACATGACTCATCATTAGCCTCACTATTTCAAGTATGGTATGGTTTCTCATTTTTATAAAACAATTCCACTATGGTGTATAAGGTGGAGTGAGTTGATATATAATCATAAACTCTCATAGAATGTTAATAAATACTTGGTTAAAATATTAACCCCCCTGATTAGATTAATTATTCTTTATATTCATTCCAATTTTATTTACTAATTCATTTTTAACTCGTTAAATATCTCAAGTGATATTAACTCATTCATTATAAAGTATACATTACCATATCTAATCAATTTATTAGTAAATGTTTTTAAGTCAAGATACCCACCTCTAGATTCTATTGGAAAATATCTGTATACATCAGTGTGTACTAATTATAGAAGCTCTTTTTCTCTTTTACCCAATCCACTAAATGGTGTTTTTATTTTCTTTCCATGTAAAAAAATTGGAATCCACCAAGTGGTTTTTTCTAAAAAGTTCAAAATAACCATCCAAGTAGATCTTTTCCAGACCCTTCTCATTTCCATAACCATGATGGTTCCTCCACAATTGGGTGTAAAATTTATCATGTAAATTATATTGGTTATAAATTTCTAATAGTTTTCTTTCATAATCAAATACATAAAGGCCATTAATAAAATTAAACATATCATAACATGTGTTTTTTTATATAAAAAAATTTATTTACAAACCTATAAATAAAAATATTGGTATCTAGGTTAGATATATAAATAATATTTTGGTAATAGCTGGTATATAAGAACAATAATTTATCAAAAGTATTATCCACTTGAGAAATGTAAGGTGGTAGACTACTATATCCAATATAGAAATATTTACACTATTAGATACTCAAAGATCCAAATTTCCATTATCAATATTTTCAAATATACATGGTTTATGTATTTGAATAAAAATTTAACCACCCTAAGATATATATATATATTTATTTATATATATATATATAATACCCAATGTGTAGATATATAAATATTTCACTTGATAAAAAAATTAACATTGTGACTCAACTTGCCTCTTTAAATAGGTTTGTTTCTTTTTCCAGTGGACTTATTTTCCACATGAAAAGAATGCTATGTATTTTTCCATCACATTTATTTTGATATTCCATTTCTTGAATGGATGGATATTGGGATATTATACTTAGATAAATTCATGAGGCCGATTTTATTTTTCTTTCTTTTATTCACTATAAGGACTACACGATTTTCACACCCCTTTTCATTATCAACCTGTAAAATCAAAGAAGTTATAAAATATTCCTATATCAATTTTTCATATTATAATTCAAAATGAAAAAATAGAATCCTTTAGGAAGTGAGGGTAAAATGAGATCTATGGACATCTCATCAAGGATCATAATAAAAATAATTTTTAGATACTCTATATAGCTAGTCATCTTAACTGCATGAGGCATAGATGGCACTGAATTTCCCAGATTTCATGTGAAAAGTGAATTAGAGATTTTATATCTCTCTTTAATCTCCTTCTGTATATAAATATCACAAAGAAGATATATCGCATTATACGCATCCATTTCCCTATGCTGCTTCATGAACTCACTAGAAATAGTTGAGAAACTAAAACACTATACATATATAGAATCATCCATGTTTTTAAGCTAAAAAGATAGTTCATCCTCACTATCCTCTTTATAAATCTACTAAGGAAAATCGGTTTCCTATACATACAATTTTTTCCCAATTTGTACTATATTGTTCAATCGCCTATATCGTTTCTCGAAATTCAAACCAAGAAAACGGTTAACCTTATCTTATATTTATTATACTAATTTACAAGAAGTCAGCTGGCACGTCATTTTTGTAATAAATAAGAGTATAATTACAGAGATTTATCTACATTAAAATTTTTAAAAATAAATTTTAAATTTATTAATCTCCTACCATTTATTCATAAACCCAATATTTATCACTATTAGTTTTTCAATATTCATTCATTGAATTTTCTTTTGGAACAGATCCATATACCCCTTCTCATAACCTAGATGGAGTCATAATAAAAAATTATAATGTATTTAGGTTGGTGAAACATTCCAACTTAATTAGCTCACCACTACATGTTCTATTGAATGGAATTCCCAATCCTTTATTCCTATAAATGGATTTCCTTAGTGATTTCTAACTAGATACACTATGTATAAAAGAGAGATCAACCTTTAATCCTAATGAGGTGAAGTTTACCCAAAACTCAAGTTATAAATTCATAGATAATTGAAAGTACCCCAATGGAGGTTATTTAATCACTTTTAAATATATTTCAATTTCCACCCAATTTATTTATGGCTACACCAAATTAATATATAAATTTAAATATTTTTATTGTTATGAAAAACATCCCATTTTATATTGTTATATATTTGTATATATTAAGTGATTTTTTCTTAATTGACTAACCATGCCTATATAAAAATATACATGTAATCCATTTTATTTCAATTCTATAATGAATACATATTAATTCATTTATTATGTGATTTACAAAAAACACATATAAATATTTAACCATGAAACCAATAGAAACAAAATTATAGAATTAGTATAATCATATGACCTTTTTAATGGTTATTTTATATAGTTGTTAATAAACTAAACCTTATCACTGAGAGAATATAAACATGATATGAAACATGGTTCATGCTATATCATTCCTATTATCTTTCTATATATCTCTTGGATTGGTTTCTCCTGAGTTCCAAACATGAAAAACCTCAACTCTCTTAGGATATCCACCTATCACATGATATTTACTCACATATAGTTGAGGGGATCCAACAGATTGGTTATGGGTTTTACATAAAATAAAATATATATCTCCAATATAAATATTACATAAATATTATAATAATATCATTATTTAATTGATAATCTCATAAATAGTCACAAAACATGAGGACCATAAATTTCAGTGTCTTAGAGATAAGATAAATAAATTACTAATTTTTCAACACTCTCAAAACCATTATCCATAATTTTTCTCCTCTATAATATTTATAGATATCTAACATGATACAATCATCCTCATGACCTACAAAATAAAAACATAACAAAGAGGTGATCTGAAAACCTCAAAATGGTAAAAGCTTATCATAATTTTTTTGATCTTAAACATAAAGGAGAATGAAAGGAAGAAATAAATTACATAATAAATTATCCAAATGACCTTAGTTGACAATCATAAAAATATTATAGAAATATGAAATAATTAAGATATCATTAGTTTATAATATGAGCATCATCTAAACACATATATTAATAATTATAAAACATGTGATCATTTCATAATGTGAAATATATCAAAAATAATTCATAGTCATAAAAACAAGGAATTTCATATAAATAAAAGGAACCATGAAATTTTTTTCATAACCTGATACATAATTTGGAAGTTTCTCACAACCATAAGTATAGGAATGATATAATGACAAAAAATATATATATACCTTCTTGGGCTTGCGATAATCCTCATTTGTACACTTTGTCATGGGAATAAATTTCTTGTTTACTCCTCTGTAATTTTATAAGTCAACTTTTTCCCCTTTTGTAGGATAATTCCTTCAGTATACCCTTTGGTTTGGAAAAATTCTTCCTATGTACCCTTTTTATTTCCATGAATTATCATGTCTACCCTTTTTATTGGGATAAAAATCATGTTTTCCCTTTTGTAGGGAATAAATCCACCAATGTACAACTTTGGAAAGGTAAAAATCATCTTGTATACCCTTTATCTTAAGACATAAACATAATATAATGTATTGGAAGGTGATATAGGACCCCACCCATTATTATAAAATCATATGTATTTCACTTAAAAATAATAATAATCAATATATCCTAAAGAACACATGGTAAAAGAAGAGGTTTCTAAAAATCCCCAAAAACATTACATAACCTAAAAAAATATCATAGCATATCAAAGAATATCATTTTCCAAAATAAATCATATCATAATAAAATATATAGGATGATCAAAATATCCCTTCCTGTATTATAAACCTTCGAGTGTAAATATAAGTGAAAATAAAAATGTTTTTAAAAAACCTTTTACAACATTAATGTAAAAATCACATCCAAAAAATAATTTTTTAAAGAAGTAAAATAAATTTGAAAATATTAATATAAATATTTCCACATAAAGGATCCTTTAAAATACATAAATTTAAAAAGATATAAGTTAAAATAAATTGGAAATATTTACATTTAAAAAACTTTATAATATTGGAGACATGAAAAACAATGTATAGTTTTCAAAAATAATATAAGTAAAAAAACATGGACAAATTTTGTTTTAAAATGAATCTTTAATAATGGAAATCTGAAATATACATAAAGTTGTCAATAAAAGAAGTGGAAATACTTTAAAAATATTTATTTTAGAAAAATATTTAATAATGGAACTTATTAAAGGATATAAAAGTCATCAAAAATTTGAATAGATGATAAAAATTATTATTTGGAAAGGATGTAAAACACCTTTGAACATTATAAAATAACTTTGTTGAAAACCTACATCATTAAAAAGAGAGTAAAACAATTTTTTAAAATGAGTAAAGGGGGATAATATGATCATTTTAGATAAAGGTGATTTTATTTTCATCTATATAAAGGATAACATTAATGTAGAGTAAAAAAATGGACATATAAGAAAATACATTAAAATAAATAGGATTTATTCTTAAGAAAAAAAATGGTTTTAACGGAAAAATAGAATTATAAAGGAAGAATAATTTGGTATGAAACATGATTTCCATATAATTTTAGGTCCAAATACAATATAACAACTTCATATGGTACAATAGATCAATTAAAAATTATTATATTCCAAGAAAAGTGATTGTGACCCAAGGAAAATACATGATCCCCAAAAACACCATACAACCATTGTTACTATTAAATAAATACCCCATGAGAAAGATAAAATGAAATTAAACAATTCATATCCTTAAATATAATATAAAAATGATATAAAAATTAAAATTTGGTGGTAATTACACCATAAGAATTTAAACATGCTACATAACAAAAAAATGTCACAATGAAAGGAAATTGAGATGGTAACCCTTATGACCTACGAAAAAATTCAATAAAAATACCCATAAAAAGGTGGATAATGGAGTTTAAATTAAAATAACATGAATGAAATATAATAAATTAAATTTATATAAATTAATAATAAAAAACTAAAATAATAATTTATGCATAAATATAAACTTAGTCTCAATGAAGGAAAACTGAGATGAAATCCCTTACCTTGTTTCCTTGTTTAGTTTTTCACACTCTATCCTCATATAAAACCAAATAACTAAATTGATATCATATAAAAAAATCATAACAAATATTGTCACGACCCATCCCCCGGGGCTCGTGTCATGACTACCCCATTCCCACCATCCATATGCCAGGGGCTAGTGACTAGCACCAGAAATGAATATCCCAAAAAGGGAAGGCATTGCCTTAAAACCTGTACACACACAGACAGGGCATACTGCACAAAGAAAACCATTGAGGAAATAAAGTAGTACAATGACCACAAAGTATCACTGCTAAGATTAATGTGTGTAAACATAAAGTAAAGGGTATAGAATACAAGACAAACTGAATGGATAGTACATCAAAAGAAGTACAAGCTCCAGAGGTCATCTTCCAAGGATCCTACATGAAGGTTAGGTAAAGCTCTCTATTGGATTTCATTGTAGCATACCACGTCTATTGACCCACATTCGAACACTATCTAGTCCTGGATCCCCAAAGATCTGATCAAAGATGTTCATCATCCTCATAGGACAAAACAGGTGCAGTCGAAGCCCGTGTAGGGGTGATAATAATAATACATAGTAGGGACCCCAAGACCCCCGATGATCTCTCAATAATCTACAAAGGTAAACACTACAAAAGAAATTACAAATAGGTAAAACCACCAAACAAGATATCAATAACATATCACAAAGTAAAAGAATCATCTCATGCCAGGTATAACTTAATTACAAATGTAAAGATTATTAGTCATAAAGTGAGGTCATCTTATTTTGTTGAGAGGCACTAATGTTGATCCACACATTGTTGCTTGGTGTAGACCCACACAAGTTTTCTAGGTGCTGACCCACATAGGATCGCTATGTCCTGACTCACACAAGATCAAAAGGTGTTGAACCACATAGGGTATCTAGGATCAGTCTCACTTAGGATCTCTAGGTGCTGACCCACACAGGATCTCTATTCATTCTTCATGTCATTGCTAGCCACTGGATTCCTGAACATAACACGGTTGATTCTGGGAGGATCTTCTCCTCAACCCATTCTCCATACCTAAAACTCCACAAAGACCCAAATATAGTAACTCCAAAAAATAATCTCATCGTAAGGGTCCTAACACAAAAGAAGACACGTCGAATAGACATTCGGTCTGTGAGATATAATCATTTTTGTAAAAAGGGTCGGTGAATTTGAGTCTGATCTAACCAGGTCGTACGCCAACTTCCATCAAAAATCACGTAGAGTATCTCATAAGTACCACCCCATCGCAAGGGTTACAATTCCACCAAAGACACATCAATCAGACGCCTGGTTTGAGGGATGCAGGTGTTTTAGTGAAATTAGGGTCAATTGGGTCCAGGTCCTGCCCGACCCGGTCAAACCTACCTGACCTGTTGGGTCGTCGGTCTAGCTCTGCACAATAGGGTGGGTCCAATCTGGTAACGCTGGTCCAGACCGATAGCACAGGTCTGCCCCATGGGTTTTTCGGGTCTTCCAGAGGTGAACCAGCCTTCATCCTAGCTAGGACGTGGTTGGGAGCTATGTCTAGTTCCTCTTCTACCATGTTCGAGGGACCACGGCCTCCCACGTGACGGGCCACATGCGATCTCCTATGCGGACAAGCAGCCGCTTCTTCCACATCACCTGTAGACAGATTCCCCAAGTTAACTCAGTCAACACGGCGCCAATGTGGTGTAACAGATCTCTAGTGTCATATTTGAGTGATCACGGCCTTTGTCATCTCCAAAATGCCATGGAGAACCGCTGCGGCACATTGGTGGGTTAGCGGTTTATTCTTGTGGGCCACCAGAGATTCTCTGGTGGTCCATTTCTTGATCTTTTTGTATCTACAGATTCATTAGGCTTTCACCCTCACCATGACAGCCTCAAATGTTCATTTTTTCCATTTTGAGAAATCAACCATGAAGAATGCACATGCCGAGGGGCTCGAGTCTTGTTCCTATTAGCCCTTGCTCTCCACATTAGAAGTTTAAAAAATATGGGTATTTTTAGGGATTTTAATTTAACCAACACAAGTGAAAATATAATCCCATATATAGGAATCCCAAATAAATTCATCCTCCTACAAGAACTCACATTCCAAGGATTAACCTATTCGTGGTTTAATTCACATTCATCATTTGGAATAAGAATGGTAAAACCTTAAAAAGTTCAAATCCATGCCTTTCTTGACATTCGTTGCTGCATTGTTCTGTCCTCAAGGGTTCATGGGGTTTGATGTTGTTCATCACTTTCCAACTTCATTAATTTAGGTATGTTGAAGTTAATGATGTTCTATAAGAGTTATTCATTCTTCGAGGGAAATAAATATCATCGGAGGTTCAGTAGAGATCTTCCCAATATTTAATTCACATCTCTCCATCGCATTCATTTAACAAAAAGAAACTTGGCGTAGTGTTTCTGTTACATTGTGATGTTGCATCATCACACTGTTTTGTTTATGAAACATCATAGTGGTTATGATTGTACAAAAATTAAATAAGGGGGGTTCTTTAATTACACCTTGTTGTCACCTTATCGGCACCCTGCAGCATCTCCACCCATTGCTCAATTGTGCGAAAGAAAAATAAAATAACTTTTTCATGTTATTTTATTATTTTTTTGAAAAGTACCAAAAAACAATTTATGTCTGACCCCTACCGGACAAAGTTATATTAATTATAGGCAAATCCTAGTGTTCCGAGTTCAACGGTGCCCCTAGATTGTTGATATGACCACTGGTTCAAAAGTTATAAAAAGTCACCAGCACGTTTACTAAACGTACTTTAAAATAAGTTCAAAATTACATTTCAGACACTTTGGGCCTTATAATCATGTTCCTTCAAAATGTGTGGCGTTGAAATAAATCCATATAATTTAAAAAAATTACACATAAATTCCAAGACATTAAATTCTCCCCACATTAGGGCATTACATCCCCAAAATCCAAAACAAGGGAAAATCAAACAAGTGGGGGTACTGAGAGTGAATCTGAGCCTCCCCCTCCCATTTTCCCTCCTAGAGTTTTCCGTTATGCAACCGAACATGCACCAGATAAATTGACCATCCACTAAGGACCCAATCCTATTGATCCTCTATCTCCACAGAGAACTCTATGAATGTCACCTCGTCGTTAATGTCCAACTTGACCCAGTTGATGACATGAGATTGATAATGCACGTACCTCCTCAACTACGAGATGTGAAAAAAAATCATTCACCCGGTGCATATGTGGGGGAATAGCTATGAGGTATGCCACATCACCAACTATACTGAGGATTGGGAAAGGTCCAGTATACCTTATAGATAGCTTGATACCCTGGCTAAATCTTCACAATCTCCATTGAGGAGAGACCAGAACAAAAACATGGTCTCCCTCCTAGAACTCCAAGGGTCTATATGTTCTATTTGCATATGAATTATGTCTACTCTATGTAGTCCTAATTCTCTCCTAGTTGATTTGAACCTTCTCAGTGGTAGCCCATACTAACTCTAGAACTATTATTGTTGAATCCCTTAGGTCTATCCAGCATAGATGTGATCTTCATGGTCGCCCATACCTAGCCACAAATGGTGTCATGCCAATTGTGGAGTGATAACTGTTGTTGTACACAAACTCCGCCAATGGTAGTTGATCCTCCCAACTACGACCAAAATCCAAGGCACAATCATGAAGCATGTCCTCCAATGTCTGTATGATCTTCTCTTTCAGACCATCTATCTGTGGGTGAAAAGCTATACTTAAGGGAAGCTGAGTCCCGAACGCCTCCTACAACCCCTTCCACAACCAAGATGTGAAGTATGCATCACGATCTAAGAAGATCGTTGAAGGTACCCTGTGAAGCCTCACTATCTCTTGGATATAGAGGTGTCCCAATCCCTCTACCGATCCCTACTCTCAAATGAGTAGGAAGTGATCTGACTTGGTCAATCAGTCAATGATCACCCATGTAGAATTGTGGTCCCAGGACGTAGGTGGTAACCCCGTCACAAAGTACATGGAGATATTATCCCACTTCCACTCTGGTACATCAATTTGTTGTGTCAATACTATCATGACCTGATTCTCTACTTTCACTTACATACAAGTTAGGCATTTTGAAACAAACTCTACCACCAATTTGTTCATCCTTGGCCACCAGTACTAACGTCGAAGGTCATGGTACATTTTCACCACACCAAGATGTACCACAAAAGGGGATGTATAGAATTCCATAAAAAACACCTCATGTAACGTCATTAGTACTATATTTCATCCTCTAAAAAGGATGGCATACTCCCCACCTATCTAAAGTCCATCAAGAGAACATCCTGAGTATATCTGAGCATGTTGGGCCATGCAGTCAACATCCAATAGATGATCCTCCCTAACTCACTTAAGATTGGGGGAGTTACAGTCATAGTCTAGAGGTAAGTCATTCCATCACTATACATTAAGGATATCTACATTATGTTTAGCTTCTCTATTACCTCACTCAGCAGCTGTAAACCAGACCTCCTACTGAGTGTGTCTGCCACCACGTTCCCCTTCCGAGAAGTATAGACTATCTCAAAGTCATAGTCTTGGAGGAACACAAGCCATAACTGCTATATTAATTTAATGTATTTCTATGAGAATATATACCTTATACTATTTTGGTCAAAGTAGATGGTAAATCATTCACCCTTCAAGTAGTTATGACACTTCTTTAAGGAAGAGACCACTGCTACTAAATCTAGGTCATGGATTTGGTAGTTATTCTCATTCTTCCTCAACTTCCATGAGTCGTAGGCAATCACTGCTCACTCTTTCATCAAAACACAACCTAGACCGGTCCCTGATGCATCAGAATATAGCATGTAGTGGATACCCTCTTCTAGAATCCTCAAGATGGGAGCACTGGTCATGCTCTGCCTCATCTACTGGAATCTCTTCTGGTGTTTCTCTATTAACATGAAGTGTTTGACCTTCTTCTTCAAAGTTTTCATAGGTGATGATACTCTAGAGAAGTTTGTAAGGGACCTCCAGTAGTATCCAGCAAATCCCAAGAAACTATGCACCTCATTCATGCTGTTGGGTTGATCCCAAGTAAGAACATCCACTACCTTCACTGGATCCATTGAAAATCCATCCTCTAATATGATGTGTCCTAGAAATTGGACCTCTTGAATCCAGAATTGGCATTTTGAGAGATTATCATAAAGTCGGTGCTTTTAGAGTTCATCTAGAACTATCTGCTGGTGTGTAGTGTGCTCCCCCTCTAGTGTTGAGTACTCCAAGATGTCATAAATGAATACTAACACAAAATGATCAAGGTAAGTCTAGAAGATCCAATTAATGAGTCCCATGAACACTGCTGGGGAATTAGTCACAACTAAATGAATCACCAAGAACACATAGTGGTCATAACAGCATCTAAAGTTTTTCTTAGGTATGTCCTCATCACGTACCTAAACCTAATGGTAGCTTGATCTAAGGTCGATCTTCAAGAACCTCTATGTACCCTTAAACTAATCGAAGAGGTCATAAATCATCAATAGTGGATACTTTTTCTTCACAGTCACCTTGTTCAGGCACCGGAAGTCCACACATAGCCTCAAGATCTTGTCTTCCTTCTAGTAAACAACACTATGGTTGACCACGAAGAATAATTGGGCCTTACAAACCCCTTCCTTTGAAAGTCCTCCAATTGTACCCTCATCTCCCAGATCTCCACAGGGGTCATCTGATATATAGGTGTAGATATTAGTGTTGTTACTAGGTAAAAGTTAATGCAGAAGTCTACCAATCTGTGAAGAGGTAGTCCTGGGATATCTTCGGGAAAGACATCCTCATACTCATCCACCACTACAGGAAAATTCAGACTCCTCTCTTCCATCCCACCAAGGGTGAGGCTAGCCAACTGGTGATTGATCATTTGTATCCTCCTTTGAGAAAGTTCATCCTATGCTTCAAAGGTTCCCTTCTCGCCGATGATGGATAACCTAGTCCCATCCTTGGGGACACACTACACATTGCGCCTAAAATAGTTGATCTGAGCATGGACTTTAGATAACCAGTCTTACCCAAGATGATGTCGTAAGGCCTCAATGCTGCTACTAAGAGATCCCAGCAGAATATCTCACCTCTTATAGAAAGATCACACTTCCAGAACTAGTGTATAATCATTGAATCAACTATTTTAGTAGTATCTAATGGTAAGGATCGATGCAACAGCTCAACCAAAATCATAGAGAATCTAATGAGGTCCGTGGAAAGGAAAGAGTGATTGGATCCTCGGTCTAAAATAACTACTGATAAGGTGGAGTACACACATATCATACCTCTAATCATATCTAGAGCACCTTGTTGGTAGGCCTCCATCACTTGAAGATAGCCTTTCCCCATTCCACCTTCTCCCAGAGCTTATTATGGACCTCCTGTGGGTGGTGGTGGCAGTACCTCGAACTATCATCCACCACCGGCTACTTGTCCTGCTCCCCGGCCACATTTTCTGCCCTACGCACCACCTCACTCGAAACTCTATCATTGTCTCGATGGTCCCTCAACCGCTTACTTGTCATCTGTGCGGGGAGTCAGAAATTCATGAGCCATATTCCCTTGTATTCTATAAGAATAAAAAAATCAATCCCTTAGATGACCTCCAATGCCTCGCGAGCTCCGTACCTCTGATCCTGGGTCCTAGGGTCTCCCTCCGAAAGGTCTATCTCGTTTGGGCCTCTATGTCATCATCCTACATACCGCTGCAGAAGACTCATCCACCTGTCATCTGGTGATGGATCTCACTATTAATGACTACTTGTCTAGGAATCTCCCTACTAGTAGGGATTGTTCTAGAACTCTAGCCTACGTTGGAATGCTGAGTGAAATTATCGATGCACTAATCTTCTGTCGGATCCCCTGCTCAATTGTTCGGGCACTGATGAAAGGGACTTGTACCATGTCGGTGGAGTAGCAGGATAGTTCGGTAAAACTCACTATGTATTGGGCCAGGGTTAGGATGACCTGATATAGGTGTAGTAACTCTTGAATACACACCGAGTGTAGTGTCACTGGTATGAACTCCGCCCTAAAGAGACTCTCGAAGTCCGACCAGACAAGGGTCGCCTCCTCATGTATCCTGACCATCAAGATCCACCACCTCCCTATCATGCCATGAAAAAGGCTAGTGGCAAGAACTACCATCGGGTTTGTAGGAGTCTCTACTAGGTGAAAAACTCGAGTAAATTCCTCCAACCAATCCTCAAATTCATGAGGATCTATCCCACCTCGAAACTATAGAAGCCTCTATCTCTATAACTCATCCAGCATGATCAGTTGGAGTACACTATCCGACAGTGTGGTTGGTAGAAACTTCTTCTCTCCAAGTGGTGGAGCTGCTGGTACACCACCTGAACGTGCTATCATTTTAAGTGGTCCTCACACCGATACCTCATCACTCGGTGGACCGTAGTCCGGATCTATCACCGGAATCTTATCTAGCTGTCTTTGTAGAGTCATCCTATAAGGAAACAGATGTGCCACGATCAATAATTTATACCAGATGAGCTCACTCAAAAGATATCAAGATAAAAACATTTCCAAAACACATGAAACTACTATTTTTGTTCATGGAGACAGAAAACAGAATTCAGGTTCCAATTGAATGGATATGTCAGCCATTACACCAACACTGGACTCGCTGGACTAAAATCTGAACTCAATAAACTAGACATTATTTCCCCATTAAAAATTGCAAACTCTTAGTTCTTCTAGTAGAACTGATCTCCCTTTGATACCACTTTTTCACGACCCATCCCCTGGGGCCCATGTCGTGACTACCCCAAGACCACCTTCCATAGGCTAAGGGCTGGTGACTAGCACTAGAAAGACATATCCTAAAAAGGGAAGGTATTTCTGTTAAACATGTACATAAAAAGATAGGGAATACCACACAAAGAAAATAACAAAGGAAATAATGTAGTACAACCACCAAAAAGTATCACTACTCAGAATAAAGTGTGTAAACTGAAAATATAGGGGCCAAAATTCAATCCCAACTGAAAGGAATGAACCGGAAAATAAGTACATGCTTCGGAGGTCATCCATCGTGGATCATACTTGAATGGAAGGTATATATCTCTGTTGGATTTCATTACAGCACACCATTATCCAACACATTAATTTAATAAAAAGAAACATATCATAGTGTTTCTGTTATATTGGGAATTTGCATCTTTACACTCTTTTATTTATGAAATAGCATAGAGGTTTCACTTGCACAACAAGTCATTAAGGGGATTCCTTAATTACACATTTTCGTCACCACTTCTCCACCCCTCAGCATCTTCTCCCACCACTCAATGGTGCGAAAGAAAAATAAAATAACATTTTTATATTATTTTTTATTTTTCAAAAATGTCCCATAAATTAACTTTTTCATCCGACCCCTACCAGATGAAGTTATATGTCCTTTATCGGAGAATCCTGGTGTTTCGAGTACAACAGTCCCCTTAGAATTATGATCTTACCACCAGTTAAAAATTTATTTAAAATTGCTCACATGTTTACTGAACTTACTTTAAAATAAGTTCAAAATTAAATTCTAGACACTTCGGGCCTCAAAATAATGTGTCGTCAAATTGTGTGGTATTGAAATAACACCATATAATTTAATAAAAAAATTAAAAATAAATATTTAGATGTTAAATTCACCCCTCCTTACGTATTTGCATCCCCCAAATCAAAAACAAGGGTAAATAAAACAAGTGGGGGTACTAAGCACGAAGCTGAACCTCTTGCTCTCATGTTCTCTCCTGGAGGTTCCAGTGCTGCCAGTGAACGTGCACCATAGAAATTGACGATCCATGAAGTACCCACTTCTGTTGATACTCTATCTCCATTGAGAACTCTTCGAATATCACCTCATCGTTATTGTCCATCTCTCCCCAGTCGATGACGTGCGATGGATCATACACGTACCTCCTCAGCTACGATACGTGAAAAACATCTTGCACCCAGTGCATCTGTGGGGGAAGAGATATGAGGTATTACACCTTTCCAACTCTAATGAGGATCTAGAAAGGTCTGGTGAACCTCAGAGATAGCCCACCACACCATCCAAATCTTCGAAATCTCCATCTAGGAGAGATCCAAAAAAAAATATTCTCTCCCACCTCGAACTCCAAGGGTCTTTGTATCCTATTAGAATACAACGTATGCCTGCTCTACATAGTCCTCATCCATTCCTAGATGATCTGAACCTTCTCGGTGGTATCCCGTACCAACTATGGACCAATTAGTGCTGACTCCCCTAGGTTTTTCCAGCATAGAGGTGATCTACATAGCCACTCGTACAAGGCCTCAAATGGTTCCACAGCAATGGTGCAGTGATAATTGTTGTGGTACTCAAACAACCCCTACGGTAGGTGGTCCTCCCAACTACAACCAAAATCCAAGACACAAGCACAGAGCATGTCCTCCAAGGTTTGTATGATCCTCTCTTTCGGACCATCCATCTGGGGGTGAAAAGCCGTTCTCAAGGGTAGTTGAGTCCCAGACGCCTCTTACAACCCCTTTTAGAACCAGTATGTAAATTGTGCATCACAGTCCAGGAATATCATTGAAGGTACCCCATGAAGCCTCACTATCTATTAGACATAGAGGCTTCCCAAACCCTCTATCGATCCCTTCTCTCAAATGAGTAGGAAGTGAACCGACTCGGTGAGTCAGTCAATGATCACCAAGATAGAATTGTGGCCCATGGACGTGGGTGGTAACCCTATCATGAAGTCCATGGAGATATTTTCCCACTTCCACTATGGAATATCAAGTAGTTGTGTCAAGGATATCAGGACCTGATTTCCAGCCTTCACTTTCACACAAGTTAGGCATCGTGAAACAAATTTAGTCACCGCTTTGTTCATCCATGGCCACCAGTACTGACATCTTAGGTCTCGGTACATCATTTCCACACCAAGATGTACCACCAAAGGGGATGTATGTAATTATCTCAAAACCTCTTCCCGTAACATCATTGGTACTAATTTTCATCTTCTGAAATGGATGAAGTGCTACGCACCTCTATAAATTCCATCAAGAGAGTGTCCTGAGGATATCTAAGAATGTCGAGACTCACAGTCAACTTACAAAAGATGATCCTCCCAAACTCACTATAATATTGGGGGAATTACAGTCATAGACTAGGGGAAAGTTGTTTCATCACTATCCATGAAGGATATCTACATTGTGGCTAGTTGGTCCATTGCCTCACTCAGCAGTTGTAAACCAGACCTCTTGCTGAGTGTGTCTGCCACCACGTTCCCCTTCCCTGTAGTATTGGCTAACTCAAAGTCATTGTTCTGAAGGAACACCATCCATCATAATTGTCTCAATTTTTAGTATTTCTATGAGATGATATACCTGAGACTCTTTAGGTCAGAGTATATATAAAATTGTTCTCCCATCAATTAGTTATGCCACATCTTCAAAGAAAAGACCACAACTAGAAACTCCAGGTCATGGGTCGCATAGTTCTGATCATTCTTACTCACCTTCCATGAGAAGTAGGTGATCAATACTCGATCCTACATCATGAAACATCCTAGACTGGTCCTCGATATATCATAGTATACCACGTAGTCGATTCCCTCCTTTTAAAACATCACGATGGGAGCATTGGTCAAGCTCTACCTCGACTACTGGAAACTCTTCTGGTATTTCTCTATCCACATTAGGGATTTCCCTTCACCTTCAATGGTTTCATAGGTGTTGTTTCTTTAGATAAGTCAGTCACGAACCTTTGGTAGTATCCATCCAATCACAAGAAACTCTACACCTCAGTCATACTTCTAGGTGGATCACATGTAAGCACATCCTCTACCTTTACTAGATCCACTAAAACTCCATCCTCTAAGATAAAATTTCTTAGAATTTGGACCTCCCAAAACAAGAACTTACACTTTGAGAATTTATCATAAAGCTAGTGCTCTCTGAGTGCATCTCTTACTATCCACAGAAGTGTAGTGTGATCCTCCTCTTACACTGAGTACACCTAGGTGTAATCAATGAATACTAACACAAAATAGTCAAGGTAAGGCTAGAAGATCGTGTTCATGATTCTTGTGAACACTGATTGGGTATTAGTCACAACGAAATGAATCACCAACAACACCTATTGGTCGTACCGGCGTCTAAAGGTTATATTTGGTACTTCCTCATCCCGTACCTAAAGTTGACGATAGCTTGATCTGAGGTCGATCTTCAAGAACATCATTGCTCCTTTATACTAATTGAAGAGGTCATCAATCCTCAGCACTGGATACTTTTTATTCATAGTCACCTGGTTCAGGCACTGGAAGTCCATGCATAGCCTCAATCTCTTATCTTCATTCTTGGAAAACAACACTGGGGGTGCCCATAGAGAAAAACCAGGCCTTACAAACCCCTTCCTATGAAAGTCCACCAGCTGTACCCTCATCTCTTGGATCTCCATGGGGGAAATCTGATATGTAGGTCTTGATATTGGTGTTGTTACATGGTACAAGTCAATGGAAAAGTCTACCTATCAGTTAGGAGGTTTTTCTAGGACATCTCCTAGAAATTCATCATCATACTCTTCCACCGCAATAGGAATACTCGGACTCCTCTCGTCCACCCCACAGAGGGTAAGTATATTTAACTGGTGATTGATCGATCACATCCTTTTACAAGAAATTTCATCCTATGCTTCAAAGGTTCCCTTCTTGCCGATGAAGGGAAACCTAGTCCCATCCTTACAGACACAGCGCACTTCTCGCCTCAAATAGTTGATATGAGCATGGACTGTAGATAAACAGTCCATGCCCAAGATGACATCATAAGGCCTTGACACTACTACTAGAAGATCCTAGCTAAATCTCTCACCTACTATAGTAATCTCACACTACTGGCACGTGTTTTTAATCATTGAATCCCCTATTTTAGAATTCTCTAATTGTACGGATCGAGCCAACAACTCCACCGAAATTTTTAAGCCTCGAACGAGGAATGTGGAAAGGAAAGAGAGACTAGAACCTGGGACTATAATAACTATAGCTAAGGTATAGTTAACACAGATCATACCTATAATCATCTCTAGAGTGTCATGGTCATAGGCCTCCATTGCTTGAAGCTAGCCCCGCCCCTTTAAACCTGCTCCCAGATCTCATTGTATACCTCTTGGGGGTGGTGGTGGTAGTACCTCGAACTGTCGTCCACCACCTACTGCTCGGCCCGCACCCCTGCCATGTTCGCCGCCCTGTGTACCTCCTCACTCAAACCTTTGTCTCTATCTCGGTGGTCCCTTGACTACCTGCTAGTCATCTATGTGGGGATTTAGAAAGTTATGATCCATGTTCCCTTTTCTGTTGTAAGCGTAAAGAAAAAAGCCCTAAGATGGCCTCATCTGCCTCGCGAGCTCTGCACCTCTAACCTTATGTCCTAGGGTCATCCTCCGAATGGTCTAGCTCATTTGGGACTCTACATTTTCTGCCAACTTCCTTCTATATATGACTCAGACACCCGTCATCTGGTGATGGATCTCACCATCAATGCCTACATGGCTAAAAATATCTCTTCTAGTAGGGCTTGTTCTATCACTCCATCCTACATAGGGATGATGATAAAAATCATCGACGCACTAATCTCTTGTCCGAGCCCCAGCTCAATGGTTTGTTCATAGAATAAAGGTTCTTGTATCATGTCGGTGGAGTAGTGGGAGATTTTGGTAAACCACACTATGTAATATTCCATAGTCATTCTACCCTGCTATAGGTGTAGTAACTCCAGAATACGCACTGCGTGTAGTGTTGCTGATATGAACTCCACCCTAAAGGCACTCTTGATGTCTGACCAGACAAGGGTCATCTCCTCGTGTATCTGGAGAATCAATAACCACCACATTCATATAATGCCTTGAAAAAGGATAGTGGTTAGAACTACCATCTAGTTTGTAGGTGTCTCTACTAGGTGAAAACCCCGAGTAAAATTCTCCAGCCAATCCTCAACCGCCTGAGGATCTATCTTGCCTAGAAACCTTAGAGGCCTCTGTCTTTGGAACTCGTGCAGCATGCTCAGTAGGTGTTCAATATACAACGATGGGGTTGGTAGAAACATATAATCTCCATATGGTGGTGTGGCTAGTACACCACTTGAAGGTGTTATCATTGTATGTGGTCCTGGCATCGATCCCTCATCGCTCGGCAGACCACCGTCGTGATCTCTTACTAAAATCCTGACAAGATATCTTTATGGAGGCATCCTGTAGGGAAATAGATGTTTCATGAACAATAAATTATACCTGGATAGATGATTAAAAATATATCAATATAAAAACATTTCCAAAACACATGAAACTAGTGTTTTTGTGTACCGAGTCAGAAAACAAAAATTCAGGTTCTTGGTTTATGGATACATCATCCACCGCACCAACACTGGACTCCCTAGATTGAAAGCTGAACTCACGAAACATGACACTATTTCCTCTATTGGAACTTATAGACTCTTATTTTTCTAGTAGAAATGACTGAGCTTTGATGCCACTTTTTCACGACCCGTCCCCCAAGGCCTGTGTTGTGACAACCCCATACCCGCATTCCATTGCCCAAGGGCTGGTGACTGGCACCAGAAAAAAATATACCAAAAAGGGAAGGCATTTCCTTTAAACATGTACATACATAGAAATGAAATACCACACAAATAAAATAACAAATGAAATAATTTATTACAAGGACCAAAAAGTATCACTACTCAGAGTAAAGTGTGAAAACTAAAAAATAAGAGGCTAGAATAATAGCCCAACTGAAAAGAAAGTACCGAAAAATAAATATCACTCTCAAAACAATTGGTTGTACCTCAACCACCATGAACTCCCACATAGAGTAACCCCATAGTATTTTATTGTTGTAAGGTTCTCAATGCAACCGATGGTGCATCGAACGGCTTCCCGGTCTGTAAGATATGGGATTTTTTTGTAAAAAGGGCCTCGTTGGATTCAAGTCCAATCTAACCAAGACATATGATGAATTCATAAAACACTAAATTAGAGTATCTCAAATGTACTACCCCATTGCAAATGTACCAATGCCACCAATGGTGTGTCAATCAGACACTCGGTTTGCAGGATACAAGCGTTTTAGTAAAATAGGGGCCAGTTGGTTCCGGGTCTGGGTCGACCTGATCAGACCGACCGGACCTGACCCTATCCAGCCTGGTCATGTCCCGTCCTGATAATGAAGGTATGTTCCTATGGAATGGGTCTAACCTGGTAGTGTGGGTCCAACCCGGTAGCGTGGGTCAGACTAGGTAGCGCGGGTCTGACCCGGTATAGCGGGTTTGACCCGGTAGCCTGGGTCCTACCCAGTAGTGTGGGTCTGGCCCATGGATTTGCCTAGTCTACCAGAGGTGGACTGGCCTTTGGCCTGACTGAGACGTAACTAGGATCCACATTCAGATCCTCTACTACTGCGTTCTAGTGACTGCGACCTTCCGCATGTCACGCCGCACAGTATCTCTGATGCGGCCGAGCAGCCGCATCCTCTACATCACCTGCAGACTGAGTCCGTGTGTTGACACAGTCTATGTGGCACTAGATTAGAATTGCGGATCTCTAGAACCACGGTCGAGGGACCATGACCTCTTCACTCCCCTCGGTCAGCCCAGATGCGGGCCACCATCTTGACGCCGCTGCGGTAGGACTATCATGGCCCTCTACTGTTGTGGGGTGCCACCTCCATCCACCTATGACGATTGTTGTGGGCCACCACTGGCATCGATGTACTGGAGGCTTCTTCTATGGGCCACCAGAGTTGATCCACTGGTCTGTTTTCGATATTTCAATGTCTATGAAATCATTAGGTAGCCACCTTCACTATAACGGCCTCAAACTTGCTCTGCCACCATTTCGAGAAATCATCCATGAAAAACGTACATGCAAAGATGATTAGGTTTTGTTCATGTATGACCGCACTCTCCAAATAAGAATTTTAAAAAATATGGGGAGGTTCAGATATTTTAATTCAACCAACACAAGTGATTAAATAATCCTGGATAGAGGAATCCAAAAAGAATTCATCCTCCCACAAGAATTCATGGTCTGTGGATTAACCTTTTTTCTGGGATAATCCGACTTCATCGTTTGGAATAATAATGGGGAAACTTTAAAATATTCAAATCCATATCATTATTGACATTCATTTCCACATTGTTCCATCCTCGAGGGTTCAAGGGATTGGACTTCATTCTTCCCTTTCCGGTTTCATCCTTTGAGGTACGTCGAAGTCGATGACGTTCCTCCGGAATTCGTTGTTCTTTATTGGATAGAAATATCACCAATGGTTTGGAACAAATTTTCCCACTGTTTAATTCACCATTCTACAAAGTTTTTTTTCATAAAAAGAAACATGTCACAGTATTTCTGTTATGCTACGACGTTGTGTCATTACACTGTTTCATTCATGAAACAACGTAGTAGTTACGCTTGCAACATGATCCATTAAGGGAATTCTTTAATTGTACCTTGTCATCACCTCATCATCCCACTGTAGTTTTTCCATCCACTTCTAAATGGTGCGAAATAAAAATAAAATAAATTTTTAAAGTTATTTTATTATTTTTCTGAAAAGTCCAAAAAATGAACTTTTACGTCCGACCCTTTCTTGTCAAAGATAAGTTATTTATAGGCAAATAATGGCATTCTGAGTTCAACAGTTCCATCTATTATTTAATCTTGTTACCTATTCAAAAGTTTGAAAAATCTCTTCGCACGTTTACTAAACGTACTTTAAAATATGTCCAAAATTATATTTTGGGCACTCTGGGACTCGGAATCACATGTCGTCACAGCATTTGGTCTCGATATAATTCCATATGATTTAAAATAATTACAAATAAATTCTGAGAAATTAAAAATATTACCCTTTTAGGATCTATATTATAATATTTTTTCATAATTAAATTAATTAGAAATTGTATTTTGCGATCATCAGGTGTTAATGACATTACATGTTTTATGCATATTTAATAAAATTGATCTTTTTTTATCATCTGTTAACACCATTTAAATTATTAATATATCATTTAATATACTTTTTTATATCTATTATACTGATTTATAAATCTATTATATCATTCTATAAGTTATTTAGTTATGCTACGTGAAAATGGAATCTGTGATGGCTTATTTCGGTGATTTTTATCAAATGAAAAAGACATTTCAATAATAAATTAAATATTTAATATAATATTTCAGGAACCATATACCAATAATTATTTACATGTTATAAAAATAATAACAGTAGTTCTCATATTACCATTGTTATTCTTAATGTAGTTTCATATGATTATTCATGTAAATGCTTAAACAGATCCAAATGTGAACAAGCTTTAACTCATTTGGTGGGTATCGTTAAGGAGGTATTTGTTTGGAAATAATATCATTATAAAACGATAATATTAAAATTATTTTTTTTATGTTTTCAAATTATATTTTTATATTTATGTATTGGTAATGAATCAATTATTCTTCGTGGAAGTGGTAGTCCACACGCACACGCGATTTATATTCTTTTGTTTTTCTAAGTGGATGAAAATGAATAACTAAGGGATATATGATTACAATAAAAACATATAAGTATAATAATGAATATAAATTCATCATATTATTCTATTTATAAGGTATTAGTTAGAGTAATATTAAGAATAAAAACTTAATAAAGAGATCATACTTACATTGGATACTTGATTTTTCCTTGCATGTTTCCATATTGTTGAAGGGATCATGCTGACTATGAGTGACTATAATATTAAAATTGTCGGAAAGTGTTATTGGGAGAATAAAAGGTTTTATTTTAAAAGGATTATTAAAAGGATTTTTTTTTAAAATGTTGTACATGATCCGTATTATAATATATGAAAAGGAAAATTTTGGAAAAATACTTAATATTTTATTAATTCCATGAAAATATGCTTTGGTAAATTGATGAAAAGTTTCTAATTAATGTATTATGGAGAATTTTTTTGTCTATACAGCCTCATAAAATTTTTTCCTCATATTTTTTAATCATGTTATATTGTTTTTATGATTAGTTTGTTAAATTTTACTCTTTAACTTTTAAACTACATAAATATTTTTTTAAGTGTTTAATTTTATGTTTTATTAAACATATAAAATAACCCATATAACCAAATTTTGGTGTTATAGAACTAAATTTAACATCTATTTAATCCAATTGGAATTATAAAAATTATAAATCTAACTCTTAAATTTAAATAGATAATGTGTAGGAAAAGTGTTTTAGTAAAAAAAGAAATTTATAAAATTATGGATTTTTAATCTTATTTTTCATTTTTTATCAATTAAATTAGGTTTATTTGGTTTATTTATGTGTTTATTGTAAAGACTCGGAAATTTCAAGGAAATTTTTTTTTCTTAATTTCTTTGGAATTTTACATGAACGCAGTTTCTGACGGCGCCTGATTCCGAGGCCCGGTGTGCCCAGAATCATTTTCCAAAGTTTAGCTCGGGTACGTTAAGTGAACGAATGATCAGGTTTTTATAACTTTTGAACCGGTGCTCGGAATTGAAATCTGAGGGCATCGATGAAACCGCAGCGCTGGTATTTGCTTAAGAAGACCCTTTCTGGAGTTGTGTTTTCTCAGGAGGAGTTTTTAAAAAAAGTGAGGGATAAAAATATAATTGTTTTACAATTATATTTTCTTTTCTTGTTAAGTAGATTTAAGAGTTGTGTCACAACACTTTATCCCTCTCTTATGTGGTTATAACCTAAGTAAGGAAGTTAGGGCTGGGACCTACCTGTAGTTAACTACCCATGAGAGGATTAAAGGTGAGGTGGGGCCCACACGAACCCCACCCCTTCACATTCCTTAATCCTCCTCTAACTCCCCCATTAAGTGGGTGACCTCTCATCTTCCATAACTCACTCCAACCCCCCTTCTGACACACCCTCTCATTAATGATTTCAACTCTACTTCATTTAATTTTAAAAAGCTCAAGATTAATTAAGTTAAGTTAATTCAACATTTTGAAATGTTTTGAAATTGCATGGGATGGGTAATAAAATAAGAAGAGTCTTATTTTATTAGGGGTTGGATGGTTGTGTGGGGAATGGGAGGAGATAGAACTCGTCTTCTTCATTGAAGAACGCGAATAATGTCAAGAACTCGACGAAGAACGCCATCACCGCAAGGAGTGAATGACGTGTCGTTCTTCTTCCCTCTCTGCAGCCGGTGAGAGACGCCTTCGTCGAAGAACAACGATGTGCCGCATCCTTAATCGGGTGAACGCCGACGACGCTTACGGAGCCTCGATCCGCGACGCCGTCTTCCGCGACGTTCGACTTCCGTGACCCGATGACGTGCGAATTCAATTTCGAGGTAGGGGGTTTTATTTTGGTTCATGAATCTTTCTTGACCGTCCAAAATCAATTATTCTTAAGCCGCTTGATATCGGATTAACGGGAGGATGTCAGACCGCACAAACATGGTCGACCCTCTTCCCCCTTCTTTAATGTGTTTGTCGTGGCTCAATCAAAGGTGGCGCGGTGCAACAACTCCATGCGGAAACAAGGAGGATCATCGGTGAAGAAGCGTGACGCCATTGCGCTGCGCCGTGGAGGCTGAACAAAGCTGCGGCACCGTAGCGCCGCACCGGAAAACCACGAAGTGATGCGGTTTGTTTATTTGGAATGTGGATCGATGGTCCACGGAAGAACGGGCCGCAGGGGCGATTTGAAGGCTTTGCAGTGAAGGGAAGGTCCCGAGAGGACTGCAGGCGAAGACGGAATTGAAAACGGACCACTGGAGCAACTCTGGTGGTCCGCGGAAGGGCATGCCGGCACGCCACGACGGCACGGACCGGCCGTCGGGAGGCGGCGGCGCCCGGCGCGCCACTAGGAAGGGCCGCCGCGGCTGAAGCCGCGGATGCAGGTGGCTGGTCCCGTAGCCGCGCGGGACCGAGGGAGACCGGGGGTCGTAAGCCCTGGTGGACAAGGGAGCGGCCCCATGTGAGGGGGGCTGTGACTTCAATCAATGGGGGCACCCCCCCCCCCCCCCACCCTTTCCGCAACGGCACGGCCAGCAGGCCGTGCGGGTGTGCTCACGCTGGGCCAACCGGCCGCCCAAGCTGGGATGGGCCGGGCCGCGCAGGCTGGGCCGTGCAGCCAGGCCGACCCAGGGGGGTTGGGATGAGCCGGGCCGGGCCCAGACCCCCTATTTCGGACCTCTTTTGGACTTTTTCCCATAAAATGGGCTATGGACCTCCGATCGACGCATAGTCAGTTGCGTAGCGATCCTTGGATCGGGACGGTCGTTTAGGTATATTACACTCAAGGTTTCGGAGAACTTTGGGTATAGCCGGGTTGGTTCGAACACAAAACCAATCGGGCCCTCGGAGCGGAAACACTTATAACTTGAGTTCCAGACGTCTGATTTTTGTGTCATCGACATTGTTGGATTCATCTTGATGAGACGGAACTTTTGGTATACATCTCCTGAGATTTGGATGTAGTTGGATAGTGGTCTGGTTAGATTATACCCAAAATCCAACTGGGCCCCTGGAACGGAAATGCTAATAATTTTCAGGCCAGACATCCGTTTGACGAACCATCAGCGGCGTTGGTGAACACGTGGAGAAACGGTACCTATGAGTATACCCTATGAGAGTTCGAGGTACAGTTGAGATACGGCCGGGATTGTTCGCACATGAAACCAACCGGGCCCTGGGGACGAAAAGGCTAATAACTCACAGACCGGGCGTCCGATTGATGCGCCGTCTGTTGCGTTGAGACCCCTATGATGAGGAGGTCCTTTGAGATACTACTTTTTGGGACTTTGTGATACTTGGAGTATCGACCTGTAGCTCGTGGAGCGGACCCTCCCAAAAATGAGCGTCCGGAGTATGGAGACCATGTAGCCGGCTGAGACCTGACGACTGCTTGACCGACTCGACTTGGAGTGAGTCGACTAGCCCAGTGGACGAAGCACTAATTTTTTTGGGTGAAGACCCATGGCGGACGGAGCACTACTGAGTTGGGTGCAGACCCGCGGTACTCCTCCGGAGATTACCTCTGCAGGCTATTGGGGGGGATGCACTACTATGTTTGGGTGGCAGACCCCGGCGGGAAGCACTACTGTGTTTGGGTGGCTGACCCGCGGTACTCGACAGGAGGAGTACCTCAACAGTATTAGGTTAGTGAGCAGTACCTCGGAGACGTGACAGGATCACCGTACTCTCCAGAGACGGGGTTCTTCAGCAGTTATGGTTTCGATAATGAAAATTTTGGTTTGAGCTGAGTCTATGACCTTTTGTGTTACCTCATGATTGAGATGGGTCACTTGATAACTTAGGTATATTTATAGGAATATACCTAGGTAGTGGTTATCCATTGATTTCATAACCTTTTTGTTTCCTCATGATTGAGATGGGTTACTTGATAACATAGGTATAAGTATGGGCTTATACCTAAGTAAGGGTTATCTGTTGAGATCCTACATTGTGATTAACCTTGTTGGATTTAGTGAGACCTTGAGGGTCTCGGGGTCCCTATTGAGTATCATATACTCACCCCTACATGGGTTATGCCCGCACTTCATTGTGTTGGTTGCAGACGTCGGGCAGCGTTGACAGAGGCCGAGTGTTCGAGGACTGGATGGTACCCGGAGGTGGACCTCATGAAGAGACGACACTCAGAGGAGGTTGACGGGAGAGAGCGTTGTGGAGGCTATCTTAACCTACACATCAGGTAGGATCCGTGTTGGATGATCCAGGAGATGTGCTATCTGTACCTACCCTTCAGGTAGGATCTGAGAAGGATGACCCAGGAGCTGCTTCGGTTCTTCCAGTTGTTCGACTTTTTCTGCTGTACTTTTTTTCAGTTGTAGTTGTACTTTCAGTTGGGTTTGTATTCTGGCCCGCTAAATTTTCAGCACTTTCTTCTATTCTTAGTGTATTACTTCTGCTTGTAATCTGTTATGTTTAGTTTACTTTATTAAGGTAATGACTTCCCAATTATCGGTATTTACGCCTTGGGTACTAGTCGCCAGCCCCTGGCCTATGGAATTCGGGCTTGGGGTAGTCACGGCATGGGCCCCAAGGATGGCTTGTGACTTTTATAAATCAAATTATATTAATCATTTAAATTATTTCAATTCAAATTATTTAATATAAATTCCATGATATTAATAATACAATAATTTTTTATAAGAAATCAATTATTAGGGGGTAGAGGATAATTATACCTCAACTATCCTGATCCACATCCATGGTAGACATTGTATATTCTCTTACATGTTTTAGAAAATTTTCATTTTTATTATTCTCATTAGCCCTTGGGTTTTTGAATCGATTTGTATAATGTATAATCTCCCCTTATTTAAAACATAGAACCACTAGAGTTACTTTATAAGGGAATTTATTTCCCTTTACTGTTATAACCAAACTCTTCCTTTTTGTTTGGAAACATATCACTCTATGACCCCATTTCTTATGCATAAAACAACTTCATATTCGATTGAAACATTTTCATGGGTGATTCTTATCATATCTTCCATGTTTATAATTTTTAATATCCATTCCTTTATGGTCCTAACCACTTGATCTTTCAGGAAACGTCATTTTTTCACATTTAAAGTGTTTGAAAACTCATTTAGGTTCAAGTTATTAATCATAAAAAAATATTTATTGCTTTAGTTTGTATCTCATTATGTAGTTTTTTTGGATGTTATTTTAATTTTCTATGGATACATTCATTAACATGGTTTGTTTGTTCATAGTCCATCACTAAAACAAAAATATATAAATTGTGAGTTTCCAATATTTACATCACAATAAAATTATTAAAAACTAAAACTCAAAATGTGTTATTTTTTGAAACCCTCACATTAGACTTTAGTTTAAACTGAATCACCCCTGGTTCAATCTAGGACTCCTTAGGTTAGGTTGTCTCATATGTGTCTTAATTTTTTAACATAATAAATACTTAATAATGGATTTTAATGTGAATTTAATTAACTAAATCATATCCCTTGGTAGTGTCCAACCAGGTGTGTGGTAGGGTTTCATTCACTATACACAATAATTATGGTCGAGATATACTCGGTTGGATATTTTAGGGGTTATTACCCTTAAAGTAATCTACTCCAAAACCACATCCACTTATCGTATCCTGGCGAAGATGTATTTCTAAAAAACTATATACTCAAGGATTTACCAGTATTTCTAGATATCATCTTATAATTTGACTTGTATCTATGATTTTTACAAATGTTTTATAAACTAATCACCAAAATAAAAAACTAATCTCCAAAAAAACTAAACAAGTGTAAAAAGGAATTAAACCTCCTCTCATTCTAATTATAGTGATCCAATATAAATATGACATAATAGTACACTATTTTCATTATTTTAATAATACATCTCACAAATAGTCACGCAACTTGATAAATAATATGTTTAGTGTCTTGTAAACAAGCTATATAAATAACTTATTTTACAACACTTGCAAACTATTTTCCATAATCATTTTTATCTAGACCCTTCATATTAATATCACATGATAAAATAATCCTCATAACTTGGGGAATGTAAACATAATAAATAGATTAGCTAAAGTTTGTAGTAATGGAAAAACATGTCCTAGATTATTAGACCAAATATATGTGTACCATATTGGTCTTGTGATAATCCACCCATGTACCCTTGGTCTTGGGATAAAACCTCCTATGTACCCCTTTTCTTGTAATAAATCCTCACGTGTATGATTTTTATAGGGATAAATCCTCATGTGTAAACTTTTTGTTAGGATAAATCCACATATATTCCCATTGGCATGGGATAAATCTACACATATACACTTTCTCATGAGATAAATCCTCCCATATACTTTTCTGATTGGGATAAATCTCTTGTTTACCTATTTGTATTGAGATAAATCCTCATGTATACCCTTTGGCTTGAGATAAAAACATAAACCAATTAATTGGAATGTGAGATGGGATACCACCCATCATCATCCATACATACATTTTCTACTTAAAAATCATCAACATATCTTAATAAACCCATGTAAAGAAGAATGTTTTCCTTAAAAAATACAGGAATAATACATAACATAAACTTAAAAGATCATAGGATATCAAAATACATCATTTTCTAAAATAAATCATATAATGATAACATATAGAGGGTGATGAAAATATCTTATCATAAAAGATAAAACTTTGAGTAAAATAGAAATTAAAGTGTATAATTTTTTTTATAAAACCTTTTAAAATAATCGAGTACAAATTAATTTCAAAAAAATTGAATGGAAAGAAAGGAATCCTGAAAATATTAAGATAAATATTTCTAATAAATATCCTTTAAAATAAATATGGATTTCAAAAACAGAAGTGAAAATACTTTGAAAATTGTTCACTTTCAAAATAATATTTAATAATGGAGAAAATAAAAGGATATAATGTTTTAATGAAATCGAAGAGAAAATTATTGGAAAATATTTAATTTTAAAAAAATTTATTTAATAATTGAAACAAAAAAAACATAATGTTTTTTATAAAGGAAGTGAAAATGCAGTGAAACCTTCACTTTTAAAAATAATCTTTAATAATGTAACCAAAAAAATAAATGAAAATTATAAAAAAAATGCGGAGTGGTTTTTATAACTTTTAATTTGGAATAAAAGGAAAAATAATTTGATAATTTTTAAATGACCTGGTTTATAACCCACATATATGTTGAAAACATTTATTTAATATTAATATAGTCTAATAAATGGGTCATTAGAGATAAAAAATGATTTTCCACTAGGTAAAGGATAACATTGGTGGGGGATAAAATTATGTACATGGTAGGAAAATATATTAAAATAAATCTGAATTATTCTTAATAAAATTGAATTTTAATGAAACAATAAAATAACAAAGGGAGAATAATTTTTTAGAAAATAGGATTCAACCATATAGTTAGGTTTAAATAAAAAATAAAATTATCATATGGTATAATATATCAACCAGTAATGGTTATAGTCTAAGAATAGTGATTATGTGATGAGAAAAATACTTGGGTCATAAAAACCCCTTACAGCCTTTGTAACTATTAAATCCAAACTCAATGAGAAATATTACAAGAAATTAAACATTTGATATCATGAAATATTAGATAATAATTATATAAAAATTTAAATGGTGTGGTAATTACACTATAAAAATTTAAACTTTCCTTATAAAAAACATGTCTCATTAATAGGAAATTAAGACCAAAATGCTTACGGCCTCTATAAAAATTCTAGAAAAAATAATGAAAAAGTGAGGGTATGGAATTAATAATTAAATGACATAAATAAAACATAATTATAGAAATTTTCTAAAAATTTATAAATTATACACACGAGTTATATAAAACATTTTCATAAGTACAAGCTATTGATCAATAAAAGAAAATTAATTTGAATATATGGTACCTTGTTTTCTTTCATTATTTATCACACTCTAAAATCATAAAAATAATAATTAACTTAATATCCTGTTAAATTAACTTTATCATAAATATTAACATTTTATAATCCTTATTATAGTTATTTATCATGAATACCTTAATCAATAATAGCATATTATAGCCATCAAATGTAAATAAATTTAACTGCTTTGTGAATGTTTAATAATGTTGATGTTATTACCCTAACATTGAAAAAATAATTATTATTAATATAACATTTAATATAATTATATATATATATATTCATTTATTATTATTTTATATCATTCCATAAGCTTTGAAGTTATGTTGTGTAAAAATGGAATTTATGTTGGTTTATTTCGATGCTTTTTAGAAAAAGAATGATATTCTTTAATAAAAAGTAAAATACTTAATATAATATTTAAATAACCATATACTAGTCATTATTTTAATATTACATTATAATAGTATTATTTTTCATGTTCCCATAGTCATCTATAATAGAGTTTTATAACATCGTTCATGTGGGTGGTTAAACTGACCCAAACTTAAACAAGCTTTAACTCGATTGGTGAGTATGGTTAGAAAGGGGTTATTTTAGCATAGTATCATTATAAAAGAATCAAAATGATATTATTTTTATTTTCTTATTATTTTGAACGATATTTTAATAATTTTTTCAAAATAATTAAAAACCATAATAAAATGAAACAAGCAAATCTTCATAGTTGGGGTAGTCCTTGCACACACACGATTGACTTTCCTCTGTTTTTATATGTGTTTAATGATGAATAAATAAGGGTTGTACTGTTGATATAAAAATTTATCAGTTAAATTATGATAATTAATAATGTTATTACATTTATAATATATTATGTATATTAATATTAAGAATAAAAACTGAAGAAAGAAATAATATTTACATTGGAGACTTGATTTTTCCTTGTAGGTTCCCATGAAATTGAAGGTATTAGGATAAATATGAGTGACAAAGGGATTATGTTTTTGGAATAAACTCATTGTGAGAGTAAAATTTAAAATTTTATGCCAGTAATTATAAGGATATGTGTGTGTTTGAAAGGTAATAATTGATACCCTTTCATAAGATATGAGGAAGGAAATTTGGGAAATATTGTTTATATTTTTAGAATTCCAAGACACTATTGCAGGTTAAATGGAAAAAAGTCTTATAAATAATATATTTTGGTGATCTTTAGGTTTATCAAGACTCAATCAATTATATCCTCACATGTTTTAAACATTTTATAGGTTTTTTCCATTTTTTTTTATATTTTACTCATTTAATTTTAAACTAGGTAACTAGTTTCCAACTTATTTATTTTATATTTTATCGAACATATAAAATAACCAATAAAATAAAATTTGGGTGTGAATAAACTAAATTTAAAATATTTTTAATCCAATTAAATATCTAAATACTATAAAATTAGCTTTCAAATTAAAACAAATAATATATTGAAAAACTTCTTTAGTTTAAAAATAACATTTTTACCATTATAAAATCTTAATCATATTTAGAATTAATCAACAAATAAATCAGTGATATTATATTTATTGATGTTTTTATAAACAAATATTAGATTTTTTAATTAAAAGAGTTAAATTTAAATTATTTTACGGAATTTATTTCATATTAATAAAATAATCATTTCCCCATTATTGTGGTAATTATCATTAATCCTAATAATCTAAATTGTATACCCAAAACGAAGTTATTCATATTAAATAATTTTAACATTATTATAAAAAATATATGAATAATTTTATCTAATTATCCTTCTATGTGGGGGGGGGTATTAATCTCTATGTTAGTACATGACTCACGTAAAAAGACGTTTGTAAGAAAAGTGTATATATGTATAGGAAAAAAATTATCAATGTGATTGATTCTAATGATACTAAGAAAATTATAATTTTTTAAATAATAGTTTTATGAAATTAATGTAAATAAAAGACCAAATTTCCACAAGCATAAATTAAATTAAGGAATAGATGAAAAATAGTTTTTATAAAATATTAATTGATTTTATAAAATGATATTCATGGGTTTTATTAATTAAAAATAGTAATCTTATTTTAAAATAATTTATTTTACATTAAAAGTTTGTATTTTGTTTATTAGAAAGAATTCAAAAACATATAATCCATATAAAAGTGATGATATTAGGAAAATAAGTATCTTTTACAATTCACCAATAAACTAATTATATTATAAAATTATGAAAAATTCATCACAATATTATTTTGTTATGAGGAATTAAAAAATTAATTTAAATTAATAAAATTTAAGTTCTATAATTTGGAATATATATATATAATTGGTATAAACAATCATTTACTGAAAATATATTTTTCAATATAAACTCATATTAATTATTGATGTTCTAAAGGTAATAACCATCAATGGATTTCAATCTTAGTGTTAATTTTTGTTTAGTTAATAATTTTTTTCTTAATGTGTCGTGGATTATTTACAGTGTAGCTCAGAAAATAAGTTATAGAACATAGTATGTATTTTAATGGATCTAACCTCTCGGATCATTATGGAAACCACAATCATGTATTCCCTTACATAATGAGAGGGGGTGACATAAAAACAATCATTTAAAATAAATATTAATATATTAAAAGAAACCAATCACAAACATAGGTAAGTCTAGGCTCATGATAATCTATACACGTGCAATGAATATACATTTGTATTTTGGCTATCAATTTTTTCAATTTTTTCTTTGATTATGATAAAATTCATTGAATTATTCTAGTTAACTATATAATCAATAATTGAATTAAATTTATCTTAATTCCCTATAAATAGTAATAGAAATTTACATTATCCATATTATTAAACAAAATTAAATTAATTAATTTTATTTAAAATTAATAATGTACGCATGTGTACTTAGAGGCATAAGAATATACCCATCCATGCTACTCGACATTCTATTTATACTATATACTCCCATGGAATCCAAAATACATGAAATGACATGTAATTTCAAGGAATTTTTTTTCAATAAATGACATATGGAAACAAATTTAGTAGGTTTAATTATTTTATTAATTTTCTTTCTATATCAAATTAATCTCACAAGGTACAATGGGATAAAAATATTGTATTAGGTCCACATGTTGTATAACATCTTTATCCCATGTATGTGACACACTCTTAGTGATTGGGAATATTTTTTCCATGGACGTGTATGAGGTACATGACATGTATGCTAGCTACACATCATGTGATCTCAATGTCATATGATTTTCTGAAACACTTGTCGTGAAATAAATAAAGGATGCATAACTAACTATGCCTTTTCAGTTTAAAAAAAAAGAGTAGACTGCACAATGCATATGTGCTTCACACGCTATGTTGTCTTGCATGTCATGTTTCATCCTGGTCAGTCAACACACTATGTGTGTTTAATTCATTATATATGTACATATTTCATGATGACTTAGATTTGTCATAGTTTTTTCTAGTTAAATGAACATAAGTACATGGTGTGTGCCAAAGAGATTCATGTCGTGTAGTCATGTGTTATATAACCAAAACCCTTAGAAACTCTTAATAGAGTCTTTGAATGTTCTTCATGAAAATTAACCTATACATGTTTCTATGATTGGGAATAGATAAGTATAAGATGATATTTCTATGTTTGTATTTAGATAATTAATAATACAAAAAATAAAAACTAAAAAAATGCATATCATCATTCAATAATTTATAAATAATTATAAATTAATTATGTTACATCACAGATACCACTTATCGGTTTTGGGTGCATCAGAAGTGCCTTTGGGATTTTTTAAACTCAAATTGTTTATATAAAAAATTAATAATCCAATATGTACCGGAATAATAATTTCATGACCAACCGATTTAAATCAAATATTAATTAACTATTATTTCAAATCCTAGAAATACAAGATCGTCACACATAATTTATAATTAATTTATTTGGATAAAGAATTAGCTTGTGTTGAAATTATTTCTTTGTTGATGAATCCAATGATGTATTTCTATTATATTGTCATTTTGTTTCATGAATAAAGGTTTCATTCTCTCTATTGGAGATCCATATATTCACCATAAACCTCGGAATGACATTAAATAAATCATTGAGTGCTACCATGTCTGATCTGAATGCTTTCATCATTATTTATTGATCTCTATAAGAATTTATTCAAGTGGAAGGACTTTTCTCCTTATATCTATAAATGATATTTTGGTGGATGAGGATCACTCTTCATTCATGTAATTATTATATTAGGGGATCTCTCTAGGGATTAATATATTTATCTAAATTTTTTTTTGCATAACGATGATTATAATAGCTATAGCTTGAGAAAATTTCATAAAGAGGTTTAAATAAAGATAGGGTTAGATAATAATAATTTCACACGTGACCTTGTGATTATCTTAATTCTGAATTAAACTCATGTATATATTATAATAATATTATTATAATTATTATTTTATTGGAATACGTTAAACTTATGGATAAAAAATATTATTTCCTTGAATAAATAAATTATTATTTATTTGAATAATATTTTCTAATTCATCTATTGAAAGACTATTAAAACAAATCTTATATTCCTCAAAAATATTTTTCATGACTTTATTATTGACTATTTATTAAAATAAATAAATATCACAGTATTGTTTTTTAAAAAAAATAAATTTTATATTCACTGAAATAGTGAATAAAACATTGTTTAATAAAAAACCCACTAACATTCTGTCAAATAACTACTCACTGAATATAATTGATCAAAAAATATTAAGAAAACCATGTAGGAGTCATATTTATCCAACATTTAAAATTTATTTAGAATTTTAATGAGGTTCTAGATACACTTAATTTGTAACCCTCTCATCCCCTTTCTCAGTGGCATTAGTTAAAACCTACTGAAGTCCATGGTTAGTATCTAAAAACATTCCAAGGGACCTGTATAAAAAATAATTTAATTTCAAAATGACATAAAACCTCATATAAATAATCTTATTTTAATATAATCACATTATCATGATATCTCTAATCAGATGGGTTTCATACCAGTGACATAAACCTATGGGTTTGGTGTCTCTTATTTGAATTTTCATAATTTATTTAGCCGATAGAACACCATGTCCATTGAATTTATCAAGTAGTTTAATTTCAATAAAAGGGCCCAAGATATCAAATTAAACTAAATTGGGATAGGTAAAATCCTTTCTCACATTATTCATTAATGCAATATCACTCATGATTCACCCAATACATCTTACCTTACCACAAGAATATGTTGGCATAATTTTCATCAATACATCAAATTACACAACTCATGATGTATATTTATGACAATTTTAAATTCTACTGAACATTTTTCACATACCAAGATAGGAACATCCAATTACATTTATGAATTTGTATTTTTTATTGGTGAGTTATGTCCTCATAATTTATTTCTCTAAAGATTACCAAGGGTGTACACCATGAGAAAGTGTTTTAAAGTCCTATAAGTCTCCACCCCTAATAACTTATAACATTTTTACTCTATAATATTATATAATATTGGTGTACATTATATATTTAAGAATATTTTCATGTTATATATATGTTCTCATCATAATGGGGAGTTTCTATGATCTTGCAGTGCGATAGTTACCCTTTTAACATTATCACATATTATGTCACAAAGAATAACAATCATGATTTGATAATAACTTTATTAATAGTCAACAAAAATAATATAGGTAATCATAAATTATATAGATTTTAGTTACAGGTAACCAAATCTATCATGTCTCATGGTTTGGTTTTATTGAATGGTTATAAGTGGATAGGGTGTACATTTTGAAATTGTGTTTTAAAACTATTTTCAATTGATCAATTTTAAAAATTAATTTGAAATATAATTTCAAAGATTGAGAAATGGTTTAACAACCTGAGTTTATTTGATAAGGGTATCTTGGAAGATTCTAAATGATTTTATTATAATTAATGGGAGACCCTTCTAAGCCCCTTTCTCTAATATAGATTGTTAAATGGGAGGAAAATATTATTTAACATTGTGATAAGGATGCAATTGATAAGGTTGTTTCTTGTGAGGTTTTTGGAGTTGAGTTTAGATTTATAGTATGATTTTATAATTACTATGTGACTTGATTGATTTTTCACCTCTTCTAGTTTATCTTTCATGGGATCAAAATACATTGAGAGATAGGTCTATACTTATACAAAACTAGATAGTTTCATATTACTAGTGTCTCCTATAGTTTTAGATAATACTAGATGGGGAATTAGACTAATGATATCAGGTGTGGGTTAGTCAGGTGGCTTGATTTTCTTAGGATGAAACACAAGTTAGTAGTTTGTAAAATAGTTTTGGTAAATTCTATAACCAATCTTACCCTAGGACCTAGTATATTTATCATGATACCATATGACTTTATAGGGTAATTTTTTGTGTTCCCAAGATCGATTAATATATGTGGCACCATATGTTCTTATTTTTATCAGTGATTTGGTGCCTTATTTTTTGAATTATAATTAATTTACTTTGTTTTATTTAAAATGTTTCTAAATTCCCTTAAAAATGTGTTTTTATGAAGTGATTTTTGAAAGTCGATTTGAAGAATGAATTTTACTAAATGCTTTTTATCCAAAAAACTTTTCAATGTGATAGTTTTTATTTAATTTAAATAAAATAAATTAATGGTTATAATATGGTTAGTGGTATTATATTTGGTTTTCATTTTCTTATATAATGAAAACATATTTCCTAATTGTATTTCAAAACTATTTAGATGAATTGAATTCTAAATGGAAAAAACATTAACTCTATAGAGATATCCAAATGGGATTGGTTATTCTCACACCTTATATATTCTAATAAATTTATGTAGCTCTTATGGTTTTATTTCCACTTACCTTGGATTTATCCTTCTTTATATTGAATGTTCATGTTTTTTATGATTTTTTTCTTGGTATTTGGAGAGTAGCCAAGCAGTCACCAGGGGTTTTTAAATTTGGTTTTATTTTTTCATTTTGGGAATCATTTATGTCAACCTTTACAACATATAGCCCCTTTAGTTTATTTATGTTCCAATTCTTCCTCTTGTTTTGAATTTGTGTTTCTTTATATATTTATATTATGTACTTTTTCTATATTCTTTACTAATATTGTTTCATTATTCTCTATTTATTGATTCATTTTTACTAATGGAATTGACATCCAAAATTTTTATGCATCATATCATATCATTGGTAGAAACCTTTTTGTGATTATTGAATTTATGAAGGTGAAATAATCCCCATTATTTATTATTTTAGACCTAGGAATTAGTTTCCATACTAGGATGATTGGGAAAACACCTTGGTTATGTAGCTGAACTGATCAGGTTCTCTGTTCATGGGGTACCTAGGTTGGTTCATGACATTAACCCCTCACCCAAGGTCTACCATATACATCTATCAAATAATTTATATCAAGCTTAAACATAATCACACTTTCAATAAAGCCTATAATAATCCAAAAAATTGGTAAAGGGATATCACTATTAAATATTTCCTTGGAAATCCATTTGGGTTCAAGTATCCCATTCAAATAATAAGTAAAATTCATTTAAAACCTATAAATGAATTTTAAGAAAAACCATTTGATAACCCCCTTGGAAATGAACTCTATACAATAATCAAATTAGATAATCACACAACCACACTCAAAAATTCATATCAAACATATTCAAATAAGACTAAAAAAGGAAATTCAATATCTAAATGTGTTCTATTAAAAATTACAATTATTTATAAACACCTACCTAAAAATTTAGTGAACCTCACCACCTAAAATTAAAAACCCTAAAATGAGAAGTCATGATTGTCACATGACTAAACAATTAAGAAAGTTAATCAAAACCCCAAATCTGGCCCCAGGTATGTTCCCCATGGTGAACTACGGTTCCAAAATCCAATGGAAAATTAGGAATATTTTAATAGAGGAAGAGAATATAAAGAAATAATGGGAGACCTATTCTTACCATTAAGAGATCCAATAATATCAAAGGATAACAATTGTGACCGAAAGGGAAAATAGGTTCCATTGTTTGGGGGGATTGGTTGAATCATTGGGAAGAAAATGAGGGGAGGAGAGGTTAAATTTTGATAAGGGAACTTATGTAAATTATAATTTTTATAAAAACTAGGTAGACCACACATATTCATGACACAATTAGGAAAATTTTATTCCAAATGTGTGATTTATTTCCCATTTAGAAATAGGTTTCAATATTTTCATAGAGAGTCTACGTGGTTTGACAAACTATTCTACAATAATGAAACATACCTATGGTCTCTCTAACACCCTTTGTGGATATTTGGGTGCATGATTAGTCCTAATTATGTTCCAATTGTGCACCATGTATGAATTTCACAAATTTTTATATTTTTTACCCCATCCCCCTTAAACTCTGTGGAAAACATAATAAAATTAAAACATGAAATAAATATATACTAGTGTCCTGTAGATGTCACAATTCTACCCATCATGCCACTCTATGACATCAAAAATTCTACAAGGTTCAAAATCTACAAAAAGGTAAGTTTATTACTCCATTAAAAAACATCATGATCCCATATCCCATGAATAAATTTTCTACAATGACACAGTACATAGACCATAGATACAAACATACCATGAAGTTAATTATTTAAATAATCCACGGAACAAATTGGCCATCGAGCAACTATGGTGTCGGGATCCACCTTTAGGTACTCCCACTCAATCAAGTGGGATGTGTTTGAAATGTATTTTCTCATCTGGGATGAATGGAAAAAATAATGAATGGAAATCATCCAAGATGGTAAGGGAAAATGTGGAACCACCTTTCCAAGATGCTCAACAATATCAAATGGCCAAATGAAGAATGGTTCCAGCTTCCCATGTCTCCCCAAACTAAAAATAAACATTTAGAAAAACCTAATCATAGACAAAAAACTCTATTGGATGATGTAAAAAATATACATTATATTATAATTACTGTGATAAATATAAAACCTATTCTATATTAACTAAAACTTCTATGATATATCCTGAATAATGGTAAACCCCAAAAAAGATCACTAACTCGATTCCACCCAATAGAGAGGTTATCAACATGATTATCTATATAGTGCCTCAAATGGATCTATATTGATCAAATTGTGATAATTATTGTTATAATAAAATTTAATCAATGATAGATTCCACTCCCAAGAATCGTAAAAATCAAGCATCGAAACTCAAGACATATCCTCAATTGTATGGATGTCCTATTTAATTTGAACATATATCAAAGGGTGATAAGTTATACTCAAAATTATCTTAGGATTAATCACCTTATAAATACTATTCAAAAACCTTGATGTGAATTGAGGGTCTTGATCAAAATCAATGATGGAGGGAACATGATGAATCATTATGATATATTGGATTTACAATTTTAAGATATCCTCCACCTTTATCAAATTCTTCATTCAAAATAAGTATATATATTTACTAAACCAATAGATAACCCATATAATAACATCTTTACCATTCATATTCTGTTGTTTTTTGATAAAAAAATCCAAAAAAAAACATCATCCTAATTCCACGCTCGAATGGGAAGGGGCTACAATAAGCCAGTATATCTCTAATGTGCATCATTAATCATTTGATTGGTAAATAACTGAGACACAAAATTAGTAACTTGATGCCTCATAATGGGACAGTAATAATGATTTTTCATATTATAAAACATATTGGTATCCCCATAATGATTATATCAACTAACTACTTCAACTCTCCATCAGCTTTAAAATTAAGTAAAAGCGAAAGATACTAATCTTCTAAAACAAGAGAGATCCCTCAGGATAGTGAGAACAATTACAATAGGTCTTCCACCATTTAATATTCTTCTAAAATGGTATAATTTTGGGTTGATTACATTTTCCTATTTAATCCAATCATCAAATGAATACATGACCTGCACATAAGTTAAGAACACCCACTTATCTTCCCCTTACAAATCCAAATTCATTGTAGAAGCTAATACCTTTAGGTTTCATTCATCTTCTATTTATCAAACATTTGAGATCTGTATCTTCCTGCTTAAGGAATCAGTTACCACATTCCCCATTCATGGGGTTTTATATATATCAAATTTGAAGGCCTATAGATACTCAACATTGAATATTAACCTATGATTCAAGTCCCTTTGGGTGAAAATATATATCATAACCTTATAGTAATAATATATTATATATTTTTAACTAAAAATATAGTGGCTTAATGTCTTAAGTGTATGCACCACAGATTCTAACTTGAGGTCATGGGTGTGGAATGTTTTTTGCAAAGGAATAAATAGTGAGATATATACATCACCATGTGATCAACATGGAACAACACACACCCTAATCTCAAACCGGAAAAATCATAATACATGAAATAACCTTTACAAAACTCAAGAATAATCATAATGGGAGTTAAATTCATCCTCACTCTCAACTTTTCAATCAACCTATGACACTTCCTAGCACAATCCCAATTCACCCACTTTTGATTAAAATATCCCAAGGGTGAATCCACCTTTGAAATGTTGAGAAAAATGCATATAATATATAGATAAACCCAATAAACACTTAATCTCATACACATTAATGGGCTTATCCTAACATATCACTGCTTAGATCTTATCAAGATCCACTGAAACATCTTTCATGGAGACCATGTAACCCATGAATCTTACTTCCTAAATCAAAAAAAAATTATATATATTACTATACAAAATTTTTTCTTTCAAGGTATATAATAAAATGACCATATGTTCCTTGTATTCCTCCATTGGCTTAGATTACACACAATGTCATCCATGGGGACTAACACAAGGGAATCAAGATAGTGATGAATGATTTTATTCCTCAAATAAATTAAAAAAAATATTTATTAGTAAGTAAAAAATGTAAAACCCAAACACTCACAGTGATAGAACATTCCCCTAAAATTATTCTTTGGATCATCTGCTTCTTGAACCCTCAACTGATGGTATCTTTATCTTAAATTGATGGGCCCCCTAAACTAATCAAAGATGTCAGAAATCTGAGGAAATGGTATTGTTTCTTAATGGTAACATGATTAACCTTCCACTAATCAATGTAAATTTAGAGGCTTACACCCTCCTTCCTTGAAAATATAATCAATTATTCCCATGATGAAATACTTGATAGAATAAATCTATTTACTTCAAGGTCGTCTAACTATCCTTCAATTTAGGAAGATCCATTAAGTAATACCACAAACCGATGGGGATTATCCCAAGAAGTATATTGATATATAACTTTACATCCCACTTAATATGTATCCTAGAAGAATATTCTAAAAAAATATAGGATTCATTTTAACAATTTTTAGAAGCATATCAAATGAACACTATTAAATATCATTCAAGAGAAAACTAGAATAATAGGATGATATAAATATAATATCTAGAATAACTAGTCCTTATCTCTTGGATATGGGGTCCCATGTAATTATCTTTTTCTATTAGGGATTTGAAATTTGAAGAATAAACATGGATTTGGGCTTAGTGGAGGGATAGCTTTTTTAACCGAACTTTGGGAGGAAAATTTGAATCTTGGGATAAACTAAATATGTGTAATTACTTATCAAATGGTGCTTGAAGGGTGACTGGAGAGATCATTGGAGTGAACCAGGATCTCAGAACTAGAGTCGGGTACAGATCCATTGAATAGTGGGTGGCATTGTCAGTAGCTTGGGATAGATATAGGGTGCACCAGATGGTCAAAGATCCAAGTATCGGCCAGCTAGTAGATTCTGTCATATCACAGGTGGCCTCCAGCATTCTTTTATAGAGGGTATCAATCTCATCATTTCACCTTAGCTACACCCATTTCTTCTTATTCATGGTTTTTACCCCTTGGGGGCCAGTATCACCCCCTTGCATGCCTCCCTCCCTCTCCACTCCTCTTGGTAGTATATCCTTCATGTAATATCATAATTTAGTGGAGTAAATTATGTTGTACAGTTGTAGGTACTTCTATAAATCCTCTTTACACTATTTTAGTTTTCTTATTTTATAAAGTGGTTTTCTACTAGATTAAATTTATATTCCCAATTTTCACAATTTATTATACTTATTTATTATCTTCTAATTTATGTAGAATATTTAGAGGATGGTAAATGAGTGTTCTTCCCTACGAATGAGGTATGTGGTTCATAAACCTAACCCATTATCACACCATTTGTTTGAGTGTATACATGATATGGTCGAGATGGAAATGTCATGCTTTAAACTCTATTTAATTTGATGGTTTTGGTTTTGGTTTTCTTTTTAAAATATATAATTTAATAGGTATTGAACCATTAAAAATGTTAGATCCATGAGGCATAACCTTATTCATATTTTGATCATGAATATGCTTGGGGTAGGAATGGTTATTAAAATTTAATGGTTAAATGAAAAGTTATAATTTTACTCAATGGTTGCGAAATGGAATTTCAAAACCAAAAATAATTTTGAAATGGGATGGAAAATTGTATCAGACCTAATGTATATTGATGGCTGAATTATAATATTTGTTTGACTATTTAAATGATTCTAAGGGAATCGAAGGTTTTTTGTGGAAGTGATGAGTTATGTTTGAATGGATTTTTTTGAAAAGAAAATGAGATTATAGAGTGATCTAAAATTGAGTAACATGGTAAACCATAGTCATGAAATGGGTACCGAATGTTATAAAGATAATTTTGAGTTATGAATTGAAGTAATTTGTTAAATCATTGTGTTGATTAAATTTAGTTCCAGTAAGATTCCTATAATGAATTTTTCTTTATATCTTGTGAATGATATAATTTTTAATCAAGGATTGGGAAAAGGATAAGGTTTCTAGAAAATTAACTATGATATTGTATCATGTAATTGGGATTTAATTATGGTTATTTTGAATGGTATTTTAGTTTTTCTTTGGTAAATGATTATTATTAGTTGAATTCCTTGGGTTTTAAACAATGGATTTAGTTTTGGAATATGAAATGGGGGAATTCCTTAACTGAGTGTGGATTATATTATGTGACTCATTAAATTCCGTGATGGGGTTCCTTGTTATATTGAAGGATGACTAAAGATACAGAGTTTCATGAGATGACGTGGATTACTTACTAATTCATCACTATGAATTCCTCGGGGTGTCTCACCTTTATATTTGGGTGATTTTTATGTACAAAATTCAGAAAAATAATGTCTTGGAATCCCTTGGGGTGACCTTGTGAATGTAAATGTATGAGCTCCCCAAATTCTACTTGATTTAATGAGGTGTAATGCAATCTGTGTTTTCCATAGTCAAACCTTAACACTCCAAATGAATTGGACTGATGGTTCCATGGATTCATTTTAGAGAACGATAGTTGATTTTTTATATTTTCCTATATTGTGTAGAAAATAATTCAATTGACGATTTCCATGGATTTTTTATTACATGATTATATGGGAATTCCTAGTAGAGCCCTTGTATATTCCCTTTCATTTTTAGAACTATCGTCACCTTGGTGGTATCCCTTGGAACTAATTATTCTATTTTGTATGATGTTTTTTCCATTATGTTTTTATGGTTATAGTTTCTTGGGTTCTGAACCTTGAAACTAAACTGATATTATGATACCTATTGTTTTATTCAATGAAATATAGTACATTCCAAAGATAGTATGTCTAACCTCATGTGTCACCACATATCCTATACTTAGATATTGTATTTATATTTATTTAATTTTTAGTTTTGTTATGTGAGAGTCTGTAATCAATAGAACCACTTCATGAACCTTTTATATAGAATAATTATTTTAGGGAATATATTGGTTCTGGCCTGTTGATTTATACTCACACCGTTGTCAAACCACTATGGCACTTGGGGGCCCAAGAAGAATACTATCTATTTAAAAGTTATAGGATTAGGGAAATGGTCCATTACATGATGTCTTTCTTGGAATACTAGAGTGGAGTATGAATGATGGGACAATGCAGGACTCAGAACCATTTTGGGATGAATTTATTGTTTTTATTTATTTTTTGGAATTTATTTTCATTCATTTATTGATCCACTATGAGGGATCTTTCTATTTATTGGCATAAACATACTTTTATATAATGAGATGTTGTACTTAATTTTTTTTCTTTATTATTTGATCAAACATGGTTATTTGGACTTGTTACATTATTTATATCTTATTTATGTACTTTAGATACCCTAACTAGAGTGTATAGTCTTCCAATGATATCTATATATACTCTCACCCCTCACAATATGAAAAAAAATGATTTAGTGATGGTGTTTTCATGGAGGTTTTAAAAACTACCCATAAATATTTTTTAAATATTGTTTTCATTTAAAAAAATCCAAAAAAATTAAATATATTTTTAGAAATAATTTTTTTAAAACCCATCGAGAAATAGAAATGATTTTAAAAACCCACTCTTAAATTTAAGGGAAAAAATAAAAAATAAAATATTTAATTATGATTTATTATTCTTATTTACTATCATATATAGTTAATTGTTTACAATTTTAATTAATTATAATGTGTTAATTAATAAATATTTATAATTATTAGTTAATAAAAATTTGAAACATACAAGAAATCATCAATAAGTTGAAAATTAGAGTTCTTTATGAAATTTCCATAGCTTTTGATCTAACATTTCGTTTTAGCTTCACAACAAGTCAAATCAAATATTACTATACTAAATAAACCCACACTAGATTTAAATTTTTAAAAAAATTGAAAGAATTAAATTTATTATATTTTCAAGAAAATTTAGAAATCAAACATCAACTTTAAATGGCCAAAAATTTTGATCTGGATGTCTGTTTGGGATCAACCTCATATCAAATCAAAACTTGTGATGATATCTACCCCATGATAATTTTAGGAAGCCCATGAAATTGTGTTTTTTAGGCTAGAAGAGGCCCTGAGGCCTCCAAAATAAATTTTTTGGTCAGGGTGTCATAATTTTTTAACATTTGTTGGAATTTTAGCCTCATTTAAAGAGGTACTATTTTTTTTATGGGGACATAATTTTTTTATCAGGTATTACATTCATATTGATATTATTGTTTTGCATTTTTATCGTTTATCATAATGTAGTTTTTTTTATATTTAAATATATTCATATTTTTTAAAATTTACAAATAATAAATCAACTGTATAAATACATATTTTCATAAAAATTTATTTTTAAACATATTAACTATATGTTTAAAAATAAATATATATTACTCATTTCATTTAAAATAAATAATTATCGACTTTATTTACCTTATAAAAATGTATTAATATGTATATATTTACCTAGAAAAGTAATGTTTATTTATACATATTTGTGTTTAAATAAAAAAAGTAATATTTATTTGTATATTCCAATATATATATAAATAAATACATATATATATATATATATTTGTCTGTTTAAATAATATATAAATTCATTTTTATATAAATATATCATTCCTATTAAATATAGTATATAAATGAATTACAAATAAAACTATATGAATATATATATACAAATATATAAATAATTTTTATATATACATGTGCCTGGGTATTGAGAAACTAATATATTTTTAAATTTATATTTTAATATATGTAAATAAATATGAATAAATAATATATTTAAATAAATTTATGTATACATATATATTATACACATTCGATGAGATTTCATCTTCATTTAATGGTGTTTTCATATGCTTTTATGTCATTTATTGTTTTACTTCATCGATTTACATTCCTACTGATTTGATAGTGTTTCAATTATTGTGTTTTCTCATCTTTTGGTAATTTATTATCAATTATATATATCTATATATGTTTATATGAATTTATAAATATTCTAGGATATTTATATACATTTGTAAATATTTATACATATTTACGTGTATATATTTTTATATCACATATGTTTAAATATTTATATTTACATTTGTTTATATATATATATATAAATATATATATATATATATATTAATATACAATTATATATTTGATTGTGTTTATATATATTTATGTAAATTTTGATATATGTATATATATTTATAGATGTTTATATCCATTTATTTTTTATTATTTTATTATTTATAATTTATAATTTAAAATATATTATATATTCAATTATTATTTATTATTTATTATTTATTATTTTAATATTTTTTATTTTTTATTTTTTATTTATTGCCTTATTTTTATTATTAAATTAATGTTAAATAACTATATAATATTTTTACTTTTTATTTTTTATGGTTTTTTTCTTTTTTTTTCTTTTTTTTTATTTTTTTCTTTTTTATTATTTATTATTTACTATTTAAAATTTATTATTTATTTTTTAGTATGTATTAATTATTTAGTTATTGTGCATAAATTAGTTATTAAGTTATTTTTAATTTATTTTTATTATTTTTAAATTTTCTATTATTCTATTTATAATTTATTATTAATGACTTATTTATTATTTATTATTTATTTATTATGTATTATATATGTGTTTTTCATTTTTAATTTTATTATTTTTTTCTAATTTATTTTTCTTATAATTTATTTGTTCATTATTTATTCATTATTTATACATTAATTATTAATTTATTTTTATTTTATTTTTAATTTTGTTATTATTTTATTAATATATTATTGATTTATTATTAAAATAATATTAATTTCTTATTTATTAAATATTCAATATATATTTATAATTTATTTATTCATAATTTATTATTTATTTATTGTATATTAATTTATTTTTTAATTTATTTATTTTTTCTATATTACTTATATATTATATAGTATATATTTTATATTATGTATTATGTATTTTTTATTTTTTATTTTTTATTTTTTATTTTTTATTTTTTATTTTTTATTTTTTATTTTTTATTTTTTATTTTTTATTTTTTTATTTTTTATTTTTTATAATTTATTTATTATTTATTATTTATTATTTTATATTTACTATTTAATAATTACTATTTATTATTTACTATTTATTATTTATTATTTACATTTTTTATAGTATTATATATTTATTTTTTTTATTTAAAAATTAATTATTAATTGCTACTTTTTAATTTTTAATTATTAATTATTAAAAATTTCTTATTAATTATTTATTATTTATTATTTATTATTAATTCATAATTATTTATTTTTGATTAATCATTATTGATTGATCTTTATTGGTTAATATTTATTTAGTTTGTATCTATTTATTATTTATTATTTGTTTTTTCAATTAGTATATTTATTAGTATATTTAATTTTATTTCTTCACCACATGAATAGACTACTGAAGTGGTAAAGTCTTTGGAGAATGAGCAAGACGTAACTGGTTTAAATCTCACCCAATTTAGAATTTATATATATGGAATGTGCATGTGCATTCTAAAATATAATAAATAAATAAATAATAAATAATAAATATATAAATTAATATTAGTTAATTTATTTATTTATTTATTATGAAAGAATTAATAAAGTAATAAAATTAAAAAATTAAAAATTAAAAATAAATCAATCAATTATTTAATTATGAAATTCTAAAAAAATCAAAAAATCAAAAAAATAATTAATTGCAAAAGTAAAAATTAATAATATAAAAAAATTCAAAAAAAATAAAAAAAAAATTAGAATTTAATAAAATAAAAAAAAGCATTCTCTAGATAATTTTGTGACTTTTTTGAAAAATCATCGTTACTTGACTGTCAACACATGATTTAGAAACAGTTTTCCAAAACCATTATAGAATGATTTAGATGCGGTTTTAACCACCGCTAAATGCTGATTTTGGCATGGTGCTTATTTGGTAGCCTCTGGAATATGGGGAGTAGACATGAGGCCATGTGGCACACCAGGCTAGGGATTCAGTACAATGGTATCTGGTTTAAAGTTTTAAAAATGGTATGAAAGTGAATTTTATTTTTTCTTACAATTTGGTCATGGTAGACAGAAGATTGAGAATGTGTCAAAGCTTGGTAATGAGCTCTTATCTGGGAGTGATTGGCCAATACACTATGGAAACCCCATGTTTTTAGGGAAAGGACTTATTGTTCTTATAATTTTATTGTTAATGTTGTATTTGATTTTAACCTTGGGTGAGACACTTAGTTTTGATATTATGATTTATGGGATTCTGGCTCATGGACCAGTATAGTAAGAGAGGTTGCACGGGTTCATGAATCATGCTACGAACATAGGATTTGTAAATCAATTGTATACTACCTATAATTGGTATGTCTATTTCCTAATATCTATATTGGCCTATTTTTATTTATCTATTTTATATCTACCAATGGTATATGACTATTTATTGGTACGATGGTTAGTGATTTATGATATATGCAATGTTTTATATGGTGTTTTCTATATAAGTCTATTGTGGCATCTTACATTACCAACTCATGAGATTAATTCCTAATATATAGGAAGATATAAATTGATTGTTAATGATGCTCATGATTAAATAAGGTTCTAGTAAAAAACCTATAAGATTTTTTCCCTCATAGCTTGTGAGTGGAACTTTATTTAATCAAACCTTGAGAATCTATTCAAATTTTGATGAACATTTGAAAGACTGAATGTAAATCCCTAAATTAAAAGAATATTAAATCATTTGAGAATGAGAACTTTTTGTGCTTGGGGTAATGGATATATCATGGAAATGTATTCCTTTTGGAAATATTGGTTGGGTTAAATGAAATTTTAGTAAGAAACTTTTCATTCATTTTCCTACAAAATGTGTGAATAGAATTCTATTTTAATAACCCTGGGATGTAAACTTTTTGAAATGATAAAAGGTTTAATGGTGTAAATTTGAGATGTGATGATAATTATATGGATGAGGTGACATATAGGTCATATGTTCTTGGATTCACTCTATGTATGGGTTGTTGGGGCTGTTGTAAGGACCCGAGTTAAGATACTTCTATGTTATGTGTTGGGATAGAGCCCATGGGGTGGTGTGATATGGTAAAGTAAGTAGTGATCCTTGTGTAGGTAGTTGGTCTAGATAGAGATACTATGATTATCGAACCTATATGACATGTAGTGCTAGCTTGAGACCCTAGTGACTTATTCAAGAATTAAGATTGGGTAGAGTAGTTTGGTTTCATATAGTGGTATAAAACCATGAGTTGGAAGTTTGGCGGGTAGAATTTTGGGTTACCTTTGGACAATAATAGTGGAATTTTTCCTTTAAACTGGGATATATATAAATTTGACTCTTGTTTTAGGATCTTGATGTTAGAACCTAACGACCCTTTAAAGTTCATTACGTTCTATGAGTCTTTGTTGAGTGATGTGTGAAAGTAACATGTGACTGGTATTGATTTTTCTCTATGAGTACCTTCAAGGTAAGATATGGTATTTTTTTTTTGACACCCTTATATGGGATTTTTAGGAAATAATTGGAGTGACTTGATTTGATATATGATCACCCAAAGTACTAGTTCCATGTATCTAGGTCGGTCTCGAAGGATGTGACTATTTGGATGCCTGAACCTATCATGTGATTTTGGTGCGCGTTAGTGGAATATGTAAATTATTTAGAGTTCTTAAGGAGACACTTAGGATGATAGTTGGTCATGTGATTATCCTAGATACATTTAAGGTGCCTAAAATATTTCAATATGGCATCTGGGATAACTCATGTTAGTAAAAGTGATAGTCCAAGAGCATTGTTTGCCTCTTGGTTAAGCACATGATCCTTATATTTATGATGATCAACTCATGAGGTGATGATTCAGTTTTTTTATCTTGTCCTTGTAGATAGGTGGCCTCTAGAATTCTATGAGACCGGTTTGTGTGATATTGAGCACACGTTGTCCATATGAGATCGAGTTAGTATGCTTGGACTTGAATCATTTCATGTGAGGTGTGACTAGGTGTACCTTATAGATGTGGTGATTACTTGTATAGATAAAACAGGATATCACATGGGGATTCAATGCTCAGTATTCAAGTTGTGAGTATAGGGAATGATAATTTGATTGTTTTTCACTATCGAGTTTAGGATATGATTCTAGCTACTGGGCATGATCGGGGATAGTTTCTTTTTGTTTTGGAATGATCCAGTTGGCGGGTGATCGTGTATTGGACCTTGGTAAGAGTGAAGTGACTATTTTAGAAAAGGTATTGTAATGGTACTCTTGATTATATAAGGTTGACATGTGCAAGAGTACGACTAGTGATTTTAACAAGCGATCCAAGTTTGAATGTGGTGTGACTCTTCGGATCAATAATTGGGTTAAATGATTAGGTGTTGTGGGTGTTTGTATGCATTTTTATTCAATGGATTTGGGAATTTCATGGGATGTTCATACTAGTAAAATTTGGTTCCTACTAAATTTTTGATCGATGAGTGGTCGTATACAATTCATGGGTCGATGACCTTAGTCAGGTGTTGTGGGCATAATAAGCTAGGTATTCAATGTAAAAAAAATACCCTTCGTTGAGAGGGATGGAGTTATTTTTGTTCAATGTTCTCAGACATGGTCGATCTAAGAGATTGATCATAATTAGGTGTTTACGAGATAGTGTGTGTGTCTCGATTGGAGAGAAATGTGTGTGATAATGTAAGGACCCATTTGGGTCGACACTTGGGGAGAAATATGTGAAAAAAATATGGTAGGCATCCCACCATGATCTAATGGAGGGTCTGGTCGTCAATTTAAATTGGTTTTGGAAGGTATCGATGATGGTGTTCCATGAGCTAAAAGCATATGGTGTTCGATGGTTATAACATCTCTCTAGTGTGATCGAGCTCATCCATATTCTACCATTGTGTTCAGTGATGGAATGGTTTTTGGTTGTAATAGTAGGGTTTTTATGTAATGGAATATTGAAAAGAACACTCTTACGGTGGAGTGTATCATGTCAATCTTGGTTTTGTGATCGTTAGGTGATAAGTGGTGTACAGGCGTGGGGTTAATCATTAAACAATCAATAAAAACCTAGATATTGTTGCATATTTTCTTTTTATGTAGTCTATATTCCTTTTTAAATGATAGAGGTTAATTTATGTGTGATACTGGTGGGAATCAAGGTGGTCTTTTTGAGGTTGGGATAAATGGTGTGATCCAAGATTGGTTCGTCATGATGGAACATTGGTGCTCGGGTGGGAGCATAGTAGGTAGTGTAGATGGTTGGTAAATAGACCATGGAAATATAGAATAAGGATAGGGTTAGACCATTGAGTGTCCTTTGGATGATTGTTATAGTCTAGCAATTATCCAGGAATCATGTTTGGTTTTTAATGGAGTATCGATGATGTAATCAAAGCATCTATGAAATAGGCCAACCAAAGAAGGTACAACGATTGATCTAGAGTGTATTTTTATGTGGTGAGTTTAAAAATGAATCAACCATTTTGAATTGTATAAAATAGGAAATTTTTGGAGTTTTTCATAGATTTTCAAGGAAATTTAGATGTGTTCATGTTGTTCTTGGATGGTGGAGGCTCATCTTTTTTGGTTGGGATTTTTTAAAATAATGATAAGAACAAGTATTGTACTATAATTATTATGTGTTTTAATTTGTGGTGTATTATAAGTTGGACTTATTATATTGTTAAAACTATATAATTATGTTTTGGTAAGCAATTCTATCATTGGAAGTTGTTATGCATTAGAATTCATTTTCATGATCTAGTTCATATGGTGGTGAGTGTCATAGGACAACTTATTATTTTTGATGGAAATGATATCATTTCATTGGGTGGATGGGATTGGGTGAAAATCATCTCAATATATTCGAAATTCAATGACAGAAATGGACCAAATATTGATAATATTGTGATTTATTTTGGGGAGCAGTGCTTTGGAAGTACGTTGTACATTGGGAAATTAAAGGCAGTCATTTTTTCATTTATGACAACAAATATATGTTGGGTTAAATGGAAATATAACTACTAGGAAATATCAAGGATGACATTTTCTATGTTGGGAATTTTTTAATTCTCATTTCTATGAGTAAATTTGAACTTTCAATAAGGAACTTGGATTTTGGTTTGCTGGAGAGGGTGATTTGTTAACAGGGAATCCGAAGGAAAATTCAAAGTTTATAATACCTTGAGCATGTGTAATTACACATGAAATAAATCTCTAAGTATGGTTAGTGGATTCAGAAGTGTGAACCATGATCCCAAAACTAGGTTTTAGGATGTATCCTGAAGCTACAGCACCCTAGGCTAGCCGATAAAGGACCACTAGAAATCTAGTTTCCCAATTAATAGTTAGAGAAGGTTGTTGGGCTCACCAACTCATTGATTAAGGCCAGTGGATTTATGGTTTCCTTTACGGTTCTTTTTTTAGTAGTTTATGCTGCTTTATTTCACCTAGGATTCCCCAATTTCATCTTATTTGGGTTTTTTACCCCTTATAGTCTAGTACCCCCCCCCCCCCTCACACCTCCCTCCCTCTCCTATCATCTTTGAACAATCTCCTTCATCTGGTGTCAAAATATAGTGTTGTTAGTTTTTTTGGAAATAAATAGGTATGTCTACACCTCATATTTTCTTCATATTAGTTTTATTTTTCTATCTATTGGTGTTATGATTAATTTAGTTCATATTAACTATTTCTGGGGTGTTTGTATTCTTCTTCATTTTCTTCTGATTTAATCCTAACCGGTGGAGGATAATCGATAAGATGGGTTTCTTAAGAATGAGTTATGTGGTCCCAAAACCTAACCCAGACTCTTCATATTTTTTGAGTGTATGTATGATGTGTTCAATCCATTATTTTTATCATTTGATCATGTTTTAATTTAATGTTTTAAATTGATTTTTTTATTGGTGTAATGCATATTTTAAAATGTCTACAACTATTTTAAAATGGTATATCCATGAGGGGTAACATTAGTGGATATTTTACCTTACATAGGCTTGGTATGAGAAATTGATATCTAAATTTGAAGGTTAAATAAAAAGTTATAACTTGACTCTATGGTTATCAAATGGAATTTCACAGCAATCAATAATTTTGGAATGGGTTAGACCTTTAAATTGGACCTAATGGATTGTGAGAGATGAATTCTAAAATGGAATTGAATATTAATATTAATCTAAGGAAACATAATTTTTTTTGTAAAACTAATGATTTGTACTTGAATGTATTTTTTTTGGAAATGAACATGAGAATATAAAATGAACCTAATATTGAATAAATCATGAACTCATAGTCGTGTAATGTATAATGAATTTTATAAATTGAATTTTCACATGTGAATTGAATTTACATGTTAAATGATGTTGATGGTTAAATATAGTGTCAGTGAAAAACCAATAAGTCATTAACAAATATATTATGAAAGATATCATATTTAATCAATCCTTGGGAAAAGGATATGGTTTTTATGAAATGGAGAGTGATGTTTCATAATTTTATTAGGATCTAATGATGGTTATGGAAGTTGGTATTGGGGTTTTTCTTGTATAAATGATTATTATATTTGGAATTCCTTGGATTCCATACCTTATATTCAATTATGGTATATGAAATGGTGTAAATTATTTATTGTGTTTGGATTCTATTAGGTGAATTTATTGAATTCCATGGAAGGATCCCTCATTGGGTTCAAAGATATCCAATGATATGAAATTATATGATCTACCTAGGAATACACTCTAATTTGCCACTTAAAATGTGTCGGGGTGGATCCCCCTTGGATCAGGTGAATTCATATGTTTTTAACACCACTTATTAATTTCATGGATTCCCTTGGGGTACCATTGTGAATTTTTTAGAATAAGATCCCAAGATTATTCTAGATTTAATAAGAAGAAATTTTATGCAGGTGACCCTAAATTTTCATCAATACTTTACACTCAAAATTAATTGTACTCATAGCTCCTTGTATTTTGTTTTAGAATTATAAGGTTTAATTACTTGGATTTTCCAATATTGTACAGGAAATAATTTCATTGATTGTTTAAAACGATTTTGGATGACCTGATTGGATGGGAATTCCTAATGAATCCCCCGTTAATTCCCTTGTTTTTTCATGATTGTGTTTGCCTCTCTGGTTTCCTATTGGACTAATTGTAAAATTTTGAATGATGTGTATTTTCCTTTATATTTTTATTGTTATGATTTACATTGTTGCACACCTTGGAACTATCGTGAGATTATGAGACCAATTCCCTTACTGAAAGATATCATGCATTGGCCAAAGAGGGTGGTACTGAACACATGTTTCACTATGGATCCCATGATTAGAGGTCAAGTTTTTATTATTTTTTATTATTTTAGGGTTATGGGAGATTCAGTTATTAGTATCACCTATGCATGCACTTGTAATATGGACTTGTAATTTTATTGATATTGTTGGTAGTGGCCTATTGAGTTGTACTCATTATTTGATCAGGCTTCTATATAAATTTGATACATGATTAGAATATTTTTTTTGTAGGTTATATTTTTATGGAAAACTCTCACTACTTGATGTTTTTCTTTTTATTATAGAGTAGAGTATAGATGATTGGACCAATTAAGACTTGAGAACAATTGGGGATGAGTTCTTTATTTCCATTTATTTTTAGGTATTAATTTTCCTTCATGTAAATGATCCACAATGAGATATATTGGTATTGTATAACATACCCATATTTTTATAGCATGATATTTTGTACTTAATTTTTGGAACTTTCCTATCTGATTTTCGATGGTTATTTGGAATTGTTATATATTTTATATTACATTATACTTCTTTAGATACTCTAAAATATTGTATACTCTCACTACGATATTCTTAAATACCCTCACCATTAATCGAAAACCTTTTTTTATGGGGATAATCTTGAGTATATGTAGAACACCAGCTCAGTGCAACGGTTCAGTGGAATCCATGTCAAGTTGTTATATCCCACTCACACTACAATATGTAGGCAATTACATGAGGAAAAAATAACTGAAATTTAGGTTGAAATAATTCAATGTAAACCTTAAATACAATAATTCAGTCCATACCAATAATGTGATCGGAAATATCCATCTTAAGGACTAGGAAATCCCATGTGAACACAAAATTAGTAACCACAACCCGACAATCTTGACACTTGAAACCATGCTTATTATTTATTTCCAATGGAGCAGAAATATATATTCTAAATAGAATCAAATATTTCCATAATCACATTGTATTAATCCCTTCTGAAGAGATAAAGGAATGTGATTTTCCTGTATCAAATAATGTAAAATAAATGTAAGAAGTAATAAAAAATTCACCTATCATGTAACTATTCAAGAAATTGTATGCTATGAAACATAATAAGAAGTGTACAAATATCTATAATTGGTACCACAATTAGTCTACATAGTTGGATGATAATTTACATTTGTTTTAGGGACAGTTCCTACACCCATATATGTATCAGATCAAACTAGAGAGGTCTTGGTAAAAGAAGTCAAGACTTTATTATAAGACTCTTCCCTTCATTCCATCATAAATATCCTTCACAAACCATTTAAAATTATATTAATAATCCATGTACCCATATTATTTTGGTCTTTCAATGGTTATATAGGGCTCAAATGATTTGGAATAGTGAAGGCTAGTAGGAGCATGCAACTGAGGAGTTGTTGTAGTACCACTCACAAGCCAGCCCGAAAGTATTCTTTTTTATTGATTTTTTATAACCCCCCTTTAAAGGGATGAGGTGAAACCCTTGCAAGGCCTTTAGGCTCCGAGATTACATGGAAGTGCCCCTCCCCAGTATCGGCATCGTGATAGTAGCTCTCAACCTTCGTATGGCCATCTGGCTAGGATTCTCAGGAAAACATAGGCTAGTTTCAATGGCATATCTATACCCTCTCATTCTAAAAATGCATTTGGCTCTACTCTTGTGAGTGCACCTACTCTGAATCCTATTCTATAACTGCTCCATTTTTGTAAAGTTTGTCTGGGGAAACTACATGTGGCCTGAAGGCCTTGAGGTGGCCCAAAGGCCTTAAAGGTGGCCCAAAATCCATACTGACCCGAAGTCCTGGGTGGCCCGAAATCCATAAGGACTCCAAGCCCAAAATGATGCCTCAAGGTGAATATTTCCAGCTGTTAGAGTACTGAACTGTACCTACTACAGTAACTACCGTGGTGCCTGCTGCAGTACCCGCACAATGTACAATTCTAATACAGACCATCAGAGTGTACAACCTGCTACAGTACCATACAGTGTACATTTCTGCTATATTTTTCTGTAGTGCCAGTTGTAGTGCTGCTATAGTAACCCGGAAATATGCATTTACCTGGTTTTGAACCTCCTTCTCGTGGATTCACATAATGATACCTCACCAACTGGGCTGAGGCTCATGTGCACCACTCACAAGCTAGTGGATGAGGATGTATCCTAGTAAGGCTATAATAATCCTAGTAGTCATCTGATAAGACACATTGGAAAGAAAGTGGCATAAAAATATAATGGGATTCCTATAGAATCCCACCAGTTTTCCATTGGAAATGACTGATCAACTAGTGGGGTTTCCAAGGGTGTATATGTTGTGCCTAACACTACTAGAAACCTGGTGGAATTTAGAATCTAGAAAATGGAAACCCTAATTTAGGATTAATGTTTTGGTTGTTTTCTCTAATAATTATTCAACTACTCTGATGCATTCTCTTCGTTACATAATCTTTGGTTTGATCTATACTTTTTAGATTGATAATTATTATTTGGAATTGGTGAATTCCACTTATTTTTTTCCATGTTATTATTTTAACATCACTAATGGGTTGAGTCTATATTTTTACATTATGAATCATGGTGTTTCATTTTGGTCAAGATGTTTGATGTTTGGATCCTTCTTTGTCACTTTTTGGTAGGTTGTTTGAAAAGCTTCCATATAGTATACTTTTGTTTTCTAGAATGCAAATCATTTTAGATCATACTGACATGCCATTTGCATGACCTATTCAAATGGGAATCCATTGAACTTCTTTCAAACCATTTTTCTTATACCTCCCACAGACCCCATCAAGTACATTTTGAATGAGACCATGTACTCTCAGCCACCCAAGAGGTGTGCCTATACCTAACCCTAATTTGGAATCTGAATTCTTAAACCAGGTACCCATGTAATTGAATTATATAATTTTGGGTTGATCTATGGATTGAACCTTGTGAGCCTTGTCATTTTTGGGGTTTCAAAATAGAAATTTATCCTTGGATTAATATGTGATTTGGTAAATGGGAATAAATGGAATGTTAATTGGAATTGTCAAAATTGATATTTGAATTTGTAACTTGGTCTAAAACTAATTAGCTTAAAGGAATAATGGAATGAAACTAAAATTGGAAAGATAATTTCAAATTTTTATGAATAAAAATTATGATATAGTTAACATGTTTGGAATGATTAGTGATTTAGTATTAATTGTATCTTATTTATTTTGATATTTGGAATGAGAAACCATCCCTAGCATGGGAATTTTCATTGGGTGTGATGTCCATTAATCATATAATTGGACTTAGCATCGAAATTTTCACTAGTTCCATTGATACTTGAACTATTTAATTCACCCATGGAATGGAGATCAACCTTGGGATAGATTTCAGTTGAATGTGTGATTCATCTTCAGCATGGGATTATACCTGGTCTCTGTGATGGGTTTGGATGTAGAAATATGGAATCATTTTGATGCAGGTATAACTAAACCTGGGTGTCAACCTAAATCATGAGGGTTGGAGGGTTTATTTATATATTTTGTATTTAATTAATGTATTATTACTTATTTAAATCATACTATTTCATACACTATTTTTCATACTATATTTTTTTACACACCATTGTTGGCGGCCTACTAATTTTTACACAAAACATATTTAGGTAATAGTTTGGTAGCTAGGAAGATTTAATTGATATAGGAATGGATAAAGGCAAGGGGACCTATTCTTGATTGGTTGATATGATTTCAAGGACTAGAAAGTTCAATTAGGATCAAGTATGGTATTCGGCACCAATTTTGGGAGTATTTATTTTTTGGGCGAATTTTTTTCAGACGGTTTCTTATATGATATTAGTATAAAATTATAGAGTGATATTTCATAGTTTATAATATTTGATTAATTAGTCCATTTCTTATTTTTTTTTGGATTTGATTAATTTAGATTTCTTTATCATGTTTCTACTATGATTTTTTTATGGAATAAGTGTTTAAAGTCACTCCACTAAATTTATTATAACCTTTCTACTAGTCAGCTACCTCAGAAGTATGGAGAGTTAAAATTGAGGCCATATAGTTTCAAATATCTTTCACTATAAGGAGAATCAAGATGTGGAAGTTATAAAGTGGTAATGAAGGACAAATTATTTATTTTTCATTGATATTTTGGAAAGATAAATTGGAGAATAAAATGTGTTGGGGATTGGTAATGAGCTCGTTCATGGGACTATCTAACTCATGTGCAGGGAAAAATTCTTGTTTCTAGGGATGGTATTATTGTTTTTGAGGTTTTCTTATAATAATTTTGGTGTTAATTCTCTATTGGGTGATACACTTGTGGAGTGATTTAAAGGATTTATGAGCTTTTACTCATGGGCCAGTATGAAATGGGGTGTGTTTGCATGCATTATAGTTGGCATGTAGGATAGTATGTTTGTTATATTCATTGTTTATGCTTGGGATTCATTTATTGCACATGAAATTAATGTATATTCCAAATAAAATTAAATAAAATTAATATTTTAAAAATATGATTAATAACTTATTAATCGATGAAATAATGTGACCTTGTATCTATAGTTAATTATTGTCTCCATGTCCTTATGGGATGATATTCTTTTGAAACCTATGATCTTAGGAGTGTTTTGACCCTTTTTATAATTTCCTCCATGTCATATTTTGTTTGAGAATTAAGAGTGTGTTGATGAACACAAAAATCACTTAGTGGAACCAGGACATCCTGCATCTCCATAGAATTTTATGGATGATTAGCTCTGAGATATTTTCTTACAAGTTATGTAATATATGAAGATAGAAAAAAATCATTATATCCCCTCTATGTATGACTGTATTAGGGTTTTCCAATTTTATCCCCCACCCACATTCATTGGGGAGGGAGGCCCACATGTTTTAATTTTTTTTAACAACTCTATTCAGATGATATTTCATTACCTGAAGATACCCATGGGGAGAAGGGTGAAGCTTACTTCCAATATTCTATGAGGATTAGCCAAGAACTGATGGGAAATAATTTTACAAGGTGTAAATCATGAGTATCTAGCCTATAAAGGATTCAGATATAATTATCTATGTCACTTATACCCCTAGAAGCTGAGGGATGAAAGGTCTCTGGAGTTCATGTGCATAAAATAGGGGATAATATCTCTAATTGAATATGTTGGTCATTTTATATACCTATTGCATTTTACTCAATCATTGGATGGATATGATATATTCAGAGTGAAGTGCTTCTAGGATGGGATTCGATATAAAATCAATACACTTGTAAATTTTCTATACTTGAACAACTTTTATGACATGATGAATCAGTCTCTCATCACAGAAGGGAATATAATGGAGGCCCCCAACTGGTAGTTAGGAATTTCATATTGGATGACTAGGGGGTCCTATTTAGGTAGTAAGAAGTAGAACTATGATAATTTCTACAAACATAAAAGTGGGTAGTGCATCTTTGGGAGTGGAAAACCATCTCAAGATCATAGTAAGGGGTTGTGCTATTAGTATGGAAGGGTTGTACAGAAGCACATTCAAGGAAATTTCTTTTTAATATAATGTTGATCTTGTGGTAAAATGGGAAACCTATAGAGCTTCTACAAAAGAACTTCAAAATTTAGTAGTGTAAGAGGATCATGGAAGACACTATAGTCTATGAGGGACTTAGATACCCCTCAGCAGATAGGTACATAGAGTTACCACAATTGCTCGAGATGAAGTAGGGGCATAGTACCTCGATGTAGGACCAGTAGTATTAGGGGTAAAGAGAATCCTAGGTGAGTCAAGACAGATCCTAGGGTATATTGGTTTTTAATATATATTCTTTAAAATCTACTCATACCAATAAATATGAATAACCTTCCACTGTTAAAGGAATGATTCTTATGGAATCAACCGTTGTGTTTTTATATATAAATATCTTATTCCTTCAAATTTTCTCAACATTTTTATGGTATTGGTTTGAATATAGAAATATTTGATAGGGTTATAACCAAAGACACACCATTAGGTGTGTTAATAGATGTTATTAGATATTATGAGGAGTTTCCTATCATTATTAGAGATTATCAGTTTCTATAAAATTTGTTTGTTCTAGAAATACTTATATTTGATTTGATTATAGTTATGGATTGGATAGTTATATACTATGATCATATCCAATACTATCTGAGGATCATGACCTTTATATATCTAGAATAGGGAAACTATATCATGTATAGATAATAGGATCTTTGTGCTAGTCATACAGGATTAACTCAGAAAAAATTTAATTGGTTCATGGCCCAGGTAGAAAGTATTATTCTAGACTATGGTGAGTCAAATTAGAATAAATATTCTACATTAGTGGACTAGTTTAGTATATATTTCTTGAAGAGTTGCCTAGATTACCAAAAAATTAGTAGATTGAGTTCACTATAGATTTGGTGACACAATTTAGACCTATTTATATTCTACCCTACTTGATGATACCAATGGATATTAAAGAGTTTAAACTAAATTTGGAGGACATGGATAAAATATTCATACAACCTAGACAATCACTATGATGTTCCCCTGTGCTATTATCTAATAAGGAAGATGGAATCTTTTTCTTCTATGAGGATTAAGAGAGGATAAACTAGATAACAAATAATAACTAGTATCCCTATTCATGAAATGATGATCTATTTGATCAAATGATAGGTGACAGTATATTCTATAATATTGAAATGAGTATTGTGTCCCATAGATTGAGGGTGAGTCCATTTTTCATACCTTAGAATACTTTTAGGATAAGTTATATATTGAATTAGTTATTGTAAATACCATTTTTCTGATGAAAAGACCATTAGTATTCACAGCCACGATGAATCGTGTCTCACGTTAGGATCTACATTATTTTTTTCTAGTTTTTTATCGATGACATCATGGTGTACTCCTAGTCTAGATATGATCATTCCTTACATCTTGAAATCATCATAATTGTACTTATAGAGAACTTACTATATATCAATCTATTTAAATATCATTTCTGAATTGAAAAACTGGACTTCTTGGGACACATTATCTCAGAGTATATAGTTTTAGTGAACCTAAATAAGGTAAAATTCTGGGTATCTTGGTATCAAACCAAGAATGTATTTGAGATCTAAAGTTTCTTAGTATCTTAGGCTATTATTCAAATTTTATATAGGACTTATTCCATATAGAATCACTAATATCTAGTCTCTGTAAGATAGGAGTGATGTTTTTTTGGTCTAATTCTTATGAATGGAAATTCCATGAATTGAAGATTAGGTTGACCTCATTACCGACGCTCGAATTACCAAAGATGGGTAAAGAGCATGACCTGAATTTTATGCATCGTGAGTTAGTCTTGGATTTTTTTTATGTAGGAGGACCAGGTTTTTTATTATGGCTCTAGAAATTTGAGGCCAGGTGAGAAAAATTATTCCATCCATGACAAGGAGTTAGTTTTGGTGGTACATGACAGGAGTCTTCGACTACATTGTCTTATGTGAAAGAGATTCATGGTCCAAAAAATTACAAGATATTATAGTATGTATTATCATAGAAATACTTAAAAATTTTATAGAGGATATGGTTCTAGTTATACATTATTTTAACATAATGTTGGAAGATAATCATGGAAATATAAACTACATTTCCAATACAATCATTATAATTAATTGGACATAGAAAATTCAGGAATCAAGTGATGAGTAGTATCTAATGGAAAATTTTCAAATATTAATTAGATATTCATGATTCTAAGGGATGAATGGATTGGACATTGTCCTAGATTGTTCACCCACATCTAGATCAGATTAAGAGGACATAGTTATCTGATCTACAGGTTTTATCCATGAGGGATAGAATATATAGTGTGGAGTCACCATCTGGTTGGGATCTTGATAATGATGAGGTTCTTATTATCCATTTTCATATATTTATTTATAAAGGAATTCCTAATGAGATGATGAGGGAAATCATGCTTCTAAAAGGGAGGTACATTCTGATTTGAAAATATATATCATTGTCCCAATAGGAAATACTGGTGGATAGTGATAAAAAAATAGATATTAGGCTTTATAAAATGATACTTCATCTATTAGCAGGTGAAGGATTGGAATCAATGTAGTAGTGGGTTTTTTTAAACCTTATACCATTATAAAATTGAAATGGGGTGATATAACTATGTAATTCATGATAGGATTACCTAGGAAAACTATGAAAATTTTGCATTGTTGGTGATTGTGGATCGAATGATGATGGTAGACCATTTATTCCATATCAAAGAGACCTCCAATAATGATGAATTGGGTAATCTATATATATGAAGATGGTTTTATTCCATGGTATTTGATAGATTATAATTTTTATAATTATCCCCATTTTATTTCATGGTTATAGAAGGGAATTCAGAACGTACTTGGGCCATAGGTTCTTCTAAGTAAAATCAGTCATCCCCACACTGATGGACAATATTAATGGGTTATTATTTTTCTAGAGTAAAAATTAAAAGCTAATATTTTATATTTTTTTATTGGTATTATTACCTTGTTCTCTTAGAGTTTATATATAATAATAGATTTTTGACATCTATCCAAATGAATCCTTTCAAGTCTTTATATAAAATTTCATGTTGTTCTCCTTTAATATGGCCAATGGTGTGTGAGTAATCACTTGATTCATTTACTATCCTAGTGATATATGAGCAGGATTAGTTTATCAGAATGAAGATGGAACCCACATAGAGAAATTAGAAATATTATATTGACCATCAAAGATTCCCTATGGAATTTTCAGTTGGCCCCCAGGTCTTTATATGACTGTCACCTAGGTTGGCAAAATGTTTTATCCCAAAGTAGGGAAAGAATAAAAAACCTTGGTACATCGATTCATTTGATAAAGTGAAGATAATAGATTCAGTAGCATATAGATTGTCTCTTTCATAGTGTTGTAGTGTTATGCACAAAATTATTCAATTGTTGTAGCTTTGGAGAAATCACCCTGATCTTTATCATGTGATAGATTTTTATAATGATGATCTTGATCATGATTTCTCCTTTAAGAATCATATGATCTATATCATAGACCATAGTGAGAATAATCTCTATGAAAATATTATTCTCCTAGTGTTAGTGTTGTTTAAGTATAGGAATGTGTAAGAGGTGACCTAAGATATATATTTGGATATGTGATCTAAGTGTCCTGAGTTGTTCACTAATACCACTGTATGATGGATGAGATAAATACTTGAGGAGGAGAATTTTTTTAGGTTGTAAGAACCCGATATTTACCATGTAATTATCTCTTTATGTTCTTTGTTCATTATTTCAAGATCTATTAAAAATCCACAAACTGTAATTAAATTAGGGTTTCATAGGTTCTAGGGAGGTCAAATGAGGTGGACCAGAAAATAAAGTAGTGGCATGCATCAAAAAAGATGTTACAGTTCCATCGTCTTGCTAGTGTATGGGGGAGTAGCCATGTAAGGCTATAGGAATACCATCGACTTGTCGATGAGACCCGCAAACCAATAGGGGGAATCCTAGAATAATTTTATTCTGATAGGAATCCCACTATCTAGATGGTGGGGTTTCTAGGGTTGCATTCATTCTTCTCGATACCACTGGAAATATGGAAGCATCTGGTGGCTATCTTCTAGCATCATGTTGGGTTAAGATTACAAAGAGATAAATCATATATATACCCCCTCAAAACCACCATTTAACTCATCAATACACCACCTTATTCCATAATTCTAGATTTACATTTTAAATGGGTTTTCTCATGCTTCTATGACTTCTCTAACACCTTCTCTTTATTCTTTGATACATAGTCTAATCCGAAGATATTAGATCGGTAAGTCTTGATTGAAATTTCTGAATTACTATTATTTTATTCCTAGATATTCTTCATCCATACCTAATAGAATGATTATCCCAGATTCTATAAGTAATTTTGGTTTTGGTAATTGATCTGTACATTCTATCTTTGGATTGTTTTTCACCAATTATGAGGTAGGTGGTCTGAAACAACTCTTTATAGACTTATTTGGTTTTCCATTATGTACAACATGTGAAATCACACCATCACACCATGTGTGTGACATATTTTAATTATATTCTATTTAAATTTCTTGAATCCTCTTTATTATACCACCCATGTTCCCATTGGGTCCATTTTGAATGAAACCATGGACTCTCGAATCCATGAGGGGTGTGTCTATCCTTGACCCTAGGATGGAACTTAAATTTTTTAACCAAGTTCCCCTATAATTGAATTATAAAATCATGTGTTGATATATATATTGAACATTATTAACTTTCTCAACCTATGGGTTTTAACTAATAAATAAAGACTTGTATGGATATAGTAAATGGTAAATGTGAGTAAATGGAATGTTAATTTTAATTAATACAATTCAAATTTTAATTGTTAACCTAGAATTAAATAGTAAATTTCATTAAAGGAAGAATGTAATGTAATTGAAATTAGTGAGATAACTGGTAATCGGAATCAATTAAACAATATGGAATATGTATTAATTAGTGAGATAACTAGTAATCGGAATTAATTTTCTCTTATCCTTTTTTTTTTAATTTAAAATTAACCCTATCATGGGAATTTTCACTAGGTATAATGTCCAATGAGCATGTATGTATCCCTAAAATTTGAATTCACAAAGGATCCATTAATACATAAATTATGCAATTTACTCTTTTCATGGGAATCTGACTTGGTTTATCTCTAAGATGAATGTGTGATTTTTAATTGGCATGGGAATCCACCTACACTCGGTGGTGAGCATGGATGGAGAAATATTGTGTTGTGTTGAAGAATGTATAGCTGACCCCAGGTGTTAACATGGTTTTTGTGGGTAGGAAAATTTATTTAAATATTTTTCATTTAATTTTTGATTTAATTTAATCATATATCATTTTTTACATGTGTTATTATTTATAAAATATTATTTTAGACACCCTTGGGGGTGGCCTGCTGAGTTTTACTCACACCCCTTTCAGGTCACCATTTTGTACTCGAGAAAACATCCTAGATGCCAGTTTGTAAAAGGGAAATAGTCCTTATTCATGATTTGTTGATATAATTTCCAGGACTAGATCTTGGATTTGGAACCATCTATGGGATTTAGTACCGTTTTTGGGAGTCCTTATTTTAAGAGTCTTTAATTTTTTGGTTTCCTTTATGACATTGGTATGACATTACAGTATGAAATTACAAGGTTTGATTTTGTTGGATTGATTTGAATTTTCCTATTTATATGATGGAGTTAATGTATATTTATTTGATTATCATGTTTTCACTATAAATATTATAGTACGCGAGGGTATAGTGTCCCCTCTATATTTATTATACCCTCACTATTAATCGGCATCCTCTGGTGTATGGGGAGGAATTCACGAGTTCTCATGGTGACTCGTCTCAATCGCATGAGGGTGAACTGATCCATGCACATTAAAAATTTTCCCTGGGGGTATTTATCAAAATCATTGAAGATATCTCAGATGCCAACATTTTTGTAACATCTTAGTCACCTCTTGAAACTCTGGTTTAGTGTGACCTGACATCCCACGCTAAAGTAAATTCACAAACATACATCCTAAAGAAGCAACTGGTAGAGAATATAATGAGAAATTGGTGGTATCACCTTTATATTGGTGGAAATACCCTCAATTACTTTTCTATAGTGAAGAATAAATCTTACTAACCCTTCCAAAAAAGTTGTGTCGATAAGCCTGATCAAACCTGCTTTATTAATATCTTCCATAACATCCTCATTGACCAGCTCCATGTAGGTCAATAAAATAGTACTATAATCTTCAATAAAATCTTGGGATTCATCCACATTTTGAATCATTGTTACATGAGATAGTCATTTTTTATAATATTATGAGAGAGATGATCCAACTTGGTGAATGGAGTGGAATTATCTATTACTAAATGAATCACTTTCTCTAAGGATATAAACTCATGTTTCTTCCCCACCCAAAGTATTACAGATTATAACTAATGATAAATATTATTATTGAATGTCGAATATTTGAGATATACTTGAAATATATCATGAAATATGGACTAATTCTACTTCCTCCTAGTTCCTTCCTACATATTTATAGAAAATTTGTCTATATAAGTCTCTAGGGTCTTGAGAAAATAAAGGAAGTGATTGAAAATCTCCATCCACTTATTAATATTTTAATGATTATTACCACTTGGAAAGACTGGTGGATTTTTCTTGGTAAAATATTGAGTTTGGTACACCTTCCTATCTTACCATCACCCAATATACTATCCTAGAAATTTATAGTTTGGATAACAAATTCAATAATAACCTGGTCTAAAGGGAGGTATTTCTTATAGTAAATGATCTACAGCTCCCTCTATTCGGTTTGTAGAGTCCTTTCTAGGAATCCTGATCAATATAACTGAAGACATAAACTTAATAAATATGAAATTATGGTTTAGAAATAATAAATTTAATCTAAAAAACTAATTTATTTACTCTTATAATGAAAACAAATTGATCATATCAACATTAATTACCAAAGGTATGAAAACACTAAAACATTAATATGTTTCCCAATGTGTATGATTTGTTCACATCGTTTGAAAAAGTTTTTTACAATTATTCCAAATGGAATAAGAAATTTTATAGACATCGTGACATAGATGTGACATAGTTTTTTAACCATGTTCCTAAGCATTGTGCCACTGTTCTTTTCCCCCCTTTCTCCCTGAAAGTCAAAATTTATCAATACAACTATAAATTTGATCTCAAATACAACACAAAAATATTTACCACCCTTGGTAACTCTTGGTTACACTTTTAAATATAAAATCTCATCATAATATCTCAATATTGATCTCAAATCCAAGACCCAAATCCTACCCACCCTTGACTATTCAAGGTTTTACATAAATAACGGCAGGTCATGCACTCCCCTACACATACCTATTGATATTTTATGAACTTATATCAATTATACATTTACTTCCCTAATAAAAATAGGTCTATGATAGCATTTTGTAATAAACTGAAGATGTTTTACCTATCACCTCACTTGATATATCCTTCCATAAATATCTATGTGAATCCATAATCCCCATAGACATGAAATAATCACCAGGGTATCAAAATGTAAACATTGGGAATTATGTCACCCTTTAAATACAAATAAACACTATCACTATTACTCCTAGAAATATGGAATGACCGATTTATAAATCATATGTCCATCCCATTAAATAACAAGTTTAAAATTATTTAAAGAAACAATCAAAGTATAAGTAAAAGAAAAAAATAAAAAACCACCTATAACTATATTAAGAATAATAAGATTAATACCATAATCAAATGTATATATATATAAATAAAACAATGTATGTTTAATGATTAATTTTTTGATAAAAAATAATCTAAAATCATATAGGATCCAAAAACACTCCACATGAGCCCAACTAATCCTAACCCATGGTCACCACCACTTCTAAATCAAATGAAGGATTATGAGTATCAACAAGTGCCACCAAACTACAAATAACTCTTATCTTTATATGTATCCTACAAAACTAAACTTTCATATACCACATGGTTATGTATAGATTGTGACAAAAAGCCTTGTAGGATACCACTTAGAATCTATGTAATGTCCATTGACATGAAAATTGTTATTCCATGTTTAAAAATAATATTTGAAATCAATTTAATTTAGAACTTCTCATTTGAATAATCTAGCTTCTTAAAATATGATAAACTCAAATAATAAGAACTAAAAATGAAATTATTAATAAAATTAAGAAAACCTGGAACAAACTACCTCAATCTCAAATAATGTAATGGGAAATAAGTAGTGTCATATCTCAATGAAGTGTCACACATACACCATGGGATAATGCCTATGGGACTAAGGAAACTATCAATCACAAAAGGAACACTATCTAGAATAAATAACACTTTTACCATTATGGTATCCCTCTAGGACTATAAAAGTACATAATAATCCCATTTGGGCAACATAATCTATCCCACTAGTTCCCTTGGTCTAATTGAGAAATATTCTGTATCCGGTGAAAAATCTATACTGGGATACTATAGTTTGATTATCTCACTCACCCAAGACCTCTATTGTGTATAAAATAAATAATTTCTATCCAACATAAACTCATTCACACTTTCAATCATTCTTATAGTCATTAAAATAATTAAAAAATGAAAATCTCCTATGAAATATTCCCTTGAAATCCATTTAGAGTCAATAACCCCTTTTAAATAATAAATAAAAAAAACAGTATATATTTTTTTTAATAAAACACATTTCAAAACCTCTATTAAACCCAAAAAAAGAAAATAATAACATCAAATAGTCACACAATTGGCCTCAAAAAGTCATATTAAACAAATTTAATCAAATTAAACCAAAATAAATTCAAGAAACCAAGGTGATCCTCGGAAAGTTCCATTATCTACATACCTTAAAATATATTTGACATCATCCCATTAAATTAAAACAATTAGAAATGATAATATAGGGCCCTTATGAGCTTAAATCACCAAGAAAACTCCTCAAAATCCAACTCTAAACTGATTTTCATCGCCCGAAATAAACAAGATATTTAAAATAAAAAGAAATAAATTAAAGAACATGGTAATAGTGGGAGATAAGATAAGGGGATCAAGGGAAACCAAGACATGCCTTAACAAAATACACTAATATTAAAGGAGAACAATCATGTTAACATGGGGTAATATGGTTCTATGAGGCAGGTTTAAATTATAGAAAGGAAAATGAGGTGAGGAAAGGTTATAATTTGATAAGGGAATTCAAGTTAGTTTCATTTTTAAGTAAACTATGTAGACTACACTATTCAACCGCACCATTAGGTAAACCATGCTCTAACATTTTATGTCACTTTCCCTATACAGAACAGGCTGATCATTTTTCTTGGTTTGTACACACAATTTAATAAACCATTATCTAATAATGAAAAATGGATCTAGTCTCTCCAACACCCTCCCCCACCCTCTTATGGTTGGGGGAATGATTAGTATTAATTTTGTGCCAATCGTGTTCTCTAGAATTTTCTGAAAAATTTCAAATTTATAACCCCAAAAAAATATAAGGTAACCATAATAAAAGTATAACTAACAATAATAAAACTAGTGTTCCATCGGGTGTCACACTTCTTATTCATAGGAATTATTATAAATAATTACTATTTTAATTATGTTATTGTAATGTTTTCAATTTTGAATGGGATAAATCATCAATATCACTTAAATAAAACCCAATTTGTAAAATTTATTAACAAATCTTGACTTAGAGTGGGGTTTTTATCTAGGATTTCATAATTATAATTTGTTTTTATGCCTTGGACTTACCATATTTTGGAGCATTAATGAAATGTGTGTCATTAGAAATGGGTGGTGTCAGCAGTGGTGTTCAATAAATGTCCCAAGTGGTAGGATTAAAATGAATTAACCTATGGGAATGGGATAATGAATAAAAAATTATGTTCACATCATTATGTTATGTAGTGGGATCTTGTGGGATAACGATAGTGGTTTAGTGAATATAGTTGTCCAAGAAGTGAAGTTAGTGTAAGAAATTTTGAGTAGTTAGGATTTTTGGGAATAAGAATATAATCACATGGCATATATCCTTGGATCACACATCATGTTTTCTTATAGCATTGGATGTTATTTATAGAGAGGAAAACAAAAACATATGTATATTTTCTAATTATACACCATGTTCATATAAAGGGGTTTGACTTATGGTCAAAAAAACAAAATACTAATTAACCTATTTGATACATATTGCATGTAGTTGGAACCACATGTCTTGTAAGATACAAAACATGGGCCAATATTTAGTAATAAATTCTAGGTTCATCTCTAAATTCATACATGCCATATTGATTAAAATGCACATTTTGTAGGCTAGCATGGCATGAATGTTTAATAGTGGTACATGCCTAAATTCTTAAAAGAATCATAGGTTATGTTATGTATAAGTAAATTTCATATAATTTCCGTTTAATACTGTTAATCACATATTCTAACCCAAGTTTTGGAAATAAATGATAGAATTATTTATTATATGTTTTTTTCGTGTATAATGAATCTTTTGGTATCTCTTTTCTATTAAGGACATTTTTAGTAATTTTGATCATTTTGAGTGACTTTACTCTATAGATATAAAATCAGAGTTTGAGGGAGGAATTTGAAGTTGGAATTAAGTCATTAATTACATGGGGAAATATTAATACCAGGGTTTAGGTCCCCTATATGAGTAGTGAGTTTATGAGGTTGGTAAAACAGTAGGGATATTCTGATGACAATTAATGTTTACTTCATACAAGTTATGGACATGATACCCCTGTGATCAAGGGAATGGGCCCTCTATTTTGGACATAGAGTTGGTACCCCCTTGATCCAAACAATTTATAGATTCCCTATGTGATATATAGAGTTGGTAATCGCCTCTAACTTTAATATGAGTTTTAATTTCCCTATTCATTTATTCGGTACCCGAAAAATTAATATACATTTACATCAAAATGTCCACATCCCCCATAGGGTTCATTAAGCCCCTTCAAATTACATAAATACCTCAGAAAGTTATAGTTCCATCACTATAGTTTTAGATAGGAGATATGGAAGTTATGAAAGCTAGTTTGTTTGGATATTATGAGGATTATGAAATTTTTGGTATCTTTGGTTTCATATGTAACACATCATAGTGGGGCTATGCTATGATGACTAGGACTCCACTATGTCCTAATGATTCTCTATCTTAAAATCAAATCTTGGATTTTTTTTATATTTATCTCACTATCATAGTCATTTAGATAAAGAGTTATTCTAACCTCCTTTTTTATTTTTAGAGCATCCTTTGGTTATTTTTAAACTCACCAGTAAGGGATTTCTACCCTGACATCTTGTGTCTAGGAAAATGATGTGAAAATTAGAGGTGACGTCAATTGATTTGGAACTAGAGTTTATTGTGCTTAGTGGTAGTTAATGGTGATGGTTGTTTTCTGGTATTTTACCAAGATTTGTTTTGTGATGATATGTTTTTCCATGTCATAGTTCCATGAAACGTTAGGATACTGGGATCTTATATCTTCCTTTATTAATGTATTTTTCATTTTTTATTATAGATATCAATGGTTATTATATTTATTTTTATATAGATTAGAAGCTATATTTATGTTTCTATTATAATATATATATTTTTATCAATGGTTGTTGGTTATTATGCTTATTAGAGATGAGTATCAATTATAGGTTCTCAATAGGATAAGACATCCCTTGTGTGATATGAATTTGTTTAGTGATATTAAACATAAAATTTCTTATTGGATGTGGGATTGACTTTTCACACTCAACCTAAATATTGATCCATATAATCCCCTAGAAGGAAATGTTCTGTTAGAGTTGTTTTTGACAGGGTTTGTCTTAGGGAAGGAGTTTGGAGTTATAATTCCTGTAAATTTTGGTGTGGTTAATATGGATCAAGTATTCAAGTGGCCTTGTTTTAATCTATAAGAATATAGAACCTAATATATATCCAAGAATCCAATATATACCTTTTCAAAAACTCTAATAACATGTTAGTTGACTCATAACTTTAACCCATCATTTTTATAGAATAAAAAAGTGGGTACATGCATCATTTATCTTGTCAGTTATGAATATCTATATCCTTATTAAGTGATATCACCAACATATAATTTAATAATATTGAGTATGGATTGTAAAATATAACATTTCACCCTATATACAACAAATTAAAACTTTGAAGTGGGGTTATAACAAGCTCATGTCAATGCTAGAGTCTCTAATTACTAATCATTTGAGTGAAGGGGAATCAATTTAGAGATCTAATAAAGAGGTATATTCACCCAATGAGTGTAGGGATGATCACCAACACATATGGAGAGATTATAACATATATATATGAATAATATAGTATTTATCATAGACAAATATGAGACACCCTATAAGATAAGAGTATTGACTGAGTTTCAGTACTAGTGGCCTTCTAGACTTCAATAAAATCCAGATCCTTAGGTAGTAGGTGAATGGATGTAGTTATTGACTCACAAAATATATCTGGTTTGTACACCCACCAACTAGATTGTGTTTCACAAATAGATCATTATTCAAATAACAGTGGATTATAGGTGTAACCTTACTACTCCGACCCTCGATATAGACACTCTAAATTGATTAGAGTTTGAGAACCTATTCAGGGTGGAGTATTATCCAATGACATTGAGGATGGTTTGATTTTAGTAGATATTAGACCTTAATCATAGAAACATGACCATGAATAGGTATTTATAGGTTAATAGATCTCATGGGGTACTCTCGGAACATGAATCATCATGGACCTCTTTGATATTAAAAGTTTCATTAAGGGCTATATAGAGAAATTTGTGATAAATTTGTGACTCTATACATCCCACCATATTTTATAGTCTTATGGAGAGAATTGGTGATAGGGATATTCTTTTTCAAGATGTATTCTGGTACTAGAGAAAGTTCAGGTTTATCTGGGGTGCAGTCATTTGTAGCAGCTATCTAACGATAGTCATCGGGATACTTTCATGGGAGGTAGGTGAATTTATGTTCCCATTCTTAAGAATTGATGTTAGAGGGATACAACATAGGGTACATTCAATAGGGAGATATCTGTATTTATTCTTATAGAGTAAGTGGAAATTTTCCTTGAGTTTTTCTAACCAGGTCAGTAGATAAGGGCAGTGAGTGATATACCATGGATGGACCTCCATGTCAAAGACAACATCAGGATCAGGGTACTACCCATATAAGAGAATGCATAAATATAAGTGGGGGATTCAGTATAGGATTCAGTGGCATGGGAGTTTTAGATAGAGGTAGATGATATTTTGATGAATATTCCCCACCACTACCTCTAGGGGGTACACTCCAAGATCAAGGAACTAGAGACCAAGTTCATGGATAGATTTACACTATGGTGGGATTCAATAAACTAGTTCCTGACAAGGTTGGAAGTATGATCTATATATTTTCTCTAAAAGAATACAAACTTGTTTAAATTAGTGTGATATATTCTTTAATTTCTATATGATTAGTTTGAGAGTTAGTAATACTATTAGATCCCCTGATAAAACCTATTATATTATAGAATAATATTATGTTTGACCATATACTCATCCAAAAATGTTATCAATGTAAACTAGCACTCGACATAGAGTGGTTTTCTAATAATCTCACTTTGGAAAATAATAGACCTTGTGACATCATCAAAGGTATGTACTAATTGTTCATAGTCTAAACATGGGTGGATTTCAATCATTTCAAGGTATTACATTATCAATAATATAGGCCAAGTTTCACCTTAAATAGAGATTTTGATCTTATGGAAAGTCAAGTTGTCTAAGACTTGGGAATTTGATTCTAAGTACCCAGTAGTTTGAGAGATTATATTTTTCTATTATGGATGATTTATAGGATTATATCCTTATGGTTTTAAAGGAATATAAATATGTTATTTCATAGTACATCAAAGGGTTTACCCATAGATAAGAGATTGATTTCTTTGTTGATATGTACCATAGTATGATACTGATTTCTATAGAAACCTACTATATAGTCTTAAATGAGGTCATATAGTTGAAATTGAACCTAAAACAATTTTTGTAGAATGTTTTTAATAGGACCAATGTGTCTTCTACACATATTCTGTTTTGTTATCCAAGATGGTAGATGGGAGCCTAAGGCTTTGTATTGAGTATAACCACCTAAACCGAGATACATTCAAGAACAAATACCCTCTTTCAAGGATTGATGACCAATTTGACCAAAATATTGGAGTGAAGTGGTTATTGAGGATTGACCTTAGCTTTGGAAATAATTAGATCTAGGTTTGTGTGGTGGATATCCCAAATATGTTATCCATGTGTCATTATAATAATTAAATGTTCTTAGTGATGTAATTTAGAGTGATCAATTCCCCTGACATGTTTATGGGACATATGAACCATATTATATATCCATTCTATGATTTTATTCAGGGTGTTTTTTATTTATTATTTTCTCATCTATTATAGGATAGAGGATAAGCACATCAAATATTTTAGGATTATCTTCGAACTACTTTGAGAGAAATAGTTTTATACTAAAATATCAAATTAAAAAAATTGATTTAAGAAGTTTATTTCTAGGGTAATGTCATATTAGAGGGTGGAGTACCAATTTACTACATGAATATTAACTCTATAATGGCTTTGTAGCCACTCAAAAATGTGTTTTAGGTTTATATTTTTCTTGGGATTATATAAATTTACCAAACATTTAGGGTGAAATTATCTAGGATTTCATATCCTATGAATACCATTTTCAAAAAGGGGTATCCCTTATTATGTTTTGAATGAATTCATGGAGTATTCATGAAGATGAAGTGTATATTAAATAGTGAAAATGTTCTATGTTTATCTGAGAAAATAGTCAATTATATGGTGTTATGTGATGCCTTCATAACCAAAATTGATTGTGTGTTGATGCAAAGTTAAATGTTTATTTATTATGAGACCAAGTAGATGATATCACATGAGAAGAACTACACAACCTATGATATGGATCTCATAGTAGTATTTTTTTCATGAAGACTTAGAGACACTACCTTCTAAATGAGTTATTTATGGTCTACATGGGATATAAGATTCTGCTGTTTATTTTCTTCAAATGATATCTCAACCTATGGTAGATGTGATGGCTAGAGTACTAAGAGAATTATGATTTAAAGATAATTTAAAATATATAAAAGGGGAATTTGGTGGTTTAATCCCTTCATTAAAAATTTCATGCTTAGATGGTACATGATACATCTAAGTATCTTTCCTCAAGGTAGTTGGTATTTATGGAAAAGGGGGAAATTTTTTACATTCAATATTTGGTGGTATACCCCAAAATTCTTCACCAAGAAAGAGAGTCTCATATTAAATGTGAGTATTTATGAGGTATTTCATAACCAAATATTCACAATTTATGAACTTGAGGGTTTCTCTAAAGGTGTAGATCATGTTATCCTCATCTAAGGAAGGAAAAATATTCTTGATGAGATCTATGAGGAGGTGTTAATAGAGATTCCCACATCCCCTTTGGATAAAAATACTAGAGTGATGATGATGTACTACGATCTAAAAAACTGATATTGGTGGTCAGGAATGAGGGGGGTGTGGTAGAGTTCATGTCATCATGCCTCTCCAATCAGTGGGTGAAGGATGGGTGCTAGGTCTCAACCAATTTTATCCAACCTCTTGAGGTTTCATAGTTGAGTGGGATGGTATATCAATGGAATTCATTATAGGACTTCCAAATTTAGTGAAGTTTCATGATGTGATCAAGGATATCATCCAATTAAGGGCATGTTCATCTCACTTCCTATTCAATAATGGATTTTAGTGGATAGATTATGGTTCATATACACATATGAGATTGTGATATTACACAAATATCCCTCAATGATTTCTTTTGACCAGGATAATTGATTTATATGGACAAATATAGAGCGCTATTTAGGATATTTAGGACATGTTGTGTATATAAATTCTTGGTTTTGGTAGGAGTTGGGTTGATCACCAACCATTGGTGGAGTTTATCTAAAAAAATTATTACCACTCTACTATTGATATGGAACATTTACAATATCTTTATAGAAGACCCTTTAGGCCTCCACCTTTATAGATGAATATTGATTATCCATTTTTATGGAATGAAATATAGTATGAATGAGGGTTGATAATTTTTAGGTGTTCTAGGAGTGGATGAAGATAGTTCAAGGATATAAAAGTATTGTATGGAACAATGAAGGAGGCATTTAGAGTTTGAGTAGGGAGATCATGTGGTCTTGAAGTGATCACCATTACATATATAGAGGAGTTTTGATAAATGGATAAATATCTCATTAACATTTATCATGAAATTATTAACCATGTAAATACTTGGTGAAGTTTCTTGTAACCTTTCATTACCACCATAGTTGGGTCGGTTATGCAATTTTTTTCACATGTCATTGCTAAGGAGGTATATATAGAATTTAATTGGCATTATCAACTAGTAAAAAATAGATGTAAATAATAGTAGAAAACTTCTAGATTACCCAGGGGCGATGTAAAGACCTCAAACCAAGTATCCCGAAGTTGGTGTCTTTATAATTACATTGGTACTATATACAAGCAATTTAATCCAAAAGGAATGAATATTTTAGTATTTTTAGTGAACTAGATACATACAAGAATCCAAATTACATTAAAAATGTAAAATAAAACATAGTATTTTATTTGGGATTATCTTTATTCCCTCTAGAACATCATTTCATATATATTATAAAAATATTTTTGATATCCTAGGTAAAGAAATGATAAGAATGGTTTGATATTAGATGTTTAATAAGTGAATGCATAGAGAGGAATCTAAATAAGGCATGGATAATATGGAAGGAATAAATTATGATAAATTAATGAAACATAAATAATCACATGATATTGAATCTTATCCCATGATATAAAAACTATTAAAATAAATTCAAAACATCAACAATTAATTTCATAATGACAGAATGCATAATCATGGACATCTAAAACTTACCATCAATGCATTTTTCCAAGACATCTAAAAATATAATCAAGGCCTCTTGATAAGAAATCTACATAAATTGGTAAGGACCCCCAAAAATACCCAATATAGTTTCTTTCATGAGACCTACTGATTCAATGAGGGGTTATGTAATTTTTTTCCCACCCATCACATAATAAGTCCAATGCAATCATCATATGAATAAACAACACAACTTAATCAACATTACTTAAAATCAATATCTTTCCATATTGAAATAACTATCATATGGAATATCAATACTTTACCCATTCAATATAATCATAAACTATACAAATAAATATGGTGGATAGTATCATAATATTATAACCACAGTAAAGAACTATATTCAATAGAGGTTGTTTACATGTATGGAAATACTTTCAAAAGTTAAATGGAAAATTTAATTATGAAAATACCATTTTCACTTCAAAAACACTTATTTGAAATCTAATGTTTTAAAAAATATTGAGAAAATATTTTATTGCAAAAATAAAAATGTGGACTAGTAAATGAATATTCATATAAAATATCATTCATTTTGGTAGAACATTCCATTCATGACATATAAGTTAAAAAATTCTTTTCACGCTTTTGTAAAATGGTCAAAAAGTTCCACATTTGGAAAATGATAAGAATATTCATATTTAAAAAAAAGTGTAAAAAATTACAACCTGTGTGAACTTTTCATCAATAATTAGTTAGAGAATTTTAAAAACATATTATACCTTTTAAGGAAAATATAGACAAGGAAGATAAATACTTTCAACTGGGTAGATAAACAAGGTCGGTTTTCCTTAAAACCATTATTCCAGTATATTGAGTACATAAAGTGAGTAAAATGAATGTAAATATTTTAATTTATATAAATAATTAGAGTAGTTGAAAATATATTGAGTTTGAGATATAAATATCAAATAATTCTTCCAATAGATACTTAATCATAAACAATCCTAAATAATAATGAGAATGTGAAATAAACCCTTACCTTAGATTTGAATTCCTTCACATGTGTCCAAACCTCATATATAATAAATATATAATTATTAAAAATATATAATAGAATCGTAATAATATATATATATCATATCATATATTATTTACTTATAATATTTTATCACCCATTTATTAATAATTCATTTTTAAAATAAATGTTCCTAATGATAACTACTTCATTATCCATGTCTATTTTTTGTTTAGTAGTTTTGGTCATTTTAATTTTATCATGGTTCCATAATCTATATAATTTTAACCATGATAAAAATATAATATATATTCATTATATATTTATTTATAGTAATCTATAAAAGATAGATATATAAAAATGAATTACACTGTTCATGGAGACGGTAGTTCGTATGCATGAATGTTGTTTTCAATTTTCTTTTGATGAAACCAAAGAAAGATAAATAATAACTAAACTTTATAGAATCATTTTTATAAAATATAAATAATATATATTCATTAAATCGATCCTTATTTCCATCTATATAAAATGGAAATGAAAAATGGTCAGCATTGCTTTGTAGAGGTTGTAGTCCAAATGTACGCATAAGCGATGTTATAATTTTCCAATGGATTGGATGGTAAAAAGGTATATATGATATTATAATTCCAGAATAATTATTATTTTATAAATATCATATTTAAACATTATACCAATCATTATTCCCATCTATAAAATATGGAAAATAAAAATTAATTGTATCGCTGTGTGGATATGGTAAGTCATATATACACACGAGCAATAATTTAACATTACATTTAATAGAAAATAAGGTGGATAATTTTGGATTCTTAATAGTAATAAAATTTATGTATATTTAGGATAATTAAGTTATTATTTTATGATTAATACCATTTATTTATAAGAGGTAAAATAAGAAATAAATTAAATGAGGTCGGCTAAGAAGATTACCTCTTCTTTGGGAGACCTTCTATAGATACTTTCTAATGGAAACTAGGTTTGGTCTTTTGAGGTTAAAAGAAATTAAAAAAATTATATATGGATGTTTTTAAAAATTATTTGAATTTATTGGTATATCTAGGTTTCTCAAAGTGGTGTAATGAATTGAAGTAATTGTATCCTTTTATAGGGAACGGAAAGGACACACATAATATTATTAAAAAGATTAAAAAATAACTAATTAGTTAACAATAAAAATGGGATATATATTAGATGTTAATATTGGACATGTTTGAAATATTATCAGATAAAAAAAATTTATAAGTTTAATTGGTATTTTAAACCTTATTTTTTTACTTAAACCATGGTTAACTTATTTTAACCGTAAACACGGTAACATCTCTATCACTCTTAAGGTCTGTAATTTTACTTATAAGGTGAAAATTGAATCATAAATGGAAAGGTAATTTGATTTTAGACTACAAATTATAAAAATATCCTATATCAATATTTTAATGATTTCTAAATAATTTAGTAAAATATTATTATCATAAAATATCATTATTGTCGTTTTTTACACTATTCATTTAATTTGACTTCAAATACATCATGAAAATGTTTTATATTAAATATAAACCATTAATATATCTATAATATGTAATATTTATCTAAAAAATAATTTATCATATTAATTCACCCAAATTTTATTACTTTTAATATTTTTAAAATCATTTATTTTGTTTTTTACATTAATTGAATAAATATTATGTTAGGGTTTCGTAAGTATTTTAGGTAATTATATAATACCTAAAAATTATAAATAAATTACCATCATGAAAATAATTTTATTATTCTCAAAGTTAAAATTTATATTTTTCTACTATTTTAATTTTTCCTTATTTAAAAACATTAGATATATTGAATTGTAAGAGAGTGACATTTTTTATTTTTCTCTGCATTAAATATTATATTGGTCATTTTTATGGAAAAGTGTTCCTTAAAAAATTAAATTTAGATCTTAAAGGGATAAGTGTTGAATTTCATTCATTAAATATGAATTTTGATGGAAATTGGTGACCATAACACTTTGGTTTAACCAAGACTAACCTGATTTACCCTTTACTAAGGTTTTTCCAAAAATATTATTCACAATGTCTAAAAATAAATGGGTCGTATTTAAAAAAAATTAAAACTCTTAATTAAAAATATGGAATAAATTTTATGTAATTAAATACCTATAATTTGAAGAAATTAATTTTATAATAATTTCGTAAAATGTGATGAAACCCACTTTTTTAGAAAAATACATTTTTAATCATAAAACTGGATTTATTCCAATATCATTATAAAAAAAATTGAATAATATTAAAGCATATGATTGAATATATAACATCTAAATATCATTAATATCATTCACTAAAAGGGATCAATTTAACTTATTAAGGATAAACACATTACACTCATATTTTTTTTCATAAATCATTTTCAAATGTTTTTTATTTTCATTTCTAATCAAGTGATAACCAATGTAGCCATTTTATAAATCTATAACAAAAAACTTTTATACCTTTTTTATTCATATTATTACCCACTAATTTTAACAGCTATGTTATAATGGTCACATAATATTTTGTTAGTAGATCATGATTATTTTAAACTCGATAATGCATATAATGGAAGTTATATAAGAAATTAAATTTATTTAAAATAAAATATATCATTAATTATCAAGATTGTTACATTATTTCCCATTGTAAAAAATCCCACCTTCAAATTATAACAATTTTATATGAAATATGGGAAGTTATCTATTTCATTTCATCCTTGGGTTCCCAAGTACCTTTTTTGAATTTCTGATTCCTCCAAAGAACATTAACCAGGTGGGTCATATTTTTCTATACCACGTTATCCCTATGATCCAATATTTATACTGGTTGTTACTTGTATTAAATATCATTATATAATGGTATAACCTATGATTTTATTACATGTAAAGGATCATATATGTACATCTTCAGGATATATACTTGGAACACGTTCTAAACTTTGGAGAGGTTTGGTGGCAGCCACAAATGATAAGCTATTGTCCCTACTCAATTAAGGATCTCAAAAAGAAAAATATACATAGGTATTAGAAATACCTTTTTTCAAATCTCATAACCTTATTCCATATATAAATTCACACCAATAATTATTAACTTAACTTTTATATTGACTCTAAGCCTTCATGATGTATTGTTGAATGGATTTAACATTCTTGGCTACTTCCTCTGCAAGCTCAGGTCCTAATATCTTTCGGTCTCCAACTTCATCAGAGTAGGATCTAGTCATGTACTTATTTATATATTTATCATCATAAATACCCATCTTAATTATCTATTTAAATCTCTTGTTGTAAGATAACTCGACCAGTGGAAGGTGTTGATCTGAAACACCTTTGAAATCCATTGAACAATCTCTCAAAATATAATATTTGGCATGAATTATTATCTTAGAATGAACATATATCTAAGGATGGTATGACATAATAAACCTCAAATAATTATCTAGAAATTACTAAATAATTTTCCAAAACTTGGAGTTAAACCTTGGATCCTATTCATATACTATAGATAGAGATGCTTCTTTGGGAGTTTGATGAAAAAATCATGGTGATGTTTACCCATTTCCATTATATTATAAGTAATTATTGTAACATCCCATTATAATTAAGTCTCTTAGTATTAGCATTTTTACTTACTAGGAATCAATATACATACTCTATAGTATCTCTCTTTATGTTTTCCCACTAGTAATACTCTTTTAAATCTCTAACGATATTCATAATTTCATGGTGAATAGATAATAATGAACTATGTGCCTCACGTATCATCACCATCATCAGGTTTTGTATTAATGGGACACATATTATGTTCCAAAACCTTTTCATTCCATCATGGTCATAATTTAACTCTGGAACATTCCTCACCTTCTTCTATAATTCAAAATCTTATTTTTGTTCCTTCTTAATCCTATCATGGATGGATGGTTGAATATTTATCTGATAGAGATAATTTATTTATTATTTCCTCATTATTTCAAGATATATATTCTTTAAATCCATAAATATTGGATATATTACAATTATCATCATGGATATACTTTTATGGACTTTCTAACTGAAATTATCATCTACCTTGTTCACCTTCATAGGGTGGTAATGTATTGAGAAATCATAATATTTTATTAACTCTAATCATCTTATATTTCACATATTTAACACTTAAAATGTAAATATATACATCAAGATTGTATAATCAATATATATATCAAAACATTACCCATATAGTTAATTATTTTATATTTTCAATGTAAAACTTTCTACTCCCAACTCCAAATCATGAGTTGGGTAATATTTCTCACAACCCTTCAAATGGTGTGGGGAATAAGATATAACCACGCCATTATATGTGAGTGTGCATAATAATACCTTATTTTATAAATAACTCTTGATAAAAAATCCTTCTCCACTATAGGGTAGTGTAATAATAGGCATGCTGACCAACTTTCTCTTTAGTTATTTGAACACATTTATCATTCCATAAGAACTTAACCCAATTATGAGGAAACATATTGAGTGTATTATACAGTTGTGATAAATCTATAAAAAATCATCAATAGTATCTAGGAAAACTAAAAAATGTGGTTTTTTATTACTTTGGTTGTCTTAGTCCATTTCTCAATAACATCCATCATTGAAGGATCTACTAATATACCATCCCTTGAGATTAAATAACCCAATAATGATACTTTTTAAATCAAAAAAAATACACATGGTAAAGTTATCATAAAACTTTTCCCTCCTCAGTCTCTTCGACATGATTCTAAAATATTCTTCACACTCTTACTTTCACTTTTAATATAAAATAATGTCATATATAAATACCACTATAAGTTGATCAAGGTAATCTCTAAAGACTATTCAATAAATTCATGAATATAACTAGATCATTAAAATGTCTAAATGAAATTTCTATGAATTCGTATTGACCACACCTCATATGGATGGTCGTCATGCATATATCCTCCTTATTTATCTATAGTTGATGATATCAATATCTAAGATTAATCATGGAAAAATATATAGATCCTCTTAACTCGTCAAATATATCATCAATAAGAGGTATATGGTACTTGTTCTCAATAGTAATTTTGTTAAGTTCTTAATGATCAATGAAAAAATCACTGACACATATTTCTTCTTAACAAAAAAAGAACAAGTGTACCCCATGGACAATCACTTCAACAAATTAATCCCTTATCTAGATTCGCCTATAATAGCTTCTTCAATTCCTAAAACTCAATTGGGGTCATTCAATATGAAGTCTTCAAAACAGGTGTACATATATATATGATTACTATTAAAACCCCAATTTCATGATTCAAGGAAATAATAGGAATTTCTTTAAGAAACATATCACCATATTCCCCAATAATAGTAATGTTATCAATGTTGAGTTTCTCCCCAACCATTTAAGATAAATATCTCATAGGAATATGTAGTTTACCTCGTATCATGTATGTAATTTCCATTGGGTGTTTATGTTCATCCAAGAAATTATAAATGAATAACCATACCATAAACGTTTATCATAGATCATATATCGACATGATATGTGGTCATCCTACCATTAATATTTTTCACTAACAACTCAATATCTAATCATTTTAGAGTTGATATAATAATCATATAAAATTATTTTGATATAAAATAATGGATAGAACTATAATAAAATAAAACATTTTCAATTATGGAGTGGGTGATAAGTGAATATTTCACCAAGTATCAAGTAAATCGGATTTTTTTTGTAGTAATTTAATAATCTTAACCTTCTACCCTTACCTTATTTTGCAGTAATTTCCCTTGATGTTTGGGTAATTGTTTAGAATATTTCCTCATCTCCCTATAATTAAAGAACATTACTTTTATGGCTTCCCCATTTCCCTTGTATTCATGAGAAATAAGGAAGTTTTATATACACTTTAATCAAACTCCTTTTCCTTATTGAAATATACCATGTTTTTTCCTTCTACAAGTATCACATATTAGAAAATTATTCTTTCTCTTCTTCCCTTTATCCATTTTTCCCTATTTCCCTGTTTCCCTTTTTTCTCTTTATTTCTAAAAAAGAAGATATACTTGGAGAATTATTCTCTATATTGATATCATATGATAATATGTCCCCATACTAAATAAATGTTTTAGAGCTTTGTTCCATACAAATTATTGGTTTTAACACATCAAATAAATGGTTAATCTTAATCTTTAGATAAAGTTTGTAGTATGAAAAATGTATTTCTAACCTTTTCTTGTTATCTTTATACATAGTAAAAATTCCATCTTCCTTTTTTCTTACACTCAATAGTTGTCTCTCTAAATTCTCTTGTTTTTTATGAGGAAAATATTTTCCTTATACAAGTTCTTTAAAGTCATTCTATTCCATGCCCTCTATTTCCACATCATCCATAGTGTTTTTAATTAATTACCATCATTGGTCTATATCCCATAAGAGATGATAAACTTCCATGAAAACCTTATCCATTTCATTAATTCCCAAAGTGATTATTATAATATTTGATGAATGTATCCATTACTCAACTATAAATGGATTTATAGTCTCATTTAACAATAGATGTTGCTAAATCATGAATTAGTTTAACATTGTTACAATGTATTTTGGATTAGAAACTCTCTATTTATAGGAAAGGTTATTGTTTATAAACTATTTAAGCTTCCCTGATATAGCTATAAGTTGTTTATCTCCAACTCTATCTTCATTATATTTCCTAGGATGGAAATTCCTACATGGATTATGTGCATTGATATGGTTTTTATTCATTCCTATAGATTCCATTAATAAATAATGGAACACAATAGATTATAACATAACATTATAAATCATAATTTATAATTTTAAAACTAGTAAAACAATTAACATAAATTTAAATTTAATGTATAAATAATCTCAAAAATAATTATATTCTTTTCTTTGGGAATATTCTCATGTTTCATCATACGGTTAATTTCCCTAGTATATGTTTTCCTGAATCTAGCTCCCAATATTTCTACTAACCTTTGTTTTATTGAAAATGTAAAGACCTCAACCCTAGTAGACTAAATCTAGTGGTCACATTATTACATGGTATTAAATATAAGAAATATCATCCCAAATTACCTAATATTTTAGTATTATTGGTCAACTAGATACATACATGATTCCACATTATATTTAAAAACATAAAATACAACATAGTATTTTCATTGGTATTATATTTATTCCGTTTAGAATATACTTTTTTATAAATCATAAAAAAATTACTAGAGTATTATGAAATGGAAACATAATAAAGGTTTAAGATCAAACAATTAGTATTAGAATTCATACAGTGAAGGCTAAATAAGGCATCAATAATATTGTAGGGATAAATGATGATCAAATAATTCCACATAAATAATCACATTATCTTAAACCTAATATATGGATATAAAAAATATTCAAATAAATTCATAAACATAAAAAATTTATTTCATAATTAATGAATGCACAATTCCAAATATCAAAAACTTATTATCTAGGCCTTATTCAAATACATCTAAAAATACCATCAATGCCTTGTTCTAAGACATCTACATATATTGGAAAGGCCCATTCAAAATACCCAATCAAGTTTTTATCAAGACACTTATTGATTAATTAAGGGAGATATGTAGTATTTGGACCAATCCATCACTTAATAAGTCCTATGCATTAATTATGTGAATATACAACAAAAATTAACCAACATTCCATAAAAATCAGTAATTATCCACATTGAATGAATTAGAATAAAGAATATCAATACTTTACCCAGTCATTCTAATAATAAAGAATCCAAAATAATATGGTAGAAGGTATCATGATATAAGAACCTCCATAAATCATAATATTATTCAAATTATGTTGATTTAGATGAAAATAATTTTAAAATATCACTAGAAAATTTCATGAAGAAATACCATTTTCACTTTAAAAAAACTTATTTAAAATTTAAAAAATTCCCAAATATTAATGAAAAAAATATATTTGAAGATAAAATTGTAAAATTTATTATGAATATTCAATCAAAACAATGTTATTGAAACTATAAAATTTTGTTCATGTCGTATAAGTTTAAAACAATCCTTTAAAAAATTTCTAAAAATGTCCAAAAGTACCTCATTTTGAAAAAAAGAAGAAGATTACTTTTAACCCATTTTGTAAAAAGGTAAAAAAAATGTTTAAAAAATCTTTATAAATTTATTGTAAAACATCAAAAACCTCCTCTTATAAATTATAAGGAATATATGGGCATATAAGAGAAATATTTTTGAATGGGTAGAAAAACAAGGTTGGTTTTCCTTGAAAACATTATTTCGGTATCTTCAGTACTTAAAGAGAGTAAAATGAAATGAAAATATTACTTTATATAAATAACCATATGAGTATAAAATATATTGGTTTAAAGATATAAATATCATATAATTACCCCCACTAATACTTAAACCTAAACAATCCTGAATAATGATGATATTGTGAAATAAACCCTTACCTAAGGTTCAAATTCTTGTTTATGTGTCCCAAAGTCGTGTATATTAAATACATATTTATTATAAATATATATAATAACAATACTAATATAAATTTAATTCCATTTTTTATTTAATTATAATCTTTTATTACCCATTTATTCACAATTCTTTGTTAAAATCACTATTATGGGTGACAAATACTTCGTTTTCTTTGTATGTTTTGGTTTAGTAGTTTTAGTACTTTTAATTTTGTCAAGGTTATAAAATATAAATAATTTTAATGATGATATAAATATCATATATATTCATTATATATGTATTTATAGTAATACATAATTGATAAAGATATTAAAATAAATTTAATCATTCATGGAGACAGTAGATCGTACACATGAACACTGTTTTCACTTTTCGATGGATGGAATGAAAAAAAGGTAAATAACAATTAAAAAATCATAAATAATTATTATAAAAATAAATCATATTTATTAATAAAATCTATCCTTATTAAAATACATATAAAATAAAATTGAAAAATGGATCACATCGCTTCGTGGAGGTGATAGTCCACATTTACGCACGAGCGATGTTATCGTTTTCCAACAGATAGGAGGCTAAGATAGTAGATATGATACTGTAAATACAGAAGTATAACTATGTGATAAATAAAATATATAAATATTTAACTCATCATAATACACCTTTATAAAATATCTTTATAAAAAATAAATTGTACCACTACGTGGAGACGGTAAGTCGAATATATGCATGAGCGATACTTTCACTTTTCATTTGATAGAAAATAGGGTGTTTAATTATGGATTCATAATAAAAATGATATTTAAGTATAATTAGGATACTAAATATATTATTTTATGATAAATAATCTATATTTATATGAGGTAAAAGTGGAAATATATTGATGAAGATCAGGTTATATGATTGCCTCTTCTTTAGGATACCTCATTTAAATCAAATGTTATAAAAACTAGGGTTGGTATTTTTATGTGTAAAAAACTTCAATAACTTTGATAAAAAAAAGTATAATATAAATGTGATTCTATTTTTTAATCTATTTTTCTAAATTTGGTGTAAATAAGTGATGGAAGGGGTGTCATTTTATAAGTGATGGAAAGAATACACTTGTAATCATTAAAAATATTAAAATACAACTAAGTAATTCTAAATAAATATGATTCAAAATGGAAATATATTCAACGATAAAATAGGATATGGTTTAAATATCATCAATAAATAAAATATAATAAAGGATTAAGTGTTATTTTAAACAACATTTTTTGGTTACCCCTTAGTTAACTTATTTCAACCTTAACCATAGTAACATATTTTTCACTCTTAAGGGGTTATAATTTTAATTATAAAATTAAAATTGAATCATAAAAGGAAAAGGAATTACTTTTTTGAAAATATATTACCCCATTGTCCTATTTAAATAATTTAATGGATTTTATAAAATTTAACAAAATAATATTTTCATAAAATGTTTTTATCTTCATTTTTTAAACTATTCAATTAATTTGACTTTAAATACATCAATAAAAAGTTTTAATTTGAATATTAACCTTTAAAATTTCTATAGTGCGTTATATGTGTATAAAAAAATCATTTATAAAAATAAGTCACCCAAATTTTATTACTTTTAATATTTTTAATATCATTTTTTTATTAATTGAATAAATATTGTGTCAATGTTGCATAAGCTATTAAGAAAAATTTATAATACCTAAAAATTATAAATAAATTACCATAATAAAGATAATTTTATTATTCTAAAATTAATAAATTATAATTTTTCACCACATTATTGTTTCCCTATGTGAATATATAAGTGATATTTTAAATCTAGAGAGTGGCATTTTTTATTTTTCCTTGCATTAAATATTATATAGATAATTTTCATGAACAGTTACCCCTTAAATAATTAAATTTAGAGATTATGGTGATAATTATGGAATTACCTTAATAAAATATGAATTATTATGGAAATATTTGACCTTAACAATTATTTTTAACCTATATTAACCCAATTTACCCTTTATAAAGGTGATAAACTTTACCAAGGTTACTATTTATAATGCTGGAAACTAAAAGGGACCAACTTACCAAATTTGATCCTCATAGTTCCAAATATTAAATCCATTTTATAAAATTAAATACATATAATTGTATGAAATTAAATTTTTAATAAGTGTTCAAAACGTAACAAAAACCGTTCTGTTATATCAATATATTTTTAAGCATAAAACTAGATTTTTTCCAATATCATGCCTAGAAAACATTAGATGAATGTTAAAACATTTTATTGAATATATGGAATATAAATTTAATTAAAATAATTCACCAATAGTTATTAATATAATTTATTTAGATAAAAACACATTTTTGAATAAAAATAATCTTTTTCAAAAAAAATTAATTGATTTTTATTTTCTTTTCTAATCAATTAATAAAAAATAGATTATTTATATATATATAATAGAAATTTTAATAATTTAGTTATTAAAATTATTAAACTCTAATTTTTTTAGATAGGTTGTAATGGTCTCATAATATTTTTATAGTAGATCTTAGTTTTTTTAAATTAGGTTTTTCATACAACATAAGGTATTGAAGAAATTAAATTTATTGAAAAAAAAAATATTTCATAAATTATTTAGGTTGTAGTATGTGATCAAAGATAGGTAGGATAATATCCTTTGGGTTAATTTATATCATTATTGCATGTCTTATTAAAGCATGGAAATGTTCATAAGATCTTATGGGAGTGCAAGAATCAGATGTAAACTCGGTACCCTTACCTATTTAAGTGGGTTAAATATTTTAGGGTGAAAATCCTTAATGGTGGGGATTATGCAAAAAACTATATTTTTCAATGATCCCTTTAAAATATTTTTAAATATATTATATTAAGTAGTTGCACAGTTGGTTCATTTATTTAATATCGCACAAGGCTAAATAAATATTTAATATTTTAAATATATTTATTTTTATCCCCCATGATTGAGAATTGTTCGAATTTTCAATATCTCCTAAACAATCATGGGATGGAAAATCCATTTTTATATTTTGACTCATGATAAGTGTTTTACCTATTAGAATAATAATTCTTATTCATATTTTAAACTCATATTAAGCCTATTTAAACTATTTAATAAAAGACCTAATAAAACTCAATCCTGACCACACAAAAAAATATCCCCAATCCCATAATTAAAGGATTGGCTTTTAATGAAAACCCCCCTTAGTATAATATTAGGTTCAGATTAATTTATTGAGTTTATTTCATTGGATCTTGGAGGAAGAACAAATCACTAGGTGACATCTATCATGTTTTGAGGTTAAACTTCTTTATTCATTTTTCTTTGTTATTCAACCAATTAATATCAACTATATTGTTATTTAAAGAAATATTTTTTATGAAAAACAAGGAAATAAATTTTTATCTTTAAACTATTGAAATTTTTAGATCTTTTATATTTTCACCACAACCTTATACTAGTGTAGTAGTGTATAAATAATGGGTAACCAGATATATTTATGGACAACCATCCCCCCATTATTCCATACTACATACACTTCAGTAAAGCCCAAATTCACCAGTAGTTATTGGAAATGGTTATTGAATGGGTTGTTAGACCACAAAGACCATAGAATATCATTTCTTCAACTTATCTTTCATGTTAATGTGGATAACATCCAACCATATATGTTTTTAGTTGGGAAATTATGGTAGAGGAATGATAGGGTTTAAAAAAGAGGAAACTGATAGTGAGGAAACATTGACATAAGGTGGTGTGTATAATAGACCATGATGGAGGGAAAGAGTGGGAAGCTCAACATAAATAAATGGATGCGAGTGGGATAGTGTGTAAATATGTGGGGATAGATGACTTGGCTACATTTAGGTCTTCAATAATATGATGCTTCTAGTTTTAAAAAGGTGGAGGTCTAAACAGAAAATTCAATGGTGGAAAATTTGAGTGCCTACAGTTTCTGAGAAGAATAATGAAATTACATGGTGTGTATACATATTTAACACATCGTCTCTCACTACAATGTTGAATAAGGTATCCAAAGAGAAAAAATATATAACATAGAATATTGTTTCTAAACATATACATTGTTTTTCTAAACTATACATAACTCGAGGTGAGTAAAAGAAAATGTCTCTTTCCTAATCTAATACACATAGAATGGGGTCGGAAGAACATTCCATGTATGATACATGATAAGTCTTGAGATTTAGTAGGTTACAACTAGGTTTACTCTTATTTCCCACACATCATGTCTCTATATGGGAATTTAAAGTAGGTTGACACAATACTATCAAGCAATAGCAGTACCCACCCAATCACACAGCTTGAGGAACATGCCATTTCGGGAAAAATAATATGTGGTATACTTTCCCATTTCTAGAGTTTATCATAACCTCTCACCTAGGTTTTATAATTAGAAAAAATAATAAAATATTCTAAGAATTTATTTAAACTGAACATGTCGATAGGGTTATTTTTTCTATCAAATGACTTTTGAAAGTATTTTGGTTAGTTTAATTTCTTAGATTCATAGTGATATTAACAGTGTTCAAGAAACGAGTTGAGGGAATTCATGAGGCCAGTAACCCCCTGGAGATATTTAGATTTTTTTTATAGGTCTAGGAGGTTTAGAAAACCTACTAGATACATATTTATGATAGATAATTTATCCTTCATTCACTATATAGAGTAGTTTCCCCTCCCTCCCTCATTGATACGGGGTGTGGGTCCTCTATTTAAAATAAAGGGTCGATACCTCCTTGATCCCAAAAATATGTGGGTACCCAATGAAACTAATAAGCTTTGTAACCCCCCCCCCCCCCCTCCATCCACATTGAGATAAGGAATGGGTCCTTCATTCATAGAGTTAGTATCCAATTGATTTATATATAATTCACTCATTATTGTGCGGTTCCTCTATAGGAATTAGTTACCCCCTCAGCTAATATATATACCTTGGTTTGGTTTGGTTCCCTCACTGTGATTTTAGAGAGGTGATGTGTAATTTATAGAATTCTAGTTGTTCAAATATCATGGGCCTTATAATACATTTTTATCTCTAGTTTTTAGTGATAGGTAATCCTAGTGGAGAGAATGTTTGATGATTTTTACTCCCCTAAATCCATTTGATTCTCTATAATTAAATAATATAATGGATTTATTTATTTCACCCACTATATTGGGTTTTTATTTTACATATTGTTTCATATTTGACTTTTTTTGGGTGTTTAAATTATTATTTTTATACTCACCTCTACATTGTTTTTTTCTCTTCACATGCTGTGTTTTTTCATATAACATAAAACCTAGAGGAAAATTTAGTAAACATGGATCTAGTGGTGTTATTTCTTAGTGATAATTATTGGTGATAGATACTATTGGGTATATTACCATGATTAATTGCATTGAGATATGTTTTCCATATAATAGGATCATATAATATAGTTAATTTACCTCTTTTATTTTTATTTATTAATGGTGTTTTCATTTTTCATATAGTTATAGATAATGGTGGATATCTCATGCATGTTTTCTAAATATTAGAGTTAATATTTATATTGTATTTGGTTATCTATTTTTTATCAGGGGTTATAGGTTATTTTCCAATTTGAATATATATATATATATATATATTCTAGATACTCATTAGGATAAGGCCATTCATGTGTTATATACCTCCTTAGTTCAAGTCACCAGCCCTTGTCCTATTTGAGGAGAATGTAGGGTGGAACAGAAGACATGATTATTAATTAAGGTGGGCCTCAGTAGTTCAGATCATCCCACTTTGGGCTACGTAAATAAGTGAATTCAAAACTTATAATAGGATATAGTTACCTAAAATTTAGGGTTATCCACATCCTTAATACCTACCACAAGATAATCTATGGGAACCTAACATTTTCATAATGCTGTCTATTTTGGTGATTGATGTTTTAAAATGTATTTTATTTAGAAGAAATCCAATAGTTTATATTTTAAAATAATTTCATAGCCTCATTATTTATATATAAATTTTATTTATATCATTACATCTCATTCCATAATTTCATCTCAGGCATCCCTATATGTATTCATGCTTATAATGATTTATCTATGTATCTTATACATAAAAATATTAAAATATTATAAAAATATTAATGTATAACACTTTATATATCTAATGATTTGTGTCAAATGTCCAAAAATATATGTTAATTAAATCTACACATATATAAATACATCTCATTCATAAGGTATATAAAACCCTTTCATATAAAAATTTAGAATAATTTGAATCTAAAATCACAAATATATCATGTATGGTGCGACTAGTATCTAACTCCCACATTTCTTGAACAGCGCTTAAGGTTATCTTCCAATGATAATTCTAACCCAAAGCCTGACTATATCTAGATCAATAAACAAAAGATATCGTAATTATAATTCTATTATAATAAGTAATATTTATAAATCATAATAAATTAATATTATTGAATTCATAACTAAAATAAAAAATCATGGTCTTTATTGGAAAAAATCATATCCTATATCATACAATTCATGTGTCTCTTCTATTCACTTTATGAAAATTATAATAAAAAAATTAAAATATTAAAACAAATAATATAATCATTCATAATATAAATAATTTTTTTAAATAAATATTAAACAAGGATTTAAAAAATGAATAATTTAAAATTTTATCAAGATAAAAAACAACTTTAAATAGTGATAAATGTTAGATTTGGTGCCCTAGAACTAACTTATATATACTTTATAACAAACTTGTATTCATTATTTTGAATATTAATAAACTACTTATCACATAATGATCGTCCATATGAATTTAACAGTTTGTGATAATGTCCTAAGAGTAGTTGTCAAACTAAAAGTTATTAGAATTTCCCCACTATGATGTAAACCTGAATGTGCTAGGACGCTATTCTTGAATATATTTTCTATAGTCGGATAATATCATTTGAGGTACAAAAATGAAATAGTTTATCTTGGGTGGAGACTCATAAGACTTTGAGGCACCTTATCAGGGTGTACACCCTTGGTAATATCCAGTATGGATATTATGATAACGAGACCCGACAATAGGAATCTCATATTTCAATGTTTCATTGGATGTTCCTATCTGTGGTAATGTTTATTTTTCCTTAGACTTTAAGATTATTATTAATGGTTATTATGAGTCATGCAATTAGATATGTTGATGAAAACCATGGTGAAAATAAGTTTAGGTGAGGTAGGATGTGTTGGGTGAGTCATGATTAATATTGCATTAGTTAATAATACAAGAATATATTTTTCCCTTATGTTCTTTCATGGAAGTTGATATTTTAGGCGCTTTGATGGAAATGATATAAAAAAATAAATCCATGTCCATTGTGTTCTATAGAAAATTTATATTTCTAAAAATTCAAAGAAATAGATAATCGAGCACATAGGTTGATGGAACTATCATAAAACCTGCTTGATTAGAGATATCAAGATAAGGGGATTATATTTTGCGGTAAGCATTCATATGAGGTGACATGTTATTGCAGAATTACCTTATTTCTCTATGGGTGCTTTGTCATGTTTCTAGATTCTAACCTTGTACTTTAGGTTGCTTCACCTAATGCCTCTGAGAAAGAGGCCTTGAGGGTCACACAATAAGTGTATCCAGAATCTCAGTTAAATAATATGTTATTATTTATTATTTAACTGGTTGAATAAATATTAATAATTTATGTGGTTTAATAATAATTCACATATACTTGATATCATATATGTATTTAGTTACGGTTTAGTAAATATAATATTTATTTATTTATTTTCAAATAATGTGGTGATATTTATTTAATGAATAAATATACATTATTCAAGGTCTGATAAATATTATAGAGGAATGGAATACCTAGTTTAATGATCTGATGAGGAATAATAATATTAAATATTATTTTACTAAATAATATTCAATTATAGTTCACAAGTTAAGAGAATGTCTAAAAATTATAATATTAGTATTATTATTTGACATGTATATTTTATAAGATTAAATAAATAATTAAGGGAACTTGTATAATTATTTTATTTTAACCTTAGAAATATAAATACCCTATTATGTTATTTTCTCATGGGTAAATTCATTTGTCTTGTTTGTGCATAATGAATCATGGAAGATCCTCTCAATCCTAAGAGATATCCCTTCATAAAGAATTCTACTAAGAACAGTAATAAATCCTCCACCACTAGATCAAGGAGAACGCTTTGGAAGAAATTATCGAGGCAATAAAGGTGGACAACACAAGTGTAAGGATATTCCATGCTAGCACCTGGAGATTCCTTTGGAAACATCTAGAGATCTTTGTTTCATGTGTGGATCACTACTACAGGAAATATACACTTGGTTTCTACAACTCAACAATGGTGCACCATATATCTGTTTCCGAATTAATCAACAAAGAAAAAATTACATAGTGGTAATTATTAATCTAATTAATTTTTTTATAAACAATATGTGTTGATCATATCTCTCTAAATTCTGAAATTCTTATCCATGTTTTATTCCTAAGATTCAATTACATTGATCATAACATTTGTTAACGTATAGATCTCAAATTGATAAAATTATAGAAAAACTGTTGGAAACTGCCCAATCGTATGCTTCTACTGAACACGGATTCAACAAGTGGTATCAGAGTAGATACATAAATTTTTATAATTATTTACAAATCATTGGTTATTTATGAATTTTTAATTTATTTTATCATTTCAAGTTTAATAGTTCTTTTAATATGAATTGAAAGATCTTTTTATTCCTCTTTAGTTTCTCATAAATCTAATGGAGACGGTTAATTCAATGATTATCCTAAAATTGAGGCACTCATCTTGAGGTTCCAAGGTTTATATCTAGAAAACACAAGACTATACACCATGTAGTTGAAGTTACACTCTATGTAGTCATGTTCAATGCATCAAGAATTAGTTTAGAAATTAATTTTTGTCATATGCCTTGAATACACACATTAAATTGCACTAAGTGTTAACTATAATTTAAAGGTGTGTGGTTTTTCAGACTACACACTATATATCCCACGTACATGGTATGTAGTCCCTTTGAGTCACATACATGCCATGTATTCAATACATGGCCTACCTTACTAGTGATCGTGTAACATGGAGTCAACATGGCATGTGGCCCATTATACATGTTATGTACTCCAAAAAAAATTAAGCACAGACCACATGCTGAATCCCTAGGCATGTTTCTTGGATAGATGGTGAGAGGTTTACACGCCATTTAGATCGGATATACATGTCCTATACTTATACCAAGTTACGCAGATTTAAAATTTATTTATTTTACTATGTAAACCTTGAGAGATGTACTTGTGTGAGGTCATAAAGATAGGACATGCCATGTGATAGGTTTTAATATTCAAGAAAATTGAATTTTTAATTAATATCTACATAAGTTTCTAATCTACATATCATGTATGAGTTTTATTGCAAGTTGCTACTATATGTGATTTTCAGAATAATACATGACAAATAAATAATGTAATTTTTGTAATCATCCATGAAATGTACATTGTAAAAGTACATGATAAGTCGTGTATTCTATATGTCACAAGATTAAAACTGTATACAAATATAATACATCTTAGGTAGAATTGGACAGGTATTCACCTTGTTGCCTCTAAGGAATATTTATGTATACAGTTAATTTTAAATGAATATATCTATTTTTTAAAAATTATAATAGATGAGAATCTCAAGGAAATTTGGATAAGTATTAAGATAAAAAAGGATTTATTAATTAAAAATAATAATTAATCGATTCGAGCATGATTTATTTTAAATAATAATGTTTAAGAATTGAATGCCAATTTTATTACATGCATAATTTATTTCATGCATGTTTATTATCATGAGCTAGACAAGAAATTTTTATGTGATTGGTTTCATTTTATTTATTATTAAATTAAATTATTGGAATGTGTGTCTCCTCTCCTTTAATTATGTAGGGCATGTGTTCCCATGGTTTCTATTATGTAAACCCCTTTTTACCCTCACCTACATGTGTGTAAAATACAAATGTAATTGATGCAACTCCCGAGCTAGTGAAGGTAGATTATATTTAGAGATAAGGCCAGACCAACCACAAGAGACACATATGTGGATAGTTGGAATGTTGTGACACAAACCTTAATTGGTTCAAGGTTTTTTCCCTTAGGTCATAGATTAGTTTATCAACCTCTGGATAAACTAACCACTAGTAATAGATCATGATCGTAATGATTTATTATTTTATTTATGTTAGTTTCTTTATTATTTCATTATGGGTGTATTGTCGTGATCACAAAATTAATGAATTAACAATCATAAAATATATAACTAAAATGAAGCATCTTATGTGTAAATAATATCAAAGACATGGTTAATCACTTAAGTAATCGTAATTAATATAAACAAGAATTTGATAAGGATAATAGTTGGTAATTTACACATAAAAGGATAAAATATCTCAATAAAATATTAAGTTGGTATATCCTTCCATTACTTCGGTTAAAATCGAACCATTGTTCAAAGTGCTTAACCAGCCAAAGTTGGGGTGCTTCAAAATATTGTGGAATTATTTCATGAGGTTTTGGGTTGACTTAACTTGGTTCATATTGAGGGTTTACTACCTTAAAAGAACATAGTGTAACTCAGATGCACATATTGAGGAAATCTAATTTAAGGATTTTAGGATTGGGGAGTCCACTCAGTAGATCAAGGAACTGGGAGTTAATATAGTTGTAATTTGGAATGCCTACCTAAAACCATTCATGTTTCTTGACCAACCAATGTTGGGAAATGAGAAGGGTAATATAGATCCTTTCTACTATAATTTTAAAGTAACAGGATATTTTGAAGTCAATGGTGAGGGCTATTTTATTTTGATAAAATAGTGGGAGAAAAATTAATATAATGTTTATTTATTTGTATAAATTTTATCAGATAATGTTTCTAATATTATTTTGTAGAAACAACATTAAAATGACTTTAATCATAAAATTGTGATCCATACTTGATAAAGAAAACCTTCTCACTGGCACAAATTTCCAAGAATGGAATAGTTCTCTATGTGTCATACTTCTCCAAGATAAGAAATTGTATGTGTTGGAAGAAACATTACATGTCATGCCTAGAAATGAGGCAAGTGATGAAGGGCTACCTCAATTGAAGAAACATATGAATGATGCCATGGATGTTAAGTGATTCATTCTATCACCCACTTCCAATAAGCTTATAAATCCACATGAGGATATTGATGCCTATAGAATGATGTCTCACCTTTTGAATATCGATTGAGATAAGGTGATACAAGATAGGTATGAGATCTCCAATATTTTGTTCACAAGTAATTTTAGAGAGTCTCTTCTACCTGGGCCTCTTGTATTCAGGTTTATCGTCAACATTGAACACTTGGAAGTCTTAGGGATTAAATTCCAAGATGAGTTTAATTCAGATCCCATACTTTTATCACTACCCAAGACCTACTTTGTCTTTATTTTGAATTCTAATATAATAAATAATGAGAAGAGTCTTTCAAAATTTCCAAAATATGATTCAAAAAGATGGTAAGTATATGGGTCCTAATAAACCCCCAAGTTCTTATAGTGAAAAATAAAATTAAGAATAATGAAAAGGGTTCCAATAATTATAAATAGTCTAAAACTCCCAAGCACTGTCCTTATAAGAAGAAGAAGATCCAAAGGCATGGAATCGAAAAGGAAGTAGTATGTTTTTCATGTGTCAATCCAGGCCACTGGAAGATGAACTAAACCCAAAATAAAGGGGAAGATAAAGGTTCATTTTTTATCAAGTGAAATATTTTCATTTCTAGACATTGTATATTAGATACATCTTATGATTCTCACATCTATATTGATATTCAGGAAGTGTGTATATTCTGTAATATTATTAAAGGAGAGGTCGATTTGCGAGCTGCTAATGGTTTGAGGCCATCTGCTCTATCCATTAGTGAGTACCAAATTTCATTTCCAATGAAAATTATTATGGATTTAAGATATTTCCATTATGTACCTATAATTACCAAGAAAATAATTTATATGTCATGCTTAGAGACATATGGGTTTATTTTCCAATTTGGAAATAAAATTTGTTTCTTTTATAAGGAAAAAATATATTATGGTATGTTACATTAAAATAATGGTATTTATGTATTAAATTAAAAAACCAATTATTAGAAATTGATAACGAATCATTTTCACACGACTCATAAAATATACAATTGTGGCATCACTATCTTAGTCATGTAAACAAGAATCATTTGACAAAGCTCTATCTAGATGGTTATTTAGGCTCTTCAGAGTTAAAACCCCTTGATAGATTTCATTCTTGTTTATAAGGAAAGAATGACCAAACCTACATTTGGTGGACAGGGTGAAAGGGAAATAGAAATTCTAGGATTGGTATATACCAATGTATGTGGATAATTTTTAGTAGAATCTAGAGGTGGATATTCTTACTTCATAACTATTACTGATGAATTTAGGAGATACTTCTTTATCTACTTGATGAGGTTTAGTTCTGATTCCTTTGTTAAATTCATAGAATTCAAGACTAAATTTTAGGACCATCTTTGTATGAAAATAAAGAATATTTGACTGGATTGAGGTGGTGAATATATTATCCAAGAGTTTACTAGATTTTTACATGAGTTTTGGCTTCTACATCAACTCACTCCACCGTATACACTATAGTGGAATAGTGTTAGGTAAAGGATGAATTATAACTTGTTGGACATTGTATGGTCAATGATGAGTCATGCAGATCTTTCATTTTCTTTTTGGGGATATGCATTAAAAAATGAGTCGTACACATTAAACTGAGTAATAAGTAAAGAAAAAAATGGAATTCCATTTGAGCTATGGATTGTAAAGAAACCCAATTTATTGCATACACATGTATGGGGTTGAAATGCATTTGTTATGTCCTTCACAAGAAAAAAAAATAGCACCATGTGGCATGAGGTGTATCTCTATAGGGTATCCCAAGTAAACAAAGGGATACTACCTATAAAACCCCTTAGACAAGAAAGTGACTATCACCAGACAATCCCTATTTCTAGAGAGGCTGCATATCCTCAAAAATTGTAGTGGGAGAAATATTAACTTAGATGAAGTTGATTCTCAAGGTATATAAGATTTGGTACAAGAACAGATTCCATAGGTCCCCATAGAAGAAGTTTTTTCTGAAACAAAATCACTATGTAAGAGTGTAAGAGAGGTAAGAGATCCAGAGAGATATGGTTTTCTAGTCACTGATATGGGGACTCATTATTAGATGAAAATGATGAAACTATATTCTACAAGGAGATGGTAGGTTTTTCAGAATCTGCAAGATGGATTGAAGTTATGAATTCTGAGATGGATTCCACGTATCAGATCCAAGTTTGGGTTCTAGTAGATGTACCAGTTTATGTTAATTCAGCCTGTTTCAATTGGGTATTTAAGAATAAACTAGACATATAAGGTAAATTAAGTACCTATAAATCAAGGGTAGTGGATAAATTTTTTAAACAACATCAAGGAACTGACTATAATGAAACCTTTTTGGTAGTTTCCATGTTTAAATCCATCAAGGTTGTGCTTAATATAGTAGCTTACCATGACTGTGAGAATTGAAATATGGATATCAAAATATAATTCCTTAATGGGAACTTTTTGGAAGATGTCAATATAACACAACCATAAGGTTTAGTGACTCCAGTTGATTCTAAAAGAATTTTTTTGTTGCATAGATCCATTTATGGATTAAAACAGGGATCTTTGTAATGGAATATCCTATTCGATGAATCCATAAAATAATTTGGTTTTATTAAGAATGAATTTGATCCATGTTTTTACAAAATATTTAATTTAAATGTAGGAATTATCCTAGTAGTATATGTTTATGAAATTTTACTTATTGGAAATTACATACCAATATTAAAATCTGTTAAGGACTGGTTAAACATGTGCTTCTCCATAAAGGACATAGGTGAAGCATCATATATTCTAGGGATAAATATCATTCAAGATAGATCCAAGAGGATTCTTGGAATAAGTCAAATTACATATATTAAATAGATACTAAATATATTTAGTATAGAAAATCCAAGAGGGAATTGGTTCTAGTGTCTCATGGTTTACATCTTTCTAAGAAAATGTTTCCCCATAAAGAATATGATAAAGGGAGAATGAGTAATATATCATAATCTTAAATGATATAATCAATCATAATTATAATGTTATGTACTATACATGATGTTTCCCATGAATTGATCATGGTAGGAAGATATCAAGAAGATTCAGGAGAACAACATTGGATTGTTGTTAAGGATATCCTTAAGTATCTAAAAAGAACTAAGGATATGTTCATGGAGTATGGAGGAGACTAGGAGATGGTCATCATGTGTTATACTGATTATAGTTTTTAAATAGATCAGAATGATCTGAAGTCACAGTTATGATATGTTTTATGTCTCTACATAGGAGCTCTGAGTTGGAAGAATTCAATGTAGCCATATTTTTTTGATTCTATAGTAGATTCAGAGTATATAGTATCTTTTAATGAAGCCAAATAAGTCATTTGTATTAGTAAAATCGTATACAAGCTTAATGTGGTACCAATTAGTAAATAACTTATCACATTTTATTGTGATAATATTGTAGAAGTTTCTATTTAAAAAGACCAAGGTCACACCAACAGACATAGGATATACTCCGGAAATATCACTTCTTGAGAGATTTCTTTCATATGGGTGGAGTGTCAGTAGGAAAAGTTCTCATGAAAGAGAACATGGTGGGTCCCTTGACTAAAAGCCTATCATAGGAGAAGCATGAGCATCATGAGAGAGCTAGAGGACTAAAGGTTGTTAGCAGTTGGCTCTAGTGCAAGTGGGATTCTATTGGACTTGGTTCCCTAGAACCAACTTCTATGTGCTTTATGATTAACATGTATTCATTTTTTTGAATATTAATAAAATAATTATCACATCATTATAATTATTTAATGTGACACAGTATGTGATAATGTCTTGAGAGTAGCTTTCACACTAAAAGGTCATTGTAGTTCCCTACTAGGATGAGGATCCTGAAGTGTTATGACACTATTCTTGAATATATGTTCAACGGTTATAAAATATTATTTGAGGAACACAAATGATTCAAAATATATTTTTTGTATAATAATAGGACTTTGATTCACCATATCCAGGTGTACTCCCTTGGTAATATTCAATATGGATATAACGAGAATGAGACCCGCTGGTAGGAAATCCATATATCAAATTGTCATCAGATGTTCCTATTTTCGAACAAGTGTATTGGTCCATAGACTTTAATATTATTATTAATGATTATTATGAGTCACAAAAATATATGTATTGATGAAAACCATGATGAAAGATTTCTGTGGGGAGGTAGGATATGTTGGGTACGTCATGAGTAATATTGAATTATTGAATAATGCGAGAAAGGATTTTCCCCTTCTACTATTTAATAGTATTTGATATCTCAGGCTCTGTATACAAATTTTATAGCCTAAATAAATCTATATCCATGGTATTCTATTTTAATGTGCTATTTCAAGAATGTTAAATAAAGTGATAATCAAGCACATAGGTTGATGGCACAATAATGAAAACTACTTGATTAGAGATATCGAGATAGAGGGATTATATTATATATTAATCATTCATATGAGGTGACATGTCCTTGTATCATTAACTTATTTATCTTTGGTTGTCTTGGAATGTTTCTAGATGCTAAACTTTGACATTATGATTATTTTCCTAATTCCACTAAGAAATTGGCCTTGAGGTTCACACACTAAGTGTATCCAAAATCTCAGTTAAATAATATTTTACTATGTATTATTTTATTGGTTGAATAAATATTATTACCCTATGTGACTTAATAATTATTAATATATGATTGACCTTATATAAATATTTATTTACTATTTAGTAAATATAATATTTATTTATTTATTAGAGAATAATGTAGTGATATTTATTCAATGAATAAAAAGACATTATTCAAGGTTTGATAAATATTGTGGAGGAATAGAGGACTAAGTTTAATGGTCTAGGAAGAAATAATAATATTTAATATTATTTAATTAAATAATATTTAATTATTATTCTGAAGATAAGTTCATGTAAAGAAATAAAAATATTATAATTATTTTTTGACATGGGGACTTTCTAGGATTAAGTAAATAATTAAGGGCACTAGTGAATTTTTTTATTTTAACCCTATAAATATAAAAAATGTAATGCCCTGAACCTAGAACCTCAGATTTGGTGATTTATTTAATTACATTGGAATGATTACAAGGAATTTTTATCCCTAAGGACCAAATAGTTTAGTAGTTTTGGAAAACTAGATATATACATAGATTTAATATTACCACTGGAAATGAAAAACAACATATAAGATTTTCTGGGAACACCCACAACTCTAAATTTCTCCCTACAATTCATTCATAATACACCTCTTTTCATCCTGGGGAAAAATAAAACATAATAAAAGGAGTGATTTCATATTCTCAGTAAGGGTAAATAATACAACAGAAGATATCATAATCATAAACATTAGGCATGGTGAATAATTAAAAACACATTCCATTAAAAATAAACTTGTACATACTCTTGCTGGAATAAGAGTTGAATATATAATTCCATAATAAAACATAATCATGGGTATTATACTAGTCAAATAACCACATAAACTTTCAATTATTATATTTATAATGAGGTAATACATAATGTGGGTCATTATAACCATAATGTCAAGGGCTCATGCTAAGACCATAAATAATAATAATGTTAAGGCCTGATTCCAAGACCATAGTTTGTCTCATGAGACCTACCAATGCATAGAGGTGATATAGTAGGCCCCACCAACCACTAAATATGTCTAGTTCATTCCTCATATGAATGGAGATAAACATTAATAATATATACATTCATATTGAAACTAACATATGAAATGTAAATATCTTTACCCAAACAAAAAACACTAACCAATTAGAGTAACATGGTGAACGGTTTCAAGATAGAACATCCATAGTCAAACTAATAATAAACCATTTGATACAATATGGTAGATGATATCATAAAATATCAGTCCCAATTATACATAATATTCAACAAGAGTGTTGAAATAGATAAAATTACTCTTATAAAATCATTGAGTAATTCTTGAGATAAATACTCTTTTACTTTTAAAAGAATAGTTCTTTGGGAAAAATATTTGCATAAAACTGAAATTAAAATAATATATTTTTATCATAATAAAATGAGTAATTTTATAAAAATAATGGTTGCTAAAATCACACTATATATTTCCATTTAAAATAGTTAATAATTCAATAAATTCCCTTGAATCGGGCTTATATTTTAGGAAGATTTTTTGAAAGATCTTTTTAAAACATGTATATCTCCCTAAAATAAAGAAGGATTCTGGTTGATAAAAATATATGTTTAATTCACATAGAATTTATGATGAGTATAGAAGAATAAATAAGAATACAATTGGAATTAATATATAAAAATATTAACCAGAAAGAAAATGGAGGTTCGGGTACAAACCCCTTACTAATTTGTAATCAATCATATGATATTCCCCAAAAGTAATAATCATAAAATGATAAATTTAATACAATTAAAATAAATATTTTCAGGATATAAAAGATAAATGTTAAATATGAATACACCATACATAAGAAATATTAGTGATTAAGGAATATCTCGCAAAAATGGAAGTGAGATGGGGAAACAATTAATACATTGTAACCAATTGAATCATATGTCCAAAAATTAATAATCATCCTATTAAGAATTTAATACCATGAAGATAAATGTATTAATGATATTATATATCATATTTCAGTATACATACACCACATATAAGAAAACAGTTGTGAATAATGGAAATATCACTGAAAAAAATGAGATGAGAAACCCCTTACCTTAAGATCGAAGGTGTTCTCCACTTGATCTTAATGGCCTGAATAATAAAATTTAGGTTCATTAATTAATAATTCCAAAACCTCATTTTCATTTCATTGATTTATTATAACCTTATTAATTTCATTTATGCCCTTTTTGATGGGTTGAGAGGTTCAATTTCATTTTTCGGGTTCGTTTGTTTCATGATCGGTATACTTATATACATGAATAGATAATCATGTAAAATGAGGATGGTTGTATAGAATTTAAGTTATATGTTATTAGTGAAAATATATAAGGTTTCATGGTTATAAATTTCATTTGGTTACTTGGAGTGAAGATAAACCATTATATAAATTATTTAATGATAACTGTTTGGGTTAATTAGCCTTTTTTGAACTCAATAAACTCAATTTCATTTTAAATCAAAACCATGTGAAAAAAAGATTCCAAAACAATAGATGAAATATAAAACATATATTACAGTATATATCAACCATAATAATAGTTTCATGACCAGAATTGAAGATGGTAATAGAAATTGAAAACCCATAGTCCTTGAATGTGGTAAATTAGCACATCTCGGATGGTGTTTTTTTATGTCTAACATAAAAGAAGGGTAAAATATATATGATGATAAATTATTCCATCAACATAACTGTATTAAAGTACATTTAAGGTACTATAGTTGTCATAACATTTGGGTGAGGAGTGTTTAGGATAGAAAATAAAATAAAAGAACTTGAAAAAAAAGTGAAATAATTGAAAAGATGAATTTACCTCTTGAATTAATCTTCCTTGGGAGCCTCTTTAGGGGAGAATATTTGGTCTTTTTATTCGAATAAGGACTGAAGGACATGGGGGAGGAGCTTTTGAGGATATTTGGGCAAAATTTATACAATGAAAAAGTCTTTATAGGAGTCAATAGAAGAGGTAAGGAGGGGTGGTATTTATAGTAGAGGATAGGAGGAGTTTCTAATTATTCTAATAATTAGTTTAATATTTTCTTTCAAGACTATGGATAGTCTTGATTAATGTGACCAAAAATAGTAATAAGTGAATGATTTTTCTAACAAAGTATGCATGCATCAACCTTACATCTCCTATGACTCAATAAACCATGTATTTAGCATTTATCGTAAATTATCATAATTTACGATTCATAAAAAATCATATATTTTAGGGAAATCCCAAAAAATAACCCTTACCATTTTTTGATGTGTAGAATCCAAAAATGAGAACCATTTTATCAAAATAATTTTCTAAATAAGTGAAATTTAATTTTTAAATAAAATTATTATTTACATGAAAAATAAAGTTTTTATATTTAAAAGTTCTTTTATAATACTTTCAAAAATTCACTATGGTCTCATAAAAGTAACATAAAATGATAGGAGAACAGAATATTTATTTTGGAACCCATTTTATGAAAATGAATTATTTTATTAATTTAATATTTTAATTAAATATTTATCACTCACAAAAATATGAATACCTAATTAATAATTTATAAAATATTATACTTTATTTATAAGGTTCCTAAATTTTATTTATACTTTCATGGGTGAGGTTACTATTCATAAGGGTCGTATTACTATTCATAAGGGTAACATTACTATTTATAAGGGTATATTATTATTCCTAAGAGTATATTACTATTCATAATGGTAAAATTTCTATTAAAGAGGTAATATTACTTTTAATAAATGTAGGTTACTATTTATAAGGGTCTATTACTATTTATAATGGTAGCTTACTATAAGGGTAGGTTACTATTCACCAAAAAATAGGTTTGTTATATCAGACTCCAAAAATTACCCTGAACATAGTCTTTTATGTTAGATTTTCTAAATTCAAATCATAGAATTGGGAAAATTATGTTTATTGGCTTGGCTATAACAAAGTGTTGTTTTGTAGAGACTCATTGTTTCATGCATACTATATTAAATTTATTTATAAATCCTTGGGGTGTTATATTCTCTCCTCCTTACAAAAATTTCAACCTTGAAATTTTGAAATTGAATTTCAAAAGTTAATGGTTGATACTTGCAAATTCCCTTGTGCAAAACCCACATCAGAAATTGGGTTAAAATATTCTTTTAACAAGAGGGAAAGGGAAATGCATCGGTTACTACAAAAAAAAGCATTCTAATTAGATAACATGTTCATATAAGAATAATCAAACCATAATGTTCTGATGGAAAGTGATAGAGAACATGCTCAGATGAATGATCATTACCAGAAAACCATAAACTATAATTATGAAGAAAATGATAATAAGACTACATTTTTTTTAAGACTCTTTTCACATCCATCCAACGGATCAAAGGCCCTAAAATGTTTTACTATTATAAAATCCCCTTTTAAGTAAGGAAGGGGAAACCCAATAGACTACATGGGATTAATATAAAACACACCCAAAGGAAAGAACAGTAAAATCAGACAGCAAATATGGGGCTTCCCCTCCCCATCATATTACATGATGAAGATTTCCATCGTTGCAAGGAAATATGGAAAGAAAATGTCCTGTGTTGATGCACAAGCCTGATCCGAAGGAAAACGCCATACCCTCTCAATAATAAAATCTGTAGAGCACTGTAAAGATGAACCTCCAGCTCTGAGTCCTCCTCTGAGGACTATTCATGTAATCAAATCTGGTAGCATCGACTCCCAACCTTTAGCATCAAACCATTCTATAAGAAACTGCAACTTTCACACATGACCTCCACCAAAAAAAACCATCAAATCTTTCAACACTTGCATATCTTGAACTAAGACCATGTTCCATAGAATCCCCACCGGTCACCAGAACACCACCTGAGGACAGCCCTACTACCATCTGTATACAACCCCACCCATTTATATGAAGAGGTAGAGTCTAACCAAGGATGATCAGGGAGTCATCAGTGGCGTCAGCACCGCACAAAACAATCATCAAACCTTCAAAACCTCCAAAAAATAAAAAACTCCAGAAACTAGGACCTCCGCCCTATGATCCTCTCCAGATCCGTTTCTGACACATATTGGATTCCTTCTATAGATTTCTCCTGACCATTTTGGACTGATTCGAGGAGCCACTGATTCTAGATCCAGCTGCTCCACATGACGCCGCATCTGAGTCACTCTGATCCAAGATTCGCGGTGAGTCTACGATGCCGAATAGGACGAGCCGCGTCGAATAAAGTAGGGTCACGATGTCACCGGAAACAACTGATGACATCGTCAGAACCCCAACACGTCGCATTGTCGCCAACACATGCCTATACTAGAGAAAACCCAGAGTAACCCACCACAATATCAATCCTTACTGGAAGGGTAAGTGGAAACGAGCATTGAGAAACCCTAGCTACCACGAGGATGGGGAGAAGATGCTGCTCTAAGGCCCACTGAGCTATCATGGTTTCTTTCTACTCTTTTCTCATAGTTGAGTAATTATTCCACTATATAAGATTATAAATATACATTTCTATTTCATAAACACCATATTGTTCTTTTTTTGTGCCTTGAACTATCTATACTTCATCTCTCAGCATAGTTTTCATCATGTGGTGACATTAAACTCTAAATCATTGCTCAGTGTTCAACATAAACCATTTCATAAATGGTTTAAATTTATAAATTATCATGATCCAACACTTTAAAATCATTCCCATATCAATCATTTTTAGATCTGTGTATATGAGATCCTTGGAAATCCTCATTTTTTTTGAACTCCGTGAACCATCCTACTCAATGCATCTACTACCTCATTTTCCATTAATCAACATGAAGTAGCCCTAAATTTTCACATTCCAAACATTGGAATATCTTCATCTTGTATCCTCTTGAAATATGATAATAATTAAAATTACCAAAAAACCTTATTGGAAACATGCACTCATCCTTACAAATGCTATTGGATATATTCCTTATATCCATAAATGTTGTAAACTCCATAAATGATATCATAGACCACTTGTAGACAAGTCAATAATAAGTTATGAGGTAGTGACTACTTATCCAAATAAATAATTTCTTCATCATTATCATAATCATCAGGAATAGATTTAGGGTTTTCTTTCCCTCTTCTATATACTCTCCCAAGAAACTTACTTTCTACTAGTTCACTTATCCTTGGTACAATTCATCATATGAACTCAAATTCTTAATGAAATAGTACTTCAATACAATCCTCATATATTCCATATTTATTATAACTATTAAATTTTTTATAAAATATTCAAATAACATGATTCTCTATGAGGAATATTAATCATTCCACTTCATCTACAGCAGTATCATGACTTGATCATTATCCATTAACATCATTTGTGTCATATTCCATTGATTATTGGGATATTGATTTCCATAGTGCCCCATTTCCTTGCAGTTGAATCACTATACATTGAAACCCATTTTCTTACCCTTGAAATCATGAAATTTGTCGCCCTTTTCTACACACTTATAATAGACTCATTTTACTTTTAATCGATATCTAGGGGGTTTCCTTCCACAAGTACCACATGTTGGAAAACTACCATTTTTAATATTCCCTTTATCCATTATTTCCTTTGTCACCCTCTTCTTCTCTTTTTTTCCTTCAAAACATTAGGGCACACAACATTTTTTATATACCTTTTTAATACATTATATTATATCCTCATATTATGAGGATACTTTGGAGACCATCTTCCATCAAAAGTATGTCTTAAGAACATAAGAGATATGATCCTTCTTACTCTTTGCATCAAGTGAATTGGTGAAGTTTTCATTCCTTCTCCTAGGCTCCATTTCTAATCAATTCTATATATTAAATTAAATCATAAAATTATAAACTTTATATAACCCAGAACATGGAATAGTATATAACATAAATTTATGCATCACAAATCCTAGAACCATAAACTTTGGATACTTTAGGGGCATAAATCCTTCTTAATGGCTTGTAAAGAAAATGTGAATTATCCTAAGCATATCCCCTAGGAGTGTCAAACTAGGTGCATGGTAATCCATGTTTCCATGTACCAGGTTACCTCATTTCAAACTCAAAACACCTTTTCATATTTGTTACTCATAGTTATATCTGTAATAGAACTACATCAACTTGTAGTATCCAGACAAGGATTTATTTTCTATGAAGATCCAAATAATCTATTCCTTACCAAAATTATAGGATGTTATTTTATATATATCTTCATGTCTATCTTAGTATTTTGTTACCTAATCTATATTTTCTAAATATAGTTTCCACATTTTCTAATAAACTTCCTCTGATACCAACTGTAATGCCCTGACCCTAGAAACCTAGAGTTTGTGCATTATTTCGTTACATTAGAATGACTATAAGGAAGTTGTATCCCAAAGGATCAAATAGTTTAGTAGTTTAATAAAACTAGACATATACATGTGTTCAACATTACAACTTGAAATAAAAAACAACATATAAGTTTTATTGGTAACATCCGCAACTCTAAGGTTATCCCTACAATTCATTCATAATACACCTCTTCGCATTCTGGGGAAAAATAAAACATAAGAAAAGGGGTGATCTCAGATTATGAATAAGGGTAAACAATATAGTGGAAGATATCATAATCATAAAAATTAGACATTATTAATAACTAAAAACATATATCATTAAAAATATACTTGTATATATTATGGTAGGAATAAGAGATGAATAAATAATTCTATAATGAAACATAATCATGGATATTTTACTAGTATAATAACCACATGAGCGTTCAATTATTAGATTCATAATGTGAGAATGCATAATGTGAGACATCATAACAATATCTTCAAGGTCTCGTGTCAAGACCATAAATAATCATATTGTCAATGCCTTGTGGCAAGACCATATTTTGTCTCATGACACCTACTAATGCATCGAGGGGTTATAGGGGGACCCAACCATCACTTAATATGTCCAATGAATTCCTAATATGAATGGGTATAAACTTAAAAAATATATACATTCATATTTAAACTAACATCTAAAATGTAAATAACTTTTTAGAAACATAAAAATTAACCATTTAGAGTAACATGGTGAATGGTGTCAAGATAACACAACTATATTAAAATTAATCCTAATCCATTTAATAAAATATGGTAGATGATTTCATAAAATATTAGTCCCAATTAAACATAATATTCATCTATAGTGTTTAAATAGGCAAAATTACTCTTATAAAATCATTGAGTAATTCTTGAGCTAAATAGCCTTTTACTTTGAAAATAAGAGTTCTTTTGGAAAAAAATTTGTATAAAACCAAAAGTGAAATAATTTAGTTTTATCATAATAAAGTTATTAATTTGATAAAAATAATGGTTTCCAAAAACATATTATAGAGTTCCCTTGAAAATATGTAAGAATTCTAGAAATTCCCTTGAATCGGGCTTGTATTTCAGGAAGAATTTTTTAAAGATCCTTTTAAACCATGTATCGCTCCATAAAATAAATAATGATTGTGGTTGATACACATATATAGGAAATTAAAACATAATTTATGATGAGTACATAAGAATAAATAATAATTTAATTTGGATTAAGAGAGATAAAGAGTGACCTGAAAGAAAATGGAGGTTTGAGTAGAAAACCCTTACCACTTTGTAATCAATCACATGATATCCCCAAAATTAATAATTATAAAATGATAAATTTAATGCCATTAAAATAAATAGATTCATTATATTATACATAAATTGGTATTATATACACATCATACCGATGAAATATTAGTGATTAAGGAATATCTCACAAAAATGGAAGTGAAATGAGGAAACCCTTACTACCTTGTAACCAATTGAATCATATTTTAAAAAAAATCATAAAATGAATCATTTAATACAATGAAAACAAATGGATTCATGATATTATATATCAAATTTAAGTATACATACACCAAATACAAGAAATAAGTGCTGAATAATGGAAATCTCATGGAAATAAAAGTGATATGTGAAACCATTTACCTTAAGTTTGAAGGTGTTCTCCACTTGATCTAAATGACATTAATAATATAATTTAGGTTCATTAATTAAAAATTATACATCCTCCTCTTCATTTAACTGATTTATTATAACCTTATTAAGTTCATTCATATCCTTTTTATGGGTTAAGAGGTTCAATTTCATTGTCTGAGTCTGTTTGTTTCATAATCGGTATATTTATATACATGAACGGAGAATCATGTAAAATAAGGATGGTTGTCCAGAATTGACGTTATATGTTATAATTTAATATTAATAAGTATACATGGTATTAAATTTCATTTGTTTACTTGTTGTAAAGATGAATCATTATATAAATTATTTAATGATAAACATTTGGATTAATTAGCTGTTTTTGAACACAATATTCTCATTTTTCTTTATAAATAAAACCTATGTGTAAAAAAATATTATAGAACCATATATGAGATATAATACATGTATTATAGTCTATTCCAACCATAATAATTTCTTTAGGACCATAATTGAAGACGGTAATAGAAATTTAAAACTGGCCGTCCTTGAATGTGGTAATTTAGCACCTCTCTAATAGTGTTTTTTTACAACTAGCATAAATGAAGGGTAAAGGAGAGATGATAATAACTTATTAAATCATCATAAAACATTAAATTAAATTTAAGTTACTTTATGTTTCATAAAATTATGGTCATAAGTTGAAAATATAGAAAATAAAACAAAGGAACTTGGAAAGAAAGTAAAAGAATTGAAAAGAAGAGTTTACCTCTTGAATTAATCTTCCTTGAGAGCCTCTTTAGGGGAGAGGATTTGGTATTTATATAAAACCAAGGAATGTTGGATTTGGTTTGTGATAATTGAAAGATATTTTTTTATAATTTATACAAGTAAAATGTCTTGAGATAAGTGAAGATATGTGGTAAGGAGAGGTGGTATTTATAGTGGAGGAGAGGAGGGGTTTCTCATTATTTTCCTCATTAGTTTAATATTTTTTCTCAAGACTATGAATAGTCTTTATTAATGTGACCAAAAATAGTAATAAGTGCATGTGAATTTGATCCAAGTGTGACTACATTATACTTACATCACCTATGACTCAATAAACCATGTATTTAGCATTTATTGTAAATTATCATATTTTACTATCCATAAAAAATTCATGTATTTTAGAAAAATCACAAAAATTAGTCCTAACTATTTTTTGACATGTAGAATAAAAAAATGGACTCCATTTTATCAAAATAATTTTCTAAATATGTGAAATTTAATTTTTAAATAAAATCATTATTTACTTGAAAAATGAAGATTTTATATTTAAAACTGCTTTGATAGTACTTTCAAAAATTAACTATGGTCTCATAAAATTATCCTAAAATCATAGGACAACAAAATATTTATTTAGGAACCGATTTTATGAAAATTAACTAATTTATTAATTTAAAATTTTAATTAATATTTATCACTCCCAAAAATATGAATACTAAATTAATAATTTATAAAATATTATACTTCATTTATAATGTGCCGAAATTTTATTTATGCATTCATGGGGGATGTTACTATTCATAAGGTCATATTACTATTCATAAGGGTAGCATTACTATTCACAAGGGTATATTACTATTCTTAATGGTGTATTACTATTCATAAGGGTAACATTACTATTCATAATTGTCTATTACTATTCATAAGGGTAGGTTTCTATTCATAAGGGTAGGTTACTATTTACCAAAAAATAAGGTTTGTTCTATAAGACTCCAAAAATCACCTTGAACACAACCGTGTATGTCAGATTTGAGAAATTCAAATCACAAAAGTTGAGAATATGTTTATTGGCCGGGCTATAACAAAGTGTTGTTTTATAGAGACTCGGTGTTTCATGTATTCAATATTAAATTTATTTGTAAAAACTTGGGGTGTTACAAATACCCTATTATGTTATTTTCTCATGGGTTAATTCATTTTTCCTTATTATATTTAATGAATAATGGAAGATCTACTCAAGCCTAATAGATCTCCATTCTCCAGGAATTCTCCCAAGAGTGGTGAGCAATCATCCTCCACTAGATCAAGAAGAACGCTTTAGAAGTAATTATCAAGGATATCAAGGAAGACAATGCAAGTGAAAGGATCTTCTATTATAACACTTGTAGATTCCTTCAGCAATGTCTTGAGATTAATGGAACGCGTTTGGATCACCTCTAGAAGAAACCTACTTGAGGTTTATACAATGCAACAATGGTGAACCACAGATCTTCCACTGGATCCATCAATGAAAAAATAATTCCTCATAGGTAATTCTTAATCTAATTCAATTAATTATAAATAGTATGTGTTGATCTCATCCCTCTCAATTCCGGTGTTTTGATCTATTATATAATTCATTGATTCAATTACATGGATCATGACATTCATCATCGTATATTCCTTGGATTGATCATCAATTATGGAAAAAGTAAAGTCAAGTATAGCCCAATCGCACGCTTCCACTACATCCAAAACCAACAATAAATTATATGAAGACATTACATGGTATAGAATGAATTTTTATAGATTCATTAAAGTCCCTTTAGTCCAGTTCTAAAAAAGTTTTTCAGTTTCATGGCCAAGTCTTATTGGGATCCCTATTAAGAAGTAAATGGATCCAATTATAATAGCTTATACCAACCTTTAATATGTAATGGGTTGTCAACTAACACCAAGTGTATCAATCACACAAACAGAAGGAATTTCCTTTTAAAATAAATTATCCATTCACATAATAGATGAGAAAACATTATATGTGTAACAAAAATTCATGATAATTTTATAAAATAATAAAATATCATAAAGATATTGTGGTAAGGAAATTTCATAATATCCCAAAAATACTATAATGGAAAAATAAAACAACAACCACCATATTCCTCTAAAATATCATAGGTCTAAGCTATCTACCACCATCACCACCACCTACAAGCTCATTTTTATTTAAAAAATATTATATATAGAATAATTTTGAGCATAAAAAATACTTAGTTGGTTAATCCCTTATAACTACATTTTTCAATGTTATTATATTATACAAATTCACCTATGAGATGATAAGATAAAAAAATAACCACTGATCAAGTTCCAATGTTCTACAAATATCTCACCAAAAGAACCCTCACTATAGAAGTGATATTATATATATATATCTCACATCCTGAAAAATGTACAAAAACAGTAAATGGTCTGTTCATACCAACATAAATAATGTATCTCACCATAGCTCAAAATATCAAAAGTCTTATCTCCGAAGCCAAAATATGGTCATGGGAAAGTGTTAGATAGAAATAGACTAGCTGGACATCCAGTAAACAACATCTTGGACTAGATCATAGTCACAACTAGCCTCAAATCTTAGGTGGTGTTAGTATAGTGGACGATGAGTGTGTATGATCACTTAAATGACATAAACAAAATATATATACTCATAATTCTATTCCCTATAATCCTTACAAAACATAGGTATACCCCCTTCATTGAGCACTGTAGGTAGTCTAAAATTCCCTAAATTATCATTTTTGGTAATTACATAAAAGATCCATTGTTTTTTTCTAGTACTTTCGTAACCAAACACCATTGACATTTACCTAGAGTAACTATACATAAATACCTATAATTTCACCACCAGGATACATTGATAATTACATGGAGTTTCATTGACGACTACCCAAAATTCATCAAAAATCACCACCAATAACTACTCAGAAGAACCATCATTAATTACAAATTACCACTATAAATTTTTCTATAAGAATTAGTGTTAATTACTTAAAATTACCATTGGTAATTAGACTATAACAAAGAAAATAATTTAACCTCTAAATCATTGATAATTGAAAATAAGAAACATTGATAAATATCCAATATTAAGCTTCATCACAGTACCCACATGAATACTATATCATATATCTACATCAATATATAAGACTAATACCATTATAATGACCATAATCAAAGACACAATTGATTTTAAATCCATAAATATTCCCATTTATGCTACTAGTTATTCATACAAAACTATTTCCACTATGTAATGAACTGTCTTTGTCTACCATCAAACCAATACCCTATAAAGTATTCCACAAGTATCAAAGAACATTCTCGATCTACATGATCTAGAAATTCATGACCAGTAACAAAAATGAACAAATGATAAGAACAATTTCACCCTTAGTAATAATAAAAATAATAACAAAGAAGTTAAAAATATAGAGACCCCAAACCTGATGTACATAGACATTACATTACTTTTGCGGAATACTTAATACATAAAAAAACAAACACTGAAGGACTGTAATAGTTTAGTGTCTTTGGAAACTCAAAATATAATATTCTAATCATGGTGAAAGATCTTCAACATCTCCCATAAAGATATTCACCTTTTTTTTTCTTACCTAAAACCTTTATTTATATCCTGGGGAAAAGAAAACATAAAAAGGGTGAGCTCAAATTCTCAGTAAGGGTAAACATGGAGAAAATAAAACAAACCATATAAATTTGAACATAAAAACATGAACATAATGTTTAAACATCTAAATCTTGAGCAATAACATAAAACATGGCAGTACATAAGGCATAGATCATAATGGATCATCAATAATGATAAAATAGCATGATAATAATGCATGTAGTTGTGGAAACCATTAATCACATGTTATGACTTCCATAGTAGCCAAGGCATTGCTGCCAAGACCATCTTAGTGGACAAAGTCCCTTTCTGAATCAAGTTCACTCCTCATTCCAGTCTTGTATCACTGAACCAGATTAACTTAATGTTCCATCCACATCTATCTCATGAGATATAAATCTTTACCAAATTCATATGAGGGAGATATAGGTCACACCCATATCATAATGAAATCATTCTTACTTGTGCCACAAAATAAACTTAAAACATTCATCATAACCCAAAGAATAAAATGGGTTTCATAAACACCATCTCATTATCACATAATCCATATAAAACAAATGAATATTTCATCATAAGAAAATTGAAACCATGTAAATCATAGAGACATTATACTTGAAACATACACATATGAAATAATGTCATCTTAGATGGAAAATGGTTTTGATAAAACACTTGAAATGAATTCTTGAGGAAAATATCCTTTCTTCTTCAAAATCATTTTCTTTTCACAAAATGCCATGAAATTTTAAAAGAAAAGTATTTTGTTGAAAATATTCATAAAATAATGTAGATTACACTTCATGAAAATGAGGCGTTATGAAGCCGTAAAAATCTTTTCATACCGTATGAGTTAAAAATAACATTCTTCTCGTACTTTTGTCAGAAAAGTCAAAAAGTTCCCTGTGTGGAAAATAAAAGTAAGATTCCTTTCATAACATGTGGTAAATTTTCAAGAATGGGTAAAAAGGACTTTAAAAATACATGAAATTTTTTTAGAAAACATGGTCATTGATGATAACAATAACCCCAGTAAATACTTACGAATAACAATCTCGGATAAGAACGAGATTGGAATAGTTATCCCTTACCTTAGGTCCGATATGCTTCGTACGTATCTGAACCTCTTGTATAATGATTTAAATAATTTCATTTACTTATTACAGAATCATATTCATGGTTATGTCGTCATATATGGTTCACTTATGACTTTATATTACCCGTTCTTTTGTAAATTCCATGTTAAAGCAGCATTTTGGGTAAAATTGTTTCATTTATCATACGTGTTTCGACATGTTGTTCTTGATATTATTTCTTATATACTGATTTACTTAATTACAGAATGTAAAACATGATTTATATATAATATATATTCATTATATAACTATATATTGTAGATCTATAAATGGAATGAAATACACCGTTCATGGAGACGGTAGGTCGTGCGTACGCTTGAACGCTATTTTCATTTCCTTATTGAATTAAATGGAATTAAGTAAATGAAAAATATATGTACATAAATACAGTATAATTATTATGTAATATATTTCATGATTATTTATTTTATATAATTTATAATCATACTTTAATGGTTAATCATGGAAAATGAATCGCATCGCGTTCATGGAGACGGTAGTCCGTACGTACACACGAGCGATGATATGATTCCCATGATCGTGGAATTGTATTTAAGTGTTTATATAATGTTTCATAATCAATATCACTTTACAATAATCATATATAGTTATTTATTTACACCATTATACCCATCTAAGTAAGGTGGTGGGGGAAAATAGATTACACCATGGCATGGAGATGGTATTTCGTACGTACGCACGCGCGGTGATTCCATTTTCCGTAGAATGGATAGAAGATGAAATTGGGTTGTTTCATATTTATAATAACATATAATTATATTATTTATACTGATGTTATTAATTTATTATGAAACAAATAAATAAGAATAAGTAGAAGAAGAAATAAATTGGAAAGAATTGGAAATGGATATTACCTCTTCTTTGACGTGCCTCTTCTTACCCTCCTCTTAAAGAACTAGGGTTGGTCTTTTTAGGAGACCATAACCTCTATATTGTTTATAGGTAATATTATAAGGAAAATGGGAAGGGTTTGGCCGAGCTTCAAGGCTCAAAAGGGTGTGAAGAGAAGAGGGAAGGGGTGCCCTTTTTATAAGGGAGGAGAGGGGAACCTTTGGAAAAACATAAAATATTATTTTATAATAAAGTCATATTCGGTTTATAATAGATCAACATTGATTTATTTCTAATATAAAGTGGTTATGGGTCGAAATACTCTCAACCAATATAATTTAGACAAGTTTAGGTTACTATTTTAACCTTATCATTTAGATTTAACTTTAAGTTAAATAATTTTACTTTTACTGTGTCTTCTTGTTTTCTTACACTATATGGTTAATAAACTTACAATAACAAGCTAACCGAACCCCAATTTGTTCATTATTAATATATATAACCTTATCTAAGTCATTTGGACAAACCTTAGATTTTTAGGAATAAAATAACAATTAATAATATAATATTTGTTTTAAAAATTATTTTATGTCAATTTTGACACTATTTGGTAATTGATTTTTGTGAAAATCATAACAGCGTGATTAGTTCGAAAAACGATAATTAAATCAATAATAACAAGTCATATTAACTAATAAAATTAGTGTAATTAATAAAAATTCTCAAATTACATTTATTTGGGTATTTATAATATAAATTATTTTAATATTTCATTATTTATGTAATTATTGCATCACCATTGTGTCATAAATTAATTAAATTATTTAATTTCTAAAAATTATAAATAAAATACCATTAGATAGGAAATCTTTTTATATTTATAATTAATATTTATAGTCTAATTTATCTTTTGTATAACCCTATATTAAAAAAGTTTTAGTTATTAAACTTTGATTTTAACTATTTTAACTCTTCTTTAAATAAAATAATAATAAATGTCCTAATCTAATCCAAGTGAACCTAAAGGGAAATATTTTATTCCTAAGGTTGTTTTTGGTCGAATTACACTTATTCAATAGAATTAGTACATGTTTTATGGTAATAATAATATCATTTTTTACCCTTAATTACCCTATTTACTTTTAACCGTGGTAAATAAAAGTCAAAAGTAACTATTCACCAAAAAATATATTTTTATCTTGTTGAACCACATTTTACTCCTTGATATTAATTTCATCTCTCGGATTTTTGAAATTCCACTCACAGATGTGGTAAAATTAATTTTTATGTAAATTTTCAAACTCTCCTAGGAGGTGGGTAAAAGACGATAAAAAGTTCAATAAACTTTTTATATGTCTAAAATTATTATAAAATGACTCCAATTAATTACATTGAATTTGTATAGGTATTATGTATCAATATTTACCTAAAATAAATTTAAATAAAATAAATAATTATTTATATAAAAAGTCAGTTTTTAAAAAGTAACCCAGTGTTTTCACTATTCATCAAAAATTGAAGGTTTTCAGAAAAATACCAAAAATTCACCCAAGGCTAATTTTGATATTCTGAATCCAAAAATGAAGTCCATTTTGAAAAATAAAATTTATAAAATTTCAAAAAGTGGGTATTACTATTCATAATGGCTAGTTCATAATAATATTATAATAATATATCGTTTAGTGAAACTCGGTATTTCGTACTACACACGCTATCGAGGAAGGTCTTGATTGCGTGTAATGAAAGCCAAGTCAGGGATGCGTGTAGTGAAAGCTATGTTTGGTGTTGCATATAACATAATCAAAACATATTTTACTTATACATTAAACAAAATCTATACTTAATATTGCGTAAAATAATTTCCACAAAACGAACTTGAAATTGTGTGTAACACGTGCCAAGAATTGTGTTGCGTATACTAAAAGCTAATACGGTGTTGCGTATAGTGCAAGATAATTTTGGTGTAGCATAAAACACAAGACATCAATGAAATTAAAAAAGAATAATTCTCAAAAAATCTCGGGTTGTTACATTCTACCCCCCTTAAAATGAATTTCGCCCTCGAAATTCGTCTGGGTTATAAATGGTTTACTACTTGAAAGTTTCTTTCATAGAAACCCACATCGTAAAAAGGACTACCAAAAATGAACTTTAAAAACTAAATTATGAAACGTAACGGTTACCCAAATTAACTAATCACTGGGTTTTCACATAGGAGAACATATTTGAAAATATGGATATGGAATGAAAAATCTAACCATCATGTTCTGATGAAGAGTGGTAGAGGACATGGCTATGAAAAATCCAACAATGACAAAGCCATAAATTTTTTATGATCTAAGGTACCATCTAATTCATCAGATATAAGGGCACTATGACAACATTTTTGGTTTTCAAGATCATTTCCCTAAAGTTGAAGAAATTGGAATTAGAAGAAATACATTCTTGATTTTGGTACAATCTCACCGTTGGTCGTTCCTTGGGAAATTTTCACTTCATCCCTTAAAGAAATGAAGTTGAATTTTTCATTCATTAAGTGTTAGAAGATCATGTGATAGAATGATGGGTCATTCCATCTGTCTCAAACAAAAGGTTATAAAAAGTTATCAAAAATACATAAGTCTATTTATATTGAGATTAATCATATATGGTTCCTAAAATGGACTTATAGTTCATATATCATACTACTTAATATAATAAAACTAGTTTCTACTAACCAGGGACTTTCTATAGGCCAGTGGTAGGAAATAATGGCATGTCACACTTCGGTTGTGCGTTCAATTCCCACAGCCTTATCTGACACGACGGGTTGTCACATGTCTTATGGGTTGTCCTTTTTCTAAAACTAAATTATTAAAACATTCCATAAATAATATCGAAAAAAAATCCTTCCTTAATAAATTCTGACTTATGTCCAACATAATCCATTCTAATCTTTAGGCTTATCCAAAATACTTTTGTCCATGCTCATAGTATAAAGAAAACAATTACTAGAAATGTCATCTGTCGAGCAAGTGAATACCATCATTTATTCCCCATATATCATACGATATATCTTTTTGGTCACATTCCAAACATGTGAATACCTTAATCATGTATTCTATTGAAAAATGAATACCCATTGAACCTTAGTGAAAACATGAATGTTGTCAAAATTTAACTCTTTCCACATACCAAAATCCTAAAAATTCTATATACTCAAACCATAATATCACTTAGTCCTTATATCAGTCATGAGCTCATGAATACTATTTCATTTTCTCCTTATCATATCGTCTGCTTCCCAAAATATTTGAATTACTTTTCATGGTTACCCATACCATACAATTATTGAAAACCATAATAAACCAATACATAGATATTCCAATATTCCACAGTACTATAAATTATATTCCACAACATTATTTTGGAATCTCGTTACATAAACACATAAAGATTCCACTACATTATTGTCATACTCAACATCACCAATAGTGATCACATGTGACTTCCCTTTTTCCTTTTCCTTAAGAGGTTTCTCACATCGATCATCATTAACCCTTGTATTGGGGCATTGGTTAGCATAATGCCCCATTTCATTGCACTTGAAGCATTGAAGTGTTGGTGGAGTGTTCTCTACAATCTTTTATTTATTCACGTCATTAGAAATCCTTTATCCATTACTTTGACACTTAGCTGCTCAATGAACTTATTTTCCACACTTAAAACATTTTCTAGTCCCTTTAATACAATCTCCACCATGCTTAATTCCACACTTTGAGCATAAAGAAACATTCATCTTCTTTTCCCCATTATTTTGAGATTTCTCCTTGAACTCCATATTTCATTTCTCGTGAAAACCATGAGATGGATATGTAACACCAACTTCTGTTTATACCTTGATAGCACAACGCACAATTTCTTCATAGCTACTGAATTCTCTTATAGATAATCCCATTCGAAGAGTTGGTTTTAAGCCACTGAAGAATCGATCAACTTTACTTTCAGGTAGGATGATAAAACCAGATGCATACCTTGCAAGTCATGTAAAATATGCTTCGTATATATAAACAGATTCATCAACATTTTTCTTAATCTCAAGGAAATCCTTTTCCATATTTGTTCGAGGAATACCAGGGAAGTACTTATTGAAAAATAAGTTCTTTAACTCATCCCATTCCATGGATTCAATTTCATCTCGGGGCCTCAAATTCTTAATTATAGTCCACAATTGATCTGCTTCACCTTCTAAACAGTAAATAGTTAGAATGAATTTTTCATGTTCCGAACAGAGAAGTATGGAAAATATCCTTTCAATGATACTGATCCATTGTTCGGCAATAAGTGGATCAGAAGACCCACTGAAAGAAGGTGGATGTTGCCTCATAAAGGACTCAATATAATATTGTTCCCTTCTCTGCTCATTTGGAAGTCCAGAATGATTCATAGCCTGTGTAAGTATAGAAATAAGATTTTTCACTCCATCTCCTATAACATTGGTTTGTTCAGGAGGAAAATCATTGCATCATCCATTACATTGATGAACACGGTTCCTTTGGGTTCCAGCCATCGTCTAAAACCCAAAAAGAATAGTGTGAGAGGCAAAAATCATTCAAGGGAAAACAACATAATAAAGGGAGAGTACATTCAATATCTAACATCTTAGTTTTAATTCTAATATTGTTACTATAATGCTAATACTATAACCTATACATATACTTAACCTTAGGGACATCCCCAGACATACCTTAGAAAAATATCTCTAGGGATCTCACTAAAGTTCTCGCATCCTAGTTTCCAAAGGTTGGCTAAACCTTTCCTATGATACCAACTGTAGAGACCCCAAACCTAATGTACATAGACATTAAATTACTTTTGCGGAATACTTAATAAATAACTAAAACCAATACTGAAGGACCGTAATAGTTTAGTGTCTTTGTAAACTCGAAATATAATCTTCTAATTATGGTGAAAGATCTTCAACATATCCCATAAAGATCTTCACCTTTTTTTCTTACCTAAAACCTTTCTTTATATCCTGGGGAAAAGAAAAAATTAAAATGGTGATCTCAAATTCCCAGTAAGGGTAGGAATGTAGAAAATAAAACAAACCATATACATTTGAATATAAAAACATGAACATAATGTTTAAACATCAAAATCTTGAGCAATGACCAAAAACATGGCAGTACATAAGGCATAGATCATAATGGATCATCAATCATTATAAAATAGAATGGTAATAAAGCATGTAGTTGTGGAAACCATTAAGCACATGTTATGATTTCCATAGTAGCCAAGGCATTGCTGCCAAGACCATCTTAGTGGACAAAGTCCCTTTCTGAATCGATTTCACTCCTCGTTCCAGTCTTGTATCACTGAACCTGATTAACTTACCCTTCTAGCCATGTCTATCTCATGAGATATAAATCTTTACCCAATTCATTGGTGGGAGATATGGGTCCCACCCATCTCATAATAAAATCATTCTTACTTGTTCCACAAAATAAACATAAAACATTCATCATAAGCCAAAGAATAAAATGTGTTTCATAAACATCATCCCATCATCACATAATCCATATAAAACAAATGGATATTTCATCATAAGAAAAGTGAAACCATTTAAATCATAGATACTTTATACTTGAAACATACACATATGAAATAATGTCATCTTAGATGGAAAATGGTTTTGATAAAACACTTGAAATGAATTTTTGAGGAAAATATCCTTTCTTCTTCAAAAACATTTTATTTTCACAAAATGCCATGAAATTTTAAAAGTAAAGTATTTTGTTGAAAATATTCATAAAAGCATGTAGATTAGGCTTCATTAAAATGAAGCGTTATGAAACCATACAAATCTGTTTACGCCGTATAAGTTAAAAATAACATTCTTCTCGTACTTTTGTCGGAAAAGTCAAAAAGTTCCTCGTGTGGTAAACAAAAGTAAGATTCCTTTCATAACATGTGGTAAATTTTCAAAAATGGGTAAAAAAGTCTTTAAAAATATTGAAAACATTTTTATAAAACATGGGCCTGGATGATAACAATAACCCTAATAAATAATTACGAATAACAATCTCGGATAAGAACGATATTAAAATAGTTATTTCTTACCTTAGGTCCGATATGCTTCTTACGTATCCGAACCTCCTATATAATGATTTAAATAATTTCATTGAATAATTACAGAATCATATTCATTGTTATGATGTCATATATGGTTCACTTATGATTTTATGTCACCTGTTCTTTTTTAAATTCCATGTTAAAGCAGCGTTTTGGGTAAAATCATTTCATTTATCGTATGTGTTTTGACATGTTGTTCTTGATATTATTACTTATATCCTGATTTAATTAATTCTTGAATGTAAAACATGATTTATATATAATATATATTCATTATATAAATATATATGATAGATAGATAAATGTAATGAAATACACCATTCATGGAGACGGTAGGTTGTGCGCACGCATGAATAGTGTTTTCATTTCCTTATTGAATTAAATGGAATTAAGTAAATGAAACATATATGTACATAAATCCAGTATCATTATTATTTAATATATTCCATGATTATTTATTATATATACTTTATAATCATACTTGAATGGTTAATCATGGAAAATGAATCTCATCGTGTTCATGGAGATGGTAGCCCGTATGTACGGACGAGCGATGATATCATTCCCATGATCATGGAATTGTATTGAAGTGTTTGTATAATATTTCAGAATAAATATCACTTTACAATAATCATATATAGTTATTTATTTACACCATTATACCCATCCAAGTAAGGTGGTGGTGGAAAATTGATTACACCACAGCATGGAGATGGTATTCCGTACGTACGCACACGCAGTGATTTCATTTTCTGTAGGATGGATAGAAGATGAAATTGGGTTGTTTCATATTTATAATAACATATAATTATATGAGTGATAATTATGTTATTAATTTATGATGAAACAAATAAAGAAGAAGAAGAAGAAGAAATAAATTGGAAAGAATCGGGAAAAGATATTACCTCTTCTTTGACGCGTCTCTTCTTTTCCTCCTCTTAAGGCACTAGAGTTGGTCTTTTGAGGAAACCAGAACCTATATAGTTTTTCTAAGGAATATGATAAGGGAAATGGGCAGGTTTTGGCTGAGCTTCACGGCTCAAAAGGGTGTGAATAGAAGAGGGAAAGGGTGCCCATTTTATAAGGGAGGAGAGGGACACCATTGGAAAAACTTAAAATATTATTTTATAATAAAGTCATATTCGGTTTATAATAGCTCCAAATTGATTTATTATTAATCTAAAGTCGGTATGGGTCGAAATAATCTCAACCAATAGAATTTATACAAGTTTGGGTTACTATTTTAACCTTATCATTTAGATTTAACTTTAAGTTAAATAAGTTTACTTTTACCATGTCTTCTTGTTTTCATACACTATATGGTTAATAAACTTACTATAACAAGCCAAAAGAAACCCAAGTTGTTCACTATTAATATATATAACCTTATCTAAGTCATTAGGACGAAACTTAGATTTTTAGTAATAAAATAACAATTAATAATATAATATTTTTTTTAAAAACTATTTTATGTCAATTTTAACACTATTTGTTATTGATTTTTGTGAAAATCATAAAAGTATGATTAGTTTGAAAAAGTTAATCAAATCAATAATAAAATGTCATATTAACTGAGAAAAATAGTGTAATTCATAAAAAGTCTCAAATTACATTTATTTGGGTATTTATAATATCAATTATTTCAATATTTCATTATTTAGGTAATTACTGCATCACCATTTTGTCATACATAAATTAAATTATTTAATGTATAAAAATTATAAATAAAATACCATTAGGTAGGAAATCATTTTATCTTTATAAGGAATATTTATAGTCTAATTTATCTTATTTATAACCCTATATTAAAAATGTTTTTGTTATTAAATATTGATTTTAACTATTTTAACTCTTCTTTAAATAAAATAATAATAAATGTCCTAATCTAATCCAAGTGGACCTAAAGGGATATATATTATTCCTAAGGTTGTTTTTGGTCGAATTACACTTATACAATATAATTAAAACATGTGTTAGGGTAATAATAATATCATTTTGTACCCTCAATTACCATATTTACTTTTAACCGTGGTAAATAAAAGTAAAAAGTTACTATTCACCAAAAAATATTTTTATCTTATTGAACCACATTTTACTCCTTGATATTTACCGTGTCTCTCTGATTTTCAAAATTCCACTCACAGAAGCGGTAAAATTAAGTTTTATGTAAATTTTCAAACTCTCCTAAGAGGTGGGTAAAAGACTGTGAAAAGTTGAATACAATTTTTATATGTCTAAAATTATTATAAAATGAATCCAATGAATTACATTGAACTTATATAGGTATTATGTATCAATTTTGACCTAAAATAAATTTAAATAAAATAAATAATTATTTATATAAAATGTCGGTTTTTAAATAGTAACTTAGTGTTTTCACTATTCATCAAAAATTGAAAGTTTTTAGAAAAATACCAAAATATCACGGTTGGCAAATTCTGATATTATGAGTGCAAAAATCAAGTCCATTTTGAAAAATCAAATTTATAAAATTTTAAAAAGTGGGTATTGCTATTCATAATGGCTAGTTCATAATAATATTATAATAATATATCGTTTAGTGAAACTCGATATTTTGTACTACACACACTATTGAGGAAGGTCTTGATTGCGTGTAATGACATCCAAGTCAGGGATACATGTAGTGAAATCTCTGTTCGGTGTTGCATATAACATAATCAAAACATATTTCATTTATACATTAAACAAAATCTATACTTAATGTTGCGTAAAATAATTTCCACAAAACGAACTTGAAATTGTGTATAACACGAGCCAAGAATAGTGTTGCGTATACTAAAATCTAATACGGTGTTGCGTATAGTGCAAGATAATTTTGGTGTAGCTTACAACACAATACATCAATGAAATTAAAAATAATAATTCTCATAAAATCTCAAGTTGTTACAAAAACTATAGAAAATATGGAATGGTACATCCATACATTGGACTATAACACATGGAAAACAAATAGATACAAACCAGTAAACATGTTGAACCTGTCATAAGAAAAAAACATGAAACTAAGACATAACCAATAAAAATATCCATCTCATTTTAAATGCATATTGGGAACATTTGTAAATACATCACATGATCCAAACTAAGAATGGATAAGAGTATAATACACCAAGCTAAATTTAATGGTAAATACTCTTCCTAAAAATAAATAATCAACCTACTCCAATAATTTAATATCTCCATATTACCCATATTCACTCACCAAATCAACAACATCAATCAAAAAACCACCCAAATGATACCCAAAATTGATATTAAAATCTAGTAACCAAAATAAAACATGAGATAAGTTTACAAAAACACTTATGTGTGTAGGGTGTGAGAAAAATAGGCTAAGTTGGTTTTCACCAAAGAGTCTATATAATTAATTTAAAAAACATTTAATTCATATTATTTTGAAAATATATAGAAAAAATTTATTTCCATATGTGGAGCATTAAAAAAAAGTATCGTAATTTTTTTCAAAAACATGAGGTAACCAGTTTCAGAAAATAAGACACTTTTCATCTTAAAACCCATGATTTCACACATAAAAATTAAATAAATTGCCCACATAAATATATTTATGAATACCCAATATTATCTTATGTGGTTGAATCCAACATTTAAAAAGGAAAACATAATAAAACCATAAATTGGTGGACTTCCAAGTTTATGGCAACAAAACAAGACATTCTTCATTCTTTCATATATTTTCATAGAAATTCACCAATTATGACATGTTGAAAAGTAAACCATAAAATAAATTAAATGAGTAAAATAAAACAAGAACCATCATATTAAGAAGAGTAATAAAATAAACATCGTAAGGGAATAGGTTCCATAAAACCAAAATTGTATGATAGGATACAAATAAACTATAGAGCATAAATCCCCAATGTAGAATCATTAGTAAATCAACATCTGTAATGGAAAACTCCCTAGGTTATACATAATATAGTCCTAGATATACCCATGAAAATAAATCTATTAGAAATCTCCCACAGTCTCAATAGGTAATGTCAATCATCTCTTACATCTTTATTTGGTTTGGTGAATTATCTTTCATGGTCTAATTAGGACAACAAAGTTAGAATGGAATAAAATTAATCTCTTGCTTAGCTAACTTGGTTCCCATAACATATCAAATAGTGGTGATAAATATAAAATACAGATTTCCATCATGTCGATCAAAAAATAATCACAAAAAATAAATATTATCTCACCTCCACCACCTATACATGAAATAACCCTTTTTTTCAACAATCGATCATCACATAACAATAATAAATACACATCACAAAAAAGGGGGAACAAGTGTATAGAAAACATAATAATAAGGTTCTGACATCCATGGGTACTATCTTCAAATGAACTCATTTTATAAGTATACAATTGGGTATTTAAATACGATCTTGGAAATAATGTTCTAAAATTGTCCTTGGGAAACCAACTTCGAATCTTATTTTGAAAACATCACATTACTCCCTTTTGATTCATTTGAAAAAATAAACACCTATTTAATTGAAAAAAACCCTTTAAAATAGGTTAATTTCATTTAAAATCAAATCGGGGCCACCACCTATCTTTTAAACATAAAATTCATTTAAAGTTTCCTTTTTGGAATTTCTAGAAACACATAGCATACACAAGCATTTTAGTTTAAAATGGATATAATAAATTCATTTATATATTATATTATATGTCAAGAAAACATTCAAAACATTTTAAAAACCCCACATGAGTCTCATATATGTATATAACATGATAATAAAATGGTATCATAAAACCCATTAATTTAATTACATATAAAATAAAAAAATCTGTATAGAAATAACTTCCTAATTTTAAGAATAAATCAATAGTATTCGATGGTAAAACTAAAACAAAGGGATAAAAAACCTTTTAAAAACCCTAAATGACCAAAACCTAGAGGTTAGATCAACCAAAAACCTAAATCTTGTTTGAATAGTTATTATGGTTCATGGGATAATGGAAAATTCTAGGGGAAAAGAAAATGTAAAAGAGAAGATGAGAAAAGAGGATGAACAAATGGATTAACCTTCCAAAACCACTTGAATCCAATAATAGGAGGCTAAAAATAAAATGATAAGGTATGGATATCTCACTTGGATGTGTGCATAAGATGGATGAATTATGGGGGAGAAAATATGGGACAACCCTATTTAAAAATTGATAGGAGTGGGTTTAGAATTTCCAAAAAAATAAAAATGGGAAGACCTTCTCAATGATGTATCCCTCTCCACAATGGTTAAACTCCCCCTGGAATAGTACCACTATATCATGGACTCTTGTAATGTTCAATGGAGGACCTCTTCATAGAATATAAATAAACCCCAATCCACATGCCACTATGGAGGATACATGAGGTCCATGGCATAGCACAACTATATGACTGAACACCATGATGTATCGCTCACCCACTATAGTGTGGTCAACCACCCCTTGTGAAATTTCACATAGGTAAGGAAAATGACCTTATTGTGAAATAATTAAACTCTAGATAAAATCCCATAGACTCTGGTGCGGTCCTACCCTTACAAGCACCACCATGATATAGCCTTCCCCCCACCCAACCCCACAACGTGGTCCTACCTTTATATCAGAAAAAAAAAATGAAAAAGGTATATATATATTCTTTCAAAATTAAAAAAACCTCCCACCACATTATAGGCCTCATTCTTCAGTGTGGTATATAATAATTCCAAACTAAAAAACTACAAAAAATATCCGAAAAACTTCTAATTTACAAAATCTCACAAAAATACCAAATAAACTTCAAAATTATATTATATTAAATAACAAAATGATATGGGTTTGTCACACACATTCATACCATTAATTTCCAAAATCACTATCATTAACTCGATCTTAATAATTAACTAGAATTTTAGCATCTTCAATAAATATATCCCATATATAATCCTAGAATTTAACTGACATTAATGTTAACTATACCCAAATAATTAAATTTTATTTGAGAACCCTACAATATATATCATTAATTACCTCAAATAATTTAAATAAAAATACTAATTTTGTGAAAATTATATATATAGATTGAATATTTCAAAAATCATATGTATTATTCTTTATATCCCATTAAAAAGTGGAATAGATTTATGTAGCTTCCTACAACTTTACCCTAAATTCCAAACAAAAATATAGTAAAAATTACCATATAAGGGAGTGACCCAAATCTAGTTTGGAATAACCCATTCCAAAACTCATTAGTCCCATTTCTCACCACTTAAGGTATTTTTTTCTGGATAACACAATTGAAGCTCAAATTTCAATAAATGGTCTTTAATATATAATTAAAATATCAATTTAAAAAATAATTCAACAGTGAATCCATTATACCAATGTGTTAAAACGAGATTTTTATTTTTCGAGTTTTATAATACATTCTATAGAGAAATTCTAAATTCCAAGGTTTCATGAATGTTAAAAAAATTCTAGACATAGATTTGTATTTTTAAATAAATAAAAATATTTTATTTTTTCAACTACTATCATTTCAAGAAAGCATTTATCATTAATTCAATAATTCAATTAAGAAAACCTTAATTTTCCTAAAAATATTTATCCATCTTATTTTATCTATTTTACTATTAATAAAATAACAACAATAAGATTTAACCATTCAGAATCTAAAAAGAGTGTAAATATATTAAATCACTAACCAAAATTCCATGATTATTGATTTTCTTTGATCCACTAATGATCACCACTAGCCGCTAATCAAGTTATATTATTCATCATTCTCATATTCAATTTTCAATGAAATTAATCCTCATGAGTTTTATTCTTTCAATATAATAGGGAGAAGTAATAGATATAAAATGTGATAGAATGCATTTAGTGTGGAAAAAATATAAGAGGTTGCCAATTTAATTATTTCCTCCATTATTAATATTGGCTGGAGTGAGTAACTCAAGAGGGGGTGACTTGACTTCCAAATAAAAAAAATATTTAAAAAATTTAAAACTTAACCCCTCAAAATTTATAAAAACACCTCGTTAATCAAAATAGTATAAATATATATATTTTTAAAATAGCTTCTCAAAGTGAGATCAATGATTAATTAAAATAATATTTGAAATCACTTTAACTTTTGAAAGTAAATTACTATATCAAACACTATATATAAAACACAAATGAACATTAACTATCAAAGTAAATGTTTTTATGCCAATTGTAAAATAGATAAATTTTTACAACCCTAAAATTTAGGAAACAAAATTAATAACACACATTAGAATTAAAAACAAGGGGTTTAATATCAGGTTGATACTTAATCCCTCCATATGGAAATCAACTAATTCCAAATAGTTTATTGAACAATAAACTGGATATATAACCTGGATTAGGTTTCAAAAACAATAGAACACAAAGAAATTTTGGCATAAACCCTCTTCCACTGTTATACATGGGATAAAAACAAACATAGGTCACATATGACCTTTTCCACAATTTTTATTGGTATACAGACAAATAATTTTGAGAGAGTGTGTCAAGCACTCTTGAGTAAGGAATAGGATACTGTATTTTACAAATAAATAGAGTAAAATATATATATGTCCAATGTAAACCATAAATATACAAGTAAATTTAGTAAATATAGTAAATATTTATGTTTCTCAATACAAATATATTTAGATGTTCATATTTCCTTGAATATGTCTTGGAAGGAAGATAAAACTGGTTTCTTATAATGTAAAGAAAAATATCTTTTCATAAAGGTATGAAAATTATACTATTTTAAGTCTATCAATGTCTAGTGTTAATTTAGAATATAAAGGACTTAATATCTAAGCATGTATCCCTTTTATTTTATTCATATTATTTCACCTAGATCCTAACAATCTCACGCACATGTACGAGTGGAGGCTTCAATAAAATTTATATAGTTATAAGATTAATTATCCATCGGGGTTTGAATCCTCATACATAGCACAAAATCAAGAATTTTTTACTTTCTATTCGATAAATATATATAGTAGTATAATTATTATTATTATTAAATCCACATGTGTCTTGAATAAATTAGATTCCATAAACTATCCTTTAGAGTTATAAATTCAAATAAGAGTCTAAACTGAAATGGTAGAAGACTGGTTGTAGATCCCTAAATGGTAGATATATTATAGAATTATATTATCTCTAACAGTATATGAGTTCTGAAAGTAGATCATCCAAACAGTAGAATCAGTGAATGGTAGTATAAGTTGGAGGTATAATAATCTAGTTTTAAATGTGAAAATTGAATGTGTGTTTGATAGTATATCTATATAGATGTATACCTTTCATTAGTAGATCTGTTAATGATAGAAATTTTAATATAAGATCTTTAGTGGTAGATCTTCAATGGGAGATATTTCAGTTGTAGATCTTTAGTGGTATATGTTCAGTGGTAGATGTTAAGATATAGATATTTTAGAGGTAGATATTCTCAGTATATGTTCGGTGGTACCATGTTCAATGGTAGATCTTATGAACAGAGTGTAGATCTACTGAAGTGATGATAGATATTCTTGAATTAATGGTATATTAAAACTTTACCAAGTTTTTTCACAGAGTAACTTGGAATATTATTTACAATCATAAAACATTTAACTTTTTATAAACATAATAATCTAGATCTTTGATCATTAAAATAATGGGGTTTTAACAATCTCCCCCATTTTGATGATCACAGATCATGGAATTTTTAACTATATATACAAAAATTAATATAGTAAATATAAATAGGTAGAATGTTTTGGGTTACATTTCAGAGTATGAATACAATTTATTACTATCCTAAATCTCAATCTAGTATACTCTCCCTTTTCGGGTTATAAAAAAGATAAAGAAATAAAAATAAAATATAAGTAAAGATATATTGATTAATAATAGATAATTTTCATAAGATTTTAAAGTCAAATGTTACTTTTTAACAATTAAGAAATGGGAAAAGTACAATACCTATCAAAGATTAATCATATTGGGAACCACTCTCTGCTCAAAGAGTATAAAGAACCAATAGTTCCTTTCCTTTTCCAATGATATGAGGTAGAGAAGTGGAAGGTGAGGGCATTTAAGTAGTTACACAGAGCTATCAGATATTAAAAATATTGAGATGATGAAAATCCTCAACTTGTGTCATGATAAATGGATTAAATTGAGTTGTAAGAGGTGCTGATTAATGTTCATAAGTGATATAAGACATGGGTATGGATTCAGGTTTGACTACTATTGTCCCATAGGAATTCCAAAATAGCATCATCAAGTTCAAAAAAATTAATGATGTTTCTAACATGCTCCACTTCAATGAATAAATTCTTCCTATCCTCTATGAAAATATTTAGAAAATGGGCCAAAACCTTAAGTTTGTTCACTTTCTCCTTGAATTCCTTTAATACAGTAGGAATCCTTAAATTATTAGCAAGAAACATAAAATGGGAATTGAGTTCATTCTTGGTATAAATTATGTAAAGGTGGTACATTATGGATTTAGTGATAGTCCCTCTATCTCTCATGACTTCATTCAAGAACTCCATGACTATTTTATAAATATGATCACCATGGCCCTTTATCTACCAAATTTATTCTTGGTGAGTGGAATAAATCTTACCAGGGATAGCATGAAGCTCCTCTCTCACAATGGAACAGATCTCATCTTCATCAACCGAAGAAACGGAAGGTGGAGTAGTAAAATTGGAAGAACCAGATGTTGGTAAGGACTCTAATCTCTCAAAAATGGATATCTTCCCTTCAGCAAAGCTTCCCATAATCTCATTCATGATTAATTTAAATTCCTCTATCTTTTTAACAAACATATACTATATATATCCAATTATTACATATTAAAGAGAATTTTAGGCTATATATGAGAGATCACTAACTCAAAAATTCATATGGTGTCAACTTCACTCCACATGGTTTCTTTAAGAGGTGCGGATCGAAGAATACCACTAATATATGAAAGAAACATTAATTTAATAGCATACAGATCATCCTTATTCACATAATAAAAAGGTAGGGTATTAAAATTAATATGGGATGGAATCCTCTCTTGGTTAGTCAAGGAGGCCTCTACATTTCCAGATTGAGCTATAGGAACATAGGAGGGAAGGGCTTCCAACTGGCTAGCCTCATATATATTTTATACCAAATATATCTTAGAATATTTTCCATCAATAGGGATGGAATTTACACACTAATAAAGTGGAATTCCATTATCATCACCATCATTACCATCTTCTAATTCAAATTCAGAATACTCAATTCATAGTTGAGAAGTACCTGGGGATTTATCCCCTTTAAAAGGTTATCTCACCTCAACATTATTAGAACCAATATCCTTATCCTGAATCTTAGAATATTAAACATAATCTCCATATTTATCATGAATTTTAATATTTATTTCCTAAAAACCATATTCATTTTGACTATGAGAAGTTACTTTCTCAACTCATTAACTTTTAGAAGCCTGAAATTATTCACCATACATTCCTGAAACTAAAGTACCAGGAGTTTGATATGACTTCTATCCATCAATAGTATAACCACATCCATTATTCTCATACCCATATAATCTATCAAAAACATAAAATACTTCTCTTAAGCTCTTATAAGAAGATCCATCTTCCTGTTCTTCAACTAATACATCAATCTACTTATATTATTCACCTACAATTAGTAAAATTTATTTAGAAGGAAGAGGAAGAGATAGAATGTAAGGTGTATATGAAATAATTGGGATTCTAACCACATTATCTTCACTATATTACTCCACAAAGACAACCACTTCTTATTATCTAACTTCGGATTCATATTCATCAACTTTCTCATCATAGGGGTAAACAACTACTTCATATATCTCAAAGCCAAGATAAATAATATCTCGTGATTTGAAAGGGTTCTGTATAGTCTTGAAATTATCATAAATCTTATCAAAATCAACCACCCATTTCTTAAAATAAGGTTTCTAATTTAATTTCATCCTATTACATGTAAACTAGATTAAATAGATACATCCACAACTTACTACATATTCTTTACCTTTTGGAACTAGAGCTTTGAATTCCAATATATCCAAAAGTAACTTAGGATAGATCAAGTAATTTGATATAGATGAGGTATTTCTCATCTCCATCATGTGAACAATCATATTTTTTTCCTAGAATTATCTTATCCCTATTTTCATACGAAATAATAAAAAAAAATCTTGATACCTTATGATACTAAATTACCCCTTCCTTGGAGAAATCATATGTTGTATAGACATAAACAATAATATGCACTCCCTATCAAGTTATATAGTAGTGGGTCTTCATATGGCAAAATTTATACTCAATTATAGAAGGGAATCCTCATATATGAAAAACTTTTTGTTACTATAAATGGAACCTAAAAATCATCAAAAATACCTATATGAGGTACATTGAGGTATCTAGCCCATTGTTTCAAATAATATATTACTTCTTTTCCAATGGTCATACTTTTAATAACATACTTTGTCTCACTAAAACTATACTAAACAAAATGATAAAAATCATGAACTAACCTAGGATAGAATGGTTGATCATTCCTCAAAAAAATTGATCCAAACTTGGTCTTGGATCACTTTTAGTACTAATTAATTACCCAAAACCAAAAATTTAGTATCTGTCTCTTTTTAAACGGTAATAAGTCAATTCAAGAATTTTGAGTTCTTTGGTTCGATAACAACAGTCTGACTCGATTCTCCTTGTGATTTCTTCGTGGTACATGATCCTTCAAGATTCAAAACTGTAGTGTGTTTCACTCTCACCATTGCCCTAGTTCAAATGGGGAAGATGTGAAATCAATAAGGGTTAATGATAAAGAGACAAAGGGATATGAAATGTTCTAAGTAGGAATGCATGAGAGGGTTCTAAAATTAAAATTTTAAGAAATTTTTTCATTTAGGGATTTATAAATGGAAAATATTATTAAATATACTTAAATAAATATAATAATAAATTAATCCTAGAAAAAAGTAGTAGTATCATATAGCTGAAAACACTTGAACTATGGATCACCAATAGTATACCACCAACGGATCACCATTAAAAATTATATTTGAATATAAATAATTAAGAAAAGTTTATCATTCCTAGTTCATGTCTAATATGTATTAATGTCTTATAGTTCAATGTATTTTTAAATATATCAGTAAGATGATGTTAAGTTCCTATTAATTCAAGAGTTATTCGCATTTATGGAAATGATATCCCAAAAATCAATGCTTTATATCAATATGTTTTGTTTTAGAATGAGATATAGGATTCTTAGATATATTTATCACACTTTTATAATAGAAATTTATAATTAAATGTCTAAATTTATAAACATAGTCCGGTAAGGTGTGTTTCATCCATATAATATGTTAACAAAAACTTCCTACAATTATGTACCCAACCTCATCTATAGATAGTACAAAATAATTTTTCATTGTACTACCCCATGAAAATAGTGTCTTTCTCAAATGGTGACATGTTCTAGAGGTAAATTTTCTATCTAAATTCCAACCATTAGAATATATATATTAATATCTCACTATAACAAATTATTCTAATTTATTATAAATGGTCCTAAATTAGTTGTATACTTGAGGTATTTAAAAACTCTTTTATCAGCAAGTAAATGTGGTTCTTTAGAATTTTCTTGAAAATGGGCACATGTAAAAACACTAATCATAATATTTGGTCAGGTAATAGTAAGATATATAACAATTCCAATCCAACCTCGGTAATTGGTTTGATCAATAGATTTTCAAATTTCATAAAGATCAAGTTTACATGTTGTACTCATGGGGGTATCACTAATTCTTTTCTATCCTTACCAAAAAGTTTTAAAATTTATATAGTGTACTTACTTTGATTTAAAATAATTCCATATTTATGTTGAAACTTTTTAAAACCAATAAAAAAATTTAACTTACCCATTAAACTCATTTAAAATTCACTTTTCATCATTTTTTAAAAATCAGTACACAAATAAATTTTTGAAGATCAAAAAATTATATCGTCAACATAAATTTTTTCTACTAACACATCTTTTGAAAGTATTATTGTAAATAAATTAGGGTCAGTAATACCTTTCAAAAAACCACTAGAATTCATAAAAGATATGAACCTATCATATTAAAACCTAGGATCATGTTTTAAACTATATAAATAAATATATAGTTTAAAAAATGATTTTGGAAATAAGGATTTTGAAATACAGGGGGATTCTCAAAAAAACATCAAATATATAACCATTTAGAAATGAACTTTTGGTATCAATTATATATAGTTTCAAATTAAAATTTTCTAAATAACCAAGAATCATTATAATGGATTCAAATCAAGATACTGGTGCAATGGTTTCCTCATATTCAAGACCTTCTTATTTTTTATATCCTTGTGCTACCAATATAGATTTCGTTATAATCATGGTTCTTGAGTCATAAAATTTATTTATAAATATTAATTTTGTGTTAATGGTCAGAATTTTTTTATATATATTCACCATTTCTCATTATATATATTAGTCAAATTTATTGAGATCTTTTTTCAGTTCTATTACCCATAATTCGTCATTAATTGCATCATTGATGTTCATAGGTTCAAATTGTGACAATAAATCTAAATGTTCAACCTGATTTGTAAGAGAAGCTCATGTTTTTCTTCCCCTATCTATATCTCCACCTACCACATATAAGGTATGATATATATGAGTCTTAATGTTTCTACTAAAATTTGTGATGGATATTTCATTATCCTCTACCGGTTTAGGATCAGTTAGTTCATCAGAACATGAAGATTTTTTTTTCTTTTTCACCAAACTGTTAGAAGGTTTGGCATTTATTTTCAAATTATATAGATCATCTTCAAGGTTTTGTAAATAATTCATAGACTTGAATGGATTTGTTTCATCAAATTTAACATTTAAAAATTCCTCTAAAGTCTTTATTAATTTACTAAAAATGATATAAGACTTACAAGTTGTAGAATATCCAAGTAAAATTCATTCATCACTCTTGGATGAAAACTTTTCAAGATTATCATTTGTACCGAGAATGAATACTTTGAAAAAAAATATCTTAAGTAATTTAACTTTTTTTTATTCAATTCCATAATTCATATGTGGTTTTATTTAAAAAAAATAGAATAAGAACCTAATTTATTATATAGAAAGTTCTATTCATAAATTCTTCTAAAAAATAAATAGTTAGATCATACTCATTGAAAAAGGTTTAAAAATTTTCTTGAATATTTATATTTATTTTTATATTATATCATTCATTTTTAGAGTCTTATGAGTAGAAAATTTGTGATTATTTCCATTTTTTGAGCATAGAGATTCAAAATATTTATTTTCAAACTCATATCCATGATCACTTCTTGAGGTATTAAATATGATTCCACTAATATTATCTATATATTTATCATACGTATAAAAATAGAAAAAATATTAACCATTGTGAGCTAGAAATAATACCCAATTGAATCTAGAAAATTCATCTACTAGAATATAAACATAGTGCTTACTATTTAAGTTAGAAAATATAGAAGGTCAAAACAAATAAAAGTAAACCAACTCTATGGGTCGATAAATTGAAACATATTTCTTTTATTTAAGAGATATTTTGTGTTTTTTCCTTTCTGACATCGTTTACAAACTTTATCATTTTGTAATTCTATTTTAGAAAGGTATTTAACTATCCCTTTTATAGTTATATTTCTAAGATAGTGTTGTTGTAGTGGCCTAGTATCCTATTCCAAATCCAATACTCTTTCTTAATGGTACTTAGATAGGAAATATTTTGAGAAAATAATTAATCAATATTAATAGCATATACAATATCACTTATTAAAGTATCAAAATCTAAATCATTTTCATAATGAATAATTTCCTAAAAATTATTTTCAAATTTATTATAGAAACCATCATCAAATTATTATGATATGCTAAGCATATTATAAATTAATCTATCTAAAAATAAAAAATTGGAATTTAAAATAGTATTAGAGTTACCAATTTGACAAAGTCCAATTATTTTTCCTTTGTAATTGTCACCAAAAGTGACATGTCCCGCATAAACCTTGATTAAATTCTTGAAAAGTGATTATACCCTAGTGATGTGTCTATAAAAATCACTATCTAGATACCTTAAGTGATTACTATAGATTTTCAATCAGGTTTCCTGCAAAATATATTTAAACCAAACTAACTTTGCAACCCAAATTTTCATGGGTCTATAGATGTTACTAAAAAGGTATTTTGGAATCTATAATTATTCAACAAGTTTATTATAGAAATATATTATACATTTAGAAATAAAAAAATTGTTAAGTCTAGTAGAATAAAAACTAGTAACTGAATTAATATAACTAGTGTAAGGAATAAATTTATTTTTAATAATCATTATTTTTCCAGGATAATATCAAATTCCTTATGATCTATTTTACTTATAAGAATATATGATAAATAATTCCTTCCATTTTTGAATTTATACATATCATTTTTTAATTATTCATTGGATAATTTAATCTCATTATTTTCTTTTAGTAATTGAGATTTATTTTCCTTCACTATATTAAGATTTATTTTAAATTGGGGATATAAGGAATGTTACTTCTTTAAAATTTTGTATTTACCTTTAATTTCAATGAATTTTTCCCTGATATATTACAGTATTCCAAATATTCTTCACTAGACATTTTTGCCTCGCTATTTTCATTACAGTTCAGAATTATGAATAGAAGATATGGTAAAAATACTAGATTGCTCATATGTACTTTTTATAAAAAAAACATATTATCACTATCATGATATATCTTTATGCTTGAGTCTGAATCACTTGAACTGTCATATTAAGCACTCTTAGTTTCTTTCATTGATTTATTATACCTTTTACCTTTATCCTCATATTTTTCTTTAAGATTTATCTTAGGAATTTCTTATTTGATATGACCTTTTCACTTGAATTCATAGAATATTATTTCATTTTTAGTATCATCCTTTTTACATTGTTTTCTTCAGTTACCTCTACTTTCATATTTAACTTTTTAGTTTGGTTTCTTGAGTAATTTATTTATTTATTAGAATTTACTGAATCCTCTATCTAAGTGATCCATTTCTTCATTACTATTTGAATATGACTCTACATTACATGAGTTTTCTTCTTTAATCATCCATTTTTTCTTTGAGTCTGAAGTATTGAAGGATAAATACTTCCTCTTTATATCTTCTTTTTATTATTTATTTACTTTATGTTACTCTTAATACCACATGAGATTTACTATCATCTTCTTTTAAAGAAAAATTTTTCATCGCATGATTATCAAATTAAAACTAACTCTTATCTCTATCTTTTTAGTTAACATCTCAGCAGGTCCATCACTTGGTCTTTGTAAGTAATTAGTTTCCCAAAAGAATGCATCATGTTCACATTCTCATTGAACCTAGGATGTGCATAATAAATTTTCTCATTATATTTTATCTTAAAGTTATAATATTTAATATTATAAGTATTGTACTGAATTTATTTGACAATTTAATATCCTTTATGAGAAATAGACAAAGTATCCAAAATCTCAATATAGTAGTACATGTATAAATTTAATTAAACACTTCTTCTCCTAAAGGAAAATATAAATCATTCATATATTTATAGTTATTATTATAAGATGATTTAGAAGGTTCACTCCATTTAACTCTAGTAGTTTTTGGTATTTCATATTTATCTTCAATGACCATCCAAATTTCCAAACTCATGCTTTAAATATACATTTTCGTCTTAATCTTCCTTCGAGCATAATTGATACTATTAAAATAAGGATTCTTATTAGTGGATGTTACCTCTTGACTATTATTATTAATAAAGATATAAATTTAGAGTTAAAAAAAATTAATATCTTTAAATAAAAACTAGATCATAATTAAATAATATTTTAAAATACCTCTAATAAAAAATTTTGGTCGAAGGGAATAACTCAATTGGGGAAGAATTGAGTTCCTAATAAAAAATATTTTTGAAAATTTTTTAAAAAATTACACCACCAAATTAATAAAAAACGATTATTTAATAAAAATATTTCAAATATATAATATTATTTTTCAAATATATTCTCAAATAAGGATCAATTTTAATTTCAAATAATATTTGAACTCACTTTATCTTTTAAAACTAAATTACTTGATCAAAAACTCTATATAAAACAAAGATTAAGAATAACTATCAGAATAATAGTTTTGACATTGATTATAAAATAGATACAACTTTCAAACCGTGAAATAAATAAATAAAAATAATAATAATAAGAGGATTTTAAAATAATGGGTTTAGTCTCAAGCTAAGACTTAATCCCCTCCATTTTGAGATCACATATTGCCAAGTATTTTATTAAAAAATAAACTTGATCCAAACCCTAGATATATTTTTACAAACAATAGTACACAAGACTGTCAAGTAAAAAATCCTCCTCCCTAGTTTTACATAGCATTAAAACAAACAAAAGTCACACATAACCTCCTTCATAGTTTCTTTAGATATATAGATAAATAAATTTCCATGAGAGTGTCGATAACTCACCAGTTAATCACAAGAGATTGTATTTTATATATAGAGTAAAATAAAACACATCATGAATAAATCATAAACAGAAAGATAAAATTATAAGATATAGGAAAAACTCATGTTTCTCAATCTAAATAACTTTATATATTCATAGGACCTTGAATTTGTATTAGAAAGAGGCTCAAAAAGGTTTATCAAAATGTGTAGGAAAATAAAGTGTCATAATTGTTTGAAAATTATTATGTCTTATGTTTTTCAATTTCCATAATTGATTCATCATATGAAGGATATAATCTCTATGCATGTATCACTGATATTATCTCTATACACTCCCTCATATATACTCAAAATACCACACATGCATGAGTCGGGTTTCTGTATAATTTATAGAGTTTTACGACCAATTATTTTTTGAGGTCTGAATCCACATATTGAGCATAGAATTAATAAGATACGACTCTTTCTTCAATTTATCCATATAGTATTTTAAGAATAATACTTCTTAAATACATGTGTGGATTGACTACATTAAATTCCATAAACTTGTCATTAGAATATTAAAGTTGAATAAGAGCCCATACAATAATGGTTGAAGACTGGCAGTAGATCTCTGAATGGTAGATCCATTTTTGTTGTAAATTATTTCTAGAGGTATATGAGTTCTGGTGGTAGTTAATCCTGGTTTTAGCATTAGTGAATGATATAAAAATATGGTCATAGAACAATCCATCAGTAGATTTGATGAAGGTATATGTTTCTGATATTAGATATTTTTAGTGGTAAATATATCAGAAGTATATTTTTTAGTGATAGATCTTCTAGTGGTAGATCTTCAGTGGTAGATATTTCAGTAGTTGATCATCAGTGGTAGATATTTTGTGGTATATGTTCAGTCGTACATCATTCATTAGTATATCTTCAATGGTATATGTTTATTTGTATATTTTTTGTGTCGGGTCTTCTGAATTGATGGTTGGCCTGCTAAAATAGTGGTAGATCTTCTTAAAATAATGGTAGATTGACACTTTACCATGTTTTTTCACAAATTTTCATAGAAAATGATTTATTACCCTAAAACATTGAACTAGTTAGAAATATAATAATCAATATTTGTGACTAAGAAACAAGAGTGTTTAAACAATCCATAACACTCATTAAGTATCCTCTCTCTCTCTCCTCAAATCATTATTAAACAATCCTCATTAACATGCTTACTAGACATTACATGAAATTAATTAAAATATACAACCATCTATTATAATATCCCATGTCATCACCATCATATATATCCCATATATTCTATATATATTATTTATAAAAAGAATTCACAAAGGTGGACTACCTAAATAATCAATTAATTAATTAGGATCTTCTAACACTCATCAAATAATAAAATATTTTAACACCTCAAAAAAATATCAAAATTTATCCCAAGAGATAACATTTCCTCATAAATCCAATATTTTACTAATAATTTTTATAAAGGATAGTAAAATTAACCATCATAGCCAAAAATTCTCAAAATTTTATAAATTCTCTAAAATTAGACTTGTGGGACTCTATAATATGAGAATATTATTTTAATATTAAAAAACCCCAAACCAAGAAACCATACATGGTTTCTCTTTATAATATATTTAAAATAGATAATTACTTAAAGGACACACCTAAAACTAAATGACAACCCTGCTTTTATTACAAACTTAAACATGATTTATTACATAAACTATTCACTTGATACAACATGAAAAATCAAGAGGTTTAGTGTCTTTGGGGCATAGGATCATTACATAACAACTTAAAACATGAAATAAAACATCTTTATTGAAAACTTCTTTTACATGACCACTATATTCCCTCGTACTTAGCATTGCATGGGATAACCTGATGACATGCATAAGAAAAGGGGTGAGCTATTAAGCCCAGTAAAGAAATAAACATGGAATACATGAGTATTACAATACTTGTTAGACAATAGTAATATCAATAGAGCACAAGAGAAACATGAACATAAAGTCATGATAAATCATGATAATCATAACATGGAAATGTGGCAACAACACTTAACATGGAATTAGTATGAGCCAAGGCCCATTGCACATGAAGCATGAGTAAAACCTCATTGCACATGAAGAACGAGTAAACCCTAATTTCACTTCAATTATCATGATTCAACACTCATTGCACATGACGTATCATGATACTATACTTTACCTAATGCATTGGAGTGCTATAAGGGCACACCCTTCTTAAACATTTCTTTTCATGCATAAGTGTGCCACATGGATCATAAAACATGGATTCATAAAACATAATAATTTATTCCATGATAAATGAATGTGGAATTAATACATGAAACTTTATAATCAATAAGTAAATGTTCATAAAGTTGAATACCCTTGATGGATAAATGGTCATGGTATTCACTACACAATGACATTGGCTTAGAAAATCGGTGTGATTTCGGCAGCGTAACGGCGTAACATAAGAATTCATAAAAAATGGTTGATGAGAGAAAAAGGGGTTACTCATCATATTTACATGTAATGGACAGTAAATAGGTCATATATATATATGTCCCAACAATTTTAATGTAATTTAGATTCATGATACAAAAGTATTGCTTGAATGTAAAAGAGGAGAGAGAAGTTCCTTTCGAAATTTCGGCATAGTAACGGGTGTACATGGGAGGAATTTAATGAGAGAGAAAGGGTCTCACATCATTCAAACATAAAGAGGGAAGTATCAGGGACGTGTGAAAACATACCCCAACATTCATAACTGAAAATAAAAGTTCAAACAACTTAAAAAAAATTCGAAAAAAATGAGAAAGGAAGAAAAAACCCTTATTTGGAAGTGTGCTTCCAAAGGCTTGAGAGAGGCTCGAGAGAGGCTTATTGGGAGATTAGGGATCCTTGGGAGGATTATATAGAGAGTAGGGAAGAGGTTGGACGAACTCAAAAGTCTTTGAGTGAGGAGGAAGTGGGATCTTGGGTGGGTTTATATAGGAAAGGTGAGTGAATTATTTATTATTTAGGTTTGGGACCCCTAATATTAAACTATTCCAAAACACAAATAAGCTCATGGTTTTTTCCCATGGTTTTTGGAAAAGGGAATAGGAAAAAAATATTTTATAAGTCCAAATTCCGAAATTCTTAAAATAATGAGGTTGCTTATGTGGAGGTGAGTCACACTCCCATGGAAAATAATTTAAAAAGACAAGATGTTTAATAAGTCTTTAGAGGTCCATTAATGCTTGTAAAATAAGTCAAACAAACCCAAAATCACATTATTTTAATGGTAAAACATATATTGGCCGAACATAAAGCTTATAGTATTTTATTACATCACTATTGGGTCATTATGATGTCATAAAACACATTATATATTTAAACGGTATTTAATTTTTACCCCAAAATTTAACTGTCTCAAAAAATTATGAAAAATTCACCGTTGGATAATTTCAACATCCTGATTATAGAAATAAAATTTATTTTATCTAAATAATTTTCTAAATATTTTAATTTTCACTTTTTAAAATAAAAAATTACATGTATCGAAAATTCACGGGTTTTGACAAAAATGGCTTTCAAACCTTAATAAAAATTACAGTTGCATTCATAAAATTATAAGATCATTTATATTTAATAAAAATTAATTTAATAATAATAAAAATATTTTATTAAAATTTTATTTAATTCAAAAATCCCTTAATTTAATAAAATATAATTCTTAATTAAATAGAATTCTTAATTAAATAATAACTAAAAACACTATTTGTACATTAAAAAACTATTTACAATGTATCAATGAAGATAAGAAAGTATATTCACTATTATATACAAAAATAATGTACATGAACATAGTACTAGTGATTTGTTACATAACCCCTTAAAACAGCCGCATAAGACCTAAGGGTAAGGTGTGCGATGGTGACAGACTCTTGGGGTGGCTCAGATAACTTTGCTTGAGTGGTAATCTCTATCAACTTCCACTTTTCCCATGGACGGTCTCGTTCAAGCTTGAAATTATGGAGCTCATCTTGGGCTTGGTCAACAGAAAATCCCAAGGAAGCCACCTCTTTTCTGAGCTCTAACAAATGGGCTTCGTATGGAGAAATTATACTTGATGAGGTCATCACTTCCTTTGTCTGAGTAAATTGGGTTTGTTAAAGCCTTATATTTATACTAATCATGTGATCACTATTCAATGGCTATAAAAGCAACGGTCACAATTCTTAACATAAAACCAAAGAAGTTGATATTTTATATAAACATTTTACATAAAGAGACATTTAATTAAATCAATAGAAATTTCCATTAATGAAACACTGGGTCGTTACAATATTCCCCCCTTAAGAAATTTCACCCTTGAAATTTTCTTTTTCGCACACTAAAACAGATTTGGGTAACTCAGCTTCATTATTTCCTTCGATTCCCAAGTCTCTTATTCAAACTTTTGTTTTCGCCACAACACCTTGATGAGGGGCATTGTCTTATTTTGTAGAACTTTTTCTCTACTATCTAAGATCATCACTGGTTTCTCCTCATAAGAAAGATCATCTTCCAATTGTACCACCTCAGAAGAGAGTACATGTGAAGGTTCTGTTATGTACTTCCTTAAGAGGGATACATGAAATACATCATGTACTTTGGCCATGGTAGGTGGAAGTGCTAGTCGATAGGCCACAGCCCCAATAAGATCAAGAATCTCGAAGGGGCCGTTGTACCTTAGACTTAACTTCCCTTTCTTTCCAAACCTCATGACCTTCTTCCACGGATATATGCGTAGAAAAACTATGTCTCCAACTTTAAACTCAAGGTCTCATTGACGGTTATCTGCATAACTCTTCTGTAGACTCTAGGATGCGTTGATATGCTGCTGAATGGTTTCCACATTCTCCACTATTTCTTCGACCATTTCCGGTCCAAGAAGCTTACTTTCACCGACCTCATATCAACATGCCGGTTTTCTTCACCTTTTCCCATAAAGGGTTTCATATAGTTCCATTTGGATGCTTGAGTGGAAACTGTTATTATAAGAGAAATCAACTAGAGGAAGATGTTGATCCCATCCTACTTTAAAGTTCATTGAGCATGCTCTCAACATGTCCTCAAGTGTTGGGATAGTCCACTCGGATTGGACATCAGTTTTAGGATGATAGGTCGTACTGAAGTTCAGTTCAGTATTCGTAGCATGTTGAAGACTCCTCCAAAACTTAGAGGTGAATCTTGGATCTCGGTTAGACACAATAGATAGTGGCACTCCATGCAGCCTTACCACTTCCCTGATATATATATATGTGACAATTGGTCTAATGATAAATCCTCCCGAATAGCAATGAAGTGTGCAGTCTTTGTAAAACGATCCACCACAACCCAGATTGCATTGTTGCAATTAGATGTCCTCGGAAGTCTAGTGACAAAGTACATGGTGATGTTCTACCATTTCCATTCTGGTATGGGAAATGGTTGCATCATCCCCTTAGACTTCTGCCTCTCTACCTTCACTTGCTAGAACACGACGCACTTTGATGTATATTCAGCGATCTCCTTTTTTATATTATCCCACCAAAAGTTTTCTCGGAGATCTCGATACATCTTTGTGATCCCTGGGTGAATAGATAAATTTGAACTATGTGCATCATCCAAGAGTTCCTTCTTCAGCTCCGGACTCGATAGAACACATAGTTTTTTCCCAAATCTCACAATTCCTTCTTCATTAACATTAAATTCTGAGGATTTCCCTTTTTTGATAGCTTCCACTTTTTCATAAATTCCCACATCATCCTTTTGAGCATCCTTTAACCTTTACAAAAGAGATGGTTGAGCAATCATTTGTGAAATAGTTGGTGATGTTCCCTTATTTATGATTCCCATGTCCATCTTCATCAAGTCTAAGAAGATTGGATCCTTCTCAATTCTCATCATTGATAGAATTGTTGGGTCCTTTCTACTTAGGGAATATTCCACCTAGTTCGCTTTCCTAGGTTGGTAATGTATTGAACATTCATAATCCTTGATGAGCTCTATCCATCTTATCTGGTGTATATTAATCTCTTTCTGTGTGAATATATATTTAAGACTCTTGTGGTCAGTATATATCTCACATTTCTCCCCATAAAGATAATGCCGCCAGATTTTCAAGGCAAAGATCACCACCACCAACTCCAGATCATGCATTGGATAGTTTCTCTCATGGATTTTCAACTGCCTTGAGGCATAGGATATCACTTTATCATTATGTATCAGCACACAGCCTAATCCCTTCTTCGAAGCATCACTAAGTACCACAAAATTTCCCCGCTTGTGGGTAAAGTGAGCACGGGAGCAGTGATAAGCCTCCTTTTCAACTCCTTGAAGCTTTCTTCGCATTCATCACTCCAAGAAAACTTTACTCCCTTTTAATTTAGCTTGGTAAGATGGTTGTACAATCGTGATAAATTCCTCACAAATCTTCGATAATATCCAGCTAACCCCAAGAAGCTACAGATATTCATTATCGATGTTGGCCTCAGCCATCCCTCAATTGCATCTGTTTTGGAAGGATCCATAGATATCCCATTACTTATGATGATATGGCCCAAGAATGAGACCTCCTTTAACTAGAACTCACTCTTGTTGTACTTTGCATAGAGCTTCTCCTTGCGCAAAGTATCTAGTACAGTTCTTAAATGCTCCTCATGATCCTCCTTGGTTTTGGAGTATATTATAATATCATCTATAAAGACTACAAAAAATTTGTCGAGGTAATCTCTAAAGACTCTATTCATTAAGTCCATGAATATCTATGGAGAATTAGTGAGTCTGAAAGGCATTACTATGAATTCATAGTGCCTGTATCTTGTGTGAAAAGTAGTCTTGGGGATATCTTCCTTCTTCACCCTTACTTGATAATATCCCAACCGCAAGTCCACCTTGGAGAATTATTGTGCTCCATTCAGCTGATCGAACAAGTCATCAATTCATGGAATAGGATACTTGTTCTTTATTGTGATTTTTTTAGTTCATGATAATCGATGCAAAGCCACATTGACCAATCCTTCTTCTTGACGAAGAGGACTGGTGAACCCCATGGTGAAGCACTTGGGCACATAAACCCTTTATCTAGATTCTCCAGTAGTTGTTTCTTCATATATTCAAGCTCTACAACAACCATTCTATATTGAGTCTTGGATATTGGTAAAGCCCCAGGTATAAGTTCAATTGAGAATTCAACATCTCTTCTAGGAGGAAGACCGGGCAGTTCTTCGGGAAACACTTCAGCGAATTCTCTCACAATAGGAATTTCCTCTAGGGTGGTTTCTTCCTTGGACTAAATCATCTGAGATAGATACGTGTGCTCATAGGGCAGTAATATCCATTCATGAGATGATGGAGCTAACGTAGATTCATCTTACTTCTTACACTTGTAAATAATCGGGGGTCGATTCTCCATATGGAGTGTGATTTACCTCTCCCAACAATTTATGTTCTCTTTATATAAGGAAAGACAATCCGTGCCAAGAATTGCATCAAATTCCACCAGAGGTAGTATGAAGAGGTTCTCCAGGAAATTCAATCCATATATTATAATAGGGGAGGACTTATATTCATGACATGCAATGATTGCCCCATTTTCCGTACCCACCGACATCTTCACATCCATGATTTGTGGTGGTGTTGGGATTGTTCTACTAAAATTTCGAGATATAAAAGAATGCGTAGAACATGAATCAAAAATTACGTTCACTATTCTTGAATCAATAACTATCGTACATGTCACCACTTCATTGTCGGGGTTCACTTCGGCAGAAGTGATGGAAAAAGATCTTCCTTGCTGCCTTGGAGGTTGTTGGTTGCCTCTGAAACCCATCGATTGGGGCATTGATTTGCAAAATGACCCAGTTATTTTCATTTGTAGCATTGAACAACGCGTTGAGGTTCGAACAAAGCATTCTTATTCTATGTCTTAGCCGCGGGTCTTTCTTGCTGACAATTAACAGCTAGGTGCCCTTCTCTTCCACACCTAAAGCATTTCCTCATCCCCTTGAGGAAATTTCCAGGGTGCTTCTTTTCGCACTTTTGGCAAGTGGGGTGTTGGATCTTCTTAGCACCGTTGGATTTATCCATCGGACCGCCAGCATTGAATTCCACCTTACACTTCTTGTCCCCATGATACCCTTGTGATTCCCCGATCTCTGTTTCGACCTTGAGGGAACATCAGACAATTTCCTCATAGCTGTTGAAGTCACGGATCACTAATGCTTTCCGTAGACTAGGCTTCAACCCACCAAAGAAGTGGTCAACTTTGAATTCTGGGGTAACGATAAAGCCGGAAGCATATCATGCAAGCCTTGTGAAGTTTGCCTCATACACTTCAATAGATTCTTCATCTTTTTTCTTGAAGAAAAGGAAGTCCCTTTCCATCTTAATCCGGAGGGTGCGTGGAAAATATTTATCAAAAAACATCTTCTGTAAATCCTTCCATTCCAACGCCTTGATCTCCTCCTCAGGCTTCGTATTTTTGATCAACGTCCACCATTGATCAGCTTCACCCTCAATACGATAAGACGCCAGGAGAACCTTCTCTTTTTCAAGACATTGAAGGATGTAGAATATCTTTTCAATGGAGTTGATCTATTGTTCAGCGATCGTGGGATCAAATGATCCACTAAAAGTAGGAGGCCTTTGTCTCATTAAGCTCTCCATGGAAAAATTTTCTTTCTTAGGGGGGTTTGAACGTTCTTCTTGACCTGTGCTTCTATTCAAAGCTTGAGTTAGATGAGAGAGAAGCTTGAAAAAGTTCATGATTCTCGCTCCCATTAGATTGGGCATCTCATTAGTACAGTCATCACACTGATCTTCACATCAGTTGTTAGAACGAGTCCTCCAATTACCAGCCATTGGATTGAATAAAAGGAATGTTAGGGGGTAACACATAAAGGGTAATCCACAAACAAAAGTTGATTACTTACAAATAAACTTTTATTTCCTTAACCCATGAGTCTATAGGCTTAAATCTAGGCTTTTCATGATCTACTTTCTGACATATATTCTTAGGGGAATTTTTTTATAATTCTCTTAATAAGGGTTCATACTAAGCTTCTGAATTTACCAAAAACATATCTCCTGGGAGTGTTGTAACCAAGAGTGCATCAAGGCCCGTTGTCATCCACCAGTTCCCATTCGAGTCTAGCTCAAAGCGGTGTTTTCGGCTTTTACCCCTTGGATACATCTTTTCCAGAGCTGCCTCTACCTGCTCGTATCCAGACAAAGATGTATTTGTTTGATAAACCACTAACTTAGTACTTACCAAAACTTAGGGATTTTCTTATTATACTTAGTCTTGTATCTAAGGCTTTACTATGGTTTTCTAATCCTAATCCCAAAAATAACTAAACCTATCCTCTGATATCAACTATGACAACCCTGCTTTTATTACAAATTTAACATGATTTATTACATAAACTATTCACTTGATACAACATGGAAGATCGAGAGGTCTAGTGTCTTTGGGGCTTAGGATCATTACATAGCAACTTAAAACATGAAATACAACATCCTTATTGAAAACTTCCTTTACAGGACCACTACATTCTCTTTTACTTAGCATTGTATGGGATAACCTGAGGACATGCATAAGAAAAGGGGTGAGCTATAAAGCCCAGTAAGGGAATAAACATGGAATACATGAAGATTAAAATACATGTTAGACAATAGGAAAATTAATAGAGCACAAGAGAAACATGAACATAATTGCATGATAAAGCATGATAATCATAACATGGAAATGTGGCAACAACACTTAACACGGAATTAGCATGATCCAAGGCCCATTGCACATGGAGAATGAGTAAATCCTAATTGCACATGAAGCACGAGTAAACCCTTGTTGCACTTGAATTACCATGAGTCAACACTCATTTCACATGACGTATCATGATACTATACTTTACCCAATGCATTGGAGCGCTACAAGGGCGCACCCTTCTTAAACATTTCATTTCATGCATAAGTGTGCCACATGGATCATAAAACATGGATTCATAAAACATAATAATTTTTTCCACGAAAAAGGAATGTGGAATTCATACATGAAACTTTATAATCAATAATTAAATGTGCATAAAGGTGAATACCCTTGATGGAGGAATGGGTATGGTATTCACTACACAATGACATTGGCTTAGAAAATCGGTGCGATATCGGTAGTGTAACGGCGTGACATAAGAATTCATAAAAAATGGTTGATGAGAGAGAAAGGGGTTCCTCATCATATTTACATGTAATGGACAGTATGGAGGTTATATAGAAACATTTCGCAATAATTGTAATGGAATTTAGATTCATGATACAAAAGTATTGCTTGAATGTAAAAGAGGAGAGAGATGTTCCTTTCGGAATTTCGGCATAGTAACAGGTGTATATGGGAGGAATTTAATTCACTACGGGAAAATGGGCATTTGCGACGGGTTATTTGCGGCGGGGATAAATCCCGTCGCAAATAGTCCTGTTAGAAACTTATTTGAGACGGGGGAATTTTCCCGTCGCAAATAAGTAGGTATTTGCGACGAGATAGTTTTCCCCGTCGCAAAAGGACTGGCGCGCTTTGCGCGCCAAATCGCCGGAAAGTTATTTGTGACGGGAATATACCCCCGTCGCAAATAGTATGTCGGCAGGTTATTATTTGCGACGGTACCCGTCGCAAATAACTATTTAACCGTTGACCGTAATAAATGAGGGCCAAGGTATTTGCGACGGGTACCGTCGCAAATAATACTATTTGCGACGGGTACTGTCGCAAATAATACTATTTGCGAGGGGTATCCTGTCGCAAATAGTCCCGTCGCAAATAATCTAACCTATAAATACCCCCCCCCCCATCCGTTTTCTTTCATTCATTCTCAAACTCCATCTTCTCCTTCTCTCAAAACTCTATTTTTAGAGTTCAGCGTTTCTTAAGTTTACTTTTTTTTCGGAGTTGATATTGAAGTCTTCAACAACGCTCAGAGATCAACCTCAGATCAATTTTAAAGGTATTTATGTTTATTTTAATTTAATATTTATTTTAAATTTTTTATTAGTTTCAATTATTTTTAATTAGTTATAATTTAATTATGTTTACATTGTTTTGTTACTTAATAAATTTAAATTATTAGTATTCATTGTTCATAGTAAATGGTAATTAGGAATAATTAGTAATAATTTCCAATAATTAAGAATAAATGCTAATAATTAGTAATAAATACCAATAATTAGGAATAATTAGTAATAATTACCAATAATTACCAATAATTAGTAATAATTAGTAATAATTACCAATAATTAGTAATAATTTCCAATAATTACCAATAATTAGCAATAATTTCCAATAATTACCAATAATTTGTAATAATTAGTAATAATTAGTAACAATTACTAATAATTAACAATACTTACTAATAATTACTAATAATTTGCAGTAATTAGTAATAATTACCCATAATTAGTAATAATTACCAATAATTACCAATATTTAGTACTAAATAGTAATAATTAGTAATAATTACCAATAATTAGTAATAATTAGTAATAATTACCAATAATTACCAATAATTACTAATAATTAGTAATAATTAATAATAATTACCAATAATTAGCAATAATTAGTAATAATTACCAATAATTAGTAATAATTACAAATAATTATCAACAATTAGTAATAATTACCAATAATTATCAATAATTAGTAATAATTACCAATAATTATCCATAATTAGTAATAATTACCAATAATTATCCATAATTAGTAATAATTACCAATAATTATCCATAATTAGTAATAATTACCAATAATTATCCATAATTAGTAATAATTACCAGTAATTGTCCATAATTAGTAATAATTACCAATAATTATCCATAATTAGTAATAATTACCAATAATTATCCATAATTAGTAATAATTACCAATAATTATCCATATTTAGTAAGAATTACCAATAATTATCCATAATTAGTAATAATTACCAATAATTATCCATAATTAGTAATAATTACCAATAATTGCTAAGAATTACCAATAATTAGTAATAATTTACTAATTATCAATAATTATCCATAATCAGTAATAATTACCAATAATTAGTAATAATCAGTAATAATTACCAATAATTAGTAATAATTACCAATAATTATTCATAATTCGTAATAATTACCGATAATTATCCAAAATTAGTAATAATTACCAATAATTACTAATAATTATCTATAATTAGTAATAATTGGTAATAATTAGTAATAATTACCAATAATTACCACTAATTAGTAATAATTAATAATAATTACCAATAATTAGTAATAATTAATAATAATTACCAATAATTAGTAATAATTAGTAATAATTACCAATAATTAGTAATAATTAGTAATAATTAGTAATAATTACCAATAATTAGTAATAATTACCAATAATTAGTAATAATTACCAATAATTAGTAATAATTGCCAATAATTAGTAATAATTACCATTAGTTAGAAATAATTACCAATAATTATCCATAATTAGTAATAATTACCGATAATTATCCATAATTAGTAATAATTACCAATAATTACCAATAATTACCAATAATTAGTAATAATTGGTAATAATTAGTAATAATTACCAATAATTACAACTAATTAGTAATAATTAATAATAATTACCAATAATTAGTAATAATTGATAATAATTACCAATAATTAGTAATAATTAGTAATAATTACCAACAATTATAATAATTACCAATAATTAGTAATAATTACCAATAATTAGTAATAATTAGTAATAGTTACCAATAATTAGTAATAATTACCAATAATTAATAATAATTATCAATAATTAATAATAATTAATAATAATTACCAATAATTATCAATAATTACCAATAATTATCAATAATTAGGAATAATTACCAATAATTAGGAATAATTACCAATAATTAGGAATAATTATCAATAATTAGAAATAATTACCAATAATTAGGAATAATTACCAATAATTAGTAATGATTCGTAACGATTACCAATAATTAGTAATAATTATCAATAATTAGTAAGAATTACCAATAATTATGAATAATTTCTAATAATTATTAATAATAACATTATTACATTATTAGTATATTTTATTATTAATATTAATATAATATAATTTTTTATATTATATACAATTCTCCTTTCATCTGTGTGTTTTCTATCTCCACATGTAATATTTGTATGTGGAGACAGAAAACGCACAGATGAAAGGAGAATTGTATATAATATAGAAAATTATATTATTTTAATATTAATAATAAAATATAATAATAATGTTATTATTTCTAATTATTGGTAATTATTCCTAATTATTGGTAATTATATGAATAATTACCAATAATTAGGAATAATTACCAATAATTACCAACAATTAGGAATAATTACCAATAATTAGGAATAATTACCAATAATTAGGAATAATTATCAATAATTAGGAATAATTACCAATAATTAAGAATAATTACCAATAATTAGAAATAATTACCAATAATTAGGAATAATTACCAATAATTAGGAATAATTACCAATAATTAGGAATAATTACCAATAATTAGGAATAATTACCAATAATTAGGAATAATAACATTATTACATTATTAGTATATTTTATTATTAATATTAAAATAATATAATTTTCTATATTATAAACAATTCTCCTTTCATCTGTGTGTTTTCTGTCTCACATGTCATATTTGCATTCTTTTTCAAAATTATCAACCTACTCACTAATGGAGAGGTGAAAGTGAATGCAAATATTACATGTGGAGACAGAATGTTAAACACACAGATGAAAGAAGAATTGTATATAATATAGAAAATTATATTATTTTAATATTAATAATAAAATATACTAATAATGTAATAATGTTATTATTATATAATAAATATTTATGAAAAAATAATATTAGTACTATGAAAATAATAAAAAAATTATATCATATTAAAATTATCAATATTTGTAATAGGTTTTGCTTTATTCTCAACATATTCAATTCTTAAAGGGTTAATTTTTAGGTCTATCCCAATAAAAAGTTTGCGTCAGTCGTGTATGATGTAAACTCTATAATTATCCTTGCTTGAGTGTTTTTTCTAACAAATTAATCAAAACCAATAATGTTTTTATATTTTATAGAAAAATATGGAACAACGAGGTCGTCAAAAATCATTATTAGGTGACCGCATATGGATAAATCAACGTAGAAATCCAAACGGTTCTGGTTTAAATTCAGTATTTGTAGAGGGTGTGGATAATTTTTTATCATTTGCGGTATCAAATCCAGAATTTGTTTCAGAAGGCAAAATAAAATTCCCTTGTAGAAAATGTGCATTGAGAACGTTTGACACGTTTGACAAAGTGGGGGGATATCTCTTGCATTTTGGTTTTCAACCAGATTATGTTTTTTGGTATCAACACGGTGAATGCAGTTCCAGAGCAGGTGATACCAACTTGATTCCAGATCCATACCGGTTTCAAGATTTAGTACATGATGTTGCAGGTTCATCTGTTCAACATACAGAAACTCCGGCTGATATAGCTTCAAATCCTGAGTTGGCACCGTCTGAATTTTATGAGTTGTTGAGGTCTGTTGAGGATGCATTATATCCTGGCTGCAAGATGAGGAAATTAGAAGCAGTTGCAAAATTTATGGCTATCAAATCAGATAACAGAATGTCAAACACCTGTTTTGACCAGATATTTTCTTTGCATAAAACACTGTTACTCGAAGTAAATGTTTTGCCTGAAAATTACTATGAGAGTAAGAGGCTGGTTTGAAATTTGGGACTTACTTGTCAGAAGATTCATGCATGTTCAAATGACTGCATTTTATATTCTGGGGAAAATGATTCGTTGGATAGGTGTCCCACATGTGGGCAACTGAGATATAAAGAAAGACAACATGGGAAGTCTGGTTTGATTTCTTTAAAACTGTTGAGATATTTTCTGCTTACATACAGACTTCAGCATTTATTCATGTCGAAGAATACAGTGACAATGATGTCATGGCATAAAGAGAATATTTCAACCGATAAAATTATGAATCATCCAACCGATGGTGATTCATGGAAACATTTTGATAGAGTGCATCCATCCTTTGCTTTAGAATCTAGAAATGTTCGACTGGCCCTTTCCACTGATGGTTTCTGTCCGTTCGGATCTTATGGTAGTCAATATTCATGTTAGCCTGTTTTTTTAACTCCGTACAATTTACCTCCATGGATGTTGATGAAGGAGCCATATATCTTTTTGACTTTACTAATTCCAGGACATCCGAAAAAAAATATTGATGTTTATTTGAAACCATTGATTGATTAATTACGTTTATTGTGGAGTACTGGTGTCAGTATATATGATGTTGCAACGAAATAGAATTTCATACTGAGAGCAGCATTGATGTGGACAATTATTGACTTCCCGGCTTATGGGATGTTATCTGGCTGGAGTACACATGGTCAGAAATCTTGTCCTTTCTGTATGGGAGAGAACAAAGTATTTATGCTCATTCATGGAAAGAAACCTTGTTATTTTGACCGTCATCGCAGATTTCTTCCAGCTGATCATCCTTTTCACAGAAACAGATCTCATTTCAGAAAAGGAACAGTTGAAAGGGATGGACCTCTAAAAATGCTATCAGGTTCGGAGTTAAAATCAGTTGTATTTTCATTACCTCCCATCACTTTTGGTCCCACAATAAACCAATAGAAAATTTCTGGTTTTAGAAAAGAACACAATTGGATTAAACGTATCATATTTTGGGATTTTCCATATTGGTCTGATTTGTTGGTCCGACACATGTTAGATGTCATGCATTTTGAGAAGAACTGTTTTGATAATTTGTTTCATACAATTTTGGATATGCCAGGAAAGAGCAAAGACAATGTAAATGCACATTTAGATCTTGCCCAAATTTGCAGGCGTCCAGAACTGGAACTGTTTGAGAATGTCAGAACAGAAAGGTTACTGAAACCGAAAGATGCTTATACACTGTCTAAAGAAAACTGTTTTTTATTTTGTCAGTGGATTGCAGATTTGAGACTTCCAGATGGTTGTGCTTCCAATTTGGGAAGATGTGTAAAGAATGTTCATATTACTGGATTAAAAAGTCATGATTGTCATGTTATAATGGAAATACTTCTACCCATTGGATTAAGAGGTCTTTTGAATTCTGTGATTTGGGATTCCATAACAGACATGTCTCATTTTTTTCGGGAAATTTGTGCGGCTACAGCAGATTATGATGCTCTATGCAAACATGAAGAATATGTTGTTGTAATTATATGTAAACTGGAAAAAATATTTCCACCATCTTTCTTCGACTCAATGGAACATTTGATGTTACATTTTCCATATGAAGCCAAATTTGGAGGTCCAGTACAGTTTCGATGGATGTACCCATTTGAAAGATGCATGCAAAAATTGAAAAGAAAGGTACGTAACGAAGCATCTGTTGAAGGATCTATTGCAGAATCTTATTTGCAAGAGGAAATATCTTTTTTCTTCTCCCATTATTTTGAATCTGAGTATCCTTCAAAACACAACCAAATGGGATGGAACAAGAGGAATATTGATGAAATCGACAATCAATTATCTATTTTCAACCATCCATAGCTTGGTTTTGGTGGAGTTTAGGAACGCTGGCTTTCAGATGATGAACATCACAGATCTCATACGTATGTTCTACTCAACTGTGAAAAGATGACATTAGTTGTACTGTAAGTGTTTATATCACTTATTCTATCATTTATGTTACAGTAAATAACTTTGGTTTTTATAGGTTGTATGATAATCATATCAAGAAACAAATTCCACAAATTACAGCAGCTGCTCTTGAAGAACGCCGACTGAAAAATTTCTCTCAGTGGTTTCAAAAACTGGTAACATAAATTCTTTATCCTTTAGAAACTCATTCAATGTATAGTTTACTGTATTGATAATTATTTCACAAATTTTCAGGTGTCTCAACATGCTGATAAAATTGACAAATGGCTGTGTATATTGAGTAACCCACCTTCCAAACTTGTTAAAACTTATAATGCATATGTGGTGAATGGATTTCGATTTCACACACATGCATATGGGGAATAGAAAAAAACAATTAACAGTGGAGTTAGCTTGAGAGGATCTCATCATCGAGAAAATGAAGTTGACTTTTATGGCATACTTGATGAAATCATTGAACTCTGTTATCTTGGACAACATTACATAACCATGTTCAAATGTCGGTGGTTGGATACAGAGAGAGGAGTGTGTGTTCATCCGACTCATGGAATCATCGATATTAAATGTAAAAGTGTTCTCACAGTAAATGAACCATTCTTATTGGCTCAACAGGCACATCAAGTTTATTACACAAATTACTGTGCTATATCAAGATACTTGACTGATTGGTGGAGTGTAATAAAAATCAAAATTCGAGACAATCAGTTTATTCAAAGTGAATGTGCTTTCACAGATGTGCAAAGAATTGAAGTTTTTCAAGAGAGTACTCAAAATCAATATTTTTTACAAAGAGACATGAGTATCGATGACGACACCCCACATTTAAGAGTCGGTGATGACGATGATGTTAATGATGTCACATATGAATTTGAAATGTTAAGAGATGAAGCAACTGGAACTCGAATGGATATCGATGATGTTGAGGAGGAATATAAAGATGACATTGACATATATGAAGATGATGATGAAGATGAACACTGATAGAATTCCATGGTAGTTATATACAATCATAATATATATATATGTATATATAATAGTAATTATCAATTATTTGCTAACAAACTTAACATTTTCTGTTTCAGATGGACGACGCAACATTTCGTGAGTTGGCAGATGCTAACCTGCTTTTCGATGCGGATGAGTTGCTTGCAGATGACCCTCAGCCTGCAGGCGCTCCAAGGAGTACGCGGAGGGGGTGCGGTCTTTCACGATTGATGATTCCTGACCCCGACCCCGAGCGACGTCCACGTCTTGGGTTTGATCCACGCACATGGAGGTGTAATAACCTTTGTGATAACTTGTGGATTTGACTAAGATTTCATTAATCTATTCACATAATAAATGTTTATTATTTTTACAGTTTTCCGCATATAGCAGTCGGACAGGGCAGCACTATTTTTTGCAACTATTTCTCTCAGTCGTGGACCACATGGGAGCAGATTCCCATTGATGTGCAGCAGGCCATGTTCGGCCATTGGTTGGTACGTACGTAAATAAATAATTTTTATTTTGAAAATTATTTCATTTCTAACTTGATATTTTGATTTATTTGTAGGGTTTATGGTATCCGATCGAGGATACCATGCGTGACGCCATCCACAAGGCATGGGAGGTTGCCATGCGTGATCGCTTTCATCAGTTTTTGCACAATTTAAGAAAAGCTTCCACGAATAAAGCAGGAGTGTCAGATTTTGACGAGTCATGTAGAGCACACCGACCAGAGTACATTTCATCCCATGTATGGGATGGATTATGTGCGCACTGGTTGAGTAGTGCCTTTCAGAGGAGATCATCGGTGGGGAGGTAGAATCGGTGGTGACAGGAGGTGACTCATCGAGCTGGGAGTCATTCTTTCAGTACTCATAGACAGCATCTGGTACGTACATTATTTATAAATATTTTATATAACTATAAATATTAACAGTTTATTTTTTATTCTTATAGGCTGTCGAGCACCCCGATATTACGGAGTACGACGTATATCAGAGGATGTATAGTGATCCTGCTACTGGGGAGCTCAGAGGTGATCGTCAGCATCACATCGTGGTCAGTATTATTTGTTTTCAAGTTTAAAAATTAACTGCATATAATATATTCACAATTTTAATTTTAAATTGCAACTACAGGAGTCATATGAGGTCGCAGCGTCACAGACCCGGCCTGAGAGTCAGGCCGAGTCATCAGATCAGACCACTGGTCGTCAGTTTGATGTGGCGACATGGATGCAGGCCACCCAGTATACTTTAGAGAAGGGCCGGGTAGTTGGTATTAGCTCTCGACTGACTCCCGGAGATTATTATGGCAGTGCTGCGATGTCAGCATCCAGCTCGAGAGGAGCTCGTGCATCTTCTTCTGCTACACAGTATGAGGATCAGTTGCGATCTCAGACTACACTGATAGAGAGTATCCGATAGGAGCAGGAGCATATGCGTCAGTAGCAGCAGCAGCATGAGGAGGAGCGTCGACGCCAGTAGCAGCTGTACGAGGAGCAGATGAGTCGGTGGCAGCAGCAGCACCAGGAGCATATGGAGTACATGCGCCGACTCACTCATTCTTTAGAGATGGAGTTTCCTCCACCAGCATCTGCAGATCCCCCCTCCCCCCCCCCCCCTCCTTCAGATTAGAGTTTGTTTTTATGTTATAAAGTTTGTTAAATCAAAATATGAATTTTTTTCTATTTGTATTTTTTGTCTGATTATAAAATATTAATAATATTATATTTTGAAATAACAATATTAATATGAATAATAATATTATTTATATTTTATAATATTAAATTTCATATATATATTAAAATTTTATAATATTATAATTTAATTGTATTTTTTTTTCTAATATTTGAATTATTTTAATATTTGAATGTAAAATAATTCTACTATTTTTATATTAATTAAATTAACTTATTAATATTTTTTTTATTTATGAATTATAATTCTAATATTATTATATTAATTAAATCATTTATTAATATTCTATTATTTTATATTTTTGAATTATAATTCTATTATTATTATATTAATTAAAATAATTTTTTAATAATTTATTATTTTTATTTGTGAATTATAATTCTATTATTATATTAATTAAAATCATTTAGTAATATTTTACTATTTTTTATTTTTGAATTATAATTGGATTATTATTATATTATTTAAAATAATTTATTAATAATTTATTTTTTTATTTTTTTTATAGTATTTGCGACGGGATACTATGCCCGTCGCAAATAGTATTATTATAATATTCATTAAAATAATTTAATAATAGTTTTTTATTTTTTATTTTAAAATAATAATTGCGACGGGCCCCGTTGCAATTACTATTTTAAAAGTTTTTACAAATATACGGAGTAATATTTGCGACGGGAAGGATCCCCGACGCAAATAATATCTTTAGCGATGGGCCCGTTGAAAATAATTGTTGTTGCGACGGCGTTTTCCGCAACATGCGATTTGCGACGGGCCCCCGTCGCAAAAGGCCATTTGCGACGGGATCCCGTCGCAAATACCTGTTTTTCTAGTAGTGATTATAGAGAAAGGGTATCCCATAATTCAAACATAAAGGGGGAAGTATGAGGGAGGTGTGAAACCATACCCCAACATTCATAATTGAAATTAAAAGGGAAAAACAACTTAAAGAAAATTGGACAAAAATGAGAAAAGAAGAAAAAACCCTTACTTGGAAGTGTGCTTCCAAAGGCTTGAGAGAGGCTCGAGAGAGGATTATTAAGAACTTAGGGAACCTTGGGAGGATTCTATATAGAGTAGGGTTTAGGTTGGAAGAACTCCAAAGGCTTTGAGTGAGGAGGAAGTGAGATCTTGTGTGGGTTTATATAGGAAAGGTGAGTAAATTCTTTATTATTTAGGATTGGGACCCCTTACATTATACTAATCCAAACCACAAATCAGCTCATGGTTTTTGCCCATGGTTTTTGGAAAATGGAAGAGGAAAACAATATTTTATACGGCCATAGTCTTAACTTCTTAAAATAATGAGGTTGCTTATGTGGAGGTGAGTCACACTCCCATGGAAAATAATTTAAAAAGACAAGATGTTTAAAAAGTCTTGAGGGGTCCATTAATGCTTGTAAAATAAGTCAAACAAACCCAAAATCACATTATTTTAATCGTAAAACGTATATTGTCCAAACATAAAGCTTATAGTATTTTATTACATCACTATTGGGTCATTATGATGTCATAAAACAAATTATATATTTAAATGGTATTTAATTTTTACCCAAAAATTTGACTATCTCAAAAAATTCTGAAAAATTCACCGTTGGATAATTTCGACGTCCTGATTCCAGAAATAAAATTTATTTTATCTAAATAATTTTCTAAATATGTTAATTTCCACTTTTTAAAATAAAAAACGACATTTATTGAAAATTCATGGGTTTTGACAAAAATGGCTTTCAAACCTTAATAAAAATTACAATTGCATTCATAATATTATAAGACCATTTATATTTAATAAAAATTAATTTAATAATAATAATAATATTTTATTAAAATATTATTTAATTCAAAAATCCCTTAATTTAATAAAATATAATTCTCAATTAAATAATAACTAAAAATTCTATTTGTACTTAAAAACTATTTACAATGTATGAATGATGACAAGAAAGTATATTAATTATTATATACAAAAATAATGTACATGAACATAGTACTAGAAATTTATTACATAACCCCTTAAAACAGCTGCATAAGTCCTAAGGGTAAGTTGTGCGATGGTGACTGACTCTTGGGGTGGCTCAGATAACATCACTCGAGTGGTAATCTCTATCAACTTTTACTTTTCTCATAGACGGTCCCGTTCGAGCTTGAAATGATGGAGCTCATCTTGGGCTTGGTCAAGAGAGAAGCCTAAGGACGCCACCTCTTTTCCGTGCTCCAACAAATGGGCTTCGTATGGAGAAATTCTACTGGATGTGGTCATCGCTTCCTTTGTCTGAGTAAATTGGGTTTGTTAAAGCCTTATATTTATACTAATCATGTGATCACTGTTCAACAGCTATAAAAGCAACGGTCACAATTCTTAACATAAAACCAAAGAAGTTGATATTTTATATAAACATTTTACATAAAGAGACATTTAATTAGATCAAGAGGGATTTCTATTAATGAAACTTTGGGTCGTTACAAACCATGTCCTAGTTTCCATACACAATTCATTTTAGGAAGATAGGTTTTAAAAGGGTATACCTTGATCCATGATTTTTTTGTCTTTTACGGATCCTAGTTTTCCTCATGGAAATATATTTTCTATGAATTATTACCATTTTTAACAAAAAAATGACATATAATATGATATATATGATGATTTTTAAGTTTATAATATAGAAATGATAATTTTTAAAACCATTCCATTTATTTAATATTTTCATAAAATATGATGTGGTTCCCATCATTATTTTAAGAAAAACTCCAAACATGATTTAATTTTTCAATAATTGAATTATTGGTTATATATCTACAAATTCTTTAACAACATTGAACGAATTTTTTAATTTTCTACTATTATAAAATATCACAAAAGATAATAAAAAACTAAACTATAATATTGATTAGGGGAGGAAATGATAAAATGAAAATAAAAACTTAAATAAACTTTACCTTGCTGCATATGATTCAACTTTTATGACATTGATCTTGATATATATCAATTTAAAATAATAAAATTATTCCCACCTCTAAATATATTATTTAATTAAAATATAATACCCAAATGCATTGGTAGGAACTCTTCTCCTTCAAATGTATAATATCACCACCTATAAGGTAAATCAAGACAAGGGAATTAGAGAGACTATTTCTTTTTTGATAATGATTTTCCTATATTGAAATGTTACTCTTTAAATAATATTTAATATAAATCCTTCATTAGATAAAGAATATTATTTAAGTTCAATAGTTTTATACATTATATAACTATATAATTCTTTGGATTTATCTATTATAGTGATTATAACAAATAACTCATTCATTAAGTGATTGTTAAATTATTTTAACATTATCATAATTATAAACACATCATCATATATTTTTTTAAAATCCATTAAAAGAATGATAATAATTATTCTAGATCTAGTTTAATGATATCATAAATAATTCCTCTAACACTAGGATGTAGTATGAAAAACCATGACATAACAAAAACCGTGGAATGGTGACTATCACTATGCTATGTTTTATACATTAGTATGTAAATACAAAACTAATTTAATCCCATTTTTTATATTATATTAGGAACGAATATGAGATACTTTTAACCAAGTGTATCTGAAATGTCAAGTAATGAAACTATGAATATATTTTTATATAACACCTTCATTAAAGAAGTATATTCATAAGTTTGATAATTTAATAAATCTTTGACCATTTATAAAGATAATGTTATAAAATATATCATTTATATTCATTATTATATTTCTTTCTCAGCACTCTAATAATTTGAAAACATTTATTAGACATTAATAATTTCATCATCACATGATTTGTATACCAAATAAAATGATATCTTTCATGGAAGGAATAAAATTAGTACAATTTTAATAATCAATATCACAAATATATCACATAATGGGACGTATCTCACTGAAAATAATATAGACTGTATACTCTAATAAGAAATTGTGTGCATTTTAAACATTTAAATATGATAAAATAATCATTTTTTCATAAAAATTGTCATAAAATTTATTGAAGTCATTTTTGAGTTATGGGAATCAATAACACGTGAATAATATATTTTATATTTATTTAATGATTTCATATCACTTTTAAATATTAATATTATTTTATAAGTGTCAAATGATTATTAAAGGATCAAAAGGGAGTTATCTAAAATAGTTTTTCATGAAAATTGAGGGAAATTATTTGAGTGAATTGTTTTAAGTTATAAGAATGAACTACCTATGAATTAAATGTGTGAGATGTTCACAATGAAATAGAGTGTAATTTAACATTTCTTGTTTTTGGATTTTTAGTTTTTATTTAATATATTTATTTTAATAGAAAACTTTTGAAAAAAATTAAATTTTTAATGTATATTTTTAATTGTTTTAATTTATAAATGAAATTTTATTAATATTTTTTGAGTTATATAATATTAATGGAACTATTATTAATGTAATGATATTTTTATTTTCTAAAATATATTCACTTTTAAAAAAGTTTACCATCCTTAATGATGGTGTTTTGAGAAGCATGATAGTCTAGAAGGTTCATGAGCCATTTATTGGTATTCAAAGAGGCAAGTAGCACAAATCGTAGTCTTGTAAAGGTTTTTCAATAGAATTTTATGAGATGGATAGGATGGAAATCCAGAATAAAATTAGTTCATGTTCTTAATGGGGAAATGGAAAGTGAGTTGGGGATTAGAAATATTTTTACTGCATAAGGCTAAGTTTTATGTCAGGTGGTTTCAAGTAGTATGTGGATACAACTATCCCATGGGTGGGAGTGTGAGTACTAGAATTCATAAAATAAATAATGGGGGAATTTTGTTTAAAAAAATATAAAAGTTTAATGAAATAAATAATTAATTAAAATCAATATAAATGACCATATTTTTTAAAATGGCGTAGTGTAATTTCATTGGAAATTGTGCAATGGATTTCAATCTTTCACCTTTATTGTCTCACACTTTCAATGATTTTTTATATTTTCTATTTCATATATTCTTATTTATAGATATAATTAAAGAATTTTAAATGGTATTGGATTCATATTAATGTATATAAAGTTGTCTATAAGTTATTTTTGAAGCTATCGTGGTTAAATTTCCATATTTTTTTAAATTGGAATTTATTTCTTCTATTTTTTAGATTGGGTATTCTAGTGTTGAAGATTAATTTGGAATTGTCTCATGATGTGGAATCACAACCTAATATATGGTAGGTTACCTATTTCTTTCAAGGATTTTTTATTTGGGAGTAGTTCATTTCTTAATTGATTTAATATTTTGTGTGGATAAATATTTATCAAAAATTAGTTTTATTAGTGTAGAATAATTTTTCATGAGTTATTGTGAAGTGATAATATTTTATTTAATTATTTATTTCTAAAATATTAGTGTTTTGTGATTAAATTATTGGTTTAATTATAATAATGTTCAATTAAATCGTGAATTTTTTATATAAAATAAAAGTATAATTATTTAAGTTAAATTAGAGGATGAAATTAATGTTTGAGTGATTTTTTGAAATGATAAGGTGGTCTTCACTACTATAGGAATTTATGTCTTGAAAGAATAATTTATAATATATTTTTGTGCTTAATTTGATTTATTTAAAGGTTATTTTTTATGTACTTGTTGTTTTAATTGATTTTTTTTATTCCAAACACATATTTAATATAGGTCAATACTACTTTAAAGACTATGAAAATTATATTTGTGTTTTAATGATTTTTATTAAAATATTTTGAATTAACGTGATGATTTAATATTATAATTCATGTTTTGGTGGAGTTAAGTAATGAAAAAAAATTAATGGATTAATTATATTTTGTTAATGGACAATTTAGTTAAATTATCAAAAAAATGGGTTATTTTATGATCAATGTTAGCTTGAAATTATGTGTTTGACCGTGAAAATGTGTTTTGGATTATTGGAATATACATGGGTATTTTTCTTATGTTTTTGTTATTCATGTAGAATAACATTAGGATGAATTTAATATATTAGAATTGAATTAAATATTTTTTGGTTATTTACCACTAACTAGTTGTATTTTGAATAGTTCCCTGAAATTAGACACTTATAGGTAGCCATGGGTTTTTGTGAGACAAGGTTGGCCTCATGTTATACCTTGGATAAATGTTATGTAATGGGAATGGTATGGAATTATGTTAATACTTGGTTATATTTCATTCTATAGGTTGGTATTTTATTGAGTTGGTCCTTGGAAAATGAATTTATCCTTGATTTTGGTTATCTTAATCTATATTTATCAGCACTAGCAAAGTTGTTATGTTTTATTTGAGTTTCATGGTCAGCACCAAATACTTTTTTCATGGAAAAAATGATAATTATTAAATAATTTATTACTGTAAGTAATTTCTATATTATTATTAATAACATATTTGTATTTCAAGGATTGTAGTGATTTTTATAAAGTATCATATTCACACTCTATGTTTTAACACACCTCATATGAATACAGATTACATGAATGATGCTTTTGGAAAAGGAAAGAGGCACCTATAGCTAGTAAATGATGTTAGGTAGCTTATTGGAGCTGATTTATTATAGTATTGGGGTTTTTAGGAAGGTGATAACTACACATGGTTTTATTTTACTTTTAAATTTTATTGTTCATACTATGGTGCTTAAGTTTTAATTTTGATTTATGTTTAGATGTATAACATATGTTGGAATATTGGTATATTTTTATTACATTTTAAGCATGTTTATAATGTTTTCTACTGATTATTGTAATTAAACATGTTATTTTTATATGTTAGTACATTATAGTTTAAATTTATCCCAAAAATATATTTGTTTACCCTTGGTAGTAGTTGATGGAAACTGGTGATCATGAAGTGCACTTAAGGCCATGTGAAATTTTACCTTGGTTTCATAGTTTTTGTGGTGTGGGACATTAAAAAATGATATCAAAGAAATTTATTTTTTAAAACATTATATTTGGGAATTTAGTATATTTTAGTATAGGATTAAAGACTTTGTATGAAAATTGTGTGTGTCTAGGTGCATATCTAATACAACCATAGTAAATTTCCAAGTTACTTAGAGATAATTTGATTGTATTTATGTGTTTTATAGGAATTTTTTATGGATATTATTCACACTTGATTGAACATGAGTCTATGGGCCTTCATGAATCATTTCATCACCTTGGGATATGATATGTATGTGAGTACATATGTGATTATGATTGATTTTTAACAAGTTAATTGATTGATTTTAGTTAAATAATTAAATTAATAATAAGCTAATTTATGTTTTCTAAAATAGGTTATGTATAATTAATTGGTTAGATTAATTCAAAAAGATGTGTTTTGTGATTTAGTGTATTTTTTATACAAATGATATATAAATTTATTATCAAAAATTAATTATATGTGTTGAAATGAGAAAAAATGGTGACGAGATTAAATAATGATTTCACAAATAATCTCATTGTGGAATTTAAAGTGGAATGTCAAAGTGTTTAATTTCTATACTCATAAGGAAAATATAATCATGGAATTATGGAAATATAATTTTATGGTAAAAAAATAGGATATTTATTAAATGTATATTATAGTAAGATAAAAATATGGTAATTTTTTTGAATGTGTATTTGATTAGACATTTTCATAATGTTTTGATTTATTTTAAAAGTGTTTAAAATAAGGAAGAGCATAGAAAATAATACATGGATCATAAAAAATCAAAGGGTATAATTAATAAGGATTAATTTTTCTTTTTTTAGTTAAATGAAAATATTTTCAATTCAGTTTTTGTTATATAAAAATCAGCATATTGAATGAGAAGTTGAAAATTTTAGATCATTATTTAATTTTTATGGAATGCTTAAAATAAAATTGGAGTCAATAAAATGAATTTCATTAGTTCATTATTTTGAAATGATTCATTTTAAAATTAAGATAAATTCATTATGCCACCTAACATGATTTTTTTGTTTTAGTATCACATGTTTTGATATATAAATTGAAGAAAATTGTTTGTGTAATGCTAAAAAATATATTAACATGATATTTATGGAATACTATAGTTTATGTTAGAAGTTTAACTTACAAAATTAAATGTTTAATTTTTAGTTTTATCACGATGATAAAATATTATGTTTTTATGTTGATAAAAATCATGAAGTGGAATTCTGATATTAATTGGATTACAGTGTGTTAATGTTTCATTAGTATATGAGTATATTGAATTTTATATTCAAGAATGTCTCTTTTTTGTGGTTTTTTTACTGTTAAAAAATATGTTTAGGAAAAATATATAATTTAAATTCATTAAATGTTGTTGAATTTATTTAAACCATTTAAATATCATGTGAGAGTGTAATTTTAAAATTTTAATTTACCATGTTTTTCATTTTTTATATATTTCTTATATGAATATTGGATTAAATGAAAATAAATATTGAAACACATGTTGTGATGCATCCATGGGCTAGTTCACCTATACTATAACCAAACTGGAAGCCACATGCCTCTTGTGTTCCTCCCTATATGTCGTAGTATACTAACCATAATAAGTGTCCATGTGTAAAGTGGGGAGAATATACCCTCTTTTGTATAGATAGTCGTAAATCATAGAATAATACATATAATAACTGATATAAAATTAAAAAGTGAAGAATAAATAAGGAAATCATAAAGAAATTTCTTATATATTAATAATATCACATGTTCTATAATAACATGAACAATTGAAATGTCAGACAATCACATATATAAAAACAAGATCTGTTATGGGAAGATCATATACCATATTCCCAAAAAACACTACAAATGGTGGAAAATTGGTCATGAGTCCATGAATAGTCCCATTACCCAACTGTTACCAAGATCCATAGATCACCCATTAATAAAAGGTCATTTTTCTTATATATATCATGAACCATAATGGTTGATAGGTTACCAATGCACCCAAACAAGGCCTGAGTACAACATAATATTCTAACCCAAATTATAACCATAAATAGGTCAAGTGTAATCAAGTTAATGTATAGTGTGATGTTTATGATAATAAAATTAAACTTGAAACAACACTGATAATAAATATTTCATGGAAATGGGTATTACATTGCCAACTAGGTGGGACCAGACCTCCTTATACTAGATTCAGGGTGTCTAGAAACATATAACATAATAATAAATTGGACATCATGTTCCAAGTCACCAAAAATGGTCCCAATTTATTTTCATACTATAATAACCATTATATGTTTAATGAGCCCAAATGACCTAATAATAATATTTTAAATAAATAACCTATGATATCAAAATCATGATTCATAATTGTAATATCAATAAACACAATTATTTCCATATATTTCTAGAACAAACATATAATCAAGCATCGTGTACTAAAAACATCATAAAGAGAGGAAAAATCACCTTTATCAATGTGAAAATTGAAAAAAAAGGTTAAGTGTCCCAATTCTCAAGGAACATAATATAAGAGGGATTCACATCTGAAAATGACTATTCTTGGATTCACATCTCTCCCCTCACATGGAAACATCACAACATTGGTAGTATATCCCACTTATAAGGGAAATAAAAAATATTTGGTTATAGTAACCCATTATAGTCATCATCCAGACTACATGGAAATTACATTCCATGGCATAGTGAACATTACATCCCATTAACATAATCAAAGCATTCCCCATTATGAACATAAAAAAATCATGGTTGTATAATCCCTCATCATGAAAGGCATAGTTGAAGTGGGTATTTCACCCACACTATATGCATCATTGTCATAAAGTTATATATTCCCATAAATATACCCAAAATCACAAAGTTGAATAATACACATCTTTCACATCACAATATAACAATTATCTTTAAGTTTTTCACATCTTTAAACTCATTATTAATTATCTCTAGGTATGTCTATACACACAAAATATAGTTTATAATAATAGCCAAATAATATCCTTCCCGATTTCCAAAACATTAGAGGGGAAATAATACCCACCCCATATTCTTACTATACAAGAAAAAATTATTCAGGGACAATATAAAATATTATGAGGGGTTGAGCCTCGGGTTGACTATACCTAGCCACACCACCCTTATCTCAAAGGGGTATCAAGGACCCCATTTAGGGTTTATTATGTCATAATTCAACACACGGAATACTTAAATGGGTCTTGAGTAAAAATTCCTACTTACTTTATATTTATCATGCAATAATAGATATTCACAATGTCAAGGAATAATAATGAAATCATTTACCATGGTTATAAATTTCTATACTCACTTAATAAATATTAATGGAGATCATTTTTTATTAATTATTTTTCAATGATACATGGTTAGGGAGTTTTTGTATACCATGATTTATGGAATAATCATAATCCCACTATTTTAGTTAATTATAACCTACCTCCATGAAATGGGACCCCACTCATTAAGTATCACCCAACAAATCAACTCTAATGGGAAAATATCGAAAAACTTGAAAAATATCTAAAATTGGGGAATAAACACCTATACATTTTGAAATAGTTATAATACCAATAATATGATCGAAAATTGTAGTAGATATACCTATACAAATCTATTGCAATAGAAAGTACTCTGATCTGAGCTTAAATGAGAGATATCCAAGATTGGGAAAAGAATAATGAGGAATAAGGAAGGGGGAATGGAGTTTCATTGGAGCATGGGACAATAAATGAGAAAAATCTCAATTTAAAACACATAAACTAATTTAATTAGTTAAATATAAAATTTAAAAAATATAATTGGGAATAATAGAACTCTGGTGGGCCCTAAAATGTTCCATTACACTGTAAAAATAGTTCAGCTCATAGTGGAAGTAGCCATTACCACCCCAAATGGGACTCTGGTGGGATCCCACCTTACTTTTTTATGGAAATTTTCTACTTGGGAATACTCATCCGTCATCAGACTATTTCTAAAAAATGCATGATCGGGACACCTCTAACCCCTTTAACACCTATAAAATAACAAAATACATTATTTTTAACAAAAACAATTGATTGAATAAATACCATGAAATGTTATGGGTGTTATACTCTCCCCATCATATGGTATCTCATCCACTAGATGTGTTACCAAATTTAACTCATACTTATCAGTGTAAATATATGACCACTAATCGCTCATATTAGAATCCTACTCCCACATCTCCACCTAAATGTGATCATGATTCTACTGCACACATACCCAAGGTATTTTATTTTCATGAAGACTCTTACTGCTCCAATATACTATCCAAAATGGTCTCTCTATAAATAATGAATTCAACTCTAGATCAACCTCATCTACACTGATCACGTGAAAAGTATCGAGATGGTATCTCTAAGGATGATATATATATATATGGAACACATCTTTAATAGTACTAACTATTTAATTAATCACTAATAAGTACTCCATGGTATTGATTCTCGTGAAAACCACAAATATTCCCTATTAACTCAAGTTCTAACTTCCACAAAATCTAATTAAAATTGTGTACCAGGTGATGGAAATTCATGATAAAATTTTATCACCAACATCAAACACAAGTTGATAGAGTCTTTAGTTTTTGTATAAACATTTCCTACACTTTATAGCATTCAATCACTTCTTGGTCAACTAGATACACTCTGAATTATCTTATACAATACACGTTTTGATAATAACTGAATCCCCTTCCTATAACTGGCATAGATAATAATAGAGTAGAAATCCATACAAGGTTGTAAATGATGCCATCTAAATTGAAGCATGATTACTATTATTATAAGTGAACTCAAATAAGGAACTATGACTCTCCAATAAACCATCAAAATCTATTACAGATTCTCTCAACGTATTAAAGAGAAATATTCCCTAGTCGTATAAACCATAAATTCATGTCTTTACTCTAAATATTATAGTATAGTAGTACCCAATGTTGTATCCTATGATATTATCTTCTAAGAGATTCTCAATCATGGTCATTATGATATTTTTTATGATTTTTATAAGAAATTATATATTGAAATAAAACTATTCAATTTTCTAAACAATCAAGCAAGAAATGAAAAAATACTATGCCAACTGTGGTTTGGGAAAAGAATAAGAGTGGTAGATTTAAAAAAATAGTGTCCAAATGTAGAAAATATCATAGATCATTATTTCATCATTACTCAAAAATGAATTCTATAATAATAACTCTCCCAGTGAATGATCTTTGATCAGATAAAATGTATTTCATTAAAATTAAAAGAGTGGTATAAAAGATTAAAGCCATGGTTATTAACCTTCCTCCTACAAGATCCGGTTAATGTACTCAACAATATCTAACCACATTAGCATAGTTAATTGATAACTTTGCTCACAATAATTGGTCAACAATTTGGAAATTTAAATAGTTAAAATCAATCATATACACTTACTCATATTTTATTTACATACTATACTCAGTTATTAGAACACTTTAATCATTGATGTGTTAGTCATGGAATGGCTGAAAGAGTTAAATGGGATGAAAAAATGATTGAACACAAAAATTTGATCAAATTTAAGTGAATCAATTATTCTGAGGATATTACCATATGAAATTTAATAAATAAAGGCTATGAAATAATTTTCCACTAGAATCCCCATGTTTTATCCATAAAAGATATAGAAAATCATGTTCAAAACACCATATTAATATTCTATTTCCATTTTCTTCAAAGGAAGAAGTTAGAATTTCTCCACCCTAAACTCTCTATAAAATCCCATGAAAGTGTTCTATATAATCTATTAATTGTTAACATTTTTTATTCTCCATAATAACCCTTTTAAAATAATTGACTCTTTCATATTAACAACTTTAAACATTTATTATTATGGTTAGATTTTCTAAACATATCTCTTAATTTTCAATGTGGAACTACTTAAATTTTCATCATTCTTTTTATGTGACTCTTGTGGGGCATGTATTGTCTCAACAATACTCAATAATTTATGATGATTTTGATGTTCACAAATACAGTTGTTTTTTTCTAATGAAGTTTTCTTGATTAATTTTTCAGTAATTTATATATAGGTTAAAGTAATTTTACATTACAAGAATTACTCTAGAAACATTGTTTCAAAACCCTACATTCAGTAAATGAATGTATGGTATCAACCTTGTATTACATTGAGAAGTGAAATAATTACGTATGGTATGAACCCTACACTATTCTAATTTTTTTTTGTTTGGATCAACATACTTAAATTCAAAGAATCATCATACGTATGGATCATAAACCATAAATTGGAGTCTGGATTTACTGTTCTACCCTACGTGCAGAAAAGTTAAATGTATGGTTAATCAATGCTATATTTGGGATTTAATGATGATAAGAATAAACATATTGATTATAATCCTTATGATACTTTTTACCCTATGTTATTTAAAGGATAAATTATGGTTAAATAACCCTACACTATGCAAAGGAACCCTATGCTATGTAAGGGAACGTTGCGCTATGCATCTGAACCCTACATTGTGTTCTCAATGGTAATGTTTTTAAAGTCGCATTACTAATATGAGATTTCTGTAACAATAAAGTCATAATTAAAGATCGATTCAAGAATAATTTATATTATTTCAAAGAACTAAATTCATCATATAAATCAATCTTAATTTTATGGGAAGTTATGACTCCTCCGGTAAATTGGAATTTTACATTCCGCGATAAATCAGGATATTCTTTTTGATCTGGAATATCAAAGAAATTTTTCGATTCTATTTATTCCTTTAGAATATCTATTAAAATATATGTGTTTGATAATAGATTAATATATGCGACTCTATTATTGAAATTATATTTTACAGTGATGTTGTAATGAACGATTGATTCTTCAAGAAGCTAATCTTTGGAGACATACATGTTCAATATTTTATTATTGTGAGATTACTATTGCTATTTAGTTTCTACCTTATTGAATATATTTTTGCAACAAGGATCACTTTAGACTATTTCATTCTAGGAGATATTATTTTCTGAAGAAGAAGATCCATCAATTGTCAGTTTCTACTATTATAACTGTGAAGAACAACCCAAACATTTCAAATCAAACTCTTTTTATTTATTTGAGTTTCAAAAGCTCGTATTTAATTGTGGTGGAGTATGAGATTCTCTATCTAAGTTGTGTATAATCAGTTCCTTGCTATATAACCACAAGGATTTCTTATTAGTCTTATTTTAAAATTTGTAATTGCCTCCACTCAATGGTAAATTGATGGTCTTGTGCTAATATTACCATTCTATTGAAATTTACAAAGATCAAGAGAGAGTGATTTGTAGAGTGGACTACAGGATATTTGTGCACCGTACCACTATAAAAAGTTGTGTTCTTTATTTCTATTTATCAACTTTATTTTTCATATATAATAAAAACACTTTATATCAATATAAATCATAGTGGGTTACAAAATCTAAAATTGAGGAATATTTTTTAATAGACACAATTCACCCCCCCCCCCTCTTATATTAATTTGTGTATTCCATCCTAACAATTAGTATCAAAGGTGATATTTTTTATATATCTATAGAAAGATAAAATTATAAGGTCCATGAAAAGATTGAAATGAATGATCCTAGAAAAGTAATGTCAATGGTACGTGCTCTATATTTTAATGGTGAAAATTATGGATGCTAGAAATCTAGAATGATTACCTATCTGAAAAATCTTGGATTCAAAGTCTACTCAAAGATTGTTACCCCATATGAAATTCCAAAGAAACCAGAAACATGGGATGCTTCAATAGAAGCTGATTATGATATCAATTCAAAAGAAATTAATTTTATCATTTCATGGTTTTAGACCAGATAAATTCGATCATGTGTCACAATGTCCAACTACCAATGATATGTGGAAAACTATTGCAGTTTCTTATGAAAGAAAAAATAATGTCATATAGATGAGATATGATATAGGTAATCAAAAATTCGACACATTTAGACTGTTTGATGGTGAAATAATTACATAGATGAATAGAAGGCTTCCATAAATTGCCAAAAATATTACAACCTTGGGTGAAACCATCAAACAATATGATCAATATTTGAAAGTATTGAGAGTACTACCCTTTAATTGGAACAGAATATATGTTATAATTTTTCGATTATCTTTATTCTAATATCTGATAATGAATGAAATAATTGGGACACTAATGATGTATGAAGAAGAAATGAAGGGTGAAGTTAAATATCATAAAATTATAATAAAGAAATAAAACACTTCTATAAAAGTGACATCTTAGAGGAATAAAAAAATCCAAACAAGACATCAAAGAAGAGAAAAATTCAGATTCCTTAGATTCTGAAATGGAAATCGCTCAGCTATCCAGAAAGTTTGTCAAACTATACAAAAAGAAAAATAGGGTTTATAAAATCCTTCAGGAAGGATGAATAAGAACCAAGACAAGTTTCATTCTATGAATGCAAGAAATTGGGTCTTATATGGCCTGATTTTTCTCAACTAAATGATGAAAGAAAAAGTCTATAAAAGAGATATCATAAAAATGTTGATTATAAGGACAAATGAAAAAGATAAATGAAATCTACGTATAGTGTATCTAAATACTCTGGTATCCCTTCAATGTCTGATTTTGAAAAATAAAAATCTAATCTAAAATCTAATATGTGGTTTATGGTTGAATAGTAAAATGTACAAATTTATTACTCTTCTGATTATGATATCATTAGTTGATCAAATGATAAATTGGTAGCCTACTATTCTATTCTAGAATAAAAAAATATGATTCCTTATTAAATAAATCAAATCTATGAAAAACATTCATAATTATGTTTTAGGTAAAAGAGATACCATGCTAAAACATCACCAATGGCTTCTTGAAAAATTTAATTCCTCTACATCAAATGGAATCAATCTTGAAAAAAATTCAAGGAAATATAGGATAATGTAGAATCCTATAAGAGTAATTATATTTTTTTAGTAAAGGGTAAAATATTTTTAAATTAAATTCCTAGAAATAATTCCATTAAAAGTTAATGATTTGGAATAGGAAGCAAGTGTGGAAATTCAAAATTATATAAAAATTATTTTCTACTTAATTATAAAAATAATACCACTAATCATTGTGGAACAAAAGGTCATTTCACTAATAACTTCTAATTAAAAAATCCACAAATTAGTGGTATTAAAAGAGCCTTTATTTATAAGAATTTATCTGAATAAAGTGAAATGAATTAGGGAAAAAAGTATATTTGGATTCTGAGATCATTTCTTACTAACAGTACTAGAACCAAGAAGATATGGGTACCAAAACAAATATTTCATGACCCATCCCCTAGTTCCCATTCCATTACTACCCCAACCCACCATTCATAGGCCAAGTTCTAGCGACTAGCATTGAGTAGGAATATCACAAAAAGGGAAGCCATTTATTTTAAACCTGTACACACCCACAATGCTCAAACTGTGGATAGTAAACACAAAGTAAACCACAATTGTCACTAATACAACTACTGGGAGTATAGAAGAAACTGAAAACTCAAAGGGGCCATAATACAAGGCTGAAACCACAAAATAAAGTACAAATTCTATATTTTTTCCTTTTGAGGCCCTACTTGAAGGGTATGTATAGAGTAGCTACCTGTAGAGAAAGAAATATGTCCTCTCATCCTATCTCACGGAGCACCACCTAGTCCTAAACCACTAAGGTCTCTGTTGAATTTTTTATCACCTTCACAATACAAAACATGTGCGGGAAAAGCCCATGTAGGGGTGAGTAACATAATACTTAGTAGGGTCCCAAACCTACAAAGGAAAGACCACAAAGTAAAACCACAAAGTAAGACCAAGAATCAAAGACAACTCATACCAGATATAACTCAAAGAATATAAAGTAAGATTATTATTTGTAAAGTTGATTCATCATTTACTGAGGAGGGACTCATCCTTGATGAGTCGCTGAGGTTCGCTCAGCTACTGGACCACTGAGGTCGTATTTGCTACAGAACCACTGAGGTTCGCTAAGCTAATAGACCAATGAGGTCCTCTAAACTTCTGGAATACTAAGATCCACTCAGCTATTGGACCACTATGGTCTACTCAACTACTAGACCATTGAGGTCTGCTTAGCTACTGGACCACTGATATCTGCTGAGCTATTGAACCACAGAGGTCCACTAGGCTACTGGACCACTGAGGTCTACTTTGTAATTGTACCACTAAGGTAAACTCAGATAATGGACCACCAAGGTCCTAATAATCATATCCTTCCTGTCACATCCATTCATAGGATTCCCGCTCTCTAGTGCACTTGATTCCAGGGGAATATACTTCTTAATCCATCGATCATATCTCTATTGCCACAAAAACAAACATAGATTATACCCAAAGGACCATCTCCTTGTAAGGGACCCAAGGTCACTGATGGAGCGTCAATCAGACACATGGTCAGAAAGATATTGGAATTTTAGTAAAATAGGGGCTATTTGTGTTTGGGTCTGGTCCGACTTGGTTAGACTGGCCCAACTAACCGAGCTCGGGGTGTCCCGCTTGACCTGACCTCGTTCGGCCGACCCAACTCGACTAGGTTTGGTCTGGGCTGACACAGTCTGTCCAACCCAGTGGTCCTTGATGGACTCGTCCTGGTTCGACCATGGGTCCATCCCACTAGGTCGCCCAGTGACCTGGTTTGTATTCGATATGGTCCGACTTAGTCGGACTTGTTTTGACCAGTGGGGATGCCTAGCAGCCCAATTTCCCATTTGGTCCAACCTGAAATGTAGCTGGCCAGTTCTCCTCCAACACAGGCTGTCCAATGGTCCAGTTCACTCTATCGGCCCAACTTGCATTGGTAGGCCATCTTGGGTCCAACCCGGACACCTGTTGGCATTCGGTTCGCACAACCACGTGATTGGTTGAGGTCGGCTAACTCCCTCTGCACGTGGTCCAATGTGGAATGGGTGACAGCACATGTCATGGTCCTCCCTGCATGTGAGCACATGTTATGGCCCTCCCTACATGACAGCACACATCGGGGACTAGCAAATGGGTTGCTCGAGCCAACATAGCACCCGACCGACATCGCCCCCCTACACCATCATGGACCTTGTTGGAAATAGCCTCCGCCAACTCGGCATGCCACTGGATTACGAGCCAGTGGTCCTTGTCACTGATACATCCCTCCTAGTCATGGCCTTCCATCACCAATGCGGCCAACTTGGCCTTGACTCTCCCTCCACAACCATCAGCTCCCATGTCTACGGTCGTTCACCCGGTGCCATTGTTTCCCTTGGACTCATACCCAGGTTAATCCACTGATGTAGTATTTCTTGGGTCGCGGTAGTCATCGTGTCATGAAGAATGGATAAAAGTATGGAGTATATGATCACACCAAGAAAATTAAACAACCTTTATTCGTGTTGGACTCATTTTTCCTTATTATAGGGTTTAACAAAGGACTATCAAAATGTGAATCCAAATTCCCATAATTCCCCGCATGCAAATTTCCATGTCCTGCAAAGATGAACAATCCATAAGTAAATATATTAGTGGATTGACCTGTATTATTTATTTAGGAATAATAATTGGATAAGGTAATAACTTAGAAAAATAAACCCCTACTTGGTGAATAGGTTTGGTCAGAAGAAGGATTCCTCATTGAAGGAAATCTGTCCATGAAAGTCCTCGATTTTTCATCAAGGGAGAGATCTCTTGAAGAGGAGGGGTGTACTAGAAGTTGTTAGAGATTGTCATTCATCATTTTTTGTCCATTAATGGTGATTATCTAGAGGTTCAGAGTGATTTTCAATATCCATATTTGATCTCCAATTCCTGTTATCTCATTAAATATGGAAAATACATCACAGTGTTTCTGTTACAATGAGTCACCGTCATTACGATGTTTCATTTATGAAACAGACTTTATGTTACTTTGTGTTGTAGCATCATTATGTGGTTTCATTTATGGAATTAAATATTCAGATCATCGCTATGTTTTATTGAAATAATTTTTAATAAACTAAAATTTTTAATTTTATTTTATTTTTCGTTAAAATTTCCAAAAAAATAACTTTTACCCCCGACCAGTTCCGGTCAAGGTTAGGTCCTTCTTAAGAAGAAAATATCATTATGAAATCAGTGGTAGTCTCATATTTTCTATCTAAGTTTCCATTTTTGATTTATGAGGATTAAAAAATAAATTAATTTCTTTTATTTTAATTAGTTTATTTACGGTTACGTTCCAGAATTCGAGCTTCACAACCTGCTTGTGTCGCCCAATGTTAGGATCCACCTAAGGAAATAACACCCTCATGAGCTCAATGGTTGTATCTTGTTTAAAATATGAGTTACCATTCATGAGTTATAAGGGCTTCAAAAATAAAATAATCTTACTTAATTATTTTAATTATTGTCATGCCATTTTTAGGTTTTCTCACTAGAGACCCTCACTGATTAAACTTAAGTCGTGCCAAGGGTAAAACCACTGCTTTGAATGTAATGGTTACCTAACATTTCTGATTTGGGTGAAAATTTAAGAGTTATTCCACTTTTTTAAGAAAATGACTCACACATTCTATTTAAATCTTAACATTTTTTGACAAATAATTTCGGGCACTCCGGGCCTCGAAATTGCACAATTTCTCAATTCCTTCTCTTGAAATAATCCCATATAATTTTAAAAAAATTACATAGAATTATGGGACATTAAATTACCCCCACCATTATGGATGAATATCCTTCTAATCCAAAACAAATACTAATCAACAAAAATGGGGGTATTGGGCACGAATCTGAGTCTCCCTCTCCCACATTCTCTACTAGAGATTCTCAGGCTTCCAAAAAACATGAACCAAATGAAAAGACTATCCATGAAGGATAAACTCTTATTAATCCTCTATTTGCATCAGAAACTCCACAAATGTCTCCCCATTATCAATATCCAACTCATCTTGGTCGATGACGTGAAAAGGGTTGTTTATGTATCTCCTCATGTGGGATACGTGGAAGAAATTGTGCACCCTCTCTAACTATGGCAATATTGCCATGCGGGACGCCGCCTTTCCCACTCTAAACAGTATCTGAAAAGGTTCGATTAACCATAGAGTTAACTTACGTCCCCTACCAAATATTTGTATCCATCATCAAGGAGAGACTCATGCGAATACATGGTCCCCATCCTTGAACCCCAACGTTCTACATCGCTTATCAGCATAAGACTTTTGTCACCTATGTGCAGTCTTCATACGCTCCCAGATTGCACTCACCTTCTCAGTGGTAGCATGTACCATCTTTGGACCCATGATTGCGAACTCCCCAAAGACTATTCAATGTAACACTGACCTACATGTTCATATGTATAATTTCTCAAATGGTTCCATACCGATGGTGGAGTGGTAGTTTTTGTTGTATGAAAATTCCTCCAGTGGTAGGTGGTCCTTCCAACTGCGACCAAAATCAAGAACGCAAGCATGAATCATTTCCTATATGTTCTGTATGGTCCACTCTGTCTGACCATCCGTATGTGGGTGAAAGGTTTAATCAAGCTTAGTTGAGTCCCAAACACCTTATTCAATCCCTTCCAAGACTAGTATGTAAAGCGTGCATCGCAATCTTAGACTATTGTAGATGGGACTCCATTGAGTCGAATTATCTCCTACATATAGGGGAATCCCAAACGCTCGACTAAACCCTACTCTCAAATGGGTAGGAAGTATTCCGACTTATTGAGTCAGTCTACAATCATCCAGATGGTATTTTACCCCATGGGCATACAAGGTAATCATGTCACGAAGTCCATCGATATCCTATCCCACTTCCACTCTAGTACCTTGAGGGGTTGTGGAAAACCTGCTAGAACCTAGTGCTCAGCCTTTACTTTCAGAAAAGTGAGGCATCTCAAGATAAAATCCTCCACTTCCTTATTCATCCGTGGCCACTAGTACTAATGTCAGAGGTGCCGGTATATCTTCTCCACACCTGGATGTACTACCAAATGGGATGTATGGAACTCCCTCAACACCTCCTCATGAAATTCCATCGGTACAATGGTTCATCCTCTAAAAAGAATGGCATGCTCCCCACCATTATAATATCCATCAAGAGTATACCCTGTGGATATTTAGGAATATGTAGTATCACTGTTGGAATCTCTAAGTTTCACCTTCCTGAATCATTGTAAGATTGGAGGGGAAACAACCATCAACTGAAGAAAATTTTTCTCCTCTCTATCCAAAAAGGATATCTGAACCGAGGCCAACTACTATAAGGCTTCATTCAGTATTTGTGAACTCAATATCATGTTGAGGAAATTTTCCACCACGTTCCCATTTCCAAGAGTATAGACTATCACGAAGTCATAATCCTGGAGGATCTTTTTCCAATGTCACTCTCTCATATTCATATCCTTATGAGAAAATATATACTTGTGACCCTTGTCATCAGAGTAGATGATGAAAAGTTTCCCCATGGAGATAGTGTCTTCACATCATTAATGTGAAGACTACCATTGCTAACTAAAGATCAGGGTGCTTATCTAACTCTGTCTAATTGATGAAAATCCTACACGCACCATTTTATCCGCACAAAAGGCCACCCCTTTCAACTAATAGATGGGTTCACTATACCTTTGGTAGTGGGTACTCATTATATATGATCACTTAGTAAAAGGACTGGTAATCCACACATAATCTAGAATAATGGGTCTTACTAATCCCTTCTTACGCCCTCATCTCACAAAGCTCTACGAAAGCCATCTGATATAGTGATGTTGATATCAGTTCCATCTCGGGGTGTAGAATGATGCAGAAGTCCATCTCCCTACAGGGAGGTAATCCTACAAACATATTTCAGAAAGATGTCCCCATACTCTACCACTGCTGCTATGAAATGAAAACTCAAAACATCCATTGCCACATGGGAAAGGATGGTCGACTCAAGTGTGATTAGCTGCACCCACCTATGCATGAGTTTATCCCTTGCTTCATGGGTTTCCTTCTTCGCCAACCAAAGGAAACCCCATTAAAATGTTGTGGATATACAACATCATTTTTCCTAAAATATTCAATCAGAGAATAAAATGGGGATGACCAGTCCTTCCCCAATCCAACGTCATAAGGCCTTGACACTACCACCAAGAGGTTCCAACTAAAACTCTCACCTCAAGGGTTAGATCACACCATCAGCATAAGTGTGATTATCAAGTACCCTCCCTTATGTATCTCCAGATGTAAGGGTCAAGTCAACGATTTAACCATAAACTCTAAGTCTTGAACAAGGTTTGTGATAAGAATGAATTATTAGAACCTATGCCTTTTAATACAGCAACTAAGAGTAGACATAGAATGTAGAAAGAATCATTCCTCGAGCCCTTGGGTCAAAATCCTTGGTCGCATGTAGCTACCCCATTCCCATGTACTCCATCTCCTAATCTTGGTATAGACTAAATTAGGGTGGTGGTTGTAACATATCAAAATGTATACCACCTCATACTGCTCTCCCAACTCCTCTGCTATATCTTATGCCCTACAGATTAATATGTTCATGTACCTGTCTCTACCCCAGTGGAACATCCACAGTTTCACTATCATCATGAAGGTCTAGACAACCTCTAGAGAGATATCCCCTTTTGCCTTTTGAAAAACATTACCTATTTCTAGGCTGACTAAAATCACACTATGAGACTTGATCTATATATCCTATGTCTTGGGACCTCTTCTCAGAATGTCTCACACATCCAAGCCCTTGAGAATGGTGTCGGTTTCCTTCATTCCCACTGCTGACATCCACTGGTTGTATCTTCTCATCTAAATAACTTTCAACCAAAAAAGTTTATCTCTAGCACCCAAGAATAAGTATAAATTCATAGAAGAATAGAACAGTCTTGAATGTCCCTAAATAAAATTTACTTGGAAGTAATATCCCTGAAGAACTGGTTGTCTCATATTCATCGAGTACCTGGAAAGGTCGGTAAGCCTCGATGAATACTCAGCTACAGATATGTTGTCCTTCCGAAGCTATAGAAGCTCTTCAAAATTCATAACCCGTAGATTTTATAGAAAGAGCACCTTTTCTGAGAGTGGTTCTCAAGCTCTGTCCACAGAAATGTCACCTCATTATAATATCGAGTAATCTAAACCCCTACATTGCCCTGTTGAGCCACATATAAGGTTTAATTCAAAGACTTCCATCTGATATAATGGTTCGCTGACTAGACAAAAAACTCAGTCACCACCTCAATCCAGTCCTTAGACACCATTGAGTTAGGCTCACCACAGAACCTGAGGGTTCTCTTTCACTGAAACTCATGAATTGATCTCATCCCCTACATCTCATCCGCTGGTACTACGAGTACTGTGTGTTACTCTATAGGTGGTGGTATAGTTAGTACACCACCTAATAGTGTTTTCTTTGGTATGGACCCCTATACCCATCTTGTCACCTCATAGATTGTCCTCGTGATCAAGCAATGGAATCCTAACTAGCTGTCTATGTGGAAGCACCTTTAAACAAAACAAGATGTGTCACGATCAATATAGTATTCCTTTTGAGCTGACTGTGACTCAGAAAGATCATGAGAAAACATTCAAAGACGCATGCAACCAGTTTTTTCATGTACTGAGTCAACAAGAAGAATTTAAGGTCTTGGTGTATGGATATATCAATTTCTGCACCAACACTGGACTCCCTGGCCTGAAATCCAAACTTGAAACACTTAACATTGTTTCTTCATAAAAAGTTACAGACTCTTAGTTCTTCTAGTAGAACAGGTTGTGCTCTGATACCACTTTATCATGACCCATCCCCCAATGCCCATGTCATGAATACACCAAGCCCACCATCCATAGGCTAGGGACTAGCAACTAGCACCGACTAAAAATATCCCAAGAATGGAAGTAAATTTCGTTTAAACCTATACTCACACAAAAATATCAAACTATAGAAAGTAAACACAAAGTAAACCACAACTTTCATTGACATAACTACTAAGAGTATAGTATAATGTGAAAGTAAAAATGGGACAGAATACAAGCCCAAAACAACAAATGACTATACAATTCCAGGTTTCATCTATCTAAGACCTCACATGAAGGGTAGATGAAGGGTATCTATTTGTATCCGTATAAGTACGCTCACCCGTCAAATCTCACTGAGCACCACTCGGTCCTGGACCACCAAGGTCTTCATCGAAGAATTGATCACTTCCATGAGACACGACACGTGCATGTGAATCTTGTGTAGGGGTGAGTAACTAAATACATAGTAGAGACCTGAAACCATAAATGAAAGACCAAAACGCAAGACCACAAAGCAAACACAGCTCAATCAAGGTATAACTTGAAGTATAGAAAGTAATATTATCAGTCATAAAGCTATATCATCTTTTACTGCTGAGGGACTCATCCTTGATGAGTCACGGAGGTTCGCTTGGCTATTGGACCACTGATTTTTGCTCTGATACAAGACCATAGAGGTCGACTGAGCTACTAGACCACTCAGGTCTGCTCATCTACTAGACTAGAGAGGTCCACTCAGCTACTGGACCACTAAGGTCCACTCGTCTACTAGACTACGGAAGTCTGCTCAGCTACTAGAGCACTAAGTTCTGCTGAGTTATTGGACCACTGAGGTCTTTTCAGATACTTGACCACTAAGGTATTCTTGGATGTTGGACCACTGATGTCGGCTCAGCTACTACACTATAGAGGTCTCACTCTTCATATCCATCATGTCACAGCCATCCATAGGATTCTATCTCTCTTGTGCACTGGATTCTGGGAGAATATAATCCTTAATACATTGTTAATATCTATACTACCATGAATACTCACATAGAGTGTACCCAAAGTACCATCTCGTCACAAGGGTCTCAACACCATAGATGGAGTGTAAATCAGATTCATTATCTAAAATATATTGGCGTTTTAGTAAAATAGGAGCAGGTTGTGTCTGGGCCTAGTCTGACTTGGTATGACTGACCTGACCAACCCAGAATAGGGGTCCCACATGACCTAACCATTTTGACCAAAATGATATGACCTGGTTGGGTCTGGCCCGACCAGCCCGGCCTAGCCTAGTGGGCCTTACTAGACCCGGCCCTGCTCGACTGTTAGTCTAGCCTACTAGGACGCCCAGCTACCCAGTTCTAATCTGGTCTGGTCCAACATAGTTAGACCCATTCTGACCAGTCGGGTGGCCCAAAAGCCTAGGTTCCCATCTGTACCAGCCCAAAATTTGGCATGTTGGTTCTCCTCCAGCACGAGCCACCCAGCATCCCGGTTCACTCTGGTGACCTGGCCCGCATTGACGGGCCAGCTTGGGTCCTTCCAAGACTCCCACTAGTGTCTGGTTCACACTACCACATGTATGGATGAGGCCAATATCCTCCCTCCACATGCGGTCCAACATAGACCACATTCCAGTGCACGTTGTGGTCCACCTCGTGGGCCACTCAAATAAGCATCTCCCCCCTACACCACCCTGGCCCCTACTGGTAGCAGAATTTGCTACCTCAGCATGAGGCCTCCTACCTGTAGCCACTTCCATGGTCTTACATCACTTTTATAGCCCTTTTTTCCATGAATCTACTTCCACCACCATCGTCTCCCATGCTAGTGGCCATTCACTATGTGTCGTCGTCTCCCTTGACCTCCAGCCGAGGTTGATCAATTGTTACAGTCCTTCTTGGGTTGCGGTTGTCTTCACATCATGAAGAACATATAAAATGACAGAGTATAAGAACACACAAAGAATAAAAAATGACATACCACGACCGTTGTTCGTGTTGGCGTGGTTTTTCTTTTGTTAGGGGGTTTGACAATGGACAAGAAAAACATGAATCCAACTCCCCATAATTCCCTACATGAAAATTATCATGTCCCACAAAGATGACTGATCCATAGTTAAATATATTACTGGATTGACCCACGTTCTTCATTTAGGAAGAAGAACGGGGGGGGAGGTAATCACTTAGAAAAATAAACCCCTACTTTTAGAATAGGTTCGATCGAAAGAAGGATTCGTTAATGAAGGTGATCTGTCTACAAAATTCATCGATATATCGTTAAGGGAGAGATCTATCAAATAAGAGAGGGAGTGCTTGAAATTGTTTTTGAAGGTCATTAATCATTTTTCATTCATAAAAAATGATCTTATAGAGGTTTAGAATGATTTGAAGGATCCTTATCTGATGTCTAATTCATGTTATTCCATTAAATATAGAAAACACATCACAGTGTTTCTGTTACACTGAGTCACTTTCGTTATGCTGTTTCATTTATGAAACAGATTTTCTATTATTTTTCATTACAACTTTGTTATGTAGTTTCATGTATGGAATCAAATCGTCAGTTCACCACTACATTGTAGTGAAATAATTTCAAATAAAATAGAATTTTTAAGTTTACTTTATATTACATTAAAAAATCTAAAAATAAACATTTTCCATTGACCCACACCGGTCTAGGTTAGGTCCTTCATAAAGATAACATCTCATTATAAACTCAATGGTGGTCACAGATTTTCAATCCAAGTTACCGTTTGTGAGTTATGAGGACTCAAAAGTAAAATAATTTCAATTATTTAAATTATTTTTTTACGGTTACGTCCCAAAAGTCAAGTTTCATAGCTCGTCCATGTCATCCAATGTTATCCTCCACTTAAGGAAAGTACACCATCATGAGCTCAATGGTGGCCTCAGATTTTCAATACGAGTTACTGTTCAGGAGTTATAAGGACATGAAAAATAAAATAACCTTACTTAATTATTTCATTTACGGTTATGCCATTTTCGAGTTCTATCACTAGAGACCCATGCTGACTATACTTAAGTCTCTACTAAGGTAAAATAGATACTCTAAACACAATGGTTCCCTCATATTTTGGAAATGGGAACCCATTTAAGATTTCTTCCACTTTTTTGAAAAAACTGCTCGCGTGCTATTTAAAACATAACATTTTTCAATGGATCATTTCGAGCATTCCAGGCCTCGAAGTCGCATTTCATCCCAGTACCTGGTCTCAAAATAATACCATATAATTTAAAAAAAAATTAAATGCAATTATAGGATATTACAAAATATTTGTTTAATTACTTTTTCATGAAATAGGTCACAGAAAAATAAAAGTCATATGGTATACAGATAGTGTCTATTCCAGTCATATAAGTAGAGACTCCAAAAATTTCCATACACTGAATCAAATGGATAGAGGAAAAGTCACTTATGCTGGAAATACCAAAAGAAAAATATTTGGAGTTGGAACTGTTAGAGATCCAAATACTATCTCAATCAATAAATTACTGTTGGTGCAAGAGTTAAATCATAACATGATAAGTATCTCTCATCTCTAGGATGATGGATTTTAGTTGAATTTTATAACAATTCATGATATGGGTTTAAATATAATTATCTTAAATTTAAAACCCCTAGAACTGATAATGCTTATACATTGGGTTTAAATTCCTTACGTAAATAAAAAAATAATTGTTTAACTGCTAAGAAAAATAAATCATGGATTTGGAAATAAAGACTTGGACACTGTAATATATATTCTTTACATAAATTATCTAAGAAAAAATTAGTTTCTAATTTTCTTAGTCTTAACTTTGACAATGATTGATTCTTTGATGCATTCCAAATTGGCTAGAAACACAAGTATCCTTTCAAATATATTAACAAAATTGCTACATCTAAACCTTTAGAACTTATCTATATGGATTTTTTTGGACCATCAAGAGTATAAATTTTGGTTGGCCAATTATATGTTTATGTTTTATTATATAATTATTCTATTTTTACTTGGGTTTATTTTTTAAAACTCAAAAGTGAAGTTTTCACTATTTTTGAATGTTTTTTAAAAAAATTTCAAAACAAAAAAGGTTTTAAAATAATTTCATTGAGATGTGATTCGGGGAGGAGAATTTGAGAATCAAGAATTTAATTATTTTTTCTCAAATCTAGGTATTAAAAACCCATTCTCTAAAATAAGAACACCTCAACAAAATGTATGTATTAAAATAAAAAATTGAACTATTCAAGAAATGGAAAGGACTATGATAAATGAGTACAGTCTTCTTACCTATCTTTGGGAAAAATCTATAAGCATAGCCTGCTTATATCATGAATGGAGTTTTAATAAGGCCTATTTTTAAAAAGACACCCTTTTACCTTTATAATAACATAAAATCTAAAGTAAAGTACTTTAATATTTTTGGATGCAAGGTATATATCTTGACTACTAAGGATAACCATGGTATGTTTGATAAAAAATATTATAAAGTGATATTTTTGTGGATATTCTACTACCTATAATCTTATATAGTTTTTAATAAAAAATCATGTATTGTTGAAGAATTATTTCATATAAAGTTTGATGAAACTGGCCCTTTTATTAAAGAGAAATATCAAACTGATTAAGTTAATGACTCTTCTGACAACATGAGACTTAAAACCCATTAAAATATTTTTGAAAATGATATTAATAAAATTCAATCGAGTTTAGAAGAATGTGACATTGAAGAACATGGAAGTGTCTTGCCTAGAAATTATATAACACTAAAGAAAAATCCTTTAGAAATTTTTATAGGAGACATAGACACATGAATTATTACTAACATATATGTAGGAAACCTAGCTGATTTATTTTTCTTTCTATAACAGTAAAAACCTAAGACTATTGAAGAATCCTTAGAATATGAGAGTTGGATATTAGCAATGAAAGAAGAGATAAACCATTTCAAAAGGAATAAATTTTGGGAATTAGTATAGATTTCAACCAATTATCCAGTTATAGGAACCAATTGGGTATTCAAAAATAAATAGGATGATCAAGGGATCATAACCTAAAATAAATCATGATTTGTAGCTAAAGAATGTAATTAGGAAGAAGGTATAGATTATTATGATACATTTTCCCCTATATCTAGATTAAAATCCTTTATAATCTTTTTAACTTTTACAACCCATATAAATTTTAAATTATATCAGATGGATGTTAAGTATGCCTTTTTAAATGGTTATTTAATAGAGTATGTTTCTGTTTAATAACCCCATATTTTTAAAAAATCTCGAAAATAAATTCTATTTTTAAACATACTAAATATATCCATGGCCTTAAACAAGAACCTATAGCTTGGTATGAAAGATTGAGTTCTTTTCTTTTAAAAAAATTGATTTATGTTTGGATTGCAAGATCCAACACTTTTCTAGGAAACAATTTGTTATAATATTTTATTAGTTCAATTTTATGTTGATGATATTATTTTTGGCTCAAATAATAGAAATATTAGTCATTGTTATTCAAATTTAATTAAAAAATAATTTGAAATGTGTATGATGGGAGAACTGGATTTCTTTTTAGGATTTCATATTTACCAAAAATATTTTGGAATTGTTTTTGAATCAAAGTAAATATATTTTTGATTTATTGAAAAAATGGACTAGAGAATATAAAGACATATACAACTTTTATGTTTAAAAAAATAAAACTTTATTTGGATGAAGCTAGAAAACTTATTGACAATAAGTTATATATAGGAATGATAGGAGGTTTGATATATCTTACTAATAGCATACTATACATTATGTTTTCTTGATATCTTTGTGCTAGATTTAAATCAAATCCAAAAGAGTCTCATATTAATACTTTTAAAAGTATTTTTAGATATTTGAAAGGAACTGTTTTCAATATCTTATTTTCCCAAAAACTTCTGATTTTAATTTTATTTAATATTCAGATGATAACATTTGAGTTTGTATATAAGATAGAAAAATTACCTCAAGAACTTTTCACTTTTTGGGAAAATCTTTAGTTTCAGGGTCTAGTAAGAAACAACACTTAGTTACCCTATCAACCACTAAGGCAGAATATGTATCTTCTAGTAGTTGTTGTGCACTAGTATTGTGGATGAGAAATACCCTACTAGACTTTGGACTAAATTTATTAGTATACCTATTTTTTGTGATAGTAAGAGTTCTATAAATATTTCAAAAAATCCTATATGTCAATCTAGGACTAAGTACATCGATATACAACATCATTTTATAAGAGATAATTTCCTTAAAAAGGATATATCTTTATAATTTGTTAATACCAAATATCAATTCGCTGATATTTTTACTAAACCACTTCCCAGTGCTAGTTTTTATTTTATTAAGGGGGAGTTAGGAATATTTTAGTTTAAGTGATTATTTATTAATTTATTTCCAATCTCTCTATTTTTATTAGTAATTTTTAATTAATACGTTTTATTTGATTATGTTTAAATTTTGAATTTCCTTTTGACATTATTTTACTTTTCATTTAAAAATTAAAAAGTAATGAGTACATTCTCAATCGACATGAGCAAACTATTTGTGTTATCCTACTCTATTTCTCCTCTCCAACACATAATTTTTGTTTACAGAGCCTCTTTTGATTCTCATTTTCCAAAACCTAAACCTTAAATCACTTTAATATAGAAGCCTTCAGAGATGAAAACATCTTGAAGATCTGTAAATGTGTAGTTGGAGAACAATACTTATACTTTAAGAAAAACCCTCAAAGTGATCCAGGAAAAGGTAATAGATTTTTGTTATTTAGATTCAACAAATACTTCTCTCAAGGAAGCAAATTTTATTTCAAGGTTTGGTTTATGCTTTTAAAGAAGATAAAATTTCTATGGTTTTTGACATTGAAGTAAAGGAATTTTGTAGAAATTCTTTGTTTACGCTTGGATTCAAATAATATTAAATTATCTCTAAGATTAATGATTCGGAGTTTACTTTTTCTTTTGTGGAAATGGCTGAGATGTTACATTATCCCCATGAGGGGGAGTTTTAGTTTGATTTATAGAATATTGATAGTAGAATACATTCATCAGAATACAATATATTTTCAATATTTCGAACAAGAACTGTCAAGAAGGTACTGAAGAAAAAACTTACTCCTAATTATCGAGTTTTGATGAATTTTATTTAGTCTATAATTTTTCCTAGGACTACTGAGCTAGAGAATGTCTTATATGCTGAAATGTATATCAGGTTTTTTTTCTGAATCACATAAAGTTTAATTTCTATCAGTTTATGATAAGATATCTAAATGATTGCTACCACACGGATGTGAAGAAGACATATTATCTATATGGAAAAATTATTTATTTTTTGCTGGGAATAAAACGAAAAAAATTAAATATTATTTTTTGAAAAACATGTCACCACAATAACACTTTAAATGTAGGAACTATTAAGAATCTTAGATTTTTCTGGAGAAACTCTTGCAACAGTATTCTACCAATTATTGCAAAACAACAAAAAAGGTTATTGTCTGCTACTTATAGGGAGAAAAGGATTATTAATTATATTGGCACTATAGTATAGAGCCTGGATGAATAAGTCAATTCAAGGCCAGAAGAATCTCTTGTTCGAAAAATAAGAATAATAGTTTCCATTCAAGAAACTCTTGATAAAGAAGCTAGGGTAGCTGAGCATGAGAATCCAGAGGATTAGAAAGTTGAGTAAGAGGATTATAGTCAATAACTTATCAGGGAATCTATTCCTGATACTTAAACTCAAGTTGTTCCTAATTCTAAAATTTCTAGTGGATCTACGTTTGGAAACAGATTAGTTGGTAATGAAGATTCAATTTTGGACTTAGTAGAAGTTAGTTAAAGGGAATCTATTCATGACCCTGACACTCCATCTCTTGAATCCTTTGATTCTCAGGATGAAGCCATAGTTATAAAGATCAATTTGTTGGAGGTTTAGAATTTGTTTCTCAGAGAATAGTTGGGGATCATAAAAAGAAATTTGAAGAATACATGGTTTCTTGAATGCCAAGATCTGATTTTGAAACTCATAAGCTCTATTTATGGTAATTCAAAGAGAAATTAATTTTTGTTGGATATCTTAAAGATATTATCATCAAGATGTCTAGAGGGTTCAATTTTTTAAGTGTTGAATCTATTAAGAAAATATATTTGGATGTGTTTAAGTTGATAATAGGGAGATAATTTTAGTCTCTTAAGGAAAATAGTTCAGCATCAACCTCCTCTTAATAGACACCGCTAGAACTACTTATAAATTTTGAACCTATTACCTATATACTAGTTGAGATCAACGATGGACTATACACTCTTCAGTTTTATAGTACTCCTTTAAGTGTTCTGTTATAAAATCAAAGACATCTGATTATTCAACTAACATCAAGTGAATCCTAGTTGGGACTAATGCTTAATCAAATTAAGGACAAGATGAACTTTTTCATTTAGTCAGAGGAAGTTGTGAATAAATTTGTAAAGGTGAATGTGATTAAAAATTTTAATGTTGGAAATGATTCAAAGAAGATTCTTCAATAAGGGCCATAAGTCTTCAACTACCATTTCTAGAGCCTTATTTTTAAGCTTCTTGAAATTATAATTGTAGTTCAAGCCCTTCCTCATACTGATGAACCCTATATACCTATCATTTCATAACTAATATCTTTAATTTTAAGACCCTTTCATTGACTAAGAATTGTACTTTATTTTTTAAAACATTTAAATTTGATTTAATTTCAATTTACTTTTTTATTATGTTTTTTTATCTTTTATTTTAGTTCAATGTTTAAACTTCCAATCATAAATTTATTTCTCTTATCAATATTCATAAACTATTCAATTATAGTTTTGTGCAACATTAATGGTGTTTTATATCATTTATTCTGTAAAACTATCTTTTTGATATCACAAAAAGGGGGATAATATTTAAGGATGGGGTGAAAATTTGTAATAACTTCAATGGATAATTTCTAAAAATACTAGGGGAGATAGAGGAGAATATTTTCAAACCACAACATTTCATCGGAGAAAATTTTTAATTTACAAGTATCTATTTTCTTAATCGAAATTATACTATGAAATTGAAATATAAAAATATTTTATATATTAATATTTGTATGTTTACAAATCCAACATTTTCATTATATTTTTTAAGGATTATATTATGGTTTTTGTGATAATAAAAATGGTATAGATTGTTGGTCTTGTGTTGTCTCAACAATAATAAAAAATTTATGATTATTTTTATGTTCACAAACACCCTAGTTCGTTTTCAAATGAAGTTTTCTTAAATAAGTTTTCAGGAATTTATATATGGGTAAAAGTAATTAGGAATTATGAGAATAACTCTGGAAACACTATTTCAAAACCCTACGTTTGGTAAATGAACGTATGGTATCAACCCTATGTTATGTAGAGAAGTAAAATTCTTTTTTATGGTATCAACCCTATGTTATGCTAAATAGTTTTCATTTGGATCAAAATCCATACGTTCAGAGAATTTTCAAATTTATGGATTAGCAACCTTATGTTAGATTATGGATTTACTATTCATACCATATATGTGGAAAAGTTAAATATATAGTTAATAAATGCTATGTTCTAGAATTTATACTGACAAGGAAAAATACATGTATTATCATCCTTATGATACCTTTGTTACCTACATTATGTAAAGGTGAAATTATGGTTATGGAACCCTATGCTATGAAAATGAACCCTATGCTACGCATCTCAACCCTACATTGTGTTCTCAATGGAAAAGTATTTTAGGCTGCATTTTCAATCTGAGATTGCAGTAATAGTCAATTCAAAATTTAAGACCAATTCAAGGATTTTTTGAGTGTTTCAATGAATTGTGTTCACCAAAGAAAATCAATCCTATTTCTATGGGAAGTTATTACTCCTCTTGTAAATTGGAATTTCAAATTCCGTGATCAATCAGCCTATTCTTTTTTATCCGGAATATCTAAGAAAGTTTTCTATGCTAAATATTCCTTCATAATAACTCTTTAAATATATGTGTGTGATAAGTGATTCACATATGCAACTATATTATTGAAATTTTCTTTTATATTATTTCTACAATGAAGGATCAATTCTACAAGAAGCTACACTTTTGATATATACATGTTCAGTATTTTACTATTGTAATATTATTACTATTGTTTAGTAGCTACCTTATTGAAGATATTTTTGTAATAAGGATTTATTTGGACTATTTAATTCTTGAATATATTCTTTTTTTAATAATAATATGATCCATTAATTGTTAGTTGATGTTGCTTCGACTGTGAAGAACAACTCGAACCTTTCAAAAAAAACTCCTTGGATTTATTGGAGTTTCAATTGCTCGTACTCAATTGTGGTGGAGTATCAACTTATAGATATAAGATATGGATAATTGGTTCCCTGTTATATAACTAGAAGTCTCTGTTCTTATTATTATTTTAATGGTGTCAAATTTCCACACTCGGTTGTAAATTTATGGTCTTTTGATAAAATGACTGTTCTAGTGAAATTTACCAAGATCATAGAGAGATTGATTGGTAGAGTAGACTAGGGGATCTTTGTGCCCCAATCCACTATAAAATGTTGTGTTCTTTAATTTATTTTATCTCCTATATATTTTTATACAGAATAAAAACACTATATATTCTTATAAATCACACTGGATTCCAAAATCCATAATTGTTGAAGATTTTTGAAAATACACGATTCACACCTCTTGCGTTACTTTTTATATTTCGACCTAAAAACTCTAACTAAACATTAAAAAAATATATTAGGACCATGTACTTATTATTGAAATATAGAATTAATTAATCTAGATATGTTACCAAATTGGTTCACCATTATATGAAACTTTCAAATGTCTCTAGAAGATTCCTTGAATATCAACTTTATCTACCTAAAATTCCCCTTGATTTTAATTTTAAATTGATCAATCATTACTCCTGTGGATAAATTGCACCTCCATGTACCTTAAAAGGATTCCCTCAGTAGTTTTCACACCACTATATTATTAACTTTTCCAAGACTTCTTCCAAATCTTTCAAAATATTTCTAAAACTATAACACTTTTTTAATGATTAATCATTGGTTTATATTTTAAACAATCTAGAATTATCTCTACTCAAGTTCTGGAAAATAATTGGTTGGATTGCAATGATTATTTATCCTAAATCCACCAATTCTATATTGGTGAAACTAAAATTCTAATATCAAAACCTATAAATAAGGAAACACTATGGATAAGGATTATTAAATCCCAATTTTTAAATTTGTTTCCCCGGAACAAAAAAAATCTTAGTATAACATTCTCAATATTCCAACTAATGAACAACAAGATCATGACATTCAAAAGATTATCTTTCATGATTCAACTTCATAATGGAAAATGATCAAACACCTATTATAAGTTCAAACCCATTATTTGAACCATTATATTGGAATGATTAGATATCTCCACTGACCTTAACCATCAAACACCTACAAATAGAAAAAAAATCCAGCAACTTCGTGTGTATAGTGTGATCTTTATCTTATTTCTAAACTATACATAATTGGAACAATTTAACTGGACTTGAATTGTTTATCGACCCCAAAAAATTGAACTATAATGAAACTTAAAATGTAATTATAATTTCTTCATGAGCATCATCCTAATTTATAGACAAAAATCCCACAACAAAAACAACAAGTCTTAGTTTATCAACATCTGCTTCAACTGATCAGCATGAACCTATCTACTTTTTCTTCAGTATCTATGGATATCTCTAATACATGTATACATTTAAACATGACTATTCATGGATAATTTCCAAACATAACCTCCTTTATTGATTTTATTGCTTAATATGTTTATTGGTTTCAAATTGATCAAGATCATATGCTTCAAATACTATAATTATCTTCTTTAATTTTGGTCAATATCCCATTTTCTTCCATTAATTGTCTGAATAACCTTCAATGATTCAGAGCTTTAGTCTCATCATCATCTTGAAATGGTACCCACTATTTTGAATTCCTTATCCACAATTTATTTCCTCAAACAAATCCCTAACCGACACTTTGTGACAGCTTTGTATGACTCCTTAAGTATAGTTGAATAATATTCTCTAATAGTCAATCCGATTTGGATCAATGGTCTGTCCAAGGTAGCACGGTGGGTTATAGAAACTCTCTTCATTGTGGCTTCATAGAATCGGCCTAACAATTTTTTTTCATGTATTTTGGTTAGTATACATAACACACCTCTATAAGTTGAGTTCAAATGGGTAGAGGTATGGTATCTTAATAAAATGTGTGATCAGTTGGGTAGTAGTATGCATTAGCTTAGTTACTCAAGTGAGGTCACTTAATTGACTATGAGGGCTTCACAATGACTCCAATTATTTATAAATTGTGGTCGTTTAGGGAGTTCCATACAATCACTTTGGTAAATCATGATGTTTCACTTGACTTATCACATTCTGTAAATTTCATACTCATATTGTGGAATGTACTACCTCTATATGGTATCTTGGAACTACCAGTATTCCATAGCTAGTTGAGTCTACTTTTCTAATGGAAAAAATAAAAATATAGAAATTTTATCCACTAAAAAATCATTAATAAAAAAGGTATAAATATTGAATCAATTTATTTTTTGGATACTAAGAATTACTCCAAGAAAATGTTTTAAAATAAAAATCATTGGAATATTTAAGAATTTAATTTCAGGATAACTAAAATCTCAAAAAAAATATTTAGAATAAATAATATTAAATGAGAATTAATAAATATCATTCCAATAAACTAATGTTATCAAAATCAAATTGAAGTATTAGATCATTTAAAATTTTATAAAATAAGAAAATAAAATTTTTATTATGAGACAAATATTTAAAGTGTAGCATTTATATTCCAAAAATCAAAACATATGATGTCATCAGTTTAAATATGATTTAATAACAACAAATCCATTATTTCACCCAAAATATTTAGAAAATGAGTAACAAAAAGAGGCCACATAAATTTCTTCTACACTAAACTTTTTCTTTCCTCAAGAAACCAATTAGTAAAATTTGAATTAATAAAAGAGATCTCAAGATTAAAAAATTGAATTCCTCAAATAATTTATTTTCATAAATATTTCCCACAATAGACACTATTACGTTAAAAAGTGACTTCCCTCAAGAAATCAAATGGTTTCAATGAAAAATTGGTTACTATTTAAAAAATTGATAAAAAATTATAGTTTTAAAAAAAAAATTAACACACTTTAATTTTCCTCCAAAATAAAAGACTCACATAATTTAAGAGATCAATATAAATATACACAACTAACAGATTAATAAAATTGAATAAATAACTAAATATCATAATTAACTCATCCCAAATTCAAGTAATATATAATAAATGAAAGGTTGTTCGACCTAGATTAGGGTTTTAATATCATTGTCCATTTGGATGCATATCTTATGAGTTAAATTCTAATTAAAAAGTTCAATTTTAATGATTATTGAATAAAATTCACCAAAAAAATTAACAAAACTATGTTTTTCCAAGAGGGAAAGAAAAAAATTACTATTAATTTCTATGGTGTAATAGATATTAACTTCCTCAAATTATCATCACAACATTCAATTTTGACAGAAGAATTCACCCATAGAAGATGTATAAGTGACTCTTAAAACGTAAAAATCAAAAAAAAAATTAATGGTTTTTTAGAGTTTAAACATTGAAATTTATTTAATCACATGTTAGACTCCTCCACCACACTTAAAACTCAACATTTTCCCTAATTTTGAATTCAAGGTGAAAGAAACACTTAACACGGTTTTTCAAACAAATTCTCAACATGGAAGTTCAAAATCATTCTCAAGGGTCACTAAAAATTCAAAATTCCTTATCCACTAAAAATAGTTATGTCTAAACAATTTATTAAAGGTATATTCCTTTTAATAATTAACATTTAAAATGATTTTAAAATAATCACATGTTAGGTCTCTTGTTGAATAGTGATTATAAAAACATATATTTAAATCCAATGGTATTATAGATGGTAAACATTAGTAAATAAATTTTTTATTTAAGAAAAATTAATACAAGTAGAACTAATAACACCCTTGATATAGAAGATTGATTTTATTTTGAATATACTAAATTACACTACTTTCTCCTTTAATTATTCATCTCTGTTTGTTCATCTTTGAGCTTCTAGAAATGATAAAAATAACATTTTATTCTAGAAATATCAATTAAATTAAATTAATTTCTGATTTCAAATATTAAAGGTTTTATACAAGTATATTTAGTATTTATCTTCTCTTGATCATATAGCATAATAAAGGTTCTACTATACCTAATCTCCAACACCTAAGCAACTTATTTGTGTATTCTTTGTGGTGAAAAATAAGAATATTGGATTTTTTAAATTTTCAACACTTTATTCACTAAGAAAAATAAAGAAACAAAAAATCCTTACAATACAAGTGGTTATTTCCCCTCCACCCACCCCCACACTTATTCTATACAAAAACAAGGAGCAAGGTCAAATACAACCTGGAAAAACTAATTGGTATTCATATTTCTACCCAAGGAACTCTTTTCTTAGAGGTTATTTAAAATATTCTCTATATATCTTAATCATAGGCCTATTAATAGTGAAAGGATAATCCTTCCCTATATCTCTAAATTTTTCATCACAAAAAAGGTAAAAATTAGTCATAATAATAGGAAAATTCCATTTGGAATTAAATTTACCTAAGAAGTGCTTAATCTGGGAATTATACAGCATCACATTATCTCTATTATACGATTCTTTAATCAAAATTAATTTTTCATGGTCAACCTTTATTTTTTCTTTAAAAGTCCTTTCATTTTAATAATCATTTTTTCTAATTTCATCAAATTCATGAAAACATATATTTTTCTATTTTTTATCTTCAAATAGATTCAAATTTTATGATTTAACCTTCCAAAAAGATATATATTCTAACTTCATTGGTAGATGACCACCACTAAAAAATACAATCTTATAGAGTGAAATACCTATTATTGTTTTAATGGTTGTCATATACACCCATGAAGCATACTCAAGTATTAAAAACTAATCTTACATGTTCATGTTAACTATTTTTTCAAGAATATGTTTGATTTACCAACTCAAAACCCCAGATATACCATTTGTTTGAGGATGATAGGTTATTGATACTTTATGACTAACCCATATCATTTTATAAAATCATCCAATATCCTATTAAACAAATAAGTTCATAGTTTTTAAGATTAAACATAGGAATAACAAATATAAAAAAATAAATTCCTCTTAAAAAACATAGATTCCCCTTTAGCATCATTAGTGACGGTTGGTATTTATTTAATCAATTTGGACACATAGTCTAAAAAAATAATTATGAAAAAATATCCTATAGAAATGGAAAAAGGCCCCACAAAATCCATCCCCCAAACATCAAATACATCACAAAATAACAGAGGTTATTATAGCATCTCATTTCTTTGAAAAATATTTCATTGGAATTGAAAATATTTACATTCTCTACAAAACTCATGAGAATATTTAAATATGGAATACCAAATAACCCTAAATCCAACACCTCCCAAGATATTATCTAGGGAAGAAAGTGGCTTCCAATTATCAAACTGTAGTATAATTTCATCACTAAATAAAATTTTGAATTTGAGATATATCACCTAATAATTTAATCACTTACCAAATTCCACAAGTAATAATCATCCTATATATATTTATTTGACTCCCTAATAAAATTTTCAACAGTATGTTTCAAAAAATGGTGAGGAATAACATTAGATGCTATTAAATGTTGTATGCCCAAAAAAAATGGTATCTTATCTATAGTAGAAAATATAACCTCTCCCTATGGAAGGAATCTAGAAAGGATTAAAATAATGAATTTTCAAAATATAACATTGTAGTTACCCTACTCAAATTATCATCCATAGTTTTCTCAATTTCATTCTTATCTTGGATCTCTAGGTTAAATTCTTGAAGTAAAAATACCCTTCAAATCTTCTATGGTTTCGAATTTTACTTTTCATGAGATATATACTAGTATAATTTTCAATAACAACCATATATTTTAACCCCAAAAGATATCATCTAAACATATCGAGAGAAAAATGGTTAAAAAATATTTATTGGTTCTTGTTTCATTTTATTAATAGTGATTTAAAGTCATATAAGTATATATAATGACATGTGATTTCCTTTCTACTCTTTTACTAATAACATCCCCTAAATATAATTATAAATCATAAATCATCAATTCAAAAGGGTATTCCAAATTAATTACTTGAACTATTAGTTGGGATAAAACATTTTTTATTAAGTTCATTAAAATTTCTATTACACTTTATATCAAATACAAAAGGAATATCTTTTTATAAAAGTATTGTCAAAGGAAAATAAATCTATCTAAAATCATTTATAAGCCTCTCATAAAATCCTTCGTGACCAAGAATAATGGAATAAAGTTTGAAGTTTTGTAAAAATATAATGAATAGTTAATGTAAACCATAGACTTATCCAATTAAATTATATTTCTTTAAACTTTATGATGAAGAGAAATTCCACTTTCAACCAAAAAATAGAATTTCTCAAAGTTCAAAATAAGGCCATTTTCAATACACACTCTAAGAAAAACCCATAAACATCTCATAAAACATTCAAAATATGATCCATGCACTACAAAATCATCCATAAAAAATCTATACATTTCTTAAGAAATTTAGGGAAAATTCTAAGCACGCACTAGTGGCATGTGCATGGGGAATTACTCAGAACAAAAGGCATTCTCCTATAAGAAAAAGTATTGAAATGGATTTTTAATGTTTTTTAATATTGGTTTTATAGTGAAACATAAGTATATAAATATCTTTAAAAAAAATCTATAAATAAATAATGGGATTGAACTACTAAATTTTTGTAGATTTGATCAATAATTTTCAATGTTGTATGTCCTAGTCACTAAGTTCGATTTCTTATAATAAATTTATACCCTCCACTTTTTTTAGATCCTAGCTAGTATTGATTCTCTAAAATAATTCTTAAAAACTATTAATACAACTTTTTTAGGAAAAATATGGATTTTACTTAACCATTGACTATATAAAGTAGGGTAAATTATAACAACAAACAATATGGAAGTCACCTCATTTTTAATAACTTAAATAATGGTAGGATTAAACCTCCTCTAGAATTTTCTAACATGTTTGAAATTTTTTGCTAGAATGATATTTTTCATACACATTGAAAGACAAATCTCTATTAGGTTATCTAAATACCATCCTGTGGCCATCCAATTCTCCCTAAGGACCTCTAAAAAATTGTTCACTATTTTACTAGTAAACTTTCCAACAACTATGGATTAAAATTTTTATTCATATCCCAAGTAGGAAAACATTAATATTTTAAGAAAATATTTTATTTCAAGGGTAATTAGATTTTTCTCTTTGTAAAAAATGAATTTAATGGTGTTTTTTAATACTTCTACATAATTCTATAATATTTTAGTTTACAAACATTAATAATAGAAGTTAAATAATTCTTAGATAGATAACATGTGTCAACATAAAAAGGGATATTATATTCAAGTGAAAATCTTATTTTGGACCTTAAAAATAATTACAAATAGTTTTAAAACTTTAAATAGTAAATTAATAAGAAAAATTATCAGAGAAATCATCATTTTCTATAAGATAAAATGTGAAGAATATTTTAAATCAGTTTCATCCATTTAAAATTATTTTTCATTCAACATTTCAAAAATATTAGAAAGCATAGTTGTTTCAAAAAATGTAGAAAAATATTTATCCACCTCAAAATCATTTTTAACAAAAAACAATGAATATCCACCCCTTTTATTTTTAATAATCTTAAAACTACATCCATAATTTTCAAAAATATATTTAAACTTAAAATCATTACAAAATTATTTATTATTTTTAGTTCCATAATCTTCTTTTTTATACAAGGGATTGTTTTCTAAAGAATTTAGAGGTTGGTTACATTGAATAAAATCAAGAAAAAACTCTATAAAAAACCAACCAATCATGTTAACATAATGCATAAAACGATCTTCCATAATGTGTTTCTTTAATTAAAATATTTGAAAGTAAAAAATTTAACCTCTAAAATCTAGATAAAAATTTTATTTATGAAAATTAATTATAGACTTGGTAGTTTTCAAAAAAAATTCTTCCAATAATTAATGTTACATCTGTTCTAAATATTCTATCTTCGATATCTAACAAAAAATCAGTATGAAAAACAAGATCTTTATCCTTTACCAACAAACCTTAAATGACTCCAGATTTCTTAACTTAACTTATATTAGATAACTAGATAAAAATTCCATATTTCATAATATCTTCATCATACATTGGTGAAAATTAAAAATACCAAATAATATTTATGAAGGCTTCTAAATATAACATAGCATACTTAAATTGATGATATCAAATAACATAAGAGATATAAAATGTACATGGATACTTGTGTTGAATTGGTGGAGGGTATTGGATCTAAGAAGATACATTCCTACCCAATTTGAATTTCTCACCTCCCTTGAACTTTCTTTTTTTGGTACAAATTTATTTGAGGAATTAAATGTATATGGGGATTTTTTTACAATAATGAACAAGGGAATATTAACATTTACTTTACAAAAAGTCCCAATAACTTCCCTATAAATTTTAGTTTCAATATTATTATTAATAGGATAAATACCTAGAGGGTAATTCAGTGCTTACTTGTAAATTTTCAGGTCATTTTTATTTTTATTCTTACCTTTATAAGAACTAATAAAATTATAAAAATTCACTATAAGTTCTTCCAAGATTTATTTATTCCTTCTTATTTTTTCTGATCTACAAGCTTGTGGACAGTAGGTTGAATTTTAATAAGTTCATGAAAAAGTTCAGAATATGTTTTCTTTAATTCTTCATGTGGTTTCTCATTTATTTCAAAAGTGGAACTATCAATTTTAGGTTATTGATCATTGATTTCATAATGTGGGTTTTTAATTTCAATTCCAATTCTTAGAATTATGGAGCTAACATTATATCTTTCCCTTGTACTCACTTAAGCTTGTGATGAAAAATTACCACTAACTTGATTTTTGATTCCACTAATTTTAGTTTCCATTTGACCCATTTGTGTTACCATATTTTACAACAACTTTTTTTTATTTAAATTTTTTTATCATTTCTTAACTATCAACTCAATGTTTGAATCATTTCTTTGATTATTCTCTTATTTTTTTATATTTATTTTGATAATATGTGAAATTCCATCCAACATGATTATAAAATTGATCATGATTCTACTTAGGTAATTTAGTATTGTATTGGTATTGGAAACAATTATTTTATTCTTTAGATTTCCTAAAAATATTGTTTTGTTGGTAATTCCAGCATTAGTTGAAATTTAGTTTCTGTTAAAATGGTATAGGTTGGATATTTTTACTGGGAAATTGATTGTGTTTTTTTGTAAAGGCTTGCCATGGAATATCCCATTATAGTAAATATAAGTTTATTTTAATTTAGGACATTTATCATTGAAGTAATGTTGATTATAATAAATTCCACAATGTATATGAATTATAAAAACTGATTCAAGTTGAATTTGTAAAGGAAAAATTTTAAAAAACATGTGTCTTGTCATGTTACGAAGATCAATCAAATAACTGTCAATTTAGAAATTATCATAATTTGAAGTATATACTTCCATGTTTTATTTAACATAAATTGATCCCCTATTACCAACCTATTTTGATTTTTGGGCCATATTTTTTCTAATATTTCTAGATTCAATGGGAGTCTTATCCACAAAATATTCTCCAGTAGTAGTATTTATCTTACTCTAATCTATCAAGACCAAACATTCATTAAAATATTTGATTTGAGTCTAATCTGAAATTTACTAATGAGAAAAGATAGAGAAAACTTTCTTAAATCATTCCTAATACTCATGTAGAATCTTCTGATAAAACAATCTCATGGAACAAACATATTTCTTAAGAGTAGAAGTCCTAGAAGCAGGGAAACATTTTACTTAGAAAAAATATTTTAGCTGATTCCAAATCATTATAGAAGGTTTATTGGGGTAATAAAACCACTCCATACCAACCACATCTAAAGAAAAATGGATTTATTTTATTTTTATTTAGTCCTTACTTACTCTCTAAGGTTTCATGGTATTATATACCATATGAAATTAGTGTAAGTTCTTGTGAGTTTCTTCACCCAACATCCCATGAAATTTAGGTAAGTGATGAATAATGCATGACCTGAGCTTAAAACCAAGATCTATTTCAGAATAACCTAAGTAATTTTGTTTCTTTTCAAATTCAGGATTATACAACTCTATATAGGTTATTTTTTATGGAATGTTTTCAATTATTTTCGTGTTTTTTATTTTTAATTAAATTTGGTTTTGGAGATATTGGTTTTTAAATTTCAGCTAAATTATCATTTCTAATTTCAATGGTTTTTTTGTTTTTCTATTTTTCAACTCCTTTGGGTCTCAAATTGTAATAAGTTTCAAACTTTATTATTTTGAAGCATTTCATCTAACATAAAAGCATGATTTTTAATATTTGAATTTTCTATACTTATTACCTTAAAAAATTAAAAAAAAAATTATTTTTACTCCTTACAGGCCTCCCCATAATTTATTCTAATTGAAGAGCAATGTTATCTTGTCTTATGAACCCCTGCTTCAATTTTTTCCCCTAAATACTATAGTATATAAGTACCCATTATTATCTCCTATGAGGCTTCCTTATAAGAGTTACTTTATCATTATTTTTATGGAATGTTATATGTTTCTATGGGGAATTGTATAATCAAATAAAAATACTCTATTTTATAAAAAAAGGAAATAAATGAAACAATACAATAAAATTAATGGAATGATAGAAGAATAACAGTAGTGTGTCATTCTTTCTTTATTTATAAAAAACATTTTCACAATCATAACTCACTTAATTCATGATCCATGATCACAGAACATGCATTTTATTCAATTAAAAATAGTGAGATGAATGGTTAAACTTCTAGCTATTGACCTTCTTTCCACAAGAGTTAACTAATTTACTGAACTATCATTGATCACATTAATACAGTTAAATGATCTCTATGATCACAATCCTCAATTGAGAATTACGAAATTTAAATACAAAGATTCAATGTCAAACTCTTACTAGATCTATATTTACATACCACACTGAATGATTGGAACTCAACAATTAGATATGTATTGGTTATAGAATCGATGAAATAATTAAATAGAATAAAATAATTAATAAACAAAAAAATCAATCAAATTTTGATGAATCAAATATTTGGAGGAAGTCACAGTATGAAATTATAGAATTAAAAGATTTAAAATAATTAACCACTATAGTCCACATGTTCTATCCACTAAATATTTATCCAACCATATTCAAAACATTATAGGAAACGTTTTTCTCAATGTTCTATAAATGTAGAAGCTATAATTACTCTACCACTATGTCTCTAGAAAATTTTCTAAAAATTTGGTCCAGAATCTATTGTATGTTATCCTTTTTTAATTCCCTATGAAAATGCCTTTTAAAATATTTGACTTTGAACATTAAAAAATATTAGTATTTTTTATCTTATTCATCTTTTCTGAACTCAACTCCTAAGTCACCATGTTGCATTCTTTGAATTTTTATTTTCCCTTTCAAATGAATCTAACTGAACCTTAAAATAGAACATGACAGGACCATGTGATTCTTACTTGATGCCAAAAATAATGAATCTAGGAAGGTACAAATTTTGGTTCACTACTATTATAAATTTAAATATTCTCTAAAATATTTCTAGATTCTCAACTTTATCTAGATTGAATTCACCTTGATTTACTTTTGAACTGAAAAATTAAGATTCACGTGGAAAAATCACACTTCCTTATACCTTGAAAAGGCTTACTTCAATAGTATTGATGTATGAACCCCAATATTCAATACCCCAAAGCTAGTGTAAAATTTATTACAATGGTATAATAAATAATTAATAAATTCTTAAAGAAATTATCAGTTTAGTACACTACTACAAAATAGGCATTTAACAGCACTAACATTGGCCATTGTCATCACAAAAAAAAAGTGTTCACTACCAAATCACAATTAAAATCTTGAGGCTTTTATCAGTGCTATAAATTTACTCGTAAAGGGGTTATTTATTAGTAATTATAACAGCTTTGATGAAGTGTCCCTTCATCAGTTCTTTTTTTAGCACTGATAAAGGACCCCCATTATCATCACTTTAATTTAGCACCAGTAAAGGTTACCTTTATCAGTTATAAAAAATCACTGATAAAGTGAAATTTCATCAGAAATTTTAGTTTCATTGATGAAGGGTCAATTTATCAATTATCTTATATGAATTTATAAGGGATACATTTATCAGTGCCTTTAGTAGAACTGATAAAGAGAACATACTATAGGGTGTTGTTAAATTTATAGCATGCTACAGCATCAAAAAATAGTTGTAAATAAATATTTTAAATGAAATAAAATTTACCACACAAATACAACAAAAAAACATTATCTTATATCCATTTGAACCATTATTTTGTAAAATTACATGAGTAAGTACAAATTATAACATACATTCAAAAACATCAATGTTCCTTTTCCTTTGACCCCCAAACCCCACTCATGTTATTGCTAAACAAACCACCCCATATCAAGATAAATAATTCACATATATAAAAAACAATTATTATATTAGTAATAAAATAAATAAATAAATAAATAAAAGGTTTCAATTTTAAAATAAACATTGGTCCATACAAGGAAAATCTTTTATTGGATTGAGTTGTGATTGATTCTTGCACGTCACACCATTTCATGTTTGATTTCAAGAGTTATCTCTATAAAAATTATCTAAATAATTAAATGATAAAAATGATAATGAATTAATTAAATAAATTAATATAGAATTATGAGAAAATAATATCATCTCATTTCATCATTTTTGGTGATATGATGCGTGTTTTAAACTAAAATAGAACTTATATATTGAAAACATGTACATTGAGTCATATAGACCACATTAGGTGAATAATTGATGTGTGGTAACTACCTATATGTAAAAAATTAATTGTGGATCAATTTTTTAAATTAAAAAAACAATACACAAAAATTTTCTTAGTTTTGAGTATTTCAATTGTATTTTTTACTAAAATGTCATTTTAAACAGGAAACACGTACTTTGAGTCATACCAGTAACATCATGTGTTGGATTGATAAGATAATGTTTCATACGCATCAAAAATGACTAATGAATCGTTTTTAAAAATTATCAAGATAGTTTGAGTTTTTTTCCTTGGTTTTTTTATGAGTGGAACATTTTGAACTAAAATATCAATTTAAATGGTTAAGAGACACTTTGAGTCATATTAGGAACATCATGTATTGGATTAATTTGAGGTTAATTCCTACAAATAAAAATGAATTATTTATCATTTTACTAAAGTATCAAAACAACATGTATGTGTTTTCAAGGTTTTGAGCATGTCAATTTTCCTTTTTACTAAAATTAATGCCATTTTTTAATAAAAAGTCACACTTAGAGTCATAATTCTCACACTGTGCTATGGATTGAGGTGATCCCAATTACTATAAATCAAAAAATATGTATGGATTTTTTTTCTAAAGTAGAAAAAATAAAAAAAAATAATTTATTAGTTTTGAGTATGTCACTTTTCTTTTTTAGTAAAATGTAATTTTAAACTAGAAACATGCACTTTGAGTCATACTGGTCACATCATGTGTCATTAGAGTATAAGACTGAATCTTACACCTCAAAAATGACTTATTCATAATTTTAAAAATTTATAGAGACAATTTGAGCATGTTTTCTCAATTTTTAGTGTGTGGCATACTTTTTGAACTAAAATACCAATTTTAAACTGATAACAAACACTTTAAGTTATATCAGGAACATTATGCATCAGATTAAGTTGTGGATAATTCCTACATATCAAAAATTATTTATTTATCATTTTCCTATATTATCAAAATAATATAAATGGGTTTTCTTTTTTTGAGTATGTAACTTGTGTTTTTTACTAAAATTAATGTCAATTTTAAATAAAAATAAACACTTTGAGTGATACCAGGAACACCATGCATTGGATTGAGTTTTGGGTGATATCTAAACATAAAAAATTACATATATATTATTTTTATAAATTATCAAAAAAATGGAATTTTTTTACTTGGTTTTAAGTATGTCAATCATGTTTTTTACTAAAATTAATGTCAATTTTAAATTAAAAGACAAAATTAGAGTCATAACAATCACAGTGTTTATTATATTGAGATGTATATGATTTATACACCTCAAAAATGACTTATGTATCATGTTCATAAAGTATCAAAACAATTTTAATGTGATTTATCAGTTTTGATTATGATACTTGTATTTTTTATTAAAATTAATGTCAATTTTAAATAAAAAGACACACTTTGAGTCATACTAATCAGACTATACATCATATTGAGGTGAGGTTGATTCTTATACATTTAAAATGACTTATGGATCATTTTATTAAATTATAGAAACAATATGAATTATTTTTATTAGTTTTGAGTATGTCACTTATCTTTTTTAATAAAATTTCATTTTAAAATGAGATCACAAACATTGAGTCGTACCAAACATATCATGTGTCCATTTGATTTGAGACTGCTTCTAACACATAAAAATTGACTTATGAATCATTTTCTTAAATTATTGAGACAATCCAGAAAATTATTTTAGTTTTTAGTGAGTGACACACTTTTTAAGAAAAAATGTCAATTTTAAACGGATAAAGAACACTTTTAGTTATACCAGGAATACCATGCATCTGAGTAAGGTGATACTAATTCCTACATGTCATAACTAAATTATGGATCATTTTCCTAAACTATCAAAATAATTTTATTTTTTATTGTTTATGTGTATTTCACTTGTCTTTTTTAATAAAATTAATGTCAATTTTAAATAAAACACACACTTTGAGTAATATCTGGAACACCATGTTTCATATTGAGGTGTGTCTAATTAATATACATCATAAATAACTTATGTATCACTTTTATTAAATTATCAAAAGAATCCAAATTTGCTTGATTGGTTTTGAATATGTAAGTTTTCATTTTTATTAAAATTAATGTCAATTATAAATAAAAAGACAAACTTGGAGTCATACTAATAACAATGTGCATCAAATTGAGGTGTGGTTGATTAACAAACATCAAAAAATGACTTATGGATAATTTTCCTAAATTATAAAAACAATATAAATTTTTTTCTCAGTTTTGAGTACTTGATGTTTGTTTTGAACTAAAATGTAAATTATAAACTAAAAATATGCAATTCAAGTCATAATGAGAACACTATGCATCATATTGAACTGAAGATGACTATGTATGTCAGGTATATTTTACTTTCATTTGTCTTCACAAATACCAAAAATAAATAAAGGTTCCATTTGGATAGAAGTGGAAACCCCATGCTTCCTGAAATGCCTCATCCAAAAGAAACATGTTCCCTATTTTCTAGCTTACTACAAACAATATAAGGAAAATATGACTTCCTAAAATATATGTTAAAAAACTAGAAAATTATTAGATAAAAATTATAAGCAAATAAAACAAAAAAAATAGTAGATAAAATGGTGGAAATTTTAACAAAATAATTAGTAGTAATTTACTTTTTCATGATTTATGTATAAATTCTTGACACATTTCCTTATTTACATTATCTCAATTGTAGCTTAGAATTCAAATATCTTATGAGCACAAGAAACATAAAAAAAGACCCTAAACTGATAAAAATAATCCACATATATAATAAAATGGTTCTTATTTTAGTAATATTATAAATAAATTAATTAAACATAAATATGAAACAATACATTGATAAAATGATAATTTTAAATTGAAACCACACAATTTATGTCTTACCAGGTACACCATGTATTGGTTTGAGGTATGGTTGTTTCCAACAGGTCTTTTTTCCTATAAAACATTCAATATTCTGTTTCATATGACAATATTATAGTTTGACAACCTATAATGTTAAATTTATTGGAGAATAAAAATCAAATTGAATCATCATTAGTGCATAATCCATGTTGGGTGAATGATCATAGTACAAGAGTGAATAATCCTTGTTGTTGAAGTCATTTATTCATGATCTCTATAGAAATTAAAAAAACTATTCATTAGATAAAAATGATAACTAATTTAACTAAAATTTGTAGATAAAATGATGATAAAATCATCTAAAAGGAAATTTGTTCTAGTTATATATTATTAAACTCTAATATAATTATTCATGATCATATAAAACAAAAATAAAAAGAATTTAGTCTAAATTACATGACCCCAAAATAAAATATATTGTACCATCTAATATGAAATTACACTTCCTTCAGTGGTCCTTACAACATGACCTTAAATTGTATGAAATATGATCCAACAAAGATGATGAAAACCTATATAATATTTCTTTATTATAGTGCCTAATATATAAATCTCATCATAAAAGATTTTATTTTCACACTACATTATATCCATTAAAATATTTTTTCCCTTTATCACAGCTTAAAATTTTAACACTCATTTTTCAAAGATAATTGAAATTATTAGTCCCATTGTTTTAAACTATGATTCCAAACTATAACATTTCAGATTCACCCATTGTGGATACATGTGAGATATTTTAGAAGATTAATCCAAACAATACGATACATTTAAAAACTTTAAAATAACATAACATTCATGTATTATATAGAATTCCTATAAAAAGATTTATCCTTTTGGTTTGGTGTAAAACTCATATATAAAAATTTAACTTCTGTAAAAAAACTAAAATAAAATGTTATATATTTCTAGAATATACTAAAAATTTGTGTGTCCCTTTATTTATTACTAGAAAACATTAACCATTTTCATAAATTTATTATCATTCATTTATTGAACTAAAATAAATATTTACATTTGACTTTTTATGGAAAATAGTAAAATCTATCTTTCTATTTCACCATCATTGAGAGTACGAACTCCATGATAAACCATTTACCATATTTGATGGAAAAAACTTCTATGTGACCCATTATGTATTTTCTGAGGACACTAAACTCCATTATAAATTATTAATCCTTTTTTAATGGATTAAACATTAGTATATCCCTTTATAGCATACAAAAGACACTAAAATCTAGAGAATCCATTAATTATTCTTGGATTATGCTATAGATTAGTATATCCTTTTCAATATTATGGGTGATGATAAAATTTAACATAACATAATCAATATTTGTTCATAAAAATTTGAATATCCCTATTATCATGTATTTTTTATTGATAATGATGATGAGTTTATTATTAATGATCTTGTGAACATGGATCATTTTACATAATTAATGTACACATGCATATTAGTGATGAACCGATGGATACTTTTTTTGATGGTGAGTCAGTGAACAAGTATCTATATCAATAATAAGTATAGGTTAAACACCTATACTCATGTAATTATTTTGATATTATAAATTATATAATGGTTGTATGATTAAATTTAACATTATGTGCATTCAAATGATTCAGTTTTAGTCAATCAATTTCACTACTGTAAACTTGATTTGTTACTTTTATGGATTTCACAAGCATTTGTTAAACATATATAAGAGTGTGAGCCTATACTATAATAATATTTTTAGATTAATACAAAATTTTAACCTATAATTTTAAAAATAAACAGATTAATTAAACTATGATATCCCCAATAAGATGTATAATAATAAAAGAGTATAAAACATTAGTAATAGAATATTAATAAGATAATATAGAATATTCTAGTGAATTTTACATCTCCTTTTATTGTATTTTCACACTAATCTCATAATTTGTTATTATGAATTATTAACTAAAAATTATCATAATTATTATTATTATTTTCACTTTAGTTTAATCAATATCATTATTATACTCTCATTTTATAAGATAGAGATATAAAAAAATTCTAGATAGCCTCGAAAACATCACCATTAATATTTTGTTAATGTTTAGTAAAAGAAACCCATCATTAATATCTCAATAGTCATAATTATTGAAAAAATAGTAAAATATCACTACCATATATCAATAAAATGATCTAAAAATGTTTTATCAGCTACTAGAGGATAAAAGGAATCCAACTAAGTTTTCATAATTCATAATTCCTCTCTATGAACCATATTGTTTATGAGAAAATAAGAAGATAAAATTTAAAATCCCAATGCATCTACACTTTCATTCCCACTCATGATTTCTTTCTTTACCTCTGCTTTAAGACATGATCATCCAATAATATGATTGAATGGAGAAGGCCTCTATAGGTTTCACCCCAAAACATCACTCCTCCCTATTACCATGGATGTTATATTTATTAATATAATTTATGAGATCCTTATTTACCATGAATCATGTACATCCAAACTAAATAAAAATGGAAGGTCCAGTTAGATATTATATCACCATCTAATTGATGATAAAATATACCAAATAATTCCACCACCCACCAAATTGAAACCACTATATTGTTCTTTTCTAATATCGTTTACCAGAACCCATGATAGAACCCCAGATAGTTAATTAGTCTAATTTTATTATAAAATGATAAGTAAATTGACTATAAATTTGATAAACTAGTGACAAAATTAAATAAATAATTATTATAAAGTCACTTGATCATGATGCCAACACACATTATAACACCATGTTTTAAACTCATTTTTTTTTAAATTATTTCCTCCATTATACTTATCCTTGAAAAATAGATAAAAAAATAATATATAAGAATTATGATACTAATTCTTCATGCCCAAAACATATTTATAAGGTCATATCCAATATTATATCATAAAAATAGTAGGTAATCACAGAAATTTAATATTATAAAATATTCTGACACTATGTAAGCTACATAATCATCTCTAAATAAATTTACTAATTATTTTAAGTATGAAGGTTTTTTTAAATCTTGGTAGTACTAAGAAAAGATAGAAAAAAAATTATTAATAAATATTTTTAATGAAATTGTAATTACCATAAGAAATTGCATGTTTGGGGATGCTCATTTTTCATGTTTTATGATCTCAGTCACAAATTTTAAAAAACAATATCCACAATCGTTTCCATTATCTTTCTTCAGAAACAACAAAAGCATTGAAAAAAATATGTAAATTATTTTGAAATATTTTTTTATATTTAAATATTTCTATATGTACCCTAATATGCTTCCATTTATAGTAATTCATATTCTTTTTATATTCAGTCACCAAATTCATTCCATGATTTAGCATATTTTTAGAGATCACCCTACCATAACAAAATTCTTATTAAGACACATACTAGAACATATAATTAGAAGTTTATCTATAAAATTATTATTATAGTGTATTAAAAAATCACAATACACATCATCTATGGTCAGTTTGTTGGATATCCACATATTGGATCCAAAAAATAAATATTTGTGTTATTTATATTGAGTGTGATTAGAATCCAATGCTTCCAAAAAAACAAAAAAAACAATGAAAAAAATAAAAATATATTTTATGTGATTAGATTGTAAAGTTTTACCCCAATATTTTAGACCTAAAAAAAGGTTTTTGTCTATTATTATTTTCTCAAACGCATTGTATATCTCATATTTTTTATTATCAATTTATTTCCTCTCCAAAAAAATTTTTGTATAGAAATGATACAGGTATTAATGAATTAAAATTTTATTTCAGATAATTTTCCCTTTATATAGTAGTAATATAAATTCTTGTAGAAAATATGAATATTTATTAACTTTAATGAACATATTAGATCATTATTTTGACAGAAATATTATAAAAATATACCATGTGTATGTATTCACAACTGAGACTCCCAGTCATTCAAACTTGAGAATAACATTTATACTCTTGAGACTAACTATGTATGTAATGAAATTTCCAATTATTTATTCTTTATATGGAATATAAGACATTTTTACATCTTTAAATGTGTTCTATGAAAAATTTGTACTGATAATAAATGTTACAGTGGAACTGGTGGGGAGAAGTTACTCCCGGAAGGTCCTTTTGATTTCTTCGTCGACCCAGATGATTTTCTTTATCCGACCTATCATTACCTCATTACTTTATCTATATGTAATATCATATCACACTTCAGACCTATTTTCATCAACTGTTATAGATTTTTCATAAGAAAAAAATTGTTAAAGATGCCTCATTTATCTTGACAATATTGGATAGACATGCGATGAAAGTTTCAATAGCATCATTAACCATTTTAATATCTTGATCATCAAGTGGAATTGGAAACTCAATGGTTGGATCTTGATCTATCTCAATTCCTACTCTCATTTGATATTTTGGGATTTCATTATTGTTTATCTTATATCCTGGGATATTATACATAATACCATTCACAAAAAGGAGGTGTGTGGGTGTTGAAAGATTGAAATAACATACAAATTTACCCTATAAAAATTAGTAATAAAAAGTTATAAAAAGTCATTTCATTTTCATTTAGGATAGAGAGTAATGAAAAAATTTATTAACTCGGGTAAGGTATGCGGTTGAGAGTAATTACTTGCCTCAAAGATATAATGGTCATTTGTTTATTCATGTGTGGATATTTGTTCCACCATAAGTTTTCTTTGATCCTTTCTCATATATTGGTATTCCAAACCTTACTGTACAATAATATCATAAAAAGAATCTATTTTTACTGAAATCCTTTCATCATATTATATGTATCTTCTTGTGGTTTTTTCTTCTAGAAATATGTTTGAGGAGGCACTCCAAAACATACTCCTCTAATGTGAACATAATGTTCTAGCCACTTCAAAGATACTAAAATCAGTATTTCTTCTCATGTGGTCATTGTCAATTTCTTCTTCTAAACCATATAAAAAACATATGAACATAAATAGAAATTTTTATATAATACTATTTTAAATCATAAAAAATTACATTTATATCATACTTACACATGTTTCCAATACTTATTTTGTGTTTTCATAAACTATTTTATCCTCCATATTTATGTGAGCCTCCTTCCATTGCAAATGACGTGGGATAGAAGTGGATTAGTATTTTTATTCATCAACCTGTATATAAACGAAGGAATATATGATGATTTATATCACAGAAAACTTTTATAGTTTATTTAAAATACAAACTAATTTATTATCTAGTTAAATGTACCCCATCCTTACTTTGGGAGAGGGGTGCATAGGTTTTGATGCATGTTCATTATTTTCAGCACTCCTTTTTAGTTCATAATTTAACATTTTTTTATTCAAATTGGATAAAATAAATAATATCAAATAATATATTATAACATATAATTCACCTAAAATGATTTCTTATCACGACGAATGATGAATGACTTATGTGTTTTCTATTTTTTAATATGGGCATAAGTAATTGGTGGGTGGGGATTTACTTTCCCCTTAATATCCCTTAGTTGAAATTTGGTTTGAAGAGTCTAAAAGCCTATATGGGATTTTCTAGCAGCCATTAATACATATTTCTCATAAAAATAATATAAAATAAACAAACCCTGCAAGGAATAATAAAACATAAATTCAAGTTTTCTTATTTAATTTTTTATTAAAATAAAGAATGATTATTGTAACATTACCTTTATATCTTCATAAAGGGTTTTATTTTTTAAAATTTTAGACATATAACAATGACTCAATATTAATCAAAACATCCATCCTCATTATGACCCAAATATAACTAATGAACATTAAATTATTAGGGTCAATAGGTTGGTCATTTTGATTCCATCCAACCACAAATTTTATTTCCTTAATTCATTCCTAGATAATTTATGTAAATACTATGATGTTGTGTCATTATTATTATTTTCATAAACATTATTTTCATCCCCAAATAATTATATAGTTTTAGTGTCAACATATTTTTCTTCCTTGGTATTGGTAACTTCATCATGTGCTGAAGATATTTTCTGCATGAGTAATAAAAGGTTTAATTTAGATTATCTTAATACTGTATAAAACACATAATATTATAAATAAAATCATAGTATATTAAAAAACACTTTAACCTTATCATTGGACTCTCTTTATTTTTTTTAAAGGTTGAAGAAATTTGGATCCTCTATCGAGAATTAAAATACCCTCTTTGTGGTCCCCTATAACATATAAGGCATTTTCTATAATGGGACCGTCGTGAACTAATTTTGATCTCCCAATGAAATGGTAATCGTTGATTGAATTTTTATCTTACCCAAAAGTTGTTTTAGTCTCTATTGGAATAATCAACCAATTTTTTTTCTTGATCTAAGACATAAAATACTTTCATTGATTGTTATTGCATTATGAATGGATTGTCCTTTTACCCTTTTACCCTGCAATTCACCTTCACAAAGTTCATTTCTTCAACAATCACTACACTTATATTATTAGACCATTTTCAATAGAAAATATTCACTTGAAATTTTTTATAATCCAACATGTTTATCTGTTTGATAATGTCGAATATGGAATATTTTTATACATTTTATTTCTATCCTTGGAACCATATATGCACATCACATCCACGACAAGCATGACTCCACTATTTTTTCATCGTAACCAACCATAAATTTACACCAAGTTTCAAGTTTGTATTTTTTGGGGGGTGTTTAAAATTTCATGGCATAATGTGGGTTTTTTAATAATTATAACAGAGTAATGAGATAGCATTTTGATAGGTGAAACTGAACATTTTATATGAAAAATTATCCATAGGAGTACCAAATAAAGTTTTTTCATGAGATTGGATGAGGTTAGGTGGAAACCACATCACATGTGTTGTTAACATTATATATTTATGGTTGGTTTAAGGTGTAAAGTCTGTTAAACATGTTTAATTGTTTTAAAATTATTTATTCTATGAAATTAAATTTTGGACTTCGGTTCTTTAATTATTTAAATTCGTTCATTTATATAAGTTCATGATTGTATATCCTATAAGCTCAAAATCATTTTAATATCCATAAATCAATATAGATATAATATGTTTGGGTTATATTACCTCACTTTATTTTGATAAAGTAACATGAATATTCAAATTTCATGGACCTTTGTTCAAGAAATGAAATTACAATTTAGTATATATTTATGTTATGATATCTTGAGTGATTTTAGTAAACCTGGATTTAGTTTTAAATTATTATTTTAAATGGAATAAATAAAATTAGTTAAGTATTCTCTTTTATAGCTTGTTTTTTATTATAAATAAAATAATTTCCTTTAAATATAACCTAAATGAATTATAACTCAATGAAAAATACTTAAACTTGATTTAGTGATTACATCAGTGATGAGATAATGGTTGAGTAGATTAAGTGGGAGGGAATAATTTTTTATAATAACTTATTAAGTATCATCAACTTTTTTGATTTTTGAAACTAAATTAAAATCACTTTATGTACTAAATAACCTATTACCACTCAATAACATAGTTCCAAACTAGCTAGACATAAGTTAAACTAGATTTTTCACTCATCCAACATACAATTTAGTTATAAAGAATTCCCACAACCAAGAAACTGAATGATAAAGTGAGAAAGAAATGGAAAAAAAACATATGGTAACAAAATAAATATCATACACCTCACCTCCAATAGCCTTACATAGAACAAACCCTTTCACATCATAAAAACATTATAAATTGATATATATCCCAAAATAGGAACACTAAATACAAGGGGTGATCAATGAGGGTATCATGAGCTATACACCAATTTTAACATTCCAAATAAACTATTATAAAAAATATAACATCGGGTGCCAAGATATTTTAATTTCATTTGAAATTCAACAATTCCAATACATTGAAAATATTTATAAAAATGTCATTTTTATATTTCAAACATTTCATTAAAACATTTGTTATTACTTTAAAAACCCAAATCGGTCCTAAGACTTTCATTTTTTATAAAAAATGACTTGAAATTCCTTATAAGCATATGATCAAACACTTGACATGATAAAACATTTATTTTAAAATAATTCAACCAAATTACATGGAAACCCATTTATACCAAGCATGGAATTCAACCAAAATGTTTTTCAAATGAATTAAAAACATTTTACAGAGGAATAATTTAGATAAAAATTAATTTAAAAAGATTCATGAATTCCATGATTTATAAAATGAAGGATTAGAAGAGAAAAACATACCTTAAGAAATCATAATTGAGTGAGGAGACACCTAAATCAGAAGGAATAAAGAAGGGATTTACATTAGAGAACACATCAAAATTGAGGGAGGAGATGCCTAAATCAAAGTAGAAGGATGTGGAAACCATATTAGGGATCCAAGGTGGTTTGACTGAGCATGAGGGAGAATATTGGAGGGGATCCAAGAAAAAACTACAATAATGAAAACGGTGGAACCCAAAAAAAGTAATAAACGAGAGAGGTGGATAAAAAAATAATATACATTGGATTCGAGGCTTGATTCATCTGAGAGAAAATAGAGGACTTCCAACAGTAGTGGACTCTCACGAAAGCTTGAGAATTTCAACTCAAATAAGTGCAGTTAAAGTTCTTTTAAATAGATAGAAAAAGGTTTTATCATTGCTTCCAAAAGAGCACTGATAAAGATACATTTTATCAATGCTAAATTTATAATCACTAATAAATGATATCTTTATCAATGCATCTTTAGCACTAATAAAAGGTATATCTTCATCAGCGCTAAAGAAGCGCTGAAAAAAGAATCTTTATGAACACTAAAGTTTTAACGCAGATAAAGGATTTATAATTATAATTACAAATTAAAAAAAATAGTAAGTATACTTAAAGTATTTATATATGATTATAAATGTATTTATATCATTATATATATTTATATAATTATATATACATATATATATATATATATATATATTAAATATATTTATTATTTAGTTATATTTATTACAATTTTATAATAACTTAAATATATAATAATTTATTTATAAATATATAATTATTTATTTTTAAATATATAACTATTTATTTTTAAATATATAAATACTTTTTTAAAAAATATTTTTTAATATATAATTATAAATATATTAAATAAACATTTATAAATATATTTGAAAATATATTTATAATTATTTATTTATAATTATAAATATATTTATATCATTATATATATATATAATTATATATTTATTTAATAAGTATATATATAGTAAATATATTCATTATTTAAATTTTTTTATTATAAATTTATAATTATAAACACATTTATATCATTATATATATTTATATAATTATATATATATATATATATTCATTTATTTATTTAATAGATACATATAAATATAAATATTTTAAATATATTTATTTTTTAAATATATTTATTATAATTTTACAATTATTTAAATATACAATGATATATTTATAATTATATAAATACTTGTAAAAAAACATTTATATATTTATATCACTATATATTTATCTAATTATATATATATATATATTTAATAAATATATAAATATATAAATATATATATATAGTAAATATATTCATTATTTAAATAAATTTACTATTATTTTATAACTATTTAAATATATATAATTTTTAATTTTTAATTATTTAAATAATTTTAAAAAATATATTTATTTATTTATAATTATGAATTTATAAATTTATAAATATAGTAAAAATATATCTTTTTATAAATATTTATTTACAATTAAATTTTTAACATTAAAAATGAATATATAATCTTAAATTCATGCATGTCAAAAATGAGTCAAATTGAATATTTAAAAATGTGTACACTTTAAAAATATTGAAAAAAAGGACAACTTTTATTAATTAAATATAAATTATTAAAAAATATGGATATACATTAAAATAAAGATGATTAATTATTGAAAATATTAAAACATAGTAAAAATATATATACAAATCAATATTAAAAAAATGATTAAATTCCAAAAAAGATAAAAAATAAAAAATATTAAAAATGAATAAATAATACCTCAATGTAATAATATTAAAAATAGATAAAAAAATTACCAATTAAAAAATAATATATTAAATGTATCATGTTACTAAATGAAATTCTAAAATATATAATAAATTTGACTAAATTACATAAATATTTGGTATATGTGTTTCTATATAAGATTTCATTAATTACTTAAATATTTGTATGTGTGCATTGTATATAAAAATGAATTAATTATGTATATGTATGTATGAAGTTAATATATATGTTTGATATATGTTAATTTGAAAAATTAAACGACATTCAATTAATGGTCATTACTCGATGCAATCGGTCAGTATTTTTAATTAATATTAATTTTTTATTATAAATAATTTTTCACTAAACATGTATTTTATTTAGTGTAAGAATTAATTTTTTATTTTATATAAATCATATTTTATGAAATAATATATATGTATATATATATCTATATATGAATATATTTCTATATTAAATTTATTAATGAATAATTATGTACAAAAAAACCATTAAAATAAAAAAGATTTTAATATGTTTTTAATTATTGAATTTTATTCATTTTCTATATTTATATTTAAAATATATTTTTTATTACTACTTATAATTAATATATATATATATATATATTAAAATTATCAATTTTTATTATTAATTCTTTCATAATTAATTTTTTTCATAATTTTATAATTTTTTCATTTTCAATTTTTTTTAATACTTTCAATTTAATCATTTTTAATTTTTTGTTTAATTTTTAAAAATTATTAATTTAATATAACTATATTTAATATATATTATTTATTAATATTTTTAATCTTTATATATGTGTATTAAATTTATTCATTTTTATCAATAATTATTTTATTAATAAAATGTTTCATATTGTTCATAATTTACAATTTTTTTTTATTTTTTAAATTATTTCATTTTATTCATTTTTTATATCTATATTTAATATATACTAATTATTAATATTTATAATTTATATATGCATGTATAAATTTATCCATTTTTATCAATAATTATTTAATTAATAAAAAATTATTTTTTAAAAATTTACTCATTTTTAATTTTAATTTGTTTAATTATTTCATTTTATTCATTTTATTCATTTTATATATCTATATTTAATATATTCTATTTGTTAATATTTATAATATATATATATATATTAAATTTATCAAAAATTATTTAGTTTAAAAATTTTATTATTTTTCAGAATTTGTTCATTTTAATTTTTTATTTTTTAAATTATTTCATTTTTTATTATTTTTATTTCTTGAATTTTTTATTAGTTTTTTTAAAAAAATTGGTTATGTCAAATCCTTAATTTTATTTTTAAGTAATATTTTGTTTTTTTGCGTTTTGGTATTTATTCTTCGGTTTCCCCTTGTGTTTTTGGTGAAAATGGATATTTTGGTCATGACAGCTGGTGGTGCATGGTTAGGGGAAGCTGTGTTCCCTCCTCCATGTAAGCATATAGCCAATTGTCAATTTGGATAGTGGTGATCGCACGATTGGCGCACTGTTTGGAAAATAGTGTGGCATGTTCCACTTGGAGGGTGAGGGATGCACGGTTACCACATAGTTTGTAAAACTATGCAGGAAAACCATGTGAATTGTCGAGGTCATTAAATATTGTCAATTTAAATTCTTTCTCTCCTCATATTTAACCCTAAATCACCTCTATTCCATCCCATTCAATATTTACAACCCTAGGATCTCCCTTTTCTCCTCCATATACCTCCTGATCTTTAATCCTTGGGATAATTTTTGTGTGAGAACTTCAAGGAATCATCAAGTAATTGATTTCTCCCTTTCTTTCTCCCCCTTTCTAGGGTTCTTCCTTCTTCCTTCTTCGGTTCTTATTTTTCAGCGGGTTGTTTCACCTAAAAAGGGTTTGATCATGGGTTATTGGGAAAAATATTGATGTTTGTTTTTTGATCATGCCTTTATATCAGCTTGTGGTGGTGCAGTTGTGGTTTTAAACTGATTTCCCAAAGTCTCCAAATGAGAGGTAGGTGGATCCATTCCTTTACATTATTGGGTGATTTTGATATTCTTTCTTGGTTATTTCAATGTGTTCTGAGGATTTTTTGTGTGGTGCGAAACATATTTTTGAAAAGTTTTGAGATACACATATGATGAAAATGGATTTTATTAAGGAAAGAGGTTATGTTTCATGTGTGTTTCTTTGTGGTTCTTCTTGAATATGTTTTATTCTTTATTTTAAAGGTGAAAAATGTGTTTTCAAAGATATTTAATGGTGCGAGTGCATTAAAAGTGTATTTTCCATGTAAAATAGGTTTTTTTCTTGTTGGCTTCATTATTGTGCATATTTAATGTCTATTTGAATTATGAAATTGATATGAATCATATTATAAAAATAGATTTTTTACGATTATGAATTTTAAAGGGGTGTTTCCTATAGAAATGGTTGAATTTCATATGTGTTCTTCTCTTTGTGTTTTCAAATGGGTTTCATAAATTATGCAAGTGGTGTGAAATGTATTTCCAAATGGTTTTAGTGTGTGTGTGAAAAGGAAAGTAGTTTTGTTGATGGAAAATAGTGGTTTCCATGTATACATTGATCATTGGATCAATGTGAATGTGTAGATTTCCTTGTGTTCTTATGATGCATGGTATGTGTATGCGAATGTGATGATTTATGTGATGTGTGGAATGGAATTTGAGAAAAAAGGGAGGTATTCTAAGTGGGAAAACTATAACTATTATTCTAGTTGATTTGGAAGTGGTCGAGGCCTGGTTTCATCTAGAACGACTGATTACTACAATGCTAACTAAACATGTTATATGATTAGAGAACACAATAATTTTTAGATGGGATCCCCTCAAGTGTTTTATGCACGATAACACTAGGGGTATTGTCTTATTATTTAGGGACCATTGGAATTTTGGGAGATGTTCCACTCCAGTGGTTCATGCATGGGAATGTTGTTGGTAGTTGAGTTGGAGGATTCTGATCACCAAGGTATGAGGTTCATAGAGTCTCACTTGTGCTAGTTACCTTTAGTGATTTTACACTGGTGATCACTTGTGATATGATTCTCATGTGATGTGGTGATATCAATCAGTATACGGTAGACCTTGTGTATATTTTATTTCAAGCAAGTTAATTTGTGAAAAAATGGTTTCCTTAAAAACTATTTCTTGAGAAACTTTTCCTTAAAATGTTTTCTTTGAAATGTTTCAAATATTATTATGGAAATTTTCATGTTTATTTATCATCTAATGTAATAGAATTAAATGTTTTTTTTGTGTGTCATCCTACTGGGATTTGGATGACACCCAGTATACACCTTTGGGTGTATATAGAATTTTTTTTAGGACTCAGGTAAAGAAAATATGTGTCATTGTGGTGATGTTAGATCCGGTTTCTAGTGTTCCAGTTCTTACAGGTGTTGGTCGTAGTGGATTTAGTGTGATGTACATCTTGTTTAATGGAGTTTTTTGGGATAGTTTTTTTATCCCTTTACATTTTAGTACTTTTGGTAGTCGTTAAATTTGTAAACATTGAATTTGAAAATTGTTGTACCTAGTTTGGTTATGGTTATTAGTTGTTGGTATTCGTATTATTTTTTGTTGTTTAGGATTATGTAAATGAGTAAAATCATTCCTAGAGAATATTTTTGATACGCATACACTATTTCCATCCCATGGGGATCGGGAACGCCCTCCGGGTCATGCCACGGATTGTGTCTGGTGTCGGGTCAAATGGAACTCTAGCTAAGTTTGTGAAAAAATAGTATCATAGAAGTTCACTCTCTTTTGGGTCAAGTTATTTATGGAAAGATTCTGGATAGACCAGAACTAGGATTTTTGGGGCTTGAGGTTTTTTTATGAGTAGGTTTCATGGATAGCACACCACATAATAAGGCCCAAGTTTCCATGGTTTGTTGGTAAATTTGGTTTGACTTCTCCTCTAGGTGAGACATATAGGATGAAGATTGTATATGGACACTAGGTGGGGTGGATTGGTTCGGTATTCCTTGTTATTGTGATGAATTTGGATAGTTTTTGATTTATGAAAGTTCCGATATTTGTTGATATTGCTTGAAATCTGCATAATAGTTGTATTAATGGTTTTCCTTGTGGGTATTTTTTATTATAGTAAGATTCCTCCATGGAGAATTCTTGTGCAGCTATGGGAAGAGATCAGAGAGAGTTATCCCTCACCAATTGATTATAGGTTAGTTGAAGTAGTAGTTTGGGCTGTCCAATTTTTGGTTCAGGGAGTGAGCTCTCGTCCTGCTCAGGTTGGGGTTGTCGAACCAAGCCTTGGAAAGGATAAACTCAACTGTTCCTCAAGAACAAGCATTCTTCTTTTCTACATAGCATTGAACATTAGGAAGGAGAGGAGTGGCTTGAAAATATAGATAGGAAGTTATAGTTTTTGGATACTCCTGAGGAAGTAATGGTGAAATTTGTTTCATTTTACTGAAAGCTATCAGTTTAAAGTAGGTGGAATCAGTGGTGAAAGCTATAAAGGAATATTATATGAGTTGAAAAGATTTCAAGGTTCTCTGCAAAAAGAATTATTTTCATACTTTTTTGGCCTTTGTCAGGTCTCCGGTGTTAATGGATCTTATGCAGGGAGACTAAACCATGATTGAGTACACTAACCACTTTGTAGAGTTATTTTAGTGCACACTCGATATTTTTTCCAATGTGCAGCTAAAGCATCAAAAGGTCAAGATGGGGTTGTGGTCAAAGATTTAATCCCAAGTATTCTTTTTCAAGTTAAAGTATTATGATGAGGTGTTTTATCATGCTATGATGGGTGAAATTGATCATCGATGCAATTCGTGTTTATCTAGTGCAGTAACAGTAGTGGGTAGTTACATTTCACTTGAGAAGACGAGGAAGTGGGGTGAGCAGGTGAGGAAGGGAGGTGGTAGTTTAGGACATCCCTCTTAGATGTCTTTACCTGTGGTTACTGGTGATGGGTAAGTTGTGTTTCATCAGTGCGGGTCTATGGGGAACATGCAATGATTTTGTAGGTTAGTGCACCCACACTAGAGTGGTGTATTATCTACAGCTTCCAGAAGAATCTTAGCTCATATAGAATCATCCAAGATAGTGGGCTCTCAGTTTATAGGTTGTGGTGGTAGGGCTGGATCATCTTCTAGGAAGATTCATTTCAGGGCAGAGCCCTATGGAAATGGTTTTTCTATGGTTCAAATAGAGATAAGGCAACTTTATGTGGTGGAATGAGCACTAGTGGAATCATATATTGGTCCTTTGACTGTTCAAGGTTCTGATCATGTTTCATCATCTTTATATATTATTATTTTTTGATATTGGTGTCTCTATTTCATTCATTTTTGTTTATATTATGGATGTGTTCAAGTAACCAACTAATCTTATACCGAATGTGATGGAGTTTGTAATGGGTCTTAGTAAGAAACGATTGAAGGGTTTCAGGTGGTCGTCTTATGCACTCATCGTGTCAAGGGTTGAGCTGGAATGGAATTTTCTCATTTTAGAAATGAACTTATTTTACGTGATCATCGGTACATATTGGATGGTTCATTTCCAGGCACACGTCGATTACTATTGGAAGTGAGTAATTTTTGTGGTACCAGATGGAAGTACCAAGGTTTTTTAGGATGAATGGGATCCTTAATCAGGATGTGTAGGACCTTCACTTCTGGGATTGTGAAATATTGTTTATTAGATCTTATCTCTTATGTTGGAGGAAGATTATGGTGCTCCTGAGAGTGGATTACCTCCTATGGTGGATGATTTCTAAGAGTTTATTCCAAGGATTTATCATGTTTTCCTCTATAGAGGTATTTGGAGTCCGCTATCAATTTGGCACAGGGAACACATCCAATATCGCTTCTCTCATACTGTATATCCCCCACTGAGTTAAGGAAATTAAAGGTATATAGCTGGATTATTTGGAATCCAAAGGATTCATTCACCTGAGGGTCTTAACTTGGTCCATCCCCATTTTATTTTTGAATAATTCCTATAGATATCTCTGATTGTGTATTGATTACCAGAAGATGAACAAGGTAACAATCAAGAAAAAATACCATTTTTCCTGTATTGATGAAATTTTTTATCAGCTTAAGGGGGGATGGTTTTTTCAAGATTGAATTGCGTTTTGGATATTACCAAGTCATATTTATAGATTAATATGTTCCAAAAACAGCCTTCTTAAGTAGGTACATCCATTTTGAGTACTTTTTCATGCCTTTTGGGTTGAAAAATTCTCCAGCAGTATTTATGGTGAATATTAATATGGTGTTCCACCAGTATCATGATCTATTTGGATGACATATAGGTCTATTTTAGGACTGATTATGAGCATGAGTAGCATTTTGGGATTATTCTAAGCACACTTCAGGGTCATTGTCTCGATAAAAAAATTTCTAAGTGAACCTCTTGGATCAAGGAATTGAAGTTTTTGGGCCATGTGATCTCAGGACAAGGGGTCTTAGTGGACCCCAAGAAGATCAGTGATTTGATTTCATGGGAACAGATGAAGATTGTTATTGAAATCAAAAAAAAAATCGTCCTGGAAGGATATTAGAGGTTATTTGTTTGATATTTATCTTGACTTTCTTTGTCCATGTCGGTGTTTACCCAAAAAGGGGTAAATTTTGAATGGATCCAGAGTGTCAACAGTCCTTTGAGGAGCTTAATTTTTAGTTAAACACAACTCCGATTTTGATCTTGCTGGAATCTAGAAAGGGATATGTGTTTTATTATGATGCTTCTAGTATGGTTGTTTAGTGTGTGTTGGTGCAGGGTGACCATATGGTTGTATATAGTTCTCACTAACTCTGACCAGGTGAAAAGAATTACCCAACCCATGAGTTGAAGTTAAAGGTAGTGATGCATTCCTTAAATACATTGCACCATTATATTTTGAGGATAAATTTTTGGTTTGTTATGGTCATAAGAGATTAGCCTATATTTTCTCTAAGAAAGATCTGAATTTAAGGTAGTTTTATTGGGTTGATTACCTTCAAGAGTTCGATTTTGATCTATTAAATAATCCAGGTAAAGTAATTGTTGTTGTAGATTCTTTGTGTAGAAAAGTTTTGGATAAATATTTAAATGATCCATGTTATGAGTGGATGTTGTTGGTAATTTTCACTTAGATTAATCTCATGACCAAGGAACATATTGAAGGTGTGTTCTTGTTCACCATGCAGCTGACACATCTCATCTGGAATTAATTCAGCGGGAGAATTTTGGTGATGAGTTATTTTATTTTTCTATACAGTTCCATAATGGCGCGGTGGTGCCTTGTGAAAGTTTATTTTCTCCTAAGGGAGATTTGTGCTTTATAGGTTGTTGAATGGTGTCATTCTCATTGATTATGGTGGTGATGGAGCAAAGAAACTAGTCTTAGCGGGGTGTTCATCCAAGTGCTACCAAGATGTACTATAATATACATCTGTAGTTCTTGTGGACAGGTATGAGGTGGGACATGGCTGACTTCGTATCGAGGTGTTATCCATGTTTTAAGGATAAAAATGAGAACCAAAGGCCCTTTGGTTTTATTCATCCACTACTCATTCCTACCTAGAAGGGGGAAAAGATCTCCAAGGATTTTATTGTTGTATTACCTCATACACCTTAGGGATAGATTGTTATTTGTGTAGTTATTGATCTTCGGAAACAAATATTCCCATTTCATTCCAATCATGGATTCATTCGAGGTAGATGATCTGGGTTAGGTGTATGTGTAGGAGGTTGTAAGTATTCATGGTGTGTTGTTGACAATTGTTTCTTATAGGGACCCTCATTTCACATATTGGTTTTGGGTAGGCCTTCATAAGGTTATGGGGTTTCAAATCAAGTTTATTATGGAATACCATACTCAAAAAGATGGTAAGATGGAGGGGATGAATTAGATTTTGAAAGACATTCTTTGTGCATGTGTTTTGAATATCGTAGGTTTGTAGGATAGCCATTTTGGATTGATTGAGTTTGCATATAAAAATAGTTACCAATCCTCAGTTTGAATGGATCATTTTGAGGTGATTTATGGTCAACTATATCAGTCTCCTTTATGTTGGGATAAGGAGGGTGAGACCTTGTTGTTGGGACAAAGCCTTGTAAAAGAAAATTCTGAAAAATTCAAGTTAATCAGGCATTGGTTGTTGATGCTGCAGAGTTTTCATAAATCTTTTGATGATAAGAGGTGCTGAGCTTTGTAGTTTTTTTTGGGTGACTGGTTGTTTCTGAAAGTGGCACCTCACTTAGATAATTGTTTTTTTGTAAGGAATGGTAATGCTAAGTTATGTCAAACCTTTTGAGATTACTGAGCAGATTGGTAAGGTGTAATACATGTTAGATGTTGGGAAAAATCCCTCAAGGTATCATTGGATAATTTTTGAGGTGATTGTGTTTGTTGACAAAGTGGACATTTGTGCTGTGATTATTGACAAAGAAAACCATGACATAAAAATTTGTTGACAAAGGGGATTTCATAGTGTCATGTCAAGTTCAAGGGCTATGGATAACTACCCATGTTTGAATCAACAACGTCGACAAGGGAATGGATGATCTAGAGGCGGTACAAAAAGAGCAGATATAAGGTGGTGTCATTTTCCAGTGTTTTCCAAATGTTTGGGCCTGAAAATAGAAAAATGATGAAAAGTGGTTTTTGGAAAATGGACTTGCGCACTGTGTACTTGAAGGAGAGGAAAATTGCATGCCTAATGTTTTTCAAGATCAGAACATCAAAATATGGAAAGGGGTTAAGGGGCTCTCAAGTTTTAGAGTTGGTCGCGAAAGTGACCTGCGTGGCAGAGACTTGTGCGCTGAAAATTGCGCGTCGATAGGAGACTTGTGCGCCGTCGCACAGGATGTCCAAATTCATATAAATAGATGTTGAACCCTCCTAATTCGGTGTAGAGTTCAACACTTAGAAAAACCAGATCTCCCGTCGCGCAGGTGTGGTGGTCGCGCAAGTGGTATGTAGTCATGCAAGTAGAGGTTGCGTTCCAGGAGATAGTTGCACGTCCAAGGTGGTCTGGGCAATGAATCAAGAGAGTCGCACAGGTTCTGAGTTGAATAAGGAAGTGTCGCGAAAGTTCTTTGGTGACACTTGCACACCATGTTTTGAAGAAGTGCTAAAATTGTTGGTTGCGTGCCAATATTGGTTTGGGAGTCAAAGGGTGTGCGTCGCAAAAGTTTGGAGTTGGAGAAGCTTTTGTCGAGCAAGTGGTTGAGGTGGACTTGCGTGCTAGTTTTGACTGGAGTGTCGAGACTTTCGTGCCAGCTTAGAGAAGGTCACCGAGTAAGGTTGATTCCCGGCAGTGATTCAGGGATGCATGGAAGTTGGAAGATTGCATGATACCTTCGGTGCAATGTGAGATTCATCTACGGGTGAAAGTTGGACTTCAACAGAGAATCTACATACAACAGATGATGTATTCATTAGTGGTAATGAAGATACCTACTGGTCTATAAACTATGAGTGGATCCTTTCTAGAGTTATGATCAAAGGAAGAGGAAGAAGGTGATCCTCTCTACCGGCAGTGATCCAGAGAGAGAAAAACAGGGACTGACCCTTGGGAAAGTAGTGAGCTGACCCTAAACCTTGTAAAGGCAGTGAGCCTAGGCATAGAAGTGATCTAGCACGAACCTTGTAAATAGCAGTGTTCTTATAGTGAATTTGGTACATTGGCACATTTCTGGTGTATGCTCCTTGGACGTAGCCCAGTGAGGGTGAACCAAGTAAAAATTATTGTGTCATGTGCTTCCTTTACTTTCTGTTTATATTGTGCAATGGGAAAGAGAGAGAATATTGTTTTTATTAACATCGAAACAAGATCAGAACGGGCTTTAATTTTAAATTAGTCATACCTTGATTCACCCCCCCCCCCCTCTTAGGGTATTCAGCCTTATGGACATAACATTAGCTTTTCTTTCTCATTTGATTTCAATTAATGATTTGTTCCATTTCTGTCTGCTAAAAAAGTATAACCCAAATCCATCTCATGGGTTGAATTGGGAAGAGTTGGATTTGGAGATGGATTTATTAATGTTTGAATAGCTACTGTGGATTGTGGATTCTTAGGATAAAGTTATTTGTGGGAAGCATATTCTGTTGGTCTGAGTTCTTTGGAATCATGGAAATAATGTGCATGTGACTTGGGATTGGAAGTCTTGGGTTGATGAGGAGTATCCATTTCTATTTTTAATCATGATTTGGAGTGACATTCCAAAGGTGGAAAGTTTTCATGGGAGAGAATTGTCACATATGTGATTTTATTTTCAGGTAATATTTTGTTGATTATCGATCTAGTATTTATTATTGGGTTTCCCCTTGTGTTTTTGGAGAAAATGGATAATTTGGGATTGATAGCAGGTGGAGCACAGTTGGTGCATGGTTAGAGGAAATCATGCACCCCCCTAGATAAATTTGAGACCAATTGTCATTTTGGACAGTGGTAACCACACAGTTGGCGCATGGTTTTGAAAACTATGCATGTTAACCATGTGTCATGTCCCACTTGGCCAGTGAGGGATTCACAGTTTTTGCATGATTTGGAAAAGCATGCAACATGTCCCAATCATTAAAAAGTGAGATTTCACCTTATTTACCTCCTCAAATTTGACCCTAAATCACTTATATTCCTCCCCATTCAGGATTTGAAGCCCTAAGAGCTCTCTCTTCTTCTCCTTAGTCCTCTTGATCTTGAATACAAGGGTGGTTTTGGTGTGGGAACTTCAAGGAATAATCAAGTTATTTCTCCCTTGGTTTCTCCCTCTTTCTAAGGTTCTTCTTCCTTCCTTCTTGGGTTATTACATTCTAGTCGGTTGTTTGACCTGAATAGGGTAATATATTGTTTTTCTGGGATAAATATTGATGTTTTTTATCTTTCCTTTATAAGTTCTTGTAGTGGTGCAGTTGTGGTTTCGTATAGATTTCTGGAAGTTTCAAAGTGTGAGGTAGTTGGTTCTAGACTTTTACATTATTGGATGATTTTTATATGATTTCTTGGTTGTTCAAATGTTTTCAATGCATTTTTTGTGTGTTCTGAAGCATGTTTTTGAAATGTTTTGAGATGCACACACTACAAAAAAAACATTAATTAGTGGTGTCTTTTGCATTAACAACGTTTTAAAATGTCGCTAAATGGGATGTTGTTAATTTAGTGATGCTTATAAACATTTCTAATTTAGTGATGCTTATAAATGTCACCATTTAGTGTCACTTATAAATGTCTCTAATTTAGCGATGCTTTAAAATATACCTAATTAGAAACACCTCATTTGCTGACATTTTTTTATAAACATTGCTAAATTAGCGTCGTTTTAAGGTGTCTCTAATTAGCGACACCTTATTTTCCGAAATTTTATAAAAACATTGGTAAATAAATTTTTCTAAATGAATGAAGTTTTAATAGGGTTCTATTTAGATAAATGTTAGGTAATGAAATTTTTTGGAAGCATCCGAAATTTTTTTATTGTGTTTCTGAAATTTATAAAAATGTTTTTTTTTCTTTTTTTTAAATGTGTGTTTTTTATAATTATCACTACGTTCAATCCTCGGTGCCCCCACTAACTCAAATCCCTCCCATGCCTACCCTCATCCTCCCATGTACCCTATTTACCTTCCTCCCCCCTCCCGTTCATGCCTCACCTCCCTCCCGTTGCACCCCTCCTGTGCCTGATGCCCTCACTTTCTCGTCCCCTACCGCCCTACCTCAGCCCATCGCACCTGCATCTCTCCGGCCTAGTACATGCCCTCACCCCCAACACCTCCCATATAGTACCATTCTATCTGGTACAGTACCGTTCCTCAGCCCAATGCCTCAATTCCTCCGTCCAGTTACCTTCTTCATCACGTCTCTCATACCACCTTGTTTCTAACCTAGAAAAAGTAAAGCCTACAGGATTAAAACCAATGATCTTCTGGATCTCAGGTAACTAAAATACCAACTAAAACACTTGGGTTGATGATAAATCATTATATTTTGTTATGTATATATATATATATAAATTTTGGTATTTAAAAAATAATTTATTTATTTATTTATATTAATATACATATGTTAATATATATATCTGTGTGTGTGTGTGTTTTTATTATTTATATATGGGTGTGTGTGTGTGTTTGTATTATATTATGTGTGTATATATATGTGTGTGTCTGTTTATATTATATATATGTGTGTGTGTGTGTGTGTTTATATATGTGTGTGTGTGTGTAATTTTCCACTTTTTAAAACGCTGGCACAAATTTCATTAAAATAATCACGATTTATTAGAAACATGACTAATATTTAAAATATTATATTTTGTTATGTTATATATATATATACACACATTTAAATATTTAAAATTTAATATCATAAATTCATATAAATATATTAAGATATATATATATATATGTTTATATTTTATATTTTATATTTTATGTCCATATATATATGTGTTTGTGCGTGTGTTTGTGTGTGTTTATATTATATATGTGTGTGTGTGTGTGTGTTTATTTTATGTGTGTGTGTGTTTATATATATATATATGTGTGTGTGTGTTTATATTATATATATGTGTGTGTGTTTATATTATATATATGTGTGTGTATATGTTTATATTATATATGTGTGTGTGTGTTTTATATTATATATATGTGTTTATTTTTTATGATTATATTATATATATATGTGTGTTTATATTTAATTTTTATTTATATAGTTATATTATATTATATATATATATATATATTGATGTTTATACTATATATATAAATATATGTGTGTGTGTGTGTTTATACTATATAAATATAAATATATATATATATATATATTTGTCTATATTGTATATATATGTATATATTTTATATATATTATATGTAGATATTAATATATATGTGTGTGTGTGTGTGCTTGTATGTATATATGCAATTTGTTTATATATGTGTGTGTGTTTGTCTGTCTATATAAATATATATATATATATGTATACATATATATAATTATAATTATAAATATATATATATATATAATTATATATAATGATCCGAATTTTAAAACATTGGTAAAAATGTCACTAAAATAGCTACATTTTCTCAAAAACGTGACTAAATTTAAAGAATTTATGTTTTTTATATATAATTATATGTATATATATTTATATTTGTGTGTGTGTAAATATATATTCATATATATGTGTTTGTGTTTATATACATGTGTTAGTGTTTATATATATATATATATATATATATAGTGTCTCTAATTTAGTAACGTTTTTCAGGAAACGTCGTTAATTTAGTGTCATTTTTCAAGAAATGTCACTAATTTAGTGATATTTTTTAGAAAACGTTACAAAATTAGCGACATTTGGAGGAAACTTCACTAATTTAGCAACATTTTTAAAGACGCGTCACTAATTTCGGGATGTTTTTAGGAAGCATCATTAACTTAGTGATGTTTTCCAAGAAGAGTTGCTAATTTAGTGACTTTTTTCAGGAAGTGTCTCTAATTTAGCGATGCTTTTCAAGAAGAGTCACCAATTTAGCGATGTTTTCCAGGATGCATTACTAATTTTGTGATATTTTTCAGAAAGTGATGTTATTTTAGTAATGTTTTTTTAGAATCGTTATTAATTTAGAAACGTTTTTTAGAATTATTGCTAATTTAGCGATGTTTCTTAAAAAACGTCGCTAAATTATAGTTTTTTTATAGGGACATGTGATGAAAATGGGTTTTTTAAAAGAAAGTGGTTATATTTCATGTGTGTTTCATTGTGGTTCTTATTGAATATGTTTTATGCCTTGTGTGAAAGGTGCGAATTTTTTTTTCAAAGAGATTTAAATGTTCAAATGTGTTGAAAGTGGATTTTCCAAGGGAAATGGGTTTTATTTCTTATTAACATCTTTATTCTGAACTTATAATGTGTCTTTTCATTATTAAAGTGATGTTTAACATGTTATAAAAATAGATATGTTGTGAGTATAAATTGGAAAGGGTCTTTTCCCATGGAAATTATTATAAATCATATGTGTTCTCCGCATTTTGTTTTTAAATGGGTTTCATAAATTGTAAAAGTGAGGTGAAATGTATTTATAAATGGTTTTAGTGTGCATGTGAAATAGAAAATGGTTTTGATTATGGAAAATGGTTATATCCATATTGATTTTTATCATTGGATCAATGTGAAAGAGGTTATTTCCTTTTGTTCTTATGATTCTTGGTATGTATATGTGAAAGTGATGATTTATGAAAAGTGTGGAATGGAATTTGAGTACAAATGGAATCTCGGGTATTCTAGGTGGGAAAATTGGAACTAGTATGCTAGTTGATTCGAAAGTGGTCAAGGACCAGATTCATCTAGCGGGATTGACAACTACGACACTAACTAAGCATGTCATATGATCAGAGACCTCTAAAATTTTAGGATGGTATCCCCTCTAATGTATTGTTCATGGGAACTCTATTGGTATTGGATTATGATTTGGTGACTATGTGAATTTTGGGAGATTTTTCCTTCCAGTGGCTTGTGCATTTGAACATTGTTGGCAGTTGAGTGGGAGGATTTTGATCACCAAGGTATCAAGTTCATAGATTACTACTTGTTCTAGTTACATTTATGGATTTTACATGGTTCCCTCTTGAGATATGATTCTCACATAATGTAGTACTAGTGATCCATATACAATAGACTTTATGTGAATTTTAATTTCAAGTAAGATTATTTGTGAAAAAGGGTTTTCTGAAAAATTATTTCTGGAGAAATTTTTTCTTAAAATCAATTCCTGGAAATATTTCAAATATTCTTATGGAAATGTTCATATTTATTTTTCTTCCACTATTATAGCATGGAATATTTTCTTTTGGGTGGTATCCTACCAGGATTTGGATCAAACCCTGTATACACCTTTGTGTGTATGTAGAATTTGTTATGTATGACCCAAGTAAAGGTAAGATGTGTCATGGTGGTAATGATAGATCTGGTTTTAGTGTTCCACTTCTTGAAGGTGTTGGTGGTGGATGATTGAGGGTGATGTCCATGTTTTTCCATGGAGGTTTTTGGGGTATTTTTTTTCCCTTTATATTGTATTATTTTTGGTTGTGGATAAAGTTGTAAACATTGAATCTGAAAATTGTTGTAACTCATTTGGTTATGGTTATCATTTATTATTATTCTTATTATTGTTGGTTGTTTATGATTATTAAAATGGGTGAAATCATTCCCAAAGAATTTTTTTGATACACAGGCTTTAGTTTCCATCCCATGTGGATTGGGAACACCCTTTGGTCCATGCCACGGATTGGGTTGGGTGTTGGGTTAGATAACACACCATCTTGGTTCGTAAGAGGTTATGGATCAAGTAGGTTCTTTTAGGACCTTTATATAAATGTGGTTGGATGGTAAGGGTTAATTATAGGGTGTTCATAGGCCCGCATGGGACCATGGAAGGCCCTTAGAAACCTTCTGAGCAATGGATGTAGTGGAATGATATATAAAGAAGTGCTCTATCATGTGCTATTTCAATGTGGGATTCACCAGAAAATCAGAACCTTTATCGACACTAAAAAAATGATAAAGGTAATCCTTTATATGTGCTACAAAAAAGAATAGATAAAGTGTACATTTAATCATGGCTTTTTATCACTGATAAAAGGTACCCTTTATCAGTTCTTTTTTTTAGTGTTGATCGTGGTTGGTGTTGTTAGGGGCATGTTTGTAGTAGTGAAAGTCCATAAGAACTAGATACATACATTATTACTTTATTACATTAGAAATATAAAATACATAGCATAAAAATATTCTTACATCCTTCATATAATTCATAATATCCTTATTTATATCCTGGGGAAGTGGAAACCAATATAGAGTGACTCAAATTCTAAATAATAGTTACATACATTAGAAGATATCATAGATTAATAATTAATAATCAATATATAAAGATAAATAATTGAACACATGTCACTTAATCAATAATTTGATAATTAAATGCATCCGTGGATAATATTAATGTATTAATATAACAGATAATAATAATTAAATTCTCAATGAAGGAAATGATTAATATTTGACATCATGCTCTCAAAAGTAAAGGTATTTATACTATCAATAATTTGTTAAAAGATATTTTAGTCTATGGGTAGGTATACACCTAGAAACATATTTAATTTTTCTAATTGATTTGTCTCCTAAGACATGTCAATGCATTGATGGGATATCTATAACTAAGCCCCACCCATCACTGCATATCCAATCCATTCCTTATATATTTAATGATAAACTCAATTCATAAACAATATTCCTTATCAATCAAATATTTTTATTGAGTAAAGAATACATATTTTTTATAGTTTTCCCTAGTTAATTAAATAACATTTATTATAGAACACTATATATAGAAAAGATATATAGTTTAATAAATAAGCATATCCATGATAGATATTTAAGATATATGAAACGTCCAATAAAAAATTATCATAAAAAAGTGAATATTTCAAGATAAATTTAATAACCCCAAAATTAATAAGGGGTAAAATATTTCCTTCAATTAATCATAAATATAGGTTTTGAAATAAATTCATTTCTTTTATCAAATAAAAAGAAATTTATTAAAATAATATTTCATAAAAAAAATTTCTTTGTAAAACCTTTATGAACTTGTAGAATAGATTAAATAATATAAAATGGGTAAAGAAATAATAAAATAATTAAATTAAATATACATTAAAAAAATTCCTTTTGTCTTTTTATAAAGAATGTTGAAAACAACCCTTTCCAAAAACATTAAAAATATTCATTTCTAATAATTTAAAAATTCAAGGCTAAATTGAAATATCCTTAATAAATCATTTGAGTAAATAAAAATAATTTTTTTAAAAATAATTTTTAAAATAATATCGACATGGAAGGAAAATATACCAAATCAATGGGAAATATGATCATCTTTTTTTGAACATTTCTTTATTTGATTCAAGTTCCCAAGAGAGGAAAAGTTGGAAAAAATACGGAAAGTAAATAAAAGAGTAAACTTGAATTGAAATATTAATAATCATTAATAAATTTATATTTAATTTTAATACCTCAAAGGATAATTATATACACCATATAAAAATATCACTACTGGAAATGGGGATTTTTCCAACGGTTCTGAACCGTTCGGAAAGGCTGTAGAAGCATTGGTATAACATATATCAACAGTTCTGCAAACCGTGGGGAAGTAAGGCGTTGGGAAAACCTATCCCAATGGTTTACAAAGAACCATTGGTATAGGGTAGTAAAATTAACCTATTCCAATGGTTTGGTTAAACTATTGGCATAAGTTTTACCAACGGTTTACACCAAACTGTTGGTAAAGCTAATGAAAATTCAGTCTTCCCCAACGGTTCTAAATCGTTGGTAAACAATCCCTTGAAACCTTTCCCAATGGTTTGTAAACCTTTGGGAACGGGTTATTATAAGCCTATGCCAACGGTTTGAAACTGTTGGCATAGGCTATGCTGTGAAAATTTCACAGCAGCCTACAATTTGCACAGCAGCCTCCATTCCATGCTTCTACCTACAATAATAAACTAATACATACATATAGAGAACAAATTCATACAAATTTAACATATAATTCATTCTTGAACTATACACATCCAGAATTAAATCAAAATTCATAATGTAATTATAAACATACACAATTGATTTAGAATTAGATTTAAAATTTAGATGACAATTGTATGTGGAATCTGGAATTCAATTCATAATTAAATACAAACATAATTTAATTATCAATTATCAATAAAATGCATAAAAACTGAATAAGTACCAATAGAATCTAAATACGTTTGTTTGTATTTTCATATACCAGTTGTTTTTACTAAAAATGATGTCCATTTTAAACAAAATACATACACTTGGAGTCATACCGGCCACATCGTGGCTCGAATTGAGGCGGGGTTGACTCGTCCACGTTACATATGACCTATGGATCATTGTCCTAAAGTATCAACATATTCTGAAACCATTTGGTCAGTTTTTCGTATGCCAGTTATTGTTTTCACTTAAAATGTTGTTCATTTCAAAAAACAATGAGACACTTTGAGTGGTGCTGCCCACACCATGCCTCGGATTGAGGAGGGGTTAACTTGTACACATCACATATGACCCAAGGAAATTTTTCGTAACGTTTCAATGGAATCGGAATGCATGTGGTCGGTTTTCCGTATGTCATTTATTGTCTTTACTTAAAATGAATTCTATTTTAAACTAAAGAGAGATAATTTTAGTGGTTTCGTCCACACCATGCCTTGGATTAAGGCGGGGTTGACTCATACATGTCATAAATGACCCATGGATCGTTGTGCTAAAGGTTCAACAGAATCCTAATGCAGTTGGTCAGTTTTCCGTATGTCAGTTGTTGTTTTCACTTAAAATGAAGTCCATTTTAAACTAAAGAGAGGCGCTTTGAGTGGTTCTAGCCACACCGTGCCTTGGATTGAGGTAGTGTTGACTCATGTACGTCATATATTACCCATGAATCATTGTGCTAAAGTATCAACACAATCAAAATCCGTTTGGTCAGTTTTCCGTATGTACTTAAAATGTTGCCCATTTTTTTTTTAAAAAAAAAAGAGAGGCACTTAGAGTGATCTTGTATACACTACAACTCGGATTAAGGTGCGATTGACTCGTACACATCACATATGACCCATGGATCATTTTCCTTAAGTTTCAATAGAATCCGAATGTGTTTGTTCGGTTTACCATATGTCAGTTGTTGTTTTCAATTAAAATAAAGTCCATTTTAAACTATAGAGAGACACTTCGAGTGGTGCTAGCTAATCTATTCCTTGGATTGAGGCTGGGTTGACACGTACATGTCACATATAACCCATGGATCGTTGTCCTAAATTTTTAACTAAATCTGAATGCGTTTAGTCAGTTTTCCGTATGTCAGTTGTTGTTTTCATTTAAAATGTTATCTATTTCAAATAAACCTGAGACACATTTAGTGGTTCCGGCCACACCTGGCCTCGGATTGAGGTGGGGTTGACTTTTACACATCACAAATGACTCATGGAACTTTTTCCTAAAGTTTCAATAGAATCTGAAAGCATTTGGTAGGTTTTCTGTATGTCATTTGTTGTTTTCAATTAAAATGAAGTCCATTTTAAACTATAGAGAGACACTTCGAGTGGTGTCGGCCACTCCGAACCTCATATTGAGGATGGGTTGAATTTTACACATCAAAAATGACCCAAAGATCATTGTCCTAAAGTATCAACACAATCTGAATATGTTTAATCGGTTTTCCATATCTAAGTTGTAATTTTCACTTAAAATGTTATTCATTTCAAACAATAGTGAGACACTTCAAATGGTGTTGGCCACACCGTGCCTCATATTGAGGTGGGGTTGACTCTTAAACGTCACAAATGACCCATGGGTCATTTTCCTAAAGGTTTAACAGAATCTGAATGCGTTTGGTTAGTTTTCTGTATGTTAGTTGTTGTTTTAACTTAAAATGAAGTCCATTTTAAACTAAAGAGAGACGCTTTGATAGGATTCGGCCACACCGCGCCTTGTATTTATGCCAGGTTAACTCGTGCACATCATATATTACCCATGGATCGGTGTGCTAAAGTATCAACAAAATCAGAATCTGTTTGGTCAGTTTTCCGTATGTACTTAAAATGTTGTCCATTTTAAACAAAAGAGAGATACTTAGAGTGATCTCGACCACACTGTGACTCAGATTGAGGCATGGTTGACTCGTACACGTCACATATGACCCATGAATCATTTTCGTAAAGTTTCAATAGAATATGGAATTTAATTCATAATTTGATCGGTTTTTCTTATACCATATGTTTTTACTAGAAATGATGTCCATTTTAAACAAAATGCATACACCTGGAGTGATACCGGCCACACCGTGCCTCGGATTGAGGCAAGGTTAACTATTACACGTCACAAATTACCAATGGATCATTTTCCTAAAGTATAAACATATTCCAAAAGTTTTTGGTCGGTTTTCCGTATATCAGTTGTTGTTTTCACTTAATATGAAGTCCATTTAAAACAAAAGAGAGACACTTTGAGTGGTGTCGGCCACACCGCGCCTCAGATTGAGGCGAGGTTGACTCTTAAACGTCACATATTACCCATGGATCATTCTCCTAAAGTTTCAATGGAAACCAAATGTGTTTGGTTGGTTTTCCATATGTATATAAAATGTTGTCCATTTTAAACAAAAGAGAGACACTTAGAGTGATCCCGGCCACACCGCGACTCATATTGAGCCTGGGTTGGCTCATACATGTCATATATGACCCATGGATCATTGTGATAAATTATAAACAGATTCCAAATGTGTTTGGTTAGTTTTTCGTTTGCCGGTTGTTCTTTTCACTTATAATCTTGTCCATTTTAAACAAAAGAGACATAGTTAGAGTGGTACAGGCCACACCGCATCTCAGATTTAGACGAGGTTGACTCGTACACGTCTCAAATGACCCATGGATCATTTTCCTAAAGTATCAACACAATCCGAATGCATTTGGTCGGTTTTCTGTATGCCAGTTAATTTTTTCACTTAAAATGATGTCCTTTTGAAACAAAAGATAGACACTTTGAGTGGTGTTGGCCACACCACGTCTCAGATTGAGGCGGGGTTGATTCATACACATCACATATGGCCCATGGATTGTTGTTCTAAAGTGTCTACACAATAAGAATCTATTTGTTAAGTTTTCCATACATACTTAAAATGTTGTCCATTTTAAACAAAATAGAGACACTTAGAGTGATCTCGGCCACACCAAGACTCGGATTGAGCCCGGGTTGGCTCGTACATGTCACATATGACCCATGGATCGTTGTGATAAATTATCAACAGATTCTGAATGCATTTAGTTAGTTTTTCCTATTCCAGTTTTTCTTTTCACATATAATCCTGTCCATTTTAAATAAAAGAGACACAATTAGAGTGGTATCATACCGTGTCACGGATTTAGAAGGGGTTGACTCGTACACTTCTCAAATGACCCATGGATCATTGTCCTAAAGTATCAACACAATCTGAAAGTTTTTGGTCGGTTTTCCATATGCCAGTTAATGTTTTCACTTAAAATAATGTCCTTTTGAAACATAAGACAGAAACTTTGAGTGCTTCCGGCCACACCATGTCTCAGATTGAGGCAGGGTTTATTCTTACACATCACATATGACCCATGGATCGTTTTTCTAAAGTATCAACACAATCAGAATCTGTTTGGTCAGTTTTCCATATGTACTTAAAATGTTGTCCATTTTAAATAAAAGAGAGGCACTTTGAGTGATCCCAGCCACACCGTGCCTCGGATTGAAGTGAGGTTAACTCGTACACATCACATATGACTCATGGATCATTATCCTAAAGCATCAACACATTTCTAATGCATTTGGTCAGTTTTTTGTATGTCAGTTGTTGTTTTCACTTAAAATGATGTCCATTTTCAACAAAAGAGAGACATTATGAATGGTGTCGACCACACTGCACCTCGGATTGAGGCGAGGTTGACTCGTACACGTCACATATTTTCCATGGATATTTGTGCTAAAATATCGACACAATCAGAATCCGTTTGGTCAGTTTTCCATATGCTAGTTGTTGTTTTCACTTAAAATGAAGTCCATTTTAAACAAAAGAGAGACACTTTGAGTGGTGGCGGCCACACCGCACCTCGGATTGAGGATAGGTTGACTCGTATATGTCACATATGACCCATGGATCATTATCCTAAAGTTTCAATGGAAACCGAATGCGTTTGGTCGGTTTCCCGTATGTACATAAAATGTTGTCCATTTTAAACAAAAGAGAGACACTTAGAGTGATCCTGGCCACACCAAGACTCATATTGAGCCCAGGTTGGCTCATACACGTCACATATGACCCATGGATCATTGTGATAAATTATCAACAGATTCCAAATGTGTTTGGTCAGTTTTTCGTATGTCATTTGTTCTTTTCACTTATAATCCTGTCCATTTTAAACAAAAGAGACACAGTTAGAGTGGTACCGACCGCACCGCATCTTGGATTTAGACGGGTTTGACTCGTACACATCTCAAATGACCCATGGATCATTTTCCTAAAGTATCAACACAATCTGAATGCATTTGGTCGATTTTCCGTATGCCAGTTGATGTTTTCACTTAAAATATGTCCTTTTGAAACGAAAGACAGACACTTTGAGTGGTTCCAGCCACACCGCATCTCAGATTGAGGAGATGTTGATTTTTAAACGTCACATATAACCCATGGATCGTTGTGCTAAAGTATCAACTCAATCAGAATATGTTTGGTTAGTTTTCTGTATGTACTTAAAATGTTGTCCATTTTAAACAAAAGAGAAACACTTAGAGTGATCTCGGCCACACCGTGCCTCGGATTGAGGTGGGGTTGACTCTTAAACCTCACATATGACCCATGGATCGTTCTCATAAAGCATAAACACATTTCGAATGCATTTGGTCAGTTTTTTGTATGTCAGCTGTTGTTTTCACTTAAAATGATGTCCATTTTAAACAAAAGAGAGACAATATGAATGGTGTCGGCCACACCGTACCTTGAATTGAGGCATATTTGACTCATACACATCACATATGAACCATGGATTGTTGTACTAAATTATCAACATAATAATAATCCATTTGGTCGGTTTTCCATATGCTAGTTGTTGTTTTCACTTAAAATAAAGTCCATTTTAAACAAAAGAGAGACACTATGAGTGGTGTCGGCCACACTGCACCTCGGATTGAGCCCGGGTTGGCTCTTACACGTCACATATGACCCATGGATCATTTTGATAAATTATCAACAGATTTAAAATGCGTTTGGTCGGTTTTTCGTATGCCAGTTGTTCTTTTCACTTATAATCCTGTCTATTTTAAATAAAAGAGACACAGTTAGAGTGGTACCGGATACACCGAATCTCTGATTTAGACGGTTTTGACTCGTAAAAATCTCAAATGACCCATGGATCATTTTCCTAAAGTATCAACACAATCCGAATGCGTTTGGTCGATTTTCTGTATGCCAGTTGATGTTTTCACTTAAAATGATGTCCTTTTAAAACAAAAGACAGACACTTTGAGTGGTTCCAGCCACACCGCATCTTAGATTGAGGCAAGGTTGATTCATACACATGACATATGACCCATGTATCATAGTTCTAAAGTATCAACACAATCAGAATCTGTTTGGTCATTTTTCTGTATGTACTTAAAATGTTGTCGATTTTAAACAAAAGAGAGACACTTAGAGTGATCCCAGCCACACCATGCCTCGAATTGAGGAGGGGTTGACTCGTACACCTCACAAATGACCCATGGATCGTTCTCCTAAATCATCAACACATTTCGAATGCGTTTGGTCAGTTTTTCGTATGTCAGTTGTTGTTTTCACTTAAAATAATGTCCATTTTAAACAAAAGAGAGACACTATAAATGGTGTCGGCCACACCGCACCTCAGATTGAGGCAGGTTTGACTCGTACACGTCACATATGACCCATGGATCATTGTTCTAATCTATCGACACAATCAGAATCTGTTTGGTCGGTTTTCCATATGCTAGTTGTTGTTTTCACTTAAAATGAAGTCCATTTTAAACAAAAGAGAGGCACTATGAGTGGTGTCGGCCACACCACACCTCGGATTGAGCCTTGGTTGGCTCGTACACGTCACATATGACCCATGGATCATTATGATAAATTATGTTAGTTTTTTATTCACATTATTCAAATACACTATTTGAAACATTTCAGAGCTAAAAATGTCATGCCCAATGAATACATCCCTTTTATAATATACCAAGAATCTATGATATTGATTAGATGTGTAAATGTGATTTACATTGATTATCATGATGAAAATAAATAAAATATATATTATAGATTTTCTTGTAGTAAATGAAATCAAGGAGGGTGGGGGCTGTCCGGGGGGGGTGTCTGGTGGGTGTCCGGGGGGTTGTTCGGGGACCAAGGAGGAGGGTGGGGGCTGTGCAGGGGGAGCTGTCTGGGGGGTGTTTGGTGGGTTGTCCGGGGTCCAAGGAGGAGGGTGGGGGAGCTTTCCAGGAGGTTGTCTGAGGGGCTGTCTGTGGGGCTGTTTGGGGGGATGTCCAGGGTTCAGGGAGGAGGGTGAGGGGGCTATCTGGGGGCTATCTGGGGGCTGTCCGGGGGGTTGTCCGGGGACCAAGGAGGATGGTGGGGGCTGTCTGGGGGGCTGTCCGGGGGGGATGTCTGGGGGGGGTATCCGGGGTCCAAGGAGGATGGTGGGGGGTTGTCCAGGGTCCAGGAAAGAGGGGGTTGTCCCGGAAGTTCCCAAACACACAACCACTAAAAGACAACAACATCCATAAAAACAGAAAATATATAAAAAAAAATCAACTCCAATACTATACTACGGGTCTAGATAAAACCAACAACTAGATTATATTAAACATCAAATCTCAGTAATATTAGTCCAAAATGTAACGGATCAATTTTCCCACATCACCATCACCATCATCATCACCCTCATCCTCATCCCCATCATCGTCCTCACCCTCCTCAGTGCCCTCCTCCTCACCCTCGCCCTCCTCCTCACCCTCGCCATCCGTTTAGCCCTCCTCCTCTCCCTCCTCTTCCGCATCAGACTCCTTGACATCATCATCATCAAGCTTGACATCATCCTGACCACCACTAGAACTTCCACCTGGTGCACCATATATAGAACATATCGATGACATATATTCATCAAAATCTAGGCTAGCCTCTGCCTGAAGGGTTGGACGTAGAACTTCAATAAATTTCATAAATGTACTATTTGCCCTAGCAGACTGTTCTGTCGTCTCTATGGACCTTTTCTTAGCCTGTTCTGCCTGTGGCCTAACTTTCTGCAGCTCAGTGGCACTACAACTCGTACCTGAGGAGGGCCAATATCTCATCGGGGTTATCCTAGGTCGGCAGCGTACTCTGACAGGATGCTCCTCTCCCAACACCTGATGTAAGTGATAAGTTGGACCAAAATTGTCTGGTTCTTGGGCATCGAGGGCCCCTAAAGCAATCTGTTACAAATATAAATATATTATTAAGTTACAAAATGGATATTAAAATATAAAATCAATAGATTAAAACTTACAATCTACTGTTGAGTTTCTTCGTTGATGGCACTTCCATCCTTTTTCCGTCTACTCGAGCAAAACAGTTTTTCTAGAGGCACACGTCCTTCAATATTCTGTATTTTCCTCTAAAATGACATTTAAACTAAAGTTATATAAAAATTTTAGCAAATGATTTAATAATTGAGGAAACAAAAGAAAATTTAAGTTGTAAATAAAACTTATAAACAATTTTCATACCTGCTTCCTCCCATGATCCGGCATCGAAGTACGTCCATGTGTGTAGAGGTATTTTTTTGCATCAATATTTTTTTTATTTTTTACAGATGATTCCTAGATAAAATTCGATAATGCAAAGGATAATATTAATTCAAAACATGAAAGTTATTATTTAAATACCTCAAATGTAATTCATACCTTAAACTGGGTACTCATACAATGAGTAATCATCTGACGATACTAATCTATAGGACAATCATCCACGACTGGTATAGCCTCAAACTGAGTGCCAAATCTAGCATGTTAGCCAATATACAACTCATGCGTGTAGGCTCTCCAAAGCTCGCCTAAATCTTTTAGACGTTCCGGTCGTGTACCCTCACCATCGGGAAAATGAAATCAAAGATGACATCAAAATATTAATTCATATAAATACAAAAATAATTCATGGCATTAAATATAATAGATTTTTTTACCCATATCTCTGCCCAAGCTCTATCCTTGACCTCATGTGGCAAATTTCTCCATGATAGTGGGCTGACGGGAATGATGTCAGAGTATTTGGAAAGCGTCGCCAAAAAACTCTGACATTGCTGCCCTGTTTTCTCAACCATTTGGTTATCTTCATTGTAATTCACCATAACATGTGTGCGGTGGTTCCACACTGAACGTATGTGTGTACACCCCCGCCCTCGCCTCCTGTCAGTAGATGTATTTGTCATGAAAGAAAAACTAATATTTTTTCAAAACATGTTATAATGAAAAAAAATATTGATATAAAAATCTGTTAGGGTTTTATAAATATACATGCTCCAGTATGATCGTTGAGCACCGCTGGATCCACAGAAACTGATGGAACACCCTGTGGTGGAACAGGAGTCAAAGACGATGGAATATAGAAGCTCGGAGAGATAGAAGTAGAAGGAAAAGAAGATGGGATAGCTATATGGCCGGATTCTGACTGGGGAGTGGGAATCATCATGGGATGTGAAAATGATGGGCCAGAAGATGAAAAAGGTGGTGAAAACATGGGAGGACTAAATATCTTGTGTGTCCTTAATGACACACCGGGGTCAGAATATGGGAAGGAGGACATGTCAGTAGGAGGGGAAGGGTCTAGTCGGGTACGCGCAGCTGCTCTTCCACCTCTGGTACGAACCCTCCTCGTACCACTGGCCGGAGTACTAGGTTCAGTACTAGGCTCCTCATCGAATAAATGTTGACGTATATGTGGATCCTACAAAAATGTTTACAAAAAAATTAATCACATGACATTATATATTCTTTAAATATATATATTTGAAATAAAGTACTCACTGTAGGCACTAATGGTGGAATTCCCAACTCCACCATTCGACGATTGTTCTCCATCATTTTTTTCCTTCGTCTCTCTTCAATTGGCTGAATTTCCTACTTTTGAAAAAAAATATGTCATTAATTAGAAAAATGAAACTAATGTGTAACCTAAAAAACTAAATATATGAGGGAATAAGGGGATTAATTAGTAATTTAGTTATCAATTGTTTTAGAAGAGCTTGAAGGAATTTAATAAATCATACAAATTGTAATTTTCACCAAGTTAGAAATATTGTTTGACTAGGTATGAATACAGTTCAATTCCAAATTAGAAAATTGCAATTCAATTAAAACTGCAACCAATAAACATTGAAAATTCAAATAACGGTCAAGTCAGATAAAACATATTTGTGATCAACACTAAATCAATTTGAATATTACCAACCTTAATAAAGAAACTAATGCGTAACCCAAAAAACTAAATATATAAGAGAATAAGGGGATTCATTGGTAATTTATCTATCAATTGTTTTATAAGAGCTTGAAATATGTCTTTCGAACATGCATCGTATGTGTGAACACCCACATCCCAAAGAAGTTTCAACTCTTTTATTAAAGGTTTCATGTATGCATCAATATCAATGTCGGGATCAGAAGGACCAGGTATGAGTATACTCATGAAAGTGAAAGGTTTTTTCATACACAACCATGGGGGAAGATTATAAATGTGTATAAAAACCGGCCATGTGCTCTACAAAGTAAGCATATTCCCAAACAGATTAAAACCATCCCATAAAAGAGCCAGCCACACATTACGCACGTCAACTGAAAAATCAAGATACCGAGCATCAAATCTCTGCCATGCAAATCCATCTGCAAGATGAACCAACTCATAATTAGTCTTCTTTCTCTCAGTATCATAACATCTCATTTTTATTGAAATTTCATCAGACATAAAAAGATTCTGGAGTCTGGGGATCAATGGAAAGTTCCACATTACTTTTTGTGAAACACGGGATGGTGTTCCATTAGATTTTGACTTCCAACGGGATGTACCACATTTTATACAATCATTTTGTTCAGTGGTTTCCTCCCCGAATAAACTGTAATCTTTCGGGCAACCATGAATTTTGTTTCTTGAAAATCCAAGTTCCTCAACTGACTTCCATGCCCTTTGAGGGAATATCTTCATCATTTGGAAGTAAATCCATCAAGAGGGTAATAATGTAATCGATTTCTGTATTAAAAGTCCCATACATAGTTTTCCCATGAAACAATCAGATTAAAAATTCCATCTTTTTCATTTTATTGCATTGTCGATATACTGGAGTCGTGGCAGAATCATTCACTTTTTTCACCCTATCAATATCATCATTTTCACTAGAAGCACCAGCTATCCTCATATAGAAGTCTTCTTGAGTTGAAATCCTTTCTTTTTCATGATGACAAATAAATGGAATCTGATTATCTAATAAATTCTCTATTTCAGTCCTTTCATTTCGATCATCACTATTTGGAGATTTCATTTTCTCCCCATTGTGATACCACACATAGTAGTTTGATTGAAACCCATTTTTGGTTGTGTGGTAGCTGACTTCTTCACAGCTCAACCAAGGTCTACCAACAAAATTGGAACATGGGCAGTGTATGCAACCACTATCTGAAGCATTGTGAAATGAAAAATCTATAAAGCTCTCCAAATTGTTTTGAAAATCACTTGAGATCTGATCGGTTTCATACATCCAACTTCTATCCATTCTGTAAAAAGAATTTATATAAGTCATTTTTTCATAAACAATTCAATAATATTGAACTTTAATAGAAAATATATTTAATTAAATGATAAATGAAGAAGTTTCTAGTCGATGTAGTCAACTATTAAAATAATGTAAAGAACATGTACTCATAAATTAAATTAAAATTTATTTATATTCATTTTCATTAGGTCTATAAGAGGCACATTCCTTAGGTCCCATCATGTGTTATAGGCATTCCAAATCATTCACTCATGTTTAATAACTCATTATTGGAACCTCTATGGCCAAACCTTTCATTACCCAATTACTTCCCCAAGTCAAGCGCACCCCATGGGTGAATAAATTTTTGGCTTCTACACTAATAGGTAGTTCATGTCTTGTAAAAATATTTAATTTCATTAAGTATAGACAAAAACATTTATTTTTAAATTTTAAATTAATAATAAAGTATGTCAATGATAACAACATTATTGAATTAAACTTGTGACTTATCTAATATTTTTATGGATGTCTAAACATGCCAACATGGGTAGTGAAAAGCACCCCACCCTCATAAAAGTGAGTATTGGCCAAGAATGACACATAATATACAACGTACAATGAGAACCATATTTAATTGACCCTAAAGTTATATTAGTACAGTCCTCTTGGGGGAAGTGGAATATATGATCCTGGTTAACTGATGAATTCAAAAGCTCGTATTCCATATGTTGGAAACTATCTAAGGTAATAAATCATGTGAGGATGGGTTTACATCATTCAATTTCTTACATGATAGTGATAATGAAGGCTTAAATTAATGACTTGAGTTAACTGATACCATGTCAACCGTTATACACACCATTTGAACCCTTATACACACCATATGAACCCTTATATCATATCGTCATTATTACAAGCATTAATAAGAACTTATTAAACAACATCACTTGTTAAAGATAATCAAATTGAGCATAAATCAATAATAATATTGGATATATCAAGTAAAATGAAGTCATAATATCTTACATCCTAAATGACCACCCACAACAATGATTAATGACCACAAAGATCCCATTTCGGCCAAATAAAAAGTGAAAACAAAAACATATAGTTGCAGAAAACAACTTCATTTGTGTGAAGAATAATAATCTCATGGTCCTCATTATATTTGAACCATGTGGTCATGATTTTTGAGATGAACTTGTATCCATGAAACGATATGAGAAACACGATTCAATACATGCATTTTTCTGATTTTCCCAAGAATTTTGAGGAACCCAAAATCATTGAAAATGGTCATTGTGTTTTAAAAAGGTGATTGAATAACACATGTATGATGTCAAAGGCAGAATGATTAATAGTTATATTAGAAAAACTAATATTCACTAATATTGCGAATTTGACATTCTGTGAATTAGTTTCATGAAGAATGAAGAAGTACTAATTAGGGACCACATACTATTTTGCAAAGTTCAAGAAGATACTCCATATGTTCTATTGTAAAAAGGATAAGTGAATAGTTTGTCATTTTATATATATATAGATTTTGATATAAACATGATACATAATTTTTATGTAATACACATAGTGTACAAAAATTAAGATGAACAAGATCTTCATGTTTGACATGATCTTAATGAAAGGAGGGATTTTCATGAAATAATATCAATAAATATTACAAACAATTTCTTATGAGTTCATATACATGATGTTGTAATATTTGAAGCATTGAGATTAAAAAAACTATGAATCTTTAAAATTAGAACACAATAAAGAGACACCATGCCCTTATAAATGTAAATGTGTAATGAAAACATTAATTGTACATACACCGATGTAGTCATTTGAGTACACAATTTGTGGAGTAGTGAATCATAAAATTTTACAAAAACCCTAAAAATTGGGAATAACGAAATCCTTGAGAATATAAGGATATGCTTGATAAGAGGTGAAACTATATCCTTGATAAAAGATGGAAGGAGTCTAAAATGGCAGCAACTGATCTGATGGAAGAGGTGGGGCTTCTCAAGTGCTTCTGTGAAGGAATCGCTTTTAGAGAGCAGCAAAATGGTTCGGGAATCGTGGGGAGGCGGCAGCCTGGTTTTGCAGAATTTGGGGCATATTTTTTCCAACGGTTTTTAAAAACCGTTAGGAAAACTCAATCTTTCCCAACGGTTTACTAAAACAATTGGGAAAACTCATTTTTTCCCAATCTTTCCCAATGGTTTCTGTAAACTGTTGGTAAAGATAACCTATACCAACGGTTCGAAGAACTGTTGGTATACAAGTGTTGGGAAAAGTCTGCTTTCCAGTAGTGTATATAGGAGTATAATACCAATTATGTATCAATGGAGTGGAAATTTTGATGAAACCCCTTACCTCAATTCAACTTGCCTCGTACGTGCTCTAACCTCTTATATAATAAATTTAAATTTATTGTAATTACATACCAGAACCATTTTCATAGAAATAATATAATATATCATCCATTTATAACATATTGTCCCCAATTTATTAATAATATTTTATTATTAATATTTTTTCAGGTGTTAACTACTTTTTTTCATGTATATTTTGATTCGGTAGTCTCATTCATTGTATATTTATCATGTTTTCAAAATATACTGAATTTTATTCAATATATAAATATACTATTTATTAAATATATAATATTTATAATCATTCAAAAAATATAGTGATAAAAAATTGAATTACACTTTTCATGGAGATGGTAGGTCTTACATATGCATGAATGTTGTTTTAACATTTTGACAGACGATATGAAAGAATTTTAAATAATAATTCACCTTTAAAGATCATTTTTATATCATATATATCTTATATATTCATAAATATATCCTTATTATTATCCACATAAATAAAATATGACCAAAAAGATAACATCGCTTCATGGAGGTGGTAGTCCACACGTACACATGAGTGATGTTATCATTCTCTAATGGATTGGAAGGTAAGAAGGTAGATATAAAATTATTACTTAAAAAAATTATTATTTCAAAAATATAATATATATTCATTATTTCTATATTTATAACCATCCACCTAAATTGGTGTTTAAAAACAAATTTCATCGTTATGTGGAGACAGTAAGTCGTACACATTCATAAGCAATTTTTTCACTTTTCATAGGATGGAAAAGAGATGGTAAATTGTTTTAATATATTTATAATAACATGTAAGTTTATTTATGACAGTGTGAGAAGAAATAAACTTGAAAGAGTTGGTAAAGATAATTACCTCTTCTTTGATAGATTTCTTTAAGATATCCTATTAAAAAAATAGTGTTGGTATTTCAGGAATACTATAATCTATATATATTGTATAAGGGTGTTGATAATAGAAATTGTTATGGATTGGTCAATCTTGGATTCTCAAAGTAGTGTAAATAAAATAGATAATGGGGGTCATTATTTTTCAATTTTTAAAGTATTAAATTAATATAAATAATATATCATGAACAAATGGATCAAAATTGATATAATTATAATATAAGATGATTATGAATTTAAATACTTTAATAGAAAAATTAGTACAGGATTTGGTTATATATTCACCCTAATCTTTTATTTTTTACACCCTTTTAACCCTTTTTCAAATTACCACAATATTAAACTTTTCCACACTTTAATGGTCAATAATTTTAACATAAGAGGAAAATGAGACATAAATTTACCATTTATGATGTTTTAAACCATATAAAATTCATTTTTTTGAATATATTATATTTATGAATTTTAAATAATTTTTTAAAATATTATTTATTATAAAATATCACTAATTCCATTTTAGGAACTATTCATTTAATTTGGCTTTAAATAAATAAAGAAAAATATGTAATTGAAATATAATCCTTTAACACATACATATCATGTCATATGTATATATAAAATTATTTTAACATTATAATTATTCCAATTCATATTACTTCTAAAATTCTTTAAATAATTTATTATAGTTTTCTATTAGTTGAATATTTACTCACTCATTGTTACGTAAAAATTTAAGCTAATTATTCCTTCACTAAAAATTTAAAATAAATTGTCATGACAAAAAAGATTAATTTATCTTTAAAATTTACAATTAAAACCGAACATAAAAACATTTTTCAATATGTAAAAAAATTAGAGATATTAAATTCAAGAGTGTAACATTTTTAACTTTATCCTTTACATAAATACTATAAAGTTAAAAATCAAAAATAAATATAAAAAAATGTAATATTATAAAATTTTAGATAATTATAGATGAAATAGGCTCATCCAATGAATTAAATTCGTGTGTTTGATATTTCTGTAATGTCTTACCACATTTTTTTAACCTTAATTACCCTATTTAATCATTACCAAGGCGATAAATTTTAACAGTGTTACTATTCATGCTGACCAAAAATAAAAGGGTATTACTTACTAAATTTTACCTCCCCCCCAATATTAAAAATAAATAATCTATTTTATAAAATTAAAATTATATAAGTGGTTTAAGTTAATTTAAATATAAATCCACAAAATGTGATGAAAAAATATTTTTATGAAAAATGCCTTTTAAAGTCCAAAAAAACTTATACTAAAATTATGTATAAAAATGAATCAAATGTAATTAATTAGATTAGTTTTTACTAATTGAGGATTATTTAAACTTAATATTTAATTCAAAATCATTATGATGTTTTTTTCAATTATAATAAATAGAAGTTTTAGAAAAATCGGTATTTTTCACAATTTTATAAAAAACCCAAAATTCCAACCTATGATAATATTGACATGATGAACTCAAAAATGATTTAATTTTTATGTAATAATATTTGGGTATTTTTTTGGTTATTTTGAACTCAGTGTCTTATGGAAATCAGGCTATTAAAATAAATATTTAAATGGTATTATATCGTAAAATCTCAGGTTGTTACACTTCACACCACTCTGCCTTTCAATTGGAAAATACTTATTCAAAATCATCATAATAATAATGAACCTAGAACACATTAAAAATGACTAATCATAGGTTCATATATTAACTGATCTTGAATTCACCCCAATTGATTTTTGGAAAATTAACCGGTTGTCTTTCATAGATTCTTCATCCTCAATCCACCAATTCATAATCAACACAACCCAAAATCTAAGCATGATGCCGATAAACTAGGAATCATCATGGATCAGAACCATAATATCTTAATTATAAAATTTAAACCCCATAAAAATGAAAATATCAGCACAACATTCTTAGCAGTTCAACCAATTCATAGCCAGCTCATGACATTTAAAAGGTACAACTTTTGTGATATCAACTTCACAGAGTAAAATGATCGAGTACCTATAATGTGTTTGAACCCGTTCTTGAGACCAGTGTATTAGAATTATCTAAGGCCTCCACTAGATTCAAAAATTAGAAAATTAAAAATATAAACTCAATCCAAAAACATTATCAATGAATTATAGCTTTTTCTTCTTTTCAACCCGGTCGAGCCTGATCCCTCCTTGGAATCAATTTTGATGAGTAGATTCATTACTATGATATATACTTTGAATCATAGAACCTATATTAAACTATTTCATAACCCCAATATATTGAAAAATAATTAAACCTTCAATTGAGTTGTAATATCTATATGACCATCATCCCAATATTCAGATGAAAATCCAACAAAAAAATAGTACATCTTGGTAGATCAGCCTTGGCTTCAACTAGTATTCGGGATCATATCTACTTTATCCTTGTCATCTACAATCATCCCTAATTCAAGAACACAGAGAACATTTATGCTTTGGGTAAATTATATAGGCTTAGCAACCTTAACTGATTCGATTTATTAGTCTATTCATTGGCTTCAGATCATTCATGTTCATCTACTTCAAATTTCTCATTTGTATTTATCAATTGGGTTCATCAACCCATATTTTCCCTTAAATTATGTGACTTGGATTTAATGATGTGGTGCTTCAGTCTCATATTGATCTATTAATGGTACCCACTGAATCTACTTCCTTATCCAGAATTGATTAACCTTACTGAAAACATGATCGACCCTTCATAGTATCTTATAAGGACTCCTTATAGTTGGTTGAAAAGTATTCTCTAACAGATAATATGATTTGGATACACGGTTAGTCCAAGGTTGCATGACAGTTTGGAAAAACTCCTTTCATGGTTCCTTTAAATTATAGGTATAGAAACTTGATTTCCATGTCTTACAATTAGTATACATACCACACCTCTATGAAATGAGTCTAAATGGGTAAAGGTGCGGTTAATGGAATACAGTATCTTATTTCCTTAGGTACAGTCACTTAAGTGAATGTAGTTACATCATAGTAACTTTAATTCTTCTTGTCATGAATTAGGTTCAGAGAGTTCCACAAGATCACTTTATAAAATCAGGCTAGGTTACTTGACTCTTCACATGTGTTCACTTTTATACTTCTCTTGTGGTCAGTACATACTTCATATGATATCTTAGCTGGTAATTATGCCATGTCCAGTAGATTCTTATTTTCTAATATATAAAATAAATATAGATAAAATTTCATCACTTAAAAAAATTAAATAAAAAATTCATAAAAATTAAATAAATTTATTTTTTGGATACTAAAAACTACTCTAAAAAATATTTTAAAATAAAAAACATTCGAATATTTTAATAAAATTCTAAGCCAAACAAATATCAATTTTTTTTTTGAATAAATATTCATATATGAGAATTCATAAACTCTATTCCAATGAAATTTTTTTCTCAAAATAAAATGGAAATATTTGATCATGGAATAATTTATCAACTAAGCATAGAAGTTAACCTGATCCCCATCCTCAATGGAATGAATTAATCTTGATTAAATGTCTAGATAATTCATCTCAATGATATGAAGTCAGCCTGATCCCAAGACTCTATTTATGTCTTATGATCTTTAAATACCTTCAAAAGTACTACTCACCTACCTCTATGATTCTTAATAAACATGGACACATCCATGCCTTGAATAGTCAGTAGAACTTTAACTACCACCCTATGATAAGGCACTTGATCTATCCACTAATCCATGTACATGTCCATCACAATGTCCACTAACTAGCTGAAAAAATCTCTAACAAAATATTTATTGATTCTATATATTTCTTCATAAACGAAATTCTACTAGTGGTCAATAGAAATATTTTCACATATGACTCATCATACTACACTAATAATATACTAGAAGAGTCCTCCCACATTAAGAAGAAGAACATTTGGGGTGTTGAATATATTTTTCATCCCCACTCAAGTGATAATTACTAAAATATCACTTTCAGATACATAAATATCCACTCTTATACCTATTATAATAAATAGACCAATAAAAATATCTCTTTGTCTCCAAGTTCCATTCTATAATGAGGGTCCAGTTCCTAGCCTCAAAAAAACTATAATCCAAAATATGGTCACTTGAGTTTGAATCAAACTTCTCATATAATTCTCAAAATATAAAATCCATGAAGTATCATCACTCTCTAGTGAATGGAAAAACTATTTAAAATAAATAAATTAGGTTACATAATCTATCAATAACCTGATCCCCATACTAGATGCATAATCTCTTGAGTTATGTCATATCTTAGTGTCTCAAAAAAGAAATTAACCAAAACATATACCTAAAAGTCTTTCTAGGATACCCCCAAATGTTTATATTTTAGATTATAGACATCCCACTAGTGTGTCACCGGTCATTGAATCATATACACCAAAAGATTCAACTATCTCTCAAGGTGTGTCTTTAGATGATTAAATATAGTATATATATACTCAACCCACATCTCAATGGCATGAGTTCCAACATCACTAGTAAATAGAGGAGGATGTTGCAACTAAAAATCCCTAGTCATATAAAAAATGGATGATTTCCCCCTTAAATATCCACATCCCACATACTAAATTACATCAAGAAATATCACTTGGACTTGATGATCAAGGGAAGCTATACCCACAACTGGGGAAATATTCTCAACAACTAGAGGGTGTTCTCATCACTACCCTCTTGTCACTCACTGGGTGGTTATCATGGAGGAATTCCATTATAATTCCAAATTCATATCTCAGAATCAAATATATAATAGGTCCTAATATAAGAGATTACAAAAGTAGTACTAGTCAAATCATCTCACTACACTATATGCACACCCTAGCATACTAGTGGTTTCACAAAACCTCATGCACTCTCTCTTACCTGGTATACCCACTCTCTCTCAGTGTTATAATCATATAGAAATGGGATTAAATTTATCAATTTAGCAATAGTATAAAAAAATTATGGCCCAATTAAGTATAATTCCACTAAAAAGTTATATAGAAAAATGTTATATAATTTTTTACAAACACATTTAATAACCAAAACTCATATCAAAATAATAGTTCTAAAACATAGGTAATCACACAAATGTCATGTGAATCCTACATGCCAAAAATGATACATTAATTATTGTTATATTATCCCATAATAGTAAGATTAAAAACCAATAAACCATAAATCATTATTTAATTACATCATATTTGATAAAAGTAATTCAAATATAAAATAAAAAACCAATTACAATAATCACATCCCTAGAAATTTAGACTTTCCCAATACATGGGTTAGATACACCCAAGAATAATGACTATATTATATTCCAGCCACACCATATCTTCTATATACCATAAACTAAATTGTAAAATAAAATAAAATAATAAGGCTTGGATTATACTTTGTAGTATCCCCAACTCGTTTAACCTCCACTACAACTTAATCAGGTGCAACATACCATTAGAACACCTCCTCATAGGCAAAAATACAGGGAGTAGTGGAGAGGATCCATTTGTAAAGTAAGTAGATTATACCCTATTTGGTATATATAGCCTTAAATATCAATGAATGTAGTATAATAACTAAAATCACATATATAAATGAAAAATAAAGGTAGTATGGTTAAATTCCATAAACGGTAATAACATCACCAATGTGATAAAAAAAGAGATGTTGTAATGTCAAATTGTCACACATATATTAAAAAGATATCTCATGGGAAGATCATATACCAAAATACCAAAAAAAGTAAAAGATAAAATATTTTAGACCACTGTCGGGTGTCTCTATACATATCACAAAATAGACAATTGTTCATCATGTCTAAAGTCAAAATAAATGAAAAAATGTCTCATTTTATTATAATAACCAATTAATGGGAAATTAATTCCAATTACATATCTAGAATAGTGAGAATAATATATATGTAATATTATAATCATAAATACAAGGGAAGTATATCCCAATAATAGAGTCACACACTTTGGAATAAGGTCACCAAGATAATATATACAAGCAAGTGTTGTGTGCCAAAAACATCATTAAGAGAGTGAATAACATCCCTAGCCATTAAAAAAGTCATGATAATAAAAAGGATCCCAAGTATGAGGACACATCGCATAAGAGAATAACCTTTCATAATAACCATTCTTGAATTTCCATCTCATCCCTTTACTTAGAAAAATCACATCATTAGTAGTACATCCCAAATCCAAGTTAAATAAAAATAGTTAGGCATAGCATCCCGTTACTATCATCATGAAGACCATGTGAGCAATATGTTCCATGGACTAGTGGGAATAGAATACTCGTTATGTACATACCGAATCGTGTTCATAGTATCCCTCATCATGAAAGGTATAATACATGTTGGAATTTCATCCCAACTATATCCACCATTTTTATAAATTAATATCACCCTATAAACATAACTAAAATTAAAAAGTTTCATAATTGATAGTTTTTATATTAAAATATTAAAATTATATTTATTTTTTGTATATATTTTGACTAGATTTTAGTTATATCTAGGGAAGACCCAACACATTCAAACTAACTCATAACTCTTCCCAAGACATAATCTACCAAAAATACAATAACTTATAGGGGGAGGTAATACTCATCCCATATTCTACCTATATAAGAAAAATAGATTTAGGGTAACTTGAAAAGATTCCTAGGGGTCAAGACTCAATCCAACCATACCAAGCCACACTTTTCATATCTCAAAGGGGTCTAAAGACACCCATTTAGATCCTATTATGTAATAATATAACTCAATGAAGCCCCAGATGGGTCTCAAGTACTAAGACTCAATCCACCCATTTAGGACTTTTCTTTCGGTGGTAGAAACATTAAATAATAATAATAATCAAAGGATCATTCAATGGATTGAATTTCATACTGACTTAATCAATGTCAAATGAGATCATTTCATATTCATTATAGGTTAATAACATATGTATAGTGATACTGAATATCACAAATTACATGAAGTGGGAATAACCCATCAGGATTTTTTATGTAACACCTACCTCAATTTAATAGATTATCGCTCATTGATTATCACCAGATAAATAATCTCTAACTAGTAAAAAATGATAAACATGAAAAAACTATTCAAATTATGTTTTAACCATTGATGCATGGAAAAAAATTATAAAACCAATAATATAAGCCGGAGGAGTGGTATCCTTATCAATAGAACTCCCCAATAATAGACACCACTTATATCCAATCTTGAATAAGAGACATTAAAGATTGGGAATATAATAATAAAAAATAAAGAAGGGAGAATGGTGGTGTATGAATGTTAAGGGGAATAAATGAGTTAAATCCTAATTTTGAGAAATTTAAAATCATTTAATTGGTTAAAAAATAATTTTAAAAATAACATAAATGAGCCCAATTGAACTCTATTGGGAACCCACCAGAACTCTATTGTCCCTAATAGGTTTCCATAATGCACTCAATAGAGCCACACCAGTAGTATAAATAGCCACTAATTTCACCACCAGAACTCTAGTTGGGTACTATAGGACTTTCAGTGGGAATATACTCTTTGATAAATTTCCTCTATCAAAATATAATTTTCCTATAAACGTGATATCAAGTCACCTCTTACCCCTCAAACACCTTGAAAGAACCAAAATATATGATATTTAATAGAAACTAAATCAAATTCATACTTAAAAAATGTTATGGTGTTACATATTGAGTATTATGTATTATTGTTATTATTTTGAAATCAAGTATATAGTGATATGAATATTTAATCATGAATTTAAAATGGGGGAATAGAAAAATAAATATGAAAGGAAAAATAAAAACAAATGTTTTCATATATCTAATGAAGAAATATGGACTTGAAGTAAGTAAATTATAATGATAAGGAAATTATTTGTTTCCAATAATATTTGAGTATTTATTTTTAAATCATGATAATTCTTTGGATTATTATTATAATTTATAGAATATGTTTGATTTTTATATTATGATTATGGTGATAAATCAATGGAAATTATTCGTTAAGACTTTATCTCATTAAATTTGTGTAAAATATATTATAGATTATGATATTTTTAAAATGGGGTCATACTAATGTATGATAATTAGAAATTGTAAATCTGAAGCTATTTTTGAAAAGAGATTTTAAAAATATACTTTATGATCATACTCACTAATTAAGGCGGGTTTGGTAAATGAATGGGTAAAATAAGAAATTTTATATGAGTATTTATGTTATTTAAAATTATATTGATTATGTTTTCAAAAACATTTTGATAATATGGATTTATTGAAAAGTATATTGGAATGAAATGGTTTTTATGAAATAAGCATGTCTTTTGGAATTTTTATTATTATTATGTTATAGGTATTTCATAATAGTTGATATCATACACAGAATATAAATTTGTAATTTTGGAAACTAAATAAGTGGAAGAATATTTATGTTAATAAGGATATTCAAATGAAATGAATTTTTTTGGTAGGGGTGTGTTGAAACTTTGGTAAAAATTTTATGTCACGTGATGTTTTGGTTTTAAGGAGATAGTTTAATGTATATTTGCATTCTTAATTAAACATGATGAGACTTGTTTAAATTTTTTATATAAAATGGTATGATAATAAATAAATACATTGATTTTTTTCATAATGTATGATAAGGTGATCAATTTTAATCGAATTAGTGTGTTTTGGGTTGTGATTTAAAATTTGATTTTGATAATATTATTTTTTAGATTTCAGATTAATAGAATATTTCTAAAAAAAATTAAAAATCATTGTTCAATTCATGAATTTTTTTATAACATAATAATTTGTTTGATGGATATAAATTTGATTATTTGGAACATTGTTTATATATGATTCAATTTTAGTGATTTGTGGTTAAATTAAGTTTTATTAAGTTTGTTTTAGATAAAGGGGTTAGAAATTGGTTTATAAAGAATAAGGAATGTTTTTTATACTTAAAATTAGTCTTAAAATAGGATTATAGTAGTCTTTATAAACTATAACCTTGTTTGAATTAGCATAAATGTGTTTTTTAGTGTTTTTATACTATTAAATGAATAATTGTGTTTTTTAAAATAAATTAAAGGAGTTTTATAATGTTTATTAAGTATTTTTTGTTATGTGATAGCTTTTTTGAGATACTTTTAAAGGTAAAAACTTTGACTTAGTAATTTGATCATTATTTTACTTTCATCTTATAAAATTTTAAACTTTTAATATAATTTTTTTCACATTAATGTTTTACAGTTAACTAAGTATTAATTTTGTATAAAAATACATTAGTAATGTGTTAATTCGTTATCTGGTTAGTGGTAAAGGGTGAAAATGATATTATCAATATTAGTTTTTAAATTAGAAAGTTTGGAATATAATTTGTGAAGTTACCAGAATATTGAATTTTATTTTTTGTCAGTATGGTGAGATTATTTATTGATTAAATGTGATTTCAATGCATTTGGAGATACAAAGGAGAGTAGATAATGGTGTTTATATATTAAATGGTAAAGTTTTTGAAGCAGCAATAAGTAATTATTACTTAGAAATATTTAATTCAAAGCATAAATTAGTTATTATTGATTGGAGTGGTGTTATTTAAGGAAATTATTTACATGTTGCAATTGTTTAGGATTTCTTGACCTTTACTTTGTGTTTTTATGAGTCTTGGCGGTGCCAAGATGGAATTTGGAGGTGTTTTGGAGGATAGGGAGGTGTTTTAGTATCTAAATTATGAATAATGCCTAGGTGGTGGGTGTGGTAAAGTCTATTTTGAGCTGGTCATGTGTTGTTAGAGAACCATGGCTAGAAACATGACTTGAAAATTTTAGAGTCCATTTTATCCTTAGTGTGTTCCTTCTCTCTAAAATAGACAACTAAAAGGGCCAGAAATTTCATGGTGTTAGGGTGCCACCATAAGGTGTCTCCTGTCTAAAACATCCAACCTTTAAATGGATTATCAACCCATTTTGGACGCCATTGTCTGGGGGAAATACCATGGGTATGGGAAATAATACCTGGAACATGCCATTTTTTTCTTTAGCGTTAAAGAAAAACGCGACCTTTGTTAGTCCATAAAAGAATCCATGGTCATGGTTAGGATTACTTTGAAATATATGAAATCACCAACTTCTTCCTCAGATCTCAAAAGTTTCAAATAGAGAAAAGGTTTTTTCCTTAATGGGGGGTCGTGAATGTGGTTTTAGGATGCTTTTTCCTCTATTAATCAATCTATTGACCCTATTGAACTGATCCTTACTTTTTCAGCTACTATGGATGAACCAAGGGATTATTTTAGTGTTCTCTTAGGATAAGTCTCTATCGTTAGATGTTATCACTAGTATGTGTTGGTCATAACTTCTTTGTGGACTACTAACTAATTCCCTGGTGATTCAAACCTATGGTTCATGGAGATTCGAATATTTTAGATCAAGGTACCCTTTTTTCTTATTCTTCTTCATTATTCTTTTACCTGGAGTTTTTGTTGTGTATTTTACCTTGGATTTGGAGATTATATCTGATCTTAGTTTTTAGTGGTTTAGCAGTGATAGGTTTTGGTGAGTCTTCTTTCTATTTTGGTGGAAATTGATCCTCAATTATCCATTATTTTGTAAAGAACGTTGAACATATAAATTAACATAAGGGATCTATTGATTATCCTATTGTTTTATATAAAATCATAAATTTATCATTTTTTCTCTTTGGGTGATGGTGAAAATAAAATTAATTATGATTAAACTAAACTAATGAATAAACATTGTTTTTGGGTATAGTGCTCTCATGTGTTTCCACTATTTTAATGGCTTACCACTTTATTTTTTAGATAGGATGTTATATTTGTTTATTTATTATAATATCATGTTTGTTATGATATGGTTTAGCATGTTTTATATGATGAAATTGTTTAATGAATATAAATTTTCTAATGCATATTTAAAAAAATAAAGAGTAATGTTTTCCTTGAAACCATTATTCCTTATAATTTGATTAAAATCAATGTAATGCTCAACTCATACTTTAATGACATCAATATTATTTTAATTTTTTTGAAAATGAAATTTATAGTTGTATCTTGTTAAAACAATTCATAGATGATGATAGGTGATGTAATAGGTTACCTATGGTTGCAACCTATGATAAATGAATTAGTTAATTTAAGTAAGTAATGAATCAATTTTTAGATAAAGATAAATGTTTGGGGCTGGAAGATCTTTTTTTTATGAAGGATGGATGCCTTTGTTTTTTTGGGCTTAAATTCCCCCCATAGATTGTTTGTTCTTTACTTACGACTATTTTTTTATTACTCTGGATGTGAGATTTGTTATGTGATGTGATGTGAGCCTATGATAGTTGATGGTTTCATGAGACATGGGTAGCGAGGCCATGGTTTGTGGAAGTGGTTGGAGCCTCTGATGGTGGGATAAATAATGATATACATGGTGGTCAAAGTGAAGTAATTGGGATAAATGTAATAAGTGTAAGATGAACTTTTCCCATTGTTGTACTAAAATCCATGATTATTTCTTGTTAAGGAATCTATTTTAAAGGTCAGATGGCTATCTCTCTTTTTTCTACATTTATTTCCCCTTTGATTGAGTCTTATTATTGAGAATATTTTATGCATATCTTTTATGGTATATTAGGAAGAAAAATATAGTACCTAGAATTAAGAAATGATAATGAATAATGGTAAGAACCCGGTTCGTTTTTTTGAGGTACGGGGTTCTTCCTTTCTCTTTTCCTTAAGTGTTTTTGAGAAAATATGGAAAAATGGGGAAAATACCAAATTTGGAAAGTACATGCTGTGTACTTTGTCCACACGCCATGTACTTTTGGCCGTGTGGGATGGGTACACAGGGCGTGTGGCCATGCCATGAATGAAGGGTGTAGGAACCGACTACACGCCCTGTATGGGTCCTTTACACGTTGTGTAGTCAGTCGGCAGGCCAGAACAGTAAGTTGGTGGAGTAGTCACCAGGTGGGCGATAGTACACGCTGTGTAGTCGAAATTACATGTCATGTACTCATGTCGGCAAGTGAACAGTGTCACGCTAGCGGGAAGCCGCCAGAGGAACAGTTTAAAAAAATGGGAAGTACATGTCGTGTACTTGGAAGCACACGCCGTGTACTTTGTTTTTTCACTTAAAAATGGGAAGTAGCCTCCCCTGTTCATAGGGAAGGCTTAGAACTGGAGGAAGGATTGGGAGGGGATGGATGAACCTTTGAAGATCCACCGAGTGTTCATCTTGAATCCGTTTCCTCCTTGGATGATCTCGTTGGAACCGTACGGGTAAGCCCTCTACTCTCCTTAAGTCGTTCTTACCAATTCTTTCCCGAGGTAAAGTTATTTGAATTTAAATGGTGTTTCTTCTTCGTCAGATCTACGTTGTTATTGGGCATTTCTGGAATCGGTGTTCACGTATAACGTTCGTTGACGTATAAGGTAGGTGGCTTAGTGTTAATTTTTTCAACTGTTGTGTGTTTTGTGCGTTTTTGTGCCACGAACCCATGTTGGGGTGTCGTGTGGCTGAGTCCATTACTATATTAAACACCTAGAATTTAATAGGTGATTAATTGTGATATTAAAATGTTGGTTGGGATCATTTCTTGGATCCAGGACCTTCCCGAGGGGTGCGTTCCTCTGTTTAGCCATTTGGCCAGGATACCCGAGGGTATGCCATGTTCAATTTTTCATTACTTTTGCCTTGAGAGGAATTCTATGTAAATTGCATGTTTATATGTTGGGCATGGCCCGGTTACATATGACTGAGGATGGTGCTTTATTATATCCTGAGGGCGTGACTGTGTTATCCTGAGGGCAACGTACTATTTCGCCTGAGGGAAACCATCCATGCCTGAGGGCTTGACTTCTATGCCTAAGGGTGACATTTCGTACACCTGAGGGAAATTTCTGTTACACCTGAGGGAAATACCTGGGGGTTAGATTCTGAATACCTGAGGGTAAGGTTTTACTATCTCAAGACATTAGCTGGTTACTTAGAATATTCACTATGGTGATATTTTAAATTAAAGGATTAAATGAATATTAAAATGGAAATATAATTGGTTAAGTTAGTTATTGTTTGGTACTGCTTACTTTATTTCATTTTACTATTGTACTCTTGTTGTATGTTTTACACATAGTTGAGCACGGGCCTTTGGTGGGTGCCTACTGAGATATATTTATCACACCCTGTTTGGGCCATGCTTTTTGGCCCAAAAAGATTACGTTTCTGCAGGTGTGGATAGGGGAAAGAGTCCATATGCAGGTACTTTATTGTTGCTGAGGAGTATGAGGGCATGGGACTGAGCCTAGGCTCGCGATGCCACTACCAGCTTTTTTGCTTTGTTTTACTGTACTCTACTTTTGTTATACTATATTGATGTATAACATGTTCTTGCTGTTTTCTTAGAACTTGAGACATGTAGCATCATTACTTATATATTGTTGGTTGTTTCCACAGCAGTTGTTCATTTCAATTGTGTATGGTTTACTGCTTCCATTGTTGTTGTATGTTTTATTTCATTCCACTGTGCTACACTTTGACAATGAGGGCATATTTTCCCCCCTATCAGACTTGGGCCCTCGCTGCTAGTCGGCAGCCTCGGGCGTTTGGGGAAATGCGCTTGAGGTCATGTGGCGAACCGGGTTCGGGGAACCCGTGGAGTGGTACCAGGGCCCGGGACGTTCCAAAGTGGTATCATATGGGTTCTTTTCTTTGACTTACTATTTGGAGACTTAGTCAGGGATAGGACGGGAACGGTAGTTGTTAATCAGTTGTGCCCAGGCGTAGCTAAACCATGTATAGGTAAAATCCAATTTACCTTGTATTGCAATTTTACTGATTTTTCAATTTAAAGATGATATGATTTCACTATTAGGTGACACACTTGTGATTGTGGTGTTTATATTTTCTTTATGGGTTCTATTTAGTTGCAACCCGATGAGATGAGGGTATGTCATCTTATGCATCATTTAGGCACATGCTAGAAATCACATGTCATGCATAGTTCCATGCCATGTAGGAGCATTAGAAATTTCATGTTGTTGTGATATATATTGTGCTAGAAAAGCATGCTGTTGTGATAGCTTCTTGATAGATACCGGCTATTTGATAGGGTATTATTGTGTGAGCTTGTTTATAGAATGGACGCCAAACTTTAGTTTTTGGGGAGTATGGGCCCCCATTTACCGGAATTTGGTGGATCATTGACTATATATTTTGTTATAACACAGATAAGATGTCAAACATTGATTCATGGGGAGTATGGGCCCTCACGGGTCAAAATTTGACACTTAGGTGTTGTTTTTCAGTGTTTTATGGGTTCCGGGGAATTTTCCGAGGCATACTGTCCAGAAAACCCAGTATACATGTCGTGTAGTGTTTTACACACATCATGTATGTTCTTCCGTTCGGGAAGAAAAATAAACATTTTGAGTACACGCCGTTTACCCGAAGTACACGTTGTGTAGTCTCTACCGTGTCACAAACCGTGTGGGTGGCGACACGGGGAAGGGAAATGCTTGGGGAAAACACACCGTGTAGCTTCTGTGCACGCCGTATCATGTTGACCCAGTGTCTGTCGTGTCACTAACAACACGGTCGGAAGAAACCTTAAGACATACACGCCATGTCCACTGTTGAACACGCCATGTAGTGTGAGCCGTGTGACTGGCCGTATAAATAACAACACGGGTCGGCAGAGCTCATCTAGTACACGCTGTGTACCTGTGGGACATGTCGTGTAGTCTTGTCTTAGGACAGACTATGTGGCATTAGCCGTGTGACTGGGATATGGTGTAGTGTTTTATACAAGCCGTGTGCAGGTGTAACACGTCGTGTAGTGTCAATCCAAGTAGTCGGCCATGTCACAAGCGACACGGGCAGTTGTCAATAACACCATACACGTTGTCTAGTTGATATACACGCCGTGTAGTTTTGTTCAAATGGGAGCAGTGTGGCTTAGCCGTGTCGAAGGACCCGGGAAGGGGAAGGAAAGTCAACTACACACCGTGTAGTCATTATACACGCCGTGTAGTCTTGTTTTGAAAATCTTGAAATTCCTTCTTCCTCTTGTTCCATTTGTGGTTTCTTCGTTTTCCATCTTGTTAATCTTGAATCTAAAGCGTGTTTTTGACCTTGTAGTGTCATGCCGCCTAGATGACCGTGCGTTGTTCTCCAGGAGAGAGGCAACTAGTATACTCCGAAAATGGTGGGCCATGGGCTACCAGTTGATCCTCCAGCAGAGCCAAATGCGGCACCGGCTGTTATACCAGACACAGGCGCGGAGGCGCAGTTCCGTGAAGGCTTATTGTGGTTCATGAAAACCATGCAGGGAGAACCGCAGGCTGCCACATCTATGGCCGAGCTGACATGTATCTTTCAGCAGCAGCATCCGCCTACGTTTCCAGAGGATGGTGGACCACAGGCTGCAGAGTCTTGGCTGGGATCGATGTAGACTATTTTTGAGTATCTTGAGACACCTCCAGGGTGGAGGTTCAGGCTCGCAACTTACATGATGCATGATTCCTCCAAGAGGTGGTGGGATGCTACCACCCAGTCAAAGCATCACAGAGACATGGAGTGGGAGGATTTTTAGGCATCCTTTGATGACTTCTTCTTCCAAGAGATGCTGAGGGCATATAGAGCTCAAGATTTCATGAATCTGCAGCAGGGCGCAATGCCGGTGATGTACTATTCTACTCGTTTCACCGGGATTCAGCGTTTTGCACCTGTTCTGGTGGGTGATGAGATGTTGAGAGCCAGACGTTTCGAGGATGGTCCTCGGTATGACATCCAAGTGATGGTGAATGTTTTCAGGTTGCCTTCAGTATATGCTATTGTGAACCAGGCACTGATTACATAGAGGAACCTGTGGGAATCTAGTGGTGTGGGCCAGGGCGGTTCAGCACCAGTTACTGGTACTATTTCTACTGGCAAGAGGAAGAGACATATGGACTTCTCTCAGGGTGGCAGTACCAGCCAGGAAGTTTCTTCAGGTGGATCAGTCAGGTGCTACCAGTATGGTAAAGAGGGGCACAAGAGACCTCAGAGTCCACGAGAACCAGTGGAGTGTCGAGCTTGCGGCAAGATGGGTCATCTGTAGCGCTTTTGCAGGGCGTTTCCACCGATGGCTAGTGAGAGTGGTTCTGTGCAGACTCTACGTGTGGGAGCATAACCAGTGGCTTCTTACCAGTTAGGGAACTAGAATACGTCAGGGCGTGCAGGCATAGATGGTGGTCGTCGCCGTGGTAGCCAGACACTAGGATCTCAGAGGCAGCAGGGTGGGACAACTCAGGGTAGTTAGGTTGTGTCGCAGGGCCGCGGTACTGGGCAGGCATATGCAGTGCAACAGACCCAGCAGGAGTAGGATCCCGGACCTTATACAGTCAGATGTACTATTCTAGTAGCTTCTGTTTTATCTTCCGTGCTTTTTGATACAGGTGTGACACATAGTTTCATATCTGTACCTGTTGTGGAGAGCCTTGGGCTCTGTGTTTCTAATATTTCTGATAACATGATCCTAGACACTCCATTGGGGACTAGAACGGATCGTGTGCTTCAGTGCGAGGAGTTCCCCCTTGAGGTTGTTGGGTGTCACTTCCTTTGGGACCTCTATGTCTTAGAGATGATAGCTTATGACGTCATTCTCAGGATGGACTGGTTGGTTCCCTTTCGAGCCTTTGTAGACTTCTATCGTCGTAGAGTGAGTTTCACGTCACCAGAGGGCAGAGAGTTTTTATAAAAAGGTGAGTGGTATTTTCAGGTGAGCTGAGCTGGACCAGAGCATCGTGGGCAATGTGGAGTCACAGCCCAGATTGCGAGTTTATATCTGGATGACTAGGGGACTTGTCAGAGGGATTTCCCTCTAGTGGTAGATTTTTTTAGGGATGTTTTCCCAGATGACTTTTCAGGTCTTCCTCCGGAGTGTGAGGTGGATTTCTCTATTGATCTTGTTCCAGGAGCAGCACCGGTGTCCATTCATCCTTATAGGATGGCCACGCCTGAGTTTCAGGAGCTCAAGAGGCAGTTAGAGGAGTTATAGTCAAAGGGGTTTATCCGACCCAGTACTTCTCAGTGGGGTTCTCCGGTCCTTTTTGCGAAAAATGTGGATGGTACCCTCAGACTTTTTGTGGATTATCGGAAGTTGAACTAGTTGATGGTTAAGAACCGATATCCCTTGCTAAGGATTTATGATCTTTTTGATCAACTTAGTTGAGCACGAGTTTTCTCAAAGATTGACTTGAGATCAGGATATCATCAGCTACATGTTAGACCATCTGATATACCTCTCACATCCTTGAGGAGCAGGTATGGTTTATACGAGTATATAGTTATGCTGCTCAGACTCATGAATGCACCAGCAGTTTTCATGCCTCTGATGAATCGTGTGTTCCATCCTTATCTGGACACTTTTGTGGTAGTATTAGTGGACGACATCTTGGTGTACTCTCACACTCGACACGACCATGCCTCCCATATTGAGATCGTATTGAGTACACTGAGAGAGCATCGGTTGTATGATAATCTCTCAAAGTGCCACTTTTAGATGGATCAGATTCACTTCCTGGGTCACATTATCTTAGAGGCAAGAGTTGCAGTAGACCCAGAGAAGGTGAGATCAGTAGTTTCATGGGAGCATCTGAAGAACGTGTTTGAGATACGGAGTTTCTTAGGGCTGGCTGGTTACTACAGATGCTTCATATAGGACTTATTTCGCTTAGCAGCACCGTTGACGGGTCTGACTAAGAAGGGTGTAAAGTTCGTTTGGTCAGAAGCTTGTGAGACATCCTTTTAGGACCTGGAAGGAAGGTTGACATCAGCACTGATCCTGATACTCCCAGAGCAGGGGAAGAGCTATACAGTTTATTGTGACGCATCAGGTATTGGGTTGGGAGCAGTGTTGATGCAGGGCAATCGAGTAGTTGCGTACGGTTCTCGGCAGTTGAGGCCACATGAGAGTAATTACCCGACACATGATCTCGAATTGGCTGTAGTTTTTCTTGCGTTGCGCTGTTGGATACATTATCTGTTGGGAGAACGTTTTGTGGTCTTCACCGACCACAAAAGTCTCAAGTATATCTTTACTCTGTGTGACTTGAATCTGAGGCAGCGAAGGTGGGTTGAATACCTATAGTACTTAGATTTTTAGCTTGCCTATACACCTGGTAAAGGTAATGCAGTAGCTGATGCATTGAGCAGGAAGACTTAGATACAGGCAGTGCAGGAGGCCAGTGGCGAGTGGCAGCTCATGGTTTTGTTCTCTAAGATGCATCTGGAGGTGCATGATAGTTAGGGGAAGACTTATCTTTCCTCTTTAGCTGTGACTTCTACCCTCCTGGATAGAGTGAGTATGAGACAACTATCTGATTCAAAAGGCCTAGTTCTATTAGATACGGTGGCAAGTGAGGACCCTCCTCCTGGTTGGACGATAGGTGGTGATGAGGTTCTGCGTTTCTATGGACGAGTGTGGGTTCCAAGGGAGATACTCGAGGAGCTGATGCGGGAGTTTCATGCTTCAACTTGGGCAGTTCATCCTGGGGTTACCAAGATGTACCGAGACATGGGACGTCAGTACTGGTGGTCGGGTATGAAGAGAGATGTAGCTGGTTATGTTACAAGATGTTCCACCTGTCAGCAGGTGAAGGCAGAGCATCAGAGACCAGCTAGACTGTTACATTAGTTACCCATTCCAGAGTGGAAATGAGATGATGTCACAATGGATTTCATGATAGGGTTTCCGAGGTCACCTAGAGGTAATGATTTCGTGTTGGTTGTAGTGGAATGACTCACGAAGGTAGCTCACTTTTTTCCAATCAAGGAGACCTTCAGTGTTGACAAGCTCGAAAGGTTGTATACTCGAGAGATCGTATGTCTTTAGGGGGTCCCTCATTCTATCATTTCAGATAGGGATTCCCATTTTATGTCTCATTTATGACATAGTTTTTAGAGGGCACTAGGTACACAAGTGCTTTTGAGCACAACTTACCACCCTCAGAATGATGTCCAGTCAGAGCGTACTATACAGGTGCTTGAGGAAATACTACGTGCATGCATCTTAGACTTTGGGGGATCTTGGGAGAAGAACATACCCCTAGTCAAGTTTTCCTATAATAACAGTTTTCAGGCAACTATCGAGATGGAACAATATGAGTCTTTATACGGTAGGTCGTGCTGATCACCTTTGTGCTGGTTAGAGGCAGGTGAGGTAGCTTTTCTTGGACCACGTCTTGTGCAGGAGACTTCTGAGCAGGTCCAGTTGATTCAGAAGCGGATGGCTACCGCACAGTCTCATCATAAATCTTATGCTAATCGCCGCAGACGACCTTTGGAGTTCGTGGTTGGGGATCATGTTTTCTTCCGTGTCTCGCCGAGGCTGGGACACAAGCGGATCAGGAGATGGGGTAAACTTTCACCGAGGTATGTGGGGCCATTTTAGATTTTGGAGAGAGTCAGTTCGGTTGCCTATCGGCTGCAGTTACCATAGAGGTATCAGTCCATGCATGATGTCTTCCATGTATCTCAGTTGCGTCACTATCATTTGGACCCATCTCACATCTTTCAGCCCGAGGAGGTTGAGCTTCAGACGGATGTTTCCTTTGAGGAGAATCTGATTTGTATTTTTGACAGGAGCATGAAGGTCCTTCGAGGATAGTCAGTTCCTCTCGTATAGGTGTTATGGCATCATGGTCGAGTGCAGGATGAAACCAAGGAGCGGGAGGCCAATGTACATGCTCAGTGGTCGGATTTGTTCACGGCTATATCTTCTCCACCCTTGGAAGAGAAATTCAGGGATGAATTGCTATAAGGGGGGAAATTTGTAAGAACCCAGTTATTTTCTTTTTTTGGTACGGGTTTCTTCCTTTCTCTTTTCCCTAAGTGTTGTTGAGAAAATATGGAAAAATGGGGAAAATCCCAAATTTGGAAAGTACACGTCGTGTACGTTTTCCACAGGCTGTGTACTTTTGGCCGTGTGGGATGGGTACATGGGGCGTGTGGTCATGCCAGGGATGAAGGGTGTAGGAACTGACTACACGCCGTGTATGGGTCCTTTACATGCTGTGTAGTCAGTCAGTAGGCTAGAACAGTAAGTCGGTGGAGCAGCCTCCAACTGCGCGACAGTATACGCCGTGTAGTCGAGAGTACATGTTGTGTACTCATTTCGGAAAGTGAACAGTGTTGCACTGGCAGGAAGCCACCAGAGGAACAGTTTTAAAAAATGGGAAGTACACGCCGTGTACTTTGTTTTTTCACTTAAAAATGGGAAGTATCCCCCCATGTTTACAAGGAAGGCTTAGAACCGGAGGAAGGAGCAGGGGGGGACAACTAAACCTTTGAAGATCCACCGAGTGTTCGTCTTGAATCTGTTTCCGCCTCTGAAGATCTCGTTGGAACCGCACAGGTAATCCCTCTTCTCTCCTTAAGTCGTTCTTACCAATAATTTTTTGAGGGAAAGTTATTTTCATTTAAACGGTGTTTCTTATTCGTCAGATCTAAGCAGTTCTTGGGCGTTTCTAGAATCGGTGTTCACGTATAACATTCGTTGACGTATAAGGTAGGTGGCTTGGTGTTAATTTTTCCAACTGTTGTGCCTTTTGTGCATTTTTGTGCCACGAACTCATGTTGGGGTGTCGTGTGGCTGAGGCCATTGCTATATTAAACACCTAGAATTGAATAGGTGATTAATTGTGATATTAAAATGTTGGTTGGGATCATTGCTTAGATCTAGGACCATCCCGAGGGGTGTGTTCCTATGTTTAGCCTTTTGGCCAGGATACCCAAGGGTATGCCAAGTTTAATTTTGCATTACTTTTTCCTTGAGATGAATTGTATGTAAATTACATTTTTATATATTGGGCACGGCCCGGTTACTTATTCCTAAGGGTGGTGCTTTATTATAGCCTAAGGGCATGATTGTGTTAGCCTGAGGGTAATGTACTATTTCGCCTGAGGGAAACCATTCGTGCCTGAGGGCTTGACTTTTGTGCCTGAGGGCGACACTTTGTACGCCTGAGTGCAATTTCTGTTACGCTTGAGGGAAATACCTACGGGTTAGATTCTGAATAACTAAGGGAAAGGTTTTACTATCTAAGGACATTAGCTGGTTACTTAGAATATTCATTGTGGTGATATTTTAAATTAAAGGATAAATGAATATTAAAATGTCAATATAATTGGTTAAGTTAGTTACTGTTTGGTACTTCTTACTTTATTTCATTTTACTACTGCACGCTTGTTGCATGTTTTACACACAGTTGAGCACGGGCCTTTGGTGGGTGCCTACTGAGATATATTTCTCACACCCTGTTTGGGCCATTCTTTTCAGCCAAAAAAGATTACGTTTCTACAGGTGTGGATAGGGGCAAGATTCCCTATACAGGTACTTGACAGTTGATGAGGAGTAGGAGGGCATGGGACCGAGCCTAGGCTCGCGATGCCACTGCCAGCTGTTTTTATTTGTTTTGTTGTACTCTGATTTTGTTGTACTATATTGATGTATAACATGTTCTGGCTGATTTCTTAGAACTTGAGACATGTAGAATCATTACTTATATACTATTGTTTGTATCCACTGCAGTTGTTCATTTCAGTTGTGTTTGTTTTACTGCTTCTGTTGTTGCTGTATGTTTTATTTCATTCTACTGCACTACACTTTGACAAATGAGGGCATAGTTTCTCCACTATCAGACCTGGGCCCTCGCTGCTAGTCGGCAGCCTCTGGAGTTTGGGGAAATTCTCTTGAGGTCATGTGCCGAACCGGGTTTGGGGAACCCGTGGAGTGGTACCCGGGCCCAGGACATTACAATAATAAATTTTTTAACCAATGCAGTTGAAGGATTTTTTGAGTAAAATTTATTATAATCATGAGAAACTGAGGAATCATCTAGATTATTCCTATAGGTAATGGGAATTGATTTTTCATCTTGTTAAAGAAAGTTTAAATGGCTAATAAAAGGAATTAATGTAATGTGACAATTTTAATCGAAATAATTAATTAATTACAAGTCTTCTTAAAATTTTATGTGCTTATAGGATATATACTCCTTAGTGATGGAAGATGGGTGTCTAAGTTGCAACAGTTGTAGTTTATCCTAATAATACGTTGATTCTTATAGTTTGGTTGGGAGATATTATGGCATCGCGCCTTTTTATTACATAACTTTTCATTAAATTTTACAAATAGAGGAACTTTAATGTCCAATGTCTTTGAAATCCAGAACAAAAAACATGAAAACATACAACAATATTTTAAATCCCATTTAAAATATTCTTGAAAATTTTATCCTATGTACAATTACTACATCTCAAAACCTGGAGACTTACATAAAGGGAAAGGGTGAGCTGAAGGCCTAGTAAGGGTAAATAAGGGAATCATTTTACTTGTGATATCAATAAGAACTTGATAAAAAACATAAAGACACGAGAAATGGAAAAAGAGGTATATAATAATAAAAATAACATAAATCATAACTTTAATATGTGGCTACAAAATTTCAATTAGACATTCATGAAAATATCACCAAGGTTTATCCCCAATGTGTCAAAAAAAACATACCAATGTTATTCACCAAGGTATCGTGAAACTTTTCATCTCTAGAGATTAAATCCATTACCCAATGAATTGGAGTGATATCAAGGAGAACCTATAATATTTATTTATTTTCATGTGATCCACATAGATCATAATCAAATATTTCACAAATAACCCAAATAAAATAAAATAAATGGGTTTCATTTCAAAATCGTGACATTTTAAAAGTTCTTAAAATCTTGATCGTTATGTCATTTATAACCCATAGAATGAGAGTGAGGGTTATCTGTATATCAATTCTAGAATAAAATATATCAATTTTATGTATTGATGAATACCCTTGGAAATTAAAATATATTTGGGTATTCACATAAATAATACAAGATAATTTCTTGAGAAAAAGAGAGATATTTTTAGACGAAAATTCTGCAGCATAACGGTTGTATAACATGGTTTTAGACATCAATAAAAAGAGAGAAGAAAAGGGTATCCCATCCATAAATGAAAAATTTTACAGTAGAGAGACATAATAAAATAGAAATAAGATAATGGTGTGGAATTACATACCACATGAAAAGAAAACTTAAGAGAAAAGAGAAAATGTGATTTCTTTTACAAAAATTAGACAGCCTAACGGCGTCACTTAAAGATTCAAAAAATAAATTAATGAGAGAATAAAGGGTCTATCATCATTTGGACATGAAATTTATAGTAATAAAAACATATAATAACTTACTCCCTCATAATAATATGGTAATTAGAAGACATAACATAAAGGAAGTCATGACTTAAAAGAAGAGAGTGAAAAGTTCCCTTACCTTGAAGAGTGACTTTGAAATCTCAAAGTTTGGGACCTTGGTGGATTTATGGAACCTTGGTGGATTTATTGAACCTTGGGAGGTCTAATTGGGAGGTAAAAATACCATAGATTAATTGAGGAGGATTTTGGAATTAAATTAATTAGGGAATGGCTTGTTATTTATAGAAAAAGTGAGAGAATATTTAATTAATTTTCAAGGGATAACTCATCGGTCATATTTGCAAAACCATGGGCTTACCCATAGTATTGGCCACCTGGGACACCTCATAACATATATTAGTATTCCCAAGTTTACCAGAATGATTAAATCATTATTACATCATTAATGATGTCATTAATCACACCGAAACTCAAAACTATGTTTTTACTATTCACTGAAAAACAAAACATTTTATAAAAATCTCATAAATTCTCCATAACCTAATATCGATGTTATGAATTCAAAAATGAACTCCATTATATGAAAATATTTTCTAAATGTTTTTAATATAATTTCTAATTAAAATCATTATTTATTCCAAATAAACAACTTTAAATCTATAACTTGTTTTGTAACACCTTGAAAAAGTAATCAAGGCCCCATAAAATTATTGTATAACCATAAGTCAATAAAGAAATAATTTATTATTACATTTTATGAGAATACATTTCCATTTTAAATTATTAAATGAATTATAAAATTTTAAATAAAATATTTATGACACACAAAAATACCAAAACTTATACTATGATTGTTTTTCACTTTTAATATGTCTAAATTGTCTTTATACATTCACGGGTAAAGTTTCTATTTTTTGGACAATTTACTATTCACTACTATTCATTACTATTAAAAAGGGTATATTACTATTCATACTTTGCTATTCACTAAAAAATAAGTTGTTCTTATTTAGACTCTAAATTTCTTACTAGAAACAACTGTAGAAGACCATTTTTTGAAAATCATTTTACATTATTAATTATTTAATGTTTACATAAATATTTTAAAATACCCTTTTTCTGAGATTTATTAGTAATATGGAACTATATATTCATTGTAAATTTATCCGGTTATTTGAAATTCATCAAATTTTCCATAATAAGAAATAACAATTTTATTTATACAAAAGGTTTACACAAGTTACTAAGGTCCTGTTACATAGCCCCTTATAATGCTAGCATAGGACCTAAGTGTAAGGTCTGCTATGGTGATAGAATCTTGGGGTGGCTTAGACAACATTGCCTGAGTGGTGATTTCGATCAGCATGAACTTCTCATGTAGGTGATTTTGTTCAAGCTTTTTATGTTGGAGTTCAGAATGGGCTTGGTCCAGAGCAAAGCCCAGTGATGCAACCTCCTTCCCAAGATCTGACAAATGGGATTCGTATGGCCCGATTCTACTGGATGAGGCCATTTACTCCTCTTTCTTTATTAATTAACCATGATCACTTGTATTTATAAATAATAATAATGTTAAGAATTTAGTTTCCAATGGTTATATTGACCAACGGTCATACAGTAGTCAAAACTCAGTTGTATTATTTGAATTATACCCACTTCATTAATTAATGGATATAGTTTTGTTGAGTATAAAATAAAATAATAAAAAAAATATTGAAACAATTATTATTCAAAATTTCGGGTCATTACATTCTTCCCCCATAAGAAATTTCATTCTTGAAATTTTAACTCATATCCTCAGAGGAGAAAAGGTGTTGTTACTTCTGCCTCATAGATTCCTCTGGTTCCCACATGGCTTCTTCACATTTTTTGTTCCACCACAACACCTTAACAAGGTGGGTAGTCTTGTTGCGTAGAACCTTGTCTCTATGATCCAAGATCTCCACTGGTTACTCTTCATAAGAGAGGTTATGTTCTAGTTGTACCACCTCTAGATTTATTAGATGTGAAGGGTCAGGTATATACTTCCTCAAAAGAGATACATGGAAGACATCATGAACTTGTGCTTGATTCGGAGTCAGTGCAAGCCAATAGTCCACTGCTCCTATGCGATCAAGGATTTCATAGGGGTCAGTGTACCTAGGTATGAGTTTCCCTTTCTTCCCAAACCTCATGAATCTCTTCCAAGGTGAAATTCAAAGAAATACCTTATCACCAACATTAAAATCCAAGTCTATTCGATGGTTGTCGGCATAGCTCTTTTTCCGACTCTGAGTAGCCTTAATATTTCGTTGGATGGAATGGACCTTTTCTGTCATCTCTTGCACAAGATCAGTCCCAAGAATATTTCTCTTACCAGCTCCATGCCAACAAGTAGGAGTTCCACAATGATTCCCATATAGATCTTCATATGGTTCCATTTGAATGCTCGAGTTGAAGCGGTTGTTGTAAAATAAATCAAGTAAAGGGAGATTTTGATCCCATCCACCTTTAATTTCATTGAGCATGTTCTCAGCATATCTTCAAGTGTTTGAATAGTCCTTTAAGATTGTACATCAGTTTGGAGGTGATATGGCATACTAAAATTCAATTTAGTGCTTAGATCATGTTGAATACTTCTCCAAAATTTTGATGTGAACCTTGGATCACGATCAGATATGATATAAAGTGGAACTCCATGGAGCCTTACCACTTCCTTCATGTAAATCCTGGGAAGTTGATCAAGAGAGAAATCTTCTCAAATAGATATAAAATGGGAAGTCTTGGTGAGACGGTCCACAATAACCCATATCACATCGTTTCCTTTGGAAGTTCTTAGGAGACCAGTGACCAAGTCCATAGTGATATTGTCCCACTTCCATGCTGGTATGTATAGTGGTTGTAATACCCCTTTTGGAAGTTGTTGATCTGACTTCACTTGATGACATACCAGGAACCTTGAAGTGTAGTCAAAAGTCTCCTTTTTCATATTACCCCACCTATAATGATCATGAAGGTCTCTATACATTTTCATGCTTCCTTGATGTATAGAAAAAAGAAGAGAAATGATCTTCATCCATCAACTCCATCTTTATTTCCAGAATATATAGAACACATTGTCTTGTAAAAAATATCATTACACCTTCTTGATCAGTATTGAACTCAAGAAACTTCCCATCCTTCACATACTCAAAATTCTTCTATAATAAAGGATCTTCTTTCTGATCTTTGTTGATATTATCTAGTAATGAATATTGAGAAATAATTTGGGTTAGGGTTGATAATGCACCTTCCCTTATAATTACAATGTCTAGCTTTACTAATTCATTGATCAAAGGATCTCTTTGAATCCTCATCATGGAAAGAACAACTGGGTCTTTCCTGCTTAATGCATCAGTGACTTTGTTTTCTCTTCTAGGATGATATTGAATTGAACATTCATAGACTTTGAGAAGTTCCAACCATCTCTTCTATATCATGTTCAATTCCTTTTGTCTGAAAATAAACATCAAACTTTGATGGTATTTGTATATATCAAATTTCTCCCCATAAAGATAGTTCCTCTGTATCTTCAGAGTAAAAATGACCGCAGGCATCTCTAGATCATGCGTAGGATAGTTCTTCTCATGAGTCTTCAACTGTAGAGATGCATAAGTAATGAATTTTTCATTTTTCATGAGGATGAACCCAAGCCCTTTTAGAGATTCATCACTAAAAATAAAGAATCCTTGTCCACTTGAGGGTATAGTTAACATGGGTGTAGTAACCAATCTCTTCTTCATATCTTGGAAATTTTCCTCACACTTCTTTTTTCAGATGAACTTGACCCCTTTTCTAGTTAAGTTGGTTAATGGAATATAAAGTCATGAAACGTTTTTCACAAACCTCCTATAATATCCCGTTAATCCAAGGAAACTATGAATCTCGGTTATTTTTGTAGGCTGAGGCCACTCCTATAGAACTTTTGTCTTTTTGGGGTCAACTATGATTCCCTCATTGGTAACAATGTTCCCCAAGAAAGTAACTTGTTGTAACCAAAATTCACATTTTCTGAACTTTCCAAAAATCCCCTCCTTCTGTAGAGTTTGAAATATAATCCTTATATGATCCTCATACTCCTCAAAAATTTTGGAATATATCAGAATATCATCAATAAAAACTACCACAAAGTTATCAAGGTAGTCCTTAAATACTCTATTCATCAAATCCATAAAAATAACATGTGTATTAGTCAGTTCGAAGGGCATAACAACAAACTCATAATGTCCATATCTTGATCGGAAGGTAGTTTTTGGAATATCTTATTTCTTCACCATAAATTTATGATAACTAGATTGAAGATCAATCTTAGAGAATAACTGAGCCCCACGAATTTGGTCAAATCAGTCATCAATTCTTGGAAGAGGTTATTTGTTCTTCATTGTGATCTCATTCAGTTCCCTATAATCAATTCACATCCACATTGATCCATCCTTGTTCTTCATAAAGAGAATAGTTTCTCTCGAAGGAGACACACTCGGTCAGATAAAACCCTTCTCCAAAAGATCTTAGAGTTGATTCTTTAATTCCTCTAGCTCCACATTTTCCATCCTATAGGGGGTATTTGATATCGGTTGAGATCCAGGTACTAGTTCAATGGAGGACTCTACCTCTATTTTTGGGGGAGGTCTGGGTAACTCCTCAGGAAATACGTCAATGTATTCCTATATGATGGGGACATTTTCTATCCTTATACTCTCATTTCCTTCGTATTCTCCACTAATAAACTCCATAATGAAATATATAGAAGGTTCTTCTAGATAAAGATCAGGTTGAGATATCTCTCCTTGGAATATAACTGTAGGTTTTCCATTCAATACTATCGATATTTCCTTGCTTCTGCAATTGATCTTAGCACTATACTTTGAGAGCCAATCCATCCCTACTATAATGTCGAATTCTTTCATGGGAATGACTAGTAGATTTGTGATAATATTATGCTCACTAAAGTAAATAATAGAGTTTCTAAACACTAACGATGCTTGGATAATCCCACTAGGAGTCTTGAATAACAACTCTACTTTTAACAAATTGGGGTTTGATTCTAAATTATTTGCAAACATGGAGGAAATAAAGGAATGCATAGAACCATAATCAAACAAAGTACTTGCTAGATTTGAGGGAACAACAAGAGTACCTTTCACCACATCATTTCGTGCTTCAAATTCTGTTGCAGTGATATAAAAAAACATGAACTTGATCCCTTGGCCTTTACTAAGGCTGATGGTGATTCCCCTCTACCACCCTTAGATTTGTACAGTGATTAGAAAAGTTCCCAAGTTGTCCACACTTATAGCATTGGAAATCAGGTAGGTCCTGAACCATCTTCCCCTTATCGTTAGTGTTGGAAAGTTTAGGCTTCACCTCACAATGAAAATTATACACGATATGGCCATCTCTTCCACACTTTTATCACTTCCCGCTTATGAGCAGGCAGTTCCCCGAATGCTTCTTCCTACATTTATTAAACGTGGGATGTAGTACTTGTTTTCCTCCTCTTCCCTGATCGAAGCTCCTCCCTATGCTTGGAACCATCGATATCTTCTTGTCATTTGATTTATGAGACCATTGCGTCTCACCAAACCCCATTTCGAATTTCATCGCACTCCACATGATTTCCACATAGCTATCATATTCTCGATTGGCTACATTCTTCTGTAGATGAGGTCTCAGTATACCAAAGAATCTATCAACCTTACCATTTGGATCCATGAAAAAGCTAGAGGTGTAACATGAAAACCTGTTGAAGCTCATTTCATAGCTTCCCATAGATTCATTATCCTTCTACTTTAGTTTGATAAACTACTTATCCATTCTTGTTCTCATGGAATGATGGAAATACTTATAGAACAAGATCCCACTGAACTCTCCCCACTCCATAGCTTCAACCTCCATTCTTCGCCTTGTGTTTTTAATCAGTTCCCACCACTGATCATCTTATCCCTCTAAGAAATAGATAGTTAGGGTGACCTTTTCTTTATCTAAATAGTAGAGCACAGAAACTATCTTCTCTATATAGATGATCTACTATTCAGTAATAAATTGGTCGGTCGATCCACTGAAGTTTGGTGGTCGTTGAATCATAACGGACTCCACAAAATATTGTTCCCTTCATGGTGAGATTGATTTCTTATCTTGATTCAATAACTTGAGTCATTTGGTTCATTATTTTGATGAGATTTTCCATTTCTGCTTCCATCGGAGGGTCTTCAGTACATGGTTCATTATGGTTACAATTTTCATGGTTCATCATATTGCTCGCCATTTTCTAAAAGAATAAAACCATAGTGAGAAACTTATTTTATTTATGAATCTTTTAACTATAAATGATTTTATCTCTTAAAACTTCATGCATTAAACAATTACATTTCTCTATAAATCCTTCATAACGATTCATCAAAATCTTTTAATTAACCAAACATATCCCTCGGGAGTGTCGTAACTAAGAGTGAAGCAAGGTCCATTGTCATGTACCAGGATACCCCAGGTCAAGCCTGAAACTCCTTGTCTGATTTTTCACTCCTAGGTCCATATGTTCTATAGCTGCCTCTACCTGCTCGTATCCATATAAGGATGTATTTCCTTGATAAACCAATTACTAAATACTCACCAAAATACTAGGAAGTTTTCTTATATTTAATATTTTCTATATGGTTATTTATAAAGTTCTCATATCCTAATATCCATAAATAACTAAACAATCCTTTGATACCAACTATGGTGTCTTGCCTTTTTATTACATAACTTTTCCTTACATTTTACCAACATAGTATCTTTAAAGTCTGGTGTCTTGGAAATCAGGAACAAAAAAACATGAAAAATTAAAACACTCTTTTAAATACCCTTTAAAAAATTCTTGAAAATTTCATCCTATGTATAATTACTGCATCTCATAACTTGGAGACATACATAAAAGTAAAGGGTGAGATGAAGGCCCAGTAAGGGTAAACAAGGGAATCAGTTTACTTGTGATATCAATAAGAACTTGATAAAAAACATAAATACATGAGAAATAGAAAAATAGGTACATCATAATAAAAATAACATTAATCATAAATTGAAAATTTAGATAAAATATTTCATTTAAACATTCATGAACATGTCACCAAGGTTCATCCCCAAGGTGTCAAAAAACATTATCAAGGTTATTCACCAAGGTATTGTGAAACTTTTCGTCTCTAGAGATTAAATTCTTTACCCAATGCATTGGAGTGCTATCAGGGCGCACCCTTAATATGTATTCATTTTCATGTGATCCACATATATCATAATCAAACATTTCATAAATAACCCATATAGGATAAAATAAATGGGTTTCATATCAAAATCGTGATGTTTTAAAAGTTCTTAAAATATTGATCGTTATGTCATTTATAACCCATAAAAGGGAGAGAGGGTTGTATGTATGGAAATATCAAAATAAAATAGATCAATTTTATGTATTTATGAATACCATTTTAAATTAAAATATATTTTGGTATTCACATAAATAATACAAGATAATTTCTTGAGAAAAAGAGAGATATTTTTATAAGAAAATTATGTTGAATAACAGCTATATAACATGGTTTTAGAAAACAAGAAAAAAAGAGGGGAAAAGTTTCTACCATACATAAATAAAAAAATTTATAATAGAGGGACAAAATAAAATATAAATAAGATCATGGTGTGGAATTACATACCACATGAAATGCAAACTTAAGATAAAAGAGAAAATATGATTTCTTTTACAAAAATTCAGCAGCCTAACAACGTCACTTAAAGATTCAGAAAATAAATTAATGATAGAAAAAAGGTTCTTTAAAAATGTGGACTTTAAATGGAAAGTAATAAGAACATATAATAACTTACCTCTTCATAAGAATATAGTAACTAGAAGACATAACATAAAGGAATTCATGACTTAAAAGAAGATGGTGAAAGGTCCCCTTACCTTGAAGAGTGACTTCTAAAGCTTGAATGTTGGGACCTTGAAGGATTGAGGTCACCTTGGGAGGACTCCTTGGAAGGTAAAAAGACCATATATTCGTTGAGGGTTATTTTGGAATGAAATTAATGAGGTAATGGCTTGGTATTTATAGGAGAAGTGAAATAATATTTAATTAATTTCCAAGGGACACCTCATCGGTGGTATTTGAAAAACCATTGGCTTTCCAATGGTATTTTTCCATGGTATTGGACACTTGGGACACCTCATAACATATATTACTATTCAAAAGTCTACCAGAATGATACATAATTATTACATCATTAATGATGTCATTAATCACACCGAAACTCAAAACTATATTTTTACTATTCCCTGAAAAACAAATCATTTAATAAAAATCTCATAGATTCACCATAACCTAATAACGACGTTCTGAATTAAAAAATGAACTCTATTATAGGAAAATAATTTTCTAAATATTTTTAATTTAATTTTAAAATAAAATCATTATTTATTCCAAATAAACAACTTTAAATCTATAACTCGTTTTGTAACACCATGAAAAGGTAATCAAGGTCCCATAAAATTATGGTATAACCATAAGACAATAAAGTAACAATTTATGATTAAATTTTATAAAAATAAATTTCCATTTTAAATTATTAAATTAATCATAAAATTATAAATAAAACATTTGTGACATACAAAAATACCAAAACATATATTATGATCATTTTTTTCACTTTTTAGATGTCTAAATTGTATTTATACATTAATGGGTGAAGTTTCTATTTCTTTGCCAATTTACTATTCATTACTATTCACTACTATTCATAAGGGTGTGTCACAATTCATACTTTACTATTTACTAAAAATTAAGTTAATCTTATTTAGATTCTAAATTTATTATTGGTCACAACTGTAAAACACCATTTTTTGAAAATCATTTTATATTATTAATTATTTAAAGTTTAAATAAATATTTTAAAATACCCTTTTTTCCAAAATTCTTTAGTAATATGGAACTATATATTCATCCTATATTTATCTAGATATTTTAAATTCACAAACTTTTCCATAATAAGAAATAACAATTTTATTTATATAAAAGGTTTACACAAGTAACTGTGGTCGCGTTACATATCCCCTTATAACACCTACATAGGACCTAAGTGTAAGGTGTGTTATGTACATAGAATCTTGGGGTGGCTTAGACAGAATTTCCTAAGTGGTGATTTCTATCATCTTGAACTTATCCCGTAGGCTATTCCGTTCATGCTTCACATGTTGGAGTTCGGCTTGGTCTTGGTCTAGAGAAAAGCCCAGGGATGCAACCTCCTTCCCAAGCTCTGATAGATGGTATTCGTATGGCCTGAGTCTACTAGATGAGGCCACCGACTCCTATTTCTATATTAATTAACCATGATCACTTGTATTTATAAAAAAAATAATCATAACATTAAGAATTTAGTTTCCAATGGTCATATTGACCAATGATCATATAATAGTAAAAAATCAGTGGTATTATTTTAATCATACCAACTTCATTAATTAACGGATATAGTTTTTTGAGTATAAAATAAAATAATATAAAAACTTTTCAAACAAATATTATTCAAAATTTCGGGTCATTACAGATATATATATATATATATATATATATATATATATTATATGCTATTTGATTTCATACGATACCATGCCCTTTTCGGTAGGGTGACTAACACCCAATAAACTCTAGGTCAGTGTTTTCCCTAATATCTAGGTTAGTGGCGAATAGATGGATGACTTTCCCCTCTTACCATTCTATCTTATCATGGTAGAATTATATGTAGGTATTCATGATGGTTTCCTTTTCCATATTTGTGTGTAATGGGTTTTAATGGATTGTGGTTAATTCACACACATGTATCTTCTTATATATTATCCTATGGATTATTGTATGTATTTTGTGTATGGTATGTTATGTATTAAGGTATAATACTCTATATACAAGTTTTGGTGGGTCCTAGAAACCACTCGGGTACTATCTAGAGATATTTCATGGGATGATGAGATAATGTGATGAAAATGGTGCATGGTACGTGATGTTGTGATGATGTGATGCACAGGGTTCATGGTATGATATAGTATCACCATGTATTCAAGTTTTCATTCTTTTTTAGAGAGATAGCATAGGATGTGAAATGTTGGGATAAAGAAAAAACTATAGGGAAAGTGGTAGTGGGGTACCTTCATTGATATTATATTTGAAATTATATTACTCTTGTATGTGGTACTTGGTGAGAGAGTCATGGTGAGGCTGGGAACATATCATACATATTTATGTCATGAGTTAGATTCACTTTTTATTCACTCAGATTTATTATACATTCTTTATCATTTTAAATATAGGATCCGGGGGGATCCTTCTGAGTATACCTGCTATTCTCTTCCTATTTATATATAAACTATTTTCTAGGTCTGTGGGTGATATTTAGAGATCAGGTTGGACATTACTAGCTCATGGATTTGGTCATGAGTTTTTTGGTATTTTAGTTCATTGACAAGGATTTTATTTTTGGTAGTTGTAGTTTATTTTGAAGTTGTTTAGTTTTATGATATTATAAACATGTATTTGGATCTATCCTTACTTTTTTTTATCTAGATTTGTTGGTTATTTCTATCTTGTCACCCATTTATCAACCTTATATGGTAATTTATTTCATTTTCTTTATTATATATACTTTATTCTTGTCACCAACTTGTGGTCAATTAGAGGCGGGCATAGGGAGTCATTATCTCCCCTATCTCATTTCCAAAACAGGATGGTTACCTTTAGGGGGTCATGATTGAGTGTTATGAAATGTTTATGTTGATAGAAAGGATGGTGTTTGGAGGTAAGCATAGGTGAATAATATATGTATGTGATATAAACAAGGGATACCATCTATGACATGGGTATTTAAAACCACCCATGATATGATGAATGAAAATTTATGTTTACTGAGACTACTAAGATAAGTGATATGGTTGTGGGGTAGAAGGATAGGAAAGGATCATGCATTATTCTACGTTTCCTCTATGTTTTAAAAGAGAATACATTGGGATTAGGTTGAACATTAATAAATAAATGAATCTTAAATATTTCATATTCCATGTTTAGGTATCTAAAAGTTTTTTCTTGAAGATATGTCTCTAGGTCGATTCCCTCATTGAGTTTATGCTGAATATGTTCATCAGGACATGCCAATAGATCATTATATGGTTGAGGTTAATGATAATGACAGTCAATGGAAGAAACTATGAGAGTTTCAGTGCCATGATCTATAAAAGTACGAAGGATCTCTTTCAGACTCAATGATAAAAGATTGGTAGGCGGAGGTGGATATATCATTCAATTTAATTCTTTATTGGAAGGAGAATTGGTTTTTTTGGTAGTGATGATTCTGTGTGGAGTAGGCACATATTGGTGGTTCTTGTTACACATGGATTATGAGGAGTTATTTGTCTCATGGAAAAAGATTTAAGACTTGTTTCAATCTCTGTTTCCTTATTCAACCATGAAGGTGGCTATTCACCAGGACTTTTTTACCATTCGAAAAGGGATATCCATTATGTGGGAGTTTAGGATCCATTTAAATAATATTATTTGATATTATTTGGATATATTTATAGATGAGGAGACAAGGGGGAGGCACTATTAAGAGTATTTTCATCTAGATATCTAGGGTGAGGTTGGATTTTTATGATACCAACATATCTTGATGTACTTGTGAAAAAGAAATGTCTTAGAGAGGATGTTGGCCAAGACTAGATCATCATGATAGGGGAGTTGTCCAAATTCTCAACATAACAATGTTATGGTTTGAGGTTCCTAGTTTCCTAGAAAAAAGTGTTTTCAACTAGACTTGTTTAGGTCTCAGTTTTATTTATCTCTTTGCTTTGGGGGTGGTGTCTCTCAAGGCCCTATTAAGAGAACAGATTCTTGTTTCCATGTGTAGATCAAGTTCATCTACATTGTGAGTTTCAAAACATTCTAAGAAGGTAGTGTGTAGTAGTTGTTCCACTAAATGTTCCTCTATTTTTGTAGTTTCATCCAAGGAAGCAGTGGTAGGGTGTTTCATCCCTTAATTAGTATAGGAAATATGTGGAAGGAATAGGATATCCTTTTGATGCACCTCATCCTAAAAGAAATGAGCATGGCCATGGAGGTGGTCGTTATCAAGGTCATAGAGTACATGGAGTAGGTCATGTCCAGTTACATGCTCTATATTTGTTAGTGCCAAGATATTGAGACATCATTCGAGGTACCCTTTTCATATATTTTACTTGGGTTCATTATTTGTTGATTTATGAAATACATACAACTTCTTATCACTTTCCCCAGTTTCTGATTTGTAGATTTAGGTGGAGAGGCTTCTAGTACCCTTGGAGTTCACTACACCTATTGGAGGTTGATCTAATTTGTATAAAGTATATAGAGAGTGTTACCTCATGGTGGGGTAGAATTGCTCTTTGGGATATTTCTTATGTTTAATGATAGATTCATATGACATCATCAATTAAATATAGTATCTATATTTGATATAGTATATTGTGGATTGATTTAGGAAGAAGATTATGTTCAATGATGATGAGAGAGTGTTTTTCATGTTTTTTGGTGAGTGAGATCCTCATATGGGCCAGTGGAGTTTTCTTTTCTTATCTTTATTGATAGAAAAGTAGATACTAACTTCTTTGGAGGTTCAACAGATAGTGTTTCCCAGGGTTTTGAAAGAGTACCTGGATTTATTTTCTAAGGAGGTTACTGAATTACCCCAATATGGGATATCGAGTTTGGTATAGGTCTACAATCTGGAACTACTCTAACATTTATATATACTAATGGGATGGATCCTTCTAAGTTGTAGAAGTTATGGTTACAGATCGATGATGTTTTGTAGTGAGGTTTTATTTGGCCAAGAGTGTCACCTTGGGGTGCGACGGTTTTGTTCATGGAGAAGGATAAGGGTAGTTTAGGTCTCTATATTGATTATAATTGCTTGAATCTAGTGGAAGTGAAGAACCACTATCCTATTCCATATAATAAAAATTTATTTTTTCAGCTAAAATGAACTATTTGGTTCTCAAATATTTATTTATAATTGGGATATAATCATATGTCGGTAAGGGATGAGGATATAATGGAGACTATTTTTTGATGTTATTAGGGGTATTATGAGTTTTTTGTAATATTTTTTGTGTGGTAAATGATATAAATATGTTCATGTGGTTGATGAATTCAATATTTTTAGTGTTACTATATTAGTTCCTCGTGGTTTTCATTGACAAAATCCTTTTGTACTTCACCTCTTGGGAACAGTACAAATATAAACTGCAAGAATTTTTTGGAGTTCTTCATCATCATTGGTTGTTCATGAATCTATATAAGTGTGAGTTTTATGATATTGAAATTCAGTTATTATGTAATGTTCTTTCCAATGTAAAGTAACTATACACCTCTTATGATCAAGGTGGATATCTCTAAAGAAGCCCCCCCCCCAATTATTATATAGTTACAGAGTTTTGATTAGTCACTAAAAGTGGCTAATATTCATTTTTAAGATCTTAATATTAATGTTTTTAGAAGTTCATAAACATCAATTTTAGTCCAATTCAGAAATTGAACTTCATTTCCTATCATTGTGCAATTCATGCTTAAAATGTCAATTTGGTCTCACTCAATAATTTGCTTGTGGAAATTACAATATTCATCATTTTAATTTGAAATTTTGGGATATGATTGATCACTTTATTTGGAACATTTTATCTTTTAGGTCCGATGGATGAATCCCAAAGGAAGATGGAGACTTTTGCGCCTGAAGGCAGAAACTTTCTGGAAAAAGCATAATGGGCCTAAAGCCCATCAAACAAATGTGGGGCCCATAAACCAAGCCCAATGAAGCTCCAATTTATACAGGGGAAATATAAAAATATGAGGATAATTTTATTCAACTGTGGCCGGAGCTAATTCTGATGTTTTCATGATGATAAAGGGGTATGAAGTTAACATTTAAATGGTGGACTTGTCATTAATGCAGAGAAATCCGTCCCACTATTTCGACCATAACTTCCAAACGGCTGAGCCAAATTTCCTGATATTTTGAGATCTTCTAGAAGACACATGGACGAAGATATTTTATATTTATGACACCTACGTATTCGGCCATATGAAGTGTCAAACTCACACGTCAAAATGGAGGACGAATCTGGATAGTTTTCCGGGTCAACTTCGAAACGTCAATTTCCTTTTGATTCTTCACCCTCCTTTTGACTCTCTTAATTGTTGGGGGGTGAATTTAATGTTGGGGGTGGACCTAAGGCTCCTAATATGCCTATATAAGGAGCTGGTGGTGAAGGGAATAATCATCTAACATTTTTCCTTGAATCTAACATTTTTCTTTGAATCCATATTTTCCTTTCAATTGTAATTTTCTGTTTTCCTTTTGTAATCGTATCGTCAATTTTTCCCATGTAAGTTTTTCTTTCACGTTGAGTATCTTAATAAAATTTGTTCTTCTTCTTTATTTTTTCTTTTTATTTTATTCACACGTTGATACCGTTGAATCTAGGTGTGAATTTATTCACACCCGCACTTGTGATTTCAATCACACAACGGTGGAGTGTTCGTTCTTTTAATAATTTTCTTCTTCTTCAATTCCGCCCCCATAAGTCTACATCCCGCTTCCATTTGTAGAATAGAATCAATGGAGGGCTAACCTCTTAAGGGTTGATCCAAGGGAGTAGCAAGGTCATGGATTGAATGTTATTTCATGTACTTAATATTTAAATCTATTCGTTATTTTAGGATTTCCATTTGATGAGTTACATTCTTTCTCATCTTTTCCAACTTTAACGATGACACATTTTGAGTGCTAGTACAATCTATTTCCTTTGAGTGCTCATTAAAGTGATCCTTAAAGTGAATTAGTGATTAGCCTTGGAATTTTGTAGGGATTAAATTGGTGAATGATTTGGAAGAATTATCTCATTGTTTGGATATGTCTTGAATTAATGACATGAAATTTTCTAAGAAAAGAAATTCATCAAATCCACCCCAAGAAAAACCCTAAGATCAACCCACCATCAATAATTGTTTAGTTCACATCATTTTTTATTACATATTATTTAAATTATATCTTTAGTTCTTCAATTAAAATCTACCTCAAAGTTGGCCACTTCATAGCCAATCCATCAATAAATCATAGCGTCTCAAGGTTACTTCTTCGGTCCCTGTGGATTCGATCCCTACTTGTACTTCAACGACCGCTTTTACCAGTAGGGTAAATTTGGGCGCAACTAAATTTTGGCGCCGTTGCCGGGGACCCAAGTAAGTACCTTAGACACTCATCTTCTTTTCTCACCCCAAATTCTCTATTCTCACCCAAATTTCTCTTCTCTTTTCCCCTTTCTGTTCCTGTGTGTCCAATGAATCCCAAAATCAATTTTCAATCAATTCCAATGGATTATCTTCAACAATACCCATTAATATACCAAGGATATAATCATCTGGAAAATCAATATTTTGAATCACCTCACATAGAAAATTTCATTGACCAATCCTTAATTGAATACACCACACCAGAAGAGATGTATAATCAATGGGATGCTGAATGTTTACAAGATCAATTTCCATACCTATCAAGAATGATTGAAGAGATCAAACTTAATGATGATGATGATGTACAAACAACAATTAATCCTAATTCTGAAAAAATTCTTGAACATTTGTGTGAAAAAATGGTTAAAATGAATTCAAAAGTTTCATCACTGAGATTAGAAATAAAAAACATTGAGACTTATGAAGAACCCATTCCCACTCAGGATGTCCTTTCCACATCACTAATAGAAGAATCTTGTTTCCCACATAACTCATGTGAATTTAGTGATGAACCCACTTTAGAATCTTGGAAAACAGAGTTGGATAATGAAGTGAATTGGTCAGGTAATTTTGAAAGTCAAGCTAATGAACATGAGGGAATTGTTAACGAGTGTTTAAATCAGGATGAAATTGATTTCATGAATTCAGAAGAGGGAAATTTTTCTTCAGAGATTGAATGTTCGGAATATTTCTACAATGATGATTTTTCAGAAACACCAATCACTGAACCATTAGGAGAAATCACAAACATCAAACCCATACCCATTTATGAAACTCATCTAGAAAATTTTGGGGTTGAATCTTCAATTCAAAGGGAACCAATTATGTTGCGAAATTTTGAAAATGAAATTGATATTGATTCTAATTCCTTATCTATTTTTGAATGTCCTATCCAACCTGAACTTAAAATCAATGTCCTTCCTTCCCCAGACAAGAATTCCATCATAGGTGATAAAGAAGACCTTGTAGTTTTAGTTCATTCATCTAAACAAGCAAATAATTTTGTAATGGTCATTGATGTCTTAGGAAAGAATAAAAGTTCAAATCGATCAACCATTTCAGATATTCCTTGGATTTTACCAATCATTGTGGAAAATAGGATTTTACATGAAACAAATTTCAAAAAAATAATCAATCTTAATCTTATTGAAGTGGAAAAAGATGGGTTAATTAAAATGCTGAAAGTTGGAATTGGATAAGTTGGGGGGGTAAAAGTCGAGCCAACGACATTAAACAAAAGCGCTGCATGGGAGGAAACCCATGGTTTTCATGTTTTCTAATCATTTTTAATCATTTTATTTTTCGTATAATAAATTACCATAGACTGTTGACCTGTTCTTCTTTTATGAGTAAGGATGGGTATGAAAGGGGAGCGCCATATTCATCCGTGTCACGTGGCGTGATCTCTGAGTAATACCTTACCCATAAATCTAAAAAGAAGACAATGTATCATCATTTTATTTTGTTTTATTTATTATTATGTTTTTATAGGTTAAAAAAAATAAAAGGACATGTTGTAAGTCATATGGAGAATCCATTCACCACCATCCAAGCCGCTAAGACTCAAATCCAGGATTGAAGGGAGACTATGGAATGCGCTATCATCATAAACCATTAGGTGACTTCATTCCATGATTATCATTTACTCTTTGAAATCCTCCCCTACCCCCTTCTAACTTTTCTTTTCTTTAAACACTGGGGACAGTGTTATTCTACGTTGGGGGGGGATAAAAAATGATTTTTTTTTTATTTTGTGAATAAAAACATGCATGAAAAGAAAAATTCCATTAACCATAAACATGATAAACACACATTGCAAACTCTGAAATTGGATATCAAATAATTTTGTATGCCTTGATTCTGATTTTAATGCAAGTTCAAGTTCATGAGCATAGTTTTTGGAAAGTGCGGTTGTCCGATGTGATTTTTCAATGTTTACATTTTCATCCTCTTAATAAAAATTCCACAATGCACGTCTACTAGATCGTGGGTGTAAATTTGAGTTCTTGGGTCCCTTTCATTATATCATAGGGTTCTGGGGTCACTTTTAGTTTAATTTGAGTATCCAATAAAAACACAAAAAAAAAACAAAACAAAACAAAAAAAACAAAAAAATGACCACATAGAGCAATGTTTTGTCCAAATGTGTGGCGTCCGACACTTGGGGATCGTGACTCCATAGTTGTCTTGCCCAGAGTTAGGCTTTATATCTCTATTTTAGAGCATGAAATTGACAATATGTGTGGCGTCCGGCACTTGGGGATCCTGACTCCATAGTTGTCTTGCCCAGAGTTAGTCTTTTCATATCTATTGTGGATAAAAAAATCATCAAAAAAATCAAAAAAAAATGGATACTCATATTAAGGTTTAATGTGATTCCCACCTAGCGCTTCCATTTTTTCCCCTTGAACAATAAAATGGGCCCCATATCTTTTATGATGCACAACACTTTATCATGCTTAATTGGAATTGGATGAAATGTGGCAATGAATTTGAACAAAGGAATGGGCTTGGGCTTGGGATATGCTTATGGACCTAGCTTGTTTTTAATGATTTTTATGGGTTTTCATAATTTTTTTGGATATTAGATATTTGGGTGAGCAATGTGTATTTAAATGTTTTTGGAAAAGGGGATTTGGATTTCATATTTGTAATTTATTTTGCTCGGGACTAGCAAAACTCAAGTTGGGGGGTGTGATTAGTCACTAAAAGTGGCTAATATTCATTGTTAATATCTTAATATTAATGTTTTTAAAAGTTCATAAACATCAATTTTAGTCCAATTCAGAAATTGAACTTCATTTCCTATCATTGTGCAATTCATGCTTAAAATGTCAATTTGGGCCCACTCAATAATTTGCTTGTGGAAATTACAATATTCATCATTTTAATTTGAAATTTTGGGATATGATTTATCACCTTTTTTGGAACATTTTATCTTTTAGGTCCGATGGATGAATCCCAAAGGAAGATGGAGACTTTTGCACCTGAAGGCAGAAACTTTCTGGAAAAAGCATAATGGGCCTAAGGCCCATCAAACAAATGTGGGGCCCATAAAACAAGCCCAATGAAGCTCAAATTTATACAGGAGAAAGATAAAAATATGAGGATCATTTTATTCAACTGTGGCCGGAGCTAATTCTGATTTTTTCATGATGATAAAGGGGTATGAATTTAATATTTAAATGGTGGACTTGTCATTAATGCAGAGAAATCCGTCCCACTATTTCGACCATAACTTCCAAAAGTCTGAGCCAAATTTCCTGATATTTTTAGAGATTCTAGAAGACACATGGACGAAGATAGTTTATATTTATGACACCTTCTGATTCGGCCATATGAAGTGTCAAACGCACACGTCAAAATGGAGGACGAATCTGGACAGTTTTCCGGGTCAACTTCGAAACGTCAATTTCCTTTTGATTCTTCACCCTTCTTTTGACTCTCTTAATTGTTGGGGGGTGAATTTAATGTTGGGGGTGGACCTAAGGCTCCTAATATGCCTATATAAGGAGCTGGTGGTGAAGGGAATAATCATCTAACATTTTTCCTTGAATCTAACATTTTTCTTTGAATCCATATTTTCCTTTCAATTGTAATTTTCTGTTTTCCTTTTGTAATCGTATAGTCAATTTTTCCCAGGTAAGTTTTTCTTTCACGTTGAGTATCTTAATAAAATTTGTTCTTCTTCTTTATTTTTTCTTTTTATTTTATTCACACGTTGATACCGTTGAATCTAGGTGTGAATTTATTCACATCCGCACTTGTGATTTCAATCACACAACGGTGGAGTGTTCGTTCTTTTAATAATTTTCTTCTTCTTCAATTCCGCCCCCATAAGTCTACATCCCGCTTCCATTTGTAGAATAGCATCAATGGAGGGATAACCTCTTAAGGGTTGATCCAAGGGAGTAGCAAGGTCATGGGTTGAATGTTATTTCATGTACTTAATATTTAAATCTATTCGTTATTTTAGGATTTCCATTTGATGAGTTACATTCTTTCTCATCTTTGCCAACTTTAACGATGACACATTTTGAGTGCTAGTACGATCTATTTACTTTGAGTTCTCATTAAAGTGATCCTTAAAGTGAATTAGTGATTAGCCTTGGAATTGTGTAGGGATTAAATTGGTGAATGATTTGGAAGAATTATCTCATTGTTTGGATATGTCTTTAATTAATGACATGAAATTTTCTAAGAAAAGAAATTCATCCAATCCACCCCAAGAAAAACCCTAAGATCAACCCACCATCAATAATTGTTTAGTTCACATCATTTTTTATTATATATTATTTAAATTATATCTTTAGTTCTTCAATTAAAATCTACCTCAAAGTTGGCCACTTCATAGCCAATCCATCAATAAATCATAGCGTCTCAAGGTTACTTCTTCGGTCCCTGTGGATTCGATCCCTACTTGTACTTCAACGACCGCTTTTACCAGTAGGGTAAATTTGGGCGCAACCAAGTTTCCTTGATCTTATAGGATATTATAGAAGGTTCATAACCAAATTCTATTAAATAGAAAATCCTTTGAAAACATTTTTTGGAAATGATAAGGTGCTATTAAGGAATTAATTATTTTATAAATATTTTATGTATCTCAAATAGAAGTTATTTAGTTCTCTAGTTATTTTTTTACCATAAGATGTAGTGTTGTTTTATGTTTTCTATGATGCTTTTAGTCTTCGATTGTGTGGTTTCTTGATATAGTATAAATAGATTGTTTCTTATGGGTCTCAATATTAATGTCCCAATGAACATAACTATTCCACATGTGATCTCATGTTGGTATCACTTTTTATTTCCTTAAATTTGTAATGGAATTACCTTATTGGTGAAATTTGTTTGGTTTTCACCCATCACAAGAGCCTAAGTTATATCTTCCCTCATAATGACATTAACCTAAAAAATAACAGTGGGTATAATTCTTATAGTATTATGAATTCAATATTTTATATACCTTGCGAATGGATAATGTTGTGGTGGATGTATTAACAAGAAATTCACATGGTGATATTGTCTGTGAGTCTAGAAATTCTTAGAGAGTAATAGAATTTCTCTATATGATGAATATTGATATGGGAGTGGTTGGTGGTAGTGTATTTCTTATTCAGACGATATTATAGTCTTTTTTGGTGCATCAGGAGGAGGAGTCCCAACAGTGGGACTCAGAGGTGGATGTATGGAGAGACCGAGTTGTATTTTGTTGTACCCTTGACTTTTGGTTTGAGGATGTTCAGCATTGGGTGTTGTTCTAGGGGGGATTTTCATTCCTTCAGTGATTCGCGAGGTGGTTCTACACGAGTTTCATAGTTCACCTTTGGTGCTACATCCTAGCATTAAAAATATGTATTATTTTTTAGAGATCCATTTTGATGTTTTACATTAAATCATTCTATAGAATAGTTTATGTATATATGTTTCTTCTTCTAGAAAGTTAATGTTGAACACCATGTACCCAGTGGTTTTCTTCAGCCATTAGATTTTCCTCAGTGGAAGTGGGAAGAAATTTTGATGGAATTAATCACTTTTTTACCATGATATTAGGGAGGTTATGATTCTATATTGGTTATAGTGGACCATTTGAAAAAATTTGATCACTTCCTGGTAATCAAGTATTTGATCTCAATTGAGGTCTTGTCGGGGCAGTTCCTAGAGGAGGTGGTGAGATGTCATGGATTCCATAGGATTATTATATCTAATAATGACCCTTATTTCACCTCCAGGGTGTGAAGAGGTATCCAAAATTCTTTTGGATCTCATGTGTTCCTTATAACTTCTTTTCATCCATAGATGGATAGTTAGACCAAGCTAACCTGACAGACTCTTAAGTCTAGGTTTCTCACTTATGACCTAGATTTTGGATGTTTGTGGATGAAAAAATTAACTTTGGTAGAGTTTTCTTATGATAATAGTTTTCAATCCATTATTCGTATGGAACAATTCAAATATTTTTATGGATGACCTTTTAATTATATGTTGTGTTGAACTTGTGTCAAGGATTCGTTAATTATTGTGATGTAACTAGTTAAAATAATGACATAGATGGAGGTAATTCCTGCCTCCCGTGATCCACACACCTCTTTGGGTCACCCGAGGTCTCATGAGCTGGGAAGAAGGGCACATCCCACCTAGCTGATGAATTGATATATTGAACCATCGCTGATCGGGTTGTTACCATGTGGGATACTCTTCCATCTTGGATGGAAATGGTTCCTTCCCAGTTAGGGATTCCTTGGATGACCTCTTCATGGGGAGTGGGTTTCTGGGTGTGTAGGGTTCGAAAAATGACACTCTTGGATATTCCATTTTTAATAATAAAAATGGCATAGATGGTTTAGGTTATTTTAAGAGGATGAAGATAGTGCCAGATGGTTATAATCCATATTTTGACCATAAGAGGAGACCTATGATGTTCAATGTTGGATATTATATGTTCTTTAAGGTGGATTCTCATCATGGGAAGTGATTGTTTTTTTGTGGGAGTAAGCTTTATCCTCATATTTTTGGGCCTTTTGAGGTGTTGTCTCATGTTGGATCCATCATGTATCAGGTATCACTTCACCCAAAGTTGAGATATAAACATTATGTATTTCATGTATCTCAGCTTCACTATTATCTTCATAATGAATCTCACACTATTTATTTGGGAGATATCATCATTGATGATGATATTAACTTTAAATAGTAGCCTATGGAGATCCAGGGATTCTAAGAGAAGGTATTGTGAGGGAATGTTATTTCATTAGTTCTTATCCTAGAGTGACTTTGTGGCGTATAAGAGATCACCTATAAATGTAATTTGTAGATACATGCTCAGTATCATTTGTATTTTTCTTCTTAGTTTTTCTTTTGTATCATTTTTTTGTGGTTGTTGACTTTTATCTACATTATAATATATTTTTCTATTCCTTATAGTATTATTTTTAGCCTTGCTATTTTTTTTATAGGTATCTCCCCTTAGAGGTTTTTTGGAATATTGTTGGTGGTTTTGTGTATCCTTCCACCTTGTTCCACTATATGAGGTGGTTTTTCTCCTATGATGGTAAGATTCTCGAGAGGTATCTCATAGGTTGGTTATTTGAACAACCCCTTTCCTTTTCATTCTCATTGGGTTTGGTTTCAATTTTTTGAGGATAATAATTGTTCAATATGTATCTAATGTAATAGTCTGGACCTTACTAACCTTTAATTTTCATTTTTATGAGGCTTTGTGGTGTTGAGAGGAAGTTTTGAGGTGTTTTAGAGGCTAGATATGTGTTTTTTGTTTTTTAAAGAGTTACCCAACCTTGTTGGTGTGTATGGTGGAGGTTTTTTTAGCTGGTCTTGTGTTATTGGAGCACTATAACTTGAAACACGGCTTAAAAATATGTTTTGGATGCTGTTTTGGCCTTGTTGTGTTCTTTATATATGAGATGGATAGCTAAAATGGAAAGTAAATGCACGATTCCATCAAGAATGTCCTATCAAAAATGTTTTTACTAGAAATGGTTTCTCAATATTGTTTAGAATATTTAGTGATGTAAAATTCCCTATGTGAGGAAAAAATTCCCCAGAACAATCTATTGTGGTCTGTAGTGTTCAACAACACCACAACCATGGCCAATCCATGTTTGAATTCGTAGTAGCTGTTGGTATTGATTTCAAATGGAAGTAATAGCAACATTATTCCTCGAATATTTAATGCTTCGAATGGGAAAAACTCATATACCTTTATGGTGGGTCCTGAATGTTGTTTTAGGACATTACATTCTCTGTTGATTGATTTTTCCACCATCTTGAATCATTCCTTCATTTTTCTGATTCCCTAAATGAACTGAAGTATTGGTTGAGTTATCTCTTGAGTTGAGGCTATTTTGGTGGATCTAAACACTGGTAATTTTGTGTTCTATATTTCTTGGAGACTCTTGATCAATTAATTGTGGATTCATACCCCCACTTCATATATATTCAAATTTTTTGGATCAAGGTACACATTTTTCCATTTATTATTTCACCCTTCATTATTATTTTACCTAGAGTATTCATTGTGGATTTTCCCATGTATTTGGGGATAAAATGTTATCTTCATTTTTTTGTTTTATAATGATAGGTTTTAGTGAATATTCCTTTGGTTTTGGTGGCGGTTGACCCTAAATTGTCCTTTCTTGTGTAGAGAATGTTGAACTTCTAAATTGAGGTTTAGGAATCATTGATTCCCCTATTATTTTGTGTGAAATCATAAACTTTTTATGATTTATCACTTTTAGTAATGGTGGAATTAACTTTAATGAATATTAACTGTATTAAAGAATAAACCCTAGTTTTGGTTATAGTAATCACATGTATTTCCACGATTCTAATAGTTTTCCTCTTGATTTACTACATAGTGTGATATCTATGTTAATACTTTTTATTAGCATGGTTGTTATGATATAGTTTAGCATGGTTGATATAATGATACCAGTTAAAGAATATAAATCTAGTAATGCATGTTGGATAATAAAATAAAGATTCATGTTCAAATTGAAACTATTCTTTCTTATAATTTTATGGAAATCAAAGTGATGCTTAACACATGTTTAAATGATATCATTATTCCTTAAAGTTAGATTAAACTAAAATTTATGCTTGAATAAATTTAAAATATTTCATATCTATTGATAGATGATTCCTTAGGTTACTTTTTTTTTAAACCTATGATAAATGGATCGGTTAATTCAAGAAGGTAATGAACCTTTTATTTGATAAAGATAAATTTTAGGGGTAAAGTGAGCCATTTTCTAATGAAGTCTGGATGAATTTAGTTTTTAGGACATAAATTCCATGATAGAAACTTATTGTTTCATTTAATACTTATATTAATTCTTTGTAAGTGATCATATTATGCAATTATATGTTATCCTAGGATGGTTGATAGTTTGATGCTCCATAGATGGGGAGGATCAGGTTTGTAGCAGCAGTTGGTTCCTGTGACGGAAGAATGGATGTCGATATGCATGGTGATGTTGGGGATAGAACCAGGATTGATTTAATGGGTTTAAGTTGGAATTTAATATTATTTTGATAACATCTAGGATGCTTTCTTTTTAATGAATCTTATTTAATGTTCAATGGTCGAGTTACTTGTTTCTGCATTCCTTTCCCTACTCCTTGAGAAATATGGTTATGCATGGTTTTTGCATCACTTTTATGATAGTTTAGGATAATTTTTAAGTACGTAGAATTGTGGAATTATAATTAATAATAAATTTTTTAACCTTGGGATTTGAAGGATTATTGTAATGAAAATGATGACAATATTGAGAAATTGTGGGATAGGTTGGATTATGCCTAGAGGTCATGGGAATTGGTTATTCTTCTTGTTAAAGTGGTATTTAACTGTTAACAAAAATAGTTATTATAATGTGAAATATTTAATGGAAATAATGAATTAATTGGAAGTATTATTTGATTTTTTTATTATAGTATATATAGTCCTTTGTAGTGGTAATCAATTTTTCTAGTGAGGATAGCTACAGTAGATCCTAAGATTATGTTAATTCCCATGGTGTGGTTTTGATCTATTTATATCATGTGTGTTATGTGATTCTATAAGATACCCCACCCTTGTTGGTAGAGATTTTGACACCTAGTGGACTTTGTGAGAGTGTCTTACCTAACATACAAGTTGGCGAGGAATGGATGGCTGACTAATACATGTTTCCCCGCTCTATTCTCTTTGTAGTATTATGTGCCTCTATGCATAGTTGTTAGCTTTACCATATATGTGTGTATATGTTTGTAATTTATTCTGTTTATTTCATACAAATATATCTCTATATATAGTATCCTATAGATTACTATAGGTATTTTATGTATGGACTGTTATGTCTTGGGGTATAATAATCAACATACAGATTATGGTGGATCCCAAAAACTACTCAGTTTCTATCTTGAGATGTCACATCGGATGATGAAATTATGTGATTCATGGGGTTTATATTACATGATCATGTGATGAGGTGATTCATGGGTTGTATGGGATGATATAGTAGATCTAGTTCCATTGGTTAGCTTCATTTTGGAGATACATGGATCAGGACGTGCGTTATTTGGGTAGAGAGACAAATTAGTGGGGAAGTGGTATTGGGGTACCTTATTAGATATTATATTGGATATTATATTAATCTTGTACGCAATACTTATTTAGAGATACATGGTAAGGCTGGGAACTTAGCATTCATGAATAGTTGAATAGTTATTTTCTACTTTTTATTCACTAGGAATTAGTATTACTTCTTTATCTTTTTTATGAGAGGATATAGAGAGGATAATATTGAGTATACCTTTTATTCTTACCCTAAATACATATAAATTTTTTTCATGTCTGTAGGAACTGGTCGGATATCATTCTGAATGTCACTATCTCATGGAGTTATTCTTGAGTTATTTGGGCTTCAAGGAGGCTGCCAAGGATTTTCTTATTTGCTCTTTTAGTTTATTTTATATCTGTTCAATTGTATGAAATTACATGCATCAATTGGGATATATATTTACATTAGTTTTTAGTGTGATTTATTGGGTGTTTCAATCATATTTCTTATTTCAAAATTTTAGAGTGTAATCCCTCCCAATTGTTTGTATGATATACCCTTGGAGATTTTCACTAACATACAGCCTATTAGTGGTATAATTTGAGCTTCATTATATCTATTCTCTCGTTTCCAACCCAATAGGGGTACCTTTATGGGGGAGTGGGTCATAAGATATGTTTTGTTGGATGAATAGACTATGATAACCCTTCTCTTGATTGAAAATTAATTCATGATTTATTATATAAGAGTACACATAATACAACCTAGAAGATCAATAAGTTTGGTGTATTTGGTAATTAGGTACATTACATAACAACTTAAAATAGGTAATGCATCATCTTTATTAAAAACATCCTTAACATGCTAATATTATTCCTTTATACTTAAAACTGCATGGGATAACCTTAGAACATACATAAGAAAGGGGTGAGCTATAAATCCCAGTAAGGGAATAATCATGGAATAATAAGAAGTTAATACCTATTATAAAATAGGCATATAAATGGGGCATAAAATGAGTGATAATCATAAACATGAACTATGAGCCAAGATACAGAATGATAATCATAAAGGTGACAAGGGAAATGTGGGAACAACTTAAAACACTTCATCTTAAACATAGGTCAAGGATAACCGCTAATAAATCATGATGAAAAAAGTATTGTGGTGGATTAGTTTGACTCCCTAATCCCCTCTATAACATCTCAGGATACTAAAAAATTACCCAATTTATTGGAGCATTATATAATTCTAGTCACACTTGTCACTTTTAGTTCATTCTCATGATTAAGTGTGCAACAGAGATCATGAAACATGTAATCATTTATTATCACATTTTATTGAATAATAAAGGATTGTGGAATACATACATGTAAGTACCCAATAAAATAATTATAAGTTAAATAATTTGAACACCCATGATAAGAAATGGGTATGGGTATTCACTACACAATTATTTGGTAGGGAAATATCACAGTGAAATTTCAGCAGCATAACGAGGCATATAAATGTCTATGGAAGGGATTAATGAGAGTGTAAGGGGTATATCATAACATATAAATAATATGGATAGTAATGGGGATATGGAATAACATATCCCATTAATAGTAATTATAGATAAAAGATATAAGTTAATAAATAAACTTGAATAAATAGGAGAAAGAGAGGATCCCTTACCTTAAGAGGGTGATTTCAAATGCTTGGGAGGAGATTCTTGATATATTAGGGGCACCTTGGTAGGACTCTAGAGAGGAGAGGGAAGATTAAGGAAGTTATCCTAGATTTTTTAGTAAAGATAAATAGGATCTTGGGTGGATTTATATAGGAAAATAGATGGGTTTATATATTATTTCTCAAACCCAGGTTTATGACTCTATAAAATAAAATAACCAAAACCACAAACCGTACCATGGTTTTTTTCCCATGGTTTCTACAAAATGGGAGTGTTTGTCATTATTTTATACGTAAAAATGTTCGGACTTATTAAAATATTACCCTTTATGATGTGGAAGTGAGTCATTCCCTTAAAGAAATTGTTTTAAAACCTTAAATACAATATACCTTTTATAGGATTAATAAAGGATTTATAAAATTAATCAAAAAAACTTAAAATCACATTATTTTAAATTTTAAATATATATTTGGTCTTTTATACCATTTATAATTTTTATTACATCATTTCGGGTCATTATGATTTCATAATAACACCATATATTTATATTGTATTTAATTTTTCCCGAAAAATTATTTGTCTCTGAAAATAATGAAAAAATCATCGTTCAGTAATTTCAATATTATTATTACAAAAATAATATTCATTTTATCTAAATAAGTTTCTAAATAAGTGAATTTTTACTTTTAAAATAAGAATCAATATTTATCGAGAAATGTTGGGTTTTTTTACAATAATAGTTTTCGAACCCATATAAAAATTACATATGAATTCATAAAAATTATATGATCATTTATATTTAATAAAAAATATTTAATAATAATATTTAAATAAAATTTTATTTATTTAAAAAATACATTAATTCATCAAAATAAATTCCTTAATTGAATTTGAATATTACCTAAAAATAAAATTTGAATTTTATTGTATCAAAATAAATATAATTTATAAAGTAATAGTAATAAGATGAAAATATATTCATTATTCTATAGAATAAAAATATAAACTTTATTAGGTTCTTAATACATATCCCTTTAATACACTAGATAACTCCCTAAGAGTAATGTGTGCGATGATGAGACTTTCATGGGGTGGTTCAGCATACATAGTTTTGGTCATGATCTCGATGAGATTTAACTTCAACCATAAATGGTATTATAATACTTAAGTTGTTGGATATTAGATTGGGATTATTCAAGGAAAAATCCTAGTGATTCTATCTCCATCCTAAGCTTTAATAAATGAGATCTGTATGGTATCATTCTACTGGTTGACGTCATCACTCAATTTGTCTGTGTCAATTAGATTTGTTAAAAATATATATTTATACTAATAATATGATAATTTTTCATTATATATATTAATGATTATTAATGTTATTTTATATCATATATTATATAATGAAACCAAATAAGTTCATGTGTTTTCTATATCCATAATATTAAATAATTCATTTAATTAAATCATAAGGGGAATTTTATTTATAAAATTTTGGGTCAATATAATATCCCCCATTCAAAAATTTCACCCTGGGAATTTTCATTTCATGCACTAAACAGATGAGGGTAACTCTATTATTTTTGAATAATACAAAGATAACACAAGATGGGGGTAAATTGTTTCTTTTCAAAAAAATTGAAAGATTATGGTTTGTAAATATGTTTTTGATTTAGGGAAATATGTGACATTCTCTTCTATATAAAATATGAGCAGTGGATAAACATAAAGAATGAAAATAATAATTTTATAGTGGCTTGGGGCACAAATATCCCCTAGACCACTCCACCAATGCTCTCTCTATGAGTTTGGTGAATTTCTCTAGAAAAGGTCCTCTTATCACAAAACCTCAAATCCACAACTGAGTGCAGGAAGTTGACACCTTTATAATCCATTATAAATATAGATTTATTTTTATTTTATATGGAGACAATTTTCCATAGCTTAGTATAAGAATCTGAAACTTAAACCACAACTGAGTACGAGTAGTTGATACTCTAATAAATCAAAATAGTTTTATTTTTTGGGGGTTTGGGTTGATCTTCAAAATTAAAATAGCTACAATTGATAGTACATGGATCTTATTCTTCAAAAATGAAAAGTATTCATGAAAGAATAACTCTAAAGTGACCCCAGTTGAAAATTGTCTTCAATAATAATATAAACAAATAACAGCAATAATCTTACAATAGTAAAAGGTTGAAATATTTAGAACATTAAAATTGAATCCTCTTTTTTAAATAATAGATTCAATCATTCGTTATTGTAGCACTGTAAACTATATTCACAATAATACAGTATAATGTTAATGTTTTATCATGAGTATGTTTAAAGGATACACTGGTAGAATATATAAGGCATATACCTTGATACTGTATTCAAGATCCAAGAAAATTTCCTAATAGATCATGGATATTAAAATAAGAAATAAATAGGGGAGTCATAACTTCCCTTAAGAATTGGAGTAATTTTCTCCATTGAATATGGTTATTGAATCGATCATAAGAATCTTTGAATCGTTCATAAAAGAGATTTTATCATATCTATAATTATGCCAAGATCATTTTATAAATCTCGCATAATATCGAAAATTTAAACTTCTAGAATTTAATATTCAAATATAGGGTTCCTTTATAAAACAATAAAAATACCAAACTTATGGTTCAACTACATTTAATTAATTCTCCAAACAGAAGTTTTATCATAAAATTAAGGTTGATGAACCATATGTTTGTCTCTTAAACATAGGTTTCTTTACGTATATAGGTTTCTTTAACAATAATTTCTTCTCATAACAAACATAAGGTTTCATCCATATATATAGTTCTTTAACCATAATTTTCTAATAACATAGGGTTGATGATCCATATGTATTGTTCTGAATGTAGGTTTCATTCCTTATGTGTTGTTCTAAGTGTTGGGTTTTTTCTTTATGTTACGTTTATTAGCATAGGGTATGAACAGTGGTTCTAGAATACACTTAAAACATGTTCCAAACATTTTAACAAATATTCCTTGAATATTATTCCTAAATAAATATTTCAATAAATATTAATTTTCTAAAATACACTTAAATTAATTTTTTAATAAAATAAATGAGGTAATTTATTAGCATCAAAATCAATAAGATTTATAGAGTATTGTTGAGACAATACATGACCAACAATATCCCCCTTTTTAATGATCATAAAACCCATAAATATTTTACAGAAAATATAAGTTTTTGTAAACACTAAAAAATAATATTTAATACTAGAAGTTTTTATTTAATTAAACTTTACAGTACTGCTTCAATTAAAAATAAAACTTTTTAAATTAAATTAAAAAACTAGTAAATTGAGAGATGTTCTGTTTACCTAATTCTCTCCCCCTTTTTTGATATCAAAAAGAAAGTATAAAAAATTATTATAACACTTTCAATTTTTCATAGAACAATAAATGTATGTTTATATAATATTGTTTTGATAAATAAGACATGGATTTTGGAATTTGATATAAACATAGAAAAAGATTAAAAAATCATAGAATATAGAATAATAAAAAAAATTATAATTTATTATAAAATTTGTACAAATGCATGAGTTGCTTCTGTTTAGGGAAAAGGTTTGGAAAACATGTCTAGTATAAGGTTAAAGGGTTTGTTCAAGAGTAGTTTATTGGTGTTGGGTCTGGTGGATCCTGAGCTGCTTGAAAAACCCATTTCATGTATTCTATCTGAGCTTATAACTTTTATAAAAGATTTTCTACTAACTTTCTTACCAAAATCCTCGAATCTCGACTAACTTTAAAATTTTCAACCAAATTGACTTCTAAAAAGTCAGGCATATTTCCCAATGTCTAAAAAAAATTAGATAACTTATCATTGAACTCCTTAAGAAGAAACCTAATACCTAGTTCACTTGAAGTCAGTTTCTCGAAAATACATCTCTAATTGTCTAATGGAATTTATAAGGGTGCACTATTACATTGAAGATTCTGAAGCCACTCATTCATATCAGCTATTAATGATGTGATAAATAGAAACCTTCTTATTAGATCTGGTGATATTATAGGTGTAGAGGTAGATGAAGTGGACTAATTAGAGCTCCCCTCTAATTATTCAAATTTTCTTCCTAAATAACATTTTAAATCATCAAAATCTATTTCAGATACAGATTCTAATTTTAGCTACCCAAAATGATCTAGAATATCTCTCTTGAATGCATTAAAATCACATTTAGTTATAGAATTTTATATGATATCTTGAAGATTATTCTGAACAGACTTTAATTAAATCCTTGGAACAAAATAATTTATTGAATCATCAAAATATTTTATGGATGCTTCCAACTATTATCAAAGACTGGAGTTCTCCTCTTAAACATTGTTGAATTTTATAACCAGTTCTTCTATCTCATTCGATAAGGATTTTTATGTTCCTTAATCTTTATTCTTTGACTAAGTAGAAATATCCACAAAAAAACTATGGGATTATCATGAGACATATACATGGACTTCTCACTTGAACAAAATATTCCATCAAGGACCTCGGTCCTTTCTACAGTGAAAAATGCAGTTCATCCTATAGAATGAACAAAGGTAGAATCATCATACCTTTTAACAATCGCAGTGGTCTCAATGACTAATTTCTAAACTTTTTATTCTCCTTGAACAGCTTCTTCCGGGTGATATGGTTAAGGAATACATTGAAGCTCTTGTGCTTTAATTTCTTCTTGTTAAAATGTAGCCTGATCTGGTTCTTCCTAATGCATTGAATGAGTTTCATCTCCAGATCTTAACATTGTTTCGTCAAGAAGGTTTTTTCTCTATTATTTGATCTTTATAAAAGTTCTTCATGGTTTTCTTCTTCTAACACTTCGTCATAAAGATCTGTATCATCATATTGAATATTTATTATTTTATATTGAAAAATAACTTCAGTTCTGTATTCTCCAAATTCTTTATTTATTAATAAAACTGATCATATAGACTTAATATTTCTTTTCTCCCCCTAAGAAAAGGATTCATATTATGTTTTAGTTACTATAAACAATTTACCTTTCACTGTACTCTAAAATAATCTAGACTTCCTTAATGTTCCAATATTCAAGACATTTCTGTGATGACATTTGACTTGAGAATCAAATAGATAAAACAAATTTTTTCTGAACAAAATAAGAGAAATTTTTCTTCTGTAAGGATAGAATTACATCCTTGACCCTGTATGACAACAATAACTCATATATATCAGCATATATCTATGAAATTTCAACATGATGTCACTAAAGAATAGAAACAAGACATACATGTCCAGATATAAAATATTTTCCATTTTAGCAATCCTAAGATCAATAGCAGTTTGAATAAACATTACCAAGACCTTCTGATCTGCCTCATGATCATTTATACACATTTTTCTACTACTTATTGATCCAAACATAAATGATATAATGTCCTCTGATTTAGGATTTGGAATTTCAATTTATTAAAGATCAAAATGGAATACTCCTTCATGGGTACATTTCAAAATCGGAGAAATTTCGATTGAAGAGAACGAAATTTCTTTATCTTCTATTTGAGAAGACATTGTTTCTTCTGTTTCATTGAAACTAAACTAAACATTTCTATAAAACTATTATAGTTATATCTCATAAATAAAATATTTATTTTCCTTATTAAACAAAAACTCCAAATCTTGAAATGTAATATCCTTTTTCAGAAAAAGTTTCGTCTAATTCATCCATTCAAAATATATAAAATTTCCTTGAAGAATATTTATTGAGGGAACACATTGATGATTTGGGTCACTTGTTTCACTTTAATCTCTTCACTTGGTCTTTATCACTTCTAAGAATTTGAAGGTTGAAGGTTTTTAGATTCTAGGGTTTGGAAGAAAGATGAGGGTTCTGGTTGGTAAAGTGGTTTGAAAATGAAAAGGTAAGGAAATTTGAAGGGTTTTCTGATGGATGATGACATGGTCTTGATTCCTTTTCCAATTACGTAGGGTAATTTTTAGTTTTTAAAAATACACGATTTAAAACTAAAACAAGAAAAATTTATTTAGTCAAATGAAAGAAATATTAATCTGATGGTGAAATTAAAGTAACTTAAAATGAATAAATACGATAAACAAATTTAACCAAAGTAAATTGATAAACCTTTATTTAAAAATTAAATAAACCTAAATCATGCTTAATAAAATCAAAACAGGTAGTGGGATTTAGTTTATTAAAAATATAGTTTCATTAATATTTGGTATTTATAAATTTTAAAGAAATATCCTTTTTAAGAACATAACCCGTTAAAAAATTATGCCATATATCAATATGGTTAGTCTACGAATGACTTATAGGATTTTTATTGAAATATTTATTTCACTAGTATTATCATATAAAATAGGTATATTATCAAAAAAATTTCCAAAATCCAGTATATTTTATTTCATCTACAAAGCTTATGCACAACAATTTCCAGTAGACAGTTATTTTTCCACAGTTGTTGATAGGGAAACTGGGGGTGGCTTATTACTCAACCATGATACTATAGATTTTCCTAAAAAGTGATAGGTTCATGAGGTTATTTTTATATCTAATATAAAACATCTGAAATTATCATATGAATATGAAATTAAAATAAAATCATAATTTTTAGGGTAAATAATAGATTGAAAAAAAGTTCCTTTTAAATATCTAAAAATTATGTTAACAGTGGTAAGATGTTATTCTATTGGATTTGACTGAAATCTAGCACATAAACATACAAAAAACATAATTTATAGTCTGTTAGCAGTAAGATATAATAAACTACTAATCATTCCTCTATATAACTTTTTATCAATTGGTTTTCCAACATCATCCAAATCAAGTTTTATATCGGTACACATATGAGTTGTATAAGTCTTAATGTTTTCAAGTCCAAACTTTTTCAATAAATCAATAATATATTTAATTTGATTTAAAAAAATTCCATAATCTTTTTATTAAATCTAAAATCCTAAAAAATAAATTTAGTTCTCTCGTCATACTCATTCCAAATTCTTTTTGAATTAAATTTGAAAAATCATTACAAAGCTTTTTATTTTTAGAACTGAAAATTACCACATCAAAATAGATTTGTACTAATAGAATATTATAACAAACCATTTTCTTAAAAATATTAAGATCTAATAATCCTATAGAAAATAAATTTTCCAACAAAAAATATCTTAATCTTTTATTTCAATCACTAGGTTCTTTCTTAAGGCCATAAAAATCATTGGTAAGTTTAAAAACGTAGTTTGGTTTATGAGGGTTTTCAAAACCTGGGGTTGTTCAATATAAAATTCCTCTATTAAATATCAATTTAAAAAGTAATATTTAATATCCATTTGATATAAATTAAAATTCACGTGAGATTCATAATCTAAAAGGATTCTAATGGATTCTAATCTAGCTACAAGTATAAGGCCCCAGTCTTAAATGTCACATAATTTTGAGTTAAGTAAAAAATACACATTGAGGATATTTTAAAGTTTATAATTTTAGTTAATTAGGACATAACTATTACATAACAACTCAAATATTAAAAATTAGACACTTCTACTCACTATCTATTTTTTTCTCAAGATAAAACTCTTTAAAACGTGATTTCTTTCTTTCTTGAAAGAAATATTCATAACATTCATATTGAATTCTTCCTTTATCTTACCAATACTTATACCCTTTATTAAACATTTAAAAATCTTGTGATTAGAACAAAAATCTCAATAAAATATATAAAATAAGGAATGAAACCCTTAGTCCATGAATATTTTAAACTCAGGAAAAAATTTCATAAAATCATACTTTTCACCCATAAAACATAATTTCTTTAACATAGCTCATGAAATCATAATATTCTTGAAAAAATTACTTAGTAACCAAAAATCATAAAGGTAACTTGTGGAATTCATATAAAACTTACATTTTAGCTTTCACAGCTACATAGGAAGTAACCTTCATGGTTACATTTGGAATACCCATCACAGTATATTCCTTAATTCTCTTAGTAGAAACCTTATCTTTTAACTCTATCACATTCATCAATGCATTGGAGATCTATATTAGGATAACCCACCCTATGTTTATCATGGAAACACCCATATACATAAATAACTCCCAATAACAAAAACATTATCACAACACGTAAATCATGCATATAGGAAAAATAACATTTCTACAATTCAATCATAACATATCATCTCAATATATTGATATAATCAATACATTATCAAAAAAATTATCAATACCAAAATACCTGAAAAGGTAATATGTTATTTATTTTTCTTTTTAAAAATGTTACAACTTTTAAAGGAATCCAAATATCAAATAATGGTCACAATGGTGGAAATGTTTTTGTCGCCGTATATGCTACAAAACATTCCTTTTTCATTTAGTAAAATTTTTCATATAAAAAGACTCATTTTAAAAACCTCTAAATGAAATTAAAATTAAAATGGGTTGATTATACACCATATAAAATAAGGTGCTATATAACATCAAAATATGCCTTAAGTGATGTAGTGAATAAAAACAAATCACATCGCTTCGTGGAGGTGATAGTTCACACGTACGCACAAATGATGTTATAATTTTTATATACATGGAAAGTAAGAACATAATTGATATATTATTATCTTATAATGATTAATATGTCATTAATATCACATATTAATATTAATTCTATTATTATAACCAATAATGAGATACGGTTATGGAAAACAAATTATATTGGTTCATGGCGGTGATAGTTCACACGTACGCACAGATAATTAATTATTTTCCCATTTAATGGAAGTGGATATGGATTTAGGTGATCATATTAACATAATAACATCTCGTTATATTTAGTATAATTTATTTGTTATCCCATCATTTTTTAAGGATATTTCAAGGAAGTGGAAGAAGAAATAAAATAGAAACACTTAAATAAAAACATTACCTTTCCTTCAGATGATCGCCTTTCTTAACACGTTAATACATCTTAGAAGGGTGTTCTGCCTAAAATAAGGCCTAAAGAATGTGGGGAGGGAATATAGGAAGGGTTTTTGGTAGAAATTTTCTGAACCAAAAGGATTTTTTAGTTTAATAAATATAGAATAAGGGTGTCTTTTTTAGGAGAGGGGAGGGGCACTCTTGGAATTATTAAATGTATTAAATTAATATAAATTAATTTTTTATTAAAAATTAGTCCAAGTTGATTTAGTTATATTATAAGATGATTATGGGTCAAAATAAATTCATAAAATAAAAATTATACAAGTTTCTAATATTTTTTAATCTTTATCTTTATCTTTTGACCCTCTTAACTTCTACCGTTTTATTAAGTAATTTACACTTTGAGAGTTAAACTAATTACCATAACATGTCAAAAGACCAATTAATGAGTCATTAATGTCATTTTTATACTTATATAAACTATTTTGATAAATGTTTTATTTTTATAAATTTTATAAAATTTAATAAAATATTTGATATTTAAAATATGAATCATGTTAATTTTGATTATATTCATCACTTGGATTTTTAAAAACTCATAACAACTTTATTCCTTATAAATAACTAATTTAACTCATCTATAACATTTCAAGGTCATCCATAAAAATTATGGCATAAAATATTTCAATTTATATTTAATTTAATATTATTAATATCGTTTATTTTATTCTTTCTTTAATAAATCTACTACTGCATCATCATTATGTCATAATTAAATTTAATTATTAGTTTCTTAAAACTTATAAATAAATTACCATGATGTAGGTAATATTTTTATATTTCTCATTACTATTTGTAGTCAAATATATCACTTATATAACCTCATATTAAAATATTTATAGTTATGAGATACATGATTAAGACATCTTTCTCTTTACTTTAAATGAAATGTTATAAGTATCATAATCACACCCAAGTGTCTTAAAAAAGCCAAAACTTTGGCCAAAGGATTTTATTATTTGACAATAAATCATCCAATAATATTAGGACAAGTTTTAGGGTAGTTTTATGATATTTATAATATTATTTTAACCTTTAATTTCCTGATTTACACTTAACTATGGTAATAAAAATATTTAGAAAAGTTACTATTCATACTGTCCAAAAATAAAAGGGACATATTAATATAATTTTGAACATCTAATTCAAAATATGGAATATATTTTTCCAAATTAAAAACAAAAATTGGAAGAAATTAATTAAAAATTAATCTCGTTGACGGAATGAGAAAATGGGTTTGAAAAGTAAAATGCTAAAAAGTTCACATAGTTTTTATATCAAATTTCAATATGAATTTGATTCCAATGACCTGTATTGTGTTAAATGATAAAACATTAATCTAATTATACTTTAAACCATTAAAAAATATAAATTAAGAAAATAAATAAATTCCATGAAAAGGTAGTTTTGAACTAAAATGAAGTATTTTTCACTATTTATTAAAATATGAATTTTTTTAGAAAAATACCAAAAATTAGACCAAAGTAAATTTTGATGTTACTCCTCCAAAGAAAAAGTTTATTTTTTTCAAATATAACTTATAAAATATTCAAAAACAAAATTTAAAATGGGTTCTCCATCAAATGGTGGAAAACTACCTTTTAAAAGTTTTAGATCTTTTTATGATTAAAATTTGATTTATTCTTATTTTAAGACCATAAAATTTATTAGAAGAAAGTAACAATATTTAATAAATATGTGTAAAAATTTTATATTTAGTTTTGTTCATTCCTGCCAATACAATGGCTAGGAGATAACTACCAATTAAAATAATAATATTATTAATATATTATTTATGAATATAACTCAGTCTTGTGTGCAACATAAGATTCCAGAGAAACCTATTGTTGCATGTTTGGGATACTATCATAAAAATCATCCACTTAAACATAAAATTAATATCAAATTCATAAATATTAATAGATATGAAAAAAATCATATTCTATAATTACTAATGATTTTACATCCTTTCCCCCTTTTGGAAATTGTGTCCTCACAAATTTATTCACTTATCAAATAAGTGGGGGTATTTCTCTCTCGTAGAATTTTCAGATTCCCATGTTTCCTCTTAAACCATATAGTTTTTTCATAAAACCTTAACATGATGAATCACCTTATTTCTCAACACTATCTCTTTGTAGTCAAGATTCTGGACTGGTTGTTAATTATAAGAAATATTCTCTTCCAACTAAACTATTTAGACTCAAAATATGATATAGATTAGGAATATACCTTCTTAACATTGAAACATAAAAACATTGTGTATATGGGATAAACTCAAAAGTAAATCCACTCAATAGGAAACTGATCCAACCTTATCTAGGATTTAAAAGGGTCCAATGAACCATGGAAACAACTTCCCCTTATTATAAAAATGTATAACACGTCTCCATGTATAAAATTTGAGAATTACATGATCACCTACCTCGAAAGAACCATCCCTCCTCCAGTTATCCACATAAATTTTCTACCTACTCTGAGATGTCCTCATGTGTTTCTAAATCAACTGAATTTTTTGTCATCTCTTCTACCAATTCTGGTCCAATCAACTTCCTTTCTTCGACATCATCCCAAAAATATAAAGTTCAACACCTCTTTCCATATAATTTCTCAAATGGTGCTATCTCTAGACTGGAATGAAAAATGTTATTATAAGAAAACTCAACCAAATAAAGATCTTGATACCAACTTCCCTGGTAATCCATTGAACAAGCACGTAACATATCCTCCAAGGTCTAAATTTTTTATTCTAACTTCTCATATTATTTAGGATGAAAATTTGTACTGAAATTTAATTCAATCTCCAATGAATTCTAAAGTCCTTTCCAAAAGTTAGAAGTGAACCAAGGATCATGATCAGATACAATGGAGAGAGAAAATCCATGTAACCTCACTATCTCTTTATGATACAATTGAGAAAGTTGATATAGATGCAATGTATCTCTAATTTTAAAAAAAATTAACATATTTATTCAATATATCAATAATAACTCAAATATTATTGTTACCTCGGGAAGTATTTGGTAATCCTACTATGAAATCCATAGATATATTTTCACATTTACACTCTAGTACTGGAAAAGGTTGAAGTATCCCCTTGGGAAAATATTGTTCTGATTTAACCTGAGGACAAGTCAAACACTTCAGAGTAAAGTCAATAATATCTATTTTCATTCCATCCCACCGGTAATACTCTTTAATGTCTTTGTACATCTTAGTGTTTTCAATATTGACTGAAAATGGAGAACTATGAGCTTCACATAAAAATTATTTCTTCAACTGTGAATCACAAGGCATGCATAATATCTTCTAGAATCTTATAACACAATCTATATAAATGTTAAATTCAGAAAAATTGCCCTTTTAAACCAATTATACCTTTTTCTGTAATTCATTGTCTTCCTTCTTTGCTTGCTTAATTATTTCTGATAAAGATGATTTCACCAAAACCTAAAACAAAACAAAGTAATTTATTTCACCAATAACTTATATTCCAAATTTTATCAAATAATTAATCAAAGGGACACATTCCAAACATAAACTTTCTAATATAGCATTAAATTTCTGACTAAAATCATCAACCACTTTGTTTTCTTTTCTAGGATGGTAATGAATTGTGAAATCATAATCCTTCATTAGTTTCAACCATCTTCTCTATCTCATGTTCAATTCTTTTTGAGTGAATATATACTTAAAACTTTTATGGTCAGTATATATTTCACATTTTACTTCATACAGATGATTCCTCCAAATTTTTATATAAAAAAATAGAAGCTAATTCCGAATCATGTGTGTGGTAATTTAACTCATGTGTGTTTAACTGACATGAAGAATAAGCAATTATCTGATCATTCTACATTAGGACACAACCAATTCATTTCAATGAAACATCACTGTAGATAATAAATTCACCATTTCTATAAGGTACTGCTAAAACTAGATCATTCACCAATCTTATTTTCAATTCTTCAAAATAATCATTATATTCTTTGGTCCAGATGAACTTAACACATTTTCAAGTTAACTTAGTCAATGGTCTAGATAACCATGAATTTTTTTTAACAAACCTCCAGTAATTTATTTCTAAACTAAGAAAACTATGAACCTAGATTATATTTGTGGGGCTTCACCATTCTTCAAAAACTTTCAATTTAGTAGGATCGATAGTTATTCCTTCTTTAGAAACAATATGACCAATGAAATAAATTTTTTGCAACCAAAATTCACACTTGCTAAATTTACTATACAGTTTATTTTCTTTTAAAGTTTTCAAAACAACCCTTAAATAACTTTCATAATCCTCCTTACTTTTATAATATACCAAAATTTCATCAATAAACACAACCAAAAACTTATCAAAGAACTCACGGAATATTCTATTCGTAATATCCATGAATACAGGAGGTTTAGTAGTTAATCCAAACGGCATAAATACAAATTTATAATGGCCATATTGAGTATGAAACTTAGTATTCGTAATTTATTCTTCATTTACATTCAACTAATTGTAACCTGACCTCAAGTCAAAGTTCAAAAAAAATCGTTCTCTCTGTAGATGATCAAAAAAATCATCGATATGAGGAAATGGTACTTTTTATTAACAGTGATTTTTTCTATGGCTCTATAATCATTGAAAAGTCTCATTGTACCATCTTTATTTTTAAAAAACAAGAATGGATCACCCCATGGTGATGTGCTAAGTTGAATGAAACATTTATATTATAACTCCTACAATTGCTTCTTTAACTATAAAATTTCAATTTGAGCCATTCGATAAGGGGGTTTTGAAATTGTATTAGAATCAGGAACTAAGTCAATAGTAAATTCAACTTCCTGATCAGGTATAATACTAGGAAACTCATCATGAAAAACATCAAGATACTCATTTACCACTAGCACATAATTAATTTGAATAGTTATTTTTTTCAACAATATGTGCAAGATTGAATTAATTTCCATATTTTAATAGTTTCTCAGCTTCTTGATATGTTTTCAATGGTAAGGGTCCATTCTTGTTCACAAACTGAAATGATTTCTAAAAAGAAACTTTTTTAGCACTGTAGTCAATATTATCATGGTAAATAGAAAGCCAATCCATGACCAAAATAACATAAAATTATACTAGAGGAAAAACAATAAGGTTTTCAGGTAAATTCTTTCCACAGACAAGGATAGTAGGATACTTATTATTTATTTTTTCATCAACATTTCCCCCAGGTGTTTTTAGCAAAAGTTTTATATTCATTTCTTGAGGTGTAATTTTCAATTTACCAAAAAAATTATCAAAAATTAAATAATTTGTTAACCCTAAATAAAACAACATATTGGAATAATATAAATAAAAAAATAATGTACCTGATACCACTTCATTTGGTGGCCCAACATCCACTAAAGTAGTTACAAAGGATTTCACCACACCTTTCTGCTTATAGCCTAGTTTCTTCCCATCATTAAAATTCTTCATTAGACACTCAGTTACATAATGACCAATATTATTATATTTAATACATTTTACTTTCTATATATCATATTTTTTCTTACCATTACCTTGATCTTTTTCAATGCAGTTTTGAGACTTATGTCTTATTTTACCACATCATAATCACTTACCAAAATTTAGAAGGCATTATCCAGTGTTTTTTTACCACAGTTCTCACAAACTATAAACTTAAATTTCTTACCATCAAACTTTTTTTATTAATTCTTCCCTTTATCATACCATATAGACCTGTTTTTGTATTGGTTATAAAAGAACACATGATAATTGGAAAACTACATTTCCACCATATCTGCACATTGAACATGTTTTTCCTAACTTTTTCACTCATGATAAGAAAACATCCTTAGATACTTTGTCTTCAATCATAAAAAAAATAATTTATTTTAATATCAATATATTGAATTAAATTTAGAGAATACCTTTCTAGTCAAGTGAATTTTTCTTCATAATCATCCATAGAGTCATCATCTTACCTCAATTCCAATAATTTTTTCTATCCCAAGTCGAACAGCCTTAACAAAATATATCTCAAGAAACATACTTTTGAATTCATCCCAATCAAGAGCACCAATATCCCTACTATCCTCGATATTCTTAACCATCAATCACCAATGATCAACTTCACCTTAAAAATGGTAAACAACAATACTGACCTTTTTATTGTCTGAACACCCCATTACATCGAAAATCTTTTCTAGTACATTAATCCACCCTTGAGATAGAATGGGGTCATATAATCCTATAAATTATGGGGGATGTTGCCTCATTAAATTCTACACTATTGACATGTTCATATGTGGTTGATATGGTTACTCTCATGCATAGATACAACCACAATTTGTAGTCTGAGTCAATTGCACCATCACTACAGCAAATTGTCCAGTTTCAATTATGACCATCTCAAGTTACTAATTTGGAAGGTTGTTTTCCTCTAGATGTCTTCCCAACACATATTCCTTATTTCCACTATGGAAAAACATTGTTAAGAGACATATCTTATATAAATCAATATGGTAATCTTCAAATTCTATATAATTTCAATTTGATCATAATGTAAAAAATAATTTATGGATATTCTATTAATATTATCTTAATCCCTAAAGTTATATAAACCAACCTTTGATACCAACTACAATGTCCCAGCCTTAAAAGTTACATAATATTGAGTTATATTAAGAAGTCACATTGAGGATATTTTTCAGGTTTAGATTTTTAGAGAATTAGGCCATGACTATTACATAACAACTCAAATATTAAAAAGTATGTACTTCTACTCACTATCCATTTTTTCATAAGATAAAACTCTTTAAAACATGAATTATTATTTTTTCTTGATAAAAAGCTAAATAACATTCATCTTGAATTCTTAAATTCTATTAACCACCCTTATACCATATGAAAAACATTTCAAAAACATGGGAAGAGCACAAAAATATTAGTAAGGGATATAAAATCAGAAATGAAACTATTAGTCCCTGAAAATTTTAAACTCTTGAAAACATTTTCAAAAAATCACACTTTTTACCCTTAAAACATAAGTTCATTAATATACCTCATGAAATCATAGTATTTCTAAAAAACTTCTTATCAACCATAAATCATAAATTTAACTTGTGGAATCCATATCATACCTACATTTTACCTTCCGTGGTTTCATAAGGAGTAACCTTTATGGTTACATTTGGAATACCCATCACAGTATATTCCATAAATATCTTAGAAGAAACCTTTTCCTTTAACTCCATATCATTAACCAATTCATTTGAGAGATATCCCGATATCACCCTCCATCATTTTATCATGTAACCACCCATATACATAAACAATTCCTAATAACCAAAACATAAGCACAACACATAAATCATGTATAAAGAAAAAATAACATTTCCACATTTCATTCACATGATATCATCCCAAGATATTGATATAATAAATACATTCTCAAAACCATTTTCTATACCAAAATACCTGAAAAGGGAATATGATATTTATTTTTATTTTAAAAAACATTACATCTTATAAAGGAATCTAGATATCAAATAATATCCACGGTGGCGGAAAAGTCGATGTCGCTGTATATGTTAAAAAAGAATTCCTTCTTTCAATTATTAAAACACTTCATATAAAAATATTACCTTTGAAAATCATAAAATGAAATTAAAATTCAATTGGTATGATTATACACTATATAAAAGAAGGTGGTGCTAACATCAAAATATGCCTCAATGAAAGGAAATTGAGACGAAGTCCCTTACCTCAAGTCTGACTTGTCTCGTACATTCTTTATATTCCTAAATAATAAACTTAGGTTAATTTATAATTGATTTAGAAAATTATTTAAGTTTATTATTCCCTTTATATAACTTATTTATAATTTTATAACAATTACATAATTAGTTAAGTTTGTGTCGGATGTTTTGTCAATATTCGGTACTTGAGTTCAAAAATGAAATTGATATGATGAAAATTTATCCATGTGTTCAAAATTCCATCATCTCTAGAATAATATTCATGAATTAATGATAAATTTATTAAATTAATTATAATTATGAATCAAATCATTAATTATGGTTATGAAAAATAAAAAATGTTATAATCATGGAGACGGTAGGTCGTACGTACACATGAGTAACACTTTCATTTTGCATTGATCATTATAGTAATAAGGTAATTATAATTTTATCTTTATAGAATTATCATAAAGTAATTTATATAATATTAATAATTTAAATATACTTATATATATCATATAAGTGATATAGTAAATAAAAACGAATCACATCACTTCGTGGAGGTGATAGTTCACACGTACGCACGAATGATGTTATCATTTTTATATACATGGAAAGTAAGAACATAATTGATATATTATTATCTTATAATTATTGATATGTCATTAATATCACATATTAACATTAATTTTATCATTATAACCCGTCATTAGTGACGGTTATGGAAAATGAATTATATCGGTTCATGGAGGTGATAGTTCACACATACGCACGAACGGTTAATTCCTTTCCCATTTGATGGAAGTAGAGATGCATTTAGGTGATGATATAAACATAATAAAATCTCAGTATATTGGGGATACTGTATTTATTATCACATAATGTTTGGAGGATATTTTAAGGAATTTGAAAAAGAAATAAATAAAAACACTTAAATAAAAACATTACCTTTCCATCAAATGATCATCTTTCTTAACACCTTAATACCTATAAAAAGGGTGTTTTTCCAACACTAAGGACTCAAGAATGTGGATAGGAAATCTGGGAAGGGATTTGGTAAGATATTTTCCGAACTAAAAGGTTTTTTAAGAGTAAGGAATAGAGAATAAGGGTACCTTTTTATAGGAGAGGGGAGGGGCACTCTTGGAATTATTAAAAGTATTAAATTAACATAAATTCATTTTATATTCCAAATTAGTTCAAGATAATTTAGTTAGAATATAGGATTTTAATGGGTATAAACCCATTCATAAAATAAAAATTATACATGTTTTGGATATTTTTTAATCCTTAACTTTATGTTTTAACCCTTTTAACTCTTCCTATTTTATTAATTAATTAACAAATTGAGAGTTAAAATAATTATCATAACCTATCAAATGAAAAATAAATGAGTCATTAATTAATTTTGGAGAAATATCTCAAATATATTTCCAAATATTGTATTTTTATAAATTTTATAACATTTAATAAAATATTTTATATTTAAAACAATAATTATGTCAATTTTGATACTATTCATTACTTGACTTTTTAAAAAATAATAACAACTTGATTCCTTCAAAACAACTAATTTAACTAATTTATAACATGTCAAATTCATCCATAAAATTCTTCTATGGAAAAAAATATTTTAAATTATTTTTATTTTAATATTATTAATATCATTTATCTGACTCTTCCTTTAACAAATATATTACTGCATCATCATTGTGTCATAATTAAATTTAATTATTTATTATCTAAAAATTATAAATAAATTACCATGATGTAGGTAATATTTTTATATTTCTAAGGAATATTTATATTTTAATATATCACTTATATTACTCCATATTAAAATTGTTATAGTTATGAGACACCTGATTATGACATCTTTCTCTTTACTTTAAATAAAATGTTATAAGTATCATAATCACACCCAAGTGGATTCAAAAGGCAAAAATTTCGCCCAATTAATGTATTGGATTATAATAATTATTCCAATAATATTTGGACAAGTTTTAAAATATTTTTATAATATTTATAATATTATTTTAACCTTTAATTACCTGATTCAACTTTAACCGTGGTAATAAAAATAATTACTAATGTTACTATTCATAGTGTCCAAAAATAAAAGGTACCTATTTAAATAATTTGTAACTTATTAATAAAATTATGGAATCTATTTTTCTAAATTCAAATTACTAAATTGGCAGAAATTAATTAAAAATTAGTCCAGTTGACGGAATGCAAAAATAGGTTTTTAAAGTAAAACGTTCCAAAGTTCACTTAGTTTTTATATCCAATTTCAATATAAAATTGATTCAAATGACCTATATTAGATTAAATTATCAAAAATAATATGATTATACTTTAAAACCATTCAAAAATATTATTTAAAACTATAAATAAATTTGATTAAAAGGGAGTTTTAAACAAAATGCAATATTTTCACTATTCATTAAAATATGAATTATATCCGAAAAATACCAAAAATTTAACCAAAGTAAATTATGAAATCCCACTTCCAAATAAAAAAGTTTATCTTATCAAATAGAACTTATAAAAGTTTCAAAAATTAAATTTAAAATGGGTTCACCATCAAAAGGTGGTAAAAATACCTTTTAAAAATATTAGAACTTTTTATACTAAAAATTCGATTAATTCTTATTTTAAGCCCATAAAATTTATTGGAAGAAAGTAAAAAACTTTAATAAACATTTTTAAATATATTATAGTTATTTAAATTCATTCCAAACAATACAAAATCTAAAAGATAACTACCACTTAAAATAATAATATTATTAATATATTATTTTTCAATATAACTCAGTCTTGTGGGAAACACAAGATTTAGAAGAAACCCATTGTTCTCAGTTAGGTATACCATTGGAAAAAACATACCCTTTAAAGTAAAATTAATATAAAATTCATAAATATTAATAGATATGAAAAATTCTTATTCTATATTTACCCAGGATGTTACAATAGGTTCAAATGTTTCATCATAATCTATACCTTCTTCTGAATTATATCATTTTTCTACTAATATAGATTTGTTTCCGATTTTGATCCCTTGATCATCCTACTTTTTTCTAAAGATCCACTTAGTTCCTATTATTTTTTAATCTTATGGTGTTTCTACTAAATCCCAAACTTCATTTCTTCTAAATTGGTTGACTTCTTCTTACATTTCTAATAGTCAACTCTCATCTTCTAAAACTTCTTATAAAGATTTAGGTTCTAACATTGATAAAAATTAAAAAAAAATCAACAAGGTTTCCTACATTTTTTTATTTCTAATTCTTGTTTCTAGGTCTCTTATAATAATTTATAAAGGATGTTTCAATAGGGTTTTATAATATATTTCTAAGACACTTTCAGGTTCTTCAGTTTCATGTTCTTCTTGAACTAGAATGAATTTTATTTATATCATTTTCAAAATCATTTTTTGGATATTCAAGTCTCTTGTTGTCAAATGAATCAGTAATTTCATCCATTTGATCTTTTTCTTTATTGAATGGATCAGTTTCATTAAAATTCACATGAACTAATTCTTCAATAATCCTTGACTTTTTATTAAACATTCTATAGACTTTAGAAGTATCATAATATCCTAAAATTATTCCTTCATCAGATTTTTGATCAAATTTACCAAGTTTATACTTAGTATTCAAGATATACACCTTGAATCCAAATACTTTAATGTAATTTACTCTATGTTTTTTGTTATTCCAAAGTTTATAGGGTGTCCTTTTAATAATAGGCCTTATTATAACTCAATTCATAATATAGAAATCTATGATTATAGATTCTACCCACAATTAGGTAGCAAGACTGTATTCATTCAACATAGTCCTTGCCATTTATTGAATAGTTATATTTCTTCTTTCAAAAATTCCATTTTTATGAGTTCTTGGTGTAGAGAAGGTGTGTTTAATAACTAGTTTTGAGAAAAAATAATTAAATTCTTGATTCCCAAACTCTTCACAATGATCACTTCTCAATTAAATTATTTTAAAATATTTTTCATTTTGAAAAAATTTACAAAAACTTTCAAAAACAATGAATAAATCACTTTTGAGGTTTAGAAAATAAAATCAATTAAATATAGAAAAATCATCAACTAAAATATAAACATATAATTTACCAGCCATAATTAATGTTATTCATTATGGAAAAAAGGAGGTAGAGAGAAGAGAGACCGTCTCTCTCTAAACCTATGAAGAAATTTGGGCTTTTCACCTCTTAATATTCGATTTCCTTATCTCATGGCTGAATTTATTTCACCTGGGATATTCAATTCCTGCCGTTTTTCAAATCAGTAGCAGGAGGTGTGAGGTTTCGATGTTGAGAACAGAGAAAAAATAACACCCAACGGAGCTTCCAATATTTCGATCGTGGGTTGATCTAAGGGTGACTCTTTCTTGGATGTTCTTAAAGGTATAGATCTAAGACAATCTCATGCAATAATAAATCCTCCTCTCTTCAAAAAGCTGGAAGCTGGTGGATTTTCAGTTCAAGCAGACCAAGACGCGCTACTACCATGAGCATTTTTATTCAAATTCTCCATCATGGGCCTCATCTATTACATGAAAGGTGATCACCCATGGTCCTTAATATATTTAAAACATAGAATTTCACATTGTTGGGGTATTGCATAATTGAAACTAATACCTATAGGTAGAGGTTTCTTTCATATTATATTCAACTCACAAAATGACCTTGATCGGGTATGGCACATTAGTAATATACAACTAAAACGTAGTTTACTTAATATATATGATTTGGACTATTCTTTTAACCCCTATACACATAGGAACACAATGGCTCAAGTATGGGTTAGACTACATAGACATAATTGGTATTTTTTTCATCCTAAAATCTTGAATTACATAGTCTTCTGCATTGGGTTACCTCTTAAAATGGATCAAAGGAAATTAAATACTGAATTGGTCCTCTTTTTGAGAGTCATTGTGGAAATAAATCTTTCTTTATAACTTCCTAATATAGTAAAATTAAATACCAAAGAGTAAAAATTTGAGATTAGGTTAGAATATGAAAGGAACCCACCATTTTGTGAGGTATGAAAAATCATTGGAAACACTGTAGAAAATTATAGGTTAATTAGGAAGCGTAAAGTGGTTCAGCTATTGGAAAATTAATGGAAATAAGTGAAATATTACAAAAAATAAGACACCCATCACGGATTTCTCGAAAACTTCTCAGAAAAAGAATAAAATATGGGTAAAGAAAACGTATAAGCCTATAACTGTAAATAATAACTTTACTACATGGTGGGTTGTTCTTGTTGAGGAAGAGGGAACTAAGGACCTCTTAGAGGAATTGGAGTTCCTTGTAATTGATACTATTCAAAACCAACAAGAAACTTGTAAAGACCCATAAAATTCAAGGAAATTTTTTTTTCTTAATTTTCTTTGGGATTTTACAAGAGCGCAGTTTCTAACGGCACCTGATTCCGAGGTCCGGTGTGCCCGGAATCATTTTCCGAAGTTTGGATCGGGTACGTTCACTAAATGAATGAGCAGGTTTTTCTAACTTTTGAACCGGTGCTCGGAATCGAATTCTGAGGGCACCGATGGAATTGCAGTGCCGGTTTTTTCTTAGAAACACCTTTTTAGGAGTTGCGTTTTCTCGGGTGTGGTTTTTAAATTTTGGGGTTAAGTAAAGGAATAAAATAAAAGTGGTGAAAGCAATTTTATTTTATTTTTGTTTAACCTAAGCTAAGTGGATGAAGTGGGACCCACAATATCCTACCCACTAGGTAGGATAATTGTGAGGTGGTACCCACACGAGCTCCACCATTTCTTTTCTTCCTAAACCCCCTCCTTTAATAAGGTAATGCAACCGCACCCCCTTTAATTGGAAGTCAACCCTTGTGTTTATCTGTTTATGAAACACCTCTATTAATTGGGCGGTTTAAATGTTGCAATTAATTCAATTAATTGTTTGATTCGTTTTTTTGAATTTCAAAACGCTTGGCTTGAGAAATAAAATAAGACAAACTCTTATTTTATTTGAGGTTGGTTGTGCGAGAGGTTTTGGGAGAAATCACTCAAGCCATGAAGCACTTCTTCCTCGACGAAGAACGCGAAGAACTCGAAGAACGCGAAGAACGCGAAGAACGTGAAGAACGCGAAGAACGCTGAACTCCGACGAAGGTCGACAAGAACGCTGGATCCTCGGAGATCGATGGCGCGATGCCGATGAATCCTTTCTCTGCGATGTGATGATCCCCCTTCCGCGATGCCTTCTTCCGCGACGTGCAATTCCGAGAAGAACCCTCGCTCGATGACGCTTGAGGTAGGGGTTTTGTTGTTGTTGTTTTGTTCATGAATTTTTGAACGTTCTTCGTTAATATTAGCCGCTTGCTATCGATTAACGGGAGGGGGACGGACCGCAAAAACACGGCCGAACCTCCTCCATTAAGTTTGTTGCATGACCTTGTTGTGGTTTGGAATGGGGATGGCGTGGTGTCGTCGCACCGCGCGGGATCGTGCGGCAAGGATGCGTGGCGCCGTCACGCCGCACCATTGAAAACGAACAAAGGCGTGGTGTCGTCGCGCCGTGCCGGAGAACCTGAAGGCACCACGGCCGGAGCGGGGCCGTGGAGGAGGGGTGCGGCGTCCTCGCGCCGCGCCGGACGGACCAAGGTCGCGGATTAAGCCGCGGCGGAGCAGGGACCGTCGGCCGGTTCCGGGCCGCCGGCGGCGGAGCAGGGGGACAGGCCCACGTCGGTCACGTGGCGGCAGCGGCCGGCCTTCCGGAGCGGGCCGGCCGGTCAGAGGAGGAGCCGGGGGTTCATAACCCCCGGCTGGCCGGACAGCAGCAGCCCCCCACATGGGGACCACGGTTATGAAACAGCGGGGCAGCGCCCCCCCCCCCCCCCCCCCCACCACCACTCGGCCATTTCGGCTGAGCCACCTGGCCGCTGGCCACGCTAGCGCGCCGGGCTGGGCCGCCCAGGCCGGGTCGGGCCGCACCCAGGCTGGACCGGGCCATGCCAGTCGGGCCAGACCCAGAACCGGTTCGGGTAGACCCAGGGGGTCTCGGGCCGGGTCGGCTCGGGCCCGAAATTCCCACTTACGGACCTGTTTCGGTCTGCTGATCATAACATGGGCTACGGACCTCCGATCAATGCACTGTCAGCTGCGATGCGATCCTTGTATCGAGACGGTAGTTTTGGTATATTACACTCAAGGTTTCAGAGAAATTTCGGTTTGGCTGGGTTGGTTCGTACACGAAACCAACCGGGCCCTCGGAGCGGAAACGCTTATAACTTGAGCTCCGGACGTCCGATTGATGTGACATCGACTTTAATGGATTCCTCTTAGTGAGACGGATCTTTTTTCTTACTCCACTCGAGGTTTGGACGCAATTGGAGTACGTTTGGGTTGGTTTTGACATAAAAACCAACCGGACCCCTGTGACGAAAAGGCCAATAACTCTCAGACCGGGCATCCGGTTGACGTGTCGTCTGTGACGTTGAGTTCCTGTTGACGATACAGAAATTTTGGATACATCAACTCCGGAATTTGTGTCAGTTGATGTATCAGCCCCTCGGCTCATGGAACGGACCCTCCCGAACGAGCTTGCTGTGTGCAGGAACCCTAGAGCTCGCTGCGACTGCGACAATGAAGACGACTGTACAGAAATCCTCCGTGGATTTGACGGCGATGACTACAGCACTCAGCGATCCTACGTGGATCAGTGCTACCGATCCTGTGTGGGTCAGATCCTATGTGGGTCAGCGCTCAGCGGTCCTGTGTGGGCCAGCACCTACAGATCCTGTGTGGGTCTGATCCTGTGTGGGTCATTGCGGGGGTTAGTACCTATCGATCCTTTGTGGGTCATTGCGGGGGTTAGTACCTATCGATCATTAGTGGGTCATTGCGGGGGTTAGTACCTATCGATCCTGTGTAGGTCTGACGGCTTAGATGAATCAGTGGCTACATCTGATCATCTCTATCGTCTTACGAAGAAGTATACATGTGTGAGCCGAATCTTGACCTTCAATCATTATCTTCAATATGATTGACTTACTTTCCTGTGTGGATTGTGTTGTGATATCTTGTGTGGACACGATCGAACTCGGGCTTGGATGTCGGAGCCGAACTGGAATTGATGACTTAGGTATATGTATGGTAATATACCTTAGTAGTGCCGAATGTTAATTCGTGATTGTATCTTTCCTTTGTGGATTATCCTTTGTGGATTCTGGGAGACCTTCGGGGTGTCGGGGTCTCTACTGGGTAGCTTATACTCACCCCTGCATGGGCTATGCCCACACTACGTTGTGTTGGTTATAGACGACGGACAGTGCTGATCGTCTTGAGGCTTGTGGGGCGAGACGGTACCTGGAGGTGGACCACTAGGCGGGACGTACACGGAGCAGACGACTGGAACCGAGGAGATGTGGAGGATATCTTTACCAACCCTTCAGGTGGGACTTCCAGTGGATGGATCGATGTTGCAGCTTTACTTTTCAATTGTTGTACTCCCTTTTTCAGTTGTACTTTACTTTCAGTTTGGGTTTGTATTCTGGCCCACTTACTTTTCCGCACTTACTGTTGTATCCAGTTTTTACTTAGTGTTCACTTCTTCTTGCTTACTCTGTGCGTTTGTTTACTTTACAAAGGCAATGACTTCCCTTTTTTTATCGGGAATTACGCCTTGGTGCTAGTCGCCAGCCCCTGGCCTATGGAAGGCGGGCTTGGGGTAATCACGGCATGGGCCCCGAGGACGGGTCGTGACAAATTGGTATCAGAGGAGTTCGGTTCTACCACATAACTCTGGACTCTGATCTTTCTTCTATGTGAAGCAATGGTGTTAAGGGTATCGAGTGTGGTTATCAGTCTAGGGAGTCCAGTGTTGGTGCGGCGGCCGACGTATCTGTACACCAGGACCCTGACTTCTGATTTCCGACTCAATGCACGAAAACATTGATTGCATGTGTGTTTCAAGTTTTCTTTGTGATTACTTTGTGTCAGATCACCAGGTATACTTTTTGACCGTGGCGCACCTGTTTCTTTTCAGGATGTCCCCACGACGGCAGCCATCTAGGGTTCTGAGTGTTGTGCGGGACGACAGCCCACTGGGCGACGAGGCTTCGGTACAGGGCCCTTTGACAGTAGAGGCACCGGAGGTACCTCTACCCGATGAGCCACCGATGCTACCAGCCCCAGCCGCTGACGGTGCACGTCGCCTTACTGCACTGCACATGTTTCAGCGTCAGCGAATGCCCAGGTTCTGTGGGGAGACGGACCCTCAGGCAGTCGAGGATTGGTTGTAGGCAGTTGTATGAGTTTTCCATTTGGTAGGGACACCAGCAGACCTCATGGTGATCCTTGCAGTGAGTCTCCAGCACGTGGCAGCAGGCAGATGGTGGAGCTTGATGCTCCAGGTGCACGACGAGGCATCACTCCTCTGGATGGACTTTGATAGCCTCTTCCGCTCGGAGTTCATCCCAGCCACCCTCTGTGCGGTGTGCATCCAAGTGCTACTACAGCTGCGGCATGGCATCTTGACGGTCGCCCAGTACTTGGAGAGATTTACCGACCTCTCGCGCTATTCGACGAACATGGTACGGGACCCATTCTTCCGGGCCCGGACCTTCGAGCAGGGATTGAGGCATGAGATTAGGGCATCGCTGATCTCCCTCAGCATTCCAACACAGGAAGGGTTACTAGAGGGATCCCTTCTCATCGAGAGCTTCCTTGTTGAGCCTACATCTGCAGCAAGACCTACCGCAGGGTGGCACATAGCAGAGTCTTATACAGCAGGCAGTCGACGGATGACACTTGGTTCTAGGCAGACCAAGCCCTCAGGAAGACGACCTCAGGACACTGGCTCAGAGGTGCGGGGCACACAGCACAGAGCCAGTCTTTCGAGAGGCAGACAGTGCTACGCATGCGGCGGGCAGGGCCACATGGCTCGTGATAGCCCGACCCGCCGTACCGAGGAGCAGCAGACGGTTGAGGGGCCACCCAGATAGAGGTAGAGGGTCGACCGTGGCAGTCCACCGGGAGCAGGCGGATGAGGTAGAGGAGTTATCCAAGCGGTAGGTGGTGGGCAACACTTTGAGGCTCTACCACCCCCACCACCAGGAGATCCACCCCGACCACAGGGAGCTGGCGGGCAGAGACAGGCACAGCTCCAGGCAGCGGAGGCCTATGAACATGGCATGCCCGAGATGATTCGAGGTACAATCTGTGTGTATTCCACCCTTTCTTTAGTTCTTATAGACATAGGAGAGAGTCATTATTTCATTACTGGTGCCCTTGTTCGGAGCTCGGAGATTCCGACGGAGTCGTTGGCTCGATCCTTACGGCTAGAGACTCCTACGGGAGCAAACTCGATTATTACGCACTGGTGCCGGCAGTGTGAGCTTACTCTAGGAGGCGTGAGCTTCGGCTGGGATCTTCTTGTAGCAGCGTCGAGGCCTTACAACGTCATTTTGTGCATGGATTGGTTATCTACAGTCCATGATCATATTGACTGTATTAGACGCAAGGTGCGATGTGTACGCACCGATGGGTGTAGGTTCACCTTCACCAATGAGAAGGGAGCCTTTGCAGCACAGGATGGACTCACGCAGAGGAGAGGACAGCCCATCACTCATCAGTTGGCTAGCCTCATCCTAGGAGCAGTTGACGTGCGGATTCATGGTTTTCCTGCAGTGGTGGATCAGTATGCGGACGTTTTTCCCGACGACGTTCCATGACTACCTCCTCGCAGAGAGGTAGACTTTTATATTAACATGTACCCCAGGATAGCCCCAATATCCTCTCTGGCATATCGGATGGCCCCCGCTGAGCTTCGAGAGCTATGGGTACAGTTGGAGGACATGCAGGGAAAGGGATTCATCTGACCCAGTGTTTCACCCTGGGCTTCCCCAATATTGTTCTCCAAGAAGGCGTACGGGAGCTTGCAACTTTGTGTCGACTATCATCGCTTGAACCAGGTGATAGTGAGGAACAAGTATCCACTACCGAGGATTGCTGACCTATTTTATCAGCTCAAGGGAGCATGGTGGTTCTCAAAGATAGACCTCAGGTCAGGTTATCATCAGCTCAGAGTTCAGGATGAGGACGTGCAGAAGACGGCCTTCAGGTGTCGGTATGGCCACTATGAGTTCTTGGTTATGCCTTTTGTTGTAACCAACACTTCAGAAGTGTTCATGGGTCTCATGAACAAGATCTTTCAGCCATACCTAGATCTATTTTTCGTGTTCTTCATCGATGATATTTTGATATACTCGACCACTTAGGAGGAGCACGCCTACCACTTGCGGGTTGTACTAGACATACTCCGAGAGAACCATCTTTATGGAAAGCTCTCGAAGTGTCAGTTCTGGTTACGTGAGGTCCACTTCTTGGGACACATCATCTCTGAGGTGGGAGTTTCAGTGGATCCTGTGAAGATCGAGGCAGTGATAGCTTGGGAGCCACTTAGGAACATGACAGAGGTGCGGAGTTTCTTGGGTCTAAATGGGTACTACCGGAGATTCGTGCCAGACTTCTCTAGAGTTGCGGAACCACTCTCAGCTTTGATGAAGAGGGGAACGTAGTAGCTGATGCTCTCAGTAAGAGGATGGGCATCCAGCTACTTGGGGAGGCGACAGAGCAGCTAGCTACTTTGCAGATATCCTTCATGGATAGAGATAGAGCAGCCTTTCTTCAGTCACTCACAGTCACTCCTCCACTAATACAGCGGGTCAAAGAGGCACAGCGTGGGGATACTGACTGTGAGACGCGGCGTCCGCAGATATCCTTAGGATAGCCACATGATGGATTCTCCGTGGGAGGAGAGCATGATGTCCTTTTCAGAGGACGTACCATGGTACCAGCTTCTTTATAGAAGGAGGTGTTGAGATAGTTTCACACTTCCCCTTTGGCAGTACATCCTAGAGTGGAAAAGATGTACCAGGATCTCAGATGACATCACTGGTGGCCGGGTATGAAGAAGGCTGTGGCGGAGTTCGTTTCTCGATGCCTCACCTACCAGCTAATGAAGGCAGAGCACCAGGTACCAGCAGGCTTGGTACAACCCTTGGAGGTCCCGAAGTGGAAGTGGGATGGGATATCTATGGACTTCGTGACTGGACTTCCACGCATTTCCAGAGTTCATGACTCCATTTGGGTGATTGTCGACCGAATCACCAAGTCGGCTCACTTCTTACTCATCAGAGAGCAGGGCTCAGTAGAGAGCTTGGGACATCTCTACATTCAGGAGATTGTACGGCTTCATGGTGTGCCATCGTCTATCATCTCCGATCGAGATGCTCTCTTTACTTCCCGGCTTTGGAAGGGGTTGTAGGAGGAGTTCGGGATGCAGCTACATCTGAGCACCGCCTTTCACCCTCAGAAAGATGGTCAGATGGAGAGGACCATTCAGACTCTTGAGGACATGCTCCGTGCACGTGTCCTTGACTTTAGTCGCAGCTGGTAGGACCAACTACCCTTGGTGGATTTCGCGTACAACAACAGCTACCACTCCACCATCGGGATGGCACCATACGAGGCGTTGTACGGCCGACCTTGCAGGTCACCGCTGTGCTGGACAGACCCTAGGGAGTCAGCACTTGTGGGAACGGAGATGATCCAGGCCACGATAGAGAAGGTCCAGGTCATCCAGGAGCAGATGAGGACATCTCAGAGCCGGTAGAAGTCTTATGCTGATAGGAGGCGGAGGCCACTGGAGTTCGAGGATGGCGACCACGTCTTCTTGCGGGTCTCACCTCGACGTGGATTACGGAGATTTGGCCGAGGTGGCAAGTTGTCTCCACGCTTCATCGGACCATTCTAGGTCATCAGTAGGATTGGAGAGGTGGCTTATCACCTGGATCTACCACCTCAGTTACACCGGGTGCACAACGTCTTCCACGTATCTCAGCTGAGGAGATATGTGCACGACCCGACGCATATCATTGACCATGGGAAGCTGGATGTTGATTATGGGGCGACTTTTGCGGAGGCCCCAGTGGAGATCGAGGATCAATAGGAGCGGGTCCTACATGGATGATCGATTCCTCTAGTACGCATCAGATGGCAGCACGAGAACCTCCAAGAGAGAACTTGGGAGCGGGAGGCTCAGATGCGTGCTCAGTACCCACTTTTGTTTCCCTAGTTTATGATGTATCTTTACGGGGACGTAAATCCCTGAGGTGGGAGTGATGTAAAGACCCATAAAATTCAAGGAAATTTTTTTTCTTAATTTTCTTTCTGATTTTACAAGAACGCAGTTTCTGACGGCACCTGATTTTGAGGTCCGGTGTGCCCGGAATCATTTTCCGAAGTTTGGATCAGGTACGTTCAGTAAACGAACAAGCATGTTTTTCTAACTTTTGAACCGGTGCTCGGAATCGAATTCTGAGGGAACCGATGGAATCGAAGCGCCGGTTTTTTCTTATAAACACCTTTTCCGGAGTTGCGTTTTCTCGGGTGTGGTTTTTAAATTTTGGGGTTAAGTAAAGGAATAAAATAAAAGTGGTGCAACCAATTTTATTTTATTTTTGTTTAACCTAAGCTAAGTGGATGAAGTGGGACCCACAATATCCTACCCACTAGGTAGGATAATTGTGAGGTGGGACCCACACAATCCCCACTGTTTCTTTTCTTCCTAAACCCCCTCCTTTAATAAGGTAACACAACCGCACCCCCCTTTAATTGGAAGTCAACCCTTGCGTTTATCTGTTTATGAAACGCCTCTATTAATTGGGCGGTTTAAACGTTGCAATTAATTCAATTAATTGTTTGATTCGTTTTTTTGAATTTAAAAATTCTTGGATTGAGAAATAAAATAAGACAAACTCTTATTTTATTAGAGGTTGGTTGTGCGAGAGGGTTTGGGAGAAATCACTCGAGTCGTGAAGCACTCCTTCCTCGACGAAAAACGCAAAGAACACGAAGAACGTGAAGAACGTGAAGAACGCAAAGAACACTGACCTCCGACGATGGTCGACAAGAACGCCGGATCCTCGGAGATCGACGACGCGATGCTGATGAATCCTTTCCCTGCAACGCGATGATCCCCCTTCCACGACGCCTTCTTTCGGAACATGAAATTCCGCAACGAACCCTCGCTCGAAGATGCTTGAGGTAGGGGTTTTTTTGTTGGTGTTTTGTTCATGAATTTTCGAACGTTCTTCGTTAATCTTAGCCGCTTTCTATCGATTAACAGGAGGGGGCCGGACCGCACAAACACGGCTGACCCTCCTCCCTTAATTTTGTTGCATGACCTTGTTGTGGTTTGGAATGGGGATCGCGCGGTGTCGTCGCACCACGCGGGATCGTGCGGAAAGGATGTGCGGCGTCGTCGCACCGCGCTGTTGAAAACGAACAAAGTTGGCATCGGGGCAGGGGGAACGGCCCCCGCCGGTCCCGTGGTGGTAGTAGCCGGCTGGCCGGAGTGGGCCGGCCGGTCAGAGGTGGAGCCGGGCGTTCGTAACCCTCGGCTGGCCGGACAGCAACGGCCCCCCACATGGGGGTCGCGGTTACGAAACAGGGGGGCAGTGCCCCCCCCCCACCGCTCGACCGTTTCGGCCGAGCCACCTGGACTCTGGCCACGCCAGCGCGCCGGGCCGTGCCCAAGTGGGTCGGACCCTACCCGGTTCGGGCCAACCCAAGGGGTCTCGGGCCGGGTCGGTCCGGGCCCGAAACCCCCACTTGCGGACCTATTTCGGTATGTTGCCCATAACTTGGTCTACGGACATCATATCGACGCACCGTCAGCTGCGATGCGATTCTTGGATTGAGAGGGTCGTTTCGGTATATTACACTCAAGGTTTCAGAGAACTTTGGGTTCAGCTGGTTTGGTTCGTACACAAAACCAACCGGGCCCTCGGAGCGGAAACACTTATAACTTGAGCTTCAGACGTCCGATTGATGTGTCGTCAACTTTGATGGATTTTTCTTAGTGATACGGACCTTTTTTCTTACTTTTCTTGAGGTTTGGATGCAATTGTAGTATGTTTGGGTTGGTTTTGACTTAAAAACCAACAGGTCCCCTGGGACGTAAAAGCCAATAACTCTCAGACCGGGCGTCCGATTGACGTGTCGTCTGTGACGTTGAGTTCCTGTTGACGATACGGAACTTTTGGATACATCAACTCCAGACTTTGTGTCAGTTGATTTATCAGCCCCTCAGCTCGTGGAGCGGACCCTCTCGAACGATCTTGTTGTGTGCGGGAACCTTAGAGCTGGCTGCGACTGCGACGATGATGACAACTGTACAGAAATCCTCTGTGGATTCGACGGCGGTGACTACAGCACTCTAATATCCTATGTGGATCAGTGATACTGATCCTGTGTGGGTTAGATTCTATGTGGGTCAGCGCTGAGTGGTCCTGTGTGGGTCAGCGCCTACAGATCCTGTGTGGGTCCGATCCTATGTGGGTTATTACGGGGGTTAGTACCTATCGATCCTTTGTGGGTCATTGCGGGGGTTAGTACCTATCGATCCTTTGTGGGTCATTGCGGGGGTTAGTACTTATCGATCATTTGTGGTTCATTGCGGGGTTTACTACCTATCGATCCTGTGTGGGTCTGACGGTTTAGATGAATCAGTGGCTACATATGATCATCTCTATCGTCTTACGAAGAAGTATACATGTGTGAGATGAATCTTGACCATCAATAATTATCTTCGATATGATTGACTTGCTTTCCTGTGTGGATTGTGTAGTGCTATCCTGTGTGGACGTGATCGAACTCGGGCTCGGATGTCAGAGCCGAACTGGAATTGATGATTTAGGTATATGTATGGGCATATACCTAAGTAGTGTCAGATGTTAATTTGTGATTGTATCTTTCCTTTTTGGATTTCGGGAGACCTTCGGGGGTCTTGGGGTCCCTAATTAGTAGCTTATACTCACCCTTGGACGGGCTATTCCCACACTACGTTGTGTTGGTTGCAGACGACGGACAGCACTGATCGTGTTGAGGCTTGTGGGGTGAGATGGTACCTGGAGGTGGACCACTGGGCGGGACGTACACGGAGCGGACGGCTGAACCTGAGGAGCTGTGGAGGATATCTGTACTCACCCTTATGGTGGTACGTCCAGTGGATGGCTTGACATTGCAAATTTACTTTTCAGTTGTTGTACTCCCTTTTTCAGTTGTACTTTACTTTCAGTTTGGGTTTGTATTTTGGCCCACTTACTTTTCTGCACTTACTATTGTATCCAGTTTTTACTTAGTGTTCACTTCTGCTTTCTTACTCTGTGTGTTTGTTTACTTTACAAAGGCAATGTCTTCCCTTTTTTTATCAGGAATTACGCCTTGGTGCTAGTCGCCAGCCCCTGGCCTATGGAAGGCAGGCTTGGGGTAGTCACAGCATGGGCCTCGAGGACGGGTCGTGACAAAACTGGCTATGAGGAAAATTGAAACTGCAAGACTTCAATAAACTCCACTTGTACTACTTTCTCTAACCCTTCTGGAGAAGGTAAAGATGAATCAAATTCATATATGGATACACTTACCTTTAACTCTGAAGGTAAGGCATCTACTAATGAAACTAGGAAACCTATTGGGGCCTCGTCCAGTACAGAAAATCTACAAAAAAAGGATGGCACACCACCTGGCATCCCCAATCAGGTAACTGATTCTTCCCATTTTAAATGTAAGGATCCTGAACTCAAACACTATAGCACTATGAAACTCAAAAAAATACCTATAGAAAACTCTCCATCATCTATGTTGGCTACTATCCAGTTATAGGAAAAACCAACTATGTATACCCCAAAACCGGGTATGAAGGACACATGTTCTTCATCTAAGCAGTAATCGTTCTTTACAATCAGCATATATCCTACTTATAATAATTATAGAACTATTTCTATTCTTGATAACAATGTGGTTGAACACACACCCTTGACTTCTATCACTCAATCCCATAAGTATGGGATCCCTGCAAAACTGTTCAATCAGCAGCAGTACATGACACCCACAAATGACCCAGGTTCCTCTATTTCTCATTCGGTTGATGGTTATAATAGTAGTGATAATATTTATAGTGTTGAACTTCCTAAAACTCTAATTACAACTCCAAATGTTTCTAATTCTACTCCATGTTCTATGAAATCTATAAATTCTATAGTTACTTCTCAAAATTACATGATTAATTCTGTGAACCCATAAAATATGATATCAACTAAAAATCCTGATCATGTTGATGTTAATAATATAATTTCTATAGAATAAAACCTGAATACCTCTTTGTAGGATCCTCTCAAGGATAATTCCAAGGAGACTAAGACAATTATCCCTCCTTCCATTGTTAAAATTCAGCAAGAGTAGAAGACTAACCATAAAAAATTACAAAAAGTAAGAATATCTTCTAGGAACAAGAACTCATAAATAATAAAAAAGGGAGTTCGAACTCCAAATATTGGTTAAAATGAAGATTTTTTATTGGAACTATTAAGTAATTTCCATCTATTACATGAATACTATCTTAAAAATAATTTTTAACACTCATAGTCCCTCGATGTTTGATATTACGGAGCTTAAAATTAATTTTTCTTCTAAGTGATCTCATCTATGCCAACGTAGTTATACCTTTTTTGGTGCAATTAAAAATTACTCAAATGTTGAATCTCTTTGGATATTTTCACACTTTTTTCTTCATAATGTTAATATCTTCAGTGTCTCTAATCAAGTCATTACTTGAGATTTTACTCGTGATGGAAGGCTTGTATTATGTTTATTTATTTATGTAAAGAATAGATACCAATAAAGGATACCACTTTGGATGACCTCTTCTATCTAGGTATTAATATTAATTCTCTATGGTTTGTTATTGGAGACCTTAATTCCATTCTTAATTCAAGTGAAAAAATTGGTCCATCTCACTCTACCATTTCCACAAGGGAATTTAAAACTTCTATTGAAGATAATAATCCATTTGAAATTAATCTCAATGGTGAAAAATTTACTTGTTATATAAGACATTACAATAAGGTTCCTACCTCCAAGTTGGATAGAGCCTTCACAAATGTTCTTACCTTGTACAAATGGGACACCATTTCTAGCACCACTCTTCACAAGCTAAACTCTGATCACCATCCCATTTTATTCAATGTCTATATAAAAGACATAAAACCCTAGATTCCCTTTAGATTTTATAATTCCTAGTTTTCTAATGCTGACTTTACACCTATCATAAAATAATGTTGGTCTTTTATGTCTCAAACCAATGATTATTTTTTCATATACTATCAAACTAAAATACTTAAAACAAACTCTAAAAAGTTGGTGCAATTATAAAGCCAATGAAATTAACAATGACATTTCTGCTTGAGAATGAACTCAATAAACTTCAAAACAACCACACTAGTTCTAAATTCAACAATAACTCAAATCGGGAAATTAACCTCATGGTAAAACTAAACTCTTTTCTTACTTTTAAGGAAAACATAAGTAAACAAGACTTAAAAATAAACTGGTGAGAAGATGTGACAGAAACACTAAATTCGACAAATCCCTTCAAAAAGTTAAAAAGGAATGCAGACTGCTTACTATTTTAAATGATGGAGACAATATTTTAGAAAATTAACATGAACTTTATAGGTATTTCGGTCCACATTTAAATCCTTCGGGCCACCTCAAGGCCTTTGGGCCACATGCAGTTTCCCTAGACACACTACAAAAAAGGAGCAGCCCCAGAAGAGGATTCAGAGTAGGTGCACTCAACAGAGCAGAGCCAAATGGATTTGTCAAAATGAGAGGGTATGGAAATGCCATCGGGACCAGACTGTTCTTGCATGGGAAGCCTAGCCATATGGTTATGCGAAGGTGGAGAGCTATTATCATGATGCAGATGCTGGGGAGGGGCATTTCCTTGTTTATAGTCTTGTTGAATTCCCAATGACCTTTGGGTCATGTAATATCCTAAGACTACAGGACATGTAATCTCTGAGCCTACGGGCCTTGTAAGAGTACCCCCTCATCCCTTGAAAGGGAGGTTATCATAAATCAATAAAAATTAAGGCCTTCGGGCCATTTGGGAAAAAAATGACATTTTTAATCATATTGTTTCTTATTTTGAATCTATCTTTAATGGACTTGATATTAACAAAGACCTACTCCCTAAATTCATTCTGAGGGTTTTCAATGATGAGTATAACACCTCTCTTTTAAACATCCCTCTATATCATGAAATTAAAGACATTGTCTTTAGTTTTAATCCAGAAAGTGCTCTAGGTCCTAATGGTTTCAACAATGTTTTCTTTCAACACTATTGGGATGTAATCTGTTTTTATGTTTTCAGGCTTTTCAGATCTTTCTTTTCCAATGGTATCATACCACATGCTCTTAATTCACAATTTCTTTTCTTTATTCCTAAAGTGGATAATTCCTCTAAAATTTATTTATTTAGACCCATTTCTCTCATTAACACTCTTTACAAAATCATCACAAAAATAATTTCTAACATACTTACAACCATTGCAGAAAAAATGTCTCTTGGAACCAATTTGATTTTATTAAAGGTAGATCCATTCAAGACTACATTTTTCTTACCTCTAAATGTGTCAATACCTTGAAAAAATCCAATATAGGAAATAAATTTTTTATTAAACTTGACATCAAAAAATCTTTTGATACCATGTATTGGAGCTTCATATTCAAAGTTTGTCAAGGTTTTTGTTTTATTGATTCATTCATCGCTATAATTAGAACTTTTTTCAATTCGGCCTCTATTTCCATTCAGTTTAATGGGTCTCCTAAGGGATACTATAAATTTACCAAATGAATAAGGCAAGTTGACACCCTCTATATCATTCTCTTATTGATTTTAGAAGACTATCTTATTCATATGATCACCTGTCTTGTGGATCAGAATAAGGTCAAGCCCTTACATGTTTCTAGGAATGTAAATACTCCCACACACCTATTGTATGCTGATGACATCATCCTTCTCTTACAAGCTGATAAAATAAACATTAAAAACCTCAAAAATGATATCCCTCACTATGAAGATGTTTCTGGTCATACCATTAGTTGGAATAAATCTTGTGTTTTCATTGGGAAAAACTTTCCGTCCAATAGGAAATGTAACATTATCAATTATTTAGGTCTGAAAGAGGGGCCTTTTCCTTTTACTTATCTTGGGGTTCCCATATTTTTTGGAAGACCCAAAACCTACAACTTTTCTACCATCATTGACCAAGTTCTCAATTATCTCTCTTCTTGGAAAGACAAATCTCTCACCATGGCAGGCAGAATATTCCTCGTTAAATCTAATATTGTTTCCAAAATGGTTTACTTCATGATGGTCAATAAATGGCCAATTTATCTTATAAAAAATATGAACATTTCAATAAAAAAAATTATTGATACTTGTAGAACTCTTGAAAGAAAACTAGTCACTATCCCCCTGTTAACTTGTTGCAGGCCTAATGAAAAAGGTGGTATCGGCATTAAAAATATCAAGTACCTTAATGAGGCATTACAAGACAAGCTCACGTGGAATCTTTTTTATAAAAAATATGATTCAATATATTTTCTCAAAAAAAGGTTTCTTGACAAACTTAAGGTTGGAAACACAAATTTCTTTAACTCTTCCATCTATCCTTCTATTAAACAATCCTTTTCCAGTATTATGATAAAATTATAAATGGATAGTTTCCAGGCTCTCCTCCTTGAATTTCTAGCTAGATAACTGGACTGGAACACCATTAATTTCTATGAACTCTCATAATCAAACCCCTGAGTATAACAACCATTAAATCAAATATATACTCAAATATCAACATGAGAATATCCCTAAATCCGTTTTTCTTTCCGTTGACAATTACCATTCCTCAAAAAATGATGATTTTTTAATTTGGGATCTGACTCACAATGGTATGATTAATTTAAAAAACTTTTATAATTATTGTTTTTGTAATTATAAAATGACTTTTCTGGGATAAATCATTTCAATAAACCCTAGATTAGGCCATAAAGATTCAATATTATTTTTCTTCTTTCTCACAACATAGTTGCCACTGATAGATGCCTTCAGTTGTTTGGGATTCAACTCTGCTCTAAATGCAGATTCTGAAACTAACCCGGAGAAAATGCTAATCATATTTTTCTTTCTTGTGCCACTTCTTCTACTCTTTTGAACTATATTCTTGAAATTTATTATTATAGATGGTTGATACTTGACTCTGAAAAATCTCAACTAAAGATATGTGTAGAAATGGGGAGTTTGTAACAAATTAAGAATCTCTTCCTTACTATTTTCGTTGAGATTTACCATGATATTTGGTATGATAGAAATGCTTTTATTCATAAAAATTACTCATTTAATCAAAATTCAGTTCGTATATGGATCCTCATTTCCATATGTGAATTCACTTCACTTAAAAAATTCCACCGCAACAACACTGTTCATGACTTTGAAATCCTGCGATGTTTGCGGATTGATGTAAATTTCTCCCAGCCTCATCACATAATAGAAATTTTCTGGAGAACTCCTTTCCCTGGATGGATTAAAGTGAATGTGGATGGTTCTTCCAAATGCAATTCAGGCCCTATGGGTTATAGTGTTATCTTCAGAAATCACATTGGACAAATTTTTGGAAGCTTTCTTGATAGTTAAGGCATTGCCTCTTCTTTGGAGGCTGAAATGATGAGTTTGATTCATTCCATTGATTTTTCCAAGATCTTTGGTTAGAACAACCTTTGGATAGAAAGTGACTCAACCACAATTTTGCAAGTAATTTGGAGTGGTGAGACTCACATTTCATGGTCGATTACTACATGTTGGATGTATTTCATCCACTCACTTTATGAAATAAATTACAAAATCACACATGTTTATCGTGAATCAAATTTGGTTTTAGATAGCCTCATTGACAAGGGTTTAAATCAAGAAATTTCCTGGTTCTATGACCTCCCCATTGATATTCTCCCTTTTCATAATAAATATTATAATATGATCCCATTTTTTAGAATCATGTAACTTCTTTATTTTATAATATTTGTGCTTTAGTCCATTTGGCCAATGCACCATCCTTTAAAAAAATATAATTTACTAGCCAAACTTGATACCCTATATTGTCCAAAAATCCATGTGGATAAGTTTTAAAGGTTTAGATGTATCAATTTTGTTAATATATTTGAAAGAAGAATTGTGTTGTTTTCCAATTTGACATGCATCACAGAATCTATCATTTTGAAACATTAGACTAGGAAAATTAGAAACTAATTGTTTCTTGGACATTTTTTGTAAATCATATATATTGCATTGACAAAGTATTTTATGTGAGATCCATGATTCATTTGTCTTAGAAATTAAAAATTTCACTTTTTTTACATGAGGAATTTAAATCCAAAGTATAAACATTGTCAGTTCTAGGTGCTCTACATTTAAGCAGTTTTTCCTTGAAAATATAATAGGGGTTTTAGAAAAATAAACATAATATCCATCATCACAATGTTGAGAAACACTTATCAGGTTGTTCTTTAAGCCTTTCACATATAATACTTTGTTTATTGAGACAGTCTTTGGATCTCCAATTGTTCCTACTTCAATGATATTTTCTTTTACATTATCACCAAAAGTGACTAAACCTAAATTCATTTGATTTAGTGTATATAAATTTTTTGAGTATCCACTCAAGTGTCTGGAACATCCATTGTCCATAAACCATGTTTCATTTTTGTTCATGTGGCCTTTTCTTGAAAAATAAATTAATTTTTTTTTATTTTGGTACCCAAATTTTTTTGGGTCTAGCAGTGTTAGCGAGAAATGATCTGGGAATACATATCTTCTTTATATTTCCATAATTAATATTAATTTCTTTAGAGATATTTTTAGAAATAAAATCCTTTTTAATAACATGAATTTAATGATTTCTTAAATAATATTTGTTAGTGTAATGACATTTTATTTCACAAAAATAATAGGCATCATTTTTTGAATTGGGTAAAAAATAAATTTTATATAATTTTTATTTTTCACCCTTGATTCCTATTCCAAATTTTTCTATTTTAATAACATTATTCCTGAGAATCTCATTCAGATACTTCTATCCTTTTTTAAAACTAATGGGATCACTTTTATATGATTCTACTTCATCATTTAATTATTTTATCCATTTTTCATGATCATTACAGTCTGATATAGATGAATTAAATTTTTAAATTAATTCTTGAGTTCGTTTTAGAATTACGTCTCTTTCACCTAATATAGAATTGTGAATATTTTTCAATGATTTATTATTTTTTAGTAAAGAATCGTATTTTTCTTCTAACATTGAACAGTAAGATGAAAATTTTTTATTTGAGAAACTATCAGTACCAGAATAAGAAGAGTAAAAAAAATTACCTCATTTTATTCTTCTACTATAAAGCACATGTTACCTTTGAGATTTGGTGGATCTTTTTCTGAATCATATTTTGAAGAGCTACTAGAGTGTTTACATACACCCTACATAGATTTCACGGATATTTTTCCTTTATGATCATAATCATATTTCTTCTAGTATTTCTGTTATGTCCTCTTTATTTCATCTTTTAATTGAGGGAAATAAAGTCTAATGTGACCCAATTTTTTTCATTCATAGAATCTCACTACCTAAGGTTCTTTTTCATCCATATTGAAGGATTTTTTGAAGCCTCTTTTCTTCTTATAAGATTTTCTAAAATTTATGGCTAGCTTAACTAATTCCATTTTAGAATCTGAGGAATCTAAATTTTTGCCTATTTTGACTTTTGTTTTGATTTTCTTTTATACAGTTGAGATGTCACTTTGAGAGAATTATTTTCTATTTTCACTATAATCTTAAAATCTTCAACATTATCTTGAATTTCTGCTTCATACATCATCAGATTTCCAATTAATTATTTCATTTTCAAATTCATGATAGGTGATGATTAAATAATAGCAACAGATATGCCATTTCATTTAGAGGGTGATACTCTAAGTACTTTTAGCACTTGATCAGATTGATTAATAGGATCTCCCAAAGTAGTAATGTTTTTTACAATCTTTTTTAACCTTTCATTCAGCTATGTTATGCTTTCACCATAAAAAATTATAAAAGTGTCAAAATTTAGTTTGGAATTAGAATATCTCATTTCTCTGATGTTATATGTTCCTTAATATGTGACAACTATTGTCTGCCACATATCATAGGTAGTAATACATTGTGATACACAATTAAATTCATCTGTTCTGATTCTAGAGATAATAGAATTCATTTCCATTTAATTGATGTTATATTCGGATTCAATTTCAATAATCCAAGTATCTGGATTTTCAAGAATAACATAAGGAGTGATGAACTTTTAGTAAACTTTGAATACCATATTCTTTAGATAAATGATCATACATGATTTTCAACATCCATAGTCTTCACCATTAAAATATAGATCACAAACCATAGACATGCCTTCTCTCAAATCATCCATTTCATCTACTTTGTATAGACCTTAAATTTTCAGATCGTAATAGCTTTATCACAAAATCTCAACCTTTGATACCAATTTTTGGGTCAGATTAATACAAATATAACATAATATAGGGGTGAATTGTGTCTTTTCAAAAATCTTAGAATATTATGGTTTATAAATCTGTTTTCAATTTATGAAAATATCAATCATTCTCTTCTATATAAAATATTAGCTGTATATAAACATAAAGAATTAAAACAACAATTTTATAGTGGTGTGGGAAACAAAGATCCCCTAGTCCACTCCACCAATACTCTCACTGCGAGTTTGATGAATTTCACTAGAAAATTTCCTCTTATCATAAGACCTAAAATCCAAAACTGAGTGCAAGAAGTTGACACCTTTAGAATAAAGGCTAAACCGATCCTTCTAGTACTTTTATAGGGAACTGATTATCCATATCTTAGTACAAGAAGATTATATTTAAACCACAACTAATTACGAGAAGTTGATACTTCAATAAATCAAAAGAGTTTGATTTTTTGAAGGTTCAGATTGATCTTTACAATTGCATCATAAGAATTTGACTATCGGTGGATATTCTTCTTCAGAAATGAAAAGTTTTCACTAAATAATAACTCTGAAGTGATCTCTATTGAAAATTATATTCAATAATAATAGAAACAAACAGTAGAAGTAATCTTATATCAGTACGAGGTTGAAATATGTAGAACTTTCAAAGTGAAACCACTTTCATAAATAAAAAATCAATCATTCATTGCAGTATCACTATAAAATATATACATAATAAAACATTTTAATGTCATTTTTTATCACACATATGTTGAAAAGATACACTAGTAGAATATATATAGTATATAGCTTGATACGGTATTCCATATCCAATAAAATCACCCGATAGATCATAGATATTCAAATAATAAATAAATAAGGGAGTCATAACTTCCATTAATAATAGGAGTGATTTTCTTTATTGAATATTGTTCTTGAATTGATCATAATGAGATTTGAATCATTTATAAACAAAATTTTATCTGATCTTTAATTCTTTCAAGACCATTGCATAAATCTCAGATAATATCAAAAAATTAAGCTTCCGGCGTTGAATACTCAAATGTAGGCTTCCTTCAAAAAAATAAAAAAATACCTAAGGTAGGGTTCAACTATGTAGAGTTCATTCTCCAAACATAAGGTTGATCATAAAAGTAAGGTTTATGAACCATACATTTTTCTCTTAAATGTAGGGTTCCTTACTTATTTAGGGTTATTTAACCATAATTTATTCACTTAACAAATATATTGTTCCATACAAATATAAGGTTATTTTACCATACTTTTTTTATAATGTAGGTTTGATGATCCATATGTATTGTTCTGGACATAGGTTTCATTCCTCGTGTGATGTTCTAAGTGTTGGGTTTGTTCCTTACATTATATTTATCAATATAGGGTATGAATAGTGTTTCTATAATACACTTAAAATGCATTATGAACATTTTAACAAATATTCCATGAATATTAGTCCAGAGTAAATATTTTAATAAATATTAATTTCTTGAAATACACTTAAAGTAATATAATTAGTAAAAAAACAAGGGTATTTATGAGCATCAAAATCAATAAAATTTATAGTGTATTCTTTATACAATACATGCCCAACAAACTCTATTTCATCCCAAACTCAGGTTCCAATATTGCTTCTTAAAACTTGTCGTTTCTCTACAGCACTTTGACCAGGTGAACTATCTTATTCTATAGGACATTTACTATACAATAAAATATCTTCATTCGTTTATACTCATAGGAAAGACCATTCTCCAATGGTACCAACTCTAGATTGAGTACATGTCAGTGGTCTCGTATGTACTTCCTCAATAGTGATACATAGAAAACATCATGTACTTGAGATAAGTTAGGTTAGAGTTTTTGTCGATAGGTCACTGCTCTGATGTGATCAAGGATCTCAATCGGATTATTGTATCTTAGACTCAACTTTCAATTCTTCCCAAAACTCATGAATTTCTTCCATATATATATGTGGATGAATGCCTTGTCTCCAACCTCAAACTCTAGTTCTTTTTTATGACTGTCAGCTTAACTCTTTTATAAAGAGGATTACTAAATTTCCAAAAATCAACTTAACATTAATCCCAAAAATAACATAAAGTAGATCCTGATTCCCTCATACAAAATATGTGAATACCTTCATCATGTATTCTCTTGAAACATGGTAATAACCTAAATTACTATAAAACTATATTGAATACATTCATTCTTATTTATTACTTAAAAAAATTCATTTTAATATTGGGTTCATCCTTGTACTGATAGAATATGTGATTTCATTATTCCAAAATATAATTAGATAATCTCAGGAAATTTCACTAAAGGAAGAACAATAAAACTTTCATAGGGCTCATTCATACAAATTAAAACATTAAATTCCCAACTAAGGAGATGAGGATGATTATTCCCTAATTATCATGGTTCACTTTATCCATTATGATAACATAATAGTTCCCTTTATCCTTTTATCCTTAGATATTTTTGTAGATTATCATCTACATTAGTCCTTGGATTGAGGAACATCTTAGTATAATACCCAAAATCCTTGAAATTTAAACATTGAAATGTGGGTTGTGTATTTTTTGGATCTTTCTCATTATTCACATCATTAGATAACTTTATCCAATCACTTAAACATTCATACACTCAATTAACTTCCTTTACAAACATATAACACCATCTTATTCCTTTTATGAATTCACCTAAGTGCTTCTTCCCACATTTCTGCAATACAGATACCTCGAATTTCTTTCCACCATTAAAGTTTTCATAAAACTCGATATTAATTTTCTTATAAAAACTTTAGGAATGTTGGGAATATCCAATTTATATTTCTACCTTCAGTGCACATTTAATGACTTTTTAATAGGTACTAAAGTCTCTTATAGCTATGGTCTTTCAAATAATTGGTTTTAGGCCACCAAAGAATCAATCGATTTTTCTTTCAGGGTTTATTATTAACCCATAAGGATACCTTTAAAGTTTGAAAAATTATCTTAATAGGTACCAATAGATTCATCATCCTTCTGGTTAAGCTTAAGGAATTCTATCTCCATGTTTTTTTGTAAAATAAAAAGGAAGTACTTACTAAAAATTACCCCTTAAACTCTTTCCATTCAATAGATTCAATTTCTTTTTGTTTGATCGTGTTCTTAATAAGATAACACCGTTAATATGCTTCACCTTACAAAAGATAAAAAGTAAAAATGTCTTTTCATGATTTGACACTAAATAACAGAAAATATATTTTCAGTGAAACTAATCCATTTCTCATGAACTAGTGGATCATTGAAACCACTAAAATATGGTGTACATTTCCTCTTGAAAGACTCAACAGAATTTTATTTCATACTTTTCTCATTTGGAAGTTCAAAATGATTCATATCTTAAGAAATTTGTTCAAGAATATAAAAAATATTTCACATTCCATATCCTATATTATTTGGTTTCTCAGAGGAAAATCATTTCATTGTATGTTGCACTTGGCATTGACATGGTTCCTTCAGGTTCCATCCATTGACTAAAATAAAAATCATGATGTGAGAAAAACTAATAAGTTTGGGTAATCACATATTTAGGATTGAAATTTATATGTATATTGATCAATTACAAGAGGGGGTGAATTTTAGTTTTTAAAAACTTTTTTATTTTAACCTTATGAAAATCTATGTTTAACAAAGTTAAACAAGATGAATTTACAAACCCTCATTAGATCTTAATAAAGAAACTAACTTTCTTAGGATCCAATAATGTAGATTTTATAAAGAAAATTAAACAAGTTTACTTAAGGAAATATTGTACCTTAAAGTGTATAGAAACTAATATATCAGAGTTTGTACAAGAATAAGAAAGTGTAAGAATGTTACACTTTATAAATATAACTAAATGCATTTGAAATTAAACAGACTTGTAACAAGTAAAAAAGAAATATTTTAACCCAAAGTGAAGGGTATCCAACAACCGTGGATAAAGGCACATTGATTTATACTTTTAAAAAAGTATATTTTACCCAAACCAAGGTAGGCCATTGATACAAAGATCGGTATCTATCTTGATATCCCCTAAAGCCCTCGATTAAGTATAAAATTGGAACATATTTCTTCCTATACTCAGAATCCCTCAATTGTAAATAGAACCAATCATATTTTCACTAGGCGGGTTGAACAAGTTGTTCATTTCTTGAACAAGTTGTTCAGAACATTCATACAAGGCAATTTGAATAGATCTTTTGCCAAGAATCAATTCTCTTAAAATATCACAACATTGATTACATTTAAATGATTGGATATTTATATGTGAGATCTCTAACAGTCATAATATCCTCCATTGGTCAAATTTCCCTAAAATTTTAGAGGGGCCTGTTTAGGTTTCACTCGTGCAACAGTCATATTGTAACAAATTGGACGATATCATTTTACATAAAAACTATGGGAAAAAATATCATGAAGTATGTAAGAAAATTAAAATAAATTAATTAATTGTAATAAATATATACATTATGTTTCTTAAGGTAAATCAGATTATGATTTTAGAGAGAATTATAATCTGATATCATAAATAATCAGAGTCTAATTTTGGAGAGAATCAGAGTCTGATTTCAAAAAGAATCGGAGTCTGATTTCATAGAGAATCCGAGTTTGATTTCATGGGAAATTGTATTAACAAATCAATGAGAATAATATTCACAATTCTGGGGGAATTGGATTCAAAAAAATTTGAGAATCAAATTCACAATTCTGGGGAAATTAGATTCACAATTCTATGAGAATCAGATTCACAATTATGGGGAAATCAGATTCATAATTATATGAGAATCATATTCACAATTCTAGGGAAATAGAATTCATAATTCTATGAGAATTGAATTCACAATTATGTAAGAATCAGAACCACAATTTTGTAAGAATCGGATTCATAATTCAATAAAGTTCTGAGATATAGATAAGGGTCTGTTTTAATAAAAATTAATTTGTCTTAATGAAAATATGGTTAGTCTTGGATTAGGAAAGAAATAGGTAAGACATTTAACACCATGGTTAAGTTTTAACATTTTCTAGCATATTAACATTCTTAGAGATATAAAAAATATCTTTAATAAAATGTGTTTGCGACTTTCAAAATAGAAAAGAATGGAAAATTCATAAGAAAACTTATTAACTTAACAATCTCCCCCTTTTTGGAAAGCACAAACAACTTTTCAAAAAAATATTAATTCATATTATTTTCATATTTGGATCTTAAAATAAATACTTATCTCCCTTTTTTATGTCTTATAATGAATATTACTAACTCCCCCTTAGTTTATGAAATTCTTTAAGGATCATATTCTTGTCTTTGAGTTTATCTGTCTTACTTAAGAACATAACTTACTTTTTAAGAAATTGCTTCAAGTAATCTCCCCCTTTCATAAACATCCTCCCCGTTAGTTTAATAATCTTTTGTGATAATTCTTTTCTACCCCTTTTTGATTTTCAAAAAGGAATAGAGGGGAAAAATTACCTGTAAGGTTATGAAACATACAATACGAAAAAATTGTATAAAAAAATTCATTAAGATATTAAAGTATAACAAAAACAATTTTGTTACATCAAAATATCTATAAGTCCCCAACCTTAAACATTACTTAATATTGAGTTATTAAAAGATTACACATTGAGGATCTTTTCAGGTTTAGAGTTTTAGAGAATTAGATCATAAATCATGCATTACATTACACATTTAAACAAAGTGGTTACATAAAAGATAGTATTCATTTTTTTCCCATCAACAAAAACATATTTAAAATAAAACATGGATTCTTCCATGAAACTTCCTTGACCCTATCATCACATCATGTACCTTTCCCTTGACCTGTGAAAAACATTTCAAGAACTTGGGATGAGCATAAAAAGCTCAGTAAGGGATATAAAAGTATGAAATGAAAACATTAGTCCATGTATGAAATCATACTTTACTCATAAAACATAAGAATTTTAACATACCTCATCAAATAATGAATAAATCATAGAAATCATAATACATAAAGGTAACTTGAGGCATTCATAACATTCTTACGTAGGGATTAACCCTCATGGTTATGTTTGGAATACACATCACAGTATACTCCCTAAATATCTTCAGAGAAACCTTAACGTTTAACCCGTTCGCATTACCCAATACATTGGAGAGCTATATTGGGCTCACCCGCCCTTAGTTTATCACGGAACCACCTGTCTTCATAACAATTCCCAAGAACCATAACATAATCGTATCACATAAAACATGCATAAAGGAAACAAAACATTTCCACATTTCAATCAAAAGATATCAATACAACACTTTGATATAATAAAAAAAATTATGAAAACCATTTTCAATACCAAAATAAAAGAAAAGTAAAACATGGTATTTATTTCTCATTTTTAAAAAAAGTTATGGCTTGTAGAGGAAGCCGAAACTCAAATAATGGTCATGGTGGCAGAGAAGTCGTTGTCGCCGCACACGTATGAAAAAAAACATTCCATTTTGTCATTTAGTAAATGATTTGTATAAAAATATTCCTTTTTAATAAACGTAAAAGTAAAAGGTGTTTATACACCATATAAAATAAAGTTGTGTATAAAATATAATATCCCTCAATGAAAGGAGATTGAGACGAAGTCCCATACCTCGTATCCGACTTGACTCGATCATTATTTAATATCCTGAATAATAATCTTGAGTTAATTTCTACTTTCTTAAGAACCTTTTTCAAGTTCATTATTCCTTTTATATCACTTATTACCATGTCATGAACACTATGTAATTCTTTAAGTTAATAACGATCATCTTAACGATCATTGGTACTTGAGTCAAAAATAAACTCTTTATAATTACAAGTTGTTCATTTATCCATTATATCCAGAGTTATATTCATGATGTTGATATCATATATATCATATATATCCAGTATATACATGCATTTATAATATTACATAACATTTAGAGGTAAGAAATGAAATGCACCGTTCATAGAGACGGTAAGCCGTACGTACGCATGAACGCTACTTTCATTTCTATTTTGCATTATATGGGATGGGATCATAATGAAATAAAGGTATATTATTATTCCAGTATAATGTAATATATAATATCATTAACTCTGTTCTTTATACGTCCCACATATGGCATTAACGAATCAAATCACTTTGAGGGGGCAGTAGTCCGCACTTCCTAAAATGAAGATATCGCATATACCCATAATGGAAGCCATAAAGGTATGTCATAAATGAAAAATAAATAAGCTTAAGGAAAACATAAACATATTATATATCATATATAAATATTTTGTCATCTTAATGGCCACCTTTGAAGGTGTTAGAAGAATATTGAACAGTCATCGTTTCGTGAGGCAGAAATTCGCCATCCACGGAAACAGTATGCTCATTAACCATTAGATGTAGGTGTGTGTAAGTGTAGATTGAATCCTTATTATAACAAAATCCTAGTATATATAAGATACTGTTGTTGTTACAAAATAAATGAATAAAAAGAGTTTAGGGGGTTGGAGAAGCAAAATAAAACAAAAGATCATTAAAGAAGACTTTACCTTTGAATCAGGTAACTCCATTTGGTTTGAACCAAAAGAGTTTCTTGAAGAGCTTCCTGTCTAAGGTAAGGATTCTAGGATGAGTAGAGGGATTTGTAGAGACAAAATTAGCAGAACTTGGCTGAGCCAAAGGCTTTAGAGGTGTGGGTAAGGAGGTAGAGGTGGGGGCTTTTTATAAGAGGAGAGGAGGGGCACTCTTGGAAAGTTAAGAAATGTTACATTATTTTAAAAAGATTTTTGGATTTAAAAGATCCCACATTTATATATTTCTAGGATAAGGTGATAAGAGTTTGAAATATACTCATACAATAGGTCTTTTACAAGTTCAATTCTTATATATTACATTATCTTTTCATTTTATTTAAATCGTTCATTAATGAGGTTATCGCTGCATCATCATGATGTCATAAATAATTTAATTTATTTAATGTCTAAAAATTATAAAAAAAACTATGATGTAGGAAATATTTTTAGATTTCCAATGACTATTTATATTCCAATAGATCATTTATGTAGACAAAATTAAAAATGTTTTACTCATGTGATACATTCTTTGTTATATTTAACTTTCTATAAAAATAAAAATATAAAAAGTCATTATCACACAAAAGTGATTCCATGGGGTCCCCAAGTTTAGAAAAAGGCATACCATGGTCTGACATGACACAAAAAATACAATTAGGACACATGTTGTGGTCATTTGTTATTATCATGATATTATTTTATTATCCTTAACTACCTGATTACTAATTAATCAATATAATTAAAGATAATTACCGTTGTTACTATTCATAATGTTCAAAAACAAAAGAGCCTTGATTACATAATTTGGACCTTATAATTCGAAATATTTAATCCATTTTACCAAATTCCAAACACAGAAATTGAAATAATTAATTTAAAAATAATTCCCGTTGTCAAAACAAATAGCAGGTTTTTTAGAAATAATATCAATGAAAAGTTTGGCACTTGTTTATGCCCAATTCCAAAGTGAAATTAATCCCAATGACCATTATTGGATTACATGGTAAAAATATATTCTATTTAAACTCTAAAACCAATTAAAAAGATAATCTAACCATATAATTAAATTAGATGAAAATGCTGTTTAATGTAAAATGTAATATTTTTTCACTATTCATTAAAAAATGAACATTGTCAGAAAATTACCAAAAAATTATCCAATGTAAATTTAAATGTCCCAATAATAAATAATAAGTTTATTTTGACAAATAGAGCTTATAAAATTTTCAAAAGTTTTATTTAAAATTGTTTTTCCATTAAAAGGCAGTAAAACATTTTTTTAAAAATATTAGTGTATTTCATGCTTAAGATTGGATTTATTCTAATTTTAAGCCTCTAAAACACTATATAATTCATGAATAGACATATATAAGAATATATATTATTCATTACATACTTTGGATTTTACATCCTTCCCCCCTTTAGAAAATTGCATCCCCGCAATTTATTTACTTATCGAATAAGTGGGGGTATTTAGCCCTCATTGCATTTTCAGATTCCCATGTTACCTCTTCACTCATGTGGTTTTTTCAAAAAAACTTTTACTTGATGAATCACCTTATTCCGCAACACTTTCTCCCTGTGGTCAAGAATCTGGACCGGTTATTCCTCATAATACAGATCCTCTTCCAGCTGAACTAACTCTGGACTCAAAACATGAGATGGATCTGGCATGTACTTTCTTAACTTTGAAACATGAAAAACATTATGTACCTAAGATAAACTCGTAGGTAAAGCCACTCAGTATGAAACAGATCCAACTCTCTCCAGAATTTCATATGGTCCAATGAACCTTGGACTCAGCTTTCCTTTCTTACCAAATCACATCACACTTTTCTAAGGTGAGACTTTGAGAAAAACATGATCACCTACCTCAAAAGAGATATCCTTCCTCCTATTATCCGCATAACTCTTTTGCCTGCTCTGAGTTGTTCTCATGTGTCTCTGTATCATCTGAACTTTTTCTACCAACTCTTCTACCAATTCTGGTCCCATCAACTTCCTTTCACCTACTTCATCTCAAAAAGCTGGAGTTAGACACCGCTTCCCATATAATGCCTCAAATGGTGCCATCTGTATACTGGAATGAAAACTGTTATTATAAGAAAACTAAATAAAAGAAATATATTGGTCCCAACTTCCCTGATAATCCATCGAACAAGCATGTAGCATATCATCCAAACTCTGAATCGTTCATTCTGACTGCCCATCTGATTGAGGATGAAAAGTTGTACCAAAATTTAATTCAGTACCCAACGACTTCTGAAGGCCTTTACAAAAGTTAGAAGTGAACCTGGGATCACGGTCAGATAAAATAGAGAGAGGAACTCCATGTAACCTGACTATCTCTTTAAGATACAAACAGGAAAGTTGATCTAGGGAAAAAGTATCTTGTATAGAAAGGAAATGAGCATATTTAGTCAAGTGATCAACAATAACTCAGATTGCATTATTACCTCGAGGTGTCTTCGGCAATCCCACAACGAAGTCCATGGATATATTCTCCCATTTCCACTCTGGTAATGGTAAAGGGTGAAGCATCCCTTTCGGTAACTTCCGCTCTGATTTTACCTGTTGACAAGTCAAACACTTTACAGTAAAATCAAAAATGTCTCTTTTCATTCTGTCCCACCAGTAATACTCCTGAAGATCTCTATACATCTTAGTACTGCTTGGATGAACTCAAAACGAAGAACTATGAGCTTCACATAACAACTCTCTCTTCAACTTTGAATCACACGACACACACAATCTCTTCCAAAATCTCAAAACACAAACATTATTAGTGTTGAATTCAGGCAACTTAACCTTCTAAACTAGTTCTACCTTTTTCTACAACTCGTTGTCTTGCTTCTGTGCTTGCTTAATTCTGTCTGATAGAGAAGATTTCACTGATACCTGAAACAAAATAGAAGGACATCCTGCACCAACAACTTCTATACCAAAGTTCATCAAATCCTTAACCAAAGGATCGTGTTCCAAATGCAACATTGTTAATGAAGTATTACTTTTTCGACTCAAAGCATCATCCACTTTATTTGCTTTTCTCGGAAGGTAATGAATTATACAATCTAATCCTTGATTAATTTCAGCCATCTCCTCTATCTCATGTTCAGTTCTTTCTGAGTGAATATATACTTTAAAATTTTTTGATCGGTATATATTTCACACTTTACTCCATACAAATGATGCGTCCAAATTTTTAAAGCGAAAACAACAATAGCTAATTCCAAATCATGTGTAGGGTAATTTACCTCATGTGTTTTCAACTGACGTGATGCCTAAGCAATTACTTGGTCATTCTTCATTAGGACTCAACCAAGTCCTTTCAATGAAGCATAAATGTAGATAACAAACTCCCTATTCTTGGAAGGTAGTGCCAAAACTGAAGCATTCACCAATCTTCTTTTCAATTCCTGAAAACAATCATCAAATTATTTTATCTAGATAAACTTAACACCCTTCCGAGTTAGCTTAGTCATTGGACTACATAACTGGGAAAAATTTCTAACATACCTTCGGTAATAGCCTGCCAAACCAAGAAAACTAAGAATCTCAGTTACATTTGTGGGTCTTGTCCATTCTTCAACAACCTTTGTTTTTGCAGGATCAACAGTTATCCCATCTTTAGAAACAATGTGACTAAGGAAAGAAATTTTTTGCAACCAAAACTCACACTTGCTAAATTTTCCATACAATTTCTTTTCTTTTAAGGTTTGCAAAATAACCCTTAAATGTCTTTCATGCTCCTCTTTACTTTTAGAAAAAACCGAAATATCATCAATGAAAACAACCACAAACTTATCCAAGAACTCATGGAAAATTCTATTCATAAGGTCCATGAATACAGAAGGTGCATTGGTTATCCCAAAAGGAATTACTACAAATTCATAATGGACATATCTTGTACGAAATGCGGTCTTCGGAATATCTTCTTCCTTTACCTTCAACTGATGGTACCCCGATCTTAGGTCAATCTTTGAAAAATACTGAGTTCCCTGGAGCTGATCAAGCAAATCATCAATATGAGGCAAAGGATATTTGTTCTTAATAGTGATGTTATTCAAGGCTCTATAATCAACGCAAAGTCTCATTGAACCATCTTTCTTTTTAAAAAATAAAATAGGATCACCCCATGGTGATGTGCTAGATCGAATGAAACATTTCTCTAATAAATCTTGCAATTTCTCCTTCAACTCTAAAAGTTCAGTTTGAGCCATTCGATAAGGGGGTTTTGAAATTGGCTTAGCATCAAGAACTAAGTCAATAGTAAAGTCAACTTCTTGATCTGGTATTATTCCAGGAAACTCATCAGGAAAAACATCATGATACTCATTTACCACTAGCACATCATTAATCTGAACAGTTCCCTTGTTTTTAATGATATGTGCAAGGTAACATTCATTTCCATATTTTATAAGTTTCTCGGCCTCTTGATATGTTATCAACAGTAAGGGTGCATTCTTGTACACAAACTGAAAGTTATTCTCAAAAGAAACTTCTTTAGCTCTATAGTCAATCTTAGAATGGTAAATAGAGAGCCAATCCGTACCCAGGATAACATCAAACTCTACTAGAGGTAAAATAATAAGGTTTTCAAGTAGGTTCTTTACACGGATAAGGATAAGAAGATTCTTATAAATTATTTTTTCCTCAACATTTCCCCCAGGTGTTTTTACCACTAGTTCAGGAATCATTTCTTGAGATGGTATTCCCATTTTACTAGAAAATTTTTTAGAGATGAAAGAATGTGTAGACCCCGAATAAAACAACACACTGGCATAATATAAAACAACAAACAAAGTACATGATACCACTTCATTTGATGGCCCAACATCTGCTGAAGTAGTTTCAAAGGATTTCACTACCCCTTTATGCTTGTAGTCTAACTGCTTCCCATCACTCGAGCTCTTTGTCGGACACTCGTTTTCATAGTGACCCATCTCATTGCACTTGAAACATTTCACTAACTGTAAATCAAATTTGGTCTTACCATCACCCTAATCTTTTTCAGTGCAATCACGAGCCTTATGTCCCATCTTACCACATCGGTAGAACTTTCCAGAATTCAGAAGACATTCCCCAGTATGCCTTTACCACATTTATCACAAATTGGAATCTTAGTTTTCTTACCGTTAGACCTTTTTAAAGAATTCTTTACTTTCTCCTGCCACCTCGGTCTCTTCTTCTGTTGGTTGTTATAGAACAATTGATCATCGGAAAACTCCATTTCCACCTTCTCAGCACATCGAACAAGCTTTTCATAACTCTTGAACTCATGAGAAGCTAAATCCCTTCGATATTTTGGATTTAATCCTAAGTAAAAATGATTAATTTTACTATCAAGGTATCGGATAAAATTTGGAGCATACCTTGCCAATCAAGTGAACCTTTCTTCATAGGCAGCCACTGAGTCTTCCAATTGCCTCAATTCCAGGAATTGTTTTTCCATACTAAGTCAAACAGCCTTAGGAAAATACTTCTCAAGAAACATACCTTTGAATTCATCCCAGTTGAGAGCATCAATCTCATCAGCTTCCCTGATATTTTTAACCATCGACCACCACTGATCTACTTCACCCTCCAAACGGAAAATATCAAGACTAACCTTTTGATTGTCTGAACACCCCATGACATCGAAAATATTCTCCAGTGCTTTAATCCACCCTTCAGCTAGCACAGGGTCAGATGATCCTCTGAATGATGGGGGATGTTGCCTCATGAAATCTTCCACCACAGACATGTTCCTCTGCGGTTGATCTGGCTGATCTCGTGCATGGATACCACCACCATTTATCACTTGAGTCAACTACACCATTAATTCAACAAACTGTTCAGTTCCAATTATGACCATATCAGGATGCTGATTTGGAAGGTCATTTCCTTCTGTATTCCTTCCTAGCACTTCTTCCTTGTTTCCTCTGCAGAAAACCATTCTGAACAAGCATGTCTTAGATGAAGCAACATGGTAATCTTCAAATGCTATATAATTTCAATTTGACCATAAAAAAATATTTTTGGATAATAATTTAATAGAATTATAACTCCTAAAGTTATTAAAACCGACCTATGATACCAACTATAATGCCCCAGCCTTAAAAATTACTTAATCTTGAGTTATTACAAGATTACACATTGAGGATCTTTTCAGGTTTATAGTTTTAGAGAATTAGATCATAAATCATGCATTACATTCCACATTTAAACAAAGTGGTTACATAAAAGATAGTATTCATTTTTTTCCCATCAATGGAAATGTATTTAAAATAAAACATAGATTCTTTCATGACACTTCCTTGACCCTATCATCACATCATGTACCTTTCCCTTGACCTGTGAAAAACATTTAAAAAACTTGGGATGAGCATAAAAATCTCAGTAAGGGATATAAAAGTACGAAATGAAAACATTAGTCCATGTATGAAATCATACTTTACTCATAAAACATAAGAATTTTAACATACCTCATCAAATCATGAATAAATCATAGAAATCATAAGACATAAAGGTAACTTGAGGCATTCATAACATTCGTACATAGGGAGTAACCCTCATGGTTACGTTTGGAAGACCCATCACAGTATATTCTCTAAATCTCTTTGGAGAAACCTTAACGTTTAACCCCTTCGTGTTACCCAATGAATTGGAGAGCTATATCGAGCTCATCTGCCCTTAGTTTATCACGAAACCACCCGTCTTCATAACAATGCCCAAGAACCATAACATAATTGTATCACATAAAACATGCATAAAGGAAACATAACATTTTCACATTTCAATCACAAGATATCAATACAACACTTTGATATAATAAAAAAAATTATGAAAACCATTTTCAATACCAAAATAAAAGAAAAGTAAAACATGGTATTTATTTCTCATTTTTAAAAAAAGTTATGGCTTGTAGAGGAAGTTGAAACTCAAATAGTGGTCATGATGGCGGAGAAGTCGTTGTCGCCGCACACGTACGACAAAAAAAACATTCCATTTTGTCATTCAGTAAACGCTTCATATAAAAATATTCCTTTTGAATAAACATAAAAGTCAAAGGTGTTTATACACCGTATAAAATAAAGTTGTGTATAAAACATAATATACCTCAATGAAAGGAGATTGAGACGAAGTCCCATACCTCGTATTAGACTTGACTAGATCGTTCTTTAATCTCCTGAATAATAAACTTGAGTTAATTTCTACTTTCTTAAGAACATTTTTCAAGTTCATCATTCCTTTTATATCACTTATTAACATGTCATGAACACTATGTAATTATTTAAGTTAATAATGATCGTTTTAACGATCATTGGTGCTTGAGTCAAAAATAAACACTTTATAATTACAAGTTATTCATGTATCCATTATATCCAGACTTATATTTGTGATGTAGATATCATATATATCATATATATCAAGTATATACATGAATTTATAATATTACATAACATTTAGAGGTAAGAAATGAAATGCACCGTTCATGGAGACGGTAAGTCATACGTACGCATGAACGCTACTTTCATTTCTATTTCATATTTTTTGGAATGGAATCATAATTACATAAAGGTATATTATAATTCCAGTATGATTTCATATGTAATATCATTAACTCCATCCTTTATATGTCCCACATATGGCATTAACGAATCAAATCACTTTGAGGGGGCGGTAGTCCGCACTTCCTAAAATGAAGATATCGCGTATACCCATAATGGAAGCCATAAAGGTATGCCATAAATGAAAAATACAGAAGATTAAGGAAAAAATAAACATATTATATATCATATGTAAATATAGTGTCATCTTAATGTGTAACGTCCCGACCCCAGTTACCCAGAGTCGGTGCATTATTACATAACATTGGCATGATCACAAAAAAGATCAAATCTCGAAAGACCTATTGGTTTAGTAGCCTTGGAAACACTAGATATATTCATAAAGTTTTACATTAAATCATAAATTGAAAAACTACTACAACAACAAAGTCTCCATATTCCACACTCATATCCCCACATAAAATCCCTGCAGGTCATTCATAACTTACTTCTTCACATCCTGGGAAAAATAAAACATAGAAAAAGGGTGAGCTCAAATGCCCAGTAAGGATAACAATATAGCGGAAACTTTCAAAAATAAGCATAAACATTTAAGGCAATGTATAACTAAAACAAAAGCCTTTTAAACTTGAACTTCAACATAGTATGGCAAAAGTAAAATGAAATAATGCCATTTACTTATTCACATGGATATTCTACTAATAGAATAATCACATGCAATATCAATAACCACTTTCATAATGATAGAATGCATAATGCCAGACTATCATAACCACATAGCCAAGGCCTCGTGCCAAGACTACAAATAAGATTTTTCCAAGGCCTTGTGCCAAGACACTAGTTTGTCTCATGAGACCTACTGATGCATCTAGGAGCTATAGCGGGCTCCACCCATCACATATTAAGTCCAATGTATTCCCATATGAAAAGGTTTAAACATAACATAAGCATTCGTATTAAAACTAGCATACGAAATGTCAATACTTTCACCATAAACTATGAATGGTATAAAAATAGAACATCCACAATCAAACATATCACAAAACCATCAATACAATATAGAATTTTTGTATCATAATAAATCAACTTCAAATAAGCGTAAAATCCATCAAAGGATGTTGACATAGATGAAATCAAAACTCTTTTTATAGAAATATCTCTTTCTATTTTGAAATCATTTAAGAGTTATATATTTATAAAATAAAACATTTTATTTGAAAATATTCGAATAATCTTTTAAGGGAAGCTTCGACGATTTTATAATGGCAGAAAATAACCGCACCCACCGTATAAGTTAAAAAAACATTCTTACCTTAATTTTGTCGAAAATGTTAAAAAACACCTTGTTCGGAAAAAGACGAAAAGATTCCTTTATAAACCTCTTATAAAAAGTCAAACAAGGGTATAAATGACTTTAACCCATATTCTAGTAAATAGTAAAAAAAATTGAAATTCATTTTTAAGAAACATGGATGTGGATGATAAAGAGATCCCAGTAGATTATTACGTATAAACAACCTCGGATAATGAAGAGATTGTGAAATAACACTTACCTTGTACTTTTCCTTGGTGGGGTAGGTTAACCTCCTGTATAATGGTGAAATAATTGTTATTAAATTATACAACAATCATATACATTAATATGATATCATATATGATCTTTTAACATTGATTTGTTAATAATATCTTAGTATTATCGTTGTTTCGGGTGTTAACTTACTCGTTTTCTTTTATATGTTTTGTTACGTAATCCTTGTTTTTAATGGATAGGTTGTATCTTAATCATATCCAGAATGATATCAAGTCCTTAGATACTATTATTAATCACCAAATGAGAATTATACTTGAATGGATACGATGGAGAATGAATCTCATCGCGTTCGTGGAGACGGTAGTCCGTACGTATGTACGAGCGACAATATCATTCTTTTGATATTAAAATAATATATAAATGAATGGTATATCATATATAAAGAATCATTAACATGTTATATTTATTATTTACATGAGTTACACATCATTATTATACCCATCCAAATAATAATATATTGAATAACAATTACACCACGACGTGGAGACGGTAAGCCGTACGTATGCACGTATGGTGACATGTTATTCAAAGGGTGAATAGAATACTGAATATGGTTGTACCATATTTATAATAACATCACAGTATATATATTATATTGGAGTTATTATTTTAGAATGGTAATAACAAAGAAAGAAGAAGTGGAAGAAGAATGGAACTTGGAAAAGGGTGCTGAAATCATTACCTCTTCTTCGGGTTCTTCCTTTTGATTTGATCAAAATGGATCCTTAGGTTGGATTAATTATCAAACTAAGGCCTCTAGTTTGTATTGAGGGAATTTGGGAGAGTATTTGGGCAGAGTTTGGCCAAACCAAAAGGCTTTTAAGGTGTGAAGAAATGAGAAGGAGGAGTTCCCTTTTATAAGAGGGGTGAGGGGCACCTTTGGAAAAGCTAGAAATATTAATTTATAATAAATTCATATTCGGTTTATAATTGCTCCAAAGTTGATTATTCAAAGGTTAAGGTGGGTATAGGTCTAAAAAAATTCAACCAATATAATTTGTACAGGTTTGGGTTACTATATTAACCTTATCTTTTAGTTTTAACTCTTAGTTAATTAGTTTGACATTTACCATGTCACTTTGTATTTTTATATTATAAATTTAATAAACTTACTATATACATCTAAGAGACCCCAAAATGGTCAATTAATGATACAACTATCATGATATAAGTCTCTTGGATGATCCTTAGATTTTTAGTAATTTAATATCAATTAATAATATAATATTTGTTTTAAAAACTCTTTTTTTCAATTTTGACAATATTCAATAGTTGATTTTTTTGAAACTTATAACAGAATGATTACTTCGAAAAAGGTCCGTTAAATCAATCATAATATGTCATATTATCCTATAAAATTAGTTTAATTCATTAAAAGTCTCAAATTATATTTATTTTGGTATTTATAATATCAATTATTTTATTTTTTCACTATTATGGTAATTACTGCATCATCATTGTGTCATAAATATATTAACTTATTTAATGTCTAAAAATTATAAATAAAATATAATTATGTGGGAAATCTTTTTATCTTTCTAATTAATATTTATAGTCGAAAATCAAACATATATAACCATATGTAAAAATTAGTTTTCTAAAAGATATATGCTTGTGTCATTTTTGTATTCATTTTAACTTAATTAAAATAAAGTGTCCCTATCACTTACAAGTGGCACCATGGGGTCCCAAAATCGACCCAAAGATGCCCATGGTAGAACATTTATCAACCAATAAGGTTAGGACACGTTTTAGGGTAATTTTTTATTATTATAATATTATTTTTTAACCCTTATTTACCGGATTTACCCTTAACCATGGTAAATAAAATATTTACCGCAGTAATTATTCAAAATGTCTAAAAATAAAAGTTACTTATTTACACAATTTTAACATCCTGATTCCAAATATGGAATCCATTTTTCTAAATTCAAAACACATAAGTGGAAGAAATTAAATTAAAATTAATTCCCGCTGTCAAAACAAAAAGCGTGTTTTTAAGATATAATAACTATCAAAAGATTGATACTTGTTTATGTTCGGTTTAATTGTGAAATTATGTACAATGAACAACATTGTATTAAATGGTAAAAATATATTCTAAATATACTTTAAAACCACTCAAATTCATAATTTATTAATATAAATTATTTCTATTAAAAAATTTGTTTTTAATTAAAATTTAGTAATTTTCACTATTCATAAAAATATTAAAGTTATCCGAAAAGTACCAAAATTTCACCTTAGGCTAAATTTGATATTCCGAATCCAAAAATGAAGTCCATTTTGAAATATAAAATATATATAATTTCAAAAAGTAGGTATTACTATTCATAACTGCTAGTTTGATTAGTTATGGTGTGTTAGAACTCAGTGTTGCGTACAACACACGCTATCACATTATTCAAAGAGAAACGTACCGTAGAAGCTTGGGGTGTTACATTCTCCCCTCCTTCAAATAATTTTGTCCTCGAAATTTCTAGAATATTATCGCCTGAAAAGACTTGGGTGGTTCTTCATCATAAGTTCCTCAGGTTCCCACATTGCCTCTTCCATGTTATGGTTTCTCCACAAAACTTTTACCAGACGTGTCGTCCGGTTTCTCAGTACTTGTTCTCTTGTATCAAGAATCCTGAAGGGCTCTTCACAATAAGACAGATCGAGTTCCAGTTCTAATTCTTCATAGGTGATTACATGCATTGGGTTAGGCATGTATTTCCTCAACAGAGATACGTGGAACACATCGTGAACTTTGGAGAGACTTGGCGGCATTGCCAATCGGTAAGCTACAACCCCAATTCGTTCTAGAATTTTGAAAGGTCCGATGTACCTGGGACTCAATTTACCTTTCTTACCAAAACGTATGACTCCCTTCCATGGAGATACCTTTAGGAAAACATGATCACCGACTTGAAATTCCAAATCCTTCCTTCGATTATCGGCATAGCTCTTCTGCCTACTTTGAGCTGCTTTGATGTGATTTCGGATTACCTTCACCTTTTCCATCATTTCCTCCACCAGTTCTAGACCTACAAGTTTTCTTTCACCAACATCATTCCAACAGGTTGGTGTGCGACATCTCTTTCCGTATAACGCTTCATATGGTGCCATCTAAATACTCGAATGGAAGCTATTGTTGTAGGAAAATTCTACCAGAGGTAAATATTGATCCCACATACCCTGAAAGTCAAGTGAGCAGGATCTCAACATGTCTTCTAAGGTTTGAATAGTTCGTTCTGATTGTCCGTCTGTCTGAGGGTGGTAGGCAGTGCTCAAATGAAGTTCAGTATCCAGGGATTTCTGAACACTCTTCCAGAATCTTGAAGTAAAACGGGGATCACGATCAGAAACAATCAATAGGGGTACTCCATGAAGTCTCACAACTTCATTAATATATAGTCTTGATAGACGTTCCAGTGGTATATCTTCTCTTATAGCAAGAAAATGTACTGACTTGGTAATACGATCAACAATAACCCATATTGCATCATTCCTTCTAGGAGTCTTTGGTAGCCGCATGACAAAGTCCATCGTAATATTGTCCCATTTCCACTCCGGTATGGGAAGAGGTTGCAATACTCCACCAGGCTGTTGCCTTCCAGCTTTCACTTGTTGACAAACCATACATCTTGACACAAAATCAGCAATCTCCCTCTTTATATTATCCCACCAAAAATGTTCCTTCAAATCTCTATACACTTTTGTGCTCCCAGGGTGTATAGAGAAATTGGAACTATGAGCATCATCCAGCAATTCCCTTTTTAGATCAGGTATATCGGGAACACAAAGTCTCTTCCCGAATTTCAAAATTCCATCTTCATACACAAAGTCTCTCAGTCTCCCATCATTCACAGCTTTAATCTTCTTTTGAAATTCCTCATCATCAGTCTGAGAACTCTTAATCCTTTCTAGTAAAGATGGTTTGGCAACCATTTGAAAAAGCATTGATGTTTCTCCTTCCCTGGTTATTCCCATGTCCATCTTCACTAGATCCATGAAAATTGGATCCCTTTCAATTCTCATATTGTTCAAAACTCCATGATCTTTTCTGCTCAAAGCATCCTCCACCTTGTTTGCTTTCCCCTGGTGGTAGTGTATCGTGCAATCATAATACTTGAGTAATTCAAGCCATCTCCTTTGCCTCATGTTGAGTTCTTTTTGTGGGAAAATATACTTCAAACTCTTGTGATCAGTATAAATCTCACATTTTTCACCATAAAGGTAGTGCCTACATATCTTCAAAGCAAAGATCACAGCTGCTAACTCGATATCATGAGTAGGATAGTTTTGTTCATGAATTTTCAATTTTCGTGATGCATAGGCAATAATCCTATCATTCTGCATAAGGACACAACCAAGTCCTTTCTTCGATGCATCACTATAAATAACGAACCCATCATTCCCCGATAGTAGATTCAATATAGGAGCATTGAATAATCTTCTCTTCAGTTCTTCGAAACATTCTTCACACTCTTTTGTCCAAACAAATTTAACCCCTTTACGTGTGAGCTTCGTTAATGGGTTAGCCAATCGGGCAAAATTCTGGACGAAATGTCGATAATAACCTGCTAAACCAATAAAACTATGTACCTCAGTTATACTCGTCGGTGCTGGCCATTCTTGGATTGCCTTAGTCTTAGAAGGATCAACAGAGATTCCATCTTTAGAGACAATATAGCCAAGAAAAGAAATCTCTTGAAGCCGGAATTCACACTTGCTAAACTTCCCATATAATTCATGTCTTCTCAGAGTCTTCAGGATAATGCGCAAGTGATTTTAATGATCATCATAGATTTTGGAGTATAACAAGATATCATCAATAAATACCACCATAAATTCATCGAGATACTCCTTGAAACTCTATTCATCATATCCATGAATACAGAGGGTGAATTAGTCAATCCAAAAGGCATTACAGTAAACTCGTAATGCCCGTACCTGGTTTGAAATGTTGTCTTCGGAATGTCTTCCTTCTTCACACACAACTAATGGTATCCAGATCAAAGGTCAATCTTTGAAAAGTGTTGAGCTCCATCCAGTTGGTCAAATAAATCATCAATTCGAGGTAGGGGATACTTGTTCTTTATTGTTATAGCATTGATCGCCCTGTAATCGATACATAACCTCATAGATCCATCTTTCTTTTTAACAAAAAGATCAGGGGATCCCCATGGATAAACACTAGGTCGAATAAATCCCTTATTACTCAATTACTCTAGTTGTTTCTTTAGTTCAACTAATTCTACAGTGGCCATTCTATAAGGGGTATTCGATATAGGCCTTGATCCAGGAATTAAATCAATGGAAAACTCAACTTCTCGTTCTGGAGGATGTCCAGGTAAATCTTCCGGAAATACATCTACAAATTCTTTCACAATAGGTACATCCTATATTTGAACATTTCTTTCCTCACCCATAGTTATTTCATTCTATTCCTCCCCAATAATTGAATTTAGTTGAGCTACTGGGGGTGGATCTAAATAAGAATTAGGTGGTGATGATTCTGCTCTAAAGATAAGGTGTTCCTTATCATTATCATCAAGAATCGTAACCTCTTTCTTCTTACAATAAATCTTCACATCATAGTCCAAAAGCCAGTCCATGCTGAGGATTATATCAAACTCAATCATAGGTATGACGACGAGATCAGCAGATAAAGAACATTTATGTGCTCTAATGGGGACTAATTCACAAAACTTTGTTGCAATGATACTTCCCTTAGGAGTTTTAACTAACAACTCCCTTGTTAAATCAAATTGGAGATATCTAATTTTCTTAGAAAACTGGGAAGATATGATACAATGCGATGATCCAGAATCAAATAATTAATTTTCTAAACTTGAGGAAACCATTAAATTACCTGCCACCACGTCTTTCGGAGCTTCTACCTCAGCAGTAGTGATAGCATAAGCTTGGCCTTGATCCCTTGGCCTTTTCTGAGGTAAGTTCTCCTGATGCTTAGGACATTCATTTGCATAATGCCCCATCTCCCTGCAATTGTAGCACTGAATTTTGGTGGCTTTCTTCTTCCCCTTGCAATCACGAGCTTGGTGTCCTTTTTCACCACACTTGTAACAGACTCTCGTTCCCTTCAAGCAAGTACCGGGGTGTTTCTTCCCACATTTACCATAGGATGGATATTCAACCTTTCCCTTCTTCCCCTTATTTACATTCCCAAATTGATCAGCAAGTCTCTTCTTCTCTTGCTTTGCTTTAAAGTCATAAGGCTTAGAGAATTCTTTTTCGGTCTTGATAGTACATGAGACAATGTCTTCGTATGACGAGAAGGGTTGTGAGACTAATGCTCGACGGAGAAATGGTTTTAACCCATCAAAGAAACGATCAATCTTACTTCTTGGGTTACGTATATAATCTCTAGCATACCTTGCTAACCTTGTAAATTTATCCTCATACTTTGTGACATTCTCATACTCCTTTTGTCTCAGACTCAGAAACTGCCTTTCCATATCTGCTCGATGGTCGCGAGGAAAGTATTTTTCTAAAAATAAATCTTTTAACTCCCTAAATTCCATATTTGATACTTCATCATCTTCCTTCGTATTTTGAATCAATGACCACCATTGATCAGCATCTCTAGTGAGGCGGTAAACTGCCATGATAACTTTTTCTCTTTCACTACTCCCAAAAGCCTGAAATATTTTCTCTAGGGAAAATATCCATTGCTCAGCTACTAAGGGATTTGTACTCCCATTGAATGTTGGTGATTGTTGCCTCATGAATCGATCTAACATTGATCCTCCACGCTGAGGATCAGGGTGCTCCATACGGGTAAGGTTATTATTCATAACCTAAGTGAGTTGTCCCAGTATGGTGATTAGCTAATCGGCACCAGTTGCATCACCAGATCCACTATAATTATCTTGAGCAGGAGGGAAATCCCTACATGGAGTGCGTGCATTGATACGGTTTCCATTTCTTCCACTAGGCGCCATTTCTAAAACATGGCATAAACTAGATCAGTTTATGAATAAAAATACATAATCCCATACTTATAAAACACTTAACTTAAATTGAACTATTTATGGATATAATCCATAATCATAAAAAAAATCTTTGATAAGTATATACTCATAAACCATTCATAATGATTTGTAAAGAAAATGAGAGTTATCCTAAGCATATCCCCTGGGAGTGTCGTAACCAAGAGTGCAGCAAGGCCCGTTGTCGTGCACTAGTTCCCGTTCGAGTCTAGCTCAAAGCGGTGTTTTCGGGTTTTACCCCTAGGTACATCTGTGCCAGATCCGCCTCTACCTGCTCATATCCAGACAGGGATGTATTTCTCGGAAAACTCACAAAATCTCTACAATACCAAAATTCTAGGAAGTACTTTTATACTAATCCTCAAAGTTCATCTTAGGTCTACGTGCTCTAATCAGAGTTTATCTAAATCTAGCTTCCAAGTTTTGTACTAAACTTCCTCTGATACCAACTGTAACGCCCCGACCCCAGTTACCCAGAGTCGGTGCATTATTACATAACATTGGCATGATCACAAGAAAGATCAAATCTCGAAAGACCGATTGGTTTAGTATCCTTGGAAACACTAGATATATTCATAAAGTTTTACATTACATCATAAAGTGAAAAACTACTACAAAAACATAGTCTCCATATTCCACACTCATATCCCCACATAAAATCCCTGTAGGTCATTCATAACTTACTTATTTACATCCAGGGAAAAATAAAACATAGAAAAGGGGTGAGCTCAAATGCCCAGTAAGGATAACAATATAGCTGAAACTTTCAAAAATAAGCATAAACATTTAAGTAAATGTATAACTAAAACAAAAGCCTTTTAAACATGAACTTCAACATAGTATGGAAAAAGTAAAATGAAATAATTCCATTTAATTATTCACATGGATATTCTACTAATCGAATAATCACATGTAATATCAATAACCACTTTCATAATGATGGAATGCATAATGCCAGACTATCATAACCACATAGCCAAGGCCTCGTGCCAAGACTACAAATAAGATTTTGTCAAGGCCTTGTGCCAAGACACTAGTTTGTCTCATGAGACCTACCGATGCATCGAGGAGCTATAGCGGGCTCCACCCGTTACATATTAAGTCCAATGCATTCCCATATGAAAAGGTTTAAACATAACATAAGCATTCTTATTAAAACTAGCATATGAAATGTCAATACTTTAACCATAAACTATGAATGGTATAAAAATAGCACATCCATAGTCAAACATATCACAAAACCTTCAATACAATATATAATTTTTGTATCATAATAAATCAACTTCAAATAAGCGTAAAATCCATCAAAGGATGTTGACATAGATGAAATCAAAACTCTTTTTAGAGAAATATATCTTTCTATTTTGAAATAATTTAAGAGTCATATATTTATAAAATAAAAGATTTTCTTTGAAAATATTCTTATAATCTTGTAAGGGAAGCTTCGACGATTTTATAATGGCAGAAAATAACCGCACCAGCCATATAAGTTAAAAAAACATTCTTACCTTAATTTTGTCGAAAAGGTTAAAAATCACCTTGTTTGGAAAAAGACGGAAAGATTCCTTTATAAACCTCTTATAAAAAGTCAAACAAGGGTATAAATGACTTTAACCCATATTCTAGTAAATATTAAAAATGTTTTGAAATTCATTTTTAAGAAACATGGATGTGGATGATAAAGAGATCCCAGTAGATTATTACGTACAAACAACCACAGATAATGAAGAGATTGTGAAATAACCCTTACCTTGTACTTTTACTTGGTTGGGGTAGGTTAAACTCCTGTATAATGGTGAAATAATTGTTATTAAATTATACAAGAATCATATACATTAATATGATATCATATATGATCTTTTAACATTGATTTGTTAATAATATCTTAGTATTATCGTTGTTTCGGGTGTTAACTTACTCGTTTTATTTTATATGTTTTGTTACGTAAGCCATGTTTGTAATGGATAGGTTGTATCTTAATAATATCCAGAATGATATCAAGTCCTTAGATACTATTATTAATCATCAAATGAGAATTATACTTGAATGGATACGATGGAGAATGAATCTCATCGCGTTCGTGGAGACGGTAGTCCGTACGTACGTACGAGCGACAATATCATTCTTTTGATATTAAAATAATATATAAATGGATGGTATATCATATATACAGAATCATTAACATGTTATATTTATTATTTATATGAGTTACACATCATTATTATACCCATCCAAATAATAATATATTGAATAACAATTACACCACGACGTGGAGACGGTAAGCCGTACGTACGCACGTATGGTGACATGTTATTCAAAGGGTGGATAGAATACTGAATATGGTTTTACCATATTTATAATAACATCACAGTATATATATGATACTGGAGTTATTATTTTATAATGGTAATAACAAATAAAGAAGAAGTGAAATAAGAAAGGAACTTGGAAAAGGGTGGTGACATCATTACCTCTTCTTCGGGTTCTTCCTTTTGATTTGGTCAAAAGGGATCCTTAGGTTGTCTTTTTGATCAAACTAAGGCCTCTAGGTTGTATTGAGGGAATTTGGGAGAGAATTTGGGCAGATTTTGGCCGAAACAAAAGGCTTTGAAGGTGTGAAGAAATGAGAAGGAGGAGTTTCCTTTTATAAGAGGGGTGAGGGGCACCTTTGGAAAAGCTAGAAATATTAATTTATAATAAATTCATATTCGGTTTCTAATGGCTCCAAAGTTGATTATTCAAAGGTCAAGGTGGGGATAAGTTGAAAACCATTCAACCAATAGAATTTAGACAGGTTTGGGTTACTATATTAACCTTATCTTTTAGTTTTAACTCTTAGTTAATTAGTTTGACATTTACCATGTCACTTTGTATTTTTATATAATATAGTTAATAAACTTACTATATACATCCAATAGACCCCCAAATGGTCCATTAATGATACACCTATCATGATATAAGTCTCTTGTCCGAACCTTAGATTTTTAGGAATTTAATATCAATTAATAATATAATATTTTTTTTAAAAACTCTTTTATGTCAATTTTGACACTATTCAATAGTTGATTTTTTTGAAACTTATAACAGAATGATTACTTCGAACAAGGTCAATTAAATCAATCATAATATGTCATATTATCCTAGAAAATTAGTTTAATTCATTAAAAAGTCTCAAATTATATTTATTTGAGTATTTATAATATCTATTATTTTAATTTTTCACTATTATGGTAATTACTGCATCATCATTGTGTCATAAATAAATTAACTTATTTAATGTCTAAAAATTATAAATGAAATATCATTATGTAGGAAATCTTTTTCGATTTCTAATGAATATTTATAGTTGAAAATCCAACATATATAACCCTATGTAAAAATTGTTTTTCTAAAAGATATATGCTTGTGTCATTTTTGTATTCATTTTAACTTAATTAAAATAAAGTGTCCCTATCACTTACAAGTGGCACCATGGGGTCCCAAAATCGACCCAAAGATGCCCATGGTCGAACATGTATCAACCAATAAGGTTAGGACACGTTTTAGGGTAATTTTTTATTATTATAATATTATTATTTAACCCTTATTTACCGGATTTACCCTTAACCATGGTAAATAAAATATTTACCGCAGTAATTATTCAGAATGTCTAAAAATAAAAGTTACCTATTTACACAATTTTAAAATCCTGATTCCAAATATGGAATCCATTTTTATAAATTCAAAACATAGAAGTGGCAGAAATTAATTTAAAATTAATTCCCTCTGTCAAAACAAAAAGCGTGTTTTTAAGATATAATAACTATCAAAAGATTGATACTTGTTTATGTTCGGTTTAATTGTGAAATTATGTCCAATGACCAACATTGTATTAAATGATAAAAATATATTGTAAATATACTTTAAAACTACTCAAATTCATAATTTATCAATATAAATTATTTCGATTAAAAAAGTTGTTTTTAATTAAAATTTAGTAATTTTCACTATTCATCAAAATATTAAAGTTATCCGAAAAGTACCAAAATTTCACCTTAGGCTAAATTCGATATTCCGAATCCAAAAATGAAGCCTATTTTGAAATATAAAATATATATAATTTCAAAAATTAGGTATTACTATTCATAACGGCTAGTTTGATTAGTTATGGTGTGTTAGAACTCGGTGTTGCGTACAACACACGCTATCACATTATTCAAAGATAAACGTACCGTAGAAGCTTGGGGTGTTACATAATGGCCACCTTTGAAGGTTTTAGAAGAATATGGAACAATCATCGGTTCGTGAGGCAGAAATTCGCCATCCACGAAAACAGTATGCTCATTAACCATTAGGTGTAGGTGTGTGTAAGTGTAGCTCTAATCCTTATTATAACAACATCCTAGTATATGTAATATACTTGTTCTATTACAAAAGAAATGAATAAAAAGATTTTAGGGGGTTGTAGAAGCAAAATAAAACAAAAGAGCATTAGAGAAGACGTTACCTTTGAATCGGGTAACTCCCTTTGGTTTTAACCAAAAGGGTTTCTTGAAGAGCTTCCTGCCTAAGGTAATGCTTCTAGGATAAGGAGAGGTATGTGGAGAGACAAAATGATCAGATATTGTCTGATCCAAATGCTTGAGAGGTGTGGGTAAGGAGGTATAGTTGGGGGCCTTTTATAAGAGGAGAGGAGGGGCACTCTTGGAAAGTTAAGGAATGTTACATTATTTTAAAATGAGCTTCGGATTTAAAAGGTCCCACATTGATATATTTCTATTATAATGTGATAAGGGTTCTAAATATACTCATCCAATAGGTCTTTGACAAGTTTAATTCTTAGATTTTACATTATCTTTTCATTTTATTTAAATCTTTCATTAATGAGGTTATCGCTGCATCATCATGATGTCATAAATATTTTAATTTATATAATGTCTAAAAATTATAAAAAAAAATACTATGATGTAGGAAATCTTTTTATCTTTCCAATTACTATTTATATTCTAATATATCATTTATGTATACAAAATTAAAAATGTTTTACTCAGGTGATACATTCTTTGTTATATTTAACTTTCTTTAAAAATAAAAAGATAAAAAGTCATTATCACACAAAAGTGATTCCATGGGGTCCCCAAGTTTGTCACAAGTCATACCATGGTCTGCCATGACATAACCAGTAGAATTAGGACACATGTTGTGGTCATTTGTTATTATTATGATATTATTTTATTATCCTTAACTACCTGATTACTAATTAATCAAGATAATTAGAGATAATTACCGTCATTACTATTCATAATGTCCAGAAACAAAAGAGCCTTGATTACATAATTTGGACCTTATGATTCCAAATATGTAATCCATTTTACCAAATTACAAACACAGAAATTGCAATAATTAATTTAAAAATAATTCCCGTTGTCAAAACAAATAGCGGGTTTTTTAGAAATAATATCAATGAAAAGTTTGGAACTTGTTTATGCCCAATTAAAAAGTTAAATTAATCAAAATGACCACCATTGGATTACATGGTAAAAATATATTCTATTTATACTTTAAAACCAATTAAAAAGATAATATAACCATATAATTAAATTAGATGAAAATGCAGTTTTGATGTAAAATGCAGTATTTTTTCACTATTCATTAAAAAATGAACATTGTCAGAAAATTACCAAATAATTATCCAATGTAAATTTAAATATCCCAATAATAAATAATAAGTTTATTTTTACAAGTAGAGCTTATAAAATTGTCAAAATTTTGATTTAAAAATGGTTTTCCATCAAAAGGCAGTAAAACAATCTTTTAAAAATATTAGTGTATTCCATGCTTAAGATTGGATTTATTCTCATTTTAAGCCTCTAAAACACTATATAATTCATGAATAGACATAGATAAGAATATATATTATTCATTAATTACTTGGGATGTTACAATATCGGTAAAAAAATTATTCATCCTTCTTATTTTCTGGAATCAACTTTTTCATCATAGCTTTCAACCTCTTCAACTCCTTTTGATCTTCTTAGAATTTGTCTAGAAAAAAATAATATTCTTGGTTTTTATTTTCAAGATATTTGATCCTCTCTTACCAAGACTTAATCACTTCCTATTGAGTCTTAACTTTTTTATACAAAATATCTATAATTTAATTTTATCTTTTTATATTAAGATCAATGGAGTTCAGTTTTTCATTGAGATATCTAACTTCTTGTTGGAGGACATCTTGGTCTTCCTTCAGATTATCTGATAAACTTGTTGATATATTTTTGAATTTTCATTGTATTTATCAAAGGCATTCTTGACTGACTCATTGAAGTCATAAAAATTATTAAGATCATCTGAAATAGTTTTTGACCATCTAGTTATCTCTTTAAAAGATTTTTATGAGCATCAAAGTTGTTTATGAAGGTCTTGAACTGAGCTTTGAGTTTGATGAATTTTTTCATAAGACATTTTGTAGATTATGTCTTCTGATTACCTATATCCTGAATCATCTAACATCTGAATTCTATATTTGTAAATAATGGAATGGTGATGAAAATATTCTTCAGGGAATGAACCACAAAATCATCACCTATTGAAGAGGAAGATTCTGAAACAAAAGGTTTTCATAGTGAGGAAACTTCAATATTCAAATTATCTTTCTTCTTTGATATACCAGCAACATCCTTCTTATTTTTTGCAACAAAAACTTTCTGAGGTGTGTTAACAAAATCTTGATTTCCTTTCTCTGCCTTAGATATTTTCTTCTCAATTCTATGAGTTTCTTTCTCTCCATCAGAAACCTAAACTATTCTATCATCATCATCATCATCAACTTCTTTATCAACATCTCTATCACTAAAATTTTGAATCTTTTCATCATCATGTTGTAAAATATTATCATTATTATCACTTTCATAATATTAGGTAATTTTATTGACTTTTTCCTGAGCAATAACATCTTTTTGGAAAGATTGGACTTCTAAAATCATCTTGGTAGAAGAGTATTATTGGGACACTATCCTTTTATATATAACATTACATGATTTTAAGCATAATTATACAACAGAGTACAATCCAAGGATCATTAACTCTAGTGTCTTGGAAGACTAGGTACATAAAACATAAAACATAAAACATGGGACTAAAAAACATTTCTTTATTTAATCTCCATAAAGAGATCCTAGTTTCATTTGAGCCCTTACATCTACATAGGGTACCCTGGGGAACACATCAACCAAGGAATGTGCTAAAAAACCCAGTAAGGGAATGAACATAAGGATACATCTTAAGCACATGAGTTAGGAGGCATGACATAATGATAAAAAGGCATGGAACATATGAAATCATATCATATAAACATGGGATCATATAAATGTGTAATAATCATAAAAATTTTCTTTAGTATGGGTCAATGCTAACCTCAAATCCCGTTTCCCATTTTAGTATGGGTCAAGGCTAACCACCAATCCTGTTTCGCATCGCATCTCATGAGACATAACTTTACCCAATGCATTGGAGCACTATCTGGGCGCACCCATCTCAACATTTTCATGAATATTATTTACAATTAAATATTCTTTCCACATAAATATTCTTTCCACATAAATAATCAGAAATAATCAATCTTTCATAAACATAAGGATACCAATGGAAACAATTGGGTACCACAATCATGATATAAGGCATAACTAATGAGTGTATCATGAAAGTGTCCATGAAAGAAAGGGATTAAAACATACATGGATGTTCATAAGGTAATATAGTTATATAACATGGAAGGTGGTGACAAATATAAGTGACAACATATAATAAATTTATTTGATAAGCATTAGCATTAAAACATTTTAGTGCGGTTTTAAGGAAAATAATATAGATATTTTAAAATAGTAAAGAGGACATTCTTTTATATAAAACCAGAATTGAACTAAGAATGTTTTCAGAATAAACATACTGATTTTATAAATACAATGGTGTTTTAAAATATAGGATATAGTGCACTTGAAATTGGGTAAAAATTCAGGAAGTTCCTTAAAAACGAGTGTTCTTATTGGGAAGTACCGAGGAGGGACTCACTTAAAAGCATGTATATCCCCAAAAGAGAATGAGATATGGATCTTGGAACATGATTTTGGAGAATATAAATAGAATGTAGAAGTTTTACATAAAAATAAAATACTACTAAATTTTGGAAAAAAGAAAAATAGAGAAACCCGAAGTAATAAAGGAAGTTTGGGTAGAATCCATTACGGTTTATCAGCATGGTATCGGGTGTAACTAAGAGGGATTTATGAGAGAGATAAGGGGTTTCTCATCACTTATAAAACATTAGGGCAGTATGGGGGAGGTGATAAAACATAACCCATCACTTCTTATTACACAAAAAAAGGCATAGCATAGAGAACTATCTTGATTAAGATTCAAAAGGTGAGGATCCCTTACCTTAAATCTGTTGGTGTTCTCCACTTATTATTAAATACCTCTTGAAACTTCCTCTTTTGAGAACCTCTTAAGGGGACAAGTTTTGATATTTTGAAGTGGCTAGGTGATTTTGGACATGGGGGAGGAGATTGGGGAGATATCTGGGTAGAATATTGGCAAGGCACAAGGCTTTAGAGGAGTGAAGAGAAGAGGTAAGAATGGGTGGTATTTATAGTGGAGGGGAGGAGGGTTTTCATAATTTTGTAATCATTAGTTTATTATTTCATCACAATACAAAGAACAGTAAGTATTCTATAAACAAGAATAGTAATAAATGCATGTTAATTCGAACCAATTGGGATTACATCAGCACATCATCATCAATGACTAAATTAATCCATTATTTAGCATTTATTGTGAACTATCGAATTTTACTATTCATCAAAAATTCAAGTATTTTATAAAAATCCCAAAAATTTACCCTGACAATTTTTTGATGTGTAGAATCCAAAAATGAAGTCCATTTTTTAAAAATAATTTTCTAAATATGATTATTTTAATATTTAATTAAAATCATAATTTATTATCAAAAATCTATTTTTAAAACATTCATTTACTTATTCTAAAGTATAGGTACATCGTACATTCAAATTGAATATTATTTATATATTATAATAGGTAAGGTTACTATTTATTAGGTTATATCACTATTAATAAGGGTATGTTACTATTCATAAGGGTAGGTTACTATTCACAAAAATATAAGTTTTTCTTATCGGACTCCAAATAACTTACTAATCACAACCGTGTATGTCAGATTTTTGAAATTCCAATCACAGAAGTGAAAAACTTATGTTTAAAGGTCACTTAGCACTTAGTAGTTCATTATGTTGTGTTTTCATGTGATTTTATGACATATTTATAAGAGAGGAATTTCCATTTATAAAACATTGGGTCATTATATTCTTCCCCCCTTATGAAATTTTTCCCTCAAAATTTCGTTTTACATTCTAAGAAAAAAAATAGGTGTGGGTACTTTTCCTTCATTGCTTCCTCTAGTTCCCATGTTTCCTCTTCATACTTATGGTTTCGCTATATTACCGAGACCAGATGAGTAGTTTTGTTGCGTAGAAATTTGTCTCTATGATCCAAGATCTTCACTGGATGCTCCTCGTAAGAGAGATCATCCTCCAACTGTACCACCTCTGAAGAGAGTACATGTGAAGGGTCTGGTATGTACTTCATTAAGAGGGATACATGAAAGACATAATGTACTTTTGACATGTTAGGTAGAAGTGTTAGTTGATAGGTCACAGCTCCGACTCGATCAAGGATCTCGAAGGGGCATATGTACCTGGGACTTAACTTCCCTTTCTTTCCAAACCTCATGATCTTCTTTCACAGAGATATGTATAGAAAAACCATGTCACCAAATTTTAACTCAAGGTCTCATCAACGGTTATCTACATAACTATTCTATAGACTCTGGGCTACCTTGATATGATGTTGAATGGTTTTCACCTTCTCCGCCATTTCTTCGACCATTTCAAGTCCTAGAAGCTTACGCTCACCGATTTCATCCCAACACGTCGGTGTTCTGTACCTTTTCCCATAAATGGCTTCATATGGTGCCATTCGAATGCTTGAGTGGAAACTGTTGTTGTAGGGGAATTCAACCAGTGGAATATGTTGGTCCCATCCTCCTTTGAATTCCATAAAACATGCTCTCAACATGTATTCCAGTGCCCAAATAGATCACTTAGATTGGAAATCAGTTTGAAGATGATAGGTCATACTAAAGTTCAGTTCAGTGCTTAGAGCATGTTGGAGACTTTTCCAGAACTTCAAGGTGAATCTTGGAGCACAATCGGATACAGTAGATAGTGGTAATCCATGCAGTCTTACCACTTCTTTGATGTAAATCTGTTCAATTTGATCCAATGAGAAGTCCTCTCAAACCGCGATAAAGTGATTTGTCTTTGTAAGATGATCCACAATGGACCATATATAATTGTTTCCTTTGGATGTCCTTGGAAGTCCAGTGGAAAAGTCCATGGTAATGTTATCCCAGTTCCATGCTGGTATGGGTAGTGGTTGCAACATCCCCTTATAGTTTTGCCTCTCAACCTTCACTTTCTGACATACCAGACACTTGGATGTATATTCATCAATCTCCCTTTTTATATTGTCCCACCAAAAGCTTTCCTGGATATCACGATACATATTTGTTCTCCCTAGGTGGATAGAGAAGGTTGAGCTATGTGCATCATTCAATATCTCCCTCTTTATCTCTGGATCATTTGGTACACATAATCATGACCCAAATCTTACAACTTCTTCCTCATCAATTTTGAAATTGAAGGATTTCCCATTTCTGATAGCTTCCACCCTTTTCTGAATTTCCACATCTTTTCTTTGAGCATAATTTATTTTCTCCAAGAGGGATGGTTAAGAAATCATTTGAGAAAGTATTGATGATTTTCTTCTCTTAATGATTCCCATATCCATCCTTTTAAAATCTAAGAAGATCTGATCCTTTTCAATTCCCATCAATGATAAAGATGCAGAATCCTTTCTACTTAGATCGTCTACTACCTTGTTTGGCTTACCGAGATGGTAGTGGATTGAGCATTCATAATCCTTAATGATCTATATCCATCTTATTTGGTTCATGTTAATCTATTTCTGTGTGAATATATATTTGAGACTCTTGTGGTCAGTATATATCTCACATTTCTTCCCATAGAGATAATGCTGTCAAATTTTCAACGCAAAGATCGCAGCTGCCAAATCCAGATCATGTGTGGGATAGTTTTGCTCATGTATTTTCAGCTTCCTTGAGGATTAGTTTATCACTTTATCATTTTGCATTATCACTCAGCCTAATCTCCTATTAGAAGCATCACTATACACCACAAAGAGTTCTCCACATGTAGGGAGAGTGAGTACTGGTATAGTGATAAGCCTCTTTTCCAACTCCTTGAAATAATCTTCACATTCCTATATCCAAAAAAACTTTACCCCCTTCCGTGTCAATTTGGTCATTGGGTTGGAAAATCAAGAAAAGTTCTTCACAAATCATCAATAATACCATGCTATACCCAAAAACCTATGGATCTCTGTTGAAAAAGTGGGCCTGGGCCACTCTTCAATTGCCTTTGTCTTGGAAGGGTCCACATATATCCCTTTTCTAGTGATAACATGCCTCAAAAAAGATACTTCCTCCATCTTGAACTCAAATTTACTGTACTTTTCATACAACTTCTCCCTTTGCAAAGTATTTATCACAGTTTTTAAATTCTCCTCATGTTCCTCCTTGCTCTTGGAGTATATCAGAATATCATCAATAAAGACTACCACAAATTTTTCAAGGTAATATCTAAGGACTATATTAATTAAATCCATGAAAATTTCTAGAGTGTTAGTGAATCTGAAGGGAATCACTATGAACTCATAGTGTCCATACCTCATTTGAAAGGCAGTCTTAGGAATATCTTCCATCCTCACCTTCAGTTGGTGATATCCTGAATAAAGTTCCACCATAGAGAAATAACTAGCCCTACTAAGCTGATCGAACAAGTCATCTATCTGTGGTAGGGGACACATGTTCTTTATAGTGATTTTTTTGAGATCACTATAATCAATGCAGAGGCGCATTGATCCATCTTTCTTTTTGATGAAGAGGACTGGATCACCCCACAGTGAAGCACTCAGGCATATAAAACCCTTCTCTATATTCTCCTGTAACTGCTTCTTCATCTCTTCCAGCTTTATGGTGTCTATTCTATAAGGTGTATTTGAGATAGGCAGATATCCATAGAAAAGTTCAATTGAGAACTCAACCTCTCGATTAGGAGGAAGACTAGGAAACTCTTCAGGGAATACCTCTGTGTAATCCCTCATAATGGGCATGTATCCAAGCATGATTCTCTCCTTTGTCTCGATCATTTGACCTAGATATGCTTTATCATAAGGCAGCAATATACACACTTGATACGATGATCCTAAAGGAGATTCAACTTCCTCCTTACACTTGTATAGAATTGGAGGATGCTTCGGGATATGAAGAGTGATCTCCCTTTCCCGACAGTTGATGTTGTCTTTGTATAAATGCAGCCAATCTATGCCCAAGATAGCATCGAACTCCACTAAAGTAAGTATAATGATATTTTCTGGGAGTTTCAGTCCACAAAAATTAATTGGGGAAGAGTTATAAACCATGGATGCAATAATTACTCCATTTTCTATTTTCACAGATAACTTTTCCTCCAAATTTTGAGGTGGTGTTTGAATTGTTCTACTAAACTTGCAAGATATTAAAGAATTTGTAGAACCAGAATCAAATAGTACATTAACTATTCTTGAATGAATAACTAGCATACCTGTCGCCACATCATTGTCGGGATCCACCTTAGTAGTAGTGATAGCATTAGCCCTTCCTTGTTTCCATAGAGGTTGTTATTGATTTCCTCTGACAACCCTCAGCTTAGGGCAATTGTTCGCATAATTCTCATGCTCCCCACAGTTGTAATATTGAACTGCTAGTTGAGTGTTGGTCCAAACCATAATTTCTTCTTCAAATTTTGTTGTATTTTTCAAATCCCTTCAGCAGTTCTTGTCCAGATGACCAAACTTTCCACATTTAAATCAATTCTTGGTTCCCTTCAGACAGTTACCAAGATGCTTCTTCCCACATTTTTTTAAAAGGGGAAAAGTTAGTCTTTTTTCCATCATGGGATTTCTTTGATAAACCACCCATGTTGTTCTCCATTTCCATTTTCTTGTCTTTGGGCCCATGAGACCACTGAGAGTATCCAATCTATATTTCAACCTTGAGGGAACAATGGAAAATATCCTCATAACTATCGAAGTCCTGAATCTAAAATTGATTTTCATAGACTGATATTTAGTCTACTAAAGAATTGATCCACCTTTCTTTCGGCATTCATGACAAAGCCAGAGGTGTACCTTGAAAGCCTTGTTAAGTTTGCTTCATATGCCCCGGTAGACTCATCTTCCTTCTACTTGAGTCTGAGGAACTCTCTTTTCATATTGAGATGGAGGGTTCGAAGAAAATTTTTGTTGAAAAACATCTTCTTGAATTCCTCCCAATCCATGGAATCAATTTCCTCTTGGGACTTTGTATTATTGATCAATGTCCACCACTGATCAGCTTCCCCATCAAAACGATAGACTGCAAGTACAACCTTCTCTTCTTCCAAGCATTGCAGGATAGAGAATATCTTTTCAATGGATTACATCCATTGTTCCGCGAGGAGGGGATCAGAAGATCCACTAAACTTGGGAGGCCTTTTCTGTATGAAGTATTCTACAACAACATGCTCTTTCCTTTGATGATGAGGGTGTTCCACATTATTCAAGTTATTATTCATAACTCGAGTCGGCTGAGAAAGTACTGTCATGAATTTTTGAGCACCTGCTCCTATCATATCAGGCATATCATTAGGGAAATCCTCACATTTTCTATAACATTGGTTTTCGGAATGTGTTCTTCTATTTCCCACTATTAACTAAAAAAATAAATTTATAATTAGAGGTCTTGAATACTTAGCTATTGAGAATAAAAAAACTTTGAACATAAAAGGATAAACTTATAAATAATAAGTATAACCTAAATTCTGATTCCTCAAGTATAAACCTAGATTATCCTCGATCTATTTCTTAACTTATATTCTTAGGGGAGTTTTTCCTTAATAATTTTTTGTAATAAGCTCATGAATCTACCAAATCATATCCCCCGGGAGTGTCATAACCAAGACTGCAGAAAGGCTCGTTGTCATGTACCATAATGCCCTGAGTCAAGCTTGAAACTCCTTGTCGGAGTTTTCCCTCCTAGTTACATATATTTGAGAACTAAATCTACCTACTCTTATCTAGATAGGGATGTATTTTCTTGATAAACCACTTACTCAATACTCACCAAAATTTAGGAGTATTTTCTTATACTAAGTCTCATCCTTAAGGTTATCACAAAGGTACTCTATTCCTAATCTCCAAAAATAACTAGACCATCCTCTGATACCAAATATAGTGACCATATCCATTTATATATGACATTACATGATTTTAAGAATAATTATACATCAAAGTACAAGCCAAGGATCGTTAAGTCTAGTGTATTGGAAAACTAGTTACATAAAACATAAAACATGGGACTAAAAAAAATTATTTATTTAATCTTCATAAAGAGCTCTTAACTTCCTTTGAGCCCTTACATCTATATAGGTTACCCTGGGGAACACATGAACCAAGGGATGATCTAAAAATCCCAGTAAGGGAATTAACATAAGGATACATCTTCAGCACATGAGTTAGGAGGTATGACATAATGATAACAAAGCATGGAACATATGAAATCATATCATATAAGAATGGGATCATATAAACCTGGAATCATATAAATGTGGTATAATCGTAAAACATTTATTTAGTACAGTTTAAGGCTAACCTCCAATCCCTTTTCCCATTTTTGTATGGGTCAAGGCTAACCACCAATCTCATTTCACATCGCATCTCGTGAGACTTAACTTTACCCAATGCATTGGAGCACTATCTGGGCACACCCATATTAAAATTTTCATGAATATTCTTTCCACATAAATATTCTTTCCACATAAATATTATTTCCACATAAATAATAATAGATAATCAGTCATTAATAAACATAACGATACCCATGGAAAGAATTGGGTACCACAATCATGACATAAGGCATAACCAATGAGTGTATCATGAAAGCGTCCATGAAAAAAAGAGATTAGAACATACATGGACATTAATAATGTAATATAGTCATATAACATGGTAGGTGGTAAAAAATATAAGTTACAACATATAAGAAATGTATTTTAGAAACATTATCATTAAAACATTTTTGTGTGGTTTTAAGGAAAATACTATAGAGCTTTTAAAATAGTAAAGAGAACATTCTTTTATATAAAATTAGAATTGAACTAAGAAGGTTTTCATAATAAAAATACTGATTTTATAAAGACAATGGTGTCTTAAAATAGAGGATATAGTGTGCTTAAAATTGGGTAAAAATTCGGGAAGTTTCTTTAAAACAAGTGTGCTTATTGGGAAGTATTGAGGAGGGATTCCCTTAAAAGCATGTATATCCCTGAAATAGAATGAGAGATAGATCTTGGAACATGATTTTGGACCATATAAACAGAATGTAAAAGTTTTACATAAAAATAAAATACTACTACATTTTGGTAAAAAATAAAGATAGAGAAACCCGAAGGAATAAAGGATGTTCAGGTAGAATCCATTACGGTTTATCAGCATGGTATCGGGTGTAACTAAGAGGGCTTGATGAGAGAGATAAGGGGTTTCTCATCACTTATAAAACATTAGGGCAGTATGGGGTAGGTGAGAAAACATACCACATCACTTTTTATTACACAAAAAAAAGGCATATCATAGAGAACAATCTTGATTAAGAGTGAAAAGGATAGGATCTCTTACCTTAAATTCGTTGGTGTTCTCCAATTGTTATTAAATACCTCTTGAAACTTCCTCCTTTGAGAACCTATTAAGAGGATATTTTTTGGTATTTTAAATAGGATATGGGATTTTGGACATGGGGGGATATTGGGGAGATATTTGGGCAGAATATTGGCAAGGCACAAGGCTTGAGAGGAGTGAAGCGAAGAGGTAATAATTGGTGGTATTTATAGTGGAGGGGAGGAGGGATTTCATAATTTTTTAATCATTAGTTAATTATTTCTTCACAACACAAGGAATAGTAAGTATTCCATTACCAAGAATGGTAATAAATTCATGTGACTTTGAACTAATTGGGCTTACATTAGCAGATCATCATCAATGACTCAATTAATCCATTATTTAGCATTTATTGTAAATTATCGGATTTTACTATTCATAAAAAATTCAAGTATTTAAAAAAAATACCAAAACTCTACCCTAATCATTTTTCAAAGTGTAGAATCCAAAAATGAAGTCCATTTTTCAAAAATAATTTTCTAAATATGATTATTTTAATATTTAATTAAAATCATAATTTGTTATCAAAAAACTAGTTTTAAAACATTCATTTAATTATTCTAAAGTATAGGTATATCGTAATTTCAACTTGAATATTATTTATATATTATCATAGGTAAGGTTACTATTTATTAGGGTATATCACTATTTATAAGGGCATGTTACTATTCATAAGGGTAGGTTTCTATTCACCAAAAAATAATTTTTTCTTATCAGACTCCAAATAACTTACTGATCACAACTGTATATGTTAGATTTTTGAAATTCCAAACACGAAAGTGAAAAACTTGTGTTTAAAGGTCACTTAGAACTTATCATTTCATTATTTTGTGTTTTTATGTGATTTTATGACATATTTATAAGAGAGGAATTTCCATTTATAAAACATTGGGTTGTTACAAGTCTTATGAGGTTCTTATTGACAACTTGTCAGATTTACTTTCCTTCTCATATTCTTTAATAATTTGTATCTCATATTTACTTTGGTATTATTCATTGGTCTATTATTTTTTTTGGGATTTTTATTCAAGTATTAGAGTTGGATCTGAAACAGCATTCTTTTCTTTATTTGGTACCAGAGTCTCAATTGTTACTGGTGCTAGAGGAAGCTCGATTTCTTTTAAGAAAGATTCTTGTACTTGAATTTTTTTCAGAGGCTTTCTCAGTGTCTCTCATAAACTCTTGTATAATTTTATCTTATAACATTTTATTCTTCAACTTATTCTATTTTCCTTGATTATCAAGCTCTTCAGTATTTCATATTTTTAAGGCCTTGGCCTCAATAGGGTATATTCCAAAAATTGGGTCTCCTTATTTTATTTTTTGTCTTCTATTCTCTCCACTTAGAAAATACTTTTTCTAAGAAGGTTTTCTAATTCATAGAATTAGGAAGATAATATGTGGGTTCATATACTTGAGGTGGTTTCTAAGGTTCTACTGCTTGATGTTCTGGTTCTTGAACTTTTCTTTTCTTGGTCTTTGACTTTGAACTTTCACTAGCATGGTCTTCTTTTCCATCTAGATCAACAAACTCAAATATATTATCATAAAATCCAAAATTTATTCTTCTAATAGTGTCATCACTTAACAACATGATTCTAAATGTCTTAGTCTTTGACTTTCAAGGAACTTTGCAAGATTCTATGAAGATAACAATGAGCTTAGATAATATTATTGGATACATTAAAATATGAGATCTGATTATTCCATTATTTATGTTGATAATGGTGAGGAAGATATACTTTATCAAGTTAATCTTTCTAAGATTAACTAAAAAATCCATCATTGATATTTTTGACATCTTTAGGGTGTTTTTTTCCTTTTCTCGGAATGAGGAGTCCTTCAATCCAAATGGATATTATCATGTGGTTTTCTAAGAGATTTAAGATTTAAGGTTTCTTCAATCCATGAAGTCCTAGGAATTTGATTGCCTTAACCTTATAAAATGAACCATCTCCTTATTGAAACTTATGTAAACTAAAGTATGCCTCTATATCATAATTTATCTCATGAACACTTTTGTATTTATTGTAGGATAAAGAGTGGGTACTTATATAATATTAGAACTGAAACATATATTTTCCTCCTTTTTCAAAAAACTGAATTGTTTCATAGAATTTGATTATAAAATCTGGATAAATCGGATCTTGATTCTTTTATTTTTCTAAATAAAAACATTCTCATCCATTAAGTATAATAATTTTCCTTATGATAGAATCATACTTTGTGAAGAAATTATGATATACTAACCTTTCTATAAATATTATCCAGTCCTTGGTTTCCTTAAGAGAAGACGTCAGAGTTTGAGAAGAAACTTTCATGGGCATTCAGTGCTTAAAGAAAGGATGCAAGAATTGGATCAGTGTCTTTGAAGGGAGGAAGATCTTAGGTACAAAAGCTATAGAAACTGATATGGTACACGAAGGGGGTTCATTTATATAGGCTTTATGGTGATGATTCCACTTCCCAAGTCAATTCAATGATTGATATTATCTTAATATGATCTAATGGTTGATATTAATATCAAAGAAGGATTTATAAATTCTGATCTTTTGAGGTTTTAAGGAAGTAATCATATTTAAGGAAAGATGAACCTGATATAATTTTCTTAAAAAAAATTCGAAATACTAAAAAATTGAAATGCAATTAAGAGAATATAAGTAAGAAAGTGTACATTCTGGAGTTCTCAGAAATATTTGTTAGTATGATAAAGTTTATCTTAGAAAAATTAGTTTCTGAAAACTTTTAGGTTCCAAAAACTTTTAGGTTCCTAAAACTTTTAGGAAAATAAAAAAAAATGGGAAAGGAAATTTAAAAGAATAAACAAATGTACTCCCCCTATGAAAATGAGTATCTTAATGATATAAGATTGCTTCAAAAAAAATAGATATGAATAATTAGCTTACAATTATCATTCCTAACTTTTATTTAATGTATTCAAATCTATAGTAAGGTAATGATTTTGAAAAATATCATCAAGTTGTTCTTGTGTTCTGATAAATTTTAAAATAATATCTCTTTTAAGTGTGTGATCCCTAATAAAGTGATGCCTAATATCTATGCGATTTTCACAAGAGTGATGTGCAGGGTTTTTTCTTAAGGATATGGAACTGGTTTTATCACAAAGTATCTGATTTTTAGTAATACTAATGCCATAATTTGTGAGTGTGTGTTTCATCCTCAACACTTGAGCACAACAACTTTTAGCTACTATATATTTAGCTTTAGCAGTGGAAAGTTTTACCAATTATTGTTTATTACATGGAAAAGAAACTAATTAATCTCCTAAGTAATGACAAGTTCCATATATACTTATCTTATCCATTATACAACCACCAAAGTTAGCATCTGAAAATTATTTTTTAAAAAATAATTTCCAGAAGAATAGAAAATTCCTAAGTCTATAGTTCCATTTAAGTAGCGAAAAAAATTCACATATTTTAAATGGGATTATTTTTAATTAGATTGATATATTTCACATAAGCATACTGAAAACATTAATTCTAGATGACTGGTTGTAAAGTATAGTAAACTTCATATCATATCTCTAAAAGATATTTGATTTACTAATTTCCCATCTTCATTAAGATCAAGAGTGTTTAAGGTACCAATTGGAGTACTTATAATTTTAGTATTATCATATCCATACATTTTAAGAAGATATTTAATATAATTATATTGAGATATATGAGTTAATTTTTTTTAGAAATTTGAAAACCAAGAAAAAATGTTAACTCACCCATCATACTCTTTTCAAACTCAGATTTCATAAGATTCTCAAAAGAATCAGTTAAGGATTTATGAGTTGTTCCGAATATTATATCATCAGCATAGATTTGAACAACTAAAACATTTTTTTATTTCTTTAAAAAGAGAGTTGGATCAAAATTTCCATTAACATAATTGTTTTTTAACAAAAATCATGTAATTCTATCATACTAAGCTCTAGGGGCTTGTTTAAGACCATATAAATATTTGGTAAGTTTAAGAACATGTTCATGATGTTTTGTGTCTTCAAAACCCGAAGGTTGTTCAACATAAACTCCCTATTGAACATATATGTTAAGGAAATAACACATAGAATCCATTTAAAAAAGTTTGAAATTAAATAATGCTATAAATTCCACAAGAATTCAAATAGATTCCAGTCTAGCTACTGGAGCATAGTTTTCTTCATAGTCTATTCCATCTTGTTGATTATATCCTTTACCAATTAATCATTCCTTATTTCTTACTATGATTCCATTTTCAACATATTTATTTCTAAAGATCCACTTTACTCCAATTACAGAAGATTCTTTAGGTATTTCAACCAAGGTCCATACTTTATTCCTTTTGAATTCATTTAGTTCAATATGCATAGCTTTAATACAATCTTCATCACATAAAGCTTCATCACTAGTTTTAGGTTATAATTGGGAAATAAATGCTATATTCTCTAATTCATTTCTTAAAGAACTTCTGGTTCTTATAGGATGATGTACATCACCAATGATACTATTACTTGGATGATTCTTAAGAAGCAACTGACTTGGGTTTTGTAAAACCTGTTCATTAATATAAGGTATAAAATCTTATGGAGTGAATACTTCGGAAAAATTTTCTTGAGTATTATCCTGATTAGATGAATCTTCTATCAAAAGTTGATAATCAGTTTTTTAAAACACATCTGAAGATATATGTTGGGGTTGTTTAAAAACAAAAGGATCGGTTTCATCAAATTTAACATGTACTGTTTTCCCAACAATACAAGATTTTTTGTTAAAAAATCAATAATCCTTATAAGATGTGGAATATCCTAAGAAGATTCCTTCAGCGAATTTGGGTGAGAATTTTTTAAGTTATTTTTAGTATTTAAGAAGAATAATTTTCATCCAAATACTTTGAAGTAAGAAACTATAGGTTTTCAACCGATCTATAAGTCATAAAGGGTTTTATTAAGAAATGTCCTTATTAAAACTCAATTTGTAGTGTAACAAGTAGTAATTACAGCTTCAGCCCAAAAATGTTTAGTAGTTGAGTATTCACTCAATATGGTTCTTGTTACCTCTTGAAGAATTTGATTTACTCTTTCAATAACACCATTTTACTAAGGAGTTTTAGGAGATGAGAAGCTATGAGTAATTCCTTTCTTACTACAAAAAATTTCAAAATATGAATTTTAAAATTCTCCTCTATGATCACTAGTAATAACTTTTAATGGAAGTTTTTTATCATTGTTAAATTTGGCTAAAAAATATTTAAAATAAGAAAAAGCTTCAGATTTCTTTGTTATAAAATAGAACCATATAAATCTAGTGTATTCATCAACTATAACAAATAAATAGTATTTTCCTCCAATACTTCTAGTTTTTGTTGGGCCAAAAAGATTCATGTGCACTAGCTATAATGCATAAGAAGATAAGACATAACTTATTGATTTAAATCTCAACTTATGTTTATTTCTATATTGATAAGGATCGCAAAATTTTGAAGAATCAAATCTAATATCTGGTACCAAGTTTTTTCTTAGAAATTTTTCATAAGTTCCTAAGGTTATAGTGTCATAATATTCTATGAAAAAACCATTATTGGTCTTCCATTTCACTAAGGCAAGGTAAATCTTAGCTCCTAAGTTCTTGTATGTAAATTTTATAAACATTATCATACCTATGGTCATGGAGAACAAACTCATCCTTGGAATTGTGTACTAATCATTTATCATTCCTAAAATTCACAAGTTAAACTTCATCACATAATTGACTTATTCTTATAAGTTTGTGATTAAGACCTTTAACAAATAAAAGATATGAAATTAAGGATTTTACAAGAATAATAATGTTATATATTCCAATAATTTCTCCTTTAGCATTGTCTCCGAAAGTGACTCTTCCACCTTTTATCTTAATAATATTTTCAAAGATTTTTTGTTACCATTTCTGTTCTAGGAACATACACTATCCATGTACCATGTATTATTGTTGGTAATTCCTTTATTTTTCTAAAAATAAAATAGTTATAATTTTATAATCCAAACATGTTTGGATCTAAAATTTTTAGAAAATAAAATCTTTGGTATCCACATTTTCTTAGATTATTAAGATTTATAAAATCCTAAGGATTGGATTTTATTTAAAGAACAATTTTTCTCCCAATTTCCTCCACTTTGACACTTACTGCAAAAAGGGTCACTTTGAGGTATAAAATAATTGTAAATAAAAATAGATTTTGAGTGAGAATAACCAAATCCAGAACTATTCCTTAAAGGATAAAGTTGAGAATCCATTTTATCAAAACTTTCTTTACTAAAAACAAGTTTGACAAAAGTTTCTTTAAGGAAAATATTCCATATTTTAGTTCGATGACTAAATTATTATCCTTGTAGTTATTTGTATTAAAATTTTAGTTAGTCCCTAAAACATTTTTCATAGAAATAACTTTTTCATGATCCTTAAAAAGTTTATCCTTCTCAGAATTAACTTCCTTAAGGTTTTTTGAAATAGAAACTATTTCAAAAGATTTTTCATCAAGATATTTATAAAGATAATATACTTCTTTTGTTAAAATATTAATTCTAGAATATTCCTTATCAAGTTTCTTAATTATCGTACTATTTTCATTTTTAATCATCCTAGAAAACCAAGATACTTCTTCAAAAGAAGGTAAAGAATTGTCTTCTTCTGAGGAAAATTCTTCATCTAAAGATTCATAATATTATTCATCAGGGAAATTTGAATTCCAAGACATATTAGTTAAGGATTAAACAGTTTGTTCCTTATCTATGAAACATTGGTTTTCTATAGGTACTCTAGAAATTAGACCAACATTCTTCTATCTATAAGATTTAATATCTGAAGATTCATCAGATGAGTCTCCACCACTTTCACTCCAAGAATCATTTTCCTTCAAGAATTTATTTCCCTTAGTCTTGTAATATATTTTATGATTTCTTTCAGAATTTCAATCTTTCCTATACTTTATTTCAAGTCTAGGACAATCAAGTCTGATATGTCCTACTTTCTTGTATTCATAACATGTCACTTCAGAATCTTTCTTATACTTCCTATCCTTTTTCTTATATTTGTAATGAAAATATTTTTTTCCAACAATCTCTTTCATCCTTCGAGCAATATTGGCTAACTCATTCTCTTACTATTCTAATTCACTTGATTTAGACTGAAAAGTAACTTTCTTAGACTTTCTAGTATTTGAAACTTTCTAAGGAGTCTTTTCTTTCATCTGATTTGAAGTATATGTAAAAGAAACACTCCCATTATTATTATTTATATTATCATCATTTCTTTTCATTCTATTCTCATATTGTATAAGATTTCCAAATAACTCATCAAGGGTAACTACTGAAACTTTCTTTGTTTCTTCAATTACTGTTCTTTAAGATTCCCAATCATTGGTCATGATATCAATGATTTTTTCAAAAAGTATCTCATCATCTAGACATTTTTCTCCCATTTATTATAGACTGTCGAAAATTTTCATGAATCATTGTTGGACTTTACAATTGGTTTTGCCAAAGGTAAATTCAAATCCATGGTAGTAAGCTATTTACATATCTCTTCTTGATTCAATAACCTTGAATGTGCCAAAATTTGTAACTTATAATTTCTTCTAGATGTTATTAGTAGATTCACATAATGAAATCTTGCTATATATTTTTCTGGTCAAGCAATAGAATAAAGTATATCATAATTTAAAGTTATGTTTATACTATTGTTTTTCTTGATTGGTGAATTGTCTAATTTCCTTATCAGAAATCTTGTAGTCTCCAGTAAGCATGATGAAGTTGTCAACTCCAGTATTGATAACAAAGGTCTTCATTCTATATTTCTTGAATTAATAGTCATTCTCATCTAATATTGGGGGTTAGGTAGGATTTAAGTTGTCTATTTATCCAGCGTTCATTCCTTCCATTATTAAAAAAAATCCACAAAACGGATTAGTAGAAAATGTTTATAAACAAAGAGTTCATAAAGAAGGTTTTCAGAAGAAAAAAAAATTAAAGTTAAGAAAGAAATTTTGAGAAATAAAAATTATATATAAGTATAAGTATTTAAAATACCTTCTCTGATACCAATTGTAGGATCAAAATGTATATGTAGATTTCTAAATTACAAGAGGGGGTGAATTTTAGGTTTTAAAAAATTTCATTTTTTAACCTTAAGAAAATATGTGTCTAAAAAATTTAAACAATATGAATTTAAAAAAACCTCCTTAGATATTAATATGGAAACTAAATTGATTAGGATCTGATAATTTATATCTGATGAAGAAACTTAAACAAGTTTACTTAAGGAAATATTCTTCATTAAAGCATATAGAATCTAATATATCAGAGTTTGTATAAGAATAAGAAAGTGTAAGAAAGTTCAACTTTTTATCTATAACTAAATGCAATGAAAATCAAACAAACATGTAACAAGTAAAAAATTAACAAATAAATCTTTTAACCCAAAGATAAGGGTATCTAAAAACCTTGGATAAAGGTCCCTTGATTTATACTTTCAAGAAATATTGTCTTACCCACAACAAGGAAATTCCTCAATATGAAGATCATTATCTGTATTTTTATCCCCACAAGCCCTCGATTAAGTAGGTAATTAGAACCTCTATCTTCTTATCCCTGGAATCCCTCGATTGTAAACAGCACCAATCGGATTCTCACTAGGCAGGTTGAACAATTTGTTTCTAGCTTGAACAAGTTGTTCGCAACATTCGTTCAAGGCAAGTTGAGCAATGCTTTCACAGAGTATCAATTCTCTCAAAATTTCACAACATAGATTGCATTCAAATGAATAAGTATTTATAGGTGAGATCTACAATGATCATAATATCCTCCAAAAGTCACATTTCCTTGAAATTTTGAAGGGGCCTATATAGGTTTCACTAATGTGATGGTCATATTGTAACAAATTTGATGACATAATTTTATATAACAAACTATGAGAAACAGTATAATGAAGTATGTAAGAAATATTAAGTAAATATGGTAACTATAAGAAAGATATACAATCAGTTTCTTAAGGTAAATTGGATTCTAATTTCAGATAGAATTAGAGCCTGATTTCATAAAGAATCAGAGACTGATTTAAAAGAGAATAGAAGTCTGATTTTAGAAAGAATCAGATTCTAGTTTTAGAGAGAATCGAATATTGATTTTAGGGGAAATTGGATTCAAAATTTTGTGGTAATCAGATTCAAAATTCTGGAGAAATCGGATTCACGATTCTATGAGAATCAGATATAAAATTATAGGGAAATCAAATTCTCAATTATGTGATATTCAGATTCAAAATTCTATGGAAATCAGATTCATAATTATATGAGAATCAGATTCATGATTTTTGGAAATCGGATTCATAATTCTATGATAATCAAATTCACAATTCTATAATAATCAGATTCACAATTCTGTAATAATCAGATTCATAATTCTGTAAAGTTCTGAGATATAGATGAGGATTAATTTTAATACAAAGTAATTTTTCTTAAGGAAAATATGGTCAGTCTTGGATTAGGAAAGCATTAGATAACACATTTAAGACCATGGTTAAGGTTTAACATGTTATAACATAAAAACATTCTTATAGAAAGAAACAATGTCTTTAAGAAAATGTTTTTTGTGATTTTCAAAACATAAAATAATATAAAATTCATAAGAAAACTTATTGACTTAACAACATAATCATAAAAAATAACATAGAAGATGTCTAAATCATTATACATTACTATTTAATCTATTACACCTTAGTTATATCCTAGGTTATTCATATTCATCATCTATTTAAATCCTTCATGATGGTTCATTAAGAGTTTGTAAATTTACAAAGCATATCCCTCAAGAGTATCAAACTCGGTGCGTAGTAAGGCTCATTGCCATGCACCAGTTCCTGATCTAGTCTAGCTTCATATGGTGTTTTAAGGGGTTTTACCCCTAAGTACATTGGTGATAGAGCCACATCCACTTGTATTATCTAAAAATAGATGTAATTTCTTGAAAACCACTCTCCTATTCCTTTATAATAATTAAAGTACACTTTCATAAACTTTGACTCATCCTTAGACTAATCATTAGAGATGTACCAATACATCTTCTTAGAAATATCCCAAAGTATCTCACTAAATTTTTCTCATCATAGTTTTTAAATGTTGACTAAAACATTCCTTTGGTTCCAAATATAGTGACCCAGTATTAACATACATGGATATTACATCTTTTTAGATGAATATTCATTATATTACACAAAAAAATGCATGAGGACCATAATAGTTTACTACCTTTGTAAACTTAGAATGAAATATTTTATTCTGGTGAAAAATCTTCAATGTTCCCCATAATGATCTTCCCCTTTATTACTCCTACTTAAATCATTTATTCATAAACTAGGGAAATGACACATAATAAAGGGTGATCTCATATTCTTAGTAAGTGTAAATAAAGTAGATATGTATGTATAACATGAACATGAGTGTATGAGAACATGATCATAACATTTGAATATCATACCCTTCATATAAAAGATCATACACATGAGTCATGGAATAAATATTGTAAGAACATAATACATGAATCATAAGGGAATCAAGATCATAATCCTTGAGAACATATCATAGGAATAATACATGGAATTTTGGAATACACATAAGCATAGAAAATATTATTTCAAGGCTACCTACCAAGACCTTTATAACATGTTATTCATGGGATAATCACCCATGTACCTACTTCATGCATGGGATGAACTCCCATGTACCATTTTGTTTTAGTCTTGGTATGACCTCCTTTGTACCTTCTTGTTGCGGGATTGGAATTCCCTCCCATGTACCCTCTTATTGTGGGCTTGGTATGACCACTCATGTACCCTTTGATCTCATAGAGCATTTATCATTACACAATGCATTGTTTGGAGATATAGATCTCACCCTTCACATAATAAAATCATACATATGAGTTCCACAAGATCATAAATATTCATTATATCATAACACATGAAATTAAATGGGTATCATAAAAATTTTATAATATCATAACCTATTGAAAATAAAAAGGTTTCCTAATAATGTTATCATGCTATAACCCATGGAAGGAAATCGAGTTTCATATACAACTTTTCATATTAAAAATAAACCATTTAAATAAAGAATAATAATGGTGTCCTTAGATCATGTTCCTAGTAAATCATGATTAACACTAATAGATGTCATGTTATATAGAAAAAAATTGAAATATCATTTAAAACATTTCTTGAGTAAAATATCATTTCTTCTTTCAAAAATACTTTTTAAAACATAAAACATTTTTGAAAAACTTTTTATTTGAAAATAACTTTAAAAACAATGAATACATATAATATTATTAAAAAAAATTTCATTAAAAATAATATTTTAAACTTTAAAATCAAATTTCAAATAAATTACAGTCATGGTGGTGGATAAATCTATAAATGACGAACATTCCTTTTGCACCATAAAAATTTTAGAATAGTACATTTCTCAAAAAAACAAGAATATTCCTTTATAAAACCATTTTTTAAAAGGTCAAATATGGTTAGAAATGTATTTTAAAAATAATATGATAAAATTATATCATTTTTGAAAAAAAATATAATTCATGGTTTTTAAAGAAAATATATTCCCAACTGAAGGGAGAAATAATGTCAGATTTTATTAAAAAATATTAATTATATTTAGTAAAAAAGTGTAGAATAATGGTACCATTACATGAAGATATCATGAATAACCATGTGTGAATTAATTTTATTATAATTATTGAGATATGGATCATATTATTTCATCAATTGAATCATAATCATAAACAATTCTGATATATGATGAGATTATAGCAATAAAATCTTACTACTTTGGTAAATTTGAATCTTAATCCTCATGAAATAATAAAATTAAAAGAAGTTTAAAATATAATTAAAATAATTACATTCATTATATACATTTAAAATTTTTAATATATAAACCTCTCAAAATAATATAGGTTCATAACATAACATGTGTCTCAAAGAAGGCAAATTGAGACAAAATTCTCTTACCGATTTGGTAACTTTTGAAACATAAACCCCATGAAAGAGGGATCCTAAAATGGATATTTAAATAAAAATAAATTATATTATATGAATAATGAAATACATTCATGGTATTTATAAACCACATAGAATAAATATGTGGTGAACACAGATTGTGCCTCATGAAAAATAAAAGTGAGATGAAAATCCCTAACTACTTGAGTAACTTTTGAATCATGATATCTGTGAAATAATAACATCAATTGAAAATTTTAATATCATGAAATTAATTAAATTTAAGATAAAAACTTTCATAGGAAATTATATACACCATACAAAAGAACCGTGTGATGAATATGGAATGAGTCTCGCGGAAATAAAAGTGAGACTAGAAATACCCTTACCTTAAGTCTTGTCTCTCGTCATAATTATTCAATACTTATATATAATAAATATAAGTTTATTTTAAATATAAAATCTTACCATAATAATATATATCATACCATTTATTATTTTATTATGACTTTATATTACCCTTTTATTGACAATTCCATGTTAAATTTATATTCTGGGTAATAACCGATTTGTTTTTCATATATGTTTTGACTTATTAGTTTTTGTCCTATTAATTTAATCATGATTTAATAATTTAAAAAATGTAAACCAAGATATAAATATCATAAATATTCATTATATATGAATTTATAATAATATATAAAATATATAAATATGAAATGAAATACATCATTTATGGAGACGGTAGGTCATACGTACACATGAACATTATTTCCATTTACTTATCATGTTGAAAGAAAAAAGGTAAAAGATATATATATATATATTATAAATAAAATATAATTATTATTTCATAAATATTACATACTTATATTACACCCATCATTAATTCATTCCATATAGAGCATGAACGAATCACATCACTTCGTGAGGTGGTAGTCCACCATACACACAATGACGTTATCATATTCCCACAAAATATAAATCAGGATGGTATGTGTTATAGAATAATTATCTAAGCATAAATACTTAATAAAAATCATATATATCATATTTTTACAATTATTACATCATTATTCCCAACCTTTATATGTGGTAATGGAATAACGACTGACATCGGTTCATGAGGCGATAGTATGTCGTACACACGAATGATGATTATGTATCCCATTTGATGGAAGTGTGTATGATTTTAGGTTTAACCCTTAATATAAAAACATATAATTATATTGAAGATACTAATGTTATTATATACTCATTATATAAAAATAATTTAATTGGATGGTGAAGGAAACAAAACAAAAATGCACGTTGATGAACGTTACCTCTTCTTCGGGTAACTTCTTTTGGTTTTCACTAAGGGACTTCCTTTGATGGATTTATTCCAAAATTAAGGCTTATAGAATTAAAGTAGTTAATTTTTAAATATATTTTTATAGGATTTTTATGATAAAAATTTATTGATAGGTGTGAATAAGTGAGGGGTGAATTAGCTTTTATAGAAGAGGAGTGGCATAATAATAAATAACAAAAAGGTAAACACTATTGGGAGACCTCCAATACAAAATGTGCCTCCAATAATGAAAATATTTATATAAATTAGTGTATATTTTTTAAATATGTCCATAAAATGGGTTTTAGATAATTTTTTATGTCATTTTACCCCATAAGTTTATATTTTAGTCCCTTAGTAAACTCATTTTTCTCTTAATCATCATGAATAGTTTCAATTGTTTTCCCTAATAATTTTGGTAAAAATTTAAGTTGGCCTTATTATACATTATTAATAATTATTATTCCAAATATTTAATCTATTTTTTTAAATTCAATTTACAGATTTTTCATAAATTAATTTAAAAGTAATATAGTTTTCAAATAAAATTCGATATTTTTCACTATTCATCCAAAAATGAAACTTCTTAGAAAAATTCCAAAAATTCATCCTATGATAATTTTTAATTTAACCTTCGAAAAATAAATTTTATTTTTCCAAAAATAATTTATTAAATTATCAAAATTTATTTTTAAAATAAGTGAGTCGTTAAAAGGCAGTAAAATTGTCTTTTCGAAAAATAAATCTTTTTTGTGTTAAATTGTATTTATTCTTATATATTATTTAGAAATAAATAATATCAATTTTAAATAGTTTATTTTATATATAATATATACATTCCATTAAAATCATTCATCAAAATTGTTTTTTTTAATTTATTAAGATAAAACGTGTATGTGCATAAAAAATAGTTTTTCAAAAAAGGAATTTATTTATTTTAAAATAGCTCTTAATCTTATTTATAATTAATTGGTAACCGAATAATTAGTTTTATATACATGTGTAAACCATATTTTCATAATTTATTTAATATTATTTATAACTTCCATTCTAATGACTATGTGATAATTATAATAATATTTTAATAATATTAATAGTATATTTTAGTTCGGTAAAACTCAGTCTTGCTTCTACCTAAAGCTAAACTCAGTGTTACATGTATTGAAAGATTAAATTTTTGTTTCATATAAGGAGGGATTAACTTGGTGTAGCTTTCAACATAAGCTATCAAATAATTTTAATATATTTGAAAAAAATCATAAAAACTCGGGGTGTTACACGTATACAATATTTTATAAACTAAGTGCAATATCATATGGAATATGATATTCGATGGTCTATGGGTAAATTTATGCACCCATGTATGAATTTTCAAGATGTTTAATACATTTTAGTATTATGTAATTTGGTAGAAGTAGTGATGTGTATGAATTTTAGAGGAGAGTTGTATGAATTTACATCGCATATTCCATAGAAAGTGGGATCACAAGACTTTTGGATATGTATATGACTTTTAAATCCCACATATAATATTTTTATTTGTGTAAAAAAATCATAGAGTTCATAAAATGTTGATAAATTCATTTGATGTTTGAGAATCCCATAAAATATTATACTTTTTAGAAAATCTCAAAGTCTAATAATTTCATAATAAAATATTCTGAAGACTAAAAATAAAATTAGAATATACTCTAAAACATTTCTTTAAATACTCAAACATCATGATCAATACAACCGGATTTTTATTCAGACGAATATCACAAAGAAATAAACTAAATTTGAAGCTCAGGTTTCTGATTTCCACACCACAAGATACACTTATATTGAATAGTACATGAGTACCATGCACACATGGATAATTCAAATAAAATTAATATAGTGGATTTTATGTAATAATTTTAATAATAAAATTGTGAAAGTGTTTGGGGAATTTAAAATAAAAATATGAATGATAATTAAAACAAGTTTAAATAAGGAGACTAATTGGGAATCCATTGACCAGTTTCATAGATGGGGATAAGATCAATGTTGTATCCAAAGATCAAGAGAGTTTCAAAAATTCCATTTTGGAAACTCATATTCATGATATTTTTTTGTGAATATATATATATATATATGAAGAAAATAATAAATAAGAGGATTTTGAATATTAAGAACTTGAAAACAATGAGTGTAAGAATTTTGAAATATTGAGAGCCAGATACAACACTATATTGAAGAGATAAAAAATATTTCAAATCCAGGATTTATTCAAGGAGGAAGAAACTTATTATTCCTAAATATTCCAAGTTCTGAATAGAATCAGGTCATGTGAAGATATAAAATGTTGAGAAATATAGACAACTATGTTCTAAAGAAGACCTAGGTATACTGACTTTTAGTTGTTTGTGTGCAGACCTATTAATCTATCATGTTCATGGAGGTAGATCAATATCAATATACGCAAAAGAATCTTATAGAATAAGGAGATATCTTTTTATTTGGATCATACATTATATAGAAGAGTTATTTATTCCAATGTGACCCTAGAATCCAAAATTGAGTGGGACTCTGTGTTAATAGGATTACGATAGTCCTTGGTTATAGACACTTTTATTTAATTTATAAAAATACTTAATTGGGTGAGACTAACCAATCATGATAAGGAAATCCTTTAAGTATAAACATTGTAAATCATGTGTGATGTTCTTTCTATTACAATGATTTCACATAAGGAGAGGTTATGAGAATATATTTATTGTATCAGGACCTTAAAAATTCCAAGATGTTTAGTTAAAAAAGGTAATTCATAAAACAAGACCACTGATTCACCCCCCCCCCCCCCCCCAGTGATCAATCTAACATTGGGAATCACTAGTGGAATCATCTAAAATCCAAGTTCTATATTAAGATCCAATAAGTTTTTGAGTATAGAAAATATTATTTATATGGATATAAGTAGGGTTTCTAATTTCAACAACAAGAAATACCATAATTATAGGAATATGATGCTTCCATAACTCTTACCTCTTAGACTAGAATTAATTGATGCTTCCATAATTGGTTTTCCACCAATTTTTTAGGGGGAACTGTGTATTTTTTTAAATAATGATTTAGAGTTTTATGGTAATTAAAAAATTATATAATGATGTCTCCTTTAGAAAATATTTAAATATATATTATAAGATTCAAAACTGTTATGGATATTTGGGAAAAATTAAAGAGTAATTATGAATGTAATTTTAAAGTCAACAATGCTAAACTATAAGTTTGGAGTAGTATATTTGAAGAGATAAATATACTTGATGAGGTGAAAATTAAAAAAAAATTTAAGGGTCAATGAGATTTTGAGTAATATCTAAGGGTTTGGAGAGAAGTTATATGATCCCACCATTGTTAAAAAAACTTATGAGGAATTTTTTATATAATATTGATCTAAAAGTATCAAATATATAACATATAGAATATTTTAAAGTATATGAGTCTCATAATATACTCATTTATTATGATATGAGAAAGGATCCATCTTTCAAGAATAAAATAAAAAGTTGATATGGCCTTAAAATAATTTAAAAAAATAAAGCTACAGATAATGAATGTAAAGATTCAAGTGATTTTGAAGATGAGGAAGATGAGGAAGACTTTAAAAAGATTTTTTCTCTTATTTCAATGAAATTAAGGAAATAAAATTGTAAATTAAAGTGAGGGATACCACCAAGAAGAAATAACTATGATGACATTGGTAATTTTTTATATAATTTCAAGAATAAAAAGACTTAAGAATCTAAATCATTTAAGTGAGATAAGAAACACCCAAAATGTAAATTGGGTAAGAATTGAAAAAAGAAGTATATAATAAAAAAAGATGGATTTTAATGAAAAATAAGGAAAAATATAACTCAATAATTTAATAATATGATGAATTAAACTTCTTTTTTAATGTTGATAAAGTCTTTGATTTCTCTAGTGTTGACGATTTATAAGAAAGTATAGAGCTAGATTGGTAGCTAAAAGGTGAATTGGAATATTTTATTAAGTAGATTACATAGATCAAGAAATAAAAGTGGAATATTAGAAAATATAAGAATAAGATTGATGAATAAAAAGAGGGCCTAGTTATAAAATATTTAGTATACATTGGTGAGATTAATAGGAAAAATTTGAGAGAATCTAAGTGAGAGAAGATTCTAATATATCTTGAAGAAAAAATGGACGGGAAAGAAAAGGGGTTAGATGATACACAATTCATTTTTATTGGATCTCAAAATGAATTAAATAATATAATTTATGATTTCTAAAATAATTTTGAGGTTAAGTGAGAATATTCTCTAGTTGGTGAGATGAATATTTCTAATAGGCAATAAAAAATCACATAATCTATCTCCATGTTTGTTATTTTTAATAGAGTATATGATAAAAATATAACTAAAAATATTAAGAATAAGAATAAAAATTAGAAACACTATTATACATCAAAAGGGGAGACAAAATATTCAAATAGTACCACTTCAACATCTGAAAAAGAAGGCCCATATTGTAGCAAGATAGTAAAATTTTTATGTACGTATTTTTTGTGAATATGAAATAACAAAGTTCAGAGGTTTTTATTGGGTTTGAGGAAGGTATTGACCCAAATCACACTCTTACTAGAATAATATGTCATTAATACAGAAGAGGCATGAACTAAGGTGGTTTTACATTAAGAAACATGATAATTGTATTAAATAAAACAAGTTGGGACCATAAACTCAGGTGATCTATCCACCCAAAAAAGATTTTAGATATAAGAAGATTTTTTTGGTTGATGTAACCAGAAGGGTCAAATATATAAGGAGTTCATAGTAAGATTACTTGGAAAACTTCCCTATGGTGTGAAAAGGAGGTAAAATCATGAGTTAAGAAAATATGTTGAACCTAATAGAAAACTATTTCAAAAATTAAAGCAGGATAAGCATGTTAAGAAAGAGTGGTTGATTATTTTTCCAAAACAATTGGATTTGGATAAAAAATAAATAATGAAAAAATAAATGATAGTTACAAATAAAATAAGGTGAACTAAAATTATAATATTTAGTAAAATTATATGTAATCTATTGGTTGGGACTTGAAAATCCAGTAAAATTGTAGAGACCTGAAGCTTATCGTACATGGACATTACATTACTTTTGCGGAATACTTAGTACATTACAAAAACACACACACAAGGACCGTAATAGTTTAGTGTCTTTGGAAACTCGGAATATAATCTTCTAATCATGGTGAAAGATCTTCAACATCTCCCATAAAGATCTTCCTTTTTTTCTTACCTAAAACCTTTCTTTATATCCTGGGGAAAAGAAAACATAAAAGGGTGAGCTCAAATGCTCAGTAAGGGTAAACAAAAGAAATATCAATCACATCATATACATAAGCACATAACTTTTGGAAATCTTAACCTGTAAAAGAGATCATAATTTCATAACCTGAGATAACTCATGGCAGTGAAATGTAATCACAATAATCATAACTTAAAACATTAAACTTCGTGGCATACACACATAATCATAGAGAATCATTTCTTGTTAGTCAAGACTCATTGCCAAGACTATCTTAGTGGACAAAGTCCCTTTCTGAACCGAGTCACCCTCGTTTCAGTCCTGTTTCACTGAACCGGTATAACCTACCATTCCAGTCATTTCTATCTCATGAGATATAAAATCTTTACCCAATGCATTGGAGGGAGATATAGTTCCAACCCATCTCATAATGATACCATTCTTATGTGTGCCACAAAATCATAAATCATACATCATTGCATAACCCATGTAATAAAAATGGGAATCTTAAACATCATGACATCATAAAACAATTCATATACAATAAAGGAATTCATAAAAATAATTCCATCACAACATAATCAAATCAATGTAATAATAGGGATAAAAACAGAACCCTTTATTATCTTAGATGGAAAATAATTTTGATAAAACACTTGAACTTCATTCTTGAGGAAAATATCCTTTCTACTTCAAAAATACTTTTCCTTTCTTAACATGTCATACAATTTTAAACTAAAAGAAGTTGATTAAAAATAAACTTGAAAACTTTTAAAGGAAGCTTCTTGGAAATAATGTTTTAAAAATCCATTCATTCCATATACATTAAAAAAACATTCTTCGTACTTTTGTCGGAAAAGTCAAAAAAGTACCTCGTACGAAAAAATGACAAAAGATTCCTTTCATATTCTTTACTAAAAACTCACCGAAGGGTAAAATTGGATTTAAAATATTGTAAGTGGATGGAAACAATATTACATATTTAGGGAACATGGATGTGGATGATAAAATACACCCCAGTAAATGCCAAAGTAAAAACAATCTCGGATAAAAATGAGATTGTGATATTTTCCCTTACCTTAGGTCCAATTTGCTTCATAAGTGTCCGAACCTCCTGTATAATAATTTAAATAATGTCATTTACTTGTTACAGAATCATATTCATTGTTATGATATCATATATGGTTCACTTATGACTTTATATTACCCGTTCTTTTGTAAATTCCATGTTAAAGAGCGTTTTGGGTAAAATTGTTTCATTTATCGTAGGTGTTTGGACTTGTTGTTCTTGACATTATTATTACTTATATCATTATTTACTTACTTCCAGAATATAAAATGTGATTTATATATCATATATTTTCAGTATATATATATATATAATAGATAGTTAAATGAAATGAAACACACCGTTCATGGAGACGGTAGTCCGTACGTACGCATGAACGCTGTTTTCCTTTCCTTATTGTCTTGAATGGAAGTAAGTAGATGAAATATATATATATATATATAAATATAGTAGATTTACCATGTCATATATTTCATTATTATTGATTATATATACTTTATAATCATTCTTAAATGGTTAACATGGAGAATGAATCTCATCGCGTCGTTTAGACGGTAGTCCGTACGTACGCACGAGCGATGATATCATTTCCATAATTATTGAATTGAATTGGAGTGGATGATACAATATATCAGAATAATTATGATGTTATAATAACTATGTATAGTTATTCTTTACACCATAATACCAATCCGTGTAAGGTGTTGGTGGAAAAACATATTACACCACGGCGTGGAGACGGTATTCCGTACGTACGCACGCGCGGTGATTTCATTTTCCGTAGGATGGATAGATGGTTAATTAGGATTTTTTCATACTTATAATAACATATCATTATATTATTGATACTGATGTTATTACTTCATAATGAAACAACCTAATAAGAAGAAGTGGAAGAAGAAATAAAGGTGAAAGAATTGGTAACGGAAATTACCTCTTCTTTGAAACGCCTCTTTGAGACCTCCTCTTAGGGCACTAAAATTGGTCTTTTAGGAAGACCAGAACCTCTAGGATGTTTATAGGGAAGTTTAGAAGAGATTTTGGCAGGGGTTGGCCGAGATTGAAGGCTCAAAGTTGTGTGAGGAAGAGAGGGAGGAGGTGTCCTTTTATAAGGGAGGAGAGGGGCACCTTTGGAATAACTAAAAATATTATTTTATTATAAAGTCAAGTTCGGTTTTAAATGGCTCCAAATTGATTTATTTAGAGGCTAAGGTAGGTATGGGTCTAAATCCTCTCATCCAATAGAATTTAGACAAGTTTAGGTTCCTATTTTAACCTTATCATTTAGATTTAACATTAAGTTAAATAATTTTACTTTTACCGTGTCTTCTTGTGTTCTTATAATATAAGGTTAATAAACTTACTATAAGAAGCCAAACGAACCCCAAATTGTTTATTATTAATATATATAACCTTATATAAGTAATTTGGCCGAACCTTATATTTTTAGGAATAAAATAACAATTAATAATATAATATTTTTTTTAAAAACTATTTTATGTCAATTTTGACACTATTTAGTAATTGATTTTTGTGAAACTCATAAAAGAATGATAAGTTCTAACAAGGTTAATTAAATCAACAATAACATGTCATTTTAACCTAGAAAATTAGTTTAAGTCATAAAAAGTCTCAAATTATATTTATTTGAGTATTTATAACATCAATTATGTCAATATTTCATTAATAAGATAATTACTGCATCATCGTTGTGTCATAAATAAATTAAATTATTTAATGTATAAAAATTACAAATAAAATACTATTATGTATTAAATCTTTTTATCTTTCTAATTAATATTTAAAATAGAATTTATCTTATGTATAACCCTATATTAAAAATGTTTTTGTAAATAAACTTTGATTTTAACTCTTTTAACTCTTCTTTGAATTAAATAATAATAAATGTCCTAATCTAATCCAAGTGGGCCTAAATTGTCATATTTTATTCCTAAGCTTGTTTTTGGTCGAATTACACTTATCTAATATAATTTGGACATGTGTTAGGGTAATAATAATATCATTTTTACCCTTAATTACCCTATTTACTTTTAACCGTGGTAAATAAAAGTAAAAAGTTACTATTCACCAAAAATTATTTTCATCTCATTGAACCACATTTTACTTAATGACATCAACCGTGTCTCTCGGATTTTTGAAATTCCACTCCCAGAAGCGGTAAAATTAAGTTTTATGAAAAAATTAGTTTTTTTAACTACCACTTAGTGGTTTCACTGTCCATCAAAAATTGAAAGTTTTCAAAAAAATACCAAAAATTAGGCCTAAGCTATATTTGATATTATGAACTAAAAAATTATTTCTATTTTACCAAATTCAAAACATATCAGTTGATTTAATTAATTTAAAAATTAATTCTCGTCATCAAAACAAAAGGCGTGTTTTTAAGAGATAATAACTATCAAAAGATTGACACTTGTTTATAACTGGTTTAAATGTGAAATTACATCCAATGACCAACATTGTATTGAATTGTAAAAATATATTCTAAATATACTTTAAAACCACTCAAATTAATAATTTATCACTATTAATTATTTCGATTGAAAAAGTTGTTGTTAATTAAAATTTAGTAATTTTCACTATTCATCAAAATATGAAAGTTATCCAAAAATCACCAAAATTTCACCCTAAGCTAATTTCGATATTCCGAATCCAAAAATGAAGTCCAATTTGAAAAATAGAAATTACAAAATTTCAAAAAGTGGTTATTACTATTCATAACGGCTAGTTTTAATAATATTTTAATAGCATATCGTTGTTTAGCGAAACTTGGTGTTGCGTACAACACACGCTATCGTGGAAGGTCGCGATTGCGTGTAATTCAATCCAGGTCAGAGATGTGTGTTGTGAAAGCTCCTTTTGGTGTAGCATATAACACAAGACATTAATGAAATTAAAAATAATATTTTTCATAAAATCTCGGGGTGTTACAAAAATTGATTTGAGAGATGTGGTCGTGTTAGGCATGGAATGAAAAAAATCATGATAATAATACCAACCTAAGAAAATTCTATGAGAAAGTTGGTATGAGAACAAGGTAATGAAGTTTCCTTGATATATGAGGTAAATAATATTGTCTCATATATGAGGAAAAATCCTGGAAAAAATATGAGTATGAAATCACTTAAGGATGCTAACAAGAAAATAAGTGTTGAGTTTAGAAGGAAATAGTGGCCTTAGTTAAGAGGAAACTCTTAGCCTCAGTTTTTCAACTAAGAAATAAAGGGGATCCTTCTTGTTCTATAATAATTATTTTTATTTTTTATAAATTTTTGGTAATTAAATATGGATAATGAATTTATCACTACTAGAAATAATATAAATTAATCCTTCATAGAGTTTGTAAGCTAACATGTAAAGAAAAATTTGAGTACATCCCTTGAGGGGGAGAAAACACGAGGTGGTGATATTAAAATTTAATTTTTTGTGTGGATATATAATTTATGGATAGTCCCATGAAAATTGGAAAATTGGTTATTAAATCACACTTTCAACCCTTATTTTTTTGTTATTCCAAACATATTTCGAAATATAAGTGTTGGTTCTTGAAAGGATGAGATAATGGGGGATATATATTCTTTGAACTTGATATTTCTAATATGTTTGTTTATATTTGTGTAGGATAAAAAATTTTCTTGATAAATCTATTTTTAAAAAACTCAATAATTATAATATTGGTTGATATCGCATGCATGTGAGTTTAAGGACAACATTGAAAACCTTAGTAAAATCAATATTGTTTTATAAAATGGGAAATGGTTTTTCTAGAAAAATGAACTTTACTAAGAATCCCATATCATACCATCCTTCTCTCAAGTGGAACAATATGTTATTCATATTTGAATATAGAAGAAGAAAATTATTTCAAAAGAATTCAAGGGAGATTAGAAGTGCCCCCATTTTTTCTTTGTATTTATTTTTAAAAAGAGGTATAAGGATAAGAACACATATTGACATAAAATGATGTGTGGTGGTATTGAAAACATATCTAAATAGTGATATTGAAGTTCCAATTATATTGAATTATACTTTTTTGTAAATATGGTAATATTCATTGATGATTGAATATGATATCAATAAGTGTTGAGAGACCATGGATATATGATATAAAGGTGATTATATTTTAAAAGGTAAAGGGTTTGAGGCTATATTTAGGAATTCCAACTTAGATAGATTTAAGATGAGCTATAAATTTATTAGAGATTATTGTATTATCTTTATTCAATTCAATCAAGGAAATTTTTTTTTGATGAATATACACTCTATAATAGTTTAGAGTAAATTTTAGGGAATTCCTATAAATTTTATAATATTTTATGAATATATTGAAGGACTTATATAAATTATGTACTGAGTATGAAAAATAAAAATGTCTTGGAAAATTTTTATGAATTTTTTTGAGATAGTTAAATTTATAGATTTTATTTTCGTGTATGACTTTCTTTAATCCACATACAATATTTGTTGTCCAAATTACAATATAATACCATGTATGATATTTTATGGCTCATATATGAATTCATAAACCTACGTATGAATTTACAAGATTCATCAGACATTACATTTTTTTGGAATTTGAAAATTCCAATGTCACATATGACTTTTGGATGAGATATCATATGATTTTAAATCATGTACGCCTCTCGAGGTGGCCTCCTAAGACTTATGTTTGGGTGTATTAATTTATAAATATTAATTCAATGTTTGGTTTGGAGTATGAATTTTCATTGATCACATATGGTGTTGATCAACATGTTTGATGTTTGATAATTCCATAATATTTTTTAATCTTTCTAGATATTATATTTTGTGAAAAAAATGAAAATCTAAGAATTTTAAAACAAAATATTATGAATATGAAAATAAAATCATGAAATTATAAGGACATAATATTCAAATATTTATATACCCTAATAAATCCACATAGATTGTGATTCAAGAAAATATCAAAGAATAACTAGATGAAGTGGAAGCTACTGTTTCTAAATATCACACTACAGTATGAGTTTCCACATTATAGTCTATAAATTTCATGCACATGTGGATAACTCAAAGATGGTCGATGTAGTGGATTTATTCATAGAATTAGAATATGGAAATAGTTAGAGTATTTGGGTAATTTGAAATGAATAACTTATTGATAATTAAAAATATTTTGAATGGGGTGATTAATTAGGGATCCTTTGATCGGTTTAATATAAGTGGATGAGATAGTTGATGCATTTTAAGATCAAGGAAGTTTCCAAAATTCCATTTTGGAAACTCATATTCATGATATAATTTTTTGAATATATATGTGGATAAAAGAATAAGAAATAGATGTGTGGATATTAAAAACTCTCAAACTATGGGTGAAATAAATATAAAGTAATGAGATCTCAATATATCACTGTATTGAATATAGAAAAAAAGAGTTCAAATATAGGAGTTATTCAAGTAGTATGAAACTTTTTTTTTATTTTTATTCAAAGTGATAAGTAGAATTAGTTCAAGTGAAGATATAAAAAGAAAATCAATCCAAATGACCATGTTCTAAATAATATTTAGGCATGAATACTTGAAGGTGTACATGTTTAGATGTAACGCCCCGACCCCAGCTACCCAGATTCGGTGCATTACTTCGTAACATTGGCATGATCACAAAAGACCAAGTCTCGAAAGACCGATTAGTTTAGTAGCCTTGGAAACACTAGATACATTCATAAATGTTACATTACATCACAAAATGAAAAACTATAATAACATAGTCTCCATAGTCCACACTTCTATCCTCTTCGGACTATCCCTACAGGTCATTCATAAAATACTTCTTCACATCCTGGAAAATATTAAAACATTGAAAGGGGTGAGCTCGGATGCTCAGTAAGGTTAACAATATAGCAGAAGCTTTCATAAATAAACATTAACATTTAAGGAAATGTATAACTAAAACAAAAGCCTTTTAAACTTGCACTTCAACATAATATGGAAAAAGTAAAATGAGATAATGCCATTCACTTCTTCACATGGATATTCTACTGGTCGAATAATCACATGCAATAACAATAACCACTTTCATAATGATGGAATGCATAATGACAGACTATCATAACCACGTAGCCAAGGCCTCGTGCCAAGACCACAAATAAGATTTTGTCAAGGCCTCGTGCCAAGACACTAGTTTGTCTCATGAGACCTGCCGATGCATCGAGGATCTATAGCGGGCTCCACCCGTCACTTATTAAGTCCAATGCATTCCTCATATGAATAGGTTTAAACATATCATAAACCATAACATAATCGTATCGCATAAAACATGCATAAAGGAAACATATCATTTCCACATTTAAATCAAAAGATATCAATACAACACATTGATATAATAAAAACGCTTTCAAAACCATTTTCAAAACCAAAATAAAAGAAAGTTAAAACATTGTATTTATTTTTCATTAAAAAAAGTGATGGCTTGTAGAGGAAGCCGAAACTCAAATAATGGTCACGGCGGCGGAGAAGTCATTGTCGCCGCATAAGTACGGAAATAAAAACATTCCCTTTTTGTCGTTTAGTAAAATGCTTCGTATAAAAAAAGATTCCTTTTGAATAAACGTAAAAGTCAAATGGGTTTATACACCGTATAAAAGAAAGTTTTGTATAAAACCAAATATGCCTCAATGAAAGGGGATTGAGACGAAGTCCTTAAAAAGATCATTTTTTTAAATAAAGTACATCTATAATGTGTATTCACTATAAGTACACATAAATAATGTACAAATACAATATAGTACATAATAATATCATGACATAATTTTAAAGTAGGAGATTAACCTAAAGAATGAAAATTGGGTTAAGAAATTCTCTTACCTTGCGTCCTGTCCTGACTCGACCGTTCTTTAACCTCCTGAATAATAAACTAGAGTTAATTTCTATTTACTTAAGAACCTTTTTCATGTTCATTATTCCTTTTATATCCCTTATTACCATGTTATGAACATTATTTAATTATTTAAGTTAATAACAGTCGTTTTGTCGATCTTTGGTACTTGAGTCAAAAATAAACTTCTTATAATTACAAGTTGTTCATGTGGTGAAATATCCATTATATCCAGAATTATATTCATGATGTAGATATCATATATATCACATATACAGTATATACATTCATTCATAATGTCACGTAACATTTAGAGGTAAGAAATGAAATGCACCGTTCATGGAGACGGTAAGCCGTACGTACGCATGAACGCTACATTCATTTCTATTTCGTATTTAATGGAATGAAATCATAATGATATAAATTTATAATATAATTACAGTATAATATAGTGTATAATACCATTTAATCCATCCTTTATACATCCCACATATGGCATTAACGATTCAAATCACTTTGAGGGGGCGGTAGTCCGCACTTCCTAAAATGAAATTATCGCGTTTTACCCATAATGGAAATCATAAAGTATGACATAAATGAGAAATACAGAAGCATAAGTAAAACATAAATATATTTTATATCATATATAAATATAGTGACATCTTAATGTCCACCTTTTAAGGTGTTATATGAGTGTTGAACAATAATCGTTTCATGAGGCAGAAATTCGCCATCCACAGAAACTGTATGTTCTTTAACCATTAGATGTAGGTGTGTGTAAGTGTATCTTGAATACTTATTATAAAAACATCCTATTATATTGAGGATACTTGTGTTGTTACAAAAGAAATGAATAAAAATAGTTTAGGGGGTTGGAGAAGAAAAATAAAACAAAACAACATTAGAGAAGACATTAGCTCAAAATCGGGTAACTCTTTTTGATTTGATCCAAAGGCTTCCTTGAGAAGATTTCTTCCCAAAGTGAGGCTTCTAGGAGTAATAGGGGGAAGTTGGGAGAGTATTTGGGTAGAGGTTGGCCGATCCAAATGGCTTTAAGGTGTGAATAAGGTGGGAGAGGTGGGGGCCTTTTATAAGTGGAGAGGAGGGGCTCTTTTGGAAAGATTGAAATGTTACATTATTACACAATGCTTTTCGGATTCTAAAGGTCCCACACTTATATAATTAGTGTATAAGGTGATAAGGGTTCGAAATCTACCCATACAATAGTATTTGGACAAGTGTAAGCCTTTTATTTTACATTATCTTTTCATTTTATTAAAATTGTTAAATAATGAGGTCATCGCTGCATCATAATGATGTCATAAATAATTTAATTTATTTAATGTCTAAAAATTATAAAAAAAATACTATTATGTAGGAAATATTTTTATCTTTCTAATGAATATTTATAATCAAAATTTGGACTTGTGTAACCCCAATTAAAAACTGTTTTAGTAAAACAAATCATGTTTGTGTCAATTTAATTTTAACATTAAATAAATATATATTAATGTCATTTTCCAACTAAAGTGGCTCCATGGGGTCCCCAAGTTGACCCATGGGTTTTATTGGTCGGCCATGACTCATCCAATAGGAGTAGGAAAAGTTTCATGCTCATCTCATATTATTAAAACATTATTTGTACCTTAAACTACACTAATTACCTCTAATCGCGATTAAGAACTTAAAAGTTACTATTCACCAAAAAATTATTTTAATCTAATTGAACCACATTTTACTTCTTAATGACAACTATGTATGTCGGATTTTTGAAAATCAAATCACAGAAGTGGTAATATTTCATTTAAATGAAAAAATCAGTTATTTAACTACCACTTAGTGGTTTCACTATTCATCAAAAATTGAGGTTTTTTAGAACAAAGCCAAAATTTCACCCTAAGCTATAATTGATATTCCTAATTCAAAAATTATGTCTATTTTATAAAATTCCAAACATATAAGTTGCATTAATTAATTTTCTAATTAATTCTCGCTGACAAATAGCGTGTTTTTAAGAAACAATTTATATCAAAAGATTGGCAATTGTTTATGTCCAATTTCAATGTTAAATTAATTCTAATGACCACCATTGGATAAAATGGTAAAAATATATTCTAATTATACCTTAAAACCACTAAATAGTATAATTTATCACAATAAATTATTTTGATTAAAAAGTTGTTTTAAGTATTTTTCACTATTCATAAAAAATTAGAAGTTCTCAGAAAAATATCAAAAATTCAACATAGGCTAATTTCGATATTCCGAATCCAAAAATGAAGTCCATTTTGAAATATAAAATTTCTATAATTTTAAAAAGTGGTTATTACAATTCATAACGGCTACTTTGATTAGTCGCGGTGTTTTAGAACTCGAAGTTGCGTACAATGCAAGCTATTGCATTATTGAATGAGAAGCGTATCGTGGAAGCTAGGGGTGTTACATCCTCCCCTCCTTCAATAAATTGCGTCCTCGCAATTTGAAATTTTTCTTTGAAAATAAAAGTTTGAAAAGAGAAAATACCTTTGAGGAAAACTCACATCGGAAATAAGGTTAATAAATATATAACATTAAAAGAAAGCAAGATAAGTACAAAGGTCACCCGATATAGACCATTCTAGGATTCTATGAAAATATGGATATAGAGGAGAAACAAACCATCAAGGTCTGATGGAGAGTTATAGAAAATATGATTAGGAGAAAGTTTAACCACAAGAAAATCACAAACTTGTGATTGGTTAAACGGTCATTGAATCCCCAGTTGGAAAAGTTAACCGACAACATTTTTGTTTTAAGTTACCTTTTATAATGTTGAGGAATTTATTTAGGAGATTTACTAAGAACGTAAGGGAATATACATACTTGTTATGTATACTTTCATTCGTTAATAAATTTTTACCACAAACCCAACTTTTACTCCAAATGGTAACGGAACTCAAAAATATTCTATTTATCCTAATTGAATAAGGTTCCAAATGTTAACACATACCATTTAGATTAGTAAAACTATTTTGTAATAACCAGGGACTTCCTGTAGGCTAGTGGTAGGAAATAAAGGCTTGTCGCACTATGGTTGTGGGTTCGATTCCTGCAGCTTTGTCCGACGCGACGGGTTATTCCCCACCCTGCAGGTTGTCCTTTTCCTAAAACTATAGTATCATAATATTCCAAAAATAATCTTCATAAATTTTTTAACCTTAAACAATACTATCCAAAGATCAACTTAATCCACTCCAACCATTGTAGTTATCCAAAATACCTCTGTCCAGACTTTCTCTAAAAGGTCTCTTAATTCCAAAATCAATTTATCATATTCCCCAAACAATGTAAAGTTTCTCTTATTGTCACATACTAAAAATATAATTACCTTCATCATATTAAAACCTTACTGAAATCAACAAGTACTGCAGTACAATCCATATATATATATCACATTATTCTAATAACCAGAATATAATCCATGAGTCCAAAAGCACCAATACATTAGTTATTCTGCTTCAACTGTAGTAACAGCATAAGATTGTCCTTGTTCCCTTGGCCTTTTCTGAGGTAAGTTTCCCTGACGCTTAGGACATTCATTTGCATAATGCCCCATTTCTCTACAATTGTAGCATTCAACTTTGATAGCCTCTTTCTTTCCCTTGCAATCACGAGCCTGGTGACCCTTTTCTCCACATTTATAACAAACTCCCATTCCTTTTAGGCAAGTACCAGGGTGATTCTTCCCACAATTATCACATAATGGAGAATCCTTCTTTCCCTTTTTCCCCTTATCTGTCTCTTGTTCCACCGTTCTCTTCTTCTCTTGCTTTACTTTGTTGTCATAAGACTTAGAGAATTCCTTTTCTGTCTTGATAGCACATGAGACAATATCTTCGTATGATGAGAAGGATTGTGATACTAAAGATCGACGGATAAATGGTTTTAACCCATCAAAGAAATGATCAATCTTACTCCTTGGGTTACGTATATAATCTCCAGCATACCTTGCTAACCTTGTTAAGTTAGCCTCATACTTTGTGACATTCTCATCCTCCTTCTGCCTCAGACTCAGAAATTGCCTTTCCATATCTGCTCGATGGTCACGAGGAAATTATTTTTATAAGAAAAGCTCTTTGAACTACCTCCATTCCATATTCGATACGTCATCATCTTCCTTTGTGTTTTGAATCAGCGACCACCACTGATCGGCATCTCCAGTGAGGCGGTAAACTGCCATGACAACCTTCTCCCTTTCACTACTCCCCAAGGCATGGAATATTTTCTCTAAGGAATTTATCCATTGCTCAGCTACTATAGGATTTGTACTCCCATTTAAGGTTGGTGGTTGTTGCCTCATGAAGCGGTCTAACATTGATCCTCCACGTTGCGGATCAGGGTGCTCCATACGAGTAAGGTTATTATTCATAACCTGAGTGAGTTGTCCCAGTATGGTAATAAGTTGATCAGCACTAGTTGTATCTCCAGCTCCACAATAATTATCTTGAGCAGGAGGGAAATCCCTACACAGAGTGCGTGCATTGATACGGTTTCCATTCCTTCCACTAGGAGCCATTTCTAAACAATGGCATAAACTATATTAGTTTATAAATCAAAATACATAATTCCATACTTGTAAGATACTTAACATAAATTGAACTATTTATGGATATAATCCATAAAAATGTTTTCTTTGAGGAAGTATATACTCATAACCCTTCATAGTGGTTTATAAAGAAAATGAGAATTATCAAAAGCATATCCCCAGGGAGTGTCGTAACCAAGAGTGCAGCAAGGCCCGTTGTCGTGCACTAGTTCTCGTTTGAGTCTAGCTCAAAGCGGTGTTTTCGGGTTTTACCCCTAGGTACATCTGTGCCAGAGCCGCCTCTATTTGCTCGTATCCAGATAGGGATTTATTGCTCAGAAAACTCACAAAATCTCTACAATAACAAAATTCTAGGAAGTTCTTCTATACTAATCCTCAAAGTCTATCTTTGGGCTATGTGCTCTAATTAGAGTTTATCTAAATCTAGCTTCCAAGGTTAGTACTAAACTGCCTATGATACCAACTGTAACGCCCCGACCCCAGCTACCCAGAGTCGGTGCATTACTTCGTAACATTGGCATGATCACAAAAGACCAAGTATCGAAAGACCGATTAGTTTAGTAGCCTTGGAAACACTAGATACATTCATAAATGTTACATTACATCACAAAGTGAAAAACTATAATAACATAGTCTCCATAGACCACACTTCTATCCTCTTCGGACTATCCTTGCAGGTCATTCATAAAATACTTCTTCACATCCTGGAAAATATTAAAACATTGAAAGGGGTGAGCTCGGATGCTCAGTAAGGTTAATAATATAGCGGAAGCTTTCATAAATAAACATTAACATTTAAGGCAATGTATAACTAAAACAAAAGCCTTTTAAACTTTCACTTCAACATAATATGGCAAAAGTAAAATGAGATAATGCCATTCACTTCTTCACATGGATATTCTACTGGTCGAATAATCACATGCAATAACAATAACCACTTTCATAATGATGGAATGCATAATTCCAGACTATCATAACCACGTAGCCAAGGCCTCGTGCCAAGACCACAAATAAGATTTTGTCAAGGCCTCGTGCCAAGACAATAGTTTGTCCCATGAGACCTGCCGATGCATCGAGGAGCTATAGCGGGCTCCACCCGTCACTTATTAAGTCCAATGCATTCCTCATATGAATAGGTTTAAACATATCATAAACCATAACATAATCGTATCGCGTAAAACATGCATAAAGGAAACATATCATTTCCACATTTCAATCACAAGATATCAATACAACACATTGATATAATAAAAATGCTTTCAAAACCATTTTCAAAACCAAAATAAAATAAAGTTAAAACATTGTATTTATTTTTCATTAAAAAAAGTGATGGCTTGTAGAGGAAGCCGAAACTCAAATAATGGTCACGGCCGCGGAGAAGTCGTTGTCGCCGCATATGTACGGAAATAAAAACATTCCCTTTTTGTCGTTTAGTAAAACGCTTCGTATAAAAAAATATTCCTTTTGAATAAACGTAAAATTCAAATGGGTTTATACACCGTATAAAAGAAAGTTTTGTATAAAACCAAATATGCCTCAATGAAAGGGGATTGAGACGAAGTCCTTAAAAAGATCATTTTTTTAAATAAAGTACATATATAATGTGTATTCACTATAAGTACACATAAATAATGTACAAATACAATATAGGACATAATAATATCATGACATAATTTGAAAGTAGGAGATTAACCCAAAGAATGAAAATTGGGTTAAGAAATTCCCTTACCTTGCGTCCTGTCCTGACTCGACCGTTCTTTAACCTCCTCAATAATAAACTAGAGTTAATTTCTATTTACTTAAGAACCTTTTTCATGTTCATTATTCCTTTTATATCCCTTATTACCATGTTATGAACATTATTTAATTATTTAAGTTAATAACGGTCGTTTTGTCGATCTTTGGTACTTGAGTCAAAAATAAACTTCTTATAATTACAAGTTGTTCATGTGGTGAAATATCCATTATATCCAGAATTATATTCATGATGTAGATATAATATATATCACATATACAGTATATACATTCATTCATAATGTCACGTAACATTTAGAGGTAAGAAATGAAATGCACCGTTCATGGAGACGGTAAGCCGTATGTACGCATGAACGCTACTTTCATTTCTATTTCGTATTAAATGGAACGAAATCATAATGATATAAATTTATAATATAATTACAGTATAATATAGTGTATAATACCATTTAATCCATCCTTTATACATCCCACATATGGCATTTACGATTCAAATCACTTTGAGGGGGCGGTAGTCCGCACTTCCTAAAATGAAATTATCGCGTTTTACCCATAATGGAAATCATAAAGTATGCCATAAATGAGAAATACAGAAGCATAATTAAAACATAAACATATTTTATATCATATATAAATATAGTGACATCTTAATGGCCACCTTTGAAGGTGTTATATGAGTGTTGAACAATAATCGTTTCGTGAGGCAGAAATTCGCCATCCACAGAAACCGTATGTTCTTTAACAATTAGATGTAGGTGTGTGTAATTGTAGCTCGAATACTTCTTATAAAAACATCCTATTATATTTAGGATACTGGTTTTGTTACAAAAGAAATGAATAAAAAGAGTTTAGGGGGTTGGAGAAGAAAAATAAAACAAAACAACATTAGAGAAGACATTACCTCAAAATCGGGTAACTCTTTTTGATTTGAGCCAAAGGATTCCTTGAGAAGAGTTATTCCCAAAGTGAGGCTTCTAGGAGTAATAGGGGGAAGTTGGTAGAGTATTTGGGCAGAGGTTGTCCGAGAAAAATGGCTTGAAGGTGTGAATAAGGTGGGAGAGGTGGGGGCCTTTTATAAGTGGAGAGGAGGGGCTCTTTTGGAAAGATTGAAATGTTACATTATTACACAATGATTTTCGGATTCTAAAGGTCCCACACTTATATAATTCGTGGATAAGGTGATAAGGGTTCGAAATATACCCATCCAATAGTCTTTGGACAAGTGTAAGCCTTGTATTTTACATTATATTTTCATTTTATTAAAATTGTTAAATAATGAGGTCATCGCTGCATCATAATTATGTCATAAATAATTTAATTTATTTAATGTCTAAAAATTATAAAAAAAATACTATGATGTATGAAATCTTTTTATCTTTCTAATTAATATTTATAATCAAAATTTGGACTTGTGTAACCCCATTTAAAAACTGTTTTAGTAAAACAACTCATGTTTGTGTCAATTTAATTTTAACATTAAATAAATATATATTAATGTCATTTTCCAACTAAAGTGTCTCCATGGGGTCCCCAAGTTGACCCATGGGTTGTATTGGTCGGCCATGACTCATGCAATAGGAGTAGGACAAGTTTCATGCTCATCTCATATTATTAAAACATTATTTGTACCTTAAACTACACTAATTACCTCTAATCGCGATTAAGAACTTAAAAGTTAATATTCACCAAAAAATTATTTTAATCTCATTGAACCAGATTTTACTTCTTAATGACAACCATGTATGTTGGATTTTTGAAAATCAAATCACATAAGTGGTAATATTTCATTTAAATGAAAAAATCAGTTATTTAACTACCACTTAGTGGTTTCACTATTCATCAAAAATTGAAGTTTTTCAGAACAAAGGCAAAATTTCACCCTAACCTATAATTGATATTCCGAATTCAAAAATGATGTCTATTTTACAAAATTCCAAACATATAAGTTGCATTAATTAATTTTATAATTAATTCCCGCTGACAAATAGCGTGTTTTTAAGAAACAATTTATATCAAAAGATTGGCAATTGTTTATGTCCAATTTCAATGTTAAATTAATTCTAATGACCACCATTGGATAAAATGGTAAAAATATATTCTAATTATACCTTAAAACCACTAAATAGTATAATTTATCACAATAAATTATTTTGATTAAAAAGTTGTTTTAAGTATTTTTCACTATTCATAAAAAATTAGAAGTTCTCAGAAAAATACCAAAAATTCAACATAGGCTAATTTCGATATTCCGAATCCAAAAATGAAGTCCATTTTGAAATATAAAATTTCTATAATTTTAAAAAGTGGTTATTACTATTCATAACGGCTACTTTTATTAGTCGCGGTGTTTTAGAACTCGAAGTTGCGTACAATGCAAGCTATTGCATTATTGAATGAGAAGCGTATCGTGGAAGCTAGGGGTGTTACATTAGATCTATTAATCTAGACTATTAATAGAGAGAGATATACATAAAGTTCGTATAAAAATATTAATGTAGAATGATATTATTTTTATTTGTATTATACCTAATATAATATATTTGTTTCTTCTAGTGGGACTATAGAAGTTGGAGCATAGTGGGACTTTGTGTTGATTGGACTATGATGGTTCATGGTTGTATCTTCTTGCATTTATAGTGATGAATTTGTTATTGGTGGGACTAACCAATAATGGAAAGTAGTAGGACTTTCAGTATAAAACATTTAAATCAAGTGTTATGTTATTTATTTTATTAATACTACAAATGAATCTAGGTTGAGAGAATATAATGATCCAATCATGACTATAAAAAATAAAATTGGTTGAGTTCAAAAATGGAATTCATAAAATAAAACCACTAATTACCCCCCCCCCCCCAACGTAGTCAATCCAACTAGGGGTATCACTCTTAAAACTAATATATGGTGATAATGATTATTTATTTTTTTATATGACTGAATATATAATATTAATTAGGTTCAGAATTCATATTTTTAATATGTTAATTGTTTTACATTGGTTGGGTTTCAATTTTTGTGAATATTGACTTTGGTATGAGAATTATTATGATTAGAAGCACCATAAGTGGTATTTAGTGTAATAATTTAGGAAGAATTAATTTGAAACATTGATATTTTTTGGGTGTAGAAAAATGGTTTCATGATCCAAGATAATTCTTAAGGATAATAAGTAATATAGTGTAAATTTTAAAATTTCTCATATTTTTGGAATGTAATTCTTAGTTTATGTTTTTTATTTAGATAGGAAAATTTTTAATAAGTTAAAAGTTCAATATATATTTTTAATTTTTTCAATTCATAAATAAAATATTTTCCCAATTTGTTTGAGTTATAAAATATTACTGGTTTTATTATTAGTTGGGGTGATATGTTTTTGTTTTTAAATATATTTACTATAGCAAAAAAATTACGATCCTTATTCAATGGATTTGGAGAATCAAGAGATTTTAAGGGGTTTATGAGCTATATATAGGAACATGGAGAGGAAAAAAGCATGAGTCTTGATTATATATAGATTGGGTGAGAGTAGTTATTGAATTGGTTTTGAGGAATGGGTATCTCACATTTGGTTCTTGTGTTTTACTTAGAATGGGAAAGAAAGTAGGGTCTTATAAATCCTTTGACCACATAGAGCTGTGTCCAATATGGGAAAACCTCATGTGGAAAATGAGTATAACGGTCTTATGGGAGGGAAAATGGGTATTGAAGATTTCATAAGGGGAAACAGGGGCATGATGATTAAAAAATGGAAATAATTTTTTTAAAATAAAATATGAACAAATATATTAACTTGTTAAAAGAGGAAATAGTTTCATTTGAAATAGTGTCATAGGATTTCTTTCTCTCTCTTCTAATCTCTCCCCATCAATTAGATTTTTTATCTTTTCTCTATCATATTTTATTAATTATTGATCTAAATAATGAATGATTAGTGGTTTTTGATTGATATCAAACCACAAAATCTAGTAGCTAAGTTTTATTTTGAAGGTATTGTGGTTAAATTTCCATATTTAATTTAATTCTAATTTCTTAGTTTTATTGTACTAGGAAAAGAAAATATAGTGTTTGGATATTTTTTTTCATTGTATATTGATGTTAATTCATCACCTAGTATCTTGTATGTGTCCTCTTTCATTAATTTATTTTTAATATTTGATTTTATAGGAATATTTGATTGACTAAATGATTTAATGTTTTGTGTGGATTGATGGATATGGATAATAAATTCTGGTAATGTAGAATAATTTATCATGATTTAAGGTGAAGTGGTAATATTTTATTGATGTATTTTATTGCTTAAATCTTATTATTTCATGATTAGAGTGTTGGTTTAATGGGGAAGTGATCAATTGAATTTTAAATTTATTATAAACAGTAATGGTATATTTAATGAAGCTAAATTTAAGGTCTAAATTGATGTTTGGGTAAATTTTTTAAATTGTTATGGTATTTTTCACTACTATATAAATTTATTTATTCAATAAAAAAATATAATGTATTATTTTGATTTATTTTATTGATATAGTGATTGTTTTATTGGGTGTTTTTTATTGTAATTTATGTTTTTTATTGTATACACATGTGTAAATAGGTTGTACATACTTTAAGGATAGGGAGAATTAACTTAGATTTTTTGTGGTTGTTGTTATAAAAATATTGTGAATTAAAGTAGTGATTTTATGATGGAATTAATTTTTTGGTGAAGTAAAGTAATGATTAAATGAATTAATGGTTTCATTATAAATATTAGATGAAAAGTTTATTTAAAAATACCTCAAAAAGTGGATTCTTGTATGATAAATGTGAGATGGAAATTTTGTGTTTAAGAATACAAATTTTTCTGGGGTGATGATCATATACCTAAGTATTTACATTGTTTTTGAGTTATTTATGTATAATAACTTAAGTATGAATCATATATATTTAGATTAAATGTAGAAAATATGTTTAGGTGTTTACCACTTACACATTGTGTTGTGAATATTTCCACAAAGTTGGTCACTTATAAGTAGACTTGGGTTAGGTTGAATCATGGTTGGCCTTGTGTTGGGCCCTAGATATATGATACTACATGAGTATGAATTTTCTATGTGTTGGTATTAGTTATATGTGATTTCATAGGTTTTATTGTCCTAGATTTTAGCCTTAGAAAAATGTATTGGGACATGATTTTTTCTACCTTGATCTACAATTACTAGCATTGGCCAAAGAAGGTTCATTTAATTTGGGTTCCTATCTAACACCTAATACTTTATTTCATAGTAAATAACATAATTCTTAAATTTTCAAAGATTTAAACTATTTATATATGATCACTATTAACTCCTTTGGATGTAAAGGGTAACATTTTATTGTACTAGGACTATATTCTCAAACTCTATTTATACACACCTAGTGTATAGATAGATTAAAATCATGATGTTTCAGGTAAAGGAAATATGCCTCTATAATTGGGAGATGATGTAAGGAAACATATTGAGTCATAGTTTGTTTTATTTTTGAGTCATATAGAAGTATTTTTTCACACATGTTTCTATTTAACTTTTTACTTTTATGGTTCATACTTTAGTACTTGAGTTTTAAATTTGATTCATGTTTTGATGTATGATATATGTTGGAATTTATGGTATGTTTTTTTGACATATTAATCAAGTTTATAATGTTTTTCATTAATTTTTATTATAATTCTTATTTTGATATTTTGATGTGATGGACCATTAAAGGTAAAATATCTCCTCAAGTGATATCCTTAGACCCTCGGTACTAGTAACTAACTATTGGTGATTGGGGAGTGCATCTGAGACCATGTGGTGTTTTTTCACAATGTAAAATTCATTCCATGGAAAGATGTTAAAAAGGTTATTAGAGTGGTTTATTTTTCAACTCTTAATATTTGGGATGTTGGTAGGTTGGATATTAGGAGTAAGTACTTGGTATGGAAACTGTGTGTGTGTGTCTGTGTGGCCAGTATAGCCATAATAGAAGTCTAAGTTACCTATAGTGTATGGGATTGTATTTTTGATATTTACAAGAATGATTTTGGGATATGATACTCACACAATTAAAGGTGAGTGGAATGGAATTCATGCATCATATTGGAACCTAGGGACATAACATATATCCAAATGCAGAAGTGATTTTTCTAGACTTATGAACTAATTAAGTAATTTTATTTTATTAAATAATTTAATTATTAAAAATTTAATCAATTTTTTCTCTAATAGTTTATTAATAATTAATTGTTAGAATATAATAAAATATATGTGTTTGATGATATGATATAATTTTTTTTCATTCTCAGTTTTTTTCTAAAGATATATGAAATGATTCCCAAAATATAATTTTATTTGTTGAACAGAGAAAAAATTATAATGGGATTAAATATTTATTTATTAAAGAAACTTGATGTGGAATTTAAAGTGGGATATTTAATTTTATAATTACAATTCACATAAGGTAAAAGTAATTATAAAATTATGGAAATATAAAGTTGGGTTTAAAAAATGAATATTTAATACATGTATAGTATGGTAAGATAAAAAGTATATGGTTTTTTAAAATCTGTATTTGAAAGGTTTATTGTACAATGTTATGATTTATTTTTGAATTTTTTAAAATGAGGATTATCATGGTAAATTATTCATGTATTGGTAAAAATGAAAGGGTGTAATTAATGAGGATTAATGTGTATGTTTTGAATTGAATGGAAATGTTTTTCATTCATTTTGTGTTATGTAAAAATTATTATACATAATGAATATTTTAAAGATTTATATGACTATTAAATGTTTGAGGAATTCATAAAAGGTATTTTAAGTAAATAGAATGAATTTAATTAATAAAAAATTTGATGATTGGTTTATAAATTTAGATAAATTCTAAAAGCATTATGACATGAGTTGGGAAGTTTAGTTCAAAATGTTTTAAGATATATATTATTTAAAATGGTTTATGTAAATATAGATGGAATAATTAAAATAATAGTAATGTAATATTTTAGTTTGTTTTAAGAATTTAACTTTCATGATTAAAAATTTTAATTTTAATTTTTTTCATGTTTATAAAATTGAAAGTGTATATGTTGTTAAAATTCAAAAAGTAGAATTATATGAATTATTATAATAAATAATGTTAATTTTTTTCTATAATGTGAACATGTTTATTTTTATATTTTAGTATATATATTTTTTAGGGTTGTTTTCAATTTAAATTCAATTTTTTGAAAATAAATAATTTTGAATTCAAAAAAAATATAATTCTTGTGAAGATCAAAATAAAATGAAATTTTAGAAATGGAATTTAGTATGTTGATGAATTTTTTTTAATGTTTAATTAATTTAAATGTAATGTTGAAGATAATTTTGTGTGTTAAGTATTATTTTAATTAATTTTAAAAAATGACTATGATGAAGTGAATATTGAATGAGAACATTAAGAAAATGGGCATGGTTAAATAAATAGAAAATAAAAAAACAAAAAAAATGTTTTAATATGCTAAATGAAGAAATATGATATTTAATTAAGTAAATGGGAATGATAAAAAAAATTATTTGTTTCAAATAATAATTAAAAAAAATTAAATCATGATAATGATTTAGATTTTAAAACTCGTGTTTGAACCATGTCTGATTGTGATATTATGAGAATTATGATGAATGGGTGAAAATGAATTATTAAGACTTTGACTCATGAAAGATTAAATATGTTATAGATTATGAAATTTTTAAAAGGATGAAATACTTTAGTATGATAATTATAAGTTTTGAATTTAAATGTATGTTTTAAAAGGAATTTTGGAATGAATTTTATGATCATGTTCACTACTTGAGGTGGAGGTTGGGTGATAAATGGGTAAAATAAGCAAGTTTATATGGGTATTTAATTTTTTTTAAATTGTGTTGATAATTCTATGATAAAAATGATTATAACATATAGATGTTGAAAATTATGTTGGAATTAAATTTTATGTGTCAATTAAGCCTGTTTTTTGTAATTTTGTTTCTTATTTTGTTATATGAACATATTTATTGTTGATATCATGATCTAAGATAAATTTTTAATTTTAAAAATTAAATTATTGTAAGAAGATTTATGTTAATAAATAGAGTCAAATTAAATGAATTACTTTGATAGGGGTGCGTTGAAACATGGGAAATGTTTTGGTGGTACATGATGATTTGGTTTAAAAGTGAAATCTTCAAATATTTTTGTATTGTTCATTAAACATTATGATTGATGTTATGATTATTTATGAAAAATTATATGATAGGAAATAAAGATATTAAATGTGATTTTTTCCATAATTTATGACAAAGAGATTTAATGGGTTTTACTTAAAGTGGTTTTTATGGAATTTTGGTGTGTTTGGTTGACAATTAAAATTTAATTTTGATGGTAATATTTTTTTTGGGGTTAGGGTAATAGAGTATTTTTATCATGATATGAAAAAAAAATCAAGTTGTAAAAAAAATATTTAAAAAATAGGGGTGTACTTGTTATGGAAAATTTTGATTATTTATATCATTCTTTATATTTGATCCATTCTTGGTGATTTTTGATTTTCATAAGTTTTGTTTATGCTTGTTTTAGATAACGGTTTTTGAAATTTATTTAGAAAGAATAATGGATTGGCTTGTTGTACTTTAAATTGGTCTTAAAGGGGGAATACATGAAGTTTTTAGTGTTAGATAAACATTAATGTGATTTCAGCATTTAATTGGTGTTAAATGAGTCATTATGTTTTGGAATGAAATTAAAGAACTTTCATAAATGTTTTTGAGTGTTTTTTGGTTATGTGAAATCTTATTTGGGATATTTTTAAAGTTAATAAAATTTATTTAGTAAGTTGAGTTTTGTTTAGATTTTATCTTATAAAATTTGAAACTCTTAAAGTTAATTTTTTCACAGTTATGTGTTGGAGTTAATTGATCATATATTTCTTTATAAAATTATATTATTAGTGTTTTTAATATTTTTTTGGTTAGTAGTAAAGCATAAAAATTATTATATGAATATTTTTTAAAAATTGAGAAAGTTTGGAATATACTTGGAATTGATATATGGTGTTAATGATTATTAATATGTTTAGAGATTATTGAATATATGATGGTAATTAGGGGAAGAATTCATTTAGTTAATATGTGTGTTGTTTCACATTGGTTGGGTTTCAAGTTAATTTTTTCAATAGTGATTTTGGTATAGGAATTATTTTGGGGGGAGAAGCATGAGTATTTTTTAGTGTAATGATTTAAGAAATAGTCATTTATAATGTTGATATATTTTTTTTTTGAGTATATAATAGTGGTTTCATAATAGGAGATGTTTCTCAAAGAAAAAATTCATTTTGGTGTGTAATTTTTAAAATATTCTAATTTTATATTGTAGTTCTTGGTATATGGTTTCTATTTAAATGGGAAAATTATTAATAAGATAAAATTTTATTGTATATTTAAATTTTCTTTCAATTGATAAATGATATTTTATTTTTATTTTTTTATTTATCACATATTTGTGGTGTTATTATTAATTGGAGTGATAATTTTGTGTTTTCAAGTACATTTACTTTGTAAAAAATGTTACCATGTGTATTGTGGGGATTTAAAGAAGAAAGAGAGCCAAGGGTTTCATGAGTCATGTATAGGTAAGTGAAGAGGAATGTAGCACAAATCCTAGTTTTGTGTTGGTTGGGTGAGATAAGTTGGAGAGTGTAATAGTAGGGAGGGAAAACCCACCTTTAGTTATTAGGTTTTAATTAACATGGAAATGTAGACATGGGCTTATAAATCCTCCTAAAACTACATTAGGACAAGTCTAATGTGGATGACCCCATTCACCATGTGAGTGCGGTAGCATCATGGGTAAGAGAATTGTTACTGGTGGTTTCATAGTAAAAAAATGAAGGAATGGGGTTTTAAAAAGGAGAAATGATTTGAGAAATAAAGAAACCCCAACCAAAAAATTATATTTTTTTTAAAGTGGGAAAGAAATCTCATTCAAAACAGTGGCATGAGATTCCTTTCTCACTCTCTGATTCTCTCCTGATCATAAATATTTATATATTTTATCTCTATCATGTATTCTTCTCTGTTGATTATAATGATGAATGGAAAATGGTTTTGGATTTATATCAATTCTGAGAATGTATTCCCTAAGTTGTTTTTGAAGGCATCAAGTATAGATTTCTATGTTTAATTTAACACTAATGTATTTTTTTCTTTTATCAGGAATAGAAATTCTAGTGATTGCATCTCTTTTTAGCATTTTTACCTAAAACAAAGACACAAATTAATATCTATTAGGAGACCTCTTTAATTTATTAGTGTTTAATTTGTGATTTTATATGAATAGTGCACTTCTTAAATGATTTAATGTTTTTTATATATTAATTGATATGTAAAATTAGTTCTAGTTATGTATAATAATTTATATTGAGCTAATGTGAAGTGATAATATTTTATTAATTTGTTTTATTTTTTAAATCATAGAGTATCATGATTAAATCATTGGTTTAATGAGAATAATGTTCAATTAAATTGTGAATTTATTGTATAAATTAGTGGTATATTTAATAAAGACTATACAGTGGATAAATTTGATGTTTGGGTACTATTTTTAAGTAAAAAGATATTATTCACTTCTATGATAGTTTATTTCTTAAATGAATAAATTATAATTTACTTTTATTCTTCATTTGACTTATATCATGGGTGTATTTTTAGGTATTTTTTGGTTTAATTAATGCATTTTTAGTGTAAACACATGTGTAAATGAGATTAAACATGCTTTAAGTACTATTATAATTAACTTGGTGTTTTAGTGGTGTTGTTATAAAAAAAATTTAGTTGAAGTGGTGGTATAATTATAGAATTCATGTTTTGACAGAGAAAAGTAATGATGAAATGTGATAAGGGTTTCATTATAATTATTAAATGGAGAAGATTGTTAAAGTGGATGAAATGTGGGTTCATGTGTTATAAATGTGAGGTGGAAATTACATATTTGTGCATGAGAATTTGTTTGGTATTATTTTCATATACATGATTATTTCCCTTATGTTTTTATTATTCATGTAGAATAACCTAGGGATGAATTTGATATATTCAAATGAAAAATAAAAAGAGATGTTTTTTTGTTGACCACTAACTATTTGTGTTGTGAATTGTTCTACGAAGTCAGTTTCTTGTAAGTAGAATTATGTTAGGATGATACATGGTTGTAATAGTGTTAGGTCCAAAATATATGTGACGTAATGGGTATGTATTTTTCTAATAGTCCTAATATAGAGTAAATCACCACTAAGAGGGGTTGGTGATTCATTATTTGGCCTAAAACAACAAATCTCATCATATGTTTCTCTTCTCTGATTAGTGTTTATATATCTCAAGGATGATGATATGATGAAGTGATAGATAATGAGAAACAACACACACAACATAAGATAAAATAAAAGGTTCATCTACTCTTTTTATCAATTAGCTAATCCCAAGTGTGCAATATTTTCAATCTCATAACCAATGTTCATATTCTATTATCACTAAGAACAAGGAAAGGAACAAGTAGATGAACCTAGACTCTAAAGTACTAGAATGAACAAGAAGTTTTAACTAGTTGATCAATCTCATATTCCATTTTCCTTGAGTTCCTTCCAAATTTAGATATATTACATACCTTTATTATTCTTCTAAAATCTTAACCAACCCCTCCTAGGAACTCTCCTGAAATTAATTATATGATAACTCATATTTTCATTAAAATTTAATTTTTTTTAGTTTAGGTATAACCCCATTCTATTTATAGAGTTGATAAGAATTATGATGTGACCTACATTCTAATCATGTGATGTCCAGATCCAATAGATATAGAAGGTGAATCTCTAAGATCCTAAAATAGAATTTTTGTGTGTTTTGCTTACTCATGGTGTCAAACCCATATCTCATAATATCCACCTTCATCTATGAAACATACCTTATAGCATGACTATTGTGCTCGTATCAAGACTAAATTATAGTGAGACATGGAAATATCATATAATAGGCACTATGGTGTGATTAAACCCATTATGTTGTAAACCAATTCATTGCAGCATGAGACCACTTGGCTTCCAAAGCATTTTGAAACTAATATTTCATGGGTTGTCCGTCATAACACTTTTTTTTTACAAAATTCATTCAGCAAGTCAATAATTGCAAAACTATTATCCTTACAACACAATTCTTAATATATAAGAATAAAACTATCATTTGTTTCAACTTATTCACGATGCAGCTAAATCCACTATAGAATTAGACAAATACATAAGAGAAAACTTTTCATCTCTAGTATCTTCATCATGGCATAACCCTAATTTTCATGTTGTGATGCAATCAAACTCAAAAAAACACAATTCCTTCTCATCTTCACTCAACTCAAAGGAACCTCCAACTCATCCATGATCATGGGGTAAATAAATACTACAAGAATCCTTCTAAAACTCATGAATAAATTTCCATAAGACTCTATTCATATCATGCCACTAGTGTGAATGTTATCGACATAACAAACCATAAAATAGAATGGTGTTAGTTAGAATACTCCAAATCTTAGTGTAAAAGTACTATAATTTTGAACATGACTTAATTGAGATAAACTCATAACTCAAATTTATAAATTTACTTCATGAGGAGAATCTATGAGATCTAACACTCATCAAATCCCCTCATCATCAAAGACTCTTCATTTTCTTAAGGGACCTTAATGATTTTTCAGTAACCAACACCTCAAGTCTCTTCCTTGATCATCACATAAAAAATAAACTACAGTCTCTTTACCTTTTAAAGAAGAGATACTTTTATATTCTTCTCATTTGTTATTAAATGAAAATTAATAAAATATTTAAAATGATCAAGAAACTTATAAGGATTTTGGGAGAGAATTCACTCCCAATATGTAACACTGTGAGATTTTATTGTGCATTCTCATATAAATAAAACCAGTGTGAAAAATATCTTGTGATATATACAACACTAAACTAAAGGGAATATTTATTTATTTTAATAAAAAATGAAAAAAATTACAAGATATTTAAGTGAAATATTATAGGAAAAATAAATGACTTTATAAAATTAATAGGTTTTATTTTATATAGGAAAATACCATTAATTTTAGAGAAACTATTTTGATGAATTAAAAAAAATTATAAATGTAATACATTCAAGGAAATGATATCAATAAAATTATAGTAATGATTTTCAAAATAAATTTATAACATTTATATAATAAATAAGTATTAATAAGGAATATTAATCCTATAATTCTTGCCAAAAAATGTTTTGTTTACAAACATTGTTGTCATTATATATTATATGTTTTATTTAATAGACAAATTTCAATAATTTGGACTAATAAATTTATCTAAAATTATTTTTTATACATGTAAACAAATTAATAATAATTCATACATTTATTTTCAATTGGTTATAAATGAATATAATATCATTTGATTGTAAAAGGTGATATTTTTAGAAAATTATTTTTATATTATTAATATACTTTTATCTTTATTAATTTAAATTAATAGCTAATGGTGAATTATTTTAGTAAAATTTATTGATAATATATTCCATAAAATAAATTAACATTCATTTAAGGATAATTATATGGAAATTAATGATAATCAATTTATTTTATGTTTTAAAATTACTTTTTGAGAGGTTTTTATGCGTTTTGTGCGTGGATAATATAATTAATTTCTAACACATATTGAAATTGTATTTAATTAATTAATTTTGATATTTTTAATAAAAATATTGATATTTGAAAATAATTTCATTTTATTTTTCTTTTTACAATGAAAAGTTTCCATTGTAAAAGTTAGTCACTATGGAATATAGTAAAAGGCTTAAAATGGGGTTAAACTAAGGGATAATACCACAAATATCCCAAAAATTTGTCCTTAATTGATTAGTTTAGTTAATAATAAAATTAATTATCCTATCTTAAAACATGGTATTATTTGGTTCCACTTACCCTAGATAATTACATTTATTTATTTTAAAGTTCTAAGTACTTACAAAAGAGAAACCCCTCTTGTTTATACAAAGAGACCTTCACCACATCAATTCTCCACACTCCTTGAGAACCCGACAATGTGAACCTAGATAAAAATGAAATAAATAATACATTAATATCATGATTTAAATAATACATATCACAAAAAATTTGAACAACCTGAGGGTTGTGCCTTGAATATTATCTATATAAACATCATATTTTACAACACTTAAAAATATTTCTCTATAAAATTGCTCATATAGACCCATTCAAGAAATATCATATTATATAATCATATTCATACCATAGGGAATGGAAACATAAAAAAGTATGTGAGCTCAGATGCTTAGTAAGGGAAAAACATATCATAATGTCTCAGATCATAAACATGAAAGAGAATATGAGGAAGACAAAAATATCTTAATAAAAGATCATAACACCATAGATGATATCCATAAAACATAATAGGGAAACATAACATCCAAACTAGATAATTAAGTAAGCATAAAAAATTATGACATAGCTTAAAATACATATCAATAATTATAAAACATGTGAGCATGATATTAAAGTGTATAATACTTTAAAAAGAATGTGTCATCCTGATAAATTTGAATTCTATAGAAACAAAATGCATCTTAAAAATTTGGAATAACATGACAAAAACATATAAATTTCGAACAACCATAATAATAGGAATTACGTGATAAAACCCATTATGTCCATGTCTATGTGAATAAACTCATCATATCCACACCTGAAAATGTGAGCAAACCCATCATGCCCATGTCTGCGTGAACAAACTCATTATGTCAATGCCTAGTTATATCATGAGATATAAACTTAAACCAATGCATTATAGGGTGATATAGGACCCCACTCTTCATCATCTATACATATGTGTTCCACTTAAAATCAATAATAAACATATCCTAATGAACTAATAGAAAAATAATGGGTTTATTAAGCTTTACAAAAACATCACATAACATAAAATTAATAGACCATAGGATATCAAAAATTTATCATTAAAAAATGAATCAAATAATAAAAAAATATACAGGATTCTGAAAAAATTGTTTCATGATATATAAAACTTGGAGAAAAAATATGAGTGAAAATAAAAAAAAATTCACAAAACATTTCAAACATTCTTATAAAATATGAAGTGTAAGTTATTTTCAAATACATTTTTGAGGATAGAAAATAATAATTTTTTAAAAAATTATTATAAATAGTTAAAAATAAAATATATTCTAAAATGCATAAAGTTTGTTAAAAATGTGTATTAGAATATAAATCGATTTATTTTGAAAGAATTGATTACCCTTTTCTTTAATGTTTTGAAATGCCTTTGTTTAAAAACCCACATTATAAACAAAGGTTTAAAAATTAATTTTAAAAATGAGTAAATATAATTATGAGAATCATAGAAAATTATCCATATTATATTTCCCAAAAAAGAGGAGAACATTGGCCGGAAGGAATATAAGTACATGTAAGAAAATATTATTTGGTGAGAAAAGGAGTTATTATTACCAATGGTACACTTTTATTTTGAAATTTTTTTTATCTAAGAATTGGTTATTTAATATGATAAGTAATTTACCTAGAAAAAAATGAAATATAAGTAAAATTTGGGAAGGGTGGGATTAAATAAAACTTGAAAATTATATTTATGTAAGAAATATTATGACCTAATGAATCAGAAATTGAGTTGATGAAAATCTTACGAAATTGGTAACAAAATAATCAACAGAGATTGAGAGAAATATAATGAAATAGACATTAAAACCTCATTAAATTGAATATATTTTCATATTTAAAATCAATTACATAGTAAATACACCATATAATAGAATTTATGGCGTACAATATCAAACATGTCCCATAGAGTTTAAAAGATACAAATAAATCCTTACCTTTACTCTTCATTTCTATAGAAGAGATTTAACCTCCTATTTAACAAATATAACTATCTTAATAACTTATTTAATAACAAAATTCATACCTGTAACTATTTATAAAATTCATTTATAATCATTATCATAATGTTTATTTGTTAATTTTTACCATTTTCCCACATCGATTGTTTATAGTTTTGATCATTTGTAATAGTTTCATAGAATAAGTGTTGGTGGTATTCATTTTTATCCCAAATTCTATCATTTAATTTTCATAAAAGATAATATAATAGATTAATTGTAATTATTTGTGAATTTTCAATTTCCTTTGATGAGTTTTTCATTCTTTTTCCTTGAAGATGAAATCATTAAAAATAAAACTTCGGTGATTTTCCTAACGAAAGGTTTTTTATTTATTATTGGGTTAAATATTGATGTATCCATTATAGAAACAAAATTATTCATTATTTAAATATTTATATCATATTATACCATTAATAATTTTTTTATATACATCCATGATATAATTTTGTATCATTGTTTAGGTAGATGTTAAAATCAACCCAAACATGAACATACCATGATTATTGTATGATTGTGGGGTGATTTAGTTGAAAAATCATTATACCAGAAGAATAATGATTATATTTTGTGTTTATTTGTGTGATATATCATAATTTTAAGGAATTTTATGAAAATTTAATTGATATAAAAATATTACATAACATGAATAAATTGTTTTTTCTTCTTAGTTCTCTTGTTTGAGAAGGTTAGTTTTATAACGATTGTTTATTATTCATATTATTAATAGGTTATTTAGTATATATTAACAAAAAATTATTCATATAAAAATCATAATATTTATCCTTTAAACCATTCTCATTACCATCCATGTAAGGTGGTGATGAAATAAAAAATGGAAATCGATTGTTTTATAGAGGTGGTAGTCCATACATACTCATGGTTGACGATTTCATTTTCCATAGATTGGGAAAAGATTAATATAATTTATAATTTAAGAATATAAAATTTTTCACAAATATCATAATTATATATTAAATTCACTATTGTTACCATCTATGTAATGTGGTGATGGAAAATGAAACTCGTTGGGTCATGGAGGCGGCAGTCGGCACAACACACGATTCACATTTTTTTCTTAATAAAAAAGGGGAGGGTGTTTAATTCTTGTACCATGATTACAATAACCATACATTATAATCATAATACCAATTTTATCATTATATTATGGTGAAAATAAATTTGATGAAGAAGAAAACCACATAAAGAAATAGGAAAGAGGGAGGATCAGATAGAAATCTATACCTTGATACTTGTATTGTCTCCTTCGATAAGGTAATTAAACCTTTGAAGGTTTTTTTAGTATACATGAACCTCCATAAGGTGTATAAGATATTTGAGCATATTTTTGCGTAGTTCTTGGTTCAAAATTAAGGGGTTTTTTAGTGATTGTAAGTGAGTAAAGGAGATCCCCTTTTACAAGTGAAAAGAGATGTCATTTTTGTAAATAATCAAAAAAAATCAATAATGGGAATTAATCCTCAAGGAAAAGGCTCAAAATAAAAAAAAATGGATAAGGGAAGAGATTATGTTGATCCACACCTAAAAAACTAAATTAAAAACTTTTTTTTAACATGTTAGTCCATTTACCTCTTAGGTTACTCATTTTTACCATGTTTGTTTTCACCATGGTAACTTGTTTTTACTTGGGTAATTTATCTTTTATGAACCAAAATGAAATTTTCCTTATTATATAATTTGGTTCTAATTATTTAAATTTTAAAATCCATTTTTTTATTTTCTAAAAGTGATACAAAATAATTTTAAAATACAAAATGTATAATGCATTAAAAAAATTAAGATATATAACTTAAGTTTTAAAATGTCAAATATGGGTTTATAAATTTAAAAAAAATTAAAATTATAAATTAAATTATAAAATAAATATTTATTATCATAAAAATGTTTCATAAATTTCTAATTCATACTTATATACTAATAATGTCATTAAAATCATGTTATTTGTAAAAATTGTATTTTGAACTATTCATCTAAGAATCAATCTTTTTAGAAAAATCTAAAAAATACATATTAAGATAATATTTCGATGATAAATACCAAAATTAATTTAATTTTATCAAATTATTATCCTAAAATTTTTAAATTTAATTTTTATTTGAAAATATAAAATATAAAAAAACAATTTTTATATAAAAACATATTTTTTTATATTAAATATTATATTTTCTATAAATCAATAATTAATATAGTGTTAATATATATTGTTATTATTCAATAAAAATAAAATTAGTTCCTTGAAAATAAAATTCTAATTTTTGAAAAATAAATTTTTAAGCTTAATCTAAATTTAGAATAAATTAATTTTCAAAAAGAATAATATTCATAATATATCTATACATATAAATATTTTATTAAATTTTAATATAATCCTAAATTCTATGTAAGCTCTTATAACCTTTGTGTATGACCTTACCAACAAATAAACTCAGGTTTCAATTTTAGGTGGTGGTTCAGCTAGCATGGATCTTGTGGAAATCTCCCTGAGCTTAAACTTCTCTTGTATATAGTTTTCTCAATCCATAATTATTTGAGTTTGTCTTGGGATTAATTAAGTACAAACCCTAGTAAAGTGACCTCCTTTCCGAGCTCAAACAAATGGGCTTCATAAGTAATAATCTCGCATTCTGATTCCTTTTTTCTTACTTTATTTATTTTTTTGTATGGTTATTTCAATTTATACCAGCTAATTGAACAGTCGTATTTAATATTTTATATATATATATATATCAAGGTTTTTTGTTTTAGTTAGGTGTATTTTTTGAAACATATATTTAATAAATTATTTATTTGAGGATAATATACAATTAAATCTTGGGTTATTATATTCTCCCCCATAAATAAATTATGTCCTAAAAATTTAAATTATTACTTACTAATGAATTTAGCTTAGGGAATCTATAATATAACAAGAAATTTAATTTTATAATGAGGTTTCAATTACATTTATTCACTTATAGTAATAATAATATTTATATTTTGTTTCATCTTAACCATTTGAGTTAAATACCTCTCATCATTTGGTGTTATATTATATTTTATTTTTCCTTGAGTACATAATTTATACCTATAGTTATCCATTATCCTAAATTTATTTATAGTATGATATGTGATTCCCTATTTTTATAATAGCTACACCACACACACATCTCTTGTCCCATGTGGTTCTTCAACTTGATAATGTCGAAAGAAAGTTGAGATCAAATGATGAAGTCATATAAGAATGCTCCTCATCCTTATAAGGCTCATTGAGGTTCATATTCAGAACCCTTCTAAACATTTTCAGAGTAGATGCCTCTATTTCACCTACTTAAACCTTCTTCATCTTATCCCTCATCTGCATCTATGGATTCAACAAATAACCACCCATATCCTCACTTACTTGTTACACTAGTCCTTTCACTACCCCTCTATAAAACCCTCTTAGATAATAGTTGGTTAGGGATGGACACCCAGCCACATCCATTCCAAGTGGCTCTTCATGTGCCCAAATAATGTATTCCATGACCTAATTTTTTTTCACACACACTCTACATGGGTTCACATTCTCTCAGTTATTTAACCTGATTCTTTAACTGGTCATAACCTTAAGGTCACTAGACAACCTCCTTTCTTGCATAACCACTATATCATGAGTCACTAGTGGTAGTGTAGGGGGTTTTATTATATATCCAAGATAATCATGGTGCTTCCAACTTCTATGGAAACATTAGAGCCTATATATGGAAGAGTAGAATTGATGAGTTATGGTGAATACAATTTGTTGTTGTCATCTACTATTGCAATGATGTTAAGATCTCTCTATAGTGACTACTGGTTATTATTTCCTCCCCCATAAATTTTTTCAATAGTGAGTATGTTGTGGGAAATATAACCACAATTAGCGAATAAATAGTCTATGTTGAAATATTTAATCCATTATAGAAATCTTATCTAGAGGAACCATACTAAGATTTAAATTCTTATAAACTTAAATTTTGAAATACAACTATCATAAAAGGTGATATTTTATTTAATAAAAAACATAATGGTGGTACACATAGAAAAAAATATGGGAAAATTAGAGTTTTTATAATAATGATATCATATTCACAATTCTAAAGTGGAGTATTTAATTATCACAATCCACCTCATCAGTATTCATCGAATAGGTCCACCTTGTTCCCTAGGTTGTGGTGGTTCTTCATGACTATCATTATTATAATCCATCAATTTATCACATTGACTTGGAAAATATCCATGTTTTTAATACTTAATTTATTTGACCATTAGTGGTTCTTTTTTATACACATTTCCCACTCCCATTATATTAACTAACCTCATTTTTTCCTACATCAGTTTGATGTTAGATGACCCCCTCTTACACATCTAAAGCATCTTCCAGTCCCCTTAAATAAATTCACATTGTGCTTCTCCCAACATTTTTGAAAAATATTAAATTAAAAATTATTTTCTTAATTATTTACATCACTTTATATTTCATGAGACTCCATACATCCCTTATTTTATAGGTATTTGAATTTTAATTTGTTGACATTTTTAATAATTTTTCATGATAATTGGTTTGTAATTTTCATAAGGTTTATCAGTCCAAGTCACATTTTTATGGTTTGTTTATTGAGGTAATATTCACATTGTCCCTCTTACCCAAAGTTTTTTCAAGTTACAACCATTAATAAAAACAAAAGGGTTGACATGAGTGGAAAAAAATTAACAATATGGGGATATTATCATAATAATAAAATGAATTGAAACTTAAAATGTCTTGTTCTTTTACTTTTTTACATTGTCCTATAGTTTCTTTAGTTCAACCCATATCAATATTAGTTTGACCTAGGTTACTTTAAATTAGGTTATTTTACACTTATTAACCTAATACCTCAATGTAACAAGTAAATCAGCCCTTTATGAAAGTTATTAAAGAAAATATGATCAACCAAAGCATATCTCATGGGAGTGTCAAACCAGGTGTGCAGTTAGGTTTCTTTTTCATACATCAGGTAATGATTGAGTTAATACCCAACATGCTCTTTCTAGGTTTATTACCCATAAGTACATCTTTTCTAGAGCCTATATCCACTTTTAGTAAGTATACATGGATGTATTTCTAGGTAAAACTATCTACTCAATAATTTACCAATATTTCAAGATATCAAACTTTACTTATAATTATATCTAGGGATTTCACTAAGATTCTCTAAACTAATCCCAAAAATAAATGAACTAATATACAAAAAAACTAAAACTATAATTTATTCAAACTAAAAATACCCAATTAAAACATGACATAAATAAAGCATTAATCTTATGATTTAAATAATACATCTAAAAATCAATCACACAACGCAAGGACCAAAATGTTTAATGTCATGGACATTAGCTATATAAACATCTTAATTTACAACAATTATGAATATTTTACATATTCATGCTCCTATAAACCCTTTATAAATATATCATATGATATATTTATCTTCATAACCTAGAAAATGAAAATATAAAAAAAGGGGTGATATCAGATGCTCAGTAAGTGAAAAATATATCAAAATGTGTCATGTCATAAGCATGATGGAGAAAATGAGGAAGGCATAAATAGTTTGATAAAATTTCATAATAACATATATGGTAGTCATAAAACATGATATATAAACATAATATAATAACTAGATCATTAAGAAAGCATTAAAGAAATTATTAAATGGCTTAAAATGCATATCAATAATCATAAAACTTGTGAGCATGATAAAAAGGTGAACAATATTTTAAAAAATAATTTGTAATAATGAAAATATGGAATTTCATGTAAATGAAATGCATCATGAAAATTTGGAATAACTTGATAAAAAACATAGAAATTTGGGAAAACTATAATCATAGGAAAACCATCATGAGAAACCCCGTTATGTCTATGCCTATGTGAACAAACTCATTATATCAACACCTAAAAATGTGTGTAAACCCATCATGCCCAAATATGTTTTAAAAAACTCATTATTTCTATGTCTAACTATATCATGTGATATAAACATAAAAAAATTAATTGGATGGTGATATAGGTCCCCACCCATCATCACCCATATATATGTGTGCCACTTAAAATCAATCATAAACATATCATAATGTACCCATGGAAAAAAATGGGTTTCTTAAAATTTTAAAAAACATCACATAACATAAAATTAAGAGATTATAGGATATCAAAAATATCATTTAAAAATATGATTCATGTCATAATAAAATATACAGGATGATCGAAACATCACTTCATGAGTGATAAACCTTAGAGGAAAAATATAAGTGAAAATAAAAAAAAATAAAAAAACCTTATTATAAAGAGTTACAAATAAAAAATCCTTGAAAATACATACTTTTTATCAAAAAGTGTGGAGTTTAAGATAAAACATTTGATTTCAAAGATATGGAAAACCCTTTTATTTAATATTTTATAATACCTTTTTTTGAAACCCACATCATAAAAAGAGTATTAAACATTACTTTTGAAAATGTATAAATAAAATTATGAGAATCATAGAAAATATTCCATGTTAATTTTCCTAAAAATAGCGGAAAACATTGGAGGGAAGGAAAATATAGATATGGAAGAAAATATTTATTGGTAAGAATGGTATTTATTCTTACCAATGGTATACTTTTATTTTGGAAAACATTTTATCCAAGAATTGGTTAGTAATGATGAGAAGTTATTTCCCCAATGAGAAAAATGAAATACTAAATAAAATATGAAAGGGTAGGATCAAAGAACACTTTAAAAGTATATTCATGTAAGAAATACTATGACCAAATTAATGAAAAATTGAGTTGATGAAACACTTACGGAATTGGTAACGAAAGAATCAAAGGATCATGAGAGAAATATCATGAAATAGATATTAAAATATCCTTAAATGGAAGATATTTTAAAATGAAAAAGAAATTCGGTATTGAATACACCATATATAATAAGTTATGATTAACAATACCAAATATGTCCCATGAATTTGAAAATGATATAAATAAATCCTTAACTTTATTCTTGATTTCCATGGAAGTAATTTAACCTCATATAAAACCAACATAATTGTAATGTCTCAGACCCTCCTGGCCTTTCCTTTGTGTTTTTCCTCACTCTTGGAGATGTTTTAGGATATTTTTTGTGGTGATCTGGAGTTTTGAGGTGGTGTTTTATCCTTTTCTAGGGTACCACATCTTATGATACACTATTTAAATCTACTTTGGAGGGTGTTTTGGAATGGTTGTCCTCCTATATAAAATGGGCTATGTGACCATTCCCTAAGGAAGGTGTAGTGATGGGTAAGTTTCCTAGGTGGTCAACTCGTGTTCCAAGGGAGATCTAAAATTCCAAGTGAGGTAATGGTTCATGGTTTTGTGTCTTGGGGACACCATTATTTGAAATGATAAGGAGTGGTGCTCACCATGTTGTAGTATTGGTCATGGTTAGTGTAAAACAGGCAGGCAATGGGCATTATGGAATGGCATATGGTCATGGAAGAAGATAAAAGAACCAATATATCTTATTCCATGTCATTTTCAAGGTCATGGTGGCATAAAAATATCATTTTAAAAATTAAATAAAAAATATGATCTTACATGGGGGTTTTAGATCACATATTGACTTGATATACCATGGGAATTTTATCCATCCACATAGTTGTAGTGGATTCTAGATAGTTGTGCTTATAAATAATTGTCTTTTCTTATTCCTTTGTTATTATATTGATATACAAAAAAATTATAGACCTTTGTATCCCTCTCTAGTAATTCATCCACCAATATTAACCCCTTGGATCATTGAAAAAAGTCTTATGGATTAAGGTGTGATCTCCCCTCTTCTATTTCCCATGTTCTCCCTTTATTACCTTTCTCTTCTATCTGGGAGATAACTCTGGTGGGATTTCTCTATTTTTTTTTGTTTATTAGGGTGAATTGTTTTTCAAAGGAATCAAGTGTTTATTACTTAGATATTGGTGGTGGTTGATCTTTGGTTTCATGCATTTCTTCCTCAAAGATTCATTGAGGTAGGGATTCTTCGTCTATCCTCCTTTGGATGTACATGTGGGAATATTATATTTTTTTCTTCCTTTGGGTAGATAGTATACACTGATTTAATGAAGATAATTAATTGGTTTGATTGAATTGTAAGGGTAAGGGAATAAATAACATGAGGTTTACTTGATCATATGTTTTCCTTATATTTTTTAACATACTTTCTATTTCATTTCCTGAATTTGGCGTATATTGAGGTTTGTTGATATGTTATTACTTTTGAAATTTTGGAACCATTTTTTCCTTGTTGTTTTAATCACCACACATAAAAATGGATAAGAACATATATCTATCTAATAAATTTTATTTCTATTTAATCTTGGATTTTTGTGAGAATTTCCTTAAAAATATTGAAATATATTTAATGAAATCCATTAGGAAAACTGAAGTGTGATGTGTGGTGGTTGTGATGTGTGGTGGTTATAATGTGTAGAGGTTATGATGTGTGGTGATTGTAATGTGAAGTGGTTATGATATGTGGTGGTTGGGATGTGGTGATTTTTGATGTAAGGAATGTGGACTATTTGTGTTGTGTTGCATTATGTTAATTTCCCAATCATGATGGAATTAAATTTTAATAACAAAAAAATGGTATGGGTTAGAATGGATAATGAACACTTGAACTAAAATGGTATGTGTGGTTAAAGTGTTTTATATTAAAAATGAAATTAAAAATATTGATAAATAAACATGGTTAGTATTTTGGAAAATCTAAAAATTTATTAACTTGAAAAGAAAGGAAGGATTTGGATGGTAGTTATGGCTTTCTTGTGTTTTGCAATGCATTTAGAGGTGGCAGAAAAAATAGCATGAGTTATGAGCCCTTGTGGTGATGTTGAGAGTTGTGATGGTGCTATTTTTATAAACCAATATAATGTGATTGTGTGTGTGAATATTATATAATATACTCTCATTATCATCTCTATACACACCCTACCTATATTCAGCTCTATGTGTCAACATAAAAATGTTTTGGAGGGTATTTTTTACAAAATTCAAGATAGTGAGGATGAATGGATGGCTACCCCCTCTTCCCTTCTCTCTATTCTAGGTGAGGTTCTTATGCCTAGGCTGTGATGGATTATGAATATAGTTCACTTATGGTTGGGCTAACGAGATTCATGAGTTGGTTCATAGTGGGGGCATGAATGTTAATAGGGAATGAGGTTTACATCCTTTAGGTTCATTATACCTTACCATCCTGAATATGTGGAAGTAGTTATGGGAGGATGTGGATGTGATCACTAGTTTCATGTGGGGTTCTTGGTATGAAGTGGTCATCCAGGTTACTTCATGAAGGATTCTATAAAAGGTATAGGAGTGTAATGATGTGTGATAATGTGGTGTGAGAGTGAAAAATCAGTGGGAAATAGTGTGGGTGCCCTTTTTATCGATATACTTCATATTATGTTAATTGGTTGTATTATTTGGTGAGAATGTCATGGTGAGGATGGGATTGGTTGGTAAACATGTTTATGTGTTATATTTTTTCATTTGAACTATGAAATATACATTTATATTTTTCCTAGATATAGTATAATATCTAACTTAGAGGTCGGTCTCAAGGAGGCAGTGTGTTTATCTAAGTGGATCTTCTAAAAAATTTTTGTTTTTTTAAATATTTTGAAAATAGTAAAAGAAAAAACTGAAATATTTATAATAAAAAAATAATGTAAATGAGAGAGAAGAAACAAGAAAGAAGAAAAAGAAATAAGTAATAGAACAAAAGGATGGTAAGAATAGAACCATTTTCATATGGTTTAGTTCTCCACTGCTTATCATAGTTCTATAAAGGTTATACTTCTAAAGCTCAAACGCACTCAGCATATTCCCAATCTCTTGACACACATACGTCCCACTCAAAATAATGAACAAACACTTACAAAAATCTCTTCATGTACATGAATTCTATTTTAAATTTGAAAAGAATCTCAATTTCAAAATAGATTTTCCAAAGAATCTATTACATGTAAACATGTTCTTCACTGATTCAAAAAATCACATGGCCTATCCTAGGTTACTCTATTGAGTAAAAAAGATAAGAAGAGAAAAAAAAGGATTTAAGTGTAGTAAACCATCCTTTTGAATGAGCATGTTGTCACATATCCCTATTTCACAATTGAACTTTCTATGAATGAATGAAAAAGAAATGATCAAAAAGATATTTGATCTCAAGGCAGATTAGAGCTTCACCTCCAAGAACAAGATTCACAAATTATCCCTCCATGTTCAAAGTTAAGTGATCATGTATAGATAAAGAAAATGAAAATAATTAATTTTATTTATAAAACTGAATTATAGAAGATAGAAGGAAAAGAAAAAGAGATAGAAAAAGAGTCAGGGAAAAAATACTAAATAAGGGGTTCAAAATTGACCATCCTAATTTAAAGACAAGTGAAAGAAAATATTTTCATACTAATAGACATAAAACTCCACATGGATTCCTTCACCACTAGTTCTTCATGTGATTAAATAAAAAAACTATTTTTTATGATTTTTCTCACTAACATGTCAACTTGATTCCATCATTTTAATTTCTCCCTGCAAAACTCTCATCAAAAAAAGAAACACCATAGACCAATATCCACTACTCTCAATATGCTGATGTCATAAACAAATTCCAAAAATATCCACCCTTAATTTCCCCCAACTATCCTAGAATTAATCTTGTTAATAATTACTTAAATCTCTATCTTATAATTTCCTAAGGTTTCATAGAAGAAAAACACTAATTGGTTCCCCTGGGATGTTTTCACTTCTAGTATCCATACTTAGTGAACCATGTAGACATTAGGACGTGTCACTTAGCTCAATCAGCACCACTGAGATTCAAATTATCACTTGAAATTATTCTTCATAGCCAAGTTCACCTCAGATCTAGCTTAAATCATTATCATGATCTTCACTACAGATTATATAGCATAATACAAGCCTTTCAATCTTGTTTCCTTATTTATCCAAAGTTGTATAGATTTAACCAGAAAAACATAAATAAAATGGCATGTATCATATTTCTCCCTCTTACTTAGCCTCAACACTGAGAATGAAAGTGTTCCTATCATTCATAAATGATTGACACCTATAATAGGAAAAAAATTAGTGAATACAAGTTCCACCAGTAACCTGTGATGATCTTGGGCTTCAATAATTTTAGATCATCGAGGTATTTTCTTCTTTGAGCTCTCCATCTAAACTTTCGTAGCAACACCTCCATGCTTCGGTTAGTACTTCATAGGAATCAACAAATCATCATCGTCATCAATAGATAATAATTTTAGATCTTACTTCCTCATATCCCATTCAATGGATAAATTTGAGAATATCACCATGATATTCATCATCAACAATGAAGTACCTTTAGAAATTAATTTATCACTTCTGTATCAGCCTTCATTCTGAAGAAACAACTCAGGTAACCTTAAAGGAATCTAAGTAATTCAAGCTCAATATATTATCCTCTTTGGCAAGAACAGATTCTTCGGAGCTCTAAATCAAATTCTCCCATCAGATCTTGGTCCTCTGGTTCATCAGCCTAGCTTAGTCGTCAGCTTCAACGGGAAACATCGAAGCTTTGATAGCACGCATTGAGTAGCATATATTGACGGTGTCCTTTAACTTCTTCAAACCCGATCATCCCTAGTTTTTTCTCAATCCCCCGAATTTATCCTCAATCTTCCCTTTAAATCTTTGGATGGCCTCCCTCTAGATCTTAGTTCATCCTCATTCAAGAATGAAATCCTTCGATTATGCTTGATTCCTGAAAAACCAAATGTGGGAAATTGGAATTTTGGATCCATGGATGTTTCAAAATTGATTACGTCAATAGATGGGGAATTGAATATGTGATATGTTGATAAAATTTGGTTACATAGCAATTTGGAATTGTGGTTATTGGGAGAAAATTTGGAAACGTTAATTCCACTTATATAAAGAATTTAACATAAATGAAAATTTATTAATTAAAAAACATAACTTGAAATTTCAATATTTATTTATTTATTTAATAAAACAAAAAAATGAAAAAATTAGAAAATAATTAAATCATATAATAAAGTTTCAAATCATTAAATAATTTAAGTAAATAGATTAAAAATTAAGTTAAACTTTTAATAACTAATTAATTAATTAAAATAAAAAACCAAGAAATTATAAATTAAATTACCAAAACATAGACCTAAACAATGACATTTAAAATTACTATTTTAAAATAAAATTCAAAATTAAACAGTAAACACAAAACTCAACACATAATTTAATTTAAACATAAATTAAACATGAGATTCGTTAATTTAATGGTTTACTTAAAAATTTAATAAAACACAATAATTAACTAATTTAAGGAATATTTTAATAAAAAATATCATTTAACTACAAAAGTGATGTGGAAAATGATATGAATTAAAGGACTCATTAAATTCCCCCACACTTATGACATTTTTTATCCTCAATAAACCATTTACTCAAATTATTTGGAATGAAATAAATATCACAGGTAATATACTAGGTTACCAAAAAATGGTTTTCAAATAAAGTTTTCCACATGGACTTTCCTCAAAGTAGTGAATAAATTTACCTGTAATAAATTAAAAGTTTTTAGCATAAAATCTGATTCCTATTTCACAAAAAATGATTGACCATACAAATCCTGAAATGAATTAAAGAAACTTCAGTTTTGATTCAAATAAAAGTCTAAATTTTTCTTTACCACTAGGAAAACATACTCACATAAATAGAATCCATAATAATTAGACACTTTTTTTATGAGAAATCTTAATAATTTAATGGTATTATAAATAACTCATATAAATTCTTAATGAGTAAAAGAATGAAATAATGAATGAATAATGGTTCAAATTGGATTAGTATTATCATTTTATAATTCATTTGAATGCATATATTATGAGTTAAAATTAAAATTCAATAAGTTCAATGTGAAAAATAATTGAATAAAATTCATCCCATATTTTTTCAAACCAAATTTCTTTTAAGAGGGAAGTAAATATGGTATAACCAATTGAATCCATGGGGTAATATAGAATTAACCTCCTCAAAGAGGCCACACAAAATTCAAACCTTAAAACAATTAATACCACTAAAAATGATTAATTAAACTTTAAAACATACAATTTTTAAAAATTTAGGGGTTTTTGATGGGTTATCAATTAATTATAGTTTAGATAAAATTAGACTCATCCCCCATACTTCAAACCCAACATTTTATGATATTTTGAAATTCAAGGTGGTAGCACATTTAATAAAATTTAAATTCAAAAATATTTTGAATTTAGAATTAAAAGATCCATGTACAAGGTCACAAGAATGGTTCGGAATAATTTTTCCAAAAAAATCACAAAAAATCACACAACATGCATGAAAGATAACCACTAGTTACTAAATTTACAACTTGAGAAAAAAATCAATGTTTTTAAAGAATATACATGTTAATATTTTAAGTTCAATAATGATTTTCAGAAAAAGTTGAAACAGACAAGTAATAAAAAAATTTAGAATATAAATAGAGTGAAAAATGTAGTAGAAACTAGTAGATTTAAAAAAATATTCTCATCAAGTAAAATTAGTTAAATATAAAATTTTTGATTATTTATTACACCCAAAACAGAAACCACATATATTAATTCAACATGAAATTTATAAAAATGTAATGAAAAAATTTAACTATGGCTCCCATAGTTAAAGGATTTTGCACTTAAGGTTCATCATGAGAGATCACTTTTTTTCCTTATGAGAATTTACCCTGGTATAAAATTACATGTCCTAAAATTTGAAAAGAACAAAATTAAATTTCAATGTTTTAAATAAAAAACAGAATAAAACCAGAGTGAATGTTTAAGAAGGTTTGATTCAAATTTCTCCAACATGAAGCTTCTATTGGTACTTAAAAATAAAAATATTTCTTCTTCAATAGGATGTAAAATTATGCTCACTACAACACATATAAAATATACATTAAAATTTACATGCATTAATTCTTTGCATATAAAAAAATAATTTTCAAGAAAGTTTGGTAATACAACATGTTCGACATTTAATTCAGTAAACACAAACACCCAAAAACATGAATACTATAGCATCAAAGAAATTGATATATACCCCTTATTTATAATTTATTTATAACAAGTAATAATAATTTAAACTCTTGAAAAGTTTAGAGCGGAAGAACACAACCTGGAAGCTCAGTTGATATAAAAGAAGTTACCCATGAAAGGTTGTCACATGGTAGAATGTATTATCATCTTATTTCCCTACAAAAGAAACAAAAAAAATATTTATTAAAGAAATGAAAATATATTGAAATGAAAACTAAAAAACAAATATGATAATCTAGGGTTTAACCCCCCCCCCCCCCCCAAAGGTGTGTTGTATTTAGATTGTCTACAACTAGATAGTCCATGATTCATCCTCTATCACTTAGTGGATATGGTTTCTTTCTTAGAGACCACCACATGTGCTTATTCCCAGTGTGTTTATTCACACATTGGTTTTAAAAACCAACAAAAAATCCTCTTGTTTTAATCCCTCTTCATTGATGTAAAAACAATGTCTCCACCTACTATTTTGATTGAATTACATTATTAAAGTAGAAGGTATATGAGAGAAAGAATTAAGGAACCTCAATCTCAAAAAAAATATTAAAAACATCCTTAACAATTAAATAAAATTCACTCATTTCCAAATTAAATTGATAAATAAAATACTATGGAAAAGGAGAAGAAAAAAAGTATGCTATAGAACTTATTCTTCAATTTCGACCACCATGATTGTGGAATAAACAACATCATATTTAAGATCCTTAAAATTCAGATTTTTAGTGAGTTACATGAGCTCCTAAATTTCCTTAGTAGGTGAAAGTTTAGTACCTTATAATCTCACCAAGAAGTCACAATTTTTTTCTAACTCTTTAAAATATTAATAGGGAAATTCATTCAAAAACAGTTTCATTGAAATCAAAATGAAATTGAAAAATAGACTCTTTTACAAAGTAATCACCTCCCTATAAATAAACATTTTTCTATCTAATAAAGTTAGGTGTTATTGAGAAAATATCTAAGTTTGGAGAAAAAAAATATGTCTCCTATAACTTATCATCAAAATAAACCACTTCAGTAGTTGTATCTTCTAGAGGAAAGAAGAGGGTATCTTCAACTAGTTTAGATCATTTATATGTGGAAAATCATTAAACAAGTTAGTACATAAAAATCATTCTAATAAAATGTAGAAATAGTTTGATCATCCAAATAAAATATATCTTATTTAATTACTTCATATTTCTATACTTGAAAATCTTTAAAATATGTCTCAAAATTATTACTTTGACACTCCAACATTGAATCAATAGACTTGAAAGGGGAAAAAATAGGTAGCTCTAGCTCTTTTGAACCCTCTTCTTCTAACTATTCTTTAATAAACTACGGAAATGATGTCATTCGCTTTTTGTCCTTTTGATAAGATTTGACTACTTCAATAAAATTCACTATCTTCTCAAGAGCTACCACATGATCCTCAAATGTTATTTTAATCATTTTCCTTTATGTCAAAATTTTGGTAATATTTAATGGCTTGGGAAATTTATTTCACTTGAGAGACATCTAATAGTGAAAAATATTTGATAACTTTTAAGTCTATCATTGTTGATATTAGTAATAATTAAATTAAAAGTAAACAATCACCATGATAAATATATATCCCTAAAAATAGTTCCAAAATTTGATGTGATGTGGTCATTGATGTGTTGATCAAACATATAATTTATAAACTCCTACTCACAACCAGACAACGAAAAGTAGGGTCAATCCATTGGGAAGGTGGTTTAGTGATTTAAAGGGTTTATTCTTCCTTGAAAAAAGTAAAAAATATAAGAAAAAAAATCTAAATGAACTGTGAGTTCAATGAGTGAAGAATAAAACATATAAAAGAAGAGTTAACAATGTTAACGCTAACTATTTCAATGAGAAGAGGCATGAATAATAAAGTTGAAAAGAGATAACTGAACACCTAAAAGAGATATTCTATTCAAGAAGAGAGTTTTTACCAAACATGAAACTAAAGCCCTAGAAATGACTTAATATCTCTTGATGATTAGGTTCAATTCTAAGATAAATCACAGTATTTCTCATAAATTGTGAAACAATACATTCTTTCTTAAGAGAAATGATGGAAAAGTAAATCTTGCAGATGGAAATTACATGATGCACAAACAAGTAAAATTATGAAACAAGGAAAGAGAATGAATGAATAAATAAAGTATCCTCTCTCGAATCAAATACCTATCTTTCCCTCTTCTATTCTCAATATTCACCCTTGATGAATCTCATTCCTATGTTCATCGTGAAACCTATTATTTTTCCCTCTGCTCTACAGCTCCAATTACTCTAAGCCTTGTCTTCCAAAAGTCCATTTTTTTCTCCTCTAGAATTTTTTCCTTTTAAATAAAAAATTTCATTAACTTAATTTGAATAAATCACCATATAAATTTTCTAAATTTAATTACTATCATCATTGGTTTAGTTTAGAAAAAATAAATGATTAATTTTTACCTTTGGAGAGATCCAACTGTAGTCATTTAATTCCCCACATAATCATCATGTCAAGATCATCATCACCCAAAAGTTCAAATTTATCCAAAAACTACGTATCTTAGACCAGCACTCGACTCAATAGGGTGGAAATATTATAGAAATGATCATAGAAAATCTCATGATCTTCATTTCATATAGGAATTTCACTAAGCATATAAGGTGCATCTCCCTGTATGCATCTTAGGGGAAATTGATCTTCCCTTTGTCTTGATGATTTAAATCCGGCAAAAAAAAATAACCATCATTCATAACTCCTACACTACTCAAACAAAAAAAATCAATCAAATATCAAATTCAAAGCATTCTAAATAGTCTAATGCCTCCACCAATGAACAGATTAACTTTATAATTGTGATTCATCATCAAATCCAGCCTCATCTTTAGTTTTTAATATTCAATCAAACTTGAATCATCACGTTTGGATTTATTTGGAAAAAATAATCTTCTTCAGAACCACTAACTTCAATGGAATCTCTCATCTTCATCCATTTAAATGGTGGCACCGGAAAGACCTTGTTTGTCTTTTACACATCGAAGCTCTGATAGATTATCAATGTCGAATATCAGGAAATAGTCATCTTCACCAAAATCAGACCTAAAATCAAGATGGTGACTCGGTCCTAGATTCTCTTGAAACATTCGATCTTGGGTGTTCTTCGTCAATCTGCCGATATACAAGGTGTCGAGTGTTGGATTCATCTTCAAGCTCCAATGTCACATGATGACAATGACTTTGGATTCTCATGGAAGTCTCGCTTCAGAACTCCTGGTTTTGTAGCTTCTTCAAACTTGATAAAATAAAAAAAAATTAAATAACAAGACACCAAGATAAAAATAGAAATTTTTAAAATTAATAATTAAAAATAAAATAACAAATCAAGGTAAGAAAAAATTCATAATTTTAAAGTTAAAAAAAATTAAACATAAAATTGATATATTAATAATCTTAACGCCAAATTTACTAGAGTTCAATTAATTAATAATTAAAACACAATTTATTAATTAAATCATTAAAATATTATTAAAAAGATGTGCTAAAATAGTATGAAATAAAATCCACATCAAATTCTTCCACAAATAAAACATTTTTTGACCTCAAGAAATCAATTAGTCAAATTTTGTGGAATAAAATAACTCTTAAAGATGAAAATATTGTAATACCACCAAGTATTGGATTTCATAAGAATTTTTCTCCCATGTATTCTATTAGAGTAAAATGAAAAAAAAATCTCTTTAAACAAAGAAATTTTAGTATAAGATTCAACTATTGTTTTACAAAAATGTTTAACTTGAAACTTTTTGGATTGAAATAAAAAATCATTGTTATGCATTTAACCAAGACTTTAAAACATTTTTTTACCTCCAGGAGAACAAATAGGAATAAATGGAAAGAATAATAAATTTACACTCTATTTGGATTAACATATTTAATAATTACAAGCATCATAAATAATTCATCCAAAAATATAATAATAATAGAATGAAAGTATTAAAGAATAGTGGCTTAATCTGAATTAGGATTTTCATTTCATATTTTGTTTAAATGCATAGTTAAAAAGTTTTATTCAAAACAAAAATATTTAATTCAATGATCGATGTATATAATTGTCCCAAAAATTGACCAAAAACAACATAATTCAAAATAATAAGAATTTTTTTACCTAATTTAATCCATAGAATAATTAAAGGTTAACACATTTAAAATTAAAAAACAAGATTTCCAATTTTCAAAAGAAATTTCTCCCACTGAAAATAATAAAATACTGCTCAAAGACTCACTTTTTTAAAAAAAATAAGGGATTTTTTGGGTTTAAATTAAAACTAAATTAATTTTGATTAAGAAGACCTTCTCCCCCACACTTGAAACCTAAATTTTTCCTCATAATTGAACCACAAGGTGAAAGAAAGAATTAGCCATTTTGGTTAAAAAAAATTCACTTCAATAGTTCAATGACATGTTCAAGGGCCAAAATAAAATTCAAATAGTATTTTCTACATGTTGTATCTATTTAAAAAAATTAAAATGGTACCTGAATTATATTTAATTCATAGAATTGAGATTTTTAGTTAAGCTAAAAAATCATGTTTATCAGTTATTCTAGAAGTTACAGCTCAATATGTTTACAAAAATATTTTCAACAAAGTAAAAATATCATGCATAACACTGAGTTTAAGACAAAAGATTTTAATAAATTCACGATACTGGAGGAAATTCCCCCCACTCTTAAACTCTAATTGTGAGCATAATATAATGAAAATGAGATAAAAGGTTAGCATGGAACAATTAAAACCATTATTGAAATTTTTAAGATAGAATGTGAATACTTAAAAATATACTCCCATGATAGTTGAAATTTAACTCTTTACAAATCAACTCATTAAATACCCTCCATTAAACATTCCAGTTATACATGATCTTTCCATAAAAATACCTTTATGAGATAGAACAGACAAAGCTTTAAAATTGAACATTGAAAATTAAACAGATAAGACTAAGATACTAAAGAGATGATGCAGTAGTGATAATTCTAAGCATATGAGAGAACATAACCAACTCCAACTATAGGTAAATGTGATCACGGTTTAAAGTAAGGATAAACAACATATAATGGTGTATTTTTATTATTCAAATGAAAAATAAAAAAATAAAAAAATTATTCAATCATGGGTTGCCTCCCATGAAGTGATGGATTTATAGTCCCCTACCTGGCTTTCCTAGCAGATAACAACAATCACTAGGTGGGTGTGGTTTCTTATATAGGAACCATGATGTATGATTCTTCCCAATGTGTTTCCTCACACACTGGTTCTCAAAAATAGTGAGAAAGTATTCATGTTTGAATTCCTCTTTATCTATGTAAAAAGATGTATCCACTTCCTCTTGATTTAATTACATCACTGATCTATAAGGTAGGTGAGAAAAATAATTAAGGAACTTTAACTTCTAAAAAAAATAAAAATTAGCCATAACAATTAAATAAACTTCACCAATTTCCAAATTAAATTGATAAATAAAATATAAGTAAAATTGAGAAGATAAACGAATAGTCTGGAAAACTTCATATTCTATTTTTTCCACCTTAGTTGTGTCCTGAATAACATCATTTTTAAAATCCCCTAAATTTATATTATCAATGAATTATAGGAGCTTCAAAACAAATTATGTAGGTGAAGGCTCAAATTCATATTGACCCTCTAGGAGTTGAAAAAATTCAGCTGAATCTTCATCATATTCTAATGTAGTAGTGAAAACAATATCAAGTTCAAAAAAATAAAATTCACAAATTAACTTAGTTACATTCAAAAAAAATACAACTCAATGATATTTTTCATCTTGTTGTTCATCTAAAATATAAAGGTCCCATGAGAGAAAGTCTGAGGCAGGAGTGATGTAGTCAACATCCCCCAACCTTTATTAAAAAATGATACACCTTATTTGTGGTGTTTTACATGGAAAAACATATGGTATCTTGAACTAGTTTGTCCTATAAAATGGTGGAAGAATTATTATATATAAAAGAACAAATGATATCATCAGAAAAAACATGAGAGTTTTTTTGATAATTAAAAATTTTCCCATATTCTTCTATTTCAATCGGTCCCCTCTCCTTCCAACCCTCAAAAGTATTCTCATTATGTGGATCTTCTATTTATTCAAACCTCTTAAATATTAAAAAACACTTTCTCAAATTAATTGTGAACCCGCACAACCAACACATCCCCAGATTCCAAATTAATGATCTAAAATTTAAAATTAAAAACCAAATTACAAGCCACCAGCTAGGGTGAATACCTCAACCTTGCACTACAAATCAATCCCATTTTGTCTGAAATCATCTCGTTGTAAACACACTAATGTTTTCAAAACCACCAAATCTAATGAAGACTCCTCTATGATCGATCACACCAAAAAAACTAGATCAAAAAAACTACTGACTTTGACAAAATATCCAAATAAAAAACCATCACCAAGAGTAAAAGAACCAGGACCATAACCGACAACTGTTGAAGAATCCAAGAACCATCACATTTCAAATCATCATCGTCACCATAATCAGATCAACATAGTGGTCGTGAAACGATTCCAACAACAAAATCTCAAGCTGATGGAGCTCTATGAAAAACCAAATAAGGGTTAGCATGATGTTTTAAGAGATAAGAACAGTAATTTTAGTGGACGATGCCTTTGATGCAGCAATGAACTTCCTTCAAACATGCTTTCACTGAGCGAGGAATCCAACTAGCCACATATTCTGGGGTCAGTGCCTCAAGCAGCGTGTATCCTAATCCACTACCTCGAGCCTCACATATCACCTCTTATTTTGTAACTTAAACCTCACTATCTTCAATTGAATCTTCCTACCAAAGAAAACCATTCCCAAAATGTATTGGCTTCTCATGAACTACTAGCATAGACTGAAAATTGCCACAAGCACCTTCTTACTAAACTGGAAGTGTGGTCTATGAGAAAGGGTTTGGCAGCAAGAACAGAGGAAGGATGAACGGGAATAAAAATGAAATCAAATGAGTGGAAAAACACTAAAAGCATCCAATAATCAAGTCAGGATTCACCGATGAATTCCACCACCTACACAGACCCAAACTACCATAGCTCTATCACATCAAATCAAAATGGGGTTTAACATGATGTTTTCGAGTGATAAGAGATGAGGTAACAGTGGCTATGACCCTTGAAACAACAAAAAAATCCTAGAACCTCCAAAAAAATGAGAGGGGAAACCAAAACAACAATGATGAGAAGACAAACACACCAAAGGAGTATCCCAAGAGGAAGACAGGATGAGGGCGATGTGCATGTGGAAAAAACCCACTCACTCTGAGAGGAATGACCAGGGGAAGGGGATGACGGTGCTAAGAAGGAACCCTAGCCCAGGGAGTGAGTGACCAAGAAATTGGGGTGCCATCTCAACATAATACACTCTAGTGGACCTTCTATTTCTATCCTTGAATCTAAGGGAATATGAATTTCAAAAATATGAACTACTAGATCTTTTGTACAATACTCAGATAAAAGGTGTTAAAACTCCTTAATTTATTTAACTAAATATTATAAGAGTCATGGTCTTAAGTCCTCTTTAAAATATTCCATGAGTTCTTTAAAATATTCTTCATTTAAGGTCTTATGTCACTCTCTAGTTTAAAAGGTGAGAAACCCAACAAAATGTTTTGAGGGTTGGGGATGATTCACCATTTTTTAATATTTTCTTTTTTCTTTTGATTTTTTTTCTTTTTTTATTTTATTTTTTTAATTTTCAAAACACTCGACACTCAATCTAGTCCTTCCCTAGTAATGGAACCAATTTCTAATAGATTTTCATTTGAACCACCAAATATACTTTTATATTTTTTCTAGATACAACACAATGGTTAACCCATGGGTCGGTCTCAAGGAGGCAGTGTGTTTATCTAAGTAACTCTTATAAAATCTTTTTGTGTTTTTATATATTTTTAAAATAATAATAAAACATGAAATAGTTATCATAAAAAATAAGAATAAAAACGAGAAGATAAGAAATAATAAAGAACTAAAAGAAACAAGAATGAGAATATAAGGTTACAAAGAATAGAACCAACTCCATATGTTTCAGTTCTCCACTACCTATCACAGATGCATGAAGTTTATACCACTGAATATCAACCTCACTTAGTGTATACTTGATCACTCAACATTAACACCTCCCACTCTCCAAACAGTGAATAAAATCTCATAAAAACTCTTCATGTACATGAGTGCTCTCTTAAATGTGAAAAGAATCTCTAGTTCAAAACATATTTTCCACAGAATCAATTCCATGTAAATGTGTTCATAGCTAGGAAAAAAATCAAAAAACCTCCCCTGAGTTACTCTATTGAGTAAATGAAAGGTTACATCATGGGTGCTCTCAAATGATGTGTGGTTTTTTGGGTACTTAGGTGTAGCAGAGTGGATAACCATGGTCTTCTCTCAAAGAGGTAGTAATTAAAACAACAAAAATAATGATAAAATATATACACAACTTAGAAGGATGAGGGAGCTGTTTCATGTTTATAAAATAATAATAAGAGGTATGTTGAAAGAATATTGTTTTTTAAATTAAATTTAATTAATAAGACCCAATGAGAAGATATTTTTTTAGAAAATATTTTTAGAAGGCGTAATCGATCTAAATCTACCTCTTAAATTATTTATTAATAATTATCATTTAAATTAAAATACACTCAATTATTATCCCCTAATTTGTTAACCTTATAACCCTACTAAAATTAATTTAACCACCAAGATGAAATTAATTAAACCCTAGTCTATATTAAAAACATACAATGACAACACCCAACTTTAATTGATGTTCTAAGGATAGCTTATGGTCAGTGGTAAGTTAGGGAACATATCCACTCTATAAATTTCCCCCACTCTTAAACTATTACTGTGAGAATATTATAATGAAAATAATCTAAAAGGTTAGTATGAAACAATTAAAACCATTATTAAAATTTCCATAACCAAATGTGAATACTTAAAATTATACTCTCGTGATAGTTGAAATTTAACTCCTTAAAAATCAACTCATTGAATACCCTCCATTAAACGTTACAGTTATACTTGATAATTTCATAAAAATACCTTCATGAGATAGAATAGACAAATCTCTAACACAAAACATTGAAAATTAAATATATAAGACCAAGATACTAAAGAGATGATTCAGTAGTGATAATTCCAAGTATATGAGACAACATAACCAACTCCAATTCTAGGTAAATGTGATCATAGGTTCAAGTAAGGATAAAAAAACATAAGATGATAGATTTTTATTAATCAAATGAAAATGAAACAAACAAAAAAATATTATTCAATCATAGGTTGCCTCCCATGAAGTGTTTTATATATAGTCCCCTACCATACTTTCCTAGTATTTAACTGTAGTCACTAGGTGGGTGTAATTTTCTAAGTAGGAACCAAGACATGTGATTATTCCCAATATATTTCCTCACACAATTGTTCTAAAAAATAGTGAGAAAATATTCTTGTTTGACTACATATTTATCTATGTAAAAAGATGTATCCACCTCCTCTTTATTTAATTACATTATTGAGCTATAAGTTAGGTGAGAAAAATAATTAAGTAACTTCAACTTCTAACAAATAATAAAAATTATCCTTAATAATTAAATAAACTCCACCAATTTCCAAATTAAATTGATCAATAAAAGATAAGGAAAATGGAGAAGACAAACCAATATGCTGGAAAACTGCCTCTTTAATTTTTTCCACCTCAGCTGTGTCCTGAATAAAATCGTTTTTAAAATCCCATAAGTTGATATTTTCAATGAATTCTAGGAGCTTTAGAAATTTCTATGCATGTGAAGGCTCAAATTCGTATTGACCCTCTAGGAGTTGAAAAAATTAAAGTGTATCTTCAGTATCTGAAAAAGTGGTGGTGAAAACAAGATCGAGTTCAAAAAAATCAAATTCACAAATTAACTTAGTTTCATTAAAAAAATAAAACTCAATGATATTGTTCAACTTTTTGTTCATCTAAAATATAAAGGTCCCTTGAGAGAAATTATGAGGTAGGAGTGAGGTAGTAAATATCCCCAACCTCTATTCAAAATGATACACCTCATGTGTGGTGTCTTCCATGAAAAAATAGATGGTATCTTGAACTATTTTTTTCCTACAAAATGGTGGAAGAAAAATTAGATAGAAAAGAACAAATAAGATCATCAGAAAAAACATGAAAGTTTGATTGATTATTCAAAAGTTTCCCAGCTTCTTCTAGTTTAATAGGCCCCCTCTCCTTCTAACCCTCAAAAGTATTCTCAATATGAGGATCTTATATTTAGTCAGGCCTCTTAAATATTAAAAAAACACTTTGTCAAATTAAGTGTGAACCCACGCAACTAACACATCACCAGATTCCAAATTACTAATCTAAAATTTCAAATTGAAAACCAAATTCCAAGACGCCATCTAGGGTGACTACCTCAACCCTACACTACAAATCAATCCCATTTCATCTAAAATCATCTCACTGTCAACACACCAATGTTGTCAAAACCACCACATCTAATAAAAAATACTCTATGACCTATCACACCAACAAAACTAAAGAAAATAGACTACAGACTTTGAAACAATATTCAAAGGGAAAACCATCACCAATAGTAGAAGAATCTGGACCAAAACCGACAATTTTTTAAGAATCCATGAACCATTAAAAACCAAATCATCGTCGTCACCATAATCGGATCAACAGAGGGGTCGTCAAACGCTGCCACTAACATAATACCAAGCTTATGGATCTCTATGAAAAACCAAATAGTGGTTAGCATGATATTTTAGGCGACAAGAACAGTAATCTTAGTGGAAAATTCTTTCAAATCAGCAATGAAATTCCTTTAAACATTCTCACATTGAGCGAGGAATCCAGCTAGACACACACCCTAGGGTCAGTACCTCAAGCAGAGTGCATCCTAATCCACTACCTCCTACCTCACATCTTTCCTATTTTTTGTAACATAAACCTAACTATCATTAATAACATCTTCCAACTAGAGAAAACCATTTCCAAAATGTGTTGACACTGCACGCACTACCAGCATAAACCCAAAATTGCCATAAAAACCCTCTTATAAGACCAGAAGTGGGGTCTAGCAGAAAGGTTTTGGTAGCAAGAATATAGAAAGGGTGAATGGGCCAACTATTGCGAACAAATGAGTGTAAAAGCATTAAAAGCATCCAGGAATAAATTCAGGATGCACCGATAAATGCCACTATCTACACAATCCCAAACTATAGGAGCTTCATCATGTCAAACCAAAATGGGGTTTATTATGATGTTTTCAGGTGATAAGAGCCGAGGTAGTAGTGGTTGTGATCCTAAAAATAGAAAAAAACCCTAGAACCACCAACAAAATGAGATGGGAAATCAAAACAAAAAATATGATAAGACAAACACACCAAATGAGTATCCTAAGAGGAAAAATGAGGAGGGAAAAGAGCATGCAGAGAAAAACCACTCACCATGAGAGGAATAGTTAGAGGAATGGGATGACGGTACTAGGGAGGAACTCTAGCCCACGGAGAGAGTTACCTGGTGAGTAGGGGACATTTAAACACAATACACTCTAGTGGATATTCTATTTTTATCCTTGAATCTAGGGGAAGATGATTTTCAAAAATGTGAACTACCAAATCTTTTGTAAAATACTCAAATAAAAAGTGTTAAACTCCTTAATTTATTTAACTAAATATTCCAAGAATTGTGGTCTTAAGTCCTCTTAAAAATATTCAATGAGTTTTTTAAAATATTATTTATTCAAGGTCTTATATCGCTCTCTTGTTTAAAAGGTAAGAATCCCAGCAAAATATTCTGAGGGTTGGGGTTGATTCACCATTTTTTTAATATTTTGTTTTTTATTTTTATTATATTTTTTTTATTTTTTTTATTTTTGAAACACTAGACACTCAATCTAGTATTTCCTTAGGAATGGAACCAATTTTTGATAGCTTTTCATTTGAACTACTAAAGATACATTTATATTTTCCCTAGATATGACATAATGGTTAACCCATGGGTCGGTCTCAAGGAGGCAGTATGTTTATCTAAGTTACTCTTCTAAAATATTTTTTTATTTTTATATATTTTGAAAATATTAAAATAAAACATGAAATAATTATGATTAAAAATAATAATAATAATTATAAGAGAAGAAATAAGAAAGAACCAAAAGTAACAGGAATGAGAATATAAGTTTTGGAAGAATAGAACCAACTCCATACATTTCAGTTCTTCACTTCCAATCACATATCCATGAAGGTTATACCACAAAATATCAACCTCACTTATTTTATACTTTATATCTCAACATGTACACCTCCCACTCCCCAAATAGTGAATAAACACTTACAAAAATATCTTCCTGTACATGAGTGCTCCCCTAAATGATAAAAGAATATCTAGTTCAAAACAAATTTTACATAGAATCTCTTCCTTGTAAATGTGTTCATTACTAAGAAAAAAATAAAACAACCTCTCCTAAGTTACTATATTGAGTAAATGAAAGGTTTCATCATGGGTTCTCTCAAATGATGTGTGGTTTTTTTAAGTACTTAGGTTCTGCAGAGTGGCTGACCAAAGTCTTCTCTCAAAGAGGCAGTAATTAAAACAACTTCAAAAAGGTATTATGAAAATGAAGATAAAATAAATACAAAAATTATAAGTATGAGGGGTTTTTTTAATGTTTATAAAATAATAATAATAGTTATAATTGAAGAATATTCTTTTTTTAAATTAAGTTTGATTAATAAGACCCAACGAGAAGATTTTTTTTGGAAAATATTTTTAGAAGGTGTAGTTTATCTAAATATACCTCTTTACTTACTTATTTATCATTATAATTTAAATCAATATCCACTTAATTATGATCCCCTAATTTTTTAACCTTTTAACCCTAATAAAAGTAACTTAACCACCAATATGAAATTAATTAAAAACTAGGCTAGATTCAGAACATGCAATCACAACACCCTTCTTTAATAGATGTTATAAGGATATCTTATGGTCAGTGGTAAGTTAGAAAACATATACACTCTATAAATGAGTATTAATTGAGTTTAGGGATTATATTTGAACTCTAAAAATTGATCTTTTGTGGTTTTTTATTACTGATTAAGATCACGCTCTCACAATTCACATAATTCGCAACCTCGTGTGTTTTGTATTAATTATTCAATAGCTTGAATAGTTTCATTTAAATTAAAAAAAATCATATCTCATATTAATTGAATTAAATTATCTCATTTATTAAACATAAATTAATTAATAATTTAATATTTATATCGGTTACTAAAAAAACTACTCTTCCATGAGCAGTGTAGTCATCGTAGAAACGTTTTTCATGTACAAAGGTCGTGGAAAGGGTATAGCCCAATCATATTTCTAATATTGATTTATAGAAAAAATAGGATGAGTATATAATAATAAAACATAACAAAATATAATAAATATAATAGTAACTAATAAGTTTGTTTTATGAACAAAAACATTATAAAGTGATGGAGAAGGAGAAGAAGAAGAAGAAGGTTTCGATGAAGGGATCCTAAATTCAAGAGCCCTCCCTCTTGAAATGAATAGATATATGGATTGAAACTAATTATCCTCTGCTTTAAATATCCTAATTCACGTCACAAACCATTAAAATAATAAAAATACATATTTATTGAGTAGATGGGAGGCTAGGTTTACAAGTAGTTTCAAGCATGAATGGGGAAATTCATCCAAATATTTTAAGCAAAATTGAATTGAATATTTGACCTCTAAAACATGTGAACTAGATTTTCTTCCAGAAGGAAGACTTGTGAAAAATTAGGTTATCAATATTCTATCAAAATTTGGGTCCCATAAAAGCATTAATGAATAATTTATAGCCCAAATATTGAAGTGGGGTCCAATCTGGCGAGTCCAGTCTAGTTTTGAAATCATAACCCATTTAGTCCAATCAAATGCATGATCAAGCTCATATGTCCTAAATGAAAGTTGTATAACATTGAGTTAGTAATACTATTACAAATTATAAGTTCAAATAATTCACAAAAAAAAATATTTATGTTCGAAATACTATAGTGAATTTTAAATGAAAAATTTGGAATTTTCATCAAATTTTCAAATTAATGATCTAATGCCAAATATTTTATAAATATATAAATTTAACACAATTTGAGTAAATTATTTCATTTATTATCAATAAAATATTCAATAAACATGTGTTTTATCAACTCCCCCACACTTACCCATTTTCACTCTTGGCCAAAACCTTATATCATGTGATCTAGAAAATTGTGGCAAGATATGCATGTTCATATTTCTCAATCCATAGTGGAAATATAAGAAAATTAAGAATCCCATAAAGATTCAATATCAATAAATTTTAAATTAATTATATCATAAATTTTATCAAAATAAAATCCAGTGATATTAATGACACTAATCATAGTGAAACAAGTTATGGGTCCACCATGCCATTAATTCCCCATGTGTGTGTTGAAGGTTCTGGGTGTAGCGGAAGCGTGGTTGGGACAGGACCTAATTTGATTTTTACCATGATCAATGATTATTTTGGGATTAATACGATGATGAAATATAGTCTCCATGGAATATAATAAAAGATTTATATAAAGAAGAAAGAGGCCTGAAACCTTTAGAGAGGATCTTTCACATCTTATTTATAATTAACTTAATTAATTTCATAAAAAATACATTAATATTTGGTATTTTTCTTTGTTGATGATGTTGATCATCAATAATTACCCTTCCGAATTATCTAGTTTCACTTTTAAGGATCCAAACTAGAATACCTCTAGAGGATATCCACATGTGCTCTGATGGCCTCTGATCGACATTGCTCGTTCTCCAGGTGCTAGTGCGGTGAATCGAGTGTCTTGTGTAAGTCGTTCTTGATTGCCTATTATTTTTCCTTAAATAATGTCTCTCATTCTTGATAGGGGAGAGAAGATTATTCAAGAGAGGAATTTTTTGGCTCTACAATTCTCAATTCACCAGGCGTGTGGTGTGGTGTATGGCATAATAGGCGTACTTGCCTATTTATATACATGGAATTACTGTTACAATATTTAATTACATAGAAATAATTAAATACATTCATGAACTTAGAGAAAACCCATGCATTTAATAATAATATTTTGTCATTATTTATGAATCACCAACTTACAAAAAACGGAATTATAAATAGAATTTCACATCACAAAATAATAGTAGTGTTATTTTAATTTGTGCCAACTAGTTAAATAATTATTTATCATCTTGAAAATAATTATTTTACTACCGGACCAACCTTGGTCTGCTCTAACTCCACTTCCATTTATTGAACACCCAAATAAATAAATAAATAATTTATTCTCTTAAATAAATATTTTATTTACAAACTAGTAAATAAATATTTATTAAATGTTCACTAAAATAAATAAATATATTTAATTTAATTTATGAGATCATTTTAACATGAATAAAATTTTTCCACGGTCTTGAGAATAATATTTATTTCATTAATTAAATTCAAATAGAATTTAACTGAGACCACTAAAAACACTTAGTGTGTGACCCTCTAGGATTCTTTCTTATTGGAATTAGGCAGACTTGCCTAAAGTCCAAGAGTACTGTCTAGCAACGGGTCAAGGAACCCAAGAGAAAGAATATAAACTCACTACAATAACATCCATATACGAATGCTCACTGTGTAATATAATCCCTTTGTCGTAATATCTCATCAAGTAGGTTTCATGATTGTGTCATCAACTTTTATGCTTGATACGTTATTCTTTAACTACCTGAAATAAACTCATCGTTACACCATGGACATGGAATTTCACTTGACAGTTCTATTTCAATCAAAGGGATGATATATCAACTTTAATAAATGTAAAGGAAAAATCCTTCCTTGAATTATACATTAATAATATGACACTCATGATTCACCAAACGTACCCTAATTCTCGCCAACTTTCTACGTGATATTTTTCATCAGTAAATCAAAGTACATAAGTCGTGACATGTATTAATGATAATCTTAAAGTCTAAGTATCATTACACATGCTCGTAGATAGAAATATCCAATGACACCAAAACATGCAGAATTCTTACTAGCGGGTCTATTCTCATAATCTCATATCTTAGAGATTACCAAGTGCGGACTTCATGAGAGGGAGTCTCATCCGTTTATGAGTACTAGCACCTGACGATCTACATGCTATGTGTCCCATCATAGCATGTCATCCAACTGCAAAACTATATTTAATAATATTGTTATAGTATTTCAAGGTTCTCATCATAGCGGGGAACTTCCATGACCTAATCAATGTAACAAATACTCTTGGAAATTATTACATCATAATCATGCAGAACAATGAACAATATGTAATAATACATTAAATATACATGTAATCAAAGTAAAACTAGTTAGTTCTAGGACACTGAATCTTACATGTGTGTTTCCCAACCATTTCATTCTCATATATCCACCCTTTAATCAATATATTCAGGTCAAGTAAAACAATTATTCTTACCTAGTTTAATTCATCAAACCTGTTCTACATTCCTTTTTAATCAAATTTCAAGACCAAATCACTTAATTATTCCTCAAAGTAAAACCTCAAGCTCAAGATTAATACATCCTCATGTGTTGTACATTTTATCACTCCCCTCTTTATTAAGATAATAAATAATTTTTTTTGTTTTTTTGTTGTCGTTTCTTTAGATTTTTTTAGGGCATACAACTATTGGATATCAGGTACACACGCATAGGTCTATTCAGTACAATAATGAAACTGATCAAAATAGAAACAAACATATGGATCAACCATTTACATAAGATTATTTTTTTACCTAAATTGGTTATACCTTCAATTGGGTAGTAAAAATTTCACAAGTCATGTTTTCAGAAAAAGTTATGTGCAGATATTAATGACCCAGTTTACCATGAAAAAATATCACAAATAATGGTTTCAAAATCTATAAAGTTTTATAATGAAACAACCAATCATATCAATGATGACTTCCATTTTTATTAAAATTAACCCTCGATGATGAAATATTTCTCATACTTATCATGCTACCAATGAATTTTTAAAGCATACATTTTTCATATATTTCACATATAAATGAGCATGTTAGATGATGAATTTTATTATTTTTTTATTCTAATTTTTTATTTTTTTTATAAAAAAAATTAATAGAAAACCTAACACAAAACATACAAATAAAAATCCTAAATATATACCCCAGTATTTTTTCCCCTCCCCCACACTTAAAATATTTTATTTTCCTCAATGAGAACCTATGAGATGATATGTGCACAAGAAATGTAGAATTTAAAATAGGAAAAATAATATAAAATTGAAAGGGTTAGGGACAACCTAGTATTCTCATGTGATGTTGGGGTCATGAAGTGTGATAAAATCAATTGTATCGGTAGTAATTTCATCAATGTATTACTTCAAACATTCCCCATTGACTGTAAATATTATTCATGTTTCCTCTTGTGTAATATACACTACACTATAAGGAAATATATTAGATACAACATAAGTACCTAACCATCTGGAACCCAACTTACTGAGCATCATATTTAGTTGTGAACTGTAGAGTGGGACTTACTACCCTACATGAAATTCCCTTTTTTAGATCATTATATCATGATCCACTTTTGATCTTTCTTTATAGATCCTTGAGTTATCATATGATAACAATTGAATCTCCTCAATCTATTGAATTTTCATCTTTCGTTGTATTCCATCTTGAGCCAAATCCATGTTTCATTTTTTTTATATCCCAATATGTGAAATGATCAACCTCCATGGGGAGATGAAAGTATTTTCCAAAAAAATGAAATGGGGTCATACTGATGAGAGTTTTGTATCTCTTCCTATAATTCCAAAGTGCATCATCCAAATGCTTTCTCCAATCCTTCCGATTCTACTACAGAGTTTTCTCCAAAATTTATTTCAACTCCTGGTTTGAAACCTCGACCTATCCAATTGTATGGGGGTGGTATGGTGTTGATGTTTTGTGTATCACCTCATACTTCTGAAGGAGGTAATCCAAATACTAATTTAAAATGTGTTTCCCTTTGTCACTAACTATGGCCTTTGGTACTCTAAACCTACAAAAATTTTGTGCCTTGAAAAAATCGACTACAACACGAGATTCATTAGTCCCAGTGGCCTTAGATTCCACCCATTTTCTAATCTATAAACGGAAACCAAAATATACAAAAAACTAAATGAACTAGTAAAAGGACCCATAAAATAAATTCCCCACACATCAAAAATATCACAGAATAATATGGGTTGTTAAAGAATCTCGTGTCACCTTGAAATGTTTATAGTGTGTTGGCAATGTGAGCATGACTTACAAAATACATGAGAATCATGGAATAATCTAGGCCAATGTAATATAGATTCTAAGACTTTCCTGGATATACTTGGGGTCTAAAGTGTCCTCCATGTGAAATTGTATGGCAGAAATGCATAGAAGGCTCAAAATCATGATTATGAACACACCTTCTAATAACTTGATCACTACACATGTGCCAGAAGTAGGGATCATCCCAAACATAAAATATAGAATCACTCTTTAATTATTTATACTTGATGTTTCTTAAAAAATTTAGTAATTTTATAGGAAAAAAGGTAGTTAACAAAATAATCATACCAAGGATGCATACCTGATATGAAATAAAGATGATCATCAAGGAAAGTATTACGAAGTGGTATCGAGTCCAAGGTGTCAACCTCTAATGTATGAGTAATCCTACTCATGTGATCATGAACCAAGTTTTCTAACCCCTTATTTTTATTTATATCAATATAAAATTATTGAAGAAGGAGCATCCATCATATAAGCCTGATGAAGCATTGTCCTGCGTGCTATCAAAAATATTTATAACTAAGCACAGCACAGTGACTAACCTAAGTTGTTCTCTTGAGTAGCTATTAAAGTCAATCACTCAATACTTATAATTCACTATTTTTATATTTTTTATTTATAAAATAAAACTAAATTAAATGGAGATTTTATAAATTAGAATCCAATAATAAAATTAAACATGAATATACAATGAAAAAATAATGAATGCATACAGAATTAAATTAGAAATAAAGGATACACTCTCGAGAGAATAACCCCAAGTAAACCTTCATCGTATCGTAATTAGTTTTGAAATTATTTAATGAACACACACTATAGTATGTTTGAAAATCATCCTATGCTTATGTCTTTGAATATACAGTGCTCTTAATGATCTTGAAGAGACTGCACATCCACCTCCTCGATCGAGGGAAAATATTGCAAAAGTGAAAGTTAAAGATTGGGTGGAAAGTGGAGACACAAAGGCACCTTCCCACTAAGATACCCATCATAATAACTAAAATAAAATAAGAAAAATTAATAATTATACCTGTTGACTCAAAAATCTAAAGGAGGGGCCCTTTGGTCAGACGAAAGATCTATGAATGAATCTAGGACGAAGAAAATGAAATCCTGGGGGCTGGGGGGCGGGCTCATGCAAAATTGAAAAAACAAACACACGCAAGCGAACTTTGGAACACAAACCATTGCGTGTCGGCCTTTACTTCAGTGCCCAAAATTCTACCTTTCACGTTAGACCGCTTCGGCCCTTCTTCCACGCCGAAGGCACCGTCGAAAGGGGGTTTGCACGTGCGGGCCCATTTTTGCGCCGAAGGCGACGACGAATGGATGTTTGTGTGCCGGCTGTTTCGACCGCGCTGGCCCATGCTTTCACACCCAAGGTGTTTTCCAAAGGGGGTTTCTGTGCCCGGGACTGGTTCTGCGCTAAAGGTGATGTCGAATGCCCATTTGTGCGGTCAGCACTATGTCTGCACCCCCAGCGACGTTGGTCGGGGTTTCCGTACCCGGTTCTTGCACGGTTGTCCCTTGTGCGCCTGTCCCTTGCACGAAACACTATGGACTCCGGCTATAAAACAAACTATCTCCCCTCACTTCGGGGGATGGTAACTCAAAGAAGAAGCGACTCTCTACTACGCAAAAACCTCGTCTTTCGCGACGGCGCGAAAACCCATGGCCTTCAGGTGATGGTTGTTGTGCAATAAGTTGGGGGTGCCTTCGGACGGGCCCTTGTATCCTTGTAAAGTTTCAAAGTTCTTTCCGTACAAGGGTATCACCTTGCATATAGGCCCCCTCTACAATAGGCTTCCTTGCGCGCCACCTGTCCGACTTGCATGCAGGCCTGCTTCTTGCGCACCTCCAGTCTGACTTGCGCGTAAACCTCTGTTTTACGCGCAGCACCTCCGTCTTGCGTGTAACATGTCCCACTTGCGCGCCAGCCATCTATCTTGCATGTTAACCCTTCCTATTGCATAAAGACTTCCTATTTTACCTCGGTCCATTCTCCGACATGCTCCATGTGTTGCCCTCACCTTGAGGCACCTTGTTCAAACCACTCTAACGCGCGACACCCCTACGTCACGTGCCCATTCACCGTGTGGCCCCTCAGGTTTGCACGGAGTAATTTCAAAGTCCCTTGGACAATGCTGCCTATTACATTTCTTTTACACATGCTTCTTCGCATAGGAATGCTAACGGGTATTGATTCTTCACATAGTCATGCTAATGTGGACCCCCCAATGGTTCGATCCATGACACCCCCTAGCCATGGCGTTGCTTGTCCCCTCTCTTCACCAAGGTGCAGAGGGTACCGGTTATGTAAGTCCTAGGGGTGTGGAGTGAACCCACCTCATTTGAACTACAGATTGTTAAACTTCCAAGCATCGTCGTCCTCATCACATGAAGTTAAAATGAGACTTCCCCCCATGAATTCTATGCGGGGAAAGGAAAACTATCCTATTGTAAGCCCCTAGATTTTCTTGCAGGAGGAATCATCCCCGCCTCTCCTTTATTCGGTGCCAAATCCCTCTCCCGCTGGGATTTTTTTCCATCGGGCCTCTGTCCCTGAGTAAGTCCCAACCTCTTCGGGCCGCTAACCACACATAATCCCATGTTTCCTCTTTGGGCTGCAATCACCTGTAAGCTCCACTTCGCCTCCCATGGATGCACCTTTCGCGACGTGATCATCAGTTCTATACTACCTCTTGTTTCTCACAGTGAGCATGACTCATGTGGGCTTAGAGAAAGCACCGACCATGAAATATTCTCTGGGAAGCCTAGAGTGTAAGCCCCACACCACCTGAACTACGAGGTCTTTGATCCTCGCTAAGGTGAGGTATGTAGGAAGCCTCCAAGAGGTCCAAGCCCAACAATCGGTCGCTCCGACAACCTTCATGTCTGTTCACCCCCATCCTAAATGATGCTAAAATGTGGACCCCAATCAGTAGTAAGTCATTGTTTCCCCAGTCAGTGGTAAGTCGTTGCACACCAAACACCCATACGTGAACTATGTGGTCTTTGATCCTTGCCAAGGCGAGGTATGTAGGAATCCTCCCTGAGGTTCAAGCCCAACACCCCATTGGTTCCCACCACCTTCACGGTGGTTCCATTCCCCACCTGCACTATGTGGTCTTTGATCCTTGCTAAGGAAAGGTATGTAGGAAGCCTCCATGAGGTTCAATCCCACCACCCATTGGTCCTGACCATCTTCACATCGATTCACCAACACCTTGGGTCGCCTCCAAGCATAACCCCCAAATTCCCCTATCCCCAGAACTATGAGGTCTTTGATCCTTATTAAGGCGAGGTACATAGGAATACTCCAAGAGGTTCAAGCTCAACAATCAGTCGTTCCGACTGACTTCCTGTCGGTTCGACCCCATCCAGTGGTAAGCCGTTGTGACCTCAATCAGTGGTAAGTCATTGACATTCTTATCTAGCGGTAAGCCATTACTGCCCCATCCAGCGGTAAGCCATTGAAAACCCTAATCGGCGGTAAGACATCGTCAAATGAACTAAGTGGGATTTGATTCCCTGCCATGGGGATACATAGGAATCCTCTTTGAGGCTCAAGCCCAAAACCATCATAATCCTCATGATGGTTCCATCCCATTCACTATCCCCTTTATTCAACTGCTCCATCATCTATCCCGATTCTTATCTGGACCACCACATCCTGGTAAAATCATGCTATCTCATTCCCCATTCTCCTCAATAGTAACCGAGAATTCAACCACACGTTGGTCCCAACATCAGTGTTCCCTCCAGGGTTTGTACCCATATGATCCACTTTAATCAGTGTTCTGATCTGTCTGATCTGTCTCCGATGGACGTTAAACTTGTGGAATACCCTATGATAAAAATTGGAAGTTGAGGAAAACCTCATATACATGCTTGTGGCATATAATTCCTCACATTCAACACGGAATTCCTCAGGATTCCATGCCCTCGAGAAGCCCTATAATAAGGGGAAGAAACCTAGACACGCCATTGTCCCAGCGTCCAAAAATGCCAGTGATGTCCAACATGACTACTCCCTTGACCGAAGGTTGCTACCCTAACCGGTCCCCTTGGAATGTCCTAACAGAAGTAGTGTAATTCACTGGTGTCCATGAAGATATGCCACCAGGAAGAGTTTCATGAACAATGTCTTAAATCTATAAGGGAGACCTGGACTAGGTGATGGGTTCCGAGGAGGAATCCAAGTAAGGAAGAACCAACATCCCATTATCCCATTTCGATCAAGGAGAAAATGTCCCTAAACAAGGAGAGGATGTTTTCTGCCTTTGGAAAGCGGGAATGTGGGGCAATAGGAAGCACCACCATCCTGCCAAATGAGATGGACGCGTGCGCCCCATAGAAAGCATCAGAAACAAAAATGGTGAACCTGACGTGAAGATATTATCCTCAATATGGATATTAGTAGTGCTCGAGGCATCTATGGACTAGTGTGACACCAAATCCAGTTATCTGGCGTCGGTTCTCGTCAATAAAATAGCGGGCCTAGCATGAAACTCACCAGAAGTTGGGGTATTAGAACGTTGGACATCCCATTCTACAACATTGTCAGTGTGGATCCCTCTTACGGGTCATGGAAGATGTAATAGAACTAGGGCAATGATCGTCAATTCCATTTTCTTTCAGCACTACTGAGTTAATCTCTCTACTTTTCAGGAATCAAGTTACTGCACTCAGAAAGAGATTACCACCTACACACTGATGTAGGGGAAGGGGCAGTGCAAATGTGGAAGTCCCATGCAGTTCCTCCTATTCTGGAATGGCCTATGCGCCCATGGCCCTGGGGCGCTCACGACCCATCTCCCCGTCTGAGGTCATCCAACGAAGGGTGATCAACGACCTCATGCGTCGTTATGAAGAGGAGGGCATAATCCTGACTCAGGATATGGCCCACCTGGACCTAGATTCATTTGTGCCCCATCATCAACGCCACCCCCGAGGACTACATAGGGAGTCGCTACTCCCCATGCCGACAAATAATCATTTCGGGAGCCTCTCTCTGGAACGCTTTGATGACTCTCTACCTTACGCTGACGAGGTAGGTGACGTCCATCCCAGCTCGGTCAGAGTCCCATTCTAGGGGCTCTCAGTGAGGGCTCCCACCTGGCCACATTAGCGCCGCTACCCATTCTTTCTGGATGAGGAGCAGGTAATCCACGTACCCGCACCACCGGCTCAGGTTCATCCAACCCGACACTAGCGTCGGGTGCAAGCTGAGGAGGGCGCCCGCCAAGGAGCATCAGCGTCGATGACTACTGTGGCCCGAGCCACTGCTAAGGCATATCATCAGTTCCATATATATACTGATTAGGGACACTTATGCACCCAACCAGGATCGAGGCCCCAACCACCCCACAGGCAGGCTGGGTCGACTCTCTTGATTTTCGGTACAATAAGTGGTTGTCGTGAGCTAACCCGCAGCGATGCCACCTAGTACAGAGGTCCTCCCTATACAACTACCATGGAGATCACGGGCCTTCCCCACTTCAAGGATCATCATGGAGGTCCACCCCATGGCACCATCAACCCTAATGAGGGCCTTCCCCACGGTGGTGACACTCGGTATAGAAGTCTCTCCCATGCCCATTACACTGGGTATGGATCCATTCCTCCTGCCCCAACTGTCGGTGTAGGGAAATTGTCCATCTGGTCTCTCTTCAATGTGGGGATCCTCTCTATGTCCTCTTAGTAGCTGGTGAAGGTCCTCCTCACCTTGGAAACCAGAGGGTTGAAGGCTAGCCTCACCTCACTAGCACCCAACATGGAGGTCATACCCGTGTTCAACTAGACCGGTACAAGGACCTCATACTGAGGTCACCAGGAGAAACAAGCATGGAGGTCCTCCCCTTGCTCATTCCAGTTCTAGCAGAGGTCTTTCCTACTCCAGCGTTATCCATGGAGGTCCTCCCCATGTCCCCTTTGACATTTGTCCCAGTGCTCCTCGCACCCCGGCTTACTCAGGTGGAACTACAAAAAAATGACCTATTAGCGGCGGTTTTTTTGCATATAGCGGTGGTTTAAACTACCGCTATATGATTTGGAGGAAGATTTAGGAAACCGCTGATAAATTGCGTGTCAGGAAACTATTAGTGGCGGTTATATCCATTTTGTGGTGGTTTAAATGAATCATCGTAGTTGCCTCATTTCACAGCAGTTCTGGGTCTTTTAGCGGCAGTTTTACGGCCGGTGGATCTCTTTTATTTTTGGGGTTATAACCACCATGAATAAAAAACACCCCATTGCCAGAAAAGTGCTGCTAAAATAATAAAAACCATCTTGGAATACACGCGGATGGTGGGACACTATAGCAGCTGTTTTAACCGCCTCTACGAGAAAAATATATATATTTAGCGGTGGTTAAAACCGCCACTACAATTTTACCAGTTTCATTTTGCGGCGGTTAAAACCTCCGCTAAAAGCTGATCTGGGGAAAAAATATCAACTTGGCATCCCCTGCACCAGTGCCCTAAAAAACAAACCATTCCAGGAATACGAATAGTCTAACAGAATACATACTAGTCAATATGAAAAGATATGCTTAACTAAGCACAATCAAATGCATCTTTCAGTAAAGGAATGCAGATAAACATATCACATGGCCATTAGACCTTTAAAAAAAATTATAAACAAGCATGTCTGTCATATTTCATGAAAACAATTTCAAGCCTAGGTTCAACCTATTCCATCCATACCAGTTTCAACCCTGACATAACAATTCATATCAACATACATCCCACTTGTAATATATGATGAATTGTGTATGATATTCATAATTTATGGTCATTCTCTCATATCATTATTCTTATCTTATGCTTTCATATTATTATCAATTGATATCTCTCATGTTTACCCTTAATGAACATCTTATTTGACACATTCTTTTGTTTCCCTAACCACTAGGTTATAAAGAACTACTACCCAACCTGTGAATTAGCTTGACACGATCAATCAATTACACATTCACATAAAATAATTTTAATTTTTTCCAAAATGAATTATTTGAAAATAAGTTCATACAGTAATGGACTTATATTCTATAAAAGTGAGTACTGGTAATGCATAGTGGAAAAACAGTGCAAACAGTAGTCATATCACAATTACTTTCTATATAAGTGAAAACTAGTAATGTATACTAGAAAATAAGCACATATATGAATATGTATATTGGAAAAAATAAAAGTATTAATATATATATAGATTGAAAAGAGATTCCATGTATAAGAATAATTCACATCCTTTAGTAATATAAATCAAAAATTCACAAAGAGAAACTACAAACATAAACTCATGTATGCACTTATGTTACGAAGATAATTTTGTGTGATTGTATCATCATTAATTATTCAACATCATCTTGTTTATACCTCTATTATGAGAACTTAGAAAATGAATTGTTTGGTAACTCTACAACAGGGATTCCCATGATCGGGTTTAGATTCTATGAGCCTTGTTGGCATGTAAATTTTTTTAATTCCTTCATTATGCTCCAGATATAATCAAGTAATTCAGTCTATCATCACACCCAACCCATGATGCTCGATTCCATCTCATCTTTCTCATACATCCTATTCACCCTTGTGAATAAAAAACCCACCCTATGGTGATGTGAATGACACCCTTTGGTGATAACAATCAATGTAAGCATAGTAGGGGAACAACCATTCCATCCCAAGAATGATGTCAAAACCATAATCTCAAGGAAAATGAGGTCCCATACGAGGTGACACCCACTTATATCAAGGTCCACTCCCTACACTAACATAAATTCTCTAATCAAATACCCAAAAAGGTTTCGAGTGCCATCACTTCATAGGAAAACTGAATGTCGAGTCCAAGGATCTCCACAACATGCACAAATATGATGGAATGAGAAGCACCTATATCAAAAAAATTAGATACTAAAGTGGAAGCTACCAAAATAGTACCACTCACTATAGAAGGTCCAACACTCTGTTCCTCACATATTGGTCTCAATTTATACAATTATACTTATTTGTGGCCTAATATATAGCCTAGATACCTTGAGCAGGTCCTCTATGCTAGTGATGTAAGTCTTGTGTCTGGATTCTTTGACCATGACCATCGCTTAGGACTAATCGATTGGCCAAACAATATCTCCCTTCCTAAAATGAAGTTGATTTCCCCACTCCTAAATGTGTAATTATTGCATACACTCATTCACTGTATACTATAGGAAAAGATCTACAAAAATCCTATAGATGGTTCATCCTACTGCAATCTTGACACTCAACTTGATTACTATCACATAGTCTCCCCATGTATCCCTACCTCCCACACTAATGATAGAAAATATAATTACCAACACCAATGATCTAAAAATTATTCCCTTAATGATAGGTCACAAAGTGTCACTTCCTTCCACCAAACACTTTTTCATTGGGTCAACAAACTGAACTACCCTGCTTTGTGCCCAAACCTTACCTCGAGTTATGTTATGTAATAAGAACCTGATTTATTTTTGATATGTTGGACAACCAAAATACATTCACCTATGATCAAACAACATGATTGTTCCTGAACGCGAATCATATCACCCTAGATGGATCATCCATAAGAAAAATATGCACAAAACCTAAAATCTCATAAAGTGAGTCAAACACTTCATAACAAACATAGAACCATACTATAAATGCATAAAATCTTTGTCCCTTTCAGTCCTACAATTCTATGGAAAAAAATACTCATAAAAATGAATCATAAAAAATGAATCATCATAATAAAGAATCCACATATATGGTGAATACCACACTCGAGAAATCAAGACATGAAAAGTAAACATTAGAAATCAGTAAAATGCATAAAAGAAAACATGAGAAATCAAGAAAACGTTAGGTCATGAAAATTTTTGGTGGAAACTATGTGCCACACATGATACATATACAAACCAATTGTTCCTATATTTGTCCAGCACATCAAAAATACAACTACTCATGGTCTGATGATGAACACGTATCGTCTCCCTCTCCACCTCCATCTCCACTTCCTGTTGTCACCTGTAAGAACATTATATTGAAAATTAAATACTGTCGCATATTTATATTTAAACATAAAACCAATAAAAGTTTAAAAACTAAATGATTTTGATTTTTTGTGATTTACCTGCTTACCACCAGTCGATGCACTACCACCAGGGGCATATCTGCTCATCTTCTAATATATATCAGTCATCGCTTTCTGCAAAGTGGATATATGAGCCCCCTGGTCTTGAACTGTGGTTCGTAGCGAAGCAATCTCCCTTTGAGAATCTTCGGGTATGGACTGACTATAATCAGGAGTAGATGCATCCAGAATCCCTGGTGGCCTGCCAAAGATCTCAGATGGTACGGATCCAAACCTCATCCCGCGCACTCTACCAGGATGCTCCTTCCCAAGGACTTTAGAAACCGGTTCATCCTGGGAGACTGAGTAGAACTTCCAAGGATCGGCATCCCATAGTTCTTTAATTTTTACCTATAAATAAAATATCAATATATATTATCATAGTAAAAACTGATAATAAGTTATTATAATAAAAATTTGACTTCATACCCCAACTTCTTTTGTAGGCTCATTAACAAAACTTCCATCTGATTTTTTGTGAACATCCAACCACACTTTAGTTCGAGATGCTTCGTGCCCTAAACTCTGTGACTACATTAAGAAAAGATAAATCAACAATTTAATATATTAAACATATAATATCATCTAATAAATAGTTAAACTAATGAAAATATTACCAGAGTCATTCGACTTCTAGAAAAGATTTTTGACCTCGTAGTGTGAGGGATGACTTGCTTAGCCCGGTTTGATGCATTCTGTCTTGAGAGATCTTGAAATAAATAAAATGAAATTTAACATTAATATATTCAATGTCATCTCCTCTTCATATACATGTATAAATGTAAAATGAGGATAATATAATAATATATATTTCAATACCATATGCTTCTCATCACGGTGTTTGTCAACAAAAACTTTCCAATGTTCTTTAGGTACCCCACTAGGTAGCTTCTCATACATTTGTTGCACGGTCAATGAAGTATCATTGACATCGCACCACAATCTCCATTTTAAGACTTTCCATTTCTTACCAATATTTTTCAACGTCTACTTTCGTGTTATCACATCAGCAACTATAAAGTGGAATAACATCTATATAAAGAAATTCATTTTGAACATATTAGTAACATGACATTCGATTAAACCATAATGTATTAAAATTAACCTTATTTAGGAATCAAAATCTTTATTTTTCCAACTTGAAGGCATATGTCTCCAATCATAATAAGAAATAGGTAGGGAAATGGGCTCCGCTGCCAGTTGTCCTAGAATCTGGCCAAGTAACCCTGTGGCGTCATCCGTAGGGACCCCAAATGAATCAAATGGTACGACTATCTTCTTGCCATTCATATTACAAACATCTAAACTTTTTATTTTTTTCTCCATGATTGAATTTTTTTTATCTTCAATGAGAAAACAATTATTATAAAAAAAATGCAATAAATTTATTTATATTAAAATTTGTACCTATGACAGTGACCCTCTAGTATGTCCATGATGAAATGGAAGGGACGTGTTGCCACCTCACTGTGGAGGCACCTGAAGGGAGAGTCGATGACTCAGCCCCTAATGGGACACCCACAGAGGGTGTGAGAGATAGTGTAGGGGGAGATGGTGCAGGGGTGTAGGCAGATGGTGGCTCAGATGCCGTGGGGAGGGAGACGGATGGATTGTCATATGTCCCAGTAGTAGATGAAATAGTGTAATGCTTCCTCCTTGGAATTATTGTCTTTTAATCAAATAAAATTAAGTTCAGAATATATATTTCAAAAAAATTATGCAGAAAAAAAATTAAAAATGATAATAGATGCCCAGTACTAACATACAAAATATATATAACAATGATAATAAATGACTACACAAATGAAATAAGTGGTTTCTGAATGAATAAATAATTGTACATACAATAATTTTCCCCTTCAATCATGTCGGTTTCCTGATCCATTACTTCATCCACTTCATTCATCATTGCTAGACTAATATTTTCAATATCATGATGGACAAATAATTCTGCTTCTTATTGCTGATGAGATTCAATTTCAGAGGTCAAATCTTCCACTTCATCACCCATATCATACAAAATTTTTTGTATTACATGAGAAACTACACTCCACCCTTCATCCACAACATCATTCACATAATATACCATTTTTTGCGATGATAAGATATATGGATCATATAGTTCACGATCACCAACATCCATCAAGCGAGATAAATTCACAGAAGTAAATTGCAAGGAATCTCTTTTAAAACCTCTGATAATATCGACCCAATTGAATTTGAATAAAACAATAGAAAAATGTCTGTGGTAGTTTAATTCAATAATATCAAGTAGCTTTCTATAGTATCCCACTTTAGGAAATGTAAATATACCACTATTCTGTGTTTTCAAACCCACTTCTCAATCGACTGTATGAAATCTAAATTCATTCACATTGCAAGTGTCGAACTTTATAACTTGTTTTATAGGACCTCAATCAAGAAACTTAAAATCTTATGATAACTCTGCTCGAGTATTGTTATTCGTGATCTAAAAAAAGAAATATAATTTATTAGATTTACAAAATTTATGTGTCAAACTAATATTTGTATTTATTAAAATATTTATGAACATACACGTCGTACAAACCATTCTACAAGATCTTTATGCACAGCTTTCATTATATCTTTCTCATTTCGTGTTCAGCCTCTCATTTGTATCTTTATTTGTATCCTCAACTCTTCAATAAATGGATCTGAAATTTCACTATTCAGCAGCATATATCTATGTGCCTGTAATAAATCCAATTCTGTCAGTGTCACATTTGAGGTCCTCCCAACTGATCGGCCAATAGCAGGAAATATTTTTTATTTTTAATGTATTTGAGATTGATTTGATGTGTCATAAACACATCCAACTCGATTAAACATTGTCTCAATATCATCCAAGTATCTGGTACAAAAGGTAAGACACTCCTCAGCCAAATAACCTTCAGTAATAGAGCCTTCTGGTTGAAATTTATTTCTCACGTATGCTTTCAAATTCCCAAGATATCTATGAAATAAAATAATAATAATTATGAATTTATTTAAATGCCAAAAAAAAATTACTTAATTGAAAAACATATAAATAAAATACCTCTCAATTGGATACATCCATCGATAATGAACGAGGCCTCCTAATTTAGCTTCCTCAAACAAATGCACAGTTAAATGCATCATGACAGTAAAAAAAGATTGAGGAAATATCATATCCATTGAACAAAGGGTCAATACAAACCTCTCTTGTAGGTTTTCAAGCTGAAATGGATGTAAATATTTCTCACATAATTTCCTGAAAAATGTGCAGAATTGGAGTACAATAGTAGTAACTTTTTCATGTAATAATGTACTCAATGCTAATGGTAGTAACTATTGTAACAAAATATGTGAATCGTGACTTTTCAATCCATGTAACTTACGATTATTCAAGTCAACACACCTCGAGATGTTACTCGAATACCCATCAGATACCTTCACATTATTTAAAATTCGAAGGAATGTATCTTTATCCCTATTTTTCATTGCAAAAATTGTCGGAGCATACTTTTCATTCTCATCTAGCCAGAGATCATGTTTTATTTTCATTACTTGTAATTCTTTTCAAGCATTGAGATGATCCTTAGACTTTTCATGCTCATTAAGTAATTTAAAAATCAAATTGTCACAGAAATTCTTCTCAATATGCATCACATCAAGATTATGCCGCTACAAATTAAATTACCAATACATAAGTTTGAAGAATATACTTTTTTTCTTCCATTATTACGTTCTGATTTCACTTGACAATGCACTTCAGACCCGTTTTCCACTATCATTCAAATGATGAACCTTCCCAAATTCGTTTTCAACATTTTCAAGTTGTGTCAATATTTTAGAACTAGTTAACAACTTTGGAGGTGGTATACGATCAATGAAACCATTAAATTTTAATCTTTTCAACCGAAATCTATGAGATGCATCAAGAAATCATTGATGGCACAAGAAGCATCATTTTCTACTATGAGGTAGCTATTTGGGCTCAAAATCAAATTTACAAATGAGACAATCCAAACCCTTGTAAGTGTTCTAACCAAATAAATTCCCAATCCCAAGGAAGTCACTAATTTTCCACATTAAAGCAGCATTCATTTTGAACATTGTTTTAAAAGAAGTATCAAATGTCTCAACACCATTGCACTATAAATCCTACAATTCATCAATCAAAGGCTGCAAGTATACATCAATATCATTTCCAGGCATTTGTTTTCTAGGAATAATCATCTAGATGATAAAAGATGTTTGTTGCATACACATCCACGGAGGCAGATTGTAAGGGATCAAAACAACTGGCCAAATGCTATAACTGGTACTCAAAGTCCCAAATGGGTTTAATCCATCGGCAACCAATCCCAATCGAACATTCCTAGGATCAGCTGAGAAATTTGGATGCAATGAATCAAATTTCTTCCCCAATTGTGAATCTCATGGGTGTCTCATTAACCCATCATTGTTATTATCTATAGAATTCCACTTCATGTGTTCTGCGGTTTTCAATGACATGAATAATCTTTGCAATCTAGGCTTCAAAGTAAAGTAATGCAAAACCTTTGCAGGTGTGTTCATTTTCTTCTTCTCTATGAAATTATGTTGATTCAAACTTCCAACATCACCCTTTGACTTCCATCTAGAAGAAGAACATTTTTTACAATTCTGTCTACTTGAATCCTCTCCCTAATAAAGCATACAATCATTGGGACATACATGTATTTTTGTATAATTCAGACCAAGCCTGTTAACAAATTTTTTCATATCATAAAAAGACTCAGGGATTTTTAATTCAGGAAATGCATCGTGAATAAATTCCAATATCATGGACATTTCCTTATTTGTAATTCCACATAGACATTTGATATGGTACAACTTCAGCAGAAAATAAAGGTTTGAATATTTCAAACACCCACTATACAACTCTTGATTTCCATCATCAACTAAATCATGAAACTCATTTTCCTTAGTGAATTTTTCTATTACATTTGGATCTACATAATCAAGAGGAGGATCCAATGATATGTTAAAATCTTAATCTAGTTGTGTTAAAGTCTCAAAAACATCACTTGTCACATTGCAATTTGTAGCACCCTCATCTGGTTGTTCTGTTATGTTTTGATGTTTATAGTGGTGTCTTGCAGTGCCGAATGTATCATTTATGAGGTTTTGAATTTCATTTTCCATTGTCGACGAAGTTGGGACCTCATTTTGTGGATTAAAATTAGTGCTCAATCTTTCTATAATGTTCGATTCTCCATGCCAAATCCAACACAAATATTGATCAGGGAATTGCTTCAGTATTAAATGTTCATAAACTTCATCTCTCTTCAACAATATTCTAAATTTACATTTAGGACATGTACATATTATTCTCCCTTCAACAGATTGATTAGAAATTGCAAAATCTAAAAACTCCTTCAAACCCTTAACATACTGAGGTGCGTTTCTCAGTAATGTGATCTAGCTTTTATCCATGTATATCACAATGTGTCTACACAATATTAAAAAAAAATTAAAACACATAGTTACTACTAAATAGAGAAATCGATTCATATATACGATATTGTAAGATTACAGAAACATAATATAATAAAGACGATCCATTGATCATAAAGTAGGCATAATATAATTGTACTTATTTGAGGAAAATATTCTCAAGTTTATGTGTTATGGTGTAGTGAAATCCATACTTTTTTTGATGCGCTCACATGAGGAACTGCACATGTTAGATCTATATTAGATCTTAGATTATTGGGATTAAGTATAGAAAGGTCATTATTGGGCCTATAATGTTTTAAATGCGCTTCCAAACTAGGCTTGGTGTGTATTTTGTTCCAGTAGAGTAGGCCTGGCATGAACTCGGGTTTTCATGGATGTACTTTTGTGTTGCCTATGCACTTTTGATTGAGGTTTCTTGGTATCCATTTAATTTTTTACTACACCAATAGAGACTAGATTAAATGCTTGAACATAAGTATCATGATTCATCACCATTAAACATTTTGACATAGTAAAGAGATATTAATATCCACTCATTTGTTAAATTCAATAAAAATTATTATTTAATCAATTTAGTTCACTAGATCTAGCTGGATTTATTATTTTCCATTACAATTCTTAGATTTCCATCAAATGCTCCTCTGAGCATTAATCTAATCATCCCATAGTTTCCCTTATCCCATAAACCAACATCAATACTCATCCCATGAGTTCAATTTCAATTACATTATCAATTTCATAATCATGGTATTCATTGATCAATAATAAGATACCACAATGTGATACACTCAATAGGCCATATAGAAACTAAAACAAGTAGTTGGGAACAAAAACAATCATCCATTTGATAAAAATAAATCAAATCATTTAATAATGAATAATAAATATGGGAATACCCATCTCTAAATTGAAACAAAAACAACTCATCAAAAATCTTCACACAATAACCCAACAAACATGATAACACAACTCTCAACCTGAGGCATCTATTCCTATTAACCATATGATAATAAATAGAAAAAAGAGATCCCCTCTCTTAACAAACACCATCCTCTACTTTTTTCCATCAAAACCCCAGACATCAATCTTAAAATGCCTCTACCACCCTAGAGCACACATATATAGAATCAAAAGTATTTTTCTCATCAGAAACACAAGGGGAAACTATGTTCATAAAAAAATTGATAAAATCCTTTAGAAACCAAGAATAGACTCACCTAGCCCCAAATAATTATTTCCATAACCAACCTAATCATTACTAACTTGAATTAATAGATTAATTATTCATAGGTTTCATCACTAGAAAACCTATAATCACCAGCTATCAAAGCCAATAACCAAACATAAATATATTCAAGAAATATTTCAAATTCAACAATTTTGATGGATTAATGGTAATCAATATCTCATGCCACTTTCATTAATCAATTAATTATTACCCAAATTATTTTCTTATCCAATTTAAATACTATAAACCACTATAAACAACAATAAAAATCATATAAAGTAGATAACACACTATTTTGAAAATTATAAGAGGCATTATGAACAATGCATTAATACATATGACCACAACATCCATTCAAATTAATTATTGATTCTAGTTATTATATTTATTAGGATAATTCCACTATAAACCCAATGAAGTTATACCATGATACCTTAACATGAACACATAAAATGGAGAATTAAAAAAATCCCCTACCTAGTGAATTTAAACTTTCATTGAGAAATAATGGAATAGAAGGTATAGATCTCTAATCACCTCTCCCAAAAGAAACTTACGATCCCTGTAAACATCCCCCATGGATCCACCATCAAACACTAATAGAAACCCCATGATAATTTAAGGAAACCAATTTTCATAACTTTTAAATAGAGAACGTGAATTGTAATAACTAACCGGTGAAGAAGAAACAAACCCCAAATCACTAACTGATCGCAGGGTCACTGGGAGAAGGGGGGTCGCGGGGTCACCAGGAGAAGGGGGGTCGCGGGGTCGCAGGGGGTCACGGGGTCCTGTAGTCGCAGGGGGTCGCCGGGAGAAGGGGGGTTTATGGGAGAAGGGGGTTCGCAGGGGGTCACCGGGAGAAGGGGGTCATTGGGGGTCGTTGGGGGGATTGTTGGGGGATCGTCGAGGGGGAGGGGGTCGCTGGGAGAAGGGGGGTTGCAGGGGTTCGCTGGGAGAAGGGGGTCACTGGGCTGCGGGGGTCAGGGGGAGAATTGGCATCGGGGTTGGGGGGAAGGGTCGGGAGTGTAAAAAAATAGATGGTTTCGTGTCGGTTTATTATAAACCACCGCAAAACCATTTTAAAAAAAGGGTTTAGAGGCGGTTTTTGTGAACCGCTGCTAAAGTCAATTTATGTTGTAGTGTGGAAACCCTCTCCACCTCAGCACCAGTGCAGCCAAAGGACCTTGTTTCAGAAATCAGCCCTGTCCTGAGAAGCCACCCAGGGGCAGGAAGGTGGGTTTTCACCACCATAAGAAGAATTCTAGGAAGGTCTAGATGGAGATCAAACCAGTCCTCTTCTTATACTCTGAAGCGGAATATGACTCGGCACGTTAACCCTCATCTCACTCATCCGAGTCAAGGGTTGGGGAAGGAATGAGGCACATCGGCCTAGTACTCCCAGAGTGCGAGGTCTATAGGATTCCTGCCTCCCTCCACCGGTATATCTAGGAGGATGAAAATCTGGAAACCCATAGGTTACGGTCATGAAATCACCACTGTCATCACCAGAAGCGATCTCTACCTCAACAAGAGATCACGGAGAGCTATTTTGGGGGCTGATGGCGGGCGAGTATCATCGCAGCCTATCGCCAGTAGCCCAATCCCCTAGCCAGGAACTGCGGCCGTCAGCACGTCTTATCACGATGTAGCGTCCAGGTCATTACACTCTTTGGAGGATGGTCTGAGATTCGGCGGCTAGTCAGCCTGCTCGTCGTACTCTCCACTGGCCGTCCTGACGTCCCAGTAGTCTACCTCAATACTACTACCAGTTCCTCAGCCACCCCTAGTTGACGAATGGGGAAATAAAGGGCTAGACTCTGAATTCGAGCCGAGGATCTTATAGAACATCCTCATGGCAGACCACTTCCCCGAGATGTTATGGCCTGTGGCAATGCCAAATTTTCACACACCGGAATACCTCACCCCAGAGGTGGTTGAATGTTTCCGCCAAACCCTTTGGGAGACACACTTTCACCTTCATCATCAGTGAGTGGTTTATCCCAAGATCTAAGCTCATTTCGAAGACATTGGTGAGCAATACCGTCTAGTCGATCCGGATGCGCTCCATGTGGCCCAGCACCCCGAGTCACCAGGCCGCCGCAAGGCCCTCCAAGAGAAATGTGTTCATAGTTTCAAGATACTCTGCTAGGTCATCAAGGAGGCTTCCCCCCACATGAAGATCTGTGGATGGGGGCAGTATGCCGCCCTCATCTTCAGTCCTATCCAGCAGTAGCCTGACTTGCTAGGCGATATTGAGGACATTCCCTCAGGAAGGTTCATGGTCAACATGGATGTCATAGTGGACGAGGAGGATGGGTTGAAGATTCTTGATGGGGACTTACCTTTTGAGGGTGTGCCACTGCTATTGGACCCATCGGGGAGGGTTACTTGCCAGTAGAATAACTTACTAGGTCTCCCTACGCCCACTGAGGCATTAGTACTCAGCCGGAATGCCGGTAAGGGTAAAGAGCACGTCGGAGCTGCCAATCACTCTGACCCGTCTGCCTCAGTGAAAAATACGGAGGAAGACCCTGAGAAGGCCACATTGTGCCATCAACTTTCCGATCATAAGAAGTTGGTCGATAACCTCTTGTCTGAATGTGCTATAGAGCGAAGGCTAGACTACGATGATCCTAGGCCAGGGCAGCAGGGGTAGGAACAACTTTCTCTTAGCGAGCTGCCTCTAGGAGACCCTGACCGTCTGGCCCCCAGAGACAGGTTTGAGGTTAGAACTTACAGCAAGAGGGCATGGTATGTCTTTCCAAACCCTCCCGAATGCCACAACAATCCAAGGAACCCAGCTCGGGCTACTCCAGCCACCCTGAGTGTTACGCCGCCAGCTGTTGGCCCTTCTTACCGTGTTGAAGAACCTACCAACGTGCTCATGGTTAGGGATCCCCGTCAAGACCGGGACCCCCACCCAGATGATCCAATGGCAGTACTCATTGCCCGCCTTGAGGCATTGGAAACATGACAGGTGGAAATCCCGCCTAATGTCAACCCATATCCAGCATGGGTGGATGATATGTCGACGCTCTTGGGGTTCGGGAATCCCACCATCTCCCCCTTTAATGGGACGGGGGACCCTCTGCAGCACCTGGATTACTTAAACTCAAGGTTTGGGCCCATGTTAGGCACTCCAACATAGAAGGAGGCTGCCAAGCTCTTCTATTTTGTTCGGACATTAGAGGGGTCAGCATTCGTCTAGTACAGCTAGCTTCCTGTCAGATCCGTAACCTGCTGGAAGGACCTTCGCAGGCAATTCCTCTACTAGTTCAGCTCCACCACATGGAAAACGAGCATCGCAGACCTCTTTAAGTGAAAACAAAGGCCTGATGAGTGTTTTGTGAACTTTATCACCCAGTGGAAAGGGCTCACATATTCCCTTGACATGCCACTAACTCAGGAGAAATTACTGACGATGTGTGTAGGAAATGTCAAGACAGAACTGATTACCTCTCTGATAACCCAGAACTACCCTGGGGGATTTTGATACTTCTCCGATAAGGCCCATCTCCTGGAAGAATCCCTACAATAGGCTAGCCAGGCACGTCTGTTTCCCCATATAATTCACATGAGAAGGGCTGTCAGAGCCAAGCCTACCACGGTGGCCCAAATAGAGGCCCCCAGATAGCTGGAATTATTACTGGAGGGGCCACTTCCCCAGCCTCGCAGAGGCCCACTACCACAGGCGCAGCCTCTAGCCCCGCAACGGCTTCCTCAGAATTGGACGGTGCCCCCGCGAAATGTGCCGCCACCGCCTAGGTGGGACAACCAGGATCTGCCTCCTCGATAGGCTCCATCAGCTCCTCGTTAGGGTCAAGCTCCAAGGCCCCAATTTACAAACAAAAGAAACCAAACCTACTCATTCAATGAGAATTAGGTCCCCGACTATTTCTGAAGTGCCTTGGAACAAGGGATTGTGCATTTTCCTGAATACAGAAGGCCAGAAGGGGTGAACCTCACTGATCACCCCAACTACTGATCCTATCACCAGATCCTGGGACACACCCTCAAGCAGTGCTATGTGTTCAAAGACTGGATTCAAGACCAGGTCGATAACAACATAGTCAGGTTGGGCCCAGCCCAGCACAAGTGGCAGGTGTCTTTGTAAGGCCAGACAACAACAGTGATAGTGAGGGTGAGTGGTAGCATGTTTCTAATAGAAATTCCCAGAATTATGATGACTAAATGGCTCGCAAAATAGTTTCTCATTCCCATGGTATCATTCATGCACGCCTGAATCAGCTGGAGCCTTCAGTAGCTGCAGCAGCCACTTCTGCATCGTCATCTCATCTGACCCCTTCCCAGAAGAGAAAGCGTCGATGGTTCAAGGGAAATCAACATGCCTCGCCAAGGCCAACATCATCCCGCACTCTTGGTAAATTCATTCCTCCATAAATGGGGATTCCTCCAAAAATCTTCCTTGTAATGGATGACTCTTCAAGTGATTGTCAAGGGTACGCTTTTCTTAATACCGTGGAGTTGGTAAATCCCTATATAACTCCCGATGAGGGGGGGGGGGCGCCAGGCGATCCTCCCCAACATCCCCAACTGACGCCAACATCGGTAGAGCCATGGCCATGTGGGTCATTGAGGCACATCAGTTGGCACCTCTATCCAGGCCGTGCATGCCACTGAGACTAGACATCAGGCCCATCGTAGAGTTTAGCACGCGTAGCCTCCTCATCTGGTGTTATCAGGCCTACCTCCACCGCCGTTTGTATTTATGGATTAAGCAGAGCCACTTCAACCATGCCGCGACCATCCTCGCCCTGCTATAGGCTGGTCTCAGTCATCCGACCCCCATCCGGTAGCTACTCTATGGGCTTTGACTAGTGAGCAGCAGGATATTCCCAGCACCAGTCAGCCACCGGCCCAGCTGACAGGGACTTCCATGCCTCCTGTCAGAGAGCAGCCCCCTGCAAGCATAAGTTCGTGACTTGCATGGAAGCATGATGTTATCAAGAACCTTTCCAGCATCCCAGTGAGTCTTTCCATCCTCAAGGACCTTAAACTATCGTCATATAAGCATGAGGCCCTCACTGAGGCTTTAAGAATCCCCCTCTAGTTTGAGACGGAGGTATCAGCTACAGAAGCCTTTCATGCCGAAGCGGTCGAGAACGCTGAATGTCAGGCCATAATTTCATTCTCTGGAGAAGATGAAGGCTCTCTTGTATAGGGGTACATCCGCCCACTATACATTACCATCCAATTTAATGGTGTGGAGGTTCACCACTGTCTTGTTGACACTGGCTCTGGGATTAACCTTATCCCAACGTGAACACTGCGGAAGCTGGGGTTATCTAAAGATGACCTGACTCCCTACGATTTAAGAATCCAAGGATACGATAGGACAGATCAGACCCCAGTCGGTAAGTTTTTTTTGAAGACCCAGTTTGGTGGCCTAGTTTCCAGAACCGTGTTTATGGTTGTCTCCCAAGACACTGCGTACAATGCATTTATGGTCAGACCATGGATCCAACTACACATGGTGGTCCCATCATCATATCACCAATGCCTCAAGTACTCCCTAAATGGTCGAGTAGGTGTACTCCAAGGTGATGCATCTCCTTTTTCCTCTTGTGAATCCTGCCACCTGGATGCTGACTATTACAAGATCAAGGATAAGCAGATTCAGGCTAGTGAGGTTGAACCCATCGCGGTTTCAACTGACCCCTGGTCAGGTCTGGATGACGCCTACGTGTTCCCGATCCATCGATTGGAGGCCACAACCCCTGACATGGGGAAATGTTTTATTGTCTCAAGTACAAGGGAGAATCATATTACCAATTCCAAGTGATGGAGGAAAATCACCTCGTACTCCTACACAAATCAGGATCAGGTGATCCTGGAGCCTTCTACCCCTGTAAGGTTTCGGATGTCCGCCCATGGCAATGGAATTATGTCATACATGTCTGTTTCACCAGGATGGAATTAACTGGATCAAGCCAATGTTATACTATTGCTTTGATATCATCAATCTTGTCCCCTTGGGCTAAAGACCAGATGGGATCGGATCGACAACCTTCATTGTTATGGTTTCGGCAGTACTAGAATCTCCTGATGCAGTGACCACTACTGCTCAGTATGGTACCATCCTCCCGTCGGAATCTACCAACCCAGAGGAAGCTTTTCCCACTGGGCATCCCTCCTCTGCAAGAGAAGAAGAGGATTTAGAGGATGCTCCCCCTGCCTTTGAAGAGGGAATCTCTGCCACGGTCAATGAATTAGTACAGGTGAACCTCGGTAGCGAGGTGGACCCGAGACCCGCGTTGATCAGTGCAGGCATGCCTCTCGAGGAGTAGCAGTGGTACGTAGACTTCCTAAAATGACATCGTTATGTATTCTCCTGAAGCTATGATGAGATGTTGGGGATATATCCTCAGGTATCTATCCACCACCTTGGTCTCCCGACAAATAATCACGGATTCAAGCAGCCTCCCAGCAAGATGCACCCTTCTCATGGTGCTATGGTTGAGGCCGAAGTTTACAAGCTCATCAAAGCCAACTTCATCAAGGAGGTCCAGTACCCCAGGTGGCTAGCTAACATTGTGCCAATTAGGAAGAAGAATGGATAGATCAGAGTCTGCATCGACTTCCAAGATCTCAACCTTCAGTTCCCAAAGGATGATTTTTCCCTTCCAGTGACAGAATTGTTGATCGATGATACGGCTAGGTTCTAATCCCTTTCATTAATGGATGGGTAATCCGGATATAATTAGATCTAGATGGCCCCTGAGGATGAGGAGTCCATAGATTTCAGGGCACTACAAGGTACATTTGGTTACCAGGTCATTCCCTTCGGCTTAAAGAATGCAGGTGCCACCTATCAGCAGGCCATGAACCGCATATTTAAGCCAATCCTCGGGATATTGGTGGAATGTTATGTGGATGATCTGGTGGTCAAATCCCTCCATCACTAGGACCATCTCAAGGATCTTGAGAAAGTGTTTAGCTTCATCCATTATCACCACCTGAAGATGAACCCGTTGAAGTATGCTTTTGGAGTCACCTCCAGCAAATTCCTTGGCTTTGTTGTTAGGTACCAGGGCATCGAGATAGACCCAGAGAAGATCAAGTCCATTGGTCAGATACCTCCCCCGAGCAATATTTGGGAGCTTAGAAGTATCCAATTACACTTATCCTATATACTAGGATTCATTGCAAACCTGGCCGGCAAGTGTAAGCCCTTTTCCCAGCTCATGAAGAAAGGCTCCGCCTACAATTGGCATGAAGAGTTCCAGACCGCGTTTGAGGAAATCAAGTAGTATCTACTCCAGCCTCTGGTCTTGATGCTACCTATCTCTGGAAAACCATTGATCCTATATGTGACTTCCCTGGAATGATCTCTTGGTGCCCTTCTCACCTAGAAGAACAATAAGGGAACTGAAAACAGCCTCTACTACCTCAGTCGTATGCTCCTCGATACGGAGACCAGATACTCCCCCATCGAGAAAATCTACCTTGCACTCGTATTTTCCATGCATAAGTTGCGACATTACCTGCAGCACCACGAGGTACATCTAGTGTCTCAGGTAGACCTGCTGAAGTACATTTTGAATCGCCCCATGTTGACATGCCGATTGGCATGGTGGGTGGTAATCCTCCAGCAGTTTCACATCAGGTTCGTGCCCCAGAAGGCTATTAAGGGACAAAAATTAGTATATTTTATTGTTGCCCATCCAACCCCCACAGACCAGTCCCTGGACCTGGATTTTCCCAACGAGGTAATCCTCTCAGTAGATCATGTCATCCTGTATTGGAAAATTCACTTTGATGATGCCTCCTAGAGCCCCACTGGTAGGAGGCTCAATGATCCCAAACTCAATATATTAGGACTGGGTATTTTCTTTATTACCCCAGTGCAAGCCATCATGCTATACTCATTCCTGTTTTCGGAAGAATGCACCAATAATGAAGGAGAGTATCAGGCCCTCATCACTGGCCTCGATCTGGCCCTCAAGATTGATGTGCCCCATTTACATGTAAAAGGGGACTCCTAACTAGTCATCAAGAAAATCAATGGTGACTACATCATCAGAAATCCAGAGCTCGTACCATTGTTGGAGCGCACCCTCCAGCTAATGGCCCAGTTTCCATATCGGCCGGAAGTTACTCATGTCCCCCGATCTCAGAACGGTCGAGCTGATGCCCTGGCTGGCCTGGCTGCATCACTTGCAGAACCCGAGCAAGATGATTTGATTATACACATGGAACATCAGAGATTCATTTCTCCCATCACCCCAGATGATGAAGATGGCCTACGGGTAAGACATCTTACCGCAATAGCCTCCACGTCAGGACCCCCAGGTTCTTCAGATGCAGTGGTTGAAGTGACCCCGACTGGAGATACCCCTTTGTCAAGTATCTCCAAAATGGTTACCTCCCAGCTGATTGGGATGAACGTGAGTGAATCTGATGTCACGCACTGTATTTTACCCTCCAGAGTGGTCCTAGTCTTGAGCAGACCCTCTACAAGAGCGGGTTTGATGGTGTTATCCTTCATTGCATACAAGGAGTTGAGATTTCTCAGGTCATGTAGGAGGTTCATGTCAGTTCCTGTGGCACCCACCAGACTGGTCCGAAGCTGTCCCACTAGATCCAAAGACTGGGGTACTTCTGGCCCTCCATGATCCACAATTACATCAAGTTCACCAAATGGTGTCATGCGTGACAAATTCATGCTAACTTTATGCATCGGCCGCCAGAACCTCTCCACTACACCAAGTACTCTTGGTCATTTGTAGTGTGGTGGCTCGATGTTGTAGGACCATATCCACTAGAAACTGCTCACCAGTACAGATTCATCCTAACCACTACGGATTTCTTTTTCAAGTGGGCAGAGGCAGTTTTTCTCAAGGAGGTCAAGACCCGTTCTATCGTCGACTTCATGATCTCCAATATCATTTACCATTTTGGAGTCCCTCACGTTGTCCTCACCGATAACGGCACCAACTTCTAAGCAGTCAAGCTGAAGAAATTGTACGCCAAGTACAACATCCATTCAAACCATACCTCCCGATATCATGCACAGAAAAATGGGAATATTGAGGCATTCAACAAAACTCTCTCTAAAATTCTACAGAAAATGGTTGTTCATAATAAGAAGAGTTGTCCGGAAAAGCTCCCCAATGCTCTCTAGGATTACCGAAAAATGACTCGTAATTCCACCCAGGTGACTTCATACTCCCTGGTGTATAGAACTAAGGTCGTCCTTCCCATCGAGATCCAACTGCCTTCGTTACGCACAGTAGTCTATGAACAGAAGGCCCCAAATAAGGTAGCTGAAATTCATCTGGCTGAATTGGAAGCACTTTATGAGAATAGGCTTCGTGCCTTGCACAATCTGGAAAGGCATTAGAATAAGATAGCTAGAGCCTTCAACAAGAAGGTTCACCTCCGTTCTTTCCTATAAGGTGACTTGGTATTGGCCTTTCGGACACCAATGATCCCTGGTAGGAAACCACACAAGTTAGAGACCAAATAATAAGGGCCTTACATAATTCACAGGGTTTACCCCAATATTGCATACTCCCTGGTGACTATGGATGGTGAGCGTATAACTCCTCCCACCAATGCCAAGTTCCTCAAGAAATACTTTGCTTGATCCTACTGGTCATTCATGACCTTAAACTGGATGGTCCCGCATGACCCTAAACCACATGATGGTCCAGTATGACCCTAAACTATTTGGTCCAGCATAACCTTAAACTATTTGGTCCTGCATGACCTTAAACTGCTTCGTCTTGCATGAAGTTAAAATGTATGTCGTCCTGTAAGATGTTAAACTACAACCTTAGAACTACGTGTGGTTTGATTCCCATCTGAATAGGATATGTAGAAATGCTCAAGCATTTCATCTTGAGCCCAGCCCCAAACTCTTCTCTTTGACTATCCCCCCTGGGTATAGTTCTCTCGGAGGACCCTTGCATGATATGGTGTAGGATTCCTTAGCCCCACTCATGCCAGGATTACAAAGGTCGCACCATGTGCCCACTCCCCATTCTTCTATCCTCACCACATCCTCACCGCATTATGTTAAACTGCATGGCCTTCGTAAAACTATGTATGGCATGATTCCCATCCTTATGGGATACATAGGAATGCCTGTACATTTCATATTTTGGCCCATCCCAAACACCAGAATCTCCCCTCAGGTCAAAAAATATGGTTTAGTGCGGGTTTTTTCCTCAATACATGTCGAGATCATCTCGATTCCGTCGTACGTCCCACTCCTTGGAGGTTTCCGTCTCTTTCACCGCCCTGCTTGACTTTAAAATGTATGGGCACAACTATGCTTCACCCATTCCTTTGATTGGGACTCCATCATCCTTCCCATCCAGAAGGTCCCCCGAATGGCAGGGATGCTAGGCCCAAGGGCTCTCCTACCACTTCAGATGTTGACCAAAAAGTTGATACAAGTCTTGCGTTTCAAATATGGTCAGCGGTCGATGCTCATTTGTTGTTCCCATTCCAGGCCACTATAAGGATGTTTTTTTTTCGAACATGTTCAACAGTTATCCTCTATCGTTAGAGCCACCCCAATATGTCCCAAACATTAAGTGCAGTGGTTCACTATGCCTCATTGTATCTCCAAGTGATGAACTCCCTTTGGGCGATGCCATCTATCTGACCCTTATATGAAAGGTAAAACCAAATCCAGCTCCTTGTTTCTCACACCGAGCACTACTCACATGGGATTAGGAGTTGTAATGATGCGGTAACCGCACAAGAGGTCATATGGATACAGTTATCCGGGATGCCCAGCCTCAGTCCCCTTGGCCTTTGTCGGCCCCTTTCCCTCTTCCGGCCCCTGGCCCAAGTTCTCATTTTGGATTGTGTGTGGTGGTGCAGACTTATGTTCTCATTCACGCCGAGATATTTCTCCACGCCACACATATCCCCTAGCAAGCTATGCGAGCCCCATCATTTGGGTTTCCATCACCCTCTATATCCAAAGGACCTCTGAATGGCATGGATGCTAGGCCCAAGGGCTCTCCTACAATTATGGGATAACATCCTCAAGGATTGCGGGCGACAAGTTCATGCGAGTCCCGTGTTTGGAATATGGTCATCGGTCGATGCTCAATTGTTTTCCATAAACTCTGGTCACAAAAGGGTGGGTACTGTGTAGCAAACCAGGTCAACAGTTGTCTTCAATCATCATTTCTACTTTGTGTTATTCCATAAGCACGATGGTTCGCCCTTTCTGTCCCATGAATATTACATTAAACTAGGCATATATGGTCCGAGCTCTATGACCCTAAACTAAGATCATCTCGTCCTCACTGCAAGATGTTAAGCTTCAATCTGGTTGGGACTTTTTGTCCAAGGCCCAACCTCAAGCCCTTTAGCCTTTTCAGGCCCTAGGCCTAATTTCTCATTTAGGGTTGTACGGTGTGGTATGAAATTATGTCCTCATTCACGTTGGGTTACTCGTCGCACCGTGAACCCCCTCTGTGTGGAGTACCTCACCCATTTATTTCCTTACTGCATGACGGTAAACTACACATTACTCTCTACAAGAACTATGTGTGGCTTGATTCCCATCCTCATGGGATACGTAGGACAGCCCAGACATCTAGTCCTCGGGTCCAGCCACATCTGGGCCCCTTGTCCTGCGTTCCCCCGGGGAGAGGGGTATATGCTGTATGGTATTATGTCCTCATTCATGTAGGGTTTTTTTAACAACAACACCATTTACCTCCTCCTCCTGAGAGTTTTTCATCTCCTTGCGCTATACTCATCTTTTCAAATTGGCCACTCTCAAGATGAGCCCTTCGGTCCTCTTTGGTGATTCACTAATGCACCCAAGGGTACTTTGGTTTAGCACCTAGAATGTCGGATTCTACCTGAACATGCTTTCACCCATTTCTCAGGCTTCATGTTCCTCTTCACTAGGGCTTCCATCATCTTTCACATCCAAAGAGACCCCTGAATGGCATGTATTCTAGAACCAAGGGCCCTCCTACCATTACGGGCCAAAGTCCTCAAGGGTTTCAAGAAACAAATTAATACAAGTCCTACTTTGTGAATTTGGTCAGCGGTCGACACCTGTTTGTTGTTCCCACCTCAGGTCACATGATATAAATGTTGTGTTTCGAACACATTCAACAGTTATCCTCCATCGTCACGCCAACCCTATTAAGCCTAAAATTTCGGTTACATGACTCACATACTTCTCCACCTCATCATGTCTGAGTAGAATTTTGAGACTCTTGGTACTATTCCTCAGTTCGCATCTGCATGTTAGGAGGAAAAAGCCGCGATAAGGCAATCATTCGGGGATCCATGGATTTCCCCTTTGCAGGTATTTCACGTATTTCAAACACCTTATCCTCCCTTGATTCCTACACCGAGTTCGACTCATGTAGGCTTAGGGATCATATTAAGGTCCGCACTTACTTGTAATAGTCCCGCTTTTCCCTGGTCCAAGTTGTAAGACCTTAAACGAAGATATTTTTGTATTTCCCCTTTGTAGAACTACGTGCAGCTTGATTCTCATTCCATGGGATACGTAAGAACACCTGGACACCTCGTCAACAGATCCAGCTCAATTGGGAGATAGTTTCTCCTACCCCTTATCCTCTAATCTTTCTTTCCCCCTCGGTCTGAGGTTTCTTTTAAGGAATCATGCACGGCATGATGTGGACCTCATCCTCATTCACATCGGGTATGCTTTATCATGCTGTGTACATTCCCTTTCAAAACTCATCCTTCTTGTATATGTCTGAACCATATGACTCTAGACTATGATGCCTAGTACCACATGAATCTAAACTATTACGTCTATACCATATGATATTAAACCACATGGTTGGTCCCATCACATGACCTTAAACTGAGACAATATCGTTTCAACCGCACAACGAAAAATGGCACTACATTGTGATGTCCTCGCTCAACGGACATCATGTTTGGTATCGGTCAAACACCATACCATTTTTCAATGCCTTCCATTGGCTTGATTCTTGTTGTGATTCCTGGATTCTCTATTCTAGGCCCATCGCTTCATAAAAAAACACATCCATTTACCCTAAAGGACAAACAAGGCCTATCAAATACCACTTCTTTTGGTGCGAGAGCTAGACCTGCACCCCCCTTTTATCCCAGGAACCAGTACCTTACCGTGATGCCTCTTAGAACTATGTATGGCTTGATTCCCATCCTCATGGGATACATAGGAATGCCTAGGAATTTCTTGTCGCCGGGTCCATCCTCAGGAATCTACAAATCATGTCCTTTATTTTTCGGCCCCTTGGCCCGAACTCATCTGGGAATATGTGGGGTGTCGAGTACCTTTTAGGTTATAATTCACTTTGGGTCTTTTAGTAGCCGCACCATGTGCTTACCACATCTTTTCCCAGCGTGGTCTGAATTCTATGACCCAAAACTAAGATCTCCCTATGGGAACTACGCGTCACGTTTGGATATTTCTCCGCCCTGTGCATAGTCCATTAAATCAATCCCCCCTTAATGGTCCACCCTAGGACCTTAAGCTGGAATTGTGTGGCCCCAGGACCCTTGTCCTTGGGAGGGGACTCGAATCCCTCTTTTTGATACACCTTATGGTCATATTCAGATACGTTTAGGCAAAGAGTCCGAAGTATGGAATTTTCATGAGGACATTCTCCTTGTTTCATGTCCAAGATTCATGAGCTCGTCATTTGGATCATCATCTTCTTCTACATCCGAAGGGACCCCCCCCCCCCCTTCACATCCGGGTCTCATGCCGCTTCGGCTCACCTACCGTTTCGGGCTGACATCCCTAAAGACCCCAGATGACATTTGCGACAGGTCCCGTGTGTCGAACATGGTCAGCAGTCGGCCCTCATTTGTTGCCCCTATTTTAGGCTAACACAATGAGGATGCTATATTTCAACCACAGTCAATAGTAATTCTTAATTTACATTCCATCACTATAGTGTTCTGATTCTTGGGGGTTGTCATTCACACCTTCCACCCCCCCCCCCCTGTTCGGATTTATTCCAGCGCCCCTGGTGTTACTCCACTCGTGCATGGGAGAACATTGAAAAAATATTAATTCGATTGTTTTGAGAGCTTCATTCTCCATTCGGGTCTCTCTCTTCTCTTTCAGGTAATCTGAATTGGTTGTTCGAACCTCGGGTTCCCGAAGCTTGGTTGGTGCTCCTACATTCAAATGAAGTAATAGTGTGAGCATCCCTTGTTTCTCACACCAGTTACAACCCACATGAGCTTAGGAATGTATTTCTACTTATTTCAGGATTGTGGTCAAATGCATTAAACCAAAAAAACGAGTAAATAAATCTATCCATACATGCAGTTCAAAATAAGGGACATTAAAGAGAAATTTTTTTATGAGTTCGGCCAAAACATGGCCCTTAGGGATCAGCATCTTGGATACATCGCTCTAGAGCCTCTACCTTTTGTCTTGTGGCCTCCAGGATTACCTCCCACCCCCTGAGAACCTTCTCTTCATCAGCAGCCATAGGGCACAGTTCACTAGCCCTATCCTGTGTTTGCACCTATCCAGTTTAAAGTGCGGTCATTTGGTGACCTTCTTCCACTAGCTACTCTTGGGCGTCTGCCATCTGGCCCCTCAATTGCTCCACAAGCTTGGAGCATTTTTAAATTAATACCTCCTTCTCCTTCATCCATTCGTCAAGACTTTGGACTTCTTGTTCTGCCTTCCAGAACACTCGGGTACTCCCCAATTCTTCCTGACACCGGGAAACATCGGAGCATTGGCTGCTCTCACGCGACTTCTCAGCCATGTAATTGCAGATTGTCAAATTAAGGTGTTGAGCATCCACCCCTCCAACATAGAGAAATTACAGCCAGGTATGGAGATATCCCATCCATTTTAGCCACTCCGTCTGAGGCTAACCGAGAAAGCACTTGATACACTTCCACCCTTTCCAACGTGTCATCCGGCTTTCATCGGCCACCTCCGAATCAGAATCATCTATCTCTTTAGGATCCACTGGCTGATATTTGGGGAAAGCAGCAAGGATCTCAGTAGCAGGGTCTTCTCTGGGAACCTCCACCTCGTTAGCAACCTCACTCTCATCGGGCTGGAGTCCCACCCGGGCGACATTACCATCCCTCATTGAGATCTTTGGCTCACTATGTACCAGGGTAGGATCGCTTATAATGGTTTATTATACAAATAATGGTGCGATCATTGATCATCCTGCTCCTTCAAATGTCCTATATTCGATGATTTTTCATGTCTCCAACCTTGCGATCACTGCATCAGGAATCAGTATCTTGATTCGTTTAATTCTCCGACAAAGAGGGAAAAACCAGTGAGAAAGGATTTACAGGATCCAAGTGCAGCGGTTTCCAATGCATGTGTCATGGTGAGGGGGGCCCTCCACGGGAGATCCTTCAGCGCTTGTCAACTCGATTACTGATGTCAGTTCCTCTTGGACAATGGAGATGGTAGGAGGCTCTCCTTCTAGCTTGTTGTCGCCTAATTCAGCTGAATTTGGTGCCCCATTACGCCCGGTCCCAAGGACTGACCCCCGTGGTTTCTCCCCAGTCTCCACAGGCGTACCCATGCCCTCAGAAAGGAAGTATTCCTGGGGACCTTCACCCACATATTCATGAATAGGATAGTGTTTGGTTGACGGATCGAGATTAAAAAAATTAATGATGAAGACCGGTATGAGTTTTAAACCATACCTCAAGCTGCTTTGTCAGTTCTGTATCAGAGCCAACAATTTCACCGCTCTCCCGGGAACTCTACTATTGAGTGGGAGCTTTTGAAGGCACCTCACCACCAAGAACCTTGACTTGGTCCTCTTACTCCTCTTCTTCCTCTTCTTCTTCTTATTCCCCTTCTTCTTCTTCTTCTTCTTCTCCTCATCCTTCTTCCTCCTCTACACTTTCATCCTCGGACGGTAACCTCTCTGGATCTTACGCCTGGCCAAGCATTACTTTCACCAGGAGATGCAGCTCTTCAGATCGCCCCTGTTTCCATGCGTACATGTCCATGGCTGTTAGGTATGCATGCCAGTGATGAAAGTTTACCTTATCTAGTATCCGGATGTGCCCTATGTCTGGTATATCGAGTTTGGTACGCATTAACCTTCGCCATAGCTCTTCGGTGGACATGGATTATCACAGCGTTCTCCTAGAAGACCATAGAGAAGGGAAGATAGCATCAGCAAGTGGCGTCATGTGGTACCTGAGTTGATTTCCTGGGAGGTCCCTAGTTGGACCCCGAGGTCGTGCACGATACCACCCTTCCCTGGAGGGTAGAGGCGCGTTTTCAGTTTGTGTTGCCCTTTCCGATGAAGTACCGGCCTATGCCGCGCTAGCCCCTCGACCCGTTCTCTGCCTCACTTCCCTCACGGCACCTCACCGACCTTCCTGTTATTCAGGCTCTGCACTAGTTTCCTTGATTTGATGAATGCGTTTCCAAAGAATCTCCTTAGGGTACGTCCTCATCTAGTGTTCATCATACTCTGTCGATAGTCCGACACTGACATGGTGGGGGGAAGAGTAATGATTTCTCCTAGGCTTGCCGTCGTGAACATAAGCCACAGCTGATGGAGAATTCAGGGATGTCGCTCTTTTCATACCTCTGTATATACTTTCTTGGGAATATGTTGCATGCACCCGAACTACCTGGAAAATCTGGTCATCACATAAGGTTTGTAGAAGATTTTGCTGTCAATTCGGGCCACCAGCACGCCACCTCAGATGCTCTACAGGTACTCCCTCTGCTCTAGTGGACCCCGCCCATTGTCTACCATTTGGGAAACTGGGGTTAGGAATGGGTGGAAGTCAAATTGAGTGTTTTTTCCAATCTTGAGCTTGACTCCATCATCCTTGAGTGTCAATGGGTGGATCCCAATGATGTTCAAGAGGGATGGCCGCATACCATTTCCAAGGGGCGAATGGCATTCGGGAAGTCATACACACCATAGTGGGCCGCAACCCAACCATGGAGGATCTGGAATGGCCTGCATATCCTCCTAGGTTTACTTCCCCTTGAAATGATCCCTAGTATATTGTATAGCCTAGAAAACACTGGTACCCCTAGGTTAACCCTGTTCTTTGCCGCCATGATCCCGGCCATCACTAGAGTCCCCGGGCAGACTCCCATCCTCGTGTCCCTCACAGGTAACAAACAGCCACTCAAGAATGGGGTGAGGAACCCAGCATATCTCAAATTCAGGTCTTGACCTTCATTGATACCAAATCCCCATGATTGATATTCTCCTATCTTCAAAATCTTCCAATACGATCCTGCCTTTCCCCTCTGAGATGTGTTTGGACATTGCTTTCCTCGACCTGGAATTTTCATGGCAGTGTCCTGGGTTAGGAAGAGGCTAAACCACCCTGAGTAGGATATGTCCTTTAGGATATATTTTATTTTGAGTTCCTCTTTATCTAGCTCTAGTAGGTGCCATGACAGAATTGGGGTGTGGGTCCTATCCCCCCAGACATTCTTTGCCGGGAGAAACTCATCATACTGATACCCCTCTAAGGGGATCTCTCCTATACAATGGAAATCCCACAGACTAATGCCCACCTCCCCATGATGGAGGTGAAAATTATTGGTATCAGGCAACCAGTGACTGAACAGCTCCACTACTAAGTCTTGTTGTCGGTAAAAGTGGAATTGAGACATCCAAACGGCCTCGAAAATCCCAATGGCCCACAGCTCCGGCCCAAATTCCTCGCATTTCTAGTGTACCCAGTACGCCCATGCCCATTCGTTGGTAAAGTTTCCCTCGGATCTGAAATCTCACTCCGGCCAGCCCGTTGTCTCATCAGTAATGCTTCTTCTGAAAGTACTTGCATAAATAGCGGGAGATTCCTTGGGAACTGGATCACTTCCTGCAATTGTCCTAGTCTTTGAATTTAGTATGTAGATGGCTATATTCTTTATCTCCCTAGAAAGATGGTTGTTTTTAGTAATTTGAAATTTTGGAAGACTATCCTCGCACGTCACCCATGACCGCGGTGTGTCCGTCTTAAAACCTGGCATCAAAACTTCATCCAAAAGACCGAAATTCCATAGCGGCAGGCTACCGCTCCGGACGTAGTCCTTTTTAGCTTGCATCAACATGTCAAAAATCATTTGATTGTAAGAAATGACCCTCCTCGCATGAAGAATTTGATGGTGCGCGATCATTTGGGTACTCCTTATTGCAGCAGCAACTTCCCTCTTGGCATCGGTCTGATGAGCGTCCATTTTTAGAACTCCGAAGGGGACAGCATGAAAGATGAAGGAATCAGTGCACAAAACGGTGGTGGCGTGAAAGACGATTGATGGGCGCAGAAAAATTCCAGACGACGTGCACAACTAGGAGTCAATCACGGAATGTTATGCACGGAAGAGGAAGTTTTTGGCATGCGAGAACAAGCAATACTGTCATGTAGAAAAAGTCAAAGTAGGTCCAAGGGTGGCCCTCGGCCTATTTATAAAGCACGGGTGCGGCTTCTACACATGCAATCAGCGTTTTTGTGTGCCACCAAGGATTTCATTTCTATTCTTCAACGTCACTCAGAATCCAACAATCAAATTCTCTTTCAGCTCCGATTCTGAGGGGGGGCATTTTTTTCTCCAAAATTCAAAGGAGGGGCCCTTCGGTTTGATGAAAGAGCTCCGAATGAAGCTGGGACAAAGAAAAGTCGATCTCAGGGATCGGGGGAGAGCACACGCAAAATTGAAAAAAATGCATGCAAGCAGCCTTTGACGCACAAACTGTTGTGCGCCGGCCTTCACTCCGGTGCCCAAAATGCGTCCTTCTGCATTCGGCCACTCCAGCCGCACTTCCACTCCAAAGGAACCTTCTAAAGAGGGTTTTCCTACATGGGCCCGTTTTCGTGCCGAAGGCGATGACGAATAGCCATTTGCGCACCGGTCGCGCTGGTCACGCCAGCCCCCACTTCTGCACCCAAGGCATCATATAAAGGGGGTTTCTGTGTACGGGACTGGTTTTACGCTGAAGGTGATGTTGAACACCTATTTTCATGGTCGGGCCCGTGTTTGCACCCCCGACAACGTCTTCCGGGGTTTTTACGCCCGGTTCTTGCATGCCTTTCCCTTGCACGCATGTCCCTTGCGCGACACTATGGGGACTCCGTCTATAAAACAAACTGTATTACCACCCTTCTGGAGACAATAACCTGAAGACGAAGTGACTCTCTGCTACGTGAAAACCTCTTCTTCCACGATCGTGTGAAAACCCATGGACTTTAAGTGATGGTTGTTGCGCGATAAGTTGGGGGTGCCTTCGGACGGGCCCTCGGATCCTCGTAAAGTTTCAAATTTCTTTGTGCGGAAGGGTCTCGTCTTTTGCACAGGCCCCCTCTGCGACAGGCATGCTTGCGCGCCACCTGTCTGACTTGCACGCAGGCCTTCTTCTTGCGTGCCTCCAGTATGACTTGCGCACAAACCCCCATTTTACGCACAACACCTCTGTCTTGCATGCCACATGTCCCACGTGCATACCAGTCGTCCATCTTGTGTGCAAACCCTTCCTCTTGTGCACAGACTTCCTATTTTACTTCGGTCCATTATCTGACACGCTCCATGTGCTTCCCTCACCTTGAGGCACCTTGTTCAAACTACTCTGACGCGCGACACCCCTGCGTCACGTGCTCATTCACTGTGTGTCCCCTCAGGTTTTCATGGAGTAATTTCAAAGTCCCTTGGACAATGCTTCCCCTTGCGTTGATTTGCCTCATGCTTCTTCGCATAGGCACTCTAACGACTATTGCTTCTTCACATAGCCACGCTAACATGGACCCCCCCAATGGTTCTCTCCATGACACCCCCTAGCTACGGCATTGCATGTCCCCTCTCTTCACCAAGGTGCAGAGGGTACTGGTTATGTAAGTCCTAGGGGTGCGGAGTCAACCCACCTCGTCTGAGCTGCAGGATGTTAAACTGCCAAGCATCATCATCCTCAGCACATAAAGTTAAACTGTGACTTCCCCCCATGCATCCAACGCGAGGAAACGGCAACCATCCTGGTGTTACCCCTAGGTTTTCTTGCAGGAGGAAGCATCCTTGCCCCTCCTTTCTTCAGTGCCAAATCCCTCTCCTACTGGGCTTTGTCGCCACCGGGCCTCCATCCCGGAGTAATTCCCAACCGATTTGGGCCGCTAACAATGCATAAGCCCTTGTTTCCTCTTTGGGTTGCAATCATGTGTAATCCCCACTTCACCTCCCACGAACGCACCTTACGTGACGTGATTGTCAGGTCTTTGTTACCTCTTGTTTCTCACACCAAGCATGACTCACGTGGGATTAGAGAAAGCACTGACCATGACATCTTCTCTGGGTAGCCTAGAGTGTAATCCCCACACCACCTGAACTATGAGGTCTTTGATCCTCGCTAAGGTGAGGTACGTAGGAAGCCTCTAAGATGTTCAAGCCTGATAATCGGTCGCTCTGACCACCTTCACGTAGGTTCACCCCCGTCCTGCATAACGCTAAACTGTGGACCCCAATCAGCGATAAGTTGTTGTTTCCCTAGTCAGCGTTAAGCCGTTTCACACCAAACACCCATACTTGAACTATGTGGTCTTTGATCCTTTCCAAAGCGAGGTACGTAGGAAGCCCCCCAGAGGTTCAAGTCCAACACCCCATTGGTTCCGAACACCTTCATGTCGCTTCCCATCCCCACCTGAACTACGTGGTCTTTGATCCTTGCTAAGACAAGGTACGTAGGAAGCCTCCATGAGGTTCAATCCCACCACCCATTGGTCCTGACCATCTTAACGTCAGTTCACCAACACCTTGGGCTGCCTCCGAGCATAACTCCCAAATGCCCCTATCACCCAAACTATGAGGTCTTTGATCCTTACTAAGGTGAGGTGCGTAGGAAGCCTCCAAGAGGTTCAAGCCCAAAAATTGGTCGCTCTAACCTCCTTCCCATCGGTTCAACCCCATTCAGAGGTAAGCCATTGTGACCTCAATCAGCAATAATCCATTGACATTCTTATCCAGTGGTAAGCCGTTGCGACCCCATCCAGCGGTAAGCCATTGAAAACCCCAATCAGTGGTAGGCTGTCGTCATATGAACTATGTGGACTTTTATTCCCTACCATGGGGATACTTAGGAAGCCTCTTCGAGGATCAAGACCAAAACCATCATTATCCTCATGACGGTTCCATCCCATTCACCATCCCCTTTATTCAACCGCTCCATCATTCATCCTGATTCTTATCTGGGCTTCCACATCAAGTTGAAATCATGTTATCTCATTCCCCATTCTCCTCAATAGTAACTGGGAATTCAACCACACATTGGTCCCAACATCAGTGTTCCCTCCAGGGGTTGCACCCATCTGATCCACTTTAATCAGTTTTTGGATTAGTCTGGTCTGTCTCCGCTAGACGTTAAACATGTGGCATACCATGTGTTAAACATGGGAAGCTGAGGAAAACCTCAGATACATGATTGTGGCATATAATTCCTCGCATTCGGTGTGGGATTCCTTGGGCTTTTGTGCCCTTGAGAAGACCTATAATAAGGGGAAGAAACCCAGATGTGCTAGTGTCCCAGCATCCAGACATGCAAGTGATGTCCACCGTGACTACTCCCCTAACCGAAGGTTGCTGCCCTGACCAGACCCCTTGGAATGTCCTAATAGAATCATTGTAATTAACTAGTGTCCATGAAGATATGGCACCAGGAAGAGTTTCACGAAAAGCGTCTTAAATCTATAAGGGAGACCCAGACTAGGTGATGAGTTCCGAGGAGGAATCCAAGGAAGGAAGAACCGACATCCCATCATCCCATTTCAATCAAGGAGAAAACATCCATGAACAAGGATCGGATGTCGCCTGCCTTTGGAAAGCAGAAATGTAGGGCAATAGACAACACCGTCATCCCGCCAAATGAGACGGACGCACACACCCCGACGAAAGAGTAGAAAAAAATATCTCAAATATTTGGTTTTATCATTGTATTAATCCCCCGGGAACTTCCTCGGGTTATCCACCTGTGATCTTGAGTATAAGAGTTCATAGCGGAGAATATCGGGGTGGAAACACAAAAGATAAAAAAAGAATGATATAATGAGAGGAAGAAGAAGACTAACATATACTAAAAATGTAGAATACTATTATAAAATAAATTAAACTACAAAACTATATAAAATTACCAACAAAGGCTACCCCTCAGTTTTCAACACATTGGAATGAATAAGGGACACTCTTTTATAGGGAGAAGAAGTGAAATTTTGGCTCCAAAATTGTCCTCCAAATGTTTCCTAGTTTTATACCAATTTAATGACCAAATTTGTTGAATTGGTATTCATGAAAGTTGTTCCCATACTGTATCCTCATCTACACTCAAAATTTCAGCTAGAATAACCATATTATATTAGAGTTATGTTTTTCTGACTCTAGATATTTAATTCTAGATAGGCGACTCTTCATATTCCAATACTCCATTTTACCATGCATTAATGACCATGAGTAAGGACTAATAATGTGGTACATCAGTTAAATAATTTGTTCCCCCAAATTTTATATTTATCCATGTTAAATTCCATATTATTTGGAAAATCCCTTTATGAGATATGGGTCCAACATAAAAATTTGATAGATTTGTGCACAGTTTTCGAGGCCCGAATTGTGAGCTGGATTTGGGATTTCAAATTATTGATTTAGATTTTGGTCTTGAAGGATAAAATTAATTCCATTGAACATAGAAGCCTATAAAAGAAAAAAAATTCAATTTTGATCATTTTATAAAAATTTATGGCTGTAACATTAAAATAAATTTAAATAGTTAAATTCCAAAATAAGTCATTTCTGCAATTAAGCTCAAAATACTTCAAAAACTACAAAATATGAAAATTTCCCTTGAAATAACACTTTTGGGATTAAAAACACTGAAATTAAGAATAAAATAATTAAAATTATTTTCTCTATCAATCCCCCCACTCTTAAACATTTCACTCATAGGAAATCATCTTATATCATGTTCAAAACAAACTTCCCAAAGCACAAATGAAAACAAAGCTCAATTATCCTATCAAAGAAAATATCATGTCTCCTACATAGATCAAAATTTCCTAACTAATAAAAAGTTATAATAATCCATTCAATATAATTTTAATCCTCACATGAATTTCATACATATATCCCTGGAAAAATATTTCTCTCTTCACTCAAGGATTGTTTTTGTGGATTTTTTCTCATTCCCAATAACATGTGTGATTACCATAGGCTTGATATCCTCTTAGTATCTCTGCTAAAAAGATTCAATAATGTGTCAATCATGAGGTATTTTTCATGGGTTGTTCTGAGGATGAGGGTTGGATGGTTTTAAATGTAAAAACATATGAGGCCGAATGAGGAGGCTTAAGTTCTAAAGTGAAGTAAATGAATGAAAACCATTTCTCTCAAGAATTGTGTGCCCCTCAATCAACTAAATATTGAATCACCTCAAAAAACCTATTTATTTTGGAATATCACACTTCTAATTTAGGAATCAGTGATTTTCTTCCCTTTTTCCCCAATTGTATCATTGTTTCAACTTGGACTCAGATTCATATTTCTCTTCAGAATCATATCTTTGGAAAAGAGAGGAATTTTTTTATCTTAAAATATTTGTGAATACCCAGACCAAATTTGTAATGATATTTGGGCCACCCATCCAAATTTTCATCATAAAATTTCATCCACCAAAGTAGCATTAAATATGACAACACTTTTAATTTAGCTCAAATAGATTCTTCAATAAATAAAAACATTGTTCATCTTCTCCCTCCACTACACTTGAGTTAAAAAATAATCATGCATTTATCTTATAGAGTAGGTTATAAAGGGATAAATGTCCTGTAATGTGGTTTCCTAACAAGTTATTTCATGTCTACTAGGGGTTTAATAAAGGTCAGATGAAAAGGTAGAATAAAATAAGAGTTTAATGCAAAAAGGGATTCCAATGTGGTTCCTCAATCATTCGTATCACATTCCATGAAATATAATAGATTAAAAAAGATAAAAATAGAAAGTTATGAATCACAAAAAATGTCTCAAGACTCTCAAGAAAAAGATAAATGTAAATAAGATATCAAAAAGTCTTATAAACCTCTTAGGTTGGGAAATATTTTCAGTTTCGATAGTACAAGTGTACATGAGTTTCACAATCAATCAAAATTCATCAAATGAGAATATTAGAAATTAGAAAAAAAATCCATTCAGAAATAATTTAAATCCCAAAATATTCAAATCAATCAATGTGAAAAAAATACCAAGATGGTTTGAATTTTCCAAAGTATTCAATTCAACTCAAGAATCCTAAAAACACACCAAAAATGAAAAAGGAAAACATGAAAAATTCAAAAAAAATACATGAAAAACAAAATATAAGAACACACAAAATTACTAAAATAGGTTGAAATCCCTCCCCCACACTTGTTATATTTACTACCCTATTTTTAGCTCAAATTATATCAAGAAATATTTTCACACAGAATTTAAATTGGGCAAAAAATAAAAAAAAAATCAAAGGAAAGAAACAACATGATTTATTTTCTAGTGGAAACCTTGAGTTAAGATCCTATCTAATACCACTTTAAAACTACAAGAAATAAATGATAAAACATAATAAAGGTTATGAAAAATAAATATAAAGGGGAAATAAAAGGGATAATGCTTGGTTTAGACCCCCAAGTAGGTTTTAGGTTTGTACTTCCCCAAGTGAGGCAGTTGTAGTGAATTATCTCCGATCAGAAGTTGGGTGTGGTTTCTTTGAGATGAACCACCAAATGTGACTTTTCCTAGTGTCCATGATTAGACACCAAGAATGGAGAACCGCAAAGAGGATAAGAAAATTCCCAACTCCCAAGAAAGAATAAAGAGATAAATTAAGGTCTATAGTGGGAGGTAAAAGAAGATAGGGGTGCTCCCTGTTAACTTATATTGTGTACTCCATATGGTACACAAGTTGATATAGAGGAGGTTTTCACACCACATTCTTCTCCAGTTATTCTTCTTCGATCACCACCACTTGGGTGGTATCTTTTTTAACATTCAAGTCCTACTTCATTTGTATTGTATTGGAAATTTCAGAAAATGAGAAGTCAGAAAACAATTCATCTTGAATAAGATTAAAACATGAAAAATCAATAAATAAATATTCTCTTGCAAGTAATTCACTGAAAATAAACAAGGTGATTAGAAGGGGTTATAACCTCTTCTAAACACTTTAGCGGTGGTCAGGGCCAGCCCTAGGGCAAGTCAAAATATCCCATGGGCTAGGGCAACACACAAGAAAGAAAAAAAAATACAAAGAAAAAAGGATCAATTTTATTAGTTTACTGTAGCTCTCAATGTATTTAGGGAAAAAAATTAATGTGGGTCTTGGGCAATGGAATTCTTCGGGCCGTCATTGGCAGTGGTCACCCAAAACCACCACTAAAGTGGCCGCCTACTATGTTTAGAGGTGGTTCTGGGTAAGCGCTGGTAAAATAAAATTGTATTTAGCAGCAGTTAGATTAGAAGGGGTTTTAACCCCCTATAATTTCACCCAAAATACACCGTAAATAGAAAAAATAGGGATGGTTGAAACCGTGCCTAAATGACTCCAAATTCCCAAGTTTAGGGGAGGTTTTAATATAACCGCCCCTAAACTATCGTTAATATTTTTATTAAATTATCCCATACTGAGCGCACCCCACCCCACCTCCTGGACACACCCCCTCACCCAGGACACGCCACCCTGACACCACCCAGGACACACCCCCTCACCCCAGACATGCCACCCCGACACCCCCTGGACAACACTCAGATGCCCCAAACGACACATCTGTGGACACCCCCATGCAACCCCTGGACAAAAACCCAGACGCCCCCCGCCCACACGACACCCCATGGACAACACCTAGACGCCCATAATGGCACACCCGTGGACACCCCCATGACACCCCTAAACAAACACCAAGACACCCACTACCCTTGGGTCGATAACCCCACTCGCGGACAGAGGCCCGAGCCCACCCCGAGCGTGCATAGCCTGACATTAAACCAATCGAAGGGAGTAAAAATATCCCCCACTGGGAATCGAACCTCAAACATAGAGGAAGGGAAAACACATCATGACCACACGATCTGATATTGTTTTGATTTATAAATACAATATATTATATTTATTTAGATACAATAATTTTGGATTCTATATATATTAGTGTATAGAAATATAAATAATACACTATATTTATTTATATATAATATATTTGTATATAATATATAATATATTTGTGTATAATATTTATATATAATATATAATTTTTAGGACCAAAAGGGGAATATATACCCTGAGAGGGGGGTGAATCATGGTATGGATATTCTTTTTCTAAATTCTTCCTGCCCCACTAGATCTTGACCTCTTTATTATAAGGGTCACTTTGTTTACTCTTGTGTGTTAATTATGACTAATAATTTTCTTCTTTATCTAATGATTATGCTTTGTATGCAATGCAGGGAACCGACCAGGCAGACACATAGATTTTTACATGGTTTACCCTCACTGGGCTACGTCTAAGGAGCATACAACAATGATGTGCCGCTGTACCAAATCCACTAAATCTCACTACCAATAATGTTCGGGCTAGATCAATTCTATGCCCAGGATCACTGCCTTTAAAATGTTTAGGGTCAACTCACTGCTTTCCCAAGGGTCACTCCCTATTTCTCCCTCATTGTCTCACTGCCATTAGAAAGGATTACCTTCTTCCTCTTCCTTGGCTCACTGCACTTGGAAGGGATCCACTCACAGTTTATAGACCTGTAGGTCTCTTCATTTTCATTAATGAATGAATCCTCCACTGTATGTAGATGATCTATTGACATTCAATGTTCATCCACTGATGAATACCCCTTTGCCCCTGAACACTGGGAAACTCACTTTGGAAAAACCTTCACAAAGCACCCTACTTCACGAGGCTCCCAATTTCTCGAAGCTCAAACAAGATTTCGTGAAGCTCATATCTTTTTGTGAAGCACTCTCGTGAAGCACTATCGCGAAGCTCAAGTCGTCGCAAAGCGAATTCCCTCATGAAGATCACTAAGCCAACGCCGAGTTCGCAAATTTCGCGGAGCTAGAATAGCCATTGTGAAGCTCCTCTTTTCACGAAGCACACTGCCTTCACGAACCACCTTCGCGAATCGAGAGAAAAAATATTTTTCTCTAAAAATTATATCTTCTTCTCTCAAGGGGGTCAAGGTCTATTTATATTCAATTCCATCGACCCTCGAACCTTCTGTGCGAATTCAACACCACATCATCTCAAATCGCAAAGCTCCGAAGTTCCCGCCAAAATTCTCTCAAAATCGCGAAGCACCACGGAAATTTTCCAATCACGGAGCTCGTAGTAATCGCGGAGCATTCTATAAATTCCTTTGCACCTTCTCCATGAAGATACCTCACAAAGTCCTTCACCACCGTGATGCACTTCAACCTCTACCATTCGTGAAGCTTGACGTAATCGTGAAGAATCACCGCCATTATTTTTCTGGTCTTCGGAAAATCCAATCCATGAGGCCCATCTTCACGAAACTCATGCCTTTTCCATATTTAAATAATATCTTCAAGGATATCCACTTTTCATGATGCTCACCAAACTCCAAATCTTGGACCCCAAAAATTTGGCAAACACTGGAAAACGGCGCCACCTTGTACTGCTGTTTTTGTAACGCCTTCAGATCGTCCATTACTTTTTCATGGTTCTTTGTCAACATGGATTGTCAACAACATCACTGGAACTTGAAAATTCACCATGGAAACCTGCTTTGTCAACAAATACAATCAACCCAAAAATTCTACAATGTTACCTTGAGGGATTTTTTTCCAACAATCTCCCCCTTTGGGTTTGTTGACAACTCTTCACAACTCTTCTCAGAATGATTTTATGCATGTTGATACCCCACTGAGTCTCCTTCCATCATCTACCATCATTAACCTCTCGCAATTCAGATAGTGACCAGAGATTCACTCACCACATACTCTATGCCCACATGAGCAATGCTTGGTGTGAGAAACAAAAGTATTATGAAAGTTCATAAATGAATCACTTTATTTCTGACACCAATTATTAACACTCAATTGATACCAATTTCCAAACTGATACCAATTTTTTATACCAATCGGATAACAATTATCAAACTAATACCAATTGTTGATCGCTGGAACCCTTCTCACACCATTCCAACATCACTCTTCTGCTTTAATTACAATCCTTAGCTATCGTGATATCTACTCTTTGATCGATCACTTCTAGCATCATCAGATTTAAAACCACTCCCCCTATCTAATTTCTCTCCCCCTATCTCGCTACTCCACCTATCAGCTTCTCCCCGTGTCTTTTACTAAGACATTTTCTCCATTAGCCACAGTTTATCCCCCTTGAGGAGTCACTATTTCTCCTCCTTTGTCAAAAAACCCAAAGTTTTCCCCTTTGCAGTCTGCAACATTGGAAAGAACACATATTAGTGTATTAGAGAAAAACACGAAATACCTCAGGGATAGGGGGGGTTTCCACATCCACACTCTTTTAAGTGTGGGGAGTCTACTGAACTCTCAGATCCATTTGATTCCTTTCAAACTCTTCCTTGGGTAAGACCTTTTTCAGAATGTCTGCAACCTGTAGTTCTGTAGGAACATACTCTAACTTCACAGTTCTCTGTTCAACCTTCTCCTTAATAAACTGATACTTTATCTCAATGTTATTTTTCCTTGAGTGATGGACTGGATTTTTGCTGAGATTGATAGCACTTGAGTTATCACACTGGATTATGATCAGAGACTTCACTTCAATGCCCATATCATCAAGTTGTTGCTTCATCCACAATAATTGTCTGCATTATTGAGTGGCCACAATATACTCAAATTCTGCAGTTCTTAGTGAAATGAAATCTTGATTCTTGCTTAGCCAAGCAATACATAGTCCACCAAGATAGAATGCACCTCCTGATGTTGATTTCCTGTCATCCGCTGAACTGACCCAATCTGCATCAGTATATCCCAATAACTTTGTCTGGGATTTTCCATAGCCGAAGTCCACCATGCTCTTGATATACCGAAGTATTATTTTCACTACAATCATGTGGATTTCCTTGGGATTACTCTGATATATCACTACTTGGCATGTGGCAAAAATAATTTCAGGACTTGTCATAGTTAGGCACAATAGTCTCCCAATCATCTGGCTATATTCTATGATATTAACTGCCTTGCCATTATCATCTTTCGATAATTTCATCCAGGTTGCAACCGTAGTTTTCATCTCCATGGAATTTTCCATTAAAAATCTTCTCAGAACCTCCTTGGCATATTTGGATTGAGAAATGAATGTGTCATTCCTTCCTTGTGTCACCTGTAAACCAAAGAAAAACGTCATTTTGAACTCATGTTTCATGAATTCAGACAACTGTTTTCATTGTGCTCCATCTGATCCCCCAAAGATTATTTCATCTATATAAACCATCACCATCATCCTTTGATTACTATTGTTGTTGAAATATAGATTGTAATCAACTTCACCACACTGGAAACCAAACTTCTTCAAATACTGGTCAAGCCTTGAGTACCATGCTCTCGGTGCTTGTTTCAGCCCATACAATGCCTTATTCAGTTTTCAAACCCTGTTCTTATCCTCATGAATGAGAAAACCATCTGACTTCTCGATATACACTTCTTCTTCTAGAACCCCATTAAAAATGCGGATTTAACATCCATCTGGAAAACATTGAACTTATGTTGCACTGTAATGGCTAGGAATAATCTGATTGTCTCCAGCCTTGCAACTGGTGAAAATGTCTCATCAACATCTATTCCCTATATCTGGGAGAATCCTTTGCACACTACTCGTGATTTTTTTCGGATAATTGTGCCATCTTCATTCATCTTGTTGCTAAAGACCCATTTAGTCCTGATGACATTTTTATCTGTTGGCTTCCAAACAATCTGCTGGCCTCGAAACAATCTCCTTGTCTGATTCTTTTTTGAATTGACATCTATCACTTATTCTCACCCTTTGTTTCCTTCCTTCTTATCACATTCATCAGAAAAAAATTCACTATTTAATTGTTCGGTGGAATCATTCCTTTCATCTACTTCTCGCAGCTTCTTGGTATCCTGAAAAAATTCAGCTGATACCACATTGTTAGATCAAAATAAATGAGCATGAGATGCATGATTATTGCTGCTTATCCCACAATATTTCTTCCCTCGATAGAAAACACTTGAGTTGAGTCATCCAATTATTACTTTGATGGATCTTGCATCTGATTTTGTTATTGAATGTTCCCCCTATGTTATGAAACACTTTGTCGGGTTAGGCCCATAGCCATTCTTCTCCTGCTATATCATTTATTCTCATCTTCCACTCGGCAATGATCCATTAACCAAATCTCTAAGCCTACTGAGTTGGAACTCGGTGTAGGAAACAAGAGATAAATTTAATAACAAAATCACTTCCTATTGTGCTCTGTTGCTCCCTTTCTTCTTCAACTTTGGTTCCTGATTTGAGTCTTGTAACTCTGAAGCATATCACTTCTCCACTTTGCTTCTTTAGATGTAACTTCCCCTTGGATTGTATCTCCATAAAACCTGAAACATTTTAATCATAATTTAACAACATTTATATACATAGGGAGAGGGGATATTTCTGGAATCCTCAAGATGAGGATAGTGGTTGATCCTGATGGTTCAACCCTTTGATTCTTTCTTGCAGAGCATCACACTCTTTCCTTTCTTCTTCTAGCTACCTAGCCAAATTTAACTACTCTGGACATATGACTAAGCATTCATTACCCACATGTGGAGTCTTTCTATGATATGTAGATTCTGCGGGCCTAGCCTTTCTCACCATTTGGGGTTTAAACCCACTAGTACACATTTCCTTCTTTGATGTTCCACCAAAATTCTATTTCCCTTGATTCCTTCTCTGGGTAGGAATCTCTCTATTTGTCATCTTCCCTTGCTTCTTCCGCCATTGCAGGGATCTTCCTCTTTCCTCTACTTCTATTCGTGGCACACGACATGTGAGTTTTTCAATACATTCCTTGTTTATCTTTCTTTTATCATATATCTGAGTCAGCACACTATTTTTCACTGGTGGTGAGTCCTCCACTGAATTTGCATTCTTCTTACTCACAACTGGAGTAGATCTCCTCTTAATCTTCTAGATTTGTTCACATTCTCTCCGCGAGAGCAGTTCTGGGTGTGATAGGGAAGGTGATTGATACACCTTTCTTTCAGATACTTGTGATTTCCCTTAGGTAGTAAGCTTATTTTTCAATTTACCACTTCGCCTTCCAGTGTACGATTTATCATTATACACCACTAGAGTTGTGAATCTCCTCTCGAGTTCCTTTTCCTTTCCTGATTTCTTCTTACTGTAATATCTTGACAAATGACCATGATTAGAACATATTAAACATCTTCCATTAAAGTCATACCTCATTTCATTATCTCTCAACCAAGTTGTTGATGTAGCATGAGTTCTTCCTCTGATATTGAGCTCCTGATCTTCCTGAAACATACTTATTGTGTGTCCCTTTATTCCACAGTAATAGCATCTGATGAATGTTTTCCTCTAGGAGACTCTTCTCTTGGATCTCTCATGACGCTTCTTCTTATTCTCAGATTTAGTATAGTTTCTATTTTCACAACCTGAGATATATTCTAGAGCCTCTGAACAGAAGCTTGATGTGTGGCCATGAGTCCCACAGAAATAGCACATGTCGTCACTACTTCTTGTAACTATCCTCTTAGGCCTGTCTCCAGCACCTACAGGATTTCCTTCACTTATGGAACTATTCACGGATCTCTTTCTGTCGTGCATAGAAGTGGGATTATCATATCCAATTCCATATTTTCCCAAAATGGATAGCCTTTGGGATGATACAATCCTTTCATGCTTCTCCTCTAAAGTAGAATATTTAGCTTTCATTTCATCATCACCCGCCGAAGGATAATCAAATAGCAAGTACAAGGCATCCTTCAACTTGGGTTTGTCTTTGGAGTGAGATTTTTCCAATTCTTTCTTGACTGATTCTATATCTTTATCCAGTTGCTGAATCTTTTTATCTCTTGATTCAAGTTGAGAATTGAGTTCATTTCTGAGATTCTTCCTACTACTCATCTCAACTTCCAATTCATGTGTGAGCTTATCCACCATTTCACTTTGCTCCTTTACTTTCAATTTTTCTTGAGCAACAGAATCTAAACAACATACATTCTCTTATTGTAGCCTTTGATTCTTCTAAAGTAGTTCTGATATCTTTGTAGTTAGATCAGAATTTCTGGATTTCATATTCTGAACTTCAACTGACTTTTGATTCTCTTCATAATCATCAGCCTTTTGTTTTCCTTTCATTTTATCCATATTTTGTAGTTCATCACCTTGATAATCATTCTTTTCCCTTAGATCAGTAGCTACTTCAATAATCCTTTGATTCAAACCTCTTAGCTTGTTGATCTTAGTTTCCAGTGCTTGGATATGAATATCTTTAGATTTAATATCTTCATTCAACTTCTGATCCACTTCATTTGTTTTATGGACAACTTCCACTTTTCACCTTCTGGGAGCTTCCTCATCATCAGTAGTTCCAACATCACTTGGAATATCAGGTTCTTCACTCATTCCTTCAGCATCATTGAATGAGTATGAATTTTCACTGTACAATTTATCCAAATCAACATTTGGTTCACTACTTGATTCCTTTAACTGAATCACACAGTCTCCACAGACACTTCTGCACTGAGGGATACCACCCGACTTCTACTTCTTCTTTGACATTCTACCCTTTTCCATGGTACTCCAAGATAAGGGTAGACTGAATTAACCACACAAATCGACTAACCCAAGTCATATCAAACAAGTCTGATAAAAGAAAATTATCCCTCTGATGCCAATTTTTAGGACCAAAAGGGGCCTATATACCCTGAGAGGGGGGTGAATCAGGGTATGGATATTCTTTTTCTAAATTATTCCTTCCCCACTAGATCTTGACCTCTTTATTACAATGGGTCACTTTGTTTTCTCCTGTGTTTTAATTATGACCACTTCTTTTCTTTTTTATCTGATGATTATTCTTTGTATGCAATGCAGGGAACCGACCAAGTAGACACATAGATTTTTACTTGGTCCACCCTCACTAGGCTACGTCCAAGGAGCATACAACGGCGATGTACCACTATACCAAATCCACTAAATCTCACTTCCAATAATGTTTAGGCTAGATCACTTCTATTCCCAAGCTCACTGCCTTTACAATGTTTAGGGTCAGCTCACTGCTTTCCCAAGGGTCACTCCCTGTTTCTCCCTCACTGGCTCAATGCCGGTAGAAAGGATTACCTTCTTCCTCTTCCTTGGCTCACTACACTTGGAAGGGATCCACTCAGAGTTTATAGACCTATAGATCTCTTCATTTTCATTAATGAATGCATCCTCCACTGTATGTAGATGCTCTATTGAAGTTCAATGTTCATCCACTGATTAATACCCCTTTTCCCCTGAAAACCGGGCAACACACTTTGGAAACACCTTCGCAAATCACCCTACTTCGCGAGGCTCCCAATTTCGCGAAGCTCAAACAAGCCTTCGTGAAGCTCCTATATTTTCGCGAAGCACTCTCGCGAAGCTCAAGTCGTCGCAGAGCGACTTACCTCGCAAAGCTCACTGAGCCAACGCCGAGTTCGAAACTTTCACGGAGCTATATTAGCCGTCGCGAAGCTCCTCTTTTCACGAAGCACACTGCCTTCGTGAACCACCTTCGCGAATCGAGAGCAAAAATATTTTCTCTGAAAATTCTCTCTTCTTTTTCTGAGGGGGTCGAGGATTATTTATAGGCAATTCCACCAACCCTCAAACCTTTCGCATGAAGTCAACGCCACGTCATCTCAAATCACAAAGCTCCGAAGTTACCGCTGAAATTCTCTCAAAATCACGAAGCACCACGGTAATTTTACAATCATGGATCTCATAGTAATCGCAGAGCATCCCATAAATTCCTTCGTGCCTTCACCGCAAATCTCCCTCGCAAAATCCTTCACCGCCGTGATGCACTTCAACCTCTACCGTTCGCGAAGCCTGACGTAATCGCGAAGAATCACTGCCATCATTTTTCTGGTCTTCACAAAATCCAATCCATGAGGCCCATCTTCGTGAAACTCATTCCCTTTCCATATTTAAATAAGATCTTCAAGGATATCTACTTTTTGCGATGCTCACCAAACTCCAAATTTTGGACCCCAAAAATTTGGCAAACACTGGAAAACAGTACCACCTTGTACTTCTCTTTTTATACCACCTTCAGATCGTCCATTCCTTTGTCATGGTTCTTTGTCAACATGAATTGTTAACAACATCACTGGAACTTGACAATTCACCATGGAAACCTACTTTGTCAACAAACACAATCAACCCAAAAATGCTGCAATGTTACCTTGAGGGATTTTTGCCCAACAATAATTATGTAATATATATATATATATATATATATATATATATATATTATCTATGTATATAAAGTATATATGAATAATTATATTTAAAAATATAAATATATATTTATAAATATATTTATAAATACATTTATATATGTGTGTGTGTGTGTGTGTATTTATGTATTTATATAATATTTAGAGATATAATATAATTATAATATACATATATATAATTATTTTTATATACTTGTGTATATGTGTGTGTGTGTAATAATAATATTAATTATTATTATTATTATTATTATTATAGCTATTTTTTAAAATATAAAAATTATATGTTGGTTTTATAAATATTATACAATTATATATTTTATGATTTATAATATACATATATTATATTAAATACATTTATATTATATATTTATGTATGTAATTATATATGTTTATATTATATCATGTATACATATATATATACACACAAAATTAAATATATTCATATAATTGAAAATATATATATAATATAATTAAATGATATATATATTTACTAAATTAATTTATAATTAATATGGTATACTACAATATATATAAAATAATTATATAATATATTTAAATTTATATATAATAAAAGATTTATAATATAATATATATATATATATAATATAAATATATAATATATAGTTATATTTAATTTTAATTTTGTCTATATTATATATATTTGTATACATAATATAATATAAATGTATTTATACATAAATATGCAATAAAAATGTATTTAATATAATATATGAATAATATAAATAATAATATAAATGTATAGTATTATAAAACAATATATAAACTTTATATATTTGAATAAATATATTTATAATTACATTCATATTATGTATACCAATATTTATATATGTATACATTTTTGTTTATATTTTTAAGTATTTATTTAATGTATTTATATAATGTCTTTATATATATATATATATATATGTTTATAATGAATTTAAAAACATTTCTATAATGTGTTTATGTAATATATATATATATATATATACATACATGTGTATACACACACATATATTATAAAATTTGAATTTATATGAGATTTATTTTAAAAAATAAATAAATAATCATAGGGTGTTAAAAACCCCCTCTAATAAAATGGATTAACGGTGGTTCATGAACCCCCTCTAATGTCATAAATTAGAGGGGGTTTTCAACCTCATATAATTTCTTAAATTATTCAGGGTTCAAAAACCCCTCTGATCTAAGGGATTAGAGGCAGTTTGTGAACTCCCTCTAATTTCGTAAATTAGAGGGGTTTGTGAGCCCCCGATATTTCCATTTAAGAAAATACATTATATATATATATAACATCTAATGTCCAAACAAATATAAATATATATAGCGCCTCTAAAATCCAACTGAAAATATAGCATCGCTAATTATTGAATTAGTGACGATTTTGACATAACCGCCTCTAAAATTCAAACAAATATAAAAAACAGTGTTAAAAAATTTAGAGGGGGTTGTGAATCCCCTTTAAATTTGATTATTATAATTGGTTGTGTAGAACCCCCTATAAAATAAATTTATATGGGGTTTTTCATAACCCCATCTAAAATGAATTTAGAGGGGGTAGTGTATAACCCCCTCTAAAAAACCACTATTAATATGTTGTTTTTTTGTAGTGAGTCGGCTTAGAAATTGATCTCTTATGGAAGGACCATTGGAAAATAAATATTATTAGGTGAATATTCTTCATAATCTTAAAATACAAGAGAGATATATAGTGGTGCTGATTGTTCATTAACAAGGATGGGAAGATCAAGTTTCAGGTTATCTTCAACAAAGTTATTCCATAATTTTTCCAAAAAATGTTGATCTCCCATAAGTACATTAGCTTTCATGTGTACTTTCAGGACCTCCTCAAGAAAAGGATGAGTTTTGGGTGATGTGATTAATTCCTTTACTAGCTCCATCTCACCTACCTTAGGTTCTTTTACATAAAAAATAATTCGTGAAATCTCTTTCACTACTTTTTCTGGTTCAAATTCTAGCTCCAACTCGGGTTACTCTTGACATGAATGTACATATTCAGATATCTACTCTATTTTTCTCTCCATGTTTTCCAATAAAACACTAATCCTTTTAAACTTATCATCAAGATCATTGTAAACATTTTCTTTCACCTGATATTGGTCAGTCCATGCATAATAATTTGAATTTAAATTCATCATGAATAATGATTTTTTTATAGTTTTTGAAATTTATGATTTTTTTTGTTTCTTAAAATGAAAGCAAGGAAATTTATTTAAAAAATGTGAATAAAAATAGTGAGTGAAGACTGCTTGTACCCCTAGAAAATACTTCAATTTGATGAATTTTTGTCATGCACGCTCTCAAAAATATTTATAACTAAGTGCAGCACAGTGGCTGACTTAGGATGTTCTCTTGAGGAGTTGTTGCAGTCAATCACTCTCTACTTATAAATAATTTTTTATATTATTTTATTTATGAAATAAAACTAAATTAAATGTATATTTGATAAATGATAATTCAATACTAAAATTAAACATGCACATGCAATGAAAACCTAATGAATACAGATAGAATGAAGTTAGAAAGAAAAGATACATTTCCAAGAGAATCACCCCGAGTGAACCACTACTAGAAATGGACATTTTCCCAACGGTTCAGAACCATTGGGAAAGCCTACAGAACTATTGGTATATCTTATACCAACGGTTCTGAAAACCATGGGTAATTAAGCCATTGGGAAAGATTTTCCCAATGGTTTACATAGAACCGTTGGGATAGCTTAGAAAAATGAAGTTATCCCAATGGTTGTACCAAACCGTTGGAAAAAACTATCCCAACGGTTTGGCTTGAACTGTTGGGAAAACCAACGACAGGACTTTTTACCCAATGGTTTAGAAACCGTTGGAAAAGGTTTTTTACCAACAGTTCTCTATGAACCGTTGGTAAAAAAATACTCAGAATCCCATGCCAACGGTTTGAAACTGTTGGCATAGCCTATGTTGTGCAAATTGCACAACAGCTTGCAATTTTCATAGCAGTCTGCAATTTGCACAGCAGGCTACAATTTCAACAACATCCTTCAATTCCCTCTCATTTACAATTGTTGTACCTGCACTAATCAAGTAACACATACATATACAATTATTGTACCTGCAATAACCAACTAACACATACATATACAGAACAAATTCATACACATTTAACATATAATGCATCCTGGAACTATACACATCCAGAATTAAATCAGAACTCATAACATAATTATAAAAATACATAATTCATTTAGAATTCAATTTACAATTTAGATGACAATTATATGTGGAATCCGGAATTCAATTCATAATTTGATCGGTTTTTCGTATACCAGATTTTTTACTAGAAATGATGTTCATTTTAAAAAAAATACATACACCTGGAGTGATATCGGCCACACCATGCCTCAGATTGAGGGGAGGTTAACTCTTACATGTCACAAATAACCCATGGATTGTTGTCCTAAAGTATCAACATATTCTGAAAGCGTTTGGTCAGATTTCTGTATACCAGTTGTTGTTTTCATTTAAAATGAAGTGATTTTTAAATAAAAGAGAGACACTTTGAGTGGTGACGGCCACACCGTGCCTCGGATTGAGGCGAGGTTGACTCGTACACGTCACAAATGATCCATGGATCATTGTGCTAAATTATCAACACAATCAGAATCTGTTTGGTTGGTTTTCCGTATGTACTTAAAATGTTATCCAGTTTAAACATAAGAGAGACACTTTGGGTGGTGTCGGCCACATCGTGACTCGGATTGAGGTTTGGTTGACTCTTACACATCACATATAACCCATGGATCATTTTCTTAAAGTTTCAACAAATTCCAAATGCGTTTGGTCAGTTTTTCGTATGCCAGTTGTTCTTTTCACTTATAATCTTGTCCATTTTAAACAAAAGAGGCACAATTATAGTGGTACCGGCCACACCGCACCTCGGATTTAGATGGGGTTGACTCATACATGTCTCAAATGACCCATGAATCATTGACCTAAAGTATCAACACAATCCTAATGCGTTTGGACGGTTTTCTGTATGACATTTGATGTTTTCACTTAAAATGATGTCCTTTTGAAACAAAAGAGAGACACTTTGAGTGGTGTCAGCCACACCGCACCTTGGATTGAGGCGGGGTTGATTTTTACATGTCACATATGACCCATAGATTTTTGTGCTAAATTATCAATACAATCAGAATCTGTTTGGTTAGTTTTCTGTATGTACTTAAAATGTTGTCCATTTTAGACAAAAGAGAGACACTTTGAGTAGTTCTGGCCACACCGTGCCTCAGATTGAGGCGTGGTTGACTCATAAACATCAAATATGACCCATGGATCGTTTTCCTAAAGCATCAACACATTATTAATGTGTTTGGTCGGTTTTTCGTATGTCAGTTGTTGTTTTCACTTAAAATGAAGTGCTTTTTAAATAAAAGAGAGACACTTTGAGTGGTTTCGGCCACACTGAGCCTCAGATTGAGGCGGGGTTTACTCGTACACGTCACATATGACCCATGGATAATTTTGCTAAAGTATCAACACAATCAGAATCCTTTTGGTCGGATTTCTGTATGTCAGTTGTTGTTTTCACTTAAAATGAAGTGCTTTTTAAATAAAAGAGAGACACTTTGAGTGGTACCGGCCACATCATGCCTCGGATTGAGATGGGGTTGACTCGTACACATAAAAAATGACCCATGGATCGTTTTTCTAAAGTATCAAAAGAAACCGAATGCTTTTTGTCAGTTTTCTGTATGTACTTAAAATGTTGTCCATTTTAAACATAAGAGAGAAACTTTGGGTGGTGTCAGCCACACCGTGACTCAGATTGAGGATCGGTTGACTCGTACACATCACATATGACCCATGGATCGTTTTCTAAAGTTTCAACAGATTATGAATGTTTTTGGTCAGTTTTTTGTATGCCAGTTATTCTTTTCACTTATAATCTTGTCCATTTTAAGCAAAAGAGACACAGTTAGAGTGGTACCGGCCACACCACGCCTCAGATTTAGACTTGGTTGACTTGTAAACGTCTCAAATGACCCATGGATCATTTTTCTAAAGTATCGACACAATCCTAATGCATTTGGCCGGTTATTCGTATGTCAGTTGATGTTTTCACCTAAAATGATGTCCTTTTGAAACAAAAGAGAGACACTTTGAGTGGTGCTGGAAACACCGCGCCTCATATTGAGGCGGGGTTGATTCATAAACGTCAAATATGACCCATGGATCATTGTGCTAACGTATCAACACAATCAGAATCCATTTGGTCAGTTTTCTATATGTACTTAAAATGTTGTCCATTCTAAACAAAAGAGAGACACTTTGAGTGGTGTCAGACACACCGTGCCTCTGATTGAGGCGGGGTTGACTCGTACATGTCAAATATGACCCATGGATCATTTTCCTAAAGCATCAACACATTCCGAATGTGTTTGGTCAGTTTTTTGTATGTCAGTTGTTGTTTTCACTTAAAATGATGTTCATTTTAAACAAAATAGAGACACTATGAATGGTTCTGGCCACACCACACCTCAGATTGAGGTGGGGTTGACTTATACACATCACTTATGACCCATGGATCGTTGTGCTAAAGTATCAACACAATCAGAATCCGTTTGGTCAGTTTTTCGTATGTCAATTGTTGTTTTCACTTAAAATGAAGTGATTTTTAAATAAAAGAGAGACACTTTGAGTGGTGCCGGCTACACTGCGCCTTGGATTGAGGCAGGGTTGACTCGTACACGTCACATATGACCCATGGATCATTGTTCTAAAGTATCAACAGAAACCGAATGTGTTTCTTCGGTTTTCCATATGTACTTAAAATGTTATCCATTTTAAACATAAGAGAGACATTTTGGGTGGTTTCGGCCACACCACAACTCAGATTGAGGCATGGATGACTCGTACACGTCACATATGACCCATGGATCATTTTCCTAAAGTTTCAATAGATTCTAAATGCGTTTGGTCGGTTTTTCATATGCCAGTTGATATTTTCACTTAAAATGATGTCCTTTTGAAACAAAAGAGAGACACTTTGAGTGGTGATGGCTACACCGCACCTCAGATTGAGGTGGGGTTGATTTTTACACATCACATATGACCCATGGATCGTTTTTCTAAAGTATCAACACAATAATAATCTGTTTGGTCAGTTTTCCATATGTACTTAAAATGTTGTCCATTTTAAACAAAAGAGAGACACTTTGAGTGGTGTCAGCCACACCGTACCTCGGATTGAAGTGGGGTTGACTCGTACATGTCAAATATGACCCATGGATCGTTTTCCTAAAGTATCAACACATTATAAATGCATTTGGTTGGTTTTCCGTATGTCAGTTGTTGTTTACACTTAAAATGAAGTGCTTTTTAAATAAAAGAGAGACACGTTGAGTGGTTTTGGCCACACCGCACCTCATATTGAGCCGGGGTTGACTCTTACACATCACATATGACCCATGGATCATTTTTCTAAAGTATCAACACAATTAGAATCCGTTTGGTCGGATTTTCGTATGTCAGTTGTTGTTTTCACTTAAAATGAAGTGCTTTTTAAATAAAAGAGAGACACTTTGAGTGGTTCCAGCCACACCATGCCTCAGATTGAGGCGGTGTTGACTCGTACATGTCACAAATGACCCATGGATCGTTGTACTAAATTATCAACAGAAACCGAATGCGTTTTGTCGGTTTTCCGTATGTACTTAAAATGTTGTCCATTTTAAACATAAGAGAGACACTTTGGGTGGTGTCGGCCACACCACAACTCGGATTTAGGTGTGGTTGACTCGTACACATCACATATGACCCATGGATCGTTTTCCTAAAGTTTCAATAGATTCCAAATGCGTTTGGTCGGTTTTCCGTATGCCATTTGTTCTTTTCACTTATAATCCTGTCCATTTTAAACAAAAGAGACACAGTTAGAGTGGTACCGGCCACACTGTTCCTCATATTTAGACGCGGTTGACTCGTAAAAAACTCAAATGACCCATATATCATTGTCCTAAAGTATTAACACAATCCGAATGCGTTTGGTCAGTTTTTCATATGCCAGTTGATGTTTTCACTTAAAATTATGTCCTTTTGAAACCAAAGAGAGACACTTTGAGTGGTGCCGGCCACACCGCGCCTCATATTGAGATGGGGTTGATTCTTACACGTCATATATGACCCATGAATCGTTATGCTAAAGTATCAACACAATCAGAATTCGTTTGGTCAGTTTTCCGTATGTACTTAAAATGTTGTCCATTTTAAACAAAAGAGAGACACTTTGAGTGGTTTCGGTCACACCGTGCCTTGGATTGAGACGAGGTTGAATCATACACATCAAATATAACCCATGTATAATTTTCCTAAATCATCAACACATTACGAATGCATTTGGTCAGTTTTTCGTATGTCAGTTGTTGTTTTCACTTAAAATGATGTCCATTTTAAACAAAAGAGAGAAACTATGAATGGTTCCGGCCACACCGCACCTCGGATTGAGGTGGGTTGACTCATACACGTCAAATATGACCCATGGATCGTTATTATAAAGTATTAACACAATCAGAATCTGTTTGGTTGGTTTTCCGTATGTTAGTTGTTGTTTTCACTTAAAATGAAGTGCTTTTTAAATAAAAGAGAGAAACTTTGAGTGGTGTCGGACACACCGCGCCTTGGATTGAGGAGGGGTTCACTTTTACATGTCACATATGACCCATGGATCTTTTTCCTAAGTTTCAACTGAAACCGAATGCGTTTGGTTAGTTTTCTATATGTACTTAAAATGTTGTCCATTTTAAACAAAAGAGAGACACTTAGAGTGATCTCGGCCACATTACGACTCGTATTGAGCCTGGGTTGGCTCGTACACGTCACATATGACCCATGGATCGTTGTGATAAAGTATCAATAGAATCCAAATGCGTTTGGTCAGTTTTTCGTATGCCAGTTTTTCTTTTCACTTATAATCCTGCCCATTTTAAACAAAAGAGACACATTTAGAGTGGTACCCGGCCACACCACACCTCGGATTTAGACGGCGTTGACTCTTACACGTATAAAATGACCCATGGATCATTTTACTAAAGTATCAACACAATCCAAATGCGTTTGGTTGGTTTTCCGTATGCCAGTTGTTCTTTTCACTTAAAATCCTGGTCACACCGCGCCTCAAACTTAGACAGGGTTGACTCGTACACGTCACTTTGAGTGTTGTTGGACACACCACACCTCAGATTTAGGCGGCCTTGCTTTACAAGTATCTCACATAGGGGATTGGGTATCACCTGAGGCATGGTATTACCATCTTGAAAAACAGATATGTCCTCGGTTTATCTTAAAGGAACCAATATCACTCATGAGTAATAGAAACCATCCTGGTAGCCCTCACCTAGAAACCAAATCATTCATCCTGGAATTTCAAGTCTAAATTACCTGAGCATGACGAGTCTGTCCATGAGTCCTTAACATATAACCCGTGTCTTATCCTAACAATTGATAAGTAAACCATATCAAACAAGGAACAATTCACATAACATGGAGAATGTACAACAAGACTTTGTATTCAATTTAAAGCATATCATCACATGCATTTGATGAGCATGAGCTAATAATCTTACCAAGAAATTCATATAATTCAAGACATACAAAAATGGAATAATCCTAAATAACATTGCATGATCATAGAAATAAAAAAAGGCATGTGAAATCAAGGAGGAGGGTGGGGATGTCTGGGGGTCCAGGGAGGAGGTTGGGGGGGGCTTTTCGGGGTCCAGGGAGGAGGGTGGGGGCTGTCCGGGGGGGCTATCCGGGGGGTTGTCTGGGGGGCTGTCTGGGGGGGCTGTCTGGGGAGTTCCCAAACACACAAAACTCTATAAACATGCTCAAGATACACCGCAACCACTGAAAGACATCAACATCCATGAAAACAGACAATATATAAAAATAACTCAACTCCAATACTATACTACGGGTGTAGATAAAACCAACAACTAGAATAGATTAAACATCAAATATCGGTAATATTAGTCAAAAATGTAAAGGATCAACTTTTCCCACATCACCATCACCATCATCATCACCCTCTTCCTCGTCCTCACCCTCCTCAATGCCCTCCTCCTCGCCCTCGCCATCCGCATCACCCTCCTTCTCTTCCTCCTCTTCCGCATCAGACTCCTCGCCATCATCATCATTAAGTTGAACATCATCTTAAAAACTACTATAACTAAAACCCGAAGCACCATATATAGAACGTATCAATAAAATATATTCATCAAAAGCTGGGCTGGCCTCTGGTGGAAGTGTTGGACGTAGAACTTCAATAAATTTCATAAATGCATTGTTTGCCCTAGAAGACTGTTATACCATCTCTGTGGCCCTTTTGTCAGCCTGTTCTATCTATGCCCTAACTTTATATAGCTCGGTGGCACTACAACTCATACCTGAGGAGGGTCAATACCTTTTCGGGGCTATCCTAGGTCGGCAGCATACTCTGCCAGGATGCTCCTCTCCCAATACCTGAAGTAAGTGATCTGTTGGCCCAAAATTGTCTGGTTCTTGGGCATCGAGGGCCTCTAAAGCATCATGTTAAAAATATAAATATATTATTAAGTTAAAAAATAGATATTAAAATATAAAATCAACGGATTAAAACTTACAATCTGTTGTTAAGTCGCTTCGTTGATGGCACTTTCATCCTTTTTCCGTCTACTCGAGCAAAACAGTTTTGCTCGAGGAACACGTCCTTCAATATTCTGTATTTGCCTCTACAATGACATTGAAAACTAAATTTATATGAAAACTTTAGAAAATGATTAAATAACTGAGGAAACAAAAGAAAGTGTAAGTCGTAAAGAAAACTTATAAACAGTTGTCATACCTGCTTCCTCTCATGATCTGGCATCGTAGTACGTCCTAGTGTGTGGAGGTACTTTTTTGCATCAATGTTTTTTTTTATTATTTCCATATGATTCCTAAATAAAATTTGATAATGAAAAAAGATAGTATTAATTAAAAACATGAATGTTATTATTTAAATACCTCATATGTAATTAATACCTTAAACTGGGTAGTCGTACAATGAGTAATCATCTGATGATACTGCTCTATAGGACAATCATCCATGACTGGTACTGCCTCTAACTCAGTTCCAACTCTAGCACGCCAACCAATATACAACTCATGCTTGTAGGCTCTCTAAATCTCACCTAAATCCTTTAGATGTTCCGGTCGTGCACCCTCACCATCGGGAAAATTAAATCTAATATGGCATCAAAATATTAATTCATATAAATACAAAAATAATTCATGGCATTAAATAAAACAGATTTTTTTACCCATATCTTTGCCCAAGCTCTATCCTTGACCTCATGTGGCAAATGTATTCACGATAGCGGGCTGACGGGAATGATGTCAGAGTATTTGTAAAGCGTCGCTAAAAAACTCTGATATTGATGCCCTGTTTTCTCAACCATTTGGTTATCTTCATTGTAATCCACCATAACTTGTGTGTGGCGGTTCCACATCGCACGCATGCGTGTACGCCCCCGCCCCTGCCTCCTGTCAGTAGATGTATCTGTCATGAAATAAAAACAAATATTTTATCAAAACATGTTATAATGAAAATAAATATTGCTATAAAAATTTGTTAGGGTTCTATAAATATACCTGCGTCGGAAAAAGATGGGCCAGAAGATGCAAAAGGTGGCGAAAACATGGGAGGCCTAAATATCCCTTGTGTCCCTAATGACACACCGAGATCAGAATGTGGGAAGGATGACATGTCAATGGGAGGGGTAGGGTCTAGTTGGGTATACGAAGCTGCTCGTCCACCTCTGGTACGAACCCTCCTCATACCACCGGCCTGAGTACTAGGACCAGTACTAGGCTCCTCGTCGAATAACTGTCAACGTATAGGTGTATCCTACAAAAATGTTTACAAAAAAAATAATCACATGACATTATATATTCTTTAAATATATATATTTTAAATAAAGTACTCACTTTAGGCACTAATGGTGGAATGCCCATCTCCACCATTCGACGATTGTTCTCCATCATTTTTTTCCTTCGCCTCTCTTCAATTGGCTGTATTTCCTACTTTTAAAAAAATGTAATTAATTAGAAAAAGGAAACTAATGTATAACCCAAAAAACTAAATATATGAGGGAATAGGGGGATTCATTGGTAATTTAGCATGGCTAGTGAAAAGCACACCACCCTCATAAAAGTGAGTATTGGCCAAGAATGACACATAATATACAACGTACAATGAGAACCATATTTAATTGACCCTAAAGTTATATTAGTACAGTCATCTAGGGGGAAATGAATATATGATCCTAGTTAACTGATGAATTCAAAAGCTCGTATTCCATATGTTGGACACTATCTAAGGTAAGAAATCATGTGAGGATGGGTATACATCATTCAATTTCTTACATTCTAGTGAGAATGAAGGCTTTAATTAATGACTTGAGTTCACTGATTAAATGAGGGTAAAGGTTGCATAGGCTTTTTAAACAGAATGGTTAAATAAGGGTAGAGGTTGCATACACTATGCATGGTGGGGGAGTCTCAGCCGATTTAGAAACTAAAATAAATTCCATCATAGTTATCAATAAGAAACATCAGTATCAAAAGAAACTCCAAATAAAAAAGGACTAAAAACATCAAACACTTTTTATGTTATCCCACCAAAAAATGATCACGAATGTCCCTATACATTTTCATACTTCCATAATTGATAGAGAGTTTATAGTTATGAGCTTCATCCACCTTCACACCCTCCCCACCCCACTTGGACAGCCCTACCCCCACCCCACTTGGACAACCCACCCCACTTGGATAGCCCTACCCCCACCCCACTTGGACAACCCTACCCCCACCCCACTTGGACAACCTAGCCCCCCCCCCCACCCCACTTGGATATCCCTACCCCCACCCCACTTGGACAACCCAGCCCCCCCCCCACACTTGGACAGCCCTACCCCCACCCCACTTGGACATCTCAGCCCCCCCCCCACCCCACTTGGACAGCCCTACCCCAACCCCACTTGAACAACCCATCCCCCCCCCCCACCCCACTTGGACATCCCTACCCCCACCCCACTTGGACAACTCACCCCCCCCACCCCACTTGGACAGCCTAGCCCCCCCCCACCCACCCCCCACCCCACTTGGACAGCCCTACCCCCACCCCACTTGGACAACCCCCCCCCCCACTTGGATAGCCCTACCCCCACCCCACCCACCCCACTTGGACAGCCCTACCCCCACCCCACTTGGACAACCCAGCCCCCCCCCCCCCCACTTGGACAGCCCTACCCCCACCCCACTTGGACAACCCAGCCCCCCCCCCCACCCCAGTTGGACAGCCCTACCCCCACCCCACTTGGAAAACCCAGCCCCCCCCCCACCCCACCTGGACACCCATACCCCCACACCCCACTTGGAAAACCCAGCCCCCCACCCACCCCCCACCCCCACCTGGACAGCCCTACCGTCGCCCCACTTGGACAACCCATCCCCCCTGCCCTACCTAGACAGCCCCTCCCCCACCCCACCTGCACACCCTCCCCATCCCACTTGGACAACCCTTCCTGGACACCCTCCCCCACCCCACCTACACACCCTCCCCCACCCCAAATAGCCCTACCCCCACCCCATTTGGACAACCCAGCCCCCTCCCCCACCCTACCTAGACAGCCCCTCCCCCACCCCACTTGGATAGCCCTCGACATCCTCCCCCACCCCATCTGGACACCCTCCCCCACCCCAAATTGGAACAGAAATTCATCCAAATCAAAATCCAATTTTCAACTAAAATAAAGTCCACCAAAAGTACCATATCACCCCACTAAACAAACCCTTTGCCATGTTTGAAGTGTAGAACAAAAAACAGAAGAAGAAAAATTCAAATGGTTCCATAGACAGCAACCCTAATTTAGCCTAAATTAAAACATCAAACACCAAAAAAAAGAGGAATAACGCTAAAACTAAGGTAACACTTACTAATTTGAAGTGTGAAATAAAATTTTGTTTTATTGAGGATGGATCTTGGCTGGAAGGAGTCTCGCGGCCGAGTGGAGGAGCTCGATTAGGTTCTGTCTACAATCGGGAGGAGTGGGGGCTCGGGTGTTCTGTATTTGGGAGAAATATTTCCCAACGGTTATTAAAAACTGTTGGTAAAGACTATCTTTACCAACAGTTTTACAAAACCGTTGGTATATGTTAAATAAAATCATGATTTCCCAACAGTTTTGGAAAACCGTTGGTAAATCTGAAATTAGTTTACACATTGCCAACGGTTTGTTGAAACTATTGGCAAAGGTACACTATACCAATGGTTTCTTTAAACTGTTGGTATAATACCGTTGGGAAAACTCTAAATTCTAGTAGTGAACCTTCATTGTCTCGTAATTAGTTTTTAATTTACTTAATAAATACACTCCATAATATATGTGAAAATCCTCCTCTACCTATGTTTCTAAATATACGGTGCTCTCAATGATCTCTGAGTGGCCGCACATCCACCTTCTCAACCAAGGGAAAATATTAAAGAAGTGAAAGTTAAACCTTGGGTGGCAAGTAGAGACACAAAGGCATATTACCCATTAAGATCCCCCTTTGAATAAATATAACCAAATAATTAACATTAATAATGATATCTAAATGACTTGGTTTCATCACTGTATTACTACCCCGAGAACTTCCTCGAGTTAGCTACTCATGATCATGAGTATAAGAGTTCACAGTGGAGAAGATCGGGGTGGAAACACAAAAGATAACAAGAATGATAGAATTAGAGGATTAATAAGACTAACATATAATAAAAAATTAGAATACTATGATAATAGAAATTAAACCACAAAACAAAATCAAATGGCCAAAAAAGGATACCCCTAAGTTTCCAACACATTGGAATGAAGAAGGGACACTCTTTTATAGGGAGAAGAGGTAAAATATTTGGGTCCAAAACCATCCTCTAAATCTTATCACATGTTATCCAAATATAATGATATAATTTGATAAATTGGTCTTATTTAGATTTTTTTCTACACTTTATCCATGTACACCCTAAAAATTTTAGCTGTAATGGCCATCGAATGTAGGAGTTATGGTCGTTTAACTCCAAATATTTAATTCTGCGTAGGTGACTCTTCATATTCCAATGCTCTACTTTCCCATGCAGTCATGACCATGAGGAATTCCAAATCAGGTGGTACCATAGTTAATGAATTTTTTCCTCTGAATTTCTCTTTATCCACATAAAATTTCATCTTCTTTGGATAGTCCCTTTATGGGATATGGTCCCTACATAAAAAATTGACACATCTGTATACAGTTTTTGAGGCCCAACACTTGAGCTAGATTTGGGCCTTCAAATGGTGGATTGATCTTTTGGTCCTGAAATATAAAATGAATTAAAAAGAACATAGGAACCTATAAAATAACAATTTTTCAATTTTTATCAGTTTAGAAAAAGATATGTCCGAAACATTAAAATAAATTAAAATAGTTAAATTCCAAAATAATCCATTTTTGCGATTAAGCTCAAAATACTTCAAAAACTTTAAAATGTAACAATTTTCCTAGAAATAAAACTTCGGTTGGATTAAAAACACTGAAATTAAGAATAAAATAATTAAAAATATTTTCTTTATCAAATCATGTTCTTCGCATTTGACTTCTTCAAGAGGTACCTCATTGCTGCATGGTCAGAAAAAATAACTACATTAGAGCCCAATAAATATGAAAAAAATTATCTAAAGAAAATATGAAGGTAAGAAACTTCTTTTCCATATTTTTTTAGTTTTATTGGGAGTAATCCAATGTCCTTGAAGCATAGAAAATCACATGTGAATGTCCCTCCACCCTCTTTGATAAGACAATTCCAACCGTAAAGTTTGAAGCATCACACATAAGCTCAAATGGATGGTCCCACCATAGGGGATGTATGATCGGTGGAGTGGTCAGACGCTTCTTTAGATCATCAAATGATACCCTTCATGAATCATAAAAAATAAATTCAATATATTTTTGAAGAAATCGAGATAAGGGTAGAGCGATCTTACTAAAATCTCTCATGAAGCATTAATAAAATCCTATCTTCCCTAAGAATGACCTAACATCATGCACACATGAAGGATTTGATAAGGATGAAATAATATCTACCTTAGATCTATCAACCTCTATTACATTTTTTGACACTACATGCCCTAATATAATTCCATGCATTACCATGAAATGAAATTTTTCAAAGCTTAAAACCAGATTCTTCTCAATAATGCGATTTAACACCTTTCCCAAACTAAAGATACATTCATAAAATGAAGAACCATACATTGTAAAATCATCCATAAATACCTCCATGCAGGTCTCAATGGAAAAAAATAATACTCACCATGTATCTCTGCAAGGTACCTGAGGAATCACATATTCCAAATGGCATCCTTCGGTAGGCAAATGTAGCAAATGGACAAGTGAATGTTGTATTCTCCTAATACTAAAGATCTATAGGAACCTAAAAATATCCATAAAATCCTTCCAAGAAACAATAGTGTGTCTTCCAATCTAGTCTTTCCATCATTTTATCAATAAATGGGAGGGGGAAATGGTCCTCCCTCTCATTCCTAACAATAGCAACACCACTTTTCTTAGGGACAACCTGAATAGATCTCACCCACTAGAAATCTGAAATGGGATAAATTATAATTGCCTCAAGAAATTTTTTAACCTCTTTTTTAACAACTTCCAGAAAATTTGGATTAAGTCTCCTTTGTGGATTCCTAATCAGTTTGACTCCATCCTGTAAAAGAACCCTATGCATGCAAATGGAGGGGCTAAGGTCCACCCAATTTCCCTAATATTCTCCCTTAAAATATTCAATAGTTTTTATTCATGTTCAAAAGGGTTATTGTTAGAAATTATAATAGGTAATATCTCACAACTCAATAAGAATATGTATTTGAGATTTGGTAGCAGTGGATTCAGTTCCAATGAAGGGGGTGTTGTATGGATGGAGTCATTAAAGGAACTAAAATATGTGCACAATGAAAATAAGTATCAGAATATACATCATCAAAATCATAGAATAATGCATCAAATCCATCAACATAATCAACTTCCAGTTCATAATCAGATTGAACATAATAAAAATCAGAATATGGATCCACATCAAAATCAAATCCAAGAGAGGTTTGTGCATTAGAAACATTTGTGGAAGTGTTCTTATACATAAAACTAGAACTAATGCTCATAATCTCTCTAAGAATTAGAAAATAAAATTACATGAGGTTTTTACTGGGTGGTTCAAAATGGGAGATAACAAAATCATAATGGTCCTCTGAGGGGTACTTCATGGAGTCCATAACATTAAATATCACAATTTTATCTCCAAAATCAATGAAAAGAGTACCCTCATGGAAATTTATGATCATTTTTTTCAGTTTTGAGGAAGGGAATACCTAAGATAATGAGAGCATGAGAATTTACCTGGTCATCCTTCATGATAAGAACATAGAAATCTGATGGAAAGTTCATGTCTCTTACCTAAACAAGTACATCCTTAGGGACTCCCACTGGATATGTTGTAGATCTATTTACCAACTACACCACTACTCTCATCATCTTCAACTCAACAACATGTAAATAATATAATATAGAGTGAGGCATCACATTTATGTAATCTTATGGATCACATAAAGCATTAGAAAAATGTAACTCCCCTGTGGTGCATGGTATGGTGAATGTCCCTAGATCCTTGTACTTTGTTGTAATTGCTTGAGTTTTTGTAATTAGTGCTAACACATTCCTTCCAAGATTGATCCTCTAATTTCTTTGTATCCCTCTTCGATTGGTATAAATTCATTTTAAGATTTTGTCATACCTTAGTATTTTCTTTATTGCTTCAAGTAGAGTGATGTTGATCTCAACACACTTGAATGTATCCAAAACCTCTTTTTTTGCATCGCCTCTTCAACCATCTTCTTGGTTTGTACAATTCTATTTGGAAATGAAAGGGTTTTAAGAGGAACATAATCAATATATTTCTTACCTTTGTCTTTCAATTTGGGTTGCTCATTAGTTGTTCTTAAATGGGGCTTCTCCAGGGTAGAGGTGAATCTTGATGGAATGGTAGGTGAAGAAGTATCAGTCGTTTGCTTTCCACTTATCAATGTGATGGAACTGACATTCCCCTTGTTATTTAGAGTGGGTTGGGAAGGAAGATTTATGAAGTTCTTACTTACCAATTCATGGAGGGCGGTGGAAATATGGCTCATTTGTGTCTTCAATTCCCTCAACTCCGAACCTTGACACTTCATCTCATTCTATTGATTAAGAACAATTTGTTTCAAAAGGTCATCAGTGTTAGAATCTACCTTTGTATGGGGATTCCATTATTGTTGGCTTGTTGATTCTTGGGCTTCAAATATCCTTTAGGGTTATTGGAAACATTGTTGTTAAGGTGGAAGTTGCTGGAAATTTTATTGAAAAGGGGGTCTTTGTTGTTGTCCAGATCCATAACTCGTGTCTGATTGATCCTTCCACCCTTGGTTGTATGTTGGCGCAAAGTAATCATAATTTTTATGGGGATGTGGTTTTTGTTGTTTCTGATATGGTCTCTTAGTAAATACAACTACACAATCTTATATTTCTTGTAGTTGGGGGGAACGGTCAGTTGGGTGGTCTTTTTTAGTGCAAGTTCCATAAGTCATCGAAGGTGTAAGTTGGGATGCCTTTTGATCCAAAGTAATCTATCTCATAATAGTGGTCAATTCTTCCAACTTAGCATCAATAAAATTATTTTCAAGAGAAGGACTTACCTTATGTACTCCTCTAACATGTGGTGTACCTCAATCTCCAAATTGTTGCGAGTTTTGTGACATCTTGTCAATCAACACATGTGCAGCTGATGGTGTTTTGTCGACCAATGACCCTCCATCCATGACATCCACCATTCTTATCTCCATAAGTATGATTCCTTCATATAAGTATTGTATAAGGAGTTGTTCACTGATTTGGTGATGTGGCCAGCTGCACACAACTTTTTGAATCGCTCCCTGTACTCATACATTAACTCCCATTGTGCTTGATTAATCACTGTTATCTCCTTTAGAATGGAAGCATTCATTGATGGAGGAAAAAATATCTGTAATAAAATACATTTCAAATCGTTCCAACAAGTTACGTCTTTAGGTTGTAAATAATACATTCAATCCTTCACAGTTCCATCAAGTGAAAATGGGAATGCTCTTAGTTTGATTTGATATTCAGATACATTTCTTGGTTTCATTGTTGAGCATACCACATTGAATTCTTTTAAATGTTTATTTGGATCCTCACATGATAATCCATGAAATTTAGAAAGAAGGTGAATTAACCCAGATTTCAGTTCAAGGTCCGATTCAAGAGTTGGATATGCAATACATGTAGCTTGATAATTAATATCAGGTGCAACCAAATCTTGAATGACCCAATTGAGTTCATTGTTATTATTTTCAGTCATTGGTTTTGATTTAATATTTATTTCAGATGAACTTACTATTTCCAAATTCCTAGAGTGGAGGAATTCCCTAGTTGGGTAAATGTCGATACTTCCCATAGACCAAGATTGTCTAATTTGATCCCAAAGGCTATGTTTAATCTCGGGGTCTAGATCAAAGAGATCATCGGGATGAAATTGTGTCATAAATCATAGAAATTAAGAAGAATATACCATAATATCATGAGAATAAGTTTTAATCTCTGGTCTAACATAGAAGAAAGGAGAGGGAAAATTTTGAGAAAGGGGAAAGAAAAAAGAAAAAAGAAGAGAAAATGAAGGGATAAAATAGAAGTAAACAAATATCTCTAATTAGTTGAATAAAATACTTGTCTCCCCATCAACGATGCCAATTTTAAAGGTGGTGTCATGGGTTCTCGCAAATGATGTGTAGTTTTTTGGGTACTTAGGTGCAATAGAGTGGCTAACCAAGGTCATCTCTCAAAGTGGCAGTAATTAAAACAACTTCCTAAGGGTATTATGAAAATAAATATAAAATAAATACACAACTTAAAAGTATGGGAGGGGTTGTTTTATGTTTATAAAAGAATAATAAGAAGTATTCTGGAAGAAGAGTGTATTTTTTTGTTTTTGTTTTTGAAATGAAATTTGATTAATAAGACACAATGGGGAGATGTTTTTTAGAAAAAAAAATAGAAGGCGTAAGCGATCTAACTATACCTCTTCACTTACTTATTAATAATTATTATTTATATTAATATCCACTTAATTATGATCCCTTAATTTTTTAACCCCCAAGCCCTATGAGAATTAACTTAACCACTAAGATGAAATTAATTAAACCCTATGCTAGCTTCAGAACATGCAATCACAACACCCTACTTTAATTGATGTTTTAAGGCTATATTATGGTCAGTGGTAAGTTAGGGAATATATCCACAATGGAAATGAGAATGAATTGAGTTTATGGATTATATTTGAACTCTACAAATTGATCCCTTGTGGTTTTGTATTACCGATTAAGATCGCGCTCTCACAATTCACACAATTCTCGACCTCATGTGTTTTATGTTAATTGTTCAATTTCTTTCTTCATTTCATTTAAATTAAAAACTCAATTCATAGATCATATTAAGTGAATTATAGTAACTCATTTATTCAAAATAAATGAATGAATAAGGTAAGAGGTAGAACGATTACTAAAAAACTACTCTTCTATGGGTGGTGTTGTCATCGTAGAAACGTTTTGCATGTGCAAAGGTCGTGAAAAGGGTATAACCCAATAACATTTCTACTCTTGATTTACATTACAAAGAGGATGAGCAAAGAAGAATAAAATAGAATAAAATAGAAGAAATATAAGAGGATCTAAGAAGTTTATTTCAAGAACAAAAACATTACAAAGTGAAGAAGAAAATGACTTTGATGAAGGGATCCTAACTTCAAGAGCTCTCCCTCTTGAAATGTCTAGAGAAATGAAGTAAAACCGATTCTCGTATTCCTCAAATCTATTAATTCACTTCCCAAACCCTCCAAATGATAAAAATACATATTTATAGAGTGGAGGGGGGCTAAGTTTACAAGTGGTTTCAAGTGTCAATAGGGAAATTCGGCCAAATATTTTAAGTCAAATTTTATCGACTATTTGACCTCCAAAACATGTGTACCATCTATTCTTATAGAAGGAAGACTTGTGAGAAATTGGGTTATCTAGCTTCTATCAAAATTTGGGCTCAATCCAAGCACAAATGAAGAAGTTATGACTCAAATGCTAAAGTGGTGTCCAATTTGGCGAGTCCAATCCAACTTTGACTTCATGACCCATTTAGTCCAATCAAATGCATGATTTAGCTCTAATGTCCTAAATTAAAGTTCTAGAACATTGAGTGATGAATACTATTACAAAATTATAAGTTCTTATAATTCACATAAAAATATTTCTGTTTGAAATACTATAGTGAATTTTAAAGGGCAAAACTGGAATTTTCATCAAATTTTCAAATGAATGATATAATCCCAAATATTTTATAAATAAATATATTTAATACGATGTGAGGAAATTATGTAATTTATTATCAATAAAATATTCAATAAACTTGTGTTTTATCAGTAAACAAGAGAATAAGAGGTAAAATAAATAGGGGTTGAGTATGAAACCATCCTTGTGAATGAGCGTGTTGAAAGCATATTTGATCTCCATGCAAATTCAAGCTTTACCTCCTGGAACAAGCTTAAAAAATTAACCCTCAATGTCCGGAGGTATGTGATCACACATGAAGAAAGAGAACGAACAACATTGATTTTATTTACAAAACTGAATAACCGAAGAGCGGAGGAGAAGAAGAGAGAAAAAGAGTCATGGAAAGAATACATAATGAGGGGGTCAGAATTGAATGTCCCTATTTAAATATAAGAGAAATAAATTATTTTCAAACTAATAGTTTGAAAAATCCATGTGGAATCCTTCATCGCGAATAATGATCTTCAAGTGATGCGAGAAAAAACTATATTTTTATGATTTTTCTCACTGACATGTCAACCTCCTACCATCATTTTAATTCCTTCCTACAAAAACTTCTATCAACAAAGGCAACACCATAGCCCAATATCCACTACACCCAATCTTTTGATATCATAAACAAATCCCAACTATATTCTCCTTCAATTCCCCCAGCTGTCCTAGAATTAATCTTATTAATAATAAATTAAATCTACAACTTATAATTTCATGAGGCCCCATGTAAACTAAGAACCTACTATTTTCCTTGGGATGTTTTCAGTTCTAGAAGTCATGCTTGGTGAACCATGTAGAATTTATGACACATCACTCACCTTAGTCGATGATCACTCAACTTTGTTCTTGATACACCAGATAACCTCAGCTCCACCTTCAAATCTTGGTACCTTCTTCATCCAAACTTCTACAACTCTTACGGGAAAAACATCAATCAAATGTTATGAATCCTATTGTTCTCTCTCAACCACATCACTAAAAACAAATGTGTTCCCATAATTCCTCAATGATTGACACCTGTAATAGTAAAACACACGCAGTGAACACTGGTTCCATCAGTAACCCGCAATGAGCTCGGGTTTCAATAATTTCAGATCATCTTCTTTGAGATCTCCATTTGAACTATCGCAGTAACACCTTCAAGCTTCGTTCGGCACTATTCAGGCATCTATGAATCTTTATCATCATCAATGGAGAAGAATCTGAGATCCCACTTCATTATATCCCATTTTACAGCTCGCTTCGAGAAGATCCCCACGCGGTTCGTCGTCAACAGTGGAGGACCTTCGGCAATCGATTCATTCGGAGCTTGAAATCTATTTCTTCCATCTGATCTTGTTCCTTTGGTTCATCGGCTTCAACGGGATACCTCGAAGCTTTGACGGCACGCATTAGGTTCACAGATTTTGACGGTTGCCTTCTACTTATTCAAACTTGCTCAATCCCCCAAATTCGTCCTCAAGATTCCCTTGAAAGCTTCAGACGGCCTCCCTCCAAATCCCGATTCATCCTCAGTTGAGAATGAAATCCTTTGATTCTGCTCGGTTCCTAAAACACCAAACTTGGGTGACTGGAATTTTGGATTCATGGATGTTTCAGAATTGGCTATGTCGCTGGATGGGAAATTGGATACATTTGGCAGAAGAATCGGGGATTTTGTTGAATGGGATCGCTCGGATCCCATCCTTTGGGGTCCAGCGGTTCGAATCATGGTCCTAATTGACACTGAGAAACCCCTTATGCGTGACATCTTCCTATCTATTGATGGAACAAATCACTGGATCTCGTTTGAATTTCAGAAATTGCTAATCTTCTGCTTCTCCCGTGGTCTTATGGGACATGCAGATAATGCGTGCACCATCAGGGTCAAAGATAAGGATGGCAACACACTCTTACATTATGGCCCCTGGATGCGGAGCAAGAACACTGGAGGATCATTACACCTGAGGTTGAAAAATAGAAAGATAGAGAGAAAATATCCAAAGCATTTAAAGCCCAAGTAGCCCCAGATCTTGGAAAAGTCATTATGCTGGGACCACCAGACTTCTCCACAGCCACAAAAGATGATTCCCGTCCAACAGAAGATGAATTCCGTGGCATAGAGGCTTCACTTGAGGGACTGAAACATCCTCCCTCATACTCACACAATGGGATTGACACAGACTGAATTGGTGCAAGGCCTACCCTCCCGTGAATCCTCTCATAATCTACACACTGCCCCAAAATGTTTATGTGCTGCCCCCATGGGAATTGTCTCATGCTTGACATCTGATAACTCCCCTGCCCCACCGGAGCCAACTGAAGATACCCTAGCTCCCCCGATGACTGGTCATTTGAAACCAAAAACGTGGAGGAGAAAACCAAGAGGTGGAAACGACAGTGACCTAAACATGGCGGAAAACAGTGGATCTAAAAGAGGTGTGCGTGAACCACCAGTTTATGAGAAACTCCCCAAATGATGGAAAGTTTCTGAAGATGGATCTGCACTTGAACTTCTAGAGGCGGAGGCTGGATTGAACCAGCCCTGCCTAGCCAAATGATCACTTTATGCTGGAACTGTTGTGGGCTTGGCAACCCACGATCAGTTCGAATGCTTAAGAGTAGCTACACTAAAAGGCGCCCAAACTTGGTTTTTTTATCCGAAACCATTTTGGAAAGCAAGGATATGGACGGTGTCGCAAAGAAATTTGGTTTTCAATGTAATCTCTCAGTCCCCCGGGTAGGCCACTCGGGTGGCCTCTACCTCCCCTAGAAAGATGACATTGATGTTAGAGCTTCTTCTTACTCCCCAAATCATATTGCTGCCACCATCCACCAACCGAGCACCCCAACATGGAACTTTGTGGGCTTCTACGGTTGGTCGTCCCAAAAAGACAAATGGAAGTCCTGAAAACATCTTCTCTCCTTGCATGAAAAGATCCTAGGCCCCCTCCTCTTTGGTGGGGATTTTAATGAGATCTTGTATCAAAAAGAAAAGAAAGGAGAAGCTTTCAAACCTCTTTCCCAAATGATCGATTTCCAGAATGTTGTTCACCACGCCCATCTAGTTGATTTGGGTTATACTAGAAGCCCTTTCACCTGGTTTAGAGGACTCTCTGAAAACAACCGTACTGCTGAAAGTCTGGATCCTTTCTTGGGAATAGCTGACTGGATTAACCTCTTCAGGCATTTCAAAGTCTCCCACTTGCTGCCTTCTTGCTCCGATCACAGTCCGATTTTATTGGATACTGCTTTTGTCCAACGGAAACAGACCTTCAATCGTGGCTTTAAGTTTGAAAGCTTCTAGACTAAAGACAAAGAGTGTGAATATGTCATCCGCTCATGCTAGACTGGAGACGAACCGGATGCCCAGACCAAACTCCAGCGGGTGGCCTCAGGTCTGAAGAAATGGAGCGTAGCTAAGTACCACAACCCAAATCGCATCTGCGATAATATTGAAAGGAAGCTCTCCGCCTTTTATTCTTTCCCCCCACAAACTCCTCTATGGCTAGTATCAGAAGGTTGGAAGCAGATCTTGACAAGGAACTTTACAATAAAGAATGCTTTTGGGCTATGTGGGCTTGTGAGACACATATCAAAGAAGGTGATGCGAACACCACCTACTTCCACCAGAAGGCCTCGGCCAGGCATCACAAGAATTATATAACCAGCCTCGTCTCTAATGATGGAAGGCCTGCCTCAAAGGAGGAGGAGATTCACCATACAATTGTTCACTTTTTCTAGGGACTTTACATGGTTGGTGACCCTTTCATCTCCCCAGCCATATCCTCATGCATCAAGTCGGTGATCACCAACACCATGAATTACCACCTCACACACGATCTTTCTAATGAGGAAATCTTTAGGGATCTTCACCAAATCCACTCTAACAAAGCCCCAAGGCCAGTCTAATTTCATGCGCTCTTTTTCAAAAAAAAAACCGGCATTTGATCGGCAAGGATATCACGACCCTTATCAAGGATCTTTGGGGAGGGAAAGCTGACTTCCTGTCCCTAAATGAGACCATCATTACTCTCATTCCAAAAATCAAAAGACCCCTTTAGGTGTCATATTTTAGACCTATTGGCCTATGCAATGTGATTTACAATATTTTCTCTAAGGTCTTGGTGAACCGGCTACACATGTGGATGTCTGCTATCATCTCTGAAAATCAAAGTGTCTTTGTTCCTCAAAGAATCATCACATATAATATTATTATTGCGTAGGAAATTTTCCACTCGATGAAGACCAGATCAGTTTCCAAGAGAGGTTCCATGGCTTGGAAACTCGATATGACCAAGGTTTATGACAAAGTTGAGTGGTATTTCCTCCGTTTTTTCTTGGAAAAGATGGGTTTCTGCCCCAAGTGGATTGATATCATCATGAAATGTATCACCACAGTGTCCTTTAAAATCAACATCAATGGGGGGCTCTCTCGGTCTTTTCTCCCATCCAGAGGTCTCCGATAAGGAGACCCCCTCTCCCCATTTCTCTTTATTATTGTGGCTGAAGTTTTCTCAAATATTCTTACAGAGGCAGAAAAGAATAAATATATTCATGAAGCCAAGGTCTGCAAAAACATCCCCCCGGTCTCTCTCCTTCTGTTCGTTGATGACAACCTTCTTTTCACAAGAGCCACCCAAGAGGAGTGCAGGTATGTTTGTCATCTTATCCATCACTATGAGAAATCCTCCAAGCAATCCATCAACTTGGCGAAATCTGAACTATCTTTTAGCTCAGGCGTTCATCTGGAAAAAAAATATGCCCTCAACTAACTCCTGGGAATTCAAGTGGAGGATAAGCACAAAAAATACCTCAGCCTCTCGACGGTCATTGGTCGCTCCAAAAAGGAAGACTTTTCTAACATTCTTGATAGGGTGGAAAATAAAATTCAAGGATAGACCCCAAAAAGAATCTCAAAAGCCAGAAAAGAACCCTTATTAAATTTGTCATCCAATTGATTCCGAGCTATGTTATGTCTCTATTCAAGCTCCCAGCTCCAATTATCAGCCACATCCATGCTCGCATTGCTAATATCTGGTGGGGGATGAACAATGGGGAACTCAAAGCACACTAGATGGAATGGAACAAGTTGTGCAAGCCTAAATCCAATGGGGGGATGGGATTCAGGGATCTCTTCCACTTCAACGAATCCCTGTTGCCCAAACAAGGTTGGCAGCTCATAATTGACTCGGAATCTTTATGCACTCGGGTCCTGAAATCAAAGTACTTTCCTCAATCCATCTTCTGGGACTCATGCTTGGGCCCCACCCCAACTTCCTCTAGAGGATTGGGAACGGTTCCTCGGTCAAAATCTGGAAAGATCCATGGATTCCGAATGACATTGGTTTGATGTCTACCTCTCTGCTTGTCCCAGGCATTAAGGATGAGAAGGTCTGCTCTCTTTTTAATGCCACAGGAGATAGCTGGTGTTTGGAGAAATTGAGATTGTAGTTTAATGAAAGGGATAAGAATATCATTCTCAGTATCCCTCACCTTAATGACGTGGGGCATGATAGTGTCTTCTGGAGTAAAGAGGCATCAGGTGTTTTCTCGGTTCGCTCTGGCTACATTGTCGCCTGTTGAGTCCAGAACCCGAACGATGGTGATCATTGGAATTCGTTATGGCACATCTCGACTCCCCCAAAGTCCGATTCTTCTAGTTGCAAATCTGCAATGACATCCTCCCCTCATTGGAGTTCCTCCTGCACCGCCATTCTGTTGACGATCCTTCCTGCCCCCTCTGTATGGCTGCACCAGAATCCTCTTTTCATGAAATCGTGAATTTCCCTAGAGCTCAAGCAACTTGGAAAACATAGAACCCCGATGCTGATCACTTTCTCTCTCAGGCGTCGGACTTTAAAGGGCTGCTTATGGCTTGGTCGGCTTCTCTCCCTGCGGACATGGTGGCCCTATTATGCACTCTGGCTTTTGGGTCAGGCGGAATGACCGTGTTCAACCAAATTTCCAGCCCTCACTCCCTTTGGGTTGGGCGGGCCAAAGATTGTTTTTAAATCACCTCAAAATTGGGATGATTTGGAGAGAAATGACGGTGGAGGGTTGTTAATATTTTAAAATTCTAATTTTATCCCTATTTTCTACATGTATCACAATAGAATGTTTTTTTTCTTTTAAAAAGATTCACCAAACAAGATGGAAAGAAATCCAAATCATTTCTTTTCTTTTACTAAGTTATTGATTCAAACACAATGAGAGAAATCACAATCATTTTTTTTTATTATAAAATATCAAATCATTTCTTTTCTTTTACTAAAATCTCACCAAACACAGTGTAAAAATCTCTCCGATTCTTCTCTCACTTGGGTGAATATTTTCCCTCCATTGTTGTTATCTATTGCTCTCCCAAACCTCTGGTCCCCTTAATATATCTCGCTCTGTTGTAAAAAAAATTAAAAATTAAATTAAACTTTTTACAACTAATTAATTAATTAAAAACAAAAACAAGGTAATGATAAATTAAAATACCATAACACATAATTAAACAATAACATTTAAAATTAATATTCTAAAAGAAACTTCAAAATTAAATAATAAACACAAAACTCGACACATAATTTAATTTAAACATAAAATAAACACGAAATTCATTAATTTACGAGTTCACTTAAAAATTAACCAAAACACAATAATAAACTAATTTAAGGGATATCTTAACATAAAAACAACATTTAGCTACAAAAGTGATGTAACAAATGATATGAATTAAAGGTCATATTAAGGTGTTGTTGGTACTGTTGTTTATCCACCGGTGTATTAGTATGCCCTTTTTACACGTGCATGAGAGACCTTGGGGGATGATCCTACTGAGTATACTTTTTTTTCTCACCACATGTATATACAAACTATTTTTCATGGTTTCAGGAGGACTTTGTGGACCGAGCCGATCATTACTTTCTTAGACATCGAAGGTGCTGGTGAGTCGTTACCTTAGGGTTTTATTTTGGTATTTATTTGGAGATTCTTTGTATTTTTTTACTTTATACATGCATTGTGTGATGATTTTGTTTTTTTTTCTTTTTCTTTATGACATGGAGTTTCTGGTGGTTTTTATGCTATCTCCCGATCTCTATTAAATAAATAGTGGGAAATTCATTCCATATGTGAGATTTTTCATACCTTCGGTGTTGGTCGTCATCCTGATGCCTACTGAAGGTGAGACTGAGAGTTTAATATCTATCTTCCTTCATTATCATCTCAGGCGAGGTACCCTTGGAGGGAGGGAGTCATAACAAAGTGGTGTTAGAGAGGAGACATTAAGAGATATGATAGATTTTGGAGTTGAGCATTGTGAGGATTTCATAGGTAGGATCGGCCCAGACAATCATGTTGTCTGAGACACATCATAAAAATGTTTCCCTTTAACTAGGGTGCTTAACGGGTTGGACAAGAGCGGGCTAAAATCATACCCTACATTTTACGAACCTAAAACTATAAATTTATTTAAACCCACATTATATGTAGGCTCTAAAAAACAAGTCAAGTTTGCACCGAACTAAGCCAACCCACAAGCAAGCTAGCAAAATGTTAAAAATTAAAAAACAAAACAAAACAAAATACACATGTTTAAAACCACACCTCAACCGATTGAAAAACTACTAAAAAATATTTTCAAACAAAGTTTTAAATCATATAAAAACTACATTCTTCTATGTTTGTAAATTCAATTTAAGGTCAAACAACCCTATTTACTAAATGAATAAAACTATCCATTTTTTACCTTTTAAACCATTTTAAAACAAATCAAAAAGTCATCAATGTTTATAAAAACTAATCTTGAATAAAAATATTAAAATATGATTAGGCATATAACTATTTAATCTAAAATCAATACATGATTAAGTATAAAATTTCAACTTAAATCATTGTCAAATAATGATTTGAAAAATTAAAATCTGCAGGTTTCATTTATGAAAAATATGTTCAAAAAATAGCCAAATAGTGCCTTATTTCATTCAAATTTTATTAAATGTCTCTGAAAAGGAAAAAAAATGTGTTATATTAAATATAAGAATTGCACCCTTTCTACCCATGAAAAACAACATTAAAGAAACACAAAAAAAATCTTAAATTTTCTAAGAAACCTGCTTAAAAACTATTTTCTACAATTTCAAAAATTAAACCAAACTAAGCTAATAAATACATTAACTTCAAATCCCATCTATAACAATAAAACCTTAAACCACTTTTAAATCCAACCCAAATGAAAAATTAGGATTAAAAAAACTATCTCTAACACCTTAGGGAATTCACTTCACTCAAGAAAACCTCACATTATAAAAATCAATTCCTCTATACATTTATATACCAAATATAAAATAATACAAATCAAGTACAACCAACACATAAACTCAATAAAGTTAAAATTAACATCACAAGTGTTTTTATAAAATAACACATGAAAAAGTTAACTAGCATGTTTGCTAATGTAAATTCAACACACAATATGTGTTATCAAAAAATTCAAAATGGGAAATCAATAAAAGTTTAAAAAATAAATAATAACATATGAATGAAAAATGAATTTATTTTTGAATTTTAATTGAATAATAAATGTTTTAAAAACAAATAAAATTTACCAATTTATTCTAACTAATTGAATTTTTTTAAACACTAAATTTCCAATATGGACTTGATTTTGAAAAATGATTCTTCTTTTCATTTTCTCTTTTTATCAAACACTACTGCAAATATGAACTTTAAAAGCATGAAAAAAGGGCATTTACTGCACTAAAAAAGCACTGATAATCGAAGCACTATTAAAAGGGGTCCCTTTTATTCGCACAAAAAAACACTGATAAAGACATGTTTTATCAACACTGATAAAAGTCAAAAAAATAATTCTTAAAAAGAAAATTTTTCCTACAAATTCAAAGGGAGGACCAACACCCCTTTTATCAGCACTGACCCCTCTTTAATAACGATTGTCTAGCCTCCCCATCCCCCTTTAACGGTGCTAGGAACCCCACCCACCCCCTCAAACAGCACTATGTACTGCCTCACCCGCACACGCGCACCCCTTCGTTTGGTGAGTTTTGAACATAAGACATCTCCCTCGTAATCTTGCACCTTTTCCACTCATCTATATTGTGTTGTTCTTTATTTTATGATATATCTGTATATTTATATATATTTAATTACATTTTTTATCAATATATATATACACACACATATATAAATTATGTGTTGTGTGTGTATGTGTGTTTATAAATACATACATATATATATATATGTCTGTATCTGTAAATATAATTATACAAATTTATATTTATTTGAATATATTATATATTAATATTTATATACATATATTAAAATATGTAGATAAATATACTTATATGTTTGTCAATACACGCACAAATATATATTTATATATATATATTATACATTAATTGTATATATATATAAATATTCATACATTTGTATTTTAAATAAAATGGATATTATTTTTTATTTAGATAATTTTTACATATTGAGAAATATATTTTATATGTAAATATGTTTAATTATTTATTTATAAAATTAAATTTTTATGTTTGAATACATAAAAAATATGGATATATTGTTATATATTTGATTATAAATAACTGTACATTGTGAAAAATGATAAAATTTCAAAATCATGATATCAATATGAATGAAATTCCTAGGAATAAATTTAGTCCCCATTGAAAACAGGAAAAAGACCTCCTTAAAAGAGATTGAAATTCCATCGAATATTAAAAAATTGGGGTACCTCGACTAAAAACTCAATTTTAGAGACTTACGAGGCCATTTTTGGCCTCAAAATAAGTGATAGAGGGTTCCCCTCTTTCATTGGTGTGTAGATCCTGTCATAGACTTCGATTTGATATGTGATTGAACCCAAACAGACACCCGGATCAAAAGTTATGGTCATTTAAAGTTCAAATTATGTTTTCAACTTATTTTAGATCTTTTATTAATTTTTTTATTTTTTTATCATCAAATTGTTATTAAATGACTATTACTCAATAAAAATTAATAAATTATTAATTACAATATTTTTTTAATTATTTTATAATCCATTTTCACTAAATATCATAATTATTATGTGTAAATGCATATTTAGCCTTATCTAAAACATATTTAAAAATATATATTATATTTATATCAATATAAATATATTTATATATCAATATATTATTTTTAATGAAATGTATATTTTTTTGAAATATACCCTTTATCAGCGCTAGTAAAAAAGCGCTGATAAAGACCCCCCTTTATCAGCGCTACTAAAAAAGGCGCTGATAAAGGGAGTTCCTTTAACAACGTTAATAAAGGGGTACTTTTAATAGTGTTTTTGTAGCGCAGTTAAAAGCGTACTTTATCAACGCTGTTAAAGGGTGATGTTGTGAAAAATCGTTTTTGTGGTATTGAAAATATAATGAATAAGATAAACTAACATATTTTCTAACATTTTTTATAAAATGAAAAAATATTCTTTAAAACCAAATGCATTTTAGTTTTGTTTTATTTTAAAATTATACCACTTTCATTTTTATTTCCCAATTTTTTAGATTTATAAAATTTAATATATTTTGTAACACATTTTTGAAAAATTAAAACAATAAATATTGTTTAAAAATAAATTAAATCTATAATTTTTTTAATAATAGTATAAATTTTTATAAATACATTATCACTTTTCAATTTTATAAATTAATAAAATAAATACTAAAAATTAACATAAAATTAAAATTGTATGGATGAATTGAAATATTAAATAGCGTGTAGACCAAAATTGATAATTTTCAAAATTGATAAACCAATCAACCAATATGATCTTCAAATAAATTAATCATAAAATAAAAGAAATAGAGATTAAAATTAATCACCTATGAACAAATCACAAATCGCAGATTGAAAATTAGATGTATAAGGAACCAATGAATCCACAATTTAGATAATTTCTGAATATTAAACAAAAATATTAATAAAAAAATAACAATGATATTTAAAAAATGGTTATATAAAAATCTACATAGCAAGGCTTGTAGAAGTTGGAAATAGGGGAGGGGTCTCTCAGCAACGCATGGCACGCACCACTACAGACACACTACATGGACAGTGGAGGCTCAATCAAGTAGGTAGGGAATCAAGGATTCAAGGTGCGAGATGACTGGCGAAATACCTCCAACAGTTGGGGATCGGTGAAGCGATAAGGCTGGTGAGCGGGGAGGAGAGGAGGGCAGTGGCAGTGTAGAGAGAGAGAGTGTAGGGGAAGGGGCAACGACAGTGGTGTAGTGGGAGAGAGTGCAGGGGTGGGGAGTAGTAGTGGTGCGACGAGAGAGAGTGTGGGGGCAGGGGGAAGAGAACTATAAAAAAGTGATGTGTGTGTATAGGAAAATGGATATTAGGGTTAGGGGTGAGAGAGGTGGGGGTGGTGGTCGTCAGGTTTCCCCTCCCTGTGGTGTTTCCCTAGCCCAGGGGCTTGTTGGGCTTTCCCCTAAGTCAAACCTATTCATAGGTTGGTAGGGAAATGGTTCTATTCAATATTAGTACATGACTTAGGTCAGGGAGACTAGATAAGACACGTGATTTTAGGGTCCCCCGTGATTTGATGTAAGTACTCTAAGCCTACCAAATGATCAAGTGAGGCAGTGTCATTTACAGGGTAGTGACCTAGGAGATGTACATGTATCATGATTGTTTGTGTTCTTATCTAAATTGGGTGATTTGGGAGAGTTAAGATGAATTAATTTAATGAACCTTAATAAAATTTTATACAACTGTAATTAGAAAATCTTTGTTTTCCTTTCATTTATAGATCCTGGACATCATTCGTGTATGGTTTAGGTTGGTGAGGTTCAACAAGATAGACCAATTTTCATCAGAGGGTCGACCCAGTTGAGGAGGATGATTAGTGGTAGAAGACATCATGTACATTTTAGTGAAAATATTTAGTGATGTATGAGGGAATCATATTTTATATGGAGATAGATCGATGGTTGGAGGATCACAAGACCACTTTTAGTTTGATTTGGGCATGAGAAGAGTACTGGGTATCAATAACAGCTGGTTAGATGAGGGGTGAGAGTTATATATTGGGGAGTAGAAGGAGATAGATGTTTCTTAGCCATACTTCCATAAGGATTTCTGATCAAAGTTCCTATTTCCAATCATGAAGGCAATGAAGAGGTGGGAGTTGTTTTCCCTTTAGTAGGAAAGTACGTTTGTGCAAGATACTAATATCATGTTTAAAAATCTTTTATGTTTTTCCCTTGATATTTTCCCTAACTAGGAATCTCATGCATGATGCCTTGAGGAGGCACTCCAACCTTCTATCTAGTATATAATCAATCCATTTACATGGCCAATATATTTGTAACTATAGAAGGCGACATAGGTGATCGAGTGTATACACTCATGAGGAAGTTTACCATGGGAGGGGAACCAACTAAGTTCCCCAAAGAGCATAGTTATAAGTGGCAGGTCTCACAAACCCTAAAATTCTAGGTTTCAACCATTGGGGATTCAACCTCAGTAGCTTCATTTTCAGACTTCTGGGACTAATAGATTACATGTTTCTACTATGGGATTTGGACAAGTATTTTATGTCGATGGGGTTCATGGTCATCGCTAAAATTAGTGCCCAGTGGTTCCTGGAGATCAATATAGTAGTGGTGATGAGGTTTAATTTCTATCTCAGTAGTATTAGACAATGATGTCATTTCATAAACTGGGGTAGCTGACCTATACTCTTCCGCGAGGAGATGCGGTAATCTGGGGATGACCTCGGGATGTTCCCCATATTTAGTGACCCTTACCTAAGCATGGTCGTGGAGGTGTCCATCAATAACAAGGTAGGGAAGATGGGTGTGGACAACTACATGTTATAGAGGTTGTAACACCAAAGGGATCAAATGTCATCGAAGATACGATTAGCTTATCGTATACTCTTATGTGTGAGTTGTTTGATACAGGAGCCTCACACTTTTTTCTTGCACCTTCCTTAGTCATTTATTTAGGACTAGACATGGAGAGTTTTATCATGACCCTAGGGATGACTATACCAATTGGAGGCCATACTAGCTTGTTTGAAGTGTGCACGAAGTGGATACTAATGATGGGGAAGTATTAGTTATGTTGGGATCTTCTATTGTAATAGATACATCCATATGATATTTTCCTCGGCATTTATTAGTTGTATTCTATGTGTGTGGTCATTGAATGCTTTAATAGGAAGGTCATGTTCTCATATGTGGATGGGCATTGTGAAATTTTCATTGGTGAATGAGGTTTTCAGATGGGCAGTATACATGTGGATCCCCTTCTTTCCTTAATGGCATAACTATCAGTGAAGTTAATGGGATTTGGGATAGTGGAAACTCCCAAAGTCATCAAGGTATTTTTGGATATCTTTCTAAATTAGGTTGTGATACTACCCCCTTGATGTGACATGGAGTTCAGGATATATTTACAACCATACGCTTCTTTGATTTTAATGGATCCTTATATGATGTCACCCCTTAAGTTACAAGAGTTGAGGATTTAGATAGATGACCTCATGTAGAAGGGTGTTATCTGGCCTAATGTGTCATCATCGGGTTCTCCAGTGTTATTCTCCAAGTATGATGGTAGTTTGAGGACGTGTATAGACTATTAAATGTTGAGTCAGGTGAAAATCATGGATCATTACCCTCTTTATAGGATTGATGATCGTTTTGACTAGTTGAGAGGTTTTATTTGGTTCTCTAAGATCAATATGCAATCTCGACATCACCGTTTGATGATACAGGAGGAAGATATCTAAAAGACTTTCTTTCAATGTAGGTATGGATAGTTAGATTTCATGGTCATGTCATTTGGTTTCATGAACACACCAGATGTGTGCATGGGGCTCATAAAATCTATTTTCTAAGAATTCATGGACCATTTTGTAGTCATGTTCATCAATGGCATATTGATCTTCTCGAAGTCAGAGGAGAAGCTTGTTGATCAACTCAAAGATTTCTTGTAGGTCCTTTAACACCACCATCTCTACGTAAATTTTAACAAGTGAAAGTTTTGGACTCGGGAGTTATATTTCCTTGGGTATTGGTATCCCAGTAGGGTGTATACATTTGATTTTCAAAGATCAAGGCAGTTGTTTCTTGATAATCGCTCAAGAATGTGGAAACAATTTGTAGTTTTCTTGATCTCTTAGGCTATTACCATAGGTTCAATTCTCATTTCTCATGAATTGTGGGATCATTTACCACTATGACCAAGAAAGATCAGAATTTTATTTAGAATGATTAGTGTCATGTAGTGTTTACTACCTAAAGGGGAGGTTAATCGGGGTTTTAGTGCTTTATTTTTCAGAAGGAAGGGTGATGTTTGAGGTTTTATATGATTTCTCCCATATGGGAGATGGATATGTCTTGATGTAGTATAATGTGATGATCTCTTATGGGTCTAAAAAGTTATGTACTTGTGATCATAGCTATTATACCCATGATCTAGATATATAAGCGGTTGTGTTCATGCTAAAGTGATGAAGACATTACCTTATCGAAGAATGCTTTATGGTTTTCACCAATCATAAGTTATGGAGGCATATCTTCTCTCAACATGACTTGAATCTATGATAAAAAAGGTGGATAAAGTTTCTTTCGGAATATAACTTTGAGATCTCCTACAAATCAGGAAAGGGGAATGCCATGGATGATTCACTAAGCAAGAATTCACAAAAGAATGATGTTCAAGATTTCAGAGATGCTTGGAGAGTGATATAGGAGTTGGTAGGCATACACCTAGATGCAGAGGTGGTTAATGATATATGTTTATTGTTTTAGATGATTTCATAGTATTATTTGATGTAGCTTGTGTAAGAGTCTCAATGGGGATACTTAGAGGCAGAGGTGATCCATGACTGTGTTGGCCATGGTGATACCCCATAGGGATTATTGGAGGATGATCAAAAGTAGTTTTTATTTTAGGGAAGTTAGTTCATTCCATTGTCAATTCATGTGGGAGTCCTCATTGAGTTTCACATATCACCATGGGGTGAATTGAACGGCCGCGCATCGTTAGGCACGAGTGACAAACAAAAATTTATAACCTACTTACTACTTAGAACAGTGGTAAGATAGGGTTGAACCACAGGGAGGCCTAATTTTGTGTTTGGCGATCTAAAAAGAATAAAGTAAGAAAAAACAAACACATAAAAACAAACAAAAACAGTTGGTGATGGTGAAGTGGAGGGAGTAAAAATCAGTGTGTGAGGAAGTGAAGGTGAACTGATGAGTGTATAGAAGCAGAAAAAAAAGAAAGAGAGAATGAGGTGAAAACAACTAATGGATGAGTAGGGGAGAAGGTCCACTGGCCAGTTCAAAATTGATTATCCTTGTTCATGCACTGAAGTTTAAGGAATAAATATCCAACTTAAAGTAACTAGCCATATTTATCGTCTGGTCAGTTTGCGATGAAATAACTCTTACAGTCTTTCAACTGTAAAAGTCATTCCATCCAATGGCGATAACAAGTCATATGTCACTAACCTCAACTTGTTAGTTGAGTTCAGTGTGTCTATCTAATTTGAGCACAACTCACTTGTCAGTGAGCTCCTCAAATTGAAACAGTTTTCATTAATATTAAATCAAGATCGATTTTCACTCAACCTTGTTGTTTTGAAAATAAGTTCGTTCCGTAAACAGTTAAAGAGACGTTCTAGAAAATGGTGCAGTGCATAAATCAGAGTAAACAAAACTTAACCATCCAGCTTAACCCCCTCCCCCCCACAGGAATTTACCTGGACATAATGTTGGCTTTAGTGAAAAAACAGAGTAAGAAACAATGAAGTTCATATTAAAATGAGTTGTAGAAAAACAGAGCATAGGGAAAAATAAAGATGCTTGACTCCCTGCTCTATCTTCCGAAAGTTGTAACTCCTGCTTGATGGTGGATGTAATGCTTGAGTTTTCTCGATGTCTCACCCTGGGAATTGAAATTCTCTGATCTTCTGCTCTCGGTACTCTAATCTACTTGCGAAGGAAAGTCGTATGTCCCTCTTGCTCCCTTCCTTTGTCTCGATCGATCCCCCACCCCTTTTCTGTGTTCTGCCCTTCAGGTCTCAACGATCTCGCGTGTGCCATGAATGCTAATGACCAATATAAGCCTCTGGAATCTCGCCAGAGGTGTTCCATTGCCTCCACGTGGAATATTCATAGTTCCATGTCTCCTGCACTTTTCACCGGAGCAGTTTCTCTTAACTGAATAAAAATGGTGCGCGCACGGCGAGCTGCAACCCCCCTTACAAAAAATGCATGTTAGTCAGATATATACTAAATATTTATATCACTACTTAGAATTAATAAAAATACTAATATCTAATATCATTATTACTAATATAAGTAAGTATATATAATATAACTATTAAAATTGTATTTCCTTTAACATTATTAGGATATATTATATTATTTGGATTAATTATTATATACATTATATGTTATTATATATGTTAAATTATCTATACTATATATATGTTAATATAGTAATTATATATTTTATATCTATGTTATTATATATATTATAATATAATAAAAAGAAAATTAAATAAAGAAATGGGGAAGGGGGTGCGGGTGTTCCAGTAGGGGGCGACGACGCACAACGGCTTCAGTGCTGTGGGGAAGGAGGCGACGTCTGCTCAGAGGGTGTGTGGCGAAAGATCAGGGTGAGGTGGATGGAAGCTCACGACGTAGGGAGGGGAGAAAGGTAGGGGTGATGCTAGGATGAGGTCAGGGTCTGGATGGGAAGGTGAAGCCGATCTAGTTCGAGCAACGCAGACAGAGGTGAGGAAGTGGAGCAGATGGGGAGTCTCGATGGCCGGGGAAAAGGCAACGCGAGTTAGGGTGATGCGACTAGGTACAATGTCTCCGATGGTACAATGACGAGGGTAAGGGGGTAATGATGGAGGAGAGTGGTTGATTATGGTTCGATGAAGGGGTGGTTTCGAAGAACTTAGAGCAGCAAAATGGAGGAGATGGGGTTGGGTCACGTTGGTGAAGTAGGGAGCTGCGACTTTGGCTATGGAGGAGGAGGAGGTCCGGCGAGTCATATAGATCTGGTTTGTGGAATTTTATTTCTTTTTGATATAAAAATCTGAGTTTGAACTGCGTTTATGTTGCTTCGGATTCGTTTGCTGTGATGAGATTTCTATTTACCACTATTGTGAATGCTTCTTTTTGTTGTGTGATTGATTTGGGATTTTTCTGTGTTGTTGTGAATAGAGGAAGATATTGGGTCACGGTTGCTGTGAGACAACAATGTGGTGGAGCGGTGAGTGAGGAGGAGCAGGAAACGGTGGTAGGGATTGGGTGTACCACCGTGAGTGATGCTCACGGTGACACAGTAGGGTAGAGGATACGGTGGTAGGCTCGAATGAAATAGTGTGAAACGGTGGCACATGCATCGTTAGTTTGAAACAGTGAGACTGTAAAAAGGGGATAACAGTGACTCTATGTGGAAAGGGGTGGAGGTGGTGAGACTTTCCACTGTAACATCTGCAAAACACACAACAACACTAAAAATTAAAAGAATTTACTAAAAAATAAATTAAAATAATAATAATAATAAATAAAACAAAGCTAAGTTAAATAATAAAAATAATTATGAATTATCTAAAATAAAGAATTTTATTCAGATTAAAAAAAATAAACAAATTGATTCAAGAACAAATTAAAATATTTACAAATACTTTCTTAAATTAATTAACCAATTAATTAAAGAATTAATAAAGTAAATTAAAGAATAAAAAATATTAATTGAATAAAATCAAATTGTTAAAACTAATTAAGTTATTAAAATACTAAAATATAAAATGAGTTATTTATTTAAAATTTAAAGAATAAAGAATTAATTAATTAAATTAATAAATTAATAAACTATCTGGAATGAAAAATTTCTAAAAATAAAAGAATAATTAAATAAAAGTCAAATTTGTAGGACTAATTTAATTTAATAATTATTTTAAAAGAAAAATAATGAATACTAAAAACACATGATTTAAACTACAATTGATTATTTTACACAGAAAATTCAAAAACACAATAATTATCAATTATTTAATAAAAACAACATTTTAAAATAAAAAAGTCAATAAAATATACAAAAAGGATGTGGCAAAGAGTGTGAAAACACTGCCACATAAAACTCCCCCACACTTAAAACTTTGTTTGTCCTCAAACAAGCACATGCATTTGAATTTAAAACAGAAAGATGATTTGTGAGTTTCAGTTCAAAAATTGCATGATTGAACTTTAATAGCCAGAGGAACTCTACAAAATAGTGGGCTAGGCTTTTCAAAGGTGTTTAAAAAATGATGTCCTGTCTAGCTTTAAAAACTCACTAGAAGTCAAAAGCATCACAAATTCATACATTGTCAAGTATGTCATGCCTCCTATATGTACTCATTAACTATCCTACTTCACCTTCCAATTCTAGTTCTAATTCAAGGAGTGTTAACAGGTTATATGAAGTGGAATTTAAAACTTAACCAAGAGTACCTTCCATTCTCACCTTCCCCCAAGTTTCAAAAATTAAATTCGATTAATTTGATCACTTTATTGATTCAACTCAAATAAAAATTAACCAAGTCAATTGCTCCATTCTTCATCTGGGTTCAAAATTTCCCTCACCTTAATGTGTTCATTTTTGACAAGGGAACTTTATTTTAATCTTTCCCATCCATATTCCATGTGCAGAGCACTGTGAATAGCACTTATTAAGATTGAAATTGGCTTTATTTATTCACAGAAATTCACCCAATGCACCTTGTCTCAAATACTCACCGTGGGATCCCATTTTCACATTTTCCTCTAGTTACAAAGGACTTAATTAATAATCAATCGAGTTGACTTTCTAAAGTGATTGAATATAATTTAATAAGAATGTGAGTCACCTAGGTTCTAGTGAGAAATTTTAGTTACACTAATTCATGATCATCATCCCACAAAACCTATCCTATCACACTCCTATCCTCAGTTCCTAAATAGAAAGGTTCATAGAGACAGTGAACAATTCCACTCATCAATCACTCATGCTTAACTGTTTCTGACTAAGTGCCACTCTCAAAAACTAGTGAATAGTTATCCACTAGCAGGACATAATTGATGTACCAATGAACCTCCAATGGCTATAAAGTGATGAAAGAATTTGAATTTTTTTTATGAACTGGTTTTGAACCATTTTTTAGAAAAATTGACCATATTTTTTTTAAAACAAACAACCAAACACAAACTTTAGGTTCAAGAAGGGGAATTTGAAATGACACTAGTATGAACCCTCTCCCCCACACTTAAAACCAAACATTGTCTCCCTCTCAAGGTGGGAGACATTTTAAGTTCAAAACAAATAGACATTTTAGCTTAAATAGGATATGGAAGGGTATCAATGAGGTTAAAAAAAATCTTTTCCACACAAAAAAATGAAAGAAAATAAAAACACCAACAAACAAAAACAAATAAACCCAAACCCACAAACCATCACCAGAAAACAAGTACAGTTCTATTCATAAACTATTCATGATTTGAATCATTATGAGTAGATAAAAGATTTTATCAATTTACTTCAAATAGTAGCATGATTAACAGTGATGTGTAGCAGAAGCATAATGAAATTGAAAGCAATGGGTGCAAGCATGTTTCACAAATCATCTCAAAATATTTTTTTCAACTCTCTAGATACTAGATGATAAACACCCATGCAAGAGAACATGTTCGTTTTTCATAGATTAGGGGGAAGTCCCCCACACTTAATTCATAGTGAATATTGAGCAAGTAATTAAAAACGAAAAAGGGAAGAACAAAACTTCCCTGAATTATTGGACCTTTAACATTGAATTCCACAGACAGATCCTCGTTAGAAGCATTGGGTTGTTACTCCTCTTCATTAAACTGAAAGTTCAAATAAGTAAAATAAGATTTAATAGTTTTAAGTTCAAGATAAGTAACCCAAGGGAGTGAGTAGAGATAAATGTTATTCATATGATGCAGTGGATTTATCCCTTGGAGTTTCTTGGCCAAGTTTCTAGCAGAAACAACTCTCTCTCTAAGAAAACAATAGATCATGAAGCACCATCAAGTAGTTAAGAAATTGAACTAAAGAACAATCAGTAGGGATTACTTTATTGAAGAAAATAAATAAAAGGAAAACAACTAAGAATCCATGGGTTAGTTCCCATGCAACACTGAGTTTATAGTCCTCAGTTAGACTTGAAACAACTCATTCTTTCAACAGAGATATGGCAACCAAGCCCTTTGGATGCCCTTAAAATAAGTGATTTATTATTTGACCATTGAATAAGAAAGGTTGATTCTCTTCTCCAACTAGTTCAAGAGCTCCATTAACCAAGAATCTAACAATGGTAATGGGTCCTGACCACTTAGACTTCAACTTTCCTAGAAATAGCTTCAATATAGAATTGAAAAGTAGGAATCTCTCACAAACCTTGAAATTACTATTTTAAATGATTGATTCATGAAAATAATTTTCTATTTCTTTGTAAATTTCAGAATTCTTATAGGAATATCTTCGAATCTCCTACAGCTCACTCAACTCTAATAGTATCCTCTCACCAGCAGACTTAAAATCAAAGTTAAGTGCCTTCACTGCCCAATAAGATCTCTGCTGTAACTCAACAGGTAGATGACATGTTTTCCCAAAGAGTAGCCTATATGGCGACATCCCTATAAGAGTGTTATAAGCAGTTATATAGGGCCAAAGGGCCTCACACAACTTCCTTGACCAGTCCTTTCTAGAGCTAAACACTGTTTTCTCTAAAATCTGTTTGAGTTATCTGTTTGAAACTTATGATTGCCCACTAGACTATGGGTGGTAATTGGTGCCTGTCCTATGTGAACACCTATACTTCTCCATCAAACCTTTGAACTTATAATTCTTTAAGTGAGTCCCATTATTAGTGATGAATTCTCGAGGCACACCAAATCTGGAAAAGATGTTTTTCTTGATGAATTTCACAACACTAGCAGCTGAATTGTCGGGCAGAGCTACTGCCTCAACCCACTTGGACATGTAGTCCACAACAACCAAAATTTACTCATTCCCATAAGAGGATGGGAATGTTCCCATGAATTCCAATCCCCACACATCAAAGATTTCGACCTCCAGAATACCTTTTTGAGGGATTTCTTATCTTCTTACTACATTTCCCAAAATTTGACATTTCTCACAACTAAAAAACAGACTCCTAGCATCTTTAAAAAATGTTGGCCAATAGAAAACATCTTGTAGGACCTTTTGAGTAGTCCTTTATCCTCTATGGTGGCCACCCCAAGGTGATGAATGGCAGCTCTCAAGTATGGGTAAAATCTCATCCTCAACCACACATCTTCTCAAAATCCCATCAGCACACCTCCAAAAGAGAAGAGGGTCATCCCAAAAATAATATTTCAGTTCAGATATAAACCTCTTCCTTTGGTTGTGTGAGAGATCCTTGGGCATGACTCCAGCTGCCAGAAAGTTGGCATAGTCTGCAAACCAGGCAGACTGCTGCACAGAGGCAGCAAACAATTGTTCATCAGGGAAAGAAGTGTTTATCTCTTTTGGTTCCTTACTTGGGGAATTGGGTAATCATGACAAGTGATTAGAAACTACATTCAAAACCCCTTTCTTATCCTTAATCACTAAATCAAAATCTTATAACTGCAAGGTCCACCTCATGATTCTGGGCTTTGAGTCATTTTTAGTGAGCAAGTACTTTAGGGATGAATAATCTGTGAAAATTATGATACTTGATCCTATCAATTATTGCCTAAACTTTTCCAAAGAAAACATCAAAGAAACCAACTCCTTTTTAGTGGTAGAGTAATTCTTCTCGGCATCATATAGCAACTTGCTTTCATAGTAAATAAAATGTAGTTTTCTATCCTTTCTCTTCCCTAAAACAGCTCCTACTACAAATTCACTAGCATCACACATAACCTCAAAAGGAAGCTACCAGTCAGGAGCAGTAATTACAGGTGAAGTAGTTAACTTCTCCTTGAGTAGATTAACGGCCTCTAGACATGTCTCATCGAAGAAAAAGGGTGTGTCCTTAACTAGAAGGGATCATAGGGGTCTATTAATCTTAGAAAAGTTCTTAATGAACCTCCTGTAGAACCCATCATGACCCAAGAAACTTATGATTCCTTTGATATTTTCAAGTGGGTGAAACTTTTGTATGAACTCAATTTTAGTATTATCGACCTCCAGCCCCTTTTTAGAAACTTTGTGTCCCAAAACCATGCCTTCAGTGGCCATGAATTGGCATTTTTCCCAGTTTAAGACTAAGTTGGTCTCTTGGAACCTTTCTAACACCAATTCCATATTTTTTAGACAGTTCTCAAAGTTATTTCCCATAACATAAAAATCATCCATGAACACTTCAATTATCCTCTAAATCATGTCTGAAAAAATTTCCATCATGCACCTCTGAAAAGTGGCAGGAACACTACACAAGACAAAAGGCATTCGCTGGTAGGAAAATGTCCCAAATGGGCAGGTGAAGGTGCTTTTCTCTTGGTCCTCAAGTGAAATGGAAATCTATTTGTAACTGGAATAACCATCAAGAAAGCAGAAGAATTCATTGTCTGTCAATCTCTCTAACATTTGACCCAAAACAGCATGGTAAAGTGATCCTTTCTTGTGGAAGCATTCAATTTTCTGTAGTCTATATAGACTCTCCATTTATTCACTACTCTTGTCTATATTTTCTCATTCTTTCCATTAGTGACCAATTTCACTCCACTCTTTTTGGGTACCACGTGGACACGACTAACCCAGGGGCTATCAAAAATGGGAAAAATTATTCCAACATCAAGAAACCTAATCACTTCTTCTCTCACAAATTCCTTCATGTTGGGGTTGAGTCTTATTTGGTCTTCTACTCTAGGATTACACTCAGGTTCCATGGGAATTTTATGCATGCAGAAGGCTGGACTTATCCCCTTTATATCAGCAATTGACCAGCCTATGAATGACTTGTATTTCTTCAAAACACCAAGAATATTTTTCTCCTAAATCACCTCCAGGTTAGATGAAATGATAATAGGAAGGGTAAAACTATATCCTAAAAATGAATATTTGAGATGAGTAGGGAGGGGTTTGAGTTAAAGGGTGGGTGGTGATTGGCTTGAGGGAAGACACTTGGGCCTGGGTGGCCCAAGATCTTCATGTCGCCTCTTGAAGAAGGCAGTATAAAAGGCCTTTTCCTCATCACTAGAGCTTCCAAAAAATATCTCCTCAAACTTAGACTCCTCTGTCGGGGAAATAATGTGCTCCAAAACAAAATCATCTAGGTTCTCAAAGAATTATCCCTCGTACTCATCAACAAATTATCTCTCTGTACTTGAGCTAATCTCCATGTAAGTGACAACATGGATTTCAGGTTTACTATTTATTTCAGCTATCATTCTCAGAAACTCTTCTTCCTCCGTATCAACACTACTCTCAGAAACTAACATATCATATTTTGGGAAAATTGGGTGGGTGGGTTCTTGGATTTTCTTAAACACATTGAATTATTCTTTTTGTTTAACCATATTGAAAATCAGTTTCCCCTTAGACACATCTATCACACCTCCCCCTGTGGCCAGGAAGGGCCTACTGAGAATGATAGGAACCTCCTGGTTACACTCCATATCAAGGATGAGAAAGTTAGAAGGCAAAAAGATTTTTCCTACTCCCACTAATAGATCATTGACCCTACCAACTGGATGAGTAATGGACCTATCATCAAGCTGTAACACAACAGTTGTGGGTTGGGGAACTTCTAATCTTAGGTTCTGAAAAAGTGATAAGGGAATCATATTGATACTAGCACCCAAATCACAAAAACAATTGAACTTACCACCTCTATCCCCAAAGGTTCAAGGGATGACAAAGCTTCTTGGGTCTTGAATCTTAGGAGGTATCCTATTCTACAAGACTGCACTACACTCCTCTGTTAAGATATAGGTGGAAAATTATTCCAATATCTTTTTGTTTGAACAGATATTCTTGAGTTATTTTAGATATTACGGGCTTTGAATCAATACTTCCAAGAATGGGATATCAATGTTCAGCTTTTTAACCACTTTCAAAAATTTCAACAGTTCATAATCATGAATTGGTTTCTTAATTCTTTGTGGGAAGGAGATTACTGGGTGAAAATTCCTCACAATTGGGGGAATCTCTATAGCTTCTTCTTCAAAAATTTTATTCCCTTTATTGTCTTTGTTTTTCAAGACATTTTCTTTGGGTTTCTGAGTTGGGACAGCAGGAACTAGAGGGATTCCAGTGGTGTTTTCCACTTTTCCAGATTTAGTTTCTTTCAGATTTGAGTTTCCAGCTTCATCCAGTTTTTCATTTTCAGCATTTTGGGGTTCTTTCCTAGGCTCTTGGTGAGTTTGGATACCACTTCTGGTGGTCACATCCATGGAATTCTCCCTAGTATTGGCTTCAGTGGTGCCGAAAATCCTACTCTTTTCTCTATTACTAGCATCCCTAGCCAACTGCCCCATTTTAATTTCCAAGTTCTTCATTCTAGAATCTATTTGAACTTTATCATAATCATTTTTTGTCTTTTGTTCATCAAACCTCCCTATCAATTGATGGAAAATGTATCTCACCTCATCTTTTGAGTTGGATGACTCAGCCTTAGGTTGGGGTTGGGGTTGGAATTGCTGCCTAGGAGGCTTCTAGAAACTAGGAGGGGTAGTAGGTCGAAGGACTCCCTGCTCCCTCCATGATAGGTTCAGATGGTTCCTATACCCCTGATGGTAGGTGTTGGAAAAAGGATCTTCCCTAGGCTGCATCCGAGGTCCATAGCTAGCAAAGCTGGCACTCTCATGAGGCTGGACATGAATATCAAAGTTTGGACAATAGCTTTGAGAATAGACATACATGCCACAGTGGTGGCACTACTCCTTAAGGGTTTGATGTGGGTTCTCATTAAAGAATCCAGTAGATTGGGCTTCAGCTTGAGGAGCAGGGGTGGTTTCCTTTCTCACAATGGTTCTCCTCCTAGAGCATTTGTACTGGGAGTTTTGAGCTAAGGTGTTAAAGATTTGTTTGAGCTCCTCAGTAGTCCTGTCACTAACGTCTCCTCCAGAATACTGATCCACCAAGGTTTGGTGGTAAGGGGTGAGACTATTATAGAAGGTGTCCATGAGGAATTGGGGTGTACATTTATAGTTTGGACACTGCCTAAGAAAACCGCTAAACCTATATCAGGCTTCATGAAATAGTTCTCATTCATCTTAATGGAATCCAGTTATTTTGTGCCTAATTTCAGATGTCAACCTCCTAGGATAGAACTTCATTTTGAAAGCATTATAAACTTGATCCCAGGTGACAAAGATTTCTTCTTCTAACTATTGGAACCAAGACCTAGCATTACCCTTGAGGCAGAAGGGGAAAACTCTCAGTTTAAGCTATTCCTCAGTGTAACCCCTAAGTGGTAGCTTCTGGACACTATAGTAGAAGGCTCTAATGAAGTCAAGAGAGTCTTCACTAGGCATTCCATTGAAGGTAGGCATCTGAATAAGCAGAGATTTCTTGATCTCGTAATTACTAGACCTAGGAGAGAGTCTAATGCATGAAGGGTTACTAGACACTGAAGGAAGCAAGAACTCTCTCAAACTATGCCTCTCAGCTATCTCATTCTCCGGTGGGTTTATCATTCCAGGTTGGTTCAAATTTTCAAGAAGTGGATTATTCATGTTTTCATTTCTATTATCTTCCATTTTGATTTGTTTCCTTATTCTTTTTCACTTCCTTAAGGTGATTATCAATTTCAGGATTACCAGGTACTAAGTATTCAGACTTACACCTGGTTTTCATGCAGCAGGTCCACACTATTTTTTTGAATTTCAATTTTCTTTTTGCATATTTTTTTAGTGTTTTTTAGTGATTTTTGTTATTTTTTTATATGTCATTTTTTTAAATATCACACCTATCTTCCCTAGAAATGACGCCAAAATTTGAACAGCCGCACGTCGTTGGGAATGGGAGAAAAAATAAAACTTATAACCGGCTTACTACTTAGAATAGTGGTAAGATAGGGTCGAACCACAGGGAGGCCTAATGTTGTGTTTGGCGATCTAAAAAGAATAAACTAAACAAAAACACACAAAAAAAACTGTTGGTGGCGATGAAGTGAAGTGAGTGAAAATCAGTGTGTGAGGAAGTGAAGGTGAACTGATGAGTGCACAGAAGCAGACAAAAAGCAAGAGAGAATGTGGTGAAAATAACTAATGGATGAGTAGGGGAGAAGGTCCACTGGACGGTTCGAAATTTCTTAGCCTCGTTCATGCACTGAAGTTTAAGGAATAAGGATCTAACTTAAAGTAACTATCCAAATTTGTAGTCTAGTCAGTTTGCGATGAAATAACTCTAACAGTCTTTCGACTGTAAAAGTCGTTCCATCCAATGGTGATAACAAGTCAGATGTCACTGAGCTCAACTTGTCAGTTGAGTTCAGTGTGTCTCTCTCATTAGAACATGAATCCCTTGTCAGTGAGCTCCTAAAATTGAAACAGTTTTTATTAATATTAAATCAAGATCAGTTTTCACTCAACCGTATTTTTTTGAAAATAAGTTTGTTTCGTAAACAGTGAAAGAGACATTCCATAAAATGGTGCAGTGCATAAATTGGAGTAAACAAAACTTAACCAGCCAGCTTAACCCCCTCCCATAGGAATTTAGCTGGACATAATGGCTGGCTTCAGCCAAAATCCAGAGTAAGAAACAATGAAGTTCATATTAAAATGAGTTGCAGAAAAATAGATCACAGGGAAAAATAAAGTTTTTTGACTCCCTACTCTATCTCCCGAAAGTTGTAACTCCTGCTTGATGGTGGATGAAATGCTGGAGTTTGCTTGATGGCCCACCCTAGGAATCGAGGTATGAAATGATCTGATCTACTTATCTCGGTACTCTAATATTCTTATGAAGGAAATTCGTATGTTCCTCTTTCTCTCTTCCTTAGTCTCGATCGATCCCCCACTCCTTTGTTGTGTCCTACCCTTCGGGTCTCAACTATCTCGTGCCCGTCACGAATGCTAATGACCAGTAGAAGCCTCTGGAATCTCTCCCAAGGTGTTCTCTTGCCTCCATGTGGAACTTTCACAATTCCATGTTTCCTGCACTTGTCACCAAAGCAGTTGGTCCTAACTGAATAAAAATGGTGCGCGTGCGGTGAGCTGCAACCCCATGAAAAAAACGCACGTTAGTCATATATTTACTAAATATTTATATCACTACTTAGAATTAATAAAAATACTAATATCTAATATTATTATTAATAATATAAGTAAGTATATATAATATAACATAACTATTAAAATTGTATTTGCTTTAACATTATTAGGATATATTATATTATTTGGATTAATTATTATATACATTATATGTTATTATATATGTTAAATTAGTTATACTATATATATGTTAATATAGTAATTATATATTATATATATATATGTTATTATATAATATAATATAATAAAAAAGAAAATTAAAGAAAAAATGGGGAAGGGGGTGCGGGTGTTCCAGTGGGGGGCGATGACACACAACGGCTTCGACGCTATGGGGAAGGAGGCGACGTCTACTTAGAGGGTGTGTGGTGGCAGATCAGGGTGAGGCAGATGGAAGCTCGTGGAGTAGGGAGGGGAGAAAGGTAGGGGTGATACTGATATGAGCTCAAGGTCTGGATGGGAAGGTGAATCCGGTCTGGTTCGAGCGACGTAGACAAAGGTGAGGAAGTGGAGCGGATGGGGAGTCTCAACGGCTGGGGAAAAGGCAACGAGTTAGGGTGATGTGGCTAGGTCCGGTGGCTCAGATGGTATAGCAGTGAGGGTAAGGGGGTACTGATGGAGGAGAGCGGTGGATTAGGGTTTGATGAAGGGGGTTGTGCCGACGAACTCGGAGCAGCGCAATGGAGTAGATGGGGTTGGGTCGTGTTGGTGAAGTAGGGAGTTGCGACTTTGGCTATGGGGGAGGACGAGGTCCAGTGAGTCATCTAGTTCTGGTTTTTAGAATTTTATTTCTTTTTTATATGAAAATCTGAGTTTGAACTGCATTTATGCTGTTGTGGATTCATTTGCTGTGATGAGATTTATATCTACCGCTGCTGTGAATGCTTCTTTTTATTGTGTGATTAATTTGGGATTTTTCTGTGTTGTTGTGAATAGAGGCAGGGATTGGGTCACGGTTACTGTGAGACAACAATGTGGTGGAGCGGTGAGTGAGGAGGAGCAGGAAACAGTGGTAGGGATTGGGTGTGCCACCGTGAGAGATGCTCACGGTGACACAGTAAGGTGGAGGGTAAGGTGGTAGGATCGAATGAAATGGTGTGAAATGGTGGCACATGCACCGTTAGTTTGAAATAGTGAGATAGTAAAAAGGGGCTAACAGTGACTCCATGTATAAAGGGGTGGAGGTGGTGAGACTTTCCACCGTAATATCTGCAAAACATACAACAACACTAAAAATTAAAAGAATTTACTAATACCTAAATTAAAATAATAATAATAATAAATAAAACAAAGTTAAGTTAAATAATAAAAATAATTATGAATTATTTAAAATAAAGAATTTTATTCAGATTAAATAAAATAAAAAATCTATTCAAGAACAAATTAAAATATTTACAAATACTTGCTTAAATTAATTAACCAATTAATTAAATAATTAATAAAGTAAATTAAATAATAAGAAATATTAATTGAATAAAATTAAATTGTTAAAACTAATTAATTTATTAAAAGACTAAAAACTAAAATGAGTTATTTATTTAAAATTTAAATAATAATTAATTAATTAATTAAATTAATAAATTAATAAACTAAAAGGAATGAAAAAATTGTAAAAATAAAAGAATAAATAAATAAAATTCAAATTTTAAGGACTAATTTAATATAAGAATTATTTAAAAAAACAATAATGAATACTAAAAACACATGATTTAAACTACAATTGATTATTTTACATAGAAAATTCAAAAACACAATAATTATCAATTATTTAATAAAAAACAACATTTTAAAATAAAAAAGTCTATAAAATATACAAAAGGATGTGGAAAATAGTGTGAAAAAATTGACACATCATGAATCTAGAACTATCTAAGATGTAACATGATTTAGGGTGTAGTTTTGATTTCTTGGTATGAAACGGGTAGTGTTAGAGTTCATGGATTGAGGTCTGGCTTACTAGCAGGTAAAGTCATAACACCGTGTTCCTAGTGATTTACTGTAGCTCAAAGATGTTTCTAAATAAAAGTGGGATGAAATCTTGATGGACTTTATCATGGGTTTACCCAGGATCAGAGAGGATATGATATCATTTGGGTAATCGTGTACCAACTAACGAAGATGGTTAACTTCTTAGAAATCAAGGAGTTAGGCACCATGGTTGTTTTTTAAAGGATATATATGGATGAGTTCATGTGGCAACATGAATTTATAAGGTCCATTAACTTAGAACAAGAAGAATTTTTACCTCACGAGTCCAGAGAAGATTTCACCATGATTTTGGCACTTAGTTAGACCTCAATACTGCTTTCCACCCTTAGATAGATGGACAGATGGAGCAGACCATCTAGATGATGGATGATATATTGTAGGAATGCATCTTGGATTTTAGAGGATTCTAAACAAAGAACTTTATTTTGGGTGAGTTCACTTATAAAAAAATATACCACTCATCTATGATCATGGACCCATTTGAGGTCTTTTATGGGAGGTTGTTTCATTCTCTATTGTGGTGGGTCGAGGTTGAGGAATCATCAGTTCTCAATCTTGGTGTGGTGAAAATCTTGATAGAGAAGGTTCATGTAGTTTAATGGAGGATAAAGGTGGTTCAAGACCAATATAAATCTTACATCAGTTGTAGGAGGATGACCTAAAAGTTCTAAGTTAAGGACCATATATTCTTGAAGGTTTCCCCTCATCGGGGTAGTGAAGGTTTGGCAATGGAAGCAAGATTTCCCCCCATTCCATTGGGTATTTTGAGGTGTTTGGTAATGTTGTTGAGTTGGATTATCAGTTGGTTCTTCCTTAAGAGATGGACAAGATCCATGATGTATTCCACATCTCATCTTTGTTGATATATTCATGATGAATCTAATATCATTGACTAGGAAAAGTTGAATATCAAGGATGATGTGACATTCTTGGAGTGACCAGTAGAGATCTAGGATTGTTGAAATAAGGTTCTATATGAGTGAAGCAATCCCTTTGTTTGTGTACTCTAGAGGCATTATATATTATAGGAGAGTACTTGGGAGTATTAGATGCAGATTCCTTCACAGTATCCTGATCTGTTTTGAGTTTTTTATTGCTTTGTTTTTTTGATGATGTGATTATTGAATATTTTTTTTATGAAATATGCCTCTTTTTCCCTGGATGATGATGTGTGTTAAATCTCTAAGTGTATGGATAGGGGTAAAACCCCCTTCTTAATCAAAACTTGTTATATTATACTCAGTTTTAAAATAGTTTGATTGATTTAGTTCCACCAAAATAAGACATATCGTGATGTGGAAGGTGGATTTCTTTGATTTGTGTGATTGGGGATATGTTTTGTGATAGTTGTGGTTGTCATTGGCTTGGTCTACGTAGAGTTTGAAATGGTTGTGTAGAAAATAGGTGGATTTTGGTTGGTGTGAGACAGTGATAGTGTTTTAGTTGTAGCGAGATCCATGAGAGGATCTCAGGGGATGGTTGTTCAGAACCTTACCTTCATTTCTATGTTTTAGGTTCATTTTGATTCCCAAGGATGAGAATTGTTTTAAAGGTATCTGATGTAATAGACCATACCTTCCCGAAATTTCTTTTTTATTTTTTCATATGCTTGGAGATGTTATAGAAGATTTTTGTGGTGATACATAGGTTTGAGGGAGTGTTCTGGCCTTTTGGGAGCACCACATCTTGTGAAACGACTTAGAAAGATGTTTTGGAGGGATTTTTGGCAAAGGTTTTCTCCTATGTAAATGAACCATGTAACCACAACCTGAAGAAGGTATGGTTTTGGATGTGTTGTCCTGGTGTTATTCCTATATACCGTGTGAAGTTTTAAGATACCCAATAAGGGAATAGTTCAAGGTGTGGTGTCTAAGGGACACCACTATGCGAAACGGGTAGAAGAGGCTCACCACACAGTAGCCTTGGGTGTGGTGAGGGTAAAATGGTCAGGCTATGGGTGATAGGGAATGGTGTATGGTCATGGAAGAAGATGAAAGAACCATCATGAATTAAACCATAGTGTGTTCCAAGCTATGGTGGTGGTCAAATCATGTTTTTAAAATGAGTGGAAAAAATAGTATATCATGTGGGGATTTCAGATCGCATGTTGACCAAAGACACTATAGGCATTTTTGTTGTCCACTACATCATGGTGGTATCTAGTGGTATTTTCTTATAATTATGGGGTTTGGTCTCCTTTTTTTTGATTCTTTCATTCTTTATTCAATCTCTAAGCGATACTTAGACCTCCCTATCCCTCTCTAACCATTCCTTTTTGAATCTTAACCACTTAGATCATTGAAGAAAGTATTGTGAAACATGGTGAGACCTCCCCTATTCTATTTTCCCTATTCTCCCTTTCTTTCCTTTTCTCTTTTATATGGTAGATCTTTTTGGTGGGAGTTATCCTATTTTTGGGTGATTTTTGATAATGGTTTTTTTTCATTGGAATTTGGTGGTGGTTGATCCTTGGTTTTGTGCATTTATTCCTCAAAGATTCATTAAGGTAAGGGATCCTTAATCTTTCATCCTTTATATACTCATGTGGCAATATCATTATTTTTCCTTAATTTGTGTAGATATTATGCACCAACATAATAAAGATAACTAATTGGTTTTATTGAATCAGTAGGGTAAGGTAAGAAATTACATGATGTTTACTTGTTCTTATGTTTTGCCTATATATTTGATCATGCTTTCTATTTAATTTTTTAGCTTTGTATTATGTTGAGTTTTGTTTCTATTTTGTGGCTTTTGAAATCAGTGAATATTTTTATTTCTTGTTGTTTGAATCACAACACATGAAAATGGCTAACAAGGTATACCCGAATAATAAATTGGTTTCTCATGGAATCTCATATTTATGTGAAAATTACCTTAAAAATATTGAAATAAATATGATGAAAAACATTCCTAAAACTGAAATGTGATGTGTTGTGGTTGTGATGCATGGTTTTTAATGACCTAAACATTTATAAATAGATTTCCCTTTGTAATTATATTAAATTACCTATTATGTAATGTGGTTATAGAAAACACATGCACTTATTTGGTTATTTTGGACCGTTATAAGTTATATACCATTGGATTTAAAATACCGTTAAGCATCATAACCATTAACAATATAACCATTTAACAATGATCATATAATTAGTATATATATAGGGTTATGATAAATTTAAATTGATACAGATGAAAGAAATGATGGCCTCGACCAGTAGGATCATACCCTATGAATCCCATTTATCAAAGATTCCGAGGGTGATAACATCACTAGGATTTTACCTTGATCAATCCCAATCCAATATTCAAAAACTAAAACATGAGTGAAACCATTTATGGGAGAAATTCAAGATTAACGGGATCATGACCCAAACCCTGTTTGCCAAACCACCCCATAAAAATCTCAACAGTGCACACCTTAACCTTACAACATTTGCTGGTGTAATAAAGGGCTATGTATCAAGAACCCAATAGTATGATTTTTTATATATTTTCATAAAATATTGATTATATTTATATTTTATGATTTTTTTAATGATTGGATAATGAGTTGATAAAAATTAGATGAAACACAAATTTTATTTTTTTAGGAAATGTATAATTTTAGTCAAGATGCTATATTTTAATGAATTAAAGAATTTTTTAAATAAATTATATTTTAATAAAATATTATTATTAAATATTTTTATTAAATATAAATTTTAATTTATTTTTATTAAGTCAAAAATAATTTTTATAAGGATTATAAAACTGTCATTGTAGACAAAACCAGTATTTTACAATAAATGTGGATTTATTGATTTAAATGTATAAATTATCATAATTAAATATTTTTTGAATAAAATAAATATTATTTTTTAAATCATCACATTGAAATTATCCAATGGTTATTTTTTTATAATTTTCAAAGACAGTTGATTTTTTGGGTCAAAATTAAATACGGTATAAATGTACCATGTATCATGACATCATAATGACCCCAAAGTGATGTAATATATGCCATAATTTATATCCACAACCAAATATATATTTCCCCTTTAAAATAATTTTTTTTTTATTTTTTTTATTAATTTTATAAACCCTTTATAAACCCTCTAAAATATATGTTATATATTAAGGTTTTAAAATAAATTCTTTATTAACACGACTCACTTACACATCACCAAGGGTGGTATTTTAATGAGTTTTATTCTTATCCTTGTAAAATAATTAAATACACTTCAAATTTTTAGAAAACATGGGAAACAACCATGGTATGGTTTTAGTTTTTAATACTTTATTGTATAGAGTCCAAAACCTATGTTTGAGAAATAATAAAGATCCCCCTTCTCATTACCTATATAAAACCTCCCAAGACCCCATTAATATTCACTAAAAATCCTTTTAGAATGACTATAATATAACCTTCCATCTCTATATCCCTCCCAAGGTTCCCCAAGATCTCAAGAATATCCTTCTAGACTTTTGAAAGCACCCTATTTAGGTAAGGGACCTTCTCCTTCTTCTCTTTATTCAAGAATCTTCTTTGTATTATGGTTTTCAATACCAAATTGTCCAAGTTGTATTATGTTCTTAAATATACCTATAAATTTCATTATGATTTCAAAGTGATTATATAACCCTTACACTCTCATTAATCACTCCCATGAATCTTTGAGTACCCATATTATGTTGATGAAATTATCATGTGATTTTCCTTGCCAAACTTTTGTTTTGTGAATACTCATCCCCATTTCCACTCAAGGATATTCACCTAGATATAATTATACTTTATTTATTGTGTAATTCCATGTATATATACCACACTCTTTAATTATGGTATTAAATGTGAAGAAATATGATCCTATATTGAATGATCTATGTGGAACACTTATGCATGTTAATGATATAAATGTGATGGGTGAGCCTATATAGACCTCCTATGTATTGGGTAATGTTTTAATCTCATTAGATTCCATGTATGGTAAACATGTGGTCATACTAATCTCACTATATTTTTTTCTTAGAGTTTATCCTTAACTTATGTTAATGATTTCAGTTTTTAAGTTGTTTTCACATTCCCATATTACCTTTATGTTATCATCATATATCATGATATGATATTCATTTTTATGATTCTCATCCCTTTTATGTCCCATTGAAATGACTATTGACTAACATGTAATAATTTATTCATGTTTTTATTTTTTTATTCCCTTACTAAATGTTATATCTCACCCCTTTCTTATGTATTTCCCCAGGTTATCCCATGCAGTTTTAAAAGAACAAAGGAATTTTAGAGCATGTTAAGAAAGTCTTCAATAATGTTGTTGTATCCATATATAAAGTTGATATAAAATATAGTTAATCACTTAAATAAAATGGTCTTCATAATATTTTGGGATTTTTTATGTGTACCTTTATGTAATAAATCATTAATTAAGGTGTAATAAAGATATGGGTTGTCATAGTTGATATTAGAGAAACGTCTAGTTATTTTTGATATTATGATTGGAAAACATTAGAGAAATCCTTACAGATAATAATTGTAATTAAATGACCCAAATAACCACTCAAACTAGAACCCAACCTGAGCCTCCATATACTCGAACGATGTTCCCGACCCCCACTGGCTGACGACTAGCACTCAGGCATCAAACAACAACTAGAGGGAATGATTTTTACAAACTTAGAGCAATGAAATGACACACATATATACAAGACTGAGAAAAAAATGGAAGATAAATATATTCCATAACTAAAAAAACTCAAGGGTAAAAACAATCTCCAAGTACAAGTACAACAAAAAATGACTACTAAAATAGGAAAATCCCAACTACTCTATGTGATAGCATAGAAAAAACCCCCACCATATCACCAACAACTACCCATCCAACTGATAGAAAACCTCACCACCTCATTGTGACACCTTGAATTTCCATACATTGAAAGACATAAAAAGGTTTATGTACCACCAAATAAGTTTATAGGGTGTGAGATAATAGGTTCAATAGGATTCCACCCAAGTGTTCTATAACAAGTATCTATATAATAATCCAAGTATGTTCATTTAATTTAAAACATGGCAAGATAAGTAGTAAAATAGTTATATAAAAGCATGATAAATATTTCCCTTTTTGAAAAAATTCCAAAATAAAGGTAGTTATATCAATCTCAAGCATAATTTTCCATTTATAATTTATAAAAATCTAAAGTATGCATATCATATCCAAAACAGTATAAATCCAAGCATAGGTAAATCATTCCAAGGAAACTCAACAGTTTAGGGTAGCATACTACTCATACTAAAATAATTACTAGTGCATAATAGGTCCCTAGAACATAGGCCTAAGGAGTAGAGAAACACCCTATGAGAACCCCCCCAATAATGTTAAGAACAAGTCCCTAGAACAAAAGGCATAGGGAGAAAATAAAATAACTGAGAGATATCCTTATAAAGGTAATATAGACGATGAACCTAAGATAAACCTTCCACCTACACACCCAAGGATTACCATGTGCTTCATTTTATAAATCATTTAAATTCTTTGAAAATACCCCCTTTTCAATTTACTAAAAACTAAGGAAAAACCATCTTTTATCACAAATTCATTTACACACACAAAAAAATCATTCCAAATTTATTTATAAATAAATTTTTAAAAATTGGAGAAATACAGTTCATCAACATAGGATAGAGACAGAACCACCTACCTCAAAACATCAGGTCACACATGCCCACAAAGGATCCACCAACAATAGAATGAAACAACGACAAAAGAGGACCTAGAATAAACATACACATCTTAGAATTTATTCAGTATACAAAAATGGTTGGAGAATAAGAGTAAATGACATATAAATCAAGAACTCACACCCATCACACCACAACCAATAAAGGAAAAAACCCCTGAAACAAGATTGCACCATAGATATATAAGAAATTAGGAAGAAACATCATCATGAGTCAATAGATATGATAACATGATTCCATGATGATAACATGATCAATGAAATAAAGAAACATACAAGCTTACTTTTCCAGAGAGATACAAACCAACTGCCACGATGATCAATCACTTAATGGATCAATCCAGATCAAATGAAGACTCAAAAAATTTCCAAATAAGGGCTCTAGGTTGAGATCTAATAGATCCGTGGGAGAATGAATAAAACTACTTCCCATAAAACACCCTAAAATCTGACCTCTATATAGTTACATAACATGAAACCATTTTACACTTCATTTAATCCATAACACTTAAGTACTCTAAAAATCTTTCCACATTTTTATTTAAAACCAAAATTTTATTTATTATACGTTGTGTAACCATTACATAGTGTGTACCATTTTCAAAATATGTAAATAGTTCATGACTTGTGTATAGAGACCAAGTGCACATCGTTTAACCCCCTCACATGTCATGTAATCTCCCAATGTACAATAAAAAACCTATATTCTTTAAAAAAACTAAAAACACATCCGGTGTTCTCCAAACTTAGGAAGAACCCCCCAAATCCATTAACAAATTTATACCCAAACACCATGAATTCAAACAAATATCAATTACCAAAATTTAAGTAATTTTACCCAACAAATTATCTCCATCTCAAGGAGTCCTAAGATTCACCCAATTAAATATAAAAACAAGTAATGGGGAGGGAATTAAAAAAAGTGGGTAACTATATGTTACAAACTCCCCACCATAATACTTTTCCCCTAGGAAGTTATATGGAAGAATGAAGTCTGGTAAAGAGGTAAGGCCACTGCTCCCTCATAAATGATTACCACTCTCAAGTCTCATGATAATCTGATCCTTGCTTCCATAACACTCTGACCAATGAAATTTACTTCCCATGAAAGACTTTAACTCAAGAGTCCATGATATCTACTAGATTCTCCCCAATATAAACATCTATCTATATTTAAATCTCTTCCCAACTCAGAATGTGATATGGGCTAGGATGATATTTTTTGAGTTGAAAGACATGGAAAAAATCAGGAATCCCTTTCAACTAAACCAAAAATGAAAAATGATAAGCAACCTTACCAAGCCTCTTAATGATCTAAAATGGTCTAATGTATCTCAAATCCAACTTTCCCTGTTTTCTAAGTTGATGGTGAACCAACCGAGGATAAATCTTCAAGAAAACCCAATAACCTATTGAAATATACAAAGGAGGATAATGTTGATACTAATAGGATTTCTTTATACTTTATGGTGTAACCAAATTCCAATTTATATCTTGAATCCTCGCAGATGTTTACTAAACCAAACTTGATCCCACCAAAGAAGCTTCGCCCACCTCTTCCCAAAAAAGAGGTGACCTATACAAGTGACCATAAAAAAACTAAAAGGTATCCATTATAATTGATGAATAATGATTATTATTATAAGAAAACTCAACCATTACCAGATGGATATCCTATAATCCACTGAAATCCAAGACATAGGCACAAATCCTATCCTCCAGAATCTGAATAATGCACTCCATCTGACCATCTGTCTATGGATGATAAGTTGTACTCAATCTAACTCGAATCCCCATCACCTCTTGGAGGCTTCTCCAAAACCTCAAAGTAAACCTAGGATCCCTATCCAAAACAACATCTCTAGGAACCCCATGTAACCTCATAACTTCCTATACATATAGCCTACTTAGATATTTAACTTTTTTGATGTCTTTTATCAAAATAAAATGAGTTGACTTTGTCAATTAATCAACTACCACCATGATATAATTCATTCCTTTGGGAGTCTATGGTAACCCAACAAAAAAGTAAATGGGTACCTTTTTACATTTCCAAACTACCACCGAATGAGGTTGAAGAAAACCAAAAAGTTTCAAATGATCTATCTATATCTACTAGTAGGTGTAACAATGGTACACATAATCAGAAATGCTATGATTTATACCCGACCACCAGAATCATTGTCTCCTGTCATAATACATATTAGTAGTAACCAAATAAATGGACCACAAATAACTATGATATCCAAAAAAACCAAGCTTCTCACTGATGCTGGTACAAAAAAATGATTCCTAAAATGGAACACACCATCTGAAGAGAGAGACCAACCAGAAATGCTCTCCCCACTATATAGGGTTTCTCAAATTCTTCTAAACATGACCTTGTTCTACTTATTTTTTAGAATAAACTCAAGGAGAGATGATTATAATTGAAAACTAGTGATAACCATTCCTAAAACATCCTCTTAAGCATCCAGATAGAACTAAGAAAAAATCCCCATAAGTTCCCACTATTTGATTCATGAACAACTTGCGATGGGACTTTACTTCTAAGAGAATCTGCAATGACATTATCCTTCCCTAGGGTGTTGGAGATATAAAATTAAAACATTTTAAGGTATTCCACCCACCACACCTGTCTGATATTCAAGTCTCTCTGAGAAAATATATGTCACAAAATCTTATGTTCAGAAAACACTATGAGAATTTCCCTAAAAAGATAATGTTTCAAATGCATAAGTGCATGAATAACTTCTAAAAAAATATAAATCATGAGTGTGGTAATTCTTCCCATGTGGTCAAAGATGAATCGATCCAAAATCCACCACATGATCATCCCATATAATAACACAACCCAAACAAATTCCAGAAGCATCAAAGAAAATCACATACCCCTTACCAGGCTCTGGAAATATTATAATAGGATCTAATTTTAGAATTGTTTTAGCACAATGAAAGAAGACTGAAATTTTTCATCCCATGTGAATTTCACCCCTTTCTCGGTAAGTGTTGTCAAAGGTTATTCCAACTTATAGAAATCCTTTTAAATCCATCAATAGTATCCAACAAGAACAAGGAAGCTCAAAATTTAAAAGACATTTTGTGTCTCTTCCTATGAAAAAAATTCCTTTACCTTCTCAAGATTAACTAATAATCTATGCTCAGAAATCATGTCCCCTAATAATTTCACTTCATGAATACAAAAGTTGCATTTCAAAATCTTTCCATATAAATGGTGGCTCCTATGGATTTCCAAAAATAGACTAAGACGGTGCTCGTGATCGCGCTCAGATCTTGAATAAACCAAAATATCACTATGGACACTACCATAAAAGTTTCTAGATAATGATGTAATATTTGATTTATCAAAGACATGAAAACTATAAGAGAATTAGTTAGACCGAATGACATCAAAAGATATTTTTAATGTCCATACCTTCTCCTAAAAGCTGTCTTCGGTATATCAGACTCCCAAACTCTAAGATGATGATAACCTGACTGAAGATCAATCTTCAAAAACCAGTTTTCCCCTTTTAAATAATCAAAAAAACATCCACATGAGGAAAGAGATACTTTTTCTTAACTTTTACTCAATTAAAATTATGATAGTCTACACACAACCAGAGTGAACCATCTACCTTCTTTTCAAAGAGCACTGGGGATGACTAAGGTGAAACAATAGGGTGAAAAAACCTTTTTTCACTAAGTTATCCAACTAAATATTGATATATTTAAGCTCCTTTGGTGCTATATGATAGGATGGTATAGATATCAAATGCATACTTAACACTGGGTCAATTATAAACTCTACCTCCATATCTAGAGGAGGCCTGGAGAAATCATCTATAAAAATGTTAGGAAAACCCCAAACAATGATGGAAAGATCAAAAACATAGGAAATTTCATTGGTCTCAAATACAACAACATATAAAAAACTTCTGAGCACTGGGTGGGAAGGTCCTGAACGATCAGACCTTGGATCCCACTCTCCCTGAAACACTCATGATCTCCCATTGAACACCAGAAATGAGACACAACAATGATAACAATCAACCTTATAATGATGAGAAACAATAAAATCCCTCTAGATGATAACCTCAAATTGATCTAGATCAAGAACAAGATAATACCATACTAGCTCTGTATCATATATCGATAGTGCACAAGAAGGACATAGAAACCCATACTCTTTCCTCTTCCCAATAGGTGTCTCTAAATCCATAAAAAAGGAAATGAGTTACACTGAAAGTTTAATTATATCAATGAAACAACCAAATATAAATGAGTGGGAAGAAACATTATCAAATAAATAAATTTCTATCGAGGATGCAATAAAGATGGTACCTCTCACTATTGCTAGACCCGCATTTACCTACACTAGAAAATCATCTATTTTTTGGATTTTATTCACTCCTGAGGCCTATGGATGGATCCCTATAGTCTTCAAAGCATCTAACTACACCGCAGTAGCCTTTGGAGCTGAAGATCCCAGATAATATCGAGGTGTAGATATAGCCTGAAAAAAATTCTACAGATGACCATAATAACCATATATGTTACACATATCTACTGGTATAGGACTAGAACTCTTCAAGTTTTCAAAATTTCCACATTTAAAGCATGTTAGAGGCACACCACTAGCCGCAACTGGAGGTGTCGAAGAGGCCTGCTATTGAGAACCACCTCCACCACTCCTGCAATGATCCTGCCACTTCATATTTTTCCCTGACGTTCCACTGAAGCTGGTAATAGGTTTAAGATAAGGGTTATAAGATCCAACATTGAATTAAATATTCATCACTTCTATCACAGACATTTCTACTTTATCCATATAGTTCAAAAGATTCAGTATAAATACCCACAATCTTATATGTGATTGCAAATACTGTAGCTATTTTGAGCTTTTAGCTGGTCATTCTTTACAACTTATTGTGTAAAACGATCCAGCTCAGAAAATTGATTAGTTTATTCTAACACCAAAGAATCTCCCTACTGCAAATAGAGGAACTGAAAATACTTTTCCAACATCAAGGACTCTGTAAAAAAATGCTAGAATAAGAGTCTTGAAACCCATCCAGTCCATGCCCACATGCTTATCAGGATATACCATGGAATCCCACCAACGCTTTCTAGGACCTTAAAGTCTAAATTTTTCACACTTAAACTTGACATTATCAGGTGTTTACAGGAAGTTTAATATCTGATCAATCTTGTCAATCTAGTCCTCCACCTCTTAATGTTCATTTATATACCTTTAAAGGATGGTGTGTTCTCACACAAAAAAATATCGTGATCGATCCATGTCCCCTCTAGCTTCTGGTTGTACCTCAACAAATACATTCTAAACTTGTGGAACATTATTTTCAACAACATGAACTTCCCACATGATATCCTCAATAAAGTTCTAATCCCTTGGAGGATTCCCTTGAGGAGAATCAACTACACCCTCCTGAGGAACTTGCAGAACACATATTGGAGAAATACTATTGTACACTGAAACCAAACAAATAAGAAAACAAAAAAATATCAATTCCAACTAGAAAAACCATAATAAAATTCTATATTAACATTAAGAACTCAAAATAAGAGACACACATCCCAACATCCCATGGTAACTTGAGTCGCATCATGGAAAGAGCTGTCGAGGCACTTTCTTCAATTTACATCTCAAGTCCCAAAAATTATATCTCCAGTATAACAAACATACCAAGACAATGAATCTTGAGGAAAGAACACCTATTATACCAAAATATAATGAACCAAACCGAATAACCCTAAAATTAGTACCTGGCCCGAACAACCACATACCCAAAGGGCATTCCTGATCCCCACAGGCTGGCGACTGGCACCTGAGCATCAAACAACAACTAGAAGGAAAAATTTCACCCAACCTAAAGCAATGACATTACACATATATATAAAAGACATATATAAATAATAGAAGATAAATATATGCCATAAATAAAACCAAACAACTCAAGATTAGAAATAATCTCTAAGTACATGTCCAACCTAAAAAACTACTAAAACAGGAAAAACCAAATACTCCAGGTGATAGCGTGGGAAGACTCCCACCATCTCACCACCAACAACCCATCCAGCTGACAGAAAACCTCACCACCTCACTACAACACCTTTCCTTTCCTTACATTAAAAGACATGAGAAGGTTTACACACCATAAAATAAGTTCATAGGGTGTGATGTAACTGTAGGATCCCACCCATGTGTTCCATAACAAGTATATGTATAATAATCAAAGTATTCTCATTTAAAATAAAACATAACATGATAAACAGTAAAGTAGTTATATCAAAGCATGGTAAATATTTCCCTTTTCACCAAAAATTACAAAAAAATGTGGTTATATCAACCTCAAGCGTAATTTTTCCATTTATTTTTTAGAAACATCCAAAGCATGCATATCATATCCAACTATATATACAATCATAGGTAAATCATGCCAATGAACTCAGAAGACTAGGCTAGTAGATTAATCATACCAAAACAATGACTAGTGCACAAAAATTCCCTAGAACATAAGCCTAAGGAGTAGAGGAACACCCCATGAGTGAACCCCCAAATAATTTAAAGAACAAGTCCCTAGAATTATAGGCCTAAGGAGTATAAAAAATACCCATGAACTAACCTCCTGATGGTAATGTGGGTGATGTACCTAAGATAAAACTTCCACCTATATACCCAAGGCTTCCCATGTGCTACATTTTATAAATCATTTTAATGATTTGAAAATACCATGTTTTCCATTTACCGAAATCTAGGGAAAACCACCTTTTATCAAAAAAATCATTTACACACACACAAAAATAATGTGAATTTATTTATAAAAATAGGAGTAATATAGTTCATCAACATAGGATAGAGACAGAACCACCTACTTCAAAACCTGGGGTCACACATGCCCACAAAGGATCCATCAAGAAGAGAATGAAACAAAGACAATAGAGGCACTAGAATCAATATAAACATCTCAGAATTGATACAAATTACAAAAAGGGTTGGTGAAGAAGAGTAAATGACATATAACTCAAGAATTAACACCTTCCACACCACATCCAACAAAGGAAATGACCCCCAGAACAAGATCACACCACAAATATAGAAGAAAGGAGAAATAAACATCATCATAGGTCAAAAAATATGATAATGCGATGCCAAGAAACTACCATAATCAAAGAAATGAAAAATAAGAAAGGATTACATGCTCATAGAGACACAAGACAATTTCCATGATGACCAGTCACCAAACGGATCAATCTTTGTTGAACAAAGACTCAAAAAATCACCAGAGAAGGGCTTTGGGTTGAGATACAAGAGTGCTATAGGAGAATGAATAAAATTATTTCTCGTATGGTGTCCTAAAAATTGATCTCCCAATAGTTACATGATGTGTAACCCTTTTACACGTCATGTAATCCATGATGCTTTAGTATGCTAAAAAACTATCACTTTTTTATTAAAAACTGATATTTTATTTATTACACAGTGTGTAACCATTACACAGTGTGTACCACTTTCATGTTTTGTAAATAGTTCATGAATTGTGTTTAGCACTAATTACACATCATATAACCCCCTTAAACATTATGTAATTTCCCATCATACATCAAAAAACCCATATTCTTACACAAAATCTCAAAACACCATGGGAGTTCTCTAAACATGGGAAGAACCTTGAAAATCCATTATCACATTTATACCTAAAATCCATTAATTAAAATAAATATCCATTCCTAAAATTTAAGTCATTTAACCCAAAAAATATTCTCCATACTTGGGATTCCCAAGACACACCCAATTAAAGAGGAAAAAAATTAAATGGAAGGGAATTACCTTAAAGTGGGTAATGGTATGTTACAGTACTAAACCTAGAAAAACATAACTACAATTTGGTAAAGTATAAAGTAAGTGGTTTCCAAGAAAATACATCCATGTTTTGATACTAAAAGTGGATGTGGCTCTAACACATATGTACCTAGGGGTGACAACCCTAAAAATAGTGTATTGAGAAAGACTCAATTGTGAAATAGTGCACGACAATTGGCCTTGTTACACACCTGGTTTGACACTCTTGGGGGATATTATTTGTAAATTTACAAGCTCATTATGAACCATTATTATTGGGAAAATATACCCATAATATTTTATATTAGGAAATAGATCACGAATAACTTATATTAAAGCCTAAAAAATCATAGTTTAAGGAATAAACTTCATTTATGATTCATCTATGTAATATTCATGGTTTCCCATTTATGTTTTTAATAGTTTAAAAATACTAATCCCTAATTTTCCATTTATTCAAGTAAATTTATGGAAATATAAGTAATTTATTCAACAACCAATGTCATGAGAAATGCGATGAATTCCCAAATGAAATTCCTAACATGATGGTATCTCAAGAAATAAATCTTTTTATTATTCAGAACCAGTTATCAAAAATTAATAGCTCAATATAAGGTACCATTAATAAATTGATGTTATAAATGTAGAGAAGTTGGTAATTATATAATCTAATAAAATATTTTAAGGGATAACAAGAATGATGAGCACAAAAAATCTCCAAGATCAAGGGAATAAGGAAAGTATTATGGAGAGATGGATTATGATGACTAAAGTAACATCTACTCCAGAAATGTGTATGCCATGTTTTATTTTAATTCATGAAACATTATCATATCTGGTATGTTTTAAAAGAACATCAATTCACCACCCAAAATTATTTTATATCATTTGGAAAAACTTTTATGATTATTGTATCACAAGTTAATGTTTACGGGATTATTCTTCTTGAAAATATTATCAATATACCTTGAGTAGAATTTGATGTTATCCTAGTTATGGAATGGTTTCCATTTTTTAAATCAAATATAAATTATTGGGAGAATTAATTAACCCTTCATAAAAAAATCACCCTTTGATTATATTAAAATTCAAGGAAGAGGATGAATCTTATTTGGTATCATCATCTCAAGAATAAATATTATTTCCCTATAAAAAAGCGTATCTAGCTAAAGATTGAGTTTAAGTAAAAGATAATCCTCTAAGACATTCCAATTATGAGGGAATATACTGATGTGTTCCCCAAAAAATTGACTGGTCCTTCACCTAGTTTAGAGGTTAAGTTCTCAATTGAACTTATACTAGGACCAAGTAATATTCCCGAGGCATGTCATCACCAACAAAGGGATATCTATGGATCCTTTAAAAATAGAGTCAATTAAAGGATGTCCAAGACCAAACTCTGTGAATGAAATATATATTTTCCTTGTATTGGATGGGTACTATCATCAATTTGAGAGAAACTTATCATGATTTTCAAGCCCCCTAACCAAGCTAACTTGGAAAGGAGTTATTTTTTTCTGGAATGATGGATGCGAGGAAAGTTTTAAAGAGTTGAATAAGTGGATAATCACTTCACCTATGCTCACATTACCCACCAATGGGTAAGTATTTATGATATAAATTGATAAATCTAAAAATGGATTGGGTTTTGTACTCATTCAAGATGATAAAGTGGTAGCCCATGCCTCATACTAACTAAATATCCTTGAAAAGAACTACCCAACTCATGATCTAGAATTGTCTACAGTGATCTTCACATTATAGATTTGGAAACATTATCTCTATGGGGAGAAGTGTGACATATATAAAAATCCTGAAAAACTCAAGTATATATTCACACAAAAGGATTATAATATTCTCTAACGGAGGTTATTATAAATGATCAAGGATTATAATTTTTCAATCCATTACTTTCCTGAGAAAGAAAGCAAAGTGGTAGATGATTTGAGTTTAAAGGATCCCATAACTCTATCCACGATGAGGATTGTAAAGGATAAAATATTATTGTACATAAAAATGATGGATATGGAAATAATAAAAGGATCTTCATCCTACCTTGCTCAAATAACTTCTCAACCATCCATTCTTGAGAGAACCAAGGAGATTCAGAAAGATGATGAGTTGTTGCAGGAGAAGTTAGAGAATATTTTGGAGTTTAACTTTAATGAATATGGAGTTATAAGGTTTGGAATATGGATATGTGTCCCATCAAAACCTGTACTTAAGAGGGAACTTTTGGATGATGCACATAACTCATCCTTCTCTATTCATCCAAGAAGCACTAAGATGTGTAGATATTTGAAGCAAAATTTATGGTGGGATAACATGAAGAGATAAATTTTGGAATTCATATATAAATTATTGGTATATAAAACCCTAATAATTTTTAATATATTTATATTTAATTAAATTTTATTTCTTTAATAATTTGTGTTACATGCAACACTAAGTCTAAATGAACCGCGATATAATATCAAAATATTATTATATAAATATGACCTATATAACCTAGCCGTTAAAGTGACAGATATGAATAGTCTTAACTAATTTATAAAAAATATATAACTATTATACTCAATATAAATTTTTTATAAATTATTAATAAATAATCACTCAACTTTAATAAAGATATTTTATTCTACAAAAAATATGTTTTCTTCAAAAAATGATTTTTATTACTTTATTTGGGAAAATATTATAATTATTTTTTTGACTTTTTAGAAATTTGATTTTATAAAATTAATTTTTTTTTAAATTATAACATCTATATTAACATAGGGTAAAATTTTCGGCTTTTTTGAGAAATTTTACTTTTTTAGTGAATACTGAAAAATACCAATTTTTATAAACTTTTCATTTCTTTTTAATAAAATAAGAAATTTGAATGAAAATTTATTATTTTAATTTGATTTAAAATTAAAATATGTATTATATATTTATATTAAATACAATTAATACACTTAAATCATCCTTATACTGGATTTTATTGTATTTTTTTTAGTCTTTAAAACACATTTTTTTCTGAAAAAAGTTTTAAAGTGCGTAATGTTTCTCTGTTTTAAATGATAAAAATAGTCTATAATGACGAATTTTTTAAATTAAATATTATATATATATATAAATTTATTTAATTGTGATTACTTACCATATTGATAATATGAGATCATATTTTCCTTAAAAAAATCATTTCTTGAAAAACCCGTTTTATCAACCTGTTTATAGGTTTAATTTTAAATTAAATTATACCAATTATATGTGTTTAATTTGGAAAAAATGGATTCCATATTTTTAATTAGAATAATTTATATTATCTAATAAGGTCAACTTTATTTTTTACCATAATGATTAGTGAAAACAATAAAAATTATTTATTGCAGTTAAGGAAAAAACGAGTTTACCAGGGGTAAAACTAAAAAGATAAGGGATAAAAATGACCCGAAACTTGTACAATTCCTATTTTATGGAAATATTTATACCTTATGTAATATAAGGTTAAAAAATTCACCATTTTTAATCATTTTTTCATGTGAAAAATATGGTTGTAATTATTTTAAAAAAAAATATGCATTTCATCTCCCCCACTTACAAAAGGCCACCCCTATCCTATCTCTTCCACACATGACTAAAGAGAGTGATTTTATAAGTAAAATAAAATGATTTTAATAGTTATATAAAAGAATTATTAATCTTAGTGAAGATAAAGGGGGGGGGTCTCCTTTAACATCACTAAAAAAGCACTCATAAAGGGTGTCCTTTATCCGTGATAAAAAAGCATTGATAAAGCCCCCCCTTATCCGTGCTATTTTTTCATGGATAAAAGAAATTTTATCAATGATATTTTTAGTTATGATAAAATACTACTTTATCAGTTCTCAAAATAGCGTTGATAAAGACCTAGCTGCCTGTGATGTGCTGTTTATATAATATCACACCAACTGGCAACACACAAAAACAACACCTACACAACGCACACAAGAACAAAGCAGCGCACACAACAGTGCCCAAAAGAAAAAATCAACGCACACAAGGGTTTGGAAAACAATAATATATACATTTAAAATAATGTTTTATATAATTACATTTACAATTATCCAAGAAACAGTTGAAAACATTAATGTTTTATCCTTTGAAATCTGCGATCCCCTCTCAAAAATGTTCACCCATAGAATTAGTTACTGAACAAATCATTCCAATTAAATAAAAATGTTCCACCTATATAATTAACCAAATATTATATTATAAATACTATATATAAATTAATTAAACATTAATATGAAAGAATACATTAAAAATGTAAATTAAAATAAGGACACATTTGGAGTTATGTAGGTTACACCGTGCGTAGTATTGAGGTGGGGTTGATTATTACTTTTCACAAATGAGTTATGGATCATTCTCCTAAAATATCCAAAAAATATGAAATGGTTTTCTTGGTTTGAGTATGCCCCCTATTTTTTTACTAAAATTATAATCAAATTTAAATGACATTATTGGATTTATATCGGTCACATAGTTCATCAGATTGAGGTGTGGTTGATTCTTACATGTCAAAAATGACTCATGGATCATTTTTCAAAAGTATCAAAATAATCTGAATGGGTTTTCTCAGTTTTCAGCATGATAGTTGTGTTTTTTTACTAAAATATCATTTCAAACTAGAAACACCCATTTTGAGTCATACCAATCGCATTTTTCATTGGTTTGAGGTGAGACTACTTCATATACGTCATAAAGGACTTAAAAATCACTCTCCTAAATTATGAAGACAATCGGAGGGTGTTTTCTTGGTTTTCAGTGAGTGAAATGTTTTCAGCTAAATTGTCAATTTTAAACTGATAACAAAAACTTTTAGTCATACTGGTCACACCATGCATCATATTGAGGTGTGGTTTATTACTACATTTCATAAATGACTCATAGATAATTTTCTTAAAGTATCAAAACAATTTGAATGTGTTTTCTCAGTTTTCAATATGTCACTTGTTCTTTTTACTTAAATTAATGTCAATTTTAAATAAAAACACATTTGGATTTATAATGGTCACATCGTTCATCAGATTGAGGTGTGTTTGATTCTTAAATGTCATAAATGACTCATGGATCATTGTTATAAGGTATAAAAACAATACAAATGTGTTTTCTCAGTTTTTTAGTTTGTCAGTTGTGTTTTTTTCTAAAATATCATCTTAAACCGAAAACAAGTTTTTTGAATCATAGCAGTAACATCGTGCATAGATTTGATGTGATACTACTTAATACATGTCAAAAAGAACTTAAGAATCATTTTCCTAAATTATGAATAAAATTTCAAATCCTTTTCTTGGTTTTTAGCGAGTGATAGTTTTTAAGATAAAATGTAAATTAAACTGATAATAGACACTTTTAGTAATACCAGTCACACCATGCGTCACATTGAGGTGAGTTTGATACCTACATGTAAAAAATGACCCATGTATCATTTTAATAAAGTATCAAAACAATACGAATGTGTTTTCTTGGTTTTCAGTATGTCTTTTGTTCTTTTTACTTAAATTAATGTTATTTTTAAATAAAAAGACACATTTAGATTTGTACCAGTCACAACGTGCATTGTATTAAGGTGGGTTGATTCCTACATATCAAAAATGACTCATGGATCGTTTTTATAAATTATAAAAACAATCCAAATGCATTTTCTTGGTTTTCAGTATGCCAGTTGTGTTTTTTTACTAAAATTAATGTAAATTTTAAATAAAAAGAGACACTTTGAGTCACACTGGTCGCACCGTGCATCGAATTGAGGTGTGGTTGATTCCTAAAAATCAAAAATGACTTATAGATCATTTTCCTAAAGTATAAAAACAATATTAATATGTTTGATCCATTTTTAGTATGTCAGTTGTGTTTTTACTAAAATATCATTTCAAAGTGGAAACACACATTTTTAGTCATACCGGTCACATAGTGATTCAGTTTGACTTGATAATTATTCATACACATCACAAAGAACTTATGAACCATTGTAATAAATTATAAAGACAATCAGAGTGATTTTTCTTGGTTTTCAGTGAGTGAATTGTTTTGAGCTAAAATGTTAATTTTAAAATGATAACAGACACTTTTAGTCATATCGGTCACACCGTTCATCAGATTGAAGTGTGGTTGATTCCTACATGTCACAAATTACTGATGGATCATTTTCCTAATGTATCAAAACAATCATAATGTGTTTTCTTCATTTTCAATATGTCACTTGTTCTTTTTGCTAAATTTATTGTTAATTTATTATAAAAATACACACTTAAAGTCATACGTTCACACTATGTGTTGGATTTAGGTTCGGTTAATTCCTATATATCACAAATGACTTATGGATCATTGTCCTAAATAATAAAAATAATCCTAACATGTTTGATCAATTTTCAGTATGGCACTAGTTCTTTTTACTAAAAATACTAACAATTTTAAATAAAAATAGACACTTTGAGTCATATCGGTCACATCTTCATGATATTTCTATACATTCTTCAGTCAGGTATGTTTCCCATTCATTTATAAAAAAATCTATCTCATATTATGACTAATATTATTTTAGACAATCATGGTAGTACTGAAAAAATATAAATACACAAAGGATTAATAAATATTTTAAATGAAATAGTAATTATCTTTTAAAATACCTCTTTAGGGATGATGGTTTGTTTATGGAATATGATCTATTTCCTAAATTTACAAACATAATAATCACATTATTTATCATTTGTTTATTTCAGACACTGTAGAAACATTGAGAAAAATAATTAATTTTTTTATATGTGTTTGGATAGTGAAATCTTATTATATATGCCCTGATTTTTATCCAGTCATAGTACTTGTGATGTTCCTTGTCCCTTTCCCATGGACTTATTACATGATGTAGATGATATTCACACACTGACCTATCATAACAGAATACTCATTAAAAGATAATATAAATTATATAACAAGAAGTTTATTTCTAAATTGTTGGATGTAATGTATTAAAAATTGATAAATGTCATCATGTGTGGTCAGTTTTTTGGATATTCATGCATTGAATCCATTAAATAAATCTTTGGAGTATCCAAATTGACTACAATGACCATCCAATGCTTCCTAATAACACAAAAAAGAATAAGTAATGAAAAAAATTGAAATATATTCATTATGATTAAATTGTATAGTTTTACCCCAACACCATTGGTATTAACATGAGTCTATCATCCATAATTTTTCTGTTAAAAATTTTGAGCAGGTCTTCCACTATTTCACCCTATTTCTTGGATTTTTTTTTGTTATCTAGAGGTGATGTGAGGTCAAATGAGTCCAAATATTTGTTCATAGGGAAATACTTTTAATTTTTTTCGTATATACTCCTGTGAAAAATATGAAATGTATTTACTCATAGTTATCATAGTATATTAGCTTTTGAAAAATCAAATCATGAAAACATACCTCATCTATACATTTACAACTGAGCCGCATAACCAATCATACTCTAAGATTTTACTTACATTGTCAACACTAATGAAATATAGATCTTCCCTTATGTACATATTTTCATAAAAAAGAATTGTGTGAACCCCACCATATTTAAACTTCGTATTCACTTGAGCCTTCAATGATAATAAATGCAGATATAGAATATATGGGTTTAAGGTGATTTTGGTAGATAATTTTGATCGGTTGGTTGATCCTTGAGATATTTTTGAGCTATTATTTATTTTCACCCCCTTCCCTATGTCCGTCTGTAATAAAATTCATTGGTTCAAAAAATTTTTCATTAAATTATAAATGTTTATCTTGAAAAAAATGGAAATAAATACCTCCTTGTTGACATGTTTTTTTTACAAGTTGTGACATCCATGTGAGGAATATTCCAAGATCTTGTTCGATCTTATGAATATATTCACCATCAATTGAAACAGGTAGCTCGACACTCATCTCATGGGATATGTTAATAAACCCTTAGACATGACCTTTTGGAAGTGGTCTGTTGTGTAGCATGATGTTATGGACATTGAACACCGTAGTCCTCACTACAAGGCAATGGGTTGGTGTTGATAAATATAAATCACAGTCATTTTCACCATGTAAAATATCAGTAAAGGAAAGGTTTCAGTGTCTATCTAATTCAAAATTCACAGAAACAATTATTAGAACATTAATTACCTCATCTAAGATAGTTTTTTTAGGGGAATGTCTCACCTTAAAGCTAATGGGGGTGGGGTGGGATCTTTATGTGATGGTTGTTCTTGAGTTGTTTAATCTCTTTGCCCCCCTGCCAGCATATTTTCCATGAACACTATCTGAAATTTTATATGTTCTTTAAGGATAGATATTCTTTCTCTCATCATTTTGATTTCTGTACTTTGATCCTCCTCTTATTTTTTTCTCAAAAAATGTTCAGGGTGTCACCCAAAAACCCAAACCTATGAAGTTTCCATACTTTTCTGACTACTTTAAGGCCACTGAAAGTATGCATGCATCTAGTTTGGGTGTTTCTGATTCCTGTGACAATGTCAAATAGAAAATATTGTAAAATAAGTAATCATTGTTGTGTAATATTGATTTAATGAAAAATAAATATTTATAATTTCATACTTACACATGTTTCCCACACGTTTTCTATGTTCTCATCTATTAGTATCCCATATTTATTTACACGCACCTTCTTACATAGCACATGTCATGGGATGGAAGTGACATTGGATTTGGATTCATCAATCTACATATAAATAGAGGAACATAGTTATGGTGTTGTTTTATGTCACATAAAAGTATTACGGTAGATTTAAAATACATACCAATTTTTTTCAACTGAATCGTACCATATTCTTACTTTACGGTAGGGGTATGCTGGTTTTTCTACTTGTTCCTTGTTTTCATCACTCAGTTTCCATTTCATAAATAAAGAACTTTCAATCAAAGTTATGAAAACACGTATCATCAAACAACGTATTACCAAAAAAAATATACCTAAAAAGACTTCTCCTCACGATGTTTAGTAAACACATCCCACAATCCTTGGGTTATCAGGTGTTCATAAATAGGAGGTGGGTTCAGGTTTATTTTCCCTTCATCATCTTTAAGATAACATTTCGTTAAAATTGTGAAAAATCCTCAGTGAATCCTTCCAAAAACCCTTAATACATAGTCCTTGTGTGAGTTATCCACTATAAATGCACTCTATAATGGATGATGATAAGTAAGTAAATGTCATTATTTTATTTTTTATTAAATTAATGAAATGATATCATAATGTTACCATAATATCTCCCCACATCAGTATCTTAAGACAAATGACGACATGGTACCATGACTGTACATCAATCGGCACGCGTTTCCAAGTGATGATTCCAATGTAACTTCTGAAAATGACCTTGTTGGGATTAAAATGTTGGTCCCAATTATCCCATCCAACCTCATATTTTATCCCTTTTGATTTTTCCTTAAGGATTTTTGCTAACACCATCAAACTACGGTACTCCTGTTTTTTCTGCGCCGCTAGTGTTTTAGTACCTACCATTTCTTCAGTTTCAACATCATCAGTATGTTCCTCCAGAGTGCTATCATCATAATTTGCAGATGGTGGTTGCACCTCAGCACTGGGAGAAGAAACAACAATAGGTTGAGAAACCTATTGGTCCTCTGCACTTTGAGCAGTAGCAGGTTGAGAGACCTATTGTGCCCTAGGATTAGGAGCATCATCATGTGTTGAATTAATTATCTATAGAAGTAGTTCAAAATTTAATTTATATTACATAAAAGCAGCATTGAACAGATACTAACATAAAGTAACATAATGTATATTACCAAAAAATATAACATGATTATTGAACTCTCTTTTTTTAAAGGTTGAAGGGATTTGAACCCTCTGTCTACTATCCAAATCCCTTCATTGTGATATCCTCTGATATAAAAAACACCATATATATTGGGAAAACTAAGAAATTATTGTGATGTCCCAATTAAAGGGCCACCCTATGTTGAATTTTCATCAGACTCTTCAATGGTTTTGGTGGATAACAGAACAATTGACAAGTTTCGGTTTATAGGATCTGGAATATAAAATACTTATACTACATGTGATGCCATTATAAATGCTTTGTCTTTGTACCCTTTATTACTGAAATCAACTTTCATGAATTCCAACTCATCTATTTTAACAACACTCATGTTATCAACCCACTTGCATTGAAAAATCGGCACCTAGAAGTTCATATAATACAACTCCCATATTTTTTTTATGATGCGTAAGTATGACATATTCGCATAAATTGGATATATATGCTTAACACCAAAAACATGCATCGCTTCAGCCATAAGTGTAACTCCACTATTCTATATGATACTATCTTCATCATGTTCATTAGTATAGAATGTATAACCGTTAATTATATGATCATTATAAGATAATACATACACACATGGTCCTCTGTCTAGCCATCGAAGTCATTCTGAAATTGAGTCTGGATTTTCATTTGACTCCTTAAATATATAGTCCCAAAACAATTCTATAAATTATCGATTAAGTGTATTTGATATCCATTTCTCATCCCTTGAAGTATTCAAATGCCTAAGAATTTCTTTTTGGGTTTTGAAATATTGGTCAATCTCCAAACTATTATGAAAAATGTAAAGGCGAGCCTGATCCTGATCTGTAATATTGATTATAACAACCTCTCTTCTAGAAATTTTTTTACTCACAAGCCACCCAATGTGATGAGATTTTGGTTGACCAATGCTTTCCACACCATACAAATATTCATTATAGAATTCAATGACTTCCTCAACAATATATCGCTCTACAATACAACCCTCTGACTGAATTCAATTTTTAACATACCATTTCAAAATCTTCATATACCGTTTATTGGGGTACATCCATCTATAGTGTACAAGATCACATAGTTGAATCTCTATCACTAAGTGAACCATAAAATGAACCATCATATCAAATAATGTCAGTAGGAATAACATTTCCAATTCACAAAATATGATGATAATTTCTCTTTCCATACTCAGCAATTTTGTCAAGTCTATAGATTTGCTGTATATAGCTTTGGAGAAGAAATAAAGCTTCATTAACATATAATAGAAATTCTTAGAAAAAATGAAACGTAAAGATATCGAAATTAGATCTTACATAAAAACATGGAAGTCATGTGATTTTAGACCCTTTAAATTTAAATCGGTCATTGAAACAATGTTCTTAATATTCTATGAATACCCCTCTGAAACCTTTACCTAATTTAAGAAGTTGAAAAACTGATATCACTCTTGCCTAGAAAGAGTGTAATAAGCTGGAGGAAGAAAAATTCATTTTTCACCCTTCTCTAGTGCCAACTCTTCTCACATTCCCATGTCAACCATGTACAACCTAGCCTTAATTACATCCTTTTTTTCAGATGCATTTAGAAATGTGTCTATGGAATTGTCAAATATCTTTTTTTCAACATGCATAACATCCATAAAGTGTCTGATGTACAAAAAATTCCAGTATGGTAATTCAAAAAAAATCATCTCTTCTTCCAACTAGTTTTTATAAGGTTTTTTGAAAAGGGTTTACCAAAAGTAGTGTCCACATATTTTACTTTGTCAAACAGCTGATCACCAATTAGTGGAGATGGTTTTGTACATTCTTCTGAATTTCCATCGAATGATGTCATCCAATATCGGTACTTATGTCATCAGGGTAGAAATCTACGATGTCCTAGAAACACAATTTTCAATGAATGTTTCAACTTAATTAACTATGTACCTTGTTCGTAGATGAGACACCCATGACTTCCTTTAATGCTATATCTTAAAAAAATTTTATAAGCAGGAAAGTCATTTATCGTCCTTTACAACATGGATCTCAATGTGAAATATTCATTTCTATAAGAATCATACAACGTAACACCTAAATACCACAATAATTTCAAATCCTTGATAAATGGATCCAAATAAACATCAATATCATTACTTGGTTGTTTTGGTCTTGATATAAAAATAGATAGCATGACATGTTTTCATTTTATGCATAACCACAATGGTAAGTTATAATTTACCAACATAACCGGCAATGTACTGTGAGTGCTGCTTTGAAAACCAAAATGATTAACTCCATATGTAGATAATTCAAGTCGAAGGTTTCTCAGCCCGTTTCCAAAATCAAGATACTCATGATCAATTCTATTCTACTAAGGAGAGTCTATTGGGTGACATAGTTTCTCATCTTTATTTATTCTATCTTCATTCCATGTTAATTTCTCTGTAGTCTCCTCACTTCCATGTAGGCGCCTAAACCTTGGAATTATTGTAAAGTACCATAAAACTTTTGTAGGACTAGATTCATTTTTCTTGTATTAAGAAGAACCACACTTTGGTCATTCTCTAAGTGATTTATGGTCCTTACAAAATAGTATAAATTAATTTGGGTAGGCGTGTATTAATTTAAAGGTCATACCCATAAAACGTATCATTTTTTTGGCGTCGTATATTCGGATTAGGAGATCATTATCTTTTAAGAGCATGTCATTCAAGAGAGAAAATAATTCTGTAATACTGGCGTCACCCCATTTGTTACCTACTTTCAAATTATACATCTTTAGTATGGCTAACAATGTTGTATATTTAGTGCAACCACCATACAAAGGCGTCTTTTTACAACTTTTTAACTGCTCAAACAATTTTGGGCGATCACGAAGTTCATCTTCGACTATCCTTGTAATTTCCTCAATATGATCTTCATCATCATTCACATATGTAATCATGTCCTTGATATGGTCTTCTTAATTGTCCATGTTGGACTCCTCATGTGTTAATCATGTTTTAATGATCACAAATCTCATTACTTTTAATTAATCTTGATCTTTAGTGCAAATCTTGCTAATGCTCTTCAAACTCAACAATAGGTGCATATCATGTTTTTATAATAACAAATCTTATGGATGTTAATTACTCTTTACAAGTTTTATGCATAATCACAATTCTATCATATATTATCTCTAATGATTAACCTTAACCCATATTCTGCATATCACTGTCTTAGTCCAAATACAGATTTTTTTGTCTAAGTATGGAGACACCGTGAAGCACTCACCGTGACCAGACACTGTGACCAGTCACCGTGACCAGACACCATGACCAGACACCGTGACCAGACACCGTGACCAGACACCGTGACCAGACACCGTGACCAGACACCATGACCAGACACTGTGATCAGTCACCGTAACCCAGACACCGTGAAGGAATCACCGTGACCAGACACTGTGATCAGACACCGTGAAGAAGACACCGTTTTCATAATCACTGTGACACCGTTTGTTAAGCTTTTTTCAATATTATTTTAAATGATGCTAACAGTAATATTTGTTGTTTTTAATGCAATTAATGTTATTTAATTTTAGTTGTTGGCTTTACAGGAAACCGTATCTCATACCTATGAAAAGGGAATCATTCCTACTGCTAGAGCTCGTGGAATATAAAGAAGATTGATCTGCATTAGAGGAAATACGCGCGCTTGACACGTCTCGAAACATATACTACAATACATGCGAGCTTTGTACTGAACCGAAGAACAATCTGGAGCACAACTGTGAATAACACATTTCACGATCCTCAAAGAAGTTCCATACATGCAATCTTACATTTCTGAAGAACACACGATGAATCAAGAGACTGTAGAACACAAGATGAACTACAACACTCTGTTTTTCAACAGAAAAACCAGAGAAGGACTCCAAAGAATTCCTTCTCAATCCAACGAGTCCAGAGCTACATTGATAATCACTAGAGCCATTTCTAAACTCTACATCTCTGCTCTGTGATTCATTATTTACTTTTTGAACAGTGTGTGTCATCTGCTGTATTTTTACACACACACTGTCTCCTGAACTTTAACTGGAGGATCTATAAATCCTCACTCAAACTCTTACATCTTTTATTTCCCACTGGGATAGTGGTAGAGGTCGTGTGTGACCTGGATAGCTGGTTTGCTATTGTTTTGTTTCCCACGAATAATAGTGGTAGAGGTCTTGGACCTGGACAGTTTTTGTAAAACTGTTGTTAACCCTGATCCAGGGTGTGGATCAAATTCTTATATATATATTTGAGAGGACTAAGTATCAGCTTGAGACTGAACCTCTTGTTATATCTACTGTGCATCTTTTATTTAAGTTTAATGTATACGACATATATTATATTTATTCCGCTGCTATTACTTTAAAATACAAAATTATTTTGAAGCTACTTTGATAGTTAAATTAGAAAGTGTTTACACTTATTGTAAATCAGTAGATTAGTTTCAAAAGTTAGTTTGATCTTGTGGTTAAACTAACTGAGACCTAATCAATATTTGAGAAGCTAAGTGAACATTTACAATATGTATAAATTCACTATAGTTTAACTTATTTTATAAATCAGGGGATTTTAACTAGACAATATTTTAACAGAAATTTTAATTGGAACTCAATTCACCCCACTCTTGAGTGTCCACTCCGACCAACAGTCCACACTTGTAATCATATCAGATGATCAATAAAATGAACTGTTATCTCAACTAATATCTACATTCTCTTTTCCTAGTGTTCATTCAAACATTTATAACTTCGATCTATTCCATGACAGATCAAGTGTTCTTCCAAATTGTAATGACCCAAACTTTCATTAATGAAAATTCTTCTTGATCTAATTAAATGTCTTATTATGGTTATATAAAATGTGAACTTCATTGGTTTTATGTTTCTGGATTTTAAAATACCTTTATGAATCATGACCATTAGTAATATAGCCTTTGAATAGTGATCACATGATTAGTATAAATATAGGGCTTTAACAAATCCAATTTACTCAGACAAAAGAAGCAATGGCCTCATCCAGTAGACTTTCCCCATACAAAGCCCATTTTTTAGAGCTCAGAAAGGAGGTGTCATCATTGGGATTTGCTCTTAACCAAGCCCAATCTAAGCTTGAACACGTTAATCTTGAGCGGAACCGACTATGGGAGAAGTGGAAGTTAATAGAGATTACCACCCGAGTGATGTTATCCGAGCCACCCCAAGAGTCTGTCACCATCACACACCTTACCCTTCGGTCTTATGCGGGTGTTATAAGGGGTTCTGTAACAAGACCCTAGAACTATGACTATGTACATTATTTTTTTATAAATAATGTGCATTCATTTTATTATTGTTACTTTGTAAATAGTTTTTAAAGCACAAATAGTATTTTTAGTTAATATTTAACTAAGAAATCCATTTTGAGGAATTAATGGATTTTTTAATTAAATAATATTTTAATAAAATATTATAATTAAATTAATTTTTATTAAATATAAATGATCATATAATTTTATGAATGCAATTGTAATTTTTATTAAGGTTTGAAAACTGTTTTTGTCAAAACCCATGAATTTTTGGTAAATGTCAGTTTTTATTTTAAAAGTAAAAATTCACATATTTATAAAATTATTTAGATAAAATGAATATTATTTTTGGAATCATGACATCGAAATTATCCAATGGTGAATTTTTCATAATTTTTTGAGACAGTCGAATTTTTGGGTAAAAATTAAATACTGTTTAAATATATAATGTGTTTTATGACATCATAATGACCCAATAGTGATGTAATAAAATAATATAAAAATTATTTTCGGCCAATATATGTTTTACCATTAAAATAATGTAATTTTAGATTTTTTTGATATATTTTACAAAGATTTAGTGGACTCTTCAAGGCTTATAAAACATTTTGTCTTTTTAAATTGTTTTCCTTGAGAGTGTGACTCACCTCCACATAAGCAACCCTATTATTTTAAGAAGTTAGGAAATTGGAATTATAAAATATTTTTTTCCACTCCACTTTGGAAAAAACCATGGGCAAAAACCATGGGCTGGTTTGTGGTTTTGATTAGTTTAATGTGAGGAGTCCCAAACCTAAATAATAAAGAACCCCCTCTCCTTTCCTATATAAACCCACCCAATCTCCCACTTCCCCTTCACTAAAAGCCTTTTTAGTTCAACCAAACCCTACCCTACTCTCTCTATAATCCTCCCAAGGTTCCCCAAACTCCCAATAATCCTCTCTTAAGCCTCTCCCAAGCTTTTGGGATCACACTTCCAAGTAAGGGATTTCTTCCTTTCTCATTTTTGTCCAATTTTCTTTAAGTTGTTATGCCATTTTGTTTTCAATTAAAAATGTTGGGGTATAATTTTCACACTTCCACCATACTGACCTATTTATGTTTGGATTATGGGATACCCCTTTCTCTATTATTAATTTCTCCCATGTACACCCATTACCATGCTGAAATTTTGTGAGGGATTTCTCTCTTCTCTTTTACATCCAAGTAATTATTTTGTATTATGCATCTAAATTCCATTAATTTTGTTGGTACATGTATATATATGACCACATTACTGTAAATTTCATTTACATATGACGATACACCCATTCCTCTCTCATCAACCTTTTTATTGAATCGTTAGGTCATGCCGTTATGCTGCCGAAATTGCACCGCATTTTTCCAAGCCAAGATCATTGTGTAGTGAATACCATACCCATGTCTCTATCAAGGGTTTTCACATTTATGCACATATAAATATTTAATGGTACTTTAATTTATTTATTACACATTACTTAATCATGAAATAACTTATAATGTTGATTGATTCCATGTTATATGATCCATTTGGCGCACTTATGCATGAAATGAAACGTTTAAGAAGGGTGTTCCCTGATAGCGCTCCAATGCATTGGGTAAAGTATAGTATCATGATACATCATGTGAAATGAGTGTTGACTCATTATAACTCAAGTCCAATGAGGGTTTACTCGTGCTTCATGTGCAATGAGGGTTTACTCATGCACTATGTGCAATGAGCCTTGGCTCATGCTAATTCCCTGTTAAGTGTTGTTGCCACATTTCCATGTTATGATTATCATGCTTTATCATGAATTTATGTTCATGTTTCTCTTGTGATCCATTGATATTTATATTGTCTAACATGTATTGTATTCCTCATGTTATTCCATGTTTATTCCATTACTGGGATTTATAGATCACCCTTTTCTTATTCATGTCCTCAGGTTATCCCATGCAATGCTAAGTACGAGGGAATTTAGTGGTCATGTAAATGAAGTTTTCAATAAAGATGTTGTGTGTTTTATGTTCTAAGATGTTATGTAATGTTCCTAAGCCAAAAATACACTATAACTCTTGATCTTATATGTTGTATCAAGTTAATATTTTATGTAATAAATCTGGTTTAAGTGTTTAATAAAAAACAGAGTTGTTATAGTTGGTATCAGAGGATAGGTTTAGTTATTTTTGGGATTAGGATTAGAAAACCCTAGTGAAGACTTAGAGATAAGAATAAGTATAATAAAAACATCCCTAATTATTTGTGAGTATTGAGTAAGTGGTTTATCAAGAAAATACATACCTGTCTGGATACGAGCTGGTAGAGGCGGCTCTGGCACAGATGTATCCTAGGGGTAAAACCCGAAAACACTACTTTGAGCTTGACTCAAATAGGAACTGGTGCACGAAAACGGTCCTTGCTGAACTCTTGGTTATGAAACTCCTAGGGGATATGCTTTGGTAAATTCACAATCTTAGTATGAACCCTTATTAAGTGAATTAAAAAAAATACCCCTAAGAATATATGTTAGAAAGTAGATCATGGATAACATAGATTAAAGCCTATGGATTCATAAGTTTTGGAAATAAAAGTTATTTATAAGTCATCAGTTTTGTCCTTGGATTACCATTTATTTTTTACCCCTAACTTTCCTTTTATTCCAGCCAGTTTTCGGTAATAGGAGGACTCAGGCTAACAACCGATGTGAAGATCAATGTGATGACTGTGCAAATGAGATGCCCAATCTGATGCGAGTGGGAATCACGAACTTTTTCACACTTCTCTATCAGTTAAATCCAGATTTGAATAGAAACATGGGTCAAGAGGAACGTTCAACCCCCCTAAGAAAGAACAAGTCGCTATCGAGAGCTTCATGAGACAAAGGCCTCCTACTTTTAATGGATCATTTGATCCCTCAATCGCCGAACAATGGATCAAATCCATTGAAAAGATCTTATCCATACTTCAATGTTTTGAAATAGAGAAGGTTATTATGACTGCTTATCATATGGAAGGTGAAGTTGATCAATGGTGGACATTGATCAAAAATACGAAGCCTGAGAAAGAGATCGAGGCGTTGGAATGGAAGGATTTCTGGAAGATGTTTTTCGATAAATATTTTCCACGCACCCTCCGACTTAAGATGAAAAGGGACTTCCTTGTCCTCAAGAAGAAAGATGATAAATATTTCAGAGCTTATGAGGTAAACTTCACAAGGATTGAACGATACGCCTCGGGCTTTGTCATTACCCCCGAATGCAAGGTTGAATGCTTCTTTGGTGGGATGAAACCTAGCCTACGGAAAGCGATGGTGATCCATGACTTTGACAGCTATGAGGAAATTTTCCTATGTGATCTAAAGGTCGAAATGGAGATTGGAGAATCTCAGGGGTATCATGGGGATAAGAAGAATAAGGTGGACTTCAATGCTGGTGGTCTGATGAATAAATCCAATTGTGCTAAGAAGATTCAGCACCCCACTTACCAAAGGTGTGGAAAGAAGCACCTCGGAAATTGCCTGAAGGGGATGAGGAAATGCTTTAGGTGTGAAAGAGAAGGGCACCTATCTCTTAACTGCCAAAAAGAAAAACCCACAGCTGCAACAGAGGAGAGGAACACTTCGTTCGAACCTCATCATGTTGTTTATTTCTACAACTGCAAAGAATCAGGGAATCTTGCAAATCAGTGCCCTAAGCCAAGGAATTTCGGAGGCAACCAACAACCTCCAAGGCACCAAGGGAGAGATTTTTACATCACTACTACCAAAGTGAACCCTGAAAATGAAGTGGTAATAGGTACGCTAGTTATTCATTCAAGAATAGTTAACATACTTTTTGATTCAGGTTCTACGCATTCTTTTATATCTGAAAAGTTTAGTAGAACAATCCCAACACCACCACAACTCATGGAAGTAAATATGTCGGTGAGTATGACAAATGGGGAAATCATTGTATACCATGAATATAAATCCTCCCCTGTAATAATCTATCTATTGAATTTCCTAGAAAACCTCGTCATACTCCCTATGGTGGAATTTTATGCAATTATTGTCATGGAATTTATTTCCTTATATAGAGCTAACATAAATTTATGTGAGAGGGAAATCACTCTCTATGTGGAGAATCGACCCCCGATTCTATACAAGTGAAAGAAGGAAGATGAATCTTATTTAGCTCCATCATCTCAAGGGTGGATATTACTGAACTATGAGCATGAATATCTGGCTCAGATTATTGAGTCTAATGAGGAAACCATCCTTGAAGACATGCCTATTGTGATGGAATTTGCTGAAGGTTTTCCTGAGGAATTTCCTGGTCTACTTCCTAGAAGGGATGTTTAATTCTCAATTGATCTTATACCTGGGGCATTTCCAATATCCAAGAATCTGTATAGAATGGTTGTTGTGGAGCTTGAGGGGCTGAAGAAACAACTATAGGAGAATCTGGATAAAGGGTTTATATGCCCAAGTGCTTCACCATGGGGTGAACCAGTCCTCTTCATCAAGAACAAGGATGGGTCAATGCACCTTTGCATTCATTATCGCGATCTTAACACAATCACGATAAAGAATAAGTACCCTCTCCCATGAATTGATGACTTGTTCGATCAGCTGCGTGAAGTATAATACTTCTCCAAGGTGGATTTTTGGTCGGGATATTATCAAGTAAGGGTGAAGAAGGAAGATATTCCCAAGACTACTTTTCGTACAATATACAGGCACTATGAATTCATAGTAATTCCTTTCAGACTCACTAATGCTCCAAAAATCTTCATGTACTTGATGAATAGAGTCTTTAGGGATTACCTTGACAAATTTGTGGTAGTATTTATAGATGATATTATGATATACTCCAAAACCAAGGAGGATCATGAGGAGCATCTAAGAGCTATACTAGAGACCTTGCAGAAGGAGAATCTCTATGAAAAGTACAACAAGTGTGAGTTATGGTTTAAGGAGTTCTCATTCTTGGGCCATATCATCACAAGCAATGAGATGTATGTGGGTCCCTCCAAAACATATGCAATTGAGGGATGGATGATGCCAACATTAGTAATGAATATCCATAGATTCTTGGGGTTATCTAGATATTATCGACGATTTGTGAGAAATTTCTCACGATTTTCCAACCCTCTTACCAAGCTAACTCGGAAGGGAGTAAAGTTTTATTTTAGCGATGAATGTGAAGAAGTCTTTAAGGAGTTAAAAAGGAGGCTTATCACTGCGCCCGTGATCACTTTAACCACAAGTGGAGAACTTTTTGTGGTATTTAGTGATGCTTTGAAGAAGGGCCTAGGCTGTGTGTTGATGCAAAATGACAAAGTCATTTCCTATGATTCAAGGCAATTGAAAGTTCATGAGTAGAATTATCCAACACATGATTTGGAGTTGGCTTCAGTGATCTTCTCTTTAAAATTTTGGAGGCATTATCTCTTTGGGGAGAAGTGTGAAATACATACGGACCACAAAATACTCAAGTATATATTCACACAGAAAAAGTTGAACATGCACCAATGAAGATGGTTAGAGCTGATCAAAGACTATGACTGCTCAATCCATTACCACCCTGGGAAAGCGAACAAGGTGGAATATGCTCTAAGTAGAAAGGACCCAGCAATTTTATCATTTATGACAATTGAGAAGGACCCAATCTTCTTAGATTTGATAAATATGGACATGGGAATCATAAATAAGGGAACATAATCAATCCTTTCACAAATTATTTCTCAACCGTTTCTTTTGGAAAGGTTAAAGGATGCTCAAAAGGATGATACGGGAATTCAAAAGAGAGTGGAAGCTATCAGAAAAGGGAAATCCTTGGAGTTCAATGTTAATGAAGAAGGAATTATAAGATTTGGGAAAAGACTATGTGTTCCATAAAATCTGTAGCTGAAGAAGGAACTTTAGGATGATGCACATAGTTCAAATTTCTCTATTCACCCAGGAAACACAAAGATGTATCGAGATCTCCAAGAGAATTATTGGTGGGATAATATGAAGAAGGAGATCACTAAATATACATCAAATTTCCTGGTGTGTCAGTAAGTGAAGGAAGATAGGTATAAGTCTAAGGGGATGATGCAACCATTTCCCATACCATCATGGAAATGGGAGAACACTACCATGGACTTTTTCACTGGACTTTTGAAGACATACAAATGAAACAATGCAATCTAGGTTGTTGTGGATAGTATTAAAAATTATTCACACTTCATTGCAATTCGGGAGGATTTATCATTGGATCAGCTAGCACGAATATATATCAGGTAAGTTCTAAGGATGCATGGAGTACCACTATCTATCTTATCTGATCGAGATCCAAGATTCACCTCTATGTTTTGGAAGAGTCTTCAACATTCTCTAGATACTAAGATGAACTTTAGTATGACTTATCATCCTCAAACTGATGGCCAATCCAAGTGGACTATCCAAACACTCAAGGACATGTTGAGAGCGTGTTATATGTACTTCAAAGGAGGGTGGGACCAACATCTTCCACTGGTTTAATTCACCTACAATAATAGTTTCCACTCGAGCATCCGAATGGAACCTTATGAAGCCCTGTATTAGAAGAGGTGCAGAACACCAACATGGTGGGATGAAGTCAGTGAGCGTAAGCTGCTAAGACCAAATATGGTCGAAGAAATGGTGGAGAAGGTGAAAACCATTCAGAAACATATCAAGGTAGACCAGAGTCGACAAGAGAGTTATGTAGATAACCATCGATGAGACCTTGATTTTAAAGTTGGATACATGGTATTTCTACACATATCTCCATGGAATAAGGTCACGGGGTTTGGAAAGAAAGGGAAGTTAAGTCTTAGGTACATTGACCCCTTCGAGATTCTTGATCATGTTGGGGTTGTGGCCTATCGACTAGAACTTCCACCTACCATGGACAATGTACATGATGTATTTCATGTATCCCTTTTAAGGAGGCACATACCAAACCCTTCACATGTACTCTTTTTAGAGGTAGTACAGCTAGAGGATGATCTTTCTTATGAGGAGCAACCGGTGAAGATCTTAGATCGTAGATAAAATTTCTATGAAATAAGACAATTCCCCTCATCAAGGTGTTATGGAGAAACCAAAAGTTTGAATAAGAGAAATGGGAATCAGAGGAAGTGATAAAGCAAAGTCACCCACATCTTTTTTAGTGTGGGAAAATGAAATTTTGAGGGAAAAAATTCTAAAGGGGGGAAGATTGTAACGACCCAAACTTTCATTAATGAACATTACTATTGATATAATTAAATATCTTATTATGGTTATATAAAATATGAAATTCATTGGTTTTATGTTTCTGGATTTTAAAATACCAATATGAATTGTGACTGTTGCTAATATAGTCATTGAACAGTGATCACATGATTAGTATAAATATATGAATTTAACAAATCCAATTTAGTTAGACAAAGGAATCAATGGCCTCATCTAGTAGACTTTCCCCGTACAAATCCCATTTGTCGAAGCTCATAAAGGAGGTGACGTCATTGGGCTTCACTCTTGACCAAGCCCAAGTCGATCTTGAACACATTAAGCTTGAGCAGAACTGACTATGGGAGAAGTGGAAGTTAATAAAGATTACCACCTGAGTGATGTTATCCGAGCCACCCCAAGAGTCTGTCACCATCACACACCTTACCCTTCGGTCTTATACGGATGTTATAATGGGTTATGTAACAATACCCTAGCACTATGACTGTGTACATTATTTTTGTATAAATAATGTGCATTAATTTTATTATTGTTACTTTGTAAATAGTTTTTAAATCACAAATAGTATTTTTAGTTAATATTCAAATAAGAAATATATTTTGATGAATTAATGGATTTTTGAATTAAATAATATTTTAATAAAATACTGTAATTAATTTAATTTTTATTAAATATAAATGATCATATAATTTTATGAATGAAATTTTAATTTTTATTAAGGTTTGAAAACTGTTTTTGTCAAAACCCATGAATTTTCAGTAAATGTTGATTTTTATTTTAAAAGTAAAAATTCAAATATTTATAAAATTATTTAGATAAAATTAATATTATTTTTGAAATCAGGATATCAAAATTATCCAACAGTGAATTTTTCATAATTTTTTGAGACAGTCTATTTTTTGGGTAAAAATTAAATACCCGTTAAATATATAATGTGTTTTATGACATCATAATGACCCAATAGTGATGTAATAAAATAATATAAACATTATTTTCGGCCAATATATGTTTTAAAATTCAAATAATGTGATTTTATATTTGTTTTATTTATTTTACAAAGCTTTTGTGGACCCTTAAAGGCTTATAAATCATTTTGTCTTTTTAAATTGTTTTCCTTGAGAGTGTGACTCACCTTCACATAAGCAACCCTATTATTTTAAGAAGTTATTCCATTGTAATTATAAAATATTTTTTTCAACTCCCCATTTTCAAAAACCATGGGAAAAGACCATGGTATGGTTTTTTGTTTTGATTAGTTTAATGTGAGGTGTCCAAAACCTAAATAATAAAGAATCCCCTCTCATTTCCTATATAAACTCATCCAAGATCTCACTTACTCTTCACTCAAAGACTTTGGAGTTTGAAAAACCCCTAACCTCCTATCTTTATAATCCTCCCAAGGTGCCCCAAACTCCCAAGAAGCCTCTCTCAAGCCTCTCCCAAGCTTTTGAGATCACACTTCCAAGTAAGGGATTTATTCCTTTCTCATTTTTGTGAAATTTTCTTTAAGTTGTTATGACATTTTTTTTTCAATTAAAAATGTTGGGGTATGATTTAGAACCTCCACCATACTGCCCTATTTATGTTTTGATGATGGGAGACCCCTTTATATCTTATTAATTCCTCCCATGTACACCCGTAACCATGCCAAAATTCTGTGAGGGATTTCTCTCTCCCCTTTTACATCCAAGTAATTCTTTTGTATTATGCATCTAAATTCCATTAATTTTGTTGGGACATGTATCTATATGACCCCCCTTTATATAAATTTCATGTAAATATGATGATACACCCATTTATCTCTCATAAACCTTTTTCATAAATCCTTATGTCACGTCGTTATGCTGCCGAAATTGCACTGCATTTTTCCAAGCCAAGATCATTGTGTAGTGAATACCATACCCATGTCTCTATCAAGGGTGTTCACCTTTATGCGAATATTCATATTTAATGGTACTTTAATTTATTTATTCCACATTACTTAATCGTGTAATAACTTATGATGTTGATTGATTCCATGTTATATGATCCATGTGGCACACTTATGCATGAAATGAAATGTTTAAGAAGGGTTCGCCCTGATAGCGCTCCAATGCATTGGGTAAAGTATAGTATCATGATACATCACGTGAAATGATTGTTGACTCATGATAACTCAAGTGCAATGATGTTTTACTCATGATTCATGTTCAAGGAGGGTTTACTCATGCTCCCTGTGCAATGAGCCTTGGCTCATGCTAATTCCATAAGTGTTGTTGCCACATTTCCATGTTATGATTATCATGATTTATCATGCCTTTATGTTCATGTTTCTCTTGTGCTCCATTGATATGACTATTGTTTAACATTTATTTTATTCCTCATGTTATTCCATGTTTATTCCCTTACTGGGCTTTATAGCTCACCCTTTTCTTATGCAAGTCCTCATGTTATCCCATGCAATGCTAAGTACGAGGGAATGTAGTGGTCATGTAAAGGAAGTTTTCAATAAAGATGTTGTTTGTTTTATGTTCTAAGATGTTATGTAATGTTCCTAAGTCCCAAAGACACTATAACTCTCAATCTTCTATGTTGTATCATCTGAATATTTTATGTAATAAATTAGGTTTAAGTGTGTAATAAAAAGCAGGGTTATTATACAACTCCTCTAGAATAACTTGTCCTTAATAAAAATTGTGTAAAAACAAACAAAGTATTTGAGAAGGGTCATATGCATGATCTTTTGAAAACATGATGAACTCTTTCACTCCATCTTCATAATCTCCTGTCAAACGATTGACATTCATCAAGTCTTTATCCATATCCATACTATTTTATTTGGTGATATTAATATTTAAAAAAATAAATAGAAAAATCATTGATATAAAAATTAACCATGGATAAAAACAGTTATAGACTTTAAGTCTCCTTTAGAGACTATTTATAAAATCACGGTTTAAATCCCATTAAAAAACCAACCATTTACACAAATTCCTCTTTAAAATAGCATGCCATTTTTAAAATAAACCAATCACTTTCAAACACTCTTTCTCAAAACCCCAATTCCTTTTTAATAAATCATTCAAGGAAACTTCATGACCCAATAATGTTAATCGCTTAAAATGAGCGACAACCCTCTATATTTTACAAACTTTCATTTAAAAATTTACACACCCCTTATTAAAATGAAGCCAACAATACATATGCTTTCAAAACATTAACATCACTTTATGAAATCCAATCAGGTGAGTTAAGAAATACTTCGCATGAAAAATAAGTCCATGAAAAGTGTTTAAATCATTTTAAAGTTATTTAAAAAAAAGGTCTGTTGAACACATTTATAAAAAACATTTTTTAGTGTATTCCAATAACTCCTCATGGAAAGCACCGCTATTTACAAATCTAGAAAAGTATTTTGAAAGTTTCTCTTATGTGTTATTACTGGATCCATAAGTAACTACATGACCATCATGGACTAAAACTGTTCAAATCTTGACTCCCAATACATTACAATATAATCCATACTCATTACCCAGCTCATTTATGGTCAAGATTGGTGTTTTCATCAACCTCCCATTAAGATCTTAGAAGGATCACTCATGAACATCTAAATATTCAAATTGATCTACACAAACTTAATTCAGGTCTCATATATTTCCATGCCTATTTCAATGGTATTATCATAGATGAAAATTTGAAGTTAGTAGTTCATACCTATATTATATAATTAAAATATCATCTTATAATCCTCTGCCATATCATATAGAATCTTATCCACTACCATGCCTTATCCATACCATAAATGTAGGGAGTATAACTAGCCCATGAAAACGTAAGCGTCGTTATAAAGGGTAGTGATTAAGAACCCACTCTAGACCAATCACCAGTTTCATAAAAAAACATAACTCATTCTTACTAAAATATCATAAAATAAAAGTTAAAAGGGAATCAAAACCCAAATAACTCCAACATCAATACTGGTGACCCCCGGTAACTCACCACATCTCATCGTCCTACCATGGACCAATATAAGAATTAAGAACAAAACAAAATAGGGCATTGGAAAAGGAGATATAAGAGAATCATACACTCTCATCCACAAGTTCATATGTAGGGTGTGAGCTGAAAATTCTTTGTATGATCTCATAAATAATTATCTTTGAATCCCTTCATAATATAGTTCATAAAGTGCTAGTTTGAACATAAGGTATAAAATATAGTTTCACATGAATTATGAAACAAGTGTAAAAACAATCAAATGACATATTTTCAAACAACCACCATTTTTATAATATAAAAACAAGGATGAATAAAATTTTGAAATAAAAATATCAAAAAAATGGAAATAGGGCCTTTAAAACCTTATAAGAAATTTCAAATAATAGTTTATCCCTCTTCTATATCACTTTATAAAAAACTCTTTTTCATAAATAACCACAATGAAAATCCATTTCCTTAAAACTCATTTAACAAATAACCAATTTTTTCCCTTTATAAATAAAACTTTTTAGCCATTTAAATCAACTTATTTGAGAGTAAGAAAATACACACTCAAAGTGAAACAATTATCTTACATAGGAACTAAGGAAACAAGGAAACATAATCCAAAAAACCAAAAAACGATGGTGCCATATAATAAAAAAACTAAGGGAATACAATCCATCTAAGAAAATAAATCCTCTAAAGTGTCTTAAGAATGATGTAACCATCATGTGAAACTTACTAAGACTCATGTATTTTTATCTTGAATTGAAGATGAGAAGCCTAGGTAGATACTATTTAACTTTTCATATCCTAGTAGTCCTATAGAACTCACTAGGCTCTATCGTGATCAGGGATCAAAAGAAATCCTGGTCCCTTCCAGTATATTCTAGGGACACTAAAACATCTTAGAAACTTACTCAATATAACTGGGTCCTTACCCGACGCAACACACTCCACACTAGGGGTTTCACTTATCTGGATCCCTACTAGTCTCCTAGGACACCCATGACATTTATATAGTGTAAGTGAGCAACCAATTGAATAATATATCATCACATAAATATAATTTCAATAATTTGAAATTTAAACTCACCCCACCTTCTACACCCCCACATGAAACAACCCATTTCGTATCCTTTTATAAGATTCACAATAAGAATAAGAATATGAGAATCCCACATGGGGTCATGATCCATGATAGGAACAATAAATGTATGGAGCTTAATTGAGGGTATCCTATATTTATAAAATAACTTCCTTTAAATTACCAACTAGGATTTTAAAAATGTGCTCCAGAAGCCAATCCATTTTCACCCCATTTGATAAAAACATTTAAAATTTCATCCAAAAAACATTTATCAAAATTCACTAGAAACCCCATTTAGAAACCCAACCATTTTCATTAATTTTTTTTAAAATAATAATCCCTTTTATTTTTTAAGGAATAATATGCTAAGAACCCTTTTATTAAGCTTCAATATCCTTTTTAAAACATCTTAATCTACCATAAGAGTTAAGGGTATCAAAACTATTTAAATAGTTTGAAGGTCAATTCCATTCATTTTGAAAAATATGACTTTAAAATATTGCATATTGACTTTAAAGAAAAAAAATTATGACCAAACTTTCAAAATATTTAAATTCCTTTAAAACAAATCCACTCCATCCTTTTACAAAACACTTGGCGTGTGACATAAGTCTATTCCAAGTCTTCAAACCGTTTTTAAGCCAATTGAAACCCAAAAGTCATAACACAAGATTATAATTTCATAAGAAATCATTTAAAAACATCCAAGAAATTTATAACATATATTACAAGGTAGTTTCAAAGAAACACCGACCTCACTCAAGAAAAATTAAAGCTAAAACATGTCGAAATTAATGGAGAACAAATAAATATGTCAAGTGACATACTACTCAACCTCTAAGTAAAAAATCCTCATCATTAAAAACCAGTTACACTATGATCAATTAGCATCACACTTCAAATCCATAACCTAGTCACACAAAATAAAAGGAAAAAATATGAAGAGGAACACTAACCAACATGCAATTCGTTTAGTGCGCAAACAAGGACCACCAACAACCACGATTTTCAGTGGGTCATTTAGCTCGTAGAATTCACAACGTACCATCAATATAAAACAATAATTACATGATAACAAGATAAAATAGATGAAAAAGAGGAGAAAACTCACCTTTGAGGTTTGGTTAAGCACGCAGCGGAGGTGTGTTCACAGTGGAGGAGAGGTGCCCAGCGGAAAAGAGGCGCCATCAGAGGAGAGGCCTGCAGTAGAGGAGAGGTGCACGATGGAGGTGTGGTGCGCTATAGAGGAGAGGTGCATGATATTCTAGTTAACGATAGAGGAGAGGTAGTCGAAGAGGAGGAGGAGGAGCCGATTGGCTTCCGCGAGAGATTAAGGGGTGCGAGGAAGGAGGAGAAAGTTAGGGTTTTTTTATAAAACTTGGTGAACCTTTTATCAGCACTAGCTAAAAAGTGCTGATAAAGGTATGTTTTATCAGCGCTAAAATAGAAAGCGCTGATAAAACATGCCTTTATCAGTGCTAAAATATAGCATTAACAAAGAATCCTTTTATAAGCGCTTTTATAGCGCTAAAAAAGAGCTGATAAAGATACAATATTACTAATTTATTTTAATTATTATATATATTTATAATATTATATATATGATATATATATATATATTCATAATTTTAACTATATATATATATTTATATTTATAAAATTATAATTTAAATAATTATAAATATATAAGAAATATACTTATTATATATATAATCTTAGAAATATATATAATAAATATATTAATTATATATATATTTATAAGATTATAGATATACATAACTATATTTCTTCTAATTTTATAATTATTTATATGAATATATATTTATTTTTAATTATAATTATAAATGAATATGTATTTATTTATATAAATAATTATAAAATTATAACAAAGTTATATTTATAATATTTATTATTTTATTAATATATATATTTTTTATAATTTTATAATTATTTAAATAAATAAATATTTATTTATAATTATAACTAATAAATAAATATATATTTATTTGTAATTTAAAATTATAATAAATAAATATTTATTTATAGTTGTAAGTGTAAATATATATATATATAACTATAAAATTATAAAAAATATATTTATAATTTTATAAATATATATAATTAATATATTTATTATAATGTTTTAATTATTAATATATATCTTCATTTATTTAGAATTATATTTATAAATATTTTTATTTATTTATACATATATTTATTTAATTATATATTTATAACTTTATAAGTAGTATAATAAAAATATTTATTATAATTTTATAATTATTCACATATATATATATATATATATATATTTATTTGTAGTTATAATTATAACTATAAATAAATATATTTATAAATATTTGTATATAATTATAAATATATTTATATAAATATATATATTTTTATAAAATTATAACATATGTATTTATTGTAATTTTATAATTATTTAAATATATATATAGTTATAATTATAATTAAAAATAGATATATTTAAAAAGTATTTATATTTAATTAAAATTTAATAATTATAAATATAATAAATATATTTATTATTTAAATATATTTAATGTAATTTTTTAAGCATTTTTAGAACATAATAATATATATGGATAACATGTATTAATCGTATATACCTAGTAATAAAATATATATAATAAAAAATGAGCCATCAATGGACATCATGAATAATAAGAAGGGTTTAATTTATAAATGAACATTCATGATGATACATAACATATATACATGCATGATCAATCAGTATATTTATCAACCAAATTTATTGGAAACACACATATATTTAATAATTATAATATAAATATATATATATTTAAAAAGTATTTATATATATATATTAATATAAAAAATATATAATAAAAATATAAAAAATATAAAAAATATAATGTATCTAATAATTATAATAAATATAATGAATCTAATAAATATAATAAATATAATAAATCTAATTAATATATTAATTAAAAAATAAAAAAATAAAATAAATATATAACAAATATAAAAAATATAATGAATATAATGAATATAATGAATATAATCAATCTAATAAATATAATAAATATAATAAATATAATAAATATAATAAATATAATAAATCTAAAAAATCTAATAAATATATTCATTATTTAATGAAATTTATTATAATATTATAATTATTTAAATATATATATATATATGTATTAAACTATAATCTTAGAAACACTTTTTTTAAATCATTATATATAAATTTGAATTATTAAAAAATATATATTAATTATAAACATATATTTTTTATTTAATGTATACAAATAAACATTATTTTTGAACATAAGTATAACAATTTTATATAAATTAATAATTTATTTAATTAAAAACTTTTATCAGTACTAAATTTAGCGCTGATAAAGGCCCCCCTTTATCAGTACTTTCTGCTTAGTGCTGATAAAACCTAGCACTGCCCTTGCCCCTCTCTGTGGTAGTGACACTTTCAAAAACAATTTTTTAGAAAAATACCTACCAAAATAATTTATTTACTTCCTTTACCTCATCCTAAAATTCTTTTTTTTATCATAAATCCTACCTAAACAGGCTTTTGGTGAAAATCTAAAGAAGTTGTCTAAAAAGAGGTAATATCCTTAACCAAACATTTTATTTTATTTCTTATTCCACCTCATTCAAATATTATTAAACCATAATGATATAATAACCCAAGTATCTTCCATAAACTAAGATATTTTTATGTAAAGATCATAACCTACAACCATCTCCTCTTCTCTCAAATGGGAAACAAAACTATTGATCGTGTGTATAGAGGACTACTGCCTCACGAACCAACATAATTCTTTTTCCATCACTAATTATCACATATGGATATAATTATTTATATAATTATTATATATTATATTTATGATATAATTATTCTTCTATAATTATAATATCATATACACCTTCTTACTTTCCATTATGTAGGGAATATGATAACATCACTCGTATGTATGTCGGACTTCCGCCTCACAAAGCGATGTGATTCATTTTTTACTTACACTTTACATGGATGGTAATAATGATTAATTTAATGTTTATATATTATATTAGTGAAATATTAAAAATTCTATAAAATAAATTTATCATATACTTTTTTACCTTACCATCCATTGAAAAAATTATAATGTCGTTCATGTGCACGACTGACTACCACCTCGCGAAGTGACTTGATTCGTTTTTCACTAACACTTTATGTAAAAGTTAATAAAGGATAAATTTAATGAATATATGTGATTTATATGAAATTATATTGATTATATAAAATTAATATACAATCTGATTCCTTACCCTTTCACCCATTAAGTAAATGATAGAGCCACTCATGCATATGTACGACCTATCATCTCCACAAAGCGATCTGATTCATTCTCTATGTTAAAAATTAAATAAGGATTTTAAAAATATATCTAATGAAAAAAATTATATATATAACATTAATATAATTCTGTAAATGATGGTACTACATCCTATTTTTTAGATTTTGAACTTTCACGATAAAGCATGCACGAGAAAACAAGGAAATTAACACCCAAAATAATTAGTGATAATGAATTATTTATAAGGAACAGGTGATAAGATATTATAAAGGGGATAATATATTATATTATAAATATTAATATTTTTATTTTATAATTTAATAATATGTTTAAAACCACTATACTTGAGGTTAAATAATTCTCAATTAAAGGGAAGCGTGAGGTAAGGGATTTCTTAACTCAATTTTCATTCATTGGTTTAAAATTCTACTTAATCGATTATGTTATGCTAAGATTATGTGTGTAATTACATTTTATTATTTTATTTATTATTTCCAATAATTATATGTGGATTTACACTTTATATGCATAATTAATTCATTGATTAATCCCCACTTCAACAATATGATATTTGTATGGGTTTTCTATCAAAACCTCCTAATTTATGACACAAGTTATTTTGTGCACCTAATTATTTTTATATGGTGTATATAATTCCCCTTTATATATTATATAATTAATAATTAATATTTAATTGTATTTCAAGTTATAATTCATTTAGTTTATTCATGGGGGTTATGATTCAAAAATTAACAATGCGGTAAGGGTTTATGCTTCAATCCCATTTAATCAGGATTATCCATTCTTGAATTTCCATTAAAGGAAATCATTTGATCATTTATTAATAAAAATATTTTATTTTATTATCCTTTGGTTATTCATGAAATTATCAAGTAATAGTACCATTTACCTTTCTTTGATACATAAATTGGTTGGGAAAATGTTTTTAAGAAAGGCCAACTTTATTTCTCTTTCGGTCGAAAATCCTTTTTCTTCTATATCCATGTTTTCTAAAAAAACAAAAAAAAAATGTTTTTAAAACTCTCCAGGTGATTTATTAAAGGCATTTTATTCATGTTTTAAAAGTAATATTCTATCTATTTTCAAAATAAGTTACTTTTTTACTTTTTATAAAAAAATGTGAAAAGAATATTTGTTTTAGCATACTCAGTATGTACAATATTACCATCATCATGAAAACTCAACACTTTGATGCTTCCTTTATAAATTATACATGGTTATTTTTAATTAAAATTTTTTCTATAATATTTTTGGAAATATTTAGTTTTTCAAAATTGATTTTCAAAGTGAAAAGGTAATTCTCGTCAATATTTTTTTTAATCTTTCCTAAAAGTATTTCAATTCATCAATGAAAATAACCTATAATGTTATGGAATGATTCTAAAATCAGTATTTATGTCTCTTAAATATATAAAATTTTTCAATATCCCTTCATTTGATGGTTTAATACATTCCTTATATTCATTTATCAATTTAATTCTTTAAGAAAACTCTTCTGATTATGTTATGTGATAAGATTATGCAACCCATTTCTTTTCATTGGTAATGTTTCTATTATTCCTTATGATTGATTTCCTTATATAAAACACATATTCATGTACATGAAATGAATATAATGGGTTTTCCTAGATTTATATATCCCTATAATTCATTGGATAATTTTTTAGTCTAATGATATGCCTTTTATGAGATTATGGAGTGAACTTAATCTATTATGGGACTTTTTCCACCATGTGATGTTGTCTTGGAAGTTAGCCTTGACTTATGATAATGTCATGTATTATGTTTCTGTCATATTTTCTATGATTCCATGATTCTATTATACCATGTTATTTACATTATTGTTCATTCTGATTACTCATGTACATTCTCTTTTATGACATCATGTTATACTTTTAACTCACATGTTATGCTTCCTTATTATGTTTATTTCATTACTAGGATTTTTAGCTCACCCCTTTTGCCTATATATTCCCCAGGATATCCCATGTAGTTTTAGGAGATCTAAAGTATTTAATTTCTTATTATGGAGAATAAAATAAAGATAAAGTTTTATCTTAGTATCACTTGATGTATTATGAACCTAGTCTAACAAATACACGAGTCCTCATGATTCTTGTTTTGTATTAATGGATATTTATGTTTAGAAATCATGTAATAATATTTGTAAAAGTCTTGGGTCACTATAGTTGGAATTATATTAAAGGTTTAGTTAACCTTTGGAAACTAAGATGATAAAATCTTAATGAGAACCCTAGGTATAACTATAAGTATAAGTCTAAGGATAATCATAATTATAGGAAAATATCATGTAATTTTGATGAAGTATAGAGTGAGTGGTTTCTGAGAAATTGCATCCTTGTATGGATACTACAAGTGGATGTGGTTATGGCACAAATATACCTAGGGGTAATAACTCTAAAAAACATGTGTTAGTATTGACTTAAGAATTACCTGGTACATGAAAGTGGACCTTACTACGTATCTGATTTGGCACACCCGAAGGGTATGCTTTTGAAATTAACAAAATCTTTATAAACCCTTATAAAGGACTTCAAAAAATTGTTAGTAAACATTACTGTGGATAATGTAGATTGAAACCAAGAGGCCCATAATTTAGGATATACTTATCATTTATAATTTATTCCTTCTAGTCTTATAAGTTTCCCTTTGGTATGTTAATCTAATTCTCATCTTATTTCATTTAATATTTTTAGTTGATGGTGGTAAATAGGAGAAATAACACTGACAACCAATGTGATGGGAAATGTAATGATTTTTCTAATGAGATACCTAACATATATATAATAATATTTATATATCTTGTGATCATTCCAAATGATCTATCTTGAATTATGATCAATAACTGATACATAGTAGAATTTCTAAACACAACAAAGAAAATAAGGATAGAGTATCATGGAAGTTAAAGTTTTAAATATTAAAAATTAATGAAGATTCAAATCCATACATGTTAAGAATGTGTGAATAATAACCTAGAATAATATAGAAAATGGAGGGGAAGATGTTTTCTATATATAAATAAATGGAATAGAGTAATTAATTTCCAAGGAATTTGATGTCTTATATGTGGGAAACTTGGTCATTATCCAAGTAAATTCTCTAATCCAAGAATTAGTTTGGCTATAATTTATGTATAATTATTGAAGTGTTTAGTTTTTTGAATTAAATAATCATTTTTTCAAGGTGTTTTAATGGTATTTTGGTTATAAGAATCATGAAACATACAACGAATGTTCTTAAATAATTTTCATTTAGTATTTTCAAGAATATATTGAATGGTACTAATGACCTAGAAACGTGTTTTAATGGTAAGGTGATATTTTATGTTAAAAACACACGATTAAGGAAAAGATAATCTATAATATGTACTTGATGTTATGGTAACAATATTCAACTAAAATTATTTAGTTTTTTGAAAAATAAAAATATGGATATAAAATCTTATAGGTTTTAAAAAATTTGTTTTGATGATTAATTAAATTTTAGGGATGTTCGTCAAACTTTTGGGAATTTTATAGGAATTATATTAACTTAGTTTTAGAAAAAGGACATCCCACAAGCCTGGTAAAAACTCATCACATCTAGTAAGGCCGTGGGGATTGAACCCACAACCAAAGGGTAATAAGGGTGAAACATATACCATTGGACCATGTAATTTCCTAGTTAGTATGATATTATTTTTACTTAAAATATTTGCTGGATAAAAATTAAGTTGATCTAGGGAAATATATTATTGGATCAAGTATTTATGATTTTTTAATATTTTTATGTGATTAATGATATTTTTCAAAAAAAATTATCAGGTTAAAAAATATATATAACCTTTAGGTTTAATATAAAGGATTATTTTTGAAAAATGTTATTATGTTTTTGGAGGTGAAAGTTGAAGGGTTTGATATGGCCTTTGAGGTTAAAAAATTATTTAATTTTGGGGTAATTGATGTTATTTATGATATAGGGTTACTTATTTAAGTAATTATCTATGTTAAATATTTGGTTTTATTCTTGAATTTTAGATATTAATATATTCATATTCATTTTGGGTATTATCTTACTTTGTTCCATTTTTTTAATAAAGATAGGAGTAATAGATTGTTACTATTTTTTGGATCTTATGATATGTTAAAAGTTAATTTTAGTGATTTTTTCATCAAAAATTCATATTGGATATTCATTCCTTAGAGTAAGAGTTGATGTGGAAAGTGATGGAGGAACAACCGAAGGACTAAATTGTGTTTATGAAATAAAAAGATATAAAGTAAGTATATTTTTTTAGTGTTCTATATATTGATAGTAAAAGAAACCCAAAAATAAATAAAAGAGAAATTGAAACAAAATTTTAATAATATTACCTTTATATCTAATTATTCAATGGTCTTTTAACTTATCACATATTTATGATTTTTTGGTCGTTAATATTCTCTTGATCATGCACTTTCTTGTTATCAATGATCCCTATCACCCTCTAAAATTATTTAGTCCTTTGTTCCATGTATATATTTTTACTTCCCATGAATTTTATCCATCTTGTAACCATATTTATGTGACATTACATATGACCTTTATATTTACCTTTCCCTCTTTTAAGATTAAATTTTATTAACTCTTTTTACGATGTGGATTTTCTACAAAAGAATTGTCAAATGTCAAACCCTTGATTACTAATAAGAAGTTCAAATAGTGAGAATTTTTTTAAGGGGTAGAATGTAACACCCTAATAATTTATAATTTATTTATATTTAAAAAAATGATTTCTTTAATAGTTTTCATTACACACAACACCGAGTTTAAACAAACCGTGGTATAATATTAAAATATTATTATTTAAACATGACTGATATATTCTATTTGTTAAATTGGTGGGTATGAAAAGTATTAAATAATTTATTAAAAATATATAAATTTACCATTCTAGGTTAATTTATTTACAAATTATTAATAAATAGTCACTCAACTTTAAAAAATATATTTTATTCTACAAAAAATACATTTTCTTCAAAAAATAATTTTTATTTCTTTTTGTGAGAAAATATTACAATTATTTTTTATAACTTTTATAAATTTTATTTTATAAAATCTAAAACATTTTTTAAATTAGAATATTTATATTAACTCACGGTGTATTTTTTGGATTTTTTGGAAAATTTTACTTTTTCAATAAATAGTGAAAATACAGATTTTTATAAAATTGTAATTTCTTTTTAATAAAATAAGTAATTTAAAAGTACCATTAATATTTTAATTTTATTCAAAATTAACATATTTATTATATAGTTATATTAAATCTAATTAATACACTTAAATAATCTTTATTTTGGATTTTATGGTATGTTTATTTTTAGGATTTAAAATAAATTTTTCTAAAAACTATTTTAAAGTGAAAATTATTTATCCATTTTAAATAAAAAATAAACCCTATTGAGGAATGATTTAAATGAAATATATAGATTATATATCAATATATATTAATTTCAATTCATTTAATTATGATTACTTGTCATATAGTTAATATGAGATCATTTTTTCCTTAAAAAATGCATTTCTTGAAAAACTGTTTTTTCGACACATCTACAGGTTTAACTTTAAATAAAATTATTAAAATTATATGAGATGAATTTGTAAAAATGGATTCCATATTTTTAATAAAAATAATTTATATTATATAATAATGTTATCTTAATTTTTAACCATAATGAATTGTGAAAATAGTAAAAATTATTTACCGCAGTTAAGGTAAAAACGAGTTTAGTGGAGGTTAAAATAAAACAATAAGAGTTTAAAATGAACCAAAAATTTTCTGGATACAAATTTATAGTAATAATTAGACTTTATATTTTATAATTTTCTAAAATAGTTCATTTTGAATCCCTGTTTCTTGTGAAAAACATGGGTGTAATTATTTCTTTTCAAAAAACCCAAGTGTGTCCTCTCACCCTCTTATAAAAGGCCACACCTATCCTATCCTTTACACACTTAAAAAACCAATTGTTTCATAAAATATCTAAACAAATAACTTCCTTAATTCCCTCCCCTCATCCTCTAATCCCTATTTTGAACAAAAATCCAACCTAGAAAGTCTTTTGGTGAAAATATATAGAATTTGTATGAAGAATAAGTAATATCCTTAACCAAACATTTTATTTTATTTATTATTCCACCTATATAAAATATTTTTAACACATGATAATATAATAACCTCATTTTATTCCATATACTGAGATATTTTTATTTTAAGGTCATGGACTACAACTATCTCCTCTTATCTAAAATGGGAAACGAAACTGTTGATCGTGTGTATAACAGACTACCGCCTCGTGAACCATTGTAATTCATTTTCCATCACCACTTATCACATATGGATATAATGATTTGTATAATTTTTATATATTATATTTATTATATAATTGTAATTTTTTAATTATAATATCACATACACCTTCTTACTTTCAATTCCGTACAAAATATGATAATATTGTGCATGTGTATGTTGGACTACCACCTTATGAAGGGATGTGATTCATTTTTCACTTACACTTTACATAGAAAGTAATAATTATTAATTTTATGTTTATATATGAAATTAATTAAATATTAATAAATTTTAAAAATAAATATATCATATATTTTCTTATTTTATCATCCATTAAATAAATGATAACGTTGTTCGTGTGTACGACAGACTACCACCTCGCAAAGCTATGTGATTCGTTTTTCACTAACGCTTTGAATGGAAGGTAATAAAGGATAAATTAAATGAATATATTTGATATATATGACATTATATTTATTATTTAAAATTAATATACAATCCACTTTCTTACCCTTTCACCCATTAAGTAAATGATAATATTTCTCATGTGTATGTACGACCTACTGTCTCCATGAAGTGATGTGATTCATTCTCCATGTTCAGAATTAAATAATGATTATAAATATGTATCTAATGAAAAAATAATATTTATAACATTAATATCATTATATATATTATGTAACTATATACTATGTTTGATATCCATAACTTTCATGATAAATCATACATGAAAAATCAAGGAAATTAACACCCAAAAAATAGAGATAATAAATGATTATTAATTAATAGGTGGTAATTAGTTATAAAATTGAATATATATGTTATTATAAATATTAATATGATTATTTTATAAGTTAATAACATTTCTAAAATCACTATATATGAGTTTAAATATTTCTCAACTAATGTAAACCATTAGGTAAGGGGTTTCTTAACACAATTTCCATTCATGGGGATACACTTATACTTCATTGATTATGTTATGCTAAGATTATGTGTGTAATGATATTTTTTTTATTTTTTATTTCCAATTTTTATTTGTATTTACATTTTATACACATAATAAATTCATTAATTAATCCCCACTTCAATGATATGATCTTTTCAAGGGTTTCATCTCAAAATCTCCTTTGAGACACATGTTATTTTTGGAACCTAATTCATTTTATATGATGTGTATACTTCCCCTTTTCATATTATGTCATTAATACTTCATAATTCAAGGTATTTCAAGTTACCATTCTTTTAATTCATTAATGGAGGTTATAGTTCAAAATTTACCAAATATGTAAGGGTTTATGATTCAATCCTATTTTAATTGGTATTGTCTATGATTGAATTTATATTAAAGAAAATTATTTGATCATTTTCTAATAAAACAATTTCATTTTATTATTCTCTAGTTATTCATTAAATTCTCAAGTAATAATATTATTTCCCTATCTTTGGTACTTAAAGCGGTTGAGAAAATGTTTTTAAGAAAGGCCAACTTTATTTCTCTTTTGGTCGAAAATCCTTTTTCTTCCATATCCATGTTTTCTAATTTTTTTTTTAAAAATTAAAACTATCCTGGTGATTTATTAAATAAATTTTACCCATGTTTTTAAGGGAATCTTCCTGTCATTTTCCAAACAATTTAATTTTGACTTTTCGTAAAAAATGTGAAATGAATCTTTGTTTTAAGATACTGAGCATATAAAGAATTAACTATAATCATTAATACTAAACTATTTAAATATTAATTTATAAATTTACATGGTTATTTTTAATGAATTTGTTTCTATAATATTTTAAAAAAAAATTAGTTTTTCAAAAGTGATTTTCAAATTCGAAAGGTTATTCTCCTCAAGAATGTTTTTAGTCTTTTTGAAAAGTGTTCCAATTCATCAACGGCAATAACCTATAATGTTATTTAATTCTTATAAAATCACTATATATGTCTCTTATATATATTTATATATTTCTCACCCTCTCTTTATTTTATGGTGTAATATATTCCTTATGTTCATTTCTTATTTTTCTTCTTTAAGAAACCCCTTCTGATTATGTTATTAGAAAATATTATGCAACCCATTTCTTCCCATGGGTGATTCTTATGTTATGACTTATTATTTATTTCCTCATATGGTACACATATGCATGTACAAGAAATTAATGTGATAGGTGGGCCCAAAATTATATATCCCTTCAATGCATTGGGTAATGTTTTAGTCTCATGAGACAACATGTATGAGATAAGGGAGTAAAATTAATCCATTATAGGAATTTTTACACCATGTGATGTTGTCTTGGTAGCTATCCTTGACTTATATTTATGTCACGACTTGTGTTTCTACCACATTTCCTATGATTCCATGATATTATGGTACCATTTTATTTACATTATTTTTCCATATGATTACTCATGTTACTTATCTTTTTTGATATCACGTTATACCTTTGAATCATATGTTATTCTTCCTTATCATGTTTATTTATTTAATGGGATTTTTAGATCACCCCTTTTGTCTATGTATTCCCAAGGTTATCCCATATAGTTTTAGTAGCTCAAAATAATTTATGAGCTCTTTATGGAGAATAAAATAAAGAAGCCATTTTGTTCTAGTCTCACTTGATGTATTATGAACCTAGTCTTCCAAATACACTAGGCGTTATGATACTTGTTTTGTATTAATGTATATTTATGTTTAAAATCAAGTAATAATATATATAAAAGGCTTGGGTCACTATATGGTATGAAAAAAATTCAAGGATTAATGACATAAGTCTAATGGTATAATGAAAGCATTACCTATACTAGTATGGAAATGGGAAAACATAACCATGGATTTCATCACAAGATTCCATAGGATATATAAATACAATAATGTCATCTAGGCGGTATTCGATCACATTAGAAAGTCAATTATTTTCATTTCCATCAAGAAAGATTTATATATTGACCAAATCACTAATATATACATAAGGTAAGTGGTATGATTGTATGGAGTGCCACTCTTCATTGTATATGATTGATATATGAGGTTTACCTTGAGGTTTTCGAAAATTATTTAGCAAGAAATGGATATAGAGCCAAGATGGATCACTTTATATCACCCTCAGATTGATGGTTAGTCTAAAAGGACCACTAAAACTATAAACTATATACTGAGATCATATTTAACATATTTACAAGGATTTTGGGACCAACATCATCCCCTTGTTTTTTTACAACATCCATGGAGGGGTAAAGAAATGAAAACCCTAGTTGAGTTCTCATATAACAAAAATTTATATTATGGAATTCAAGTGGGACCTTATGAGTCTATTTATGGGAAGAGGTGTTTGAATCCAACATACTGGGATGAATTTGAGGAGTGGAAGCTGATGGGACCTAATCTTATCCAACAGATGATAAATAAGGTGAAAACTATTCAACATTATATGAAATCCACAAAAATTCAATAGAAAATATATGCAGACAATCATCGATACACTACTGAAAAATTGACACATTCTAATGGTTTTAAATTATTAGGATAGGGCCTAAAACCATCGGGATATCCTATTCCAATAGTTTTAAGAACCGTTGGTATGTTAGGCATTGTGATAGCCCTATGCCAATGGATTATTAGAAATTGCTGGTATTAGTTGTCTGAATGTAATCTATTCCAAAATTTTAAGTAAAACTATTGGTATATATTTATACCAACGGTTCAAGAAACATTGGTACACATAATTTCTAGCATCTAACATATCCCAACGTTTTCAATAAAACTGTTGGAATATATGTATACCAACGGTTTTTTGAACCGTTGATATACATGAAACATATGTTTTTTTCTAGCAGTTTAAATGAAACTGTTGGGATATATAGTCTAGCATATAGTATACCAATGATTTACAGAACCGTCGGTATATCCTATTATCCATAGTAAGCTTCCCCCCACTATAAAACTACACCTCCCACGATATAAGCTGGACAAAACCTGCACCACCCCACTGTAATTCCAATGGCCTCCCCTCTGCAGTACTGCAATTCCAGCAAGCAGTATAAATCAGCCTCCCCTCTTATGAAAATCCATCATCTTTCCCTCTACAATTCCAGTAGCCTCCCCTCTTCAATTCCAACAAGAAGCATATACTTTCCTCCACTATATAATTATAGTACAAACCTGTAGAATAATTATGAATAAAAAAACACTCATACAAAAAATATACAATGATGAATACAACAATTGAAAATATAGAATTTTAAAAAACACTCATGCAGACAATATAATGTACAAAATTCAAAAAACACTCATGAAATGGATTTTATGGTTGTGTGGTGATATATTTGGGAAGAAAATAAGACAAAAGAGATGAAAGAATGTATTTCCTTCTCCTTCAGGTGTGAGTGATTCCTATTATGGAGGAGTTTGGTGCACTAATTAATAGATGGGAGTTCAATTTATAGTTATGAAGGTTACTACTAAGGAATTTCAGTAATATGGAATGTGCTCAAGGCATTCAGGGTAAATGGATAAAGAGGAGGCCACCCAATACCAGTATGAAATTGAATGTGGATGGAACATTAATGTCTTGGGAAATGAGGGGGGAAAGACTATTTAGAGACAACAAGGGATTAGTGATTCTAAATTTTAGTTCCTTCTATAGTCTAGGTAATTATCTTGGGGTAGAATCACGAACCATGGTTACTGATATCATGTTTTTTAGTATTTATAATATTCCATTGTTTTACTTAAATTAGTGGAGTTTTAGCAAGTTTAAAAAGAAGGGGATGTTAAAATATGGTATAGTTAACTGGGTTTTCATGAAATGTAATAAAAGATAATATGAAACGGTTATGAAGTTTATATGTCACTCTAATTTAGGTGGTTGAGTAAACATGAAATGTCATTAATTTTGAGAATTTTTTGGATATCAAAAAATTGAATTATGAATACCTTTTATGGTGGGAATTCTAGGTTACAAGGGATGAGGTATTATTATTCTTGGTTTTTATGTTTATAGTTGAGATATTTATTTAAATATGATGTATGTATTTTCCATTATTATTTATGGTTTTAGTTCTTATCCTATTGACATGGGGCCTATCCACATGAATAATTCTTAGAATGTAGGGTTCGGTTGACATTTCTGCATTTTAATGTGATTGCTATCACTAATGATGAGGGATAAACTATTTAAATTAAAAAAAACCTATATGGTGTTTTTATATATAACTTATTGGAAGTATTCTACATAGTTTAACCACAATATTACTTCTAATTAATGGTATTATGGATCATATGGTGAGATTTTCCTTGATGACGGCTACATAGTCTCTCCATGCAAGGGATGTATATTGACCCTTGGTGGGTTAGTACAGGAACTAGTTATGTTGGTAATTAATCCCTTTTTGTTGGTTGTGATAGAGTATAATAACTAATTGTGTCACCAATAACCTATATGATGTTTTCCCACATCACATCTTGGTAGAATTCAACTTAACCAAATCATTTATCTATTGTTTTACATGATACGAATCATCATATAATTATGTCATTATATGTTCCTGGATGTGACCTAATATTTGAGGGGGGTGGTCTAGTATAACGATTCTCAATAATGATGGGTTCTTGAAAGTGGGTGATATACCCATTAAATTAGACTAATTGTAAGTGTGGAAGTTTAGATGATCTATTAATTCCTTTTAGTAATTAAACATCCTGATCAAGAGATGTGATATCACATTGGTGGGTGGGACTGAGAATTTCTGGGTTAATTAAACTAGAGGATGATAGACTGTTATTTTTATATAAGACTAGTTTTGGTAAGGTGAGAACTATATTGTTATAGTCAATGGACCATTAGGGATACATTATCGATAGGTGATTCCTGTGATGCAGATCACCATTTATTGGAATTGATCTGTATGATCCATTTATTCTGGTGGGGAGCACCATATGTTTAGGGATGAGTGGTTTATGATAAAATGTTTTCTTTGGATATATGGGTGAAATTTCACACTGTGTCTATATTAACTTTGGTGATGAGTAGATATTTTGATGTTTGGTGAATACTGGGCATTGGTGTTTATAGTTATAGAGCCAAAAATCATTAGATATTACAAGATAAGATTCAATGAGTTATCTATAAATTAATGATCTAAGTAAGTCAATATTGATAGCTAGATTATCACTATATAATATAGGAAATCCTTGAACATCTCTCTATGGTTTATGCATGTTGTTCATATGAATCTGATATGTGGTATCGCTATGCAAGGTATGTATACCTCCGCTGGTTACACCTCCAACACATCAAATGGAATCCCCTTATAAAGGAATTCCCTCAAATAATACATAGAAGAGGAAATGTGTGAGTTAGTCATCTAAGAAATATTACCCAAGATCATCAAGTAAGTAATGTGTTTTCTCACCCATAGTCAACAAGCTCTAAGGCTAAAGAAAACAAAACAACCATCCCAAGAAGATCTTGATCAGCCAAATAATCCATTAAATCCAAATGGGAATATACTCTAAAACAATAAACATAAACACCATCAAAATGGACATCAAAACTCTATCCCCATGAGACATAAAATAGATAAATAAGTAATCTCAAGACACCATTTAAATAAAACTAAAATCCAATACTTTATAAATTCATAAAAATCCAACAATATAGAAATTTAGTTCATTGAATAAGTGATCCAAATTCTCTTATTTAACCTAACATGGTTTTATCAAAACATATTTCAAAAATAACTTTCATTCATTAAAACATCATTTTTACCCATGAGGTTTTGAAAAACTCATCTAATAAAGAGAAATGTTGATTGTTTATGAAACCATTTAAACACAATTATAGATTTTGGTAAAACATTTCTAACATTAAAATAGTTCAAAATAAAATATTTTAAAGGTAAATTCGGATTAAATCCTTTAAAAGATTCTAATTATGATTTATTAATATCAGTTTAAAACCTTGAAAATATTTAACACTATCCCTTTTTCTAACGGAATTGGAAAATTTTCCAAAAATAGTTTATAATTTTAAATAAAAAACATTTTAGACACTTTTCCAAATATAAATATCATTATAAAATTATTTCCAAGTCTTCTTATTTTCCAACATCTACTTTGATGTCCCTCAAGAACTTAGATTGTCCTTTTAGAATACAAGTAGAAAGCTTCACTCTCATCTCCAATGTTGTATAAAGGTGACTAAATATTTTTATGAGAGACTCAATCCAGAGATTTTCTACCTGAGGGCCTCCCTCCCCATTAACTACAGGTGGGTATTGTATATAAATCTCTATCTAGGTATCAAACATCAAAGGGAAATTATGGTTAGTCAGTCTCAACATTGATATCAAGACTCATGGAATACTATCACAGAGTTGATCATCCATCAGATTCCCCATTGTTGTAGGAAGATCCAACTACACTATATGAGGTGTGTGATGTTTACTATTCTCACACTGAAAAAAAGATAATGTAGAAGAATTTTCTCTACATGGGTCAAAACACTCATCAGATCATCAGGATCATAAAAATATCAAACTCAGAAGGACAGGTACAAAATAGAAAACCATAGATAAATGGTTTCATCAAATCTTTGTTGATAAATTTAATTAATCACATTTTATGTAGAAAATCTTTTATTCTTATTTTTATCAATCATGTTATATAATTTTATATGCAATTAATGAATCTATAGAATTAAAAAATCAGGATAGGACTCCACTCTTATAGCACATGGAACCAAGTGGTCATGACATGAAGTTGGGAGGACTAATAATCAACTATATTTTTTAAGTATTATTTAAATTCTATTCTAATTACCAATGTCTATACTAGATATCAAAATTTTGATTATGATTTATACAAAATTCTAAATAAATTCTATGTAGTTGTCTTTCAAATTATAGAAACCGATATTATGCTATAAAAAACGAACTCTTGATTCGGGATTGTGGTATGATAAAGATATATATTTTATATTAATTATTTTGAAAAGTGGTACTAGGTTGTTGAAACTACTAATTGAGAGTCAAATTATGAAGATGTATTACTTATCAAAGGTATATGTATTTCTTATAACTCTAGTAATAAAACTTCAGTCACCCTGAGGATAATAGAATTTGAGTATGTTTTAACATCTCAGGATGCAACAAAAATATAATGGGAGAATTCATATATGTAATAAATTAGGGTGAATATTTTATACCCAATTATAATAATATTTTATAATAAAACTTTCATCAACTTGTCAAAAATATTGTGAAATATTTTTTTTCATGGAAAATTGTCATTGAGTACCACTTCATGGAGTAGAAGAGGGAACATAGAGACATGTGAGGAGGAGGTAAAATATTGATTTACATATTTATTCTCATTTATATAACTCTTGCAATTGGATTTTGGGAACATATTTATACTTCATCCCTTTTTCATTTATATAATAATATTATAATATGGATAGCAGTATCACAAGAGTAGAAATTCAAGGATTCATCAAATGATAAAAATGGTTTGTGAACCATGTAAAAACTTTTATTCCATGGTAATTCTGACACGTGTAATCAATTTGGATACATTCATGACTCTATTTAGGAATATTACCAATATATATCTTCAATCAATTCATTTTACCCTTAATCCTTAGATTACTAAGAATGGGAAAGAAGATGATTGCTATAACTTCACGACTAGCGGTTTCTTAGGAGTATAGGGATTCTGATTCGGATTCCTCTATCGAGCCTAGGGAAGTGGAACTTTTATATGATTATATCAAAGTCTCTTAAAAGAAAGGAAAGAACACCATTATTGAATCAGAGGGGTTTATCAAGCACTCTTGGAGGCCATAGAAGAAAAAAGACTACTCCTCCTTACCTATCCCTCTTGTCACTAGATTATCAAGCAAAGGGGAAGATCACTCAAAAGTTTCCCAAGCAGGTGATGAAAAATTATAAAAAGGAGCTTGATCCACTAGATGAAAAATAATTTGTCACCATTCTGGAGAATGCTGGAAAGGAGAAGATTGTATCAGATATCCACCAGAGAAGGAAAGAATTGATGTAATGTGATGAATGGGAAACCATATTAAAGTTGCAATGAAGAATTCTCAGACAAGGGATTATAGGTCATCAATATGCAAGAGCAGTTTAACAGGAAGGTAGGGAGGCGTTTCTAATCCAACCTTACTAAGGAGAAGGAGGCCTAGTCCCAAAAACAACTTGGCATTCTGGCACACGGATTTAGCGGCCAGAAGATTACCGTGGAAGAGTTTATAAAAACTTGGGACAAGATGGTTTACAATTTTGAAAACCTCCTTAATGATGATTTGGATGAGAATTCTATTGTTCTCCAATAGAGTCTCCTTATAGGTAAGGTCTATAAAAGGATCAAATTGAAACTCATTGATTTGACTATTTCATATCATGTTGATTGATTGTCTATCTGTTTACTCTATTGGTTTCTCACTTTTACTTAAATGTGTTTTCTTAATTAAAAACATATAATTGCAGCATGTTTCCCATTCTGTAAAGGAAACCTCAAACTGTAGGAATTAAAGGCATGTTTGGTTAGTTACATGTTATGACTAGGATCACAAGGAATAATGTTTATCGTAGTTTATTTTTTCATACCCACAATGCACTGTGTTTCTAGAAATAATCACTTTAAAAATATCATGAATGATAAAAAACTAGTCACATGCAAAAATAATAGAAATTATCCTCCCATATGGGGAAGGGATCACACTTCTAATGGTGTAATGACATATGATGTGTGAAATAAGTAGAATTATTTATCAAGGACATGAAATGGTGTGAAAAAGATGTTCTTCCTTCAACAAGTGGTCTTGAGAGCTCTTCTGATACTGATGGAACATGGTACCTGAGTTAGTGTGGTGGTTAAGACTTGTAAGCATAGGCAGACTGGGATTCAAGGAAATTTCCATGAATATCATATAGTATTTATTTGAGGTCATCATGAGGTAATTATTTATTTTTTTGGTATGAGACTGATTTGAGACACAAGGACTCTAGTGGATTCCCTATTGTAAGATATACGAGTACCAAGAGGATTGACATTTTTCCCTTGGATGGTGAGACATTTTTGAGATGGGGGTATAGTTCCCTATTGAATAGAACCTTGTACCTATCTGGTGAGCTATGATATGGTCCAAATTACCTTGTTGTTATTTCATAGACATGTTGGGTGACAAATTCTAACAAGTATAGTGATATATCTTAAGGAATGACAACACCTTGAGTGATAAGGTGTTGGAAGGACCCTTACTTGAGTGATAATGAAGTTATCATATTATAACATGATATCTAACCCTACCATGATTAATAAGGTAGTGGTCAAGATAATGTCCTCACCTTGAGTGATAAGGTTCTAGATGAACCCAACCATGAGTGATAATGGAGTGTTTGGAATCTGATATTAGACCAACCATGGTAAATATGGTATTATTTTAGAAAATGGATTTACATTGATCATAATGTATTAAAATGGATGTTTGTTGAATGAGAAGGTTGGTATGTGATATATAGTGGTACGAGACACTAACTTTAGTAGTATGGTAGATGTTGGGAGTTTAGTGATGACCTATATTGAATGATGAACTATACTGTAGTTCTCCATTAACTTCTTCATGTTTTCAATCATCATCCATTGAAAACTATTAACTATCAATCCACATAATCTAAATATATCTTCTTTTAAATACACCACTTAAAATATTTGAATATCCTATGAGAAAACATCCATTTTAATTCCCTACATTGTCCATAACTTTGGAATGCTTTTAAACCTATAACTGAATATTTGTGGAATAAAAAAACCATTCAATATTTCCTTTTTAAAATCCTGAACCTCATGACATAGAAACTCATTTTTGAATTGTGTTTCTAAAAAAAATGCCTTTAAACTTCACACCAAGGCATGAAACAACACTTATTTATGAAATATGACTTTAAAAACATAAGACACCATGACCACTTGGCCATTTTTATCCACTAAAAAATCCTGATACACCAAAACACCCAACTTTCCAAAAATTCTTTGGGAAATGACATAGGGATCTCTCTAGCATATTTCTATACTTCAATATACATAGGTCCACCGCAATGAGCAAAATGTCTTTAGTGAGTGTCCCTACTATAATTCTTCTCATTAGGATATGGGAGAAATGTTTCAATATGAAGGAGGAGATAGTAAATCATATGAATTGGTGGTGGTAAGATGAAGCTTATGGTGGGGAGCGCCATAAGCCTGACAGGTGTTAAACAATGACACCATCAGTGTTTTTAGATATATTGGCTCAGCTAAACACCCAAAGGGGTGTCCAAGAGGCTAGGAAAACCCCCCAAATGGGGTTATCCATAATATAAGGTTACAACGGGTATGATAGAACAAATAAAATATTTAATATGTTTTAACAAGGGATCGCCAGAAGGTTGTAGTGAGTGATACAATTATGCAACATCTAAAGGGAAACGAAACGATGAAAAAGAATCATACACCCTACATAAACAATTTACAAATTCATTCACTTTTCCTAAACATGGAAATTTCATTTATAATATTCTAAGGGAGAAAATTAAAGTGTCATGATCAAGGAACATGCCTACTCGGGAAATGTCATTTGAGCTAAACAAGTATGATAAGCCAATTTATATTATTCAATGAAAATAAAAACTAACTAGCCATAAAAAAACCACCAAAAAGAGACATATGGAAAACTCAAACCAAATCTAAACATGATACAAATAACCACCACTACTCTTTGGTTTAGAAGACAGCGCACCTCCGTTGGAGGGGTTTTATTAAAAAATAATGGCATTTATTTATCGCACAATTCATTTAATTATATTTAACATTTATTATAAAACTCATTCAGCAAAAATAAAATGCAATAAGTTAAGAAACTAGATCAACATAACTATCACTGTGAGTTTTTGCAGATAGCGCACCTCTGTTGGAGGGTTTTTATTATAAAAAAATGACTTTATTTATCAAATGAAATAATTATATTAAAGAATAGTTATTCAAGATATGAAATTAAATATAATTAAGAAGAATTAAGAAAGAAGATAAATTCAATTTAAAGCATTCTTGAATTAAAGAGGCTAGGATAGGGACCCTACCTCAAAGTGGAACCAAACCGTCCACTTCAGCTCCTGGAGATTTCTAACTAAAAGTTGCTGCTCACCAACTGGTTATACGAATCTTCACACACATGCAAGAACACCTATCCCCTATGCACACAGCTGCATGGCCATGAGCATGTGTTAGGGGATCCTTGCACATATGCTTATATGCATATACCATTCTCCAATCACCTGCATATGCATTTATATATATATACATGGTCACACCTATCCCCATATGTGCATAATCATTACCATGGTTGACTATACACATAGCGGGGGAACCCCCAAACATATACTTAATTACCTATGCACACGCATGCGAGTTGTCGTTGACTTGGCGACTCAAAACCAACGAGAAAGGATCAAGGCACTACACAAAGGATATTAAGAACCTTAAAACACATAAAGGACACTACATAACCAGTGAGAAACCAACAAAAGACATTAAAGCCACACCTAGATTAGCAGCAAAGAACCAAATCCACCCGAACCAACAAAAAATAATCCAACACCCTGCTGAAAACATAATATGGAGTCAAAAACACTGAAATCCCTAAATACATGAGGTGAAAGACAAGTAGTAACCATAAAATCTTACCTCAGATCAAAGATGGTGGCCTAAAACAATCTAAAACCCTTCTATACCCTTTATCAGAATATAACTACCCTCTGTCCATAGAAAGTAGTAAAATAACTAAGTGTCCAATGCAATAAATAAAATAAAATAAAAAACTAAACTAAAACATACTTATCTCTTGTGACTATACACGTCACCGCCCAAAATATAAAAAACACAACACCCCATGGATCAAATAATGTTCCTGGAAGCAAGGGGAAACATATCCATGTTTCAAAATGATACTATCAAATAGTAAATTTCTATTAATTAACAATTTCTCTTCCTATTAATGGTATATAATCAGTTTGGCTCGAGTTTCAACTGATTTTGGTTTTGTTTGATACAAGGGATGAGGTCTTATTATTCTTTATTTTTATGTTTATAGTTGAGATATTTATTTAGAGACGATGCATGTATTTTCCATTATCATTTATAGTTTTAGTTATTATCTTGTTGGTATGGGTCCTGTCCACATAAATAATTCTTGGAATGTAGGGTTCAGTTGAAATTTCTGTGATTTAATGTGATTTATGTCACTAACAATGAGGGCTCGACTGTTAAAATTAAAGAAAACCCTATATGTTGTTTCCCTATATAACTTATTAGAATTATTCTACATAGTTGAACCAAAATATTAATTCTAATTAATTGTATTATGGATCATATGGTGAGATTTTCTTTGATGAAGACTGCATAGTCTCTTTATGAAAGGGATGTATATTGACCCTTAGTGGGTCAGTATAGGAATCAGTTATGTTGGTAATTAATCCCTTTTTATTATACATGACAAAGTCTAATAACTCGTTGTGTCACCATTAACCTATATTATGTTTTCCTATATCGCTTCTTGGTGGAATTCTACTTAACCAAATCATTTATCTATTGTTTTACAAGATACAAATCATCATATAATTATGTCATTATATGTTTTTTGATGTAACCTAATATTTGAGTGGGGTGTTCTAGTATATTGATTCTCAATAAGTATGGGTGGTTGAAAGTGGGTGATCTACCCATGGAATTAGACTAATTGTAAGTTTGGAAATTTAGATGATCTAATTATTCCTTCTAGTAATTAAACATCATGATTGAGAGATGTGATATCATTTTGGTGGGTGGGACTGATCATTTCTAGGTTAATTCAACTAGAGCATGATATACCACTATTTTTATATAAGACTAGTTGTATGATGATATGTTCATCGAGGCATGGGATAACCCTAGAGAGATGAGTCTATACTATGTGACTAAGAGGATAGACTGGGATATGTTTGATAGGATTGGGTGAGTGACCAACTCACGCGAGGATGATATGATGTATGGAGACACTTGGAGACACTTGGGGTTATTTATGCTATCTCATGGAGATACTTGGGGTTATTTCATGACTCCAACATACTCTAGAAATGTTCCTATACAATGTTTTATAAAAACAATTCCATATCATGGAAAACCCCAAGGCTACTCTAGTTTCCAATGTTTCCTCACACTCACACCTCATGGTACTACAATATACAAGTGATCTATATCAACTAGTCAGGATAGCATAACGACCCACTATCCGTAGAAAGCAGTAAAAGACCTAAGTGACCGATGCGACAAAGAAAATAAAATAAAAACTATACAAAAACATACATGTATCCTATGACTATAAATGTCACCGCCCAATATATAAGAACCACAATTCCCTATGGGTCAAATCATGTTCCTTAAACAAGGGGGTAACAATTCCATTTAATAATATCTTTATTTTTCATCATGTTATTTATATAGAAAATTGTTGGAAACACTGGACTAGTACACTTAGCCAATGAATATAAACCTATGCTACATTAGTTGAGTTGAAGATTGTTCACATAACCCTCTTCACTATGGAAATAACTAAGAGGGACCACAATCAATGTTTAGTAGTTGATACTGCTCCTGAACCTGGTCGGGCACCAGTCCATGAACCAGATGGTCTACTTGGTCATGAGGGTGTAATCCATTTAATTATACTATACTAAGAATAAATGTGTTGGTATATTTTCTTCCAACAATGGTAATTTCTCAAGTCTTTAGTGTCAATTGACTTCAGTTCCTAAGTTAATGGCCCCTTAACTATCAGTAGATATCAAGGGGTGTCTCCCACGGGTGTCTTGTGGTGTATAGTGTCTATCTATGATTTCTATGGTGCTTCTGTATTGTGGGAAATGTGTATTTCATGGTCAATTTAATAAATAAATTGGTAAATTGAAAAATACACCCATATTCAATAGATACATACCCATTTTTGATAGAGAATACCATCTAAATAACCAACTTAGAAATCCGAGACCAAAATTTTTCTTTACTAATTCCAATTACTTAATATATGAAGCACCCACATATGTTTTATAAACCAATCAATTAAAGGGAAATAAAATCCTTACAATAACCCATAAAATCTCATATAGCATCACTCACCTCCAATTAACCCACATCATTGCACATCTTAATGATGATACAACCTTATCACATATATATCACGATTAACAAAAATATTCAATACAATATCCGGTTTAATAGGGGTCAATAGAGGAAAATATGAGTTTTTTAAAAAATTATGAACTTTTTATTGGATGTATTGTTAGAATGAATGGTTTACAACCTGTGAATATAAACCTACATTTCTAGAAGACTCTATTTTAAAAAAAATCACAATTTATCCAATAATTAATTACACCATGAGTTGGTTACTAGCCAAAACTCTAGAAAATGAATGATTAATATGAATGGTTATCCTAAATAGGAACCTAACAGTTCATTCCATGTTGCCTCATTTTTTAAAAAAGAAGACTAATTATTACCTATAAGTACTGATCAAGAAACCTCAATAAATTTTGGAGAAATGGTTGGAGGATAGGGAGCCAAGAGAGGGGGACATCGTGTGGGGTATTCAGCCACGGGGGGTCTCACGTGCGGCTGTAGAAAGGGTCAGGGGATGTCGTCGGAGGAGAGGGAGCCGAGAGGGTAGGGGAATGTCACCAAGAGATGGATCTGAGAGGGGAGGGGGTAATGTCACTAAGAGACGAGAGGGGAGGGGGACATCATCGTCAGAGAGGAAGACAAGAGGGGAAGGGGGAACATCGTTGGAGGAGAGGGAGCCGAGAGGGGCTGGGGGCTGGGAGCTAGAGGCGGAGGCCAGGAGGTTGAGGAGGGCGAGGATGGGGAGGGTAGGAGAGGTTCAGGAGGTGGAGGTCAGGTAGGGTTCATGTAGGGGATGAAAAATTGGGAGGGAACCCTAAAACATTCTGAAATTAGGGAGCTTTTTTTCCAATAGTTATTAAAAACCGTAGGTAATATTTGTATTTCCCAATAGTTTTGTTAAACTATTGGGAAACCCCAACTTATAATTGCATATACCAATGATTTACTAGAACCATTAGTATAGCTTCTTTATCCCAATAGTTTTTTTCAAATCGTTGGGAAATAAGTGTTGCTATAGGTCGGCTTTCCACCAGTGATGATACATGAAGTTTGAGGTCGGTGATAAAGTGTTCCTTCACATATCAACATGGAATAAATTCATGAGGTTTATGAATAAGGGAAATATTATTCCTAGATATATCAAACCCTTTTATATATTTGATCATACCAAACTAGTGAACTATTAACAAGCACTCCCACCTAAACTATCTCAAATTCATGATGATTTATGTGTATCTCTCTTGAGAAAGTACATACCATACCCCTCACATGAACGAAATCCATAGGTGTTACCATTTTAGAATGATATTTAATATGAGAATCATCCATTGAAGATCTTATATCATAGAGATAAACTTCTATGAAACAAGACAGTTGACCTCTTAAAAGTGTTATGGAAAAACTACAAGTTTGAGGAAGATACATGGGAATGAGAAGAGGAAATGAAACAAAATTAATCTCATTTATTTTAGTGTTTGAAATGAAAATTTATAGGGAAAAATTCCTGAATGGGGAATAATGTAACAACTCAAACATTTATAAATAAATTTTCCTTTATGACTAAATTAAATTCCATATTATGTAATGTGGTTATAGAAAACACATGAACTTATTTGGTTATTTTATACCATTATAAGTTATATCATATCAGATTTAAAAGATCATTAAGCATCATAATCATTGATAATATAATCATTGGGCACTTATTATATGATTAGTATATATATATATAGGGTTAAGATAAATTCTAATTGATATAGATGAAAGAAGTGATAACCTTAACCAGTAGGATTGTACCCTATGAATCCCATTTATAGGAGCTTATGAGGGAGATAGTACCACTGTAATTTTCCCTTGATCAATCCCAAGATGAGATTCAAAAACTAAAGCATGATAAAAACTGTTTATGGGAGAATTTCAAGCTCATCGAGATCACGACATAAACCATGTTTGTCAAACCACCCCATGAAAATCTCACCATTGTTCACCTTACACTTAATGCATTTATTGGTGTAATAAAGGACTATGTATTAATACCCTAATAGTATGAATTTGTATTTTTTTACAAAAAAATAATTATAATTATATTTTATGATTTTTTTAATGATGAGATAATGATTTGATAAAAATTAGATGAAACACAAATTTTATATTTTTGAGAAATTTATAGTTTCAATAAATATTCTATATTTTAATTAATTAAAGATTTTTTAAATAAATAATATTTTTATATAGTATTATTATTAAATAATATTTATTAAATATAAATTATAATATAAATTTATGAAGTCAAAAATAATTTTTATATGGGTTGGTAAATTATATTTATAAAAAAACTAGTATTGTTTAATAAATGTGGATTTTTTATTAAAAAGTTTAAAATTCTCATACTTATATATTTTTTTATATAAAATAAATATTATTTTCGAAATCATCATATCAAAATTATCCAACAGTTATTTTTTCATAATTTTCAGAGATAATCTAATTTTTGGGTCGAAAATAAATATGGTATAAATATAAAATGTCTATTATGACATCATAAGGACCCAAAAGTGATTTAATATATTCTATAAATGGTATCCACTACCAAATATACATTTAAAATTTAAAATAATATGTTTTTAGGTTATTTTATTAATTCTATAAACCTTTTATGAATCCTCCAAAACCTACATTATATATTAATGTTTTAAAATCAATTATTTATGAAAATGACTCAATTCTACATCAACAAGGGTAATATTCTAACAAGTTTGGTTATTAGCCTTATAAAATAATTAAAAACACTTCACTTTGTTAGAAACCATGTAAGGTTTTTTGGTTTTTAATAATTTATTGTATACATACCACAACCTAAGTTTGAAAAATAATAAAGAACTCCCCTCTCTTTTCTTATATAAACCCACCCAAGCATCCATTAATATTCATTAAAAACCCTTTGATAATGACTATAATCTAACATTACCTATCTATATCCATCCTATGTTCCCCCAAGATCTCAAGAGGCTCCTCCCAAGCTTTGGGATACACTCTCTCAATGTAAGGGACCCTCTCCTTCTCCTCTTTATTTAAGAACATTCTTTGTATTATGACATTTAATTCCAAATTTTTCATGTTGGATTATGTTCTTACATATCCAAATTACTTACCTTATTATTTACAAGTTATTATATTCCCCTTTCACTCTCATTAATCCCTCCTATGAATCTTTGAGTATCAGCGTTATACTGCCAAAATTATCCTATGATTTTTCATGCCAAACTTTTGTTTTATGAATAGTCATCAACATTTTCGCTCAAGGGTATTCACATAGAAGTAAAAATCTATTATTTATTGGGTAATTACATGTATTTATCTCATATTCCTTAATAACGTGATTAAATTTGATGTAATATGATCCTATGTTGAATGATCTACGTGGAACACTTATGCATGTACATGATATGAATGTGACAGGTAGGATCAAGATTATATATATATCCAATGCATTGGGTAATGTTTTAATATTATGATATTCCATGTATGGTTCCTAATAGGTTATCCTAATCACACTATGTTATGTTCTCTTGGTGATTAACCTTGAATTTTGTTTATGATACCATGTTTTAAGTTGTTGTCACATTTCCATGTCGCCTTTATATTGTCATAATATATCACTCTGATGTTCATTTTTATGTTCTCACTGTTAGGACCAAGCTGAAGGAAGAGATAGTTTGCATGGATTGTCTTTTGTTGATCTTGAGGAAGTTTTCATAAAGGAAAGACACCTTGAATTTATAAGAATTCGGAAGATGGAAGTTTGAAGATTCGGAACTGAGTACATTGAACATTCGGAACCTGGTGGTCGAAGAATTCGGAGTCTGGAAATTGAGAAGTTTGGAACCGGGAAATTGCACATTCTTGAAAGCTGGCTGATAGAAGATGTGAAGGCATTAAATTGTGACGATGCTTTGCTGTTTTGTAACCCTAATTTGTGAGTACATGAAAGTACTCACGATGCAAGAAAAATTTGGTTCGAGAAGTCATATCGAGAATCTGGTGAAGCCATTAAGAGAACCAGAAGTGTGGAGTTGACTTCTAGAGTCAGAAGTGCGGAGTCGACTTCCTGAACAGATTTGTGGAGTCTACTTCCTGAACAGAATTTGCAGAGTCTACTTCCTGAACAGAATTTGCAGAGTCTACTTCCTGAACAGAAGTGCGGAGTCGACTTCCTGAGTTAGAAGTTCGTAGCGGAAAGTTCAGAGTTGACTTGCTGAAGAAGAAGTTCATAGCGGGAATTTCAGAGTCTAATTGCTAAAGAAGAAGTTCGTAGCGAGAAGTTCAGAGTCGACTTCCTGAGTCAGAAGTTTGTAGAGGGGAGTTTGGACTCGACTTCCTGAACCTGAAGTTCTTAGCCAGAAGTGCAGAGTCATACCGAGGAAGCAATGAAACGCCATACCAAGAAGTGATGAAGAGACATACTGAGATTTGAAATGGTGCCATGCCGAAGACTCAAGAAGAGTAGATCCGAGAAAGTGATGCTGAAGAATCAAGAAGGGTGGATCTGAGAATATGATACCAAGAAATTAGAAGAGTGGATCCGAGAATGTGACTCTTAGAAACCTGCGTAACAAGGTTAGATCCAGAAAAGGCCAAAGATCTAAATCAAGAAGGGGAAGAAGATTCGAGAAGATTCTAGAAGCGTTGACAAAGTCTTAATTACTCCAAGATTTCAGAAGAAATTAAGATATTGGTGAATTTAAGTGAGCGGGAAAATATTTTGGTTTCCCGCCTAAGCACTCTTTGGAGCATATATAAAAGTAGATCAGGTTGCTAAGTAAGAGTGTGATGAAAAAGTAGAGAGAGAAGCTCTGATAATCTAGAGAGAAGAAGAAGTGTTTGGCCAACAGAGTTTCATTGCTATTTCAATCGTAATGGTAATTTGATACTAGTTGACACCATATTGAGTTTCTTTTATTGAATAATTCAGAGTGAAGAATAAGTTCAGAGTGAAGAATTGAGAGTGGAGATTCGGAATGGGGAATCAGTACTGGATGACACCATATTGAGTTTCTCAGACCGAAGAAGATTCAGATTGAAGAATCGGATTGGGAAAATTATGAGTGAAGAATTCGGAGTGAAGTATTCGGAGTGAAGAATTCAGAGTGGAGATTTGGAATGGGGAATCAATACTGGATGGCACTGTATTGAGTTTCTCAGACTGAAGAAGATTTAGATTGAAGAATCGGATTGGGAAATTTCGGAGTGAAGATTTGGAATTGGAAGTTCGGATTGTAATTGATCTATCTTAAGTCCAAGGAGTCCTTGCCTCTCTTCTAGGTAAGGAAGTGAAGATTTGTGCTGAACTTGCTTACACTTTTGTATTTTAAAGGAAGTGCAGGTAACATAAGTTGTTACAAGAAAAGAGACTTTTCCCTATTGTGCTAAGAGGGTGCACATGAACTGGAGTGATTGTTTCACAGTGATTCACGAGTGTAAGGGTATATCCTACTCGTTGTAATCCAAGGATTTTTTTCTTAGTGGATTTTATGGTGTTGGATTGTTTCCAACCATACCAAGGACGTAGCTATTCTTATCGAATAGTGAACCTTGTAAATTGTTGTGTTCCTTTGGATGTGTGCTTGTTTGTTTTCTCAGCAGGGAATTATATCTTTAACAGGACACAAAGGTTGTTCTCAATATTAAGGGAACTTAAAAAGGGAAAAGGGGTACCACTGATTCACCCCTCCCCCCTCTTAGTGGTTCATTGCTCCAACTGGGTCCTTACAAGTTGTATCATAGGGAGGTTGCCTTTGTTTTCCTTGATGATGGAGAATCTGAATTGTGTGAATAGTAAAGTCATTCCAGTATTCGATGGGAAGAACTATCACATCTGGAAGGATATAATGCTACCGTATCTCATGTCTATTAGTTATGAAGTTCTTGAAGCTTCAATAGTTGGGTTTCCCCCCATTGAAGACAATGTTCCACTCACACCTGCTGACAAGAAGTTTCTTGAGAATGATGGAAGAGCCAAGAATACTATATTGTCTTCACTTTCTAAAATTAAAATTTTGAGAGTAAAAGGAGTGGCCACAACCAAAGGTATATGGGAAAAACTGAAAAACATATATGAAGGCAATACAAAAGTCAAGAAGGAAAAACTTCAAATCTATAGATTGAAGTATGAAGACTTGAAGATGGGAAAGCATGAATCTATTGGGTATTTATTCACCAGGGTAAACGATATTGTTAGTACCATCTGATGTCTTGGTGAAGAGATGAAATACTCTACTGTGGTGGAAAAGATCTTGAGGATTCTTCCTGATAAATCCGATGTGAAGGTATCTTCATTAGAAGATAGAGACTTAGAGACTCTATCTCTTGATGATTTTCATAGCACACTCATTACTTACGAGATGAGAAGGGAAAGGCTATGAAGACCAAGACAAAGGTTGACAGAGAATTATCTTTCAAATCCATAAAGAATGAAAAGTATAATAAGATCTTTATTTAAGAAGATGGTGGTGACTCTGACTCTGAAATCGAGGTATGTAAAAATATTAACGATATTTTATCTTTGTTTTCAAAAAATGTTAAAAGAGGAACAGGTAAATACAAGGGAAAAATTACCTTTAAGTGTTTTAAATGTGGAGGCAATGGCCAATTTGTGGCTAACTGTCCTCGAAGGGAGAATGAAAAAGATAGTGATGAAGAATAAATAAATCCAAGAAAGTTATGGAATAAGCAGGGTGGTAAAGGAAAGTCAGGGAAAGGTAAGAAGTTCTTCAAATCCAAGAGAAAAAGTCTTCTATCTATAAATAAATAAGATGAATAAAGTGATGTTGAATCCAAAAAATCAGTTGAGCATGGTGTTGAAAATACCTTCATTGCAATAGTGAATGATGAAGATTTCGGAAGCAGCAGCTCAGAGGAAGAAGAAACTCAACTTGAGATGCATTAGAAAGAAGAATTGAAGGAATGTTTAAAGAAGATCAGAATTATAGAGAAACTTAACAAAAAGTTGGAAGATGAATGTTCCTCAGCATGAAATCAATCTAATGTTAAAGAAGAACTTGAGAAAGAACTTGAAAATTTTAAGAAGTCTCTTGAAGATGAGAAAAACCAAAATGAGCACATGATAGTTAAGCTGAAATAAAAAGAGGAATAATTAGATCTCGTTCAAAATAAGATCTCCGAAGTTGAGTTAAGAAACATATGTTTTCAAAACTCAACTAATTTTGTAGGTGAAAGCTCCCAACAATCAAATCCTGAGAATATTCAATAGAATAATAAAGTGGTTGCTGTGAAGAAGAAAGATGAGAAAGCTATTTATGTGGCCAAGAACATTATTGCTGAGAACTATAAAGTTTCAAGGAAACCTAAGTCTAACACTGGTGAAAAACAAGAAAAATCGGAATTCTAGCATAGAAATATTGCTAATAAAAGAATGGTTGGTGGGGCTAAAGAAAGAGCAACAAAGAAGTATCAGAACAAAAGCTTTAGAGGAAGGTACTCCTTCTATGGGTACTGTTGGTATTGTGGTTGATTTGGGCATACATAGAATATGTGTTGGTTCAATCAACATTATTACCACCACCCCACAATTTATGAAAGACAGAGATTGAGGGGGATTCAATCTCCTCAAAGGAAGAAGAATAAAAAGGTTTTCTTAAAGAAAGTTGATAAGAATGAAGTCAAGATAGAAAATAGGTTCCAGCCTCTGGAGACTATTTGTGAAAGGTGTGAAAAACCTTGAAATCTTGAAAAAGGATGTCTTGTGCTGTTACCAGCTTAACAAAAATTTCTTAATTCTCAGAAGCTGAAGGAGAAGAAAGAAGTGAAAGAAGAAAAAGATCTTGTTGTTGAAACTGCTCTAAAAGTTACAAAGGAAGAACGACCTTGGATACTTGATAGTGGGTGTTATTCACATATGACAGGAGACTTGAAGTTGCTAAAGAATGTGAAAAAGTTTAAATAAGGCACTGTGACATTTGGCAATGATGAATCTTTAAAAATCAAAGGTGTTGGATCAAGCATTATTGGGAAGGAAAAATTGAAGTCCAAGAAAACTCTGTATATTGATGGGATGAAGCACAACTTGCTGAGTGTATCACAATTGTGTGATGAGGGTAACAAAGTTATCTTCAAGAAAGATGTATTTGTTGTGAAAAGTGAAGAATATGGGGAGATTATTACAAGAGGACAATGAACTAAAGGAAAGCTGTTTCAGGTTGGAAATTCACAAAACTCTTGTTACATGAGTTTAGTGGAAGAAAATCAGTTGTGGAACAAGAATACTTGGACACATGTGTCAGAGAAATATGAGAAAGTTATCTAAAAGGGATAGTGTTTGAGATATTCCAGATTTTCCAAGAAGAAGATATTGGTGTTTCACTACCTGTCAGAAAGGAAAGATTACAAGTGTTGTGCATAAGAAGGTTGACATTTTTTCAAAACAACCCCTTGAGATAATACATTTTGATATATGTGGTCCGATGAGAAAACAATCAACAAATGGAGACAAGTAATTCATCACCTTCATTGATGATTTTACTCGCATTACATGTGTTATTTTTATGAATTACAAGTTAGACGACCTGAAAATGTTTAAAAGCTTCAGAAGGAAAGCTGAGAAAGAATGTGAGTACTCTGTGAAGAAGTTGAGAACAGATAATGGTGGTGAGTATAGAAGTGAAGAATTTGAAGACTATCTTGAGAATCATGAGATTCAACATGAATATAGTGCTCCATATACACCTCAAAAAAATGGTGTTGCTGAAAGGAATAATAGAAGATTGGTGGAAATGGGAAGAACCATGTTGCTTGAACATGGCCTTACTCATTACTTTTGGAGGAAAGCTACAAGTACAGCTGTTTATATTCAAAATAGATGTTTCTACAGGCGTCAATCAAACAAGAATCCATATGAACTTTTCTATGGCATTACTCCAAGTATTAAGCATGCTAAAGTTTTTGGGAGCCCATGCATTATAAAGAAGAAATGTGGAAGCAGTGGAAAATTTGAGCAGAAAGGAGAAGATGTAATTTTTATTGGTTATGCACCAGAAAGAAGAGGTTATAGATTCTTTAACAAAGAAATAGGAAGAATGGTGGATGCAGTTGATGTAAAATTCATTGAAACTCTGGGGAAAGATAATCATGTCCAAACAGACAAAGAAGATGAGGAAGATGAAGTTAAAGATTCTGATAAGGATGTAATGAATTGTAATCCTAATCAAGATAAAGAATCAGATTCAGCTATATCAAGTGATGAGGAAACCACACGAAAAACTTATCCAAGTATAATGAAACAAGTTCAAGCTCAGAATATTATTGGTGATCAACGTCATATGGTTCAAACAAGAAGAACAAGTAATTATATAGTACATACTTCCTTGTATTCCAAAGTGGAACCAAATTATGTTAAAGAAGCCTTTGAGCATCTAGAATGGGTTCAAGACATGAATGAAGAATTGGATCAGATTGAAAAGAATGAAACATGGGAACTCGTACCCCATCCTGAAAATAAGAACATTATTGGCACTAAATGGGTCTTCCAGAATAAGTTGAATGAAGAAGGTGAAGTTATTAGAAATAAAGAAAGATTGGTTTGCAAAGTCTACTCATAGATTGAAGTAATTGACTTTGAAGAAACTTTTTCTCTGGTGTCCAGATTAGAAACTATCCAAATCTTTCTTGCTATTTCTGCACAATGAGGCTACAAAATCTTTCAAATGTATGTTAAATCCACATTTCTTAATGGTGATATCAAAGTAGAATTTTATATTGAGAAACCATGTGGCTTAGTTGTTGGGAAGAATGAAAGTTATGTGTGAAAGTTGAAGAAATCCTTGTATGGGAAAAAGAAAACTCCAAGAGCATGGTACTCCAGACTGGATACTTTCTTAAAAGAGATGAAATTCAAGAAAGGAAGAGTTGATATCAATCTGTACATCAAGGAAAGCCAACATATTTCTCTCATTGTGATTGTCTATGTTGAAGACATTATTTTTGCTGGAAATGATGAAAGAAGCTGTGGAAGGTTTTCTGAAGAAATGAAGAATGTCTTTGAGATGTCCATGTTGGGTGAAATGAGATACTTTCTTGGGTTAAAAATTATGCAACAAAAAGAATTCATTTTTCTCTCCCAAGAAAAGTATGCTAAGGAACTTCTTAAGAAGTTTGGGATGAAAAACTCAAAACCTATATCAACTCCTATCTCAGTGGGAATGAAGCTAAGAAAACATGATTAAGGAAAAAAAGTTGATCAGAGAAAATATCGAAATATAATTGGAAGTTTGTTATACCTGACTACATCAAGACCAAATATTGTATTTGCTGTTACCTTATGTGTAAGATTCCAAAGTGCTCCTAAAGAATCACATCTTGTTGCTGGAAAAAGAATTCTCAGGTACATAAAAGGCACAACAGAATTCATAATCAAGTATAGTGGTTTAAATAAAATTGATTTGTTTGGCTATTCAGATTCATATTGGGTAGGAAATGTTGATGATAGAAGATCCACATATGGTGGAGTGTTCTTTATGAGAAAAAGTTGTGTTGGATGGCACTTGAAGAATCAGAATTCTGTGACACTCAGTACAGCTGAAGCTGAATATGTTGCTGCAACCATGGCTGTTACTCAACTTATCTAGATGAAAACACATTTGGAAGATTTGTTAGTTAAAGTGAAGTTGCCCTTGCTCTTGGGATGTGATAATCAAAGAACAATTAATCTTACCAAAAATCCAGTCCAACATTATCGATCGAAGTATATTGACATCAAATATCATTTCATCAAAGAGCATATGGAAAAGAATGAACTGAAACTTGAATATTTTTCATCTGCTGAACAAGTTGTTGATATTTTCACGAAACCATTGCCGAAGGAATCATTCTCAAGATTGAGGTTAAACATGGGTTTCCAACCTCTTTATCTTCAAGGCTAAGGTATATTGATCCTTCCCCTATCTCTTCTTACCTTTGTATTGTTTTGTTAATGGGGAGAAGTTGTTTGTATCATAAATCTATTGTTTAAAGAGAGAGTTGTGGGTAAGATGTGAACTCAGCACTGCTTGTGTATGTGAACTATTCTAACTGTTTGTTGGAGTGGTTGTAGGAAAGAACTTGAAGTTGTTTACAGGATCTATGAAGCTGAAGATGTATGAAGCTAAAGATGTATGAAGTTGAAGATGTCATTTTCACTACCTATGGACAACATGGTTTTGCTGTTAATGATTCTTGTTTCCTACAATGAGTTAGCTCACATAGGCTTAGAATTATTGATAAGTAATCCATTTATTAAGGTTACAAAGTTTGGTGATTTATGAAAACTTTTTTTGAAAACAAAATCCAAAGGGGGAGATTTTTAGGACCAAGCTAAAGTAAGAGATGGTTTGCATGGATTTTCTTTTGTTGATCTTAAGGACTTTTCATAAAGGAAAGACACCTTGAATTTCTAAGAATTTGGAAGGTGGAAGTTTGAAGATTCGGAACCGAGTACATTGAACATTCAGAACCTGGTGGTTGAAGAATTCAGAGTCTGGAATTCGGAGTTTAGAAATTGAGAAGTTCGGAACCGGGAAATTGCACATTCTTGAAAGCTCGCTGATAGGAGATGTGAAGGAATTAAATTGTGACGATGCTTTTCTGTTTTGTAACTATAATTCGTGAGTACATTCAAGTAATCACGATGAAAGCAAAAGTTGGGTCGAGAAGTCATATTGAGAATCTGGTGAAGCTGTTACGAGAACCAGAAGTGCATAGTTGACTTCCAGAGTCAGAAGTGCGGAGTCGACTTCCTGAACAGATTTGCGGAGTCTACTTCCTAAACAGAATTTGCGGAGTCTACTTCCTGAAAAGAATTTGCAGAGTCTACTTCCTGAACAGAAGTTCAGAGTTGAATTCCTGAGTCAGAAGTTCATAGAGGAAATTTCGGAGTCGACTTGCTGAAGAAGAAGTTCGTAGCGGGAAGTTCGGAGTTGACTTGCTGAAGAAGAAGTTCGCAGTGAGAAGTTTGGAGTCGACTTCCTGATTTAGAAGTTCGTAGCAGGAAGTTCGGAGTCGACTTCCTGAACCTAAAGTTCGTAGCCAGAAGTGTGGAGTCAGACCGAGGAAGCAATGAAAATCCATACCGAGAAGTGATGAAGAGACATACTGAGATTCGAAATGGTGTCATGCCAAATACTCAAGAAGAGTGGATCTGAGAAAGTGATGCTGAAGAATCAAGAAGGGTGGATCCGAGAATATGATACCGAGAAATCAGAAGAGTGGATTTGAGAATGTGACTCTGAGAAACCTACATAACAAGGTAGGATCCAGAAAAGGCCAAAGCTCTAAATCAAGAAGGGGAAGAAGATTTGAGAAGATTCTAGAAGCGTTGAAAAAGTCTTAATTACTCTGATATTTCAAGAGAAATTAAGATTTGGGTGAATTTAAGTGAGTGGGAAAATATTTTGGTTTCCTTCCTAAGAACTCTTTGGAGAATCTATAAAAGGAGATCAGGGTGCTAAGTAAGAGTGTGATGAAAAATTAAAGAGAGAAGCTCTGATAATCTAGAGAGAAGAAGAAGTGTTTGGCCGACAGAGTTTCATTGCTGTTTCAATTGTAATGACAATTTGATACTGGTTGACACCATATTGAGTTTCTTGGATTGAAGAATTCGGAGTGAAGAAGAAGTTCGGAGTGAAGAATTCAGAGTGGAGATTCGGAATGGGGAATCAGTACTGGTTGACACCGTATTGAGTTTCTTAGACTGAATAAGATTCAGATTGAAGAATCGGATTGGGAAAATTCAGATAGAAGAATTCGGAGTGAAGTATTTAGAGTGAAGAATTCGGAGTGGAGATTCAGAATGGGGAATCCGTACTGGCTGACACCGTATTGAGTTTCTCAGACTGAAGAATATTCACATTGAAGAATCGGATTAGGAAATTTCGGAGTGAAGATTTGGAATGGGAAGTTCGGACTGTAATTGATCTATCTCAAGTCCAAGGAGTCCTTGCCTCTCCTCTGGGTAAAGAAGTTAATATTTGTGCTGAACTTTCTTACACTTGTGTATTTGAAAGGAAATGTAGGTAACATAAGTTGTTACAAGAAAAGAGACTTTGACCTATTTTTCTAAGAGGGTGCACACGCACTGGAGTGATTGTTTCACAATGCTTCATGAGTGTAAGGGTATATCCTACTCGTTGTAATCCAATGATTGTTTTCTTAGTAGATTTTATGGTTCTAGATTGTTTCCAACCATACCAAGGATGTATCTATTCTTATTTAATAGTGAAACTTGTAAATTTCTGTGTTCCTTTGGATGTGTGCTTGTTTGTTTTCTCAGAAGGGAATTATATCTTTAACAGGAGACAAAGGTTTTTCTCAATATTAAGAGAACATAAAAAGGGAAAAGGGGTACCACTGATTCACCCCCTCTCAGTGGTTCATTTCTCCAACTGGGTCCTTACACTCACCACCTTTTTGTCCCATTGAAATTCCTATTGACTAACATGTAATACTTTTTCATGTTATAATTTTTTTTATTCCCATACTGGGATTTATAGATCACCCATTTTTTATGTATGTCCCCAAGTTATCCCATGCAGTTTTAAAAGAGCAATGAAATTTTAGATCATGTTATGGAATTTTTTAATATCATTATTGTATCTATGTATGAAGTTGATATTAGATGTACCTAATCTCCTAAATACGCTAGTCTTCACAATATTATGGGATTTTTTATGTGTACCATTATGTAATAAATCATGAATTAAGGTGTAATAAAGATATGGGTTGTCATGTGGTGGTTGTAATGTGTGGAGGTTGTGATATGTGGAGGTTGTGATGGGAAATAGTTACGATATGTGGTTTTTCAGACATGGGTCTTATTGATATAAGGAAGATAGACTATTTGTGTTGTGTTACATTGCGCTAATTTCACAGTAGTGACTGAATGAAATGTTAATATCAAAACTAAAATGGTATGGTTTGGAATGGATAATGAGCTCTTAAACTAAAATGGGAAGTGTAGTTAAAGTGGTTTTTTTAAACATTAAATGATTAGTAATGATAAATAAGATGATTGGTATTTAGGAAAATATATAAATGGATTAAATTTAAAATAAAGAAGGGATGTGGCTTTTAGTTTTGGATTTATTTCATGGTGTAATGACTTTAGGGGTGGAAACAACAGTGGAAAAGGATATGAGGCCTTATGGTGATGCTTATAGTGGTGATTTTCTCTTTTTATAAACCCATAATATGGGCTTGTGTCTGTAAATATTATATATTTTGTTTTCATTGTGATTTCTTTATGCACCCCACCTGCATCAATCACTATGTTTCAACACCCAAAATATTTTTTTTTGTGAGGGGGGGGGGGTTTAACATACAATATGGTGACGATGGATGTATGGAAATCCACTCTTCCTCACTATCTCTTCCATGAGAGATTCTTACACAAGGGTTGTGATGTCTTGAGGATATAGTGCACTTGTGGTCGGGTTTACAATATTTATGAGGTGGTTCATAGTGGGAAGTCATGCATGGTAGGAGGAGGGTGTGATGTTGATGTCCTTCATGTACACAATAACTTACTATCATGGATATAAGACAATGGTAATAGGAGGATGTGGATATTATGACCAATTTCAAGCGAGGTGCTTAGTATTATATGGTTACCCAAGTGTCTGTGTAGGATTTGATGACCATTTTCACCTGGGGTGATTGGTACGATGTGGTTACCCAGGTGTCTTTGGGAAAGATTATATGAAAGGAATGAGAGTGATATAACATATAAAATTGGGTCTCGAGAGTGGAAAATCAATGAGAAAGCGGTTTAGTATACCCTTTTTATCAGTATGCTTCATATTATTTTACTATACTTGAATGCGTTATATGGTGAGTATGCTATGGTTAGTATGAGATTTGTTAGTTTAACTATTTAGGTGATGTTGGTTATATTTTTTATCTATTGGTGCATTATTATTCTCTTTTCACATGTGCATGAGAGACCATAGGTATGATCCTACTCAGTATATATGTTATACTCAACCCATGTATATAAAAATTATTTTTCAGGTTTTTAGTTGGACATCAAGTACTGAGCTAGACATTGTTATCCCAAACATTATAGTTATTGTTGAGTTGCTACCTTAGATTTTTCTTTTGGTATTTATTTGAAGACTCTTTGTATTTGTTCACTTTATAGATACATTGTGGGATGGTCTTGGTTTTTCTTCTTATTATTTATTATATGGAGTTTCTTGATGGTCTTTATCCTATCTCTTATTCTATATTAAATAAATAGATATAATTCATTACATATGTGATATTTTTTATACCCTCGGTATTAGTTTCCAACCTGGGGCCTACTGAAGGTGGGACACATGGGTCATTCTCTCTCTTCCTTCATTGATAGCCCAGGAGGGGTACCCTTGGAGGGAGGGGGTTCTGAAAAGAAATATATTAATAAATAATTTTAGAAACACATTCTTACCTAACACTATTTATAATTTTCATTTATAATCATTATCAATATGTATATTAGTTAGTTTTTACCTATTTTACCATATCAGGTGTTTATAGTTTTCACCTTTTGTACTAGTTTTATAGAAGTGGTGTCAGTATTCACATATATTATATGGATCATAATTTTAATTTAATTAAAGTTAATTTAATGCATAAAAAATATTTATTTATGAATTTTCAATATCCTTTGACGTGTGTTTCATTCTTTATCCTTGAATACGAAATCAACAATGAGCACACTTCAGTGATTTTCTTAACCAATGAAAGGTGTTTTCTTTATTAATGAGTTAAATATTGATGAATTAATTATAGAACCAAAAAAATTATTTAAATATTTATATCATATTATACCATTGATTATTTTTTCATATTCATTCATGATAAACTTTTGTGGTATTGTTCAAGTAGGTGGTCTAACTGACCCAAACATGAACATACCATGATTAATGGATGATTATGTGGTGATTTAGCCATTTCATCATTGTAAAAAAATCATGTTGATCATATTTAGTATTTATTAGCATTATATATAATAATTTTAAGGAATTATAAGAAGAAAAATAGATATGAAAGTATTACTTAATATGAATAAATTGTTTTTTCTTATTAGTTTTCTTGTTTGAGACAATTCATTTTATAATGATTATTTATCATTTATATTATTAATAGGTTATTCAATTTGTTTTAAAAAAAACCTTATTAATATCATAAAAATATTATTTATCCTTTAAAACCATTCTCATGACCAGACATGTAAGGTGGGGATGAAATAAAAAAACAGAAACCGACCATTCTATAGAGGCGGTAGTCCACACGTACACGTGGTTGAAGATTTCATTTTCCATAGAATTGGGAAAAGGAGTAATATGGTTTATAATTTAAAAATATAAAATATGTCATAAATATCATAATTATATATAAAATTCCCTATTCATGCTATCCTTGTGATGTGGTGATGGAAAATGAAACACTTTGTGTCATGGAGGTGGTAGTCCATACAACACACGATTCACATTTTCATTTTTCTTAATAGGAAGGGGGAGGGTGGTTAATGATTTTACCATCATTATAATAAAATAATAATAAAATAATTATACTTATATTATCATTATAATATGTTTAAAATAAATTTTATGAATAATAAAATCACATAAAGAAATAAGAAATAGGGAAGAGCAGTAAGAAATATATACCTTACTACTTGAATTATCTCCTTTATGAAGGGGATTAAACCTTTGAGGTTTGGTATTTTTGAGAAAATAAGAACCTAATTAATGTGGAAATTATTTTTTAGGATATTTTTGGGTAGTTTTTGTTCAAAACTTAATGGGTTTTGGTGTGAGGGTAAGTGAGGAGTTAAGTGCCCCTTTTAAAAGTGAAAAGGGATGGAATTTTTGTAAATACCCAAAAAAAGTCTATAATGGGAAGTAAATATTAAGGAAAAAGGATCAAAAAATGATAAATAATGGATATGATAAGAGATAATCGTGATAAATTCCCCCAAAAAATCAATTAAAAATGCATTTTTAACATGTTAGGCACTTTACCTCTTAGGTTACTCATTTTTACAATTTTTGGTTTCCACCATGGTAATTGATTTTTAGCTAGGTTTTTTATCCTTTATGAAAATGTTTCATAAATTTTCATTTCATAATTATATACTAATAATTTCATAAAAGTCATGTTATCTGTAAAAATGGTATTTTTTACTATTCACATAAAAAATATTTTTATAAAATCCCAAAAATTCATATTAAGATAATATTTTTAAGAAAAATATAAAAATGAATTTAATTTTTTCAAATTCTCAACATAAAATTTGTAATTTTTTATTTTTATTTAAAAACATAAAATATAACAAAAACTGTTTTTATAAAAAAAACAACTTTTGGTATATTAACTTTCCCCCCTATAAATTACTAATTAATCACGTGTTAATATATGTAACATCTCCCACTATATAATTGGATTGTGAGGGTAGAGGAATGCTACTTGGCCTTAAGTGACATTCCCAAGGTGCCAAAGGCTGGCAATAAATGTCGAGGGCTTCGAGCATAAATTGGGGAACAATTTTCCCTTGAGATAAAACCAACCAACCAAACAATACACTATCAACAAAATACATGATTCATGTTGACAAAATAACCAAAACCATACATTACCAAAAATTCAGCCAAACTAATCCATAAAAATCCCATAAGCCAAATACCACCAAACCAAAAATTAGAGTACCAAGAGAAAGACTACAGAACAAGACCCTAAGGAACTAGGGAACCATCCATAGCTCCACACAAAATTCCACGCTCCATGCACCACAACATCACCAAAGCATCATGCCTAACTGCTAGAAAAATGAGATTCTTTACTCTTACCTCTGTCTCGGAATACAACATCTGAAAAATCACCAAAGTGCCAAAGTAGGGGGTGAGTAAAAATACTCAGTAGGTTTTCCCAAAATGACTTCCCTACACACACCACTAGGATAAAACCGTTAGCACATTTATATAAAAAATTTTATATAAAACATTAAATAGTGAAACTTGAAACATGCCAAACATACCCATACCAAGCCATGACAAACAAAGGAAATCCACAACCATGCCATAAGACATATCCCCATCATGAATTAGCACAAAAAATTCCATCTTTGCAAAGTAACACACAACAAAGAAACCATTACGGTGGGACTTCCGCCCATCCCGTTCACCCCATTCGCAACTAGCGGTGCTTCCCAACCACTATCCATAATGGTGGTTCCTCTGACCATTATCCATAACCTTTTATAATGAGACTTCCCGACCACTTACACACAACCAACACAAGCCATAACACTTAATCACCCAATAATCACAAAGCACCAAGGCCGCACAATAAGCACACAACCATTTCCAACACATAAAAATTCACTTCAATAAATCACCCACTTATTGAAAACACCCTTTAACCAACTTTCCTTTCCCAAAAACCATTCAATAAACAACATATTTATTTAAAACCATCTTTCACAAAACATTTTTTATAATCATCCATTAATGATTTTAAAATGAACTTTATAAAATCACACCATAAAGCCCCTTTTTACAGCAATAACCCATTTCCCAAAAAATCCATCAAATCATCACCAAATTGATTTGCAACAATATTATCACATAATTATCACAATTAATTTCAAGAAAAAAAATTAATTGTAACCAAAACCACTAGTTCTAACAAAGTGGAGTTTAGGGAGAAGCCACTTATATTTAGGGTTTCGGTGAATTCGATCCACATGCAACCGCACCCCAATCTAGGAAAAAACTCCACTAAAACCGCTCTAGATTTAATTTCCTATCATAAAAAAGAATTGAAATCAACACCCAAGTAAAAAACAACCCTATATCTACACACAACGAGTGTAGATCTAGAAAACTGAGAGAGAGGGGAAAGTAGATCTAGAGAAACCACAAGGAACTAGGTGAGCTCACATATTGGAGAATAATATGCTCAACCACACCAATAAAACCCTGCTATTTGCTTCCAAAATGAGTGGAAGAGCACCCATAACCCTTGAGAAGAGGAAATCCCAAGTGAGGCTCACGTGGGAGAGAGTTTGGGTGTTTTTAGGGAAATCCCGACTAATCCCGAATTTTTTGAAACCCATTTTTACGGGCCACATGGTTTGCTCGCACAGTTAGAAAAATTGTGCGCTAACTGTGAACATGATGCTACCTCAAAGGGGCTCCTCACACGGCCCACCCTCCATGGTTAAACAAACTGTGCGCAAATCGTGCGTACCCCACTGCCCGCACAGTTCATCTCTCATGGTTTCTCCTAACTGTGCTCAAACCATGAATCCATAAAAAGGCCTCCAAAGTTTTCTAAAACCTTAAAAAATTCTTAAAAACTCATCCAAAATCATCCCAAGCACTTTAAACACATAAAATGGTATAAAAAGGCTACAAAACTCAAACTGGGGGTGCTATGTTCTCCCCACCACTAGACATTCCATCATCAGAAAGTAGAGAAGCATTACTTTGCCAAAAGAGCTTGGGATATTTCTCGACCATCTCTTTCTCCCACTCCTAAGTCTCCTCATAAATCTGACCATACTTCCATAAAACCTGAACTAAACTGGTTATTTTACCACACAATACTTTCTCCTAACTATCCATAATCTGCATTGGCACGTGCACCCACGAAGCATCCGATTCTAGCTCAACATGATCCCAACAGATCACATGGTCACAATCTGACTGATACTTTTTCAACTATGACTTATGAAACAAATTTGGCACCACACTAAACTGTGGTGAAAAATCCAAATGATAATCCACATCTTCAATCCACTCAAGTATCTCAAAAGGCCCAATATACCTTAGAGATAACTTACCCCACTTCCCAAATCGATGATGTCCCAACCTAGGAGAGATTATAAAAAACATGTGATCACCCACCTCGAACGACAAAAGTCGTCGATGATGTTTCACATACATTTTTTGAAAACTTTGAGCTATCTCTATCCTCTTCCTAATCAACTTGATTTTCTCTGTATTTTCTTAGACAAGGCTCGGTCAGATCATTGAAGTCTTTCCCGTTTCCACCCAACATAGTGGAGAACAACAAAAATGGAGCCATATGTATTAAAGCCTGATAACTATTATTATAGGATAACTCCACCAATAGTAAGTGCTCCTTCCATGAACCACCAAAATCCATCACACAATCCCTTAACATATCCTCCAAGGTTTGTATCGTCCTCTCAGACTGGCCATACGTCTGCGGATGATACACCATTCTCAAATTCAACTATGTCCCAAGGGCTTGCTGCAAGTATTTATAAAAATGGGATGTGAAACTCGTATCTCTATCTGATATAATCGAAACTGGAACACCATTCCACTTTACCACCTCCCGAATATTGATTTTGGACAAATCCTCCACATTATGAGATTCACGAATCATGATGAAATGGTCCGACTTTGTGATCCAATCTACAATCACCCATATGACATCATGCTTCCTGACTATTCTTGGGAGACCCATCACAAAATTCATTATTATCTACTCCCATTTCCACATTGAGATAAGTAAATAATGCAAAATTCCTGTTGGCTACTGATGCTCTGCCTTGACTTTTTGAAAATTCAAGCATCCTAAGACAAACCCGAGCACATCCCTTTCCATACCGGCCCACCAAAACTGTGCTTTCAATTCCTTGTACACTTTCTGAATTCCATGATGTACAACCCACCTAGAATTATGATAATCCCTGAGAATTTCCTCCTAAAAAGCCACTGGTACCACCCTCCAATTTTGAAAACACAAGACTGAATTTCTATTCAGTTCCCAACCCTCAATGGTCTCCCCACCATTGAGTTTCGACCACATCGCCACATATTCAGAATTAGATTAATGTGCCTCTTTAACTATACCAGTCAAGTCAGGAACCAACAAAATTGGAACGAAGACCACTCTGCCAACCCAGTACTCACATTCCAACCACATGTTGGCTATGACTGACATTAACTGCCACTGATATGATGCATGTTTCACTACCTAAGCATATGATTTTCAACTTAATGCATCCTCCACTGAATTTATCTTACCCAGTGTGTAAAATAAGTTTAAATCAATCATTTGGAGATATTCCACCCATCTACTTTGCCTCAAGTTCAAATCTCTTTGTGAGAAGATATGTTTTAAGCTCTTATGGTCAGTAAACACTGTAAATTTCTCTCTGAAGAGATAATGACGCCATATTTTTAAAGCATGAACCACTAATACTAACTCCAAATAATTTATTGGGTAGTTCCTATAATGAAAACTCAACTTCCATGAGCCATATGCAACCACACAACCCCCCTACATGATAACACACCCCAACATTGAGCCTGATGCGTCACAACAGACCACATACCCTTTCCCTAGTTCCAGAAAAACCAAGATTGGTGCTGATATAAGGTGACCATTTAACTCCTCAAAACATTTCTAACACTGCTCATCCCATTTAAATGGGATATTATTCCTTGTAAAATCTTTCATCAGTGAAGTCAATTGTGAGATATCATGAGAAAAATGTCGATGATACCCAGCTAGACCAATGAAGCTCCATATCTCAAAAATGTTATTTGGTGGTTTCTAGTAGATAAAGACCTCTATCTTTTTTTGGATCAACTGAAACTACTTTCTCAGAAATAACATGTTCAAGGAAACAAACCTATTGTATCTAAAAGTCACACTTTGACAATTTGGCATACAACCGATGGTCCCTCAAGATCCCCAACATGACCGCCAAGTGCTTCTCATGCTCTACTCTTTTCCTCAAATACAACAGTATATTGTCCACAAATACCATCATAAAATAATCTAGATCTCTTTGAAATATCTGATTCATAAATTCCATGAACACCTATGGTGTATTTTTTAGACCAAAGGGCATAACCACATACTCGTAATGGCCATATCTACTTATGAAAGTTATTTTCAGAATATTCTCTCCCCTCAACCACAATTGGTGATACCCTGACCCCAAGTCAATCTTAGAGAACAAATGAGATCCCCTCAAATAGTCAAACAAATCATCAATGTGTGGAAGTGTATATCAGTTCTTTATCATAACCTGATTAAGTTTGTGATAGTTAACACAGAGCCGCAAGGTTCTATCTGCTTTTTTAACAAATAAAACTTGCGCTTCCCATAGAGACGTTCTAGGCTAGATGAACTCTTTATTTTCTAAATCTTTCAACTACACCTTTAATTCCCACAATTCCCCTAGTTCCATTCAGTAAGATGGAAGTGAGATAGTATTGGTCCCCAGAAGGAGATCAATCGTAAACTCCACTTCTATCATAGGTGGAAACATTGATAATTATTCAGAAAATATATCCATAAAATGATCCAAAAACACTGGAATAACACTCTGATCAACACCTTACAACTATGCCAATAACAAGTCCTCTAACTGATACAGTATCGTGCTAACAGATGGTGCCAAAAAATCTGTTGCACCCAGTTTTCCATTCTTCTCCCCTCTAAAGAGATTTCTAACACCATACTCTATCACAAAACTAACTGTTCGCACATAACAATCGATGTGGGCATTAAACATTACCAACCAATACATTCCTAGGATTATATAATAAGTGTCCATCTTAATCACTGAGAAATCCCACATCAATTTGATTCCATCCAAAACTAAAAAACAGCCTCGATATAAGAAGGCTTGACACTCTCTTTGACCTAGGGGAGTTTGAAGTTTCAAAACATAAGGCATAATTTCCACATTTAAACCCAAAAAATCAATGATGCGAGAATAAATAAAAGAATGTGAAACACTCGTATCGAACAAAGATTTCATCAATGTGGAATTTAAAAGAATTGTATCTCGCATTATGGATGGCCCCGACTAATCATCCATCACAACCTGCTCAGCTCCAAAAAACTGCTTACTTTCCGTGCTATGGTCTTTATTACCTTGCTGAGGAGTCATGGTGTTCCTATAATCACCATGACTAATATTTGTCTTCTGTTGTGTGGTATGTTGTTTCCCCCATCCCATTGATGCATAAGACCCCTGTGACCCCTGAGGAGTGTCACAGACACCTGAACCTAGAGCATTCTGACAATAATGCTATAGATTCCCCATCTTCTTACAATTATAAAATGTTTGAGGTTGTGTCATATAATCCCACTTGATGTGGCTCGTATAACCACACTAAAAATAAACCAAATCACTATAAGGCTTTGGAGGAAGATTCACCGATCCTGCTGTCAGATTCTAAACCGTACTCCCACCTTGGAAGTAAGTGCCCCTCTTCTTATTGAACCTAGAATTTGAGTTCCCACTATTCCCTATGGGTACCAACATACTTTCCCCACCTGTATCCCCAAAAATATCTCACTCAACCACTGTAGCTCTATTCACCATTTCCATGTATTCATCTATACACATCACCAATATCATGGAATGAATTTCTTAGTTCATCCCAGCTTCAAAAATATGTTCCTTTAACGATGTAATACCCACCACCTCAGGTGAAAACCACACTAAGTTCATAAACTTAGCCACATATTCTTTTATCAACAAGTTCACTTGATTTAAACTAAATAAATACATTGTACATTGAATTCTAAACATATGAGGGTAGAATTTTTTATTAAACAATTCCTCAAAACCCTCCCATGTCCCACTTTGGTCCATCCCGGCTTGGACTTCTAGCTCCCACCACTAAAGGGAAAGATATTACAACATATACATGGATAGTTTTACTTTCAGCTCTAACAGTGTTCCCAATAAGTCAAATATACTATTCATTCTGTTCATCCACGCTTCGGCCCTTTCTGGCTCTGAATCACCCCTAAAGATGGGTGTATTCTGCATTTAAAACTGAACCGCATGATCCACATGCCTTGGTTCATCTTCTTTATTCCCACTTTCTATAGCTTGGAAAGATTTCACTATACTCTGCACTAGCTGATGGTTCACCTGGGACTTAAGTGAAACCATGTTTTTAGCATCTTCCTCTGGTTGGTCTATATGATGCCTACCAGGTGCCATTTTTATCAAAACAAAAATAACCATAATTCACATTCCCTAAACAAGGAAGCATATTAAATTTTAAATTTCAATTACATAACAACTATCACAACTAGGCTTTCCACAAGTTCACATTCCCCATGTTTCACTATTCTGAAAAATCCACCATATTTTGAAAATCAACCCATTTTCAAAATACCACAAATTTCCAGGGTTCAAACCCTTCTGTTTTGAAACCCAATTCTGAATTTTCTAACTTCCACATATTCATGACACACCATAAATCATTATACCCCAATGAAATATACATCCTATTGGGAATTCATTTATACCATGCATTCCATGATTATCTCATTGGATACACCCATAACAATGAGATATCCAATGCCTATAAGTGTCTCCAAACACTTATGTACCCAACTCCTTGGTAACATGAAGTTCATCAAAAAAAGGGTTAGCTACATCATTTTATTCTATACATTCCAAGTTCTGACAATCCTATACCTTGCTACCATCCCAACTCAAGGAATAGATCAAGAACGAATGTCAACACCAAGACCAACAATCAATGCCAAAGGAACAAACAACTGCTCTCACTTGAAAGCCAAGGACCAAACAAACTGATACCAATTGTAACATCCCGCCCCATCTCATTGGCTTGAGAGGGCAGAGGAATACTAATTGGCCTTAAGAGATGTTCCCAAGGAGCCAAAGGCTGACAATAAATGCCGAGGGCTTCGAGAATAAATTGGGGAATGATTTTCCCTTGAGATAAAACCGACCAACCAAAAAATCCACTATTAACAAAATACATGATGCATGTCGACAAAACAACCAAACCCATACATTACCAAAAAGGCATCCAAAATGATCAATAACAATCCCACATGAAAAATACCACCAAACTGAAAATCAAAGTACCAAGTGGAAGACTACACAACAAGACTCCAAGGAACTCGAGCGCCATCCATATCTCCACACCAAACTCTATGCTCCATGAACCACAACATCACCAAAGAATCATGTAGAACCTCTAAAAAATGAGATTATTTACTCTTAAATAAGTCCCTGAATACAATGTTTTCAAAAGAACCAAAGTGCCAAAGTAGGGGGTGTTTAAAAATACTCTGTAGGTTTTCCCCAAATGACTTCCCTACAAATGCCAATAGGATAAAACTGTTAGCACATTTATATAAAAAAGTTTATATAAAACATTCAATAGTGAAACAACTTGCAACATGCCAAACATAGTCTTACTAATCCATGAAAAAAAATACACAACCATGCCATAAGACATATCCCCATCACACATTAGCACAAAAAAATTCATCTTTGCAAAGTAACACACAACAAAGAAACCATTATGGTGGGACTTCCGCCCATCCCGTTCACCCCATTCCCAACTAGCGGTACTTCCCAACCACTATCCATAATGGTGGTTCTTCTGACCACTATCCATCACCATTTATAGTGAGACTTCCCATCCACTTCCACACAACAAACACAATCCATAAAACTTAATCAACCAACAAGCGCAAAGAACCAAGGCCACACAATAAGAACACAACCATTTCTAACACATGACAATTCACTTCAATAAATCACTCATTTATTAAAAAAGACCTTTAACCAAATTTCCATGCCCAATCACCTTTCAATAAAAAATATTTTTATTGATAAAAATATCTCAAAAAACATTTTTCATAATCAGCCATTAATGATTTTAAAATCATCTTTATAAAATCACACAACAAAGAACCTTTTTATAACAATAACCCATTTTCCCCAAAAATCCCTCAAATCATCACCAAATGGATTTCAAACAAGATTTTCACATCATTATCACAATTAATTTTAAGAAAAACAAATTGTGTGCAAGTTGTGAGTACCCCACTACCTACACGATTCATCTCGCATGGTTTCTTCTAACCGTGCTCAAACTATGTGGCTTAAAAAGGCCTCCAAAGTTTTCCAAAACCTTCCCAAACTCTCCCAAACTCATAAAAACTCATATAAAGCACTTTATACACATAATAAGGCATAAAAGGCTACATAACTCAAATCGGGGGTGCTATAATATATCTTATTATTATTCAATCAAATTAAACTTAGTTCCTATAATTAAAATTCCAATTTTTATAAAATATATTTTTTAAGAATAAATAGAATTTATAAAAAATGAATTTTCAAAAAGTATAAAAATTCATGATGTATGTATACATATAAATTTTTTTATTAATATTTTATATAATTATAATTTTTACTTACTTAACCATTATGATATTCATGTAAGTCCTAAGAATCAAATAAACCATAATCATACTTTTAGGTAGAGGTTTAGCTATTATAGATCTTGTGGAAATCTCCCTAAGATTTAACTTCTCTTATATATAGTTTTTATCAAACCATAATTTCTCGAATTATTCTTGGGCTTGGTCAAGGGAAAACCATAGTGAAGCTACCTCCCTTCTGAGTTCAGATAAATGGGATTCATAAGGAATACTTCCAATTTAAGATTCCATTTATTCTTTATTTATTAATTTTTTGACATTTTTCCTTCAATTTATATCAACTAATTTATCATTACTATTTAATATTCAAAATATATCAAGGCTTTGCATTTTGGTTAGGTATAGTGTGTAATTATGCTATTTAATATATTATTTGTTTAAGGAGAATATATAGTGAAATCTCAGGTTGTTACACCCTATATTGACCAATCCCTTAAAAAAAATACCTCTTAAACTCTCTTTTCCATGTCCTAGAGATTCCAATCACTCTAAAAGATCAACCTAATCAGACTTAAGGAGAGATCCAAAGGAGTATATCCAAGAAAGTTGTAATTGTTTTAACTAAGTTATTTCAAGTTTCTTTATTCTTAAATATCCTCCAAACATTATATAACCATACCAACATGGTTAAATTCATACTATTATTATTATAATATTTTACTGTATATATGAAACAACCATTATCTACCTTCCTCCCTTTTACTTAGAAAAATGATAATGTTGCTTGTGTAACTTACGAACTATCACCTCTATGAATGATGTGTTTCATTTTTCATCACCACCTTACATGAATAGTTTTAAAATTTTATTTAATGAATAAATATGATATTTATGACATAATTATTATTCTAGTAAGATAAAACATTATCTATCTTCTTTCACTTCCATTCATTAGAAAATTAAAATGTTGTTAGGTTAAATGCAGACTACCACCTCTATGAATGGTGCATTACATTTTTCATCATTTCATTTCATTGATGGATATAAAAATGGATTTACAAAATAAATATGATATTTACAACATTATTAAGGTTTTTAAAGGTAATTTGGACATTATATAAATAATATTAATAATAAACAGATGTCGTAAAATTTAACTACCTAAAACAGGCATATTGATACACTTTGTAAGTAATTAATTCTAACCATTCACTTTCATTTATCTTAATAACGTGCCACTTATTTAATATGATTTATCACATTAATAAAAAAAATCTAAAATCATTAAGATTTTTTAAAAGTGATATTATATCTATATAATAACAAGTTTTTACTCATTCAATAGTTATAACATGTTCTTGTTTAGGTTTGTTTTACCACCTACATGAACAATGTTATAATGTGTATATTATATATGATTAAGTAAAATTATATACTTGGTAATATTATGTAATAATTATGAATTTAATATTTATTAATGATTATAGAATTTTTATATACAAATTTTTATTCTCTAATAAAATTAATTCCTTTTATGGATTCAAAATTTCTAAAAAAACATGATTTTTAAGCTTTCCATGTGAATCATCACCATAAGTTCCATGAAGTGCCCATGGAAATCCATAAATATATCAAATATGTACTCTAAACCTTCATGAAAATTATTTATACAATGAAAAAAAATTATAACTCCTTTAACCAAGATCAATATACCATAGCATTTTTGGAGAAATTGATCAAACAACCTCAAGTGGTCGATGTATGCAAAAAATATACAACAAATGACAAAAATTGATAATAAATAAACCTTAAAATATAAAATTTAGATGAAAAAATTTATTAAAAAATTATTTTATAAATTAAATTTTATTATTATAGAGGTTAAAGAATATTAAACCAAGTAGGAATCCAAGGTATGGGTTTTTTTGTCTCAATTTCAATTTCATGAGGCACATTTCAAGTTATACACTGTGATTTCTTTTATCTGATGTATTATGATAAACCAAACCAAATACCCTCATGAACCGATACTCGACCCAACCCATCACATACATAATGGGAATTATAAATCCCCACAGGCTGGTGACTAACACCTAGGAATCAATAATAACTCGATGAATTTTTTTTCTCAACCTGAAGCAAAAAAAAAATAGGGTATATATATATATATACATTTCAGAGAGAAATAGTGGCAGAGAAAACATGAATAAATGTATATTATTTAACTATAAGAAGATGGTAGAAACACTAAAACTCAAAAGTCTCTAAAAAACTCTAAGGTATGAGTCCAATAGTAATAGTAAAAACTAACATGAGAAATAGATACTCCATGTGATAGCATGGGTGAACACTCATCATCCCACCACTAGCTACTTAGACATAGATGATAAAAACCACACCACCTCACTACACTTCCTTACATTTACCTACATCAAAATTCATAACCAGGAATACGCACCACTGAAGAGGTGTGCAGGGTGTGAGATAAACAGGCTCGGTAGGATCCCACCCAAGTGTTCTATAATAAGTTTTTGTACAACAATCCGAACGTTATAACTTTAAAGAAAACAAGGAATTATAATCAATGAAATAGTTTTTATATAAAAATAATGGTAAAAAAATCCCCTATTCCAAATTTCCAAATAATCAAGGTAAAATGTTTCAAATAAAATCACATATATCAAATAAGTTTAAAGCATGTACCACATATCATATCATATCCAAAATAAAACAAACCAAAAGCACATGTAACATGACACCAAGGATCACTATACCTCATACTAAATAGAACACTCATACCCAGACATAGATAATCACATGCATCAAGTATCTATATATATGAATCAAATATAGAGAGTAGAGGAACACCCTAGTAATTGAAACTCCCAACAAGTCTAACAAGTCCTTAGAATAATAGGCCTTGGGAGAAAAGGAACACCCCATGAGTGAACCCCCTGAAAATATCATTGGATGAGGAATATTACTACACCTTTCACCTAAGTACCCAAGGATTCCCATGTGGTACATTTTACAAATCATTTCATCAAACCATTCTTTGAAAACCATTACATAAATCCATTTCAAAATTCTTTGAAAATAACCTTTTATTTTACCAAAACAAGAGTAAAATTATCTTTTCTAAAAACACCATTATTATACACACACACACACACACACCAATCTATAAAAAATTCCATTTTATTTATATTTTTTTATCAAAACTAGAGTAATCAAAGTTTATATAACATAGTATAGAGATGAAAACACATACCTCTACTTGGGATGCACACTCATGCGATAGAATCCACCAATAAAGAAGGAACACAAAGACACCACTGGAGGACATAGAACTAATTCCCATATCTTAGAATAAATTTAAGAAGAGAAGTGGTAATTGGAGAAGATAAATGAAACATACCTTAAGGAACCCATATTCTACACCACAATCAATATAAGGGGTAACCTATGGGATAATATCTCACAACAAATATGGAGAGATTCAACACAAACACAATATAGATCAAGCATCTAATGATGTAATTCACAAAGAGTGGAGGTCCCCAAAAATTATATGGGATGGATCCTAGGTATTGAGGGATAATCCTGAACATAAAATGAAAATAATTATATATGGATCATGGAAAAAACTACTAGTCCTAAACCATTCATGATGTGAACCCCTTTTATGACATCGATTTCATGATTCGTAAGATACACCAAAAAAGGCATCACCACATATTAAAAATCCCAATCCTCGTCATCTCGCGACATGAAACCGTTTCATGGACTATAAAATTTTAACACTCTAAACTATCTCATGGAATATTCCATGTAGTGAATTTATGTTGTGTAACCATTTCATGATGTGAATGTGTCCAGTAGGAAGATTCTATAAAAAAACATAGAAAATCCTCTAGGTCAACTAGGACCCCAAAATAAATCATCCTAAGACTTTGAAAATTTTATATACATACTTAATTAATTTAAAAAAATATAAATCCCTAAACTTCATGTCATTTTCTTCAACAAACATTCTCTTTCATTGAAATCCCTGAAACACACCAAAACAAAGAGGGAAATAAAAAGAGACGCAATGTGTACCTGAATGAAGGTAACATGAGGTTACATGTACTCAATATCCCATGAATATATTTTGAAACATTATATCATGTAATTCATATAATTTATATAACCATATCATGTTATAACTTTTGATTAATTTTTATTCAAAAGTTACCAAAGTCATAAGGGTTTATTTCACAATCTCACTTTTTACCATTATATTTTATGTTCAATTTCCATTGAGAGAATTGAATATTATTTCTCTCCTAAAAATATATATTATATTATCCTATGGTGATTTATTGAGTTTTCAAATATTATTTATATTTTTATTATATTTGGTACACAAATAAATAGAAATAATGTTTAAAATAAAATTCAACCATATTTATCCTTTTTGGTCAAAAATAACTTTTTCTTCCACATCCATATTCATCATTTTGTTTCAAGAATATTATTTTATATAATTAAATGATTTCTTAAGTTAAATTTTTATTAAATTTTATTTTACTTTCAAAATTTTAAATGTAACATTTTTAATTTTTTCTGTATAAGTCATTTTTTAATTTCTTTAAAAATTTGAGAAAAGAATTTAATTTTTAAAATTTTCTACATAAACGGATTTACCTGCCATCATGAAAAATCTTCATTATTTAGCTTCCTTTAAAAATTTTTTGGGGTAAAAAATGTAAAATATACTCCCATTATTCTATAAATTTTTTGTTTTTACACTAAAAGAAAAGGGTATTATTTTTCTTTAATGTTTTGAAAAGGGAGTTTATTTCACATATGTATATTTTTATCTCTCACTCTACATTTTCTCACTTATGCATAGTGTCTTTTAAAAATTATTTTTTTAAGTTATTTTAAAAATAATGTTTTGAAATTATATATAGACCTCATGAAAGGTATTTTAGAAGTGACTTTTTTTAATTCATTTTTTCAACAAAGTTGTAAAAGATTTAAATAAAATTATTTTAAAAGTTTTTCTTCAATTTTCCAATCTATTTATAAAAAATCATTTAATTTACTAAAAAAACTCATTATTGATGAAATATTGGTATAATTTAATCACCTAATGATTTATTTTTAATACATTTTTTATAAGTATTATTCTCAATTCACTAACTTCTTTGTGATTATGTTCTCTATCACTCTCTATCATTATTTTGACTAAATTTTTCTCCTTCATATCTATGTTCTTTATTATCATGGATGTATTATACACCATTTATTATATAAAATTATTAATATAACCATTATTATATATTTTATGAATACCTTATCATACATAAATCATATTGGAGGGTGTTCATAAATAAAGATCGTTCATTTATTGATTGGGAAAATGTTGATATTATGTAACTTGTTTGTTCAATACGAGTATTTATTGACTGCTAAGGCATATTGATTATGCATTATATTATTAATTAAATATAAAATGAATTAATTGGATGGTCTTAGTGACTTGTAACATCCCAGGATTTTATTATATATTTTTTATTAGATAAATTCTGATTAAATAGCTTGTTTTGCATGCAACACCGAACCTAAAAAACAACAACACGTTTTTTAAGATAATATAACTATCGTAATGTTGTAATTGAATTGGTGGGTATAAATATAAGTAAACAAATTATTATATATATTTCAATTTTAATAATAACACACTAATTAAATTGAATTTTTATAGCTAAACAACTAATAAGATCATTTTTTTCTTAAAATTTATTTTTCATAAAATTATATTTTTATGTGTTATGCACTTTTATTTCAAGAAACCAAGTATATTATGGTTTTATGGTGATAAAATATATTTTTGATATTAATAATATATTAACACTAATTTAATTATAAATTTATAGGAAATAAGAATAAAAATAGTTAATATTTAAAAAAATTATTTTCCTATAAAAACATTTTTCATTATATTATATGTTTCCATTTTGAAATTAAAATCCTAAATTTTATAATTTTAAGTTTAAAAATTAAAATTCATTTTTTATTCATAATTTAAATATTATATTAAGATTAATTTTTGGTATATTTCAGAAAAAATTGATTTTTATGTGAATAGTACAAAATACCATTTTTGCAAATACCATGATTTTTAGGACTTCATTATGATATAAGAATGAATTAAAAATTTATGAAACATTTTTTATAATAAAATATATTTTTAATAAAAAAATAATACATTTAAAATATTAAGTTTAATTTAGAAACCTATGATTGACATTTGTGAACCTATGTAATATTTTCCTAAAAACTAATTTTCATTGCATTAAGCGCGTTTTTATAAAAAATAATTTTTACCACCTATAGAAATTTAATCTAATAAAATGAATTTTATATTTTTAATAAATATATATAATTTATCTAATAATGTTATTTTATTTTTAGTTATAAAAATATGTTACCAAGGAAAAAAATAAGTTACCGTGATAAAAATAAAATAGGGTAAAAAGTCAAATTAAGGGGAAAGGGTCTAAAATAACTAAAAAATTATCCCTTATTTGTGTAAATTAGACGTATATAAACCTATCCTCCTTAATCAAATTTTTTTGTGGTTTCCTTTGAAATATAGATTGGTTTCCAAGAGAAGTAAGTGTTATTTACAAATATGTCACTCCCCACACTTATAAAAGGAGACTTCCACCACCCCTTTACATACACTATAAAAAAATTTAATTCATCTTGAAAAAATATCCATTTTACCTCCCCTTAAATCTATTTACACATGTATTATCCATTGGTTATAATAAATTGGCCCAAGTCCTCTAATTCTAATAATTTTTTCAAGAGAAGGCTCAAATCCTTAATGTGAGTAATATCTACCCTTAATATCTTCTTCTTAATATTTATCATCAATTATCCTTAAATTATATTTGAAAAATTATAATATAATTAAATCATTATTATAAATATTTTATATTTTATTATGTTTATTTAATAACCATTATTTACACATCCCACTTCTATAGAGAAAGGAGAATAGTGTTCGTGTGCAAGTGAAGACCACCACCACCACAAAATGACGTATTTAATTTTTCATAATTAACATACATGGATATTTATAAATGTTTATTTAGTGGATAAATATTATATTCATTAAATTTTTATGGTTATGAAATAATAAACCATTTTTTTATTCCTCATGTTCTATGAGAAATGAAAAAATGACTCATGAGTACGTGTAGACTACCTCATATATGGAGTGAAAAATTTAGTTTTCATCAACACCTTACATGAATAGTTATAAATATATATAATAAATATATATATGATATTAATGATTAATATATACCATGAATATGGTTTTATAAGGATAACATAAGAATTAATGATCATTATAAAGTAACTCATTGGTATCAGTAAATTACCCGAAACAAGCTTATCATGGATTCCATTTCTGCAAACCATACCCATGAATTATATGGAATGAAAATGGGAATTCATAAGGCATTGAAAAAAATATTATAATATATTTAATAATCTTAAAATTGTGAACTTTTTATGAAATAATGGGGTCTGACATTTCTATTACGAAGAACACATGTAACAATCGAAATTACAAACATTTGAGGATGAAAATGAAATTTAACTAACTAATATATATATATATATAATGAATAGGTATTATTTAATAATATAAATATATATATATATATATATAATGTTCTTAGATAATTTATTAATATGGTTATGCTTTTTATATAGGATGTTGAAAAGATTTCCGAAATGTCAAGAGTAAAAGGTAAGGGTTTTCTCAGCTCCATTTTCATTCATTGTGATATGTTCTATATTCACAACTCATTTATTTATGTGGTTTATATAATTACTCATGACTATATTTTACCATATAATCTATATAATTCATGTTATTTACAATTCTATAACTTTTTCTTCCCTTCAATGGCCTCTAATTTAAATGTTACCAAAGGGGTAAGGGTTCTTCATCTAAAATTCTATTCTTTGAGAAATATTTTGTATTATACACATATTTTCATTAAAATTGTGTATATTATACCCCTTTGAAATATTTTACTATGAATTTTAATATTCATCGTATTTAAATTTTATTTCATGTTTTTCACTTTTAAGTTATATCAATTCAAAAGTTACCAAAGTCATAAGGGTTTATTTTACAGTATCACTTCTTTTTAGTCTGAAACCTTTCTCCTCCATATCAATATTCTTCTCTCCACAAATGTTATACTTTATTAGTTTGAAATCCAAATATTTATTATTTTATGTCACCTTTGTATTTCTATTTACCTCTTTCAAATTTTTTTATTTATCTTTTAATGATGTGGGCTTCAATAAAAATATTTTGAAATATTTTTTGGGTTTATATCTGTTATCTTCCACTCCAAATTTGTGAAATTTTCCTTTATTCATTTTCAAAATCACATTTTTCAATATTTATCTTTTTAAATAATTTTAAAAAAAATATTATATTCATCTTCTTGAAAATTATATTTAAAAGTGACTTGTGACTTTAATTTTAATATTGTGTTAATTTATATAAAAAATATAAAATGAATTATATTTTAAATGTTTTATATACTAATTAATTTTCCATCCACATTAATAATGTTTCTTTTATAAAATTCCTCTATAGTTATTTGTAGTTTTTTTTCAAATAATTTTATTTTACCTTTTCTTTATAAAATATTTTCCAAAATGGGAATCAAAATAATAAAGGGTATTTTTTATTATTTTTTGAGTAAATTTTTAATGCTCTTCTAAAGGTGTTTTTAATCCATGTTAATATATTTTAATGTTATTATGTTTCACTTGAGATGTACACTTATGATTCCATCCATCTTCATTTTATAGATGGATTATGATCATGTTTGTAACACCCCATTACCTTTTTATCGGGTATGTTTTAACATTTGTTATAGTTTTCCTTTTTCTTTAGTTGGGTAATGATGAGAGGGATTTGGGAGGATACCAATAATGGTGAATTCATGGATTTGTTATAATTTTCATAATAAAACCTTTTGAATCTATAATATGTTGGGGATTTAAACATCATGAGATGGGTTTAAATGATGTGTAATCATTTCATGAAAGATTCCATGAAATTGGTACACAACATGAAAGATTACATGTTGTGTATAGTTTACATGCTGCGTAAATATTTAAAGATATATTTTTAATAGAAGGCAATGGGTTTTTCAGCAAATGTAGGACTTAAAAACTGCATGATGTGTATTGGGGTTACATACCTTGTAATTATCAGGATAAGTGGTTTTAATTCTATTTATCAGATGATTTTTTCATTCCATATGATTTTTAGCTCTTCCATTTCAACTTAGATCCATTACTAATCAATTTTAGAGATCTCCAATCCATACAGATCATCCCTTTAGTGATTGATCGCCATTTTGGTTTGGTTTATCTCTCTTGGTATGTTTCCTCCCATTCTATTTCATCTCTCTCTTTTACTCTTTAGATTTTGATAGATCATATTGGGATTTATGGATCTAAAATCCATGTTGTTGAATTATTATTCTATGTTGAGTTCCTAGATCTTCTGTGCCTTTATTCTTTATTAGCGAGTCTCGTTGTGGGTGTTTATTTCCATGAAAAAGGTAGTTGGTTTCTTTTAATATCAGCAATTGATTAAAACTCAAATTGATTTGTTTTAGATTTATTTAAATTGAATTGTGAAAGACTAATTTATTGATAATTGGAATTTGAAATTGATATGGTATGGATTTTGGGGGAAAACCCCCAATTCCAATGGAATTGGATATTGGGTTGAATTTTTAAATTGATGGATATATGAAATAATTTTGAGAAAAATTGGTTAAATTGAATTGATAAAAACCTATGATTGGTTTTGATATGAAAAGGAATGAAATTATGATAAACCTATGTTTTGGTTTTGAAATTAAATCATCATATCAAAACTAAAAATGGGGTAACTTTATTTTAAAATGTTTTGAAATAATTTCCCCATTTTTGATTGATTGAATGAGTACATGCAATCCTTAGTAGTTAGTGGGTTATTTTGGACAAGCACACTAGAATGGTAATTCCCTGGAAACAAATTAATGATTAAAAATATAAAAAACATGGTTTGGAATATCTTATCCTTGATGGGATGTTGATGGGTCTTATTCAATGTGAGCCTGAGGTACATGTGTACACATATTTTCCATGATCACTGATATGAGATGTGTGAGGATGTTATAACTAGAAACTATCATATCATAGGGAAAATAGTCATGTAACTTTTTGTGATTATTTTGATATATATACCATTTATATGGAACTAATTTACTCATTCTCAGTGGTTTATATAAACTATTTTATATAAAATTCTTATTTAATCTGTGTTTGAAATGTTTTCCATCAATATGAAATGGAAAGCATGTTTTCTTTTAAATATGGAATTGTATCACCATGCCATGTTTTATTGAAATTGAAATAATTTTTTAGTTAATTACTATTTAATCTTATTATGTAACTGTTAGTGAGACCCGAATGGTTTTTTATCTCACACCCTACATTTTCCTTCGAGCATTTGTAGATTTTATCCAACTTGGTCTGAGTAAAGGGAAAGCACCTCTTAGAGGAAGTAGATGATATTGATAAATTAGATCTTGGATTGATGTTTCTATTTGGATGTTGGGTTTATATTATTTATTTTCTAGTACTTGATTATGTAATGTTTGGATTATTAATATACCTATTTGGTTTCTAGAACTATCTTCTTGAAAAGTTTTGAGCATAATGATATGTATTTTATCTTCCACTGTGTTTGTGGAAAATTCATTCCCAAGTTTACATTGTATGATGATAGGTGAAATTAACTAACCCATTGGTATTGGGAACTCCCTTTGGTCCATGTAAGTGTCTTCATGGGTATCAGGGTACTAGGGTATCTTTGTTAGTTCGTGACAAAGTGTCATCAGGGGCTACAAGTTAAGAATCATTCCTCGATGTGAGTATGCAGTTGAGAAATATTATCAGGACATTGGAGGTAGTTACGAGTGAGGGCCTAGCCATAAATAATCATAATGAACATTAATTCACTAGGTGTGTCTTGGGAAATACATCTTGAGGATTATTTTTAGTATTTTACCGACTTTAGATTTGTATAGTTAGAAATCTAAATCTTTTTTTCTTATCTGATAGGATTAATTTACCTTGTTGTTATTGTTTGATTATTGGTTTGAGTAATATTTTGATGTATTAAATGTTTTTTGTTGATATTTTTTATCATCATACCTCTGAGTAGACATGTTAATATGATCCAGGAGGATTCTACTGATGAACCAGAGTGATCAAATTCACTTTTGGACCAGAATTTTATTGAGGTTGTTGTGCGTGTTGTCCAAGCTCTTGGACAGGAACCTTCACCCATTTCCATTTAGGATCTAGTTTTGTTACTATAAAAGGATGAATCTTGGAATTTTTATTAGAAGTTCCTTTATCCAAAACCACCTTCTTTACAAGCCTCTAATGATCCTCAAGAGGCTGAGGAATAGTTGATAAAGATAACTTTTCTCTTTGAATTTCTGGAAATTCTTAAATCCAGTAAGGTAAAGTGTACTGCATTTAACTTTGATGTACCTAGTAGGATATGGTGGGATTCCATGGTTACGATGAAGAATTACGAGGGTTTAGAGTGGAAAGACTTTAAAGATATTTTCACTGACCAACTCTATCCAAAGTCTATGGTACTAGATAAGGCTATAGAGTTTTTAAAACTTTATAAGGCTAACAAGACCGTGAAAAAATATACAAACCAATGAACCTAGATTATGCAATTTTTACCTCATATTGTATCAAATGAGAATATTAAGACTCAACAGTTTGAGATAGGACTTTGATTTGATATTCATTCTTAGGTTTTTTTCTGAATTTTTATTCTTATACTGACATGATGGATAGGGCTTTGATGGTCAAACTTTATTTGTAAATAAATTTAGGGTTTATGGGAGTTCCTTTTTCTCCCAGTGGTAGTTCTATGTGTCCCTATAATGGGAATACAAATTTTGATGAGTCTCATGGTGTATATTGATAATAGGGATCTTTTAGATGACCTAGAGTGTCTAGTAGAGGACCTTTGACTTACTTACAATGTGGAAAGACTGGAAATTCAAAATAGGTTTTCACTGAGGCACCTAAGATATGTGGTTCATGTGGTCATTCATGACACTTGAAAAAAATTATATTATATCTATTCCTCTCCACATAGTTTCATAGGCACATCAGCACCAAAAAGTACTATAGTTCAATTAGATACTTCAAGATCCAAGGGGTTCTAGCCACAAGCATCCATAATGAAGCTTCTTCACATAGTGAAAGAGTATCCAGAAGAATAATATATGGGTCTAGAGATATTTAGGGGTACCAACATTATAAATTTATCTTTAGTGGTCACTTTATTTGATAATGGTGCATCTCATTCATTCATTTTAACTCATATTGTGAATATGATAAATCCTCTTACATTGCTTTTGTCTTATGTGATGGATATTACTACACCCCTTAGAATGAAGAGAGAGTGGTCTCTTCATTTTCCTACTTGTGTTTTCTCATTATTAGATATAGAGATTACCTAGGATATTCTGGTTCTCAACATGAAACCTCTTGATGTAATCTTCAAGATGGAATGGATTAAATCTTTTAAAGACCAAATTGATTTCTATCTTTGATGGGTATCCTTTATGGTGTCTGATGGGGTGTGTCATGTCTTTTAGGGGAATGGGAATTGAGTTCATGAATATTCAAACCTTTTTTTCTAGAGTTGGGGAAATTAATATCAGTGTTTTCTTTTGATATGGAGAAATAATATTTAAGTTATTATCTCCCTCTAGTGGTTTTCGAGTTTCCCATCATTTTTTCTTTAGACTTCTCTAGTTTTACACCTATAAGGGAGGTAGAGTTTCATATTGATTTAATTCCTAGTACTAAAATAGTATCAATTACTTATTATCATATTGAACTAGATGAAATTAAAGAGTTAAATACTCAGTTGGATGATCTGTTAGATAAAGGCTTCAAATGCCTGAGTGTGTCACCATGGGAAATACTTGTTCCATTTTATAAGAAAGATGACAGAGAAATTTTCCTTTGTGTTAATTAGTGGAAGTTCAATCAAGTCATGTTAAAGAAGAAGTATCCATTTACATGTATTAGTTATCTATTTGACCAGTTGAAAGGGGAAAAGTGGTTCTTAAAGATTGATCTTTGATCTGGTTATCACCATTTGAGAAGAAAATAATTTGACATTCAGATAACCACCTTTTGGATTAGGTATGGCCATTATGAGTATATTTTTATGACATTTGATCTAACTAATAATCCTATAGTATTTATGGCTTTTATGAACATGATTTTCCATGATTATCTTGATATATTCATGGTGTTAGTTATAGATAACATTGTGGTTTACTCTAAGTCTATGGAGGATCATGTGCATCATTTGATAATAGTACTATAATTGTTGATAAATCACCAAATTTATTCCAAGATATCAAAATGTAATTTCTAGATTCAGGAAGTGAATTTATTGGGACACTTGGTCTCAGAATATGGTATTTTAGTTAATCCTGAGAAGGTAAAGACTGTTATGACATAGGAGAAATTGTGTAATGTTTTCAAGATTTGGGGATTCTTAAGTTTAACTACATATTATTGCCAGTTTGTAAATGATTTATTGAAGTTAGATTATCCGGTGACTGATCTATCTTGGAAGGGGTTAATTTTTCCTATGATTAGAAATTTCAATGTTCTTTGGTTGAGTTGAAATTTATTTTGAATTCTACGCCAGTGTTGACTAGTCCAAAGGCTAGGTGGGGCTATGTGGTCTTCTATGATGCACCAGGTTTGGGTTTGGGTTGTGTTCTTATGTATGGTGATCACATAATTGCCTACGGATATTAGCATCTTAGGCCACATGAGATAATTCTCCAACCCATGATCTTGAACTTGTAGTTGTGACGCATGAACTTAAGATTTGGCGACATTACCTTTTCAGAGAAATTTTTACCTTTTATTATGACCACGAGAGATTTATTAATATATTCTCTAAAAAATATTTGAATCTCCACTAGAGGTATTGGGTGAAGTACCCGTAATATTTTTATTTTGATATTTTATATACCCCAGGGAAAATAAATTTATTTGTTAATGCTTTGAGTAGGAAACTTCTGACCCAGTCTATGAAAGAATTGTCTGAAGAGTGGAACTTGATGGCTCTTTTTGGAAAGTTTTATATTGGAGTTCGAGAAATAGGTGATAATGTTGTATTGGCCAGTTTTCAATTGACATTCTCTCTTCTTGAGACGATTCTTTAGGAATAACATCTTGATGATAAATTTTGTGTAATTAATAACTCTTTTTATGGTGGGGATATGTTTTCTGACTTGTTGTTCTTGACAGAGGGTATCCTATATTTCAAAAACTTGTATGTTTTATATTTTCCTATAAAAAAAGATATGACGAGGGATTTCTATAATTCCCAGTGGGAAGTGAACCTAGGAACCAAAAATATGTTCTATGATATATGGGGATGATTATGGTAGCTGAGTATGAGATGAGACATTGCTGACTTTGTTTCATGCTATTATACTTTCCAAAAGGTCAAGGTTGAGCATCATAGACCTTCAAGTTTGCTTAAACCACTTCTAGTGTCAACTTGGAAGTGAGATTATATTTATATGGAATTTGTGGTTGAGTTTCCACGTACCCATAGAAAGAATAATTCGATATGGGATATGATCGATAGGTTAACCAAATCATCTCACTTTATACCCATTCATGATACAACTAACGTTGAGGATATAGGAAATATATATGTGATATAGATTATTCATTTTCATAGATTTCTACATGATATAGTCTCTAATAGAGATTCCCATTTTACTTTTCACTTTTTATGAGGATCTTAGAAGTAGCTGGTATATTAGGTTTATTTGAGTATAGATTACCATTCATAGATGGATGACTAGATAGGGGGCTATATTGATTCTTGAGGATATTCTTTGTACTTGCATCCTCTATTTTGGTGGATCTTGGGATGACCATTTGGGACTATTTTAGTTTTCTTATAACAATATTTACTAGTCCATGATCAAAATAGATCCTTTTGAGGCCTTGTATGGATGGCCTTATAAATATTTTTTGTGTTGGTTGGAGATCGGTGAAAGTCCCTTGGTTGGACCAACCTCGGTTCAAGATATAAAAGAAAAAATTTAGTTGATTTATCAGAGTTTGATGATAGAAAATAGTCTGTATAAATGTTATACTGATCAGTGTCATAGACTGTTGGAGTTTTCATGGGTGACTAGGTGTTCTTAAAAGTTTCACTTCATTTGGGTCCTTGACAGCTTGGGAGGTAAGGGAATATTGCTCCTCATTTTGTGGGACCTTTTGAGGTTTTTGAGTTAGTGGGGAAAGAGGATTACCATTTAGAACTCCTACAATAGTTGGTGTTGATACGTAAAATGTTCCATGTATCTTACCTATATAAGTATATTTCAAATCCATATCATGTTCTGGGATATAGTGATCTTGATGTTGAGCCCGATTTGTCTGTAATTGAGTATCCAGTTAGGATAGTTGATTCTGAGACCATGGTACTTAATAGGAGGATGATACCTTTGGTCCTTGTGCTATGGAATCATGGTTTTGTTTCTCATCATAAGTGGAAGTGTGAGGCACTAATGATAGATCAATGGAATTATATTTTTTATATGGAATCTTCTTGATAGGTTTTCTGGGGAAACAAAGTTTTTATGGTGGGGATGTTTTAACACCTCGTTACCTTTCTTTAATGTATATTCTAAATCTTTTTTATGGTTTTAATTTTTTGTTGGTTGGGTAATGTTGAGGTGGAATTGGGAGGATATCTATAATAGTGAAGTTAGGTATTTGTTGGAATATTTAGTATAAAACTTTCTATTTATGTAGTCTATTGAGGATTTACACATTGTGTAATGGGTTCACATGATGTGTAATCATCACTAGGCATATTCCATGAAATTGGTACACAACATGGAATATTATATGCCGTGTACAATTTACAAACCATTTAAATATTAAAAGTCACATTTTTTATAAAAGGTGATGGGTTTTTCAGTGTGTGTGGGAATCGAAAAACTACACGATGTGTAATGGGATTACATGCCATGTTATTATCGGGGCATATAATTTTAATTTTGATCCTAGTTTGATTTTTCATTCCATCTTATTTCAAATCTTCCATCTACACCTAGATCTATCCCTAGGTGATTTTGGTGATCTCTAATCCCTCTAGATCATTCATTTGATAATTGATCATTGTGTTGGTTGTAGTTCATCTCTCTAGGTAAGTGGTCACCCTATTTCTTCTCTATCTATCTATTTTCCTCCTTGGATTTTTATAGATCATCTTGAAATTTATGTATCTAAACTCTATGTTTTTTAATATTGATTCTAGGTTATGTTCCTAGATAACTTATTCCTTTATTCTTTATTTTTGAGTCCCATTGTGGGTGTTTCTTTCTATGAAAAATGTAGTTGGTTCTATTTAAGATTTTCAATTGATTAAACCTTGAATTGATTTGTTTGAAATTGATTTTAATTGAATTTTCAAAACCCAATTCATTAAGAATTTGAATTTTGAAATTGATATGGTATATATTTTTTGTAAAACCCACCAATTCCAATGGAATTATAGATTGAGGTGTATTTTGAAATTTATGAATATGTGAATCAATTTTGGAAAAAATGGATTAAATTGAATTGATAAAAAACTATGATTGTTTTTTATTTTAAAAGGATTGAAATGATGAAAACCCTATCTTTTTGTTTTGGAATAAAATTGGAATATTAAAACTAAAAATGCGGAATTGTATTTTAAACTATTTTGAAATAATTTTCCCATTGTTTATTGATTGTTTAATAACATGAGATATTGAGTCTTTAGTGGGTTATTTTGGACAAGCACTATAGGATAGTAATTCCATGGAAACAAATTAATGATTAAAACTCTAACAAAAACCTATTTTGGAATATCTCATCCCCTATGGTATGTTTATGGGTCCTATTCGGTGTGAGCTTGAGGGATGTGTGTACACATACTTTCCATGATCATTGATATGAGATTTTTGAGAATCCTATAACTAGAAATTATCGTACCGTAGTGCATATGACCATGTTTATTGTGATTATTTTGATATATATTCCATTTATATGGAACTATTTTAATCATTACTAGTGATTTATATAATTTTTATATAAAAAGTTTATTTAATCCATTTTTGAAATGTTTTCCATCAATCTAAAATGAAAAGAATGTTTTGTTTCAAATATAAAGTTGTATCTTCATTCCCTATTTTATTTAAATTGAAATAATGTTTTGGTTAATTACTATGGAATATTATTTTTGAACACTTGGTGAGACCCTACTGGGCTTTCAACTCACACCTTACCTTTGCATTCAGGCGTTTGTAGATTTTCTTCTACCATGTCTCAGTAAAGGGAAAGTGCCTCTTGGAAGAGGTGGATGATCTTAATTCCTTAGGGATTGGATTGATGTGTTTTTAGGGACATTGGGTTTATATTTTCTATTTTTTGTTACTTGATGATATACTTTTTGGGTTTTTGATTTACCTGTTTGGTTTTTGGTACTATCTCCTTGAAGAGTTTTGATCATACTATTTTTTATTTTTATCTTCCACTATGTTTATGGAATTTGTTTCCCACATTTATATTATATGATGTGAGGTGCTAGTATACAACTTTTGGGGATCAAGAACACCCTTTGGCATATGTAGGTGTTGGATTGGGTATCAACGTACCAGGGTATCTGGGCTAGTTTGTGATAATGTTATTCAATTTATTGACTAAGGAAAGTATTGATATCTCATATGTTTATATTTCAATATATATTTTTATTTATTTCTAAGGTATGTTGATTATATATTGAATTGATATTTATTTATTCCATATATTCAATGCATTGGGGTTAATGAAGCGACAGGTGGGCCCTAAAAATATATAGCCCATTGATTCATTAGTTGGTCTCATGAGACAAAAGTATTAGGCATTTGGTGTATTCCTAACTAGTTATTAATGATTACTTGACATGAATCCTAGACGGTAAGATCATGATATCTTGGAATGAGGACTTGATATTAAGATCATGGTGTCTTGGCTTGAGGATTAAGATATCTCTCATTATGAATTCCACCACTATGAAATCACTTATTGATATCCACATGATTATTTAAATTGTTATGTTATCTAAGTATATATTTCATGTTCAAGTTATTGATTATATGGAACATTTATTGATTTTTTTACTTGGTAATATTAATCAAGTTTTTATCTCTATGATATCTTCCATTGTATGCTTCCCTTACCAAGAATTTGATCTCAACCTTCCTAGGTTTCCATTTCCACATGTTATGAATATGAGTAACACATATGATATATATAAGGGTATCATGTGTGGAGAGTTTTTTGGGAGATATTGAAGACTTGTTATAGAATAATTAATTCTTGGTATAGTGGGAAAATTTCCTTTGGATGGGAAATATATAGGTTTTGATAGTTAATTTTTTTTTCTAAACTCACTTAAGCTCTAAGCCTAAAAGGTCCTTGGAGTGTGAGTGACTCAATATTCAGTGCTAACATTATAGTAATTAATGGATTTGTTTGGGTTTCATTATTTTATCGCCCATATGTAATGTATGTTTTTATTCACACTAGATTATATAAGTGTGGTATGAAGTGTCACAAAATGAGTGGGTCTTAGAATTTTATAGCCCCTTAATGCATCAGGTAGGTATCATGAGACAAAATACAATGGGTATTTTGTGTATGTTTTCCTATATAATTATAATGTCATGGTCAATTACTTTATTGTATATATTAAATTATTTATAATGTCTTAGATGAGGCCTTAATAGTATATATTAGATTGTTTATAATGACTGGGTTGAGGCCTTAACAGAAAGATTAAGATATCCGAGATTATGAATTTCATTACTAAGAATATAATTATTAATGTACATGTGATTCATTCTGATGTTATACATTGATATATTTCATTATTAAGTTATTGATTATATGGAATTATTTTATTATTATTTATTACTTATATATTACCCACGTTTTTTCTCTATGATAACTTCTACTATAAAATACCCTTATTGAACATTTGATCTCACTATTATTATATTTCCATTTCCCTAGGTTATGATGATAATTATTACATATGATATATTTATAAGAGTATCATGTGTGGAGAATTTTTCGGAGATATTTACGACTTATTATGGAATAATAAGGTCTTGGTATAATGGAAAAAATACCCATTTCAAGACAAAAATACGTATTTTTTAAGTAATGGTTTTCCAAAATCCCTAAATATCTAAATCTAAAAAGGTCTTGGGTATGTAAGTGGATCAATAATTTCTTTTTATGTTGTAATTTTTGATAGTTACATTTGGTTTATTTCAGTTGGTATCAAAGTCAGTATGTAAAGAATGTGTTTTTATCCCAGGATCCGAGTGTACAGGTTTGGGAAATCTTAGTTGGTATTAGAGAAAGGTTTAAATACCTATATATGTTAGGATTTTATAAATTAAGTATAAATTAATAATTATAAAAACCATCATGGGTTTACAATTTTAAAGCCAGTCATACATTTAATGGCAGAGATACCCTTTTGAGGTTTTAGGTGATGGTATTTTAAGGTGATTAATGACATAGTGGGAAATGTTTACAAAGTTATAAGAGGAATATATTATTTAGGTATAAATTAAAATTTGATTTGGTATATGTTTTTATTGTTGTGAATTAAGAAAATGGGATGACTGAGTTTTGGGAATATAAGTTGACCAATATAGATAACCTTAGTGATTAAAGAGTATTTTGATGTCAAGGTGATTAAAATTATTTTTGGGTAGATAATTATATTTCTAGGAGCACAAATTTCCATTATTTTTTGGTTTAGGATATAGTAAGGAATATTTTTAATGATTATTGAGGTTCAACAATTTTAAGATGAGAGTTAAGTTGATTTTAGAAGAAAATGTGATAAAATCCTTCTGATTTTTGGGTTTAAAAATTGGTCAAGAATATTTTTAAGAGTGTAAGGGTTAATTTTTAATTATTTAAGTTTAACTTTAGGTGTTATTTTTAGGTTTTTTAGCTTAATGTATTACTTCTTAACTTAAAACTTTATTCATATTAAATATTATCTTATTTTCTGCTAACTATTTTTGTTTTAGTAAATGTCCAGATAAAATAGGAACAAGTTTTCATTATTTTATGGATATTATGATCAATTATAAGTTTATTTTATTACTTTATGAATAAATAATTCATCATATTAATTTATTATTTAAAATATGAGATAAATTAGAGGCTTAAAACTAACCAAAACACAACTATAAGATGAAATTATTCTTATAGAGTGAAGAGAAATATAGTAAGTATATTTTCTTATATTTTATATATTGAAAGTAAAAAAATTACTCAAACTCAAGATATATGAATATTAATCTATGGATTATTATGTGTAAAATATATCTCATATGTCTAGGTATGGTTTGGAAACTCATTTATAAGTATAGTTCTTATAATGGCACATACATTGTTTTAGAAATATTTAGTTAATAAATGCCATGTTTCCAAGTAATGACATAAAAATTACTCATCATAATAAAATATAAATCTTATATTATAAATATGTCAATATAAATTCATTTTGGTAAGAAAAAATTAAAATTTTGATGACACAATTTATTTAATAGGGGAAGAATGTAAAACCCCAATATTTTAATATATATTCTCCTTTAAATAAAACATTTATGGACGATAACTTTTGATATATGCAACACCAAAATAAATTGAATAATGTTTTATCACAATGAAAAATGTAATACACTACAAGATAGTTTAATGAAAAATAATTTATAAAATAAATGATTTTGTTAAATTAAGAGGGTTCTATTTTACATAAGAAAATGACATTAATTATAAAGAAATAGTTTTAACAAATTACATATTTGTTATAAATGTAATGATTTTGAGGAAATAATATCAATAAATTATAGTAATTATTAGTAAAATAAATCAATAACATCCATATAATTATTAATTAACGATAAGTAATATTAATCTAGTAATTCCTCTCCAAATAGAAATATTTTCTTTACAAACATTATTTTTATTTAAAAGATAAATTTATCTTATTTGGATTATTAAATTTATTGAAAATTAATTTTTATACAGTTAAAAATTTAATAATAATTTATAAATTTATTATTAATTGGTTAGAAATGAAGATAAAATCATTTGGTGGTAAGAAAAGATATTTTTCGGAAAATTATTTTTATGTGCATAATGTATTTTATCTCTAATAATTTAAATTAATCCCAAATGGTAAATGATTTTAGTGAAATTTTCCCATAATATATACCATTAAATTAAATTAAATTCATTTTATTATTATTATAAAATAATACATGAGAATAAATTCATTTTATGCTTCAAACATACATTTTTTCTAAAAATGGTTTTTATATGCTTTGTTCATGAATATTAAAATTAATTTATAAAGTATTTAGAAATTGTAATCAAGGAAATTATTTTCAAATTTTGAATTTTAATATTCAAATTTGGTAATAATTTCAATTTCATTTTGGTCATAAATATAAGTTACCATGGTAAAAGTTAGTCACCATGGTATAGGGTAAAATGGCTAGGGATTAAACTAAGAGATAAGGCCAAAAATATCACAAAAACTTGTCCCTAATAGATTGTTAGAGTGTACTATAAAATTAAATAATACCATATTCTACTTTATTCATTTTGTGTTACACTTTCCATTGAGGATTAAATTTATTTATTTTAAAGTTATAAGTATTTAAAAAAGTATCACCCCTCTCACTTATAAAAGGATCCCTTTACCACATCACTTCTACACAATCCTTGAGCACACTATCCTAATAAAACCCTAAAAAATACCTCCCAAAATATCATTACACATTCTTATAGGTTTTCTTCTCACTAAAATTCCTATCTAAGAAGTCTTATAGAGAGATCCAAAGGAGGATGTCCAAGAAAGAGGTAATTATTTTAATTGAGTTATTTCAAGTTTATTTCTTCTTAAAATTTCTCAATATCTTCTATAACCATAATAAAATTATGAAATAATTATAATTAGTATATTTAAATTTTATTATTTTTATAAAATAATCATTATCCAACTTTTTCCCCTTTCCTTAGAAAAATGAGAATGTCGATCGTGTTACGTGTGAATTATTGCATCCATAAAAGATATGTTTACTTTTTCATCACTACCTTACATGGATGGTTATAAAAATGTATTTAATAAATAAATATTATATTTAGTAAATAATAATTATTCTTTTAAGATAAAACATTTTCTACCTTATTTCTCTTCCAGCCTTTGGAAAATGAAAAATGTCGTCGTGTTACATGCGGACTACCACATCCATGATTAATGTATTACATGTTTCATCAAAACCTTACATGAATGGTTATAAAAATGTATTAAGCAAATAAATATGATATTTATAACATTATTAAGTTTATATAAAGTTAATTTGGTCATTATATCAATAATATTAACAATGAATGTTCAACATAAAGTTTAATTTTCTAAAACGGTCATACCAAGACACTTTGTAAGTAATAACTTATTACCATTAAATTTAATTTATATTATTCATATAATTATTCTTGAATATAACTTATAAATTTAATAACATGTTTTTAAAATCATTAATATTCTATAAAAGTGATATTATTACTATACAATAACATGTTCCTACTCATTCAATTGTTATAAGATGTTCTTGTTTGGGTTAGTTTTTCCACTTATATAAAGTATTTTATAATGTTTATGTTATGAATTATTAATAAAACTTATATAATGGATAATATTATGTAATAATGATGAATTTAATATATTTTAATTATTTTTAACGGTTATATACATATTTTTATTCACTAATATAACCACTTCTTTTTATAGAATTGAAAATTATAAAAAAAAATATTTTCATACTTTCCATGTGAATCATCACCATAAGTTCCATGAAGTGACCATGTAACTCCATAAATATATAAAAAAATAATATAAACCTTCATTAAAACTTTCTTTTTACCATGGTCAACATACCAAAGTAATTTTGGATAAATTGACTGAACAACCTCAAGTGGTTGATATAGGAAAATACTATATAATAAATGAATGAAATTTGGTAATAAATGAACCTTAAAAAATAAAAAATATATAAAAAAGGTTGTTAATAAAGTATTTACCAAATTTAATTTTATTATTAATTATTTTAGAGTGAATCTAATTAATAAAAAATCCAATGTAAGGGTTTTTTTCTCAATTTCAGTTTCTCGAGACATGTTTCATGTTGCACGTCATGATTTGTTTTATATAGTTTATTTATTATCTCATGGTTATATTTTGACATATTATTTCATTTAATTCATGTTATTTATATAAATATATCATGTTATAACTTTCTATGTCTTTTTATTCAACAGTTACCAAATCCATGAGGGTTTAATTTGCAATCTTGCTTTTTATTGGTATTATTTATGATTCAATTTACATTCAGGTAATTGTATATTTTTTCTCTATTAAAAAAAAATATATTCTTTTAATATGGATATATATGGTGTTTTAAATTATTCATTTTATTTTTATACTATTTGTTACTAAAATGAAACAAAAAAATGTTTGTAAGAAAAGTTGACCTTATTTCTTCTTTTTTAGTTGGGAATCTATTTCATCCATATACATATTATTTATTTTTTTTCCAAGAATTATCTTTTCTATATATAAATGATTAATTAAGTTAAATTTATATTAACTTTTTATTTCATTTCGAAATTTTAAAAGCAATATTTTTAATGTTTTCCATACAAGTCATTTTTGAATTTCTTTACAAAAGTGAGAAAATAATATCTTTTTTAAAATTTTCTCCTTGAACGGATTTTACCACTATCATGAAAAAAATTATTAGCTTAATTAAAAAGTTTTTATGGTTTTAAAAATTAATCTATTCCCATTATTCTTTTAATTTTTTGTTTTTATGAAAAAAACAGATATTATTTTCTTCAATGTTTTCAAAATTAATTTCATTTCACTTATGTATATTTTTATATTCCTCTCCAAATTTCCTTAATTAAGAGTAGTTTCATTTAAAAATTACATTTTTTAAAGTTATTATATAAATATATTTTTTAAAGTCACCTTGAATCCCCATGAAAATAGTTTTTAATGTTCTTTTTGAATTTGTTTTTGCAACATAGTTTCAACAGCTTTACAGAATTTTTTTAAACGTCACTTTCATTTTACTCTCTATTTCCAGAAAGATTTATTGTTAATAAAAACCTTAATTTAAAATTAATATATTGAATCCTTTTAAACCCTATAATTTTGTGTTTTATACCTTAATTTTTGTGGAAGGATTAGTCTTGGTTCATTCACTTCTTTGTAATTATGTTCTCTATCACTCTCCAGCATAATTTTGACTCTATTTTTCTCCTTTATATCCATGTTTTTTATTATCATGGATGTATTCTATACTGTTTATTATATTGAATATTTTTTATACCTATTATTCTATATATTTTGAGAACCCTATCATATATAAATCATATTATATAGTGTTCATAAAGATAGATAGTTCATTTTTTGGTTGGGAAAATATTTATTATCTGTATTCTTATTAGATTAATAAAAATATTTATAGATTACTAAGGAATATTGATTATGTATTTATTTTTTCATTCAATATATGATGAATACATTAGAAATGTTTAGTTATGGGTGGGATCATAATTCTATTTCCCCTCGATGCATCAGGTAGGTATCGTAATACAAACTAGAATGGGTATTTGGTGTATATTTATCCATATAATTATAATTTAATAGTGAAGGACTTGATGGTATGAATTAGATTATTTATAATTTCTTGGATGAGGAATTTATGGAAAAATTAATATTTCTATAATTATTCATTTCAACATTAAGAAGACATTTATTAATGTCAATGTGATTATTTAAATTATTTTTCTATCCATGGATATATTTCATGATCATGTTATTGATTATATGAAATAGTTTTATTATTATTTATTTATAATATATTTCACTATATACTAGCCTTACTGAGTGTTTTAGATCACTCTTATTATGTTTTCATTTCCCCGAGTTATGAAGAAAAGTATTAGGTATGATATTTTTATAAGGTGATCATGTGTCAAGAATTTTTTGGGAGAAGATTAAGTCTTATTATGGAATAATAATTTTTTGTTATAATGAAAAAAAGTACCATTTTATGGGAATGATAAGGGTTTTTTAATTAATGGTTTTTCTAATTATCTAAATCTATTAACCTAAAAGGGTATTTGGCATATAAGTGACTCAATGATTTCTTTTGATGTTGTAATTATGGATGGTTAAATTTTGGTTATTTTAGTTGGTATCAAAGAAAGTATATGAATAATATGTTTTTAGCATTGGATTCAAGTGTACGAGTCATGGGAATCTCACAATTACACTCTCAAGTCCTGGAAGGAATCCTTTGATAGGTATTCAACAAGATGTCCACAAATTTATCCTTGGTTAAACTATACTCTAATGAAATCTCACCATGCTCCACCTTCTCCTTGATGAATTTGTAATTGATATAAATATTTGTGAACCTTTAATGTTACACTAGATTCTTTTAAAAATTTATTTCAATTTAATTATCACACCAAATCATCAATGGGTACAATACATCCACCATTATACCTTTGAGTTATGACTCTATCCACATCATTTGTGTCATGGACTGTCACTAAAACATATTTAATTACTATTATACTCAATATGATATAATTTATCTTCTTGGAGTTCTATGAAATACATCTTCCTACAATAAAGAATGAACCTTTATAAGTATATTTCAAATATACCATATATTTGTCTGAATCATCATCAAAATGACTATAAATATGAATCGATGTGTTCTTTTTATACCCAAAAATGAAATCAAGAGTCCCATTAATATAACATAATATCTATTTCACCACTACAAGTTGTTACTACTTTGGAATTATTTGGAATCATGCATAAAGTGTTTGCACAAATACAATGTTGGCTCTAGATACTATCAAATAAAGTAGGTTACCATTAATCCTATGGACCTCAATTTTATTCACACGCATTCCTTTTTATTCAATAGAAAACTTGGACCCAGATGTTATAGGAGTAGAGACCTCTCTCAATTCTTCAATTCCTTATTTATTTAATAACTCATGAGAATGTTTCTCTTATGAGAGATATATAGTACCTATTGTATTTGTAACATGAAAACTCAAGAATAATGCTTTCTCTCATAAAATAGAAATCTCAATGTGTCTCCTCATTTGGGAAGAAAAGTCCTAAAAAAATTCTTTTTTTTTGTTTGGAAAAAATTTCTAATCAACATACATAATCACTATAAGTGAACTTGTGTGGTATAATTTTCCATGCATATTAAAATACACTTTGAATTTATTTAATTTCGTGTTATTTAATATTTTTTATAGATTTTAATACTATTCTTTAGGTTTTTTTATCCAATAAAATTATTTATTAAAGTTACAAACCTAAGAAATGTCACCATCAATGATAAATACTTATGGTTGTTAAATATAGACATCTTCCTCAAATTTTACATTTATAATCATTGAATTATGTCCATTTATAAAACCTTTTAATTTATTTTGGAATGCATATGAAGAAATATTTGAATCATTTTAGTCCTCTCAACCAAATAAAATGCCTCATCAAAATCAATACCCTCAATTTGAGAGTAACCCTTAAAAAAGATGTTATTTATTACATGATACTTATACTTTCCTATTGAGTTTATTATCAAAACCCAACTTTACCCTAATCACATTATTGTTTTTGAAACAGGAGACTAAATCCCAAGTTTCATTCTTCTCAAATTGATTCATCTCATATTCCATTACTACTATCTAATCATTATGTTAAAAATCTTCTTCAATAATATTCTCTTTAGCCACTGAAAGTATGATAATATGATTGAAATTCCTAAAAATCCTCTTGGTTTAAACACCTATACTACTATATATACAGATTTTATAAAATTTTACATGTTATAATAGTGGGTGACCGAGAGCCAACTAAATAGTACTTTTTTTATTACTATTTCATGTATATAGTGAGATATGTATGACGTACACTTACCATTATAGTGTAGAAATGTTTTCATCCACTATTTAAATAGTAATATCTATAGATTATTTGTCCTATAAAAAGGTTATATGAGATCCCAATATATAAAAAGAACCTCAAGATATTATGACATTAATCTTAAATATATGTCTTATGGTCTAGATACATCATACTAACTAGACACAGTGGGTGTCTGAATATCATATACCAGGGGATCTTAATAATTTCAAATTCTTCTCATGAAGTTCTAACTTGGTGATATCTAGTAGGTGATATCACAAGGACAGACCCACTAATAAGAACACCACACATTTCAGGTGTCATTAGATGTTCTTATATATGGATATGTGTATTGGTCTTCTGAATTGATATCATTATATATGTGTTCCATTTTATCGAGTACTTTTATTCAAGTAAAAAACCATGATAATGAAATCCTGGTGAGGTAGCTTGTGTTGGGTGCATCATTGGTAGTATTGCTTTGGTTGAATGATCAAGAAAAAAAATTTGATTTCAAGTGAAGGAAGTAATATCTCAGGCCTGGTTGATCAGGATGGTAGTACCTTCATAAATCTTTGTCCAAAGTATATGTGTATATATCTATGTGTGTGTGTCTCTATGTGTGTTTGTGTGTGTGTGTGTTTATTTTACCAAAATACAAGTGGTTTATGGTAATTTCATGAACATTGGGGACCAGAATAGTTATTTCTAATGGACATAATAGTTTTTTTGATGATTTTTCATTCCACTGAAATGTGACACTTATACTATTATTATAATATAATTATTGTTTTTTTCAATACATAAAAGGGGTGGGTGTGTAATTTTCTACATGAGAAAAAAATGGAAAAACCTATACATAGGATGTATAATAAATTTTGTCATCTATTTTTTATAGAATATTAAAATAATTCTTATTTGAGTGGATCCCAAATGAAATTGACCAAAAAAAGGAAAAGAGGGGTAGAATCATCTTGCGAAAGCTACCATGTAGCCAACTCATACCCCCTTTCCACTTCAAGTTAGCCCAAAGTGGGTTCCCTCCTACTCCTCTCCTTCAGTGAGCCACCCCACCATACCCCTTCGATGTTGCGCCTCCCTCCCACAAGATCCCTCTTCCCCACCTTTTTAGGACAACCCCCTCCTCCATCTCGAAGCCCTACACTGCTAGGATCAGGCTACCTCACCACACCCTGGCTACCGTGAGACCTCACTAGGCTGCCTCCTCCCTGACATGTGGATGTCGCCCGCCGTGGATCCTCCTTTGCCCAAATACTGTAGCACCTCCCACACCCCCATGAATCCAGCTAGCATGACATACCTCATCGACTGATCTTAACACAAGTGTCACCCTCCTCAAATTTTGGAGAATATCGCTGCCAGAGTATACTAATTGAATGTCATCCCAATATATCTTGTCACCAGCTTGCTGCCACATCATGGTTTCACTATAGTTCACCGATGGAGTCATCGCCTCCAGCCACTGGTTGAATCCCTTGCCACCAGATTGGGACAACAAGTTGAGCCCATTGCCTACACTATCTACCATGACCGCACATTCGTGGCTTCTTGGCCTTTCACCTCACCATCTGAGCCAGTGTATCCATACCATCTACCTCTATAGTGGTTCTAGCTAATTAGTTCCTTCTGATAACCTCCTGTCACTTTACATTTTCCCATTTTTAAAACCTATAATTTAAACTAGGTTTTTCCCATCTAGTACAGGATTGCATGGGCCTCGGCTGGTATGGCCGACCTAGTATGGGTTAGGGCGGGCCTACCTAGCCCAGAACACCCTTGAATGGAGTCTTTATAGTCTGGAAACAACCTATACGGGTTCGAAATGACTAGAAATGAGTGTGGGTGGGGTTTTAGGGGCCTAGTTATTAATATAATTAAAAAAATTAATTAAATTAACTTTTGGTAAAAAAATAATAATAATTTTATTTCTTAAAAAAAATTAATTTAATTTCATATAAAATTAAATTAATTAATTAGTCTATTACTTTGATTTTAGGGTGAAAATTTCAATTAAGCATTAGATTCAATAATAATAAAATATTTGAATAAATTATTTGAATTAGTTTAATTTATTTAAATTTCCCTCATACTTTAAATTTATAGTAATTTAATTTTATCATGATTTTACTTTACCCTTTGACTGGTCTTGAGCACTGACCAAATATGTGTATTTTTATTTATTTTAATTAATAATTTAATTATGTGTAATGAATGTAATTAAATAATATGGTGTGTGCATCAAAAAAAATTTCTCGTTTAATATGTGTAAGGGTCTACGCATCAATTTTATTTGTCTATATTTCGTACTCCTGAGACCCCCTCATCTATGTGAGAGTACTTTTGTACTATGATGAGGATGCTATAAGTCATAGACCATGCCAAGTAAAATAAGAATCTAGAAGATAAGTGGGCACATTGAATGAGGATGAGATGTATCATGAGTCAAGTTATGACTCAGATATGATTCTCATAGGTCATTTATTAAGTTTTAATGGATCATCCAATATGATATTCTCAAGTCCATTTGCTTATATTTATTCACTTTATACATTTTATTGTTATTTTATGCATTTTAATGATAGGAAGAAACAGATAAAGTAATAAATATTAAAATTCATAAAGATACGATGGATGTTTTTATATTATTTTTTAGTTGTGAGTGTGATAACATAGAATGAACAGATTAACATAAATGTATTATATTCATTAAAAAATATTAAAAAACCCTTATAGAAATATTAAGTCATTAAAAACCTTCCATCATTTGAATTTGAACAAAAACAGGTGTATTGGGTGCTCGATCATCTAAATTTTAGAGTGCCTCATACTACCGGGGAGTTGTTATGAGAGTGATGGGTTAACTTGACTAGAGTTGGAAGTAGGTAAATATCCAAATATAGCATACTGCAACTTTAGAGGCAAGTATTGATTAAATAATATTTATGATTTTAGAAGTTGATACTTCACTCAATAGATCATGGAGCTATGATTTAATGTGGTTATCTATTCAAAGACCTACCTTGAAATATTTGAATTGTGGTGTAGCCATAGATCGTAAAATATGAGGGGTGGTTCAAGGTTCCTTTCCACTAGAATACTCAAGTGACTGAGTATTCTGATTTCAATATAGAAAGTTGATAGAGTTAAATAAAATAGTGAGATAAATTTAATGATTTAATTAATTAATCAATAATTTCTAATTAGTGATCAAGATAAAAAAGTATTAATCTTATAAATTTATTTTTAAGGAAAATGGAAAGAAATACCATAAGAAATACTATGATATTTATTAGAAAAGTCAATTTCCTATCTAATATGACATTCTAAAGAGTAGTATAGGTTCTTGCGTACAATAATATGATATAGTAAATTAAAGGTGATGGATTCCCCAATACCCATTGAGCCACCTCAGAAAGTGGGGGTGAGAAATATGATTATAGGAGACTCATGTATGATGCATATGATGGTTATGCCATAATGTTATCATCAATATCGGATGTCAATTGTGGATACAAAATTGGAACAAGGATGATTTTACATGCAATCTCATCTTCAAGAAACTTGTAAAGAGATATGTGTAGGTTGAAATATGGATCAATATCTTTTAATTAATCCCCTTTTTAAGTCATTTTTACCCATATACTCTATTTTCATTTAATATTACAAAATTAACAGTATAGAGAAAATGTTTTTTTTACCTTTTTTGTAAGGTTCTACATGTAAATAAGAAATTAAAGAATGTGTAACCTTTAATTCTTATGGTGAGAAAGTTGAAATACAAGGTGAAAAGGCTGATTCAAAGAGTGATTCCAAAGGTTCATTCACAACATCCTTTAAAGAAAAGAGGTATTAAACATAAGTTTATTTGCTTCACATATCATGAAATAAATCTATGGAAGTTTAAATTCAATGAACTGAATCAAAGAATCAAGTAATCGATTCTTATTTAGTTATATTCATCATCTTAATGTAATGTTTCTGTGATAATTTTTGGGTGTTGAACACAATATTCCTATTATATATATGTATTTGAATATAATAACCAAGTAAGTATATAAATGTTTCTATAATTAATGTGTATTCTACAAGAATTTTAGAAAGGGTGGTTCCTAAGTTAGAGGTGATAAGTACACAACTTCTATATTTCCAATTAAATGGTTCAAGTTAAACTTTTGTTAAGTACTAACAAAAAATTAATCTCATGTGTCCTTTGGAAACAAGGATACATTATTCCAGTTCAGGAATGATTTTTGTTTTTAGTGTTTAATACTCAACCAATAGTTCATTAATTCTTGAATCATTGGAAATATAAGATGAATATAAAAATGTAAGACTAATATACCCATTTATGTAAAGATAATTATTTTTCAAGTAAAACTAAAAGTGGACATCAAGGATATACCTAGTATGGTATTTAGACTCAATGGTTCTAAACAACATAGATATTATCTACATATACAATTATTTAGTTTTGGACAAAGAAACATTTAACAATAAATGTATTGCATAAAGCTTTCACAATTCGTTTCGCAAGAGAGATTGAATTATTATAAGGGTAATCTAGTGGTAAATATACTCCATCATATTCCTTTAATTGATTAAGGAATATGAAACTTAATTATGAAAAATATATGGTTATAATATATAAGTTGATTTGGACTGGTGTGTTGAAGAATATCTTGACCAAGCATTATTTGATAAATATAATATAGGATGGATTATTTCTTAAATGCACATTACCTTATCCAGATTAGGGATTTATTGCTAATAAGAAGTATTGATGATGATCCTAAAATGTTAATATTGATCAATAGACTATAGCGTGGAGAAATTACTAAACAGTCATTCCCTTATATACATCAGATTCACAATGTAAGTAAAATTATAATAAATTTTGAGGCATGTATTCATTATAGACACTTCCATTTTTTTTCAAGGCATGCATTGAAAAAAACAAAATTTCCCCATAATGACATGCCAACTATAATGAAAAATGGATATCATATGATTCAAAATATTATATAAACCCATTATGTTATAAGTTTTTTTTAGTAAAATTGTTTCTTAAGGATATAAACTCACATGCATCAATAAAAATACAATGTGAATATAAAGTAATCATCCTAAAAATTTATTTGAATATTACATAAATATCTATAATAGAAAATAAATAGTCAATTCATAGACTGCATTTTTATAATAGAGTGCACATCTCAACTTGAGAAAGTGGGAGAAATCTTGAATTTTATTTTTTTCAATGCTAAAGATGAGCAAATAGATGATATAGGAACAAACTCTACAAGTACATGTGGAAAGAAATGTTCTAGAGACACATAATGCACTTGAAGGATAAAATCATGGTAATGATTTGTATTCACTGCGGCCAATGAAACATTATTCATAGAGAATAATAAATCCTATAAGTAAGTAGTATGTGAAAACTAGCTATGATTGAAAAGATCATTTAAAATTATATAATGGATTCCATGTGTCAAAGTACATTGGGCTTATTATTTTGAATACTATGGTGGGTATTCAAGTGATATTATACATGGATGGTACAATCTTCGTACCAATAAGGCTCGATTGGTTATACTAATTCATTATGCCTAAACCTATTATAATTTTACTTATGATAGATAATTTATATGATAGTTTTATTGATAATTGGATTTCAATACCACCAATCATGGAAGGTGTCTATACGATGCAACTAGGAAATGATTTTGATATAATAGAATGCTAATAAGGGGTGGATATTACTAGAATTAAATTCAGTATTAAAGTAAGAAACAATATCATAGAACATTCATTTGGAATGAATATTTTCTGTTTATCTATTAGAGGTTATAGGTTGTTACATTATATTCTAAGTAAAATATGTTTGATAACATATAAAAAATATATATTTGTCTTACAACTAGTTAAGACTAGGATAAAAGTAACTATTCAGAGATTGAATTAAATTAGCAACCTAAGTTCTATGGAATAGAACCTAAATTAGTATATCTAAAGGTTTCTTATACATAGTAAATAGTACATATACTGACATGGTATTGAAAATTAAAATTTTGAACAATTTAAGATAGAATTGTTACCAGTGTCACATGACATATATCTCTCCAAGAATACATGCATAGGAATAATATAAAATTAAAGTGGTGAGTTGAATTTCCATATGATTATGTGATGCATCAATCACATATTCCATGATATGTATAAGAAATTATATTGAAAACATATAATTAATGGTAGGAAAATATCAGTTATTTCTAGGATAAATGTAAGGGAAGAAGTAAAAATTATCTGATTGTACTTAAGCAAGTACAAAAGATATATGCCTGGGATGTGGAGAGGAAGAGATACTAGTATTTAGGGGACACTCATAATTATTTGATCAATGTGATATAATATAACAGTTAGGATAAGGTAATAAGAAATAAAATATCATTTAAGATAGTGGTATACATACCTATAAATAATGAGTATGTTGCGACTTCTAAGGTATCTAAAGAAGAAGTTTAAAATACGTAATGATTTGTTCCAGTTCTTTGAATAACACCTAGAATGTAATGTTTTATCATTATGATAATTATATTACTATTAATATCCAAGATCTCAAGTTTAGATAGTGGAAAAAAGGATATCTACTTAGGGTTTACATCACTGGAGAATTTTTACTCAAGGAAATAAGGTTGCACATAACAGAATAACCACACAATAGAAAGATAGAAAACCCAAAAACTAAATCCATGACTCAGCAGAAACATGATATTAATTATGTGAGAGATGATAAGTATATTTATAAAGTTGGATCTAGTGAAAGTGGGAGTATTTTAATATTAGGTTCCCTAGACCTAACTAAACAATACTTTTTTTATTACCATTTCATGTATATAGTGATATATGCATGATATACACTTACCATCATAGTGTATAAATCTCTACATACACTATTTAAATGGTAATTTCCATACATTATTTATCATATAAAAATGTTATAATATATCCCTGGCTATAATGAGAACCTCAATATGGTATGAAATTAATCTTAAATATATGTTATATGGTCTAGATACATCATAAAAACGAGACATAATTAATGTATGACTATCCGGTGATGTGGAACCATAAGTATTAAGACTTATTCTCATGATTTTATCACTTGGTGATCTCTATTATGTGAGATCATGAGGATAGAACTGCCAATATGAACACCACATGTTTCATGTGTCATTAGATGTTCTTATCCACTTACAAGTGTATTGGTCTCCTAACTTGAGATCATTATCAATGTGTGTCATTTGATCACATACTTTGATGTAAAGAAAAAACTGGGATAATAAAATCATGGTGAGTTAAATTTTTTTGGGTGTGTTATTGGTGGTATGACATTGGTCGAATGATTAAGATAGAGTTTTCCACTTCAAAGTTAAGGAAGTAATATTTCAGTCCTGATTGATAAGAATGGTATTACCTTCATAAATCATTTTCCAAGTTAGTTTAAGGTAAGTCCGTCTGGTTAGTTTAACAAAAAATAAAGTAAGAAAGGACAATAACACAAGTGTGCATCCTATTTTATGATATATGTAATAACAAATAGATTATATTACATAATTCATGTTTATAGATTGGTTATTGTTTCTATGACTATTACTTATCCCTTTAGGGGCCTTTATGGGTTTCTAGACTCCACTCTTGGTCTATGAATTATATTAAATGCTATCGCGATAAGGGCCTATAGATTCACACATAATAGAATATTCAATAAACTTCCCAATTCTAGTGAATAGGTAAATAGGACATGGTGGGACCCACCATGGGGTTATAGGGTTGTCCAAGTATTGATGATCACTGATGAATAAATAAATTCATTATTATTCGAATATAGAATGATTGGGTTGAATTTATTTATTAAAAGTATTTATTATGTATTTAGTGAATACAAGAAAAATATTATATGAAAAAAATATTGTTTTAATATTCCAAGTCTATTTAATATTAGCAAGAATTACGAGCCATGTCAAACAACTTGGTTTTATCATGTAATATATTTAATCTATATTATAATTATGTGATAAAATATAAATAATATTTATGATATAGTTTATATTTCATAATTAATTATTTATTTCTTATTTTGTGAGTATTTTATTTCTAGGGGCTGGGGAACACTTTCTGGGTATTTGACTCACCCAGTATATAAGTAGGAGAGAGGCTCTCAATACATGTGTTGTTTATTCCAACAAAATGAGAGCCTCTCTCTCCTCCTACTTTATAGAGGGAGAAAGTATCTCTTCGATCATCCAATCTAAGATCACCTTCAGTGGAATGAAGGAATAAGATCTAGGTGATCATCATGACACTTAAGTATTTGTCGAAGCACCATGCTATAACTCGTAATTCAATGAACAGTGAGAATTCAGATCATTGGAACATGTGTGGATGACCTAGAGGTGTTCAAATTCATATCCTTTGGGAAACAATCACGAATAAATAGTTACAGTCAAGCATGCTTCATTTCGAACAAGTTATGTGTTCAATTTTATTTTTTGATTTGATAAATTCATATGATACCCTCAGACCTCTACCAGGGATCAGATCTTCAGATATGACAAGTTTCATCACTTAGATTATAGAATATTTTAAATCCCCAACCCACCATCTTCCACTGTGTTCTCCTATAACTTTATTAAATACATTCTAAGTCTTTAAAACCTAGTTTCACATTGCCTGGGGTTTTCTTCAACACTATATACTTTATAATTATCATGATATTCTTGGAAATATTCTTGGGTGTCTAGAATACTTCCATGTTTTCTAATGTTTCCTCTAAGAGATTCATCAATTTTATTATTAATAGGTAGTGATTTTTGTGAAGTATTTTATTTTTACAACATAATTACATAAAAAATATAAATAATTTTTCTTGTATTCTTATTATTACACCAGTAATTCATTCAACCAGGTGTATATCCAAGAAATATACCTTTATCAGTTCTCTTATATAATTTTACCAAATGTTCTCCTTTAATATTGATAAAAAATGGTTGTAAAAATTGTTCAAACTTCTCAAGAATAGATTATTTATATATCACAACTCATAATACATGTTGATTGAAATTGTTTTAATTATTCACCAATTAATAATTTATACAATCATGTTTGTGGATTTTATCCAAAATTACTTTAAGGTTCTATGCTTTAGAAGCATTGTTCTTCCCATTTACACCAAAATCTGGTTTTTATGCTCAAATACTACATTTTTTGGGATATATATATATATCACTATGTTAAAAAATTATTCCTTGATTCTCAAGATATTCCTAAAAATATTCATTCATGTATTTAGATCCATTTTCAAACTATAATCCTTTAATAGAACGTCCCACTCGATTTTCAGTAATTCTCAAAAAATGATTGAATTTCTCAAGAACTTACGACTTAGTCAATATAAAACAGACATAATTTATATGATAAAAGTCATTAAAAAAATTCATAAAATACTTACCACCACTGGTCAACTTCAAGCTCATTGGACCATACACATTTGAGTGTACCAATTCAATAGTTTTCTTTGTTTTGATCTCCATTGACTCATGACTCTAATTCACCATTTTTACTCTATGAAATGTGTTATAAGTGTTATCCCTTTCATTATGTAGATTCATAAGACTCCTTAAAAGATTATATTTTATAATATTATCCATTTTTTCCAAATTTCCACGTATTATATGAAATAATTTATTTTCTTCCTTCATACTAATGAAATATTTTTCTTTATCATTAGAAATTTTAAATAGATTTTCGATTGTTTGCTAACATTTCATTAATATTGTTTCATCCTTATAATTATATATAAAACATATATGTTTTTTAAAGATCACCTCATTCACATTATCGAAAATATAATAAAATACCAAGAGATTATGTTTGATCCTATCAGAAAAGAGAAAATCATTAGATCTCTTTATACAAATTTAGTTGAATATAACTCCTTTGTTAATAAGTGATTTGTAATTACTAAAATAAACTAATACTCTATCATAAATTTAGATATATTTCAAGATATTTTTGTTTTTATTCATGTGTGGTGAGAAAAAAATATTGAGTATCTAAGTGTTTTATCCTTTTCTATATTTATATGCAACCTCAAGTATTATTTCGTACTCTTGATTATTCCTCATATCTATAGACATGGAATTATATTTTTGTTTTATCTACTCTAGTATAATTTTAAGGAACTTTTTGTAGGTGGGTAAGGATATATCACATATACCACATTTTTTTAAATAGATTTATATTTATTATGCAATTGTACCTTCTCTTTTAGATGTTGTCTCAACTGGACTTTAAGAAATTCATGTTGAATACCCCTCGATTCATATCCTCTATTAAATTGAGGGGGTGATAAATTATATTATTACTTATATTAATTTTTTCACAGACCCCATATAACCAACATATTCATTCAAAAATAACTCTCCATGGATAATAGATAAATTTTTCAAAATCATCTTGTTGCAATTTTCATCAATTTAAAATTCATTAACTATTTTCAGTCTTCTCATACTTATAAGCTCTACCATTTACCTTAAAATTTACCTTAGTATTATCCTTAATATTCTTCTTATCTAACACTACATTAATTTTAAAATTTTCAAAACCATAATTGATTTGAGAAACAAGTTATTGTTTCTTCTTAGGTGATGTGAAAATATTCATTTTTCACGTTATCAATGCTTCCACAATTCTTATTGCAAGCTCTATTGTCCATAAAATAGTTCTAGGAAACATATGATAATCTCCAATTTTATTAGATCATTATAATGTTTTGAAGATTTCACCGATTTCAATGATAGAATTTTGACCACATATTCAGTGCTTTTAAATTAATTTTTTCCAACAACCAACTTTATCTTAAGATATTTTACTTATTAAATCTTAGTAATGAAATTTATTGTGGAAATTTCAATAACCATATCCCTAAATTCAAGTATTACATTTATAAATTCCATCATTAATGTGAATTATTCTTGTGTTACTTCAATGTATTTATCTATTGATTCATCAAGATATTTCCTCAATAAATTATTTTCATATTTCATTGATTTATTTTCTCTCTAAATATTTTTATTTTCCTTCAAATATACTAAAATATCCATCATTAATTAGAACTCTTTAGGGATTTCTTTGTAGTTTCTTTATTCCACTTTGGAACTTCATTATTCTTATTCAACAAATGGGATATTTAGCCTAATTTTAATTAGATATGGAGTTCATTTCCCCATTATCCTTAGAGTCATATTTATCTCTTACACTTTCCTCATCACAATATATGTCTTTATACATTGAGAAAAAATAATTTTTCTTTATTATATTGGATTTTCCTTTTCCTTTGAATTACTCTATACCACTTCAGTTTATTTCCAACTTGTTCCATTTTTATGACCTTTGATATTGGTAATCATATTAATCATTTTATTCTTTCTCAGAGTAATTTTCTGAAAGTTTTATTATATTTATACAACTAAAACACTTAAATGGAATATTACCCTTATATATACATTTTCCTCTATAAAAGAATTTTTAGAGTAAATATGTAAGTTAATTTAACTCCATGAAATCATATTTGAAATTTGTTTTATCCTCATGAGACACATTTGGCTCAAATTATTTCATACCTTTTGTAGCTTTAAAATCAATATATTTATAAGATTTTCATTTTATCCTTAGGGTTATCCTTGTTTTCATCTTATAAGTGATCAAGAAATTTATAAGCTTTTGATGGTTCATTCATCCAAGTATTGATACTCTATGGTATAAATATTTGAATAAAATTTATATAGGAAAATTATTATTATTTTAATCACTATGGTATAATCATCAAGAACTAATCCATAGATTCTAATAGAACTCAAAATTTTGTTTACCTAAATGTTTAACTCATCCATAGTTTCATCTTCTCCCATTTGGATATCCTCAAATTGATCCCAAAATGATTGAAATTGTGACTCTTTCACATTTTTTCTCCCTCGCAAATATCATGGATTTTCCACCATATTACATTCACTTTTTGTGTCCCCATAAATTTTGTCAACTCCTTATCTGAGAGTGATTAAATTAATGCATCACGAACTCTCTCATTGACTTAAATATTCTTATTATCCAATAAATTATAGGTTGTTCCAACAATGAGAAGATTTAAAATATTCTTGATGATATCAAGAATTTAAAATATGAGTGACATAAGATATAAAACTATCCAATTTCTCTCCATAAATAGAATTTATTTCCATTGAACATAGGGAATCATTTGTTGATAATGTTGTTCATTTAGTCCATAGGTCTCACCGATCAAATATATAAGCAGTGAAATGTAAAATAAGTTCTACAGGAAAGTACCTTGTCATGATATACTAACAACCACAATAATATCTTTATAATATTATAACTTAATATAATAACAACCTAACCAGATACCAAGTGAAAATCATTAGAAAATAAATAAGAATAATATTTTTAAAATTTGTTCTTTGATAAAAATTGATAATCCAAAAAGAGAGTAAACTACCAAATATATGGGGTAAAATTAGGGGTTGAACTAAAAAACTATCAAACAACATTTACCATCACCGGTTAGTGTATATAGATCTCATAGATGATGATATAATGAAGACTGAGAGAGAGTGTGAGAAAGAACTCACACAACACAAGGGTGAATACATGGTTCAACTAATTTTGTTATCAAGTGGATAATCCTCATTGTGCAATGGATTCTATTAGAATTACCATTTTCCCAACTTAATATGTAATTCATATTTTGTTTTTTCACTTTTACTTATCTTAAAATATCATCCAAACCCTCCTAAGAACTTTGCAATAGTCCAAGATTGTATAACATATTTATCTTCAAATAAATTTCTTTGATATCCAGCTTTTCATGACATACTGAGTTTAAAATAACTTTTAAAACATATTAAAATATTTTTGGTTGAAAACTATATCATTTTTTTTTTCAGTGAATAGTGAAAAATACCGATTTTTGTAAAAATGTCATTTATTTTAATTTAAAAATTATTTATAATGCTTTGAATTAAATTTTAAATTAAAATAAGATTAATTAATTTATAAATAATATAATAAATTACATTTTAATCATTATTATATCTATTTTTTGTAAAAGTTCATTTTTGGACCTAAAAAGACATTTTTCATAAGTCTGTTTTTCATCCCATTTTATGGGTTTATATTTAAATTAACTTTTGACACTTATATGAATTAAATTTTATAAAATGTATTCCATATTTTTAATAATTTGGGTTAAAATTTTTAAATAGGTTCATTTTATTTTAGGACATTATAAATAGTAACTGTGGTAAAATTTATCATCACGATTAAGGGTAAATTGAGTAATTAAGTTTAAAAATAATGTAATAAGGTATTAAAAATATATCCAAAACTTGAATTTATTTCCTTTTACATGTCAATTTCATACATAATAATCCATAATTCTAAAGAATTACATTTTTTCCATTTATATTTTATTTTTATCTTTATAACATTTTAGTAAAGGATAAAGTCAAAAACATCATTCTCTAGTTTCTAATATCTATAATATTTTATGATAGGGATAAAAAAACTTATTTTTAGTTATAAAGATTAATTTTAAATATAAATTAATTTTTTTTATCATGGTAATTTATTTTAATTTTTTATTGATTGAATAATTATCTTAAATGCTTATGCAATTCTGACACTATACTTATATAATTAATAAAAAATAAAATAAATGATATTAAAAATAATAAAAGTTACAAAAATTTGAGGAATTTTAGTGTTAAATTAATTTTATAGATACATATGACATGTTATTTATGGTTTAAAGTGTTATATTCTAATTCCATCATTATATTTGTGTATTTAAATTCAAATTATATGAATAATGTCAAAAATGACATTAATGATATTTTACAATAAATAATATATTATTATATAATTTAAAATTAATAAAAATACTATATTCAAATAATTTTATATTATATGGTTTAATAAATCATACATGGTCCATTTATGGGTCTTTTTACCACTTATGGTAACATTCTTAACCCATAAATTGTGGAAAACTTTAATATTGCGATAATTGTCAAAAGGGTTAACGAGGGGTTAAAACTAAAATATAAGGATGCAAAAATAACCAAAACTTGTAAAAATTGTATTTTATGATATTATTTATACTCATAATAATATTATCTTCTAATTATATAAATTTTAATCTATTTGGACATGAAAATTTATTTATATTAATTTAATACTTTAATAAATTCCAAGAATACCTCTTCCTTCACTTATAAATAAACACCCCTTCTTCCTTTTATTTACACCACTTTGAGCATACTAGCTTGAAAAAACCCCAAAAATTTTTCTTTTCAATGTCCTTATCCAAGATATATATGTTCTGGTATTCTAAAAATACCAACCCTATGTTTTGTAAGAGGATATATAAAGGAAGTCTTCCAAAGAAGATGTAATCATCTTTACCAAATCTTACAATTTTATTTCTTCTTATACTTACTCTTAATTTGTTTCACACATTCTAAAATAATAAATAATTTTTTATAAATATAATTATATGTAATTATTATTGTGTTACAACCAGTTTTTATCTCCTTTCCATCCTATGAAATGTGAAAATATCACTCATGCATACATACAACATATCGTCTCTACATAGCTATGTAATTTGTTTTTCATCACCAATTTACTTGGATGGTTATAAAAATGTAACTAATTAATCAATATAATATTTATAAAATAACTATATTTATAAAATTATAATATCATATCTACCTTGTTACCTTCTAATATGTTATCAAATGATAATGTTGTTGGTGCGTATGTGTGGTCTACCACCTCCATGAAGCGATGTGATCCATTTTTCATTTCTATTATACATGGATAATAATAAGGATATATTTAAGTAAAATATAATATATATATATATATGATATAAAAATCATCTTATAAAGGTTTATTATTATTTACCTTTCTTTCTTTTCATCCATCTAATAGAGAAAACAATGTTCATGCGTACGTACGACCTACCGTCTCAATGAACAATATAATTCATTTTTTTATCATTATATTTTATGGATTATTCTAAATATCTATATATTTAATATTTTCAGTATTTATATATTGAATAAAATTATTTAGATGACGGAACTATGAGAAATATTTAAGGAATGAGACTATTGAATCAAAACATACATGAAAAACAAAACAATTAACACCTGAAATAAGGAAAATAATAAAAGATTATTAATAAATGAGGGATAAAATGTTACAAATATATATTATATGATATTATAGATATTAATATGGTTATGGTATTAAATTATAAAAAATTTATATTTATTATACATGAGTTTATATAACCTATAAGTAAATTCAAACTTGATGTAATGGATTTTATCTAAATTTCTAATCTTTTGAGACATAATAGGTATTATGCCCATATTTATTATTATGTGGTGTATATAATTACCCTTTTAGGTATTTAAAATGAATATATATATTAATGATGATTAAAGTTTCAATTCAATCCTAATATTTTAAGTATTTTCCAAATCTTTTCCAACTTTTCCTATTTATCAAACTTGAATCAAGTAAAGAATTTTTTAAATGAAAAGTGAGTCATATTTATATTTTTGATCAGGTATATTTTTCTTCCATGTCTATTTTTTTCAAAAATGTTTTACAAAATTAATTTTTATTTACTCAAATTATTTATTAATGGCATTTTAATTTATATTTTACTTTAAAAGGGTTTCAAAGGAAACTTTCTAATATTTTCTAAAAGGGGTTTTTCAACTTTATTTACAAAAATTAAAACGTAATGTTTCTTTTAATATATATGGAATTAATTAATTTTATCCCTTTCATAACTATTTTATGATATTTATATTCTTTTATAAGTTTATAAAGGTTTTATAAATAAAACTATTTTAAGAAAGCTTATTTTAATCCATTTTGTTTTATTCTCCAAAAGATGTGAATTTATTTCAAAACTTGTATTTATGATGAATTAAAGGACATCCTTTATCTTGAAATATTCACTTTCTTGTGATAATTTTTCATAAAACATTAAATTATCTTAAATATCCATCATTTATATTCTTATTTCTTAAAACTTATATAATTTTTAAATGAAGTTTTTTACTATGAAATTTATTTGATTGACTGGGGAAAACGTGATTAATCAGTCTTCATTACTCAATATAGATATTTGATTAATAATGAATATTGTTTATAATTTTAATTGACCTTTCAATATATGAGTAATTTATTAGAAATGCACTGATGGATGGGTCTAGTTATAGATATCCCCTTAATGAAATTATAGGTCTCATGAGAAATATCAATTGTCTAAATTAAATGGGATTTTAGTGTATACATACCCAATAAATGGAGTTTTATTTTATGGATAAATATCATGATGATTTTGAGCTAACTCGATGTGTTACATTATTTTGTGATGTAACCTAATGTAAGAAAGTGAATCAACACCATTAGTTAATGTAGATATTTCTCTAGTGAGAAATCTAATACATCTAATGTTGGAAACGGGTAGGTCATATCCATATTAGGGAAACTGACTTGGGTTATGATGAATAAAATTTCTTATATAGATCAACCAATTGTTCTATAGTGTGATTCAGCTATGTTGGGTCACTTCATATGATAGAATCATCCATATTTAAAAGGAAATATCGACCCATTAGTATTTGAACAAAGGATTACGTCCCTAAAAAGATATTATTGGCTATGAGAAGTTGCATTTGATATTAAAAATCAACCTACAATATTATTTTAGTGTGAGGATGAACTTAAAAACCCAATGGAAATTACTTCCATCATCGGTGTTTTGATACCTATTCATGAGATATATTTATCTCAGATAGTTTGGGATAAACTCATCATTAAATAAATTTTCATTGTATGGGAGTTTGTTGACATATTTCCATAATAGTTTCATAGTCTTCCCCCAAATAATGAAGTTGAGTTTTCAAAAGAACTTATAACTATCGTTACACAAATTTATAGACTCTATATAGAATGGCCTCAATTGAGTTTCAGGAATTAAAGAAGCAAATCTATGATAATCTTGATAAGGGATTCATCTAGAATAGTACATCTCTATGGGGTCTACCTATTCTTTTTATTAAGAAAAAACATGGGTCAATGCATCTTTGTATAGATTATCAAGAACTTAAAAAATTAACTATAATAAAAATCATCCTCTGACTCATATCAATAGTCTGTTTTATAAATTATGAGAAGATTAATATTTTTTTAAGATTTATCTTTGATCAACATATCATCAGCTAAGGTTCAAGAAGGAGGATATACCCAATTCATCCTTCCATATGAGGTATGGTTATTATGAATTTATATTAATTCAATTTGGACTTACCAATGATCCTAATATATTTAAAGATTTAATAAATAGATTCCTTATAGATTACATTGATCAGTTTTTGGTAGTCTTTATAAATAATATTATTATATATTAAAATATAAAGGAAGAGCATGAATACTATTTTAAAATTGTGTTGAAGACCCATAGGAAGGATAAGTTATATGCCAAATTTACCAAGTGTGAATTTTGGATATAAAAAGTCTCATTCTTGGGTCATATAATTTCAAGTTAGGGTATATAAGTTGATCCTTAAAAGATGAAATTTATTAAGTAATGGACTAGACCATCCATTGTAACCTAGATCCATAGTTTTCTTGGGATAGCTGGAAACTATTGGTGCATTATGAGATATTTCTCATGACTATCAAATCCACACTCCAAGTTTACTCATAATGGTGTTAAGTTGTTATGGACTGATTAATTTGAGGATAATTTCAAGGAATTGAAGAGAAGGATTTTCAATTCACTTGTGCTTACACTACCTTATAATAGAGAAGGATTTTTGATCAATAGTGATGAATCAAAGAATAGATTGGGATACATCCTCATGTGGAATGGAATAGTTCTATAATATACCTCTCACTTATTAAAAATTCATTATAAAAATTACAAAATCGTGATATGGAGATATGATTGGTAATTGTTTTCATTGAAGATATGGAGGCATTATATGTATGGTGAAATGTGTGATATATATACACACTATAAATTCTTGATGTATACATTTACACATAAGGATTTGAATATGAACTAGATAAGATGATTGGATTTGATAAAATATTATGACTGCTCAATACATTACCACCCTGGGAAGGTGTGAAAGGTGGTTGATGCTCTGAGTCAGTCATATCATTCTAGTTTGTTCATGATGAGGATTAAAATAGATCCAATATTTATGGATTTTCAAATGTTGGATCTTGAAATATTAAGGAAAGGGGATATATCTTATATTTATCATATTAATTTTCAACCATCCATACATGATTGGATTAAGAATACATAGAAGGAAGAGGTGGAATTAAATAATAAATTGGGGAATGTTCCAGAATTTAACCATGATCATGCAAGAATGATGAGGTTTGAGAACCAAGTATGTGTCCGGTCAATAAAAAAGTTAAAGAAGGAGCGGCTGGATGAGGTTCAAATTTCATAATTCTTTATTTATTTTAGAATTTAAAATATGTATAGAAATTTGAAATAATATTTCTGGGAGGATAATGTAAAAATGGATATTTTTTAGTATGTGTATCTATGACTATTATGTTAATAAGTTAAGGATGAGAGACAGAAGTATAAGGGGATGTTACAACCATTACTAATACCAGAATAGAAAAAATTGTAATGAATTTCATCATCAGACTCCCCAAAAAATATAAAGAGAACAATTATATTTGGATTGTATTCAATCACCTAATAAAATTAGAAAATTTTATCACTATTAGATAATATTTCTCTATTGATTAGATTACTCAGTTATACATTAAGAAATTTTTGGGATTCTATGGAGTACCACTCTTAATCATATGTAATTGGGATCTGAAGTTTACCTCAAAGTTATGGAGAAAACTTCAATAGGATCTAGATATATAGTTGAGTTTTTTGCACTGCCTATCATCCTCAAATAGTGTAACAACCCGAAATTTTAGAAATGAAATTTCTTTTTTGAATGAATAAATGAGTTATTAAGTAATATAGTTATAGAAAAAACATGAAAAAAATTGGATATTTTGAATAGTTATATGTTCTTTAAAATTTAAAATACCATTAATCATTATAACCATTGATAATATATTCATTGAACAATGATCATATAACTAGAACATATAAAGGGGTCTGATAAAGTCTAATTGAAATAGATGAAAGAAGTAATGGCCTAGACCAGTAGGATCAAATTATATGAACCCAATTTATCAATTCTTCCAAGGGAGATAACATCATTGAGATTTTCCCTTGATCAATACCAAGTCAAAATTCGACATCTAAAGCATAAAAAACTATTTAAAGGAGAAATTTTAGCTCATTAAGATAACGACCCAAATCATGTACACCAAACCACCCTAAGAAAATCTCACCATTACACTCCTCTCCTTTAGGAAATTCGCTCGTGTAATAAAGGTATATGTACCAGCAATACTATCCAGAAGCGATGCTTCTGACTATTTATTAAAAAAAAGAGTACAGAGGAGACAGGCGGGGTCAAACAAAGGGACTTTCCCTCATCCGTCAAAACAAAATGTTATAAATAATAATAAGACATATCATTCCCATAATCAGAATCATCAGCAGTTTCCCATTCCGAGTGGGAATTACCCCGATTGAGAATCTTAAGAATATCAGAATTAAACTTACCTGATAGCTTAGAAGAGTGTGTACACACAGTGTGAGGTGTATTAGAGTAGTCCTCCCTTGTCCTGAACTTCGAGGGGGCAGGAGTGAAGTCAACTCTCCCTTTTATAGAAATGAGTGCTATTTGAAAGAAGTAGGACCACCGCTACCCGCTGCTGTCCCTTCTACCTCCAAGATGTCACCCCACTTCCCAGATATCCTTGAAGAGTTCAAGAGATTCTGGATCTCCTGATGGCAATCAACCTGGGGAGGAGCCCCAGTGATAGAAGTCATCCCAACAGGCTCATCACATTGCAAACCTGCACTAGAAACCATGGATAAATTGTCAATGCAAGTAAGAGATACAGCAACAAAAAGAGGAGCAGTCTTTTCAATACCAACTAAGCCTATGAGAGTAACTGCACGACCCACTTTGGGTGTACTCTCCATGGAAGAGCCAACCCGAGCAGTGGAGGGACCAATCATCAAAGATGCATAGTTGTCCCGAATATTAGAAGGACCATTGTTGTCTCTCAACGGTGATAAATCCACCATCAGCCCCTTCCCTTTCGAAGGTAGCTGACAGACTTCCTCAGAAGCCAACGCATCAACCTTATTGGAATGTGGCTTGCTGCTATGATTAAGAGGCCGTGACAAATCCACATCATTTTTTCTTGATCTCCTTTGACAAAGGCTGGATGGATGGCCCTTCATCCCACAGTTCTCATAGGAAACTCGTCTTTGACATAATTCCAACGAATTCCCAATAGACATACATTCATTACAAAAAAGTGTCTTTCTTTCATACTCAACATCAATTTGAATGTCATCCATCGGAGTGTAAAGAGTTACCTTGTCAATCAGGGTGGAGCTAAGATCAATCTCAACTAAAATTTTAGCGAAATGTCCAAACCGAACATTCTCAGTATCCTTGTCAAGTCATATAGGATTCCTAATTGCCATGCCAATATCACGCAAAATATTTGGGTGCCAAAGAACCCAATTAAGACCATGAAGACGAACCCATACCTGATAAAAAGTATTCCTTGCACACGAAGCATTGAAATCCAAAGAATATTCATGAAGATGAAGCCATCCAGGCTTCAAGGAAAGAGATCTGGTGCTCCAAGCATGAATTTTAGCAGCATCTAAAGGAAAAAATGCAATGAAAGAAACCACGTCCAAGAGATACACACCTCCAGTCAGAGAAACCCCACAAACAAGAAATCCGTCAGACCAAATCATCGAAACTCCAGGATTTATGACCCTTAGGTAAAACAAGATGTGAAATCAGAGAGGTTTTACCAATGGAAATACTTTTATCAAAAACATTAGTATTTTCCTCAACATGTGTTGAAGACCCCTTTCGAAGAATTCATCCAGAGCAAGAGTCAGTAGAAGACGCAAATGCAGGCTTCAAAGAATCATCTGGATATATCCTTCGCAAAGCAGGAAAATAAAAACTAGAAGACATTGCAGTAGTCAATTTATTGGATCAATCACGAACACAGGAGCTCAAATACTTCTTGAGCGGCGGTCTTTGTGATTTTTATTACTTTATCATATCAATTCCAAAACCTAAGTTTGGAAATAAATAAAGAATTCTCCTATCTTTGGTTATATAAAACCACCCAAAATCCCTTTTCTATTCACTAAAAAATCTTTTATCATGTCATTAATATTCTATTTCCTCTCTCTATCCCTTCTAAGGTCCCCTAATCTCTCAATAAGATCCTCTAAAGCTTTTAGAATAACCCTCTCAAGATAAGGGATTCTCTCTTTCTCTTGTTTATTCAAGATTCTCCTTTTTATTATGCCCTTTGTTTTTAAATTGTTCATGTTGGAATATGATTTATATAAGTCCCCAGCCTTGAACATTACATAATCTTGAGTTAAGTAAATAATTTGTGTTTATTTCACATTGATGATATTTTCAAGTTTAGTGTTTTAGATAATTACGACATAACTATTACATAATAACTCAAATTTATACAAATTGGATACAACTAAAACAGTACTGATTTATTCCACAATATAAAAACTTTTGAAAAGTAAAAATAATTTCTTTGTATTGATAAAAATATGCGTGACTTCTTCCTTTCTCTTACCCATCCATTTACCCTGTGAAAACATTTTAAAAACTTAGGATGTGTGCAAAAATATAAGTAAGGGATATAAAATAAGTAAAGAAAACATTATTCCATGAATATTTATATACCCATGAAATCATAAGAATACTAAAAAACTTCATATCAATCATAAATCATAAAAGTAACTTGTGTCATCCATATCAAACTTACATTGTAGCTTTCACATCTACATAGGGAGTAACATTCATGGTTACGTTTGGAATACCCATTGCAGTATATTCCCTAAATCTCTTAAGTGAAAACTTATCATTTAACTCTATCATAATACCCAATGAATTTGAGATCTATCATGGTCTCACTCACCCTAGATTTATCAAGGAACCATCCATATACATAAACAATTCCTAATAACCACAACATAATCATAACACATAAAACAAGCATAAAGGAAACATAACATTTTTACATTGTAATCACAGGAGACCATTTCAATATATTTACATAATAAATCATTTATCAAAACAATTTTCAATAACAAAATTCATGAAAAGGGTATATTGTATTTATTTTTCTTTTAAAAACATTATGGATTGTATAGAAATCCAAATATAAAATAATGGTTATAGTGGTAGTAAAGGTAATTTTCATCGTGTACGTTAAAAAAGCATTCATTTTGTCGTTTAGTAAAATTATTCATATAAAAAATCCTTTTCAAAACCATTTAAATCAAAATCCAAAAGGTTTTTATCATACACCATATAAAATATGGCTGTGTATAACATCAAAATACCCCTCAATGAAAAGAGATTGATACAAAGACCCTTACAAAGATTGTATCATTAGATAAAGGATAAATAAATAACATAATTATGTGTGAAAATTATAAATACACCCAATATAATTTTATATTAAGTTTAAAACAATCAGAGGTCATTCACACATATTTTTGTAAAAACAAAAACAATGACATGGATATTTAACTCAATGAATAGAGATTGAATTAATATTTCCCTTACCTTTAGTCCGACTTGTCTCGTACATTATTTATTTTATAGAATAATAAACTTATGTTAATATATACTTTCCTAAGAACCTTTTTCAATTTTATTATTCCTTTTATATCACTTGTTACAATGTTATAAAAATTATATAACTATTTAAGTTCATATCGGATGTTTTGTCGATATTAGGCACTTGAGTCAAAAATGAACATGTTTTGATATAAATTATCCATGTAGTAAAAATTAAATCAAATACAGAATAGTATTCATTATTTAAATATCATATATATCAATTATATATGTATTTAGAATAATCCATAATATTTTTAGATGAAATGAAATTCACCGTTCACAGAGATGGTAGGCCGTATGTACGCTTGAACGATACTTTCATTTATTTTTCATATTAAAAGAATAATAATTAAATTATATAAATTTGTATTATAATACCATTATTATATTAACATCATATATGTATCAATTGTTTAATAAAACCATCCTTTATGCATTCTATGTATAGCAGAAATGAGTCATATAGCTTTGATGGGAAATAGTCCACACTTCCTCAAATGAAATTGTTGTATTTACACAACATGGAAAACATATAATTATGTTTTAAATAAAAATTAAAGAAGTATAGAGAAAATATAAATATAATATATATCATATTAAAAAATATTTTCCATCATAACTTCCACCATGATAGGTTTTAGGGGAAATTGAAAAATCATCATTTTGTGAGGCACTAGTTCGTCATACACAAAAACAATATGTTTGTTACCCATTAAATGGAGGTGTGTGTAAGTTTAGGTTAAAATATTATTATGAAAATATCCTATTATATTGATGATACTGGTTTTGTTATGTAATAATAAAATAATAAGATTATAGGGATAGTATAATGAAAATTAAACTAAAAAGCATGAGAGAAGGTGTTACCTCTTAATCGGGTAACTTCTTTTGGTTTATACTAAAAGGCTTCCTTAAGAGGATTTATACCCTAAGGGAGGATTCTAAGATGATGTGAGGTATTATAAGAAAATTTTTGGGAAGATATTTTCAAAAAAAAAATCTTTAAATGTGTAATCATTAGAGAATAGAGGGTACCTTTTTATAGGTGAGGGGAGGGGCACCCTTGGAATTTTTAGAAGTATTAAATTAACATAAAATAAAATTAATTTCTAAATGGTCCAAAATAATTTATTTAGAATATAAGATGAGTATAGTTCTAAATAATCTCATCCAATAATGTTTAGATATGTATTTATTTCATTTTAAAACTTATCTTTTTAGTTTAAAATTAATTACTCTCTTTTAATTAACCTTAATTGTAGTAACAACATTTTAATTATTAAGAGACTATCAATTTTACTTCTATGGAATCAATTTCTAATAAATGTAAATTTAATGAACTTTTAAAACATATAATGTCCATTTTGTTATTTCAAAGTATTTTTTATGATTTTTAAATAATTTAATAAAATATTATTTTTATAAAATGTCAATAGTATCAATTTTGACACTATTCATTTCATTGAATTTAAATAATATAAAAATAGAGAGATAAATTCAAAAAAACAATTTTATAGACTTATAATATGTCATATACACCTATAAAATTTTTGTATGACATAAATTATGTCATATAATATTTATAATATCATTTATTTGATATTCCTCTTAATAAAATAAATAATGTATCATCGTTGTGTCCATATTTATGAAAATTATTTTATATATAAAAATTATAAATAAATTTCTATGATGTATTTAATTTCATTATATTTCTTTAGACTTTTTATGTTCTTATTTTGATCAAGTTTATCACTACATTAAAATTATTATACTTATCAGAGATAAGAGGGTGACATGTTGTCACTTTCTTTTGTTTTAATAATAATTATATCACTTTCATGAAAAAAATGTACATTAAACGAATAATGTTTTATACTTAGGTGTTAAGGGTCGAATTTTATTCATAAAATAGGATTTTAGTGGGATTTAGGGTAATTTTTTTGTCCTTATCATATTGTTTGTTACCTTAATTTTCCTGATTTACCATTAACTATGGTAAATAAAAATTATCGCAGTTACCATTCATCATGTAAAAAAAAGGAACCTAATTACACAATTTAGTCCCACTGATTCCAAATATGGGATCCATTTTTTCTAAATTCAAAACCCAAAAGTTCCATTAATTAATTTAAAATTAATTCCCATTATCAAAATGAGAAAACGAGTTTTTTAAAAGTAAAAAGCATCAAAATATTGACATGTGTTTATATCAGATTTCAAAGTGAAATTACTTTAAATTACCAACATTAAATTAAATTATAAAAAAATAATATAAATATACATTAAAAAAAATAAAAATATAATATAAAAATACAAATAAATTAGACGAAAACGTAGTTTTGAATTAAAATATAGTATTTTTCATTATTCATTAAAAATGGATTTATTAGAAAAATACCAAAATTTTAACCAAAGTAAATTTCAATTTCTCCATTCCAAATAAGAAGTTTATTTTATCAAATAGAATATATAAAGATGTCAAAAACTAAATTTAAAATATGCTCACCATCAAAAGGTGGTAAAACTACCTTTTAAAAATATTAAAGTATTTTATGTTTAGAACTGGATTTATTCTCATTTTAAGCTTCTAAAATTTATTAGATTAAAGTAAAATAATTTAATAAACATATTTAAACATAATATAGTTAGTTCAGTTCATTTCCTCTAATATAACGGTTATGCGTTAACTACCATTTAAAATAATAATAATATTGTATTATTTTTTGGTAAAATTCAATCTTGTATGAAATATAAGATTTAGGAGAAACCTATTTTGGCGTGTTGGGTACACTATCACACATACTGTCTCATTTAAACTAAAATTAATATCTAATTCATAAATATTAATGGATATGAAAACGTATTATTCTATAATTACCTGGGATGTTACATTCTCCCCCCCCCTTTGGAAATTACCTCCTCGTAATTTTAAATTTGGGCTTGGTAACTAAGGGTTCACTTTTCAAAACACCTTTATTGAAATCCCACATCAGAAAAAGGATTAATAAAACAACCACTTTAAAAGAAATAAAGATAAGTACCAAGGTCACCCAAGATAACATATACCACTATTCCATGTAGTAAAACATCGATATGGGAGAAAAACGAACCATCTTATTCTGATAGAGAGTGATAAAAATCATGATCAGAAGAAAGTTAAAAATCAGATACCACAAAATTGTGATGGGTTAAATGGTCTTTGATTTCACAATAGTAAAAGTAAAAGGAAAATATTTTTGTTTTAATGTCCTTTTCATAAATTTGAGGAATTTATTTACAATCTTGACTTATAACATAAGGAAACATAATTACTTGTCAAATAGAGTTTCACCATTTAATAAATTTCTACCAAAAACTTATATTTTCTCTAAGAAATGAGTATTCAAGATGACTTGGTCACACCCAAAGCATTATAATCAACTTCTAGAGGATCACATAATCCAAAAAAATATTAACTATATATTCATCCTTTCTTGAAACATTAACCAAAACCAAAATTGTTAGGATAAGATAAGATAATTCCCAAAAAGAATAATTCTCTATAAGAAAAAAACTACTTTTAGTATCCAAAAATCAATAGTAATACCCAAAGTCTGACATAGACCATTCAATAAATTACTTTCCTTAAAATTCCTCAAATAATCTAAACTAAGATTGAAACCCAAAATTTAGAAGGATTTTTTCACATAAGCTTCCATGATAAGTTTGAAAAATTATTTAAAAATAACATAATTCAATCTTAATGTATCATACCAAAAAGTAATTTCCAAAATCACATATTCTCTAAGATAGGTTAATCACTTCCATAAATAACCCAAATATCCATAATTCCATAATAAAAAACATAGATTATTCCAAAATATAGTTAAACCACTACTCCTTAAATAAAATTCTATAGTATTCTATTTTCCTTAAGTATATAGGGTTCCCAAATTAGTGAATGTATTCTAAAATAACATTTATCACAAAATCCTTAAATCATTTTCAAATATATGGATATCAATTTGATAAAACATAAGTTCCCAAAATCAAATTCATATTATTCTATAAAATAGTTTAACTAAAAAGAAAAATTCTTACTAACTAGTGGTAGGCGATGCACCCTTATCACCCTTCAGATGTGGATTTGATTCTCACAGCCTTGACAGATGCGATGAGTTTTAACCCTTCCTGTGGGATGTCCTTTTTCTAAAAAAATATAATTCTTATAACATTCCCAAAATGAGATAAAATACTCAAAAATAACCATAACATGTTTTAACCTTAATTTTTTTTCTTATACCTCTCATTTTCATCCCAACTCATAATGACCTCAACATCTTAATTCATTAAGTCTTATATATATTAACATATTTTTTTATTTCACCTCAAAATGATTTAATAAAATTATTCCCAAAAGAAATAACATCATACCTTGATCATGGTATCCACTTGGTTTCATTGTTATTTTGTTCATGTAGATAGAAGTTCCATGTATTACAACAATTATTTAGAGATTCTTCAAAATCACTTTCTTCCTTTTTCCAAATACACTATGTAAAACTTGGGTCATATGGGTGTTCTCAGATAAATAGTTTTGGAAATTAATCTTGTATGACATATTATTTCTAAACATCCAATAAGACTCTGTTTTTATAAAACATTAAAACTAAGTTTGAGTTAAAACTTACAATCAACAGTCCTTTTAAAATACCATAAGTATGTGTTGAAAGACTATATTGTAAAAGTAAATATATATAGGTTAAACAAGGGTCTCCTTCTTCAATATATTTTTCAAAATCATAATATGCTTCATAATCTTGTGATAAGGTAAAATATCAAAAAATTCCTTAATAATATTTATCACTTTTGAAAATATGAGAATATTGATAAAATAATATTTGATTAAAAATGACCCACGATCCACAATGGTATTGAGTTATATTGTAGGTGTTTTATATCTCAAACAACTGCTTGTAAAAAAGTTGTATATTAGAAAAAGTTTCAAAATCATCCGTATATGACTTTATAATAATTATAGCAAGCATGTAATTAGGAAGATATAGTAATGCTGTTTGAGATCCTCCTCCTTCCATTTGTAACCGAATTTCCTTGAACTGAAAATGTTAAAGAACAAGGATTTAACAAAAATAATAGACATAGAATGTCACTATATGTTTAACCAAAACTTATAATCCATAGATTTGTCTAAACCAACCTCTGATACCAACTATAAGGCCCCATCCTTAAACATTACATAATCTTGATTTAAGTTAATAATTTGAGTTTATTTCACATTGAGGATCTTTTCAGGTTTAGAGCGTTAGAGAATTAGGACATAACTATTACATAATAACTCAAATTTATACAAAGTGGATACAACTGAAAATTTATCCATTTATTCCAGAATATAAAACTTTTTAAAAGTAAACTTGTTTTATTTTCCTTGATAAAAATATTCATGAATTATTTATTTCTCTTACCCATCCTTATACCCTGTGAAAGCATTCTAAATACTTGGGATAAGCACAAAAAGCTCAGAAATGGATATAAAATAAGGAAAGAAAACATTAGTCCATGAATATGTATATTTCCATGAAATCATAAGAATCCTGAAAAACTTCATAACAATCATAAATCATAAAGGTAACTTATGGAATCCATATCATACTTACATTGTTGTTTTCACAGCTACATAGGGATTAACCATCATGGGTATGTTTGGAATACCCATCACAATATATTACCTAAATATATTAGAAGAAACCTTATCATTTAACTCTATCAAGTTACCCAATGAATTGGAGAGCTATCATGGGCTTACCCGCCCTCGTTTTATCACAGAGCCACCTGTATACATAAACAATTCCTAAAAACCATAACATAATCATAAAACATAAAATAATCATAAAGGAAACATAAAATTTTCACATTGCAATCACAAGAGATAATTTAAAGATATTGAAATACTTAATCATTTATCATAACCATTTTCAAAACCAAAATTCATGAAAAGGGTATATGGTATTTATTTTTCTTTTAAAAACATTACGTCTTGTAGAGAAATCCAAATATCAAATAATGGTTACAGCGGTAGAAAAGGTGGTTGTCACCGTGTACATTAAATAAAACATTCCTTTTATAATTTAGTAAAATGTTATATATAAAAAAATTCCTTTTGAAAACCATTGAGATTAAAAGTCAAAAGGGGTTGATTATACACTGTATAAAAGAAGGTTGTTTATAACATCAAAATATGCCTCAATGAAAGGAGATTGAGATGAAGTCCCTTACAAAGATCATATCATTAGATCAAGGATAAATCAATAACATAATTATGAGTGAAAATTATAAATTAACCTCATATAAGAGGATGTTCAGTGTAAAACAATCAAAGGTCATTTACACATATTTTTGTAAAAAAACCAATGATGTGGATATTTAACTTAATGAATAGAGATTGAGTTAATATTTACCTTACCTTGAGTCCAATTTGTCTCATATGTTCTTTATTTTCATGAATAATAAACTTAGGTTAATTTATAATTGCTTCAGAACCTTTTTTAATTTTATTATTCCTTTTATATCACTAATTACCATGTTATATAAATTACATAACTATTTAAGTTCATATAGAACATTTTATCGATATTCAGTACTTGGGTCAAAAAATGAACTTGTTTTGATATGAATTGTCCATGTGGTAAAAATTACATCATATAAATAATAATATTCATAATTTAAATATCATATATATCAATTATATATTTATTTATAATATTCCATAATATTTGGAGATAAGAAATGAAATTCACTGTTCATGGAGACGGTAGGTCATACGTATGTATGAATGGTGCTTTCATTTCTCTTTCATATTAAAAGGATAATAATTAAATGATATAAATTTATATTATAATACCATTATTATATTAATTCTATATATGTCTCATAGTTTTAATAAAACCATCCTTTATGTGTTCCATGTATAGTGGGAATGAGTCATATCGCTTTGAGGTGGCGGTAGTCTACACTTCCTCAAATGAAATTATCGTATTTACACAATAAGGAAATAATAAAGTTATGTTCTAAATAAAAAATACAGAATCATAAATAAAATATAAATATAATATATGTTATATATAAAAATAGTGTCCATCAAAATGGCCACCATGAGAAGTGGTAGGGGAAAATTGAACAATCATCGTTTCGTGAGGCAATAGTTCACTGTACACAGAAATAGTATGTTCGTTACGCATTAAATGGAGGTGTGTATAAGTGTAGGTTAAAAACTTATCATAATAAAATCCTAGTATATTTAGGATAATGTTTTTGTAATGTAATAACAAAATAAGAATAGTATAGTGAGTAGAAAATGGAAATGAAACTAAATCGCATGAGAGAAGGCGTTACCTCTTAATCGAGTAAATTCTTTTGGTTTATACCAAAATAATTATTTAGGAGGATTTCTTCCCTAAGGATTCTAGGATGAGGGTAGAGATTATAGGAATAGTTTTTGGAATATCTGGTTTGATAAAAAAGGCTTTATAAGTGTGATCATTAGAGAAGATTAGGTACCTTTTTATAGGAGAGGGGAGGGGGACGCTTAGAATTGTTGAAAGTATTAAATTAATATAAAATAAAATTCGTTTCCAAAAGGTTCAAAACTCAATTATTTATAATATTATATGAGTATAGTTATAAATAATCTTATAAAATAATTTTTAGACATTTATTGATTTTATGTTAAAACTTATGTTTTTAGTTTACCCTTAATTATTCTCTTTTAACCTTAATTGTGGTAACAACATATTAATTATTAAGAGTCTATTAATTTTACTTATATGGGGTCAATTTCCCATAAATGGAAACTTAATGGACTTTTAGAACATATAATATCCACTTTTTAATTTAAAATATTTTTTATGATTTTTAAATAATTTAATAAAATATTTTTTTATAAAATATCAATAGTGTCAATTTTGAAACTATTCATATCATTGAATTTAAATAAAATAAAAAAAGAGAGATAACTTTGAAAAAATACATTTAATAGACTTAATATATGTCATATAAACTTAGAAAATTCTTGTATGTCATAAATTATATCATATAATATTTATTTTAATATTTATAATATCATTTATTTGATATCTCTCTTAATAAAATAATTGTTGTATCGTTGTTGTGTCAATATTTATTGTAATTATTTAATCTATAAAAATTATAAATAAATTCCTATGATGTATTTAATTTCATTATATTTCTTCAAAATATGTATGTCCATAGTTTCATCAAGTTTATAACTACATTAAAATCATTATACTTATAAGATATAAGAGGGTGACATGTTGTCACTTTCTTTTGTTTTAATAATAATTATATCACTTTTATTGAAAAAGGTCCATTAAACGAATCAATTTTGATTATTAGGTGTTAAGGGTTGACTTTTATTCATCCAATATAATTTTTATAGGTTTAGGATAATTGTTTTGTCTTTTTCATTTTTTTGTTACCTTAATTTACCTGATTTACCATTAACCGTGGTAAATAAAAATTACCATAGTTACTATTCATCATGTCTAAAAAAATGGAACTATTTACATAATTTGGACCCTATGATTCCAAATATGGAATCTATTTTTTCCAAATTCAGAATCCATAGGTTTTAGTAAAAAATTTATAATAATTCCCGTTTTAAAAATGAGAAAATGAGTTTTTTAAAAGTAAAAATCATCAAAAGATTAACATGTGTTTATATCAAATTTCAAAGTGAAATTACTTCCAATGACCAACAGTGGATTAAATGATAAAAAAATAATCTAAATATAATTTAAAACTAATTCAAAAGATAATATAAAATAAATTAGATGAAAAGTTTGTTTTGAATTAAAATGCATTATTTTTTATTATTCATTAAAAATGAATTTTATCAAAAAAATACCAAAAATTCAGCCAAAGTAAATTTAAATAACCCAATTCCAAATAAAAAGTTTATTTTATCAAATAGATCATATATAAGTGTCAAAAACTAAATTAAAAATAGGTTCTCCATCAAAAGGTGGTAAAAATACCTTTTAAAAATATTAGAGTATTTTATGCTTAGATCTAGATTTATTCTCATTTTAAGCATCAAAAATTTATTAGATGTAAGTAAAAACATTTAATAAACATATGTAAACATAATATAGTTTGTTCTATTCATTCTCACTAATACAATGGTTAGGCGTTAACTACCATTTAAAATAATAATAATAATATTGTATTATTTTTTAGTATAACTTAGTTTTGTGTGCAACGTAAGATTTTAGATAAATTCATTGTTGCGTTTCAGGTACGATATCACACATAGTGTCCCATTTAAACTAAAGTTAATATCTAATTCATAAATATTAATAGATATGAAAAGGTTTTATTCTATAATTACCTGGAATGTTACAATTTCTCACATCACAGTTACTTCCTTTATTATTTATAAGTGATTATTGATCACTTTCACTCTCATTAATCCCTCCCAATAACCTTAACATACTCTCGTTATTCTGCCGAAATTATCCTATAATTTTTACAAGCCGAACATTTTTATTGTGAATACCCATCCTTATTTCTACTCAAGATTATTCACCTAGATATACCTATCCTTCATTTATTATATAATTCCATGTATATAATATATATTTCTTGATTTGGGGATAATTTTTTTGAAAGGAACATTTATGTTGTATGATTCATGTGGCACACTTATGAATTTTCATGATATGAAAATGATGGGTACATCCAAATATTACTCTAATGAATTAGGTAATATTTCAGTCTCATGAGAAATCATGCATGGGATTAGGGACTAAACCTAATCCATTATGGGACTTTTTCCCCCATGTGGTGATGTCTTAGTGGTTATCCTTGTACTATGTTTATAATTTCTCCACATTACAATGTTGCATTTATATTGTCATGTTATATCATGCCTTATTGTTCAAGATTATGATTCTCACTCCTGTTATGTTACCTTGATATGCATCTTAGATAAAATTTACTACTTTAACTTATACTGTTATTTTTTTATTCACTTATTGGTATTTATATCTCACCCATTTCTTATATATGTCCCCGGGTTATCCCATGTATTTTTATAAGAATAATGGAATTTTAGGATCATATTATGGTATTTTTCAATAATTTTTTTTAACCATGCATCAAGTTGATGTTATATGTACCTAATTTTCCAAATACACTAGGCTTTACAATCTTTTGGAATTGTATTATGTGTACCTTCTTGTAATATATCATGAAATACAGTGTATTATAGATATGTGTTGTCATAGTTGGTATGTAGTCTAGGTTTAGTTATTTTTGAGATTAGGATTAGAAAACTCTAGTAAAACCCTTAGGGATAATAATAAACATAGTAAAACATCCCTAAATTTTGGTATAGCATAGAGTATGTGGTTTCCAAGAAAATGCATCCCTATATGGATATTGCAAGTGGATGTGGCTCTGGCACATATGTACATAGTGGTAATAAACTTGAAAATAGAATATTGAGCTGGACTCGATCATTATCTAGTACATGAAAATATGCCTTACTACACACTTTTTTTTACTCTCCCTGGGTATATTACTTATTAAATTCACAAGAACCTTATGAACCATTATTAAGGGGGGAAATTCCTATAATATTTAATTTTAGGACATAGATCATGGATAACTTAGATTTAAACCTAGAAATCCCTAAGTTAAATAATATATGTAATTTATGATTCAACCCTTTAATGTTCATGGTTTCCCATTTATGGGTTTAATAGTTTAAAAATACATATCTATAATTTTCCCCATTTTCAAGTCAAATTGATGGAAATAAGAGAAACTAATTCAACAACCAATGTCATGAGAAATGTATTGGTTTCCCAAATGAGATGTCCATTATGATAGGAGCGAGAGCCAAGAACTTCATGAAAATAATTTTCAATTAACTCATGTTTTTAATTGAAATATAAATCAGGAAGAATAATCGAATTCCTCTAAGGAAGTGAAATTTTAAATTGATACCTTTATGTGAAAAAAGGCCTCTAAGTTTTGGTGAATCCTCTAATCCACTAATAATAGAACAATGGATCAAATATATTGATAATATATTATACATACTTTAATGATTTGAGAAATAGAATCTTGTTTTGGTTGTTTATCATATAGAAATAGAATATGATTTATGATGGATGTTATTTAAAAATACAAATCCTGATGAGGATATTGTAGCGATGGAGTGGAAGGAATTATAAAAAAAATTTAGAAAAATATTTTCCTCACACTCTCTATCAAAAAATAGATATGGATTTCCCTAGCCTTAAAAAATGGATGATTAATCCATCATGGAATATTAGGAAAACTTCATAAGACTTTCATGATAAGACACCCTCAATATCATTACCCCCGAAAGTAAATTCTACCACTTATTTGGTGGGTTAAATTTGATTCTACGAAATTCATAAGCCATTAGAGACTTTGAAAGCTATGTGAATTTTTTTGAAGTTCCCTCAAAGTTAAAATGGTGTTCATTGAATAACAAGGTTTCCACAGGGAAAAGAAGAAGAAAATGGTGTTTCATTCTACTGTTATGTTGGAGAAATATAATGGTGAAAATAAATCACAATATCCCACTTATCAAAAGTGTGGGAAAAAAGTAGATTGAGAATTAAATAAGGGGATGACGAAATGATTTATGTGCAGGAAGGAAGGTAACCTATCTAGTAATTCTTGATAGGAAAAATCCACTACCGTGATGGAAGAAAGGAATGGTCTAGTAAAACCACATCTAGTAGTACATTGTTTCAATTTCAAGTAACATAGTAATTATGCAATACAAGTCCATAAGACAATGTTTTTTAGTGACAATCAACACCAACAACCTCCAAGGCAACAAGGTTGAGTTAATTCCATCGTAATTAATAAGGTGGATTCCGATAATAAAGTGGTGAAAGGTGTGATAGTTATTCATTCAAGGATTGAGATCGTACTTTTTTATTCTAGTTCTATGAATTATTTTCTATATCATAATTTTAGTATAACTATTCAAACACCACCTCAAAACATGGAAGTTGAGTTATCATTGAAGACAATAAATGGAATAATTATTGTATCCTAAGTATATAACTCCTCCCTTAACCAAATATGTGGGATGAACTTCCCAGTGAACCTTGTGATATTTATTTTAGTATAATTTGACAGAATTGTGGGTTTTCATTGGATTTCCATATATATATCCAATATAAATTTCCAAGAGAAGGAAATCACCCTCTATATCAAAAAATTCTCAATGACTCTATACAAGTGCAAGGAATAGGATGAAACTTATTTGGTACCATCATCTCAAGCATGGATATTATTTTATTGTAAGGAAAAATATCTAGATAAAATAATTAAGACTAAAGAAATGATCATCCTTGATGATATGCCCATTTTAAGGTAATTTGTTGATGTTTTTTCAAAATAATTTCTTGGTATTACTCCTTGAAGTGAGGTTGAGTTCTAAATCGATCTCATACCCAGAGCATTTCCAATATCTAATAATACATATATAATGGACATTGTTGAATTTTAGGAACTAAAGAAACAACTATAGGATAATCTGGATAAAGGTTTTTATGTCCAATTTCTTTAGCATGGGTTAAATCGGTCCTTTTGTCAAGAATAATGATGAGTCAATTCGCCTCTACATAGATTATCACAAGCTCAAAAAAATCATGATAAAGAAAAACTATCCTCTACCATGGACTGATGACTTGTTTGATCAGAAACATGGAGCCAATTCTTCTCTAAGGTAGATCTTTAGTCGGGATATTATCTAGTATAGGTGAATAAGGATAATATCTCAAAGACTTATTTTGTACAAGGTATGGGCACTATGAGTTCATAGTGATGCTTTTTAGACCCACTAATACTCCAAAAATATTTATGGGATTGATGAATAGAGTCCTTGTAGATTACCTCAATAAATATTTGGTAGTATTTATAGATAATATTCTCATATAATCTTAAATAAAGGAGAAACATGAGGTAAATTTGAATTTTATATTAAATAATTTTCGGAAAAAAAAAATATTTGAAAAGTATCATAAATGTATGTTTTGATTGGAGAAAGTTACTTTTCTATGAAATATTAATACTATTAAAGTGATATTAGTGGATCCTATAAAAATAAGGAAATTGAAGAATGACCAAGGATAAAAAATTTATGGAAATCTAAATTTTCCTTGGATTAACTAGGTACTATCATTGATTTGTGATAAAATTATCCTGATTGTCAAGACCACAAACTAATATCACTTGGAATAGATTCAAGTTTTTCTGGATTGATGAATATGAAGAAAGTTCTAAAGAACTAAATAAGAGGCTAATCACTACACCTATTCTCACATTATCCACTAGTGGGGAAGGATTTTTTATTTATATTGATGCATCCAAAAATGTATTGGGTTGTGTACTCATGAAAGATGAAAAAATGATAGTATATGCCTCACACTAACTAAATATCCATGAGAAGAACTACCCAAATCATGATCTATAATTGGTCTTGGTGATCTTTTCATTCAATATTTGGAGGCATTATTTCTACGGGGAGAAGTGTAACAAATATATGGATCATAAAAGCCTAAAGTATATATTCACACAAAATGAGATTCATATACACCAATAAATGTGGTTAGAGATGATCAACGATTATGATTTTTCAATCTATTACCATCATGGAAAGGTAAACAAAATGGCATATGATCTGAGTAGAAAGGATCCCACAACTCTATAAATGCTGAGGATTTCAAGAGATCCAAACTTCTTGGACATAAAAAGGATATACATGGGAATAATAAGAGAATCTTCATCCTACCTAACTCAAATAATTTCTCAACCATTCATTCTTAGGAGGATCAAGGAGGTTTAAAAATATTATGAGTTTCTACAGAACAAGGTAGTGAATATCTGAGAGTTAAACTTTGCTTAAGATGGAGTTATAAGGTTTGGAACATAGATATGTGCCCCATCAAAAATAGAACTGAAGAAAGAACTTATGGATTATGTTCATAGATCATTCTTCTCTATTCATCTAGGATGCAATGATATGTATGTATATTTTGAAGAAAAACTTCTCTTAGGATAACATAAATAGGTAGATTATGGATTTTTTATCTTGATACTTGGTATGCTAGAAAGTCATGGCTAGATGATAGAAGTATAAGGGTATGATTCCACAATTTCCCATACTAGTATGGAAACGAGAAAACATAACCATGAATTTTTTTGTAGGACTCCCTAGGAAATCATAAGGAAATAATTTCATCTGGGTGGTAGTCTATTTCCTTAAAAAGTTAGTGATTTTCATTAATACCAAGGAATATTTATCTCTTAAACAACTTTTCATCAGTATTAATGGACCAATAAAAATGTGTAGGATATGCTGAGATCATATTCAAATGATTTCCAAGGATGTTATTACAAGAATTTTCCCCTAGTTGAGTTCTCATATAACAAAATTTTTCATTATAGCATTCAAATGGAACCTTATGAGGATCTATATGGGAACATTTTCTAGACTCTAACATTCTGGGATAAATTTAGAGAGCTTAAGCTGATGGGATGTGATCTTATCTAATAGATTGTAGAGAAGGTTCAAACCATTTAGTGTTATAATAAATCCATTAAAATTAGACAAAAAATCTATGCAAATAATCATCGAAGATCCCTAGAGTTTAATATTGGAGATAAGGTGTTCATTCATATATTTACATGTAAGAAAGTCATTAGGTTTAGTAATAAGGGAAATATTAGTCCAAGATACATTGATCCCTTTGATATTCTTGATCGCATTGGAGCGCTGGCCTATTGACTAGAATTCCCACCTAACCTATCTCAAGTACATGATGTTTTCCATTTATCCCTCTTGAGTAAGTGCATTCCATACCCATCACATATAGTGAAACCAACGGTTTCACAATTGGAAAATGATATTTCATACGAGGATTAGTCTTTGAGGATCTTATATCTATATAGAAAAGGTTCTACTAAACAATACAACTCAATTGGTTAAAGTGTTGTGGTGGAACCATGAGTTTGAGGAAGTAACATGGGAACCTAAAGAGGTAATGAAATAGAAGTACCCTCATTTGTTTTAGTGTATGAAATAAAAATTACAAGGGTGAAATTTCTAGCGGTGGGAATAATGTAAGGACCTGAACTTTCAGAAATGAAATTCCATTTTTTAGTGAATAAATAGGTTATTAAGTAATGTAGTTAAATAAAACACATGCACTAATTTGGATATTTTGGACAATTATATGGACTATTAAATTTAAAATAATATTATGCATTATGTACATTGATAATATATCTATTTAACAATTATTGTATGACTAGTATATATAAAGGGTTATAATAAAGACTAATTGGCACAAACAGAAGAAGTAATGGGCTCAACCAGTCTAATTATACCCTATGAATCCCATTTATCATAGCTTTTTAGGGTGATAGAATTATTGGTATTTCCCTTGATAAATTCTAAGATTAGATTTAATAACTAAAGAAAAAATCAAAACATTTACTATAGAATTTCGAGCTAATAAAGATCATGTCCCAAACTATGTATGCTAAAACACCCCAAGTAAATATCACAAGCACACACCTTACACTTAGGTAATTAACTAGTTTAATAAAAGTTTGTGTATCTGGACCCTGATAATATGAATTTTTATATTTTATTTTAATTAAACAATGATTATACTTATCCCTTTTTAATATAACATTTTAAATGGTTAAATAATGAGTAGATTTTGATATGATGAAACACAAATTGTATTTTTGAGAAATGTATAGTAGCAATCAAGGCACTCTATTTTAATGAATTCAATAATTTTTTTAAAAAAAATTATTTTAAAAAAATATTATTAAATATAAATGATAATAAAATTTCCTAAAGTCAAAAATAATTTTATAAGGTTCAGAATGTTGTTATTGTAAAAAAACTAGTATTTTTTAATTAATATGGATTTTTTATTTAAAAGTGTAAATTCCCATACATAGATAATTATTTGGATAAAATAAATATTATTTTTGAAATCATCACATCAAAATTATCCAATGGTGTTTTTTGTCATAATGTTCTAAGATGAGAGAATTTTCAAGAAAAATTAAATATAGTATAAATATATAGTATATATTATGACATCATAATGACCCAAAAGTGATGTAATATATTCCATAAAAGGTATATGTGGAAAAATAAATATTTCCCCATTTAAAATAATCTGTTTTTATATTATTTAATTAATTTTACAGACACTTAATGAATCCTTAAAAGCCTATATTATATTTTAAGGTTTTGAAATAAATTATTTGTAAAAATGACTCACTTCCGCATCACCAAAGGTGATATTTTAGTGATCTCATTTCTTAAACATGTAAATTAATTAAATCCACTTCACTTTGGTAGAAACCAATGGGATTTTTTTGGGTTTTATTACATTATCATATAGATTCCAAAACCTATGTTTGGAAATTAATAAATAATTCTCCTCTCTTTTTATATATAAACCCACCCAAACTCTCTTTCGTATTCACTAAAAATTCTTGTGTCATAAAATTACTATAAAATTACCTCTATATATCCCGCACAAGGTTCCCAAAATCTCTCAAAAATCTCCTCCCAAGATTTTTGAAGCACCCACTCATGGTAAGGTATCCTCTCCTACTCCTCTTTATTTAAGCACCTCCTTTATATTATTCTTTTTGTTTTACAATTTTTCATGTTGGGATATGATTTCACACATACCTCTTAATAAAAAAATTATTTCCAATTTATTATAGACCCATTTATCTCCCATTAATCCCTCCAATAAAGCATTATGTACCCACTTTATGTTTCCATAATTATTCTATGAGTTTTCTATGCCAAACATTTTTATTATGAATACCCATACTTATTTCCTCTTAAGAGTATTTACCTAGATGTACCTATCCTTGATTTATTTGGGACTTCTATTTATACAATACACACTCCTTTATAATGGGATTAAAATTTATGAAAGGCATATTTATGTTGTATTATTCATGTGTCACACTGATTCATGTACATGATATGAAAATGATGAGTGCACCCAAATAGAGCTCTAATGCAATGAGTAATGTTTTAGTCTCATGGTACATAATTTATGGGATTATGGAGTAAACCTAATCCATTATGGGGATTTTTTCACCATTTTATAATGTCTAGGAGTTTATCCTTGACCTATTCTTACGATGTCATGTTTAATATTTTAACCATATTCCCATGCTGTCTTTATGCTGTTAGGTTTTATCATGACTTATTATTCAAGATTATTATTCTCACCCCTATTATGTTACCATGATATTCTACTTAACTTACATTTACTCCATTAACACATTTTTTTCTTTATTTATTCCCTTAATAGGATTTATATCTCACCCCTTTCTTATGTATGTCCTCGGTTTATCCTCTGCACTTTTAGAAGAACGATGGAATTTTAGGAGCATGTTAAGGAAGTTTTTAATATTTTTTTTACCCATGTATCAATTTGATGTTATATATACCTAATTTTCAAAATATAATAGGCTTCGTGATCTTTTGGGATTGTATTATGTGTACCTGTATATAATAAATCACGAAAAAAAGTGTATTGAATATATTGGTTGTCATAGAAATATTTTCAGTCTTAAATGACCAATAAAACTCTATGAGACATGTACAAATCTTTATCTATTGATTTCAAAGGTTGTTGGGATTAAAACCTTCCTTTGGTGTAATTTTTTTACAATAGTAGCTTAAAATTGAGAATTTATATGGATCCTTATGAATCCCTCTATGTAAGAAAGTAAAAAACTCTAATGTGTTGGGATAAAGTTGGATAAAAAATCTATTAAGGTGCGATCTATATAAGGAAATGGAATAGAAGGCTAGATCTATTCAATAACACATAAGGGAATCTCATAGATGAAAAAAGAATTGTTGAAAATAATCAAAGATATATAGAGTTATAAGTTCATGAGAAGGTATTCTTAGGAATATATCTCTAGAATAAGGTTATGATATTTGGAAATAAAGGAAAAATGACACCTAGATATATTAGTCCCTTTAAAATTCTTGATCGTATTGGGACGATAGCTTATCACATGGAACTTCCACTTAATCTCTATTAAGTTCAAAGTGTGTTCCATGAATCCCTAATGAAAAATTACCTACCTTATCCTTCAAATTTACTAAACTCAAAGGTCATACCACTAGAGTAAGATCTATTTTATAAGTAAAAACCAGTGGAAATTATTGATCATATAAAGAAAGTGCTAAAAAACAAGACCACTTGCCTAGTTAAATTTTTGTGGAGAAATCATAAAATTGAAAATTTTATGTGGGAACCTCATGATACTATGATGTAAAATTACCATCAATTTTTGTATCATAGTGATATAATTTTTATGGATAAATTCTTATAAGGGGGTAGAATGTAACAACCAAAGATTTTATGATATATTTCTATTTAAATAAATTCTATTGATAGATTGATTTACACGCCACACAAAGATTAAAAGAACCATGAAAACCTATTAATATATTATTATGTTACAATTATATCATTTTTTAATTAATAATGTCAATATTATCTTAGGATTAAATTTTTTGATTTTTCTGAAAACATTGTTTTTCCCGTGAATAATGGAAAATACCATTTTTTGTAAAACTGTCATTTATTTTAATTAAAAAAAGTATCATAATGATTTGAATTAAATTTTAAAATAACATAAGACTTTTTATTTATAAATAATCTAATTAAATAAATTTAAATCATTATTATACATAATTTTAGTATAATTTTATTTTTGGACTTAAAAAATGCATCTTTTATAAAACCGCTTTGAATCGCTTTTTTGGGTTTATATTTAAATTAACTTATTCCACTTATGTGAATTGGATTTGATAAAATATATTCCATATTTTTAATTATTAGGTTCAAAAAAATTTAAATATGCCCCTTTTATTTTAGGACATTATGAATAGTAATTGTGGTAAAATATATCATCTTGGTTAAGGATAAATTAGGTAATTAAGGTTAAAAAAATGTGGTCAGGCATTAAAAATATATCCAAAACTTGAATTTATTTCATTGTATGGTTATATTTCATCCATAATCATCAAGAATTAAAAAAATATGACCTTTATTTGCTATTTATATTTTATTTTTACCTTTATAATATTTATATAAAGAATAAAGTCAAAAATGTCATTATCTTATTTTTAAAATCTATAATATTTTATGTTGAGGATAAAAACAAATTATTTTCAATTATAAATATTTATTTGAAATATTAATTAATTCTTTTATAATGTTAATTCTTTCGAAATTTTTAGTGACTGAATAATTATCTTAAATTCTTGCGTAATGCCAACACAATACTTATTCAATTAATAAAAAAATGATTTAAAAAATATTAAAAGAAATAAAAATTTGATGAATTTTAGTGTTAAAATAATTTTATAAGTACATATGAAATTTTTTGGATGTTTTAAATTATTATAGTTGAATTTTATATTTTTCTTGATGTATTTAAATTCAAGTTAAATGAATAATATCAATATTGAAATTAATGATATTTTATATAAATAATATTTTATTAAATTATTTAAAATTCATTAAAGTCTTATATTTATCAAATTTAATGGTATATAGTTTAAAACATTAACCATTTTCCATTTATGGGTTGTTTATTCTCTTATGATAACATTCTTCACCCATAAAGGGTGGAAAACTTTAATATAGCGGTAATTGTGAAAAGGGTTAAGAGGGGCTAAAACTAAATGATAAGAGTGAAAACATAACCAAAACTTGTCCAATATTTTTTAATAATATTATTTCAACTAATATTCATATTATATTCTAATTATATTATTTTTTATCCATTTTTACATGAAAAATATTTATATTAATTTAATAATTTAAGAAATGCTAAGAATACTCTTCCCCTCACTTATAAAAGGAAAGCCCTTATCTCTTTTCATTATACCAATTTGATCATAATTTCTCAAAAAACATTATAATTTATCTTCTAAAAATCCTTACCCAATTTATATAGGTTTTCTTCTTCCCAAAATATCAACCCAAACTCCCTAATAGAAGATCTAAAGGAAGTCTACCAAAGAAGAGGTAATCATTTTTTCCAACTCTTTCAAGTCTATTTCTTATTATACTTACTTTAAATATTTTGTAACCATCCTAAAATAATATAACCAATATAATAAATATACTGATATGTTATTATTATTATGGTATAATCATTTTTCATCTTTTTTCCATCCTATGAAAATTGAAAATATTGCTTGTGCATACGTAGAGCTTACCATATCCACATAGCGGTGTAATTTTTTTCATCACCCATTTACTTGTATGGTTATAAAGATATAACTAATGAATATATATAATATTTATTAAATAATTATTTTTATTAAATTATAATATCATATCTACCTTATTACCTTCCTAAACATTAGAAAATGACAACATAGCTCATGCGTACATGTGCGCTACCACCTCCATGAAGCGATATGATTTGTTTTTTATTTTAGATTTACATGTATGGTAATAAGGATAGATTTAATGAATATATATTATATATATAATATAAAAATTATCTTTTAAAAGTTAATTATTATTTACCTTTTTCCATCTGTCGGAATATGTAAACAACATTCATGCGTACGTACAATTTATTGTCTCCATGAATGGTGTAATTCATTTTCATATATCTATATTTTATGGATGATTATAAATATATATATGATATTTATATATTTAATAAAATTATATATATTATATAACCAAGATAAAGATACAATTACTGAGATTAAATAATTATAACATACATGAAAAATAAAGCATCTAACACCCGACATAAAGATAGTAATAAAATATTAATAAAAAATGGGTGATAAAATGTTGTAAATGGATAATATAAGATATTATAGACATTAATATGGTTATTTTATATATCTATATTAAATTAAAATTTATTATATAGTAGGTTATAGAACTTATGAGGCAATTTGAACTTGAGGTAAGGGATTTTGTCTCAATTCCCACTCCACTGAGACATTATTGGTATTATACACCTTTTTATTTTTATGTGGTGTATATACAAACCCTTTTAGGTATTTAACATGAATATATATTTATTAATTATGATTAAAGTTTCAATTAAAGTTTACTCTTTTAATTAATTTCTATATTTTCTTCTAACTTTTCCTCTCTTTGGAACTTAAATCAAGAAAATAAATGTTTAAAAGAAAATCTGATCATATTTCTATTTTTGATCGGGTATAATTTTCTTCCATGTCCATATTTTTTTCAAAATTATTTTGAAAAATTACTTTTTATTTACTCAAATTATTTATTAAAGACATTTTAAGTTATCAATGACTTTTAATGGTTTTGTAAGGAATATTTTTAATGTTTTAAAAAAGGTTAATTTTCAAATTTATTTATAAAAAAAAGTCAAAAGGAATTTTTTTAACATAAACAATATTAATAGATTTTCCCACCACCATAACAATTTTATTCTATTTAGATTCTTCTACAAGTTTTCAAAGGTTTTATAAAGAAAAAAACTTATGAAATCGTATTTTAATCTATTTTCGTTTATTCTCTAAAATACATGAATTTATTTCAAAACCTATATTTATAATGAATTGAAGGTCATATTTTATCTAGAAACATTCACTTTCTTGTGATCATTTTTCATTCGAAATTTCATTCTATTAAATATCCATCATGGATATTATTATTTCTTAAACCATATATGATTTTTACATATGGTGTTTTACTATGAAAGTTATTTGATTGAGTGGGGAAAACCTTGATAAATTTATATTCTTTACTCAATACAGATAATTTATTAGTAAGTAATATTATATATATTAGGTGATTGGGGGTATAATTACATTCAAACACACACACACACACACACACATAGGACAGAAAGGAAGTCTATGTCCCCACTAAGGGATATTCCCACCATAAAGCCTTATTTATTTAGTAAATGTTCCACAGGATTAGTGGGAATGAATCCCATAACTTGGCCCAAAAGCCCAGTTCAGCATCATACCTGCATCATCCTTCCTACATCACTAGGTTTGCATCATGCCTGCATAACCGACTGCTTCACCACCTACTTGCATCATCATCAATGTCACAGCCTGGTGGGGCCCAGTTATTAGTGAGGCTTAGTTATGGATAGCCCCTTGATGTATCGATAGGTCTCATGTGAAAAATCAGTTTACCAAAGTAAATGTATTTTTCATGTATACTTATCCATTGATTAAACTGTCTTGAAGTAAGGTCTTGACAGTAAAGATATCATGATATTTGATATCATGACATCCAATAATAAAAATTTCCTTCATTGAGAATTCATTTATCATTATCCATGAGATTACTTTATTGATATTATCTATGGAGGCATTTCTTTATCAAATTATTAATTAAATGTCATATGTTTTCAATTATTTACCTTTCCATATTGATTATTCTTTATTTATTCATAATAGATTCTATTGTATGTAACCCTTACTAAGCATCAAAAATAACCCTTTATTTTTTTACTTTTCCCTGAGATTTGGAGAAGGATATTATAAATAATATCAAGTATGTAAGAATATTTTTTTATACTATGTATTCTATATTTCCATTTTAATATGGGAATAAACTATGTATTTAGTTCTTCAAGACTACTAAACTAATTAGTCCTTCAATATGACATCATTTTTATATCATAACTATGTAATAAAGTAGACATTGGCTTTGGATTACTGGAATTGGGGTTTCTACAAACTCTCCCTTGAATTAAAGGTAAGCTAACTCAGATTCTCATCAAAATCACCCTCTTCTTGGTTTGGGTGTAACAACCTCCTATTTAAAGAGTGGATAAGAATTGTGATTTTTCCTCTTTACTAAAAATGTGATAGCCTAATTTGATAGATATATAAGGTGAATATTGAAGTTCTTATAACCTCATAGCAGTGTGGTGTGCTTACTCATAGAATTAATCCCATATCTCCTAATATCTACATTTATCTAAAAAAGAAATTTTATGACATGACTGTAGTGTTCGCAGCATGAGCACTAAAACTCATAAATCTAGTGAGATATTTAAATCTCACAGCATAGACATTGTTCCATGAACTAACCCATTGTGGAATAAACCGTTGTGTTGTAGCATGAGACTACTTGGCTCTCAAACCAATATGATATTGATTTTTTATGGGATAAGCGTCACAAAACAATTTTATTCCCATAATACCTTTGGTAAATTTTTCATAGCCCAACCATCATCCCTATGGAATGATTCTTTATATGTATGAAAAAAACTTTCATCAAACTCAACTCCTTTATGGTGGGGTAAATTACACTATACCATGAGAAAAATATATATATATATATATATATATATATAAAAGTAAACTCTTTATTTATAGTATCCCCGTAATGGTGAAACCTTATCCTTCACATCATGATGTATAAAAAATTAGCAAAAAAAAATTCCTTCACATCTTTACTCAACTACAAGGAGATTCCAACTCATCCAAAGTATGTAGTTAATAAATAAAACATGAATCCTTGAAAAAATTATGAATTAATTGCCATCAGATTACAGTCATAGCATGAATTCAATGTGAATGTTATCTACACACCACACCAAAGGATAAAATGGTTTTACTGAGAGTAATCCAACTCTTAATATAATATGAAGGTTTTGGGGCACAAAAAAAAGTGATCGGTTCCATTCCCAAAAATTGTTTCTCATCAGTTTATTTACTTAAAATCCTTATAATTAGATGTATATGTCCCTGTAATATTAATAAATATGATTTTTTCACATATAATTTATAATTAATTTATATAATAATAATCAATTTATCTTTATACTTCTTTCATAATTAATAAATTTTGTTAACCTTCTTATAATATCATCATTATGATGAATAATATAAAGAATAATTCATCTATCAATATCCGCATGTGCTCCAAAAATCTCAAAATATCACTATTGGAAACCCAGGTTCTAGCATAGAGAAACCAAACGTTATGTATCATTATTCATTGAATGAAATAAGAAGCACTTCAGTCTTTAAAGGTTATATATTGTTCTCTTGATCTTGATGGTGAGATGAATTATGATCATATCTCATTCTTATGAGTGTTATTATAACCCCTTTGGATTTTATATGTATTTACTTTGAGATAAAACTTCATGTATACGATATCTTTCCATACAGGAAACCTCGAGTCTATATGGATAGTAATATAGTAAACTATTATAACCTAATAATTAAATTGGTAGGTATGAATTTTAATAACCGATTTATGAAAAATATTTATAAATGTTTTTGTTAATTTAAATTTATTGATTGATTTATAATAAATAAGTACTTAATTTTCAGTAAAGTCATTTTATGCTTCAAAATTATATTTTCTTCAAAAATAGTTTTCATCACATTTTGAAAATGAAATTTATAATTAAGTTATAAAATTTCTAGAAATTTTATTTGAGGATATTGATATAATTTTTAAATCATCATGTAAATATCATATTATAGTTAATTTTTAGTACTTTTCTAAAAATATATATTTAAAAGAATAGTGAAAATACCAATTTTTGTAAAAATTGTCATTTATTTTCAATTAAATTTTCTATAATTTTTTAAATTTGATATTAAAATAAAATAATTATCCTTTAATTATAAATATATAATTTATTACATAGTAATCATCATTATACTTAATGTTGGTATAAGTTAATTTTCGAGCTTAAAAACACATTTTTCAAAAAAAATGTTTTTATACGTGTAATATGTTTTTATCTTAATAAATTAATTCAATATCTATTTATTAATGGTTTTAATTAACTATATATATATATATATATATTATATTAAATATAAAATTTTAAAATTAATTTTAGGGTTTTTACAAGGCAAGTAATGAAAGTAAATTAAGTTTTACGCTTAAAAAGTCATTTTTTGAAAACGGGTTCTCATTGCAGTTTGCATGTTTAATTAAAATTATAGAAATTGAATCTATTAAAATGGATTAAATGTTTTTAATCATCATAATTAATTTAATATAATAGTTTTAACATAATTTTTTTTCATGGTGAATAGTAAAAATAGAAAAATGGTCTTACCACGTTTAAGGTTAAAATGAGTTTATATAGGGGATTGAACCATGAGATAAGGGTAGTATTTCCACACACACCAGTCAAATTATTATTTTTTTAAAGATATTTAAAAATTATATTATCATAAATTTTAATAATAATCCATTTTTAGAAACTTTCCCATGAACGTGACCTTAAATCATTGAAATTTTTTAAGAAATTCCATGTGTGTCCCTCCCCTCACTTAAAAAAGGGAAACTTTTATCCTACATTATCCAAACCATTTGAGCCATATATATTAGAAAATATAAACTCAAAAACCTTATTATAATTATTAAATTAATCCTAGATCTTATTTTATTCTTCTATGACTAATTCTTTAAGGTATAAGAAGTAAATCAAGTGAGGTCTCTCAAACAAGATGTATAGATCTTAACAAAGATCTTTCAATTTTATTTCTTCTTCTAATTACTATAATATTTTTGTATCCACAAAAAAATATAAATAAAGTATAATAAATATACTTATATTTTATTATTTGATTTCACTAGCATTTACCACCTCTTATCTATCCAATGGGTGATAAAAGTATCGTTAGTTCGTAAGTGTGGACTACCGCCTCCACATAGCGATACAACTCATTTTACACCACCATCATATTTAGTTATTATGTTTGATTTAATTTTTAAATATGATATTTAAATTATAATAATTATTTTTTATATTTTAATTAATATTTACCTTTCTTTCATTCCATCCATTGAAAAATAAAAATATCACTCATTCATACGTACAAACTATCATCTCCACATAGTGATGTAATTAATTTTTCATCATCACTTTATATAAATGGTTATAATTATTTATATAATGAATAAATATGATAATTATATTATTATTAAAATTATATATATTAAGTAACCATGATCAAATTTCAAGGACCATGATTGCTGAACCAAAACATATAGGAAAAATGAAGCAGTTAACACCAAAAATGATGATGATCATGAAAGATTATTAATGAATGGGTGATAAAATGATTTATGTAAGCCATTTATGGTATTATATGTATAATTATGGTTCTTTTATATAATTATAATAAATTTAAATTTATTATATAGTATTTTATAGTGATTACAAAGCAAAATAGACTTGAGGTAATGGTTTTATATTACAATCTCATTTTTATTAGGATTGTTTAGGCTTATAATTTTTTATGATGAAAATTTATGATCTATCTCTCATAAAAATTATTTTATTTTATTATTCTCTATTTTTTTCTATAAAATTCATTTTTCCCTTTAATTTTCCTCTATTTATATACTCAAGAGACTAAATGAATTTTTTTATAGAAAAATAACCTTGTTTTCCCCTTTGATCAAGAATCTTTTCATCCATGTATATATTTTCTTTAAAAAAAATCAAGAATGTTTTTAATATTCTAAAAAGATTTTATAACATAATTTTTTAATATATTTAACTTTTCTTACCATGTTTTAAAAAGAACCTCCTTATCATTTTCCAAATGTGGTAATTTGACTTTTTACCAAAAATGTGAAATGAATTTGTGTTTTAATATACACAGCATGAATTGATTTACCTTAAATCATAAATAGTATTTTATTTAAATATTTACTTATAAGTTTACTTTGCTATTATCAAAGAAAATTTTTTATTTAATATTTTGAAAAAAAATATATTCAAATAAGTGATTTTAAATAAAAAATGTATTTTCCACATGAAATGTTATAATGTTATTTTAAAGGCATTTTTATCTATATAAAACATCCTTTGATGTTTCTTATGATTTACTGAGGATATGATCCAATGTTACCATATTTATTATTTCTCTTGATGTTTTATGATTATGATGATTAAATGTTTAGGAAACTCATATCCTTTCAAGTGGTCATGATTTGGTGATATAATGAATGTTTTATAATCTTATGGAACACATATTAATGGTTTTAATTATGAGTTAGGTGGGACCAAAATTATGCATCCCTATAACACATTAGGTAAAGAATGATATGTCATTATAAAATAAGTACCATAATGAGGAGTGAACACAATTCATTAAGGTACTTTGTCCAATAAGATTGTCTAGAGAGTGAACCTTGACTAAGGAAATGATGGAATAGGGAGTCAACCCAATCCACTATGATAGTCTTGGTAGTGAATATTGACTAATTAAATGATTTTATATTATTATTTTCATTCCAAAAACTTATATATTATGCTTATGATATGTTTTCATGGCTCGTGATTGAGTATTTATATTTCCAAACTCTTATGTATTATGTTTTTTCATTAATAAAACTTTATGCCATTTTTTATTATTATGATATATGAATTTGTGGGTATGATTTTATAATTTTTAGATTGTGTTATCTTACACTTATAATTATCTTATGCTCACTTGTGATCATTTATTGATATATCTTATGTTTACCATCACTGTGAATTTGATCTCACCTATTTCTTATGTTCCCCTTACCTAGTTTATAGAAAAGGCTTTTAAGTATTTTATATCTAATAATAGTGTTAGTTATGAATAAATAAATAGGAAATGGTGTAGATATTTTATGTACCAATTGTTTATATGTCCAATATTCCCAAGACACTAAACCTTTATGGTCCTTAGTTAAGTATATGTGTGAAAGTTATTGAATATTCATCTAAAATGGTGTAATATTTATATTTTAAATGTATGGGTCACAATAGTTGGTATCAGAAGAAAGGTTTAGTAAATTTTGGAAACTATAATGTGGAAAATTTAATGATAACATTATTATAAGAATAATTATAGGAGAACATCCTAAATTATGTAAAATAATGGAGTTTGGTTTACTTATGAAAATGGATACTTGTCTAGATACTACAAGTGGATGTAGTTTTGGCATAAATGCATCTAGAGGTGATAAACCTAAAAATATTTTGTCGAGTATATATCATACATAATTCTAGTTCATGGTGAATGTGACTTACTCTGCACCTAGTTTTCCACTCCTAGAAGATATTATTAGGTTAATTCACATTTTTTAAGATCCATTATAAATGATTTGAATATAAAATGACCATGGATGACCTAAGTTAAACCTGGTGTGTCATAAATTGAAAATAAGGTGTATTGATTTAGACATAATATAAATTATTTTCATGGTTATATTATTTCCTAGTATGATTATTATTGCTCATAATTTGATTTTGGTTTTAGTAAATGGTTTGAACAATAAGGAACCATGTTAGAACGAAATGTTATGGACAATGCAATGATTTTCCCCCTAAGAAACTGAATGTTATGAAAATTGGAATGAAAAAAAATTGTTATGATTACAAAAGTTTCTCATACAACATACTATTTATTCCTTCATGAGGAATCAACCACCTTCTTTTAGTGGGTTCATTGATCCACTCATTATTGAGTAATATATTAGTACCACTAAAAATATATTTTATATTCTCTAATACTCATAACATGAAAATATTATCTTAGTTGTTTATTATTTGGAAGGGGGCGGATCAATGGGGGAATCTTATCTTAAATATGAGGTAATGGGAATAAATTGACTCCATGGACTGGGATGAGTATAAGAGATTATTTTTCAATAAGTAATTTCTAAGTATTCATTATATGAATATAGATAAGTAATTCCTTAATATTAAGTAGAAGGATGATGAATTAGATGATACCTATAAGGAAAATTATACAAGACTTATGAGGTATTCTTCTTGTATTATTATTGAACTGAAGATTAAGATTGATATATTCTTTGGTGGCTTAAAACCAAGTCTCTTATGGTTGTTATCCATAAGATACTTTATTATCTATGAATAAATAATTTGATGTGATATTAAGGTGTAAATAGAGATTGGAGTTACCCATAAATCTCATGGTTTTGATAATAAAATAAAGATTGGATTCAAAGAAAATTCAAATAACTTGACCCATGGATGAAATAAGATGATTTTTTCTTTATGCTAGAAGTGTGGAAAAAATCCTGGAGGGAATTATATTATGGGGAATTTTAAATGTTATAAGTGTGTAAAGGAAGTCCATTAGGAAATAAAATATCAAAATAATGGGAATAAGTTAGATATTGATGAAAATGGAGATAATTCTCCACAGAATGAACCATATACACTCCAATGATATAATTTCAAGGAGTATGGACATTATGCTAACTAGTGCTTGAATATAAGGGTTAATGATGATTATTTATGTTAGTAACCACTTAATCCAAATAAAAAGGGGGAATCTCATATGATCTATATTGGAAACATGGGGTGTGATAATAAAGTGGTGAAAGGTACACTTACCATCCACTCTAGAACTTCTAAGTTCTTATTTGATTCTAGATATACCCACTCTTTTATATCTAAAAAATTTCCCAAGGGTGTCACATTACCACCTCAATTACTAGACATTGAAATGCTATTAAAAACTTATAATGGTTATATTATCGCACTCAAGTTTATGAATCTTCCCCAATTGATGTTTCTGGGAATGTACTCTCTTAAAATCTTTTTATCTTCTTCTAGTTGGATTTGATGTAATTTTGGGAATGTATTGGATTTATTTATATAAATTCAATATCAATTACTGGGGAAGGGAATTGATATTTTTTATTATGAAAAAACATATTATTTTCTATCGGTGTGAGGATAAATGTGAAATCCTAATGGAAATTACATTCATTTAATGGGTATTTATTCCTATTCAAAGTTGGTATTTATCTAATATGGTTGGGAAGAAGCTCAACATAAATGATATTCCTATTGTACGAGATTTATTTATGTCTTTTCAAAAGAGTTTCCAAGACTCCCTCTAAATCATTAAGTTGATATTTCAATAGAACTCAGACTTAGTGCTACACCTATTTCAAATACTTTATATTTAATGGACCTTATTAAGTTGCATGAATTGAAGAATCGACACTGCGATAATATTGATAAGGGGTTTATTCAGCCAAGTGAATCTCTATGGGGTGAACCTTTAGTTTTTATTAATATAAAAGAGAGATCAACGCGACTATACATTTATTATTGATAACTTAATAAGATCATGATCAATAATAAGTATCCTCAACCACATAATGATGATTTTTTTGATCAATTATGAGGAAATCAATATTTTCAAAGATTGATATTTGATCCCAATACTATCATTTGAGGTTAAAAAGTTAATACATTCCTAAGAAAACTTTCTATTCAAGGTATGAACACTATGAATTTATAGTGATTCAATTTGATATTACTAATTCCCCTACTATCTTCATGGATTTAATGAATATAGTATTTATATATTACCTTGATCAATTTGTGATATTCTTCATAGATGATATTCTTATATATTTAAATAGAAAGGAATACAATTAATATTCTTTGAATATTGTACTAAATACCCTAAGTAAGGATAAGTTGTATGAAAAATTTACCAAGTTTGAATTTTAGCTATAGAAAGTTTCATTTTTTTCATATAATCTCAAGTGAGGGTATACCGATAGATCCATCAAAGTTGGAAGTTATTGAACATTGGTTCAGAACAAACACTATGAATAAAATCCACAGTTTTCTTAGATTGGATGAAAATTATTGATGAATTTTGAAGGATTTTTCATGGCTATATAATCCACTCACCATGTTAACTTAGAATATAGTTATGTTCCTTTGCACTGATGAGTGTGAAGAAAATTTTAAGGAACTGAAGAGAAGTTTGGTCACTATACTAATTCTCACACTATCCTACAGTAGAGAAGAGTTTGTGATTTATAATGATGTATAAAAAATGGATTTGGGTGTTTTATTATGAAGAATGATATGGCGATAGTTTATGTCTTTTTCCAATTTAAGATTCATGAGAAAAAATACTCAACTCATTATTTAGATTTAATAGTGGTAATAATTACATTAAAGATATAGAGGAATTATATTTACAGAGAAAGGTCTGACGTATATATTTATCATAAAAGTTTAAAGTATATATTCACACAAAAATATTTTAATATGTTCTAAAAAATATGGTTGGAGTTGATTAAAGATTATTACTTCCCAATACATTACCACTCTGGGAAAGCGAACAAGGTGGTTGATGCTTTGATTCAGAAGGATTGTGTTATCTTATCTATGATTAGGATCACAAAATATCCAATATTTGTGAATTTTTAAAATATGGACCTTGAAATATTGAAGTGTAGAAATATTATCATGGTCAAATGATTGTTCAACCATCTATCCATGTAAATATTAAAGAGATGCATAACGAGTATGTGGAGATACAAAATAAGGTGATAAATGTTCTTGAGTTAAACCTTTATTATGATGGAATGATAAGGTTTAATAAATGATTATATGTCCCTTCAATATCAGATCGGAAGAAGGAACTATTGTAATAATTTCATATCTCATCATTCTCTATTTATCATAGAAGTATAGAGATGTATAGAGATCTAAAAGAGTACTTCTCATGGGACAACATGAAGAGAGATATTGTAGAGTATATATCTTGGTGATTGGTATGTCAGAAAGTTAAGGTTGAGAGACAAAATTATAAGGGGATATTACAACCATTACCTATACCAAAATATAAATGGTAAAAGATCACTATGGACTTCATTGTCATACTCCCCAAAATATCTAAAGGTCGTAATGTTATTTGGGTTACAGTTGATCTTCTTAAAAATTCAGTGAATCTCATTGTTATTAGAGAATACTTATACCTTATTCATAATTCTAGGATATACATTAAATAAGTGGTAAGTTTACATGGGGTACCACATTTTATTTTATTTGATCATGATCTGAGGTTTACCTCGAAGATCTAGATAAGTCTTTAGAAAGTTCAAGATACAGAGTTGTGTTGCAATGATACATATCAACCTTAGAACGATATTCTATCTTAGAAGACTATTAAAACACTAGAGGATATGTTTAGATCATGTTATATATATTTCAAATGTGGTTGGGATCAACAACTTCCTCTATTCAAGTTTTATTACAAAAATAGATTTCACTTGAGTATTTAGATGGATCCTTATGAATCCCACTATAGAAAGAAGTGTAAAATTCTGAAATACTGGTATAAAGTTGGAAAAATAAATATATTAGGGCCTATTATAGATTTTGAAATAGTATAGAAGGTTATATTCATTCATTAGTGCATCAAGGCATCTTAGAGTCAATAGAAGAGTTGTGTTGACAATCTTCGGTGATATCTAGAATTAGATATTGGTGAGAAGGATTTTCAATGAATTTCTCCATTGAAGAAGGTTATGATATTCAAAAAGAAGTTAAATCCAAGCCCTAGGTATATTTTTCCCTTTGATATTCTTGATTTATTAGGGACTTTAACTTATTAATTGGCGCTACCACCAAACCTATCTTAAGTTAACAATGTGTTCAATGCATCTCTTCTAAGAAAGTACATACTTGATCCTTCAAATTCACTGAACTCAGTGGTTATACCACCAAAGCATGATTTTTCCTATGAATAAAAACTGATATAAATCCTATATCCTATATATAAATTTCTATGGAACAAGACTACTTACCTCATTAAAGTTATTTAGAGGAATCAAAAATTTGAGGAAGCTATATGGGAACCCAAGGATGTGATAAAGTAGAGATATCCTCATTTTTTATACTAGAGTAAAATAATTTAAAGAGAAAATTTTATTTTAATGGGGGTATATTATAACACCCCAACGTTGTATATGTATTTACTTTGAAATAATACTTGAATTATTTAATAGCTTGGCTTACATGCAACCTCAAGTCTATATGAACCGCAATATAGTAAATCATTATAACCTAAACATTAAATTGGAAGGAATGAATAGTAATAACCAATTTATTAAAAATATGTATAAATTTTTTTATTAATGAAATTTTATTTATTAATTCATAATAAATTAGTACTCAATTTTCAGTAAACTCAGTTTATGCTTCAAAAATATGTTTTCTTCAAAATTGGTTTTTATTGAATTTTTATATAATAAATTTATAATTAATTTCGACTATTTTTAAAAAATTTATTTGAATATAATTTTTAAAATAAACATGTCAATATTACCTTAGGGTGAATTTTTAGGACTTTTCTAAAAAATATATTATTCGGTGAATAGTGAAAATACCAATTTTTGTAAAAACCATCATTTGTTTTCTAGTAAATACACCATGATTTTTTGAATAAGATATTAAAGTAACCTAATTATACTTTAATTATAAATAATAAAATTATTTATAGATAAATCATCATTATACTTGATTTTGGTATAAGTTAATTTTTGGGCTTAAAAACACATTTTTCAAAAAAAAACTATTTTTATGTGAGTAGTGTGTTTTTATCTTAATAAATTAATTTAATCTATATTTATTCATATAATTAATTAAATTTATAAACTATATACTCAATATTATATTTTAATATCCATTTTATGGTTTTTAAAAGTAATTTAATGGAAGTAAATTAAGTTTTACACTAAAAAATTCATTTTTTGAAAATAGGTTTTCTTTATAGATTTCATGCATAATTAAAATTAAATTATGAAACTTATAAAAATTGAATATATTAAAATCTATTTATTATTTCTAATAATAAAAATTAATATAATTTAATAGGTTCAACTTAATTTTTTTCCATGGTGAATAGTAAAAATAGTAAAATTTTGCTACGACGGTTAAGGTTAAAATAGGTTTACTAAGAGATTAAACCATGAGATAAGGGTAGTATTTCCACCCACACCTATAAAATTATTAGTAGTTGAAGATATTTAAATATTATATTATACTAAATTAAAATTATTATCTATTTATATCCACATTCCCATAGAAGTTACCTTAAATCATTGAAATTTTTTAAGAAATTCCATGAGTGTCCCCCCTCTCACTTATAAAAAGAAACATCTTTTCCTCCCTTATTCACACCATTTGAGCTTTATATATAAAAAAATACCTAAAAAAACTTTCTAAAATAATTACCTTAATCCTAAATCTTATTTTATTCTCCTAAGATCAATCCTTCAAGTATTAAGAAGTAATCTAAAGGAGGAATCTCAAAGAAGAGTTGTAGATCATAACCAGGCTCTTTCAATTTTATGTATTCTTATACTTACTATAAAATTTTTGTATCTATAAATAAATTATTGATATAATATAATAAATATACTTAGATTTTATTATTATTATTTCACAACCATTTACCACCTCTTCTAAATCAAATGGGTGATGAAAGTACCGATCGTGCGTACGTGTGGACTACTTCCTCCATGTAAGGATACGACTTATTTTCCACCGCCATCATTCATGATTAGTTATTATGATATATTTAATATATATATATATATATATTATTTATTTTATAATAATTATTCTATAAATTTTAATTAATATTTACCTTTCTTTTATTCTATCTATCGAAAAATGGAAATGTCACTCGTGCGTACATACAGGTTATTGTCTCCACATAGTGATGCAATTCATTTTTCATCACCGCATTGTATTAATGGTTATAAATATGTATATAATGAACATATATGATATTTATATCATGATTAAAATTATTTAGAATAATTAAACATGATAAAAGTGCAAGGATTATAACTATAGAACCAAAACAAAAATGAAAAATGAAGCAGTTAACACCCAAAATAATGAAGATAATGAAAGATTGTTAATGAATGAGTGATAATATATTATAAGTTAACCATTTATGGTATTATAGGAATTATTATTATTATTTTATATAATTATAATAAATTTAAATTTATTATATAGGAGATTATAATTCTTATGAAGCAATACGAACTTGAGGTAAGGGTTTTATGTTACAATCTCATTTTTATTGGGATTATTTATGCTTAAATTTTCTGATAATGAAATTGTATAATATATATCCTAAAAATATTATATATTTTATTCTTATATATTTATTTCTAAGGATTCCATTTTTCCCTTATATTTTCCTCTCTTAATTTACTCAAGAAATTGAAATAATGTTTTTAAGGAAAACCGACCTTTTTTTCCCTTCCATCGGGAATATTTTCTGTCATGTATATATTTTATTTAAAATATTCTCAATAATGTTTTTAATATTATCTAAATATTATTTAAATAATTTTTTTAATATATTTTACTTTCTTTAACAATATTTCAAAGGAACCTCCTTATTTTTCTCCAAACATGGTAATTTTCGGTTTTTACTAAAAATTTGAATGGAATTTTATTTTTAATATAAACCGCATAGAAATATTGTCCCACCATAATTAATACTATTTTTATTAAATATTTCTTTATAAGTCTCCTTTTTTCTTTTCAAATAATTTTTTTCCTTAATATGTTGGAATTTTATTTATTCTAAATAAGTGGTTTCAAATAAAAAGTATATTTTACTCAATAAATTTTATAGTGATATTTTAAAGGTATTCTTATCTATAAAAATATCCTTTTATGTTTTTGATGATTTTATGTGGATATGACAAAATTTTACCATATTTATTCTTTCTCTGTATGGTTTATGATTCTGATGATGAAAGTATTATGAAACTCACATCCTTTCCACGGGTTATGATTTGATGATATGATAAATATTTTGTGATCTTATGGCACACATATGTATGATTTTCATTATGAGATAGGTGGGACCTGAATTATATATCCCTTACTTTAATTGGGTAAATAAGTATATCTCATAAGATAATAAGTACTAAAATGGGTATTGAATTCAGTTTAGTAAGGGATTTTTCCAATAAGATAGTCTTGGGAGTGAACCTTGACTAAAAAAATTATGGAATGGAGAGTGAACAAAATACACTATGATAGTATTGATAATGATCCTAGACTAAGGAAATGATTTTCTATACTTATTTTCTTTCCAAAAACTTATATATTATGCTTATGATATATTTTCATGGCTCATGATTGACTATTGATGATTCTTCACACTTATATCTTATGTTTTTAAAGTGATAAAACTTTATTCCATGTTTCATGGTTATGATATATGAATTTATGGGTATAATTTTAGCTTTTTTAGATCATGTTCTCATACCCTTATGTTTTTATTATTCTCACTTATGATCATTTATTGATATCTCTTATGATTACCTTTACTGGTAATCTGATCTCATCATTTTATTTTGTTTCCCTTTCCCAGTTTATAAAGAAGGATTTTAAGTATACTATTTATAATAGAGGTTCTATTTATGAAGAACTAAATGGGAAATTATTTTGACATTTTATGTACTAGTTTATTACATATTAAATTTATCAAATACACTAAAACTCTATAGACCTCATGCATGTATTATTGTTAAATGTATTGAATATTCATCTAAAATAATGTAATATTTATTTATGAAAATCATGGGTTATTATAGTTCCTGAGAGGTTACCTATAGAGATTTAAGAGAATTCTATTTAGATGATATTATTGTTCACAATAATTCTACCTTAACCCTATAAATTATATAACTTGGGTTATGTACTATGGGTTAAACAATTAGTTATTTCCCAAAGATCCTTAAATAATTTATTAATTATAATTAAACCCCATATATAATAATAATAATAGTTTTATTATCATTATATTTCATGGAATGCACTAACTCATGGTAATTTAAATACCATTCATTATATAAATCAATAAATATTTATTTAAATGATATTAAATAAAATATATCTTTTCTATCAGACCCTTAATTCATCTTATCAATACTCTTGTTCATTTTTTAGACCTCAAATAACAAATATTTATTTAAATATATATATATATATAATTATATTATCAATTAAATAAATAAATAAATATTATATTAACAAACTAGGGAATAAATAATTATATAATATTCAAATCACATATATTCCAAACTGAAATAACTGGTGATTGAATTTATGTGATCAACATAACCTGGATAATTATTATTCCTCATTCTTAAGAATAATATTTATTCTAATATTAAATTAAAATAAAATTTAACTAGGATTCTAGGTACACTTAGTGTGTGAACCTATAGGCCTCTTAGTGGCATTAGGTGAGCTAGCCTAAAGTCCAAGATTAGAATCTAACAATACATAAAGTCACCCATAGAGAAATAAGTTAATGTCACAATGAGAACAACCTCATATGAATTCTTACTATGTAGTATAATCCCTTTTTCTAAATATCTCATCAATAATATTTTATAGTTGTGTCATCAACCTATATTCTTGAAATATATTTTTATTACTACCTAAAATTAATTCATCAAAAAACTACTATAACCATATACTTAATCAAATAGTGTTATTTCAATCAAAGGGACTAAGATATCATCTCTTGATCTTGAATTGTTCAATTAATGTTATATAACTTATGATAAAATCAACATATTCCACCTCACTATGAGCATACATCATCATTATTTTATCTGATACATCAAAGTACATGATTTTATATACATTAATAATAAGTTTAAATATCAATACACATGTCTGAGGATAAGAATATCTAAGGAAACATATAGATTGTGGAATTATTATTGGAAATAATGTACTCATAACCTTTGGTTTGGGAGATTACCAAGTGAGAAACTTCATGAGAATAAGCCTCATCCACTTACAAGTATCTATCACATGATATTAAAAACATCACATACTCCATTTCATAAGATATCATCAAAACATAGGAATTTTTTTAGAATATGGTCATAGCATTTCCAGGTTATCATCATGGTGGAGAACTAATATGACATTTCAATGTGATAAATACTCTCAGTACATTATCACATTAATTTTAGGTATAAGAACACTCATTATATGATAAGATATTTATTAATATTTAGGTTTTTTAATATATAGGTAATCAAAAGTACAATCTAAATTGGTTCTACATAACAGATAGTAAACCTACATTTGGATGTGGAAAAGGTAATTATTATCCTAGCTTAAATATAGTAGTAGTGATTACCCTAGATTTTCTCTAAATATGAATGTTTAAAAATCTATTTTCACATAAGAAAAAAGGGTGTTTTGAAATTATTTGGTTTTATAATTGAGAAAAATTACTAAAATAAAGAGTTTGAAGGAAATGTGATGAAAAAGGTGATGGGGTCAAGATTGGAATTACAATTTCAATTCTATCATGGTATTTAAAACATTTTTACTTATCTTATTATTTATCAATAAGTGAAACATCTATAAATTGATTCATCAATCACCCTTGGTGAAGGTTTTTGTGGATATCGATATAGGAGTAGTTATTTATTAGTTAACCCCCATTCTTGTGTGTATAAAAAGTTAGTGAACCACTCATAAACTACCAAAGAAATACCCAATAAGGTGTTTGTGCTCCTTTTAAACTCAGAAATAAATCACTGCATCTGCACTTGTGTCGGTGATTTTTAGAAACTTCCCACCAAATAAAACATTTTATTTTGATATAAGATGCACTACGTAGAATGATATTATAAATTATAAACCTATTAAGTAACAATGAAAAAGTTTACAGCCTCAAAAACAATTTCATTAAAAGTATCTAACCACCACTAAAAACTAAAATCATTCAATAGAAGAGAGTTTTATTAATTAATGTGGGACTCAAGTATTACAATGGATATCATTCCATTCTCCAATCACTCAAAATTTATCCATTCACTTGAAGGGTAACAGAGATAAAAGAGGAAGGAGAAGGCATAAAAAACTAAAGGAAATAGAAAAGTAAAATGGATGGATCAAAACAACAGTAGAACAGGTTCTCCATGAGTAGTCCTTATAGAGTCCCCTCTAACTTTAACTTCATGTTTCTTTTTCAGGATATTTAATTTTCATATTATTTTTTATTGTCAAAGTTTTAATATTATTTCACCTTTGAATATTTAATATCCTTCTTTTTTATCATGGATTTCAAATCTATAATAAATATATGGATTCTAGTTATATTTTTCTTATTTTGGATGAAAATATGAACATTTTAATTCAATTGATTTTATTTGATATATTACACATAGAAGATAGTGGTTGGCTTGCATGGATACTGATGTGGTATCCCAAAGGTTGGAGTTTGGGTGTTCTATACTAATTTTACTATATAAATCTCTCAAGTGTAATATTTCACAAAGGCAATAACCTTTATATCAGGATTGAACTCTATATAGATTGACATAAATTTCATGGGAACTAAACTTGATCCCATTAACAAATACCACACCCCCATTAACTCTATGTGGAAGGTAGGAATTCTATATTTTTGGTAGGAACCCTACATCATAACTCTACATCAGTCAATTTTCTAAATTCATCTCTTCTAGAAACTCTATATGGATCAGTTATACTATATATCTGCACTCAGTATTCAAATTTTGTAAAGGTTGTAAAACTATATCGGAACCCAATATATAAGAACTCTTCAAGGGAACTCCATGTGTGAACTCTATGTCCACCAAAAATAGTTCATTCCCTTTTCTATTTTTTTCACTTTACACACAGAATTTCAAAACTTCTCCATAGAAAGTAAAATAATTTCTGAACTTCATAATTCACATTCAAAACATCATAATATAATAAATCAAAGTCAAGTCATCTATTTTATACTCAAAAATCAAATACAGAAAATAATTCCACAATTTTTTCTATTTAAACAATATTTTACAAGCTTATTAAAATAGAAATTTAATTTAAAAACTTTTAAAAAATCAATTAATTTAAAAATATGATGGAATAAAAAAAATTAATATTTAAAATATGATGAATTTATTTCCTATATAAATTCCCCCACACTTAAACCTTGTACTCTCATACAAGTGAACATCAAATATATTACCCAAGTAAAATTCAAACACTAGAAAAGTGATTTTCCTTTTTCAACACAATGGTTCTAAAATTATATGCCTATTTAATTATCTTGATTTCATTTTCTTTATTAAGTATATTCAATTAATATACACTTATTTTATCCTATCACACACACTTATACTTACCTTTTTGAAAATATTTCACTCAAAACTAAAGCATGGATTAAGTTCATGAAATTTTCACCACAGACAGGATGAATTTATTTATCTCTACCAAATGATTCAATTGTTTGTGAATATCATGAGGGATTTATATGGTTATTATATGGATTTAGTTTGGTTATTTATATTAAAACATTGAGTATGATTAGGATTTTTTGGCTCTATAATAAATTATGATACATGGTTTTCAATTTCATTCATTAATTGAATCCTCCATCTCATCCTATTCATCTGATACAACTCTAGAACTTTTATTTTTTATGTGAAAATTCCCACACAATATCATTTACTTAGTAGAAAAAAATCATATCTTTGTTTCCTTTAATAATTTTCATAATTTTTTTAATTTTGTTCTACTCTTGAAGGTAGAGAGAGACTTGGAATATTCTTCTTTCAGATATGATTTATGCCCATACACATTTTAGGAAGTATTTTTCTTCTATTTAATGTGTTCTAAGGACTTTATTTTAATATCTTTAGTGCTACTTTTTAGACATATTTTTCAAAAAATCTTAATAGACTTCAAAATTTTAAAAGATTATTTCAGATCTTATAAAACTCAAGTTATCCTACAAACTCTTCTTTATTGTAATGGTAAGTCCATATTAGATATATTTAGTAACAATGACATGTTTATTACCTCTTTTACCTTTTATATAATTGTTTCGGTCTAAATTCATATCTAGAATTTCATATAGAATTGAATTTTCATAGGTAAATAGAGACATCTTTTGACTTCAAAATAGTGTTATAATTTCATGCCCATATGAGGATAATATCACAACCATCTTTCCATATTTTCCAAAATTATTTTTCTCACAAAATAGTATCATTGAAGTTTTAGAACTTCTCACTTTATCTCGAGGAGATTCTATAAAATAGTCTGTCCTGACTCACTATATTCCTTCCCATGTAATTGAATTCAACATAGATCATACATTATCTTCTAAAGAAAGCATTGCGGGGATATTTTTCATGTGATGTGGCTGTCAAATAAGTTCATTCATGGATACTAAGGGATGAAATATTTAAATTTCAAGGTATGATTAAAAATAAAATTCATTGAAAATGGTTTTTTAAAATAAAAATAACATCTCAATCTTATATAGCACAAAATTACCAATGCTCTCGAGTTTTGAATAGATTACCTAGAAAATTATGGTTATTCAATCATTTCATGGTTCTCTAAAAAATCAAGGTCATTATAAATAATATTTAAAAATAGGTTCAGAAGCATCTCAGGTTATTGATTTCAAATATGGGGTAGTGTTTCATGGCATGAGATTCATAATCAATGGGATTTTTATGAATTTACCTCACTTGGAATTTGAAAAAGTTCATTTTAGAAATCATTTTAAGGTGATTAAATGAGTTAATTATATTCATAAATATTGGAATACATTCAAAGTTTTCAAGGGTATTTAAATTAATCTCAACGGGTATAAAAAATTCACTAAAAATGAAAATAAGAACATAATTTTTTTTTTAAATAAATAGAAATTGAAAAAAATGAAAATTATTAAACTAAAAAGGTTTATTCCCCCGCACTTTAATGATACATTTTACTCAATGCATACAAATAAATTTAAAATGTAAATAAAATTTTAAATAAAATCAAATTAATTAAATAAATTTCAAAGAGAGGTATAATAAGATGGTTTTCATTAATAAATAGGTTGGAAGAGTATGAGAACCTACACTAGTTCTTAAGGAAAATTTTCATAGAATTTATTCAGCCTATACCAATTAATAATGAATGGGTTCTTGTTTCTTTATTTAGTGATCTGAACAACACTAAAGTGATTTACTCTAGTAACAATAAATAGACCTTCCTATATGGAATGAAGTTTACTTGGCAGTAGTTTAAGTTTTGAGCTGTATAACATTTCTTGGTTGCCAAGATGAAAATATTTATATTGGATAAACTTTTCATGATTCACACTTTTCATTTATTTATAAATTCTTGAGTTCTCAAAATATTCTCCTTAAATTTTATCTACATCTTATACCTATAGTTTCCCCTCTTTTCTATAATTATCTAGGTCTAGATTTACTTCTTTCAATGCCTGGTATGAAACAACCCAAAATTTAATTAATGTAAATTATTCTTGATCTAATTATATGTCTTATTGTGGTTATATAAAATGTGAACTTCATTGGTTTTATGTTTTTGGATTTTAAAATACCGTTATTAATTATGATCCTTGCTAATATAGTCGTTGAACAGTGATCACATGATTAGTATAAATATAGGGCTTTAACAAATCCAATTTACTCAGAAAAAGGAAGCAATGGACTTATCCAGTAGACTTTCCCCATACGAAACCCATTTTCCGGAGCTCGGAAAGGAGGTGGCTTCATTGGGATTCGCTATTGACCAAGCCCAATCTGAGCTTGAACACATTAAGCTTGATTGGAACCGAGTACGGGATAAGTGGAAGTTAATAAAGATTACCACCCGAGCGTTGTTATCCGAGCCATCCCAAGATCCAGTCACCATATCACACCTTACCCTTTATTATTATGCATGTTTTATAAGTTTTTATGTAACAAGACCCTATCACTATGACTATGTACATTATTTTTGTATAAATAATGTGCATTCATTTTATTATTGTTACTTTGTAAATAGTTTTTAGAGAAAAAATAATATTTTTAGTTAATATTCAACTAAGAAATCTATTTTGATGAATTAATGGATTTTTTAATTAAATAATATTTTAATAAAATATTATTATTATTAAATTAATTTTTATTAAATATAAATGATCATATAATTTTTGGAATGCAATTGTAATTTTTATTAAGGTTTGAAAGTTGTTTTTGTCAAAACCCATGAATTTTAGATAAATGTCGGTTTTTAATTTAAAAGTAAAAATAAACATATTTATAAAATTATTTAGATAAAATGAATATTATTTTTGGAATCAGGACTTCAAAATTATCCAATGGTGAATTTTTTATAATTTTCTGAGATAGTCAAATTTTTGGGTAAAAATTAAATACTGTTTAAAAATATAATGTGTTTTATGACATCATAATGACCCAATAGTGAGGTAATAAAATAATATAAACATTATGTTCATCCAATATATGTTTTACCATTAAAATAATGTGATTTTAGATTTTTTTGATTTATTTTACAAAGCTTTAGTGGACCCTTCAAGGCTTATAAAACATTTTGTCTTTTTAAATTGTTTACCTTGAGAGTGTGAATCACCTCCACATAAGAAACCCAATTATTTTAAGAAGTTAGGTCATTGGACTCATAAAATATTGTTTTAAAATCCCCTTTGGAAAAAAAAATGGGCAAAAACTACGGTCCGGTTTGTGTTTTTGATTTGTTTAATGTGTGGTGACCCAAACCTAAATAATAAATAATTCCCTCTCCTTTCCTATATAAACCCACCCAAGCTCCCACTTCCTCTTCACTAAAATCCTTTGTAGTTCATCCAAACCCTGAAATTCTCTCTCTATAGTCCTCCCAAGGTGCCCCAAGCTCCCAATACGCCTCTTTCAAGCCTCTCCCAAGCTTTTGGATCTCACTTCCAAGTAAGGGATTTCTTCCTTTCTCATTTTTGTCCAATTTTCTTTAAGTTGTTATGCCCTTTTTCTCAATTAAAAATGTTGGGGTATGATTTTGTACCTCTCCCATACTACACTATTTATGTTTGGATGATGGAATACCCTTTCTCTCTCATTAATTCCTCTCATGTAGACCCATTACCATGCCGAAATTCCGTGAGGGGTTTCCCTCTCCTCTTTTACATCCAAGTAATTCTTTTGTATTATGCATCTAAATTCCATTACATTTGTTGGAAAATGTATCTATATGACCCTATTACTGTCCATTTCATGTACATATGACGATACACACATTTCCCTCTCATCAACCATTTTCATGAATCCTTATGTCAAGTTGTTATGCTTCCGAAATTGGACCGCATTTTTCCAAGACAAGATCATTGTGTAGTGAATATCATACACATGTATCTATCAAGGGTATTAACCTTTATGCACATATAAATATTGAATGGTACTTTCATGTATTTATTACAAATTACTTAATCTTGGAATAACTTATGATTTTGATTGATTCCATGTTATATGATCCATGTGACACACTTATACATGAAATGAAATGTTTAAGAAGGGTGCACCCTGATAGCGCTCAAATACATTGGGTAAAGAATAGTATCATGATACGTTATATGAAATGAGTGTTGACTCATTCTAATTCAAGTTCAATGAGGGTTTACTCATGCTTCATGTGTAATGAGGGTTTACTCATGCTCTATGTGAAATGATCCTTGGCTCATGCTAATTCCATTTTAAGTGTTGTTGTCACATTTCCATGTTATAATTATCATTATTTATCAAGCCTTTATGTTCATGTTTCTCTTGTTCTAATATTAATATTTTCTAGAATTTATTTTACTCCTTATGTTATTCCATGTTTATTCCCTTACTGGGCTTTATAGCTCACCCTTTTCTTATTCATGTCCTTGGGTTATCACATGCAATGCTAAGTACGAGAGAATGTAATGGTTATGTAAAGGAATATTTCAATAAAGATGTTGTATTTCATGTTTGAAGTTGTTATGTAATGATCCTAATCCCCAAAGACACTAGACCTCTCAATATTCTATATTGTATCAAGTTAAGTTTATGTAATAAATCATGTGTAAGTTTTTAATAAAATCAGGGTTGTCATAGTTGATATCAAAGGATAGGTTTAGTTATTTTTGGAATTAGGATTAAAAATACCCTAGTGAAGACTTAGAGACAAGAATAAGTATAATAAAAACATCCCTAAGTATTAGTGAGTATTGATTAAGTGGTTTATCAATAAAATACATCCCTATCTGGACACGATCAGGTAGAGGCGGCTCTGGAACAGATGTATCCTAGGGGTAAAACCTAAAAACACCACTTTGAGATAGACTCGAATGGGAATTGGTGCACGACAACGATCCTTGATCTAATCTTGGTTACGAGACTCCTGGGGGATATGCTTTGGTAAATTCACAAGCTTATTATGAACCCTTATTAAGAGAATTAAAAAAATACCCTAAGAATATATGTTATAAATTAGATTATGAATAACATAGATTGAAGCATAAGGATTCACATGTTAAGAAAATAAAAGTTATTTATAAGTCATCAGTTTTGTCCTTGGATTTCCCTTTATGTGTTACCCCTAACTTTCCTTTTTATTCCAACCAATGGTTGGTAATAGGAGGACCAGGGCTAACAACCTGTGTGAAGATCAATGTGATGAATGTGCTAATGAGATGCCCAATCCGATGATAGCAGGAATCGTGAACTTTGTCACACTTCTCTCCTAGTTAACTCAATATTTGAATAGAAACATGGGTCAATAAGAATGTTAAACCCCCCTAAGAAAGAAAAAATCGCTATCGAGAGCTTCATGAGACAAAGGCCTCCTAATTTTAATGGATCATTTGATCCCTCAATCACCGAACAATGGATAAACTCCATTGAAAAGATCTTCTCCTTCCTTAAATGTTATGAACAAGAGAAGGTTCTCCTGGATGCTTATCATATGGAGGGTGAAGCTGATAAATGGTGGACTTTGATCAAAAATAGGAATCATAAGGATGTTATTGAGGCATTGGAATGAAATTATTTCTGGAAGATGTTTTTCGATAAATATTTTCCTCGCACCCTCCGACTTAAGATGGAAAGGTACTTCTTTGTACTCAAGTAAAAAATGATGAATCTGTCAAAGCATATGAGGTAAACTTCACAAGTATTGCATGAAACACCTCTGACTTGGTCGTTACCCCTGAATTCAAGGTTGATCACATCTTTGGTGGGCTGAAACCAAGCCTACGGAAAGTTCTAGTGATCCATGACTTCGAATGCTATGAGGAAATTGTCTGATGTTCCCTCAAGGTCGAAATGGATATCAGAGAATTTCAAGGGTATCATGGGGATAAGAAGCGTAAGGTGTACTTAAATGTTGGCAGTCCAATGGATAAATCCAACATTGCTAAGAATATCCAGCACCCCACTTTCCAAAGGTGCGGAAAGAAGCACCCAAAAAATTGCCTGAAGGGGATGAGTAAATGCTTTAGGTGTGGAAGAGAAGGGAACCTAGCTGTTAACTGCCGACAAGAAAAACCTGCGGCTTCAATAGATGAGAGGAACACTCCATTAGAACCTCAATGCATTTTTCATTTCTAAAACTACAAATAACTAGGGCGACTTGCGAATCAGTTCCCTAATAAAAGGGTTTTTGGAGGCAACCAACAACCTCCAAGGCAGCAAGGGAGAGCTTTTTCCATCACTACTACCGAAGTGAACCCCGAAAATGAAGTGGTGATAGGTATTCTAGTTATTCATTCAATAATAGCGAATTTAATTTTTGATTCTGGTTCTATGCATTCTTTTATATCCCGAAAGTTTAGAAGAACAATCTCATCACCACTACAAATCATGGAAGTGAAGATGTCGGTGAGTACGAAAAATGGGGAAATCATTGCATCCCATGAATATAACTCCTCCCCTATCATAATATGTGGATTGAATTTACTGTTGAACCTCATCATACTCCCTCTGGTGGAATTTGATGTAATTCTTGGCATGGATTGGCTTTCCTTATATAGAGATAACATAAATTGACGTGAGAGGGAAATCACTCTTCATGTGGAGAATCGACCCCCTGATTCTATAAAAGTGCAATGAGGAAGATGAATCTTCTTTAGCTCCATCATCTCAAGCATGGATATTACTTACCTATGAGCACGCTTATCTGGATCATATGATTGAGTCTAAGGAGGCAACCATCCTTGAAGACATGCCTATTGTGAGGGAATTCACTGAAGTGTATCTCGAGGAATTTCCTGGTCCTCCTCCAAGAAGAGATGTTTAATTCTCAATTGATCTTATACCTAGGATGTTGCTAATATCCAAGTATCCATATATAATGGATATTTTGAAGCTTGAGGAGATGAAGAAACAACTATAGAAGAATCTGGATAAAGTGTTTATACGCCCAAGTGCTTCACAATGGGGTGTATTAGTCCTCTTTGTCAAGAAGAAAGATTGGCCAATGCACCTTTGCATCGATTATTGTGAGCTTAAAAAATCACAATAAAGAACAAGTATCCTATCCCACGAATTGATGGCTGATTCGATTAGCTTCTTGGAGTAAAATACTTCTCTAAGGAGGATTTTCGGTCGGGATATTATAAAGTTAGGTTGAAGAAGGAAGATATCCCCAAGACTGCTTTTCGTACAAGATACGAGCACTATGAATTTATAGTAATGCCTTTCGGACTCACTAGTTCTTCAGAAATATTTATAGACTTGATGAATATATTATTTAGGGATTACCTTGAAAAATTTGTGGTAGTCTTTATAGATGATATTCTGATATACTCTAAAACCATGTATGATCATGAGGATCATCTAAGAACTGTACTAGAGACCTTGCAGAAGGAGAAGTTCTATGAAAAGTACAGAAAGTGTGAGTTATAGTTGAATGAGGTCTCATTCTTAGGACATATCATCACAAGCAATGGGATATCTGTGGATCCCTCCAAAACAGATTCAATTGAGGGATGACTGAGGCTAAAATATGTAATGAATATCTGTAGCTTCTTGGGATTAGCTGGATATTATCGACGATTTGTGAGAAATTTCTCATGATTGTCCAACCCTCTTACCAAGCTAACTCGGAAGGGAGAAAAGTTTTCTTGGAGTGATGAATGAGAAGAAAGCTTCAAGGAGTTAAAAAGGAGGCTTATCACTGTTCTCGTGCTCACTTTATCCACAAGTGGAGAACTTTTTGTGGTATTTAGTTATGCATTGAAGAAGGGAATGGGCTGTGTGTTGATGCAAAATGAAAAAATCATTGCATATACTTCAAGGCAATTGAAAGCTCATGATCAGAATTATCCAACACATGATTTAGAGTTAGCTACGATGATCTTCACTTTAAAAATTTTTCAGCATTATCTCTTTGGGGAGAAGTGTGAAATATATATGGACCAAAAAATCCTCAAGTATATATTCACACAAAAATAGTTGAACATGTGCCAACAAATATGGTTAGAGCTGATCAAAGACTATGACTGCTCAATCCATTACCACCTTGGGAAAGCGAACAAGGTGGAGGATACTCCAAGTAGAAAGGACCCAGTGATTCTATCACTGATGAGAATTTAGAAGGATCCAATCTTCTTATATTTGATGAATATGGACATGGGAATCATAAATAAGGGAACATCATCAATCCTTTCACAAATGATTTTCCAACCATCTCTTTTGGAAAGGTTAAAGGATTCTCAAAAGGATGATGTGGGAATTCAGAAGAATGTGGAATCTATCAAAAGAGGGAAATCCTCAGAGTTCAATGTTAATGAAGAAGGAATTGTGATATTTGGGAAAAAACTATGTGTTCCATCAAGTTCAGAGCTGAAGAAGGAACTTTTGGATGATTCACATAGTTCAAATTTTTCTATTCACCTAGGAAACACAAATATGTATCGAGATCTTTGAGAGCATTATTGGTGGTATAATATGAATAAGGAGATCATTGAATTTACATAAAAGTGTCTGGTGTGTCAGTAAGTGAATCCTGAGATACAGAAGTCTAAGGGGATGATGCAACCATTACCCATACCAGCATGGAAATGGGAGAACATCACCATAGACTTTGTCACCAGGCTTCTGAAGACATCCAAAGGCAACAATGCAATCTGGGTTGTTGTGGATCATATTACAAAGTATGAACACCTTATTGAAATTCAGGAGGATTTATCATTGGATCAACTAGAATGGATATATATCAGGGAAGTGGTAAGGCTGCATAGAGTACCACTATCTATTTTATCCGATAGAGATCCAAGATTCACCTATAAGTTTTGGAAGATTCTTCAACATGCTCTAGATACTGAACTGAACTTCAGTACAACCTATCCTCCTCAAACTGATGGCCAATCTGAGTGAACTATTTAGAAACTGGAGGATATTATAAGATCATGTACTATAGACTTAAAAGGAGGGTGGAACCAACATCTTCCACTAGTTGAATTCTTCTATAATAACAATTTCAACTCAAGCATCTGAATGTCACCTTATGAAGCCCTATATGGGAAGAGGTGAAGAACACCAGCATCTTGGGATGAAGTCGGTGAGCGTAAGATTCTAGGACAAGAAATGGTTGAAGAAATGGTGGAGAAGGTGAAAACCATTAAGCAGCATATCAAGGCAGCCCATAGTTGACAGCAGAGTTATAAAAATAACCATAAATGAGACCTTGAGTTTAAAGTTGGAGACATGGTATTTCTGTGCATATCTCCATGGAAGAAGGTCAGTAGGTTTGGAAATAAAGGTAAGTTAAGTCCAAGGTACATTGGTGTAGATACCCGAATCCTGACTTACATGGACTTTACATTACTTTTGCGGAATACTTAGTACATAACAAAAAAACACACACAAGGATCGTAATAGTTTAGTGTCTTTGGAAACTCGGAATAAAATCTTCTAATCGTGGTGAAAGATCTTCAAAATCTCCCATAAAGATCTTTTTTTTTTTACCTAAAACCTTTCTTTATATCCTGGGGAAAAGAAAACATAAAAGGGTGAGCTCAAATTCTCAGTAAGGGTAAACAAAAGAAATATCAATCACATCGCATTCATAAGAACATAACATTTTGGAAATCATAACCTACAAAAGAGAGCATAATTTCATAACATGGGATAAATCATGGTAGTGAAATGTAATCACAATAATCATAACTTAAAACATGAAACTTTGTGGTATTCACACATAATCATAGAGAATAATTTCTTGTTAGTCAAGACTCATTGCCAAGACTATCTTAGTGGACAAAGTCCCTTTCTGAATCGAGTAACCCTCGTTTCAGTCCTGTTTCACTGAACTGGTATAACCTACCGTTCCATCCCTATCTATCTCATGAGATATAAAATCTTTACCCAATGCATTGGAGGGAGATATAGGTCCCACCCATCTCTTAATGATACCATTCTTATGTGTGCCACAAAATCATAAACCATACATCATTTCATAACCCATGTAATAAAAATGGGATTCTTAAACATCATGACATCATAAAACAATTCATATAAGATAAAGGAATTCATAAAAATAATTCCATAACAACATAATCAAATCCATGTAATAATAGGGATAGAAACAGAACCCTTTATTATCTTAGATGGAAAATAATTTTGATAAAACACTTGAAATCCATTCTTGAGGAAAATATCCTTTCTACTTCAAAAACATTTTCCTTTCTTAACATGTCTTACAATTTAAAACTAAAAGAAGTTGATTAAAAATAAACTTGAAAACTTGTAAAGTAAGCTTCTTGGAAATAATTTTTTAGAAATCTATTCATGCTGTATAAGTTAAAAAAAACATTCTTCGTACTTTTGTCGGAAAAGTCAAAAAAAGTACCTCGTACGAAAAACGACAAAAGATTCATTTCATATCTTTTACTGAGAACTCACCGAAGGGTAAAATAGGATTTAAAAAATTGTAGGTGGATGGAAATAATATTACATATTTATGAAACATAGATGTGGATGATAAAATACACCCCAGTAAATACTTACGAATAAACAATCTCGGATAAAAATGAGATTGTGATATTTCCCTTACCTTAGGTCCGATTTGCTTCGTAAGTGTCCGAACCTCCTGTATAATAATTTAAATAATGTCATTTACTTATTACAGAATCATATTCATTGTTATGATATCATATATGGTTCACTTATGACTTTATATTACCCATTCTTTTGTAAATTCCATGTTAAAGAGCGTTTTGGGTAAAATTGTTTCATTTGTCGTCCGTGTTTTGACTTGTAATTATTCATATGATTACTTAGATCATGATTACTTAATTCCAGAACATAAAACATGATTTATATATATATATATTCAGGATATACATATATATAATAAGTCATTAAATGGAAAGAAATACACCGTTCATGGAGACGGTAGTCCGTACGTACGCATGAACGCTGTTTTCGTTTCCTTATTGAATTGAATGGAATTAAGTACATGACATACATATAAATATATAAATAAATTCAGTATCATTATTATGTCATATATTTCATTAGTACATATTATATATACTTTATAATCATTCTTAAATGGTTAACATGGAGAATGAATCTCATCGCGTCGTGGAGACGGTAGTCCGTACGTACGCACGAGCGATGATATCATTTCCATAAATATTGAATTGGAGTGGAGTGGATTATACAATATATCAGAATCAATATGATGTTGTAATAACTATGTATAGTTATTCTTTACACCATTATACCCATCCATGTAAGGTGGTGGTGGAAAATAGATTACACCACGGCGTGGAGACGGTATTCCGTACGTACGCACGTGCGGTGATTTCTTTTTCCGTAGGATGGATAGATGGTGAAATAGGGTTGTTTCATACTTATAATAACATATCAGTATATGAGTGATACTGATGTTATTACTTCACAATGAAACAACCTAAGAAGAATAAGTGGAAGAAGAAATAAAGATGAAATAATTGGTAACGGTAATTACCTCTTCTTTGAAGCGCCTCTTTGAGACCTCCTCTTAGGGCAATAAAATTGGTCTTTGAGGAAGACCAAAACCTCTAGGATGTTTCTAGGGAAGTGGAGAAGAGATTTTGGCAGGGTTTGGCTGAGCTTGAGTGCTCAAATTGGTGTGAGGAGGAGGGGGAGGAGGTGTCCTTTTATAAGGGAGGAGAGGGGCACCTTAAGAATATCTCAAAATATTATTTTATATTAAAGTCAAAATCGGTTTATAATGGTTCCAAAGGGTCTTATTTCGAAGCTAAAGTGGGGATGGGTCGAAATCCTATCAACCAATAGGATTTAGACAAGTTTAGGTTATTATTTTAACCTTATCAATTAGATTTAACTCTAAGTTAAATAATTTAACTTTTACCGTGTCTTTTTGTTTCCTTACACTATATGGTTAATACACTTACTATAACATGCCAAACGAACCCCAAATTGTTTATTATTAATATATATATCCTTATCTAAGTCATTTTTCCGAACCTTAGATTTTTAGGAATAAAATAACAATTAATAATATAATATTAGATTTAAAAACTATTTTGTGTCAATTTTGACACTATTTGATATATGATTTTTGTGAAAGTCATAACAGAATTATATGTTCGAACCAAGTTGCTTAAATCAACACTAATATATCATAGTAACCTAGAAAATTAGTGGAATTCATAAAAAGTCTCAAATTACATTCATTTGAGAATTTATAACATCAATTATGTTAATATTTCCTTAAAAGGGTAATTACTGCATCATCGTTGTGTCATAAATAAATTAATTTATTTAAAGTATAAAAATTATAAATAAAATATCATTATGTAGGAAATAGGTTTAGCTTTCTAATGAATATTTATAGTCGAATTTATCTTATGTATAACCCCATATTAAAAATGTTTTAGTTATTAAACTTTGATTTTAACTATTTTAACTATTCATTAAATAAAATAATATTAAATGTCATAATCTAATCCAAGTGGACCTAAATGGTCATATTATATTCATGAGGTTGTTTTTGGTCGAATTACACTTATCCAATAGAATTAGGACATGTGTTAAGGTAATAGTAATATCATATTTACCCTTAGTTACCCTATTTACTATTAACCGTGGTAAAAAAAGTAAAAATTTACTATTCACCAAAAATTATTTTCATCTCATTGAACCACATTTTAGTCCTTGATATTAACCGTGTCTGTCGGATTTTCGAAATTCCATTCATAGAAGCGGTAAAATTAAGTTTTATGCAAAAATTCAGTTTTTAACCTACCACTTAGTGGTTTCACTATTCATCAAAAATTGAAAGTTTTCAGAAAAATACCAAAATTTCATCCTAAGCTATATTTCATATTCCGAATTCAAAAAATGAAGTCTATTTTACCAAATTCATAACATAGAAGTTGCATTAATTAATTTTATAATTAAATCCCACTGTTAAAACAAATAGCGTGTTTTTAAGAAACAATATCTATCAAAAGATTGACATTTGTTTATGTATGTTTTAAATGTGAAATTACATCTAATGACCAACATTGTATTAAATTGTAAAAATATATTCTAAATATACTTTAAAACAACTCAAATTAATAATTTATCACTATTAATTATTTTGATTAAAAAAGTTGTTTTTAATTATAATTTAGTAATTTTCACTATTCATCAGAATATGAAAGTTATCCGAAAAGTACCAAAATTTCACCTTAGGCTAAATTCGATAATCCGAATCCAAAAATGAAGTCCATTTTGAGAGCTAAAATTTCTAAAATTTTAAAAGGTGGTTATTACTATTCATAACGGCTAGTTATAATAATATTTTAATAGCATATCGTTGTTTAGTGAAACTCGGTATTGCATACTACACACGCTATCGAGGAAGGTCGCGATTGCGTGTAATGCAAGGCAAGTCAAGGATGCGTGTTGTGCAAGCTCCTTTTGGTGTAGCGTACAACACAAGACATTAATAAAATTAAAAATAATATTTTTCATAAAATCTCGGGCTGTTACATTCTACCCCCCTTAAAATGAATTTCGCCCTCGAAATTCGTCGGGGTTATAAATGGTTTACTATTCGAAATTTTATTTAATAGAAACCCACATCGTAAAAAGGAATACCAAAACTTGGCTTTAAAAACTAAAGTATGAAATGTAATGATTACCCAAATAAACTAATCACTGGGTTTCCACATAGGTGAAAATATGGATATGGAAGAGAAATCTAACCATCATGTTCTGATGGAGAGTGGTAGAGAACATGGCTATGGAAAAGCCAGCAATCACAAAGCCATAAATTTGTGATGATATAAGGTACCATCTGATTCATCAGATATAAGATCACTAGGACAACATTTTTGGTTTTCAAGATCGTTTCCCTAAAGTTAAAGAATTTGAATTAGAATAAATACTTACTTTATTTTGGCACAATATCACTGTTGTTCGTGCCTTTAACAATTTCCACTTCATCTCTTAAATAAATGAAGTTGAATTTGTTATTCGTGAAGTGTTAGCAGATCATGTGATAGAATGACGGGTCATTCCATCTGTCTCAAACAAAAGGTTAGCAAAAATTATACACATAAGTCGATCTATAGTGAGATTAATCATATATGGTTCCTAAAATGGACTTATACTTCATATATCATACTGCTTAATATAATAAAACTAGTTTCTACTAAACAAGGACTTCCTGTAGGCCAGTGGTAGGCGATAAAGGCCAGTCGCACTTCGGTTGTGGGTTCGATTCCTACGGCCTTGTCCGACGCGATGGGTTGTCGCTCGTCCTGCAGGTTGTCCTTTTTCTAAAACTATATTACTATAACATCCCATCAATAATATCGAAAAAACTTCTATCCTTAAACAATACTAACTTATTTCCAACATAATCCATTCCAATCTTTAGGTTTATCCATAATACTGCAGTCCACTCTCATAACATAGTAAAAACGATTACCAGAGATTTAATACCATCGTTGATCCCCATATATCATAAGATATGTTTTGTTGGTCACATTCAAAACATTCAAAGTCATTAATCATGTATTCTCTTGAATACCCATTGATCCTTAGTGAAAACATGAATGCAGTTAAAAGTTAACACCTTCCACATACCAAAATCCTCAAAATTCTATATACTCAAACCATGATATCACTTAGTCCTTATATCAATCATGAGCTCATGAATACTATTAAAAATTTCATTTTCTCGTTTTCCCTTCATTATGCGCATATCATCTTATTTCCAAAAAAATATCTCAATCACTTTGAATACCACATCAATAAATATTGCAATACTCAATGATACAACATTATTTTGGAATCCCATTACATAAACACTTAATCATTCCACCACATCATTGTCATATTCAACATTGCCAATAGTGATCGCATGTGACTTCCCTTTGTCCTTTGCCTTCAGTGGTTGCTCATGTTGATCATCACTAACCCTTGGATTAGGGCATTTATTAGCATAATGCCCCATTTCCTTGCACTTGAAGCATTGAAGTGTTGGTGGTGCGTTCTCTGCAGTGTTTGCTTTATTCACATCATTAGAAACCCTTTTTCCATTACTTCGACACTCATCTGCTTGATGACCTTCTTTTCCACACTTAAAACATTTTCTAGTCCCTTTAAGACAATCTCCACCATGCTTCTTTCCACACTTTGTGCATAAGGAAACATTCATCTTCTTTTCACCATTATTCTGAGATTTCTCCTTGAACTCCATCTTTCGTTTCTTGTCAAAACCATGAGATGGATATGTAACACCAACTTCCATTTCTACCTTGATAGCACAACGCACAATTTCTTCATAGCTACTGAAGTCTCTTATAGCTAATGCCCTTCGAAGACTTGGTTTTAAGCCACTGAAAAATCGATCAACTTTACTTTCAAGTTGGATGATAATTCCAGATGCATACCTTGCAAGTCTTGTAAAATTCGCTTCGTATATACCAACAGATTCATCATCCTTTTTCTTTAGTTCAAGAAACTCCTTCTCCATCTTTGTTCTAAGAATACGGGGGAAGTACTTACTAAAAAATAAGTTCTTGAACTCGTCCCATTCCATGGACTCAATTTCATCCCTTTGCCTCGTATTCTTAATAATATTTCACCATTGATCAGCATCACCTTCCAAACGATACACTGATAAGATGACTTTATCATGTTCAGAACATTGAAGAACTGAAAATATCTTTTCAGTGGTACTGATCCATTGTTCAGCAACAAATGGATCATAAGACCCACTGAAAGAAGGTGGACGTTGCCTCATAAAGGACTCAATAGAATATTGTTCCCTTCTCTGCTCATTTGGAAGTCCAGAATGATTCATAGCTTGTGTAAGTATAGCAATAATATTTTTCACTCCATCTCTCATAACATTTGTTTATTCAGGAGGACAATCATTGCATTGTCCATTGCATTGATCAACACGGTTCCTTCGGGTTCCAGCCATCGTCTAAAACCCAAAAAGAATAGTGTGAGAGGCAAAAATCATGCTAGGGAAAACAACATAATAAAGGGGGAGTACCTTCAATATCTAACATCTTAGGTTTAATTCTATGATCGTTAGCGTAATTCTAGGACTGTATCCTATACGTATACTTATCCTTAGGGACATCCCTAGACATACCTTAGAAATATCTCTAGGGATCTCACTAACGTTTTCGCATCCTAGTTTCCAAAGGTTGACTAAACCTTTCCTCTGATACCAATTGTAGAGACCCGAATCCTGACTTACATGGACTTTACATTACTTTTGCGGAATACTTAGTACATAACAAAAAAACACACACAAGGATCGTAATAGTTTAGTGTCTTTGGAAACTCGGAATAAAATCTTCTAATCGTGGTGAAAGATCTTCAACATCTCCCATAAAGATCTTCATTTTTTTTACCTAAAACCTTTCTTTATATCCTGGGGAAAAGAAAACATAAAAGGGTGAGCTCAAATTCTCAGTAAGGGTAAACAAAAGAAATATCAATCACATCTCATTCATAAGAACATAACATTTTGGAAATCATAACCTGCAAAAGAGAGCATAATTTCATAACATGGGATAAATCATGGTAGTGAAATGTAATCACAATAATCATAACTTAAAACATGAAACTTTGTGGCATTCACACATAATCATAGAGAATCATTTCTTGTTAGTCAAGACTCATTGCCAAGACTATCTTAGTGGACAAAGTCCCTTTCTGAATCGAGTAACCCTCGTTTCAGTCCTGTTTCACTGAACCGGTATAACCTACCGTTCCAGCCCTGTCTATCTCATGAGATATAAAATCTTTACCCAATGCATTGGAGGGAGATATAGGTCCCACCCATCTCTTAATGATACCATTCTTATGTGTGCCACAAAATCATAAACCATACATCATTTCATAACCCATGTAATAAAAATGGGATTCTTAAACATCATGACATCATAAAACAATTCATATAAGATAAAGGAATTCATAAAAATAATTCCATAACAACATAATCAAATCCATGTAATAATAGGGATAGAAACAGAACCCTTTATTATCTTAGATGGAAAATAATTTTGATAAAACACTTGAAATCCATTCTTGAGGAAAATATCCTTTCTACTTCAAAAACATTTTCCTTTCTTAACATGTCTTACAATTTAAAACTAAAAGAAGTTGATTAAAAATAAACTTGAAAACTTGTAAAAGAATCTTCTTGGAAATAATTTTTTAGAAATCTATTCATGTCGTATAAGTTAAAAAAAACATTCTTCGTACTTTTGTCGGAAAAGTCAAAAAAAGTACCTCGTACGAAAAACGACAAAAGATTCCTTTCATATCTTTTACTAAGAACTCACCGAAGGGTAAAATAGGATTTAAACAATTGTAGGTGGATGGAAATAATATTACATATTTATGAAACATGGATTTGGATGATAAAATACACCCCAGTAAATACTTACGAATAAACAATCTCGGATAAAAATGAGATTGTGATATTTCCCTTACCTTAGGTCCGATTTGCTTCGTAAGTGTCCGAACCTCCTGTATAATGATTTAAATAATGTCATTTACTTATTACAGAATCATATTCATTGTTATTATATCATATATGGTTCACTTATGACTTTATATTACCCGTTCTTTTGTAAATTCCATGTTAAAGAGCGTTTTGGGTAAAATTGTTTCATTTGTCGTCCGTGTTTTGACTTGTAATTATTCATATGATTAATTAGATCATGATTACTTAATTCCATAACATAAAACATGATTTATATATATATATATTCATGATATACATATATATAATAAATCATTAAATGGAAATAAATACACCGTTCATGGAGACGGTAGTCCGTACGTACGCATGAACGCTGTTTTCGTTTCCTTATTGAATTGAATGGAATTAAGTACATGACATACATATAAATATATAAATAAATCCAGTATCATTATTATGTCATATATTTCATTAGTACATATTATATATACTTTATAATCATTCTTAAATGGTTAACATGGAGAATGAATCTCATCGCGTCGTGGAGACGGTAGTCCGTACGTACGCACGAGCGATGATATCATTTCCATAAATATTGAATTGAATTGGAGTGGATTATACAATATATCAGAATCAATATGATGTTGTAATAACTATTTATAGTTATTCTTTACACCATTATACCCATCCATTTAAGGTGGTGGTGGAAAATAGATTACACCACGGCGTGGAGACGGTATTCCGTACGTACGCACGCGCGGTGATTTCTTTTTTCGTAGGATGGATAGATGGTGAAATAGGGTTGTTTCATACTTATAATAACATATTAGTATATGAGTGATACTGATGTTATTACTTCATAATGAAACAACCTAAGAAGAAGAAGTGGAAGAAGAAATAAAGATGAAAGAATTGGTAACGGTAATTACCTCTTCTTTGAAGCGCCTCTTTGAGACCTCCTCTTAGGGCACTAAAATTGGTCTTTGAGGAAGACCAGAACCTCTAGGATGTTTCTAGGGAAGTGTAGAAGAGATTTTGGCAGGGGTTGGCCGAGCTTGAGTGCTCAAATTGGTGTGAGGAGGAGGGGGAGGAGGTGTCCTTTTATAAGGGAGGAGAGGGGCACCTTAGGAATATCTCAAAATATTATTTTATATTAAAGTAAAAATCTGTTTATAATGGTTCCAAAGGGTCTTATTTCGAAGCTAAAGTGGGGATGGGTCGAAATACTATCAACCAATAGGATTTAGACAAGTTTAGGTTATTATTTTAACCTTATCAATTAGATTTAACTATAAGTTAAATAATTTAACTTTTACTGTGTCTTTTTGTTTCCTTACACTATATGGTTAATACACTTACTATAACATGCCAAACGAACCCCAAATTGTTTATTATTAATATATATATCCTTATCTAAGTCATTTTTCCGAACCTTAGATTTTTAGGAATAAAATAACAATTAATAATATAATATTAGATTTAAAAACTATTTTGTGTCAATTTTGACACTATTTGATATATGATTTTTGTGAAAGTCATAACAGAATTATATGTTCAAACCAAGTTGCTTAAATCAACACTAATATATCATAGTAACCTATAAAATTAGTGGAATTCATAAAAAGTCTCAAATTACATTCATTTGAGCATTTATAACATCAATTATGTTAATATTTCCTTAAAAGGGTAATTACTGCATCATCGTTGTGTCATAAATAAATTAATTTATTTAAAGTCTAAAAATTCTAAATAAAATATCATTATGTAAGAAATAGTTTTAGATTTCTAATGAATATTTATAGTCGAATTTATCTTATGTATAACCCCATATTAAAAATGTTTTAGTTATTAAACTTTGATTTTAACTATTTTAACTATTCATTAAATAAAATAATATTAAATGTCATAATCTAATCCAAGTGGACCTAAATGGTCATATTATATTCATGAGGTTGTTTTTGGTCGAATTACACTTATCCAATAGAATTAGGACATGTGTTAGGGTAATAGTAATATCATATTTACCCTTAGTTACCCTATTTACTATTAACCGTGGTAAAAAAAAAGTAAAAAGTTACTATTCACCAAAAATTATTTTCATCTCATTGAACCACATTTTAGTCCTTGATATTAACTGTGTCTGTCGGATTTTAGAAATTCCATTCACAGAAGCGGTAAAATTAAGTTTTATGCAAAAATTCAGTTTTTAACCTACCACTTAGTGGTTTCACTATTCATCAAAAATTGAAAGTTTTCAGAAAAATACCAAAATTTCATCCTAAGCTATATTTCATATTCCGAATTCAAAAAATGAAGTCTATTTTACCAAATTCATAACATAGAAGTTGCATTAATTAATTTTATAATTAAATCCTGCTGTTAAAACAAATAGCGTGTTTTTAAGAAACAATATCTATCAAAAGATTGACACTTGTTTATGTATGGTTTAAATGTGAAATTACATCCAATGACCAACATTGTATTAAATTGTAAAAATATATTCTAAATATACTTTAAAACAACTCAAATTAACAATTTATCACTATTAATTATTTTGATTAAAAAAGTTGTTTTTAATTATAATTTAGTAATTTTCACTATTCATCAGAATATTAAAGTTATCTGAAAAGTACCAAAATTTCACCTTAGGCTAAATTCGATACTCAGAATCCAAAAATGAAGTCCATTTTGAGAGCTAAAATTTCTAAAATTTTAAAAGGTGGTTATTACTATTCATAACGGCTAGTTATAATAATATTTTAATAGCATATCGTTGTTTAGTGAAACTCGGTATTGTGTACTACACACACTATCGAGGAAGGTCGCGATTGCGTGTAATGAAAGGCAAGTCAAGGATGTGTGTTGTGCAAGCTCCTTTTGGTGTAGCGTACAACACAAGACATTAATAAAATTAAAAAGAATATTTTTCATAAAATCTCGGGCTGTTACAATTGGCCCCTTCGAGATTCTTGATCATGTTGGGGATATGGATTATCGACTAGCACATCCACCTACCATGGCCAAAGTACATGATGTCTTTCATGTATCCCTCTTAAGGAAGTACATACTAGACCCTTCACATGTACTCTCTTCAGTGGTAGTATAGCTGGAGGATGATCTTTCTTATGAGGAGCAACCAGTGAAGATCTTAGATCGCAGAGAAAAAGTTGTATGAAATAAGACAATGCCCCTCGTCAAGGTGTTGTGGAAAAACCACAAGTTTGAAGAAGCGACGTGGGAATCGGAGGAAGTGATAAAGAAAAGTTACCTACATTTTATTTAGAGTGGGAAAAGTAAATTTCAAGAGCGAAATTTCTTAAGGGGGAAGATTTTAATGACCCAAACTTTCATTAATGGAAATTCCTATTGATCTAATTATATGTCTTATTATGGTTATATAAAATGTGAAATTCATTGGTTTTATGTTTCTAGATTTTAAAATACCATTATGAATTGTGATCATTTCTAATATAGTCATTGAATAGTGATCACATGATTAGTATAAATATAGGGCTTTATCAAATCAAATTTACTCAGAAAAAGGAAGTGATGACCTCATCTAGTAGACTTGCCTCATACGAAGTCCATTTGTCAGATCTCGGAAAGGAGGTGGCATCATTAGGATTTACTATTGACCAAGCCTAAGATGAGCTTTAACACATTAATCTTGAGCGGAACTGACTACAGGAGAAGTGGAAGTTAATAAAGATTACCACCTGAGTAATGTTATCGGACCCACCCCAAGAGTATGTCACCATCGCATACCTTACCCTTCAGTCTTATGTGGGTGTTATAAGGGGTTATGTAACAATACCCTAGCACTATGACTATGTACATTATTTTTTTATAAATAATGTGCATTCATTATATTATTGTTACTTTGTAAATAGTTTTTAAAGAAAAAATAGTATTTTTATTTAATTTTCAACTAAGAAATCTATTTTGATGAATTAATGGATTTTTTAATTAAATAATATTTTAATAAAATATTATTATTATTAAATTAATTATTATTAAATATAAATTATCATATAATTTTATAAATGCAATTGTAATTTTTATTAAAGTTTGAAAGCTGTTTTTGTCAAAACCAATGAATTTTCGATAAATGTAGGTTTTTATTTTAAAAGTAAAAATTCACATATTTATAAAATTATTTAGATAAAATGAATATTATTTTTGGAATCAAGACGTCGAAATTATGAAATGGTAAATTTTTCATAATTTTCTGAGACATTCAAATTTTTGGGTAAAAATTAAATATCATTTAAATATATAATGTGTTTTATGACATCATAGTGACCCAATAGTGATGTAATAAAATACTATAAAAATTATTTTCGGAATATATATGCTTTAAAATTAAAATAATATGATTTTATATTTGTTTTATGTATTTTAAAAATCTTTAGTGGACCCTTCAAGGCTTATAAAACATTTTGTCTTTTTAAATTGTTTTCCTTGAGTGTGTGACTCACCTCCACATAAGAAACCCTATTATTTTAAAAAGTTCAGCCATTGGTCTCATAAAATATTTTTTTCACTCCCCTTTTTAAAAAACCATGGGAAAAAACCATGGGCTGGTTTTGGGTTTTGATTAGTTTAATGTGTGGTGACCCAAACATAAATAATAAAGAATTCCCTCTCCTTTCCTATATAATCCCACCCAAGATCCCACTTCCTCTTCACTAATATCCTTTGGAGTTCATCCAACCCCTTCCCTACTCTCTATAGAATCCTCCCAAGGTCCCTCAAGCTCCCAATAAGCCTCTCTCAAGAATCTCCCAAGCTTTTGGGATCGCACTTTCAAGTAAGGTATTTCTTCCTTTCTCATTTTTGTCCAATTTTCTTTAAGTTGTCATGCCCTTTTTTTCAATTAAAAATGTTGGGGTATGATTTTTCACCTCCCCCATACTTCCCTATTTATGATTGGATTATGGTATAACCCTTTCTCTCTCATTAATGCCTCCCATGTACACCCGTTACCAAGCCGAAATTCCGTGAGGGATTTCTCTCTCCTCTTTTACATCAAAGTAATTATTTTGTATTATGAATATAAATTCCATTATGTTTGTTGTGAAATGTATCTAAATGACCCCCTTACTGTCCATTTCATGTACATATGAGTAGAAACCCATTTTTCTCTCATCATCCATTTTCATGAATCCTTATGTCGCATTGTTATGCTGCCGAAATTGCACCACGTTTTTCCAAGCCAAGATCATTGTGTAGTGAATAACATACACGTGTCTCTATCAAGGGTATTCACCTTTATGAACATATACATATTAAATGATACTTTCATTATTTATTCCACATTACTTAATAGTTGAATAACTTATTATATTGATTGATTCCATGTTATGTGATCCATGTGACACACTTATGCATGAAATGAATTGTTTAAGAAGGGTGCCCCCTGATAGTGCTCCAATGAATTGGGTAAAGTATAGTATCATGATATGTCATGTGAAATGAGTTTTGACTCATGATAATTTAAGTTCAAAGAGGTTTTACCCATGCTTCATTTTCATTGAGGTTTTACTCATGCTCCATGTGCAATGAGCCTTAGCTCATTGTAATTCCATGTTAAGTGTTGTTGTCACATTTCCATGTTATGATTATCATGATTTATCAATCCTTTATGTTCGTGTTTCTCTTGTGATCCATTAATATTCCTATTATCTAAAATTTATTTTATTCCTCATGTTATTCCATGTTTATTCCCTTACTCAGCTTTATAGCTCACACTTTTCTTATGCATGTCCTCAGGTTATCCCATGAAATGCTAAGTACAAGGGAATGTATTGGTCATGTAAAGGAATTTTTCAATAAAGATGTTGTATTTCATGTTTTAAGTTTTTATGTAATGATTCTAATACCTAAAGACACTAGACCTATCTATCTTCTATGTTATATCAAGTGAAGTTTATGTAATAAATCATGTTTAAGTTTTTAATAAAAGCAGGTTTGTTATAGTTGGTATCAAAGGATAGGTTTAGTTATTTTTGGGATTAGGATTAGAAAACCCTAGTGAAGAATTATAGACAAGAATAAGTATAATAAAAACATCCCTAAGTATTTTTGAGTATTAAGAAAGTGGTTTATTAAGAAAATACATCCCTGTTTGGATACGAGTAGGTAGAGGAAACTCTAGCACAGATGTATCTTAGGGGTAAAACCCGAAAACACTGCTTTGAGCTAGACACGAACAAGAACAGGTGCATGATAGCAGGCCTTGTTATACTCTTAGTTACGACACTCCCGGGGGATATTCTTTGGTAAATTCACAAGCTTAGTATGAACCCTTATTAACGGAATTAAAAAAATTCCCCTAAGAATATATGTTATCAATTAGATCATGAATAGAAAATATTGAAGCCTATGGATTCATAAGTTAAGGAAATAAAAGTTATTTATAAGTCATCAGTTTTTTCCTTGGATTACCCTTTATGTGTTACCCCTAACTTTCCTTTTATTCTATCCAATGGCCAGTAATAGGAGGACCCAGGCTAACAACTGATGTGAAGATCAATGTGATGACTGTGCTAATGAGATTCCCAATCCGATGGAAGCAGGAATCAAAAACTTTACCACACTTATCTCTAAGTTAACTCAATCTTTGAATAGAAACATGGGTTAAGAGGAACGTTAACCCCCCCCCCTAAAAAAGAACAAGTCTCTATCGAGAGCTTCATGAGACAAAGGCCTCCTACTTTTAATGAATCATCTGATCCCTCAATCGTCGAACAATGGATCCACTCCATTGAAAAGATCTTATCCATCCTTAATGTTATGAACAAGAGAAGTTTCTCCTTGATACTTATAGTATGGAGGGTGAAGTTGATCAATGGTGGACGTTGATCAAAAATATGAAACCTGAGGAGGAGATCGGGGCTTTGTAATGGAAGGATTTCAGGATGATATTTTTCAATAAATATTTTCTGCGCACCCTCCAACTTAATATGGAAAGGGAATTCCTTTCCCTAAAGCAAAAAATATGATGAATCTATTGGAGCGTATGAGGAAAAATTTACAAGGCTTGCACGATATTCCTTTGGCTTTTTCATTACCCCCTAATGCAAGGTTGACCACTTCTTTGGTGGGATGAAACCTAGCCTACGGAAAGAGCTGGAGATCCATGACTTTGATAGCTATGAGGAAATTGTCCGATGGGCCCTCAAGGTCGAAATGGAGATCAGATAATATCAAGGGTATCATGGGGATAAGAAGCGTAAGGTGGACTTCAATGCTGGTGGTCTGATGGATAAATACAATGGTGCTAAGAATATGCAATACCTAACTTTCCAAAGGTGCAGAAAGAAGAACCCTGAAAATTTCCTGAAGGGGACGAGGAAATGCTTTAGGTGTGGAAGAGAATGGAACCTAGATATTAACTACTGACAATAAAAAACATGCAGCTGTAACAGAGGATAGGAACACTCTGTTCAAACCTCAACGCATTGTTTATTGCTATAACTTCAAATAACTAGGGTATCTTGTGAATCAGTTCCCTAAGACAGGGGTTTTTGGAGGCAACCAACAACCTCCATGGCAGCAAGGGATAGCTTTTTCCATCACTAATGCCGAAGTGAACACCGAAAACGAAGTGGTGATAGGTACGTTAGTTATTCGTTCAAGGATAGAGAACGTACTTTTTTATTCTGGTTCTACACATTCTTTTATATCCCGAAATTTTATTAGAACAATCCCAGCACCACCACAAATCATGTAAGTGAAGATGTTAGTGAGTACATCAAATGGGGAAATCATTGAATCCCATGAATATAACTCCTCCCCTGTCATAATCTATAGATTTAATTTCCCAACGAACCTTATCATACTCCCTCTGGTGTAATTTGATGCAATTCTTGGAATGGATTATCTTTCCTTATATAGAGCCAACATGAATTGTCTTGAGAGGTAAATCACTCTCCATGTGGAGAATTGACCCCTGATTCTATACGAGTGCAAGGAGGAAGATGAATCTTCTTTAGCTCCATCATCTCAAGTGTGGATATTACTACCCTATGAGAATGCATATCAGGCTCAGATGATTGAGTCTAAGGAGGCAACCATCCTTGAAGACATGCCTATTGTGAGGGAATTCACTGAAGTGTTTCCCAAGGAATTTCTTGGTTTTCCACCTAGAAGAGATGTTGAATTCTCAATTGATCTTATACCTGGGGCATTGTCAATATCCAAGATTCTGTATATAATGGCTATTGTGGACCTTGAGGAGATGAAGAAACAACTATAGTATATAATCCATGCATGGGAATGATTAGTTCATGGATTATCCACTATAATGTGATATGTTGTTATAGTAGTTGACTAGGAAAACAATCCTCTAGTTGGTGTGGCTCCCTACACTTGGAGGAGGGAAGGAGATAATCGATTCCCAGTGTTTCTCCCTACACTTGGAGGGGGGAAGGGAAATATTCCTCTTCCAACTTGCAACAAGTTGAATATGCCCTTACACTCGCTAGTTCTTTATACTTCTAGTATAGACAGTCTATTGTAGCCTCTAGATAGTCCTTATCATTGCCTTTGAAGATAGTCTAATCTCTATTGATAAGGATTTGCAACACCAATAGAGTCTTCTATTTATTGATACATGTTGTATTTCACAGTTCTACTTTGTTCTTCCTCTCTTCACTTGTTACTTGCCTAGCAGCATGAAAGTAAAAAAACACTTATTTCTCTACAAAACACCTAAAAACTACACACTCTTATTCTCCTACTTCTTCAGTGAAATACTTGGTTCACTGAAACCCACTCTTCTTCACACTTTCTCCTTCAGTGAAAAACCAACTCCATTGAGATCACTTCTCTTTTCTTTTATAGAATCAAAAACTCTCTTTGTGATTATCAGATCAATGAATTCAATCTCAGCTTATAATCATCACAGTTGATATGGCCTGAATAACTGAATATAGATCAGACACTCTCTTCTTCTTCTTATCTTCCTTTTGATTGACACAGTACAATATGGAATAGTGCTACAGTGTCTTAATCTCTTCCTTCAATTCTCAATACCAAAACATGAGTGTATCAGTATACTTCCTTCTTCCTTTTTGCATATATGAGTTTAGTTGAAAATATATATCCTCGTCACACAAGAAACAATACCCCTAAAAATAGTGTATATAAATCGTGCAACCAGAGAGCGTTTACCTTTGTGCAAGTAGAGCGCTCCATGGGTCTTCTTCTTCATGAAAAGGATGCATGATTCTTCTTCACAGAATATGGAATGGCTCATGGATCTATTTTTTAAAAGCACGAAAAGGGTTTGTGTTCACCAGTGGTTTACTCGTGGGATCCCATTCACAAAACACAGTGAGGGTATAAGAAAACCAATCACTTGTTTGTGGTTTATTCTTCACATAGAGGGTGTGGTTATCCTTCTTCGCGAGACACTTGAAGAGTGAATAGAACATGTTGAAGGCCTACAGGACATCAAATTTTCCACACAACCTTTTGAGTCTCTTGCACGCAAATTTTATGCCATACGAGAAATATTTCACTTTTGTCGGGAAACACCTCTTTTGTGCAACTCTCTTCTTCCATGCAACTCTATTTCTTTCACACACTCCCCTTTACTTAAAATTATTTCACACCTCAAAGCTTGGGATTTATCTAAGTGTATAGCTACACAAATGTGAGGAGGTTACCTCTTATTTATAGACCTCATCGACCCCCATGCGCAAAAAACCCGATATGTCATGGAAGATCCCAATGTATCGTGCAAAACCCCATTTGACGTTGCATTGGGGGAGTAAGTATCTTTATCACCAACCTCATTTTCACACACTTTTGGAATATTTTGCGCCCTTCATTCCTTTTCCATTTTTCGATGTTCTTACCTTGAATCATGCCTTATGCACAACATTCCAAACACCCTTCAATCTTTCACACAAAAACCAATCTTTCGTGCAAGCCTATCCTTTGCCGCATTTTGTTATTCGGATCATGGAACTCCACTTGCACACAATATACCAAGATATCTTCAAACTTGTGCGCATCTTCCTTTTCCAAAATCTCATTTCTACATCTCCCGATTTTCAAACCTAAAATTTTCGAAAACACTGGGAAACGGTGCCACCTTAAAATCTATTTTGGCAAGAACACCAATGTTGCTTTATTATCATTTGTCATATTTAGAAAAAAACTTCTTTCATCATGAACCGTATCTATCATGATATGTATCCTTTGATCGAACAGCTTTCACATCATCAGATTTTCAATAGGAAGTACTATAACTTCCCTGTGTTCCACTATCATCTTTCATTCCAATCAAGACTGAATATGACTGGAATCTCTTTTTACTCCCCATTTCTTCATAATTCTTTCATCACAAGTTTTCCTAACTTATGATATTTGTGAAATAAAAATCAGAAAAGAATCATTTGATATTTCACCATCCTTCATTGTTGTAGATAATGTATCACCTTTGATACATGTGATATGAACTTAGAATCAGCTCAACAATCATCTGAATTTAATTCATGGATAATTTCCCAAGCATGAAATCCAATGCTATGATTACATAACAATTCTCCAGGCATCCTCACTTCATCCAATCTCTATTAACTTTGGAGTTCTTCTTCATCTCCTTCTTCATTTTGACTAGCATTGACAATTGTTGACAATAAATACAATCTTCATACACAAAGTGGTCCCAATAATCTCACCCTTTGTATTTGTTGTCAATACCTTAAAGTTCTCCTCAAATGAATGTGCCAATTTCAAAATGAGAATTTTTCTCTCCCATTTACTTATTTATCTCCCCCTTACTTTTCAAAATTTAATTTCACTTTCTCTCCCCCTTATTGACATGAAATACAAAGTTCATGGTAGAGAGGGTATCAGTCTATACTTAATCATTGTGTCATCAATAATTTCTCTCTAATTCTACTTGACCAATGATCGATGTAGAAAAAAAGAGGATTTTATTTAGAAAAAAAAGTTGTTCATTACCCACTGAATATGACACCTCATGAGATGAGAACTCATACACTTGTCTTCAAGGGACTTCCACTTTCATTCCAGGCTTTGGATAATAAGTGTGATATAAAATAGTCAACCTGAAACTCCTTCACTTAATTCAAAAAATGGATCAAAAACATTCAAGTGAAATTGGAAGGATAAGTGGACTTGGTGAACTTTTACTTGTATTATATCACTTATTAACATTGTTACTCCCCCTTTGTAGAATGATATTTATTTTGAGTAACCAAGGGTGAGAGATTTATAAATAACATACCTTTTCCAATGACATGATCTTCAGACAATCTTCAAAGTAATTGAATTTTATACCAACTGATAGTGATACTAATTTTGATAATGACTCTGGAAGCTTCTTCATGTGTCTCCCCCTTAAGGGAACACTTCTAATCACTGAATCATAGGTTCTCCCCCTGAGTTCTTCCCTCACCTTAAATTCCCTATATGATAATAAAAAATACAATACACAAATATTTAAGGTAATAAGGTGTATCCTCCTTTATTTATCAATGTGAACAACAAGTTTGAGATGATTTCTTCAACCAAGATTCTCTATTATTCACACTTTCACAATTGATCTTTAATGTTGATTGTGATTGTGTGGACCTCACTATTTCTTCCATATCTTTGTGTGTGAATATTCTTTCTTCAAGGGATTTCAAATCACTAGAATCTCTTGGTGAAACATTCATCTTCTTGAGGAATTCTCATTGGGATGGAGTAATTTGAAAGAATATTCTAACTGTGTGACCAACCTTGTTGCACCTCACACACAAAACATCTTTGTCTTCATGTAGAATCTTTTTTTTTGTTTTTAGAACTAGACTTAGCTAGTGAATCTTCCATATTTCTCATTCTTTCCAAACCTTTTTCCCAAACCACCAATATATTATTAGGAGATGATGCATCAATATTGGATCTTAAACATGGAATCTTATGGGTGTCATTCTTATTAGTAGTTCTTTTTGATGCACTACCCTTCAACTTCTTGGATTTACAATCCAAGGCCTTCTCCACTTTCCTTCATAGAGTCTTTTTGGGAGTGTTTGATTTTCCAACATTCTTATGAATACTTCCCAAGGATGATTTTTCTTTCATATCCAGATCTTGTGATCTTATTTTGTTATCATCTTTGTGTACCTATTAAAATAAACATGCACCATTCATATGACCACTCTTATTGTATACATAACAGATGTTATATAACATTCTAATTTTTTTTTTCAGCACCAATATTGACCAAAAAACCTTGAATTCTTGCTATCTTCTTTATAAGTTTGTTGAATCTTATTCTTGGAATGTTGTAATTTATGTGGGGATCTATCTTCCACACTCTTTACCCTATCCACCCTATCCCTGGTGGTAGGTTTATTCTCATTATTCTTCATCCATACTTGTTTATAATTTTTCTTCCAACCTGCACTTTTTGTAGAAGAAATTTTATACACATTAATACAAGTTGGTATGGATGGTACCTTTAATTTCTCAACAACTTGTGATAGATAAATGAGTGAAGTCATGATATTCTTATCACATGTTGAAGGTATTTTTACAGTAGAATCATTTAGTAATCATTGAGCACTAACAACAATTATTTCCTTATTTTGTGGAGACTCAATATGTGTCTTCTCAAGATTGATCAAATCAGATTCCAATTATAGATATATCATATTGAGGATGACTTCCTGGTCTTCAATCATAGTAATATTCTCTTCACAAGCCTTCTTTAATCTTTCAACTTCGTCTTCATGCATATTTACTTTGTTTTGTAACAAAGAGTCAAGTTCTTTGATCTTATTGGAGTCATCTTCCTAATATACCTCCTTGACTTCATTACTTCTTTTCAACTCATCTTCAAGTGCATGGATCTTCTCTTCTAGAGTCTTGTTTACTCCCCCTCTTTCTTACACATATTTTAGTCACTTTGAAGAACTTAATTTAAATTAACTCTTTGTTTCTTCGAAGGATCCAACCTATCTAGAGAGCTTTAAACACTCAACAATTTTTGCTTGCAAGCCTTTCTCCAAAACATCAGTTTCTACTTCCAGCTAAGTGATATTTTCCTGCATGCATTGGAATACTCCACAAACTAGGGATGTAATTTATTCAGGGATATCATGTAGAATCATTCTTAATATATCGACTGATATTTCTTGAGATGTTTTAGATCTATTATCACCACTTTTGCTAGCATTTTCATCATGAGAATAATTTCCAAATGTACTAACACATAACTCCATATCATTTGAGGTAGGAAGGTTGTCCAAATTCTTGGTGGAAACATGATACACCTTCTCATTACTTTCCAAGACCGATGTGTCTTCATTGTTAGAAAGTTATGGAGAACCAGATACTTTCTCTTCTTTAGATAAGAGGGAATTATTATTCAACTTTATCTTATATTTATTTTTTCTGTTCATCATGGTCTTGGTAGATATAGCCTTTTCCTTAGAAATAACTAAATCTTCACTGAAATTTCACTTTATTGATAACTCTGGAAAGAATCTCGAATCTTCATAAGAGAATTAATTCACTATAGATAATCTAACAGAGGTGAACCTATCCCTAGGATACCAATTGAGAGGACCAGTTTGGCATATACCTAACACTGATAGGGGGGTGAATCAGTGTTGGGGACTTTTGAAACCAATTCCAACTTTTTATCCTTGTACCTATTGGACTGTTTGGATCTTGATTCTCTTATTCTCTTTTCCATGTTTCATGTAATAATAGAAAGAAGTAAAAATATGCACATGATATTTTTACAAGGTTCACCACTCAATAAAAGAATCTATGTCCTTTCCATTCATGGGAATGACCAATGCATGGATTCTCCACTATAATGTGAAATTCTATTAGAGTGGTTGACTAGGAAAACAATCCTCTAGTCAGTGTGGATCACTACACTTGGAGGAGGTAAGGAGATAATCGCTTCATAGTGTTTCTCCCTACACTTGGATGGGAGAAGGGAAATAGTCCTCTTCCAACTTTCAATGAGTAGGATATGCCCTTATACTTATTGGTTCTTTATACTGCTAGTATAGATAGACTCTTGCAGCCTCTAGATGGTTCTTTATATTTCCTCTGAAGATATTCTTATCTCTTTTGATAATGACTTGCAACACTAATAGAGTCTTCCACCTATTGAGACCTGTTGGATGTCACAGTGCTACTTTGTTCTTCCTCTCTTCACTTGTTACTTGCCTAGAATCATGCAAGTAAACAACCACTTCTTTCTCTATAGTAAATCTGAAAGATTCACACTCTTATTCTCCTACTTCTTCAGTGAAAAACTTTCTTCACTGAAAACCTCTCTTCTTCACACTTTCTCCTTCTGCGCAAAACCAACTGCATTGAGATCACTTCTCTTTTCTTTTCCAAAATCACAAACTCTCTTTGTGATTATCGGATCAATGAAGTCCATCTCATCTTAGAATCATCACAGTTTATATTTCCTAAATAACTAAATATAGACTGACCACTCTTTTCTTCTTTATCTCTTCCTTTTAATTGACACAGTATAATATGGAATAGTGTTGCAGTGTCTTAATCTCTTCCTTCAATTCTCAATACCAACACATGATTGTATCAGTATACTTCCTTATTTCTCTATGAAGATATGATTTTAGTTTCACATCTATCTCCTCATCACACAAGCAACAACACCCCTGAAAACAGTGTATATAAATCATGTAACCAGATAGTGTTTACCTTCGTGCGAGCAGAGCGCTCCACGGGTCTTCTTCTTCACGCATAGGAAGCATGATTCTTATTTCTAGATGAGGAATGGTTTGTGGATCTATTTTCACAAAGAAAAAAAGGGTGATTGTTCACTGGTTCTGTACTCACGAGATCTCCTTCATGAAACATAGTGAGGTTTTAAGAAAACTAGTCTCTTGTTTTTGGTTTCTTCTTCTCATAGAGTATGTCGTTATCCTTCTTTAAGAGACACTTCAAGATTGAATATCACTTTTTTAAGGCTTGCGGGACATCAAATTTTCTGTGAAACCTTTTGAGTTTCTTTCTCTCAACTTTTATTCCATAAACGCAAGAGTTTACTTTTGTCGCGAAACACCTCTTGCGCGCAACTTCAATCTTGCGCGCAACTCTCTTCTTCTACACAACTCTATTTCTTTTGTACACTCTTATTTACTTAAAATTATTTTGTGCCTTAGATCTTGATATTTCTCTAAGTGTTGAGAAACAAAAATTTGAGGGGGTCACCTCTTATTTATAGAACTCCTCGACCCCTACGCGTAAAAACCCCGATGTGTCGCGAAAGATCCTGACACATCGCGCAAAACCTCATTTGGAGTCACATTGGCCGCATAAGTCTCTTTCATTCCAACCTCATCTTTCATGCACTTTTTGAATCTTTTTCAAATTTCATTCCTTTTCCATTTTTAAATGTTCTGACCTTGAATCATGCCTTGTGTGCAACATTCCAAACACCCTTCAATCTTGTACGCAAAAACCAATCTTTCGTGCAAGCCTATAATTTTCCATATTTTGATATTCAGGTCATGGAACTCCACTAGAATGCAACATACCAAAATATCTTCAAACTTGCGCACATCATCCTTTTTCAAAATCACATTTCTCCATCTCCCGATTTGCATCCCTAAAAATTTGGCAAACACTGGGAAATGGAACCACCTTAAAATTTGTTTCAACAAGAACACCAATGGTGATTCATTATCATCTAGAATATTCAACAAACAACTTATTTTGTCAAGAACCATATCTATCATGATATGTATCCTTTTATTGAACATCTTTACCATCATCAAATTTTCAACAGGAAGTACTACAACTTCCATATGTTCCACTAGCATCTTTCTTTCCAATAAAAACAGAATATGACTAGCATCACCTTTTACTCCCCCTTTCCTTCAAAAGGATTTCATCACAAGTTCTTATAACTTATGATATTTATGAAATACAAATCAGAAAAGAATCATCTGATATATCACCATCCTTCATTATTGTATTCAATGTATCACCTTTTATACACATGCTTTGAACTTAGGACCAGCTCAAAAATCATCTGAATTTACTTCATGGAGAATTACCCAAGCATGACATCCAATGATGCATAACAATTCTCCAGTAATCCTCACTTCAGGAAATCTTCATTAACTTTGGATTCCTTCTTCATCTCCTTCTTCATTTTGACCAGCATTGACAATTGTTGACAGCAAATACAATCTTCATACACAAAGTGGTCCCAACAGTTTGGTTTAGCTTCATTTGGGCCTACCTAATAGGTTTGTAATTATCTTCAAGTAAGATTATGTACATGAATATTTTGGATTTTATGCTTGGGTTATCTTCTAAAAATTATCCTATTTATCATAAATTTTCTTTCAAAATCTTAATAAGTTTATGTTTTTAGATTTAGAAAAGTTATTAACAAGTATCTCTAGTATTTTGTCTCCTTCCATCAAGTACACATACTTTAAATTGGTTGGTAGTGGTTCTAATTTCAAATTTGGGGTTGTTATAAAGATGAAATTAAATTTAGGTTCCTTAATTCCATTTCATGGATTTTCTACTCACAATATTAAATATAAGCTACCTCATTAATAAATAAAAAATATCACCCATCAAAGAAGATATAATTTACCTCTTACTTTAATCTCAAAAAAGATTCTATATATTCAATAATATCTTCCTCATCCTTGGAATTTTAAATCATTAAATGTTTCCTTATAGATAAAAATTCATTTATCATACCCATATCTTCAATAGAATAATTAATGTGGGAAAGTGTAAGAAATGAATGATTTTTTAATGGGTGCCTCATCATGTCAAAATTTTTGAAGTGGATTGTGATGTCTCCAAAATCCATGGTGAGTGTTACTTTATATAAATTGATAAATTTCTTGATTGTATTTATGATAGGTTTTCCTAAAATTATTTTTGAATGGTTTGGAACTCTATATTCATATATTTTGAGAGCATAGAAACCTTCTGTGGTGATTCAATGTTGAACTCTAACAAACAAACCTCTTAAAACTCCTACTAGAAAATCATTGGATCTATTTTAAAGTTTTAACACCATTCTTATAGGCCTTAGTTATCCCATATGGAAGGATTTAAACACTATGTGTGTTATGATGTCAATTGAAATGCCTAAATCTCATAAATCATCATAAAATTTTAGTGAACTTATGGGTAAAGGGATAAAAAATATTCATGTATCTTGACATTTAATGGAAAGTTATGGTGTGATAAAATCTAAAATGCTTCTTCCCTAGTTGAGACTCTCATTATCTTAAAGCCTTATATTTTTAGTTCATAGATACTTGAATAAAATAGCATACTTGGATATTTTTTTGAGATATTTAAGAAGGATAATTTTGATCTACACTTTCTAAAAACTATCCATAATTTATCTTTGTATTTCCTCCTTCTGAATTTTCTTAGATTGAATTATTATTGGTAAAAAGGGAGTGAAAGATATTTATTCTCCTTTTTCCCTTTTTAGGGGTGTCCCTGGTCTTTTATTATTCCTTACAAATGTATCCTATTCATCTTTATTATATTATTATTTTTTCTTTTCCCCCTAGAGATGGATTTTAGGAATCTATCCAAACTATCTAACTTCATCCTCCTTAAGTTTTGGTTGATTTGGTTCAAGTTCAGGTGTTGTTGGTGTTTTAAGTTTTCTTATACTTCTTTTGGTCATCATAATTACATTTCTCTTAGGAAAATATACTGATTGGGATAGAATTTTTCTTGGGTTATTGGATAGATTTTCCACAAGACTTTACACTTTGATAACTATTCCAATTTATTAATAAGGTCCTTAACCTATGATTCTTATTTTTTTACTGGGGATTAGTTTCTAGCTGAGGGATTATAAAAATATTTCTTTTGTTATAAAGTATTTTTCTAGTAGTCTGGTCAGTTATATGATTTCTTATAAGGTTTTTGAAATGGTGGGTCTTGGTGGAATTGGTTTTTTTATTAGTAATGGGGTTGTTGTTGAAACTAGTTTTAGTGGTTTAGTCTAGTTTGGATATTCTAATTTCTAAATTTGTATTTTAATTAAGATTTACCTCTCAATACTTGTGTTTTTTAGGATTTCCTTGGATGAAATGTTTTTGTACAACTATTCATACCTTGAACATCATTGTATTAGTCAGTAAGATTATTGGGAGATGAGCATAAGTAGCTTACCATGGATAGTTCTTGTTGTTCACTTTTTTAATTAGAGTCATTTTTCTAATAAGAATATTTATCACTTAATGTTATGATTCAAATAAAGGTGATAAATAAAAATTTCTTGTCACATTTATACCTCTTGTGGTTATACCTCTTATTCCAAACTATTCAGAGTTTTTTGCAATATTTTCAATAAATCCCTTATCATCTAAAGTGATTTTTTTTTCAAGGATCCTCCAAATGATATATCAAAAATATTTTTGTCATTTTCCAAAAATACTTAATGTAATAAGACTAAAAATAATTGCTCCTATATATCTTAACATGTTAAACTAACACATAGAATCTTAAACCACTATAATTAATCATAGAGAGTCTCTCCCAAAGCTTTTATGATATCATACAACTCCTTCCTGATGACTATACTTCTAGAAGTGGGGAATAATATCCATATAAATCACATATTTATATTATTCCAATCATAGGTATCTCTTATTTTTATATTATACAACCATTATTTTTCATATCCTTATAGTGAAAAAGGGAATGTGCTTGACTTAACTTGTTCCTAATCTAATCTTTGAGTCTTTAAAGTTAAGAAAACCTATGTGTGTTTATTTTTGTTTTTACCTTTGAATCTATAGAACTTTGGAAGAAATTGTATTATACCGATTTTTAAGTATAAATTCATTCTGAAAAGTAGTCAAAACAATTTGATCTTGTGGGTTTATGAATTGGTGTGTATAGATATCTCTTAGGGAATGGTTGGGATTTCTTTCCATGGTAATAGTATCTAAGTGAATACTGAATGTTTCACCTGAGTTTGAAAGAGAAATCTCTTTAAAATATGATTGTATGACTTAGTTTCTTATTTTAGTTAGAAAAGTTGTTTTTATTTCAAAATAAAAGTTAAATATTTGGTAATTTAAATAGTAGATCATGAAAACTAAAAGTTATATTTCAAAAATTTCTCCATAAAAATAGTGAAAAGTTTTTAACACAAAACTTATAACATGGTGTGTAAAAATAAATTATTTGTCTTGGGTTAAATGAATTATTAGTGTTAACCCTGGGTTATCTCTTGAAATTAGTGATCAAAAATAAGTTGTCACTTAATAAAAAGGGGTTTTTTGAATTTTTTTGGTTTTATAGCTAATAAGAATTATTGAAACAAGGAGGTTGAAATAAATATGATGAAGAAAGTGATAAGGTTAGGATTGGAATTACAATTTTAATTCTATCATAGTATTTAAAATAGTTTCACTTCTATTTTTATTTAATGATAATTGAAATATTCATCAATTTATTTATCAACCACACTTGTTTAAAGGTCATTGTAGAGACTGATCTAACAGTGGTTAATACTTAGTTATACCCCTTTCTAGTGTTTGTGAAAAGTTTTTGAACCACTCCTAAATTACCAAGGCAATAGCCAATTGGGTATTGGTGATCCTTGGTAATAAAAAAATAACTTTCTACCTCTATACATGTGCCAAAAAATTCTAGACACTAAACACCTAATATAACCTATTCCTTAGAGACAAGTTGTATTAGGTATAGGGATATTATAAATTATAAACCTAAAAAGTAACAATAAATAACTTTAATGCCTTAAACATGATTTCATTTAAAGTATAAAACTTCCATTTTCAATCAATAGAATATATTTTTATTCATTAAGTGAAGGACTCAAGAATTAAAATGGATCTCCCTCCCTTTCCCGATCACTTGGAATTTACCCTTTTATTTAAAGGAAAATAGGGAATAAGGAGGAAGGGGGTACATTACAAAAATAAATGAAACGTAAAAATAAAATGAAGTGTCAAAAATAGTAGCAACATGGGTTCTCTATGAGTAATATTCACTTATCCCCATCTCACTTCGGATTCATATGTCCTTTTCAATATATTTGGTTTCTATATTCTTTGATCACGGCCAAATATATGATATTATTATACCTTCTAATATTATCCTCCCCTTTCAACACAGTTTTCAAATCTCTAATAAATCTGTGGATTTTGGTTAGAGTTTCCTTATTTTGGCTAAAAATATCAATCATTGAATTTGATTAAGTTTATTTGATGTATTTCTTATGGAAGATAGTGGTTGACATGCATGGATACTAATGTCGTATCCTATAGATTTGGGTTTTAGTGGGGGGTTCTTCACTAGTTTCACTGAAAATGTTTCTTGAGTGGAATATTTCACAAAGGAACTAAACTCTATATTATGAATGAACTATATTTAGACCAATATAGAGTTCATGGTAACTCTATATCAATCCATTTTCCAAATACATCTCATCTATCAACTCTATATGGATGGATATAACTATATGTAACTAATAAGAACTTTATTTCCTAACTCTCTATCAATCCGTTTTATAATTTCATCTCTTCCAGTAACTCTATGTGGATCGATTATACTCTATATCATTGAAGTGCCCTTGGATTTCATAAATATTTAATTTTATTTGTTTTCAGTATAAATTAAGACATTGTGTGTGAAATATTTAAGAGTTGGATTCCATGTACCATGAAAATGAAACAATTCTTATATATTTTAAAATGAAATGAAAAGGCTACCCATAATTTTTGGAAAAATAAATTATAAGGTTTCCAATATCTATGTGATAAATTATAATATGAAGGTGTTACTACCTATGAAGACCTGGCTAGACAGATTCTGGGTAGTGGATAAACATCATATGATTAATTGAGAAGTTCCTCATGGAAAATAAAATTTTAGATAAAGTTTTAGTGAAGCTAATATCAATAATAGTTGGGATAAGTTGTTGGATACAGTGAATAGATTAAAGAATTTTTTATGATCATTGTTAATGGATATATTTATTGAGGATATTTAAGGACAATGATGTTGAAAAAATTATCCATGGATTTATGGATGAGTATTTCAATAGGTTAAGGTTTATAAATAGTTTTATGTTGAACCTTACTGGATATTTTTTTCAGTTGTGAATACAAAGTGATAATCAGGTTCAAAAATTTTGAATTTTTTTTCCAAAAGGAATATTATAGAATGGAAGAGTTGGATTATAACAACCTTGCTCTTTATTTCATATTTAAACATGATTTATTAAATAAACATTCACTTAATACAAATTAAAAGATCGACAGGTATAGTGTCTTTGGGGCTTAGTAAAATTACATAACAACGTAAAACATGAAATATACATCTTTATTGAAAACTTCTTTTACATGACCACAAAATTCCTTTGTACTTACCATTTCATGGGATAACCTGAGGATATACATAAGAAAATGGTGATCTATAAAGCCTAGTAAGGGAGTAAACAAGTCATAACAAAAATAATACAATAAATGTTAGTAAAGATGTATATAAATAGAGCATAAGAGAAATATGAACATAAAGGCATGATATAGCATGATCATCATAACATGGAAATGTGGCTAGAACTTAAAACACGGCATCATTAACATAAAGGAATCAGGTAAACCCCAGTCCCAACATGGTGGATGAAAGTCCTATAAAGTAATTAGGTAAACCCATGTCCCAAAATTACATATCACGATACTAAACATTACCCAATGCATTGGAGCACTATCAGGTCACACCCTTCATAATCATTTCAATCTCATGCTTAAGTGTACCACATAGATCATATAACATGGATTCATTCAACATCATAATTTATTACATGATCAAGGAATGTAAAATACATACATGAAAGTCAAAAATAAAAAAGTATATTTGTATAAATGTTAATACCCTTGATAGAGGAATGGTTATGGTATTCACTACATGGTGATTTTGGCATGGAAAATCATAGGGCAATTTCAGCAGCATAATGACGTCATTTGGAAATTCATAAAATGGTTTGATGAGAGATAAAAGTTTTATAATCATTTATACATTAAATGGATAGTAATGGGATCATGGAACATAATATCCCAATATATTAAATTTAATTTAAGATGCATAATATAAAATAAGGGCTTTAATGGGGATGAAGAGATAGAAATCCTTTACGGAATTTCGGCATGGTAATAGGTGTATATTAAGTATCACGAATGGATTAATAAGAGTTGAAAGAATATATAATTATTTATAAATAAAATGTAAAATAAGGGGAGTATGTATGAACATATACCAACATATGAAAATTGAAATTAAAAGGCATATCACAAAATGTGTGCTTGATAAAAGAGGAAAGTGAAAGATCCCTTGTGGAATTTTGGCATAGTAACGGGTGGGTTTGAAGGATCATAGGGGGCTTAATGGGAGTGAAATAAAGATACCATAATGTATAAATCAGATGTATAGTAATGAGGTATGGGAGAACATATCCCAAATCAAGAAAATGGAAATTAAAAGGCGTGACATAAAAGAGGTGCTTGAAGAAAAAGGAGAGAGGGAGATCCCTTACTTGAATGTGTGATCCCAAAGGCTTGGGGGGATTTTTGAAAGATTGGGGGTTCCTTGGGAGGACTCTAGGGAGGAGGGGGAAGAGGGTGGTCGAGCTTTAAAGAGCTTGAGTGAAGATAAATGGGTGGTTGGGTGGGTTTATATAGGAAAGGTGGGGGAATTATTTATTATTTTGGTTTTGGACACTACTCACTAAAATATTCAAAACTACAAACCATACCATGGTTTCTGGAAAATTGTAGTGGCATAAATTATTTTATAATTATAAGGGATAAAGATATTAAAATATATTCTTTTCTTATGTGGAGGTGAGTCACACTTTCAAAGAAATGATTTTAAAATCTTAAAATATTTTATATGACTTGGAGGATTCACAAAGGATTTATAAAATAAATCAAATAAACCTAAAATTACATTATTTTAAAGGAAAACATATATTTGTCTGAATATGCCTTTTATATTATTTTATTACATCACTATTGGGTCATTATGATGTCATAAAACACATTATATATTTATACGGTATTTAATTTTTACCCAAAAATTTGGTTATCTCAAAAAATTATGAAAAAATCACCATTGGAAAATTTTGAAATCATGATTCCAAAAATAATATTCATTTTATCTAAATAATTTTATAAATATGTGAATTTTAACTTTTAAAATAAAAACTGAAATTTATTGAAAATTTATGGGTTTTGACAAAAACAGTTTTCAAACCTTAATAAAAATTGCATTTGATTTCATAAAAATTATATGATCATTTATAATATTTTATTAAAATTTTATTTAATTCAAAAATACATTAATTAATAAAAATATATTTCTTAATTTAATTTTAATATTAACCAAAAATATTATTTATTCTTTAAAAATAATTTATAAAGTAATTATAATAAAATGAAAGTGTATTCATTATTATATAAAAATAATGCACATAATAATAATGCTAAGGTCTTGTTACATATCCCTTTATTACACCTACATACTCCATAGAAGTAAGGTGTGCGGTGGTGGGGAATTCATGGGGCCATTCAGTGAACATGGTTTGGATTGTGATATCGATGAGCTTAAAATTCTCTTGTAAACGATTTCACTCATGCTTAACTTGTTGGATCTAGGCTTGAGCTTGATCTAGGCAAATCTCAGAAATGCTATCTCCCTTGGAAGCTCTAATAAATGGGATTCATAGTGTACAATTATACTGGTTGAATCCATCACTTCCTTCATCTGTACTAAAAGGATTTGTTAAAACCCGAAATTTATACTAGTAATGTGATCGCTATTCAATAGTTATGTTATTAACATTAAGGATACTTAACGGTCATTTAAATCCAATTGAATATAACAAAACAAAAGGAGTGAATGTGTTTTCTATATTTATAAGGTATTTAATTAAAATAAAGGGAATTTTATTCATAAATATTCAGGTTGTTATATAAAGGAACCATCCAAGGATTTCATATCATGTCAACTATTGGAGTTAGTGTTCATACACTCTTGGATCAAGGTATGAGAAGGCTCGAGTTGAATCAAAAGTTTCCTTGAGTCATTTGAAAAAGTCTGGAATTTTTGGAGTTCACTGAGAAATGAAAACGTCCCTAAATGTATGAATTCACATGTTGATCATATGAATTTGGTTTTATTGTATGACTTTATACCAATCATATGACTTAAATTCATTTCATATGACTTCCCTAACTATCATATGACTTGGGAGTTGGAATGAAAATTTGAAAAGGAATTCAACGCATTACTTCACCAATATTAGACTCCTTCATAAGACATGGATGTAGATCATATGACTTAATTGTAGGACTTTAGTTCATCATATGACTTTTATATAAGGTATAAAAATGTAAAATCCATTGAGAATTCAACTTTTAAAGAGTATATGACTTCATCGTTTGACTTTAATGGATCATAAGACTTTTGTGTAAGCCTTTACTGAGAATAAGCCTTTGAAGACCATTATAAGACATTACAACATATGTATTTTGGACTTAGAAATTTTTTTGAAAGGATACTAGATGAAAGGGGGTTATATAAGGGTAAATCAAAAATAATGAAGGCTATATAAAGGTAATTTGGACCTATGTAAAGGTAACCAACATCTATATAATGGTTATCCTAACTTTCATAAAGGTAATCCTTTGGGTTATATGTGATGTATAAAGGTTATATGGGCCTATGTAGGGGTAATATTAAAAAACATGAGGATGTGTAAAGGTAGTTTTAGTTTTTAAAATTATTTATTCTTAAGAGAAAATTAAATGGGGTGATGCATGAATTGTTTGATCATGTTTAAAACATCATGAAGCTTTTAATAGTCATAATAAAAGATTGATTTTCTAGTCTTTAATCCATGGGATAATAATATCAAAGCTATAATAATTTATATAAATTTAAATATTCTTAAATGAATTTACTCAATATCAAGAATAATTCTGGTGAAGATCCATCAAATATTGACATGTTCTTCAGATATTAAGTCATTTATAAAGTGATATATTTGATAAAAATAATGAGAAGAGATAGAAATGAATTTTGAGATGGGTTGTTTCGTAAGGAGAAGTCTCCAAGCTATAATTTAGTGCTTCATTCTGCAAGATGAGTTCCACATTTCAAGATAATGTACTGTATATTTTTATACAGCTATAGAAAATGAATTGTAGATTCATTGGAGATATTTTGAGTTAAATAAGAATATGAATTCAATCCCACTGAAGAATATAAAAATAGTTTATACAACAATGTGTGATGCAATAAATATGGATATTTATGGATTATCCCTTGAGTATAAAGTAAATGCTTGAAATATCATTAGAATCCAAAATTTGGTATTATATAATGTTGTTTTTGGCTAGTAGTGATAAATTCCCATCAGTATTCTATTTGAGGATACAAATGAGTTTTTATGCATTTTTTGAAGAAAAAAATGTGCCTAGGTTATAAATTTTTTGAATTATGTAGTGAAAATGTGGTAGGGACTCTACCATCTTTGGGTTTTTTCGCTCAGGCCAAAGGCGGTAAGACTCATTTCACATTTTACCAAATGAAAAAAATACTTATTTTAAATAAACATGTCCATATATTTAATTTTTTGTTTATATATATATAAATAAAACAACAGAATTTATCAGAATTTATCTACAATTTCATATCCAAGATTACAGCTATTAAAGCAGTCTAGAATTCTGACAAAAATTGTCACTCATGGCCCCCTTTTATAAAAGGGTTTTCCCTGGAAATCATTCTGGATTTCTGATTTGGGATTCAGGTTCTCCATTTCCTATGCATAATTAATAATATATTATCATTAATCATTTTTAATCAATTAATAATAAATATTAATTACTAATAAATAATAATTAACTATTAATGTTTACAACTTAATATTAATAATTAAATAATTTATGTTAATAATATTTTAAACAATTTTAATTAATATTATTATTTACTAATAAATTTTTAATAATTAATAGTTATTAATTAATTAGTAATTAGTAATTCAGCACTATTTAATTACTTATTAATAATAGTAATTCCTAATTAACTAATAAATTATTAATAAATTATTAATTATTATTAATTATTATTGAAAAATCATGAATAAATATTTAAAATTATTGTTTATTTACTAAATTTTAAAAATAATTATTAAATTATTGAATTATTAACTTTTAATTAACTATATTTATATTGATATTAATTAATTAACTAATTTTTTATATTTAATATTAATTACTAATCGATATTAATTCCTTTTTTTATAATATCAATATTAATTACTAATAAATAATATTTAAATAATATGATTTAAAATTTAATAATATTAATTTCTAATAAATATTAATTACTAGTTAATATTAATTACTAATAAATATTTAAAACTATAATTTAAATTATTATAAATAATAATATAATCTTTAGTTATTAATTAATTAGTAATTAAGTTATATTTAATTACTTATTAAAAATAGTACTTACTAATTAGATAATTAATAATTAAATAATATTAATTTATCAATAAATATTTTTAATTATTATTTACTAATTATTGATAAATATTTAAAATTATTATTTAGTTACTAAATATTAATAATAATGATTAAATTATTAAATTACTAATTATTAATTAATTATTACTATATCAATATTAATTAATTAACTAATTATTTCTAATAAATATTAACTACTAATAAATATTAATAAATAATAAATATTAATAAAATAATATGATTTAATATTTAATAATGTTAATTTCTAATAAATATTAATTACTAACTAATGGTAATTACTAATAAATACTTAAAATTATTATTTAGTAACTAATTATTATAAATAGTAATATAATTATTAGTTATTAATTAATTACCAATTATATAATATGTAATTACTAAATAATTGTTAGTTATTAATATTAATTACTAAATAATATTAATTAAAAATATTATTTACTATTTAACAATATTAATTTCAAATAAACATTAATTACTAATAAATATTTAAAAATATTTTTTAATTATTAATTAATAATTTTTATTATTATACATTATATATTTTTAATTTATTATTTAGTTATTATTAATATTAATTTTTATTAATTATATATTATTTAATTCCTAATTAATTAAAACCTATTATTTATTATTAACTATTTAGAAATTAATTTGTTATTTAATAATAATATTAAATATTATTTAACAATATTAATTAAAAAAATTAAAATATTATTAATATAAATTCCTTAATTATTAATATTTAATAGTAAACATTAATAGTTAATTATTATTTATTAACAATTAATATTTATTATTAATTGATTAAAAATGATTAATAATAATATATTATTAATTCTATACAGGAAAAGGAGATCTTAGATCCCACATTGAAAATCCAGAATGATTTTCAAGGCAAACCCTCTTATAAAAAGGAGTCATGGGTAATGGTTTCTGTCAAAATCCTAGGCTGCTTTAACGGTAGTAATGTTGGATATAAAATGGCAGATAAATTCTACTGAAGTTATATATATATATATATATATAAACAATACAAAACAAAATAAAAATAAAAATTTTAAAAATACGAACATGTATATTTAAAATAAGTAATTTTTTTCATTTGGGAAAAGGTAGAAAGGGCATTTCTGCCTTTGCCCTAAATTCTTATTAAAGGCGACAAGTCCATCGTCACCTTTGGCTCAGGTGATAAAAATCCAAAGGTTGAAGGCCCCTGCCACCTTTCCACTATATGATTCAAAAAATTTATAACCTAGGCACATTTAAAAAATCAAAAAATACATAAAAAATCAATACAAATTATGAGGGGAAAAATTTAAAGCTCTTAAATGAAGCCACGTTTGGATGAGAAGATTGAGGGTGATGAAATAGAAAATTTTGAAGGATCCACTAATGTGTGCATAAATTTTAAATGAGAGAGCATCAAGAGATAATTTTGAATAAAAGAACCAAATATCCCTAAGAAAAAAGAACCAAGAGAATCCACTACTTATTGTAAAAAGAGAAATAGAGAAGTTAAACCAGTGCTAAAGAGATTCTACATAAAATGTTTTGAAGAAAAAGAAGAATAATAAGTAAAGTGTTCTAACTAGTACTATTGTAAAGACATATTCAAGGAAGAATAAGAACATAGTTAAGCATGCACAACCTGTTGGGTTCCAAATTAGTGAGAAGAAGAAGGAGAAGAAAGAGTTGAGGAGTGGTTGACCTGCTATGTATTCTCTAATATTTAGTGTTAATCCTTTTAGTGTTTTAGAATTGAGTGAGATATCTAGGTGAGTAGTTACTATGAATATAAGCAAATCTAAGCTACATATAGGTACCGAGTTGCATTCAGTATATCTTAAAGATCTGTTATAAGTAAAAGACCTTGGGTTAAGAATAATGAGATCTATTTTTTAATTTAAAATATCCTTTACAAAATCATAGATCTAATTTAGAATAATCTTGGAGGAATCACTTGTGTATACATGGTTTTAATTCATGGAACCTATGTGACTCTAGGTATACAAGGAGATCATAGTGTGACTCTATGACTATAGTGAAAATCTAGTTAAAGAATTCCTATGATAAGTAGGAAAGTGTATGCATGTTGAGGCTCTATGTAGATGTGGGAAGCACTACACATTTTATTCAACATTTTATTCTAGTGGAGAAATCATGATTGGGGCTAATAAACAATCATATCAATGATTAAGCCTTTGATTTGAACCTTGTAAAAATAAGGCATGCCTTTTATCTTCTTTTATTTCATACATGTGGTTGATAGTTTCTTAGTAAAACAATCAATATATTCATATGCATTAAATAAAAAAATTTGTTAAATTCTAAGGAGTAAAATATTCCAAGAGAATTTAGAATTTGGTAAAAATAGGATACACCTAATTTACCCCCCCCCCTCCCCCAAGTGTCTACACTAATCCTCAGGGGCATTTTAGTTAGCACCCAGTCTTGAAATTTCATAAATGTGGGAACTCTATGTCAACACCCAGTCTTTAGGAAATTTATATGGGAAATTTATGTCAACCATGTAGTGTTCATTCCCCTTTCCATTTTTCACTTTTGATATAGAATTTCTATACTTATCTAGAGAACTCCAAACCTCTTATAAACTTTATAATTAACCTTGAAAACATCATAACACAGCAAATAAAATTAAACACAATAATTTTATTCTAAAAAATCAATAAAAAAATTAATTCTATAAGTTTGGATATTTAAAAATTATTTTACAAACTTATTGAAATGGTATTTTAATTTAAAAACTTCTAAAAACTCAATGAATTTAAAAATATTAAGTAATAAGTTGAATTTAATATTATAAAAATATGAGGAATTTATTTCCTATGTTAGGAAACAACTCATGCGGACTCCAATTTTCACTATATTCAACTATTAATAATTTTCTGTCTACAAGACCTCACATGATATTCATGATTATTTTAAGATAATAATTTTGTCAACTGATCCACCATGTTCTCTTCCATGGAAACTTTTTTTACTACAACATCAGCCCTATAAGAAAAATATCTCAAGAGGTGATACTTATGGAGTATATATTTCTTCCATTGATGTGACCAAGTATCCTTAAAAAGGACCACTACTACTATATTATTAGAATATAATTTTATTTAATCTTTAATATTAGTCACCACATCAAAATAATGTAATAATTTTCATATCTAAACTTCTTCTTTAATTTCATAAAAATCAATAATATACTCAAACTACGTTGTAGAATCAGTGATGACTAGCTTTTTTGAGCTCTTCTAACCCACAGATCTTCTATTAGGGTAGAATACATATCCCGACTATGAATTTAAATTATTCAGGTCTATTTAGAAATTTAAATCTATATATCCCTTGATGATTAGTTCCTCATTTCCTCCATAAACTAAGAAAATATCCTTATTGCACCTCAAATACTTTAGTAGATTCTTTACAACTATCCAATATAGCTCTCCTAGGTCTACTTGATATCTTTCTATCATGATCAAGGCATAGAAAATGTTAAACCTAGTATATAGTATGTAATACATTATATACCCTATTTAAAAAGAATAAGGAATTCTATTCATCATATATCTCATTTCATGTGTTCATGGACACATTTTCTTAGAGAGATGTATACCATGTGACATTGGTGAAAATCCCCTCTTGGATTGTTTTATACTAAATCTCTTCAATTTATTATCAATTTTTGTACCCTAACATAGTCTAATAATCCTCTTATATATATCATAAATGATATTTATCCCTAGAATTTAGGTTGTTGCACAAAATTATTTTATATAGAATCATTTGTTTAACCGGGACCCAATTGACTGTAAGATTGGTATCTCATTTTCCATCAATAGTATACCCTTGAAATATACTACTAGGAAAATTACTACACTCCCATTAAACCTATTATATACACAAGGCTCACATTCATTATTTTTTAAACCAAATTATTTGACGGATTCAAAAAAATGAATGTTTCATGATCTTGAAGCTTTCTTTAACCCATAAATGGATCCCTATAACTTGAATACATTATTGGAATCCTTTAGAGTCACAAACCCTTATCATTGTGTTATATAGAAATCTTCTAAAATGTTCCCATTAAGGAATTAAATTTTGAATTATTTTTTTAAAAATATCATAATCACGGTAAGCTATTAAGGAAATTATATTTTTGATGGATTTTAGTATAGTTATTTGTGAAAAGTATTTCCATGGTCTATCCCATGATATTTTTTAAACCCTTTAGCAACCAGTTGTGATTTATAGGTACTTACTTTATTATACATATTCGATTTATTATTTAATACCCATTCCCAAATAATAGGCTTTACATCTACTAGAGGAACTACCAAAACTCAAACTTTGTTCTAGTATATGGAATCCATTTGTGAATTCATGGATTCTTATCATCATCTATAGTGACTAAAAAATCATGTCTCTATAGTTCTCTAAATTCTCTAGTGCTCCTATATAGTACTTGTGTCTCTCAAACAACTTACTCAATGAGTATTTATGGAATTCTTTCCTACACCAACTCTTATATATATTGAGATTTTATTTTATCAAAGTCAATCTTTCTCCCATTATCATTTTTTGAGATATTCTCCCTCTGAATAAAGGTGGGATGTATTTCCACCATTATATTTTTATCTAAGGGGTTTTATATATAATATTTTTTAGATTCCTTTGCATATCCTATAAATATACACTTAGTGCCTTAGGGTGCATGTTTTTTTCTAAAGATAGACTTAATAAATGCTCCATAACCCCATAAATGTGTGAAAAAATGGATTTCTTCCCACTCTATGAATTGAATGAAATTGTATTTTCCACTTTATTTTTCACTCAATTTAGTATTTCTGTATTGTTTTATAGTACATATCCCCAAAAGGATAATGGAAGACTCACATGACTCATCATTGATATCATCATGTTCAATAAGGTTTGGTTCCACCTTTCACTGACCCCATTTTTATATGGTGTATAAGTAGGAGTGAGTACATATAGTATCCCAAACTCACTTAGATAATTGATGAAATCTTGGTCATGATTTCACTATGATGGTTTAAGTAGAGTTTCTTTATCTTCTTATCAATATGATTCCCCACTTCACTCTTTAAATCCTTAAATTTCTCAAAGGATTTAGACTTATATCTCATTAAGTAGACAAATACATATCTTTTAATATCATTTATAAAAGATATTAATAAGGAGTATCCATACCTAGATTAAATTAGAAAAGTTATACACACATATATATGAACTAATTCAAGAAGTTGTGTGGTCCTTTCACCATTTCCACTTAATGGATATGTAGTTATTTTTCCTTGAAAAAAAGTGTGACATATATCAAGTGGTTTTATTTCAAAATAATATAAATACCCTTATTGATATAGATTTTAAAAATGATTCTCATTTACATGAACAATTTAGTGATTTCACAAATGGTTATGATATGTTTTATGTGAACATTATTCATTATCAGTTTCCAAAACTTTATTTTTTGTATTCTAGTACATAAAGGTCATTGTCCATATGTGATATCCCATAACATATGTTATATTTATAAAAAGTAGTATCTCTTATTTATAAAATTGAAAATAAATCCATACACATTTAAATTGTACAGGTATATTATCTTCTTGGTTACCCTAGGAACATAATAAAAATCCTTTAAAACAAAAATCAATCTCATTTTCAAAGTGAGTTAGTAGCCTCTAATAGCTAGCGCAACCAGTCTTGCTCCATTGTTAGCTCAAATATCCACCACACCCCAAGAAACCTTCTAAAATCTACTTGGTTACTATATTTGGATACATATTTGAGAACTAAAATCTATATTTAATACCAAATTTATATAAATTTAGATGTTACATTTGAAAACAAATTCACTTGAAGCTTCCCATTGTTTCTTCACTAAGGTAAACTTATTCTTCTAGTGGCCCTTCTTAACACATGAAAAACACACTTCATATTATTCCTAACACATCCCCTTGATCCTCCTTCTCTTGGTCGGGTAGTGTGAATATGTCTTAGAGTTGGTGTTAATATTAGTAATTTTCTTCATTACCTTCATCTTGTTCTCTATAAGCACTAAAACAATTTCATTACACATGTCCTTATCCACCTAGAAAATTAGTTATAATTGATCTAGAAGTGACTTATTGATATTTTTCATATAAAAATTCATCATAAAACTAGAGAAACTAAATAAAAGTTATGTGAGAATAAGGTCTATGCATAATTCCCTGGGAATCTTGAAACCTAGAATTTACAAATTCTAAATGTATCTAATCATCTTGACTACATGAAGTTCAGATCGTGCACCTTCTCTAAGCTTTCATGTAAATAGTGTCTTGGAGATCTCATACCTCTCTTGTCTTTTCTTATCCTAATAAAGATCAAGGAGATTGGAAAAAATTGTGTATGCATCCATGTCTTCATGAAGATTCTAAATATTACTTATCATGGATGATAGCATGAGGCATTGGACATCCAACGCATCATCCACATGTTTCTAAAAGATAAAATTATCCTCCTAACTTACCCCCTTAGAAATATCATTATGAAATAGGGACTCGAACATGTAAAACTTCCACTCTTGGAGTAGAATGATGCACAAGCACCTGTACCAATTCTGGAAGTTAGCAATGGTTAGTATATTTCCTTTCTCCAATATAGGGATAATGTTGTGGTTGAATTAATTTCATTTTTTACACAAAAAAAATATATATTATTAATTTATCAATATTAATGTGTGTAATGTAATAAATTTTAATCTATTAATCTACCAATATTTTATCAAATTCCAATAAACCTCACCATTAGATTCAGAATATCATTTCATATGGTTATTCTAGTGGAAAGGATCTATATTTCCCTCATCATAACTCAAACTTTGGACATATAAATTAATTGAAGGTATTTAGGTAGGTGGTGTTGACAACTGAATTAATATGTAGATCCTTTATCCATTGAGTGAACTCCTAATAATGAAATCCTATACTCATATTTCCATAACAGTTTCCTCCAAATAGTATTAAACAGACTTTGTCTATTAGACTAAATACCAATTTGGTTAATTCATCCCATTATATTAATTAATACTCCCTATTTGACATGAATGACACTTTAATTATAGGTGTATCTTAACTTGGAAGATAAAAGGTATTTTCTGACTAAATATTTTCTTGAGGATTTCATTTATCTTATGCATAAATATTCTTTATTTTATATTTTTACATAATTTTTAATATTATATTGATTTTTCTTAATTTATTAACCATGTAATGGTAAAATAATTTATATATAATCCATTTATTTTATTTAATCTTATAATTCTTGTTATATTATTTACTTTATGTTATCATGTTTAAATTTTAAATAAATAAGCATCACATAAATAAATATATAACCATGATATATACAAAATAAAACAAATTAGTGGTATGAATATGAACTTTTAACTATTAATTAATTTATTGGGTGGATGATAAAAAACCTTCACCCTAAGGGAATAACTCTTTGATCCGGGATTGGATCAAGTTGTAATATTCCACATTTAACCTATGTATCTTTTTGGTTGGTTTCACCTCATCTCAGTCTTGAACCGTCTCCATGCATTGGGAGATTCTTTCCTTACGTATGTTTAATCACCCTTAGGTGATAGGAATCAAGGTTTTAGGGTTATATAAATAAACCATAGACACATAGACCCATACATAATAAATAGGAAGGTATAATACATAGGTCATCATATTTAATTTAATAATAAATTTATCACAAAAACCCTCGGAATAAATTATTAAATTAATAAAAACCCAAAACATAAATAGGTTAGTAAATATCATGATCATCCATGCATGAAATTACTACTACTAGAATTCATTTCAATTTGTTATTTATTAAGATAAATTTCTTGAATTAATCAATTAATTATCCTATTAATTTATGAATTCATTTATCTTAATTAATCATCCAAATACTACTTGAGGTTCTCATCCAATTTAATTATAAATAATATAAATAATTTAATTTAATTCAAAATTAATTAAATATACGATCTATACTAGAGGTGTCATGTTGTGCACATTTCTATATTTTCTTAAATCCATTTTTAGAATTTAACTATTACACAATGTATATCGTCAAACAAAATGACATGTGACTAACACTGTGTATAGTCATTTTTATGTGTTGTGTACTTACACATCTTATATGTCAACATATCATGTTGTAATATACATGGAATTTTGTTATATGGGTCAATTCAGGTACTTTACATAGCATGTCTAACCACATATAAAGCCTATATATATGCAGCATGTACTACCGGTAATACTTAGGAAGTACACGGCATGTGCGAAAATCATATACGCTATGTATTAGCAGAATAAAATAAAAAATAATTAATAAAGCATTTAATATCACACATGACCCACTAAAATTACTCAACATGTAATTATTGCTGAAAACCCTGTAACACAGCATGTATTACCAACTATACATTGTGTAGTTTTATTTTTTTACTTTAATTAATTAATTCTCTTCCATATATTGACTCATATGACATGAATACCCTAGCATGTGCCTTGTGTTAGTTGACCTGAGTTATACAGCATGTAGAACTAGATACATTGAATCCACCCACACTACACACCTAGGGACTCGACGTGTATCTTTCATGGTTATTATGAATTATATGTTGTGTACAGCCAGTTACATGTCGTTTAATCCACATAATTCCATGTTTCCAAACTAGTAGTAAATATTTGGAATGTATTAATTACATCTCATTTCTTTTGACCTCATGAATTATGTGATTCTAATAAGTTAAATTTGTGTGGAATTACATAGCATATACGCCAGATACATGTTGTGTACCCCTATCAAGGTTCATTCAATCTAGAGATCAATACGCAGTATATAATGACACTACATATCAAAACCCCACATGACGTATCAGGATTTGTGTGGCTCATCCTGTTATGGTTTAACATGGGTAAAAATCATATAATTTTCCATTACATGTTGCATATTTTTTTCCTATATTAAAAATCCTCGATAAATCTGAATTAATTCTTTAATCATTATTCATATGCTCTACATTATATGAGTTGAACGATCATGTTATCTTAACTTTTGGATTAAAAAAAATATTGAAATGAAATCATGATAAAAATATAATAATTCAATCAACAAATAAAAAATAATTATAAATTAATATTTAAGTGCTCAGATACCACTTGATGGTTCTATAGTATCAAAAAAGCAGCCAGACCCATGCCCAATAATGTTTTTTATTTGTTTCTTTGGATAAAATCCTCATAATTTGACAGACATAACTCTATACTATTAATTGAGAGGATATTTTCACATATAATTTATAATTGATTTATATAATAAGAATTACCACAATTTGATAATTCTCTCATCATTGATGAATATGTTTGACCTTCTTGTTTTATCATCGTTGCGACAAAGAATCCAAAGAAGAGTTCCTCTAGTAGTATCCACATGTATTCCAAAAATCCTGGAATATATTCATTGGAACTTCAAGTTTTATCATGGAGGAACCAAGTGCCTTACATCATTCTTCATTGATCGTAATAATAATTATTCTAGTCTTGAAGGATTTTAACTTGTTATCTTGGTCTTGAGAGGGATAAGTAGGGTGATTGTCTCTCATTATTGATAGTGTTCTTGAGAGGTTCTATCTAGGGCTTTTAGATAATTGTCTTGAGATAATATCATTATGTACAATAATTCTCCCTTAACCCTAGAAATTATATATGTTGGTTTATATACTTAGGGTTAGACAAAATAGTATTGCACAAAGGACCTTAACTAATATTTTTATTCTAAATAAATCTAACATCTATTGCTAATAATATTATTATTATTATATTTTATGATGTTCATTAACTCACATTTATTTAAATACCATTACTTAAATAAAAAAATTAATATTTATTTAAATAATATTAAATAATATATATTATATACATTGGGACATTAACTCAACTCATTAGTTCTCATTATCATTTATAAAACCTCAAATAATAAATATCTATTTAAAAAACACATATAATTATATTATTCATTCAATAAATAAATAAATATTATATTCACTAACTGGTGAATAAATATTTATTTAATATTAAAATCACATGTATTCCAAACTGTAATAACTGGTGATGGAATTTATATAATCAATATAGACTAAATAATTATTATTCCTCTATCATGAGGATAATATTTATTTTAAATTAAAATTAAATTTAGCTAAGATTTTGGATACACTTAGTGTGTAACCCTCTAGAATTATTTCTTAATGGAATTATGTGACCAGACCTAAAGTCTAATATTATCATCTAGCGATACATTAAGGCGCCTATAGGGAAATAAATAAATGTCACAACAAAAATAACCTCATATGAATGCTTACTATGTGATATAATATTTTTTTCTCGATGTCTCATCAAGCAGGTTGCATATTTGTGTCATCAACTTATATTCTTGATATATATTTCTTTAACTGCCTGAAATAAACTCATTAAAAAAACCTCCATGGTCATAGACTTAATCAAATAGTTATATTTTGATCAAAGGTATTAAACTATAATCTTCCAGTCTTGGAAGTGGAAAATCATTTCTTGGCTTATTTAATTAATTCTATATCACTTATTATGCACATAATGTATGTTACCTCGCTGCGAGCATATATCATCATAATTTTCACTGATACATCAAAGTATGTGATTTGTGACATACATTAACACTGTAAGAAAAATCATACTTTTAGACAGTTTATTAGTAGCGATTTCATAAAATCATTGTTAATTTAAAATTTTGAGCCTCATGTAAATTCAACCAAATTTATTAGTGGCGGTTAAATACAATATTCATGTGATGAAATATTAGTGGATAGTTTTTAAAAAATCACCACTAATATTTCATTAAATAGTGTTTATTGAATAACCACCACTATTTAAACCTTTCTTTTTATAAGATTCCTCATTTCCACTTCCTCCCTCTATCGCATGAACCTCCCCCCCCCCCATCCTTTTTCCTTAATCACATGAACCCTTTCCTTATCTACATTCCACCCTCATGTGAACCTCCTCTCCCCTTTTATTTATTCCTTTATCATAGGAACCTCATCTTCTTCTTCCTAATCTCCCCTTCACCTTATTCACAGTGGGTTCTCATTATCCTTCCTGATATACTTGTACATCATCTATCACATAAACTTATTCTCCTTCTTTGTCTGTTGGTTCCAAGTACAAGGTAAGTTATCAGAATCTCTACTCTTATCTTCCATTTATTTCATTTTCTTATTTCAATGATATTAATGAACCTATTCCACCTTGTGTGAACCTATATTTTATATATATGTTGCTTTTATTTTTGATTTATATATTAATATTGTGGGATTATTAATTATGATACTTTTTTCAAGTCTCAATAGATGTGAATGCTTGATTTACAGATGTGTTATATTGAAATTTTAGAATAAAACCAATATTTTCTCTAATTTAGTTGAATTGGGGAAATAATTCCCAATCAATTATTTTAATCACTAAAAGTTATACACCAACCTCTAGTGATTTAGAAACATTTTGGTGGTTAGTAAAAATTTGTTTTTAGATTTGGGTCATTTCTTTCTATGTTGTTACAAACATTATATTTTTTTGTATAATAAATATTATAAGTGTCACATAGTTCTGGAAAATATTAATAATAAATATATATAAGTTTTATTTTAATGTTTCCTTGAATATATTTTTTATATATGTAAAAATTTTATTCAATGTTTATAAATATATTCTAAAATATTTTTCAAAAAAATTTAATGATTTAACTAAACATTAAAATATACATCTACTGATAGAGGAAAAAAAATTGAATAAAACATCTATAAATGAATGTACATATACAAAGCTAGATTACATGTCTATCATCATATTTAGGATCAACACCTATTGTTAGTTTAATTTTTATTAAAAAATAGTTATCTATCTAGAATTTTTTAGTTATATATATATCCTTTTTTGGAATATATGTTTTTTGTCCACCTATTAGGTTATTATTTGAGGGTAATATATCTAGGGACATTATCTAGCTTATAAAATATTATAAATTTATTCTATAATCCATTATCACATTAAAATAGAATAAAACATTTAAAATAGATATAATAATTATCAATGTCAAAATGTGTGGTTTAAACATAGTTAATCATGTATTTATAAAAATATTTTATGGAAGAGTGTTCTGGGGATTTTAAAGAGTGAAATTTTAATCCTAAAATACTTTAGGTCATTATAAATAATTTATTTCAGTGGGATAATGACACACATATTTTTTTACCACCCCTCAAATACCATGTGGGAAATATATTTTTTTCTTAATATTAATAAATTTTCAAGGAGACCTAACAAATGTACCTAATACTAAAAAGGGTATAATTGAAGCATGCCATATCATATAGAAAAATTTGGTCTTAATAACTTACCAAAAAAGTAGTTATTGTGAAATTTGGAACATATCTAGTGGATGTTAAAAACAATAACCTTGAATTTAATGAAGAAACATGGGTACGCATAGAGATTATAAATAAAATTATTTGAAACTCATTTATTACGGAATTTATGATTGAGATTTGTTTGGTTTAATATGATATTTATTTTATTTTTTCTTTTATTTTGATATTCCACTCATTTATCTTCTGTCAATTATAACCAATGATATATATATATATAAACTAATATTTTTTTGATTTTTTATTTTATTTTGATTTTTTAAAATTTTATTTTTTCAAATTTTATTGAACAATGTTTTATTTTCTCTTTTTAGATATGGGAATTCCAAAATCAAATGATTTAAAGATATGAGTAGGTCTTTCACAACTCTTATTTCATTAAACCCATCTAATACACTCCCATATTTATTAGGTATGATCATTACTTTCAGTATGATCCATTTTTTCTATTTTATACCGTCTGATATACTCCCATATTAATCAAGTACACTCCCTAATTCTAATGTATCACTTCCTATTGTAGGGATGTTGGGGGGGGATTAAATGAATCAGTTGAGGAGCAATTATCTACTGATCATATGGTGTTAGAGTTACCTTCATGAGGGTATTTGAGGGTGACCATGATTGGTATGTAATTGTTAATGTGGAAAAATAATTTATTACATTTTTATGCTAATTTTTTAATATATTTATTGAAAAGGTTTAGATAATAATAGGACAAAACAAATATGAATACTTTGGATGTTCTAAGGCTGAAAATTTTTAAATTAGTTATACCATTTAACATGAATGGGTGTATACATATATTATTTAAGGCTTATATAGGAAGGTCTTGGGGTATTTATCATGTGAGATGATTTCCCTTACCATTATTTATCATGATTAGAAGCACATTCTCATCACTTAGAAGAATGATATTTTTTATAAACAAGTAAAAGTAGCCCAAAATAATTATTTTTAGTTTATTTTATTTATCTTCCTATTAAATATAATTATAATTATTTTTTCATATATAATATGTATATTATTTTTCATTTTTTTTATGCATGATATAGTTATGTGTCAATGGACATTGAAAATTTTAGGGAAAAGTGGAAGGAATTTAATTATAGGTTGTGATGTGAGTTCAATGGAACCTCTTTGAGTCTCCATAAGATATATAAAAAGGTACCTAAAGGGATACCATGAGATTAGTTTAAATCTTTTATATATATGAAACTTTCTGATTCACATAAGGTATTTGATATTATCTTAGTACATTTAAATTAATTTATTAAAAATAATGAAATTTTTACCAATATTAACCTTCTTTTTTCAATAATATTGTAAAAAAACTCATCAAATAGAGAGAAACAATTCATTCCATACACAAATGGTTCCAAAAAAATTTCAAGGATAAGATTGAACAAGGTAATTTTCTAGATATTATTAAATAAAATTTTGTTACATTTGAAGTATTTAAATTTTTATAGTTATTAATTTTTACCATTTTTGATATAGGAAAAATAAGTTGATTATGAGGTTGGTTAAAGTGAGTTATCGTTAAATGTGAACAATAAATTTTAATGTAATCATGTAAATGAACCCATTATAAATATTTGGGTAAAAATATAAATTAAAATTCACATTTTATTAATTTAGAGGTTATGAGTCAAATATAGAATTGTAAATGGAATATATTCATAAATATGAATGTGTTGAATTATTATATTTTATGTTATGATTTGATGTTATCAATTAATAATTATTATGTTATTTCATGAAAAATGGAATATATTTATAAATAAGGAAAAAAATGATGGTATATCCCATTCTTATTGAGTGACCTTGGTATTGATGTTAGATGTATGTTTCACTTGTTTGGTACTTATTATTGATGTTTTCATTTTATATTCATTTTTATGTTGGAATTAGAGAGTAAATAAAAAATAGGAGTAATGATGAAACATTGAATTAATTTTGAGTTTTAATTATTTAAATTTATGAGTTATTTTAATAGTTTTGTTAACTTTATTATTGTGAAAACGATTTTTTATAATGTGGGCTACGTGAATTTTTTTTTTGTAATGTGTTATTATTAGTTGTATATGTGATTAAATATTGTCCTATTTGAAGCAAAAAAAATTAAAGGGGAATGGTATTCATATCCCTTACAATCATCATCAGTCTCCCACAACGATGTTATTGCCCAAATTTTTGGCAAAGATCATGCCAGTCGTGTGTGTGGGATGGGTACTAGACTCTGACCCTCATGAGTCTTTGGGAGGATCTAATATTTGTTTTCTATGATTTATCCTCATACAATTCTAAGTAATTATATTGGTCTTAAGAAATTATAATCACAAGAAAAAAATTATTATTCTTGAGAATAGAATATAGAAGGAGTCACAGTCAATAGCTCGGGATGAGCAGTTTGCAATAATGGGAAGTGTAGTGGTTGCACTATTTTAGGGAATGACTGGGAGAATTCCTCAATAAATTTCATTATTTATATCATCAGTACTGAATCAATTACCTTTATTTTAATATGTTTATATTATTATGATAATTTTTTAAATATATTTTGTATGCATGCTTTGTAATTAAAAGTAATTTATATTGAAAATTTCTTTTAACATGAGCATCTGATGCACCAGAGGCTATTGGTTGGAAGGAACATTAGGAGCATGTATCAACTAGAGGCGATAATCATAACTTATAGGGGTAGAATTGATGTTGGATCCCTCTGATGATGTGTTGTGTATTTTTAGTATGAATTATATATAATGTATTTACTATATTTGAATTAATAAATTGTGTATTTATAAAAGTTGTATAATATGACATTTATAGTTGTTGTAACTTTTTCTATTCTTATTATTTATAAAATTATTGAGTGATGTCTATTGTGGATATATCTATATTTTAAATCTAGGGTATTGATATGCTCAAAGGCCACATGTTTTCTAAAAAAATTATGTTGTTTGGAAATGTTTTAAACCATTACGATTTTAAAACATCTCCACTAGTTATTTGGAGGTGTTTTAAACCATCATTTACTACTACTAAACTACCACTAAGTTATGTATTTCACTGATGAACCACCATCAATTAATTGGTAGTGATTTTAAGTGCTGTTAATTTACACAAAAATATAAAATTAAATTAACCACTGTGAAATATTTTGGTGGCAGTTAAAACCATCACTAAAATATTATAATAATTATATATTTTAAACCATATAATTCAATATCATGGATATTTCAAAACTTCCACCAATTAAAGATCCACAACGGTTCCCAAGACCACTGAAAATAAAACAATTATCTCTAATTAATATTTGACTCCTTAAATTGTGGTGGTTATAGAAACCACCATGAATCAATTCACAGCAATTTAAACCACTGCTAAAATATATTTCTCTTGTATATATATATTATGTGCTTGGGAGTATAATTACATTTAAACACACACCCACCTAAATATGTTTCTCTTGTAGTGTAATAATAATATCAAGTCTATATCTACATATCTTAATATCCAATGACACATATAAAATGTGTAATTCATATTGATGGTTCTATCCTCATAACCTCCCATATTTGAGATTATCAAGTATGAAACTTCATGAGAAGAAGCCTCATTTAGTTATGATAATCCAACACCTTATAGTCAAAAATTATCCATGTTCTTTCATAAGATCTCATATGGACCATAATACATATGTTTTAGAATACTTTAATGGAATTTATAGTTTCTCATTATAGAGGAGAACTGTTATGACCTTTTATGTGAAAAATACTCTAAGGATATAATCACATTAATATTACACAAAAGATAAATCAGCATGTGATAAGAAATTTATTAATATTCAGGTCTTCGAATATGTAGGAAATTTAATGTACAAAGTAATTTGGTTCTAGGGAACCAACTCCAACATAGGATCAATGTCATTTTGATCATGTCTCAATTGAGATCAACATAAAACTCCCATTTATCAATTCAATTCATGTGGGGATTATATAAACTACAACACTCATTAACCTCCTCAATCATCAAATAATCATTAATATCCTAAGGGACCCACATGGCCTCATGTTAGGCCCATGTTATATGTGATTACATGGGTTGTTATGGACTTAAGTTGGGCCTTGAAAAAATGTGTTGAACCTTGAGTTTTATACCTTGATCTATAGTTATTGACACTGGTCGAAGAAGATATGTTTTATTTGGGTATCTTGTCTAGTACCTAACACTTTATAGTGTGTAGAAAATGATAATTTTTAAATAATTTAAAGATTTACACTTTTTATATATAGTTAATATTTACAACTTTAGATGTTAAGGGATATAATGGTTTCTATTGAGGATTATATTTTCACTCCTTGTACATACAAACCTTATGTTTATACAAACTAGTACTTTGCCCGTGCGATGCACGGAACTATAAATTAATTCTTATTATTAACTATAGAATATTATTTATCAAACATAATACTTTATATTAATATTGATTTATAAAAAATTTACATACATAATGAATTAAATAAGATAGTAACCCCAATTCGAATGAGAAAGTATTGGAACTCAAGAGGGGTAGGGGGAGGAATTAGATATATAGAGAGTGGTGGTAGAAATAAGAGTACCGGGATGAAGTGAAAATTGGAGGCGCAGGAAACATTGGAGGAGATGAAGGGGATCACGAGCATGAACCCAAGAAGGAATATTGGAATAGTTGTAGAAGTTTATTAAAACATCATCACAATAGTAATAAAGAGAAATTTTATATAAAAAGGAATACAAATGTATTTGTTCCGTTAAAAAATATTATATATGAAGTAACAGGCTACATGGGGATCAACATTGATCCTGGAGAGCTACTCCTTAGCAATTGGATTAATATCATGTACATCCTAACACAATGGTGAAAATTGTTGTTGCGGTCAATAATGCAAAATACACAAATACAGCAATGAGAGAAAAGAATACATGTTTTAGGCATTACTAAAGTCCACAATGAAGAAATATGTATGAAATTGAAGCATTACGTATTAAATCTGATGCATTCAGATATTTTGCAGACAATGATAAAATGATCACATAAATAGAAAAACGCTAAAGAGAAAAATAGCGTCTTCCAAGTGAAATCTATGAAGAATATTTCAAGTTGAATATCCTCAGTTTTTTCCCTTGGCTTCACTCCTTTAAAATAAATTTTCTCTAGAAAAACTTCACCTGTCCAAACAGCTCGAAAAAAAGTCCAAATTTTGTTGCATATATTTTATTCTTGACACACTACAAACAGTTAGGAATAAGAAATCATTAAAAACAGATGTATAAGAAATTATAAAATAGTTGTATAAGAAATATGGAAGAGATAGTTTGGATGAAAAGTAAGATAAGAGATTGTTTATTTAAAAGGAATTATATTATGAAAATATGGTTGAGTTATTCTAAAACATGATCTACTGTATAATGAGCAATGTATATATATTAACACTATCAGATAAAACTCTTAATAATGACTGGGAAAAATTTATAGGGGACACATGAGGACCTGAACAATGTCTTTTTATTAAAACTGAACAATATCGGCCTCGAAATCAAGGAGGCTACTTCAAGTAGAGCACCTTTCCATCTCCCTTAGAAAAAAAACATAGTCAACCTGCAAGAACCATATATCATTATAAATGATATAATTATTGGAGAGAGTACCTTGTGAGGCTATGCATCCGCAACAAATAAAACTTTCCTCTCAGTGTGTTTGATGAGGATATCTTGATTGATCAATATTTGGATCCTTATAAAAATATAAGTTAACTAATGAGGTTTTACATAGACCCATAGGATTTCTGGATAGAGGTCCTTTCCAAGTTTAACCTTCTACAAACCTAAAACCACAATATGAAAACATTTGATTAACTAATAACATTTTGAAGTTAAATTATTGATGAAGAATATGAAAACATTTCATGAAATTAAAGGCATTGATGTACCTAGATTTTTAGTGATGATAAGGAGTTATAATGGTGGAATAAGAGGTATTAAACCATGAGCTGAGCACGTACACACTCACAAAATATGATTACCTACAGAAACAAAAATATTATAAAAATAATAATACATTCTCCACATGACTAATAGGGATACACTTCAATAAGAACTTCATAAATATGTATATTAAATCTGATAAAAAACTAAGTATGAGAAATTGAGAAACACTGCAATAAGCATTCTAGAAATATATATGTATGACTAGTAGGGAAATAATTAAACCTAAGAAATATTGAATCATGTTTTCACAGAAGTAAATCTACATAATAAATGATATAATTATTGGGGTGTGTTTGTTAACATAAGGTTCTGTTTGGTTTAGTGTACCATGTTTTCACATAAGTACATCTACACAATAAAACAAAATTAAGTGTAATGGTGTTGGAAAATCTTCATATATGATGTATAATGATAACAAACACACCCATATAGGTAAACTGATCGTTCCAGATATGTGCATTGGTAAGATTTATTTCGTACAGGTTAGATTTGACATCCAATTCATGTAAAATTATCAAATAATAAAAACTAAGCCAATGTCAGTGCTGCAACTAATTTATAATGATCCACAGCTCCAAAATGTGTCCCTACTTCCCTTTCCATGATGGGTATTTCTCCAAATTGAAGTCTAACTCCACCATGTGACCTGGTATGTTGGACCAAGACTATCCCTACATTGGTAATGTTTACTGATTATTTATCACCCAATCACATTATACAACAGTTATAATGATCATATCATATGTTTGCATTCAAAATTTGCATCAAACAAATAACCTATAAAAGATTTAACACACTATTAAAATTATAACTAATAGTTGTATAAGTTTCTAAGACATCATCACAATAGTAGTAAACATCAATTTTATATGAAACAAAATACAAATTTATTTTTACCATTCAGAAATAATATATATGAAGTAACAGACAATTCAAAGAAGAATTAATATTAATGAACATTGAAACAGGAACAATGTACATGAGAATTTGAACATATTGGATATATTCTTGAAACCAACAAAAGATTACAAAATGTTTTCACACAAGCATTTAATTTTCAAACAAAGGGTGTTAGAGGTAACAAAAACTGTATTTTTTTAAATGATATTCACATTATACCTTCCACGATGGTTTATTCCTCCAAATCCAGTGTTACTTCACCTTTTCCCCTTGTTTGCAGGATCAAAACCTGGCATTAAAATTAATTATATTGAATTTATTGAATGCATAAATAAGTGGTATAGAATATTACAGTAAAAGTAGATTAAATATAGAGATCGTTAAAATAGTAGAAAGTAGAATGGATAATAACATTGTACCTTTTTACTGAATCTTCATATTCAAGATCGTCTGACACATTCAACAATATCTGTACATAAAGTGATACATGTAGACCTTATTCTTTAAGGATGTCATTTCAATATTGGAACATCCATGTATACATTGAAAACATGTATCGAGAGGAGATAAAGTCAAAAAATCTACATGGAACAAAACATCCAAGAACTTCACAGACATGTTTATAGAACAATATAGATAGGTAAGTGGGGTTGGAAACGTATCCGAGAGAGTAGGCTCCCCTAAAATACATTCCTCGACAATAGATTTTTCTAGGAGAAGTTCCATATTTTCTAGTACATTATTGTTGGAAACCCCACAATGCCCTGAAGATCCACCCTTTCTAAAAGAGAAGCCAATTTGTTAACATAATGAAAATTATGAAACACCTAAAGACAAAGTGCACTACAACAACATGAAAATATTAAAATAATCAAATTTTGTTTGTTACCAACCAATTCACTCAGTTTTCTATCGAGACACTTCTCTAGCTGCTTCAAATGTAAACGATCAAGTCCAAAAGATCCTCCCCGTTATTCTTCTAGTGTATCTGCTTCCTGGGAATCAGCATGGGAAAATCTAGTCAAATCGTAGTTAGATTTAGAGATATAATGATGGTTGATAGATATGATTTCCATCATACATATTGAATTAATGCTTAGTCTGGTATAGTGATAAGACTCTAAATTAAATGGATGAGTACACCGACCTTCTTACATGCAACTCATGAGTGGGTTGTTCGGGTTAATCCAGGTTCCCGGATCAAAAATCCCGACTTTCATGTATCTCTCTCATGCTTCCAGTATTTGAAAATATAAATAATAGGGAAATGAGATGAAAATTTAAGAATCACATATCACCATTTCTTATTTTACAACTCAAAGAACACAGTCAATTGTCTTATTTGAAAACAAAGATAAAACTATTGAACTGGTTCTGAAAACATCAATAATAGACAATATCATGTAAAAAATTACATTAGATATGGATAAATTTCATCATACAAGGGTGGATGAAAAGAGATGAAGTTCAAAGTACATTTAGAAAATGATTCAAAACATGCTCACAAACCTATCTAAACAGGTTTCATAAACAAAAAGAATGTTTAAAAACTTTGAGCATCCATATCCTTCTTAAAGAAATCAACCAAGGAAATGAAAAATATAATGAATGATTGGCAGTCAATCCTTCTAGTAGGATTCAGCCATACCTTCAAGAAGACATTGAATCCTTTAGTCACAATATTTAATCATTGTCAATGTCACATATCCTTTAAAACATAATGATTTCATGTGACATACCTGATTAAATAGAATAAGTGACAAAATTTTAAATTTTAATTAATAGAAAAACATATCAGGATAATTACCTTGAATCTGGGTTATAATTTTATTCAAAAACTGGAGATGATGATAAAGAAAACTAAATCAAAGAAGACATGTAAGCTCATTATGAACCATTACAATGATTAATCAATGTAAAAACAATCTACAAATCGTGAATAACATATAATTAGGTAGAATCATTAAATAACGAAACAACACTGAGCCTAAAGTCATTATAGTTTAGGAGGCTATTGGTATTTCATCATAGGATAATTTAAATGATAAAATTAATTAATGGTTTTTCACGATTCAGTGATCCTAAAATCTGTACATTTTTTATGGGATATGAAATCCAAGTCAATGGGAAGATCTACCATACATCATCTGATGGTAAATGAGATCTTACCCAAATACCATTTCTATATGACATGAATTGTGGAGGCCGCCTCCATACATGATTCAGTCACACACACCACTAATATTTTCAAAGATAAAAACATCAATGATATTGGATATATTCTTAAAACCAACAAAATATTACAAAATGTTATCACACAAGCATTTAATTTTCAAACAAAGGGTGTTAGAGGTAACAGAAACTGTATTTTTTTAAATGATATTCACATTATACCTTCCACGATGGTTTATTCCTCCAAATCCAGCGTTACTTCACATTTTCCCCTTGTTTGTAGGATCAAATTGTGAGAGTGACATGTGGATATGGAGAAATCCAGGATTAGTAGAGATAGTATATGTGAACACCAAAAGAATTTGAATCAAAACTGGATAGATTGGGAGTGGCCTACAAAAGCACTAAATCAGAAGCCTGTTAGGTTATAAAAATTTGGATACTTGACTGGAAGCATTATATCCATAACTGCACAATTCAAACATCATCACTGATGAAAACAAATGAAACATTCAGCTAACAGAAGTCTAAGAACAATAAATTTAATCCCACTGCAATTCAGTTATAAAGAAAGGGAACCAGAAATCAAATAGAAATATATAATATGCGAACACCAAAATAATTTGATCAAAACTGGATAGCAGTTTACATACCTGATGCAAAGGTAGGATACTTCTACCATGCATGAATGGCTGTGACCCAATTTGAGAGCAGGATGAAAAGTCGCATATATGAAGACTGGGATGATGAGGTTTTGTTAGACGCAACTTCCCACAGCCACGGCATGCTAGTTGGCGTAGGAGCAGCAGGGATGAAGATGCACCGGGACGACCAAGCGCACTGGGAACAACTAATTGAAAAACAAAAATCCATGTATTAGTCAAATTTACTCATCTAAGTTGGGGGGTTCGAAGCAGTGGACACAAAGAGGAAGGATACCTCAACCTAGCGACGAAGTGGATGTTCGCCAATTCACGAGCCGGTTAAACCCTCACGAAGGTGAAGTCCAGGATGACGAAGGTTGTGGGGTTGCCAGTAGTTGCATCGAGCACGAGCATGTCATAGTAGGAGTACACAGGGATGCAGATACACCGGTAAAAGGTTTCGGCCATCGGCGGAGGTTTACCGGTAACCCTAGATAGTGAATAGATGTTATGCGAAATGGAATCAGAACCGATGAAGGTAGGAACCGTCAGTACAATATAGGAGAAGGTACCTGTTTGAGAAAAAGGTCTACTGATTTGAGCGAGGAAGGGCGGCTCAGCATGGCAGCGGGGAGGGTTTTCTTGTTTCGGAGAATGGGAGGAGATGAAACCCGAGTGGGAGATGCTTCGAGAGGGAGAGAAAATAAATTAAGAGTCAGTCTTCAGCGGCGTGGAGACTCGGGGCTTGGGGTTTGCGGGGAGCGAATGAAGCGATGAGGAGAAAGACGAGCGAGGAGTGGAGGTCGCGGTTCGCAGAAACGCGAGGGTTCACTGGTTTCGGAAAATGGGAGGAGAGGAAACTCGAGCAAGAGATTCTTGGAGAGGGAGAGAAAAGAAATTCTGAGGCGGGATTCAGCGGCGTGGAGGCCCGGTTAGTCGACACGTAGGTTTTTTATGACGTGGAGAGATAAGAAATTGACACGTGTCTTGGAAGAAAGCCAGGATTATTAGATATAGTAGATTACATGAATGATGTTTCAGGTAAAGGTAGGAAGTATCTATTTCCATTCTTCATAGATCCATCACAGCAACTATCATAATTAATTGGGCTATCACCTAACTTGTACACATATGTATAAATCTCCTCTCCATTCACATGGCTATTACCCACACATGGAGAGAGGGTAATATGATTTCAGAATTTCTAGCCTCCTAGGACACCCTAGTCAACTCATGTATCATCTTTAATACCATCGGGTCACTTCCCCCAAAATGGGTTAATCATGTAATAGCTGATGCTCTTGAGATCTATTATTTTAGGCCCCATTAACTTTTTTCAGGATTTACCCCCTATGAATAAAATTTCTTAACATTGGATGGATGAAAGTAAGTCTCTATAGTAAGAATATTATGTCCGGTGACATCTTGGAGTTGAGTTCATGTGCTTTTGGAGTCATGTAGAAGGGGTCATCCACACTTGTTTTTATTTTAATTTTTAGTTTTATTATTCATACTTTGGAATTTGAGTTTTACTTTTGAGTCTTGTTTGGATGTATCAAATACATAGGCATTTATGGGATGTTGTTATGGAATATTGATCTTATTTTTTATGTTTTTCACTACTTATTTTTTTACTCTTTATTTTGATATTTTGATGTGACGGGGAATTGGAGGGTAAATCTCTCACCAAGTGACATCCTTAGACCTTCATCATTAGTTTCCATCCTCTGATGATCACGGAGCACACTTGATGCCCTGTGGAATTTTACATCGGTAGCACAGTCATGTTAGAATGGGACATTGCATACCTTTTAAGTGTTAATATTCTTTTCTAAGTGTTAAATGTGCACAAAATAAAAAAACAAAATTTATTTATGGTTGAAATTTAAGATAATGATTCTTGAGTCATTTTTGACATGTAGAACAAGTCGCACATGAATTGGATGTTTTAGGTGCCTAGAAAGATCAAAGGTGTATTTTTACAAATTAAAATTAATTTTTAACTATAAAGTGAGTGTTAAACATTCAAAGGTAAAAAAATGTTTTCTTTATCATGATATTTTAAAAAAGTGATTCTTTATTCATTTGTGACTTGTAAACTTCAACTGCCTGTGAATTAGATGATTTATATGCTATAAATGAATGAAATCTCCCTTTAAATACTAATATTATTTTATAAGTGTCAGATGTGTTTCAAACTAATAGAAATTAACAGACTCAATTTTTCATGAAAATTTAAGAAAATGATTCTTGAATAATTTGTGATGTGTAGGGAAAATGTTCAAGAATTGGGAATGTTATATGCTTGAAATGATTGAAAATGACTTTTAAAATTTAAAAAACATTTTAATTATGAAATAAACATAACCCATTCAAAAACAATAAAATAAATGTGGTTTGTCATGAAAATTTAAAATAACTATGTGTGGGTCATTTATGACCTCATGTATAAATTTATCATGTAAGGAGCCCAAACTAATCAAAAGTGTATTTTAATAATTAAAATTATTTTTAAATTGGGGTAAAAATGTTCAAAGATGCTAAAATAAGCTTTTTTGTCATAGAAATATATGCCAACAATCATAAAGCACTGCCACAGATTTTCCTTTATCCAGTGCTACCATTTAAAAAAATACTAATAAAAGTAACACTTTATCAGTATTTTTTTGCGCTGATAAAAGTGCCTCCTTTATCAGTGCTTTTTTTACTCTGTAAAGGGTACTTTTATCAACTCTTTTATTAGTGTTGACAAAATTATGTCTTTTATCAGAGCTAAAATGATTGTTTTTAGCACTGAAAAATGTATATTTCATAAAAATAATATATATCATTAAAAATAATATATTAATATATAAATAAATTGAAATTGATATGAGTATAATATATTTTATAAAATATTATTTATATAATACTAAATATGTAATCACACTTAATATATAAGATATTTAGTGGGAAATGGTTCATAAAATAATTAAAAGGTAATATTAATTAAAAATGTCAAAATTATTATTCAGTAATAGTTATTTAATAAAAATTTAAAGATGTAAAAATTCAATAAATAAATAAATGATATAAAATAAGATGAAAACATGACTCAAACTTCAAATTGCCATAAATTTTTATCTGGGTGTCTGTTTGATCTCTACACCATATCAAATCGAATAATGTGAAAAGATATATGCCATGGTGACATGAGGTAACCCTGGTCATTGTTTTTTTGTGGTCAAAAAAGTCTCTAAAGGCCTCTAAAACTGTGTTTTTTGTCATGGTACCCCCATTTTTTAATATATGATGAAATTTTATCCTCATTTAAGGGAGGTCTTCTTATCTTTTTTGGTGGAGAATAAATTTATTATAAAGTATTACACACATATGAATATTATTATGTTCAGATTTCATCATTTTTTATATTATACTATTATTTATAATTAAATATATACACATATATATATATTTGTATACCTTTTTGAGTTGGAGTTGGTGCCCTAGAATCAACTTATATGTACTTTATGATAACCTATATTCACAGTATTGAATATTAATAAACACCTTATCACATAATGATTATTATTCTTTGTAACATAGTATGTGATAATGTCCTAAGAGTAGTTTTCGCACTAAAAGGTCATAGTAGTTCCCCGCTATGATGAGAACCCAGAAGTGATATGAAACTATTCTTAAATATATGTTATATATCCAGATGATATAATTTTAGGGACACAAATGATACATGTTATTATGGGTAGAGACTCATAGGACTTTGAGACACCTTCTCATGGTGTACAACCTTGGTAATAAACAATGTAGGATATTATGAGAATGAGAACCACTAGTAAAAATTCACATTCAAACATTCCATTAAATGTTACTATCTGTGGATGTGTGTGTTGATCCTTAGACTTTAAGATTATTATTAATGAATATTATAAGTTGTTTGATTTTTTGTATTGACAAAAATCGGGACACATATGTTTGTAGTGAGGTAGGATTTGTTGGGTGTGTCGTGAGTAGTATTGTATTAATGAATAATGAGAGAAAGTATTTGTCCCTTTTGTTCTTTAACAGAAGTTGATATCTAAATCCCTTTGATGGAAATGATATATCCTATATAAACCCATGGTCATGGTTCTCTGTAGGAAAGTTCAATTTCTAAAAATTCAAAGAAAGAGACATTGATCACATAGGTTGATGGAACTACTATACAACCTACTTGATTAGATATATTGTGATAAAGGTATTATATTACAGAATACGTGTCTGTATGAGGTACTATTTCATTACGGCATTAACTTCTTTATTTATGGGTTCTTTGGCATGTTGTTAGACACTAACCTTGTACTTTAGGCTACTTCGCCTAATTTCACTCAGAAAGAGGACTAGAGGGTCACACACTAAGTGTATCCAGAATCTAGATTAAATAATAGATATTATTATTTATTATTTACAAGTTGAATAAATATTATTCTCATATGTGTTTTAATAATAGCTCATGTTTTCTTGATCGTGTATATTACATCCCCAGTTACTCGAGAGAATATAATGTGAGTAGAATATTTAATAAATATTTATTTACTATCTAGTGAATATACTATTTATTTATTTATTGGTAAATAATGTATTGATATTTATTTATTAAATAAATAGTCATTATTAAAGACCCAAAAAAATATTGTGGAGTAATTTTAGAATGATTTTTTAAGTCTGGTGAGAAATAATATATATTGAATATCATTTGATTAAATAATGTTTAATTTAATTCTAAAGTTAATTGAATATAAAGGAAATATTATTATTATTATTATTTTATACATGAGGTCTTACAGGAGATTAAATAAATTTTAAAGGGAACTTGTGAAAATATTTATTTCTAAACCCTAGCGGTGTTTAATCCCAATTATATTATATTTCCAAGTAAGCCAATTTATTTTTTGTTCTGTACAATGACAGATGGAGAGAATCATCTCAAGCCCTAGAGAGATCCCTTTACAAAAACACACCCAAGAATAGAGAGTGATCTTCCTCCACTACCCACTCTCAACTCTAGATAGGTCAAAACAAATACTTTGGAATCAATTCTCGAGATGATCAAAGGTAAACAAATCAAGCGATATGATCTTTCATGCTTGAACTTAGATATTACTATGGAAACATTCAAAGATTTTTGGAACACAGGTGAATCATCACTAGAGAAAATATTCCCTTGATTCCTACAATGCAATGATCATACAATGTAGATCTGGTTTTAGGTCCATCAAAGAAGAAATAATTCATGAATGGTAATTATTTAATTTATTAAATTAATTATAAATAATATGTGATCATATTACACTTCATTCTAGTGTTTTATTCCTTGTATATTTTCTGTGATTCAATTATATTGATCATGGCATTCATCTTCATGTAAATATTGGATTGATCATCGATCATGACAAAAAAAAAGTTGGGTACGAACCATCCCATGATTCTGTTGCACCTAGAACCTATAAGTGGTATAAGAGTTATCACAAAATTATTTATAATTATTTAAAGATATTTGATTAATTTATACATTTTTTATTTAGTTTTTAATTCAATTTTAGTTATTATTTAATCAAAATTGTGAGATATGCTTCGTTCTATTTTGTTTCTCATAGATAGAATCAAATTGATTAATTTTATCAATGAAATAAAATTTAAGATCTCATCTAAAGGTGTTTAGGATTCTAGATGGATAACACAATATTACATATCATGTAACTGGAGTTACATGTTTTTTTCTAGTGTTTAATGCACCAGAAATTAATTCATAATTAATTCAAACAGTGTGCATTAAATACGTACAGTGCATTTAATTTCTTACACTGCATTTGTATTGGTCTATCTTGGCACATGGTCAACCAGAGTACATGTCATGTAGCCCACATACATAGTGTGTAGTCCTTTAATTCACAGATGAGCCATGTATTTTCATACATGGGAAACCTAACTAGTTACAATGTAACTCGAAGACCACACACTGTGTATCCCTTGTACATGTTGTGTACTCCAATTTTTCCAAGGTACGGTTTACACAGAGTCCCTAGGTGTGTGCCTAGGATAAATGGTGAGAGGAATACATTTCATGTAGCTCACTTGTACATGTCGTGCACTTATACCAAATTACACAAAATTAAAATTAATTTATTATATTGTGTAAACCTTATCGATGTGTTCTTACATATGGTCATTAATTTGATAGGACATGCCATGTGATGGGTTTTAATATATATATAAAGGTTTAATTGATTTTTACATAATGTTTAGATCTTAATATCATATATGAGTCGTATTACTATTATTACTCTACATTCATTGAAGCATAACACAAGATAGAAAAATCATATAATTCATGTAATCATTAAATTGATAGTATAAATCTTTAAAGTGAGTGATAAGTCATCTATTACATATATCACAAGATTAAATAGTATACGAGTATAATACATGTTGGGTAGATTAGGATAGGTATTCACTATGTTTCCTCCAAGGTACATTTATGTACACATTTAATTTTAAATAAATTTATTTAATTTTTTTTAAAATTATAATGGATGATAAACTTAAGGAAATTAGAATTATAATTAAGATAAAAAGAATTGATTAACTAAAGAAGATAATTAATTGATTCAAGAACGATTTATCTTAAATAATAAATATTATGAATTGAATGCTAGTTTTATTAAATGTGTAATTTGGTTCATGCATGTGGATGATCATGAGAATATACTAGACCTTTTTATGTGATTGTTTTCATTTAATTTATTATTAAATTAAATTGTTGGTCTGTGTGCCTTCTCTCCTATTATTATGTAAGGGTCTATGTGCCCATGGTTTCTTTTATGTAAACCCTTTTCTCCTCACTTGCATGTGAGTAAAATAATATTTAATAGATGGAGCTCCCAAGCTAGTGGATTCAGTTCAAGTTTAGATTTGAGGAAAAACCAATCCAAGAGAGATACATGGGTGGATAGGTGGAAAGCTGTAACATGAACCTTAATTTGTTTAAGGTGTTTTTCCCCTAGTTCAGCAGTTAGTTTATCAACTGCTAGATAAATTAACCATTAGTAAAATCTCATGATCATACTGCTTTATTATTTTATTTCTATCAAGTTTCATGTTTATTTCATTATGGATGTTTTGTTGAAATCACATGAAAGCATGAAATATAGAACTAAAATAAATTGGCTTATGCGTAAATATTATCTAACACATGGTTAATCACTTAAGTAAATCCACATAATATTAAGAATAATATTATAAAGATAATAATTGGAAATTTAGGAATAAAATATAAAATCCATCAATTATATATTAAGTCAGTATAGTCTTCCACTACTTTAGTTAAAATCGAACCATAGTTCAAAGTATTTGATCAGACAAAGTTGGGGTACTTTCAATTATCGAGGAATTCTGATATAAAATTTTGGGTTGACTTAACTTAGTTCATATCAAGGGTTAACTGCCAAAGTGGTAATTGGTGTAACTGAACGGCAAGGGTTTAGGAAATCCAGTTTAAGGATTTTAGGATTGGGGAGTCCACTAAACAAATCAAGGAATTGTGAGTTAATTTAGTTGGAATTTGGAATACATACCTAAAACCATTCAAGTTTCTTGACCCACAAAATTTGGTATAATGAGAAGGAGAATATGGATCCTTGACACTAGAATGTCCAAGAAATAATATATTTCTAAGCCAATGGTGAGGGTTATTGGTTTTCGATAAAATAGTGGGGGATTAATAAATATAATATTTATTTATTTGTCTATATTTTATTATATAAAGTACTAAATATCTACTAATCTTACTTGTAGAAACAGTAATAAAAATGTCATCAAACATATCACTAAGATCTATACTTTATAAGTAAAACCTTCTCATCAATACAAATTTTCAAGAGTGGAAAAGGTGCTTACATGATATCCTTCACCCTGAAAAAAAAATTGTATGTTGTAAAAACCTGGATCTTATTTTCAGGTATGTTTTTCCTTTTCTTGTTGTTTTTGAGAAAAAGAGGAAAATATGTAAATTTTCTAAGTACACGAGGTGTACTTTATGAGTACACGCAATGTACTGCAATGCCGCTGGGTGCTGGTCGTGTCATGGCCACACACATAGCAATGTGGGAGTGAATTGGAGGCCGCCTAATGCGGAGTACGGAAACAGCAAGTACACACCTTGTATACCAAAATTACACGCCGTGTATTTTTTTTCATTAAACACACCGGGGTCGCGTCTGATGGACAGAACTCACTTCTTCTAGGTCATCTTCATCCGAGAGAACTCGTATAGTCACAGATCTTCAACAAGACCCCGAGCCTTCATCCGTCCTCTGAATTGAACATTGTTGGTCGCATTGGAATTGCATCAGTGAGTTCTCCCTTCTACTGGAACCTCGTTTCGTGATTTATCCTCTTTTCCAAGTTATCATGGTTTAAACATTTTATAAGTTTTCATAGATATAAAACTTTATGAGGCAATTCAAGTTTTGAGGTTCAATTATATTGATCACCTAGTGCCAAGGTAGGTGGTTTGTGCCTTTCCGTTCAAAGTCTTTGAGTATTATGTGCAATTTTCACCAATACCCTTGAACAGGGTATTGCGTGTTTACCATTTTACCCCTGTTGTATTCCTTTCATTCTTGTATTCTTGTGTAGAGGTTGAATGGATAATAATAGGGTTTTTTTCAATGCCTTGGATTTTTTACCCATGCATGTTCTGTTTACGATCGTTTGGTCATGTTCAGCTAGTTTGGCCACCTTGCCTGTTTTCCATACCTGTTGTTGTAGGATGAAGAGTTTTAATCCTAACATGCTTGATATATTGTAGACTATTTAGCCAAGTAGTTATGTAGGTTTACTTTGGCTATATTACATTGTTATGTCGTTATCCTATACAGGGCCATGAGAACCGCGTGTAGTAGACTATAAGGGGAATTGACCGAGTGAGGTTCCTCAGAGAGTCTTTGAGCATTAGGCTATAGAGGGATAGACTGTGTGATCTTCCTCAGAGAACCTAGGATTACATTGGGATATAAGGGTATTGACTGGGTGAGCTTCCTCAGAGAGTCCTTGACTTCTTATACTATAAGGGGATAGACCGTGTGAGCTTCCTCAGAGAGTCTTTGTTTTACTTTGAATTATTGTGCTTACCTTAGACTATAAGAGGAATTGACTATGTGAGCTTCCTTAGAGAGTCTTTTAATGACCTGGGCTATAAGGGGAATTTAGCAAGTGAGCTTTCTCAGAGAGTCCTTGACCTTGGGGATATAAATGGAATTGACCGAGTGAGATTCATCAGAGAGTCTCTAACTACCTTAGACTATAAGGAGAATTGACCGAGTGAGCTTCCTCAGAGAGTATTATAATTTTTCATTTGACCAAACCAGAGAGGTTAGGCTAAGTGTACTGCTCAGAGGGTTATTGGTTCTTGTTAGGTAGGACCAGAGGGAATGGCTGTGAGTACTTACCATAGGGTTACCTATTTGTTCTTAGCTGCTTGTTAGCTATTTCTTGATATTGGAACTGTGGATTGTTTACTATTCAACATGTTCCTGTTTACTACTTATTGTACTTTTACCTGCCATATATTCACTGACTATTAGGCATAGATCTTCGGGTGGTTTCCAACTTGTATTTAGTCTCACACTCTATTTGGGTCATGCTTTTGGGCCCAAACAGATTATACTGTTGTAGGTATAGATAAGGGAAAGCTCCCTTCCACTTCTAGTACTTGACTTTCTATGGAGCTGGAGAGCATGGGACCAAGCCTAGGCTTGTGATGTTGAGAAGTTGTTATCTTTTTCTTTTGTACTTGGTTCAGTACTATTGTATTCATCATTTTGACTTGTTTGGTTGTTTTCCTAGACATATGTATCATGCATCATTTATTATGCATTACTCTAGTTTTTTATTATCTCAGTCTTACACTATTTACTGTTGTTGGATATTTACTGCTTTCTCTATTTCATGGTTGTTTAATTCCACTTTTTACTCTTCCAATGATGGAATAGTTTCCCCAATATCACACACAAGACCCTTACTACTAGTCGGAAGCCTCTGGCATTCGGGGAAATGCGCTTGAGGCCATGTGACCAACCGGGTACGGGGCGCCTCGGTGGATTCCAGAACCGGGATGTTAAAAAGTGGTATCAGAGGTATTCTTTTCTCTTGACTTACTATTTGGAGCCTTTATTCAGAGATAGGATGGAATGGGTACTTAGTAATAAGTTGTGCCCAGGAGTATCTAACCCATGTATAGGGAAAATCCAATCTACCTTGTTTAATTGCAATTTTCTTGATTTTTCAATTTTACAGTTGATTTGATTTTCACCGTTGGATGACTCACATGTATTGTGTTATTAATGTTGATGATATTGAGGTTCTATTTTTGTTACAACTCAATGATATGAGGGTATTCCCTCTCATGCATCATATAGTCACTTTCTAGAAATCACATGTCATGCATTCTTTCCATGTCATATAGAATGCATTAGTAATTGCATGTTGTTGTGATATATGTTGTGTAGAATATGAATGATGTTGTGATAGATGACTTGATAAAATAATTGTTGTTTGAAAAGGTATTTTTTTGTGTAAGGATTTGTTTGGATGAACTCCAAACTTCGGTTCTTGGGTGTTATGGGCCCTCATGGACCGGAATTTGGTAAATCATCGCTTTCTTGTCTTATTATAACATGTATAAGAAGCCAAGATTTGCTTCGTGGGGAGTATGGGCCCTCACGGATTATAATTTGGCACTTTTAATGCTCGTTTCAGTGTTTTTCTAGGCTTCAGAGTAGTTTCTGAGTCATATTGTCCGGAAAAACCCAGAATACACGCTGTGTAGTTTTGACTACATGCCATGTGTTCTTCTGTTCGGGAATAAACAGTTTTTCTTAAGTACACACTATATACCGTATGTACACGCCGTGTAATCTTTAACCATGTCATAGGCTATGTGGAAGAGACACGGGATGGGGAATTCCTTGTAGGAACACACTGTGTACGAGTTTCGCATGTCGTGTAGTCTAACCCAGGTACCCTGTTGTGTCACGAACAATACGGGTCGGTGTTATCCTTTCACATACATGTTGTGTCCGTCTGGAACATGCCATGTAGTGTCAGCCATGTGTCAGGCCATGTCACTAATAACACAGGCTAGGTGAAGCTTGTCTAGTACACGTTGTGTCTGCCTTGAACATGCTGTGTAGTCTTGTCTTAGGAGAGTCGTGTGGATTAACCATGTAAAAGGACCCAGGGCAAGGAAAGTGGATTCAGGTACACTCCATGTTCTAGGACAACATGATGTGTGTTTTGGGGTGTTACAAGACCAGTTGTGGTAGGATTACACACCCATGTGAATGACTTAAGGGAACACACCGTGTAGGGGAAATACACACCATGTAGTCGTGTTTTTCTTAACTTGAATTCTTTATTTCTCCTATTTTCTTCTTGTGCCTTCAGTCTTCGGTTCTTGATAATCTTGAATCTAAGTGTGTGTTTGACCTTGTAGAGTCATGCCACCTAAACATCCATCGGTTGACCGCCAGTTGCAGGGAAGTGATCAGATGCCTGATATGGATGATCAGGGACTTCTTGTAGATCCTCCTATTGTGACAGCCTTGGAACTAGTAGTTATGCCAGTTTTAGGCACTGATGCGTGGTTTAGGGAGGGTTTTATGAGGATGATGCAGACCTTCTAGAGAGTGTCGCCTCCTGCCCTGTCTATGGTAGATTTGATGCGGGTTTTCCAGCAGCAGCATCCTCTCACCTTCTCAGGGGAAGGAGGACCACAGGCTGAAGAGTTGTGTCTTGAATCCACGCTGATGATCTTCGATCATCTCGAGATACCACCGGAGAAGAGGGTGAAGCTTGCAACCTACATGCTCTGATATTCTACCAAGAGGTGGTGGGATGTCATCTCTCAGGCAGTAAGCCACCAGAATATGTCTTGGGAGGAGTTCCAATGTATCTTTTATGATTACTTCTACCCAAAGACATTGAGGGATGATCGATCCCGGGAGTTCATGAGCCTGGATTAGGGTACTCTTTCTATGATGGAGTATTCCTCTCGCTTCACGGAGCTGCAGAGTTTCATGCCTATTCTAGGAGGTGATTAGTTGTTCCTGGCTAGGAAGTTTGAGGATGGTCTCAGGCAGGAGATATGTTCCTCGGTGAACATCTTTAGGTTGACTTCGATATCCTCTATTTTCAACCAGGTACTGATTACGGAGCATAATCTAAGGGATTCTGGAGCTGTGATCCAGGGTGGTTTGGCATCCAGAGTTAGTATTCCTCCAGCTGATAGCAAGAATCATTGTAGGGAGACTGCATGGGGAGATTAGAGTAGGCGGGATACACCTTCTAGTAGCCACGTGGTGTGCTACTAGTTCGGGAGGAGCGAGCATACGAGGCCACGTTTCCCAAGAGACCTCATGAAGTGTCGATCTTGTGGAAATATGGGCCATCTTTAGCATTTCTATCAGTTTTCCTCTCTAACAGCTGGAGAGAGGTGTTCTTCTATGACCCCACATTCGGGAGAATCACCAACATTTTCTCACTAGTCTGGGAACTGGAGTTCTTCCAGCCATTCAGGATGAGGTGGAGTTCGTTTCTGGGGTATTCAGTCGATAGTCCTTCAGTGACAACAGGGTGGGTCAGCTCAGAGTGGTTAGGTAGGGTCACAGAGCCATGGAGCAGGCCAGACTTTTACAGTGGAGTAGACCCAGCAAGAGCAGGTTCCTGAACCCTCTACAGTTCGAGGTACGATCTTAGTAGCCTCAATTTTATCTACTTACCTTTTCAACACAGAGGCTTCCTATATCTTTATCTCTTTTTCTATTGTAGAGATCCTTGGGCTCTGCATCGTTTCTTATGCCAATATGTTGACTCTTGACACACCGTTGGGGACGAGAACATCTAGCATATATCAGTGCAAGGAGTGACCTCTAGAGGTTGGTGGATATCACTTCTTATGGGACCTTTATGTCCTAGATATGACAAGCTATGATTTCATTCTTGGAATGGATAGGCTAGTTCCCTTCCAGGCAGTCATCAATTTTTATCATCGTAGGGTGAGTTTCGTATCACCAGAGGGTGGATCTTTTCTTTATAAGGGCGAGTGTAATGTCCAGGTGAGTAGAGCTGGACCAGAGCATCATGGGTTAGGAGGAGTTACGGCCTAGATTTCTAGTCTATATCTGGATGACCAGGGGACTTCACAGTTAGACTTCCCTCTAGTGGTGGATCGTTTTAGGGATGTCTTTCCAGAGGACTTTTTAGGTTTTCCTTCGGAGCGTGAGGTGTACTTTTCTATTGATCTTGTGCCAGGAGCGGCACCGGTGTCCATTCCTCCTTATAGGATGGAAACATCACAATTATAGGATCTCAAGAAGCAGTTGGAGGAGTTGTAGGAAAAGGTTTTCATCCAACCCAGTACTTCTCCTTGGGGTTTGCCTATCCTGTTTGCAAAGAAGGCAGACAGCACCCTCAGGCTTTGTGTGGATTATCGGAAGTTGAACCAGTTGATGGTCAAGAACCAATATCCCTTTCCCAGAATTGTTGATCTCTTTGATCATCTTCAAGGAGCCCGAGTGTTCTCAAATATTGACTTGAGATCCGGTTATAATCAGTTGTGAGTTAGACTATCTGATATACCTCTTACAGCCTTCAGGAGCAGTTATGGTCTATACGAGTATATGGTTATGTCGTTCAGTCTCATGAAAGTGCCTGCAACTTTCATGGCACTGATGAACCGAGTGTTCCATCCATACTTGGATTCCTTCATGGTTGTATTCGTGGACGATATCTTGGTGTACTCTCACACTCGACACGACCATGACACACATCTTGAGATCATTTTGATTACACTGAGGGAGCATCAGTTATATGCTAATATCTCAAAGTTCCATGTTTGGATGGACCAGATTTACTTCTTGGGTCATGTCATCTAGGATAAAGGTGTATCAATAGACCCAGAGAAAGTGAGATCAGTAGATTTCTGGGAGCATCCAAAGAACATATTTGAGGTACAGAGTTTTCTAGGGTTGGCTGGATACTACAGATTCTTCATACGGGACTTTTCATGCTTAGCAGCACTGTTGATAGGTCTGACTAAGAAAGGTGCGAAGTTCTTATGGTCAGAGTCTTGTGAGTCAGCCTTTCAGAAGCTAAAGGGGAGGTTGACTTCAGCACCGATACTAGTCTTTCCAGAGCCAGGAAAGAGCTATACTGTTTACTATGATGCATCAGGTATCGTGTTGGGAGTTGTGCTTATGAAGGGAGATGGAGTCGTTGCATATGGGTCTCGGCAGTTGAGGCCACATGAGAGGAACTACCCGGCACACGATCTGGATTTGGCAGTTATTGTTCATGACTTATGCTATTATAGAAATTACCTTTTGGGGGATCATTTTGTGGTTTTCACTGACCACAAAAGTCTCAAGTACATTTTCACTCAGCGTGATCTGAATTTGAGACAATGAAGGTGGGTCGAGTACCTACAATCCTTTGATTTAGATCTTGCCTATACGCCTGGGAAAGGCAATGCAGTAGCTGATGTGTTGAGCAGAAGGACTCAGATACAAGCAGTTCAGGAGGCCAGTAGTGAGTGGTAGCTTATGGCTCTATTCTATGAGATGCATTTGGAGGTGCAAGACAATCAGGGGTAGACGTTTCTTTCTTCTGTAGCTATTACCTCTACTCTTCTTGATTGAGTTCCAATGAGTCATCTATCAGATTATAAAGGCCTAGTATTAAGGGAGTATGTCATGAGAGGACTCTATTTCTGGATTAACCATAGGTGAGGATGATATCTTGCGTTTCTAGGGGCGTGTATGGGTGCCAGCAGACATACGTGAGGAGCTGATGCAGGATTTTCATTCCTCAGTTTGGGCAGTTCATCCTGGCATCACCAAGATGTATCATGATCTACACTGCCAGTATTGGTGTCTAGGTATGAAGAAGGATGTTTCTGGTTTTTTTCATGAGGTGTTTCACTTGTCAGTAGGTGAAGGCGGAGCATCAGCCACCAGTAGGGCTTTTTCAGTAGTGACCCATTCCCGAGTGGAAGTGTAATAACGTCGAAATGGACTTTGTGACTGTTTTTCCGAGGTCGTCTTAAGGAAATGATGTTGTTTGGGTTTTCATTGATAGGATTATGAAGGTCGCTCAATTCTTTTCGATCAAGGAGACCTTCAGTGTTGATGAACTGGGATGGTTGTACATCCAAGAGATTGTACATCTTCATGGAGTTCCACACTCCATTGTTTCAGACAGGGATACGCACTTTACTTCTCAGGTCTGGTAGGGGCTTCAGAAGTCTTTGGGTACACAGGTGATTTTGAGTACAGCTTACCATTCCCAGACAGATGGCCAGTTCGAGTGTACGATTTAGGTGCTTGAGTACATACTTAGACCATGCATTCTGGATTTTGGAGGTTCTTGGTAGAAGCATATCCCTCTTGTGGATTTTTCCTACAAAAATAGTTTTCAAGAAAATATTCAGATGGCACCTTATGAGGCTTTGTAAGATAGGCCATTCTGGTCACCCTTATGCTAGTTAGAGGTAGGAGAGATAGCTTTGTTGGGACATCGTCTTATTCATGAGACCAAAGAGAAGATAGAGTTGATTCGAAAGAGGATGTCTACTACATAGTCTCAACAGAAGTCTTATGTTGATCAGCGGGGATGAAATTTGGAGTTCAAGGTTAGGGATCAGGTTTTCTTGCGTGTCACACTGAGGTTGGGACACAAGAGGATTAGGAGACAAGGTAAGCTTTTGCCGAGGTACGTCGGGCTATTTGAGGTGTTGGAGATAGTTGGGTCGGTTGCCTATCGGTTGCAGTTACCTCATAGGTACCGGGATATGCATGATGTTTTTCACGATTCTTAGCTCTGACATTACTTTTCAGACATGTCTCATGTCTTTTAACCCAAGGAGGTTGAGCTCGAAGTGGATATTTCATTTGAAGAGAATCCTATCTAGATTGTGGATCGTAGTATGAAGGTTCTTTGTGTTCGTTCTGTTCCCTTGGTATGATTTCTATGGTAGCACGGGCAGGTGCAGGACGAGACTTGGGATAGGGAGGCTGATGTACGATCACAGTTGCCATAGTTGTTCGGGGTTTCTTCTTCTACGTTGCGCTAGGGAAATTTGGGGACGAATTTCTTTAATGGGGGAAGTTTGTAAGAACCCAGATCTTCTTTTCAGATATGTTTTTCCTTTTCTAGTCATTTTTTAGAAAAAGAGAAAAATATGGAAATTTTCGAAGTACACGCCATGTACTTTATGAGTACACATCATGTACTATGATGCTATTGGAGGCCGTGTGCTGGCCATGTCATGGCCACACACACGGCCGTGTGGGAGTGACTTGGAAGCCACCTAATGTGGAGTACGGAAATAGAAGGTACACACCGTGTACACCAAAAGTACATGCCATGTATTTTTTTTTCATTAAACGCACTGGGGTCGTGTCTGATGGACAGACCTCACTTCTTCTAGGTCATCTTCATCCGAGATAACTCATATGTCCACGGATATTTGACGAGCCCCCGAGCCTCCGTCCGTCCTCCAAATCAAACACCATCGGTTGCGTTGGAATTGAATCGGTGAGTTCTCTCTTCTGCTGGAACCTCGTTTCATGATTTCTCCTCTTTTCCAAGTTATCTTGGGTTGAACATTTTATACGTTTTCGTATATCTACGATGTTCTAAGGTGATTCAATCATTGAGGTTCAATTATATCGATCACCTAGCGCTAAGGTAGGTGTTTTGTTCCTTTCCATTCAAATTCTTTGAGTATTATGTTCAATTTCCACCAGTACCCTTGAACGGGGTATTGTGTGTTTACCATTTTACCCATGTTGTCTTCCTACCATGCTTATATTTCTGTATATAGGTTGAATGGATAAGAATAGTGTTGTTTTTCTATTCCTTGGATGTTTTTGTAAGGGTTGGTGTCCTGAGAACCAATTGTTTTGTACTTTGATTACATGAATGTACTCTTATTAATAATGTCCTAGAATATTTGTTTCATTAATAAGGTTATGTAAGATCCCTACTATGATGAGAACCTTGAAATTTTATAAAAATATTCTTAAATAAAGTTCTACGGTTGGATGACATACTATGATAGGACACATAGTATACAGATCGTCATGTGTGAGTACTCGTAAGAAGACGAGACTCTCTCTCATGGAGTTCGAACTTGGTAATCTCCAAGATGGGAGATTATGAGAACATACCCGCCAGTAGTAATTCTGCATGTCTTAGTGTCATCGGATATTACTATCTGCGAGCGTGTGTAATGGTCCTTAGACTGAAAGATTATCATTAACTCATGTCATGACTCGTGCACTTATATTTGCTGACAAAAACCATCACGTAGACAGTTGGTGGGAAGTAGGGTATGTTGGGTGCGTCACGAATGAAATTATGTTAATGGATAAGTCGAGGAAGTATTTGTCACTTTCATTTATGGAAGTTGATATCTCGGCCCTTTGATTGAAATAGAACTGTCACATGAAATTCCATGGTCATGGTGAAACGAAGAGTTTATTTCAGGTAGTCAAAGAACGACGGGATCAAGCATATAGGTTTATGACACTTACATGAAACCTGCTTGATGAGATATTGATACAAAGGGATTAAATTAAACAGTAAGTGTTCATATGAGGTGACACGTCAATGCAGCATCAACTTCTTTCTCTTGGGTGCCTTGACCCGTTGCTAGACAGTAATCTTGGACTTTAGGCAAGCCCGCCTAATGCCAACGAGAAAGAGGCCTAGAGGGTCACACACTAAGTGTATCCAAGTATCTCAAGTAGAATAAAGATTATTCTCGTATGTGGTTTAATAATTATTCAAGGAAGCATAAATCGTTTTAATTATGGAGGAAGAAGGAAATGAAAAACAAGATATACACACTGTGTATTAATGATTACATGCCATGTAGTTTTTTTATGGAAAACAAGTACACGCCATGTATTAATGATTACGTGCCATGTAGTTTTCATTTTGGAAAGGAAATGAAAAAACAAGTACACACCGTGTATTAATGATTACACGCATTGTAGTTTTATGGAAAACAAGTACACGCCGTGTATTAATGACTACATGCCGTGTAGTTTTCCATTCGGTATTTTGAGGATATAATATTTTTTTATTAAATGATATTTATTATAATCAGCGTCGGTGCATGTCAAGTAATTAATTATTTGACATGGGGGTTTTCAATAAGAGTCAATGAAATAAATAAAACAAGTAATGCGTTTATTTATTATTATAACTCTACAACCTCAAACCTGATTATAAATATCCTCACAACCCCAACTCTTTTCCTACACCAAAGAGAATTGTTGTGCACAAAAATTCTGGAGAATTATTTCAAGGCCTAAATAACCTCTTCCTCCAAGAACGCTCTCAATACCGAGAGAGATCCTCTTCCATTGGATCAAGACGATTTAAGGCGGACAACGCAAGCAAAGGTTTCTCCACACTAGCACTCGAAGACTTCTTTGGCGGTGTCCAAAGATATAAGGTGCACGTGTGGATCACCGCTAGAGGAAGTCTACCCTTGGCTTCTGCGACACAACGACGTATCACATCAGAATGTAATCAGAAATATCAACGAAGAAATAACACCAAAGGTACTTCTTTTCAATTGATTAAATTAATTATAATCAACCTGTCACGACCCTACTTTGTGGTTTCGGGACTTTCCTTTCATTTGTCTATTTATGTGATTCGATCCGTGGATACTGGCATTTATTGTCGTATTGATCCCAGATTGATCATTGTTAATGACAAAAGGCCAAGTGGGAACATCCACCCACGTTCTTCCGCTGCGCCTGAAACCTTCAATTGGTATTAGAGGTAGGTTACAACGTTGATTATAGTTATTTAATTTTCATTGATAATTAACGCATTTATATTTGATTCAATTCAAGATAAATCGTTATATAAAACTAATTGAATGAGATATGTTCTTCCTACTTTGTTTGTCAATTCACATCACAGAAATGACCTTTTAATTTTAATTTTGATTAAATTGAAAATGAGGAACTCATTCGGAGGAGCTGCTCTTTCTGTCCGTAAAAAACAAGAATACACGGCGTGTAGTGAAAACTACACACTGTGTACTTGGGTTCAATAAACCGGTACTGGTCCACCAAACCATGCTGTGTGAATTGAGTATGCCTAAGTATTTATTACCCCATGTTGACCAGAAATGAACGGCGCATGGAATCGGATTACACAGCATGTATGTTGAATCAACACACCATGTAGTTTGATCTGGACCAAGTGAAACTGTGTACAAGGAGAAGCTGTGTTCCGCGTACCCGGGATTTACAGGCCGGTAACCACATAATAAGGAAGTACACACCATGTTAGATTAATATACACGTCGTATACTCCAAAATTTCCAAAGTAAATAAAACACGCCAAATCCATTGGCATGTACTTTGGATAAAGTGTGAAAAGAAATACATGTCGTGTAAATATAAACTAAGTGTCGTGTACTTTCTAGAAATGGAATTTCACCAGGTTTCCTCCAAAATTAAAAAGACCTGTACAAGGGATATGGATGAGAATAATCTCAAATAAATTCAGAAAGGAATTTAATATAAATAATTGATTAATTATAAGATCATAATTAATTAATTTCAAGCGCAACTTATCTTAAATAATAAAATGATTAAAAGAATTTGAATTTTAAATATGAGTAAATGTCGTTGCATGTTATGGATGATCATGAGCTAGACCAAAGACCCTATGTATGTGTGTATGGTTTCATTTATATTTGTTTAATTGAAATTCATTGTCCTGTGAGCCTTCTTCTAATAAAATTTAGGGCCTGAGTGCCCATGGTTTCTTTAATGTAAACCCCATGTAATGGAGGATCTCCCAAGCCAGAGGAGACGGTTCAAAACCTGAAGCTGAGGTGAAACCAACCCAAGAAGATAAAAAGGTGGACAGGTGGGAGCTGTAAAACATGAACCATTGGTTCAAGGTGTTTTTCCCTAGGTCAGGGTTAGCTTATCAAACCACTAGATAAGCTAACCAATATAATCTCATGATCATACCATCTTATTTTATTTCTATCTAATTTCATGGTTTATTTATTATATATGTGTTTTCATGATCACATAATTAATGAAATAAACAAGAATGTAAAGATGAAATAAAATAAAAACCGGACTATGTGTAAACATTATCAAAACATGGTTAATCACTTCAGCAAGCATCACTTAATATTAACAAGCATGTGATAATGAAAAACTACACATAAAGAATAAAATCCCTCAAATACTATATTAAGTCAGACCAAGCCTTCCGTTACTTTATTAAGGGAAAGACTCAATAAAACTATGTGTTTTAACAACCCTTGTTGGGACACTTACTTTTATAAAGGAAGCCCTTATGAAAGGTTTCGGGTTGAATTAACGATATTACATCAAGAGAAGTATCCCTTGCTAGACTTGATGTAATATTGGAGGAAAGAGTTGAGGAAATCCAAGTCAGGATTTCAGGATTGGGGAGTCCACTCAACAAATAAAGGAATTGTAAGCTCACATTTGGAAAAAACCTACCCACCTAAATACCTTCAAATAGATTCACCAACCCTTGTTGGGGTTATGCGAAGGGGAATATGGATCCTTGCCACTATAATGTCAAAGCAACTGTAAATTCTGAGTTCAATAGTGAGGGCCATTGGGACTTTATAAAATAGTGGGTGACTTAATAAAATTTAGTATTTCTCATAAAATGTAACCAAGAAAGTACTGATAAATCTGTTCGTTTAATTTGTAGAATCAATATGAAAAACTTGTCAACCACATTTTCTCTGTGATCAATTCTGGAAAAAGACAACATCCTCACCGGAAGTAACTTTTAGGAATGTTTTAGGAGCCTTTGGGTTATCCTACGCCATGAACAAAATTTTTACATGCTAGAGTCCTCACTTCCTGACTCTCCTGCCCCAGGGGCGAGTGATGAATATTTCCTGGTCTATGATCAACATTTGAGTGATGCACTCGACGTTCAATGTTTGATGATATCATCAATGTAAAGTGATCTCATGAAGTCTCATGAGGACATGGATGCCTATAGCATGCTCGAGCACCTCAGTGGTCTATACCAGGAGAGAGAAAGACAGGAAAGGTTTGAGATCTCCAAGGCTCTATTTTAGAGAAAGATTGAAGAGGGTGCCCCATTCGGGCCTCATGTAGTCAATATCATTGGCTACATTGAGCGCTTGGAGGTTATAGGGTTTAAACTCCCCAAAGAACTGGGTACCGATTTCATTCTTGCATCACTTCCCTAGAGCTTCTCAAAATTTGTTGTGAACTTCAACATGAACAACATTGAGAAGTCTCTGTCTGATCTTCTTATCCTCATTCTCCAAGTGGATGATGACATGAAGCGTGAAAATCATTCTTTCCTCATGGTGAATAAAAGGAAAAGGAAGGTAAATATCTTTAAACCCAAAGCTTATTCAAGGCCTTCCAATAAAAGGAAGATCAAAGGGGAGACAAGAGAATAGGAGGTTGTTTGTTTCGCATGTGGAAAGAAGGGCCACTGGAAGAAAAACCGCACCCATCCAAGGAAGCAATGGGAAGCTTCATGTGTGTTTGTTATCTAATGCAATCTATCTATTTCTACCAATTGGTTATTAGATACTTCTTGTGGTGCTCACATCTGTATGAAAATACAGGAACCAAGTATATTCATAATGATTGATCGAGGTGAGGTGGATCTATGAGCAGCCAACGGAGCCAGACTTGCTGTTGTAGTTGTCAGAGACTACCAACTCACATTTCCTACTAGGATGGTCTTAGTTTTGAAAGGATTTTATTATGTACCCTCTATAACCAAAAACATTATTTCAGTATCCAGATTAGATACTGATGGATTCATCTTCAAGTTTGGAAGTGGATGTTTATACTTTTATAAATATAGAATTTGTTTTGGTATGGCACATTTATATAACGGCCTTTATGTGTTAGACTACACAAACCAAGTAATGGAAATCAATTACAAAGTTAATTCACATGACTCATGCCACACCCAACTTTGGCATCACCGGCTAGGTCATGTCAATGAGAAATGTTTGACAAAATTGCATCAAGATGGGTATTTAGATTCTTTCGAACTAAAACCACATGGTGTATGTCATGTGTGTCTACAAGGAAAAATGACCAAAGCCCCATTTAGTGGGAAAGGTGAAAGGGCTAAAGAGATTCTAGAATTAGTTCACACAGATGTGTGTGGACCATTTCTAGTTGAAGTAAGGGGTGGTTTCATGTACTTCATAACTTTTACTAATGATTTTAGTAGATATGGATATATTTACTTAATGAGGTATAAGTTAGATTCTTTTGATCGGTTCAAAGAATACAAGAATAAAGTTGATAACCAGCTTGGAAAGAATATTAAGAAACTCCGCTCATATAGAGGAGGAGAATATCTTAATCAGGACTTCATTGATTTCTTATGGGAGTTTGGGATTCTATCTCAACTCACTCCTCCTTACACACCTCAGTGGAATGGTGTAAGTGAAAGGAGGAACCGCACCCTGTTGGACATGGTGAGATCAATGATGAGTCATGCAATTCTTCCATTACCCTTTTGGGGATATGCATTACAAACAGCAGCACACATACTAAACCAAGTGCCAAATAAATTAATAAATGAGTTATGGAGTGGATGCAAAGCCATGTTATCAAATTTACATGTGTGGGGTAGCGAAGCATTTGTTAAGGCCTATTCAAGTAACAAGCTTTCACCCCGAGGCACAAAGTGTATCTTTATAGGATATCCGAAGGAAACAAAGGGATAATACCTATACAACCCCTCAGATAAAAAGGTAACAGTGGAAAGACATGCCATATTCTTTGAGAGGGATCACGTATCCAAAAGATATATTGGGAACGAGATAGACTTCTATGAATTCAAGGCTCAAGATACATAGGAGTTGGTACAGGAACAAATTCCACAAAGCCCTGTGGAAGAAAAATCTGTTCCAGAGAAATAAGAAATGCGTAGGAGCACGAGAGAGGTGAGAGAACCAGAATGATATGGTTTTCTTATCACTGAGGATGGTGACTCATTATTGGTTGAAAATGATGATATGCTTACCTACAAGGAAGCAGTTTAAGGCACATATGTTTCCAAGTGGCAAGAATCCATAAATTCTGAAATAGATTCCATGTACCAAAACCAAGTCTGGATTTTGGTAAATCCTCCAGTTGATGTAAAGTATATTGGTAATAAATGGGTATTCAAGAAGAAACTGGACATGGAGGGGAAATCCAACACCTATAAGGCATGACTGGTTGCAAAAGGTTTTAGACAGCGTCAAGGAATTGACTATGATAAAACCTTTTCACCGGTTGCGATGCTGAAATCCATCAGAATCCTATTGGTCATTTCCACTTACCATGACTGTGAAATTTGGAAAATGGATGTCAAAACAGCATTCCTTAATGGGAACCTCTAGGAGGATGTCTACATGACACAACTTGAAGGGTTTGTGACTCCAAAGGATGCCAACAAGGTATGCAAGTTGTAGAAATCCATTTATGGATTAAAGTAGGGATCAAGGTCATGGAATATTCATTTTGATGAAGCTGTAACAGAATTTGGATTTGTTATGAACGAATATGAGCCTTGTGTCTACAAAAGGTTTAGTGTAAGTGCATTTGTTTTCCTAATAGTACATGTTGATGACATATTATTAATTGGAAACGAAGTACCTATCTTACAGTCAGTTAAGGCATGGTTAGATAAATGATTCTCCATGAAAAAATTGGGCGAGGCAGCATATATTCTTGGGATCAAGATCCATCGTGATAGATCCAAGATAATTTTGGGCCTGAGTCAAAGTACATACATTGACAAGATACTGAAGAGATTTAGTATGCAACAGTCCATGAGGGTATTGTTTCCAGTGTCACATGGAATTCATCTTTCCAAGAAAATGTGTCCTCAGAGATATGAGGAAAGAAAGAAAATGGAAAGGATCCCTTACGCATCTGTGATTGGGTCAGTCATGTATGTTATGCTATGTACAAGGCTAGATGTTGCTTACGCATTAAGTGCGGTAGGAAGATATCAAGCTGATTCAGGAGACCACCATTGGATGGCAGTCAAGACTATCCTTAAGTATCTGAGGTGTACTAAGGATATGTTCCTGGTTTATGGAGGAGATAAGGAACTAGTCATCAGAGGACATGTAGATGCTAGTTTCCAAACTGATCAAGAAGACATGAAGTCACAGACTGGATACATCTTCAGTTTGAATAGAGGTGCAGTGAGCTATAAGAGCTCAAAGAAAAGTGTGGTGGCAGATTCTACAGCGGAGTCCAAGTATATCGCAACTTCTGAGGAAGCTAAAGAAAAAGTATGGATGCGAAGCTTCGTCCAAGATCTGAATGTAGTACCTAGCAGTAAAGATATTATCACACTCTATTGTGATAATACTGCAGTAGTGAAACTTGCAAAAGATCCATGGTCACATCAGCGGACAAAGCACATACTTCATAAGTATCATCTCTTGAGGGATTTTTCTCAAAGAGGTGAAGTTTCAGTGAGCATTATTTCCATAGAAGACAACGTGGCGGACCCCTTGACTAATTTCTTGACTTAGCAGAAACATGATCATTATGTGAGGTCTAGCGGACTAAAAGTCATAGGCAGTTGGCTCTAGTCCAAGTGGGAGTTTTTAAGGGTTGGTTTCCTGAGAACCAACTATTTTGTACTTAGATTACATGAATGTACTCTTATTATATATTGTTCATTGTTCTGCATGACTATAATATAATAATGTCCTGGAATATTTGTTGCATTAATAAGGTCATGGCAGATCCCCGCTATGATGATAACCTTGAAATGCTATAACAATATTCCTAAATAAAGTTCTACGGTTGGATGACATACTATGATAGGACACATAGTATACATACTGTCATGTGCGAGTACTCGTAAGAATATGAGACTCTCTCTCATGGATTTCATGCTTGGTAATCTCCAAGATGGGATATTATGAGAAAAGACCTACCAGTATTAATTATGCATGTCTTGGTGTCATCGGATATTACTATCTATGAGCATGTGTAATGGTCCTTAGACTGGAATATTATCATTAACTCATGTCATGACTCGCGCACTTATATTTGCTGATGAAAACCATCATGTAGATAGTTGGCAGGAAGTAGGGTATGTTGGGTGTGTCACAAATGACATGTTGTTAATGGATAATTCGAGGAAGGATTTGTCCCTTTCATTTATGAAAGTTGATATCTCGACCCTTTGATTGAAATAGAACTGTCGCATGAAATTCCATGGCCATGGTGAAACGATGAGTTTATTTTAGGTAGTCAAAGAACAAAGGATCAAGCATATAGGTTTATGACACTTCCATGAAACCTGCTTGATGAGATATTGAGAAAAAGGGATTAAGTTAAACAGTAAGAGTTCGTATGAGGTGACACGTCAATGTGGCGTCAACTTCTTTCACTTGGGTGCCTTGACCCATTGCTAGACAATAATCTTGGACTTTAGGCAAGCCCACCTAATGCCAATGAGAAAGAGGCCTAGAGGGTCACACACTAAGTGTATCCAAGTATCTCAATTAGAATAAAGATTATTCATGTACGTGGTTTAATAATTATTCAAGGAAGCCTAAATCATTTTAATTATGGAGGAAGAAGGAAATGAAAAATAAGATATACATGCCGTGTATTAATGATTACACGCCGTGTAGTTTTTCATGGAAAACAAGTGCACATCGTGTATTAATGATTACATGCCATGTAGTTTTCATTTTATAAAGGAAATGAAAAAAAAAGTACACACCGTGTATTAATGATGGAACGATGTGTAGTTTTATGGAAAACAAGTACACACCGTGTATTAATGACTACACACTGTGTAGTTTTCCAGTTGGGATTTTGAGGATATAATATTGTTTTATTAAATTATATTTATTATAATTTGCGTGGGAGCATGTCAAGGAATTAATTATTCGACATGGGGGGTTTTCAATAAGATTCAATGAAATAAATAAAATGCGTAACACGTTTATTTATTTTCATAACTCTACAAGATCAAAACCGATTATAAATATCCTCACAACCCCAACTCTTTTCCTACACCAAATATAATCATTGTGCACAACAATTCTGGAGAATTATTTTAAGGCCAAAAGAACGTCTTCCTCCAAGAACGCTCTCAAGACCGAGATAGATCCTCTTCCATCAGATCAAGATGATCTAAGGTGGACAACACAAGCAAAGGTTTCTCCATTCTAGCACCCGGAGACTCCTTTGGCGACATCCAGAGATATGAGGTGCACGTGTGGATCACCGCTAGAGGAAGAATACCCTTGGCTTCTGTGATGCAACAACGTATCACATCAAAATGTGATCAGAAATATCAATGAAGAAATAACACCAAAAGGTACTTATTTTCAATTGATTAAATTAATTATAATCAACCTATAACGATCCTACTTTGTGGTTCCGGGACTTTCCTTTTCTTTGTCTATTTCTGTGATTTGATCCATGGAGACTGGCGTTTATCATCGTATTAATCCCATATTGATCATTGTTAATGAAAAAAGGCCAAGTGGGCACATCCACCCACATGCTTCCGCTGTTCCCAGAACCTTTATTTTTTCCCATGCATGTTCTGTTTACAATCATTTGGTCATGTTTCTCTAATTTGGCCACCTTGCCTATTTTCCATACCTATTGCTATAGGATGGAGAGTTTGAATCCTGACATTCTTGATATGTTGTAGAATGTTTAGTCAAGTAGTTCTATAGGTTTAATTTGGCTATATTGCATTGTTATGTTATTATCCTACACAGGGCTGTGAGAACCGGGTGTAGTAGACTATAAGGGGAATTGACCGAGTGAGCATCCTCAGAGAGTCTTTGAGAATTAGGCTATAGGGGGATAGACTGTGTGAGATTCCTCAAAGATCCTAGGATTACATTGTGCTATAAGGGTATTGGCTATGTGAGATTCCTTAGAGAGTCCTTGACTTTTTAGACTATAAGGGGATAGACCGTGTGAGATTCCTTAGAGAGTCTTTGTTTTATTTTGAATTACTGTGCTTACCTTAGACTATAAGAGGAATTGACTATGTGAGCTTCCTCAGAGAGTCTTTGAATGACCTAGTCTATAAGGGTAATTTACTGAGTGAGCTTCCTCAGAGAGTCCTTGACCTTGGGGATATAAGGGGAATTGACCGAGTGAGCTTCCTCAGAGAGTCCCTGACTACCTTATACTATAAGGGGAATTGACCAAGTGAGCTTCCTCAAAGAGTCTTATAATTTTTAGTATGACCAAACTAGAGAGGTTGGGATAAGTGTACTACTCAGAGGGTTGTTAGTTCTTGTTAGGTAGGACCAGAGGGAATGGCTGTGAGTACTTCCCAGAGGGTTGCCTGTTTGTGCTTAGCTGCTTGTTAGTTGTTGCTTGATATTAGAACTGTGGATTGTTTACTATTCAACATGTTCCTGTTTACTTCTTTTTGTACTTTTACCTGCCATATATTCACTAAATGTTAGGAACAGATCTTTGGGTGGTTTCCTACTAGTATTTAGTCTCACACCATGTTTGGGCCATGCTTTTGGGCCCAAAAAAATTATATTGTTGCAGGTATAGATAAGGGCAAGAGCTCTTCCACTTCAGGTACTTGACTTGCTATGGAGCTGGAGAGCATGGGACCAAACCTAGGCTTGCGATGCTGAGGCGTTGTTATCTTTTTCTTTTTTTATTCAGCATTGTGACTTGTTTGGATGTTTTCTTAGACATATGTATCATGCATAATTTATTATGAATTTATCCAGTTGTTTATTATCTCAGCCTTTTGTTGTTTACTATTGTTGGATATTAACTACTTCCGCTATTTCATGGTTGTTTACTTCTGATGTGTACTCTTCCAATGAGGGCATAGTTTCCCCACTATCACACCTAAGGCCCTCACTGCTAGTCGGCAACCTCTAGCATTCAGGGAAATGCGCTTGAGGCCATGTGACCAACCGAGTACAGGGCTCCTCTGGGTGGCTTCTGGAACCGGGATGTTACATATGTGTCAGAAGAACCTATTCTACATGATCTCGTTAATAAGGATAGTGATTAAGAGTTAAAACTATATGAGAAACATTCGAATGATTTCATAGATGTTCAATGTTTCATGCTATCATCCATGACCAATGATATTTTGAATCAACATGAGGGAATATATGCATATATCATGATGTCTCACCTTTGGGATCTCTATCAAGAGAAGGTGAGATAAGAAAGATATGAGATCCCCAATGATTTTTTTTACAAATAATCTTGGAGAGTTTATTCTATCTAGGCCTCATGTAGTAAAGCTTATTAGATACATTTAATGCTTATAAATATTAGGTATTAAATCCCTAGATTATTTTTGCATAGATCTCATACTTTCATCACTTCACAAGACCTTCTCCAATTTTATTATTAATTACAATATGAGAAAAAATGAGAATAGTCCTTTAAAACTTCTTAATTTGATTCAAAAAGTGGATAAGGACATGGGGTGTGACAAAAATGTGGCCCTTATGGTGAATAATTAAAGTAATAACAAAGAAAAGGGTCCCAAAACTCACAATAAGTATAAATATCTTGATCATCATCCTTAAAAGAAGAGGAGGTCCAAAGGCAAGGCAAGGAAAAGGAGGTAGTATGTTTTGTATGTGGAAAGTAAGGCCACTGGAATAATAATTTCACCTTGAATAAAGGGTAAGATAAAGTTGAATTCGTTATTGAGTGTGATCTTTCAATATATACACATTGGGTATTAGATATAGCTTGTTGTGCTCACATCTGTATCCAAATATATGAACCAAGTAGATTATAAAATATTGCTAGAGGAGTGGTGGATCTACGAGCTGTCAATGGTGTGAGGTTGGATGTTCTAACCATTGGTGACTACCACATTTCATTTCCAACATGAATGATTTTGGTTTTAAAGTATTATTATTATGTACCAATGGCAACCAATAACATAATTTTTAAATCCTTCCTAGATGAAAATGGTTTTATTTTCAATTTTGTAAATAAAAGTTGTTTATTTTATAAATACAACATCTGTTATGGTATGGCACATTTAAATAATGGTATTTATATATTAAATTACAAAAACCAATTATTTTCAATTGAAAATTAATCATGTTCATCGGACTCATATAATACCCAGCTATGGCATCACAATATTGGTCATGTAAACGAGAAGAGTTTGACAAAGTTCTTTCAAGATGGTTATTTAAACTCTTCTGAGCTAAAACCACTTTAAATATGTCATCCTTGTTTACAAGTAAAAATAACAAAAATTACATTCATTGGAAAGGGTGAAAGTTCTATAGAGCTTCTAGGACTGGTACACAATGATTTGTATAGACCATTTCCAATAAAAGCTAGAGGTTAGTATTCTTACTTTATAAATTTTAATGATGACTTGAGTATATATGGTTATGTATACTTGATGTGGTATAATTCTGAGTCCATTGATAAATTTAATCAATTCAAGAATTAAGTAGATAATCAACTTTTAAAGAAGATAAATAAGATTTGATTGGATTGAGGTGTTGAATATCTTAACCCAGATTTTATCAAATTTTTATGGGAGTTTGGGATTCTATCTCAAATCACTCCACCTTAAACACCACATTGGAATGGTGTTAGTGAAAGGAGGAACCATACCTTGTTATAAATTCTAAGGTTAATGATGATTCATACAGATATTCCATTATCCTTTTGGGGATATTCATTACAAACTATGGCATACACACTAAATCGAGTACCAACTAAAGTGGAAAATAAAATTCCATTCGAGTTGTGGAGTGGAAAGAAACTTTCTTTGTCACATACAAATGTATGGGGTTTCAATGAGATTGTTAAGGCCCTCTTAAGAAACAAACTATCACCTTAGGGTACAAATTTTATCTTTATAGGGTATCCCAAGGAAATAAAGGGATACTACTTATACAACCCCTCATACAAGAAATTGATTATTGCCAAACAAGCCATATTTCTTGATATGTATCACATCCTCAAAAGGATATTGGGGGAAAGATTTATTTAGATGAAGTTGATGATCAAGATACATAAGATTTTGTACATGAATATATTCCATAGGTCTCCATGGAAGAAGTAGTTCCCAAAACACAAGTACTACATAGGAGAACAAGAGAGGTAAGAGAACCAGAGATATGGTTTTATATTCACCAAATATTTTGACCCATTATTATTTGAAAATAATGAACATATATCCTATAAAGAGGAAGTAGAGAGATCATAAGTTGCAAGATGGAAATAATCCATGAATTCTGAAATGGATTCCATGTATCAAAACCAAGTTTAGATTCTGGTTGATGCGCTAGTTGATGTAAATCTTGTGGGGTGAAAATGGTTATTCAAGAGAAAACTAGACATAAAAGGTAAAGTAAATACCTATAAAGAAAGGATAGCATCTAAAGGGTTTAAATAGTGTCAAGGAATTGACTAATATGAAACCTTTTCACTGGTTTCCATTTTTAAATCCATCAAAATTATACTTGCTATAGAAACTTACCATGACTATGAAATTTGGAAAATGGATGTCAAAACTAAATTCCTTAATGGGAACCTTCATGAATATGTATATATGACACAACCAAAAGGGTTTGTGACTCCAGTTGATGCCATCCATTTATGGATTAAAGTAATAATTTATTTCATGGAACATTAGATTCAATGAATCTATTAAAGAATTTGGTTTAATTAAGAAAAAATGGGATCCATGTGTTTATAAGAGATTTAGTGTGAATGTGGTCATTATCCTTGTAGTATATGTTAATGACATATTACTTATTGGAAAGGACATACTAGTCTTATAGTTTGTTAAGTACTGGTTAAACAAGGGTTTCTTTATGAAGGAATTAGGTGAAGTGGTCCATATTCTAGGGATCAACATTATTTGTGATAGATTCAAGAGTATTATTATACTAAGTCAAAGTACATATATTGATTGGATACTAAAGAGATTTAGTATGGAGGAATAATCCAATAGGGTATTTTTTCTAACGTCACATGGTTTACATATTTCTAAGAAAGTGTGTCCTCCAACACAATAGGATAAAGTTATAATGAGTAAGATCTCATACTCTTCGGCGATAAGATAAATCATGTATGCCATGTTATATAATACACTTTATGTTACCTATGCATTGATCATGGTAAGTAGATATCAAGCTGATCGAGGTGAACATAATTGGTCTTCTATTAAGGATGTCCTTAATGATATGAGAAGAACTAAGGATACGTTATTGTTGTATGGAGGATACGAAGAGTTGGTCATTGGAGGTAAAACTAATGCTAGTTTTCAAACATATTATAATGATCTGAAGTGGTAATCAGGATATGTTTTCTATCTCAATAGAGAAGCTATGAACTGGAAGAGTTCAAAGCAGCTAGTTGTCACTGATTCTATAGAAGATTAAAAGTATATAGTGGCTTATGATGTATCCAATGAATCCATTTGGATACTGGTGCCTAGAAATAAAGACCCTATAACATTTTATTGTGGTAATACTACAGTAGTGGGTATTGCAAAAGAGACAAGGTCACACCAACAGACAAAGAATATACTTCATAAGTATCACCTCATGAGGGATTTTTATCAAAGGGTTTAAGTGGTAGTAAGAAGAGTATGAATGGAAGATAAAAAGTCATTCCCCTTGACTAAAGTCCTATATTAGTAAAATCATGAGTATCGTGTGAGAGCTAGCGGAATGAATGTTGTTAATAGTTGGCTCTATTGTAAGTAGGATTATGTTAGAGTCGGTTCCCTTAAACCAACTTATGTGTACTTTATGATAACCTATATTCATATTATTGAATATTAATAAACACCTTATCACATCATGATTGCTCTTCTATATAACATAGTATATGATAATGTTCTAAGAGTAGATGTCGCACTAAAAGGTCATAATAGTTCCCCACTGTGATGAGAACCTAGAAGTGCTACGACACTATTCTTAAATATATGTTCTATATCCTGATAATATAATTTGAGGGACATAAATGATATGGGATATTGGGGGTAGATATTCATAGTACATTGAGACACCTTCTCATGGAATACTCCCTTGGTAATATTCAATGTAGGATATTATGAGAATGAGACTCGCTAGTAGGAAATCCAAATTCATATGTTTCATTGGATGTTCCTACCTTAAGACATGTGTATTGATCATTAGACTTTAATATTATTATTATTGAATATTATAAGTCATGTACTTTCATGTATTAACAAAAACTGTGATGACATATGTTCACAGAGAGGTAGGATATGTTCGGCGCATCACGAGTAATATTGAATTAATGAATAATGAGAGAAAGGATTTGTAAATTTTTTTCTTTAATGGAAATTTATATATGAATCCCTTTTATATAAATGATATATCCTAAATAAATACATGGTCATGGTGATCTTTTTGCTGCAAAATAGGCCTCTAACAGCACTAAAAATGACCTTTATTACCGCTAAAGAAGCGTTGACTACTGGAGAGAGATTAAAATCCCTAGTTTTTTATCAGCACTAAAAAAGTACTGATAAAGTGTTCCTTTATCAGTTCTTGTAAAAGTTCTGATAAAGGGGAATATTGTAGTATGCTACAACAACACACTACAACACCAGTGCAGTGTGCTATAACAACACACCACAGCACCAAAAACACCACAAAATCAGTAAAATCAAGTATGAATACATAATTTAAATGAAATAAAATTTGCAACAAAAATACAATAAAAACCCACTATATTATAAAAATTTCAAACATTGTTTGATACAATTACATAATTACAAATTACTATATACATTCAATAGAAACAGTCTTCCTTTGTATTTTTATCCTAACCCCTGACCGAGTAAAAAACAAACCTATATAAGAAAAAAATTCTTATGTTAGTGATAATATAAAGAAATAAATTAACAAAAAGTGTTAATTTTAAACTAAACTTTGAGTCATACCAAGAACATTGTATATTGGATTGAGTTGTGGTTGATTATTTCATGTCACACAATTTCTTGTCCATCTTCAAGTTTTATCTCTGTGAAAATTAACTAAATGAGTATAAGATAAAAATGATAAGGAAATTAATTAAGTAATAGCATATATAATGATGAAAAAACAATCTAGGATTTTTTTTCTCATTTTTTGGTGATGTGATACGCGTTTCAAACTAAAATGACACTTATATATTGAAAAGATGCACTTGGAGTCATACCAGTCACACTATGCATCAGATTGAGGTGCAGCTGATTCTTACAAGCCTAAAATTATTTATGTATCATTTTCCTAAATTATCAAAATAATTTGAATGTGTTTTCTCATTTTTAAGTACATTGCTTGTATTTTTTACTAAAATGTCATTTTAAACTAAAAACATGTACTTTGACTCATATTGGTCACATCCTGTATCAGTTTGATGTGATGTCGATTCCTACACATCAAAAATGACTTATGAATCATTATAATAAATTATCAAGACAATTCAAGCATGTTTTCCTGGTTTTTAGTGAGTGACATTTTTTGAACTAAAATGTTGATTTTAAACTAATAATGGACACATTGAGTCATACCAGTCACATTGTGTATCGGATTGAGGTGTGAAAAATTCCTACATGCCACAAATGACTTATGGAATTTTTTCCTAAATTATCAAAACAATCCAAATTTTTTTCTCAGTTCTGAGTGGTTGGTTCTCCTTTTACTAAAATTGATGTCAATTTTAAATAAAAAGACACACTTGGAGTCATACTAGTCACACCGTGTGTCTTATTGAGGTGAGGATGATTCCTACACGTCAAAAATGACTTATGGACCATTTTCATAAAGTATCAAAATAATATAAATATGTTTTCACTAGTGAAAAAACGTGATTTATCATTAGTTTTTTCACTTTTAACATCGCTTTTTAACCAATGTCTATAAAGGTGATGTTAAAAATAAGGTTTTTGGCATCGGTTTTTTAAAAATTCATGCAGAAAATGTGAATCGTCTTGGTTTTCAGTGTCGTTTTCTTAAAGAAACTGACGTTGAAAACCGAAAAAAATTAATTATTCTACATGAGTTTTTATAAAAACCTACACCAAAAGTTAAAAAAATTAGAAATTTTAAAATATTACACCATGATAAAAATCATAATCCCTATAATAGAAAAATAATAAATAATACGTATCATTCACTAAAAATATATAAAAACATACATACTTTTAACAAGTTAATCAAAAAATTATCAATGCATTTGTATTATAAAGTAGAATTAAAAATACATACCTAAAATTTACAACATGATCATTATTGGTTATTGTTGAAGCATTCGTTTGATATCATTATGTTCAGACATCTATTATGACAAAATAATTCATTTTTGAACACTTTTTATTAGGAAAATATAATACTAATTAGAGACATTAGAGTATACATACCTTAAATCATAATCATACTTAACAAAAATTTCGAAAACAAAGATTAAATATGGTTAAGTTCACCTTTCATGTATGAATCGACATCATTGAACGTCTACAATAACATTAAATGATGTAAGATTAAAAAATAAAATACTATGATAGAAAATATAAAATAATTAATAAGACTAACTTTATTATAGTTTATTGTTACCCCAATTGTGATTATCTCATACATGAATTATAGAATATAATAACCACATTCAACATTTCCTTATTGACGATGACACTACATTTAATAAAACATTTACATGATAATAAAAACTAATATATATATATATCCAAAAATCAAAATAATATCTAATATAAAAATAATTACCTTTACTTTTATATATTTGATTGCATTTGGATTCATTATTGACAAGATATTTTTTTTTAAAATTTTTCCATTACCTTTATTTTCATATATATCAACTAATAATACATGTATAAACAATGAGTATTAAACATAATGAGATTATAAAAAACAAAAAAAAACATACTTGTCTAACAAGGTGGAAATTTTTTTACGAACACCACCTAATAAATAGAAAATCCAATATAACATGTATTCACTTAGGAAGAATATGACTAACATACAATGCCCTCTACAATACAAAAAGTTCCCATTTAATAACATTGTAATTAACAATAGTTCATTATTATGTTTTTGTTATTACCCATCAATAAATGGAAAAAAATGCCCAATATATATCATTGATAACCTATCATATATATATGAAACTCTATTTTCAGTCAAAACATATTTCACAACCGTTGAAATGTATTTTGGATCTATAAAACCATAAACAGATGAGGTTTCATTTTGAAAAATCAGCGTGTGTAGATACCTAATTAAAAAAGTAATATAGTTTGTCAATTTAAACCAAATTTAATTGAAAAAATGAAAAAATGAAATGTTAATTTACTTACATGGAAAACAAATGCAACACAGGCACGCTGAGCTCTTCAAAATTAATTAGATCCATGATACCTTTTCTGAATATTCTCAATGGATACTCTCTTCCACATATATCGGATAATATCTGAAACTCATATATATGAGCCAAGAAAGAAGAAACCTGAGATAATATTTCTATCCCATCATAAATATCTAAAGTATCAACAGTTTTTTGTTTTTGAAACTTTTGTTTCATTTGTTCCATTTCTTTGGATTTTAAATACTCTTATATGAGTTAAATTCCAGAAAACATTATAAGTAATTTTCAATCAGATGTAATTAATATTTAAAAAATGCATACCTTGTATGAAATATGATGAAGAAGGCTAGATTTACAAAGTAAAAAATGACTCATATAATCCCCAACTCTAGTAACCTCTATAGTAGGGAATGGTATTAAAGCAATAAGATCAATAATATCATGTATTGACACTCTAACCATACCCATCTGAATAGGATGGTGATGTATAGAATCCCCTAAAAAATGAACGACTCTAAACTCTATAATATATACATCAGGATATCATGTATACAAATCACAGTATAAGGTTGGGTTTGAGCAAGGATGTGGAGGATCTGAGTATGCAGGAAGGGAAAGTTGGGTGGGCTGGGAAGGTTGCGCAGACTGTGATTGTCTCATCAATTATTCTAACATAGCCTGCTATACAGCTGCTTGAATTTGATTGTCCATGGACTATTTCATATATTTCTGCTGAGCTTTTAAGGATTTGATTTCTGGGTTTCTTGATTGTTTACTTTGATGACCAAAAAGTTTCTGAATACTAACACCCGCCTTATATCCAATTATACGACCGGGGTGTTCTAGATTTCTTAAAGTAGTGTCTAGGATGTCCATCCTACCCTCATGGATAAAAGTGACCTCTGTCGATTGCTCCTAAATTTCATCCTGAAATTAAAAATGAAAATGGTATATTAGTGTTGTTAATTTATAAATTACAAAAGTTCATGAAAAATAATAATTATTTACTTACAATTATTTCATCTAATTCCTTAGCTTTCTCTGTAAGATACTTTTCATTCTTTATTTTTCTCACTCTTTTCCATTTCTCATGGTGGGTGGGTGGAGATGGAGGATTTAATTAGACCTCATCAGAACCACTGGTGGAGTGAGATCTTAGTGCATCAAACTTTTCCTCAATCATTTTTTTCTTTAATAAATGATACCATCCATGTGATAAAGTATGTGGGTAGTTGGATGTATTGATGGGATTTCTTGGAGTCCTATTATATAAAATGTAAACTAATAAGTAATTAGGTGCATGTATATGAAATTTTACAATATAATATAACATAATTATCATACCTGAAATGTTTCATCATGTTAGGTGGAAAAAAATTCTTCCATGTATCTTTATCTAAAAATGGATACTTAAGGTATAGGATTTCATTTTTTCTCTTTCCAAATATATAATTTTTTATCAGATTTGTTTTGAAATCCCTCCATCGAACTGCCACTAAATTAAAACATATTTTCTTAACTAATTTTGTTTCTTAAAAATTGAATGTCATCTATAATTTCATAAAATAAATATTATTCATTTAAAATATATCATATTCAAAAAATGAGATAAAAAATTAATTGAGATATTTTACCTTTACGACCTCCCAAAGATGATCTATCACTGTATTTTCGATGGACTTCCAATCAAGATATAAAATATTAATCCTGCAATGGCTCTACATGTTGATATAGCTGATAAACTGAATTTTATTTGGGCCAGTTGCATTATTATTATCATCAAAACTAATATGTAATCACTCATCTCCATGAGAAAGTGACAGTTTTGGTAAACATGTAATTCCATGTTTACCAACTCAAGAATTTGATTTCTGGTTACTAAAAGTAGAAGACTCCCCCACTGAAGTATCATTAGTAGTCCTGCAATTATTTTTTGTAAATTAAAAGTTTCCTTTCATTAAATAATTATATTACTAGATATTTAATAATATGAAAAAATAAAAATATCTTGGTAGAGGTTCTTCTGTCTTTGTATCTATATCTATAATTGAAATAAGAAAATTTAATGAAATTCTTGCATACCTGAATATTATTAGAAATTTCAGAAATTAGAAAATAGGAAAATAGAAATATGTAAGTAAAAAAAGTGTCATGCGTGTATAGGTTTCAAAAAAAATAATGATGTTATGATTCTTAACCAAAAAAATATGCAAGGTGAACTATTAATTATAAAAATTACTTCTAAAAATATATAAACATTTAAAAATTTAAATATAAAAGTTTGAAAAGGTGTTCTCATATACGTAAATTAAACCAAAATATAATAATGTGTGTCAGGTATTTCAATGAAAACATGTTTAACCATAATTGTGGAATATCAAAATTTAACACAAAAAAATCAGATGAATAAACAAATATATATAATTAAATATCCAATAGTTATTAAATAATATAGTTTTTACACATGTAAATATAAAAATATATATATATAATGTAAATAATTACCAGATTAATTAATAGAGTAATTTTGTGTTTTCCCATATCCCTTCAGCATGATCATTTCGTATTGCATGCACTATGTCTTCATTATCGTCATTATTATATGAAAATATTGTAATAGACGAAGAAGCCTCATATAAATAAATAACATCAGCATCATAATCCTTATCATCATCCAAATGGATTTTTTTCCCTTGCAAAATGATGGACCACTGGTCATTTAATGGATCAATGACATAAAATATTTTATTTTTCATGTGTGTCCATGATAAATGGTTCCTCATTGAAACTAATTTTTTTCAAATCAACCAGTTTAAACCCATATTCATCATGTTTCACACCATTATTACTTGAAACACAATTACACTTAAAAGAAGTGACTCAAAATTTAATATAATCAATTTTCCAAAAGTCTTCAAGAACTCCAAAATATGGAATTGATGAAGAAATTGGGTTTTTATCTTTTTCACTCAAAAATGAAGTACTTCAATGATGACCATTAAACCACTATTTTGAATGGTACACTTTTCATCCAGCTAATTTTTGTAAAATGTGTACCTATTAATATCAAAACCAGACCATGTGATCACATTAAGATATGGTCCCTCTGCCAACCATTTTAATGTTTTTGATGAAGATATATCTATGATGAATTTATCATTAAACCATGAAACAAATGTCTTTTTATGCTCAATCATCATCCAATTTTCATTTATTTTTAGATATCATAACTTTAATTCTACAATATGTGATGATATATATGATTGAACCTCATTTGTGTTGTTAAAAATGTATAAATTTGTTTGCATCACTTTATCACATGGAATTAACTTTTCCTTTAAGCCTTGAATCCCTTTACCTTCAATATCATATGTCATATGTCAAGATATAGGGATACCAATATCAGTACAGAACTCAATCACCTCTTCTGATACAAATTTTTGAATAATAGAGGCCTCTGATCGATAAGTATTTTTTAACATATCCCTTAAAAATTTTCAATTATATTTCAAATAGAAACATCCAAAATAAATAAACTTTCCCACATATTCTTATCTCACACACCAAATGAATCACCAAATGAACCATTATTTCAAAAAAAATAGGTGGGAAATACATTTCTAGTTGAAAAATAATAAGATAATCTTTATTCTACAACACATCTAACAAATTTAGATCAACTAATTTCCTGCAAATGGATTTGAAAAAATTACATACCTAATGATTTCCTTTCTGACACTTTTTGGAAATATACCACGCAGTTCGACTGGTAGAATTTTTTGCATCAATATATGACAATCATGATATTTTATACCTATTAATTTACAATCCTTCAATTTCACAAAATTCTTCGCATTTGAAGAATAACCACTAGGTAATTTAATACCATGAATACATTGAAAAAAAATCAACTTCTCAATCTCTCTTAATGTGTGACAAGCTAGAGGTAAATATGTTATATTTCCTTTCATAGTGGGAGTTAACTTCAAACGTATTCCCATTGATATCAAGTCCAATCTAGCATGAAATCCATATTTTTTATTTACTTTTATGTTTGAAAAAAAGTTCCAATAAAACCATCACATATGTTTTTCTCAACATGTATAACATCAATGTTATGTTTTATCTCTAAAAATATCCAATAAGATAGTTCAAAAAAGATAGATTGTTTCTTCCAGATATTTTTTGAAGACCATAACTTCTTTTCTTTCCAAATGTTAAATAAATATTTTTCACCCTGTCATCATATTCTTCAACTGAAAATGGTCATGGGGGAAGATTATATTTCGGTAAACTATTAAATTATTTTTTCAATATATGGTAAGGATGATCAATTTTCAAAAATCTTTGATGTCCCAAATGTCGAATCAATATTTTTTACTTTTTCGTGGTATTATTCAACTGAAAATGGTCATGGGGGAGATTGTATTCCTGTAATGTCATGACCCGTCCCCCAGGGCTCGTGTCATGACTACCTCAAGCCTACCTTCTATAAGCCAGGGGTTAGTGACTAGTACCGGAATGGCATATCCCTAAAATGGGAAGTCATTTCCTTTGAACCTGTAAACACACATACCAATAATGCTACAAGATACAAACCACGTAGTAAAACTGCAGTAGTAAAAGTGTGTACTAAAATTAATGGGGACGGAATACAAGATGATTAGCCACTGTAAGAGGATAATATTCATTGCTAATATATGTAGTTTTAATATGCCTTTCTATTCATAAATACCATTTTAGTGCATTTTACATTTTGAACACCCATTCTCATCATTTGTGCACTTCATGCCTAATGTGCACCAATTTAGGCCCAATGTTTCATCTGATTTTAAAGAATGTAAATATCCATATTTTAATTTGATATTTTTTGAAATGGATATGAACTTAATTATGAACATTTTTTATTCATGTATCAATGGATTATTAATAAAGTATGATGGAGATATTTGGCGATTAAAGGAAACAATTCTGGAGAAGGAAGATTGGATATCATCCCACTGATCGGACTATGGGGACCACAATACAAGCCCAATGAAACCCAAAATTTATGGAAGGATAGAATACATATAGAGGAACAAATAATTCTTCTGGAGCCAGTTCTAATTCGTCTTCAATGGTGGTGATTATGGCGGCCCAAGTTGAATATTTAATTTTGGTCCAGAGTTTGCGGCCCAGAAAAACATCCCACTATTTCAATAATATCTCCCGAAACACAAATTATTTTGGGCTGAAATTTTACATTCTGTTAGGGGACATCCGGGGATTCATTTAAGTCTTCTGGGGCCCACTCAAATTCTGCCTTCTAGAATGTCCTTTAGGCGAGTCTTTCCGGTGGATGCAAGCTGGATTCAACTTCGAGGCAAGAAATGGAAAAGTCTCTCATCATTAATGTTCCACCCACCTTTCCCCAATATAATTAATTAAAGGCACATGGTATGTTGGGGGCTCGGCCAAGTCTTCATTTTTTCCTATTTAAGGCAGTAGTGGTGGTGGATTTAGTGATGTTGGGTGCTTTCTTTTCATTGTAATGTTATTATGCCAATTTGCCTTTGTAATGTTCTTTCTTCTCATGTAAGTTGTTCGAATCACCTTAGCCTTCAATAAAAGTTCTTCTTCTTCTCTTTTTCTGTTCTTATCCTTATCACCTTGATACCGTTGCCTCAAGGTGTGAATTTATTCACACTAAACCTTGTGATTTTGTTCACACAACGGTGGAGTGATCGTTATTTTTGTTGTTTTTACTTCTTCAATTCCACCCTCATAAGTCTACTTTCCGCTTCCGTTGAGAACTTGTCATCAATGGAGGGCTATCTCTTTTATGTGTTGATCCAAGGGAGTAGCAAGGGGCTTGATTGAATGTTATTTATCATTCCCTAAATGTTATTAATTTCTTTTAATTGAGTTTCTTTCATTCAATGATTTTTATTCTTCCTCTTCCTTATTGAATTTATTCACCCCACTTTCATGTGCTAATTACATCCTTTACCTTGAAGTGCTCATGAAAATGATCCTACAAGTGTATAGGTTATTATCATATGTTTTGAAGGTGTTTAATCAGTAAGTGATGAGGTTAGTTTGAATTCATTGCATGAATCCTTCTCGAGTTAATGAAATTAAAATCGTAAAAAAAAGGAATTCATTCAATCCACCCCGAGCAATAACCTAGGATCAACTCATTTTATCATAATTTGAATTCACATAGATATTTTAGTGCTCTTTCAAAAAAATCTAAAATCAACCCAAGTTGTCCACTTCATAGCCAAAAATCCATCTCTTTTTATTGAGTTTCTAAAGGTTCTTCTTAGGTCTCTGAGGATTCGACAACCCAAGCTACACTACAAGCGACCGCTTGACCCTTAAAACTTGGGTAAATTTGGGAGAGGCCACAAGCCCAACTGAAAGATAAAATACAACAAAAAATAGAAAACAGCTCTCCAAATCGTCCACCAAGGATCCTACCTGAAGGGTAGGTACAGCTCGTCTCCACAGCTCTCCACATCAACCAGTCACCTCCATGTACCGCCTGGTTCTAGATCCTGAAGTCTCAGCTAAGCTACTCATCATCTGTATAAGACGCAATAAGGTGCAGGCGAAGCCCATGCAGGGGTGAGTATAACAATACCCAGTAGGGGCCCTGAGACCCCTGAAGGTCTCTTAGAATTCCACAAAAGGAAAACCACAAAGCATAAAGAAAAAGAATCAACTCAAACAAGGTATACAACTCAAAGTCTAAGAATAAAGATGATTAGTCTTAAGCTATATCATTTTATTCTGTTAGGAATTTCCCACAACTAATCCACTAAGGAGTTGTTCCATTGTCGATCCACAAAGGGTTGTATGTCACTAATCCACGACGGACCACTCTATGGTCGGTCCTTGTCAGGTCGTGCACTGCTGATCCACACAGGGTCTCTAGAATGTTTATCCACATAAGGTCACTATGATATTGATCCATATATGGTTTCTATAATGTCGATCCACACAGGGTTACTATAATATCGATCCACACAGGGTCACTATGATGTTGATCCACACAGGGTCTCTATGATACTGATTCACATTGGGTCTCTATGATTTTGATCCACACAGGGTCACTATCATGTTGATCCACACAGGGTCATTATCATGTTGATCTACAAAATGTCGCTATAATGCTGACAACTAGCCACAGGATTCTCCGCACTTGGTGCACTTGAGTTTCATAGAATCTTCTCCTCAAGATATTGGTTATGCATCAACTTCCACGAAGTTCTATAAATGAGTAACCCAAAGGACATCCATGTTGTAAGGGTTCCAATGGGACAGATGGTGCGTCAATAGGATATTTCATCTGTGAGTTATAAGCGTTTTAGTACCAAGGGACCGGTTGGATTAGGGTTCGATCCAACCCAACCATACTCCAACTTTCGCCAAAACTTAGGTGGAGTATCTCAAAATGACTGTCTCATTCCAATGATTCCAGCACCATAGAAGGTTCATAAAATGGACGTCTGGTTTGTGAGATACGGCCTTTTAAGCGTATTTGTGCTGAAAAGGGTCTAGGACCGGTCTGATCCGATCAGACCGACCCGACTGGACTCGACCCACCCTGACCTAGGCCGAACTAACCCGACCCGCCCTGACCTGGGCCGACCTGACCCACCTCGACCTCGGCCGGCCCACCCCAGTGTGGGTCGACCCGACCCAGTCTGGGTCCGACCCAACCCGGCCCGACCCAACCCGAACCGGCTGGGCTGCGGACCGACCTGGCTAAAGTGGGATGGGACACGAACCGGCCCATCCCACCTTGGATGGGCACATCCCACTGAGCGGTTTGGCCCGCTAGATGGCATGGAACCCATCTGGGTGGCTGTGCGGGGACTTTCCCCCTCCCGAAGGGACCAAGGGTCCATTCGATTTTTCTGAAACAGCGGCGCCATGTGGCACCGCCTCCTTGTCAGTGGGACCCATGGGGCACAGGTCCCCTTCTCCTCTATTGTGGCTTCAAAGCTGCATCCTCCTCAATATGGCACACGACGGTGCGCCACCTTCCGCCAACTCGATAAAACTGAAGCAGCGGAGGTTCTGGGCCTTTTTCATTTGGCCCGCGCCCTCCGTGTTAGCATCATAACAAGCAGGTAGCATTTAATTCAACATAGATAAACTATAATACTTCTTTTATTCATCATTATTTTCAATAATGAGTAAATTAAACAAATTCACTTATATTTAAACAAAACCCATACCTCAGAATAGGATGTGATGTCGCAGTTGTGGAAGAAGAATCCACACTTGATGAAGCTGTCAACGTTATTCAATCCTGGATCGATTCCTCCAACGATGTCATTTGAGCCTCCGTTCTTCATTGGTGGAAGACGATGTAGTACTTCTTCAGAGGTTCCTCACTTGTGTGTCAAAAACCCAAGCTCTATCCTCATTTAAATAGAGGGGGAAAGGTGATTAACTCAATGATATATTAATGAGGTTCATTAATGAATGAACCTCTTAAATATCAATGGTGTGGTTAGAAAAACAAAGAGTAAAGCCATTAAATTCCTATAAAACTTAGCAGTCCTACCACCACCGCTCAACCATTGGTAGAATAATAAAATAAAAATATTATGTTATTTTATTATTCTTTAAAAAGATGTAAAACTAACTTTTTTATCCGACCTACTGCGGTCAAATTTAAACCTCCCATAAGTGAATCCCGGCACTATAGATTCAACAGTGCCCTCGGATTTTTAATCTGAGCACCTGTTTAAAAGATAGAAAACGTTTCCCGCACGTTTACTGAACGTACCATAAAAAAGTTCAAAAAATCATTCTGGGAACACCGGGCCTCAGAATCAAGCGCCGTCAATTTTTTTAGACTCATAATAATCCAAAATAATTTAAATATATATATATATATATATATAGAATATTCAGGTATTTACATTCTCCCTACCTTAGGGATTTTCATCCCCAAAAGCTACAACAAAACTAGGGGAACAAATGGGGGTACTAAGCACATATCTGAGCCTCCTACTCCCATATTCTCTCCTAGAGATTCTCCTGCTTCCAATAAACTCACACCATAGGAATCGACCACCCACGAAGGATCCACTCCTGTCAATCCTCTATCTTCTCTAGGAACTCCGCAAACATCACCCCATCGTCGATATCTAGCTTGACCCAGTCGATAACATGCAATTGATCATGAATGTACCTCCTTAGCTGCAACACATGGAAAACACTATGCACCTAGTGCATCTGTGGGGGGGATAGATAGATAGTATGCCACCTCACCTACTCTGTTGAGGATATGGAAAGTTCTGATGAACCTCGGAGATAGATTGTCTCCCCAGCCAAACCTCTGTAATCCTCATCGGGGTGAAACTCCTATGAAGACATGGTATCCCTCCTCGAAATTCAAGGGTCTCAACGTCCTATCATCATAATACTTCTACCGGATCTATGTAGTCTTCATCCTCTCCTGGATGATATGCACCTTCTTAGTGGTAGCCTGTACCAACTATGGACCCATAAGTGATCACTCCTCTGGGTCTGTCCAACATAGAGGTGATTTTCATGGTCACTCATACAAGGCCTCAAAGGGAGCCATGTCGATGGTGGAGTGATAACTGTTTTTGTAAGTGAACTCCACTAGTGTCAGGTGTTCCTCCCAACTACGTCCAAAATCAAGGACACAAGAACGAATCATGTCCTCGAGTGTTTGAATGGTTCGCTCTGTTTGACCATCTTTCTGAGGATGGAAGGCGGTGCTCAAGCGTAACTGAGTCTTGAATGCCTCTTGTAATTCCTTCCATAAGGAGGATGTAAAATGACCATCGCAATCTGAGACGATCGTCAATGTCACCCCATGAAGTCCTACAATTTTCTTTATGTAGAGGCGTTTCAAGCTCTCTATTGATCCCTGCTCTCGGATGGGTAGGAAGTGGGCTGAATTGGTGAGTTGGTCAACAATCACCCAGATAGAATCATGCCCCCTAGACATACATGTTAGCCTTGTCATGAAGTTCATGGAGATACCATCCCACTTCCACTCTGGTACCTCAAGTAGCTTATCTGAGCCTGCTGGTACCTGATGCTCAGTCTTCACTTACTGACAAGTGAGGCATCATGATAAAAACTCTTCCACCACTTTCTTTATCTCTGGCCACCAATATTAATGTAAGAGGTTCTGATACATCTTCTCCACATTAGGATGTACCGCCAAAGGGGATGTGTGGAACTCCCTCAACACCTCCTCTTGTAGCGTCACTGGTACCATGGTGCATCCTCTGAAGAGGATGAATTGTTCCCCACCTTCAGAAAATCCATCAGGGGCCTGTCCTGAGGATATCTAAGTACGTTGATCCTCGTAGTCTATGTCCCTAAGCTATGCCTCCCTGAATCACTGAAATATTGGGGGAGTAACTATCATAGACTGGAGGTAATATTCTCCATAAATATCCACAAAGTATAATTGTAATGAGGCTAGCTACTCTATCACCTCACTCAGAAACTGTAGACCAGAGATTATGCTAAGTGAATTTGCTACCACATTCCCCTTCCCGAGAGTGTAGACTATCTCAAATTCATAGTCCTATAGGAACTCTAGACATCATTTTTGTCTCAGATTTAGGTCATTCTGTGAGAAGATATACCTAAGACTCTTGTGATCAGAGTAGACTATAAAATTTTCACCCATCAAGTAGTGTCGCCACATATTCAAAGCTAATACCACTACTTCTAACATCATGTCATGGGTAGCTTAGTTCTTCTCGTGTTATCTCAACTTCTATGAGCTGTAGGCAATCATCGCTCGCTCCTACATCAAGACGCAACCTATTCTGGTCCCTAATGTGATGCAGTAAACTACATAACCAACTCCCTCTTCTAGTAGCCTCAAGATGGGGGCACTCTTCAGTCTCTGTTTCAGTTTCTGAAAACTCTACTAGTATCTCTCTGTCCACACGAAGGTTTGCCACTTATTTGTCAAAGATGACAAGGGTGTCGCAACTCTGGAAAAGTCAGGTATGAATCTTCAGTAGTACCCAACCAATCCCAAGAAACTATGCCCCTTGGTCACACTTTTGGGTGGATCCCCAGAAATCATTGCCTATATCTTCGCTGGATCCATTGTAACTCTATCTTCTGAGATAACGTGCCCTAGGAAGTGGACTTCTCGTATCCAGAACTAGCACTTCAAGAGATTTCCATAAAGATGGTTCTCTCAGAGTGTATCCAGAACTATCTGTAGGTGTGTGGCGTGCTCCTCCTCCGATGCCAAGTAAATCAAGATTTTGTCTATGAAGACTACCACAAAGTGATCAAGGTAAGGATGGAAGATCCTTTTCATGATCCCCATGAACACTACTGGAGCATTGGACATGCCGAAGGGCATTACCAATAACTCATAATGGTCATACCGACATCTAAAGGTTGTCTTTGAAACGTCCTCATCCCGTACCCTGAGCTGATGATAGCCTGATCTGAGATCTATCTTCAAAAACCATCAATCTCCCTTCATCTGGTCGAAGAGATCATTGATCCTCAGTAGAGGATACTTGTTCTTCACGATCACTTATTTCAAGCGTCGATAGTCCACACAAAGTCTCAGACTCCCATATGCTCTCTTGGTGATCAAAATCGGGGATGCCCATGGAGAAACACTAGTCCTTATGAACCCCTTCCTCTGTAATTCCTCTAATTGTAACCGAAACTCACAAAGGTCCATGGGAGACATCCGATATGCTAGTGTAGATATTGGTGTCTTCCTAGGGTATAGGTCAATGTAGAAGCCTACCTATCTGCGAGGAGGTAGTCCCAGAACAACATCGGGAAAGACATCAGCATACTAGTCCACCACTATAGGATAACTTGGACTCTTCACATCAACTTCTATGAGGGTAAGGCTATCCAACTGATGAGTGATCGGTTGCACCCTCCTCCGAGTAAGTACATCCTATGCTGCAAAGGTTCCCTTCTTGACGGTGAACGAAAACATGGTCCCATCCTCACAAACTTACCACACTTTGAGCCTAAAACAGTCAATCAAAGCATGGACCATGGATAACTAGTCCATACCCAAGATGACATCGTAAGGCCTCAATGTTGCTACTAGGAGATCCCATCCAAATATCTTGCCTCCTATAGTAATCTCACACTATCAGAACCAATGTGTAATTGTTGAATACTCTCTCGTAGGAGTCTCTAATCATAAGGATTGGGACAATGGATATACCGGAACCTCTGAGCTTCGAACGAGATCCACAGCAATGAAAGAGTGACTATAACCTGTGTCTATTAGTACTGCAGCTATGGTGGAGTAGACAAAAATCGTACCTCAAATCATCTCTGGAGAACCATGGTCATAGGCCTCAGCTGCTTGAAGCTGAGCTCGTCCCTGTCTTCTTGCTCTCTGAGGTCGGGGTGGACCACCTACGGGTGGTGGTTGTAAAACCTCAAATCGCCACCCACCACCTATTTTATGGCCTACTCCTCTGCCACATCCACCACCCTATGGATATCCTTGCTCGAATCTCTACCTCTGCCTCTGCGGTCCCGCAACCATCTACTGATTGTTGGTAGGGTGAGTTGGGAAGTCGCGAGACATGTGGCCCTACCCGTCGCACGTGAAGAAAAGTCTACTCCTCTACTAGCTTTCTCTACCTCATGAGATCTGCACCTTTGACCCTACATCCTAGGGTCTTCCACCAGAAGGTTTGGCCCGCTTGGACCTCTACTTCATCTGCCTACTACCTGTTGCAGATGACTTAAGTACCTATCGTCTGGTGGTGGCTCTCACCTTCGGTGCCTGATCAGCTAAGAATCTCTCCACCAATAATGCTCACCCAAGAACTCCATCCAGTGTTAGGATATTGAGAAATATCATTGACACTCTAATATCCTTCCTGAGACCCTGATCAAAGGTCTGGTCCCTAAAGAAAGGGTCGCGTACCATGTCAGTGGAGTAGCGTGAGAGGTCAGTGAATCTCGTCGAGTATTGGTCTACTGTCAAGCTTCCCTACTGTAAATGCAGGAGCTCCTGAATATGAATAGAGAGTAGTGTAACTGGAACAAACTCCATATTGAAGTGGATCTTGAAGTCCATCTAGGTGAGGGTCGCCTCATCATGTAACTGGAGCTTTAGGCTTCACCATGTCCCTATTATTCCCTGAAATAGGTTAGCATCTAGGATCACCATCTGATCTGTTGGTGTCTCAACTAAGCAAAAAACTCTAGCCATAGCCTCCATCCAGTCCTCAGTTTCCTGGGGATCTGTCTCACCTCGAAACCATAGAGTCCTCTGCCGTTGGAACTCAAGCAACGCGCTCAGTTTTCATGCACCGTCTGCTAGTGGGGATGGTGGAAACTTCTACCCAACGGGTGGTGGTGTTGCTGATTCGTGACCTGAAGGTGCTATCAATATAAGAGGACCTTGTACTAAAGCCTCATCACTCGGTAGGCCATCATCGTGAACTCTCTCTGGAATCCTGGATGGTTGTCTACGTGGAGGCATCCAGAAAGAAACAGGTGCACCACGGTCAATAAGTTATACCTGGTGAGCTGACTCAAAAGAGATCAAAAGTAAAAAAAATTCCAAAACACACGCAATCAGTGTTTTTTGGCACCGAGTCAGAAATTAGAACTCAAGGTCATGGTGTATGGATACATCAGCTACCAAAAAAACATTGGACTCCCCGAACTGAAAACCATACTCGAAAAACTTAACACTATTGTTTCATTAGAAAGATTAGAGTCTTAGTTCTTCGGTAGAACCGACTCCTCTGATACCACTTTGTCACGACCCATCCCTCGGGACTCGTGCCATGACTAACCCAAGCTTGCCTTCCATTGGCTAGGGGTTGGCAACTGGAATCAGAAATGCATATCCCTAAAACGGGAAGGCATTTCCTTTGAACCTGCAAACACACAGACCAAGAATGTGACAAGATACAAACCACGTAGTAAAACTACAATAGTAAAAGTGTGTACTGAAACTAAAGGGGTTAGAATACAATCCCAACTGAAAGATACAATACAATAGAAAATAGAAAACAGATCTTGGGATTTTCCACCAAGGATCCTATCTAAAGGGTAGGTACAGCTCATCTCCACAGATCTCCACATCAATCATTCACCTCTGTGTACCGCCTGGTCCTGGCTCCTAAAGTCTCAACTGAGTTACTCATCTTCTGCACAAGACACAATAAGGTGTGGGTGAATCCCATGCAGGGGTGAGTATAACAATACATAGTAGGGACCTCGAGACCCCCGAAGGTCTCTCAGAATTCCAAAAAGGAAAACCACAAATCATAATCTCAATCACAAAGCACAAAGTAAAATACTCAACTCAAACTAGGTATACAACTCAAATTCCAAGAATAAAGATGATTAGTCTTAAGCTATATCATTTTATTCTGTTAAAAAGTTTCCACAATTGATCCATGAAAGATTTATTCCATTGTCAATCCACACAGGGTCGTATGTTGTTGATCCATGACGGGCCACTCTAAGTTTGGTTCTCATCAGGTCGTGCACTGTTGATCCACACAAGGTCTCTAGAATGCTGATCCACATGGGGTCACTATAATTCTGATCCACACAGGGTCATTATAATGCTGATCCACATAGGGTCTCTATATTGTTTATCTACACAGGGTCTCTATAATGTTGATCCAGACTGGGTCTCTATGATGTTGATCCACACAGGGTCGCTATGATATTGATCCACATAGGGTCACTATGATGCTCACTCACATGAGGTCATTATAATTCTGATCCACACAGGGTCGCTATAATGCTGATTTACATGGTCCCGGTTGGATTTGGGTTCAATCCAACCTAGAAATACTCTAACATTATCCAAAACTCAGGTGGAGTATCTCAAAAGGACTATCTCATTCCAAGGATTCCACTGTTGTAGACGGTTTGTCAAACGGATGTATGGTTTGTGAGATATGACCTTTTAAGTATATCTGGTCCAAAAAGGGTTTAGGTCCAATCCAACCCAGTCTCGCCCGAACTAGTGGGGCTAGCCCGAACTGGTGGGGCCAGCCCGAGTGGGATGGGCTGCGGCAGGCTCGGCCTACTCAGTCGGGGGCTCGGTCCACTGGGTCGCGGACTAGCCCTGCCCGCCTCGGCTGGGTGCGGTCCAGCCCACTAGAAGGCATGGCACCCAGCTGGGTGGTCGCGTGTGGACTTTCCCTCTCCCGAACGGACCAAGGGACTGTTTCGTTTTTCTACAATAGCAGATCCACGTGGCGCCAACTCATTGTCAGTGAGACCCACGGGGCGCGGGTCCTCTTCTCCTCTGTCGCAGCTTCAAAGTCGCAACCTCCTCACCGCGGAGCACGAAGACTCACCACCTTCCACAAGCGCAGTCGGACAAGGACCATCTGCCACCTGCTACTACTGCGGTCAGCCGCTGCCACACCGGTTTCACACCAGAATAACTTCCGTGGGCCACTGGGTGAGCTTCGGTGGTCCGTTTTCCCTTTCAAACGTGCCTACGGGCCTCCCCGGATGCTGTCATCACTTCGTGGATCCCGAATTCAAGATTCTATCAAGTTAAAACTTTTCCCAAAAATAACGTAACAAAACTAAAGTGGCGGAGGGTCTAGGTCTTGTTTGTTTGGCTCGTGCCCTCCGCCTTAGCATCATAACAAGAGGGTAGCAACTAATTCAACATAGATAAACTATAATATGTCTGTGATTCATCATTATTTTCAAGAACAATGTTATGAAACAAATTCACTTGAATTTAAACAAAACCCATACCTTGGAATTGGAGGTGAAATCGTGGTTGTGGAAGAAGAATCGACGCTTTATGAAGCCGCTGACGTTCTTCAATCTCGGATTGATTCCTCCAACAACATCACTCAATCCTCCTTTCTTTTTTGGTGGAAGACGTCGTGGTACTTTGTCAGAGGTTCCTCACTTCTGTGTCAAAAACACAAGCCTGGGCCTCATTTAAATAAAGGGGGAAAGGTGATTAACGCAAGAGAGATTAATGAGGTTAATTAATGAATGAACCTCTTAACTCTCAACGGTGTGGTTACAAAAACAAAGAGTCAAGTCATTAAATGTCTTGACAACTTGGCGGTCCCACCACCGTGGCTCAACCATTGGTAGAATAATAAAATTACAATCTTATGTTATTTTATTATTCTTTTAAAATTCGTAAAACTATCTTTTTCACCCAATCTACTACGGTCAAAGTTAAGCCTCCCTTGATAGAATATCGGTGCTATGGATTCAACAGTTCCCTTAGATTCTTAATCCGACCACTAGATCAAAAGATAGAAAATGTCATCCACCCGTTTACTGAACATACCTTAAAAAAATTTAAAAAATCTGTTCCGGGCACACCGGGCCTCAGAATCAAGTGTCTTCAATTTTCACAGACTCATAATAATCTTAAATAATTTAAAAATATATATATGTAATTTCTAGGTCTTTACATGCAAACCATTAAATAATTTTTTCAATCTATATTAAGGATGATCAATTTGCAAAAATATTTGATGTCCCATGTACACTTTCTTTCTTCCATTCTAAAATTGATAATATGAAGTCTCTTCTTCACAAATTGGACATGATTTATTTCCCTTAACATTGTATCCAGATAAGTTTCCATATGTAGGAAAGTAGTTTATAATGAACATTATCATAGCATGCAAAAGAAAATACTTTTTCTTGTATGCATTGAAAACTTTAACACATGTCTCTCATAGTAGTTTCAAATCATCAATCAGTGGTGAAAGATACACATCAATATCATTTTCTGTTGTTTTAGTCTAGAAATCATCATTCTCATCGTAAAATATTTTTTATACATACATATATATGGGGATAAGTTGTAAAATACCAACAAAACATACCATGAACTATGTTATTTACTTAGGCTCTGATATGGATTCATTCCATTAGTACACAATCCTAGTCTAAGATTTCTAACTTCACTTACAAAATCATGAAATTTTTTATCAAATATCTTCCATTGTGGTGAATAAGTAGGGTGATGTAATTTACCATCAGATATGTGCTCATCTAACTATCATCTTATCCTTTTTTCATCAATTGAATTTTCAAATAGATGCTTTAAACAATGAATTATTGGAAGGTACCAAATTTCTTTTATAGGAGCTTCAATTCTGGTACCTAAGAATGAATCACAATTGAATTATCATAATTATATGAAGAAATTATTAGATGATATCATTAAAAAGTACAAATTTAATTTTTCATGAGGTTAGATGTTAGTACCTGAGAATAAATCTAAGTTGAATTTTTCATCCATGTTATAGTGTGATGTCCCACATATAGGAAAACTTGAAAAATATTAATATTCTTTCCTATACAACACATAATCATTGGGGAAATCATGTATCTTTTTATACCCTAATCCAATTGGACATAATATTTTATTTGCCTCATAATAGGAATCTAGAAGCCCATTGCCTTCTCGAAGTAACTCTTTTAAAAGATCAAGTAAGTTAGAGAAACTTTTATCACTCCACTCATTTCTTTCTGTCAAGTTAACTAATCTCAAAACTACTGATAACATGATATATTTACCGCAACCTGGGAATAATTATTTCTCATAATCTATATACAATTTTTCAATAGTTATTGTTTTTTTTATGGTTTCAACACCTAAATAATGAATTAATTATTTAATATGATCCTCAGTCTTGTTATGGATATTTTAATCAAAATTAGATGTTGAATTTTTAGTTATTTCACCATGACAGATCCAATGTGTATAATTAAGGATAAAACCATAAAAAATGAGATAATCCTTGATTTCTCTAGAGTTTAACTTTCTCATATTCAAACACTTCACACATGGATAGAAAATAAAATCTATGTTTTGAAGATTTTGTTTAGAAAATTACAAGAACTCATCAACTCATTTTTCATATTCACTAGTGGTTATTTGTAAATTTATCCAATTATGATCCATTCAGTACCTGATATCACAATGTAATTGGTGAATATATTAAAAAATATACACATTTAAAATATATATAAAAAAAGATAAATTTTAAACATAAACACATTCGATAAAAATTATTTTTGATCAAATAGGAAACATCAAAGATTATTAAAAATAAATTAAAAACTAATATAATTGTAGAAAATCATGATTTTGTAACTATATGTATGTTTTCCACACCACACATTTTAGAATGTTTATTTAATTTCATACCCTAATGTTTTTGGTATTGTATTGAAAATGGTTAATTATTTTACTAATTAACAATCTAATATAGGGGGTACACTCTCCCCATGGTAACTACTTAGACCCCAGCTTCTATTGAAAACCTATTTTTGGTAAAAACAATATTAATTATTATTTACATGAAAATACATTATTTCCAAAAAAAACCCACAAATTTATACTATAATAACATTGAAATTCTAAATCAATAGTTTAAGTTCATTTAATAAAATTAAATTTATACAATTATATTTTTTAATAGAAGTATTATATATAATGAAAACAGTTTTTATTGAAATATAACCATTTGAACATTTATTGTTTTGTAATATTATTTCAAAAGAATATGAAAATTAATTAATGATAATATATTAGTTCATATATGTAAATATCTTTTCAATCATTTAAAGATTGTATTAATTTCATTGGTGAAAAATATGGAGTCATTATATGTGATTTACATTATATTGATGAATGATGATATAATATTTCATTGTTTATTGCATAATATCATCAAGTACATTTGATAATTTCATCAAATAAAAAATTTATCAAAATAAAAAAAACATTAACAATAACATTTATAAATAAGAATCAATTACATACAGATAATTGAAATAATAACTCAACAATATAACTAAATGATAAATAATTTAACTTCAAAATTTAAAAAAACTTACAAAATTCAAATTTCACCAAGGAAAATAGATCTTTAATTTTTTACTTGCTCCCTCAAATTAATTGGAAGAACAAACACTGCAAGATCTAACAAAATAATTTGTAGAAATGAACAATAAACAAGAACAAAGAAATAAAATCAAATCATAGATGATGGTTGGCCAGAAAATGGTTTCTGAATAGAAATACTTTCGTGGATGATGAAATAATGATAGAGGATGAAGAATTGAGACCAAAGATGGTGAAATGATGATAAAAATTGAAGAAAATAAACAAAAATGGTCATTAGGATCACTGGGGTACTATTGAGCTTGTCGTGAGTCGAGATAAGGTTTTACAGATCTAAAAAATGATGGGTTTTGTGATGTTGTGTTTTAAAAAAATATTTTCAGCATCAGTTTTCATAAAAGTCGACATTGAATTTTATTTTACATTTACAGCATCAGTTTTTCTGAAAATCGATGTTGGGATTTTCTTTACATTTATGGCATTGGTTTTTACAGAAAATGATGATTAAATTTTTCTTTTTTTCATTTATGGTGTTGGTTTTTCTAAAAAAACGACGTCATAAATCATTTCGGTGGTATTTTTTTGTCAGTTTTTAAGAAAAATGACACAAAAAGTCCTCATAAAAATATTTTGGCATCGTTTTAGGTTAAAAATTATTACAAAAAGTTCCCAAATATAAATTTTACATCGGTTTATAAAAAACCAATGTTTTAGCTTCAATGTTGAAGCCACAATTTCTACTAGTGTTTCTCAATTTTGAGTAGGTTAGTTGTCCTTTTTTCTAAAATTGGTGACAATTTTAAATATAAAGATGAACTCAAAGTCATATCATTCACACCATGTGTCATATTTATGTGTTAATAATTCATACACATCCCAAATGAATTATGATACATTTTCATAAATTATCAAAACAATATGAATGTGTTTACTTGGTTTTGAGTATGTCACTTCTCTTTTTTACTAAAATATCATTTTAAACTCAAAAAACACACTTTGATTCATACCAATCACATCATGTATTGGTTTTAAATTAAAATAATTCCTAAATGTAAAAAATGACTTATGAATTTATTTCTTAAATTATCAAGAAAATATGAGTGTGTTTTCTTGCTTTTCAGTGAGTGACATTTTTTTAACTAAATTATCGATTTTCAACTAATAATGGAAACATTGAGTCATACTAGGCACATAATGTATTGGATTGAGGTGAGGATAATTATTACACAAAAAAATAACTTACGTATCATTTCCCTAAAGTATAAAAATAATATGAATGCATTTTCTCAGTTTTGAGTAGGTCAATTTTCCTTTTTACTAAAATTGATGTCAATTTTAAATAAAAAGACACACTTGGAGTCATACCACTCACACAGAATGTCATATTTAAGTGAGGATTATTTCTACATGTATTAAATTAATTATGGATTATTTTCATAAAGTATAAAAAAATCTGAATGCATTTTCTTAGTTTTGAGTAGGTTAGTTGACCTTTTTACTAAAATTGATGTTAATTTTAAATGAAAAGATGCACTTGGAATCATATCGATCACACCAAGCATCATATTGATGTGAGGATGATTTATACATGTCTAAAATGACTTAGGTATCATTTTACTAAAGTATCAAAAAATAAAAATGTGTTTCCTTGATTTAGAGTACGTCACTTTTTTTACTAAAATGTCATTTTAAAATTGAAACATGCACTTAGACTCATAACAATCATATCATGTATCAGTTTTATGTGAGTCTAATTCCTAAACATCACAAATGACTTATGAATTTATTTCAAAAATTATTTATAAAATACAAGCATTTTTTATCTATTTTCAATGAGTGGCATTTTTTGAACTAAACTGTCGATTTTAAACTAATAACAGACACATTGAGTCATATTAGTCAAACCGTGCATCAAATTAAGGTGAGGATAATTCATACACATCTAAAATGACTTATGGATCATTTCTCTAAAGTATCAAAATAATTAGAATATGTTTTTTTTTTGTTTTAAGTATGTCAGTTTTCCTTTTTACTAAAATTAATGTCAATTATAAATAAAAATAAAAACTTGGAGTCATACCTGTCACATTGTATATCGGATTGAGGTGTGGATGATTCCTACACATCCCAAAGTCTCAAAAAATCCAAATTTTCAATGTTACCATGTTTTCATTGTCTCTCTATGTCTAACTTCCAACATTTCATATTGACTTGATGTTATTAGCCGAAAAAAAAATTCTCGTTGTTGAAATTAAGAAGAGAAGAAGAAGATTATGTGCTCGTTATATCATGATAAGTCACCATAAGGAGCAAATGATCTTTCTCTATTATTCAATATTTCAACAACTAAAGAGGTTTTTCATCTAACAAAATCTAATAAATATTCAATGTTGGTAGTTCAACAAAGAAAGACATTGAAAATAGAAAATTTGGTAACATTGGCATAAAGAATCATTTTATCTCTTTTTTGTCTTATGATGGATAGTTGAAAGAAAAATATGAATTCCCAAAAGATTTTTGAAAAAAAAGAAATAATTATTAGATAAAAATGATATGGAAATTAACTTACAAGTAGTGTATAAAATGATGAAAAATTAATTAAATAAGTAATAGGAATTCACCTTTTTATGATGGTTGTATGCATTCTTGATGAATTTCCATATTTTCATTATCTCAATTGTTGGTTCAAATTCCAATACCTCGTGATCCTGAGTATCTTTGAACAAACCACCCCAAATTGAAAAAAAGAATCCACATATATAAGAAAACAATTATTATATGAATAATACTAAAAATAAATAAATTAAACATAAATATGAAACAATACATTAATTATATGGATAATGATTTTACTATGAAAACATTTTTTACTATATGGATATGCTGATGGTAAAGAAATAATGATAATAAAAAAACTCAAATAGATCTCTCCAAACAATCAATCAATGAGTGAGGAGGATGAGGAGAAAATAAGATACCTTGGATTGAAGCTTTGAATTGTCTGAGATAAAGTAAAGATATCCTATTGGGTTCATAAAATATTCATTTTGTACAATAAATAAATAAATAAACATAAGATATTCATTATAAAAGGATAAAGTTATAGATAATTCTAATAAGGGAAACTCAATATTTGATTGTTTCAAAGAATTTCAGTATGCTTTGAAGAAAATAGTTAATTGAATTTAAGAAAAGAATTACTTTACTGTGGTAGGTGTTATCCTCTAAATTCATCCAAAGGTGAAAGTTATAGGAAATTTCCATCCTTATCAGCTCACATCCGTACATTTATCATTGAATTTTTTTTTTTGGAACTCATCCTCTGTCTCTTATGGACATGCGCCTTTTTTTCTTGAAATACTCAAATCAGTAGTCATCCATATGATGACTATTTCTCAGAGTATTACAAGAAACATAAAATATATAGGGGATGATTCCCAAGAAAAAAATTGGAATAATAACTATTCAAGATATAAAATTGATGAGGATGATAGTTATACTCTATTGTGTTTTCTAAAAGGGGTAATGCCTCCCATTTGTGAGAATTGCATGGATGGTGATCAGATATTCATAAGGGTGGAACAAAAATCAATATTAAAGAATGGTCTATTTTTATATGAATTAAAGTAAAACATATATAGTGTTTATTTGATTTGTAATAAAATAAATTAAGTGATTTTTAAGAAGTATTAATGAGTGGGTTATCATTTCAAAGATGGCTATATTTTTACAAAGGTATAGAAAACTATCCGAACCATTTTTTTTATTTGGGGTTGGTAAAAAATTGTGGTAATGGTGTTTTAAAGAGGAAATTGATTTTTAGTAGTGAAAAAATGATCATATTAGATAATGATACAATTAAATAGTGAGTTAAAAAGGGTGGGTTGATATTTTTTTATGATGAAAAGATAAAATTGATAGATATTTTTTACTAATTATAATGGGGAGATTATTAATAATTAAAATAACGATGAAACATCGAAGGAAATTAATATTGAGTTGAGTAGTATAGAGGGGAGAACATTGGGATAAGGTAGACCCAAAATAAGACATTGATGGTGAGGAAAATGAATAGGGGTTATCAACTGCAAGAAATACAAGAAAGGTTAAAATCAATGAATAAAATGTCATTGGTGATTGAATAGTTTTAGTGAAAACTCAAAGGAGTAAGACTCTAAAAAAACTTATTTTTTCCAAGTAGAGCCTAAATAATTTGGAGAGGTTTACAAGGATGATAATTAGATCAAATATATGCATTAGGATCTTGATCCAGATAAGAATAATGTGACATGGGAAATTGTTCCAAGGCTAGAATATAGAAATGTTATCAGAACCAAGTGAGTGTTCAGTAATAAACTCATTAACTAAGGAAAAGTGGCTCAAAATAAAGAATGGACAGTGTGCAAGGGGAACTCCTAGATCAAAAGAATTTATATTTATGATAAATTTACTCTCATATCCCAGTTGTAAACTATTTGATTTTTTTTGAATATTTCAGTGAAAATGTAGTTAAAATTATACCAAATGTATGTCGAATCTATGTTCCTCAATGGAATTATTAAGGGGGAGTATACATTAAGAAACCAGATGGGTTTATTATGGATGAAAATGAGAGTAAGGTGTGCCAGTTAAAGAATTATTTGTATGAGATAAATAAATCATTGAGGACCTAGTATTTAAGGTTGTATTAATACCTAATAAATATTGGTTTTTATCAAGGCAGAGTTGATCATAGACTCTACATCTATAAGGATAATGATAAAAGGATATTGGTACTCATATATATCAAAGACGTAATATTTGAGGATTTGAAAAAGAACAATGAAATTTTTTTTGTATATTGTATGAGGTATGATATAGAGATGTATATGATTGGTGAAACGTTTTCCTTGGTTTATAGGTGAATAAAGTAAATCATATCACATTAATTTCTCAATCAAAATATGAAAAATAGGTTCCCAAGTGATTTTTAATGGAATATTCCAAACCAATGACAACACTAACTGCTATATGGATGAATTTTTTAAAAGTTGATGATTACAAAGAGGTAAATGTCATGGAATATAGATATTGGGAGCCTATTATACCTCACAAAAACATGACCCAACATTGGGTTTGATATATTTCAAGCTGCATGGTACCAATGTTGTCCCAAGGAGAGCCACATGCTATCAGGGAAGACGTTACTTCAATATATCTAAAAAAATAATTTTAGGTTGTTTTATTATAGGATAGTCCAACTAGAGTTGTTTCGATACACTGATGTGGGATGATAAAGATTAGTAGATAACCAATGGAAATTAGAGATATAAAAAAACCTAAATTTCAATCGAGCCTTGGTTTCGTTCAACCCATGAATCGCTCGAGACTTGGACTTGAGCCTTGGAATAGTCAGAGCCTTGATTCTAGCCTAGATTCGAGCTTGGATTCAACGACGAGGAGTATCGACATCAGGGGGCTTCGATGGAGATTTTCAGATATTTCAAATTGGTTTGCGATGGTTAGGGTTCTTAAAATAAATCAGGACACTTTTATCTACACTTTTAAAAAAGTGTTGATAAAGATACCTTTTATCAGCACTAATTTAATAAGTGATGATAAAATGAATCTTTATTAGTGCTAAAAATGTGCTGATAAATACTTATAATACTTTTTTTTAAACAATTTTTTTTAAGAAAATATTATTATTATATATAATTATAATACTTATAATAATACTTTTTATAAAATAATAATTTTATAATTCTTTGAATATATAATTATTTATTTATAATTATATAAATACCTTTTAAAAAAATAATATTTATATCATTATATATATTTAAATAATTATATATATATATATATGTATGAATATAGTAAATATATTAATAATTTAAATAAATTTATTATAAATTTATAATTATTTAAATATATATAATTATTTATTTATAATTATATAAGTACTTTTTAAACAAATATTATTTATTTATTTATAATTATAAATGTATAAAAATAGTAAATATAATTTTATAAATATATTTATTTATAAATACTTTTTTACAAATATATTTTTAACATTATTAAGCAGTTGGGGGCTTACCTGAGTGGTAAAGGCACCATATAATTCTACATCATACCCAGGTTCAAATTCAGGTGGGCGCAGGTACTATTACAGTACTATGCAGGAGGTGATGCGGATAATGACACAGGCAGGCAATGATGCAGGCATGACGCGGGTAGGCGGTGATGCAGTCATGTGTCAGGCTTGGTGATGTAGGTAGGATGATTTAAGCATGATGCTACACTGGGCTTTCGGGCCATGTTATGGGATTTGTGACCACTGGGCCTATGAACCATGTAATAAATAAATAAGGCTCGATAGGTGGGTTATCCCCTTGGGGGGATATGGCCTATCTCTCCGACCTGTGTGTGTGGTGTGTGTGTGTTTGAATGTAATTGTACCCCCAAGTACCTAATATATATTTTTAACATTATTAATGAATATTTAATCTTAAGTGTATTCATGTTAAAAATGAGTAAAATTGAATAATTAAAAATGAGTACACTTTGAGGATAATGAAAAATTAGATAAGTTTGATTAATTATATAAATCATTAGAAAAATGGATATATATTGAAATAAAGATGAATACATATTGAAAATATTAAAACATAGTAAATAAATATATATAAAATAAATAATAGAAATTGATTAAATTCCCAAAAAAATATTTGCATGTGTGCGTATGTATATAAAAATTCATTAATTACGTATATGTGAAATAAATATAATACGTTTTATCTATGTTAAATTGAAAAATCAAACGAAATTCAATTATGTCTATTACTTGATGCGATTAGTCAGTATTTTTAATTCATATTAATTTTTAAATATAAACCATTATTCACTAAATATATTACTATTTAATGTAAAGCATAAATATTTTGTATCATATAAATCATATTTATATACATTCATGTGTGTGTGTGTGTGTTTAATATATACTATTTATTAACATTATCAATAATTATTTAATTAATAAAATGTTTAATATTTTTCTCAATTTACTTATTTTTATTTTTTTTGTTTAATTTTAATTTTACATCTCCTCCAATGGCCCGAAGGCCTTCATTTTTTAATGATTTTGATAATCCACCTTTCAAGGGGTGAGGTGGAACCCTTAAAAGGCCCATAGGTGAAAGTATTACATGGCCTATATTCCTTATAGGAATTCATTGCTCATAGGCTTCAAACATTACATACAACCCAGACGAACTACTTGGAACTGATCCTCCCCAGCATCTTCATCATGAAAACAGCTCTCCACCTTTGCATAGCTATTCGACTAGGCTTTCCAATGCATGCACAGGCTTGTCTCGGTGACAGGTTCCATACCCTCTCATTCTTTCAAACTGTTTAGCTTCTTCTATGGTGAAATCTCATTGCTCCTCCTCCATCTGAAGCTTGTTCCTTGTAGGTTTTCTAGTTTATATCTGCACTTAAGGTGGCCCGAAGGCCTTGAGGTGGCCTGAAGGCCTTACTGACCCGAAGGCTTGGGTGGCCCGAAGGCCTTAAAGGACTCGGGGACTAAATCAGTGGCCCGAAGGCCCAAACAGGGGAATATTCCTGGATGCTACAATACCAAACAGTACCGGCTGCAGTTTGAACAGTTCCTGCTACAGTACTGCTACAGTACCCCTGAAAATTATCCTCCACCTGGACTTGATCCCAGGTCTCATGGATGCACTTAAGGATTCCTCACCAATTGGGATGAGGCTCATGTGATTCATTTTATATATATCTATATATTTAATATATAATATTTATAATTTATATATAGTATAATCAATTCATTAATTTTTATAAATAATTTTTTAATTAATATAATTTTTAATATTTTTTTAATAAAATAATTTTTATTTTTTATTTATTTAATTATTTCATTTTATTCAAACTTTTATCAGTGAAAAAAAAGAACTAATAAATTATTCCTTTATGGGTGCTAAAAATAAAGCGCTGATAAAGTTTTTCCTTTATCAGTGCTAAAAATAAAGCACTAATAAAGGGCACCCTTTATCAACATTAAAAAAAATGCACTGATAAAGGGTTTTTTTTATCATTGTTAAAAAATGACCTGATAAAGGGTGCCTTTTATCAGTGCTAGAAAAAACGCTGATAAAAGACACCCTTTATCAGCGCTTGTTTTAGCATTGATAAATGGAATATTTATCAATGATTTTTTCTATCACTGATAAAGGTCAACATTGTTAAAGGATTGTTTTGTAGTAGTTTCTATAGGAAAGTTCGATTTCTAAAAAGTCAAATAAAGAGACATCGAGCACATTGGTTGATGACACCAGCGTGAAACCTGCTTTATTAGAGATATTGTGATAAAGGGATTATATTACACAATAAAAATCTGTATGTGGTATTATGTCATTGAAAAATTAACTCCTTTCTCTATGGGTGATTTGGTGTGTTGCTAGATGATAATCTTGGACTTTAGGCTACTTCGCCTAATGCCATTGAGAAATAGGCCTAGTGGGTCACACACAAAGTGTATTCAGAATCTCAGTTAAATAATATATATTATTATTTATTATTTAACAAGTTGAATAAATATTATTTTTGCACATTGTTTAATAATTATTCATGTTTTCTTGATCACATATATTTCATCCCTAGTTATTCGAGAGAATATAATGTGAGCATAATATTTAATAAATATTTATTTCCTATCTAGTGGATATAATAATTATTTATTTATTGGCGAATAATGAAGTGTTTTTTATTTATTAAATAAATATTCATTATTTAAGGCTTGATAAATATTGTGGAGGAATGTAGGAATGAGTTTTTAGGTCCGGTGATAAATAATATATATTTAATTTTATTTAATTAAATAATATTTAATTTAATTTACAAGTTAAGTGCATGTCAAGGAAATAATATTATTATTATTATTTTAGACATGAGGTTCTGCAAGGGATTAAATAAATTTTAAAGGTAACTTTTGAAAATATTTATTTCTAAACCCTAGTGGTATTTAAACTCAATTATATTATTTTTCCAAGTAACCCAATTCATTTTGTGTTGTGCACAACAATAGCTGGAGAGAATCAACTCAAGCCCTAAAGAGCTCCCTCACTAAGAACGCTCCCAAGAACGGAGAGAGATATTCCTCCATCTCCCATTATCAAGTTTAGATAGATCAATAAGAACGCTTTGAAAGCAATTCTCAAGGTGATTAAAGGATAATAACGCAAGTGATAGGATATATCATGCTAGCACTCAGAGGTTCCTATGGTGATGTTTGGAGATTTTTAGATCACGTGTGGATCATTGATAGAGGGAATGTGCTTCTGATTCCTACAATGAAATGATTGTACAGTGTAGATTTGTTGTTAGGTCCATCAATGAAGAAAAAATTCATGTAAGGTAATTATTTAATTGATTAAATTAATTATAAATAATATGTGATGATCCTACACTTGGTTCTGGAATTATATCCCTTGTCATATTTCTTTGATTCAATTCTATTGATCACAACATTCATCATCGTGTAAATCTCTCATTGATCATCAATCATGAAAAAAAGAAAAGTAGGGCACAAACCATCAAAATCTTCTACTGCACCCTGAACCTACAAGTGGTATGAGAGCGGTCACATAATTATTTATAATTATTTAACGATCATTGATTAATTTATGCATTTTTTATTTAGTTTTAAATTTAAGTTTAATCATTCTTTAATCTGAATTGTGAGATCCTCTTTTTCCTCTTTTTTTCTCTTTAATTTAATCAAATCGATTAATTTTATGAATAAAATAAAATTGAAGATCTCATATGAAGGTTCCAAGGATTCTTTATAAGTGATAGAAGAGTACATGTCGTGTAACCAGAGTTACACATTGTGTTCTAGTGTTCAATGCACTAGGAATTAATTTAGAATTAATTCAAATTGTGTACATTAAATACACACAGTGCATTTAATTTCTTACACTATGTGTTGATCGGTCCATCCTGGCACATGGTTAGCCAGATTATATGTTGTGTATCTCACGTACACAGCGTATAGTCCGTTAAGTCACAACCAGGCCATGTATCTTCATACACGTCCTACCTAAATGGTGACCATGTAACTCGTATACTGCACGCCGTGTATCCCTTGTACATGTCATGTAGTCCTTATACACAACATGTACTCTAATTTTTCTAAGGTGTGGTTTACACACCGATTCCCTATGCATGTGCCTCGGGTAAACGATGAGAGACGTACATGTTGTGTAGCTCACTTGTACATGTCGTGTACTTATACCAAATTACACCAAATTAAAATTAATTTATTATAATGTGTAAACCATATTGACATGTTCTTATGTGTAGAAATTAATTTGATAGGTCACACCATGTGATGGGTTTTAATAAATATGTGTGTGTGTGTGTGTGTTTAATTAATTTCTGTGTAATGCTTATATCTACATATCATGTATGAGTCATATTACTGTTATTAATCTATGTGCATTGAATCATAACACATGACATAAAAATCATATAATTATTTTAATTATTAAGTTGAAAGTACATGTCATGAAAGTGTGTGATAATCCATGTATTCTATATGCCATAAGATTAAACAATATATGAGTATAATGAATGTTGGGTAGATTCGAATAGGTATTCACTGTGTTTCCTCTAAGGTACATTTATGTACATAATTATTTTTAAATAAATTTAATTAATTTGTTTAAAATTAGAATAGATGAGAATCTCAAGGAAATACGGATGAGAATTAAGATAAAAATAATTGATTAATTAAAGAAGATAATTAATTTATTTGAGAATGATTTATCATAAATAAGAACTATTATTAATTAAAAACTATTTTTATTAAATGTATAATCTGTTTCATGCATGTGGAGGATTATGAGGATAGACCAGACCTTTGTATGTGATTGGTTTCATTTAATTTATTATTAAATTAAATTGTTGGTTTTCATTCCTTCTCTCCTCTTATTATGTAACGTCCTATGTGCCCATGGTTTCTTTTCTGTAAATTATTTTCCCCTCACTAGAGTGTGAGTAAAAGTTTATGTAATGGATAGAGCTCCAAAGCTAGTAGTGGAAGTTCAATTTTGGATCTGAGGAAAAACCAATCCAAGATAGATACATAGATTGACAGGTGTAAAGCTGTAACATGGACCTTAATTGGTTCAAGGTGTTTTTTTCCCTAGGTTAATAGTTATTTTATCAACTGCTAGATAAACTAATCATTAGTAAAATATCATGATAATAACACTTTATTATTTTATTTCTTTCAAGTTTCATGGTTATTTCATTATGGATATTTTTTCATAATCACATGAATTAATGAATTAACAAGCATGCAATATAGAACTAAAATAAATTGTCTTATGTGTAAATATTATCTAAGTCATGGTTAATCACTTAAGTAAACCCACATAATATTAAGAATCATATGATAAATATAATAACTGTGAATCTATGCATAAAATATAAAATCCATCAATTATATATTATGTCGTTATAGTCTTCCACTGCTTCGGTTAAAATAAAACCATATTTCAAAGTGCTTGATTAGCCAAAGTTGGGGTGATTTCAATTATTGGGAAATTCTAACATGATGTTTTGGGTAAACTTAACTTATATCACATAAAGGGATAACTACCAAAGTAGGACTTGGTATAACTGAGAGGCAAGGGTTGGGGAAATTCAATTTAAGGATTTCAGGATTGTGTAGTCCACTCAATAGATTAAGAAATCGTGATTTGATGCATTTTTCATTTGAAATTACTACCTAAAACCATTCAAGTTTCTTGACCAACCAAAGTTAGGGTAATGAGAAGGGTAATATGGATCCATTCCCCTATAATGTCCAAGAAAAAAGATATTTTAAATCTAATAGTGAGGGGTATTGGGTTTCAATAAAATAGTGGGAGATTAATAAATATAATATTTATTATTTTGTCTAAATTTTATCATATAAAGTACTAAATATCTGATAATATTACTTGTAGAAATAGAAATAAAATTTACATCAAACACATCATTTTGATCCATACTTGAGAAGGATAACCTTCTCATTAGCATAAATTTCCAAGAGTGGAAAAGGTTTTTACACATTATCCTTATCCATGAAAGGAAATTGTATGTGTTGGAAGAACATATTCCTAATGAGATTGGTAATAAGTCTAGTTATGAAGAGTTAAAACTATATTATAAACATCTGAAGATTCTATAGATGTTCAAAATTTTATGCTATCATCCATGACCAATGATATTTTGAAGTAACATGAGGACATAGATGCATATAGCATGATTTCTCACCTTCGGGATCTCCATCAAGGGAAGGCTAGATAAGAGAGGTATGATATCTCCAATGCCTTGTTTACAACTAATCTAGGAGATCCTACTCTAGATGGTCCTCATATAATCAAGATTATTGGATACATTGAATACTTAGATATATTAGGGATTAAATTCCCTAATGAGTTTCACACAGATCTCATACTTTTATCACTACCCAAGACCTTCGCCAATTTTATTATTAATTACAATATGAGTAATAATGAGATGAGAATTTCGGGACTTCTTACTTTGATCTACCAAGTGGATAAGTACACGGAGAGTGACAAACCTTCGGTCCTTATGGTGAATTATAAAATGAAGAACAGAGAAAAGGGGCCTAAGACTCACAACTATTCTAAATCTCTTGAGCACCATCCTTACAAGAAGAGGAAGATCCAAAGTCAGGGCAAGGAAAAGGTTGAAGTATGTGTTTTATGTGTCAAGAAAGGCCATTGGAAGAATAATTTCACCCAAAATCAAGGGGAAGATAAAGGTGCATTCGTTATCAAGTGTAATTTTTCAATATCTACACATTGGATATTAGATATAGCTTGTGGTGCTCACATCTATATCTAAATGTATAAAGCAAGTAGAATCTGAAATATTTCTAGAGTAGAGGTGTATCTGCAAGTTTCCAATGGTGTGAGGCTAGATTATCTATCCATTTGTGACTACCACATTTCATTTACAATATGAATGATTTTGGTTTTATAGAATTTTTATTATGTACCAACGGTTACCAAGAACATAATTTCTATATCATTCTTGGATACAGATGGTTTTATTTTCAATTTTGTAAATAAAAGTTTCTTTTTTGTAAATAAAAAATATGTTATGGTATGTCACATTTAAATAATTATCTTTATTTATTAAATTATGAAAACCAATTATTAGCAATTGATAATGAATCATGTTTACATGACTCATATAATACCCAGTTATGGAATCACCATCTTGGTCATGTAAATAAGAAGTGTTTGAAAAAGATCTGTCAAGATGGTTATTTAGACATTTCTGAGCTAAAACTACTTGAAAGATGACATTCTTTTTTATAAGGGAAAATGACCAAACCTCCATTAAGTGAATGGGGTGAGAGAGCAACATAGATTCTAGGATTTTTACACATTGATTTGTCTAGACAATTTCCAGTTGATTCTAGAGGTGGGTATTCTTACTTTATAAATTTTACTGATGACTTGAGTAGATGTGGTTATGTATTCTTGATGAGGTATAAGTCCAAGTACTTTGATAAATTCAAGGAATTAAACGATGAATTAGATAATTAGCTTGGAAATAAGATAAAGAATTATTGATTGGATCAAGGTGGTTAATATCTTAACTAAGAGTTTATCTACTTTCTACAAGAGTTTTAGATTCTATCTCAACTCACTTCACCTTGTACACCACAGTGGAATGGTGTTATTGAAAGGAGGAACTGTACCCTGTTAGACATGGTAAGTTTGATGATGAGTCATATAGATCTTCTATTATCCTTTTGGGTATATACATTACAAACTAAGGCATACATACTAAACTGAGTACCAACTAAAGCGAAAAATAGAATTCCCTTCGAGTTATGGAGTGGAAAGAAGCCCCTTTTGTCACATACACATGTATGGGGTTGCGATGAGTTTGTTAAGACCTTCTCAAGTAACAAACTAGAACCTTGGGGCACAAAGTGTATCTTTATAGGGTATCCTAAGGAAGAAAAGGGATACCAATTGTACAACCCCTTATACAAGAAAGTGATTGTCTCGAGACAATCCATATTTCTTCAGAGGGAGAACATCCTCAAAAAGGATAGTGGGAGAAATATTGATTTAGATGAAGTTTATGATCAAGATACATAAGATCTGGTATTGGAACAGATTTCATAGGTCCCCATAGAAAAAGTATTTCTTGAAACACAAGTACTATATAGGATCACAAGAGAGTTAAGAGAACTAGAGAGATATGATTTTTTATTCACCGAAGATGGTGAATCGTTATTGGTTGACAATGATGAACTTATCTCATAAAATTAGGTAGTAGAGAGCTCAGAAGTTTCAAGATAGAAAGAAACCATGAATTCTGAAATGGATTCCATGTATCATAACCAAGTTTGGCCTCTGGTTGTTGTGCTAGTTGATGTAAATCCTATAGGGTGAAAATGGTTATTCAAGAGAAAAATGGACATGGAAGGTATAATAAATACCTATAAATAAAGTCTAGGGAATAAAGGGTTTAAACAGTGTTAAGAAATTGATCCATGTGTTTATAAGAGGTTTAGTGGGAATGCAGTCATTATCTTAGTTGTATATGTTGATGACATATTACTTATTTAAAATGACATACCAGTCTTATAGTTTGTTAAGGACTAGTTAAACAAGTGTTTCTCTATGAAGGACTTAGGTGAAGTAGCCTATATTCTAGGGATCATGATCATTCATGATAGATCCAATAGGATTCTTGGAATAATTCAAAGTATATATATTGACCATATACTAAAGATATTTAGTATGGAACAATCCAATAGGGGATTGGTTCTAGTGTCACATGGTTTACATATTTCTATGAAAATGTGTCCTAAAACACAACAGGAGAAAGAGAGAATGAGTAAGATCTCATACTCTTTAGAGATAGGATCAATCATGTATTACATGTTATATATTAGACTTGATGTTACTTATGCATTTAGAATTATAGGTATATATCAAGCTAATCCAGGAGAACAGCATTGATTTATTGTTAATGATATCCTTAAGTATCTAAGAAGAACTAAGGATATTTTCTTGGTGTGTGGAGGAGATGAAGAGTTGGTCGTCAGGGTTTATACTAATGCTAGTTTTCAAACATATCAGAATGATCTAAAGTATTAATTAGGATAAGTTTTCTATCTCAACAGAGGAGTTGTGAGCTGGAAGAGTTCAAAGTAGTTAGTTGTTGTTGATTCTATAGTAGAGTCTAAGTATATAGTGACTTATGATGCTTCCAAGGAAGTCATTTGGATACGAAACTATGTCCAGGAGCTTGATGTGGTATGTAGCAGTAATGACCCTATCACATTTTATTGTGGTAATACTATAGTGGTGTCTCTTGCAAAATACCCAAGGTCACACCAACAAACAAAGCATATACTCTGGAAGTATCACCTCTTGAGGGATTTTTATCAAAGGGGTGAATCTGAAGTAAGTAGAGAACCCACATAAGAGAACATGGTGGACCCCTTGACTAAAGGCCTATCTCATCATAAGAATGAGTATCATCTGAGAGCTAGTGGACTGAAGGTTGTTAGCAGTTGGATCTAGTGTGAGTGGGAGTCTGTTGGAGTTGGTTCCCTAGAACTAACTTATGTGTGCTTTATGATAACCTATATTAATAGTATTGAATATTAATAATCACCTTATCACATCGTGATTTTTCTTATGTGTAACATAATATGTGATAATGTTCTAAGAGTAGTTATCGCACTAAAAGTTCATAGCAGTTCCTCGCTATGATGAGAACCCAGAAGTGTCACGACATTATTCTTGGATATATATTTTATAGCCAGATGATATCATTTGAGGGACACTAATGATATAGGATATTAAGGGTGGAGACTCATAGGAATTTGTGACACATTATCATGGTGTATTTCCTTGGTAATATCCAGTGTAGGATATTATGAGAATGAGACCCACCAGTAGAAAATCCACATTCATATGTATCATTGGATGCTCTTATCTGTGGATGTGTTTATTGATCCTTAAACTTTAATATTATTATTAATGGATATTATAAGTCATACACTTTGATGTATTGAATAAAACCTTGAAAACATATGTTCACAGCGAGGTAGGATATGTTGGGTGTGTCATGAGTAATATTTCATTAATGAATAAGGAGAGAAAGAATTTATCCCTTCTATTATTTAATGGAAGTTGATATCTCAAACCCTTTGATGGAAATAATATAGCCTAAATAAATCTATAGTCATGGTGTTCTATAGGAAAGTTTGATTTCTAAAAATTCAAATAAAGATACATTGAGCACATAGGTTGATGGCACCAGCGTGAAACATTCTTGATTAGAGATATCGTGATAAAGAGATTATATTATATAGTAAGCGCCCGTATAAGATATTATATCTTTGCATCATTAACTTCTCTCTATTGGTGTCTTGGCATATTGTTAGATGAAAACCTTGTACTTTAGGCTGATTCGTCTAATGCCATTAAGAAAGAGGCCTAGAGGATCACAAAATAAGTGTATCTAGAATCTTAGTTAAACAATATATATTATTATTTATTATTTAAAAATTGAATAAATATTATTCCCACATGTGGTTTAATAATTATTCATGTTTTCTTGGTCGCATATATTTTGTCACCAGTTATTCAATAGAATATAATGTGAGTATAATATTTAATAAATATTTATTTTTTATTTAGTGAATGTAATATTTATTTATTTATTGGCGTATAATGTTGTGATATTTATTTATTAAATAAATAGTCATTATTCAAGACCCGATAAATATTGTAGAGGAATAGAGGACCGAGTTTTTAGGTCCGGTGAGAAATAATATATATTGAATATTATTTGATTAAATAATATTTAATTTAATTCTCAAATTAAGCACATGTCAAGGAAAAAAATTATTATTATTATTTTAGATATGGGGTTCCATGAGGGGTTAAATAAATATTAAAGGGAATTCATGAAAATATTTATTTCTAAACCCTAGTAGTATTTAAACCAAATTATATTATTTTTTCAAGTAAGTCAATTCATTTTGTGTTGTGCATAATAATATCCAGAGAGAATTCTCTCAAACCCTAGAGAGCCCACTCTCCAAGAACGCTCCCAAGAATGGAGAGAGATCTTCTTGCACCTCTCATTATAAAGTCTAAATACATCAAGGAGAATGCTTTGGAAGCGATTATTGATGTGATCAAAAGAAAACGGCGCAAATGATAGGATCTGTCATGCTAGCATCCAGAGATTCCTACAGCAACATTCAAAAAAAATTGAAACATGTGTGGATTACCGCTAGACGGAATCTTCTCTTGATTCCTACAATGCAATGACCATACAATGTAGATCTATTGTCAGATCCATCAACGAATAAAGAATTCATGCGAGGTAATTATTTAATTGATTAAATTAATTATAAATAATATGTGATGATCCTATGCTTGGTTCTGGAATTATATCCCTTGTCTGTTTTTTTATTCAATTATCTTGATCACGGCGTTCATCGTCGTGTAAATCTTAAATTGATCATCGATCAGGATAAAAAGAAAAGTCGGGAACGACCTCGCACACACTTTCTTTGTACCTAAAAACTAAAATTTACACATAAATTTTTAATTTTATAAATAAATATGTAAACATATTTACATATAAAATATCTTTCTAAATATATAAACCATGTCTAAATAAAAAATAATATGCATTTTATTTAAAATAAAAATGCATGAATATTTATATACCTATACAATGTATATATAATGTTTATATATATAACTATATTTGTGTTGGGGTTATTAACATAAAAATATATATTTATCTATATATTCTAATATATTTATATAAATATTAATATATAATATATATAAATAAATATAAATATGTATAATTATATTTATACACACACGCACACACAACATATTTTATAAATGTATTTAAAAATAATTATATATATATATATGGATAAAAAATGTAACTAAATATATATAAATAAATAGATATATTAAAAAATAGAGAACAAAATAATATAAAATAGTGGTAAAGGTGAAGATCCATGACGAAGAGGTCGCAGGTTCGAAAAGTAAAGGCAGGGGCGTGTGAGGCAAGGCAGTAAGTGCTCTAACCCTAATAAAAGGGTAGGGGAATCCTCTAGAACTGATAAAAGGGTGGGGGGATAATTGAACATTGATAAAAGGGTGTGGTTTACCCCTCTGAATTTACAGTAAAAATGTAATTTTTTATTTATTTTTATCATTATTTTTTTTTTGAACTGATAAAAGATCTATTTTATAAGTGCTTTTTTTACGCTAATAAAAGGGGTATTTATCGGCATTTTTGTTAGAACTGATAAAAAGGACCCCCTTTTAAGGGTGGTTAGATTAACCGTGCTTTTTTAGCACTGATAAAAGCAATTTCTAACACTTTTAATAGTGTTATTTATAGTAGTGAAGTGGTTTGTAACTTGTAGAAACCAATCATGCGTGAATCAAGGTATTTGGGATGCTCAGAATGATCACTACTAAAAAACTAGATTTATCCAGTACTAGGGCTTTAACAGTGTCAGCTAAAAGTGCTGCTAAAGACCCCCTTTGTCAGTGTTAGAAAAAATGTTGTTAAATGGGGTCTTTAACGGCGCTTTTTTTAGCACTGTTAAAGGGGGTCATTTATCAGCATTTTTTTACAAGTGCTACTAGCACTAATAAAGGGTATATTTCAAAAAAATAGTTCATTAAAAATAATATATTAATATATAAATATATTTATATTGATATAAATATAAAATATGTTTTTCAAATATGTTTTAGATAAGGTAAATAATCATTTACACTTAATATATAAGATATTTAGTGAAAATATCTTATAAAATATTTTAAAAAATATTTTTAATTAATAATTTGCTAATTATTATCAATTAATAGTCATTTAGTATGAATCTGAAGATAAAAAATCAAAAAATTAATAAAAGATCTAAAATAAGTTGAAAACATAACTTGAACTTCAAATAGACATAACTTTTGATCTGGGTGTCTGCTTGAGCTCCACCACTTATCAAATCAAATCTTGCAATAATCTCTACACCTTAAGGATCAAGTAGATCCTAGTCACATTTTTTTAGACCAAAAAAGGCCCAAAATGCCTTCAAAATTGAGTTTTTAGTCGGGGTACCCTAATTTTTTAACATTCAATCACTACTGGAAATTGGGGCATTTGTGACGGGGTATTTGCGATGAGATAATACTCGTGAAAAATAAAATAATAAAAAATAATAACTAATAAAATAATTAAAAGAAAATAATTAGAAATAATAATTAATAAAACAATTAAATAAAGTAATAAAATAATAAAAAATTAAATAAATAATAAAAATGTAATATTCATAACAATATAAAAATTCACTATATAAAAATATAGATAGTTAATATTAAAAAAAATTATATTCAAATATTTGATCATAAAAAATAAATAGATCATTGAGGAAGAGGGTCGTTTGGAGGAGATGGTGGAGGGAACTTCATCCCTAAATGACGATTCATACGTCGCATTTACTTCAAATGCTCATGCTCCTACCACTTACATCATCGATGCATCTCCTCATACATCTCCTGCTGATGTTGTTGCTACTACTACTACTATTGTAGGAACTCTTCATATTGTTGTTGTTGTCATTGATGCATCTGCTCCTGCTCCCTATGCATACTCTCTATAAGCTCACTCTGAGCTCGCAACTGCTCCTGATACTGTGCAGTAGATGATTATGACTCTCCATGATCTGATCTCGAGCTGGATACCAACATTGCAATGGTGCCATAATAATTCATAAGTGTCAATCAAGAGATGATACTAACAACTCGGTCTTTCTCAAAGGCATATTGGGTCGCATGCATCCATGTTGTCTCATAAAATCGGTGGTCACTAGTCTGAGTATCAATCTCAACCTGACTCTCAGTTTGTTTCTGAGATGTCACAGCCTCATATGACTCCTTCAATTTCCATTTAAAAGTAAAATAGTTAAAATATTATTTGTAGTTAAATTTTAAACTCAAAAAAGAAAATACAATGAACACAATCTGATGCTGGAAAGAACCTATAATCTCTCCAGTGGTCAGATCACTGTACATCCTCCTATAAACATTGAATAATGAAATACCGGGTTGTTCGATTGCCTATATGAATATAAAATAGACTGTTTACATTTAAAGTTATATAAAAAAATTTAAAAAATATTTACCATATGCTCTCTATGCTTACTGAATATATGTCTACCGACTCGATGTGTCACATCCTTCCTCCCCTGGTTTTTTCGACCTACCAATGATCTCCTCTAAAAATGTCCACCCAACTAGTGTGAACATAATCCATCTCAAACCTAAGATGAAATGTAATTAGTTCGGTGGGCATGAAAAGACTCATCAAACTCTATCACTCATGCTTTATCCATTGCTTTCCTTCTTAAATTATGAAAAAATTGACTACAACACTAACGCATAGTTTCCTTCCAGGCCTTCCAGATAGCCCCACACATGATCTCACCGATGTGATACCGTAAACCCTACAAATAATGTATAATATCAAGTTATTAATTAAATTAATTTTAAAATAAATATTATTTATTTACATACTAACCAATGATCAAACATGCGGTGATGCACATCAACGAAAATCTAATCCCATGAGACTCGTGCTTTAGAAAAATAATTGTACAATATAGCACTCCCCTACCTAGTTTCCATATGCGTAAATCTATGAAAAAAATGGCAAATAATCAAAAAATTAGTATATAAATAAATTATTGAAAAATAACTAAAATATACAGTTAAACATACCTCTGAACGCGTGGATCGAAGACAAGACGTGGAAGTTTCTTGGGGATCGGGTCAGGAATCATCAAACACACAAGACCACACCCCCTCCAAGTTCCCCCTGAACCGCTAGTAGTCTAAGGGTCAGATGACTCAACATTCTACTCGTCCAAAGGTAAATCTGCTTCCTGCAACAGATGATACAGATCCGTGTCCATCTGAAACATGAAATGATTGTTGTTAGAAAACAATTGAAAACAACTATTATATATAGATATATATTATATATGATTATAAACAGCATTTAACTATGTCAATGTTCATCTTCATCATCATCTTCATATCTTACGATGTCAATGTCTTCATATTCCTCCTCAGCATCATCAATTTCCATATGACTTTCAATTTCATCATCTCTTGTCATTTCAAATTTATTTGTAACATCATTAACATCATCATCACCATCTAACTTTAACTGTGGTGTGTTATCATCAATATTCATCTCTCTACGTGAAAAAGATAGATTTGGAGCAGTCTCTTGAAAAATTTCAATTCCTTCCACTTCAGCGGAATCACATTCACTTTAAGTAAACTCATTTTTCTGAGATTTAATTTTTATTGTGCTCCACCTATCACTCAACTCTCTTGAAATAGAACAATATTTTGAATAATAAATTTGATGTGTCTGATGAGCCACTAAAAATGGTTCATTTACTATAAGAAGACTTTTATATTTAATATTAATGATTATATGGGTCAGATGAACATGAAATACTCTCTCAGTATCCAACTACTAACATTTAAGCATCGTTATGTAATGTTTTCCCAGATAACACAGTTCAATAATTTCTTTTAGCATGCCATAAAAGTCAACTTCAGTTTCTCTATGATGATATCCTCTCAAGAGAACGCCACTATTCATTTTTTTTTTGATTCCTCATATGCACGTGTATTAAATTGAAAACCATTCACCACGTATGCATTATAATATTTAACCATTTTTTATGGTGGGTTACTCAATACACGCAATCAATTATCAATTTTATCAGCATGTTGAGATACCTGAAAATTTGTAAAACAGTTATCAATATAACAGATAATAAATTTATTTTATATGTTAAACCAAAAATAATTTATGTTACCGGTTTTTGAAACCAGTAGGAACAATTTTTTTACCGACGCTCTTCAAGATCAGCTGTTGTAATTTGTGAAAGTTGTTTCTTGATATGATTATCATATAACCTATAAATAAAATTGGATTAATTTACTGTAACAAAAATTATAGAATAAGTGGTAGGAGCACTCACTGTACAAATTGTGTCATTTCTTCATAGTTGATTAGAACATATGTATGGTCTATGTGATGTTCATCATCAGAAATCCATCATTCATGAACTCCACCAAAGCCAAGTTCAAGCTGATTGAAAACTAATAATTGATTTTCTATTTCATCATCAACATTTCCCTTATTATGAACCATACGGTTGTGTTTTTATGGATATTTATATTGAAAGTAATAAGTTTAGAAAAAAGAAATTTTCACTTGCAAATAAGCTTCTTCAATTGAACCTTCAACTGATGCTTTGTTATGTGCTTTTTTCTTCAATTTTTTCATGCATCTCTTAAATGGGTACCTTCATCGGAACTGTACCAGACCTCCACATTTTTTTTCATGTGGAAAATGAAATATAAAATGTTCCATTGAGTCAAACAAAGCCGACGGGAAAAAAATTCTACTACATAAAATTAAAACAACATATTCTTACAGTCTTCTTAATGCATCATAGTCACTTGTCACCTCACAAATGTCTCAAAAAAATATGATATGTCTGTTATCACATCCCAAATCATAGAATTTAACATACCTCTTAATCTAATTGGCATAAATATTTCCATTATAACATGGAATTCATGACTTTTTAATCCATTAATATGACCATTTCTAACACATCTTTCCAAATTGGAAGCATAATCATTTGGAAGTCTCAAATTTACAATCCAATGACAAAATAATAATAAATTATCTTTGGAGATTTTATAAGCTACTTTTGTCTTGATTAACTTCTATGATCTAACATTTTCAAACAGTTCAAGTTCTGGTCGCCTGAAAATTTGGGTAAGACTTAATCATATCTTTACATTATCTTTAGTCTTACCTAATATATCCAAAACTGTATAAAATAAATTATCAAAAAAGTTCTTCTCAATATGCATGACATCAAATATGTGATGGACCAACAAATCAGACCAATATAGAAGATCCCAAAAAATGCTCTATTTTATCCTATTGTGTTCTTTTCTAAAGTCATCAATTTTCTATTGGTTTATTGTTGTTCTAAATATGATGGGAGGTAATTAAGAGATGATTGATTTTAACTCTATACCTGAGATCATTGTTAAAGTTCCATCTCTTTCAATTGTGCCTTTTCTGAAATGATATTTTTTCCTTAGAAAAGGATGATCAGTTGGAAGGAATTTGCGATGATAGTCAAAAAAACAAGGTTTTTTCTATTGATGAGCATAAAATTTTTTTTGTCTCTCATAGAGTGCAGACATGATTTTGGACCATGTTTACTCTATCCATATAACATGTCATATACTGGGAATTCACTAATTTTCCACATCAATGCATCTTTCAGCAAGAAATTTGGTTTCACAGCAACATCAAATATACTGACACCATTACTTCGTAATGAATTTAACTCATCAATCAATAGTTTAAAATAAACATCAATATTCTTTTTTGGATGTTTTAGAATTAATAAGGTTAAAAAGATATATGGTTTCTTCATCAATATCCAAGGAGGTAAATTGTACAGAGTTATAAAGACAGGTTAATATGAATACTGACTACCGTAAGAATAAAATGGATAGAAACCATCAGTAGAAAGACTCAATCACACATTTCGGGCTTCTAAAGCAAAAGACAGATGAACTTGGTCAAAATGCTTTCATGAATCACCATAAGAGGGATGATTTAAGGTTTTATCAGTTGGAATATTGGTTTTGTTCCATGACATCAATGTCGATGTGTTCTGAGACATAAATAAATGTTACAATCTGGATGTAAGTGGGAAATATCTCAATTGTTTTACAATAATCAATCCATACTTCCCTTGTTGGTCCTATTTATATCTCGATTGTCTACATGTGGTAAAACTATGCAATGACTCATTTTCACCATAATATAAGATTCAATCATTTTAACATGCATGAATATTCTGATAACCAAGACCCAGATTATGAACTAGCATCTTGCTATCATTGAAATTTATAAGCAACACATTTCCTTTAGGTATCAGTGTTTTTACCAAAGATAATATCTGATCAAAATAGTTATTTGACATTCCATTATCTAATTTTATAGCCATAAATTTAGAAACTACTTCAAATTTTATTATCTTGCAACTAGGATATAAGTCATCATCAGCGGACCTCAATAAATCATAAAAATGAAATGGTTCCAACTCTGGAGTTAAATTAATATCATAATAAGTTTCAAATATTTATTCAATAAGGTTTCCTTATGACTTTTACATTCCTCTATGTTTTGAAAATCACAAACACTTTTTCTTAAGTAAAATTATCTTTCTCTAAGAATTATTTTCTTAAGAAAATTTTTTCCCTCGCTAAAATTTTTATCCTTAACTTGGTTCTTAATTCCTTATTCAATGTATTCTCAAAACCAAGTCTAACCATTTTTTTACTAAGTAAAAAAATTTGGATCCTTATCAAAATAATCAGAATCTTATAGTTTCTTGGATATTGAGTATTTCTATTTTCAGACTCCAAATTATCTGAAATTCGGACTCTGAATTCTCTGAAATTAAGACTCTGAATTCTCTAAAATTCAGACTCTAAATTCTCTAAAATTCAGACTCTAAATTCTCTAAAATTCAGACTTTGAATTCTCTAAAATTTAGACTCTGAATTCCTCTGAATTTAGACACTGAATTCTTTGAAAAACAGAATCTGAATATCCATGTTTCTAGAATCCGATTAGACTCTGATTTCCATTTTTTCTTAGACTCTATTTTTTTAGATTTGGTTAATTTACTTCATTTTCCTTACACGTGTTTTTGTTTCAATGAAATTATCTCATACAATTTTCTTCTAACTAACTGTTTTTTGAGTGACACGTATATAGGTGACTCTGAGATTCAAGGAAAATTATGATCGTTGGAGGAGGGAGCTGATCATTGAATTTTTTCCTATAAATAGAAGTTCATTCAAATGAGCTCATGATCAATGATCACATTACAATATCCTAGATATTACATGATGTGAAGTAATTTCTAGAGAGAGAAAGACTCTCGTGCCTTTTTCATTTTATAAAAATCTTGTTCAGCCATGAATATCTTGTTCAGCTTGTTTTGTGCGATTCTGATTTTTGATGAGTATAATAAATGGATTTTAGGGATAGGAAGACAGAGGTTCCGACTACCATAAATTTTGAGGTCTTGTAGGGATAGCAAGACAAGCTCTGATATTCTTATTGAGGGTTTATCCTAGTGAGGGTAAGACATAATTTCTTGAAAGTATAAATCAAGGGACCTTTATCCAAGGTTGTTGGATACCCTAATCTTTGGGTTAAAATATTTGATACTTGTTTACTTGATTGTTGTTCCAAGTTTTATTTCCATTGTATTTTATTAAAGAAATAAAGTGTAGCTTTCTTATACTTTCTTGTACTTTTACTTACTCTGATAAATAATATTCTATATTCTTTAAGGTAAAATATTTCTCTAAGTAAATTGTTCTTAAGTTTCTTTTCCGAATTCATATTTCCAAACCCTAAACAAGTTTTTTCCATAATTAATAACAAAAGATGGTTTATGAATTTACCTTTTTTAACTTTATTAAACATAGTTTTTCTTAAAGTTAAAAACAAAAGTTTTTAAATCTATAATTCACCCCCCCCCCCTCTTGTAATTGAGCATCTACATATACTATTTTGATCCTGTAATTGGTATTAGAGGATGTATATGAAATACTTATACTTACATATAAATTTTCTTGATCAAGTTTTCCTTGTTCTAAATTTTTCTTTCTTAAATTTTCTTGTTTAAGTTTTGCTTAAATATTTTTATATTTGTTTATAAATTTTCACTTTTAAAAAGTCTTTTGGAAAATTATTTCTTATAGAATGGAAGGTATAAATGTTGGTTCCATTGATAACTTAAATCCTACCAGACCATCAATCTTTGATGGTAATGACTCTGAGTACTAGAGAGACAGGATGAAGACTTTTTTCATTAAATCTGGAGTAGATAATTTTTTAATGCTCACTGGGGATTACAAAATTCCAAATAAGGAAGTCAAAACCTTCACCAATCAAGAAAAACTAGAATATCAACTAAATTGCAAGGTACAAAATACTTTATTGTGTTCTATGACTAGGAATACATATAGTCAAATATCTTCTTGTGAATTTTCCAACTGCATTTATAAGAAACTTGAAGTTACAAATTTTGGAACTTCTAAAATGATAGAAACTAGAAGAGTTGTGTTAAGAGCTGAATATCATGGATTCTTATTTCCTTATGGAGAACCTATTTGTAAAGTACAACAAAGATTTATGAACATTGTCAATAGTCTTCAATCTATGGGAGAGAAAGGTATTAATGATGAATTTCTTATGGATAAGATCATTCACATCATGACTGATGAGTGGGAATAAAAAAGGACGGTTATTGATGAAATTAGAAAAGTATTTAACATTGTTATTGATGAGTTATTTGGAACTCCTCTTTAACATGAAATAATAATGAAGAGAGATGCTAATTTCAACAAAAAGAATAATGGTAATGGAAGTGTAGAATTCACTACTACATTTAAAGCTAAGACTTAGGAAAGGGTAACTAGACATAAAGGCTAAGAAATATGTTTTTATATCATAATAAAGATACATCGATCATTTAGAGAACAAATTATCCAATATTGCTAAAATAATGAACAATATTGTGAGAAAGAAATATTTTTAGTATGTATATAAGAATAAATATAGAAAGTACAAGAAAGATTATGAAGTAACCTATTATGAATGTAATGGTTGGATATATCAGACCTGATTGTCCTATGATTAAGAGAAAAGACATGAAGTAAAATCATTCTGAGAGAAACAAAAATAAGTATTACAAATCTAAGGTTAAGAAAGTACTAAAAGAAAATGACACTTGGAGTTCCAGTGGTGGTGAATCTTGTTAGAGTTGGTTCCCTGAGAACCAATTGTTTGTACTTTGATTACATGAATGTAGACTTATTATATATTGTTCATTGTTCTGCATGACTATAATATAATAATGTCCTGGAATATTTCTTGCATTAATAAGGTAATGGAAGATCCCTGCTATGATGAGAACCTAGAAATTATATAATAATATTCTTAAATAAATTTCTACAGTTGGATGACATACTATGATAAGACACATAGTATACAGACCATCATGTGCGAGTACTCATAAGAAGACGAGACTCTCTCTCATGGAGTTCGCACTTGGTAATCTCCAAGATGGGAGATTATGAGAACAGACCTGCCAGTAGTAATTCTGCTTGTCTTGGTGTCATAGGATATTGCTATCTATAAGTGTGTGTAAAGGTCCTTAGACTAGAAGATTATCATTAAATCATGTCATGACTCACGCACTTAGATTTTATGATGAAAACCGTCACGTAGATAGTTGGCGGAAAGTAGGGTACGTTGGGTGAGTCACGAATGACATGTTGTTAATGGATAAGTAGAGGAAGTATTTGTCCCTTCCATATTTATGGAAGTAGATATCTCGAACCCTTTGATTGAAATAGAACTGTCACCTAAATTCCATGGTCATGGTGTAACGACGAGTTTATTTCTGGAATTCAAAGAATGATAGATCAAGCATATAGGTTTATGAAACTGACATGAAACCTGATTGATGAGATATTGAGACAAAGGGATTAAATTACACAGTAATCATTCGTATGAGGTGACACATCAATGAGGTGTCAACTTCTTTCTCTTGGGTTCCTTGACCCGTTGAGAGACAGTAATCATGGACTTTAGGCAAGCCCACCTAATGCCAATGAGAAAGAGGCCTAGAGGGTCACACACTAAGTGTATCAAAGTATCTCAAGTAGAATAAAGATTATTCTCATACGTGGTTAAATAATTATTCAAGTAAACCTAAATTGTTTTAATGTTAGAGGAAGAATAAAATGAAAACAAGTACATGTCGTGCATTAATGATTACATGCTGTGTAGTTTTTATTTTGAAAACAAGTACACGCCGTGTATTAATGATTACATGTCGCGTAGTATTTATTTTGGAAAGGAAATGTAAAACAAGTACATGTTGTGTATTAATGATTACACACTATGTAGTTTTATGAAAAACAAGTACACGCAGTGTATTAATAAATACACGTCGTGTAGTTTTTTCAGTTGGGATTTTGAGGATATAATATTGTTTTATTAAATGATATTTATTATAATCAGTGTGGGCACATGTCAAGGAATTAATAATTCGACATTGGGTTTTCAATAAGAGTTAATGAAATAAATAAAACGCGTAACGCATTTATTTATTGTCATAAATCTAAATCCTCAAACCTGATTATAAATATCCTCATAACCCCAACACTTTTCCCTAATCGTTGTGCACAATAATTCTAGAGAATTCTTTCAAGGCTGAAAGAACCTCTTCCTCCAAGAACGCTCTTAAGACCGAGAGAGTTCCTCTTCCATCAGATCAAGATGATCTAAGGTGGACAACGCAAGAAAATTTTTCTCCACTCTAGCACCCGGAGACTCCTTTGGCGACATCCAGAGATACGAGGTGCATGTGTGGATCACTGCTGGAGGAATTCTACACTTTTCTTCTGCTACACAATAATGAATCACATCAAAAAGTGATCAAGAATATCAACGAAGAAATAAAAACCAAAAGGTACTTCTTGTCAATTAATTAAATTAATTATAATCAACCTGTGACGATCCACTTTTGTGGTTCCAGGACCTTTCTTCTTCTTTGTCTATTTCTATGAATCGATCCATGGAGACTGGCATTTATCGTCATATTGATCCTGGATTGATCATTGTTAATGACAAAAATCCAAGTGGGCACATCCGCCCACGATCTTCCGCTGCACTCGGAACCTTCAATTGGTATCAGGGGGAGGTTACAACATTGATTATAGTTATTTAATTTTCGTTTATAATTTATGCATTTATATTTGATTCAATTCAAGATAAATCGTTCTATAAAACTGAATGAATGAGATCTTTTCTTCCTCCTTCGTTTCTCGATCCACATTACAGAAATGACCTTTTAATTTTAATTTTGATTAAATTAAAAATGAGGAACTCATTCGGAGGAGCCTCTCTTTCTATCCGTACAACACAAGAATACATGGCGTGTAGTGAAAACTACATGCCCTGTACATAGGTTCAATGAACCGGTACCGGTCCGCCAAACCACGTCATGTAAATTGAGTATACCTAAGTTTTATTACACCATGTTTACAAGAATTGAATGGCGTGTTGAAACCGGAATACACAGCGTGTATGTTGAATCAACACGTCGTGTAGTCCGATCCAATCCAGGTGAAACCGTGTACAAGGAGAAGTTGTGTTCTGTGTACACGGGATTGCTAGGCCGGTAACCACGTAAAAAGGAAGTACACACTGTGTTAGATTAATCTACACATTGTGTACTCCAAAATTTCCAAAGTACAGAAAACACGCCAAAGCCCCCAGTGTGTACTTTGGATAAAGTGTGAAAAATAAATGTCATGTAATATATCTTACACGTCGTGTACTTTCCATAAATGGGATTTCACTAGGTTTCCTCCAAAATTACAAAGACATGTACAAGGAATATGGATGAGAAGAATCTCAAGGAAAATCAAAAAGGAATTTAAGATAAAAAATGGATTAATTATAAGATCATAATTAATTGAATTCAAGAATGACTTATCTGGAATAAATAGAAAGATTAAAATAATTTGAATTCTAAATATGCGTAAATTTCGTTGCATGCTATGGATGATCATGAGTTAGACCAAAGACCCTTTTTATGTGTGTATGGTTTCATTTAAATTTGTTTAATTTAAATTTGTTGGCCTGTGAGCCTTCTTCCAATAAAATGAAAGGCCTGCAGCCCATGGTTTCTTTAATGTAAATCCCATGTAATGGAGGATATCCCAAGCCAGAGGAGATGGTTCAAAACCCGAATCTGAGGAAAAACCAACCCAAGAAGATACAAAGGTGTACAGGTGGGAGCTGCAAAATACGAACCATCCGTTCAAGGTGTTTTTTCCTAGGTCGGGGTTAGTTTATCAAACCGCTAGATAAGCTAACCAATAGAAGCTCATGATCATGCCATATTATTTTATTTCTGTCCAATTGCTTGGTTTATTTATTATGTATGTGTTGTTTTGATCACATAATTAATGAAATAAAAAAACATGAAAATATGGAATAAAATAAAAACCGGACTATGTGTAAACATTATCAGAACACGTTTAATCACTTAAGCAATAATCACTTAATATTAACAAGCATGTGATAATGCAAAACTACACATAAAGAATAAAATCCCTCAAATACCATATTAAGTTAGACCAATCCTTTCGTTACTTGATTAATGGAAAGACTCAATAAAACTATGTGTTTAATCAACCCTTGTTGGGACACTTACTTTTATAAAGAAATATCTTATGAAAGTTTTGGGTTGACTTAAACATTTTACATCAAGAGGAGTAGCCCTTTCTAGACTTTTTGTAAAATGGAGGCAAGTGTTGAGGAAATCCAAGTCAGGATTTCAGGATTGCGGAGTCCACTCAACAGATCAAGGAACTGTAAGCTCATAGTTGGCAAAGACCTACCTACCTAAGTACCTTTAAATAGCTTAACCAACCCTTTTGGTGTTATGTGAAGGGGAATATGGATCCTTACCACTAGAATTTCAAATCAACTGGACATTCCGAGTTCAATGGTGAGGGAAATTGGGACTTGATAAAATAGTGCGAGACTTAATAAATTAATTTATTATTTTTCATAAAATGTAATGAAAAGGTACTGATAAATATGCTCTTTTAATTTGTAGAATCAATATGACAAGCTCATAAACCACATTTTCTCTAAGATCAATTCTGGATAAAGACAATATCATCACTGGCAGTAACTTTTAGGAATGGTTTAAGCACCTTCAAGTTATCCTACACCATGAACAAAAGTTTTATGTGCTAGATTCCTCGCTTCCTGATTTGCCTCCCCAAGGGTCAAGTGGTCAATATTTCCTTGTCTATGATCAACATTTGAACGATGCACTCGACGTTCAATTTTTGATGTTGTCATCAATGTCTAGTGAGCTCATGAAGTCTTATGAATACATGGATGCCTATATCATGCTCGAGAACCTTTGTGTTCTATACCACGAGAGAGCAAGACAGGAAAGGTTTGAGATCTCCAAGGATCTATTTCAGAGCAAGCTTAGAGAGGGTGCCTCAGCTGGGTCTCATGTAGTCAAGATCATTAGCTACATTGAGCGCTTAGAGGTTATAGGGTTTAAACTCCCCAAATAACTGGGTAACGATCTCATTCTTGCATCACTTCCCAAGAGATTATATAACTTTGTTGTAAATTTCAACATAAACAACATTGAGAAGTCTCTATCTGATTTTCTCATCTGTATTCGCCAAGTGGACAATGATATGAAGTTTGAAAAGCCTTCTGTACTTATGGTGAATAAAAGGAAAGGGAAGAAGAAGAGATTTAAGCCCAAATATTCTTCAAGGCCTTCCAAGAAAAGGAAGATCAAAGGGGAGGAAAGAGAAAAGGAGGTTGTTTGTTTTGCATGTGGAAAGAAGGGCCACTAGAAGAAAAACTGCACCCAACCAAGGAAGAAAGGGGAAGCTTCAGGTGCGTTTGTTATCGAATAAAATCTATCTGTTTCTACCAATTGGGTATTAGATATTGCTTGTGGTGCTCACATCTTTATACAAATATAGGAACCAAGTAGATTCAGAAAGATTGACTGAGGTGAGGTGGATCTGGGAGCAGCCAACGGATCCAGACTCACTACTCTAGCTGTCGGAGACTACCACCTTACTTTGCCTACTGGGATGGTCTTGGTTTTGAAAGGATGTTATTATGTTCCCTCTATAACCAAAAACATTATTTCAGTATCCAGATTAGATACTTATGGGTTCATCTTCAAGTTTGGAAGTGGATGTTTCTTTTTTTATAAAGATATCATTTGTTTTAGTAGGGAAAATTTATATAACGTCTTTTATGTGTTAGACTACACAAACCAAGTAATGGAAATAGATGAAAAAATTAATTCACATGACTCATACCACACCCAACTTTGGCATCATCGGCTAGGTCATGTCAATGAGAAGCATTTGACAAAATTACATCAAGATGGGTATTTAGATTCTTTTGAACTAAAACCACTTGGTGTAAGTCATGCGTGTCTACAAGGAAAAATGACCAAATCCCCATTTAGTGGGAAAGGTGAAAGGGCTAAAGAGCTTCTATAATTAGTTCACACAAATATGTGTGGACCATTTCTAGTTAAAGTAAGGGGTGGGTTCTTGAACTTCATAACTTTTACTAATGATTTTAGTAGATATGGATATATTTACTTAATGAGGTATAAGTTAGATTCTTTTGATTGGTTCAAAGAATACAAGAATGAAGTTGAGAACCATCATGGTAAGAAGATTAAGAAACTCCGCTCAGACATAGGATGAGAATATCTTAATCAGGACTTCATTGATTTCTTATGGGAGTTTGTGATTCTATCTCAACTCACTCCTCCTTACACGCCTCAGTGGAATGGTGTGATTGAAAGAAGGAACTGCACCCTGTTGGACATGGTGAGATCAATGATGAGTCATGCGAGTCTTCCATTATCCTTTTGGGGATATTCATTACAAACAGCAACACACGTACTAAACCGAGTACAAACTAAATCGATAAATGGTATTACATACGAGTTATGGAGTGGACGCAAAGCCATGTTATCAAATTTACATGTGTGGGATAGAAAAGCATTTTTTAAGGCCTCTTCAAGTAACAAACTTGCACCCCGAGGCACAAAGTGAATCTTTATAGGATATCCCAAGGAAAAAAGGGGATATTACCTATACAATCCCTCAGATAAAAAGGTTACAGTGGCAATACACGCCATATTCCTTGAGAGGGAGCACATATCCAAATGAGATAGTGGGAGCAAGATAGACTTCTATGAAGTCGAGGCTCAAGATACACAGGAGTTGGTACAAGAACAGATTCCACAAAGCCCCGTGGAAGAACAATCTGTTCCAGAGACACAAGAACTTCATAGGAGCATGAGGAAGGTGAGAGAGCCAGAATGATATGTTTTTCTTGTCACTGAGGATAGTGACTCATTATTGGTTGACAATGATGATCCTTTTACCTACAAGGAAGCAGTTTAAGGCATAGATGTTTCCAAGTGGCAGGAAGCCATGAATTCTGAAATGGATTCCATGTACCAAAACCAAGTCTGGATTTTGGTAGATCCTCCAGTTGATATAAAGCCTATTGGTAATAAATGGGTATTCAAGAAGAAACTGGACAGGGATGGGAAAGTCAACACCTATAAGGCACTACTGGTTGCAAAAGGTTTTAGACAGCATCAAGGAATTGACTATGATGAAACTTTTTCACCAGTTGCGATGCTGAAATCCATCAGAATCCTATTGTCCATTACTTCTTACCATGACTATGAAATTTGGAAAATGGATGTCAAAACATCATTCCTTAATGGGAACCTCCAGGAAGATGTCTACATGACACAACCTGAAGGGTTTGTGACTCCAAAGGATGCCAACAAGGTATGCAAGTTACAGAAATCCATTTATGGATTAAAGCAAGCATCAAGGTCATGGAACATTCATTTTGATGAATCCGTAATAGAATTTGGATTTGTTAAGAATGAATGTGAGCCTTGTGGATACAAAAGGTTTAGTGGAAGTGCAGTTGTTTTCCTAATAGTATATATTGATGACATATTACTAATTGGAAATGAAGTATCTGTCTTACAGTCACTTAAGTCATGGTTGGATAAATACTTCTCTATGAAAGACTTGGGAGAGGCAGCATATATTATTGGGATCAAGATCCATCGTGATAGATCCAAGAGAATGCTAGGATTGAGTCAAAGTACATACATTGAAAGGATACTGAAGAGATTAAGTATGGAACAATCCAAGAGGGGATTGTTTCCATTGTCACATGGAATTCATCTTTCCAAGAAAATGTGTCCTCAGAAACATGAGGAAAGAAAGAAAATGGAAAGTATCCCTTACGCATCCGTGATTGGGTCAGTCATGTATGATATGCTATGTACAAGTCTAGATGTTGCTTATGCATTAAGTGTGGTAGGAAGATATCAAGCTGATCCAGAAGACCACCATTGGATGGAAGTCAAGACTATCCTTAAGTATCTGAGGCGTACTAAGGATATGTTTCTATTTTATGGAGGAGATGAGGAAATAGTCATCATAGGAAATGTAGATGCTAGTTTCCAGATGGATCAAGATGACATGAAGTCACAGACTCGATACATCTTTAGTTTGAATGGAGGTACAGTGAGCTGGAAGAGCTCAAAGAAAAGTGTGGTCGCATATTCTACAACAAATTCTAAGTATATCGTAGCTTCTGAGGCAGAAAAAGTAGTATGGATGTGAAGCTTTGTCCAAGAGTTGGATGTAGTACCTAGCAGTAAATATCCTATAACACTCTGTTGTGATAATACTACAGCGGTGGCACTTTCAAAAGAGCCAAGGTCACATCAGTGGAAAAAGCACATACTTCAGAAGTATCATATCTTGAGGGATATTTTCTCAGAGAGGTGAATTTCTAGTGAGCAATATTTCCACGGAAGACAATGTGGCGGACCCCTTGACTAAAACCTTGACTCAACAAAAACATGATCGTCATGTGAGGTCTAGTAAACTAAAAGTCATAGGAATTTGGATCTAGTCCAAGTGGGATTTTTTTAGAGTTGGTGTCCTGAGAACCAACTGTTTGTACTTTGATTACATGAATGTACACTTATTATATATTGTTCATTGTTCTGCATGACTATAACATAATAATGTCCTGGAATATTTGTTTCATTAATAAGGTCATGGAAGATACCCGCTATGATGAGAACCTTGAAATGATACAACAATATTCTTAAATAAAGTTCTAAAGTTGGTTGACATACTATGATAGGACACATAGTATACAGATTTTTATGTGCGAGTACTCGTAAGAAGACAAGACTCTCTCTCATGCAGTTCGCACTTGGTAATCTCCAAGATGGGAGATTATGAGAACTGACCCACTAGTAGTAATTCTTCATGTCTTGGTGTCATCGAATATTGCTATCTACGAGCATGTGTAATGGTCTTTAGACTGGAATATTATCATTAACTCATGTCATGACTTGCGCACTTAGATTTGCTGACAAAAACCATCACGTAGACAGTTGGTGAGAAGTAGGGTACGTTGGGTGAATCACGAATGACATGTTGTTAATGGATAAGTCGGGGAAGGATTTTTCCCTTCCATATTTATGGAAGTAGATATCTCAGACCCTTTGATTGAAATAGAACTGTCGCCCAAATTCCATGGCCATGGTGTAACAACGAGTTTATTTCTGGAAGTCAAAAAATGACAGATCAAGCATATAGGTTTATGACACTGACATGAAACCTGCTTGACAAGATATTGAGAAAAAGGGATTAAATTACACATTAAGCGTTTTTATGAGGTGACATGTCAATGCGGCGTCAACTTCTTTCTCTTGGGTGCCTTGACCCATTGCTAGATAGTAATCTTGGACTTTAGGCAAGTCCGCCTAATGCCAATGAGAAAGAGGCCTAGAGGGTCACACACTAAGTGTATCCAAGTATCTCAAGTATAATAAAGATTATTCTTGTATGTGGTTTAATAATTATTCAAGTAAGCCTAAATCGTTTTAATGTTAGAGGAAGAATAAAATGAAAACAAGTACATGTCGTTCATTAATGATTACATGTCGTGTATTTTTTATTTTTTTTAAAAAGTACATGGTGTGTATTAATGATTACACGCCGTGTCGTTTTTATTTTGGAAAGTAAATATAAAACAATTACATGTCGTGTATTAATGATTACACGCCTTGTAGTTTTATGAAAAACAAGTACACGCTGTGTATTAATAAATACACGCTGTGTAGTTTTTCCAATCAGGATTTTGAGGATATAATATTATTTTATTAAATGATATTTATTATAATCAGTGTGGGTGCATGTCAAGTAATTAATAATTCGACATGGGGTTTTCAATAAGATTTAATGAAATAAATAAAACGCATAACGCTTTTATTTATTGTCATAACTCTAAAGCCTCAAATCTGATTATAAATATCCTCATAACCCCAACATTTTTTCCTAATCGTTGTGCACAAAAATTTTGGAGAATTATTTCAAGGACAAAAGAACATCTTCCTCCAAGAACGCTCTCAAGATCGAGAGAGATCCTCTTCCATCAGATCAAGACGATCTAAGGTGGATAATGCAAGCAAAGGTTTCTCCACGCTAGCACCCAGAGACTCCTTTGGCGACATCCAGAGATACGAGGTGCATGTGTGGATCACCGCTAGAGGAAGTCTACACTTGGATTCTACGACGCAAAGATGAATCACATAAGAACATGATCAAGAATACCAACAAAGAAAGAACACACAAAAGGTACTTCTTGTTAATTAATTAAATTAATTATAATCAACCTGTGATGATCCACTTTTGTGGTTCCAGGAACTTTCTTCTTCTTTGTCTATTTTTGAGAATCGATCCGTGGAGACTAGAATTTATCATCGTATTGTTCCCAGATTGATCATTGCTAATGAAAAAAAGGAAAGTGGGCACATCCACCCACAAGCTTCCGCTGCACCTGGAACCTTCAACTCTTTAGATGAATCTTTAGAATATGAATCTTCTAGTCAGAAGAATATTGTTATTATAGCCAAAGTACCTATTGAAAATCATTTTCTTATGGCTAAGGTACACAATGTTGAATCCTTAACAAATATTTCTTTAAATGAAAATTTTCCAAATGAAGGATATTATGAATCTTCAGATAATGAATCTTCATCATCAGAAGACAATACTTTACCTTCATTTGAAGAAGTTTCTAGATTTTCTAAACTTCTTGAGAATAAAAATTTCAAGATAAAATAGAAGTTAGAGAAAGTAAATTCTAGAATATCTATTTTAACAAAAGAAATATCCGATCTTTCTAAGGATATTGATCAAAAAACTCTTGATTTTGAAAGTGTTTCTAAAAATCTTAAGGAAGTTAATTCTGAGAAGGATAAATATTCTAAGGATCTTGAAAATATTATTTCTAAGAAAAATATTTTAGAGAATAATCCAAGTTCTAAAACTAATGACTTTGAGGATAAGAATTTATTCATGAGACTAAAATCCAAAAAAATCCTTAAAGAAACTCTTGTAAAATTTTACTTCATGAAGGAAGAAATTTGATAAAATGTATTCACAAATTTTTCCTCTAAGGAATAGTTCTGGATTTGGTTATACTCATTCAAAACACGTTTTTAGTAATAATTATTTTTTTCCCCGAAGTGCTCTATTTTTTACTAAATGTCAATGTGGTGGACATTGGGAAAGAAATTGTTCTTTAAATAGAACCCAATATTTAGGTTTTTATAAAGCTTATTTTTCTAAGAAAATGGGGATTCCTAAGATCTTACTTTGTAAAATTTCTGGATCCAAGAAAGTTTGGATTCCAAAAGTATAACTATTTTATTTTCAGGAAAATAAAAAAGTACCAAAAATAATACATAGTAAATGGATAGTGGATGTTCCCGTCACATGACTGGTAACAAAAACTTCTTTGAAAAGATTATCAATATGAAAGGAGGAAAAGTAATTTTCAGAGATAATGCTAAGGGAGAAATTGTTGGTATAGGTAACATTATTTTTCTTTGAAAAACTTTAATTTCAAATGTTTAAGTTTTTAAAGGTCTTAAGAACAATCTCATTAGCATAATACAATTATGTGATGAAGGTTACCTTATGAATTTTAGAAATGATAAATACTTAGTACACAATTCCAAGGAAGAGTTTATTCTTTCTGCCCACTGGCATGAGAATGTTTATACACTAAACTTAGAAGACCTTAGGATCCAAGACCTACCTTGACTTAGTGCAATGGAAGATCAATCATGGTTATAGTATAGAAGACTAGGACATTATAACCTTAGGAACCTATGAAAAATCTTAAAGAAAAGTCTTGTTAAAGATATGACTGAGCTTAGATTTGATTCTTTAAAAGTTTGCGATCCTTGAAAATTTGGAAAGAAACATAAGTCAAGATTTAAATAAATCAGAGACTAAACTTCTGATGCATTACAGTTAGTGCATATGGATCTTTTTGTTCCAACATAAACTGGAAGTATTGGAGGAAAATATTATGTATTTATTTTAATTGATGATTACACTAGATTTACATGGGTCTATTTTCTAGCAAAGAAATATAAAGCCTTTTCTTATTTTAAAACTTTTAGATACCAAGTTAAAAATGAGAAAAACCTTCCATTGAATACTTTTCATAGTGATCATGGGGGAGAATTTCAAAATTCATATTTTGAAACATTTTGTAGTAATAAAGACATTACTCATAACTTTTCATCCCTGAGAACTCATCAACGGAATGGTGTTGTTGAAAGAAGAAATAAAATTCTTCAAGAAGAAGGAGGGAGATCCAAGCTTTGGGTTAGATCATGTTGAGGCAAAGGCCTTGAAAATCCAAACTTCTAAAGAACTTGAAAGATAAGAAAAAGATTAGAAGTTGAAGAATAAAATGTCAAAAACTGAAATTTTCCAAGCCTTACTCAAAGATACAGAAAAGGCCTCTGAACAGATTCAGGTACCAGAATCCTTTCTCCAAGAATCAATTCCTTTAGAAAATTTGGGAAATAAAATTTCAATTCTAAAGCCTATTGTGGAAGAATATATAGTTCAAGAAGAATAATTATAAGAAGAATAAGAGGAAGAAGAAAACGAAAGTGATGATGTGATTAAGAAAGTGGAAGAATACCATGAGAAGTAAATTTTTTCAGACAAGATTTCTATCCAAACTTCTCAGTTTGAGTCAACCAAAAATGTTTCTCAAGGAAAAGAGGATGATGGATAGGAATAGGTTGATAAACCTACTGATGATGAGAGTAGCAACCATGATTTCATTCAACCAAAGGATGTTAATAAAGATGCTGAGAAAGAAGAGGTTGATGAAGATAAGATAGTACAACTCTCTGATAGTGAGCATGAGTCTCTAATGGATGAAAAGGTTATTTCCAAAGTGGATAAAGGAAAATAGGAGGTTTTTGATATGCCTGAGAAGGATGTAATTGTAAAATACAAGAAGGATGTTAGTGGATCATCTAAGAGAAAATCTGAAGAGATAGAAAAAGTATCATCTCCTACAAGGGAATAAAATTTCGAATATTCGTCTTCGATGGGTCAGGATTTTGTTGTTAAGTATTTGAAGAAGTTAGTGAACACAATACCTTTGATCCCTAGTATTGATTTGAGATGTCAGTTGCTTCAAAATTCTTTCAATCTGAAGTCAGATTCATTAAGCATGCTCATGGAAAAGTTTATCAAGCTTGAAGAAGATTTCAAAACTTTTCATATTGGTTATGATGATTATAAAAGATAATGAAAGGAAATAACAAAATGGTCTAAAAGAATGATTTAAGACATTATAATCTTTGACAACTTCCAAGATTTAGTAAAATATGATTTTGATAATTCAGATGATAGAATCAAAAACCTTTCAACAAGTTTTTCATAAAATATGAATCTTGAGAAAGTATCCCAAAAGAAAGAGGATAAAGATATGAATGGGAAGATAAATTCAGTTACCTTAAATTTAAATAGAGAAAGGGAGCTCAGGGAACATTTTGAAGAGAGGTTCAATCAGCAATAAGAGGTAGGAAAGTATCAGGCAGAAGTTTTGAAGACTCAAGAAGAAAAGGATAAAATCTCTCGAAAATAAAAATCGGGATCAAGATCAGTTGATCAAGAGGTTTTAGGATGATCACAAAGATCTCAAGAAGTTTAAAGGCTACCCTGAGAAAGATCATTCCAAAAGAAAAGAAGGATGATTTATTTTTCATGTTAATCTGATCCTTTTTTGTATTTTTACCCTGTAACACTTTTTCCTATCATAATGAAAAAATTTATATCCTTAAATAGTTTTGTCTTGTATATCACTAACCTTTTAGGTACTAATATTTTTTTCATCCCCTCTATTACTTTTTGAAAATCACAAGGGGGAGAAACGAATGATAAATAGAATACTAAGTATAAAGAAGATAATTCTCTAAGTAAGGGGGATATTAAGTAAGGGGGGTCTTCTAAAAGAAGATTTTATTAAATAAGAAAAGGTCACTTCTCTAAGAAATAAAAGAATAAGATCCTTAGGGATTTCAAAACCTAAGGGGAGTTATTAGTATTCATCTTGGTTCATAAGTAAAGGGAGATAAGTTTTTCTTTTATAGTTCAAAGATAAAAATCATTATTCCTTATATTCGTTTTCGAAAGGTTGTTTGTGTTTTCCAAAAATGGGTAGATTGTTGAGTCAATAAGGTTTCATTATGATTCTTTAATTCCTCTATGTTTTGAAAATCACAAACACATTTTCTTAAGAAAAATTATCTTTCTCAAAGAATTATTTTATTAAGGAAATGTTTTCCCTCTCTAAAAGTTTTATCCTTACCCTGGTTTTTAATGCCTTATTCAATGTATTCTCAAAACCAAGTCTAACCATTTTTTTACTAATTCAAAAATTCATATCCTTATCAAAATACTTAGAATATTATAGTTTTTTGGATATCGAGTCTTTTTGTTTTTAGACTCCAAATTCTCAGAAATTTAGACCCTAAATTCTCTGAAATTCAAACTCCAAATTTTTTGAAATTAAAACTCTAAATTCTCTGAAATTTAGACTCTGAATTCTATGAAATCCCAACACTGATTTATCTAGAATTTAGACTCTGAATTCCTCATAATTCAGACTTTGAATTCATCATAATTAAGACTCCTAATTCATCAAAATTCAAACTCTGAATTCTTTGAAAAAATATAATTTGAATATCTATGTTTATAGAATCTGATTAGAATCTTATTTCCATTTTGCCTTAGATTCCTATTTTTCAGATTTGGTTAAGTTACTTCATTTTCCTTACATAGGTTTTTGTTTCAAAGAAAAGATGTCGAACAATTTGTTTATAATTAACCGTTGGTTGAGTGACACATGTACAGGTCCCTTCGAGATTCAAGGAAAATTATGATTGTTGGAGGAGGGAGATGAGTGTTTAAGTTTTTCATATAAATTAGAGATCATTAAAACGAGCTCATAATCGATGATCTCATTCCAAGATCCTAGAGACTACATTTTATGAAGTAATTTCTAGAGAGAGAAAGACCCCCATGCCTTGTGTGTTTTATGAACATCTTGTTCAGTCATGAACATCATGTTCAGCTTGCTTCGTGCGATTCTGATTATTAATGAGTACAATAGAGGTCTTCCATGGATAGGAATACAGAGGTGTTAACTACCTTAAAGTTTTAGGGCTTGTGGGGATAGAAAGACAGACTCTAATATTCTTATTGAGGTCTTACCCTGGTGTGGGTAAGACAAACTTTCTTGAAAGCATAAATTAAGGGACCTTTATCCAAGGTTTTTGATACCCTACCCTCTGGGTTAAGATATTTCATACTTGTTTACTTGATTTTTGTTTCAAATTTTATTTACCTTGTATTTTGTTAAAGAAATAAAGTATAGCTTTCTTGTACTTTATTTTACTTTTACTTACTCTGATAAATTAGATTCTATACACTTTAAGGTGGAATCTTTCTCTAAGTAAAATGTTATTAAGTTTCCTTTTCAGATTAATATTTTTGAACCCTAAGCAAGTTTTTTCCATAGTTAAGAACCAAATAGGGTTTTTGAATTTACCTTGTTTAACTTTGTTAAATATAGTTTTTTTAAGGTTAAAAATGAAGTTTTTAAATCTAGAATTAACCCCCCCCCCCTCTTGTAATTGAGCATCTACATATACTATTTCGATCCTACATCATCTTGTTAAAAATACAGACCTGCCACATCATATACTAAATTTTGAAATCATGCGGGATCCATAACCCAATTATTAGTATCTTCGTTGGAACTGCATTCACCATGTTGATACCAAAAAAACATAATCTGGTTGAAAACCAAAATGCAATAAATAACCCCCAATATTTCAAAATGTGCCAAATGTCCTCAGAGCATATTTTTTACAAAGACACTTAATTTTCCCTTCTAAAACAAATTTTGGTTTTAATGATTCAAATGATAAGAAAGCTTCAACACCCTCAATATATATAAGATTTAAACCAGAACCATTTGGATTCTTACACTGATTTATCCAAGCGTGATCATCTAATAATGATTGTTGTCGACTTCCTTGTTTCATATTTCTCTAAAAATATAAAATAATTAGTTTTTTATATAATTTGATATAAGAATAACACTATCTAAAAAAGTGAAGACAATTAAATTCTATTTTCTATCAAATTATAATAATTTCTTTTATTTCATACTTATTTATAGTATTTTTTAAACTCTTATACTAATCTATACTAACTTATAATAATTTATACTAATCACCACTAATTATTATTAATTATTTCTAATTTATACTAATAATTTTTAATTACCAGCGACTCAATTTCCAACAAATTGGCGGCAGCTCTTTTTCCCGATGACTCAACTCCTTGCAACTTTTTCTAACTGAAATCAGTATGAAAAGTATTTTATGACATACATATATCCATTTTCGTATGCACGAGAATGGAGAGCAGGAAGGCCTCACCACGCTGCTCTCCATTATTGTGCATACAAAAATGGATATTCGTACGTTAGGACAGATTTTTCATGGTGATTTCAGTGGGAGAAAATTACAAGGAGATAAGACATTGAGCAAAAGGGAGTCACCAATCTGCTGAAAATTATGCCAATATATTACAATTTGTTACAATTTTTTACAATTTCTTACTAATTATTGTTAATTATTACTAATTATTGCTAATTATTGCTAATTTTTAGAATTCATTACTAATTATGAGAATTTACTAGTAATTATTATAAATTATTATAATTTATTACAAATTATTAGAATTTATTAGTAATTATTACTAATTATTAGAATTTATTACTAATCATTATAATTTATTACTAATTATTATAATTTATTACTAATTATTATAATTTATTACTAATTATTAAAATTTATTACTAATTATTAGAATTTATTACTAATTATTAGAATTTATTACTAATTATTAGAATTTACTACTAATTATTAATAATTATTACAATTTATTAATAATTATTAAAATTTATTACTAATTATTACAATATATTACTAACTACTACTAATTGTTACAATTCATTACTAATTGTTGCAATTTATTACTAATTATTACTTATTATTAAAATTTATTACTAATTATTGAAATTTATTACTAACTATTAGAATTTATTACAAATTATTACCAATTTTTTGCTAATTATTACTAATTTATTGCTAATTATTACTAATTTATTTCTAATTAGTAAAAATTATTGCCAATTATTATAATGTATTGCTAATTATTACAATTTATTGCTAATTATTACAATTTATTGCTAATTATTAGAATTTATTGCTAATTATTACTAATTGTTGCAATTTATTACAAATTATTCGAATTTATTACAAATTATTCGAATTTATTACAAATTATTGGAATTTATTGAAAATTATTGGAATTTATTACAAATTATTGGAATTTATTACTAATTATTGGAATTTATTACTAATTATTGGAATTTATTAATATTTATTGGAATTTATTACTAATCACTGGATTTTATTACTAATTATAACAATTTATTACTAATTATTACAATTTATTACTAATTATTAGAAGTTATTACTAATTATTAGAAGTTATTACTAATTATTAGAATTTATTCCTAATTATTACTAATTATTGCAATTTATTACTAATTGTTACAATTTATTACTAATTATTACAATTTATTACTAATTATTATAAATTTATTACAAATTATTAGAATTTATTACTAATTATTACAATTTATTAATAATTATTCTAATTTATTACTAATTATTACAATTTATTACTAATTATTAACATTTATTACAAATTATTACAGTTTATTACTAATTATTATAATTTATTACTAATTATTACAATTTATTACTAATTATTCGAATTTAGTACTAATTGTTCAAATTTATTACTAATTATTCAAATTTATTACTAATTATTCAAATTTATTACTAATTATTCGAATGTATTGCTAATTATTACAATTTATTACTAATTATTAGAATTTATTACTAATTATTAGAATGTATTACTAATTATTAGAATTTATTACTAATTATTAGAAATTATTACTATTTATTACAATTTATTACTAATTATTACAATTTATTACTAATTATTACAATTTATTACTAATTATTACAATTCATTACTAATTATTACAATTTATTACTAAATATTGAAATTTATTACTAATTATTACAATTTATTGCTAATTATTAAAATTTATTAAAATTTTAATTTATTACTACTTATTATATTAATTATTGCAATTTATTACTAATCGTTGTGATTAATTACTAATTATTAGAATTCATTACAAATTGTTGTGATTTATTACTAATTATTTGAATTTATTACTAATTATTAGAATTTATTAATAATTTTTATAATTTTTTACTAATTATTTGAATTTATTATTAATTATTCAAATTTATTACTAATTGTTTGAATTTATTACTAATTATTCGAATTTATTACTAATTATTACAATTTATTATTAATTATTACAATTTATTACTAATTATTAGAATTTATTACTAGTTGTTAAATTTTATTACTAATTATTACTAATTATTACAATTTATTACTAATTATTACAATTTATTACTAATTATTACAATTTATTACTAATTATTACATTTTTATTACTATTTTTTGCAATTTATTACTAGTTTTTGCAATTTATTACTAATTTTTGCAATTTATTACTAATTATTGCAATTTATTACTAATTATTGCTATTTATTACTATTTATTGCAAATTAATACTAATTATTGCAATTTAATACTAATTATTACAATTTAATACTAATTATTACAATTTAATACTAATTATTAATAATTAATATAATAATTGTTAATTAATATTAATTCATACTAATCACACATAATTATTTGTAAAAATAAACATAAACAGTGATAAATAAAACTATCTAATTCTAATTTAATTTAACTGCAGCTAATTAACAATAATTATAAGTAAAATAAAATAAAATGAACTAAGTAAAAAATAAAAGAAATAGATAAATACCTTAAAACTGATGCTTTCGAATGATATAAGTTGTGAATAATTTCAAATTAAAATTTTAAATTATGAAAAATTTTGAGAGACAATTTTCCACTATAGAGGAGTGGAAAACTGAGTGAAATAAGGAAAAACGGGTTTGATATATAAATTAAATTAGTTATGACGGGATTATTTGTGACAGTAGTCCCGTCGCAAATATAATCATTTGTGACGGGTCCCGTGGAAAATACCCTCTGGTTAAAAAGTCTTTTGCGACGGAACTCGTCGCAAAAGACCACCTGTCGACATAGTATTTGCGACGAAATATATATTCTGTCGCAAATACTAAAAACATCATTGGGTATTTGCAACAGGCTACTATAACCCGTCGCAAATACAATTTCCCGCATTTTGGCGTGCAACACGCACCAAAGCTTTTACGACGAGAATCATCGACTCGTCGTAAAAAAACCTTATTATTTGCGACAGGCTGGTTCTCCCATCACAAAAACCCTTTCTGGGGGACTATTTTGACGGGATTCTAACCCGTTGCAATTGCCCAGTTTTCCCGTAGTGAATGGATTTTCAACTTCATTTTAGGGGGTCTTATTGCTTTTTTTCAATGGCAACTGAATTTATTCTCAGGGGTCACATTCATATTGATATTACAGTTTTAAAATTTTATCATTTTTCACAATGTAGTTTTATTTACAATTAAATATATGAATATTTTTTATATTTTCTTGTAATAAATCACTTGTATAAATAAATGTATCAACATATTTACGTAAAATCTTTTTTTAAATATATAAAATAAATATTTATTATTCATTTTATTTAAAGTAAAAAATTATCAATTTTATTTACCTTATCAAAATGCAATAATGTGTGTCTATATATATACCTATAAAATTAAAGTTTATATATAAACATTTGTTTGTCAATAATTAACAAATATTTATGTATATGTATATTCTAATATATGCAAATAAATACATATTCTAAAAATGTATTTAAAACAATATCTAACCATTTTTTACATTATAAAAATATATTTATAATGTTTATATATACATATGTGTATTAATAAATAGATATATATTTATATTATATTCTAGTATATGTAAATGAATATAATATATAATATATTTAAATAAATATAAGTATATATATATCACACATGCACATATATTTTATAAATGTATTTAAAAATAATTATATAAATATATAAATATATATATATATATATATAATATATGTATATATATATATAAACAGAAATACCATTAAACAAACAATAAAACCATATGGTGTAGTGGTAAAGTTCTTCCATCTTCGAAGGAGAGGTGCATGCCTGAAAACTCGCAAAGCCCTGATAAAGGTTGGAGGAGTGTTGATAGAGGGGTCAGACTCATAGAGGTTCGAAAAAACCTCATGGTGCTCGATGGTTTCGCTGTTTCTTTTAATCTCCCTCCCCGAACTGTTCTAATAATTATTTTTAAGCGTCAAACAATCAAAAATGAGTAAACAAACTTAGTTTGTCTTGAAAATGCAGAACGGTTCTTGAGTCATTTTTTGACATGTAGGAACCAACCTCGTGTGAATCAAATGCTCATGATGCTCAAAAGTTTCTTTGTAATCCCCATTCTCGAGGTGTTGTGATAATTATTTTTAAAGTATAAAACATGGATCGAATAATAAAATACAAATAAACGAACTTTTTATGTCATTAAAATTTTAGACATCGATCTTTGGGATATTTATGATCTGTAAAAACAAACTCTACTTGAATCTAACATTAGAAGTGTTTGAAATGACTAAAAATGTCATTTAAGATTTTAAATCCATTTCAACTATGAAACGAGCAAAACAAGTTCATAAACAGGAAAACGGACATGATTTTCCATATAAATGTAGAACCATGATACTCAAATCATTTGTGACCTGTATTATTGAACTGTGCAATAATACGGCATATAATGTTATCGTAAAGATCAAAATTACCCTAATAAAACCGTTCTAGCTATGTAGAGCTATTTAGACGTAGTTAAAAAAAGAACAAGCGGGATATGAATTTGAAATTTTAAATTCTTGGTTTGTATTTTTTAAAAAAAAACTATAGAATAATGATCATCCAATGTCTTAATTTTTCCTCATATTGAACATAGTGATTGTTATTGATTTTCAATGATATTTTTGTTTGACAGTCATTCAATTGTCCTTAAAGTCCTTTAACGATTTCTTTTATAAGTAGCTAAAAACATTATTTATATTAGTGCTTAATTTGGCCCCTAGGGGCAGTTACGGTTTTTAGGGGTCTCGTGGGAGGTCTCAAGTTAGAGTCTCCCCAAATACTTTTAAGCGTAGTAGATTTCTTGCTTTATTTGTATTTTCCCCTCTCAAACTGTTGTAATATATTAGTGCTTAATTTGTTTGATTTTTTTTTAAAGAATAAAATTGCAAAAAAAACTCAATTTTGAATTGTTTTTATCAAGATTTAAAAATATCTAAAAAAATATTTAGCATTTCATCATGAAATAAACAGGTTCTAAGATCCATTTGTTTAATATTTTTTGGATTTAATTTTTTTAAAAAAACAAATTCTATAAAATTTAAAAAGATCAAAGATCTCGAAAAGAAGAATGGGGATCAGGATCAGTTGATCAAGAGGTTTGAGGACGATCGAAAAGATCTCAAGAAGTTAAAGGCTACCCTAAGAAAGATCATTCCAAAAGAAAAGAAGGATGGTTTATTTTTCATGTCAATCTTATCCTTTTTTGTATTTTTACCCTGTAACACTTTTTCCTATCATAATGAAAAAATTTATATCCTTCAATTGTTTTGTCTTGTATGTCCCTAACCTTTTAGGTACTATTATTTTTTTCATTCCCTCCATTCCTTTTTGAAAATCACAAGGGGGGAGAAAAGAATGATAAATAGAATACTAAGTATAAATAAGAGAATTCTCTAAGTAAGTGGGGGTCTTCTTAAAGAATATTTTCTTAAACAAGAAAAAGTCACTTCTCTATGAAATACAAGAATACGATCCTTAGGGATTTCAAAACCTAATGGGGGTTAGTTTTATTCATCATGGTTCATAAGTAAATGGAGATAAGTTTTTCTTTTATAGTTCAAAGAGAAAATTCATTATTCCTTATATTATTTTTTGAAAGGTTGTTTGTGTTTTCCAAAAAGTGGTAGATTGTTGAGTCAATAAGGTTTCATTATGAATCTTTTATTCCTCTATGTTTTGAAAATCACAAACACATTTTCTTAAGAAAATTTATCTTTCTCAAAGTGTTGTTTTCTTAAGGAAAAAGTTTCCCTCTCTAAAAGTTTTATCCTTACCCTGGTTTTTAATGACTTATTCAATGTCTTATCAAAACCAAGTCTAACCATTTTTTTAGTAAGTCAAAAATTCGGATCCTTAGAAAAATCCTCATAATCTTATAGTTTCTTGGATATCAAGTCTTTCTGTTTTCAGACTCCAAATTCTCGGAAATTCAAACCCCAAATTCTTTGAAATTCGGACTCTGAATTCTTTGAAATTCAGACTCCAAATTCTCTGAAATTCATACTCTAAATTCTGTGGAATTTGGACACTGAATTATCTGGAATTCAGACTCTGAATTCCTCAGAATTCAAACTCTTAATTCATCAAAATTCAAACTCTGAATTCTTTGAAAAACAGAATTTGAATATCTATGTTTATATAATCCGATTAGAATCTAATTTCCATTTTTCCTCAGACTCCAATTTTTCATATTTGGTTAAGTTACTTCATTTTCCTTACACATGTTTTTGTTTCAATGAAACGATGTCGTAAATTTTTTTTCTAAATAACCGTTGGTTGAGTAACACATATACAAGTCCCTTCGAGATGCAAGAAAAATTATGACTGTTGGAGGAGGGAGCTGGCCGTTGAAGTTTTGCCTATAAATTAGAACTCATTCGAACGATCTCATAATCGATGATCTCATTACAAGATCCTAGAGATTACATGCTGTGAAGTAATTTCTAGAGAGAGAAACACTCTCATGCCTTGTGTGTTTTATGAGCATCTTGTTCATCCGTGAACATCTTGTTCATCCATGAACATCTTGTTCACCTTGCTTCGTGCAATTCTGATTATTGTTGAGTACAATAGAGGGCTTCCGAGGATAGGAATACAGAGGTTTCGACTACCTTAAAGTTTGATGGCTTGTGGGGATAGCAATACATACTCCAATATTCTTATTGAGGTCTTACCCTGGTGTGGGTAAGATAAACTTTCTTGAAATTATAAATTAAGGGAGCTTTATCTAAGGTTGTTGATATCCTACCCTCTAGGTTAAGATATTTCCTACTTGTTTACTTGATTGGTGTTTCAAATTTTATTTCCGTTGTATTTTGTTAAAGAAAGAAAATATAGATTTTTTGTACTTTATTATACTTTTACTTACTTTGATCAATAAGATTCTATACACTTTAAGGTGGAATATTTCTCTAAGTAAATTGTTCTTAAGTTTCTTTTTTGGATTAATATTTTTGAACCCTAAGCAAGTTTGTTCCATAGTTTAGAACCAAATAGGGTTTGTGAATTTACCTTATTTAACTTTGTTAAACATAGTTTTCCTTAAGGTTAAAAATAAGTTTTTAAATCTACAATTCACCCCTCTCTTGTAATTGAGCATCTACATATACTATTTTGATCCTACATCAGCTTGTCAAAAAGATGGACCTGCCACATCATGTACTAAATTTTGAAATCACGCTGCATCCATAACCCAATTATTAGTATCTTCTCTCGAACTGTGCTCACCATGTTGATACCAAAAAAATATAATCTGGTTGAAAACTAAAATGTAATAAATAACCCTCAATATTGTCAAATGTTCCAAATTTCCCCAGAGCATATTTTTTACAAAGACACTTAATTGTCTCTTCTTAAAAAAAATTGGTTTTGATGATGCAAATGATAAGAAAGCTTCAACACCCTCAATATATATAATATTTAAACTAAAACCATTTGGATTCTTGCGTTTATTTATCCAAGTGTGATCATCTAATAATGATTTTTTTTGACTTCCTTGTTCTATATTTCTCTAAAAAATATAAAATAATTAGTTTTTTTATATAATTTGATATAAGAAAAACACTATCCAAAAAAAGAGAAGACAATTAAATTCAATTTTCTATCAAATTATACTAATTTATATTATTTCATACTTATTTATAATATTTTTTTAAACTCTTATACTAATCTACAATAAATTATAATAATTTATACTAATTACCACAAATTATTATTAATTATAGCTAATTTATACTAATAATTGTTAATTACCAACGACTCAATTTCTAGCAGATTGGCGGAAGCTCTTTAGTCTGATGACTCATCTCCTTGCAACTTTTTCCGACTAAAATAAGTATGAAAAATCTTCTCCGACGTGCATATATCCATTTTCGTATGCACGAGAATGGAGAGTAGGAATGCCTCTCCACGTTGCTCTCTATTATCGTGCATACAAAATTGGATATTTGTATGTGAGGATAGATTTTTCATGGTGATTTCAGTGGGAGAAAATTACAAGGAGATAAGACGTTGGGCAAAAGGGGTCCGCCAATCCGCTGGAAATTGTGTCAATATATTATAATTTGTTACAATTTATTACAATTTTTTACTAATTATTGTTAATTATTACTAATTATTACTAATTATTAGAATTTATTAATAATTATTAGAATCTATTAGTAATTATTACAAATTATTATAATTTATTAATAATTATTACTAATTATTAGGATTTATTACTAATTATTAGAATTTATTACTAATTATTATAATTTATTACTAATTATTAAAATTTATTACTAATTATTATAATTTATTACTAATTATTAGAATTTATTACTAATTATTAGGATTTATTACTAATTATTACTAATTATTACTAATTATTACAATCTATTAATAATTATTACAATGTATTGATAATTATTACAATCTATTACTAATTATTACTAATTGTTACAATTCATTACAAATTGTTGCAATTTATTACTAATTATTACTTATTATTAAAATTTATTACTAATTATTGAAATTTATTACTGATTATTAGAATTTATTACAAATTATTATTAATTTATTGCTAATTATTACTAATTTATTGCTAATTATTACTAAATTATTTTCTAATTATTAAAATTTATTGCCAATTATTATAATTTATTATTAATTATTACAATTTATTTCTAATTATTACAAATTGTTGCAATTTATTACAAATTATTGGAATTTATTACAAATTATTTGAATTTATTACAAATTATTGGAATTTATTACAAATTATAGGAATTTATTACTAATTATTGAAATTTATTACTAATTGTTGGAATTTATTACGAATTATTGAAATTTATTAATAATTCTTGGAATTTATTACTAATTATTGCAATTTATTACTAATTATTAAAATTTATTACTAATTATTAAAATTTATTACTAATTATGAGAATTTATTACTAATTATTAGAATTTATTCCTAATTATTACTAATTATTGCAATTTATTACTAATTATTACAGTTTATTACTAATTATTACAATTTATTACTAATTTTTACAATTTATTACTAATTATTCGAATTTATTACTAATTATTAGAATTTATTACTAATTATTACAATTTATTACTAATTATTGTAATTTATTACTAATTATTACAATTTATTACTAATCATTAACATTTATTACTAATTATTACAGTTTATTACTAATTGTTACAATTTATTACTAATTATCCATGGTGCTAAGGTATGTAGAAATGCCCCCTATCTACCATGTCTTCTTTGCAGATGATAGCCTTCTTTTTGCTCGTGCTACCCCGCAAGAATGCAGTTCAGTGTTGCATATCATCAATCTGTACGAAAGGGCTTATGGGCAATGTCTTAATCCTTCGAAATCCGAGTTATCTTTCATTAAAGGCATCCCACAAGTCAAGAGAGAGGAGCTGCAGAGAATGTGTGGTTTTCCGCTGGTTGAGAAGCATCCAAAGTATCTTGGCCTCCCGACCCTTGTTGGTAGGTCAAAGAAACAAGTGTTCACCTCAATTATAGACAGGGTGGATAATCTGATTTTTCTTTGGTCTAGTAAGAAGATTTCCAAGGTGGGTAAGGAAGTTCTCGTGAAGTCAGTGGCCCAAGAAATCCCTTCTTATGCTATGTCGCTATTTAAATTCCCGAAAACTCTCGTCGATCAGATCCACTCCCGGTTGGCCAATTTTTAGTGGGGCTCTTATGAGGGAAAACATAACTCACACTGGATGTCTTGGGAGAAGTTGTGCGTTTCAAAATTTCACGGGGGCCTTGGCTTTAGGAATCTCAAATGGTTTAACAAGGCTCTTCTGGCAAAGCAAGGATGGCGCCTCCTCTCCCATCCATGTGCCCTGTTCTCAAAGGTTCTACGAGCAAAATATTTCCCTCATTCTGACTTCTTGCATGCCCAGTTGGGGCCAAGGATGAGTTTTTGGTGGAGAATCATCTAGGGTGCAAAATCCCTCCTTGACATGGGGTGTGTCTGGAGAATTGTTGAGGGGCATAATGTTCATGTTTGGAAGGACTCCTGGCTGGAAAATGGCATTAACCATAAGGTCTCTTCGACTATTGTTCATGGTTTCGAAGATGCAAGGGTACGAGATCTGATCAATGACTCGCTTGAGGACTGGGATCGCGGGAAGCTTTTCAGTTGGTTTAATGAGGTTGATCGTCAGCTCATCCTAAGTATTCCTCTCACACCAGGGATGGGCAGTGACCAGTTTTGCTGGATCGGGGAGTCTCATGCCAGATATTTTGTCCGCTCGGGTTACAAAATGTGGGTCCAAAGAGTGGCTTCGGACTGTCCTGATAATCGATGAAAGATTATCTGGACGATCACTTCCCCCCCTAAGGTTAAATTTTTTTGGTGGCAGGTTTTCTCTAGGGTTCTCCCAACCCGTGACTTTTTTATGCGATGACATTTAGCAGAGGATGACACCTGTCTGTTGTGCCTCCAGGAGGTGGAATCCCCTTTGTATGCAATTCTTTCCTGTCGTGGAGTGGAAGGGGTGTGGAAGGCATGGAAACCGGATTTTGGTTTGTTCTTTGATTTTTCAATTAGTCTGGTCCAAAATTTGGTTAAATGGGTGGCTTCTCTTGACCCGAGAGTGGTGGGGTTGATCTGCACGATTGCTTGGTTAGTGTGGACTCGACGAAATGATCGCATTTTCCAAATGAAGGTGACCCATGATTGTCTTTGGGTGGATAGGGCTAGGGAATTGATGAGCGGTCGGAAGAATAACGATTCAGTGCATCCTTTGGGCAACACTCGGCAGCCGGCTCCTTGTTGGTCTCCCCCCTGAGGGTTTCCTCAAGATCAATACAGATGCTGTTGTCTCTGCTAATTCCAGGGTCGTTATTGGACTCATTGCTCAAAATAGTTTTGGCCATATTATGGAATCTCAGTGTCGGGTTGTGCCTTTCTCATGGAGCCATGTGGTAGCAGAGGCCTCTGGCATCATTTTTTCCCGTTCAAAAAATTGGTCCAAGGTTTTGGTGGAATCCGACTGCCTCGAAGTGGTGAACGCTCTAGCTTCAAAGGACGATGCGTCTCAACTGTATGGACTTATCTTGAGGAAGATCTGGTCATTAACCGAAGGCTTTGCTGCATGCAAATTTTCTTTTATCAAGCGAGGAGGGAATATGGAAGCTCATTGTTTGGCTCGTTTTGGGAAATATTAGGGTGATCATTGTTGGGCGGACTCATTTCCTGATTGGCTTTGTAGGCCTGGTTTGCTTGATCAGTAATATATCTTTTCTTTTATCAAAAAAAAATACATATATTAACATATTTACATAAAATCTATTTATAAATATATAAAATAAATATTAATTATTCACTTTATTTAAAGTAAAAAAATTATCTATTTTATTTACCTTTAAAAATGCAATAATGTGTATATATATACCTATAAAATTAATGTTTGTATATAAACATTTGTTTATCAATAATTAACAAATATATATGTGTATGTATATTCTAATATATGAAAATAAATACATATTCTAAAAATGTATTTAAAACAACATCTAACCATTTTTTACATTATACAAATATATTTATAATGTTTATATATACATATGTGTATTAATAAATAGATATATATTTATATTATATTATAGTATTTGTAAATGAATATAATACATAATATATTTAAATAAATATAAGTATATATATATATCACACACACACATATATTTTATAAATGTATTTAAAAATAATTATATATATATATAATATATATATATATATATGTATATATATATATAAACAGAAATACCATTAAACGAACAATAAAACCACATGGTGTATTGGTAAAGTTGTTCCATCTTCGAAGGAGAGGTGCATGCCTGAAAACTCACAAAAGCCTTGATAAAGGTTGGAGGAGTGTTGATAAAGGGGTCAGATTCATAGAGGTTCGAAAAAACCTTATGGTGCTGGATGGTTTCATTGTTTCTTTGTAATCCCCCTCCCCAAACTGTTCTAATAATTATTTTTAAGCGTCAAACAATCAAAAATGAGTAAACAAACTTAGTTTATCTTGAAAATGAAGAACAGTTCTTGAGTCATTTTTTTACATATAGGAACCAACCCCGTGTGAATCAAATGCTCATGATTCTTAATAATTTCTTTGTAATCCCCATTCTCGAGGTGTTGTGATAATTATTTTTAAAGTATCAAACATGCATCGAATAATAAAATACAAATAAACAAACTTTTTATGTCATGAAAATTTTAGACATCAATCTTTGAGATATTTATGATCTGTAAAAACAAAATATACTTGAATCTAGCATTTGAAGTGTTTGAAATGACTAAAAATGTCGTTTAAGATTTCAAATCCATTTCAACTATGAAACGAGCAAAACAAGTTCATAAATAGGAAAACGAACATGATTTTTCGTAGAAATGTAGAACCATGATACTCAAATCATTGGTGACCTATATTATTGAACTGTGCAATAATACGACATATAATGTTATTGTAAAGATCAAAATTACCCTAATAAAACTGTGCTAGCTATGTAGAGCTATTTAAACGTAGTTAAAAAAAGAACAAGTGGGATATGAATTTGAAATTTTAACTTCTTGGTTTGTAATTTTTTTAAAAAAACTATAGAAGAATGATCATCCAATGTCTTAATTTTTCCTCATACTGAACATATTGATTGTCATTGATTGTCAATGATATTGTTGTTTGACAGTCGTTCAATTTTCCACAAATTCCTTTAACGATTTATTTTATAAGTAGCTAAAAACATTATTTCTATTAGTGCTTAATTTGGCTCCTAGGGGTGGTTACGTTTTTGAGGGGTATTGTGGGAGTTTTCAAGTTCGAGTCGCCCCAAATACTTGTAAGTGCGGAAAATTTCTTGCTTTATTTGTATTTTCCCCACTCGAACTGTTGTAATATATTAGTGCTTAATTTGTTTGTTTTTTTTAAGAATAAAATTGCAAAAAAAACTCAATTTTGAATTGTTTTTATCAATATTTAAAAATATCTAAAAAATATTTAGCTTTTCTGCATGAAATAAAAAAGTTCTAAGATCCATTTGTTTAATATTTTTTGGATTTAAGTTATTTAAAAAAACAAATTCTCTAAAATTTAAATAATATGTTTAAGATTTTTTTTCAACACCATAATCTCATTAACTTTAAATTTTTATTATGCAATTAAAATATTGAAAAATTTTATTATTTTTATTCTAACATAAATATAAAATAAACTTTGTTTTTTATAAAATCACTTTATTGAAGCTCCCAGGAGATAATATCATAGGATGGGTATGAAATCAGTTATTTCTTATTACAATTTATTACTAATTATTACAATTTATTACTAATTATTACAATTTATTATTAATTATTAGAAGTTATTACTAATTATTAGAAGTTATTACTAATTATTAGAATTTATTCCTAATTATTACTAATTATTGCAATTTATTACTAATTGTTACAATTTGTTACTAATTATTACAATTTATTACTAATTATTACAAATTATTACAAATTATTAGAACTTATTACTCATTATTACAATTTATTACTAATTATTAGAATTTATTACTAATTATTACAATTTATTACTAATTATTCGAATTTATTACTAATTATTCAAATTTATTACTAATTATTCAAATTTATTACTAATTATTCGAATTTATTACTAATTATTCGAATGTATTGCTAATTATTACAGTTTATTACTAATTGTTAGAATTTATTGCTAATTGTTAGAATTTATTACTAATTATTAGAATGTATTACTAATTATTAGAATTTATTACTAATTATTAGAATTTATTACTAATTATTACAATTTATTACTAATTATTACAATTTATTACTAATTATTAAAATTTATTACTAATTATTACAATTCATTACTAATTATTACAATTTATTACTAAATATTACAATTTATTACTAATTATTACAATTTATTACTAATTATTAAAATTTATAACTAATTATAATTTATTACTACTTATTATAATTTATTACTACTTATTATATTAATTATTTCAATTTATTACTAATTGTTGTGATTTGTTACAAATTATTAGAATTTATTTCTAATTGTTGCGATTTATTACTAATTATTAGAATTTATTAATAATTATTAGAATTTATTAATAATTATTCTAATTTATTACTAATTATTCGAATTTATTACTAATTATTCAAATTTATTACTAATTGTTCGAATTTATTACTATTTATTCATATTTATTACTAATTATTACAATTTATTACTAATTATTACAATTTATTACTAATTATTAGAATTTATTACTAATTATTAAAATTTATTACTAATTATTACTAATTATTACAATTTATTACTAATTATTACAATTTATTACTAATTATTACAATTTATTACTAATTATTACAATTTATTACTAATTATTACATTTTTATTACTATTTTTTGCAATTTATTACTAGTTTTTGAATTTATTACTAATTTTTGCAATTTATTACTAATTATTTCAATTTATTACTAATTATTGCTATTTATTACTATTTATTGCAATTTAATACTAATTATTGCAATTTAATACTAATTATTCCAATTTAATACTAATTATTACAATTTAATACTAATTACTACTAATTAATATAATAATTGTTAATTAATATTAATTCATACTAATCACACATAATTATTTGTAAAAATAAACGTAAACAGTGATAAATAAAACTATCAAATTCTAATTTAATTTAATTGGAGCTAATTAACAATAATTATAACTAAAATAAAATAAAATGAATTAAGTAAAAAATAAAAGAAATAGATAAATACCTTAAAATGGATGCTTTCGAATGATAAAAGTTGCGAATAATGTCTCAAATTAAAATTTTAAATTATGAAAAATTTTGAGAGAAAATTTTCCACTAGAGAGAGTAGTGGAAAATTGAGTGAAATGAGGGGGAAAACGGGTGTGATATATAAATTAAATTAGTTGCGACGGAAGTATTTGTGACAGTAGTCCCGTCGCAAATATAATCATTTGTGACGGGTCCCGTGGCAAATACCCTCTGGTTAAAAAGTCTTTTACGACGGAACTCGTTGCAAAAGACCACCTGTCGATATAGTATTTGCGACGAAATATATATTATGTCACAAATACTAAAAACGTCATTGGGTATTTGCAACAGGTTACTATAACCCGTCGCAAATACTCTTTCCCGCGTTTTGGCGTGCAACACACGCCAAAGCTTTTACAAGGAGAATCTTCGACTCGTCGCAAAAACCTTATTATTTGCGATAGGCTGGTTCTCCCATCACAAAAACCCTTTCCGGAGGACTATTTTGACGGGATTCTAACCCATTGTAATTACCCGGTTTTCCCGTAGTGAATGGATTTTCAACTTCATTTTAGGGGGTCTTATTGCTTTTTTCAATGGCAACTAAATTTATTCTCAGAGGTTGCATTCATATTGATATTATAGTTTTGAAATTTTATCATTTTTCACAATGTAGTTTTATTTACAATTAAATATATGCATATTTTTTTATATTTACTTTTAATAAATCACTTGTATAAATACATATATCAACATATTTACGTAAAATCTATTTTTAAATATATAAAATAAATATTTATTATTCATTTTATTTAAAGTAAAAAATTATCTATTTTATTTACCTTATAAAAATGCAATAATGTTTGTCTATATATATACCTATAAAATTAAAGTTTATATATAAACATTTGTTTGTCAATAATTAACAAATATTTATGTATATGTATATTCTAATATATGAAAATAAATACATATTCTAAATATGTATTTAAAATAATATCTAACCATTTTTTACATTATACAAATATATTTATAATGTTTATATATACATATGTGTATTAATAAATAGATATATATTTATATTATATTCTAGTATAAGTAAATGAATATAATATATAATATATTTAAATAAATATAAGTATATATATCACACATGCACATATATTTTATAAATGTATTGAAAATAATTATATAAATATATAAATATATATATATATATATATAATATGTATATATATATATATAAACCGAAATACCATTAAACAAACAATAAAACCATATGGTGTAGTGGTAAAGTTGTTCCATCTTCGAAGGAGAGGTGCATGCCTGAAAACTCGCAAAGCCCTGATAAAGGTTGGAGGAGCATTGATAAAGGGGTCGGACTCATAGAGGTTCGAGAAAACCTAATGGTGCTTGATGGTTTCATTGTTTCTTGGTAATCCCCCTCCCCGAACTGTTCTAATAATTATTTTTAAGCGTCAAACAATCAAAAATGAGTAAACAAACTTAGTTTGTCATGAAAATGCAGAACGGTTCTTGAGTCATTTTTTTACATGTATGAACCAACCTCGTGTGAATCAAATGCTCCTGATGCTTAATAGTTTCTTTGTAATCCCCATTCTTGAGGTGTTGTAATAATTATTTTTAAAGTATCGAACATGCATCGAATAAGAAAATACAAATAAACGAAATTTTTATGTCATGAAAATTTTAAACATCAATCTTTGAGCTATTTATGATCTGTAAAAACAAACTCTACTTGAATCTAACATTTGAAGTGTTTGAAATGACTAAAAATGTCGTTTAAGATTTTAAATTCATTTCAACTATGAAATGAGCAAAACAAGTTCATAAACACGAAAATGAACATGATTTTTCATAGAAATGTAGAACTATGATACTCAAATCATTTCTGACCTATATTATTGAAATGTGCAATAATACGACATATAATGTTATCATAAAGATCAAAATTTCCCTAATAAAAGTGTGCTAGCTATGTAGAGCTATTTAGACGTAGTTAAAAAAAGAACAAGCGGGATATGAATTTGAAATTTTAACTTCTGGGTTTGTAATTTTTTTAAAAAAACTATAGAATAATGATCATCCAATGTCTTAATTTTTCCTCATATTAAACATAGTGATTTTCATTGATTGTCAATGATGTTTTTTCTTGACAGTCGTTCAATTGTCCTTAAATTCCTTTAACGATTTATTTTATAAGTAGCTAAAAACATTATTTATATTAGTGCTTAATTTTTCCCCTAGGGGCGGTTACGTTTTTGAGGGGTCTCGTGGGATGTCTCAAGTTTGAGTCTCCCCAAATACTTGCAAGCGCGGTAGATTTCTTGCTTTATTTGTATTGTCCCCTCTCGAACTATTGTAATATATTAGTGCTTAATTTGTTTGATTTTTTTTAAAGAATAAAATTGCAAAAAAAACTCAATTTTGAATTGTTTTTATCAAGATTTAAAAATATCTAAAAAAATATTTAGCTTTTCAGCATGAAATAAACTGGTTCTAAGATCCATTTGTTTAATATTTTTTTAATTTAATTTATTTAAAAAAATTCTCGAAATTTTAAAAAGATCAAATCTCTTGAAAAGAAGAATCAGGATTAGGATAAGTTGATCAAGAGGTTTGAGGACGATCGCAAAGATCTCAAGAAGTTAACGGCTACCCTAAGGAAGATCACTCCATAAGAAAATAAGGATGGTTATTTTTTCATGTCAATCTTATCCTTTTTTGTATTTTTACCCTGTAACACTTTTTTCTATCATAATGAAAAAATTTCTATCCTTCAATTTTTTTGTCTTGTATATCACTAACCTTTTAGCTACTATTATTTTTTTCATTCCCTCCATTCCTTTTTGAAAATCACAAGGGGGGAGAAAATAATGATAAATAGAATACTAAGTATAAAGAACATAATTCCCTAAGTAAGGGAAAGTCTTCTTAAAGAATATTTTCTTAAATAAGAAAAATTCACTTCTCTAAGAAATACAAGAATATAATCCTTAGGGATTTCAAAACCTAATGGGGGTTATTTTTATTCATCGTGATTCATAAGTAAATGGAGATAAGTTTTTCTTTTATAGTTCAAAGAGAAAAATCATTATTCCTTATATTCTTTTTCGAAAGGTTGTTTGTGTTTTTCAAAAAGGGTTAGATTGTTGAGTCAATAAGTCTTCATTATGACTCTTTTATTCCTCTATGTTTTGAAAATCACAAACACATTTTCTTAAGAAAATTTATCTTTCTCAAAGAATTATTTTCTTAAGGAAATTTTTTCCCTCTCTAAAATTTTTATCCTTACACTGGTTTTTAATGCCTTATTCAATGTCTTCTCAAAACCAAGTCTAACCATTTTTTTAGTAAGTTAAAAATTCGGATCCTTATCAAAATCCTCAGAATCTTATAGTTTTTTGGATATCGAGTCTTTCTATTCTCAGACTACAAATTCTCGAAAATTCAAACCCCAAATTCTTTGAAATTCAAACTTTGAATTCTTTGAAATTCAAACTCCAAATTCTCTGAAATTCAGACTCTAAATTGTGTGGAATTATGACACTGAATTGTCTGGAATTTAGACTCTGAATTCCTTAGAATTCATACTCCTAATTCATCAAAATTAAAACTCTAAATTCTTTGAAAAACATAATTTGAATATCTATGTTTATAAAATCCGATTAGAATCTAATTTCCATTTTTCCTTGGACTCTGATTTTTCAGATTTGGTTAAGTTACTTCATTTTCCTTATACATGTTTTTGTTTCAATGAAACTATGTCTTACAATTTGTTTCTAAGTAACCGTTGGTTGAGTGACACATGTACAAGTCCCTTCAAGATTCAAGAAAAATTATTACTATTAGAGGAGGGAGCGGACCGTTGAAGTTTTGCCTATAAATTAGAACTCATTCGAACGATCTCATAATCGATGATCTCATTCCAAGATCCTAGAGATTACATGTTGTGAAGTAATTTCTAGAGAGAGAAATACTCTCACGCCTTGTGTGTTTTATGAACATCTTGTTCATCTGTGAAAATCTTGTTCATCTTGCTTCGTGTGATTCTGATTATTGTTGAGTACAATAGAGGGATTCCGAGGATAGGCATACAGATGTTTCGACTACCTTAAAGTTCGACGGCTTGTGGGGATAGCAAGACGGACTCTAATATTCTTATTGAGGTCTTACCCTGGTGTGGGTAAGACAGACTTTCTTGAAAGTATAAATTAAGGGAGATTTATCCAAAGTTGTTGATACCCTAACCTCTGGGTTAAGATATTTCCTACATGTTTACTTTTTTGGTGTTTCAAATTTTATTTTTGTTGTATTTTATTAAAGAAAGAAAGTATATATTTTTTGTACTTTCTTTTACTTTTACTTACTCTGATAAATAATATTTTATACACTTTAAGGTTGAATATTTCTCTAAGTAAATTGTTCTTAAGTTTCTTTTTCGGATTCATATTTCCAGACCCTAAGAAAGTTTGTTCCATAGTTAAGAACCAAATAGGGTTTGTGAATTTACCTTGTTTAAATTTGTTAAACATAGTTTTCCTTAAGGTTAAAAATGAAGTTTTTAAATTTGCAATTCACCCCGCTCTTGTAATTGAGCATCTACATATACTATTTTGATCCTACATCAGCTTGTTGAAAAGATGGACCTGCCACATCATGTACTAAATTTTGAAATCGTGCTGGATCCATAACCCAATTATTAGTATCTTCTCTAAAACTGCATTCACCATGTTGATACCAAAAAAACATAATCTGGTTGAAAACTAAAATGCAATAAATAACCCTCAATATTGTCAAATGTGCCAAATTTACTCAGAGTATATTTTTTACAAAGACACTTAATTGTCTCTTCTTAAACAAATTTTGGTTTTGATGATACAAACGATAAGAAAGCTTCAACACCCTCAATATATTAAGATTTAAACTAAAACCATTTGGATTCTTGCACTGATTTATCCAAGCTTGATCATCTAATAATGATTGTTTTTGACTTTCTTATTCTATATTTCTCTAAAAAATATAAAATAATTTGTTTTTTTATATAATTTGATATAAGAAAAAAACTGTTCAAAAAAAGAGAAGACAATTAAATTCAATTTTCTATCAAATTATAATAATTTTTATTATTTCATACTTATTTATAATATTTTTTTAAACTCGTATACTAATATACACTAAATTATAATAATTTATACTAATTACCACTAATTATTATTAATTATAGCTAATTTATACTAATAATTTTTAATTACCAGCGACTTAATTTCCAGCAGATTGGCGACAGCTCTTTTGTCTGATGACTCATCTCCTTGCAACTTCTTCCAACTGAAATAAGTATGAAAAATCTTCTCTGACGTGCATATATCCATTTTTGTATGTACGAGAATGGAGAGTAGTAAGGCCTCACCACGTTTCTCTCTATTATCGTGCATACGAAAATGGATATTCGTATGTGAGGACAGATTTTTCATGGTGATTTCAGTGGGAGAAAATTACAAGGAGATAAGACGTTGGGAAAAAGGGATCCGCCAATCCGCCGGAAATTATGTCAATATATTATAATTTGATATAATTTATTACAATTTCTTACTGATTATTGTTAATTATTACTAATTATTGATAATTATTAGAATTTATTAATAATTATTAGAATTTATTACAAATTATTAGAATTTATTAATAATTATTACTAATTATTGGGATTTATTACTAATTATTAGAATTTATTACTAATTATTATAATTCATTACTAATAATTAAAATTTATTACTAATTATTAGAATTTATTACTAATTATTAGAATTTATTACTAATTATTACAATCTATTAATAATTATTACAATGTATTGATAATTATTACAATTTATTACTAATTATTACAATTTATTATTAATTTTTTATTTATTATTTTTATTCTAATTATTGGAATTTATTAATAATTATTGGAATTTATTACTAATTATTGGAATTTATTACTAATTATTACAATTTATTACTAATTATTACAATTTATTATTAATTATTAGAAGTTATTACTAATTATTAGAAGTTATTACTAATTATTAGAATTTATTCCTAATTATTACTAATTATTGCAATTTATTACTAATTGTTACAATTTATTACTAATTATTACAGTTTATTACTAGTTATTACAATTTATTACAAATTATTAGAACTTATTACTAATTATTACAATTTATTACTAATTATTAGAATTTATTACTAATTATTACAATTTTTTACTAATTATTCGAATTTATTACTAATTTTTCAAATTTATTACTAATTATTCAAATTTATTACTAATTATTCGAATTTATTACTAATTATTCGAATTTATTACTAATTATTCGAATGTATTGCTAATTATTACAATTTATTACTAATTATAAGAATTTTTTACTAATTATTAGAATTTATTACTGATTATTAGAATTTATTTCTAATTATTAGAATTTATTACTAATTATTGCAATTTATTACTAATTATTACAATTTATTACTAATTATTACAATTTATTACTAATTATTAAAATTCATTACTAATTATTACAATTTATTACTAAATATTACAATTTATTACTAATTATTACAATTTATTACTAATTATTAAAATTTATTATTAACTATAATTTATTAATACTTATTATAATTTATTACTACTTATTATATGAATTATTGCAATTTATTACTAATTGTTTTGATTTGTTACTAATTCTTAGAATTTATTTCTAATTGTTGCGATTTATTACTAATTATTTGAATTTATTACTAATTATTAGAATTTGTTAATAATTATTATAATTTATTACTAATTATTCGAATTTATTATTAATTCTTCGAATTTATTACTAATTGTTCGAATTTATTACTAATTATTTGAATTTATTAATAATTATTACAATTTATTATTAATTATTACAATTTATTACGAATTATTAGAATTTATTACAAGTTGTTAAAATTTATTACTAATTATTACTAATTATTACAATTTATTACTAATTATTACAATTTATTTCTAATTATTACATTTTTATTACTATTTTTTGCAATTTATTACTAGTTTTTTAATTTATTACTAATTTTTGCAATTTATTACTAATTATTGCAATTTATTACTAATTATTGCTATTTATTACTATTTATTGAAATTTAATACTAATTATTGCAATTTAATACTAATTATTACAATTTAATACTAATTATTCCAATTTAATACTAATTATTACAATTTAATACTAATTATTACTAATTAATATAATAATTGTTAATTAATATTAATTCATACTAATCACACATAATTATTTGTAAAAATAAATGTAAACAGTGATAAATAAAACTATCTAATTCTAATTTAATTTAATTGGAGCTAATTAACAATAATTATAACTAAAATAAAATAAAATGAATTAAGTAAAAAATAAAAAAAAAATAGATAAATACCTTATAACGGATGCTTTCGAATGATAAAAGCTGCGAATAATGTCTCAAATTAAAATTTTAAATTAAGAAAAATTTTGAGAGAAAATTTTCCACTAGAGAGAGCAGTGGAAAATTGAGTGAAATGAGGGAAAAAACGGGTGTGATATATAAATTAAATTAGTTGCGACGGAAGTATTTGTGACAGTAGTCTCGTCGCAAATATAATCATTCGTGACGGGTCTCGTTGCAAATACCCTCTGGTTAAAAAGTCTTTTACGAGGGAACTCGTTGCAAAAGACCACCTTTCGATATAGTATTTGCGACGAAATATATATTATGTCGCAAATACTAAAAACGTCATTGGGTATTTGCAACAGGCTACTATAACCCGTCGCAAATACTCTTTCCCGCGTTTTGGCGTGCAACACATGCCAAAGCTTTTACAAGGAGAATCTTCGACTCGTCGCAAAAACCTTATTATTTGCGACAGGCTGGTTCTCCCATCACAAAAACTCTTTCCGGAGGACTATTTTGACGAGATTCTAACCCGTTGCAATTGCCCGGTTTTCCCGTAGTGAATGGATTTTCAACTTCATTTTAGGGGGTCTTATTGCTTTTTTTTCAATGGCAACTAAATTTATTCTCAGAGGTTGCATTCATATTGATATTATAGTTTTGAAATTTTATCATTTTTCACAATGTAGTTTTATTTACAATTAAATATATGCATATTTTTTTTATATTTACTTGTAATAAATCACTTGTATAAATACATATATCAACATATTTACGTAAAATCTATTTTTAATTATATAAAATAAATATTTATTATTCATTTTATTTAAAGTAAAAAATTATCTATTTTATTTACCTTATAAAAATGCAGTAATGTGTGTCTATATATATACCTATAAAATTAAAGTTTATATATGAACATTTGTTTGTCAATAATTAACAAATATTTAAGTATATGTATATTCTAATATATGCAAATAAATACATATTCTAAAAATGTATTTAAAATAATATCTAACCATTTTTTACATTATACAAATATATTTATAATTTTTATATATACATATGTGTATTAATAAATAGATATATACTTATATTATATTCTAGTATATGTAAATGAATATAATATATAATATATTTAAATAAATATAAGTATATATATCACACATGCACATATATTTTATAAATATATTGAAAAATAATTATATAAATATATATATATATATATATATATGTATATATATATATATATATGAACAGAAATACCATTAAACAAACAATAAAACCATATGGTGTAGTGGTAAAGTTGTTCCATCTTCGAAGGAGAGGTGCATGCCTGAAAACTCGCAAAGCCCTGATAAAGGTTGGAGGAGCATTGATAAAGGGGTTGGACTCGTAGAGGTTCGAAAAAACCTAATGGTGCTCGATGGTTTCATTGTTTCTTTGTAATCCCCCTCCCCGAACTGTTCTAATAATTATTTTTAAGCGTCAAACAATCAAAAATGAGTAAACAAACTTAGTTTGTCTTGAAAATGCAGAACGGTTCTTGAGTCATTTTTTTACATGTATGAACCAACCTCATGTGAATCAAATGCTCATGATGCTTAATAGTTTCTTTGTAATCCCCATTCTCGAGGTGTTGTAATAATTATTTTTAAAGTATCAAACATGCATCGAATAATAAAATACAAATAAATGAAATTTTTATGTCATGAAAATTTTAAACATCAATCTTTGATCTATTTATGATCTGTAAAAACAAACTCTACTTGAATCTAACATTTGAAGTGTTTGAAATGACTAAAAATGTCGTTTAAGATTTTAAATCCATTTCAACTATGAAACGAGCAAAACAAGTTCATAAACAGGAAAACGAACATGATTTTTCATAGAAATGTAGAACCATGATACTCAAATCATTTCTGACCTATATTATTGAACTGTGTAATAATACGACATATAATGTTATCGTAAAGATCAAAATTTCCCTAATAAAAGTGTGCTAGCTATGTAGAGCTATTTAGACGTAGTTAAAAAAAGAACAAGCGGGATATGAATTTGAAATTTTAACTTCTTGGTTTGTAATTTTTTAAAAAAACTATAGAATAATGATCATCCAATGTCTTAATTTTTCCTCATATTAAACATAGTGATTTTCATTGATTGTCAATGATGTTTTTGCTTGACAGTCGTTCAATTGTCCTTAAAGTCCTTTAACGATTTATTTTATAAGTAGCTGAAAACATTATTTATATTAGTGCTTAATTTTGCCCCTAGAGGCGGTTACGTTTTTGAGGGGTCTCGTGGGATGTCTCAAGTTTGAGTCTCCCCAAATACTTGCAAGCGCGGTAGATTTCTTACTTTATTTGTATTGTCCCCTCTCGAACTGTTGTAATATATCAGTGCTTAATTTGTTTGATTTTTTTTTAAAGAATAAAATTGCAAAAAAAACTCAATTTTGAATTGTTTTTATCAAGATTTAAAAATATCTAAAAAAATATTTAGCTTTTCAGCATGAAATAAAGTGGTTCTAAGATCCATTTGTTTAATATTTTTTGTATTTAATTTATTTAAAAAAATTCTCTAAAATTTAAAAAGATCAAAGCTCTCGAAAAGAAGAATCAGGATTAGGATCAGTTGATCAAGAGGTTTGAGGACGATCACAAAGATCTCAAGAAGTTAACGGCTACCCTAAGAAAGATCATTCCATAAGAAAATAAGGATGGTTTATTTTTCATGTCAATCTTATCCTTTTTTTTATTTTTACCCTGTAACACTTTTTCCTATCATAATGAAAATATTTCTATCCTTAAATTTTTTGTCATGTATATCACTAACCTTTTAGCTACTATTATTTTTTTCATTCCCTCCATTCCTTTTTGAAAATCACAAGGGGGGAGAAAAGAATGATAAATAGAATACTAAGTATAAAGAAGATAATTCCCTAAGTAAGGGAAAGTCTTCTTAAAGAATATTTTCTTAAATAAGAAAAAGTCACTTCTCTAAGAAATACAAGAATATGATCCTTAGGGATTTCAAAACCTAATGGGGGTTATTTTTATTCATCGTGATTCATAAGTAAATGGAGATAAGTTTTTCTTTTATAGGTCAAAGAGAAAAATCATTATTCCTTATATTCTTTTTCGAAAGGTTGTTTGTGTTTTTCAAAAAGGGGTAGATTGTTGAGTCAATAAGTTTTCATTATGACTCTTTTATTCCTCTATGTTTTGAAAATCACAAACACATTTTCTTAAGAAAATTTATCTTTCTCAAAGAATTATTTTCTTAAGGAAATTTTTTCCCTCTCTAAAAGTTTTATCCTTACCCTGGTTTTTAATGCCTTATTCAATGTCTTCTCAAAACCAAGTATAACCATTTTTTTAGTAAGTCAAAAATTCGTATCCTTATCAAAATCCTCAGAATCTTATAGTTTTTTGGATATCAAGTCTTTCTATTCTCAGACTCCAAATTCTCAAAAATTCAAACCCCAAATTCTTTGAAATTCAGACTATGAATTCTTCGAAATTCAGACTCCAAATTCTCTGAAATTTAGAATCTAAATTATGTGGAATTATGACACTGAATTGTATGGAATTTAGACTCTGAATTCCTCACAATTCAGACTCCTAATTCATCAAAATTCAAACTCTAAATTCTTTGAAAAACATAATTTGAATATCTATGTTTATAAAATCCGATTAGAATCTAATTTCCATTTTTCCTTAGACTCTGATTTTTCAGATTTGGTTAAGTTACTTCATTTTCCTTATACATGTTTTTGTTTCAATGAAACGATGTCATACAATTTGTTTCTAAGTAACCGTTGGTTGAGTGACACATGTACAAGTCCCTTCAAGATTCAAGAAAAATTATGACTATTAGAGGAGGGAGCTGACCGTTGAAGTTTTTCCTATAAATTAGAACTCATTCGAACGATCTCATAATCGATGATCTCATTCCAAGATCCTAGAGATTACATGTTGTGAAGTAATTTCTAGAGAGAGAAATACTCTCACGCCTTGTGTGTTTTATGAGCATCTTGTTCATCTGTGAAAATCTTGTTCATCTTGCTTCGTGTGATTCTGATTATTGTTGAGTACAATAGAGGGCTTCTGAGGATAGGCATACAGATGTTTCGACTACCTTAAAGTTCTATGGCTTGTGGGGATAGAAAGATGGACTCTAATATTCTTATTGAGGTCTTACACTGGTGTGTGTAACGACCCGAAATTTTGAATAAATCTCGTTTCCTAATTTTGTGTGTTATTTTTTTTTATATACTCAACAAAAAAAATTTCATTTGATAATATGAGTATAATTAAAATGAGACCGTTGGGTTTTTGACTATTATATGACCATTGGTCAATATGACCACTGGAAACTAAACGTTTTGATTATTGTCTCTAAATACAAGTAATCTTGGTTAATTAATATAGAAAGAATATTCGATGGCCTCACCCAGTAGTCTTGGACCGATCCAAGCCCATCTAACAGAACTTGGGAAGGAGGTAGCACCACTGGGCTTTGCTCTGGACCAAACCCAAGCTGAACTTCATCGTGTGAAGCTAGAACGGAATCGCCTTTGCGAGAAGTTCAAACTGATAGAAATTACTACTCGTGCGATGTTGGTCGAGCCTCCCTCAGATTCTCTCACCTTAGCACACCTTACACTTAGGTCCTATGCTGGTGTGATAAGGGGCTATGTAAGGAGATCGTAACTGCCTTGTGTAATACTTTGTTTTAAATAAAAATTGGGATTTCTTCTTATGATGAAGTTTATGAATTTTCTAATGTCCGGATAAATACAGTATGCATATTTTTAATGAATTTTAGAAAAATGATATTTTAAAAATGTTTATGTAAACCTTAAATAATTAAAAATGTGTAATGATTTTCGAAAAATGGTCTTCTACAATTCTGTTCAGCACGAAATTTAGAGTCTAATAAGATCAACTTAATTTTTGATGAATAGGAAATTATGAATAGTGATTTTATGCTTAGGATTAGTAATGTGACCAAATGGATTAGTAATCTCACTTAAAGAAAGTATTAATATAATCTAGGCACCTTGATTAAGTAGTGTGATTCAATAAAATGGTTAAATAACGGTTTCATAAATTATTATTCAAGTATTAGTTTTTTCGGGTGAATAGTGTTTTTTTTAATTAAAAATTAAATTAAAAATATTTAGAAAATTATTTTTATAAAATGGATTGCATTTTTGAACTCAGAGCATTGATATTATGTTAAGGTAAATTTTGGTGTTTTTTCTGAAAAAAAATAAATTTTCGGTGAATAGTGTAATTATTTAAAAAATAGATTAAAAATATTTAGAAAATTATTTTTATAAAATGGAGTTCATTTTTGAAATCAGAGAATTGATATTTTATTAAGATGAAATTTTGGGATCTTTCTGAGAAAGTTGAATTTTCAATGAATAGTAAAAATACAGTTTTAGGGTTTCGGTATGTTTAATGACATCATAACTGTGTCATGATGATTTCATGAGATATTTTAAGGGTTGGCCGGCCAAGGGTGATGAATTATTGTTTTGGGGGCCCCATGTGGCCTAACTCCATGGTAAATGCCAAGGGAGAGCACATGGTTTTGAGAAAAGAACTTTTGAGGTGTCCCTTGGCCATTAATGCCTTGTCCCCTCACTTTCCCTATAAATACCAAGCCATCCTCTCATCCATTTCGACTCCCCACTCTCCCCCAACGAATTTATGGTCTCATTACCTCCCAAAGAGTCCTCCCAAGGTTCCCCCAAGCCCTCAAGGCCCAAAACTTTGAGTTTTAAGAGTTACGTTTTAAGGTAAGGGATCCGACCTCTCTCTTTCTTTTCATGTAATCTCTTTTATGTCATTTCTTTTATGATCCATGTTATTATGTTAAAGGGTGTTCTTTTATACTCATCTTACTTCACTTTTTATGTTCCCATAATGATAGATCCCCTCTTACTCTCATTATTTCGTTTTATGAATTTTTAAGTGGTGCCGTTAGGCTGCCGAAATTTTTGTAACGGATTCTTTCTCCCTTCTCATTTTTCAAGATCTATTTTCATGTAAAGTATTTAAAGTTCCTTTTTATTATTTTGGGGTATGATCTCTAAATTTATCATACTGATCTTTTATGATCATATTATGAGATACCCCATTTGGTCTCTTCAATTCAGTATTTTGAAGTTTTAAGTGGCGCCGTTAGGCTGCCAAATTTTTAAGTGGTTCTTCACCCTTCTCGTTTTGAAGTTCTACTTTCATGTCAATTATTTCAAGTTCCTTTTTATTATGTTGGGGTATGATCCCTATATCTATCATACTGATATTTTATGACCATATGATGAGAGACCCCATTTGATCTCTTCAATTCAATATTTTGAAGTTTTAGTGGCGTCGTTAGGCTGCTGAATTTTTAAGTGGTCCTTGCACCTTTCTCCCTTTTCAAAGTTCTAATTCCATGTCAAGTCTTGAAAGTTCCTTTTTTTTGGGGTATGATCTCTATATCTATCATACTGATCTTTTATGTCTATACGATTAGAGACCCTATTTGATCTCATCAATTCATTTTGGTTTAAGTTTATGTAACACTGTTAGGCTGCCGAATTTTCATAAGAGAAATCTTATTTTTGTCTTCCTTTCATGTTCTTCATTTCATATGGTATATTTTCAAATTGAATTACCATGTTCTTAAATCCCTTATATTTTGTACCCCTACTATTTTATGGATCATTTATGAGTGGGTGACCCATGTCCCCTCTCTTTTCAATGTTTTCTAAAACCTTGCAACATAGTCGTTATGCTGCAGAATTTTCGTCTCAAAATGCCTCCCTCTTTCTCAAAATTATTTTATGTTATTAAGTTAATACTCAAAGATCTTATTTCTATAGGGGTATTCACATGTATATCAAAATGTTCTATTTTAAATTCTGGGATTTACATACATGAAACCCGCTTTCCCCTTTTCTATGGGTTTAAAGTGACGTAAAGATCATGTCTTTAAAGCAGTTTTTAAAACGTTATGACTATGAAATGAAACCCATTTATTTTATGCTATATGGGTTGTTTATGAAATTATTTATGATTATATATGTGGCTCACATGATAATAAAGGAAAATTTAAGGGTGCGCCCTGATAGCGCTCCAATGCATTGGGTAAAGACTTAATCTCTAGAGATGACCATTTTTAACGACGCCTTGGTGAATAACCTTGGTAATTTTAACGACACCTTGGGGATGGACCTTGGTGAAATGAAACGATTGTCAATATTAAATGTTGTAGCCACATCTTCAAGTTATGAAAAATGTTATTTTTATTATGATATATCTCATGATTTCTTTCTCATGCCTTAAAGTTCTTTTCCTGTCCTTATTGAAGTATCTCAAGTTCACATGTAAAATGTTTCTCTTGTTTCCCTTACTGGGCCTTCCGCTCACCCTTTCTTTTGATGTATGTCCCCAGGTTATGAGATGTAGTAATGAACCTAGGATAAACTTAAGGAGAAGCCTTTCAAGTGTTTAAGAAGAGTGTTTTTTTTCTTTTCATGTATTATGTTCCTTGTTTCCAAGACACTAAACCTTAAAGATCATCAGTTCCGTGTAATGGAATGAAAGTTATGTTATAAAAAGACGGGATTCTATAGTTGGTATCAAAGGATGGTTTTGTTATTTGTGGAAATTAGGATATGAAAAATTTAGGAAGAAGCCTATAGAAAAGTTTATATATAGTAAATCTTCCTGGTATTTTGGTGAGTATTGAGTAATGGGTTTCCAAGAAAATACATCCCTGTCTGGATACAAGCAGGTAGAGGTGGCTCTGGCACAGATGTATATAGGGGTAAAACCCTAAAACACCGCTTTGAGCTAGACTCGAATGGGAACTGGTACACGACAACGGGCCTTGCTGCACTCTTGGTTACGACACTCCCGGGGGATATGCTTTGGTAAATTCATAAGCTTATTATGAACCATTATTAAAGGAACAAAGATAAGATAAAATAAAGATTCACATAAGGATATATGATCATGGATAACCTAGTTTGAAATCTAGGGGATCACAAGTTAGGGTATACTTTTCTTCTACAAGTTATCCTTATATGCATTAAGTTCCTTTTCATGATTATTGGCTAAGTATTAAAGCCCCTAATTGTACTTTGTTTTCGTAGTTAATGGCGGGAAATGGAAGAACATGTCCCAACAACCAATGTGATAAGAAATGTGAAGATTTCCATATTAATATGAAAGATGTGATTAGGGGATTAAAAGATGATTATTATTTTAGAATACGCTCACTATTTTGGGGACCCTATATGATCGAGGTAAATAGATTACTACGTTATTTTCATTGAGAAGTAAGGTTGACTTATATTTTGAAGAATCGATGAATTTAAGGTGGACTTATAGTAATTTAGGTTACTTATGGGAATGATTAACCTATCTTGGGTAAAATATGTTTAGGTTAGCTACTTTTGTTATAAGATGTTAGGAGTGGTTGATGTTGTTTGGAGATGAACAATGAAGTTTATTTTGGAAGACTATGTTATCAAATCCCTCTTGTATTTGGGTTTCAATCTTAGTTTGGTTTATTTTGAGGAATTTTAAGGACCGTTATTTATGGAATGGTCTATGATGAACTTTGGGTAGTACCATGGAACTTTGAAGATTTAAAAGTAGTTTCCATTCCTATGGGATTCTTTCTTTTTGAAGAGTTTTTTTACCTTACCCTTTCTGTTTTTGGGATAATGTTTAAAGATAGATGAAATAGATAGTTAATATTTTGTGGATTATGTGATTCTATAGAAGATGATTCTTGTGTTTTGATGAGACCAAGTAGTTTTTAATGCTCATCGTTTGGAGAAAAGATTAGTTTTGGTAGAAACTTATTAAAGTATGAAACTCTACATGAAGGTAGGTATATTTTCTTATGTTTTTGTTCTATTTAGTAAACTAATTCCTCAAAATTATGAAAAGGAACGTAAAACAAAAACGTTGTTGGTTTACATTTCCTACTAGGTAATCAAAGACCGTTTACACACATCATAAGTTTGGGATTTTCTTATGGTTAACTTTCTCCTAATCATGTTTCCTATCACTCTCCCTCATAACATGACCCTTTGTTTTCTCCTCCATGTCCATGTTTTCCTACATGGAATCCTAGTGTGGGTTAACTCGAGTGACCTTTGTACTTCCCTTTCTTTCTTTTAAAGTAACAGTTTTACTGACTCCTTTTCCGATGTGGGACTTTCAATGAAATTTCAAAACCCAATTTTAAAAATTGCGAGGACGCAATTTCTTAAGGGGGGAAGATTGTAACGACCCGAAATTTTGAATAAATCTTGTTTCCTAATTTTGTGTGTTATTTTTTTTATATACTCAACAAAAAAAATTTCATTTGATAATATGAGTATAATTAAAATGAGACCGTTGGGTTTTTGACTGTTATATGACCATTGGTCAATATGACCACTAGAAACTAAACCTTTTGATTATTGTCTCTAAATACAAGTAATCTTGGTTAATTAATATAGAAAGAAGATTTGATGGCCTCACCAAGTAGTCTTGGACCGATCGAAGACCATCTAACAGAACTTGGGAAGGAGGTAGCACCACTGGGCTTTGCTCTGGACCAAACCCAAGCTGAACTTCATCGTGTGAAGCTAGAACGGAATCGCCTTTGCGAGAAGTTCAAACTGATAGAAATTACTACTCGTGCGATGTTGGCCGAGCCTCCCTCAGATTCTCTCACCTTAGCACACCTTACACTTAGGTCCTATGCTGGTGTGATAAGGGGCTATATAAGGAGACCGTAACTGCCTTGTGTAATACTTTGTTTTAAATAAAAATTGGGATTTCTTCTTATGATGAAGTTTATGAATTTTTTAATGTCCTGATAAATACAGTATGCATATTTTTAATGAATTTTAGAAAAAGGATATTTTAAAAATGTTTATGTAAACCTTAAATAATTAAAAATGTGTAATGATTTTCAAAAAATGGTCTTCTACAATTATGTTCAGCACGAAATTTAGAGTCTAATAAGATCAACTTAATTTTTGATGAATAGTAAATTATGAATAGTGATTTTATGCTTAGGATTAGTAATGTGACCAAATGGATTAGTAATCTCACTTAAAGAAAGTATTAATATAATCTAGGCACCTTGATTAAGTAGTGTGATTCAATAAAATGGTTAAATAACGGTTTCATAAATTATTATTCAAGTATTAGTTTTTTCGGGTGAATAGTGTTTTTTTAATTAAAAATTAAATTAAAAATATTTAGAAAATTATTTTTATAAAATGGATTTCATTTTTGAACTCAGAGCATCGATATTATGTTAAGGTAATTTTTGGGGTTTTTTCTGAAAAAAAATGAATTTTCGGTGAATAGTGTAATTATTTAAAAAATAGATTAAAAATATTTAGAAATTTATTTTTATAAAATGGAGTTAATTTTTGAAATCAGAGCATTGATATTTGATTAAGGTGAAATTTTGGGATCTTTCTGAGAAAGTTGAATTTTCAGTGAATAGTAAAAATACAGTTTTAGGGTTTCGGTATGTTTAATGACATCATAACTGTGTCATGATGATGTCATGAGATATTTTAAGGGTTGGACGGCCAAGGGTGATTAATTATTGTTTTGGGGGGCCCATGTGGCCTAACTCCATGGTAAATGCCAAGGGAGAGCACATGGTTTTGAGAATAGTACTTTTGAGGTGTCCCTTGGCCATTAATGCCTTGTCCCCTCACTTTCTTTATAAATACCAAGACATCCTCTCATCCATTTCGACTCCCCACTCTCCCCCAACGAATTTATGGTCTAATTACCTCCCAAGGAGTCCTCCCAAGGTTCCCCCAAGCCCTCAAGGCCCAAACCTTTGAGTTTTAAGAGTTACGTTTTAAGGTAAGGGATCTGACCTCTCTCTTTCTTTTCATGTAATCTCTTTAATGTCATTTCTTTTATGATCCATGTTCTTATGTTAAAGGGTGTTCTTTTATACTCCTCTTACTTCCCTTTTTATGTTCCCATAATTAGAGATCCCCTCTTACTCTCATTATTTCGTTTTATGAAGTTTTAAGTGGCGCTGTTAGGCTGCTGAAATTTTTGTAACGGATTCTTTCTCCCTTCTCATTTTTCAAGATCTATTTTCATGTAATGTATTTCAAGTTCCTTTTTATTATGTTGGGGTATGATCTCTAAATTTATCATACAGATATTTTATGATCATATGATAAGATACCCCATTTGATCTCTTCAATTCAGTATTTTGAAGTTTCAAGTGGCGCCGTTAGGCTGCCAAATTTTTAAGTGGTTCTTCACCCTTCTCATTTTGAAGTTCTACTTTCATGTCAATTCTTTAAAGTTCCTTTTTATTATGTTGGGGTATGATCTATATATCTATCATACTGATCTTTTATGACCATATGATGAGAGACCCCATTTGATCTCTTCAATTCAGTATTTTGAAGTTTTAGTGGCGTCGTTAGGCTGCTGAATTTTTAAGTGGTCCTTGCACCTTTCTCCCTTTTCAAAGTTCCAATTCCATGTCAAGTCTTGCAAGTTCCTTTTTTTTGGGTTATGATATCTATATATATCATACTGATCTTTTATTTCCATATGATGAGAGACCCAATTTGATCTCATCAATTCATTTTGGTTGAAGTTTATGTAACGCTGTTAGGCTGCCGAATTTTCATAAGAGAAATCTTATTTTTGTCTTCCTTTCATGTTCTTCATTTCATATGGTATATTTTCAAATTGCATTGCCATGTTCTTAAATACCTTATATTTTTCCCCCTACTGTTTTATGGATCATTTATGAGTGGGTGACCCATGTCCCCTCTCTTTTCAATGTTTTCTAAAACCTTGCAACATAGTCGTTATGCTGCAGAATTTTCGTCTCAAAATGCCTCCCTCTTTCTCAAAATTATTTTATGTTATTAAGTGAATACTAAAATCTCTTATTTCTATAGGGGTATTAACATGTATATCAAAATGTTCTATTTTAAATTCTGGGATTTACATACATGAAACCCGCTTTCCCCTTTTCTGTGGGTTTAAAGTGACGTAAAGATCATGTCTTTAAAGTAGTTTTTAAAACGTCATGACTATGAAATGAAACCCACTTATTTTATGCTATATGGGTTGTTTATGAAATGATTTATGATGATATATGTAGATCACATGATAATAAAGGCAAATTTAAGGGTGCGCCCTGATAGCGCTCCAACGCATTGGGTAAAGACTTAATCCCTAGAGATGACCATTTTTAATGACGCCTTGGTGAATAACCTTGGTAATTTTAACGACACCTTGGGGATGGACCTTGGTGAAACGAAACGATTTTCAATATTAAATGTTGTAGCCACATCTTCAAGTTATGAAAAATGTTATTTTTATTATGATATATCTCATGATTTCTTTCTCATGCCTTAAAGTTCTTTTCATGTCCTTATTGAAGTATCTCAAGTTCACATGTAAAATGTTTCTCTTGTTTCCCTTACTGGGCCTTCCGCTCACCCTTTATTTTGATGTATGTCCCCAGGTTATGAGATGCAGTAATGAACCTCGGATTAACTTAAGGATAATCCTTTCAAGTGTTTAAGAAGAGTGTTTTTTTTTCTTTTCATGTATTATGTTCCTTGTTTCCAAGACACTAAACCTTAAAGATCCTTAGTTCCATGTAATGGAATGAAAGTTATGTTATAAAAAGACGGGATGCTATAGTGTGGGTAAGACAGACTTTCTTGAAAGTATAAATTAAGGGAGATTTATCCAAGGTTGTTGATACCCTAACCTCTGGGTTAAGATATTTCCTACTTGTATACTTTATTGGTGTTTCAAATTTTATTTCTGTTGTATTTTGTTAAAGAAAGAAAGTATATATTTGTTTTACTTTCTTTTACTTTTACTTACTCTGATAAATAATATTTTATACACTTTAAGGTGGAATATTTCTCTATGTAAATTTTTCTTAAGTTTCTTTTTCGGATTCATATTTCCAGACCCTAAGCAAGTTTGTTCCATAGTTAAGAACCAAATAGGGTTTGTGAATTTACCTTGTTTAAATTTGTTAAACATAGTTTTCCTTAAGGTTAAAAATGAAGTTTTCAAATTTTCAATTCACCCCGCTCTTGTAATTGAGCATCTACATATACTATTTTGATCCTACATCAGCTTGTTGAAAAGATGGACCTGCCACATCATGTACTAAATTTTGAAATCGTGCTGGATCCATAACCCAATTATTAGTATCTTCTCTAAAACTGCATTCACCATGTTGATACCAAAAAAACATAATCTGGTTGAAAACTAAAATGCAATAAATAACCCTCAATATTGTCAAATGTGCCAAATTTACTCAGAGCATATTTTTTAAAAAGACACTTAATTGTCTCTTCTTAAACAAATTTTGGTTTTGATGATACAAATGATAATAAAGCTTCAACACCCTCAATATATTAAGATTTAAACTAAAACCATTTGGATTCTTGTACTGATTTATCCAAGCTTGATCATCTAATAATGATTGTTGTTGACTTCCTTGTTCTATATTTCTCTAAAAAATATAAAATAATTATTTTTTTTATATAATTTGATATAAGAAAACACTATTCAAAAAAAGATAAGACAATTAAATTCAATTTTCTATCAAATTATAATAATTTTTATTATTTCATACTTATTTATAATATTTTTTTAAACTCGTATACTAATCTACACTAAATTATAATAATTTATAATAATTACCGCTAATTATTATTAATTATAGCTAATTTATACTAATAATTGTTAATTACCAGCGACTCAATTTCCAGCAGATTGGCGACAACTCTTTTGTCTGATGACTCATCTCCTTGCAACTTCTTCCAACTGAAATAAGTATGAAAAATCTTCTCTGACGTGCATACATCCATTTTCGTATGTACGAGAATGGAGAGTAGGAAGGCCTCACCACGTTGCTCTCTATTATCGTGCATACGAAAATGGATATTCGTATGTGAGGACAGATTTTTCATGGTGATTTCAGTGGGAGAAAATTACAAGGAGATAAGACGTTGGGCAAAAGGGATCCGCCAATCCACCGGAAATTTTGTCAATATATTATAATTTGATATAATTTATTACAATTTCTTACTGATTATTGTTAATTATTACTAATTATTGATAATTATTAGAATTTATTAATAATTATTAGAATCTATAAGTAATTATTAACAATTATTAGAATTTATTACAAATTATTAGAATTTATTAATAATTATTACTAATTATTGGGATTTATTACTAATTATTAGAATTTATTACTAATTATTATAATTCATTACTAATAATTAAAATTTATTACTAATTATTAGAATTTATTACTAATTATTAGAATTTATTACTAATTATTACAATCTATTAATAATTATTACAATGTATTGATAATTACTACAATTTATTACTAATTATTACAATTTATTATTAATTTATTATTTATTATTTTTATTCTAATTATGAGAATTTATTAATAATTATTGGAATTTATTACTAATAATCGGAATTTATTACTAATTATTACAATTTATTACTAATTATTACAATTTATTATTAATTATTAGAAGTTATTACTAATTATTAGAAGTTATTACTAATTATTAGAATTTATTCCTAATTATTACTAATTATTGCAACTTATTACTAATTGTTACAATTTATTACTAATTATTACACTTTATTACTAATTATTACAATTTATTACAAATTATTAGAACTTATTACTAATTATTACAATTTATTACTAATTATTAGAATTTATTACTAATTATTACAATTTTTTACTAATTATTCGAATTTATTACTAATTTTTCAAATTTATTACTAATTATTCAAATTTATTACTAATTATGCGAATTTATTACTAATTATTCGAATGTATTGCTAATTATTACAATTTTTTACTAATTATTAGAATTTTTTACTAATTATTAGAATTTATTACTAATTATTAGAATTTATTTCTAATTATTAGAATTTATTACTAATTATTTCAATTTATTACTAATTATTACATTTTATTACTAATTATTACAATTTATTACTAATTATTACAATTCATTACTAATTATTACAATTTATTACTAAATATTACAATTTATTACTAATTATTACAATTTATTACTAATTATTAAAATTTATTATTAATTATAATTTATCACTACTTATTATATTAATTATTGCAATTTATTACTAATTGTTTTGATTTTTTACTAATTCTTAGAATTTATTTCTAATTGTTGCGATTTATTACTAATTATTTGAATTTATTACTAATTATTAGAATTTGTTAATAATTATTATAATTTATTACTAATTATTCGAATTTATTATTAATTCTTCGAATTTATTACTAATTGTTCGAATTTATCACTAATTATTTGAATTTATTACTAATTATTACAATTTATTATTAATTATTACAATTTATTACTAATTATTACAATTTATTACTAATTATTAAAATTTATTACTAATTATTACTAATTATTACAATTTATTACTAATTATTACAATTTATTACTAATTATTACATTTTTATTACTATTTTTTGCAATTTATTACTAGTTTTTGAATTTATTACTAATTTTTGCAATTTATTACTAATTATTGCTATTTATTACTATTTATTGAAATTTAATACTAATTATTTTAATTTATTACTAATTATTACAATTTAATACTAATTATTCCAATTTAATACTAATTATTACAATTTAATACTAACTATTACTAATTAATATAATAATTGTTAATTAATATTAATTCATATTAATCACACATAATTATTTGTAAAAATAAACGTAAACAGTGATAAATAAAACTATCTAATTCTAATTTAATTTAATTGGAGCTAATTAACAATAATTATAACTAAAATAAAATAAAATGAATTAAGTAAAAAATAAAAGAAATAGATAAATACCTTAAAACGGATGCTTTCGAATGATAAAAGATGCGAATAATGTCTCAAATTAAAATTTTAAATTATGAAAAAATTTGAGAGAAAATTTTCCACTAGAGAGAGCAGTGGAAAATTGAGTGAAATGAGGGAAAAAACGGGTGTGATATATAAATTAAATTAGTTGCGACGGAAGTATTTGTGACAGTAGTCTCGTCGCAAATATAATCATTTGTGACGGGTCCCGTGGCAAATACCCTCTGGTTAAAAAGTCTTTTACGACGGAACTCGTTGCAAAAGACCACCTGTCGATATAGTATTTGCGACGAAATATATATTATGTCGCAAATACTAAAAACGTCATTGGGTATTTGCAACAGGCTACTATAACCCGTCGCAAATACTCTTTCCCGCGTTTTGGCGTGCAACACACGCCAAAGCTTTTACAAGGAGAATCTTCGACTCGTCGCAAAAACCTTATTATTTGCGACAGGCTGGTTCTCCCATCACAAAAACCCTTTCCGGAGGACTATTTTGACGGGATTCTAACCCGTTGCAATTGCCCGGTTTTCCCGTAGTGAATGGATTTTCAACTTCATTTTAGCGGGTCTTATTGCTTTTTTTCAATGGCAACTAAATTTATTCTCAAAGGTTGCATTCATATTGATATTATAGTTTTGAAATTTTATCATTTTTCACAATGTAGTTTTATTTACAATTAAATATATGCATATTTTTTTTATATTTACTTGTAATAAATCACTTGTATAAATACATATATCAACATATTTACGTAAAATCTATTTTTAAATATATAAAATAAATATTTATTATTCATTTTATTTAAATTAAAAAATTATCTATTTTATTTACCTTATAAAAATGCAATAATGTGTGTCTATATATATACCTATAAAATTAAAGTTTATATATAAACATTTGTTTGTCAATAATTAACAAATATTTAAGTATATGTATATTCTAATATATGCAAATAAATACATATTCTAAAAATGTATTTAAAATAATATGTAACCATTTTTTACATTATACAAATATATTTATAATGTTTATATATACATATGTGTATTAATAAATAAATATATATTTATATTATATTCTAGTATATGTAAATGAATATAATATATAATATATTTAAATAAATATAAGTATATATATCACACATGCACATATATTTTATAAATGTATTGAAAAATAATTATATAAATATATATATATATATATATATATATAATATGTATGTATATATATATATAAACAGAAATACCATTAAACAAACAATAAAACCATATGGTGTAGTGGTAAAGTTGTTCCATCTTCGAAGGAGAGGTGCATGCCTGAAAACTCGCAAATCCCTAATAAAGGTTGGAGGAGCATTGATAAAGGGGTCAGACTCATAGAGGTTCGAAAAAACCTAATGGTGCTCGATGGTTTCATTGTTTCTTTGTAATCCCCCTCCCCGAACTATTCTAATAATTATTTTTAAGCATCAAACAATCAAAAATGAGTAAACAAACTTAGTTTGTCTTGAAAATGCAGAACGGTTCTTGAGTCATTTTTTTTACATGTATGAACCAACCTCGTGTGATTCAAATGCTCATGATGCTTAATAGTTTCTTTGTAATCCCCATTCTCGAGGTGTTGTAATAATTATTTTTAAAGTATCAAACATACATCGAATAATAAAATACAAATAAACGAAATTTTTATGTCATGAAAATTTTAAACATCAATCTTTGAGCTATTTATGATCTGTAAAAACAAACTCTACTTGAATCTAACATTTGAAGTGTTTGAAATGACTAAAAATGTCGTTTAAGATTTTAAATCCATTTCAACTATGAAACGAGCAAAACAAGTTCATAAACAGGAAAACGAACATGATTTTTCATAGAAATGTAGAACCATGATACTCAAATCATTTCTGACCTATATTATTGAACTGTTCAATAATACGACATATAATGTTATCGTAAAGATCAAAATTTCCCTAATAAAAGTGTGCTAGCTATGTAAATCTATTTAGACGTAGTTAAAAAAAAGAACAAGAGGGATATGAATTTGAAATTTTAACTTCTTGGTTTGTAATTTTTTTTTAAAAAAAACTATAGAATAATGATCATCCAATGTCTTAATTTTTCCTCATATTAAACATAGTGATTTTCATTGATTGTCAATGATGTTTTTTCTTGACAGTCGTTCAATTGTCCTTAAAGTCCTTTAACGATTTATTTTATAAGTAGCTAAAAACATTATTTATATTAGTGCTTAATTTTTCCCCTAGGGGCGGTTACGTTTTTGAGGGGTCTCGTGGGATGTCTCAAGTTTGAGTCTCCCCAAATACTTGCAAGCGCGGTAGATTTCTTGCTTTATTTGTATTGTCCCCTCTCGAACTTTTGTAATATATTAGTGCTTAATTTTTTTGATTTTTTTTAAAGAATAAAATTGCAAAAAAAACTCAATTTTGAATTGTTTTTTCAAGATTTAAAAATATCTAAAAAAATATTTAGCTTTTTAGCATGAAATAAACTGGTTATAAGATCCATTTGTTTAATATTTTTTGGATTTAATTTATTTAAAAAAATTATCTAAAATTTAAAAAGATCAAAGCTCTCGAAAAGAAGAATCAGGATTAGGATCAGTTGATCAAGAGGTTTGAGGACGATCGCAAAGATCTCAAGAAGTTAACGGCTACCCTAAGAAAGATCATTCCATTAGAAAATAAGGATGGTTTATTTTTCATGTCAATCTTTTCCTTTTTTGTATTTTTACCCTGTAACACTTTTTCCTATCATAATGAAAAAAATTCTATCCTTCAATTTTTTTGTCTTTTATATCACTAACCATTTAGCTACTATTATTTTTTTCATTCCCTCCATTCCTTTTTGAAAATCACAAGGGGGGAGAAAAGAATGATAAATAGAATACTAAGTATAAAGAAGATAAGTCCCTAAGTAAGGGAAAGTCTTCTTAAAGAATATTTTCTTAAATAAGAAAAAGTCACTTCTCTAAGAAATACAAGAATATGATCCTTAGGGATTTCAAAACCTAATGGGGGTTATTTTTGTTCATCGTGACTCATAAGTAAATGGAGATAAGTTTTTCTTTTATAGTTCAAAGAGAAAAATAATTATTCCTTATATTCTTTTTCGAAAGGTTGTTTTTGTTTTTCAAAAAGGGGTAGATTGTTGAGTCAATAAGTTTTCATTATGACTCTTTCATTCCTTTGTGTTTTGAAAATCACAAACACATTTTCTTAAGAAAATTTATCTTTCTCAAAGAAATATTTTCTAAAGGAAATTTTTTCCCTCTCTAAAAGTTTTATCCTTACCCTAGTTTTTAATGCCTTATTCAATGTCTTCTCAAAACCAAGTCTAACCATTTCTTTAGTAAGTCAAAAATTCGGATCCTAATCAAAATCCTCAGAATCTTATAGTTTTTTGGATATCGAGTCTTACTATTCTCAGACTCCAAATTCTCGAAAATTCAAACCCCAAATTCTTTGAAATTCAGACTCTGAATTCTTTGAAATTCGGACTCCAAATTCTCTGAAATTCAGAATCTAAATTATGTGGAAGTATGACACTGAATTGTCTGGAATTTAGACTCCGAATTCCTAATAATTCAGACTCCTAATTCATCAAAATTCAAACTCTAAATTCTTTGAAAAACATAATTTGAATATCTATGTTTATAAAATCCGATTAGAATCTAATTTCCATTTTTCCTTAGACTCTGATTTTTCAGATTTGGTTAAGTTACTTCATTTTCCTTATACATTTTTTTGTTTCAATGAAACGATGTCGTACAATTTGTTTCTAAGTAACCGTTGGTTGAGTGACACATGTACAAGTCCCTTCAAGATTCAAGAAAAATTATGACTATTAGAGGAGGGAGCTGACCGTTGAAGTTTTGCCTATAAATTAGAACTCATTCGAACGATCTCATAATCGATGATCTCATTCCAAGATCCTAGAGATTACATGTTGTGAAATAATTTCTAGAGAGAGAAATACTCTCACGCCTTGTGTGTTTTATGAACATCTTGTTCATCTGTGAAAATCTTGTTCATCTTGCTTCGTGTGATTCTGATTATTGTTGAGTACAATAGAGGGATTCTGAGGATAGGCATACAGATGTTTCGACTACCTTAAAGTTCGATGGCTTGTGGGTATAGCAAGATGAACTCTAATATTCTTATTGAGGTCTTACCCTAGTGTGGGTAAGACAGACTTTCTTGAAAGTATAAATTAAGGGAGATTTATCCAAGGTTGTTGATACCCTAACCTCTGGGTTAAGATATTTCCTACTTTTTTACTTTATTGGTGTTTCAAATTTTATTTTTGTTGTATTTTGTTAAAGAAATAAAGTATATATTTTTTGTACTTTCTTTTACTTTTACTTACTCTGATAAATAATATTTTATACACTTTAAGATGGAATATTTCTCTAAGTAAATTGTTCTTAAGTTTCTTTTGGGATTCATATTTCCAGACCCTAAGCAAGTTTGTTCCATAGTTAAGAACCAAATAGGGTTTGTGAATTTACCTTGTTTAAATTTGTTAAACATAGTTTTCCTTAAGGTTAAAAATGAAGTTTTTAAATTTGCAATTCACCCCGCTCTTGTAATTGAGCATCTACATATACTATTTTGATCCTACATCATCTTGTTGAAAAGATGGACCTACCACATCATGTACTAAATTTTGAAATCGTGCTGGATCCATAACCCAATTATTAGTATCTTCTCTAAAACTGCATTCACCATGTTGATACCAAAAAAACATAATTTGGTTGAAAACTAAAATGCAATAAATAACCCTCAATATTGTCAAATGTTCCAAATTTACTCAGAGCATATTTTTTACAAAGACACTTAATTGTCTCTTCTTAAACAAATTTTGTTTTTGATGATACAAATGATAAGAAAGCTTCAACACCCTCAATATATTAAGATTTAAACTAAAACCATTTGGAATTTTGCACTGATTTATCCAAGCTTGATCATCTAATAATGATTGTTGTTGACTTCCTTGTTCTATATTTATCTAAAAAATATAAAATAATTAGTTTTTTTTATATAATTTGATATAAGAAAAACACTATTCAAAAAAAGAGAAGACAATTAAATTCAATTTTCTATCAAATTATAATAATTTTTATTATTTCATACTTATTTATAATATTTTTTTAAACTCTTATACTAATCTACACTAAATTATAATAATTTATACTAATTACCACTAATTATTATTAATTATAGCTAATTTATACTAATAATTGTTAATTACCAGCGACTCAATTTCCAGCAGATTGGCGACAGCTCTTTTGTCTGATGACTTATCTCCTTGCAACTTCTTCCAACTGAAATAAGTATGAAAAATCTTCTCTGACGTGCATATATCCATTTTCGTATGTACGAGAATGGAGAGTAGGAAGGCCTCACCACGTTGCTCTCTATTATCGTGCATACGAAAATGGATATTCGTATGTGAGGACAGATTTTTCATGGTGATTTCAGTGGGAGAAAATTACAAGGAGATAAGACGTTGGGAAAAGGGGATCCGCCAATCTGCCGGAAATTATGTCAATATATTATAATTTGATATAATTTATTACAATTTCTTTCTGATTATTGTTAATTATTACTAATTATTTATAATTATTAGAATTTATTAATAATTATTAGAATCTATTAGTAATTATTACAAATTATTAGAATTTATTACAAATTATTAGAATTTATAAAAAATTATTACTAATTATTGGGATTTATTACTAATTATTAGAATTTATTACTAATTATTATAATTCATTACTAATAATTAAAATTTATTACTAATTATTAGAATTTATTACTAATTATTAGAATTTATTACTAATTATTACAATCTATTAATAATTATTACAATTTATTACTAATTATTACAATTTATTATTAATTTATTATTTATTATTTTTATTCAAATTATTGGAATTTATTAATAATTATTGGAATTTATTACTAATTATTGGAATTTATTACTAATTATTACAATTTATTACTAATTATTACAATTTATTATTAATTATTTAATGTTAATACTAATTATTAGAAGTTATTACTAATTATTAGAATTTATTCCTAATTATTACTAATTATTGCAATTTATTACTAATTGTTACAATTTATTACTAATTATTACAATTTATTACTAATTATTACAATTTATTACAAATTATTAGAACTTATTACTAATTATTACAATTTATTACTAATTATTAGAATTTATTACTAATTATTACAATTTTTTACTAATTATTCAAATTTATTACTAATTTTTCAAATTTATTACTAATTATTCAAATTTATTACTAATTATTCGAATTTATTACTAATTATTCGAATGTATTGCTAATTATTACAATTTATTACTAATTATTATAATTTTTTACTAATTATTAGAATTTATTACTAATTATTAGAATTTATTTCTAATTATTAGAATTTATTACTAATTATTGCAATTTATTACTAATTATTACAATTTAGTACTAATTATTACAATTTATTACTAATTATTACAGTTAATTACTAATTATTACAATTTATTACAAAATATTACAATTTATTACTAATTATTACAATTTATTACTAATTATTAAAATTTATTATTAATTATAATTTATTACTACTTACTATAATTTATTACTACTTATTATATTAATTATTTCAATTTATTAATAATTGTTTTCATTTGTTACTAATTCTTAGAATTTATTTCTAATTGTTGTTATTTATTACTAATTATTTGAATTTATTACTAATTATTAGAATTTGTTAATAATTATTATAATTTATTACTAATTATTCGAATTTATTATTAATTCTTCGAATTTATTACTAATTGTTCGAATTTATTACTAATTATTTGAATTTATTACTAATTATTACAATTTATTATTAATTATTACAATTTATAACTAATTATTAGAATTTATTACTAATTATTAAAATTTATTACTAATTATTACTAATTATTACAATTTATTACTAATTATTACAATTTATTACTAATTATTACATTTTTATTACTATTTTTTGCAATTTATTACTAGTTTTTGAATTTATTACTAATTTTTGCAATTTATTACTAATTATTGTAATTTATTACTAATTATTGCTATTTATTACTATTTATTGAAATTTAATACTAATTATTGCAATTTAATACTAATTATTACAATTTAATACTAATTATTCCAATTTAATACTAATTATTACAATTTAATACTAATTATTACTAATTAATATAATAATTGTTAATTAATATTAATTCATACTAATCACACATAATTATTTGTAAAAATAAACGTAAACAGTGATAAATAAAACTATCTAATTCTAATTTAATTTAATTGGAGCTAATTAACAATAATTATAACTAAAATAAAATAAAATGAATTAAGTAAAAAATAAAAGAAATAGATAAATACCTTAAAACGGATGCTTTCGAATGATAAAAGTTGCGAATAATGTCTCAAATTAAAATTTTAAATTATGAAAAATTTTGAGAGAAAAATTTCCACTAGAGAGAGTAGTGGAAAATTGAGTGAAATGAGGGAAAAAACGGGTGTGATATATAAATTAAATTAGTTGCGACGGAAGTATTTGTGACAGTAGTCCCGTCGCAAATATAATCATTTGTGACGAGTCCCGTGGCAAATACCCTCTGGTTAAAAAGTCTTTTACGACGGAACTCGTTGCAAAAGACCACCTGTCGATATAGTATTTGCGACGAAATATATATTATGTCGCAAATACTAAAAACGTCATTGGGTAATTGCAACAGGCTACTATAACCCGTCGCAAATACTCTTTCCCGCGTTTTGGCGTGCAACACACGCCAAAGTTTTACAAGGAGAATCTTCGACTCGTCGCAAAAACCTTATGATTTGCGACAGGCTGGTTCACCCATCACAAAAACCCTTTCCGGAGGACTATTTTGACGGGATTCTAACCCATTGCAATTGCCTGGTTTTCCCGTAGTGAATGGATTTTCAACTTCATTTTAGGGGGTCTTATTGCTTTTTTTCAATGGCAACTAAATTTATTCTCAGAGGTTGCATTCATATTGATATTATAGTTTTGAAATTTTATCATTTTTCACAATGTAGTTTTATTTACAATTAAATATATGCATATTTTTTTTATATTTACTTGTAATAAATCACTTGTATAAATACATATATCAACATATTTACGTAAAATCTATTTTTAAATATATAAAATAAATATTTATTGTTCATTTTATTTAACGTAAAAAATTATCTATTTTATTTACCTTATAAAAATGCAATAATGTGTGTCTATATATATACCTATAAAATTAAAGTTTATATATAAACATTTGTTTGTCAATAATTAACAAATATTTAAGTATATGTATATTCTAATATATGCAAATAAATACATATTCTAAAAATGTATTTAAAATAATATCTAACCATTTTTTACATTATACAAATATATTTATAATGTTTATATATACATATGTGTATTAATAAATAGATATACATTTATATTATATTCTAGTATATGTAAATGAATATAATATATAATATATTTAAATAAATATAGGTATATATATCACACATGCACATATATTTTATAAATGTATTGAAAAATAATTATATAAATATATAAATATATATATATATATGTATATATATATATAAACAGAAATACCATTAAACAAACAATAAAACCATATGGTGTAGTGGTAAAGTTGTTCCATCTTCGAAGGAGAGGTGCATGCCTGAAAACTCGCAAAGCCCTGATAAAGGTTGGAGGAGCATTGATAAAGGGGTCGGACTCATAGAGGTTCGAAAAAACCTAATGGTGCTCGATGGTTTCATTGTTTCTTTGTAATCCCCCTCCCCGAACTGTTCTAATAATTATTTTTAAGCGTCAAACAATCAAAAATGAGTAAACAAACTTAGTTTGTCTTGAAAATGCAGAACGGTTCTTGAGTCATTTTTTTACATGTATGAACCAACCTCATGTGAATCAAATGCTCATGATGCTTAATAGTTTCTTTGTAATCCCCATTCTCGAGGTGTTGTAATAATTTTTTTTAAAGTATCAAACATGCATCGAATAATAAAATACAAATAAACGAAATTTTTATGTCATAAAAATTTTAAACATCGATCTTTGAGCTATTTATGATCTGTAAAAACAAAATCTACTTGAATCTAACATTTGAAGTGTTTGAAATGACTAAAAATGTCGTTTAAGATTTTAAATCCATTTCAACTATGAAACGAGCAAAACAAGTTCATAAACAGGAAAACGGACATGATTTTTCATAGAAATGTAGAACCATGATACTCAAATCATTTCTGACCTATATTATTGAACTGTGCAACAATACGACATATAATGTTATCGTAAAGATCAAAATTTCCCTAATAAAAGTGTGCTAGCTATGTAGAGCTATTTAGACGTAGTTAAAAAAAGAACAAGCGGGATATGAATTTGAAATTTTAACTTCTTCGTTTGTAATTTTTTTTAAAAAAACTATAGAATAATGATCATCCAATGTCTTAATTTTTCCTCATATTAAACATAGTGATTTTCATTGATTGTCAATGATGTTTTTGCTTGACAGTCGTTCAATTGTCCTTAAAGTCCTTCAACGATTTATTTTATAAGTAGCTAAAAATATTATTTATATTAGTGCTTAATTTTTCCCCTAAGGGCGGTTATGTTTTTGAGGGGTCTCGTGGGATGTCTCAAGTTTGAGTCTCCCCAAATACTTGCAAGCGCGGTAGATTTCTTACTTTATTTGTATTGTCCCCTCTCGAACTGTTGTAATATATTAGTGCTTAATTTGTTTGATTTTTTTTAAAGAATAAAATTGCAAAAAAAAACTCAATTTTGAATTGTTTTTATCAAGATTTAAAAATATCTACAAAAATATTTAGCTTTTCAGCATGAAATAAACTGGTTCTAAGATCCATTTGTTTAATATTTTTTGGATTTAATTTATTTAAAAAAAATCTCTAAAATTTAAAAAGATCAAAGCTCTCGAAAAGAAGAATCAGGATTAAGATCAGTTGATCAAGAGGTTTGAGGACGATCACAAAGATCTCAAGAAGTTAACGGCTACCCTAAGAAAGATCATTCCATAAGAAAATAAGGATGGTTTATTTTTCATGTCAATCTTATCCTTTTTTGTATTTTTACCCTGTAACACTTTTTCCTATCATAATGAAAAAATTTCTATCCTTCAATTTTTTTGTCTTGTATATCACTAACCTTTTAGCTACTATTATTTTTTTCATTCCCTCCATTCCTTTTTGAAAATCACAAGGGGGGATAAGATAATGATAAATAGAATACTAAGTATAAAGAAGATAACTCCCTAAGTAAGGGAAAGTCTTCTAAATTATATTTTCTTAAATAAGAAAAAGTCACTTCTCTAAGAAATACAAGAATATGATCCTTAGGGATTTCAAAAACTAATGGGGGTTATTTTTATTCATCGTGATTCATAAGTAAATGGAGATAAGTTTTTCTTTTATAGTTCAAAGAGAAAAATCATTATTCCTTATAATCTTTTTCGAAAGGTTGTTTGTGTTTTTCAAAAAGGGGTAGATTGTTGAGTCAATAAGTTTTCATTATGACTCTTTTATTCCTCTATGTTTTGAAAATCACAAACACATTTTCTTAAGAAAATTTATCTTTCTCAAAGAATTATTTTCTTAAGGAAATTGTTTCCCTCTCTAAAAGTTTTATCCTTACCCTGGTTTTGAATGCCTTATTCAATGTGTTCTCAAAACCAAGTCTAACCATTTTTTTAGTAAGTCAAAAATTCGGATCCTTATCAAAATCCTCATAATCTTATAGTTTTTTGGATATCGAGTCTTTCTATTCTTAGACTCCAAATTCTCGAAAATTCAAACCCCAAATTCTTTGAAATTCAGACTATGAATTCTTTGAAATTCAGACTCCAAATTCTCTGAAATTCAGACTCTAAATTATGTGGAATTATGACACTGAATTGTCTGGAATTTAGACTCTGAATTCCTCAGAATTCAGACTCCTAATTCATCAAAATTCAAACTCTAAATTCTTTGAAAAACATAATTGGAATATCTATGTTTATAAAATTTGATTAGAATCTAATTTCCATTTTTCCTTAGACTCTGATTTTTCAGATTTGGTTAAGTTACTTCATTTTCCTTATACATGTTTTTGTTTCAATGAAACGATGTCGTACAATTTGTTTCTAAGTAACCGTTGGTTGAGTGACACATGTACAAGTCCCTTCAAGATTCAAGAAAAATTATGACTATTAGAGGAGGGAGCTGACCGTTGAAGTTTTGCCTATAAATTAGAACTCATTCGAATGATCTCATAATCGATGATCTCATTCCAAGATCCTAGAGATTACATGTTGTGAAGTAATTTCTAGAGAGATAAATACTCTCACGCCTTGTGTGTTTTATGACCATCTTGTTCATCTGTGAAAATCTTGTTCATCTTGCTTCGTGTGATTCTGATTATTGTTGAGTACAATAGAGGGCTTCCAAGGATAGGAATACAGATGTTTCGGGTACCTTAAAGTTTGATGGCTTGTGGGGATATCAAGATGGACTCTAATATTCTTATTGAGGTCTTACCCTGGTGTCGGTAAGACAGACTTTCTTGAAAGTATAAATTAAGGGAGATTTATCCAAGGTTGTTGATACCCTAACCTCTGGGTTAAGATATTTTCTACTTCTTTACTTTATTGGTGTTTCAAATTTTATTTCTGTTGTATTTTGTTACAGAAAGAAAGTATATATTTTTTGTACTTTCTTTTACTTTTACTTACTCTGATAAATAATATTTTATACACTTTAAGGTGTAATATTTCTCTAAGTAAATTGTTCTTAAGTTTCTTTTTCGGATTCATATTTCTAGACCCTAAGAAAGTTTGTTCCATAGTTAAGAACCAAATAGGATTTGTGAATTTACCTTGTTTAAATTTGTTAAACATAGTTTTCCTTAAGGTTAAAAATGAAGTTTTTAAATTTGCAATTCACCCCGCTCTTGTAATTGAGCATCTACATATACTATTTTGAACCTACATCAGCTTGTTGAAAAGATGGACCTGCCACATCATGTACTATATTTTGAAATCGTGCTGGATCCATAACCCAATTATTAGTATCTTCTCTAAAACTGCATTCACCATGTTGATACCAAAAAAACATAATCTGGTTGAAAACTAAAATGCAATAAATAACACTCAATATTGTCAAATGTGCCAAATTTACTCAGAGCATATTTTTTACAAAGACACTTAATTGTCTCTTCTTAAACAAATTTTGGTTTTGATGATACAAATGATAAGAAAGCTTCAACACCCTCAATATATTAAGATTTAAACTAAAACCATTTGGATTCTTGCACTGATTTATCCAAGCTTGATCATCTAATAATGATTGTTGTTGAATTCCTTGTTCTATATTTCTCTAAAAAATATAAAATAATTAGTTTTTTTATATAATTTGATATAATAAAAACACTATTCAGAAAAAGAGAAGACAATTAAATTCAATTTTCTATCAAATTATAATAATTTTTATTATTTCATACTTATTTATAATATTTTTTTAAACTCGTATACTAATCTACACTAAATTATAATAATTTATACTAATTACCGCTAATTATTATTAATTATAGCTAATTTATACTAATAATTATTAATTACCAGCGACTCAATTTCCAGCAGATTGGCGACAGCTCTTTTGTCTGATGACTCATCTCCTTGCAACTTCTTCCAACTGAAATAAGTATGAAAAATCTTCTCTGACGTGCATATATCCATTTTCGTATGTACGAGAATGGAGAGTAGGAAGGCCTCACCACGTTGCTCTCTATTATCGTGCATACGAAAATGGATATTCGTATGTGAGGATAGATTTTTCATGGTGATTTCAGTGGGAGAAAATTACAAGGAGATAAGACGTTGGGCAAAAGGGATCCGCCAATCCGCCGGAAATTGTGTCAATATATTATAATTTGATATAATTTATTACAATTTCTTACTGATTATTGTTAATTATTACTAATTATTGATAATTATTAGAATTTATTAATAATTATTAGAATCTATTAGTAATTATTTCAAATTATTAGAATTTATTACAAATTATTAGAATTTATTAATAATTATTACTAATTATTGGGATTTATTACTAATTATTAGAATTTATTACTAATTATTATAATTCATTACCAATAATTAAAATTTATAACTAATTATTAGAATTTATTACTAATTATTAAAATTTATTACTAATTATTACAATCTATTAATAATTATTACAATGTATTGATAATTATTACAATTTATTACTAATTATTACAATTTATTATTAATTTATTATTTATTATTTTTATTCTAATTATTGGAATTTATTAATAATTATTAGAATTTATTACTAATTATTGGAATTTATTACTAATTATTACAATTTATTACTAATTATTACAATATATTATTAATTATTAGAAGTTATTACTAATTATTAGAAGTTATTACTAATTATTAGAATTTATTCCTAATTATTAGTAATTATTGCAATCTATTACTAATTGTTACAATTTATTACTAATTATTACAATTTATTACTAATTATTACAATTTATTACAAATTATTAGAACTTATTACTAATTATTACAATTTATTACTAATTATTAGAATTTATTACTAATTATTACAATTTTTTACTAATTATTCGAATTTATTACTAATTTTTCAAATTTATTACTAATTATTCAAATTTATTACTAATTATTCGAATTTATTACTAATTATTCGAATGTATTGCTAATTATTACAATTTATTACTAATTATTAGAATTTTTTACTAATTATTATAATTTATTACTAATTATTAGAATTTATTTCTAATTATTATAATTTATTACTAATTATTTCAATTTATTACTAATTATTACAATTTCTTACTAATTATTATAATTTATTACTAATTATTACAATTCATTACTAATTATTACAATTTATTACTAAATATTACAATTTATTACTAATTATTACAATTTATTACTAATTATTAAAATTTATTATTAATTATAATTTATTACTACTTATTATAATTTATTACTACTTATTATATTAATTATTGCAATTTATTACTAATTGTTTTGATTTTTTACTAATTCTTAGAATTTATTTCTAATTGTTGCGATTTATTACTAATTATTTGAATTTATTACTAATTATTAGAATTTGTTAATAATTATTATAATTTATTACTAATTATTCGAATTTATTATTAATTCTTTGAATTTATTACTAATTGTTCGAATTTATTACTAATTATTTGAATTTATTACTAATTATTACAATTTATTATTAATTATTACAATTTATTACTAATTATTAGAATTTATTACTAATTATTAAAATTTATTACTAATTATTACTAATTATTACAATTTATTACTAATTATTACAATTTATTACTAATTATTACATTTTTATTACTATTTTTTGCAATTTATTACTAGTTTTTGAATTTATTACTAATTATTGCAATTTATTACTAATTATTGCAATTTATTACTAATTATTGCTATTTATTACTATTTATTGAAATTTAATACTAATTATTGAAATTTAATACTAATTATTTCAATTTAATACTAATTATTCTAATTTAATACTAATTATTACAATTTAATACTAATTATTACTAATTAATATAATAATTGTTAATTAATATTAATTCATACTAATCACACAAAATTATTTGTAAAAATAAACGTAAACAGTGATAAATAAAGCTTTCTAATTCTAATTTAATTTAATTGGAGCTAATTAACAATAATTATAACGAAAATAAAATAAAATGAATTAAGTAAAAAATAAAAGAAATAGATAAATACCTTAAAACGGATGCTTTCGAATGATAAAAGCTGCGAATAATGTCTCAAATTAAAATTTTAAATTATGAAAAATTTTGAGAGAAAATTTTCCACTAGAGAGAGCAGTGGAAAATTGAGTGAAATGAGGGAAAAACGGGTGTGATATATAAATTAAATTAGTTGCGACAGAAGTATTTGTGACAGTAGTCCCGTCGCAAATATAATCATTTGTGACGGGTCCCGTGGCAAATACCCTCTGGTTAAAAAGTCTTTTATGACGGAACTCGTTGCAAAAGACCACCTGTCGATATAGTATTTGCGACGAAATATATATTATGTCGCAAATACTAAAAACGTCATTGGGTATTTGCAACAGGCTACTATAACCCGTCGCAAATACTCTTTCCCGCGTTTTGGCGTGCAACACACGCCAAAGATTTTACAAGGAGAATCTTCGACTCATCGCAAAAACCTTATTATTTGCGACAGGCTGGTTCTCCCATCACAAAAACCCTTTCCGGAGGACTATTTTGACGGGATTCTAACCCGTTGCAATTGCCCAGTTTTCCCGTAGTGAATGGATTTTCAACTTCATTTTAGGGGGTCTTATTGCTTTTTTTCAATGGAAACTAAATTTATTCTCAGAGGTTGAATTCATATTGATATTATAGTTTTGAAATTTTGTCATTTTTCACAATGTAGTTTTATTTACAATTAAATATATGCATATTTTTTTATATTTACTTGTAATAAATCACTTGTATAAATACATATATCAACATATTTAAGTAAAATCTATTTTTAAATATATAAAATAAATATTTATTATTCATTTTATTTAAAGTAAAAAATTATCTATTTTATTTACCTTATAAAAATGCAATAATGTGTGTCTATATATATAACTATAAAATTAAAGTTTATATATAAACATTTGTTTTTCAATAATTAACAAATATTTAAGTATATGTATATTTTAATATATGCAAATAAATACATATTCTAAAAATGTATTTAAAATAATATCTAACCATTTTTTACATTATACAAATATATTTATAATGTTTATATATACATATGTGTATTAATAAATAGATATATATTTATATTATATTCTAGTATATGTAAATGAATATAATATATAATATCTTTAAATAAATATAAGTATATTTATCACACATGCACATATATTTTATAAATGTATTGAAAAATAATTATATAAATATATATATATATATATAATATATGTATATATATATATATATAAACAGAAATACCATTAAACAAACAATAAAACCATATGGTGTAGTGGTAAAGTTGTTCCATCTTCGAAGGAGAGGTGCATGCCTGAAAACTCGCAAAGCCCTGATAAAGGTTGGAGGAGCATTGATAAAGGGGTCGGACTCATAGAGGTTCGAAAAAACCTAATAGTGCTCGATGGTTTCATTGTTTCTTTGTAATCCCCCTCCCCGAACTGTTCTAATAATTATTTTTAAGCGTCAAACAATCAAAAATCAGTAAACAAACTTAGTTTGTCTTGAAAATGCAGAACGGTTCTTGAGTCATTTTTTTACATGTATGAACCAACCTCTTGTGAATCAAATGATCGTGATGCTTAATAGTTTCTTTGTAATCCCCATTCTCGAGGTGTTGTAATAATTATTTTTAAAGTATCAAACATGCATCGAATAATAAAATACAAATAAACGAAATTTTTATGTCATGAAAATTTTAAACATCAATCTTTGAGCTATTTATGATCTGTAAAAACAAACTCTACTTGAATCTAACATTTGAAGTGTTTGAAATGACTAAAAATGTCGTTTAAGATTTTAAATCCATTTCAACTATGAAACGAGCAAAACAAGTTCATAAACAGGAAAACGAACATGATTTTTCATAGAAATGTAGAACCATGATACTCAAATTATTTCTGACCTATATTATTGAACTGTGCAATAATACGACGTATAATGTTATCGTAAAGATCAAAATTTCCCTAATAAAAGTGTGCTAGCTATGTGGAGCTATTTGGACGTAGTTAAAAAAAGAACAAGCGGGATATGAATTTGAAATTTTAACTTCTTGGTTTGTAATTTTAAAAAAAACTATAGAATAATGATCATCTAATGTCTTAATTTTTCCTCATATTAAACATAGTGATTTTCATTGATTGTCAATGATGTTTTTGCTTGACAGTCGTTCAATTGTCCTTAAAGTCCTTTAACGATTTATTTTATAAGTAGCTAAAAATATTATTTATATTAGTGCTTAATTTTTCCCCTAGGGGCGGTTACGTTTTTGAGGGGTCTCGTGGGATGTCTCAAGTTTGAGTCTCCCCAAATACTTGCAAGCACGGTAGATTTCTTGCTTTATTTGTATTGTCCCCTCTCGAACTGTTGTAATATATTAGTGCTTAATTTGTTTGATTTTTTTTAAAGAATAAAATTGCAAAAAAAAACTCAATTTTGAATTGTTTTTTATCAAGATTTAAAAATATCTAAAAAAATATTTAGCTTTTCAGCATGAAATAAACTGGTTCTAAGATCCATTTGTTTAATATTTTTTGGATTTAATTTATTTAAAAAAAAATTCTAAAATTTAAAAAGATCAAAGCTCTCGAAAAGAAGAATCAGGATTAGGATCAGTTGATCAAGAGGTTTGAGGACGATCGCAAAGATCTCAAGAAGTTAACGGCTACCCTAAGAAAGATCATTCCATAAGAAAATAAGGATGGTTTATTTTTCATGTCAATCTTATCCTTTTTTGTATTTTTACCCTGTAACACTTTTTCCTATCATAATGAAAAAATTTCTATCCTTCAATTTTTTTGTCTTGTATATCACTAACCTTTTAGCTACTATTATTTTTTTCATTCCCTCCATTCCTTTTTGAAAATCACAAGGGGGGAGAAAAGAATGATAAATAGAATACTAAGTATAAAAAAGATAATTCCCTAAGTAAGGGAAAGTCTTCTTAAAGAATGTTTTCTTAAATAAGAAAAAGTCACTTCTCTAAGAAATACAAGAATATGATCCTTAGGGATTTCAAAACCGAATGGGGGTTATTTTTATTCATCGTGATTCATAAGTAAATGGAGATAAGTTTTTCTTTTATAGTTCAAAGAGAAAAATCATTATTCCTTATATTCTTTTTCGAAAGGTTGTTTGTGTCTTTCAAAAAGGGGTAGATTGTTGAGTCAATAAGTTTTCATTATGACTCTTTCATTCCTCTATGTTTTGAAAATCACAAACACATTTTCTTAAGAAAATTTATCTTTCTCAAAGAATTATTTTCTTAAGGAAATTTTTTCCCTCTCTAAAAGTTTTATCCTTACCCTGGTTTTTAATGCCTTATTCAATGTCTTCTCAAAACCAAGTCTAACCATTTTTTTAGTAAGTCAAAAATTCGGATCCTTATCAAAATCCTCAGAATTTTATAGTTTTTTGGATATCGAGTCTTTCTATTATCAGACTCCAAATTCTCGAAAATTCAAACCCCAAATTCTTTGAAATTCAGACTATGAATTCTTTGAAATTCAGACTCCAAATTCTCTGAAATTCAGACTCTAAATTATGTAGAATTATGACACTGAATTGTCTAGAATTTAGAGTCTGAATTCCTCAGAATTCAGACTCCTAATTCATCAAAATTAAAACTCTAAATTCTTTGAAAAACATAATTGTAATATCTATGTTTATAAAATCCGATTAGAATCTAATTTCCATTTTTCCTTAGACTCTGATTTTTCAGATTTGGTTAAGTTACTTCATTTTCCTTATACATGCTTTTGTTTCAATGAAATGATGTCGTACAATTTGTTTCTAAGTAACCGTTGGTTGAGTGACACATGTACAAGTCCCTTCAAGATTCAAGAAAAATTATGACTATTAGAGGAGGGAGCTGATCGTTGAAGTTTTGCCTATAAATTAGAACTCATTCGAACGATATCATAATCGATGATCTCATTCCAAGATCCTAGAGATTACATGTTGTGAAGTAATTTCTAGAGAGAGAAATACTCTCATGCCTTGTGTGTTTTATGAACATCTTGTTCATCTGTGAAAATCTTGTTCATCTTGCTTCGTGTGATTCTGATTATTGTTGAGTACAATGGAGGGATTCCGAGGATAGGCATACAGATGTTTTGACTACCTTAAAGTTCGATGGCTTGTGGGGATAGCAAGACGGACTATAATATTCTTATTGATGTCTTACCCTGGTGTGGGTATGACAGACTTTCTTGAATGTGTAAATTAAGGGAGATTTATCCAAGGTTGTTAATACCCTAACCTCTGGGTTAAGATATTTCCTACTTGTTTACTTTATTGGTGTTTCAAATTTTATTTCTGTTGTATTTTGTTAAAGAAAGAAAGTATATATTTTTTGTACTTTCTTTTACTTTTACTTACTCTGATAAATAATATTTTATACACTTTAAGGTGGAATATTTCTCTAAGTAAATTGTTCTTAAGTTTCTTTTTCGGATTCATATTTCCAGACCCTAAGCAAGTTTGTTCCATAGTTAAGAACCAAATAGGGTTTGTGAATTTATCTTATTTAAATTTGTTAAACATAGTTTTCCTTAAGGTTAAAAATGAAGTTTTTAAATTTTCAATTCACCCCGCTCTTGTAATTGAGCATCTACATATACTATTTTGATCCTACATCAACTTGTTGAAAAGATGGACCTGCCACATCATGTACTAAATTTTGAAATCGTGCTGGATCCATAACCCAATTATTAGTATCTTCTCTAAAACTGCATTCACCATGTTGATACCAAAAAAACATATTCTGGTTGAAAACTAAAATGCAATAAATAACCCTCAATATTGTCAAATGTGCCAAATTTACTCAGAGCATATTTTTTACAAAGACACTTAATTGTCTCTTCTTAAACAAATTTTGGTTTTGATGATACAAATGATAAGAAAGCTTCAACACCCTCAATATATTAAGATTTAAACTAAAACCATTTGGATTCTTGCACTGATTTATCCAAGATTGATCATCTAATAATGATTGTTGTTGAATTCCTTGTTCTATATTTCTCTAAAAAATATAAAATAATTAGTTTTTTTATATAATTTGATATAAGAAAACACTATTCAAAAAAAGAGAAGACAATTAAATTCAATTTTCTATCAAATTATAATAATTTTTATTATTTCATACTTATTTATAATATTTTTTTAAACTCTTATACTAATCTACACTAAATTATAATAATTTATACTAATTACCGCTAATTATTATTAATTATAGCTAATTTATACTAATAATTGTTAATTACCGGCGACTCAATTTCCAGCAGATTGGCGACAGCTCTTTTGTCTGATGACTCGTCTCCTTGCAACTTCTTCCAACTGAAATAAGTATGAAAAATCTTCTCTGACGTGCATATATCCATTTTCGTATGTACGAGAATGGAGAGTAGGAAGGCCTCACCACGTTGCTCTCTATTATCGTGCATACGAAAATGGATATTCATATGTGAGGATAGATTTTTCATGGTGATTTCAGTGGGAGAAAATTACAAGGAGATAAGACGTTGGGCAAAAGGGATCCGCCAATCCGCCGGAAATTGTGTCAATATATTATAATTTGATATAATTTATTACAATTTCTTACTGATTATTGTTAATTATTACTAATTATTGATAATTATTAGAATTTATTAATAATTATTAGAATCTATTAGTAATTATTTCAAATTATTAGAATTTATTACAAATTATTAGAATTTATTAATAATTATTACTAATTATTGGGATTTATTACTAATTATTAGAATTTATTACTAATTATTATAATTCATTACCAATAATTAAAATTTATTACTAATTATTAGAATTTATTACTAATTATTAGAATTTATTACTAATTATTACAATCTATTAATAATTATTACAATGTATTGATAATTATTACAATTTATTAATAATTATTACAATTTATTATTAATTTATTATTTATTATTTTTATTCTAATTATTGGAATTTATTATTAATTATTGGAATTTATTACTAATTATTGGAATTTATTACTAATTATTACAATTTATTACTAATTATTACAATATATTATTAATTATTAGAAGTTATTACTAATTATTAGAAGTTATTACTAATTATTAGAATTTATTCCTATTTATTACTAATTATTGCAATTTATTACTAATTGTTACAATTTATTACTAATTATTACAATTTATTACTAATTATTACAATTTATTACAAATTATTAGAAATTATTACTAATTATTACAATTTATTACTAATTATTAGAATTTATTACTAATTATTACAATTTTTTACTAATTATTCGAATTTATTACTAATTTTTCAAATTTATTACTAATTATTCAAATTTATTACTAATTATTCAAATTTATTACTAATTATTCGAATGTATTGCTAATTATTACAATTTATTACTAATTATTATAATTTTTTACTAATTATTAGAATTTATTACTAATTATTAGAATTTATTTCTAATTATTAGAATTTATTACTAATTATTGCAATTTATTACTAATTATTACAATTTGTTACTAATTATTACAATTTATTACTAATTATTACAATTCATTACTAATTATTACAATTTATTACTAAATATTACAATTTATTACTAATTATTACAATTTATTACTAATTATTAAAATTTATTATTAATTATAATTTATTACTACTTATTATAATTTATTACTACTTATTATATTAATTATTGCAATTTATTACTAATTGTTTTGATTTGTTACTAATTCTTAGAATTTATTTCTAATTGTTGCGATTTATTACTAATTATTTGAATTTATTACTAATTATTATAATTTGTTAATAATTATTATAATTTATTACTAATTATTCGAATTTATTATTAATTCTTTGAATTTATTACTAATTGTTCGAATTTATTACTAATTATTTGAATTTATTACTAATTATTACAATTTATTATTAATTATTACAATTTATTACTAATTATTAGAATTTATTACTAATTATTAAAATTTATTACTAATTATTACTAATTATTACAATTTATTACTAATTATTACAATTTATTACTAATTATTACAATTTATTACTAATTATTACATTTTTATTACTATTTTTTGCAATTTATTACTAGTTTTTGAATTTATTACTAATTTTTGCAATTTATTACTAATTATTGCAATTTATTACTAATTATTGCTATTTATTACTATTTATTGAAATTTAATACTAATTATTGCAATTTAATACTAATTATTACAATTTAATACTAATTATTACAATTTAATACTAATTATTACTAATTAATATCATAATTGTTAATTAATATTAATTCATACTAATCACACATAATTATTTGTAAAAATAAACATAAACAATGATGAATAAAACTATCTAATTCTAATTTAATTTAATTGCAGCTAATTAACAATAATTATAACTAAAATAAAATAAAATGAATTAAGTAAAAAATAAAAGAAATAGATAAATACCTTAAAACCGATGCTTTCGAATGATATAAGTTTCGAATAATGTCTCAAATTGAAATTTTAAATTATGAAAAAATTTGAGAGAAAATTTTCCACTAGAGAGGAGTAAAAAATTGAGTGAAATGAGGGAAAAAATGGGTGTGATATATAAATTAAATTAGTTGCGACGGGAGTATTTGTGACAGTAGTCCCGTCGCAAATATAATCATTTGTGACGGGTCCCGTGGCAAATACCCTCTGGTTAAAAAGTCTTTTACGACGGAACTCGTTGCAAAAGACCACCTGTCGATATAGTATTTGTGACGAAATATATATTATGTCGCAAATACTAAAAACGTCATTGGGTATTTGCAACGGGCTACTATAACTCGTCTCAAATACTCTTTCCCGTGTTTTGGCGTGCAACACACGCCAAATCTTTTACGACGAGAATCATCGACGCGTCGCAAAAACCTTATTATTTGCGACGGGTTGGTTCTCCCATCACAAAAACCCTTTTCGGAGGACTATTTTGACGGGATTCTAACCCGTTGCAATTGCCTGGTTTTCCCGTAGTGAATGGATTTTCAACTTCATTTTAGGGGGTCTTATTGCTTTTTTTCAATGGCAACTGAATTTATTCTCAGAGATTGCATTCATATTGATATTGTAGTTTTGAAATTTTATCATTTTTCACAATGTAGTTTTATTTACAATTAAATATATGCATTTTTTTATATTTACTTATAATAAATCACTTGTATAAATACATATATCAACATATTTACGTAAAATCTATTTTTAAATAAATAAAATAAATATTTATTATTCATTTTATTTAAAGTAAAAAATTATCTATTTTATTTACCTTATAAAAATGCAATAATGCGTGTCTATATATATACCTATAAAATTAAAGCTTATATATAAACATTTGTTTGTCAATAATTAACAAATATTTATGTATATGTATATTCTAATATATGCAAATAAATACATATTCTAAAAATGTATTTAAAACAACATCTAACCATTTTTTACATTATACAAATATATTTATAATGTTTATATATACATATGTGTATTAATAAATAGATATATATTTATATTATATTCTTGTATATGTAAATGAATATAATATATAATATATTTAAATAAATATAAGTATATATATATATCACACATGCACATATATTTTATAAATGTATTTAAAAATAATTATATAATTATATAAATATATATATATATATAATATATGTATATATATATATATATAAACAGAAATACCATTAAACAAACAATAAAACCATATGGTGTAGTGGTAAAGTTGTTACATCTTCGAAGGAGAGGTGCATGCCTGAAAACTCGCAAAGCCCTGATAAAGGTTGGAGGAGCGTTGATAAAGGGGTCGGACTCATAGAGGTTCGAAAAAACCTAATGGTGCTCGATGGTTTCATTGTTTCTTTGTAATCCCCCTCCCCGAACTGTTCTAATAATTATTTTTAAGCGTAAAACAATAAAAAATGAGTAAACAAACTTAGTTTGTCTTGAAAATGCAAAACGATTCTTGAGTCATTTTTTACATGTAGGAACCAACCCCGTGTGAATCAAATGCTCATGATGCTCAATAGTTTCTTTGTAATCCCCATTCTCGAGCTTTTGTAATAATTATTTGTAAGTATCAAACATGCATCGAATAATAAAATACAAATAAACAAACTTTTTATGTCGTGAAAATTTTAGACATCGATCTTTGAGCTATTTATGATTTGTAAAAACAAACTCTACTTGAATCTAACATTTGAAGTGTTCACCTCAATTATGGACAGGGTGGATAATCTAATTTGTCTTTGGTCTAGTAAGAAGATTTCCAAGGCGGGTAAAGAAGTTCTCGTGAAGTCAGTGGCCCAAGCAATCCCTTCTTATGCTATGTCGCTGTATAAATTCCCAGAAACTCTCGTCGATCAGATCCACTCCCGGTTGGCCAATTTTTGGTGGGGCTCTTATGAGGGAAAATATAACTCACACTAGATGTCTTGGGAGAAGCTGTGCGTTTCAAAATTTCGTGGGGGCCTTGGCTTTAGGAATCTCAAATAGTTTAACGACGCTCTTCTGGCAAAGCAAGGATGACGCCTCCTCTCCCATCCATGTGCCCTGTTCTCAAAGGTTCTGCGAGAAAAATATTTCCCTCATTCTAACTTATTGCATGCCCAGTTGGGGCCAAGGGTGAGTTTTTTTGTGGAGAAGCATATGGGGCGCAAAAGCCCTCATTGACATGGGTTGTTTCTGGAGAATTGATGACGGACATAATGTTCATGTTTGGAAGGACTCCTAGCTGGCAAATGGCATTAACCATAAGGTCTCTTCGACTGTTGTTCCTGGTTTCGAAGATGCAAGGGTACGAGATCTGATCAATGACTCGCTTGAGGACTGGGATCGCGGGAAGCTTTTCAGCTGGTTTAATGAGGTTGACCGTCAGCTCATCCTAAGTATTCCTCTCACACCAAGGATGGGCAGTGACCAACTTTGATGGACCGAGGAGTCTCATGGAAGATATTCTGTCCGCTTGGGTTACAAAATGCGGGTCCAAGGAGTGGCTCCGGACTGTCCTGATAATCGATGGAAGATTATTTGGGCGCTCACTGCCCCCCCTAAGGTGATTTTTTTGTGTGGCAAGTTTGCTCTGGGGTTCTCCCAACCTGTGACTCTTTGAGGCGGCGACATTTGACAGAGGATGACACGTGTCCGTTGTGCCTCCAGGAGGTGGAATCCCCTTTGCATGCAATTATTTCCTGTCGTGGGGTGGAAGGGGTGTGGAAGGCATGAAAACCTGATTTTGGTTTGTTCTTTGATTTTTCAATTGGGTTGGTCCAAAATCTGGTTAAATGGGTGGCTTCTCTTGACCCGGGAGTGGTGGGGTTGATCTGCACAATTGCTTGGTTAGTGTGGACTCGACGAAATGATCACATTTTCCAAATGAAGGTGACCCATGATCGTCTTTGAGTGGATAGAGCTAGGGAATGGATGAACAGTTGGAAGAATAACGATTCAGTGCGTCCTTTGGGCAACACTCAGCAGCCGGCTCCTTGTTGGTCTCCCCCCTGAGGGTTTCCTCAAGATCAATACAGAAGCTGCTGTCTCTGCTAATTTTAGGGTCGGTATTGGACCCATTGCTCATAATAGTTTTGGCAAGATTGTGAAAGCTCAGTGTCGGGTTGTGCCTTTCTCATGGAGCTATGTGGCGGCGGAGGCTTCTACCATCCAACATGGGATCGTTTTTGCCCGTTCAAAAAATTGGTCCAAGGTTTTGGTGGAATCCGACTGCCTCGAAGTGGTGAACGCTCTAGCATCAAAGGACGATGCATCTCAACCGTATGGACTTATCTTGAGGAAGATCTGATCATTAACCGAAGGCTTTGCTGCATGCAAATTTTCTTTTATCAAGCGAGGAGGGAATATGGAAGCTCATTGTTTGGCTCGTTTTGGGAAATCTTGGGGTGATCATTGTTGGGTGAACTCGTTTCTTGATTGGCTTTGTAGGCCTGGTTTGCTTGATCATTAATATATCTTTTCTTTTCTTAAAAAAAAAGACATATATCAACATATTTACGTAAAATCTATTTATAAATATATAAAATAAATATTTATTATTCATTTTATTTAAAGTAAAAAATTATCTATTTTATTTACCTTATAAAAATGCAATAATGTGTATATATATACCTATAAAATTAATGTTTGTATATAAACATTTGTTTGTCAATAATTAACAAATATATATGTGTATGTATATTCTAATATATGCAAATAAATACATATTCTAAAAATGTATTTAAAACAACATCTAACCATTTTTTACATTATACAAATATATTTATAATGTTTATATATACATATGTGTATTAATAAATAGATATATATTTATAATATATTCTAGTATTTGTAAATGAATATAATACATAATATATTTAAATAAATATAAGTATATATATATATATATCTCACACACACATATATTTTATAAATGTATTCAAAAATAATTATATAAATATATATATATATATATATATATATATATAAAATATGTATATATATATATATATATAAACAGAAATACCATTAAACAAACAATAAAACCACATGGTGTAGTGGTAAAGTTGTTCCATCTTCGAAGGAGAGGTGCATGCATGAAAACTCACAAAGCCCTGATAAAGGTTGGAGGAGCGTTGATAAAGGGGTCAGATTCATAGAGGTTCCAAAAAACCTCATGGCACTCGATGGTTTCATTGTTTCTTTGTAATCCCCCTCCCCGAACTGTTCTAATAATTATTTTTAAGTGTCAAACAATCAAAAATGAGTAAACAAACTTACTTTGTCTTGAAAATGCAAAATGATTCTTGAGTCATTTTTTTACATGTAGGAACCAACCCTGTGTGAATCAAATACTCATGATGCTCAATAGTTTCTTTGTAATCCCCATTCTCGAGCTATTGTAATAATTATTTTTAAGTATCAAACATGCATCGAATAATAAAATACAAATAAACGAACTTTTTACGTCATGAAAATTTTAGACATCGATCTTTGAGCTATTTATGATTTGTGAAAACAAACTCTACTTGAATCTAACATTTGAAGGGTTTGAAATAACTAAAAATGCCGTCTAAGTATTTAAATCCATTTTAACTATGAAATGAGCAAAACATGTTCATAAACAGGAAAACGAACATGATTTTTCATAGAAATGTAGAACCATGATACTCAAATCATTTGTGACCTATATTATTGAATTGTGTAATAATACGACATATAATGTTATCGTAAAGACCAAAATTACCCTAATAAAACTGTGCTAGCTATGTAGGGCTATTTAGACGCAGTTAAAAAAAGAACAAGTGGGATATGAATTTGAAATTTTAACTTCTTGGTTTGTAATTTTAAAAAAACTATAGAAAAATGATCATCCAATGTCTTAATTTTTTTTCATATTGAACATAGTGAATGTCATTGATTGTTAATGATATTGGTGTTTGACAGTCGTTCAATTGTCATTAAATCCTTTAACGATTTCTTTTACAAGTAGCTAAAAACATTATTTATATTAGTGATTAATTTGACCCCTAGGGGCGGTTACGTTTTTGAGGGGTCTCGTGGGAGGTCTTAAGTTCGAGTCTCCCCAAATACTTGTAAGCGCGGTAGATTTCTTTCTTTCTTTGTATTGTCCTCTCCCCGAACTGTTGTAATATATTTGTGCTTAATTTGTTTGATTTTTTTTAAAGAATAAAATTGCAAAAAAAAAAAAAAACTCAATTTTGAATTGTTTTTATCAAGATTTAAAAACATCTAAAAAAATATTTAGCTTTTCACCAGGAAATAAACAGGTTCTAAGATGCATTTGTTTAATATTTTTTGGATTTAAGTTATTTAAAAAAAACAAATTCTCTAAAATTTAAATGGTACGTTAAAGATTTTTTTTCAACACCGTAATCTCATTAACTTTAAAATTTGATTATGCAATTATTATTTTTATTCTAACTGAAATATAAAATAAAGTTTGTTTTTTATAAAATCACTTTAATGAAGCTCCCAGGAGATAATATCACAGGATGGGTATGAAATCAGTTGTTTGTTTAAAAAGTAAAGGGTACTTAATGAAGCGTCTTTACCGCCGGATCCGTGATCACGCGCGATTCGCCTGGGCGGTTGCAGCGGCGGCCATCAACTGCATTTCTCCGATATCGCCGCCATCGACATCCTCGGCGGCGGCCATGGGCGGCCGCTCATCCTTCACCTTCGCCTGATCCACGTACATCCCGTACACGTAGGAGCAGAAGCCCCAGACGCAGAGCGCGGTGGCCACCGCCTTCACGCCGCCGAACTCGTCGCCGTACGCCGCCACGCCCCCCACCACGCTCATCCCCAGCAGCGCCGTCATGCAGATGCCCCCGGTGATGGAGGTCGTCAGGAACACCATCCCGGCGGTGCCCAGAAAGCACATCTGCCACGTGACGGCGGTGGCCGCCAGCGCCGCCCAGTAGACCCACGGCCCGAGATCGAACCCCCGCCGCGCCTCCATCGCCATCTCGGCGAACCCGCCCGTGGCCGCCATCCCCGCCAGGGCCAGCGCCGTCGCGGCGACCTCCATCACCGCCTGCATCTCCATCACCATCGCGTAGCAGGTGACGTGGGCGTAGAGCCGCTCCATGAGGGGGAGGTAGAGCGCGAACAGGAGCCCGGCGGCGACGGTGCAGAGGACGCCGGCCGTGTAGTTGAGGCGGGTGAGGGCGGGGGGGCGGTCGCGGGTGGAGGAGAGGGCCAGGAGGAGGGAGCTGAGTGTGAGGAGGACGACGCAGTTGAGGTTGGAGAAGGTGACCTTTTGCTTCACGAGGAGGACGGAGAGGAGGAGGGTGAAGGCGAGCTGGGAGGAGAGGAGGAGGGAGGAGGTGGAGACTGGGAGGTAGGAGTTTCCCCAGGAGATGAGGAGGTTGTTCACGCCCAGAAGAACGCCGACCAGAACCGACTGGTAGAATATCCGGTGCGTTAAACCCAGGAAGGGCGGCCGCCGCCGCCCCCGCCGCGGCGGCGGTAGGAACAGAGGGGCGAAGATCGGGGGGAGCAGGAGGGGGAATCCGGCGGACTGGACCAGCGTCGCCACCCACCGGCTCGAGCCACGGTGGACAAAGTAGAACTTGGAGAGCAGGGTGGAGGCGAGGGAACCCAGGAAGAGGAAGGCGTAGTTGAGGAGCAGGAGGCCCCTGTAATGGCGATCGTGGATGCTGTGGCTCATGGGCTGCGGGGTGGAATGGCTCGTCGGAGAATCCCTGACGACGGGAGGTGCTGCGGCGGCGGACGGGGCGGGGAGCAGGGCGTCTCGATCTATGTCTGGTTTGTGGTGGACTGCGGAGGGATCGCCGCCGTGTGAGGCAGCCGCGACGGTGACCCCCGCCATGTCGCCTCTCACACCCTGCGGATGGCCTCTCTCGGCTTTTATGAAAAATTATATTTATTTATTTAACCAAATAAATAAATAAATAAAGGTTTTTTGCAATTATTTTTTTCTTTCTAATTTATTGATAAATTCAATTTTTAACCGGATGTTGTTAAAAAGAAAATGAGACTTTTAACATTATAAGAAGTAATATTAAAAAAGTTATTCATCTTCAATTTTCTATTTTTTTATCAAATGAATTCGGGTCGTGACGTCCTGCAGTGCGTATTCTATTTTAATATAAAAAAGTTTTTTTAGTAAAAATACGTATAGAATCATGATAAAAAGTGACCAAAATTTAATTGTTAAAGTGACAAATGGTTAAAAAAAAACAAACACCCCATTTGTCATCTTTACATTAATTTATTTTTAATTGAACTGTATTTTTAATTATTCAATGAGAAAACACGTCTTTTTGATGAATTACAACAAAATAAAATCTATCAACGCCCCGAATACTCAACTCTAAGACCTTTATGAGACCCCATGGAGACTCAAACACTTCGTTGCGCCCTTGGGGGCCAAATGAGTAAATGGTTGATGATGTATTGGTGGGCGTCACATCACGCGTGTCTTAGGCCCAAACCACCGCCTAGGCGTCGCTCGCTGTAACGTCCCGACCAAAAACACCATGCTCGGGTTGGATTGTCACATGACCTCGTGCATGTCTACCCGTACGAAATAGGTTGTTGACTGACTATGAGGGTCCGAACAATGCACTGGAAATACTATATCCTCAACATTAAAAGTCATGCATCGAAAACATGTCAGGAAAAAAAAATACCATAAAAGAGCACAACATAACTAGATAATAACAATGGTATAACATATGACATGTCTGGTATCTCACAGACATATAATGCAATAAACTAAGGACTCTCAATGCGGCAAGTCAAACTATAGTATAAGTAAAGTAAACAAAAGAAAAAAGAAATAAAGACGATGCGACATCACCCTAGAGTCTGTACCGGCACCGCCTCCGAACACCATGCTTCATCTCCTCAACACTCTGTCGATGGGCCCTTGCCCTTTCCCGAATCCCTGATTATGAAGTTTGCACGCGCATCGAGATGTCCATGCATGGCGTGAGTATAAACCCAGTATGACACCACAAATGCATCCTTAACGTAAGTGTACATGCATAAGAGGTGTACGACATGATAATAGTAAGTACGTAATCAATCAACAAAACAATCATGTGATGAGTGGTTGCGCACTAACCAAGCTGTCACAAACATTGGTCGTACCTACCTTGTGTCACGAGTCAGGCCACAAGGCTATCGTACCCCGTCTCGGCCATGGGTCAGGCCACATGGTTGTCATAACCTTGCCTTGTGTCTCGCTCCATCATTGCATGTCACACATGCTCCCCCTCTAAGGGCTAACCAAGTCACGACAGTCCGCCTGTCACTTGCTACTAGAAACATAGCCTCCATATGCCATACATCCACACACAATAGGACATAACATATATAGGCGCAACATAGCATATCAAACACAAGTCACGACAAACCACACACACATGCGATCATAATCAAGCACCATCTCATGGGTCACACACACACACACATGCAATCAATATCAAACACGAGTCTCACGCACACACGTGTGATAATTATCAAGGCAACAACTTTACACAAGGGTTCTACATTATAAAGAATTTTCTACCTCAGGCGTATTGGTGTCAAATACCAAGATTGTCAAGTGTTGATACCTAATCACAGTCGCACACCAACCAGATCAAACCTGCATGCCAATAATCCCTAGAACCAATCCCAATTCGTTATAAAAAGATTCTAGAACAAGAATCAAGAAGGAGACGACGACAAAGGCTTAAAATCAAATCAACATACACAACAACAACCACCGTCAACGATAAATCTCGATCCTTTCTAAGGAATAAACTACGTCACTCTCATAAATGGTGACTAGAGAAGAAGAGCTCAAGATCCCCACAAGCCTAGATCAACAAGAATAGGCATGAGAAGAAGGTATCACCCTAGGCAGTTGCTTAAAGAAGGAAGAATGTCCAAAACCCTTCCACAGAATCTTCTAGATCAGGAGGACTAGTAACAGGAAGAGGGTGAGTGATTTAATTGGGAGGGAAATGAGTTAAAAACACATTAAACATCCCATCTTAATGAGCACACACATTTCTATTAAGAGTCCTAACTCCCCCTGAAAGATCACCAGTCAAATCAGCCGTTTCAATTTCTAAAAAAAACGTCACCACAACAAGATGATACCCACCACAGCTATAGTGGCCTTAATTGCACCAAACCTTAGAAACCCTCCACGATGACCCTCCACAACATGGTGTTAAATCCTTGCCTGTTTTGGACTCACCAAACCTTCCACCATGGCGTGGTGAGGTTGATCTAGTTGCGGTCCACAGGAGGACATGTAGTGCTCCACACCTGAGACCACGCCCAACCACAAGAGTGTTGGTCACACACGTGTCACACATGCGGGTTCTAGGCATAAAACAGCCAACACCACGGTGTGATCCTACCCAGGATGCACCTTTAAACACCCAAATACCCAGTTTAAGTCACCAAGCAACCTCCAACACTTCCCAAACCTAAATTTAATCTTCATAAGGTTCAAAATTACATACCATTAAAATTGAGGATATTACAAATCTACATCTCTAACAACTTCTCATCATTGAGAAGTGTCTCTAAAGGTCAGCTCAAACAACTCGGGTCACTGATCTCTGAGCAACACCACTCAATCTTCTGGTGCTAGCACGACGAATCGAATGTCTTGCATTGTTCATTCTTGATCGATCTTTTTTCAATCTTGAAGAAAAATCTATTGCATTTATCGTTATTGAGAGGGAGAGAGGAGGAGTTGAGAGAGAATTCGCTGTGTGTAACAATTCTCTATTCTTAGTTTTTTGATGCAATACACAATAAACATAATCATCTATTTATAAAGTTAGGGTTTAGGTTAAAATATTATTTAATTTCATATCGACCATTAAATAAAATTTAAAACCTTTAATAAACCCAATGCCACATAGTAAAAATATTATTATTTTGTGGTGTACCAATTTACGCAAATTGTTAAATAATATTTACCGACTTGTAAATAATTATTTTATCACCAGATGCGGTCTTAGTCTGTTTGAAGTCCTCAATATTTATTGAAACCCAGATAAATATTTTATTCATAAATAAATATTTCATTCACATACCGACGAATAAATATTTATTAAATATTCAATAAAATAACAAATATATTTTTATTTACATGTTGGAGAATAAATATTTATTTAATTTGTGTGATCAATATAACTTGAATAAAATTATTCCTCAGTCTTGAGAATAATATATATTCCATTAATTAAATTCAAATATAATTTAATTGAGATCAACAGAAACACTTAGTGTGCAACCCTCTAGGATTCTTTCTCATGGGCATTAGTCGAGCTTGCCTAAAGTCCAAGATTACCATCTAGCAATTGGTCAAAGCACCTAAGAAAAATAACATAATTTCATAAAAATGATAACCACATGTGAATGATCACTGTGTAATATAATCTCTTTGTCACAATATCTTATCAAGCAAGTTGCACGACAGTATCGTCAACTTATTTGCTTGATACGTCTTTCCTTGACTATCTGAAATAGACACATCGATACACCATGACCATATAATTTAGGTGATTATTATATTCCAATCAAAGAGACAATATATTAACTTTTATAAATATAGAAGTTGAAAATCCTTCTAAAACTTATCCATTAATGACGCATCAATCATGATGTACCCAATGTACCCTACTTACTGCCAACATATGACATGATAGTTTTTATTAGTAAATATAAGTGCATGATTCATGACATGAATCAATGATAATATTAAAGTCTAAGGACCATTACATGTGGTCATAAATAGGAATATTTGATGACACCAAAACTTACAGAATTCCTACCGGCGTGTTTGTTCTTATAATATCCCATCTTAGAGATTACTAAATGTGAACTTCATGAGAAGAAGCATCATCTACTTATGATTACTCATACCCTACAATCTAAATACTATGTGTCCCATAATAGCATGTTATCCAACTACATAACTATATTAAGAATATAGTCATAGTACTTCAAGGTTCTCATCATAGTGGGGAACTGCTATGACCGTTTTAATGCAACAAATACTATAGAATATTATTACATTAAAGCCATGTAGAATAATGAATAATATATAATAAGATGTTAGATTATTATTCAATACATCAAATATATATGTAATCAAAGTACAATAAGTTGGTCTTAGGACACAAACTCTAACAAACTCCCCCTTGTACTAGAGTCAACTACTTACATCTTTCAGTCCGCTAGACCTCACATGATAATCATGTTTTGATTTAATTAAGTATTTAGTCAAGGGATCCTCCACATTGTCTTTCATGAAAATAATGCTCACTACAACATCACCTCTCTAAGAAAAATTCCTCAAGATATGATACTTATGAAGTATGTGTTTCATCCACTGATGTGACCTTGCCTTTTTTGTGAGATCCACCATTGCAATATTATCACAATAGAGTATGATAGGATCTTCACTTCAAGGTACCAAATCAAGCTATTGGATAAAGTTCACATCCATACTGATTTCTTAGCTGCCTCAGAATCCCCAATATACTTTAAATCTATAGTAGAATATGTGACTATAGCCCGATTTGAGCTCTTCTAGATCACAACACCTCCATTCAAAGTGAAGATGTATCCCATTTGTGAATTCCTGTCATCTTGATCAGTTTGGAAACTAGTATTTTCATATTTGTTGATGACTAGTTCCCCATATCCTCCATAAAACATGAACATATCCTTAGTACACCTTAGATACTTAAGGATAGTGTTGATTACCATGAAATGAAGGTCACCTGGATTAGCTTGATATCTGCCTACCACACTCAATGCATAGGAAACATCTAGCCTAGTACATAACATAATATACATGATTGAACTAATTTCTTACACACATGGAATCCTTGAAATTCTATTTCTTTCTTCATGTTTTTTAGAACACATTTTCCTAGAAAGAAAAATTCCATGTGATGCTAGAAATAGTTCCCTCTTGTATTTTTCCATACTAAATCTCTTTAATATCTTGTCAATTCATGTGCTTTGACTTAGGCTGAGAAATATATTGGATCTATCATGATGGATCTTGATCCCAAGAATATATTCTATCTCACCCAAGTCCTTCATAGAGAATCATTTATTCAATCATGCCTAAAAAAACTATAAGACCAATATTTCATTTCTAATAAGTAATATTTCATTGAAATATACTATAAAGAAAATAACCGCACTCCCACTAAACCATTTATAGACACACAAATCACATTCATTATTTATGAAACCAAATTCTGTTATTTCCTCATCAAAAAAATGTTCCATGAACTGAATTCTTTCTTTAATCCATAAATGGATCTTTACAACTTGCATACTTTGTTGGCATCCTTTGGAATCTCAAACCCTTCAGGTTGTGTCATATATAAATCTCACTGAAGGTTCTTATTAAGTAAATATTTTTTGAAATCCATTTTCCAAATATCATAATCATGAAATTATGCAATATAAAGTAGAATTTTGATGGATTTCAACATTTCAAATGGTGAAAAGTTTTCATTGTAGTCAATGCCTTGATGCAGTTTAAACCCTTTTACAACCAATTTCACCTTATAGGTACTTAATTTTCCTTCCATGTCTAGTTTATTCTTGAATACCCATTTTCAACCAATGGTATTTACATCCACTAGAGGTTATACCAAAACCCAAACTTGGTTTTGGTACATGGAATCCATTTCAGAATCCATGGATTCTTGCCACTTGGAAACATCTATGCCACTTAATGATTCCTTATAGGTTATATAATCATTATTATCAACTAATAACGAGTCACCATCCTTGGTGAATAGAAAACCATAACGTTTTAGTTATCTAAACTCTCTTGTACTTATAAGTAGCACTTGTGTCTCTAGAATAGTTTTTTCTTCCATAGGGATTTATGAAATCTGTTCATGTACCAACTCTTGTATCCCTTGATCCTTGACTTTATCAAATTCTATCTCGCTCCCGCTATCACTTTTAAAGATGTGACCCTCTCAAGAAATATGGAATGTCTTCCCACTATAACCATTTTGTCTAAGGGGTTGTATAGGTAATATCCCCTCATTTACTCAGGGTATCCTATAAAGGCACAATTTTTGTCTCGGGGTGAAATTTTATTACCTAAAGAGGACTTAACAAACACTTCACTTCCCCACACATGTAAATTCTATAACATGGTTTTATTTCCACTCCAAAATTCATATAGAATACCATTTATTAATTTATTTGGTACCTGGTTTAGTATATGTGATGTTGTTTGTAATGTGTATCCCTAAAAGGATAATGGAAGACTTGTATAACTCATAATTGATCTCACCATGTCAAACAAGGTACAACTACTCATTTTTATTACACCATTACACTAAGGTGTGTAATAAGGAGTGAGTTAGGATAGGATCCAAAAATCCCATAAGTAATTAATGAAGTATTGATTAAGATATTCTCTACCATGGTCTGAGTAGAGTTTCTTAATCTTCTTACCAAGCTAATTCTCAACTTCATTATTGTATTCCTTGAATTAATCAAAAGAATCTAACTTATACCTCATTAATTAAACATATCCATATATACTAAAATCATCAATAAAATTTATTAAGTATGAGTACTCCCCCTTTGATTCAGTAGGAAATGGTCCACACACATTGGTATAAACTAATTTAAGAATCTCTTTAGCCCTTTCACCTTTCCCACTAAATGGGTATTTGATCATTTTTACTTGTAAACATGAATGGCATACACCAAGTGGTTTTAGTTAAAAAGAATATAAATATCCATCTTGATGTAATTTAGTTAAGTGATTTTCATTTACATGACCTAATCGATGATGCTAAAGTTGGGTGTGGAATGAGGTAACTTTGTTATTGATTTCCATTTCTTAGTTTGTGTAATCCAACACATAAAGACTATTATTTAAATTTTCATTACCATAAAAAATGTTATCTTTAAAAAAGAAGAAACATTTATTGCCAAATTTTAAAATAAATCCATCAGTATCAATTCTAGATACAGAAATAATGTTTTTGGTAATAGATGGAACATAATAACAACCTTTCAAAACCATTATCATTCCAGTCAAAAACGTGAGGTGGTAGTCCTCAATAACCACAACATAAAGTTTAGCTTCATTGGATGTTCATAGATCTACCTCTCCTTATTCAATATTTATGAATCTACTTGGTTTCTACATTTTAACATATATATGAGCACCAAAAGATGTATCTAATACCCAATTTATAGAAACAGATAAATTTTACATGATAAAAAATGAACCTAAAGCTTCTATTTACTTCTTTTTCCAGGTGTAGTTTTTCTTACAGTGACCCTTCTTGCTACATGTGAAATAGAAAAAATCTTACTCACTTGCTTTCCGCTTGATCTTCCTATTATTGGAAGGGAGTGGAGAAGATTCAGGCTTAAATATATTTTCTTTCACTTTACATTTGTTCACCATAATGGTAAAAGGTTTTTCATGCTTTATATCATTATCTACTTGGTGAAGAAGAGTAAGAAGATCCGACAGAGACTTATCAGTGTTGTTCATATTAAAATTAACAATAAAGCTGGAGAAGCTCTAAGGGGGTGATTCCAAAATGAGAGGCAGTGCCCAGTTCTTTAGGGAGTTTAAACCCTAGAACCTATAAGCACTCAATGTAGCCAATGAGCCAGACTACATGAGGCCTAGCTGAGGAATCCTCTATGATATTTCTATGAAAGGGTGCCTTGGAAATCTCAAAGCATTCCTATCAAGATCTCTCTTTATAAATACCATAAAGGTTCTCAAGCATGCTATATACATCCATGTTTTCATGAGATTTCATGAGTTCACTAGACATAGAAAGAAGCATCAAAAATTGAATGTTAACCACATTGTTCATATGTTTCTCATAGATAAGGAACTCTTCATCACTCACCTCCTTAGCAGGAAGACCAGGAAATGAGGATTCTAGAATGTAATATTTTCATTCATGGTATAACAAAAATCGAAGGCATCTGTACCATTCCTGAAATTTACTACCAGATAGGAGGTTGTATTTATATAATATTGATCATAGGGATAATTTAGATGAAGATATTTCCATTTTATTCTACAATTAAAAAAGAAGATTATTAGTTCTTAGCTTGATTACAAATTGGGTGAGATATAATAAATTAATTGATTTTATTAATTCTCCCACTATTGTATCAAGTTCTAATAGCCCTCACCATTGAACTTAGAATGTCTATTTTCTCTGAAATTCTAGTGAAAAGGATTCACATTCTCCTTCACATAACCCCACAAATGGCCTCTCAAGCTACTTGAAAGTATTTAGGTAGGAAAGTCTTTGACAATAGCGGGATTGCAACTCCTTGATCCATTTAGTGGAATCCCCCATCCAAAAATCATAACTTGAATTTCCTCAAAACATACCTCCAAATTACACTAAATATATAAAGGGATACTCCTCATGATGAAAAATGGTTAAGTCAAGCCAAATCTTTCATAATAACTCCCCTTATAAAAGTAAGTGTCCCAAAAGGGTTGTTCAAACACTTAGTTATACTGAGTTTCATTCCCAATTAAGTAATGGATGGATAATTATGACTTAATATTTAATTGAGGGATTTTTAATTTATTATGCATAATTTTTATCTTTTTTTATCCTTTACATGTCATTTTAATATTAAGTGGATGTTACTTACTTAATTAACCATGTAAGATAAATAATTTATGCATAATTAATTTATTTAATTTTTATATTTTCACATTAATTCATTTATTTATGTGGTCATAACCTTAAATCTATAAAATAAATAATTACATAGAAATAAATAAACAAATAATTAAATAACCCATTCATGAGATTTATCTAATGGTTGATTTAATGAGAGGACATTAAATCAACCTTTGACCTAGGAGAAAAAAGTCTTATTTCCGGTATTGTAATGAGTTACAACATTCCACCTATCCACTTGTATATCACTTGAGTTAGCATCATAATGGTTACAACTTGAACCGCCTCCATGCACCTTGAGATGCTCCATTAATTACAAGTATTTATTGCTCACATGCAGGTGAGGGGAACCAAAGGATTGGTTAAAAGGGTATTACATGAACATCCTTGGACACATAGGTACTACATAATAATGGAGGGAGGGATGAATCATAGACCTTCATTTAATTTAATATTAATTAATTGAAAACTGCAACACCTCGACCCCTCTAGACTAGAGTCAGTGCGCTACTTGTGATATTGGAATTGTTAGAAGGAATGAAAAATGTCACGACCCGTCCTCGGGACCTGTGCCGTGACTACCCCAAGCCCGCCTTCCATAGGCCAGGGGCTGGTGACTAGCACCAAGGTGTAAAATCCCGGTAAAAAGGGAAGGCATTGCCTTTGAAAAGTAAAAAAGCACTACAGAGTAAGCAAGCAGAAAGGTAAACACTAAGTAAAAGCTGGTACAACAGTAAGTGCAGAAAAGTAAAGGGGGCCAGAAATACAAGCCCAACTGTAAAGTACAACTAAAAGGGAAAAAAAAAAAATTGAAAAGTAAAGCCGCAACGTCGAGCCGTCCTCTGAAAGTCCCACCTGAAGGGTGGGTACAGAAAGCCTCCATTGCTCCTCGGGTCCAGCCGACCGCTCCGAGTGCGTCCCGCCCAGTGGTCCACCTCCAGGTACCGTCCTGCTCCGCAAGCCTCCACCACGATCAGCGCTGTCCGTCGTCTGCATCCAACACAACGAAGTGCGGGCATAGCCCGTGCAGGGGTGAGTATAAACTACTCAGTAGGGACCCCGAGACCCCCGAAGGTCTCCCGAAATCCACAAAGGATAATCCACAAAGGAAATATACAAACACGAAGTAACATCCGACACGGCTTAGGTATATGCCCATACATATACCTAAGTCATCAATACTCGCTCGGCTCCAACATCCGAGCTCAAGTACAACCCAGTCCACACAGGAAAGCCAAACGTAAAATCCACACAAGATAGCTCAACACAATCCACAAAGGAAAGTAAAACGTAAATCCACACAGGATAACTCAACACAATCCACAAAGGAAGGTAAAACAGAGTTTCAGCTCACACAGGATATACTTCTTCTTAAGACGATAGAGATGATCAGATGTAGCCACTGATTCATCTAAGCCGTCGGACCCACAAAGGATCGGTAGGTACTAACCCCCGCAATGACCCACATAGGATCGATCATGAAGTTGAAACCATAACTATTGGGAAACTTCTTCTCCATCAAGCACAGTGGTTATGCCGCTACAACAAAGCACTTCCCTCCAACCTTGGACTGCTGTAGTACTACACCTATCGAGTACTGTGGGCCTGCTGCTACAACCAAGCGCTCTCCCGTTCCTCTACAACCAAGCGCTCCTCCGTCGTGGGTCTGCCGCTACAAGTAAGCGCTCCCCTGTGTCGCTATAACCAAGCGCATCTCTGTCGTGGGTCTGCCGCTACAACCAAGCGCTCCCCTTTGCCGCTACAACCAAGCGCACCTCTGTCGTGGGTCTACCGCTACAACCAAGCGCTCCCCCTCATAGCCTCCAGAGGTACTCCTTCTGTTGAGTACCGCGGGTCTGCCGCTACAACCAAGCGCTCCTCCACCGTGGGTCTGCCGCTGCAACCAAACGCTCCCCACTGGGCTATCTGTAACACACTGAGTCGTTCTATCAACAGTCGTCAAGTCTCAACCGGCTCTAGGGTTTCCGCACACAGCATGCTCGTTCCGGGAGGGTCCACTCCACGAGCTAAGTGTTCGATGCATCAACTGACATGCAGTCCGGAGTTGATGTATCCCAAGATGTACCGTAGTGGTCACTGCCGAAAACACGGAGGATTCCCGTACTGTTCTCATCATCGTCGCAGTCGAATCCACCGAGGATCTCTGTATAGTCATCGTCGTCGAAGTCGCAGCCAGCACTAGGGTCCCCGCACACAGCAAGCTCGTTCGGGAGGGTCCGCTCCACAAGCCGAGAGGCTGATACATCAACTGACACAAAGTCCAGAGTTGATGTATCCAAAAGTTCCGTATCGTCAACAGGAACTCAACGCCGCAGACGGCGCGTCAATCGGACACCCGGTCTGAGAGTTATTAGCTTTTTCGTCCCAGGTGTCCGGTTGGTTTTTAAGGCAAAACCAACCCGACCGTACTCTACCTGCGTCCAAACCTCGGGCGGAGTATGCCAAAAGATCCGTCTCACTTAGAGGAATCCACCAAAGTCAACGGCACGTCAATCGGACGTCCGAAACTCATGATATTAGCGTTTCCGCTCCGAGGGCCCGGTTGGTTTCGTGAACGAACCAACCCGGCTGAACCCAAAGTTTCCCGAAACCTTGAGTGAGATATACCGAAACGACCGTCTCGATCCAAGGATCACATCTCCACTGACATCATGTCGTTTGGAGGCCCGTAGCTCAAGTTACAGGCAAAAGACCGAAAACGGTCCGAAGACGGGGGGTCTGGGCCCGACCGACCCGGCCCAACCCCCCCTGGGTCAGCTCGAACTGGGTCGACCCGACCCGGGTCTGGATCAGACCCAGTTCGGCGCGGCCCGGTCCGGCCGGGGCGCGACCCGGCCGGTCGGACCGGCCTGGCTTGGCTCGGCCGAGCGACCGACCGAGGGAGCCGTGGGGCGCTGCCCCCGCGGGATGAAGAAGCCGCGACCCTCGAGGAGCCGCGCTGGAGTCAACGGACGCGGCAAAGGCCGCGTCCCGTGCGTGTGAGCCGAACCTGCGCGGCCGCGGGTCCGCTGGCCGCCACCGCCGCGGCTGAAGCCGCGGCGGCCCGTGCCGCCGGAGGCTTCCGCGGGCCACCGGAGTTGCTCCGGTGGTCCGTTTTCCTTCCCATCTGCGCCGCTGCTCCTCCTGGGTCCTGTTCTTCACTACGGAAACATCAAATCGCCCTTGCGTCACGTTTTATCGTCACCTGCCAAATCCACACAATAATGAAGAACTGCGGAGGGTTGTCGGGCCGTGTTCGTTTGGCCCGCGCCCTCCGCGTTAGGCGGTATCAATCGGGAGGATTAATCAACACATAGAAAACATAACCAAAAACAATTTTAATGAATTAAAATTGTTCTTATGAACTGGGTTATTCATTTTAAAAGAAACGATCACGGGAATATAAATTATTTCACAACAACCCCTACCTCATTAAGTCGTCGCACGCGCGTTCTTCGCGGATTTGATCGCCGCGGAAGGAGGCGATCATCGCGTCGCGTCGTCGTGGAAAGGCTTCGCGTCGTCACGGAAGGGCGTCGCGTCGTCGCGGAATACGGTGATGCGTCGACGAACTCCGAGGTTCAAGAACATGAAGATTTAATTATATCGATTAAATTCATGTGTTGTTATAAACCACAAGAAGATTTAAAAGAAACCCGAAATCTCCTACCTCAAGCAGTTGGTGATCGAAGATCGTTGCGGGGAAGAACGTCTTGGAAGAAGCGTCATCAATCTCCGAGGGTGATGGCGTTCTTCGCGTTCTTCACATTCTTCGCGTTCTTCGCGTTCTTCGCGAAGGAGGATGAAGGCACAAAGTTGTCAAAACCTCTCAACGAGCATTTTTCCAGAAGTCGTGCGTTGGTCTTATTTTATTATTACGCCAACGGATTGAAAACAGGTTAAGAAAAAATTAAATGAATTCATCGAATAAAACCGCCCAATTAATTGGTGCGTTAAGAAATTAAGAAAACGCGTCAGTTGACTTTCATAATGACGGGTTTTCGCGGGTGCGTTACTTAGCGGAAAGAAATGATGGGGCTCGTGCGAGCCCCACCTCACAAATATCCTACCAAGAGTATAGGATATTTCTGGATAACACCCTATCCACATCAACTCAGCTTAAGCTTCTTTAAGTGGCTTCAAGTGGCTTCCAAGCGACTTAAGTGAAATAAAATAAAGTTTGTTGTACAATTTATTTTATTTCTTAACTTTAAGCCCAAAAATTAAAAACCACACCCGAGCAAACGCAACTCCGGAAGAGGCGTTTCTAAGAAATTACCGGTGCTGCGATTCCATCGGTGCCCTCGGAATTCGATTCCGAGCACCGGTTCAAAAGTTAGAAAAACCCGCTCATCCGTTCACTGAACGTACCCGAGCCAAACTTCGGAAAATGATTCCGGGCACACCAGGCCTCAGAATCAGGTGCCGTCAGAAACTGTGTTCTTGTAAAATTCCAAAGAAAATTAAGAAAAAAATTTCCTTGAAATTTACGGGTCTTTACATTACTCCCACCACAGGGCTTTACGTCCCCGTAAAGCTTCACCACAAACTTAGGGATACAAAGGCGGTACTGAGCACGAATCTGAGCCTCCCGCTCCAAAGTGCTCTCCTGGAGGTTCCCGTGCTACTATCTGATGCGCACAAGAGGAATCGATCATCCACATAGGACCCTCTCCTGTTGATCCTCGATCTCCACCGGGACCTCCGCAAAGGTCGCCCCATCATCAACGTCCAGCTCCCCATGGTCAATGAAGTGTGACGGGTCGTGCACGTATCTTCTCAGCTGAGATACGTGGAAGATGTCGTGCACCCGGTGCAACTGAGGTGGTAGAGCCATACGATAAGACACCTCGCCAATCCTGCTGAGGACCTGGAAAGGTCCGATGAAGCGTGGAGACAACTTGCCGCCTCGGCCAAATCTCCGTAATCTACATCGAGGTGAGACATGCAAGAAGACGTGGTCACCATCCTCGAACTCTAGTGGCCTCCACCTCCTATCAGCACAAGAATTTTGCCGGTTCTGAGCTGTCCTCATCCGCTCATGGATGACTTGGACCTTTCTGGTCCTACAAGAGCTGCTGAGATTTCTTCCTTTCCGATAAGAGAAATCCGGTCTCATCCCCTGGATGAACCATGTTCTTCGCTTAATATAGTCAATCCCGACATGTATGGTACTAATCCATACCAAGGATGACGTCGTAAGGGCTCGACGCTATTATCAAGAGATCCAACCGTTACTCTCGCCTCCAAGGGTTGAGTCACACTGTCGACATCGATGTGTGGTAACTGAGTCTCCTCTAGTAGATGTCTCACAAGTGAGGGTCAAGTCAACAGTATAAACTGGAACCTCTTAGTAACAACACAAAAGATGACAGGAATGAAAACATCACAAAGGCATGCGTCTTTTATTATTGCAGCTCATAATACAAGGACGCTACACAACAACAACAAGGAACTAGAAGTACAAAAGACGTATCCACTAGTTCCGCTCCTGTCCATCTGCTCCCAGAGCTCCATGATCGAAGGCCTCAGCTGCCTGAAGCTGAGCTCTCCCATGTCCACCAACTCCCTGCGGTAGGGGTGGAACTCCTGGTGGTGGTGGTGGAAACACCTCGAAGCGTCTTCCACTACCTGCTGCTTGGCCAACTCCTCTGCCGCAGTCTCCTGCTCCATGTGATCCGCCTCGATCGAACCTCTGCCTTTGCCTAGGAGGTTCTTCGTTCATCTGCTGGTCATTCGTATGGCGGGTCGGACAGTCACGAGCCATATGACCAACCCCACCGTAGGAGTAACACTGTCCGCTCATAGTAAGTCGTTGTCCACCCCGGGTGCCTCGCACAATTGACCCTGTGTCACGCGGTCGACCACCGGTAGGTCTAGTCCTCTTGGACCCCTGCGTCATCTGTCTACTGTCCGCTGCAGAAGACTCTGCCGCATGCCGGCTAGTGGTGGGTCCTGCTGCTGGAGACTACTCAGCAAGGAAACTCTCCACTAAGAGGGCTCGCTCCAACACTCCTGTCTGTGTCGGAATGCTGTGAGAAACAACTGAAGCTCTAATCTCTCGCCTGAGCCCCTGCTCGAAGGTTCGGGCCCTGAAGAATGGGTCCCGTACCATGTCCGTGGAATAGCGTGAGAGATCGGTAAACCTCGCCGCGTACTGGGCTACTGTCACGCTGCCCTGCCGCAACTGTAGTATCTCCTGAATGCGCACCGCTCGGAGGGTGGCTGGGACAAACTCTGAGCGAAAAAGGCTCTCAAAGTCCGTCCAAAGGAGTGATGCCTCGTCGTGCACCTAGAGCATCAAGCTCCACCATCTGCCTGCTGCCGCATGCAGGAGGCTCGCTGCAAGGACCACCATAAGGTCCGCTGGTGTCCTCACTAGCCTGAAAACTCGAACAACTGCCTCCAGCCAGTCCTCGACTGCCTGGGGGTCCGTCTCCCCACGGAACCTAGGCAGTCGTTGGTGCTGGAACTCATGCAGTGCACTAAGGCGACGTGCATCGTCAGCGGCTGGGGCTGGAAGCATCGGTGGCTCGGTGGGTAGAGGTACCGCCGGTGCCTCTGCTGTCAAAGGGCCCTGTACCGAGGCCTCGTCGCTCGGCGGGCTGTCGTCACGTACAACACTCGGAACCCTAGCTGGCTGCCGTCGTGGGGCCATCCTGAAAGGAAACAGGTGCGCCACAGTCAGAACAGTATACCTGGTGAGATGATACAAGTAATCACAAAGAAAACTTGAAACACATATGCAATCAATGTTTTCGTGCATTAAGTCAGAAATCAGAAGTCAGGGTCCTGGTGTACGGATACGTCAGCCGCCGCACCAACACTGGGCTCCCTGGACTGATAACCACACTCAATACGCTTAACACTATTGCTTCACATAGAAGAAAGATCAGAGTCTGCGGTAGAACCAAACTCCTCTGATACCAATTTGTCACGACCCGTCCTCGGGACCCGTGCCGTGACTACCCCAAGCCCGCCTTCCATAGGCCAGGGGCTGGTGACTAGCACTAAGGCATAAAATACCGGTAAAAAGGGAAGACATTGCCTTTGAAAAGTAAACAAGCACTACAGAGTAAGCAAGCGAAAAGGTAAACACTAAGTAAAAGCTGGTACAACAGTAAGTGTGGAAAAGTAAAGGGGGCCGGAAATACAAGCCCAACTGTAAAGTACAACTGAAAGGGGAAAAATAGAAACTGAAAAGTAAAGCCGCAACGTCGAGCCGTCCTCTGGAAGTCCCACCTGAAGGGTGGGTACAGAAAGCCTCCACTGCTCCTCGGGTCCAGCCGACCGCTCCGAGTGCGTCCCGCCCAGTGGTCCACCTCCAGGTACTGTCCTGCTCCGCAAGCCTCCACCACGATCAGCGCTATCCGTCGTCTGCATCCAACACAACGAAGTGTGGGCATAACCCGTGCAGGGGTGAGTATAAGCTACTCAGTAGGGACCCCGAGACCCCCGAAGGTCTCCCGAAATCCAAAAAGGATAATCCACAAAGGAAAGATACAAACACGAAGTAACATCCGACACGTCTTAGGTATATGCCCATACATATACCTAAGTCATCAATACTCGCTCGACTCCAACATCTGAGCTCAAGTATAACCCAGTCCACACAGGAAAGCCAAACGTAAAATCCAAACAGGATAGCTCAACACAATCTACAAAGGAAAGTAAAACTTAAATCCACATTGGATAGCTCAACACAATCCACAAAGGAAGGTAAAACATAGTTTCAGCTCACACAGGATATACTTCTTCTTAAGATGATAGAGATGATCAGATGTAGCCACTGATTCATCTAAGCCGTCGGACCCACAAAGGATCGGTAGGTACTAACCCCCGCAATGACCCACATAGGATCGATCATGAAGTTGAAACCATAGCTATTGGGAAACTTCTTCTCCATCAAGCACAGTAGTTATGCCGCTACAACCAAGCGCTTCCCTCCAACCTTGGACTGCTGTAGTACTGCACCTACCGAGTACTGTGGGCCTGCTGCTACAACCAAGCGCTCTCCCGTTCCGCTACAACCAAGCGCTCCACCGTCGTGGGTCTGCCGCTACAACCAAGAGCTCCCCTGTGCTGCTACAACCAAGCACACATCTGTCGTGGGTCTGCCGCTACAACCAAGCGCTCCCCTGTGCCGCTACAACCAAGCGCACCTATGTCGTGGGTCTACCGCTACAACCAAGCGCTCCCCCTCATAGCCTCCAGAGGTACTCCTTCTGTTGAGTACCGCGGGTCTGCCGCTACAACCAAGCGCTCCTCCGCCGTGGGTCTGCCGCTGCAACCAAGCGCTCCCCACTGGGCTATCCGTAACACACCGAGTCGTTCGATCAGCAGTCGTCAAGTCTCAACCGGCTCTAGGGTTTCCGCACACAACATGCTCGTTCCGGGAGGGTCCACTCCACGAGCTAAGTGGTCGATGCATAAACTGACATGCAGTCCAGAGTTGATGTATCCCAAGATGTACCGTAGTGGTCACTGCTGAAAACACGGAGGATTCCCGTACTGTTCTCATCATCGTCGCAGTCGAATCCACCGAGGATCTCTGTATAGTCTTCGTCGTCGAAGTCGCAGCCAGCACTAGGGTCCCCGCACACAGCAAGCTCGTTCGGGAGGGTCTGCTCCACGAGCCGAGAGGCTGATACATCAACTGACACAAAGTCCAGAGTTGATGTATCCAAAAGTTCCGTATCGTCAACAGGAACTCAACGCCGTAGACGGCGCGTCAATCGGGCGCCCGGTCTGAGAGTTATTAGCGTTTTCGTCCCAGGGGCCCGGTTGGTTTTTAAGGCAAAACCAACCCGACCGTACTCCACCTGCGTCCAAACCTCGGGCAGAGTATGCCAAAAGATCCGTATCACTTATAGGAATCCACCAAAGTCGACGGCACGTCAATCGGACGTCTGAAGCTCATGATATGAGCGTTTCCGCTCCGAGGGCTCGGTTGGTTTCGTGAAAGAACCAACCCGGCCGAACCCAAAGTTTCCCGAAACCTTGAGTGCAATATACCGAAACGACCGTCTCGATCCAAGGATCGCATCGCCACTGACGGCACTTCGTTCGGAGGCCCGTAGCTTAAGTTACAGGCAAAAGACTGAAAACGGTCCGAAGACGGGGGGTCTGGGCCCGGACCGACCCGGCCCAACCCCCCCTGGGTCGGACCCGGTTCGGCGCGGCCTGGTCCGGCCAGGGCGCGACCCGACTGGTCAGACCGGCCTGGCTCGGCTCGGCCGAGTGGCCGACCGAGGGAGCCGCGGGGCGCTGCCCCCGCGGGATGAAGAAGCCGCGACCCTCGAGGGGCCGCGCTGGAGTCAACGGACGCGGCAAAGGCCGCGTCCCGTGCGTGTGAGCCGGACCCGCGCGGCCGCGGGTCCGCTGGCCGCCGCCGCCGCCAGAGGCTTTCGCGGGCCACCGGAGTTGCTCCAGTTTTCTGTTTTCCTTCCCGTCTGTGCCGCTGCTCCTCCCCGGTCCCGTTCTTCACTGCGGAAACATCAAATCGCCCTTGCATCACGTTTTATCGTCGCCTGCCAAATCCGCACAATAACGAAGAACTGTGGAGGGTTGTCGGGCCATGTTCGTTTGGCCCGCACCCTCCGCGTTAGGCGGTATTAATCAGGAGGATTAATCAACACATAGAAAACATAACCAAAAACAATTTTAATGAATTAAATTTGTTCTTATGAACCGGGTTCTTCATTTTAAAAGAAACGATCACGGGAATATAAATTATTTCACAACAACCCCTACCTCGTCAAGTCGTCGCACGCGCGTTCTTCGCGGATTTGATCACAGCAGAAGGAGGCGATCGTCGCGTCGCGGAAGGGCATCGCGTCATCGCGGAAAGGCGTCGCATCGTCGCGTCGTCGCAGAATACGGTGACGCTTCAACGAACTCCGAGGTTCAAGAACATGAAGATTTAATTATATCGATTAAATCCATGTGTTGTTATAAACCACAAGAAGATTTAAAAGAAACCCGAAATCTCCTACCTCAAGCAGTTGGTGATCGGAGATCGTTGCGGGGAAGAACGTCTCGGAAGAAGCATCGTCAATCTCCGAGGGTGACGACGTTCTTCACGTTCTTCGCATTCTTCGCGTTCTTCGTGTTCTTCGCGTTCTTCGCATTCTTTGCGAAGGAGGATGAAGGCACAAAGTTGTCAAAACCTCTCAACGAGCGTTTTTCCAGAAGTCGTGCGTTGGTCTTATTTTATTATTATGCCAACGGATTGAAAACAGGTTAAGAAACGATTAAATTAATTCATCGAATAAAACCGCCCAATTAATTGGTGCGTTAAGAAATTAAGAAAACGCGTCAGTTGACTTTCATAATGACGGGTTTTCGTGGGTGCGTTACTTAGCGGAAAGAAACGGTGGGGCTCGTGCGGGCCCCACCTCACAAATATCCTACCAAGAGGGTAGGATATTTCTGGATAGCACCATATCCGCATCAACTCAGCTTAAGCTGCTTTAAGTGGCTTCAAGTGGCTTCCAAGCGGCTTAAGTGAAATAAAATAAAGTTTGTCGTATAATTTATTTTATTTCTTAACTTTAAGCCCCAAAATTAAAAACCACACCCGAGAAAACGCAACTCCGAAAGAGGCGTTTCTAAGCAATTACCGGCGCTGCGATTCCATCGGTGCCCTCAGAATTCGATTCCGAGCACCGGTTCAAAAGTTAGAAAAACCCGCTCGTCCGTTCACTGAACGTACCCAATCCAAACTTCGGAAAATGATTCTGGGCACACCGGGCCTCAGAATCAGGTGCCGTCAGAAACTGCGTTCTTGTAAAATTCCAAAGGAAATTAAGAAAAAAATTTCCTTAAAATTTACGGGTCTTTACAAAAAATACAGAAGGAATGATCATTTTAGTAGTCTTGAAGAAACTATATACATATATGTAACACAAATTACATTGAAAAAGGTTACAAAATACAATACATTACAAAACTAAAAACTGAAACCACATGAACTCAATAAATGACCTTCTCTTCATCACTTGTTGAAGGTAAACAATGAAAGGGGTGAGATAAAATGCTTAGTAAGGGTTAAAAATAGAGAAAACATGGATACAATAATAATTGAATCATAATCAATCTGACATAATCAATATGATATGGTGAATAAATGAAAAACTAATGTGATAAATAAACTGAGAATGAAACTGCATCCATAGATTTTGTCATAGTGAAAACCTCATGTATAGTAATAACTGATAATGAATAAAGATAATTCTTATTAATTGGACGTCATGTATCTAGAACATGAAACCATAATACCATTAAAATGGTTTAGTTCTGTGGGTAGAAACCCGTCTGATTTTTGGAAACAAACTCGAAGGGTTTGTCGCCAACTGATTTGTCTCATGAAACCTACCGATGCATCGAGGGGATATAGAAGGCTCCACCCGCCACTGTATGTCCAAATAATTATTTATAAATATATTAAATAAAAGAGAAATATTCCTTTTCAATATCTGTATAAAGTAGAGTATATGGATTCATCAATATTTCCATAATTAAAATAATTTTCCAAATAAACACCGTATGTAAAATGGTATACGGTTTAGAAAAAAAAACATATCCATGATATGAGATTATGGATATTTAATATAAATATAATTTTAAAGGAAAATTTATCTCTAATGGGAAGTAGGTACACCACATAAGGATTATTAGGTGCACCATACAAAGTTAGTCACAACAAAATAGTAGTTGAGACAAAGTCTCTTACCACAATGTAATCAGTCGAATCATATGACCAGAACTTAATAACCCTAAAATTAATCATTGAATAACATGAATATAAATATATTCATTTTATTATATATAAAATGGCAGTACAAATATACCACATACAATAAATAAGTGGCGAACAATGAAAATCTCACAGAAATGAAAGTGAAATGAGAAACCCCTTACAAACATTTCAGCAAGGTAACGAGTGTTATTGCAAAGGATTAATGAGAGGTAAAGGGTATAAAATTATTTATATGTCACAAGGGTAGTATGGGGGAGGTTCAAAAACATACCCCGTCATTAGGGATTAAAAATAAAAGAGCACAACATAGGGGATATTTTTGAACAAAAGTGAGAGAGAGGATCCCTTACCTTATGCTCAAAGGTGTTCTTGATTGTTCTTAACAACCTGAATAATCAAATTTAGATTCATTAATTAATAATTCCATAACCTCATAAACATATAATTAATATGTTATGACCTTATTTGGTTCATTAATAGCCTTTTTTATGGTTTAAGAGATTAAATTTTATTGTTTTGGTAGCATTTTCTTCCTTGGTTTCATGATTTGTTTACTTGTATTCATTAATGGAAGTTCATTTGAAATGTGGTTAAACATAAAGAATTGTTAATATAAATTATTAGTGACATTAAATAGGTATAAATGATCTTATAATGATTCTGGTTATATACCACGGGGATGACTCATTCAATGAGTTAAAATAAACGCTTGGATTTGGCTTGGCGGTTTTGTGTACAATAAACTTGTTTTGTATTATTATTCAATATTATGAATGTGTAAAGATTACAAAAAATTAATCAAGGTAAAATACATATATTATGACCTAGTTCAACCATGAAAAAGGTTTCATGACCAGTATTGAAGACAGTAATGCAAATTGAAAACCCGTCTTCCTTGAGTGTGATAAATTTACACATCTCGGACGGTGTTTGCATTTATTGTATAAAAGGAGGGGAAAAAGAGAGATTATGATGAAATATTACATTATCAAAATGAAAATCCAGTACATGTAAGGTATTGTAATTATCATGGAATTCAGATGAGGGGAGGTGAGAAGAGAGAACAAAATAATGGAACTTTGAAAGAAAAGAGAAGGAAGGTTCACCTCTTGAGTACTCCTTGAGAATCTCCTTAAGGACTTTGTTTTTGGAATTTTGAGGAGACCAACAGGTCTTGGACGTGGGGAGAGGGATTGGAAAGATTATTTGGCAGAATTTAGGTAATTATTGAAGCTTGAGTGGTGTGGGAGGAAGAGGGGGTGAGGGGTGGTTTATATAGTGGAGGGGAGATGAGTTTTCTTAATATTATAATCATTAATTTATTATTTCCTCTCAAGACAATCAATAGTAAGTATTCCATGACCAATAACAGTAATATATGCATGTGAATTTGAACCAATTGGGCTTACATCAACATATCATCATCAATTACTCAATTAATCCATTATTTAGCATTTATTGTGAATTATCAGATTCTACTATTCATAAAAAATTCAAGTATTTCAGAAAAATCCCAAAAATTCATCCTAACCATTTTCGACATGTAGAATCCAAAAATGAAGTCCATTTTTCAAAAATAATTTTCTAAATATAATTAATTAAATATTTAATTAAAATCATTATTTAATCAAAAAATATAAACACCTAAAATTTTCATCTTCATTTTTAAGGTGACTAAATTCATTTATACACCCAATGGTATGGATAACATTCATAAGATTCATATTGATATTCATAATGGTAAGTTACTATTCATAAGGGTATGTTACTATTCATAAGGTTAGGTTACTATTCACCAAAAATTGATTTTCCCTTATCAGACTCCAAATAACTTACTGATCACAACCATGTATGCTAGATTTTCAAAATTCACATCATAGAAGTGACAAAATTAGGTTTAATTGGCTAGGTTATGAATATCTCCTATAAGTAACCATGTTTTGTTCCATAGAGGCTCAGTGATTCATGAAATATAGGCTATAATGTATTTAAGAGAAACATACCATGAACTGTTTGGGGTGATACATTATTTACTTCTTTGGAAATTTCATCCTTGAAATTTTATGTATAAAGCTCACCAAAAAGATGTGGGTGATTATTTTTCATAACATCCTCAGTTTCCCATGTCGCTTCCTCCATATTATGGTTTTTCCAAAGAACCTTTACTAGACGAGTTGTTCGATTTCTCAATACCTGCTCCCTTATGTAAAGAATCCCGATAGTCTTTTCACAGTATGACAAATCAGGTTCTAGTTCTATTTCTTCATATGTGAGTACATGCATTGGGTCTGGCATGTATTTCTTTAACAATGACACGTGGAACACATCATAAACTCTGGAGAGACTTGGAGGTATTTCCAAACGGTAAGCTGCAACTCTGATTCTTTCCAGGATTTCAAATGGTCCGATGTACCTGGGGCTCAGTTTCCCTTTCTTACCGAACCTTAAGACACCATTCTATGGAGATACTTTTAGAAATACATGATCTCCCACTTGGAATTCCAAGTCCTTTCTCCGGTTGTCAGAATAACTCTTCTACCTACTTTGGGATACTTTAATATGGTCTTGTATTTTATTCACCTTTTCCGTGGTCTCTTCAATAAGTTCTGAGCCTATAAGTTTCCTCTCACCAACTTCATCCCAACAAGTTGGAGTTCAACATCTCTTTCCATACAATGCTTCATATAGATCCATTTGAATACTAGAATGGAAACTATTATTTTAGGAAAATTCCACCAAAGGCAAGTATTGATCCCACATACCTTGGAAATCAAGATATCATGACCTAATCATGTATTCTAAAGTTTGAATAGTCCTTTCAGACTGTCCATCAGTTTGGGGGTGATAAGTATTACTCATACGAAGCTTAGTATTCAAAGATTTCTGGAGACTTTTTCAGAATTTTGATGTAAACCGGGGATCTCAATCGGATACAATCGATATAGGTGAACCAGTAAGTCTTAAAACTTCATTAATATAAATTCTTACCAAGCACTCAAGTGGAAAGTTCTCTCTTATAGGAAGGAAATGTGCTGATTTTGTGAGATGATCAACAATTACCCATATTGCATCATTCCTTCTAGGTGTCCTCGGTAGTCCGATGACAAAATCCATCATAATATTATCCCACTTCCACATAGTAATAGGTAGAGGTTGAATCATTCCTTTGGGATGTTGTCTCTCTGCCTTCACTTATTTAAAAACTAGACATCTTGACACATAGTCAGCAATTTCCCACTTCATATTATCCCACCAAAAATATTCCTTCAGATCTCTATACATCTTGGTGCTACCCAGGTGTATAGAGAAATTTGAGCTATGAGCATAATCTAATAGTTCCCTTTTTATCTCAGGTACTAATGGAACACATAACCTCTTCTCAAATTTCAGAACTCCTTCTTCATACATGAAGTCATCTAATCTCCCATCCTTGACCGCATTAATTTTCTTATTCAGATTCTCATCATCAGATTGATAGCTTTTTATCTTCTCTAATAAATATGGTTTAACAATCATTTGAAAGAGGAAATATGTTTCCCTTTCCTTAACAATTCCCATATCTATCTTTAGTAGATCCAAAAATATAGGATCTCTCTCAATCTTCATTTGGGTCAGAAGTCCATGATCTTTCCTGCTTAATGCATCTTCCACCTTATTCGCCTTTCCTAGGTGGTAGTGTATTGAACAATCGTAATATTTAAGTAACTCAAACCATCTCCTTTGCCTCATATTTAGTTCTTTTTGTGTGAAAATGTATTTCAAACTCTTGTGGTCTGTATAAATATCACATCTATCTTCGTAGAGATAATGCCTCCATATTTTCAGAGAAAAGATTACAACTGCTAACTCAAGATAATTTTTCTCATGATTATTCAACTGTCTTGATGCATAATCAATAACTTTATCGTTTTTCATAAGGATGCAACCCAGTCCATTCTTTGATGCATTACTGTATATTAGAAATCCACCACTTCCAGATGGAAGAGTCAAAATTGGAGCATTGACCAATTTTCTTTTCAATTATTCGAAGAATTCTGTACATTCTTTTGTCCACACAAACTTAACTCCTTTATGTGTGAGCTTGGTTAACGGGTTAGCAAGTCAGGCAAAATTCTGAACAAAACTCTAATAGTAACCTTCTAAGCTAATAAAACTGCGTACCTCAGTTATATTTGTTGGCGTGGGCCATTCTTGGACTGCCTTTGTCTTTATAGGATCAACTAGGATTCTATCCTTAGAGATAATGTGGCCTAGAAAATAAATTGATTGAAGCCAGAATTAGCACTTGCTAAACTTCTCATATAATTTATTTCTTCTAAGAGTTATCAGAATAACCCACAAGTGATTCTCATGGGCTTCATAGCTTTTTGAGTATACAAGGATATCATCAATTAATACCACAAAAAAGTTATCAAGATATTCATTGAAAACTCTATTCATTAAATCCATGAAAATAGAGGGTTCATTTGTCAGTCCAAAAGGAATTACTGTAAACTCGTAATGCCCATACCTGGTCCGAAATGTTGTCTTAGGAATATCTTCCTTCCTTACATGTAACTGATGATATCCGGACCGAAGGTCAATCTTCAAAAAGTATTAAGCTCCATGAAGTTGATCAAATAAATCATCAATCCGGGGTAGAGGATACTTATTCTTTATTGTAATAGCATTTATTTCCCTGTAATCAATGCAAAGCCTCATGGATCCATCTTTCTTCTTGACAAAGAGGACATGGGCTCTCCATGGAGAAACACTAGGTAGAATAAATACTTTTTCACTCAAATCCTCTTATTGTTTCTTTAGATCTACTAATTCCACAATGGTCATTCTATAGGGAGTCTTTGATATAGGTCTTGCATCAGGAATTAAATCAATAGAGAAATCAACTTCCCACTCTGGAGGATGTCTGGGTAAATCCTCTGGAAATACATCAATGTACTCTCGCACTATGTTCACATCTTCAATTTGAAGATTTCTTTCCTCACCCATAGATATTGGTTTATCTTCCTCTCCAAGTATTGCATTCAGTAGAGCTACTGGGGGTGGTTCTAGATAAGAATCATGTGGTGAAGTTTCTTCCCTAAAGACAAGGGATTCTACACCATTTTCAAAAATTGTAACTTCCTTATTCTTACAATAAATCTTCGCATCATAATTTGACAGAAAATCCATATCGAGAATTATATCAAATTCAGTCATTGGTATGATGATAAGGTTAGCAACTAAAGCACATTTTGGTGTCTGGAGGGGGACAAGTCGACATGCCTTTTTTGCAATGATACATCCCCTGGGAGTTTTGAATGACAACTCCTTTACTAAATCAAATTGAACATATCTAATTTTCTTGGAAAACTGGGAAGATATAAATGAATGTGATGATCCAGAATCAAATAAGGTTTTGGCTAAGTTTGAGGAAATAATTAAAGTACCTGCCACCACATCATTAGGAATTTCATCCTTCGCGATTGTAATCACATAGGCTCTCTCTTATTCTCTTGGCTTTTTCTGAGGCATGTTTTCTTGGCGCTTATGACACTTATTTGCATAATGTCCCATATCTTTACAATTTTAGTATTGAATATCATTGAATTGTTTCTTCCCCTTACATTCATTAGATCGATGACCCTTTTCTCCGCAGTTATAGCAGAATCCCATGCCTTTCAAGCATTTCCTGAGATGATTTTTTCCATAGTTATCACATAATGGGAATAACTTTATTCCCTTACTCTTATTTTGTACTTCTCCTTTTCCTTTTTTATTAGAGTACTTCTTCTTATCTTGGTTTCCTATGAAAAGATTTGATCTAGAAAATTCCCTCTCCGTTTTGATGTCACTTGATATAATTTCATCATATGATGAAAATTATTGAGAAGATAATGCCCTTAAAAGACTTGGATTAAGACCTTAAAATAAATGATCAATATTGTCTTCTGAGTCATGTACATAATCTACAGCATACCTGGCCAGCCTTGCGAAAGTAGCCTCATACTCTGCAACACTATATTCTTCCATTTGTTTTAAGCTAAGGAATTTCCTCTTCATTTCAGTTCATTGCTCATGAGGGAAATACTTTTTGAAGAATATTTACTTAAAATTCCTCCATTCCATATCTTCTATTTCTTCTTCCTCCATGGTATTCTAAATCAAGGACCACTATTGGTCAGCGTTGCCCTTGAGACAATATACTACCAGTGCTACCTTTTCATTTTCATTGCATATTAATGCCATGAATATCTTTTCAAGGGACTTGATCCATTTATCAACAACCACTAGGTTAGTAGTCCCACAAAAATATGGGGGCTTCTACCACATGAAATGATCCAACATAGGTGTGGAATGGTTATTCGTTATAACCTGAGTAATTTTTCCCAACATGTTCATGATCTGATCTGTTCCAACATTGACTGTGTTGACTTTATCAGTAGGGACATCCCTACCTTGCCCACGAGTATTGATTCCCCTTCTTCCTTTAGACACCATTTCTAAATAATGGGATACTCTATATTAGTTTATTAATCTCAAATAGAAAATAACTCAACATAGATTGAAATTCTATGCATAGATAATCTTATAAACATGTTTTCTCTGATGAAAAATTAACATTAAACTCCTTCATAATGAATTGTAAAGAAAATGTGAATTATCCTAAGAATATCCCTCAGGAGTGTCATAACCAAGAGTGCAGCAAGGCCCATTTTCGTGCACCAGTTCCTGTTCGAGTCTAGATCAAAGTGGTGTTTTTGGGTTTTACCCCTAGATACATCTGTGCCAGAGCTGCCTCTACCTGCTCTTATCCAGACAGGGACATATTGCTTAAAAGATACACATAATCTATTCCTTACCAAAATACCAGGACGTTCTTGTATGTTTATCCTCAAATACTACCTTAGGGCTTTGTTCCCTACTATACATTTCCTACTCTAGTTACCAAGTTTTCTACTAAAATTCCTCTGATACGAACTGTAACACCCCGACCCCTCTAGACTGGAGCCGGTGTGTTACTTGTGATATTGGAATTGTTAGAAGGAATAAAAAATCCAAAAGGAACAATCAGTTTAGTAGTCTAGAAGAAACTAGATACATAGATGTAACAAAAATTACATTGAAAAAGGTTACAAAATACAATACATAACAAAACTAAAAACTGCAACCACATGAACTCAATATATGACCTTCTCTTCATCACCTGTTGAAGGTAAAAAATGAAAGGGGTGAGCTCAAATGCTCAGTAAGGGTTACAAATGGCAGAAACATGAATACAATAATAAGTAAATCATAATCAATATGACATAATCAATATGTCATGGTGAATAAATGAAAAACTAATTCCATAAATAAACTGAGAATGAAATTGCATCCATAAATTTTTTCATAGTGAAAACCTCATGGATAGTAATAACTGATAATGAATAAAGATAATGCTTATTAATTGGACATCATGTATCTGGCACATGAAACCACAATACCGTTAAAATGGTTTAGTTTTGTGGGTAGAAACCCGTCTGATTTTTGGAAACAAACTCGAAGGGTTTGTCGCCAACTGATTTGTCTCATGAGACCTACCGATGCATCGAGGGGCTATAGTGGGCCCCACCCTCCACTTCATATCCAAAGCATTATTTATACATTGATTCAATACAAGAGAAATATTCCCTTTTAATATCCGTATATAGTAGAGTATACAGATTCATCAATATTTCCATAATTAAAATAACTTTCCAAATAAACACCGTATGTAAAATGGTATATGGTTTAGAAAAAAAAAATATCTATGATATGAGATTATGGATATTTAATATAAATATAATTTTCTAATGAAAAGTGATCTCTAATGGGCAGTAGGTACACCACATAAGGATTATTTGGTGCACCATACAAAGTTAGTCACAACAAAATAGTAATTGAGATAAAGTATCTTACCACAATGTAATCGGTCGAATCATATGACCAGAAATTAATAAACCTCAAATGAATCATCGAATAACATGAATATAAAGAGAATAATGTTATTATATATCAAATGGCAGTACACATATAACACATACAAGAAATAAGTGGCGAACAATGAAAATCTCACAGAAATGAAAGTGAGATGAGAAAACCCTTACAAACATTTCGGCATGCTAACGATTGTTATTGTGAGGTATTAATGCGAGGTAAAGGGTATATCATTATTTATATATCACAAGGGAAGTATTTTGGAGGTGAAAAAACATACCCCATCATTAGGGATTAAAAATAAAAGAGCACAATATAGGGGAGATTTTTGAACAAAAGTGAGAGAGAGGATCCCTTACCTTATGCTCGAAGGTGTTCTTGATTGTTATTAACGACCTGAATAATCAAATTTAGCTTCATTAATTAATAATTAAAGAACCTAATAAACATATAATTGATATTTTATGACCTTATTAGGTTCATCAATGGCTTTTTTGATGGTTTAAGATATTGAATTTTATTGTTTTGGTAGCATTTTCTTCCTTGGTTTCATGATTTGTTTACTTGTATTCATTAATGGAAGTTCATTTGAAATGTGGTTAAACATCCAGAATTGTTAGTATAAATTATTAGTGAAATTAAAGAGGTATAAATTATATTATAATGATTCTGGTTATATACCATGAGGATGACTCATTCGATGAGTTAAAATAAACGCTTGGATTTGGCTTGGCGGTTTTGTGCACAATAAATTTGTTTTGTATTATTATTCCATATTATGAAAGTGTAAAGATTATAGAACATTAATAAAGATAAAATACATATATTATGACCTGTTTCAACCATTGAAAAGGTTTCATGACCAGTATTGAAGATAGTAATGCAAATTGAAAACCTGTCTTCCTTGAGTGTGATAAATTTACAGATCTCGGACGGTGTTTGCATTTATTGTATAAAAGGAGGGGAAAAAGAGAGATTATGATGAAATATTCCATTAGCACAATGAAAATACAGTACATGTAAGTTACTGGAATTATCATGGAATTTGGATGAGGGGAGGTGAGAAGAGAGAACAAAATAATGGAACTTTGAAAGAAAAGAGAAGGAAGGTTCACCTCTTGAGTACTCCTCCCTGAGAATCTCCTTAAGGACTTTGTTTTTAGCCTTTTGGTGAGACCAGTAGGTCTTGGATGTGGGGAGAGGGTTTGGAAAGAGTATTTGGCAGAATTTAGGCAAGTCTTGTAGCTTGAGTGGTGTGGGAGGAAGAGGGGGTGAGGGGTGGTTTATATAGTGGAGGGGAGATGAGTTTTCTTAATATTATAATCATTAATTTATTATTTCCTCTCAAGACAACCAATAGTGAGTATTCCATGAACAAGAATAGTAATATATGAATGTGAATTCAAACCAATTGGGATTAAATCAGCATATCACCATCAATGACTCAATTAATCCATTACTTAGCATTTATTGTGAATTATCGAATTTTACTATTCATCAAAAATTCAAGTATTTCAGAAAAATCCCCAAAATTCATCCTAACCATTTTTTGACATGTAGAATCCAAAAATGAAGTCCATTTTTAAAAAATAATTTTCTAAATATGATTAATTAAATATTTAATTAAAATCATTATTTAATCGAAAAATATAAACACATAAAATTTTCATCTTCATTTTTAAGGTGCTTAAATTCATTTATACACTCAATAGTATAGATACCATTCATAAGAGTCATATTACTATTCATAAGGGTAAGTTACTATTCATAAGGGTAGGTTACTATTCATAAGGGTAGGTTACTATTCACTAAAAATTGATTTTTCCTTATCAGACTCCAAATAACTTACTGATCGCAACCATGTATGTCAGATTTTCAAAATTCACATCATAGAAGTGACAAAATTAGGTTTACTTGGCTAGGTTATGGACATCTCCTATAAGTAACCATGTTTTGTTCCATAGAGGCTCAGTGATTCATGAAATATAGGCTAGAATGTATTTAAGAGAAACATACCATGAACTGTTTGGGGTGCTACAAAAACCCTTGTAATAAATTAAATTAAAACATCCAACACATACAAAGGTCTTAGTCAAGCTCATGAATGGTTATACATACAATGAATATGAAAAATTAACTGGATAAAATTTATTTTTTATTCGTTATTTATTATTAATATGAACACGCTTGCATTAATTAATTAACGAATTAATCAATTTCCATCAATCTTAATGATCATTTGAACATAATTGGAGATACCCATAATTTATGGAATTCATGGAAAATAAAAAACAGAACCAATAATTACATATTTATTATAACAAATTAATTGATCATTTAAAATTATTTAAAACCATTAATAAATTTTAAAACATAGAATGGTGTTTTAATAAATAAAATATGAGTTTAATGCTATAATTTTACAATTTAATGTTTTTTAAAAAAATTTCATTAACGGGAGACTACATAATGTGTAAATCCAGCTACATGCCGTGTATCTTGGTTGATGTGTATTCATTCACATGCCTGGGTCTGTGGCATATACCTCGAATAGACTATACAATGTGTACAGACCAGCTACATGCCATGTATTCTACTTTCTATGTGTTTGGGATATATGATTGTGTCTTCAACACATGTCTTGGTGGACAACACAATGCGTACAATCCAGCTACACGCCGTGTATCTCTTTGAGTCGTGTGTCCATTTTTCTCACTGATCCTCTCAACATGTTCTTCAGATGCATGAACTAATGAACTATATGCCATGTACAACACATACATGTTGTGTATATCCTAAATTCTCTAGGCCGTTAATCTCATACAATTTTAACCATGTATAATGACCACAAACATTGTGTGATTTACGCTAATAACCCGTGTCGACTACATGACATATACACCAATACACCCCGTGTAATCCGAAAACCTCTACACCACCTTGTCCAATCAACATGTAGAGTATATTACATGTAATTACTATATGGTCTACTATGTATCCCTCAACATATTCAGATGTAAAAAAAATATATTTAAAACATTAATAATTTAAAGAAACCACAATAGACCTTACATGAAAATGAGAAAGTCAATTTAAAAACATTTACTATAAAGTTTATTCAAATGACCTCAAACTCCAAGTCTCAAACCTAGTAAAAGTCCCTGACCACACATGGTTACTCAATTTTAGTCACAAAAGTGAGCTGTCCAGACCCCTTTTCCACACTTATTATCCAAATTCCAATGGTCCTAACTCTGATCTACCCAAGACACACAACCAAACTCAGGAAGTACTAAAACACTTTAGGCTGATCATCTCTCTGATAAAAAATTATAATGAACTAACCCAAGTCAACGAGACACGCCACCCAAACTAGCCCGTCACATGATATAGGTAAAACGGGATAACAAAAACTAGTCTTGAATATAAAAAAAGATAAACAACCAGAGTATGAAGTGGAAAAGGTAAAACGGGATAAAAAAACCAATCTTGAATATAAAAAAAGATAAACATTCAGAGTATGAAGCAGAAAAAGATAAGATACCACAAAGACATACAATCCAATCCAAAATAGGATAAAATATAAAGCAAGTCAAGTCTCCATGTGCTCAACGATCACCTCTATACTAACCCGAACTGAAAGAAGCAACAACATGAGAAGCCAACATGATAAAATATTCTCTTCCCTTTACCTGAATCCTATAATAAAACATCTAAAAATTCCCAAAGACACAAATTGGTTGTGAGCTAAATTCCAGTAGGATACCACCACAATTTTTATACAAGGTCTAATATGAAGAATAAAACAATTATAGATTTAAAAAAAAACCATTTTACAATGTATTTTCATAAATCCAAAGAATTTATAAATCATTTCCCCCTTTCCTCCTTTGATTTTCATAAAAAAATTTCATATTATCAAAACATAAATATGAAAAGTAGAAGTGATAAAATATAAAATTATATCCATGAAACAAGAGGTACACATATCCATGAAATAACTTGTCATGCAAAGATATGTGATACAACCTCATATAAAAACATATGAGAAAAAATCCATGATTATAACAATAACATGATAAATAATCATAAAGGACAAAGAACCTCACATATTAGGCTCTAGCCTTTGGGAAACTACATACTAGACAATAAAAAGAAAATCCTAAATAGGAACAATATTGGATCCAACTAATATCGAGTCCTACCAGTTGATATCACAACCGATATCAAGTCCTGTCAGTTGATATCACAAAAGGTTACCACCTAATGGTGTCGTACACACACAAAGGCTACCCATGTTTCTTTCTCAATGAACCCAAGGTTCACAATATAAAATTTTCAAAATTTCATTTCAAAATACTGCTAATAATTTCATAAAACATTTTCAAAGAAAATCCGATCCACTTCAGAGTTTGAAAACCCATGTCCATATCAAGTAAATTAATTTTCTAAGAAAAAATCCTTTTGAAAACATTTGATTTTACAAGAAATAATTTGCAACCACATATCACTTCTAATCAAATATAAACTTAAATGAATTTATCAATAACAACATGTAATCCATCAAGTTAACCCATTGTATAGAAACACCTACCTAAACATGGTATAAACCTAGATGCTTTCAAAAACCGTGTTTGAAAACTGAGAGAACAACCTTAGAAATACAAGGCATGCCAAGAAACTAAAAATTCTTGATAGAAAAAACTATCTGATTACAAATCCAAACACAATCGTATCCAAAACCATAGTCATAACCAAAACCAAAGGAAAACTAGAAGGATTACATACCCGAAGAGAAGAAATCCAACCCCAAATGTGATCAATTTATGAACGAAGTGATCCAGAAGGAAGTGATTCACCCAAAATCACTTAGGGTGGGATCTAGATCTAGATAGGTATGGTTGTAGGTGGATTTAAATAAAAATCAATCATGCACCACCCTAAAAATCACAACTTGTGACATTTACATGATGTGTAACCCCATTACACATCATGTAATACATGAAGGACAGAACCACTAAAAAACATGCTACCTTTTTATTAAAACCCATATATTTTACCTTAAATAATGATAACCTATTACACGGCATGTAAAAACCTCCCTCTACGTATCCAGTTCACGACTTCTGCATGACATACATTACATGGTGTGTAAGTGACCAGTGAGTAGTAAAAATTGTTGATCTAAGTAAAAAATTTCCATAAATCCTTGACTTAACCATTGTAGGTATCATCCCAATTAATTTTTGGAATTAAACACCCAAAAAAGGAAACAAAAAATAAAGGTTAAAAAATACACGACAGAAAGGAATCAGAGCGTTACATGGGAATTTATAGGATGTTGTTATAGAATATTGATCTTTTTTATTACATTTTTCTCTGCTTATTTTTATTACTATTTATTTTTATATTTTTTATGGTCCATTAGAGGGTAAATCACTCCCAAATAAATATAATTAGACCCTAAATACTAGCCTCTATCCTTTGTTGATCACAGAGAATGCCCGAAGACTTATAGAATTTTACTTCGGTAGCATGGTTGTGTTGGGGTGGGACATTTTATACCTTTTAAGTATTAATATTCTTTTCTAAGTGCTAAATGTGAAAAAAAACAAATTAAATATATTTATGGTTGAAATTTAAGATAATTATTATTGAGTCATTTTTGACATGTAGAACAATTCACACATGAATTGGATGTTTGAGGTGCCTAGAAAGATCAAAGGTAGCATTTTAAACATTCAAAGGTGAACAGACAATTTTTCTTTATTATGCTATTTTTAAAGAGTAATTCTTGAGTCATTTGTGAATTGTATATTTCAACTACATTTGAATTAGATGATTGATATGATTTAAATGAATGAAATTGTGATTTAAATGTTAATATTATTTTGTATGTTTTAAATGTGTTTCAAACTAACGGAAATGAACAAACTCAGTTTTTCATGAAAATTTAATAAAATGATTCTTGGATAATTTGTGATGTGTAGGAAAAAATGTGCAAGAATCGAACATGTTATACAATTTAAATGATTGAAAATTAATTTTAAAAATTAAAAATCACTTGAATTATGAAATGAACATAACAAATTAACAAATAAGAAAAAAAATGTGGTTAGTCATGAAAATTTAAAATAACTACATGTAGTTAATTTGTGATCACATTCATTAATTTATCATGCAAGGTTATCAAACTAATCAAAAGTTTATTTTAAGAATTAAAATTATTTTTAAATTGGGGTGTGAATGTTCAAAGATGGGAAAATAAGCTTGGTTTGTTGTAAAAATTTAGGACAATAATCTTGAAGTGGTTTGTGGATTATAGAAACCAAACATGAATTTTAGATGATCAAGATGATTTAATTCTCTTTTTATGTATTGATATTGTTTTTAAAGTTTCAAAAAAATCAAAAATGAGCAAACAAACTTAGTTTGTCATGAAAATTTAGAATAATTATTATTGAGTCATTTTTTACAAATAGGAACCAACCCCACGTGAATCAAACACCCATGATTATTAGAATGAATGAAAGTATCATTCAAGTATTAATATTATTTTTAATTATCAAACTTGTATCAAATAATAAAATATAAATAAATGAAGTTGATGTTGGAGAAGGTGACCAGGAGGAGGGAGCTGAGTGTGATGAGGATGATGCTGTTGAGGTTAGAGAAGGTGATCTTTTGCTTCATGAGAAGGATGGAGATGATGAGGGTGAATGATTACTAGGAGGATAGAGGATTTAGGAGGTCAAGACAAGAAGGTAGGAGTTTTTACATGATATGAGTAGGTTATTAACACTGAGAAAAACATCGACGAGAATCGAATGGTAGAATACCTGATGCATGAAACCCAAGAAGGGTAGCTATCACCTACCCCATTGTAGCTGTGCTAGGAACTGAGAGTCAAAGATATAGGAGAGTAGAAGGGGGAACATGGTAGACTGGACCACCATCACCACCCACCAGTTTGAGCCATGGTGGACAAAGTAAAACTTGGAGAGTAGGGTGGAGGCCAGGGATCCCAGGAAGAGGAAGGCATAATTGAGCAGTAAGAGGGCCCTATAATGGTGATCATGGATGGTGTGGATCATGGTATGATATTGATCAGGTAGACACCATTGGTGCTATGGGGTGGAATGGATCATCGTCCAATTCATGATGACGAGAGGTGCGGAAGTGGTGGACATGGTGGGGAGCAGGGAATCTCAATATCTGGTTGTGTGTATGTCTAGTTTGCAGTGGAGTGCAGAAGGATCACCTCCATGTGAGGCAACAATGATGGTGAAACCTACCATGTTAATCGACTGCACTTGATCTTTGGTGTTGTGTATTTACTTTGACTTAGTCCAAGTAGCCTCTTGGATCCATCACGAATGATCTTAATCTGTAGAATATATGATGATTCACCCAATTCCTTCATGGATAAAAACTTGTTTAACCTGTCCTTAATAGACTATAATACTGATATGTCATTTACAATAAGTAATATGTCATCAACATATAATACTAGGATAAAAACTTCATTCCCACTAAATCTTTTATAAACACATGGATCACATTCATTATTAATGAAACCAAATTATTTTATAGCTTCATCGAATAGAATTTTCAATGACTTGGATGCTTAATTTAATCCATAAATGGATCTATAAAACTTAAAAATCTTTTTGGAATCACCATGAGTCACAAACCCTTATAGCTGTGTCATATAGAAATCTTATTAAAGGTTCCCATTATGGAAAGTTATTTTGACATCCATCTTACAAATTTCATATCCATGGTAAGATGTTATATCAAGTATAATTATGATGGATTTAAACATGAAAACTGGTGAAAAGGTATCATCGTAGTCAATTAATTGATGTTGTTTAAACCCTTTAGCCACTATAATTACTTTATTGGTATTTACTTTACCTTCCACGTCCAGATTTCTCTTGAATACCCATTTTCACCCCATGAGATTTACATCAACTGACACATCAACTGGAACCCAAACCTGGTTCTAATACATAGAATCCATTTCAAAATTCATGACTTCTTACCATCTTACAACTTCTTAGATCGTTATTTCCTCTTTGTAGGAGAGAGTCTCATAATTTTCAACCAATAATGAGTCACCATATTTGATGACTAAAAAACCATATCTCTCTAGTTATATTACCTCTCTAGTGCTCCTACATAGTACTTGTGTTTCATGAACTACTTCTTCCATGGGGACCTGTGGAATCTATTCATGTACCAACTCTTGTGTATCTTGAGAATCAAATTAAAAAAGGCCAATCTTTATCCCACTATCCCTTATGAGGATGTGCACTCTCTCAAGAAAGACGGATTGTCTGGCAGCAATCACTTTCTTGTCTAAGGGGTTTTATAGGTAGTATCCCATCGTTTTCTTAAGATACCCTATAAAGATACACTTTGTGCCTTGGGATTCTAGTCTATTGATTAATAATGCCTTAAAAAATTCCTCACAACCCCATGCACATGTATATGAAAAAATATATTTATTTTCACTCCATAACTCGAAGGGAATTCTGTTTTCCACTTTAGTTGGTGCTCGATTTAGTGTATATGCCACAATTTGTAATGAATATCCTCAAAAGGATAATGGAATATTGGTATGAATCATCATAAACCTTACCATTTCTAACAAGGTATGGTTACTCCATTCACTAACACCATTCCGCTATAGTGTGTAAGGTGGATTGAGTTGAGATATAATCCCAAACTACTATAGAAAGTTGATAAACTCTTGGTTAAGATATTCACTACCTCGATCCGATTGAATCATCCTTATCTTCTTTCAAAGTTGATTATGTACTTCATTATTTAATTATTTTAATTTATTAAAGGAATCAAACTTATACCTCAATAATTAAACATATCCATATATACTCAAGTCATCAAAAAATGTTATGTAGTAAAAATATCCACCACTAGCTTTTACTATAAACGGTTCACACACATCAGTGCGTACCAATCCTAGAATCTCTATGGAACTTTCATTTTTTCCTTATAAACAAGCATAGATTCTTTCAAGTGGTTTTATCTTAGAAGAGTCTAAATAACCATCTTTATAGATCTTTGTCAAATGATTCTCATTTACATTACCAAGATAGTGATACCATATATGGGTGTTATATGAGTCATGTAAACATAATTCTTTATCTATTTCTAATACTTGGTTTTCATAATTTAATATATAGAGAACATTATTTAAATGTGTCATACTATAACATATGTTGTATTTATAAAAGAAAAAAAATTTATTTCCAAACATGAAAATAAAATCATATACATCTAGGGATGACAAAAAAATTATGTTCTTGGTAACAGTTGGTACAAAATAACAATCCCTCAAAACTAATTTCATTCCTATTAGAAATGAAAGGTGGTAGTAAAAAATGTCTAGAGCATCGAGACTCACACCATTAACTGGTCACAAATCCACCTATCCTATAGAAATATTTTGAATCTACTTGGTTCCTGCATTTGGATATAGATGTTAGTACTACAAGTAATATCTAATACACAATGTATAGATATTGAAAGATTACACTCGATAATGAATGAACCTTTATCCCCCTTGCTTCTGGGTATATTTCTTCTTTCAGTGGACTTGATTTATACATGCAAAACATACTTCCTCCTTCTCCTTTCCCTACCTCTAGATCTTTCACTTCTTGGAAGGATGATTCTCGGTAGATTTAGACTTGTTATGAGTATTGGTCTATATTTACTTGTTGTTCCTTTTCTTATCCTCCATAAAAAACATAGGTTTATCACGACCCATGTACTTATCCACTTGGAGAATTAGAGTAAGAAGTACTGAAAAAATCTTCTCATTATTTCTCATGTTATAATTAACAATAAAACTATAGAAGGTCTTGGGTAGTGAATAAAGTATGAGATCTGTGCGCAAATCATCTGGGAATTTAATATCTAAGATTCTTAAGTGTTTAATGTATCCAATAATCTTGACTATATGAGACCCAACTGGTACAGAATCTCCAAGATTAGTTGTAAATAGAGCATTGTAGATCTCATATATTTCTTTCCTCACCTTCTCTTGATAGAGATCCCAAAGGTGACACATCATAATATACACATCCATATCCTCATATTGCATCAAAATATCATTGGTCTTGGATGATAACATGAAACACTGAATAAATATATCATCATTAAAATGTTTCTCATATATAGTCAACTCTTCCTCATGAGCCTCATTACCAGGTGCATCAGTAATATGTTCTTCCAGCACATATAATTTCCTTTCATGGGATAGGATAATGCGTAAGCACCTTTTCCACTCTTGGAAATTTTTACCAGTGATATGGTTATCTTTATCAAGTATGGATCACACTAATATGTTTAAAGTCATTTTTATTGTTGTTTCTATAAATAATATGAGAATATTTATTACATTATCTGATAAAATTTAAACAAATAAATAAATATTATAGTTAATAATCTACCACTATTTTATTGAAACTCAATATCCCTCACCAATGGATTCAAAATATCTTGTTTCTTGGACATTATAGTGGAAAAGATCTATATTCCCCCTCTCATCACCCCTACTTTGGACGATCAAGAAATTTGAAGGGTTTTAGGTTGGAATTATAAATTCCAATTTCATTAAATCATAGTTCCTTGATTTGTTGAGTGGACTCCACAATCATGAAATCCTTAAATTAGATTTACTCAACCTTTTCCTCTCAGTTACACCAAGTACTGATTTAGTAGTTAAACATTGATATGAACTAAGTTAAGTAAACCCAAAACTTCAAGTTATAATTACCTAATAATTTAAATCACTCCAACTTTGGATGGTCAAGAATGTTGAAATATGGTTCAATTTTAACTGAATCAGTGGAAGGATATATTGAATCAATATATATAATTGAGGGATTTTATCTTTTATGCATAAATTTCCATTTTTTATCTTTATTTTATGATTTTTAATATTATGTATATTTACTTAAGTTATTAACCATGTCTTACATAATATTTATGCATAAATCAATTTATTTTAGTTTTATCTTTCATGCTCGTTAATTCATTAATTCATGTGATTGCGAAAAAACATCCATAATGAAATAACCATGAAACATGATAGAAATAAAATAATAAATTAGTATGATCATGAGATTTTACTAATGGTTACTTTATCTAGTAATGATAAACCAACCTTTGAACTAGGGAAGAAACACCTTGAACCATTAATTGTTTGTGTTGTAGCTTTCCACCTATCCACCTATGTATCTCTCTTAGATTGGTTTCACCTCAGCTCCATACTTGAACCGCCTCCTCTAGCTTGTGAGATCCATCTATTACATATGATTTTACTCACACACATGCGAGGGAACCAAATGATTGGTTAATGGGTTTACTTAAAAGAAACCATGGGCACATAGGCCCTTACATAATAAGACGAGAGTTGACACAAATTCCAACTATTTAGTTTAATAATAAATTAAATGAAACCAATCACATAAAAAGGTCTGTTATAAGATCATGATAATCCACATGCTGCAATAAATTACACATTTAATAAAATTAGAATTTAATTATAATCATTCTTATTTATGATAAATCATTCCCAAATAAATTAATTATCTTATTTAATAAATCAATTCTTTTATCTTAATTCTCATCTAAATTTTCTTGATATTCAAATCCATCATAATTTTAAACAAATTAAATAAATTTATTTAAAATTAACAATGTACAAAATGTACCTTGGAGGCAACACGGTGAGTACCCATCTAAACTATCCAACTTATATTATACTCATATATTGTTTACTCTTGTGACATGTGGAATACATGACCTACCACATAATTTCATTGCATATACTATCAACTTAATGAACACATGGAACACATGGTATTTACATAGTGTGTAATTATTCAATGCATGTAGAGTAATAACTATAATACAACTTATACATTATATGTAGATATGAACATTACATAGAAATTAATTAGATATTTATATATATAAAACCCATCACATGGAGTGTACTATCAACTTAATGACCACAAATAACACATGTTGATAAGTTTTTCATAGTATATTATATTAATTTTTAATTATGTGTAATTTGGTAAAATTACACGGAGTGTTCATTGGACATACATGATGTGTTTTGTTTTCACCATCTATCCATGACACAATCCTAGGGACTCAACATGTAACCATGAAATGAAAAATGTTAGAGTATATGATGTGTACATTGGTTACACAACATGTAGTCTTTGAGTTACACGTCCACCAGTCATGTTGGCTGTGTAAGAGAATACGCAACTCGTCTGTGACTATGAGACTCTACGCCATCCACTAAAGTTAAACGGTGTGTAATACAACTGACTATGCACTAGGATGGCTTGGTAAACACGTGGTGTATAATTAAATTCACTACATGTAATAAATTAACATGACTTGAATTAATTCAAAATTAATTCTTAGTGCATTAAACACTAGTACATGACATGCACCTCCGAGTTACACATCGTGTACTCTTGTGTTATCTAGATAGACTCCTCAGTACCTCTGAATGAGATCATTAAATTTATTTTGTTCATAAAATTAATCAATTTGATTATATTTATGAAAAATGAAGAGGAAGAAAATAGATCTCACAATTAAAATTAAAGAATGATTAAAATGGAATTGAAAACCAATAATAAATGCATAAATAAATAAACGATCTTTAAATAATTATAAATAATTATGAGACCCCTTTGATATCACTTTTAGGTTTCGGGAATAGCAGAATCATTAGATGGGCCATGCCCACCTTTTCTTTTTTTCATGATCGATGATTAATTCAAGATTTACACGATGATGAATACCGTGATCAATAGAATTAAATCAAAGAATATAGAAAATAGACAAATGATAGAACCAAAGAACATAATCATTATATATTATTTATAATTAATTTATACAATTAAATAATCACCTTGTGGAAAATTTTATCTTCATTGATGGACCTGACAACAGATCTACATCATACCATCATTGAGTTATAGAAATCAAGAATAGATTCCCTCTAGTGGTAATCCACATGTGTTCCATGAATCTCCCAACGCCACTGTAGGAATGTCTGGGTACTTGGACAACCAATCATAACACTTGCATTATATTCTCCTTTGATCTCCTCAAGAATCACTTCGAAAGTATTTTTATTGATCTCTCTCCAGACTCGAGAGTTGAAGGCAGAGGAAGACCACTCTCTATTCTTGAGAGTGTTTTGGGAGAGAGATCTCTCAAGGGATTGATAGGATTCTCTTCATAAGTCATTGTGTACAACACAAAATGAATTGACTCTCAAAAGAAAATAATATTATTGGGTTTATATACCACTATGGTTAGAAAATAATAATTGCTTATGCGCATTTTATTATTTCCGTAATCCATGCAGAACCCCATGTTAATCTTAATAATAATAATATTATTATTTTTTGACATGTTATAAAATAATGAATTAAATTAAATATTATTTATTCAAATAATATTCAATATATATTATTTCTCTCCAGAACATTAAACTCGTTCAATCATACCTCCATAATATTTATCAATCCTTGAATAATGAATATTTATTTAATAAATAAATACCACTGTATTATTCACTAATAAATAAATAAATATTTTTATTCAATAAACAACAAATAAATATTTATTAAATATTATTCTCACATAATATTCTCTCAAATAACCAGTGATAGAATTTATGCAATCAAGCAAAAATTAATAACTATTAAACCACATACATGAATAATATTTATTCAACATGTTAAATAATAAATACTAATATATTATTTAACTAAGATTTTGGATACACTTACTGTGCGACCCTCTAGGCATCTTTCTCAGTGGCATTAGGCAAAGAATCCTAAAGCCCATGGTTTTCAAGAAGCAACACACCAAGGCACCCATAGAGAAATAATTTAATGCCAGAATGACATAATACCTCATAAAGAAACTTATTTTATAATATAATCTCTTTATCATGATATCTCTAATCATTATGGTTGCATGTTGGTGCCATCAACCTATGTGATCTATGTCTCTTTCATTTAATTTCCAGAAATTGAACTTACCTATAGAACAATATGTCTATAGATTTATTTAGGCTATATTATTTCTATAAAATATCATGAGATATTAACTTTTGTTAAAGAATATAAGGGAAAAATCCTTTATCGCATTATTCATTCATAAAATATTACTCGTGATGCACTCAACTTATCTTACCTCGTTGCAAACATACGTCATCATGATTTTAATCAATACATCAAATTAAAAGACTTGTAACATTGATTAATAATAATATTAAAGTCTAAGGATCAATACACACATCCATAGATAAAAACATACAATGACACATATAAATGTTGATTTCCTACTGAAGGGTCGCGTTCTCATAATATCTTACACTAGATATTACCAAGGGTGTACACCATGAGAAGGTGACTCAAATTCCTATGAGTCTCCACCCATTATATCCTGTATCATTTGTGTCCCTAAAATGATTTCATTCATCTATAGAAAATATATTTAAGAATACTATCATGATACTTCTAGGTTATCATCATAGTGGGGAACTTCCATGACCTTTCAGTGAAACAAATAATCTTAAGACATTATCACTTACTATGTTATACAGAAGAACAATCATGGTGTGATAAATAGTTTATTAATATTAAAAAAACAAATAAAGGTTATCATAAAGTAAACATAAGTTCGTTCTATAGAACTAACTCCAATAGGAAAGATAATCATAACATAAATCATGATCATGATTCAGCCATAAATCCACCTTATATCCTTGAGTATCCACATGGAAAATAAGCCTTGGGTTAGGCCATAAGTCCATTGAGCCTCATCTTTGTCACGAGTCACACCATAAGTCCATCGTATAATGTATTTATCATGGGCCAGGACATAAGGCCATCATAACCTATCATTTTCATAGGTCAAACCACAATTCCATCATACCCCATCCCTACCATGGGTCAGGCCACATGGACATCACAACCCTGCCTTGTGCATCTCTCCATCGTCGCATGTCATACATACTCCCCATATAAGGGATAACCAAGTCATAATAGTTCTCCTATCACTTGCTATTATAACTATACCCTCCACATGTTATACATTCACACAACAATGTATAACATATATAGTCATAATATAACATATCAAACATGAGTCACGATATCCACACACTCACACACATGCGATCATAATCAGGTATGGTCTCATGGGAGACACATACACATGTAATCAATATCAAACATGAGTCTCATGCAAAAATGTGTGATCATTATCAAGATAAAAACTTTATATAAGGGATCAAAATGATAATGAACTTCTTACCTCGAGTGTGTTGGTGTCAAATGCCAAGATTTTCAAGTACCAATACCAAATCACACCTGCACACCAACTAGATCAAAACTGCACTCCAAGAATCCCTAGAACCAATAATGATTCATCATTAAGGGATTATAGAACAATAATCAACAAGGTTATGATGAAAAATTATGAAAATCAAATAAACTTACATAACAACAACCACCATCTATGGTAGATCCAGATTCGGTCCAAGGAAGAAAAACCATCTCTCTTAGAAACGGTGACTAGAGAACAAGAGATCAAGATCCCCACAAGCCTAGATCAATAAGAATATGAATGATAAGGATTAATTTCTATAGTAAGTCTATTAAAGAAGTAAGAACATCCAAAATCCTCCCTCAAACTATTTTGGATTAGAAGGACAAGTAAGTGGAGGAGAGTGAACGGTTTAATTGAGGGGAAAAAAATTTAAAAATGCATTAAAAATTCCCAATTAATGATTGCACATGTTTCCATAAAGGCTCATAACTCCCATTGAATGATCATCAGTTTAATCAACCATTTTAGTTTTTGAAAAAACCATCACTACAGTCTGGTGATACCCACCATGACCATAGTTTCCTAGATTACACAAAACCATATAAACCCTCTACAACGACCCTCCAGGACATGGTGTTAAAACCATGCATGTTTTAGACTCACTACACCTTCCACCATGGCATGGTGAGGATGATATGGTTTTGGTCCATAATAGGACATGAAATTCTCTATACCTAAGACTATTCCCCAACATGGTAGTTTTGGTTTCACCCATGTCACATATGTGGGTTCCAAGAATAAAATAACCTACACCATGATGTGTTCCTACCCATGGTGTGCCTTTAAACACTCAAAACCTAGTTTAAGTCACAAAAAAACCTCCAAAACATCCCAAACCTGAATTTATCCTTAATAAGGCTCAAAATTACATACCATTAAAACTTAGGATGTTATAAATCTCCATCTCTAACAACTTTTTTTCCTTGAGAAGTTTCACTAGAGGTCAGATCAAACAACTAAGGTTACTAAGCCTGCATGTGTAATTATTGCTACCAAGTTTCCTCTTGGATCCAACCATGATTCCATTGAACTTGAACTAGTGGTACCATCTTATTTCTTAGAACATTCTTAGTCTAGTCCAAAATCTTATCTAGTTTCTCCATAAATTATGCATTAGGATCCAACTCAATATCCCTATAGTCAAACACATGTGCAAGATCTGGCATGTACCTCTGAATTTGAGACACATGGAACAAATTATGTAACACCCTAAGTCTAGTAACCTAGATCAAATGGTTATTTTACTGCATTGGTACAAGATACAAGGGATCATATCCTAAATTATTAAATAGTTTAGTAGTCTTAGAAAAGTATATACATTCTTGAATCTCACATTACATTTGAAAACATAAAATAAAAAATAGTATTTTATTTGAGAACATTATTATTCCCTCTAGAATATCCTTTAATATCAATAATAATATACTTTTTTACATCCAAGAGAAAGGGAAAAAAATAAAAGGGTTAGATCAGATGACCAGTAAGAGAATGTATACAACATAAACTATCATAGAATAAATATAGTATAAATAATATGGTAAGAATAAATGATGATCAAATAATTCCATATAAATAATTATATGAGTAGTTCCCCTCTATGATGAGAATGTTGGATTGATTTATCTATAGAAATATGGATTAGGGGGTTGAAGAGTATTTTTAATATTTTTATACTTAAATAAAAATTATTAGAGTATTATTTATCATAAAAATAATAATAGATTAATGTGATTGAGGCGTTCAAACACATAAGTAGAGGAATAAAAATAATTACACCCTTTGAATTCTGAATATCCTATAGTTTACAAAGCTGATTGTTGGATATTCACCAAGATAGTTGCATTAATCCATTGAAAAGGTTTCTTTCCCATACAAATTTATAACCAATGTTCATGTTATATTTCACTATCCATATTTCTCATGGATTTTACCATTCATCTACATGTCCACATTCTTATATATATGTATTTACACACATAATCTTAGAATTTCAAAGACAATGAAAAAGTAATATAACTTAATGTAAAGAAATTGAGTTATGAAATTATTTAACACTCGGTAAATTTCAAGTCAAATCCCATTTGATGTAATAATTCAAATTAAAACTTAAAATACCATGAAGTATGAATTTTTTATGATATTAAATGAAAATGGTTAGTATATACACCATATAAATGAAATTATGAGATGCCCTAGACTTAAACTTCTTGATATAGTGCTCATATTTTTTTATTACGTCACATGAATTACAAAAAATTCCAAAGATGAAAAGTTTAGTGTCATTGGGAACTAGGTAAATTTACAAATAAACACATTGTATAATACTAATTTATTCCATAAGTATTATCCACACATGTAACTTCCTTATACATATTTCTTTCATTTCTATTCACAGGGAAAAGGGGAAATATAACAAAAGGTGAGATATAATTCCTATTAAGGGATGAATAATAAAAAATGATCATAAATTAATATCACAGGTAAAGCATGAGGCATGGTATAGGAACAAGAATGTTAGGAAAAAAGTCATAACATGATCATAAGTCCATGATGTATAACACGATCCTAAGTACATGAGGAATAACATGATCATAAGTACATGAGGCATAACATGATCATAAGTACATGAGGCATAACATGGAAATATGGATAAAACATAATATTGATACATTCATAAAAATATCACCATATCTAATTAATGAAGTGTCATAAAATATATTACCAAGGAATTTGGACATGGCATCTTCACCCAAGGAATTGAAGAGAATCACTTAACTGGATAATTATCATATCTCTTAAGAGTAACCTACCATCGGTAAACTCCATCACATTACCCAATGCACTGGATAAAACCACCTAACTAAATAATTCTAATATCTCTTAGGAGTAACTTAACACTGGTAAACTTAGTCACTTTACCCAATACACTAGAGATAATCACCTGACTAGATAATTCTTATATCTCTTAGGAGTAACCTACCATCGGTAAACTCCATCACTTTACCCAATTCACTAGATTGAATCACCTAGATGGATAATTTTCATATCTATTAGGAGTAACCTACCACCGTTAAACTCCATCACTTTACCTAATTCACTAGATAGAATCATCTAACTAGATAATTATCATATCTCTTAGGAGTAACCTACCACCGGTAAACTCTATTACTTCACCCAATGCACTGGAGCACTATCGAGGTGCACTATTAATATGTCTTAATTCATGTACAACACATATGGTAAACTTACATAAATCCATTAATAATCATAACATGAACCCATGGAAAATAAACAAGTATCCAATTAAAGTAAGAATCTTTGTAAATACCATTCGATCAAGATAATGAATTATAGGGTGTTTACACCATATAGAATAAATGGTATATGGTTTAGTTAATAATTTCCCCAGTAAATCAATGCATGGGTATCTGAGTGAATAACCTTAAATCAGAAGAAAAATTCAAGGGTATTTACTTAGAAAGTAAAGATTACATATAGCTGATGATAAGGCAAGACAGAGGCAATGATGGATCATTCTATAAGGAGGTCATATTTCTACCATAACACATATATATAAGAACATGGACATGTAGATGAATGGTAAAATCCATGAGAAATATGGATAGTGAAATACAACATAATCATTGGTTATAAATTTGTATGGGAAATAAACCTTTTTAATGGATTAATACAACTATCTTGGTGAATATCCAACAATCAACTTTGTAAACTATAGGATATTCAGAATTCAAAACTAAAAACAAGAAAACACTATAGGCGTGAGTATTAAAACTCAATAGGTGTGACCAAATAACTATTCCCAAATCACTACCTTTAAACAAAGAAATTTACTAATTCTAGGTTTGAACTAAATTATACAAAATATGGGTTTCCACACACACACTTCCATTTATAAGACAAGTAATAGTCCATTGCCCTTTTTAATTTAAAAACAAGTTTAATGTTTGAAAGGAACATGTGCATTGCATTTTAAAACATTTCTGTGGACAATTTAGAAATTCAAATTTCAGTTGTTAGTAACAAGGGAAAACCACACAACATGAAACACACACTAAGGGAAATGGAAAAAGTGGCACACAAGGGCTAGCTACCGAACTAGACCTATCAATCGTCTGCCACATAAAAATAAACACTAAAGGAAACATGGGTCAAACCTAGGAGCTCATGAACAATACACAACGTACTATACATGTGACTCATCCTGAAAGCATGCCTACTCTCGATGACGTCATAACGCCCCAATTCCCGGTGTTTCCCTACATGGCCTAACCGAGGGGCCCAATCCCCTAGCAGAGTGTCATCCGTACTAGGGGCCACTAGCCAGTGCATAATATAAACAAGTGCAACAATCGTTCTCAGAAGATTCACTTACTATGCTAGGTTCCCATGTCAACACATATAATAAAAAGGAAAGGGGTGAGTCAAAAAAGTCAATCAAGAATTATAAACATCACACACAAATAATGTAGTCAACATACACCAAATATCACATCTGAGTCACCCCAAATAGAGTTTTCCGAAATAATTTATTTTATTAAAGTACCAAACGGGCCTCCACAAATTTTAACAGAAATCCTCATTTCTCAAAAGAACTAAAACACTTGTTCATGCTTCAAAATAAATCATTTATCAATAAACCAGAACTACATTTGAAATTCTGTGAATTATTTTTAAAGTCCAAACGGGCATTCTTTCACTAATGGGTGTCTACTCATCAAGAAAATATTTCAAGCGTCGTGTATAAAATAAATGACTCTTTTTACACCAAATAATCATTTTAAAATTAATTGTATTATATTATTTCTCATTTATTAAAATTAATAAAATATCAAGCAATTAATAAATTCTAAATTTAAAGGCGAGTGTAGTGGGGGACCTACATCGACTTGCTGTCCAAACATAATGGCACATCACGCCTCGCACAGACGCACAAACACGCACAAGCCAACGACCGAAGTATCGTGGGTCTTCCTTGCTGACACGCTGCAACAACCGCACAACTAAAACTCATAAACACAGACTCAAAACAATTCAAACGAACAAATGGCACAAACACCAACTCGACATTCTTTCAAAACAAAAATCATACGATCTACATTATTTATTAAACTGCTTTACAAGCCACAATGTGTTTACAAAAACCAGACAATGCCAAAATAACTCACTAAACATTCTAAGAAGCCAACAAACTATTTTAATAAAACACTTTAGTGCAAAACCTGACAAAAGAGTACGATATATTGAAAACTACCTTTAAAAGCATGCACGACTCAACACTTTTTCAAACCCAGACTTGCAGCATTCATATAATTTAATAAACAATTTAAAAGTTTATAAATCTAGTTTGAGAAGTATACCATAGCGTCACACACACGAAGCCTGCTCAAAAGCCATTATTTCCATCATACACACCAATTTTCAAATCCACAATCCAAACATTACAAACATACCAGGAAATCACCGTTTTTTTTATAAAAAAAACAACTTTTTAGTTTACACACACCAAAACCCGTTCAAAAACATCTTTTATGACTCTCCGCACATCGACACTAAACCAAAACACAAACTGCATGGTTTGTGAAATGCAAATAAACAATTCAACATGGCTGTTCACAGAAAACACACACATACTATATATACATATCAACTTTAATTAAAAACTTGATCCGCATCAAATAAACTAATTAATATATATTCTAAACTAATTTAAGAAGAAAATTAATTCATAAAACAATGGTTAAACGCATAACCACCTAACTCAAATGTGGATGGACCTCCCGAAGCCGGTGTGAAACCTTGTTCGCACAACAACCGCACTGATGGAGTGAAAATGCAATGCAACCTCTTCAGGAGGGAGGACAACACCCCGAAATGATCCGAAATTCCTAAAACCCCAATAAAACGAGTCACACACCAACTAGGGATTTAGGGTCTGGCCAAAATAAAGAAAACCAAAAAAATTAATGAAACAAACACCATGGATAGAGCGGGGAGGACACCGATAAGGTAGGGGGGTAGGCTGACCGAGTTGCGCGTGCCAAAAGGAGTTTCAGAGGGCCGCTCATCAATAGAGGGGAGACCGAAGGCCGGTTGCTGGCTCAGGAAAGACTGGCATGAGGTGGGGGGGGGGGTGTATGAGTGGGAGCCGGCGGCAGAGGGCCTGGGCGAGTCGAAGGGGGTGAGGCGGTTGAGGGCCAGTTCATGGCAGGGAGAGGCGGAGGATCTCAGGGGGGGCAAGGTCCGCTGGACCTGGCGAGGAGGCGGTTCGGGGTGGCAGTGGCTGGGTGCACTGTAGAATAGACCGAGCGGAGGAGAGGTGGGGTGCCGTCGCTATGCATGGGAGAGGTCGGGAGTGGTGAGCTGAAGCGGATAGCATGGATGGGGCTCTGTCAAGGTCGGAGAGGAAGGCAGAGGGGATGCTGGTTTGCGCAGGGAACAGAGAAGAGGGGGGGGGGGGGTGCGACCCATGACAGAACAAGAAAAAAAGCGGGGGGGGGGGGGGGGGGCTGGCTGGGAATTAGGGTTTTATTTTTTCTTTTTCCTTTTTTTCAATAAAACTAATGATATTATTACAATCATAATAATAGTAATAATAACAATAATAATAAAAAACATGAATAAAAATAATAAAAATAGCCATAATAATAATAATAATAATAACCAATGACAATAATAATATAAATAACATAGCCAATAATGAAATAATAATAATAACAATTCCTTGGTAATAATAATATTATTAATTAAATAATAACATTATTATTATTACAATTTAAACATTCAACCCGCATTATTTATATAAAACACTATTTATTTTAATCGTTAAACATTTACGCGGCACCCGAGCTAATGACGCGGATACCGCCCACTGTGCGGTGACCGCGCACAGGTCCGAAACCCATTGAACTTATTAAATGTCGAAAAAATTAAACCGAGACCCAGCCCGGACATTGGCGCGGGGACCTAGAGCCAATAAATAATAAAATAAAAATAAATTAAAATGCCGGGGTGTGACAACTGTCCCCACCACAGACACTTTCTACCCCCAGAAAGTCACCCAACCGAACAATGGACCAAACAATGATCCATGCCCAAATAAGACCAGAAGAAACCACTAAATGAGAGAATGGGAGAACACGAGAGGGTTCTCCCCACCATAAGAACTCAACTAGTGTGGAAATTTTAACACCCAAAAATACCACCCTGGGAGGGGGGCGACATGGGAACTCCCAACCGATCCAAACTAACCTTTATAGCATGAACGAAACACCACCTTCATTGAAACTTGGAACTCTCAACTCAGACCAAAGAAACCCCAAACACTAGAGAAAAACCTCCAAGCAGAACTTAAACCAAGCAGTAAAATCTAGCATAACCGCAAACATCAGATCTTTCATAGGCACTTAAATCTCCAAATGAACATAGCTAAACGGAAATGAATCTTGACAAGGGCCAAACACACTTTTAAGAAAAGCGCACGATTTAGAAAACCATGATCAGACAAACAAAACTGTTTGGATTACAATGGAACATGTCTGCTATAACTCAATGATAAATCAATGAACTTACAATGACTTCAAAACATTAACAATAGAAAAACAAGAACATAAAGGCTTTAAATGTTCCACTACCAACACGGAACACAAGACCCGAACTGAGGCTTCACACCCTTAGCAACTCCTGACTGTGAGCGAGCTTCACCCCAAGACCTGTGGCTGGGGATCTGATGGTTGAAACATCTCCGGACTCATAGTCAGGTACGGGAATCCTTCAACCATAATGTCTTCTTCAGGCGACGCTTCTTGCAAAACTTCTCTAGATGGCCTAGACATCCGCAACGATAACACGTCTTCAAAGGGATGCGACATGACGACCTCACGTGCCCAAACCGGTCACACTGGTGGCACACCACTGAACGGTCCGATGAACTGGAAGCCAGAACCACTATAGAGGACTCTTTAGCAACCGGTTCCTCTGGCACACCCTGCTCTCCAAATGGGAACCTTTGCAAGTGACCAGATACGTTGGATTTCTGACAATCTGAACTTTAAATACCCACTTAGCTAAGAACACATCATCCACCAGTTTCTCGAAACAATGGACCATAAAAGGGAGGACCTGCTCCTTGATCTCTGGATGAAGACCCCCGATGAAGAGAGAAGTCTTCATCAAATCCTTTGACGCTACCTCCAGATAAAAGGACACAAGCTCCTTGAAATGGTCAACATATGCCTTCACCATCTGTTGGCCTTGTTGAATACATACAATCTCTTACCTTTTCTTCGCCTTCAATTCTTCAGGTATAAACAATCAGACGAAGAAAGATTTAAAGACATCCCACGTCATCCCAACTTGCATTGACGGTGGGGAAAGAAACCCCCATATGTTTAGAGATGGACCTTCAAACAGTCCCAAAACAACACACACTCTGATAGCTTCGGGAGTTCCCAACATCCTAAAATCACACTCGACCTCTTCAAACCACATAACTACCTTTAACAGACCCCAATCACCATGAAGTATAGGCAATGTCCAAGAAGGGACAAGGACTGGGCATGACTTATCAGAAACTCTGGAGACCTTTTTGGGTAGCATTTTCTGAACAACATATAAAACACTAAACCAAAATCCATATCAAATCAAGGAAATATCATTTAAAGCACCATCATCCGAAAATAACCAGCTCAAAGAAGAACAAACAAATGCAAACACAACCCAATTTTTTTTCTTCAAAACTTCTCTTTTCATTTTAGATTTCAAAACCACCTTATTTCAAGGCCATTTTCCAAATACCAAACCCAATTTTCAAACTAATTTAAATTTCCAAAAATCATCTTCCCTTTTTAAAATCGCTTTAGAAAAACAAGGTCAAGCCGTTAATTCCAAGTGCACACCCTAGTAATCCCATGAACCGTTGCACCTGTCTTCATCCGCTTTCATCCATACGCACCAACACACACTTTTCATGCATTCCCTCACATGTGAAAACATTCATAAAGAGTACCTGATGTTGCACCAAAACCACATCTCTGCCAGTTCCAAGCAAACTCCGAATTTTTAGACCAAGAGCTTTCAACTTTAAAATAAAACCATTTCACAAATCTAAATCTATTTAAAATAAATCATTCTCATTTAAAAAACCCTTTTTCTTTTTCAAGAATGCACTTACACCAATCATAAACAAGATGATACTCAACTTGCATCAAACCGCCGAAGGGAGGGACTAGTAGTCATGCTTAACCTGGTGACATGGTAGTGAGCCATGCCCCAAGTAAGCATTAACTACTAGGAGGGACTTAAACTGTGTACTCGAACTCCAAATGGGTCACTACTCTATATAAAATCACGATGTAACATCGGATTTCCTCTGTTTTAATCCCTCAATAAAAAAAACCAAAATGAAACAAGGACTCAATTCCCAGACTACCCCTGGAGACTCGATGTTCGGAACGGGCGAGGGTTCATGACCTCCTTCCCGTACCTACCTCTCGAGTCCCGATGGTCCTTATATCCATCTACCTGACACCCCAAATAACAAGGGCCTCCTTTAATACCATTTTGTAATGAACCAACCTGGTTCGAACCTGAACCGGTCACCCGAGCCGGCTCGCGACATGGCCCGAGGGGCGTTCCCGATCCCCACGAGCTGGAAACTAGTGCCGGGCATCAAAACCAAGCAAGAGGGAATGATTTGGGCCAGTGAAAATAAATAAAGCAGCGGAAAAAAATAGAATAAAACAAGGCAAATAAATGACATGAAAAAGGAAGAACAACTAACAACAAAAAAATAACCTGACCACGATAAAAAATCATCGCGACTCCAAGAGTTGTTCACCAGTCCAAAACCAACTCTCACCCACGGCGAGCGAGCTCAAATCCAACCTGCAACAAAACTAAAAATAGGAAAACAGTATAGGCATGAGTATAAAAACTCAGTAGGCGTGCCCAACAAACTATTCCCAAAGCACTACCTTTAAACAAAGAAATTTACTAATTACAGGTTTGAACTAAATTATTCAAAATATGGGTTTCCACACACACACACTTATATTTAAAATAAAAGTAACAGTTCATTGCCCTTTTTAATTTAAAAACAAGTTTAATGTTTGAAAGGAACAGGTGCATTGCATTTTAAAACATTTTTGCAGACAATTTAGAAATTCAAATTTCAGTTGTTAGTAACAAGGGAAAACCACACAACATGAAACACACACTAAGGGAAATGGAAAAAGTGGCACACAAGGGAAAACTACTGAACTAGACCTCTCAATCATCCGCCACATACAAATAAACACTAAAGGAAACATGGGTCGAATCTAGGAGCTCGTGAATAATCCAGAATGTACTATACATGTGACTCATCTTGAAGGCACACCTACTCTCGATGACGTCATAATGCGCTAACGCCCAGTGTTTCCCTACATGGACTAACTGAGGGGCCCAATCCCCTAGCAGAGTGTCATCCGTACTATGGGCCGCTAGCCAGTGCATAATCTAAACTAGTGCAACAATCGTTCTCAGAAGATTCACTTACTATGACAGGTTCCCATGTCAACACATATAATAAACAGGAAATGGGTGAGTCAACAAAGTCAATAAAGCAGTACAAACATCACACACAAATCATGCAGTCAACGTACACCAAATATCACATCTGAGTCACCCCAAATAGAGTTTTCCAAAATAATTTATTTTATTAAAGTGGCAAATGGGCCTCCACCAATTTTAACAGAAATCCTCATTTCTTAAAAGAACTAAAACACTTGTTCACGCTTCAAAATAAATCATTTATCAATAAACCAGAACTACATTTGAAATTCAGTGAATTATGTTTAAAGGCCAAATGGGCATTCTTTCACTACTGGGTGTCCGATCATCAAGAAAATATTTCAAGTGTCGTGTATAGAATAAATGGCTCTTTTTACACCAAATAATCATTTTAGAATTAATTATCTTATATTATTTCTCATTTATTAAAATTAATAAAATATCAAGAAATTAATAAATTCTGAATTTAAAGGCGAGTGCAGTGGGGGACCTACCTCATCTTGCTGTCCAAACATAATGGCACGTCACACCTCACACAGACGCACAAACATGCGCAAGCCGACGACCGAAGTATTATGGGTCTTCCTCGCCGACACAATACAACAACCGCACAACTAAAACACATAAAAATGGACTCAAAACAATTTAAATGAACAAATAGAAAAAACACCAACTCGACATGATTTCAAAACACAAATCTTACCATCAACATTATTTACTAAACCGATTTACAACCCACAACATGTTTAAAAAAACCAGACAATGCCAAAATAACTCACTAAACATTCTAAGGATCCAACAAACTATTTTAATAAAACACTTTAGTGAACAACCTGACAAAAGCGTACGGTATATTGAAAACTACCTTTAAAAGAATGTGCAGCTCAACACTTTTTCAAACCCAGACTTGAAGCATTCATATAATTTAATAAATAATTTAAAAGTTTATAAATCTAGTTTGAGAAGTATACCATAGAATTACACACACGAAGCCATCTCAAAAGCCCTTCTTTCCATCATACACACCAATTTTCAAATCCGCAAGACATACATTACAAACATACCAGGAAATCACCATTTTTTTTAATAAAAAAACCACTTTTCAGTTTACACACACCAAAAACCGTTTGAAAACATCTTTTATGACTCTCCGCACATTGATGCTAAACCAAAACACAAACTGCAAGGTTTGTGAAATGAAAATAAACAATTCAGCATGGTTGTTTCTAGAAAACACGTACATACTATATATACATATCAAATTCAATTAAAAACTTGATCCGAATCAAACAAACTAATTTAAGAAGAAAATTAATTCATAAAACAATGGTTAAACGCATAAACACCTACCTAAAATGTGGATGGACCTCCCGAAGCCGGTGAAAAACCTTGTTCGCACCACAACCGCACCGATGGAGTGAAAATACAATGCAACCTTGCCGGGAGAGAGGACAACACCCTGAAATGATATGAAATTTCTAAAACCCCAAGAAAACGAGTCACACACCAACTCGGGATTTAGGGTCTGGCCAAAATGAAGAAAACCACAAAAATTAATGAAACAAACACCATGAATATATAGGGGAGGACACCGACAAGGTAGGGGGGTAGGCTGACCGAGTTTTTCACACCGGAAGGAGTGTCAGAGGGCCGCTCATCGATGGAGGGGAGACCGGATGCCGGTTGCTGGCTCAGGAAAGACTGGCATGAGGTGGGCATGGGGGGGGGGGGGAGGGAGGTGGTGTGCGAGCGGGAGCCGGTGACTGAGGTCCGGTTCATGGCAGGGAGAGGCGGCAGATCTCAGGGGGGGCAAGGTCTGCTGGACCTAGCGAGGAGGCGGCTCGGTGTGGTAGTGGCTGGGCGCACCGTGGAACAGACCGAGCAGAGGAGAGGCGGGGTGCCGTCGCTGTGCATGTGAGAGGCCGGGAGTGGCGAGATGAGGTGGAGAGCAGGGCCAGGGCACTGGAAAGGTTGGCGAGGAAGGCAGAGGGGAGGCCAGTTTGCGAAGGGAATAGAGAAGGGGGGGGGGGGTGCGACCCGCAGCAGAACAGGAAAGGGGGGGGATGGCCGGGAATTAGGGTTTTCTTTTTTTCCCTTTTTTCCCTATAAAACCAATGATATTATTATAATCATAATAATAGTAATAATAATAATAATAAAAAACAGAGATAAAATTAATAAAAATATCCATAATAATAATAATAATAATAATAATAACCAATGACAATAATAATATAAATAACATATCCAATAATGAAATAATAATAATAATAATGCCTTAGTAATAATAATATTATTAATTAAATAATAACATTATTCTTATTAAAATTTAAACATTCAACCCACCTTATTTATATAAAACTCTATTTATTTTAATCGTTAAACATTTACGCGGCACCCGAGCTAATGACGCCGCTACCGCCCACTGTGCGGTGACCGCACATGGGTCCAAAACCCACTGAACTTATTAAATATCGAAAAAATTAAACCGAGACCCAGTCTGGACATTGGCATGGGGACCCAGAGCCAAGAAGTAATAAAATAAAAATAAATTAAAATGTTGGGGTGTGACACACTATTTTATAGAAACCCAATAGTCCCCACCATTAGCTTTAGAATATATTGTTTCTTGGAAATTATAGTGGAAATAATCCATATTACCCTTCTCATCACACATAATTTCACTAGTAAATCAATTTTAATGGTTTTAGGTAGACATTCCAAATTCTAACTACACTACCTCATAATTCCTTGATCCGTTGAGTGGACTTCCCTATCCTGAAATCCTTAAATTGTATTTCCTCAACCTTTTCCTCTTAGTTACACCATGTCCTACTTTTTTAGTCAACCCTTTATGTGAACTAAGTTAAGTCAACCCAAAAATTCAAGTTAGTATTCACTGATAATTGAAATCACCCCAACTTTGGTTGGTCAAGCACTTTGAACTATGGTTTGATTTTAACTAAATTAGAGGAAGGTTATGCCGAATTAATATCTATAAATTTGGGATTCTATATTTTATGTATAAATTTACAATTATTATCTTTATTATATTCTTTTTAATATTAAGTAGATTTATTTAAGTGGTTAACTATGTCTTAGATAATATTTATGCATAAGAAAATTTACTTTCATTCTATCTTGCATGATTATTAATTCATTAATTCATGTGATCATGAAATAACATATATAATGAAATAACCATTAAACTTGATAGAAATAAAATAATAAAGTGGTATGATCATGATCATTGAATAATAATAGTTTATATAGAGGATGATAAACTAATCATCACCTAGGGGGAAAACACTTTGAACCAATTAAGGTATGTGTTACAGATTTCCACTTATCCACCTATGTATCTCTTTTGGATTGGTTTCAACTCAGATCCAAACTTGAACTACATCCAATAGATTGGGATCTCTATCCATTAAATATGATTTTACTCACACACAGGTGAGGGGAACAAAAATATTAGTTAATGGGTTTACATAAAAGACACCATGGGAACGTATACCCTTATATAATGAGATGAAAAATGACACACAAGCCAATAATTTAATTTAATAATAAATTAAATGAAACCAATAACATAGAGTGGTCTGATATAGTCTCATGATCATCCATATTCATGCAACAAAATAAGAATTTATTAAATTTATCATTCAATTCTAACCATTTTTTATTTTAGATAAATCATGCTCAAATAAACTAATTATCTTATTTAATTAATCAATTATTTTATCTTAATTCTCATCCAAATTTCCTTGAGATTATCATCCATCATAATTTTAAACTAATTAAATAAATTTATTTAAAATTAACAATGTATAAAAATGTACCTTGTAGGAAACATGGTGAGTTCCTATCCAAAATACCCAATGTGTATTATACTCATATACTATTTACTCTCACAACATGTGGCATACATGAATTATTACATAATTTCAGGATATGTACTATAAACTTATTTATCACACAGTTTACATGATTTTCCTTTTTTTACGTAGCATGTAATACCTTAATGTCTGTAGAGTAATAACTATAATATGAATTATACATGATATATAGATCCAAAAATTATGAAAAAATTAATTAAAAATTTTTATATATAAAAACCTATCACATGGAATATCTTATCAACTTCATGACCACATGCAAGAACACGTTGATAAGGTTTTCACAATATAATAAATTAACTTTAATTCTATGTAATTTGGTAAAAGTACACAACATGTTCATTAGAGCTACATGGTTTGTATTTTTCTCACCATCTATCCACAACACATGCCTAGGTACTTGATGTGTAATATTTCCAAGGATAATATTAGAGTATATGAAATGTACATGGGATAAATGGTGTGTGGTATCTAGGTTACATGGTCACCAGTCAGGTGGGATGTGTAAGAGGATACATGACCTATCTGTGACTAAAGGACAACATTTCATGTACGGAAGCTACACAACATGTACTCCAGATGACTTTTCTCCAGGTTGACCCAATCAACACACAATGTAAAATTAAATTCACCATGTGTAATAAATATGCATGCCTTGAATTAATTAGGAATTAATTCTTGGTGAATTAAACACTAGTACACAATGTGCTTCAGGTTACACGGTATGTACTCTTGTGTTATCTGGCTAGACTCCTTAGCACCTCTAGATTAGATCTTCAAATTTATTTCATTCATAAAATTAATCTATTTGATTATATTTATGAGAAACGAAGAGGAGGAAAGTAGATCTCCAATACATACTAAGAAATGATTAAACTTGAATTTAAAATCAATAATAAATGCATAAATCAATCAAATTTCTTTAAATAATCATAAATAATTACGCGACCACTCTGATACCACTTGTAGGTTTTAGTTGTAGATTAATCATGTAATGGGACATTCCCAACTTTTATTTTTTTCATGATCGATGATTAATCCAAGATTTTCATGAAAAAATCCATTATCAATGTAATTGAATCAATGTATATAGACAATGGATAAACACCAGAACCGTAGCACATGATTATCACATATTATTTATAATTAATTTAAGTAATTAAAGAATTACCCTATGATAAATTATTTCTTAATTAATGGATCTGACAATGGATCTATGCCATACCATTGTTGCATCATAAATATAAATATTAGATTTCCTCTAGTAGTGATCCACATGTGTTCCACAATTCTCCGAACATCACCATAGGAATCTCTGGGTGCTAGCATAGTATATCCTATCACTAGTGTTATTAGCATTTGATCACCTCATTAATCACTTCCAAAGGATTCTCTTTGATCTATTTTGACTCTAGAGTGGAAGGTGGAGGAATATCTCTCTCTGTTTCTAAGAGTTTTCTTGGAGAAATGAGCTATCTAGGTCTTCAAGAGGATTCTCCAGATTTTTTGTTTACAAAAAAATGAATTGGCTCTTTTGAAAATTATATAATTGGGTTTATATAACACCAAGGTAAGAAACAAATAATTACACAAGTGCCCTTTAATATTTATTTAATACCTACAGAACCCCATGTATATAATAATAATAATAATATTATTTATCGAAATGAATTTAACTTTTGAATTAAATTAAATATTATTTAATCAAATAATATTAAATATATATATTATTTCTCACTGAACCTATAAAATTAGTTGTAAATTAATCCATAATATTTATCAGGCCTTGAATAATGACTTTTTATTTAATAAATAAATATCACTACATTATTCTCCAATAAATAAATAAATATTATATTCACTAAATAACAAATAAATGTTTATTAAATATTCCGCTCGTATAACATTATCTCGAATAACTGGTGAAAAAATATATCCAATTAATAAAACATAAATAATTATTAAACCACATAAGATAAAAATATTTTTTCAAATTTTTAAATAAAAAATAATAATATATTATTTAACTAAGATTCTAGATATACTTAGTGCAATAACACCATGGCCTCTTTGTCATTGACATTATGAAAATCAGCCTAAAGTCTAAGGTTAACATATAGAAACATGCCAAGGCACCCATATAGAAAGAAGTTAATTCCACAATGACATAATACCTTATACATATTCTTTCTATGTAATATAATCCCTTTACCATGATATCTCTAATCAAGCAGGTTGCATGCTGGTTTCATCAACCTATATGCTTTATGTCTCTTTATTTTATTTTCTGGAAAACAAAAATGCCTATAGAACACCATGGACATGTATTTATTTATGAAATATTATTTATATCAAAGAGCATGAGATATCAATTTTTTTAAGAACAAAAAGGAAAAATTATTTCTTGCATTATTCATTAATGAAATATTACTTGGGACGCACCCAACATATCATACCTCTCCACAAACATATGTCATCATAGTTTTCATCAATACATAAAATTACATGACTTATAACACTAATTAATAATAATATTAAAGTATAAGGATCGAAACACATGTTCATAGATGGAAATATCTAACGACACATATAAATGTAGATTTAATACTAGCGGATTTCATTATCATAATATCCTACACTAGATATTACCAAGGGTGTACGCCATGATAAAGTGCCTCAAATTACTATGAGTCTCCACCCTAGATATCATGTATCATTTATGTCCCTAAAATGATATCATCCGACTATAGAACATATATTTAAGAATATTTTTGTAACACTTTTTGGTTCTCATCATAGTAGGGATCTTCTATGAACTTTTAGAGAAAAAACTAATCTTAGGACATTATCACATACTAGGTTAGATAGAAGAAAAATCATGATGTGATAATAATTTTATTAATATTTAAAACCATGAATACAAGTTATCATAAATTATATAAAAGTTGGTTCTAGAGAACCAACTCCAAAAAATGGTAGTAACCCAATTGAAGGAATGATAACCCAAAGTGGGGAAGGGTATATTCAAGTAATATGAATACCAATTGAATGTAAATATCAATTCATATTTTTTGATCATTTATTATGGCTCATAAATTGTATGTGAATTATACAAAGAAAATCCCCTAGGAGTGTTAAACTAGATACGTAGTAAACCCTGTTATCATACACCAAATGAAAAATGAGTCAAATACCAATGTACTCTTTTCAGGGTTATTACCCCTAGGTAAAATTGTTCTAGATCCACATTCACTTGTAATATCTAGATTATGATGCACTTTCTTTTAAAACCGCACAAACTTTTTTTTACCAAAATTTAGTATGGTTTTATGCCTATGTGAAAGCTTGAAAATTATAAAGGATTATAAAGGTAGAAAATTGAGAGGTAATAGTGATCTATATTTGATAAAATAGAAATGAAATTATATCATTGACACATAATAACATTTAATATTGAAACGAGAATGAATTTAAAAGGCATTGCAAAGATAGTTGTAAAATAGGGGTAATGATCCCTTATTTTGGTAGAGTTATGACTTAGGAAAAATCTATAATGAGATGGAGATGAAGTATCACATTAACAATAAATCATATTCACAGTAATGTGGGTATTTGAAATCACTTTAAAACATAATAAATTGATAATAAAAGTTTTATACTATAATGGCCCATACCCTCTTGGTCTATTACTTTTCTAAATTCTAAGCATTAGGGTGTCCTGGACACCATCGGCGAGTCAGAAGGGCATCAATGTTAGTGGAATGGTGTCACCATGGTGTCACCTGTTGGTTCCACCAATTTGTTCCATCGATCGGCCTCGATCGGTGCTGCACCTGAACAGTTCCACAGAGGGGTGTTGGGGTTTCCTTCTCTACTTTTCCCGTAACGTCTCTTTTAATTTTTATTACCTCTTTTAAAGTGGTTTAAGATGGTTTTAAGGCCAGTAAAGGATATCTTAAACCCCCTAAGAGTGGGGAAACACTTAAATTAACAAAACGTGTGGTATTCACACCCTTTACTGCATTTTTCAGCCTCCCGTGTTTTCCAGTTTCCCCCCTATTATGTATTTTTCTCTATTTAAAGGAAATCTTTCAACTTAGAGCCATCTGCGGGTCTATCTTCACCATATTTGAAGAGAATTATTAAATATAAATTAATTACAACATGTGAAACTACCCATTAGCATGGTTAAAACACAATCCTCGTTTTAAGAACTTTGAGATTTCATATCTTGTAACTCTAGGATCGGTACTTTTAACACATTGAGATCTTTTTCTTCCTTGGTATATTTCTTTTCCTTGATGAACTTGGAGTCATTATTTTGGAGACGAAACATGCAACCATGATGGATCTCTTTATGTTCATCCTTGGAGTTCTTCCTATAAGTCACGCTTCCCTAGTTCTTGGTGTAAGAAGAAAACTTTGATCCTTGATTATCCAAGTAGGGGTTTTTTATTCGTCTCTCATTACTGTGCATAATGCAGGGTGAGTATGACGATGTTCTCTCAAGATGTAGATGAAACCAACTTTAACAAAGATATGAAGGGGTGGTAAAGATGATGATTTTGTTGTATTTTATCTCCATTTTTATGTCGAGAATTTTATAGGCTTATGTTCACTAAAAATTGTGGCTATTGGAGGTCCTTTCTTGCACACTAATGAAGCTATTTTTTTAGAAAATCTTGTGATTGAATGACTGTAACATGGAAAATGGTTAATCACGTAAAATTGGTTGATTAAATTGATTTCAGATGAATAATAACCCCTGTGTGATAACCCAGGTTAACCAAACTGAAAAAAGGAACTTAATGAATGGTGTTGGTTAAAATTTGAAAACTTCTTTGCTCTGTTCTGGTGGTATGAATGGTTGCTCTGTTTGATGATTTATGGAGTGGCATAGAGGGGAATGTAATCTATGGTTGAGAGGTTTTTGGTTTTTGAATCTAGGGCCATGTGTATCTAGTGGTAAATGTTATAAACCCCTTAATTTGGGACTTGTTTTGGTTCAAGTACTTATAGGGATCTCACAGATCCCTTTTGATGTTGTTCCTTACAAGAGAACTAGGTATGAATGTTTGAATGCCTGCTTGTCCATTTTTATTTAATTGTTATTTTGACTTGTGGTTATGCCTGTTAGTTTCCCGGTAGTGGAGGAATATTTAAATGGAATCACTTGAACATGGTAATGAAAATGAGTACAATGAGGAAACTGTTGTTTTTAGAAAAGGGTTGTGCTCTGGTTACGGCTGATGTATACTTGTGTATATAGGGATAGTAGCAAGATTGGTTGTGTATGGGATGGTTTTTGGTTTATGGGACCTTAGGTTGGGATGATTTATTGTTTACTTATATGTATAAAATTTAGTTCTTTTGTTTCTTATATGAACCCCACCCACGTTGAGCACTTCGTGCCAAACACCCCCATTTTATGGGGAGGGTATTTTTTCCAAAATTCCTATGAGTGGATGGTTATTAGCTCTTTTTTTGATCCCTATTCTAGTTATACCAAGACTATTTAGGTAGTATGTGATTTACTAAGGTTCACTATGGCCCTAGAGTCTTCAGGAAGGGTGTGTTGTGGTGGTTGGCCCAGGTGTGTGCAGGTAGGTTTGTTTCCCAAGTGTCTTCGAGATGAGGCCTAGGTGTCTTTGGGCATGGCAGTGGTTGTTCTAACCCATGTGTCTTCAGGTGTGGTGGTGATTGTTATGGACCAGGTGTATGTGGGTGTGGTTATGTGTGGTTGTGGTGGCCCCGGTGTTTGCAGACAGAATAAACGTATGGTTGGGATGAACCATAAGGTAGTTGTTGGGGCGGTAGTGGGACTACAGTGGGATCTGTGGTGGAGGTCTGATGCGTAGGATGTCCTAAATAACTAGTGATAAAGAGGTGTTGGGTACCCAAATATCGATATGATATTACTATTACTTTACCCGACTTGCGTTATTTGGGGAATGTGCCTTGGTGAGGTTGGGTGGATAGTTTCCTTTCTAGGTGTTTTGGTTATCTGTATTTGTCACAGGGCATTAGAATGCCTCCCAAATTGTGCATGAGATATTTTGGTTTTTACCTATTGAGTATACCTATATACTCACCTCACATATATAAATCTGATTTTATGTTTCCAGGAGGACTTTGAGGACCATGCTGGACCTTATTATCTCATATGAAAGGACAATAGTCATTGTTGTGTTTCTTTATTTTGGTACTTTCCTTTGGAGTTTTCTTGTACTTTGTAACATTTTATTTTGAACATGCATGCAGAAAAAGGGTTTTTGGATTTACTTTTATTTCAGTATTTGGAGTTTTTTGGGATTTACTATCTCATCTTCTGATCTTATTAAATAAAATGGGTAATTCCTTTTATATTACATGTGATTCTATACCCTTAGTTCTAGTTTCTAGTCTGAGGCCTATTGAAGGTAGGAATCAGGGGTCATTATCTCTCCTCCAACTTGAGGAATTGAGCATCTGACAGTTTTCTGTCCCTTTCCTCATCTTAGAGAAGGCGAGTCATGACAAAATGGTATCAGAGGTGATGGTTGAGAGATAGGATGTAGTTTGGGGTTATGAAAAATGAGGATTTCATGGAATGGTAGGGAAATAGTGTTAGGAAATCTTGGTGCGTGAAATAAGTCAGGGAAGACTAGCTAGGATACATAATTTTTGCCCCCCCCCGTGATTCTATGCAAGGACTCTGGACCTACCAAATGACCAGGTGAGGCTACACTGATTATAGGGTAGAGACCCTAGGAAAGGTACATGAATCATAATGAATTGTGTTCTTGTGTGTTTTGGGTGTTTTGGTAATTTAAAATAAATAAAAAGATTAAAAAAATTTAAGATAATTATCCATACTACTCAGGCTTAGAAATTCTTGTTTATCTTTTTAGCTATGGAACCCAGTCAATGTCCACAAGTAGTGCGGGCAATCAAGGCCCAACAGGATGATATGGATGATCAGTGGAGGGATTATCGAGAGGAGGAGGATGACCAGTGGCAGAAGACGCTTTGTGCCTTTCAACTACAGATCCTCAAGAAGTATGAGGGAAATGTCTCGAACTTGGATACATAGGGTTAGATTAAGGAGATAGCGATCACCTTTACCTTGATCCATGCTCCAAGGGAGTACTGGGTTCCATTGGAAATTAGTCAGATGAGGGGAGTGGCGCATCAGTGGTGAAGGCTCTATCTCATAGGGAGGATGAAGACTGAGGTTTTGTGGACTAAATTTGAGAAGGAGTTCTTGGCGGAATTCATTTCTTCCATGACGAAGGCTGAAAAGAGGCAAGAAATGATCTCCCTCTAGCAAGGGAGTATGCCGGTAAGGGATTTGGGGATCAAGTTCAAGGATATACTTCATTTCACTCCAGACCTCTTCCCAGATGAGGAGTCACATTCAAGACGCTTAGAGGAGGCTTTCCGACCTTCTCTTCAGTACACTGTTACTCCCTTCACTCTACCGATGTAATTGAATGTCCAGAAGAAGGATAAAGTGGTGGAGAGGATGGAAACACTGGGAGGTGTTCTGTGAGAAGGGATCCAATTGAGCTCATCAAAGGGGAGGGCTGTTAGCAGCATGCCTCTAGCATTAGGGCCTTAAATGTTTTGGCTGACGGAGAGCAGGTCTCAGCAGTTCTAGTTTCAATATCCTAGTCCTCACCCTTTCTCTACGAGTTTAGGACTAATGTGCTTCATCTGTGGAAGACGTGGGAATCTTTGGAATTAGTGCTCAGACCAATTTTATTACAATGGTGGTGGGAAGGTTCAACGCCCACCTCATTATCACCAGTTGTGGGTCAGACCTTTTCAGTAGCAGTACTAGGGATAACAAGCTCCCGCTCCACTGACGGTGGACGGTGCTAGAGGAGGTTAACCTCAGGGATCTCCTTAGGGACCTCGACTAGGGAATGGTCAGGGAGGTGGCCAATAGCTGAGGGGAAGAGGATCTAGGAGTGGGTAGTTTCACACCGCAGGGGTAGCAGTTCCAGTAGATCCATCCTGTTTGATGTTTGTTGAGGATGCAAACTAATGTTGGGGCCACATCAGCCTAGTGGAAAACTCTTTCTACTGCAAATTCAGCTGTACAATGTCATCCTAGGAATCAAATGGATATTTTTTATGCACACTATTATTGAATAGTTCCAAAGAAGTGTCGTGTTCTCAGATACAGGTGGCCAACATGTAGCTTTCGTTGGCAAGCGGGGTTTCCAGGAGGGAAACCGGCATATAGATCCCCTTATTTCCTTATTATCTGAGCTGTCAGTGGAATAAATAGATGTAGAGATGGTGGAAGTTCCAGGTATTTTCAGTGAGTTCCTGGACTTCTTCCCTGAAGAGGTTGTGACTCTACCCCCTCGTTGTGATATTGAGTTTGGGATAAACTTTCAACCCGGTACCCATCCAATTTCGATGGATCCCTATCGGATGGTGCCTTCTGAGTTGTGGGAGTTGCAGATTCAGGTTAATGACCTGATAAAGAAGGTTTTTATCTGATCAAGTGCTTCACCATGGGGTGATCCAGTCTTATTCACGAAGAAGGCAGACTATAGTCTCAAGCTGTGCATAGACTACCAAAGACTGAATCTGGTGACGGTCAAGAACTGTTACCCCCTCCTGAGGATCGATGACCTTTTTGACCAATTAAAGGGGGAAGGTTGGTTCTCTAAGATCAAACTATGGTCTGGATATCACCATTTGAGGGTGAATGAGGGTGACATCTTGAATACTGCTTTCAAGTGAAGATATGGGCACTTTGAGTTCATGGTCATGCCATTCGGTATTATGAACACACCAGCTATGTTCATGGGGATCATGAACTCTGTTTTCCATGAGTACCTGGACCAGTTTATAGTTTTGTTCATAGATGACATCCTGATCTACTCAATATCAGAGGAAGATCATTCCGAGCATCAGAGGACAGTTTTGGAGGTCCTCCGACACCACCATCTCTATGGGAAGTTGTCCAAGTGCAAGTTCTGGACACAAGAGGTGCACTTACTTGGAAACATGGTGTCCCAGTAGGGGATAGCGGTGGACCCATCAAAGGTATAAGAGTTTGTTTCTTGGGAAGAACCCAAGAACGTGGTAGAGGTTTTTAGTTTCCTGGGACTATAAGGTTATTACCGAAGGTTCATGCTCGACTTCTCTCGAGTTACAACACCTTTGAAATCCTTGACCCCAGAAGAACATGCTTTTGTATGGAGTGATTAGTTATAGATAGCTTTTGGTTATCTGAAATGGAATATGGTTAGTTCCCTAGTGATGAGATTTCCAGAGGAAGGGGTAACGTTTGAAGTATTCTATGATGCTTCCGGTCTAGGCTTGGGGTGTGTGCTGATGCAGCAGTAGGGAGTGATATCTTATGGGTCTAGGAAGTTACGCCCTTATAAATGTAACTATTCCACCCATGACCTGAATCTTGAATCATTGGTGGTCTCCCTGAATTTTTTGTGGCATTACGTCATCAAGGAACGCTTCATGGTCTTCAAAGATCATAAGAGATTGAGGTATGTCTTCTCCCAGTGAGACCTAAACTTGAAGAAGTGGAGGTGGATGAAGTTTCTTTAGAAATATGACTTCAAGATATCATACACATCAGGAAATGGGAATGTGGTGGCCAATGCCTTGAGAAAGAAGTCACATATGGAATTGGTTTGGGAGTCAGCAGATTCTTGGAAAGAAATGGAGGAGTTGGTTGCTTTACATCTGGGAATAAGAGTGGAGGATGGTAGAGGCTATCTGTTTTAGATGATAGTGTAGTATTCCTTGGTAAAATAGGTGGAGGAGTCTCAGTGGGGAGACTCAGAGGTTGAAGTGATGCGTGATCACATTATCCATGGCGATGCGCCAGATGGATGTTCGGAGGGTGGTTAGAATCAAATACTATTTCGTGGGAATCTGTTTGTTCTGGTGGAAATGAGCGAGGGAGTTCTCAGTGAGTTCCATAGCTTATCCCTGGTGGTATAAATATAAGTCTCCAAGATGTATCAGGGCCTAAGAGGTAAGTTTTTTTTGGCTCAGAGTGAAGCAGGAAGTGGAAGAGTTTGTGGAAAAGGGCCTCATGTGTCAGCAGGTGAAGGCTAAACACCATGTTCTCGGTGGTCTGTTGCATTCCTTAAACATTCTTGAGTGGAAGTGGGATGATGTCTCGATGGATTTTTTCATAGGACTACCGAGAGATGAGGGAGGCTGTGATTTCATATGGGTATTGGTGGACCATTTGACAAAATTGATACACTTATTAGCAGTTAAGGAGTCGATCGTAGTGGATTCCCTAGTACAAAAGTACGTGGGTGAAGTTGTGTGGCTGCACAAAGTTCCCAAAACCATCATTTTGGATCAGGATAAACACTTTACTTCATGATTCTGGAAGGGATTACAACATGATTTTGGCACCCAGCTATGCCTTAACATCACTTTTCACCCTTATACAGATGGGAAGACAGAGAGGACCATCTAGATGTTAGAGGATATGCTACAAGCTTTTGTTTTATACTTAAGAGGATTTTGGGTATGAAACTTGCCTTTGGTAGAGTTTGACTACAATAATAGCTATCACTCTACCATTGGCATGGCACTATTTGAAGCCTTTTACAGGAGACTATTTCATTCAACTGTGTGATGGACAGAGGTTGGGGAGGTAGGTGTTCTTGGACTAGAGGTGGTGGAGAGAACGATAGAGAAGGTTCATCTTGTGTGTGAGAGGATGAAGGCGGCTCATGACTGGTAGAAGTCGTATGCCGATCATAGTAGGAGACCCTTGTAGTTCTAGGTTGGAGACCACATGTTCTTAAAGGTCTCCCCTCAGCTTGGACAGCGAAGGTTTGGTAAGGGAAATAAGCTTTCTCCCAGGTTCATTGGACCCTTTGAGGTGTTGGGATGATTCAGTGTGGTGGCATATTACCTGGAATTACCACCGTTGTTGGTGAGGATCCACAATGTCTTCTATATATCTCAACTCCATCAGTATATAAATGATGACTCCCATGCTCTCGACTGAGGAGAGTTGGATATCTAGGATGATGTAACATTCATGGAGTGACTGGTGAGAATCGAGGATCGTAAGAAGAAGGTGCTTCGTGGTCAGAACATTCCCCTAGTTCAAGTGTTGTGAAGGCATGATGGCATCGAGGAGAGTACCCGGTAATGGGAGGCACAAATGTGTGCCCGGTACCCAGATTTTTTCTGAGTTTTGATCTTGTGTTCTCTTTGTGCTTTGCTGTGATGTAATGCTTAACCTTGTTTTCTATAAGATGAGATGTTTTCCCTTATTCTATGAATGTGTGAAAAATTACTAACTATGGGGAGGGGAGGACCTGATCCCTAATCAAGACACATTAAGGTGAATGTGATTAAACCCATGCGAGTGAGTCAGTGCTGCCCAAAGTGGATAGTATCTTGACATAGAGAAAGGGACTCCCTAATCCATAAGTCTAGATGGTGTGACCTTTCTATGTTTGTGTGGTTACTTGGGGGAGAGGAGTGGTATGGTTTCTGCAGTTGTTCAAGAGATAAATGAGAGAGGTGTTTCTGGATGTTGGGTTTTGTTCCGGCTTTCGAACAACCCTTGGGTGCTTTGTCCCTAAGAGTTATCTTATGAGGTGGTTGTTTAGACCCCTCTCTTTTCTTAGGGTTTACTCTTGAATTCTATAGGGTGAGAATAGTTTGATAGGTATCTGATATAATGGAACAGACCCTCCTGGTCCATTACTTTGCCAAATTCTAAGAGTTGGGGTGTCCTAGACACCATTGGTGAGTCAGGACGACGTCAGTGTTGGTGGAAGGGTGTCACCGTGGTGTCACCTGTCAGTGCCAAAAATTGGTTCCACCGATCAGTCTCACTGATCGATGCTACACCCGAACGGTTCAACAAAGGGGTGTCAGGGTTTCCTTCCCCATTTTTCCTGTAATGTCTCTTTTAATTTTTATTACCTCTTTTAAAGTGGTTTAAGATGGTTCTAAGGATGGTAAATGATATCGTAAATCCCCTAATAGTGGGGTGACCCTTGAATTACCAAAACATGTGTCCTTCACACCCTTTTCTTCTTTTTCTAGCCTTCCGTGTTTTCCAGTTTTTCCCCTATTATGTGTTTTTCTCCGTTTAAAGAAAATATCTCAACTCACAGGTGTCTGCTGGTCTATATTCACCATCTACAAGGAGAATTATTAAATATAAATTAATTCCAACATGTGAAACCACCTGGCCATGTGGTTAAACCATGATCCACTTTTTAAGAACTTTGATATTGTATATCCTGTAACTCTAGGATCAGGAATTTTAACACACTGAGATCTTATTATTCCTTAGTATATTTCTTTTCCTTGGTGCGCTTGGAGTCCCTCTTCTGGAGATGAATCGTGTGCCCATGCTGGAGCTCTTTTTGCTCAGCCTTAAAGTTCTTCCTACAAGTCGCACTTCCCCAGTTCTTAGATTAAGAAGAAAACTTTGATCCTTGATCATCCAAGTAGGGGTTTTTCCTTCATCTCTCATTACTTTTCATCATATGGGGTGGGTATGATGATGTTTTATTATAAGGTAGATGAAACCAACTTTAACAAATATAATAAACAGACTTTTAAAGAATTAAGGGGTGGGAAAGATGATGATGTTGTATTTTTTCTCTGTTTTTATTTTGCGAATTATATGTGATTATGTCCAATGAAAATCATGGCCATTGGAGGTCCTTTCTTGTGCACTAATGAAGCTCTGTTTTTCTGGAAAATCTTGTGATTGAATGACTGTAACATGGAAACTTGTTAATCACCTAAACTTGGTTGATTTAATGGATTACCTATGAATAATAACCCCTGTGTTATCACCCCAGTTAACCAAACGAAAAGAAGGAAATTAATTAATTATGTTAGCTAAATTTTGAAAACTTCCTTGCTCTGTTATGGTGGTATGCATGGTTGCTCCGTTTGATGCTTTGTAGGGTGACGTAGAGGGGAATGGAATCTCTAGTTTAGATATTTTTGGTTTGTGAATATGGGGCCGTGTAGAGCTGGTGATAAATGTTATGAACCCCATAAGTTGGGGCTTGGTTTGGTTCTAGAAATTTGAGGGATCTCATGGACCCCTTTTGATGTTGTTAGTTACAAGAGAACCGGGTGTGAATACTTGAATGCCTGCTTGGCCATTTTCTTTCAGTTTTTGTTTTAACTTGTGGTTATGCCTATTAGTTTCTTGGTAGTGGAGTAATATTTAAATGGAATCAATTGAACATGATAAAAAAATTGAGTATGATGGGATTATTTTCAGAAAAGGGTTGTGCTCTAGTTGTGGCTGATGTATACTTGTTCATGTATAGATAACAGCAAGAGTGGTTGTGTACGGGCTGGTTGTTGGTTTTGGTACCCTTAGGTTGGGATGAATGATTTTTTACCTATATGTATAAAATTTAGTTATTGTATTTCTTATATGCACCCCAACCACATTGACCACTTCATGCCAAACACCCCCATTTTATGGGGGAGGGTGTTTTTCCTAACATTCCTATGAGTGGCTGGTTATTATCTCCTTTTATGCTCCCTCTCCTAGGTAGTAAAAGACTCTAAGGGTAGTCTATGATGGCCTAAGGTTCACTATGGCCCTATACTCTTTGGGTAGGGTGTGTTGCGGTGGTTGGACAAGGTGTGTGTGAGCAGGTTTGTTTACAAAGTGTATTTGTGATGTGGCCCTGGTGTCTTCAAGCATGGAAGTGGTTGTTCTGACCCAGGTGTCTTCGGGTGTAGTGGTGGTTGTTATGAGCTGGGTGTCTATGGGCGTGGTTATATGTGGTTGTGGTGGCCTGGGTGTTTTCGGGTGAGATATACGTACGGTTGGGATGGATCATAAGTTTGTTGTTGGGGCGGCAGTGGGACTACAATGGGATCTGTGGGGGAGGTCTGATGGATAGGATTCCCTAAATAACCAGTGGGAAAGCAGTACAGGTTACCCAAATATCGATGTGCTATTACTATTACTTTACCTGACTTGCGTTATTTAGGGAGTGTGCCTTGGTGTGGCTGGGTGGATAGTTTCTTTGCTTGGTGTTTTGGTTATCTATATTTCTCACAGGGCATTAGAATGTCTCCCCACCTGTGCACGAGAGCTTTTGGTTTTTCCCTACTGAGTATATCTGTATACTCACCCTATGTATTTAAAACTGCTTTCAAGTTTCCAGGAGGACTTTGGAAATCGTGATGGACCTTACTATCTCAGACGATGGGACATTAGTCGTTGCTGTTTTTATTTCTTTTGGTACTTTCCTTTAGAGTTTTCTTGTACTTTGTAACACTTTATTTTCAATATGAATGTGGAAAAAGGGTGTTTGGATTTACTTTTATTTTAGTATTTGGAGTTTTTTAGGATTTACCATCTTATCTCCCAATCTTATTAAATAAAAATTGTAATGCCTTCCATATTACATGAGATTATATACCCTTAGTGCTAGTCGCCACTTCGGGGCCTATTGAAGGCGGGACTCAGGGGTCATTATCCATTCTTCAACTTGAGGAAGGGAGGGTATGATAGTTTTTTCCCCTTCCCTCGTCTTGGAGAAGTCGAGTCATGTCATATACAAAAGAATAACTTGAATTGGAAAAAGTGGAGGAAAAGATCCCTTACCTTGGGAGGATGCTTCTTAAAGCTATAGAGGCACTTCTTATAACCCTAGAACCACATTTTAGAGACTATTGAGAGAATATTTGAGAGATAATTCATGCTTAATGGATTTTATTTTTAAAATAAGGAGGTAATGGGGGGTATTTATACTTGAGGAGGGGTGATTTTAAGTGATTAAATAATAATTATTTTGTATTTAAAGACAATCAAATTTGGGTGGAATTAATTTCAATGAATTTGGTTGATAATTAATGTTGGATTTTTTTTAAGTAATTTCAAAACATAAAACTCCCATTTTTGTTTATTTTTATTTGGATCATGTCTTTACCTCTTAATTTTAACCCTTTACATCATTTTACCTATACTGCGATAACTCTTTTTTTACCACGGTAACTTATTTTATGTATAAAAATGAAACTAAACTTATTACCTAATTTGGAAATTATAATTAAAAATATACAATACATTTTAATTGATTAAATTTATAAAAGTAATAGATATATATTCTAATATGATAAACAGATATCTCAATAAAAATAGTTTTTTAGAAAGGATAAAATCATGGTTTTCAAAATGCTAAGCATATTTTTATAAATGTAAAAAAATATATAATATGTTTATCCTTAAATAAATTTTGATTAATAATAAATATTACTAAATATTATATTTTTATTACACCCTAATTATATCACAAGAGTTATCACATTTCACAAAAATAGTATTTTTTACTTTTTAACCCAAAAATCAACTTTTTTAGAAAATTACCAAAAAAATTACCCTAAGATAATTTTAACATAATGAGTCAAAAAATTAATTTTATTTTATCAATATAATTATCTAAATATTATAATTTAAACATTTAAAATAAATATCCTTATTTATTGAAATTTAGAAATTTCATAGAAAAATAAACATTATGACCATTATAAAAATTACTTAGGACTTTTTTAAAATATATAATCATCTAAAAAGTGTTTTTTAAGATTATTTTATGAAATTAAGTTTTATATAAAACTTCTATATTTATCAAAAAACACATTTTTAATATAATATTATTATAGTCTCCCAAAATAATAAAGATTTGATTATATCATTAAATAATCACTTTTCTGTTTCTAGTTGTAGTTGTCTATGATGTGTAAATTTATTTTGAAATGTAAAAGTATTTCTATGTGATTATAAAATAAAATTCATTATAAAATAATATTTCTATTAATTACATATAGGAATTTTTGGAGTGATACAAATTAGGTGCATAACATTACAATAAGCCTCAATGAAGGGAAATTAAGATGAAGTCCCTTACCTCACGATTGCTTTTAGTTGAATGTGATTTAATCTACCGAATAATTATTTTATACATGTTATTAATTTTTAAAAAATATTAATATTTATAATATCATATACAACCCCCTTATAATATTTTACCACCCTTTCTGTAATAATATTTCATTATTACTATTTCTCCGAGTGATAACTGCCTTGTTTTCTCATGCCTATTTTAACATGAAAGTTACAATTCTTGAGAATATTATATATTTACATAATATATAGAATTATATTAATTTTATAAATATCATTTTTTCATTATATGAAATTTTATAATCATTATTGAAATTTGAACATGAATAATGGATCACATCACTTTGTGGAGACAGTAGACTATACGTACACACGAGCGACGTTATCATTTACTTAATAAATGAAAGGGAAAGTAAATAGTTAAAATATTAATTTTAAAGAATAAATATTATTTCATATATATCAAATATATTCATTAAATTTATCCTCATTACATTCCATGTAAAGTGTAAGTGAAAAATGAATCACATCACTTCACGAGGTGGTAGTCCGCTGTACACATGAACGAAATTATCATAATTTAAACAACATGAAAATTAAGAAGGTGAATGTGATATTAAAATTAAATAAGTATAATAATATCATAAATATAATATATATGTGTTAAATACATAATTATATCTATCCTTTAAATGTGGTGATGAAAAATGAATCACATCGGTTCACGTGCCAGTAGTCCTCCGTACACACGATTGAAGATTCTGTTTCCCATTTGATGGAATATGAGATAATTATAGTTAATTATCTTAACATAATAAAATATTAGCATATTTAATATAATTAGGTTATTATGTAATCATGGTTTAATAATATTTTAAGGAGGTGTAAGGAGAAATAGAATAAAAATTCCCATTTAAGAATAATACCTCTTCTTTAAACAACTTCTTTAGGTTTTCACCAAAATCCTTCCTAGGTTGGATTTATGATAAAAAAATGGATATAAGATGTTTATAGGGGATTAAATAAGTAATTTGGGTAGATAATGGATGAACCAAATGTATTTTGAAGTGTGAATAGGAGAGGAGAAGGGGTGTCCTTTTATAAGTGGGGGAGAGGACACACATGTATTTTTTTAAAAGAATCGATTACACCCACATTTGTTTTCATTTAAAAAGACTCCAAAATGGGTAATTATTGAACTTTATTTATTATAAAATCTGAATATTTCCATTAAATGGGGTTTGGAAAATTTTTTAGGTCATTTTAACCCCTATCATTTTAGTTAAACCCCCAGTAAATCAGTTTTTACCTTAAGTGCATTAATTAATTTTTATTACCTTCACTATTCACAATGGAAAAAAATTAAGTTTAAAGTATTAGATAGTATAAATTATGATAATTCAAAATATTTAATCCATTTTTACAAATTCAATTTGATGATGTGAAATAATCCAATTTAAAATTATACCCACATAAATGATGAAAAAATGGGTTTTCAAAGAGAAAATTCTCATAAGTATAGAAGGTTTCAATATCAAAAACCAGTATAAAATTAACTAAAATGAAAAAATTAGTTAAATTATAATATAATTGAACTAATTTTACTTTAAAATCAATTCGAAATATAATTTAACCTTTTAAATTAGTTAAATAAAAATACAATTTTTAATAAAAATCAATATTTTTCATTATTCATCAAAAAATGAAACATTTCAGAAAAATTCCAAAAAATAACCCTAAGATAATTTTTATATGATGATTTAAAAATGAAATTTAATTTTTAAAATAAATTTCTAAAAGTGGTAAAAATTAATTTTAAATTATATGCATAAAGCGCGGCTAAATCATTTTTTAGAAAAATGCATTTTTTCCAAAAACATTTATTTTTCTTTTAAATGATTATTATTTTATTTATAATCAATATATATCCATAATTTTCATAATTTAGTTAGTACTATTCATACCCTCTAATTTAATTACTAGGTTATAATGTTATACTATATTATGGTTTATTTAGACCCGGGGTTGCGTGTCCCATACGCTATTGAATACCATTATCTTCTTTTAGAATTTAGAGGCATTACATTCTCCCCACATAAAATAAATTATGTTTTTAAAATTTTATATTGGGATAAAAAATTTAGGGTTGATATTTAAAAATTATTTTTTTTAAAACCCACATCATAAATAGGGGCAATAAAAATACTCTTAATAAGAGAGAAAGAGATGTAGAAAGGTCATATGGAATAACACATAACTAGGTTTCTAATTAGGAGAACATTATTGGCTAGTGAAGATATAGACATGGAAGAGAAGAGTAAATAATTATAGAGAGCGATATAGATCATCGATCATCAGAATATGAATGATCAGTGCAAAGTTAAGGACCTCAAAACCATAAAGTTGTGATGATTTAAAAGACTATTTGATTCATCAAATATGAAGGTAATGAGATAACATTTTTGTTTCAAGATCATTTTCCTAAAGTTGAGGAATTATTTTACTAACTAATAATATATGGAAGTATACTAACTTTATATTTTTCTATTTAATAAGAACAATTTCATCCTTTGGTTGTGCCTCAATAAATTTTCAATTCATACCTTTCTCCAAGGAATGAATATCCAAAAATGATTTTTTATTTCTGAAGTACTAAAATTCACTTTTAATGGATTATAAGATCTATAAAAGAGTGACAATTCTTTATATGTGTATCTAAATATTTTCCAAAAACAATATCATTAGTATAAGCTCTCCAATATAATACATTAATCTCTAAACCTCAACAGTAACACCACTATTTAAACATTAATATTTATTCATCAAATTTTTTAAGTAAAAACAATGACATATTAAATAGAACATTATGTAGGAAAGTGGTAGGCGAAACGTCCTTGTCTCTCTTCAGTTGTGGGTCTAATCCCTGTGGCCATTTAGATGTGATGAATTTCAACCTATCATATAGGTTATCCTTTTTCTAAAACCATATTAATATAATTCCTATAAGACTACCAAAGTGTAATAACCCATAGTTACCTCAACATAAAAGATAAGATAAAATCTAAACATTACCAGTACCTTTAAACTTATACCCATGAAAAGTAAGGGTATCATTCCTTAAATAATATTTTGATTAAAACTTATACTAAACCAATGGGTTGTATGGCCATAAATGTTTCTTAAAATATCTTTAATCTTGGTAGAATCACACCACATAAAACCTAAAAAGGGGTTTTTAAGACTTTGGACTTATGATTGATCTTAAAATCATAAACCCATGATGGTATACCTAACTATTAAGTCAATTAAAACATATATTCTTCCAAAATTAACACAATCAATAGATGTTTAATGATTCTTATAACCAAAATACCATTTGTAAAAATAATTATATAATATAATTTTGGAATCCCAATAAATACTTCAACTATTTTTTTCAACATAGGTCCATCAGTGGTCTAGGATTTAACCATTGAAAGATGGAATTAATAAGTTCCTAGTATATCCCTACTATGATGAGAACCTTGAAATTATACAATGATATTATTAAATTCAGTTCTACATCTAGATAACATTCTATGATGGATCACATAGTATGTTGACTTCCAGGTGTGAGTACTCATAAGCAGATGGGATTTCTTCTCATTAAGTCCTAACTTGGTAATCTCTAATATGGTAGATTATGAGAACTGACCCACCTGTCAGAATTTCAAATGTTTATGTGTCATCAGATGTTCCAATCTTCATCATGTGTAATGGGCCTCAAATGTTTATATTATCATTAATTTATTTCATGACTCACACACTTATATTTACTAACAAAATCATGACACCATATGTTTACGGGATGCAGGGTATGTTGGGTGCATCAATATTGACATGTTATTAATAAATAAGCTGAGTAAGTATTTTACCTTCCATATTTATGGAATTTTATATCTTGACCCTTTGATTGGAATGGAATTTTCACATTAAATTTTATCGATAGGGTGTAACGATGTGTTTATTTTATATAGTCAAAGAAATACGCATCAATCATAAATTTTGACGACATATATGTGCAACCTTCTTGATTAGATATTTTGAAAAAGAGATTATATTATATAGTGAGCCTTCATATGTGGCTATTTTATTTGTGACATTAAGTTCTTTCTCTCAAGTTAATTGACCCATTACTAGATATTAATCTTGGACTTTAGGCAATCATACCTAATTCCAATGAAAAATAATCCTGGAGGGTTATGCACCAAGTTTTTCCATTGATCTAGATTAAATTCCATTTGAATTTAATTAATGGAATAAATATTATTATAAAGATTAAGGAATAAAATTATCCTTGTTTTATTGATATCAAATATTTATTTAGGTATTCAATAAATTCTGAGGAGTCCAAGTGGTCCAAGATCATGTTCGATGATAAATATTAATTTACAAGTCGATAAAACAATATTTATCATCACTCCAATTATTACACACTGTAAAATAATAATAATAATAATATTATTATATATCATGGGGTTTGATAAAGATTATCATATTATTTAAGGTCCCTTTTGTAATTAAATAATATTTTAACCAAAACCACAACTCTATAAATAGATGGTTATGTATATTGTACAGGTTAATCAAGAATTAAAAATCATTATGTGAAAATAACTTCTATCACAAATTCCTCCTTATCTAATCCTCTAAAGAATAAAAAGAACAAGAGAGAATCCTTTAAGCCTGAAGGATATTGAAGTGATCAATATAAACAATACAAGATGATTCATCTAATGTGATAGCATCCAATGTCCCATTAGTTATTATTTAGAGATCAAAGGGCCACATGTGGATCACCATTAGATAGGCTCTACTTTGGGGCCTCCCTGCACAATGAAGGTAATCCGAAAAGGGATTTGGACGATCACAATATTCATCGAAAAAAGATCCTTAGACTAGGTATTTTTTTCTTTAGATATAATATAAATTAATTATAAATTTAACATGAAAATGACCCTATCTTAGTATTGGGTTCTCTTATTTTAGTATTCAATTCAAAATTAAATTTGTCATGATTTTATGTCTTTCATAATTGTTAAATGATCCATTGAATCTGACAAAAATCATTATGGTTATTCACCCACCAGGTGATTCCGCTACACTTGGAACCTTCAGCATAAGGGTAAAGGATATATTTTAATACTTATGTAAGGGTAACATGAGACTTACATAATGGTAAAGGGTAACTTTCAAGGCTTATGTAAAGGTAAATAATAGTTACATAAATGTAACGATATAGTTTCAAAACCCACATAAGTGTAAAATAAAGCTTATATAAGGGTAAAGAATATATTGTATAAGGGTAAATAATATGCTGCATAATAGTAAAGGATAGATTGTAATACTTATGTAAGGGTAAAAAAATATTATGTAAGAGTAAAGGGTAACTTTAAAGTCATATGAAAAGGTAAATAATAGTTACCTAAAATTAACAACAAAGTTTCTAAACCCATGTAAGTTTTCACAATATTAAAATAAAAATGATTATAAATAATAATAATAATGATTAGAATAAATGATGATAAATTAAGGAATAATTAATTTCAAAAAAAAATATTATTAAAATAATAAAACATGTGAGAAATTTATCAACTTAAATAATTGAATATTTCATACATCTATTAAGTTGTAAACCTAAAAATATAGTGTATATAAAATAATACATGAAATAAAAAATTCAAGTCAAATCAATTTAATCTCAATGATATAATTAAACCAATTTCAATTGATCAAAACAATTTTCATTCAAATTTAATTTAATTAAAATATCCAATTTAAAATGAACCAAATACAGAGATGGATATTAAAATTAGGATTCTTTAACTAAATTTAAACTTTAATTCCCAATTTATATTTAAATAATATTCCAATAGAAATAGAATACTTAAATAAGAGGAATTTCAATTTAGGTAATTTTTTTTACTGAAAATCCCTGTTTGTCAACACTAATAATCTTACCGTTTTTAAAAATTTAAAAATTGAACATTTAATTAAAAATTTCCAAAACATTCTCCCCAAAATATTCTCCCTCTTTTAGAAATTTTAAAAAAATAACCAAAAATATTTTAAAAAATTATTCCCCTTTTTTTAAACAATATCCTCTTCAAATAAAGTAAATAGAAATAATATTGAGTACCAAATAAGAATGATCATTATTTACACTAATTTTTTAAAATATTAAAGCTCAATATACATTCAAATTTAGAAATGGAAGTAATTAGACATGAATATTCTTGCATAAATCAATGTAAATATCCTGCTTAATTAAGAATAGAGGATAAAAAATATATATTCAAAACTCACTCAACACAAAATAAATTAGAAAGATAAAACTCATAATCACAAAATAATATTTACACATGTACTATAAATATATTTGAGAAATAAATTCAGCATGTTACTAAATTAATTCTAAATGAAAAAATGTCCCTTAATTTATGCAATATAACAATAAAAACACTTTGAACATATATTCTCCCCTAAAATTTATGAATATTTTTAAAATATATTCAATTAATTTTAATAGATTTGAAATAAATTAAAAAATTATAGATTTAAAAACATGATAGCTAACTATAAAAAATAAGTGTTTGTTCACTAGACTAAGAGAGAAACAAACAGTTTAATGTATTCCAGCATGCCATATATTATAACAAAAAAATTAAATGCATGATGGCCATAAGAAAATTCTTACTTGGGAATGTAGACCAATGTGGGACCTATTGGATCTGAATATGATCCTTTGGGAATCCATATTGTATAATTATTAGTCATCTTAACATTGATAGTAGAGAGTAGTTTTGGAACCCAAGCTACTTTGGGTCCAATTGTATTAGTACAAATTTTTTTGGGTACCCATTCAGATTTAATACATTTTGTGTAGGATAATCTTGAAGATAAATCTATTGAAATAATAGTTTTAGTAAAAATGAAATATTGTGTAAATCAAATATAATATTCATTTTCATAATTGTATTTAATTCAATACTTAAAAAATGTGGTAGTAGATTATTTACCATTGGAATTTTTAATAAAAACATTATGACACACCTTTGGAATCTTTTTATTATAACTAGAACTAGATATTTACTTATTTATTTTATTCATAGACATTATCTTATCAAACTTCTATTTACATTGATTTTTTTGAAAGAGTTGATTCTAAATAAACAATTTTCTTTTTAACCTTTTCATTATCTTTTTTATAATTTTATATATTTTTCTAGATTTAAATATTTGAGCAGGATGATGAATTTTTCAGTTTAGTATTCTCTTACTTAACCTTCTTATACTCACTTTCCACTTTAGTTAATTCAAACATTATTTGATCAAATATTATTTTTTGATTATCATTATTTATATAAAGAAAATATATATTTACTTTTTTATCATCATTTAACTTCTCATATTATCTTTGAATTATTTGTAATTCATTACTATGTTTATCATTAAAAAAATGTGACTTCATTCTTAAACTTTTCATTTTCTCAAATAAGTTTCTTATTTTCCTTTTTCAGATTCGTATGTATTTATTTTAATCCATTATAGAGTTCAAAAAATTTCAAAACATACTTTTGTAACTTTTATTTTTATTATTTTAATTTATTTTAATTAATTATTTAATTATTATTTTCATCACCAGAACATGAATCTGTTTCAGAATTTATTTTAGAATTAGAATTTTTAATTACATAAGTAGGATTTAATAAAGGTGTAAATAATGACTCATGTACCTCATCATGTATAGACATTAAATAAATATTATTTATTTTCTAGACATATTCATATTCCTAATTGCTTAAGCTTTACTATTTGGAAGAACTCCAACTGGCATGATAGGATTACTTCATATCTTTTTATATTTCTTATCACTTCCTTATTGTTTCAATTTTGGAAAATTGGATATGATATGCCTCTTTTTATTATATTAAAAACATATTATTTGAGAAACACTATTATATTTACTATATTTACCTTTCCTTTTTAAGTCCTTATTATACTTCTTTATTATTCTTTTTTTTATCATTTTTCTTTTTAAAATGGCCTTTCAAACATTTAGTGAGTTGATTTAACTCATTTCCTTTTTCACTTTTAGAAGATATTTCACTTTCCATTAAAAACAAAAATTATCTTTCCTTAGACTGTTAATACTAGGACAATGTTAACATAATAAAAATAATAAAACTAGAATAAACAAAAGTAAAAAAACTATCCTTTAAAGAACCTCCTCTAACACCAATTGTTTTATTGATCTATATATGGAAAGATAGAATATTGGGGGTGGGGTAAATATTACTTTTATTTTTATAGAATTAATTAAAATTGTTATATTATTATTTATTATAAACACAATAATAAATGAATATGATTGAGGCGTTCACACATATAAGCAATGGAATAAAAATAAAAAAAGAACATTGAGATTTTTATTATGGTTTGGATCACAAATATCACAGTCCACTATTAAATCCCCTCTAACTCAGCAATAGGACTGGTTCTGTAACACCCCAATCTTCCATGGTATGTTTCTCTTTGAATAATGCAATAGCTTGCGTAGTACGCAACTTTGAGTTCTAGCACCCTACAACCAATCAAACTAACAGTTATGAATAGTAATACCAAGTTTTTGAAAATTTATAAATTTTATTTTTCAAAATGGACTTCATTTTTGGATTCAAACTATCAAAATGAGCTTAGGGTGAATTTTTGGTATTTTTCTGAAAACTTTCAATTTTTGATGAATAGTGAAAAACACTTCGTTATTGTTTAAAACCTAATTTTTATTTAAATAATTATTTATTTTATTTAAATTTATTTTAGATCAAAATAGATACATAATACCTATATAAGTTCAATGCAATTCATTGGAGTCATTTTATAATAAAATTATATGTATAAAATTTTATTGAACATTTTAACGTCTTTTACCCACCTTCTAGGCACATTTGAAAATTTGTATAAAATGTAATTTTACCACTTTTGTGAATTAAATTTAAAAAATTAGAGAGACAAATTTGACATTAGTAAGTAAAATGTGGTTCAATAGGATGAAAATAATTTTTGGTGAATAATAACTTTTGAATTTTATTTACCACGATTAAAAGTAAATAGGGAAATTAAAAGTAAAAATGATATTATAATTGTAACATCCCAAGTAAGTAATGAATAATAGATATTTTTATCTATGTATATTAATGAATTAGATAGTGTTTTAGAGGCTTAAAATGAAAATAAATACAATCTTAAGCATGGAATACACTAATATTCTTAAAAGATTGTTTTAATGCCTTATGATGAAAAACCCTTTTTAAATCTATCTTTTGAGAATTTTATAAGCTATGTTTGTCAAAATAAACTTATTCTTTATGTTTGGGACATCAAAATTTACTTTGTGTGAATTTTTGGTATTTTTCTGACAATGTTCATTTTTTAATGAATAGTGAAAAATACTGCATTTTACATCAAAACTGCTTTTTAATCTAATTTATTTATATGATTAGATTATCTTTTGAATTGGTTTTGAAGTGAAATTAGAATATATTTTTACCATTTTATCCAATAATGGTTATTGGAATCAGTTTCACTTTGAAATTGGACTTAAACTGGTGTCAATCTTTTGATACTTATTGTTTCATGAAAACACGCTATTTGCTCTGACAACGGGAATTAATTATTAAATTAATTAATGTGACTTATATGTATTGAATTTTGTAAAATAGACTTCATTTTTGAATTCGGAATATCAAATATAGCTTAGGGTGAATTTTTGGTAATTTTCTGAAAAACTTCAATTTTTGATGAATAGTGAAACCACTAAGTGGTACTTATAAAAACTGATTTTTCCGTTTAAATGAAATTTTGCCATCATTGTGTTTTGAATTTCAAAAATCCGACATACATGGTTTTCATTAAGAAGTAAAATGTGGTTCAATGAGATTAAAATAATTTTTTGGTGAATGGTAACTTATTAAGTTTTTAATCGCGATTAGTGGTAATTAGGGTAGTTTAAGGTATAAATAAGGCTTTAATAATATGAAATGACCTAGAAACATGTCCCAAACTTATTGGTTGTGTCATGTCCGACCAAGATAAGCCATGGGTCAACTTGGGGACCCCATGGAGACAATTTGGTTGGGAAATGACATAAATAACTTTTTATTAAATGTTAAAGTAAAAATGACACAAACAAGAGATGTTTTATTAAAACAATTTTTACATGGGGTTATAAAGATCAGATTTTTGATTATAAATAGTCATTGGAAAGATAAAAAGATTTCCTACATCATAGTATTTTTTTATAATATGTAGACTTTAAATAAATTAAATTATTTATGACATCATGATGATGCGGCGATGACCTCATTATTTAACGATTTAAATAAAATGGAAAGATAATGAAAACTCTAAAACCTACACATGTACAAAACCAATTGGATGAGTGGATTTCAAACCCTTATCACCTTATCCACGAATTATATCAATGTGGGACCTTTTAAAACCGAAACACATTTTCAAATAAAGTAATATTTCTTTACTTTCCAAAAGTGCCCCTCCTCTCCTCTTATAAAAGGCCCCCACCTCTACCTCATTTCACACACTCCTCAAGCCTTTGGATCGGAAAACCTCTGCCCATTTACTCTCTCCACATCCCTCTCCTCATCCTAGAGGATTCCCTTTGGGCAGAATCCTTTCAAAGGAAGCCTTTAGGCTCAAATCAAAAGGAGTTACACTTTTAAAGGTAATTCATTCTCTCATGTTCATTTGTTTTATTTTGTTTCTCCAACCCCCTAAACTCTTTTTATTTAATTATTTTGTAACAAAACCAGTATCTTCAATATACTAGGATGTTTTTATAAGATTTATTTGAGCTACACTCTCACACAACTACATCAAATGGTTAAAGAACATACGGTTTCCGTGGATGGAAAAATTCTGCCTCCCGAAACGATGATTGTTCAATACTCATTTAACACCTTAAAAGGTGGCCATTATGATGTAACTATTTTTATATATGATATATAATATGTTTAAGTTTTCCTTAAGCTTCTGTTTTTTTCATTTTGGGCATACCTTTATGGTTTCCATTATGGGTAAACACGATATCTTCATTTTAGGAAGTGCGGACTACCGCCCCCTGAAAGTGATTTGATTCGTTAATACCATATGTGGGTTTTGTAAAGGATAAAGTTAATAATATTATATATGTTATTATACTGGAATTATAATATACTCTTATATCATTATGAACCCATTCCAGAAAATACGAAATAGAAATGGAAGTAGCGTTCATGCGTACATACGGCTTACCGTCTCGATGAACGGTGCTTTTCATTTCTTACCTCTAAATGTGATGTAATATTATAAATACATGTATATGATGAATATATATGATATATATGTTATCCAAATTATTAATATCATTCTGGATATAATGAACCTTTGACCAAATTAACAACATGTAAGTGTAAGAAGTCTGTTTTTGACTTAAGAACCAAATACCGACAAAATGAACATTATTAACTTAAATGATTACATGATGTTCATAACATGGTATAAAAGGAATAATGAACTTGAAAAAGGTTATTAAGCAAGTAGAGATTAATTCAAGTTTATTATTCAGGAGATTAAAGAACGGTCGGGTCAAGTCGGATACGAGGTATGGGACTTCGTCTCAATCTCCTTTCATTGAGGCATATTTTGTTTTATACACAACCTTATTTTATATGGTGTATAAACCCCTTTGAATTTTACGTTTATTCAAAAGTAATCTTTTTTATACGAAGCGTTTACTAAACGACAAAAGGGAATGTTTTTGTCGTACGTATGCGGCGACAACGACTTCTCCGCCGTCGTGACCGTTATTTGAGTTTCGGCTTCCTCTACAAGCCATACCTTTTTTTTAAAATGAAAAATAAATACCATGTTTTACTTTGGTATTGAAAATGATTTTCATAATGTTTTTATTATATCAATGTGTTGTATTGATATCTCGTGATTGAAATGTGGAAATGTTATGTTTCCTTTATGCATGTTTTATGTGATATGATTATGTTATGGTTTTTGGGAATTATTATGAAGACGGGTGGTTCCGTGATAAACTAAGGGTGGGTGAGACCGTTATAGCTCTCCAATGCATTGGGTAACGTGAAGGAGTGAAACGTTAAGGTTTCTCCGAAGAGATTTAGGGAATATACTGTGATGGGTATTCCAAATGTAGCCAAGAGGGTTACTCCCTACGTAAGAATGTTATGAATGCCTCAAGTTACCTTTATGTCTTATGATTTATATGATTTATTCATGATTTGATGAGGTATGTTAAAGTGCTTATGTTTTATGGGTAAAGTATGATCTCATCCTTATGTACATATGTACCCATGTTTTCTTTCCATATTTTTATAACCCATACTGAGCTTTTTATGCTCATCCCAAGTTTTTTTTGAAATGTTTTCACAGGTCAAGGGAAAGGTACATTATATGATGATAGTGTCAAGGAAGTGTCAAGAATGAATCCATGTTTTATTTTAAATATGTTTCCTTTGATGGGAATGAAGAATACTATCTTTATGTAACCACTTTGTTTATATGTGGAATGTAATGCAAGTTTTATGATCTAATTCTCTAAAACTCTAAACCTGAAAAGATCCTCAATGTGTAATCTTGTAATAACTCAAGATTTAAGTAAGGATTAAGGCTGGGGCCTTATAGTTGGTATCAGAGGTCGGTTTAGATAACTTCAGGAGTTAGAATTCTATTAAATGATTATCCAAAAATATTTTTTTTTTGAAATGATATAGCATTTAAAGATTACCATGTTGCTTCATCTAAGACATGTTTGTTCAGAATGGTTTTTTGCAGAGGAAACAGGGAAGCAGTGCTAGGAAGGCATACAGAAAGAAATAACCTTCCGAATCAGCATCCTGAGATGGTCGGAATTGGAACTGAACAGTTTGTTGCAGCGATGGCGCAGTTGACTCAAGCGATAAATGGTGGTGGTATCAATGCACAAGATCAGCCAGATCAACCGCAGAGGAACATGTCAGTGGTGGAACATTTCATGAGGCAATATCCACCATCATTCAGAGGATCATCTGACCCTGTGCTAGCTGAAGTGTGGATTAAAGCACTGGAGAAGATTTCTATGGGGTGTTCTGACAGTCAAAAGGTTAGTCTTTCTATTTACCGTTTGGAGGGTGAAGCAGATCAATGGTGGTCTATAGTTAAAAATATCAGGGACGCCGATGAGATTGATGCTCTTGACTGGGATGAATTCAAAGGTATGTTTCTTGAGAATTATTTTCCCAAGGCTATTCGACTTAGGATGGAAAAACAATTCTTGGAATTGAGGCAAGAGGAAGACTCAGTGGCTACCTATGAAGAAAGGTTCACTCGATTGGCAAGGTATGCTCCAAATTTTATCCGAGACCTTGATAGTAAAATCAATCGTTTTTACTCAGGATTAAAGCCAAAATATAGAAGGGCATTAGCTTCTCGTGAGTTTAAAAGTTATGAAAAGCTTGTTCGATGTGCTGAGAAGGTGGAAATGGAGTTTGCCGATGACCAAGTGTTATATAACAACCAACAGAAGAAGAGACCGAGGTGGCAGAAGAAAGGTAAGAATTCTTCAAAAAAGTCTGATGGTAAGAGAACTAAGTTTCCAGTTTGTGATAAATGTGGAAAAAGGCATGCTGGAGAATGTCTTCTGAATTCTAGAAAGTGCTACCGATGTGGTAAGATGGGACATAAGGCTCGTTATTACACTAAAAAGGATCAAGGTGAAGGTAAGAACAAGTTTGATTTATAGTTAGTGAAATGTTATAAGTGCAATGAGATGGGTCACTATGCAAACGAGTGTCCGACAAAGAGCTTGAGTGATGGGAAGCAGTTAGACTACAAGCAGAAAGGGGTGGTGAAATCCTTTGCAACTACTTCAGCAGATGTCGGGCCATCAAATGAAGTTGTATCAGGATTTGAAAAGAAGATTAGTGAATGCTCCAGTTTTTGGCACTACCTTCCAGGAATGGTGAGTTTGTTATATACAGTGATGCTTCATTGAAAGGACTTGGTTGCGTCCTAATGCAGAATGATCAGGTAATTTCTTATGCTTCACGACAGTTGAAGACTCATGAGGTAAATTACCCTACACATGATTTGGAATTGGCTGCTATTGTTTTTGATTTAAAAATTTGGAGGCATCATTTGTATGGAGTAAAGTGTGAAATATATACTGATCACAAAAGTTTAAAGTATATATTCACTCAGAAAGAATTGAACATGAGACAAAGGAGATGGCTAGAATTAATCAAGGATTATGATTGTACAATTCATTACCATCCGAGAAAAGCAAATAAAGTGGCTGATGCTTTGAGTCGAAAAAGTAATGCTTCATTAAAAATGTTGCGTTTGGAACGTGATCCTTTGGTTAAGGATTTGATGAACTTTGGCATAGAAGTTGTTGGTGCAGGAAGTCCTTCTGTTTTGTTTCAGGTATCAGTGAGATCTTCTCTATCAGATAGAATCAAGAAAGCACAGAAGCAATTCAGTGAGTTGAAGAAAAAGGTAGAGCTGGTTCAGAAAGGTAAGTTGCCTGAATTCAACATTGATAATGATTGAGTTTTGAGATTTGGGAAGAGATTGTGTGTGCCTTGTGATTCACAGTTGAAGAGAGAGTTGTTATGTGAAGCTCATAGTTCTCCGTTTTCAGTTCATCCGGGCAGTACTAAGATGTATAGAGATCTGCGGGAGTATTACTGGTGGGATGGAATGAAAAGAGATATTGCTGATTTTACGGTGAAGTGTTTGACTTGTCAGCAGGTTAAAGCAGAGCGACAGTTACCGAAAGGGATGCTTCAGCCTTTACCAGTTCCAGAGTGGAAATGGGAGAATATATCCATGGACTTTATTGTTGGATTACCGAAGACATCTCGAGGTAATAATGCAATCTGGGTTATTGTTGATCGCTTGACCAAATCTGCTCATTTCCTTTCTATACGAGATACTTTCTCTCTTGATCAACTTTCTCGTTTGTATCTTAAAGAGATAGTCAGGTTACATGGAGTTCCTCTCTCCATTGTATCGGATCGTGATACCAGGTTTACTTCTAACTTTTGGAAAGGCCTTCAGAAGTCGTTGGGTACTGAATTAAATTTTAGTACAGCTTTTCATCCTCAATCAGATGGGCAGTCAGAACGAACAATTCAGACATTGGAGGATATGCTACGAGCTTGTTCTATGGATTATCAGGGAAGTTGGGACCAACATCTTTCTTTGGTTGAATTTTCATATAATAACAGTTTCCATTCCAGTATACAGATGGCACCATTTCAGGCATTATATGGGAAGCGGTGTCGAACTCCAGCTTTCTGGGATGAAGTGGGTGAAAGGAAGTTAATGGGACCAGAATTGGTAGAAGAGATGGCAGAAAAAGTTCAGCTGATTCAGAAACACATGAGAACAGCTCAGAGCAGGCAGAAGAGTTATGCGGATAACCGGAGGAAGGATCTATCTTTCGAGGTAGGTGATCATGTTTTTCTCAAGGTTTCTCCTTGGAAAAGTGTGATGAGATTTGGTAAGAAAGGAAAGCTAAGTCCAAGGTTCATTGGACCATACAAAATTCTGGAGAGAGTTGGATCAGTTGCATACCTAGTGGCTTTACCTCCGAGTTTATCTCAGGTACACAATGTTTTTCACGTTTCGATGTTGAGAAAGTATATGCCAGATCCATCTCATGTTTTGATTCCAGAAGTAGTTCAGCTGGAAGAGAACCTATCTTATGAGGAACAACCGGTCCAGATTCTCGACCACAGGGAGCAAGTGTTACGGAATAAGGTGATTCACCAGGTAAAGGTTTTGTGGAAAAACCACATGATTGAAGAGGCAACATGGGAATCTGAAAATGCAATGAGGGATAAGTACCCCCATTTATTTGATAAGTAAATAAATTGCGGGGACGCAATTTTCTAAAGGGGGTAAGGATGTAACATCCCAAGTAAGTAATGAATAATAGATATTTTTATCTATGTCTATTAATGAATTAGATAGTGTTTTAGAGGCTTAAAATGAAAATAAATACAATCTTAAGCATGGAATACACTAATATTCTTAAAAGATTGTTTTAATGCCTTATGATGGAAAACCCTTTTTAAATCTATCTTTTGAGAATTTTATAATCTATGTTTTTCAAAATAAACTTATTCTTTATGTTTGGGACATCAAAATTTACTTTGTGTGAATTTTTGGTATTTTTCTGACAATGTTCATTTTTTAATGAATAGTGAAAAATACTGCATTTTACATCAAAACTGCTTTTTAATCTAATTTATTTATATGATTAGATTATCTTTTGAATTGGTTTTGAAGTGAAATTAGAATATATTTTTACCATTTTATCTAATAATGGTCATTGGAATCAATTTCACTTTGAAATTGGACTTAAACTGGTGTCAATCTTTTGACACTTATTGTTTCATGAAAACACGCTATTTGCTCTGACAGCAGGAATTAATTATTAAATTAATTAATTTGACTTATATGTATTGAATTTTTTAAAATAGACTTCATTTTTGAATTCGGAATATCAAATATAGCTTAGGGTAAATTTTTGGTAATTTTCTGAAAAACTTCAATTTTTGATGAATAGTGAAACCACTAAGTGGTACTTATAAAAACTGATTTTTCCGTTTAAATGAAATTTTGCCATCATTGTGTTTTGAATTTAAAAAATCCGACATACATGGTTGTCATTAAGAAGTAAAATGTGGTTCAATGAGATTAAAATAATTTTTTGGTGAATAGTAACTTATTAAGTTTTTAATCGCGATTAGTGGTAATTAGGGTAGTTTAAGGTATAAATAAGGCTTTAATAATATAAAATGACATAGAAACATGTCCCAACCTTATTGGTTGTGTTATGGACGACCAAGAAAAGCCATGGGTCAACTTGGGGACCCCATGGAGACACTTTGGTTGGGAAATGACATAAATAACTTTTTATTAAATGTTAAAGTAAAAATGACACAAACAAGAGATGTTTTACTAAAACAATTTTTACATGGGGTTATAAAGATCAGATTTTTGATTATAAATAGTCATTGGAAAGATAAAAAGATTTACTACATCATAGTATTTTTTTTATAATATTTAGACTTTAAATAAATTAAATTATTTATGACATCATGATGATGCGGCGATGACCTCATTATTTAACGATTTAAATAAAATGGAAAGATAATGAAAAATCTAAAACCTACACGTGGAAAAAACCAATTGTATGAGTGGATTTAGAACCCTTATCACCTTATACACGAATTATATCAATGTGGGACCTTTTAAAACCGAAACACATTTTCAAATAAAGTAATATTTCTTTACTTTCCAAAAGTGCCCCTCCTCTCCTCTTATAAAAGGCCCCCACCTCTACCTCATTTCACACACTCATCAAGCCTTTGGCTCGGCCAAACTCTGCCCATTTACTCTCTCCACATACCTATCCTCATCCTATAGGATTCCCTTTGGGCATAATCCTTTCAAAGTAAGCCTTTAGGCTCAAATCAAAAGGAGTTACACTTTTAAAGGTAATTCATTCTCTCATGTTCATTTGTTTTATTTTGTTTCTCCAACCCCCTAAACTCTTTTTATTTACTTCTTTTGTAACAACACAAGTATATTCAATATACTAGGATGTTTTTATAAGATTTATTTGAGCTACACTCTCACACAACTACATCAAATGGTTAAAGAACATACGGTTTCCGTGGATGGAGAAATTCTGCCTCCCGAAACGATGATTGTTCAATACTCATTTAACACCTTCAAAGGTGGCCATTATGATGTCACTATTTTTATATATGATATATAATATGTTTATTTTTTCCTTAATCTTCTGTTTTTTTTCATTTTGGGCATACCTTTATGGTTTCCATTATGGGTAAACATGATATCTTCATTTTAGGAAGTGCGGACTACCGCCCCCTGAAAGTGATTTGATTCGTTAATACCATATGTGGGTTTTGTAAAGGATAAAGTTAATAATATTATATATGTTATTATACTGGAATTATAATATACTCTTATATCATTATGAACCCATTCCAGAAAATATGAAATAGAAATGGAAGTAGCGTTCATGCGTACGTACGGATTACCGTCTCGATGAACGGTGCATTTCATTTCTTACCTCTAAATGTGATGTAATATTATAAATACATGTATATTATGAATATATATGATATATATGTTATCAAAATCATTAATATCATTCTGGATATAACGAACCTTTGACCAAATTAACAACATGTAAGTGTAAGAAGTCTGTTTTTGACTTAAGAACCAAATACCGACAAAATGAACATTATTAACTTAAATGATTACATGATGTTCATAACATGGTATAAAATGAATAATGAACTTGAAAATGGTTCTTAATCAAGTAGAGATTAACTCAAGTTTATTATTCAGGAGATTAAAGAACGGTCGGGTCAAGTCGGATACGAGGTATGAGACTTCGTCTCAATCTCCTTTCATTGAGGCATATTTTGTTTTATACACAACCTTCTTTTATACGGTGTATAAACCACTTTGACTTTTACATTTATTCAAAAGGAATCTTTTTTATACGAAGCGTTTACTAAACGACAAAAGGGAATGTTTTTGTCGTACGTATGCGGCGACAACGACTTCTCCGCCGTCGTGACCGTTATTTGAGTTTCGGCTTCCTCTACAAGCCATACCTTTTTTTAAAACGAAAAATAAATACCATGTTTTACTTTGGTATTGAAAATGGTTTTCATAATGTTTTTATTATATCAATGTGTTGTATTGATATCTCGTGATTGAAATGTGGAAATGTTATGTTTCCTTTATGCATGTTTTATGTGATATGATTATGTTATGGTTCTTGGGCATTATTATGAAGACGGGTGGTTCCGTGATAAACTAAGGGCGGGTGAGCCCGTTATAGCTCTCCAATGCATTGGGTAACGCGAAGGAGTGAAACGTTAAGGTTTCTCCGAATAGATTTAGGGAATATACTGTGATGGGTATTCCAAATGTAACCAAGAGGGTTACTCCCTACGTAAGAATGTTATGAATGCCTCAAGTTACATTTATGTCTTATGATTTCTATGATTTATTCATGATTTGATGAGGTATGTTAAAGTGCTTATGTTTTATGGGTAAAGTATGATCTCATCCTTATGTACATATGTACCCATGTTTCCTTTCCATATTTTTATAACCCATACTGAGCTTTTTATGCTCATCCCAAGTTTTTTTTGAAATGTTTTCACAAGTCAAGGGAAAGGTACATGATATGATGATAGTGTGAAGGAAGTGTCAAGAATGAATCCATGTTTTATTTTAAATATGTTTCCTTTGATGGGAATGAAGAATAATATCTTTATGTAACCACTTTGTTTATATGTGGAATGTAATGCAAGTTTTATGATCTAATTCTCTAAAACTCTAAACCTGAAAAGATCCTCAATGTGTAATCTTGTAATAACTCAAGATTTAAGTAAGGATTAAGGCTGGGGCCTTATAATAATTACCCTAACACATGTCATAATTCTATTGGATAAGTGTATTTCGACCAAAATAAACCTTAGGAATAAAACATGATCTTTTTTTCCACTTGGATTAGATTAAGACACTTATTATTATTTTATTTAAAGAAGAGTTAAAAGTGTTAAATTCAAATTTTAATAATTAAAACATTTTTAATATAGGGTTATACATAAGATAAATTCTAATATAAATATTAATTAGAAAGATAAAAAGATTTACTATATATTGGTATTTTATTTATAATTTTTATATATTAAATAATTAAATTTATTTATGACACAATGATGATGTAGTAATTACCTTATTATTGAAAGATTAAAATAATTGATATTATAAATATTAAAATAATTTTAAATTGAAACTTTAGATATATTAAATGAATTTTCTAGGTTAATATAACATGTTAGGTCTGATTAAATAATTTTTTTCAAAGTGATAAAGTTGTTATGACTTTCACAAAAACCAAATACTAAATAGTGTCAAAATTGACATAAAAGAGTTTTTAAAACAAATACTATGTTATTAATTGATATAATATTCCTAAAAATATAAGTTTTGGTCAAAGGACTTATATAAGGTAAGATATATTAATAATTAACCACTTAGAGTTTTCTTGGTTTTTTATAGTAAGTTTATTAACCATTAATTCTAATAAAACAAGAATATATGGTAAAAGTTAAACTATTTAACTAAGAGTTAAATCTAAAATATAAGGTTAATATGGTGAACTAAACCTATCTAAAACCTATTGGTTGAGATTTTTTCAACCCAGACCCACCTTATACTCGAAATAAATCCTTTAAGAGCCATCTCCACAAACGCGATGAGATTCATTCCCCATCGTAACCATTCAAGAATAATTTTCATTTTATGATTAAAAATAATGTTTAATAACTTAATATAATTCTGGATATGAATGAAATACATCCTATCCATATCAAACATGAATTATGTAACAAAACATATAAAGGAAAATGAACCAGTTAACAGCCAAAACAATGATACTACTGAAATATTATTAGCAAAGCAATATTATAAGATCATATATGATATCATATTTTTGTATGTGGTTCTTGTATAATTTAATAAATATTATTTAAGTATTATACAGGAGGTTTATGTACCCTCAAACAAGGAAAAGTACAAGGTAAGGGTTAATTCTACAATCTCTTCATTATCTAAGGTTGTTTATATGTGGGTATCTATTGAGACCTCTTTATCATCAGCATCTGTGTTTCCTAAAAATATATTGCAAAACATTTTTACTATTTCCTATACTATGGGTTAAACTCATTTATTTATAACCTTGTATGAATTTTTATAAAAATTTTATAAAGGAATCTTTCCGTCATTTTCCAAACAAGGTCCTTTATGACCTTTTCAAAAAAATTAAGGAAAGAATGTTTTTTAACTTATACGGCGAGTGTGGCTATTTTACTCCATTATAACACCTTCAAATCTTACCTTACAAGCTTATAAGAATATTTTAAAAATAAAATTTTACTTTTATAATTACTTAACTTTTAAATTATTTCAAAATATAAAGATATATTTCTTTAAATAGTTTTGATTTCATCTATGTCAACATCCTTTGATGGATTTTACACTTGTTTAAAGTTGATTTATTATGATACAATATTACATATTGTATTGAAGGTTTTGTGATATGTTTTACTATGGATGTGTTATTTTTATACCATTCATGGTTTATGGTTAAAGTATTAACATTTCGTATGCTAGTTTTAATACGGATGTTTATGTTATGTTTCAACCTTTCCATATGAGGAATGCATTGGACTTAGTAAGTGACGGGTGAAGCCCTCTATAGCTCCTTGATGCATCGGTAGGTCTCATAAGACAAACTAATGTCTTGGAACAAGCCCTTGAAAAAAATCTTATTCGTAGTCTTAGCACGAGGCCTTGACTATGTGGTTATGATGTCCGACATTATGCATTCCATCATTATGAAATTAGCTATTGATATTATATGTGATTATTTGACTAGTAGAATATCCATGTTAATAAGTAAATAGAATTAAGTGATTTATATTTGCTATATTATACTGAAGTTTATGTTTAAAAGGCTTATGTTTTAGTCTTATACATTGCCTTAAATGTTTATGCTTATTTATGAAAGTTTCCACTCTATTGTTATCCTTACTGAGCACCTGAGCTCACCCCTTTCTAAGTTTTATTTTTCCTAGGATGTGAATAAGTATATTATGACTGACCTACAGGGATAGTCTAAGAGAGATGAATGTGTTCAAAGGAGACACAATGTTGTTTTTTTTCAATTCATAATGTAATGTAAAACTTATGTTTGTATCAAGCACTTCTAAGGCTAGTAAACTGATCGGTCTTTCGGGATTTGATCCCTTGTGATCATGCCAATGTTATGTAATAATGCACCGACTATAGGTAACTAGGGCCAGGGTGGTACTGTTGGTATCAGAGGAAGTTTTGTACAAACCTTGGAAGCTAAATTTGAAAAACTCTAATTAGAGAACATTACCCTAAGATAGACTTTGAGCATCATTATAGAATAATTTCCTAAAATTTTGGTAAATTAGAGATTTTGTGTATATTCTAAGAAATACATCTCTGTCTAGATACAAGAAGGTAGAGACAGCTCTGGTACAAATGTACCTAGGAGTGAAAACTCCGACTAGGAGTTTCGGTCTTGACCCGGGGTATCCTGGTATACGACAATGGGCCTTGATTCACTCTTGGTTACGAAACTCTCGAGGTATATAATTATGACAATTCACATTTTATTTACCAACCATTATGAAAAATTTATGAGTAAATAATTCCTCAAAGAAAACATTTTTTTATGATTATGGATTATATGCATAAACAGTTCAATTTATGTTAGGTATTTTACTAGTTTAGAATAATGTATTGAGATTCATAAACTAATCTAGTGTATGCCATTGTTTATAATTGGTGCCTAGTGGAAAGAATAGAAACTGTATCAAAACACATAATCCATTTAGGGATTTACATCCTACTCAAGATAATTATAGTGGAGCAGGTGATTCAACCGGTGCTGAACAAATTATAACTATACTGGGACAACTCACTCAGGTTTTGAATAATAACCTTACCTGTATGGAGCACCCTGATCCACAACATGGAGAATCAATGTTAGATCACTTTATGAGGAAACAACCACCAACATTCAATGGGACTAAAAGTCCATTTGTAGCTGAGCAATGGATAAGTTCCTTAGAGAAAATATTTCATGCTTTGGGGAGTAACAAAATGGAAAAAGTTGTTATGGAAGTTTATCACCTCACGGGAGATGCAAATCAATGGTGGTCATTAATTAAAAATACAAAGGAATATGAAGAAGTATAAAATATATAATGGAGGGAGTTTAAAGAGATTTTCTTAGAAAAATACATTCCTTTTGAACATCAAGCGGATATGGAAATACAATTTCTAAGTCTGAGTAAAAAGGAGGATGAGAATGTTGCAAAATATGATTCTAACTTTACAAGGTTATCAAGGAAAGCTATAAATTATATACATAACCCAAGGAGTAATATTGATCTCTTATTTTATGGGTTAAAACCATTTATCCATTGAGCATTAGTCTCACAATCCTTCTCATCGTACAATGATATTTTCTCATGTGCTATCAATATAGAAAAAGAATTCTCTAAGTTTTATGACTTTAAAGAAAAGTAAGAGAATAAAAGATTTGATGAACACTCTGAAAATGGAAATAAAGGTAATAAAGGAAAAGTTGAATTTGTATCCTGCAGTAAATGTGGGAAGAAATACCCTGTTACTTGCCTAGAGGGAATGAGTGTCTGTTACAAGTGTGGTGAAAAAGGCCACTAAGCTCATGATTGCAAGGGAAAGAAAGAGGCTATCAATGTTTAATTCTAAAATTGTAGAGAAATGAGGAATTATGAAAATGAATGTACTAAGTTCCAAGGAAACTTACCTCAAAAAAGGCCAGGGGAGAAAGGCCAAGCTTATGCGATCACTACTTCTAAGGTTGAAGCTCCGAATGATGTGGTGGCAGGTAATTTAATGGTTTCCTCAAATTTAGTCAATGCTTTATTTGATTCTGGATCATTGAATTATTTCATATCTTCCTAGTTTTCTAAGAAAATTAGATATTTCTAATTTGATTTAACAAGGGAGTTGTCAATCAAAACTCTTAATGGAAGTGTCATTGCAATAAAGTTTTGTGAATCAGTTCGCATTAGGGAATATAAACATGCTTTATCTAATGATCTCATCATCATACCCATAATTGAATTTGATATAATCCTCAGTATGGATTGGATTTCAGACCATGATGTGAAAATTTATTTTAAGAAGAAGAAGGTTACCATTTTTGATGATGATAAGGAATACCTTATCTTTAGAGTAGAAACGTCACCATTTGATTCTTATCTAGATCCACCCCTAGTAGCTCTATTGAATTCAATTATCGAGGAGGAAGAGAGTGAAATAACTATAGGTGAGGAAAGGAATGTTCAAATAGAGGATGTACCTATTGTGCAAGAATATGTTGATGTGTTTCTAGAGGATTTACATAGACATCCTCTAGAATGAGAAATTGAGTTTTCCATTGAGTTAATTCCTGGTTCAAGGCCCATATCGAAGACCCCTTATAGAACAACCACTGTGGAATTAGTGTAACTAAAGAAAAAACTAGAGAAATTGATTAATGGAGGATTTATTATCCCTAGTGTTTCTCCATGGGGAGCCCCTATTCTTTTTGTTAAGAAGAAAGATGGATCTATGAGGTTTTGCATTGACTACAAGGATATCAATGCTATAACAATAAAGAAAAAGTATCCTCTACCTCTCATTTATGATTTATTCGATCAACTTCATGGATCTCAATATTTTTAAAAGATTGAACTTCGATCTGGATATCATCAGTTGTTTGTAAAGATGGAATACATTCCAAAAACAGCATTTCGAATGAGGTACGGGCATTACGAGTTTACAGTTATGCCTTTTGGACTGACTAATACAACCTCTATTTTCATGGATCTAATGAATAGTGTTTTTAAGGAATATCTTGATGAATTCATAGTGTTATTTATTGATGATATATTGGTATACTAAAAAAACTACAAAGATCATGAAAATCACTTGTGAACTATTCTAAAAACACTCAGAAGAAATGAATTATATGGGAAGTTTAGCAAGTGTGAATTCTGCCTTCAGGAAATTTCTTTTCTTGGCTATATTGTCTCTAAGGATAAAATCTCTGTCAATCCTTCAAAGACCAAGGCAATCCAAGAATGTACAGTACCTACAAGTATAACTGAGGTGCATAGTTTTTTTGGTTTAGCAGGTTATTATCGGCATTTCGTCCAGAATTTTGGCCGATTGGCTAACCCATTAACCAAGCTCACACATAAAGGGGTTAAATTTGTTTGTACAAAAGAGTGTTAAGAATGTTTTGAATAAATGAAGAGAAGATTAGTCAATTATCCTATATTGAATCTATTATCATGGAATTATGGGTTTGTTATTTATAGTGATGCTTCAAAGAAAGGACTTGGTTGTGTACTTATGTAGAATGATAGAGTTATTTCCTATGCATCACGACAACTAAAAATTTATGAACAAAACTATCCCACTCATGATCTTGAGTTAGAAGCTATAATCTTTGCTTTGAAGATATGGAGACTCTATCTCTATGGTGAAAAAATGTGAGATATATACTAATCATAAGATTTTGAAGTATATTTTCTCATAGAAATAACTCAACATGAGGCAAAGATGATGGCTCTAACTACTCAAGGATTATGATTGCACTATACACTACCACTCGGGGAAGAAAAATAAGTTCGCAGATGATTTGAGCATAAAGGATCATGGAGTTTTGAACTAGATGAGAGTTGAAAGGGATCATATGTTCATGGATCTAGTAAATATGGATATGGGAATAATCATGGAAGGCGAAACATCAATACTTTTTAAAATGGTTTCTAAACCATCTTTACTAGAAAGGATAAAAATTTCTCAGACTAATGATGAGGAGTTTCAAAACAAAATTAAAGCTGTGAATGATGGGAGATTGATTGACTTTATATATGAAGATGGTATTTTGAAATTTGGGAAGATACTTTGTGTTCCTGACATACCTGATCTAAAAAGGGAATTTTTGGACGATGCTCATAGCTCCAATTTCTCTATACACCCTGGTAGCACTAAGATGTATATATATTTGAAGGAACATTTTTTGTGGAACAACATGAAGATGGAGATTTCAGATTATGTGTCAAGATGTATGGTTTTTCAATTGGTGAAGGATGAAAGACAACATCCTGGAGGAATCATGAAACCTTTTCCCATACTTGAGTGTAAATGGGATGATATTACGATGGACTTCGTCATGGGGAAACCAAATACTTCTAGAAGGAATGATGAAACATGGGTCATTGTTGATCATCTTACCAAGTCAGCACATTTTCTTACTATAAGAGAATATTTACCACTTGAACATTTAGCAAGACTACATATTAATGAAGTTGTAAGACTTCATGGAGTACCCCTATCGATTGTTTCTGATCGTGATCCCCATTTTACATTAAGATTTTGGAAAAGTTTTCAGAAGGCCCTAGATACTGAACTTCATTTGAGCACTGCCTACCACCCCCAAACTGATGGACAATCAGAACAGACTATTCAAACCTTAGAATACATGTTGAGATCTTGATCACTTGAATTTAAAGGTATGTGAGATCAATATTTACCTCTGGTAGAATTTTCCTATAATAATAGCTTCCATTAAAGTATTCAAATGACACCATATAAAGCATTATATGGAAAGAGATGTCGGAAACCAAATTTTTGGGATGATATTGGTGAAATAAAACTCATAGGCCCATAACTTGTTGAAGAAAAAATGGAAAAGTTGAAGATTATCCAAACCCACATCAAAGCAGCTCAAAGTAGGAAAAAGAGATATGATGATAACCGAAGGAAGGATTTATAATTTCAAGTAGGAGATCATGTTTTCTTGAAGGTATATCAATGGAAGGGTGTAATACATTTTGGTAAGAATGGTAAATTAAGTCCCAGGTACATCAGACCTTTTGAAATTCTAGAAATAATTTGATTTGTATATTACCATTTGGAAATGCCACCAAGTCTCTCCAAAGTTCATGATGTGTTCCATGTATCACTGTTGAGAAAATACATGCCTGGCCCAACGCATGTACTCACCTATGAAAAAATAGAACTAGAACCCGATCTATCTTATTATAAAGAGCCTTCCAAGATTCTTGATACCAGAGAACAAGTTTTGAGAAACCGAATGACTTGTCTGCTAAAATTTCTATGGAGAAACCATAAAATGGAAGAGGCAACGTGAGAACCCAATGAACTTATAATGAAGAACCACCCAAATCTTTTTACGCAGTAGTATTATAGAAATTTTGAGGATGAAATTATTTGAAGGAGGAAAGAATGTAACACCCCAAGCTTCCACGATACGTTTCTCTTTGAATAATGCAATAGCTTGCGTTTTACGCAACTTCAAGTTCTAGCACCCCACAACCAATAAAACTAGCCGTTATGAATAGTAATATCCACTTTTTAAAATTTTTTGAATTTTATTTTTCAAAATGGACTTCATTTTTGGATTTTTAATATCAAAATTAGATTAGGGTGAATTTTTGGTATTTTTCTGAAAACTTTCAATTTTTGATGAATAGTGAAAACACTGTGTTATTGTTTAAAACCTACTTTTTATTTAAATAATTATTTATTTTATTTAAATTTATTTTAGGTCAAAATAGATACATAATACCTATATAAGTTCAATGTAATTCATTGGAGTCATTTTATAATAAAATTAGATGTATAAAATTTTATTGAACATTTTAACGTCTTTTACCCACCTTCTAGGCACATTTGCAAATTTCCATAAAACAAAATTTTACCACTTTTGTGAATTGAATTTAAAAATTCCAAAAGACATGGTTTAAATAAGTAAGTAAAATTTTATTCAATAGGATGAAAATAAATTTTGTTGAATAGTTACTTTTGAATTTTATTTACCACGGTTAAAAGTAAATAGGGTAATTAATGGTAAAAATGATATTATAATTACCCTAAAACATATCCTAATTCTATTGGATAAGTAAATTTCGATCAAAATCAACCTTAGTAATAAAATATGATCCTTTTGGTCCACTTGGATTAGATTAGGGCATTTATTATTATTTTATTTAAAGAAGAGTTAAAAGTGTTAAATTCAAATTTTAATAACTAAAACATTTTTAATATAGGGTTATACATAAGATAAATTTGACTCTAAATATTAATTATAAATATAAAAATATTTCCTACATATTGGTATTTTATTTATAATTTTTATACATTAAATAATTAAATTTATTTATGACACAATGATGATGTATTAATTACCTTATTATTGAAAGATTAAAATAATTGATATTATAAATATTAAAATAATTGTAAATTGATACTTTTGATGTATTCCAAAAATTTTATAGGTTAATATGATATGTTAGTGTTTATTAAATACTTTTTTTATTCTAAGTGATAAAGTTGTGATGACTTTCAAAAAAACCAAATACTAAATAGTGTCAAAATTGACATAAATGAGTTTTTAAAAGAAATACTATATTATTAATTGATATAATATTCATAGAAATATAAGGTTCAGCCAAAGGACTTAGATAAGGTTAGATATATCAATAATGAACCACTTGGGTTTCTATTGAAATTTTATAGTAAGTTTATTAACCATTTATTATAATAATACAAGAATACATGGTAAAAGTTAAACTATTTAACTAAGAGTTAAATCTAAAATATAAGGTTAATATGATGACCTAAACCTGTCTAAAACCTATTATTTGAGAGATTTTATACCCAGACTCATCTTATCCTAGAAATAAATCTTTTTTGAGCCATTATAAACTGAATATGATGGTATAATAAAATAATATTTCAAGGTTTTCCTAAAGTGACCCACACCGCTCTTATAAAAGGGTACTTCCCATTCTCTCAAAATCACACCTCCAAAGACATTTGGCTAGGAAAAACCCCAATAAAATATCCTAAAAACTATGATAAATTCAACCTAGAGGCCTTAATTTGATTATAAAGCCAACCTAAGGACCCCTTTTGATCAAATCATTAGGAAGCACCTGAAAAAGAGGTAATAATTTCACCACCTTTTTCAAAGTTCTTTTCTTCTTCCACTTCCTCTTTCTTTGTTGTTTACATACCAAAATAATAAATCCAGTACCTTATACATACTATGAAGTTATTATAAATATGGTACAACCATATTCATTATTCTATCCATCCTATGAATGACAAAGTCACTATACGTGCATACGTACGACTTACCGTCTCCACATCGTGGTGTAGTTTGTTATTCAACACTTCATTATTTGAATGGGTATAACAATGAGTATAATTAATTTAAATAATAAATATAATATGTTAATTATTCTGTATATATGATATAACATCTAATTACATATGATTTCACCATCAATAGAATGATATTGTCGCTTGTGCGTACGTACGGATTACCATCTCCACAAACGCGATGAGATTCATTCCCCATCGTAACCATTCAAGAATAATTTTCATTTTTTGATTAAAAATAATGTTTAATAACTTAATATAATTCTGGATATGAATTAAATACATCCTATCCATACCAAACATGACTTACGTAACAAAAAATATATAGGAAAATGAATCGGTTAACACCCGAAACAATGATACTACTGAAATATTATTAACAATGAAATATTAGAAGATCATATATGATATCATATTTATGTATGTGGTTATTTTATAATTTAATAACAATGATTTAACTATTATACAGGAGGTTAATGTACCTTATAACAAATAAAAGTACAAGTTAAGGGTTAATTATACAATATCTTCATTATCCGAGGTTGTTTATACGTGAGTTTCTACTGAGACCTCTTTATTATCCACATCTGTGTTTCTTAAAAATGTATTGATTTTTTTTAATATTTCCAGAATATGGGATGAATTAATTTATACCATTTTTTGACTTTTAATAAAATGTTTATAAAGTAATCTTTACATCGTTTTCCAAACAAGGTCTTTTACAACCTTTTTGACAAAATTAAGGAAAAGACGTTTTTTTAACTTATAAGGCGAGTGCGGCTATTTTCTGTCGGTATAACACCTTAGAAGATTCCATTACAAGATTATAAGAATATTTTCAAAATAAATATTTTCTTTTATAATTATGTGACTTTTAAATGATTTCAAAATAGAAATATATATTTCTCTCAAATAATTTTTATTTCATCTATGTCAACATCCTTTGATGGGTTTTACACTTGTTTAATGTTGATTTATTATGATACAATATTCCATATTGTATTGAAGGTTTTGTGATATGTTTTACTATGGATGTGTTATTTTTATACCATTCATGGTTTATGGTTAAAGTATTAAAATTTCATATGCTAGTTTTAATACGAATTTTTATGTTATGTTTCAACCTTTTCATACGAGGAATGCATTGGACTTAGTAAGTGACAGGTGGAGCCCAATATAGATCCTCGATGCATCGGTAGGTCTCATGAGACAAAATATTGTTTTGTAACAATTCCTTGACAAAATATTATTTGTAGTCTTGGCATGAGGATTTTACTATGTGGTTATGATGTCCGACATTATGCATTTCATCATTATAAAATTGGATATTGATATTACATGTGATTATTCGAATAGTATAATATCCATGTGAATAAGTAATTGAAATAAATTGATTTATCTTTTCCATATTATGCTAAAGTTTATGTTTAAAAGGATTTTGTTTTAGTCTTATACATTGCCTTAAATTTTATGCTTATTCATGAAAGTTTTCTCTATATTGTTATCCTTACTAAGCACTTGAGTTCACCCCTTTCTATGTTTTATTTTTCCTAGGATGCGAAGAAGTATATTATGACTGACCTACAAGGATAGTATAAGAGAGATGAATGTGTTCATAGGAGACACAAAGTTGTTGTTTTTTATTTCACAATTTAATGTAAAACTTATATTTGTATCCATCACTTCCAAGGCTACTAAACTGACCGGTCTTTCAGGATTTGATCCCTTGTGATCATGTCAATGTTATGTAATAATGCACCAAATCTAGGTAATTAGGGTTGGTACGTTACAGGTTCCCACTAAAATAGAGAGAATAATAAATCATTTTTATGTACAAACTTCAGTATTTCCTATTACAAGACAACCAAATCATTTTTTACCTTTTACGAGAACATGAAGAACTCAAGATTTTACAGGAGTATCCCTAAACTATCCTATTTTTTTTGGAAATAGTAAGAACTCAGTCTATTCTATAGGAAAGACCAATCATATTCAACTGCCTCTTGATCAGGTAATTATAACCAATTACTACCTTTAAACAGGTATAACCCATGTTTGGAAACTATGAAATATAGACACTTCTAAAAAAGTAATAAAACTAACTAAATATTAGAAGGTGTTGATGAGGAAGCTGGAGTGGAGCATTGAGATTTTCCCCTTCTAGAATTGATTTTGAATAAGGGAAATTAAGTCAACCAGTAATCTATAAAAAATTAGTAGAGTAAACTGGTTTTATCTTAATGATTCAGTGATTCAGTAAATTGTTACACTTAATTTCACTTTTACACTACTTTTATTAGGTCCTATTTATAAGAAAAATCCACAATGGATAATGTTATTAAAAAATCCCATGGATCTTATCCATTTTTGGGTTTCATAATCCTTCAACAAAAAAATTCAATGGTGAAAAATAAAATGGAAACATATTACCATTTTAGATATTTGAAGTATCATGATTTTAATCCCTGCAAATCTACATTACTGCATCGTTTCATCAAAGAAGTTGCTTCTGTAGAAGTCCCATACTTTATGAAGGTAATAAGAAAATTTTACATTCTGCAAAAGGTTAAGTTGTATAAGGGTACTTACATAAAGTTAAGGTTGAAATTCAATGTAATGCTAACTTATAATGCACATAAGTGTAACTCAATACTTTCATATCTTGTGAAAAGGTAGAACATACATTGTATAATCCATATAAATCTAACCTTTAAACTATAAAGGTTGCGTAAAGGTAAGATTAACTTGTAATTTTATTCATAAGGGTAACCTACACTTTATGTATCTTTCATAAACTTATAATACCATGTAAGGGAAATCCATTATTTATAAGGCATGCGTAAAGGTAAACTAGATGTTGCGTAAGGGTAATACACAATTTATAAAGCATTCATAAAGGTAAAATAAAAACTGTGTAGGGGTAATAAATATTTATATATGATATATAATAGTAAACTTAAATTTGTATAAGGGTAACTAGTACTTTATACATATTGTGAAAAGGTAACTAATATATTGTATAAAAGTAACTAGAAATTTTTATAACCTATGTAAGGGTATCTCTGCATGTGTAAAGGTACAGATAGTCTAGTGTAAGGGTTGTGAACACTTACGTAAGGGTAATAAGAAAGTTACATAATGGTAATATAATTTTAAAATAATTGTGTAAGGTTAGAGAATATGTTAAGGGTACTAAACATACTATGTAAATGTAACAAAATGTTATAATATGTTACGTAAGGGTACAACTACGATATGTAAGGGTATAACCTGATTTATATGACTTGTGTAAGGGTAAATAATATATTGTGTAAGGGTAAACTAAAAATTTTAATACTTAAATAAGGGTAATAAGAGACTTATGTAAGGGTAAAGGGTAACTTTCAATGCTTGTGTAAATGTAAATAATAGTTACGTAAAGGAAAAAATAGAGTTTCAAAAACCCACATAAGGGTAAAACCAAGATTATGTAAGGGTAAATAAAATGTCTATAAATTTATGTTTTCATAATATAAAAAAAATGATTTTAAAGAATAATAAGAATGACCAGAATAAGTGATGAACTATTAAGGAATAATTAATTTCAACAAAATTATTATTAAAATAATAAACCATGTGAGGAATTGATCAAATTAAAGAATTGAATATTTAACACATGTAGTAATATTTCCACATAAAAATAGATTGTACATAAAATAATACATGTGATAATTTTTTTTAAATAAAATCAATTTAATCTCAATGATACAATTAGACCAATTTTAATTGATCAAAACAATTTTCATTCAAATTTAATTTAATGAAAATACCCAATTTAAAATGAACCAAATAAATAGATCGATATTAAAATTAAGATTATTTAACTAAATTTAAACTTTAATTCCAAATTTATATTTAAACAATATTATAATATAAATAGAATAATTAAATGATAGAATTTTCAATTTAGAAAAACATAAAAACCTTTTTACCAAAACTCCTAGTATCTAAAAAATAACCAAGAATTGGTGTCCCAAAACCAACTCGTTTATACTTTAGATTACTAATTTCATTCAAATAAGTGAATATTAAATATATATTATCATATATTTATCATTTTTCTACATTAATTTAATGTGATAATGTTATAGGGTATCTATTTCATCAAAATAGGTTATAACAATTCTCTACTATGATGAGAACCTTAGGATTCTATAATGATATCTCTTAAATATAATTCACATGGTTAGGATGATGAATTATAATGGGGGAAATAGTTTTTCAACTATAAAGTGTGAGTGCTTGTAAGAGGATTAGGATTTATCTCATGAAATTTTCACTTGGTTATCTCCAAGATGAGAGATTATGAGGGCATGACTACTAATAGAAATTCCACATATTTTTATGTAATTAGATATTACTATATGCGAGTTTGTGTAATTATCCTTAAAATTTAATATTATTATTAATACATATCATGACTTGTGTACTTTGATGTATTGATAAAACCCATGATTCACTATGTTCATGCTATGTAGGAAAATTTGGGTACATCACAATTAGTATGTTATTAATGAATAAGTTGAGGAAATATTTTTCCCTTCAATTTACATAAGTTGATATACCAACCATTTGATTGGAATAAATCCATTGAAATAAATTCCCTAGATATGGTGATGTATACATGTTCATTACAGATAATTAAAAAATGGTATATCAAGAGTTAAGGTTAATGACACAAGAATGAAACCTACTTGATGAGATATTGAGACAAAGAGATTATATTACACAAAATCTGCTTGTATGTGGTTATCAACATTGTGACATTAACTTCTTAATCTTGGGTGCATTGGACCATTGATAGATAGTAATCTTGGAATTTAGGTAAGACCACCTAATTATAATGAAAAAGAATCCTAGATGGTCACATACTAAGTGTTTCTATTTATCTCAATTAAATTCTATTTGAATTTATTTATTAGAATAAATATTATTCTCAATTTATAGGAATAATTTTATTTGGGATTTAATTGACCACATAAATTAAATAAATATTCATTCACATGGTAATTGTTTAATTATGTGGATATATAGTTTTTATTTATTGAATGAATAAATATTTAATTATATATTTATTCAAGCATTCAATAAATTCTTAGGAGGATAATAATACTAATATAAGGATTGATGATAAATATTAATTTGTAATATAGTAAAATAATATTTACCATTGCATCAATTAATGCACACCATGAGAAAATAATTATAATAATATTATTACATGGCATAAGGTCATTTAAGGGTTTAATATATTATTAATGGAATATGTAAAATTAAATAATATTTAATCATAACCCATAACTCTATTGTTCTAAGGTTAATCGAATTGGAGAATCATTGTGCACACTAAAATTTAGAGCTCTATCTATCTCAAGATCAAATAATGATATAGAGTTTCTTCTATAAAGTCCAAAAGATTCTCCCCCCTCCTCTATATTCTTAAGAATGTGAGTGCAATGATGAATCTTCAAGATTGAAAGAATCATTATAATGATAAACTTGAACACTATAAGATAATCAATTCTACATACCAGTACTCGACAATCCATCAATGTTGTTTAAAGATAAAATGAGCATAGGTGAATCACTGCTAGAGGGATTCTACACATGAATCCTAAAAGAATAATGACGGTAGAACAAAAGTGGTTCAGATGAACAAAATATTCATTGAATAAAATTCTCAAGGACTAAGGTAAAAATTATTCCTATCTAATTAAATTAATTGTAAATTTTACATGAAATATACTATTGGTTTTGGTGTGTTTGCCAAATTTTGTCAAAGAAATTTCATTGGTCATGGATCCCACATCATGTAATTTCACAAAATATCCATTGAATTCGATAATTGATGGGTTAGGCCTGACCCCAATTATCACTTTCACTATGCCTAGAGCCTTTAATTGGTATTAGAGAGTCCATGTTTAAATTTATAATTATTTATTTGATTGTTTATCATTATAAATTTAAAATTTAAATTTCATTTCAAGTTTTAATTTTTTCTTAATCCACCATTGAGACATTTTCTCCATCCTCTTTGTTTATTACTCACATTACCTCCTACAATGGCCTGAAGGCCTTAATTTTTTATTGATTTTTGATAATCCACCTTTCAAGGGGTGAGGTGGAACCCTTACAAGGCCCGTAGGCGTAAGTATTACATGACCCATAGGCCTTAGAGGATTTCATCCGGTGGTTCCAATAACTCCAATAGGATAACACAAGGTTACATACAATGTATTCCTCTATTACATTTCGTGTACCCTTATTCATTTCACCAGGACACCCATGTGGTCTCTGATCATCATGTAATTAATACACATCGTATGTATTAAATGCACCATGTGTAGACTATCTAGGGTGGTATAAGAATTTTCCATACTACATGCCTTGTATAATTTCAACATTCCATATTGTCCACATGTTTTCAAGGTGGAAAGAATGAGGTTAATACACATCATGAAATTAATAAAACATGTGTATTAAATACAAAACACATATAGGTTGGAAGTTATGCAATTTGAAGTTCATGCTGTGTATCCTTCCTACACACCATGTACTTTAAAAATGTATATGATAAGTACATGTTAAGTACCTAGACATGTACTATGAACATCCAATGAAGCAAAGTAAACACCATGTGGCCAAATTGAACACACTATATACTTTACCTATTTATATAGAAATATTAAATTTAATTAATTAATCTAGTAAAACTCATCAGCATGTGTTCCACTAGTCATTAAATTGACAGTACACAATGTTTTTTAGGTTTTATATTATATTAAATGTTTAATTAATTCCATGTGATATCTAAAATTATAATTACGACCATTGTATACAAAATACCCAGTATGCATTAAATCATACAACCAAAATAATTTTCATATGTTACATGTGTAATTAATTTGATAGTACATTCCATGATATTACATCACATGTCGTGTATAAAATATATTTTATGAGTTTATTATAAATAATAAGTAGTTCAGATAGGTAATCACTGAGTTTGTTCCAAGTACAAAGTTGTGTACTATTTTATTAAATTTAAATAAAATAAAATAATTTATTTTATGTAAAATTACAAATGATGGGAATCTAAAATATGATATGATTGAATAAGATAAAATTAATTAATTGATTAATAAGATAATTAATTTGATTAATTTGTGTGAATTTTATCTTATCAGAGAAATAATTTAAATGAATTCTAGTTAGTTATTTTAAACAAGTATTCATTGCATGTGTATGACCAATCATGAGAATTAAATGGACCCATGCAAGTGTTATTTTTATTTAATTTAATTTTATTTCATGGGTTTACAATTAATTTTTATTAAATTAAATATTATGGTATGTGTTTCATCAAAACCTCCTTTATTATATAGGACCTGTGTGTCTAAGGTTGTTTTATGTAATTACCATTAACTAATCCCTTGGTTTCCCTCATAAAGGTGTGATTTATAAAATATGTGTAATAAAAGGAGTATCCAAAATTTCATGAGTCAGTTCAAGGTGGATCCAAGGTGTAGTTGGTTCAAGAAGTAACCAAGGAAAAACCGACCCAGGAAATACATAGGTGGATGGGTGGGATGCTATAAATCATTCCAAGACTAGAACAATGAGTTTTACCTTAGTTTCATATATTAATTTTTTATCCACTCGATAAATCAACCATTATATAAAGTTCATGATCAAGATCATGTCATTTATTTATTTTTTTTATTTATATTGCATGATTTATTTTATAGATGAAATTTTGTGATCACAAAAATAAATGGACTAATATGAAAAGTTAGAATTAAAATAAATGGATTATATGTAAATGTTTTATCAAAACATTGTTAATACCTCAAGTAAAATCCACCCAATATTAACAAGATATGTAAATGATAAAATAAGAAAATTTTACACATAATAAAGATAATCCATTAAAAAAATATTATGTTAGACCAAACCTTCTACTACTTGATTAGGAATGATACCATAGAACTATGTATTGGTGTGAACCTTTTTGGGATGCTTAATTTTATCTGGGAGTTCTTATGAATTTTTTGGGTTGAATTAACCAATTTACATGAAGAGGAGTATCCCTTACTAGACTTGATCTATCTTTGAGGCAAGTGTTAAGGAAACCAAAGGGAGAGTTTTTGGATTGGGGTGTCCACCCAATGGATCAAGAAGCCTCATAATCACAATTGGTAAAGAATTTCCTACCTAAATATCTTCAAGTAATTTTACAATACCTTTATTAGGTTATTAAAATGGGAGTATTGATCCTTTGTACTAGAATATCTAAGAAACTAGACATTCTAAGTCTATTGGAGAGGGATATTGGGAATTGATAATATAATGGGAGATAAATAATTAAATTTATTTTATCTCACTTTTAGTAATTAGATAAAGTAATAATAATCTACTAATTTTTTTTATAATCAAATGGAAAGTTCAAAAACCTCAATAATATCCCTATAATTTATCCTAGACAACGATAATATCCTTACTGGCACAAACTTATAAGAATGGTAGAGGTGATTTTGTATAGTACTATGTAAGGAAAGGAAGTTATATGTTCTAGAGAACCTAGTTATTGATCTTACCACTAAGTAGGATAGTGAGGAAGATTTACTTGTCTATGGGAAACACTTGGATGATTCAGTTGATGTAAAATATTTTATACTGTCTTCCATGTTCAGTGAACTACAAAAATCACTTGAGACCATGTATTTATATGAAATTCTCAATTATCACCATGATCTTTATCATGAGAGAGAAAGAAAAGAATGGTTTAAGATCTCCAAATCACTCTTCAAATGAAAACTTAAAGAAGGTGCACCAGTTAGACCTCACACAATCAAAATGATTAGATACATTGAGTATTTGGAAATTATAGGGTTTAAACCACCTGATTAATTGTGCACCAATATCATTATCACCTCACTTCCTCAAATATTTTCTAATTTTATTGTGAATTTCAACATAAAAAATATAGAGAAGTTACTCCTAGATCTCCTCACACTAATTCACTATATATATAAGGAACGAAAGCATGAAAATTCTTCTTTAATTATAGCGAATAAAAGGAAAGGTAAGGAAAATATTTCCAGTACTAATTGAAAGATTAATGCTTCAATGTAATACCATTACAAGAAGAGAAATATCAAAGGGGAAGTAAGGGAGCATGAAGATATCTGTTTTTATTGCGGTAAGAAGGTCTACTAGAAGAAAAACTTCACAGTAGGATAGAATCAATATGACACTTCAAGAATATTAGTTATCAAGTGTAACCTTTAATTTTATATTAATTGGGTATTGTATACCACATGTGCTTCTCATATTTTTATGAAAATATAAGATCCTAGTATATTTTGAAAGGTTACATGGGGTGAGGTGGGTTTATGGGATGAAAATGAAGCTAAGTTAGTAGCACTAGCTATCAGTGATTACCACCTCACATTTACAATGATAATGATCTTAGTTATTCATAATTTTTACTATGTTAGAATAATTATCACAAAAATTATTTATGTGTCTAAATTATATTTGGAAGGATTTATTTTCAAGTTTTGAAATTAATGTTTCTTATTTAATAAATAAATCATATGTTATGGTAAGGAACATTTACATAATGGTCTTTATATGCATGATCATGAGATCCAAGTGATGAAAATTGATAATGAATCTGGATTGTATGACTCATACCACACCCATATATGGAATCACCACTTAGGTCATGTAAATGAAAAATGATCGACTAAATTACATCAATATGGTTTTTTATATTCATTAAAACCAAAACCACTTGGATTTTTCAAATGTATTCACAAGGTAAAATCACTGAAGCTCTATTTAATGGAAAAAGTGAAAGGGCCATAGAGATTCTAGAGTTGATTCACACTGATGTGTATGAACCATTCTTGTTTGGAAAAGGGGAGGGTAATCATAATTCATAACTTTTAATAATATTTTTTTGGATTGGATATATATACTTAATTGGTTACAAGTTATAATCCTTTTAAAAATTAAAATAATTCAAGAACGAGGTTGATAACTAGCTTAGTAATAAGATTAAGAAATTATAGTCAAACATGGTGGAGAATATATTAATCAAGACTTCATTGACTATTTATAAGAGTACGATATTTTATCCCAACTCACTCCTCCTTATACACCTCTATGGAATGGTGTAAGTGAAAGGAGGAACTGCACCTTATTAGATATGGTGAGGTAAATTATGAGTCATGAAAATATCCAACTGAAATTTTGGGGGTATACATTATAGATATGAACACACATACTAAATCAAGTACCAATGAAATAAAATAATGGTATACCATACCAATTATGAAGTGTAAAGAAACTTGTGTTGTCAAACCTATATGTATGGGGATATGAATTATTTGTTAAGGTCTATTTAGGAAATAAGGTTGTACATGAGGAATAAAATGTATTTTTATAGGATGCCTCAAGGAAACAAGGGAATGTTACCTGTATGAACCCTCAGATAAAAATGAAATAGTGAAAAAACATTCAATGTTTCTTGAGAGGAATCACATCTATAAAATATATAGTGGGATCAAGATAGATTTTTATGAAGTACATGATCAAGACACACAAGAGTTGGTACAAGAAAAAGTTCCATAAGGCCCCATGGAAGTAACTATTCTAGAGACACAAGTACTATATAGGAGTTCAAGAGAGGTTAGATAACTTGAATTATATCCATTAATAATGGTGACTTATTATTATTCAATAATATTGATCCTCTAACATATAAGGAAGTAGTAAGTGGCATAGGTGATGCTAAATAGAAAGAAGAAATGAATTCTAAAATAGATTATATATACCAAAACCAAGTTTGGATTTTGATGGATCATCCAGTTGATGTAAATACCATTGGATCTAAATGGGTATTCAAGAATAAACTAGGCATGTATAGTTATATCAGCACCTATAAGGCATGAATGGTTAAAAAAGAGTAAAAAAAATCAAGGAATAGACCATGATAAAACCTTTTCACCATTAAATATGCTTAAATCCATTAGAATTATACTTTACATAATTTTAAACCATGACTATAAAATTTAGAAAATGGATATCAAAATATAATTCCTTAACACGAACCTTCATAAAGATGTCTATATGACAAAAACCGAAGGGTTTCTGACTCTAGGTAATGCTAATAAAGTATATAAATTTAAGAGATTCATATATGGATTAAAACAAGCATCTAGGTCATGGAACATTCATTTTGATGGATCAATAAAGAAATATAGTTTCATAAAAAACATACGTGATCCCTGTTTCTATAAATGGTTTAGTAGGATTGAAATCATTTTCCTAATAGTATATGCCAACAAAATTTTAATTATTGGAAATGAGATACTAGTCTTATAGACTGTTAAGACGTGGTTAAATAAATTATTCTCTATGAAAGGATTAGGTGAAGAAGTATATGTTATTGGGATAAGAATCCATCATGATATATTTAAGAGACCGATTAGTATAAGTCAAGGTATATATATCAACAAGATGCTGAGGAGATTCAGTATGGAACAATATAAGAGTGGATGGTTTTCTATGTCACATGGTATTCATCTTTCTAAAAAAATGTATCATCAGACACATGATGAGGTACATTGAATGGAAAGTATTACATATGCATCTCCAATTGGGTCAGTCATATATTCCATGCTGTGTACCAAGATATATGTTTCTTATACCTTATGTACAATAGGTAGATATTAGAGAGATCTAGGATAATACTATTAGATGGATATAAAACCTATCCTTAAGTAACGAAGGTGAAATAAGGATATATTTCTTGTATAGGGAGGATATGCAGATATAGTCACTAGGGGATATGTGGATAATAGTTTCAAAATATATTAAGACAGTCTAAATTCAAAGTTGAGATGCATCTTCATAAGCAATAGAGGGTTTATGAACTGGAAGATCTCAAAGAAAGTAGTGGTTGTTAATTCTATAGTAGAGATGGAGTATATTTTGACTTTTAATATAAATAAATAAGTAATATGTATGTACAATTTCATACAAGAGTTTGATATAGTACCTACCAGTAAATACCCTAAAATAGTTTACTGTGATAATATTTCAGTAGTGCCTCTCTCCAAAGAACCACAGTCACAGCTGTAGATGTAACATATACTTCTAAAGAAATATATCATGGGGGATTTTTCTTAGAGAGGTGAAATTTTAGTGATCAATATTTCCATCGAATACAATATAGAGGAACTCTTAATAAAACCACTATCTCGGTTTAAACATGATCTTCACATGACAACTAGATAACTAAAAGTTGTTAGTAGTTGGATCTAGGCCAAGTGAGAGTTTTTTTTTGAAATTAGTGTCCTAGAACCAAATGGTTTGTAATTTAGATTACTGGTTGTATTAATATAAGTGAATACTAAGTATATCTTATCACATATTTTTTATATATTACTTTAATGTGATAATTTCCTAGGGTATCTGTTACATCAAAATAGGTCATAAAAGTTCCCCACTATGATTAGAACATTGAGATGCTATGGTGATATATCTTAAATACCAGTCTTATGGTTAGGATGATGAACTATGATATGGTGAATGGTTTATTTACTATCAGGTATTAGTGATCATAATAGGATGAGGATTCATCTCATAAATTTAACACTTGATGATCTCTAAGATAAGAGATTATGAGGACATGCCTGCCAATATGAATTATTCATGTTTAAGTGTCATTGGATATTTATATATGAAATCATGTGTAATGGTCCTTAGAAATTAATATTATTATCAATACATATCATGACTCTAAGATCCCATCTTTTTCTAGGTACATCCCTCTTTGAGTTTTTCATTGGACCTTGGTGGATGAGTCTTGTTCGATGACAAAGAGCCTTTGTTGGAGAAAATGACCTAAAGTTTAGGAATATTTTTTTTGAATCAATGGAGTCTTAGTATAAATCTGTTAAATGGTTTTATGAGCATTTTACATGGTATATAAGGATTTAAAGGAGGTTTGGGTCCTTAAGTAGAAACTGGACTGAAAAACTATTCACTAGATAGTTACACGCTGTGTACACGTTACACGACATTTAACTTCCACCAGACACATGTTGTGAACTAGTTAATTATGTGAAGTTTTTAAATTTCATGAAACTAATCCATGTCATTTAAATATTTATTGGGATAAATATTAACTTGAGGTGATGGGTTTTTTGGCATAACTCAAAAAATGAGGAAATACATGTGAAAGGATTACACACTGTGTATTCCTCAGACTCAATGGTTTAAAGTGGAAATCATGTATAATTATTTTTTATTCCATCATATGATCCCTCTCCTCTCAACCCTAGAGTAATTTATTGATGATCTTGTAGTCTCCTATTATGTTCCAGATGTCCCGATTACACATTTGGTCCTTGGTGAGTTGTTTTTCTTAGGTTTTTCCTCTCATATTTTGTTGGAAGAACTATGTTAATCACCAGTTAAAATTAGAGAGTCTAAACATAACTTTATAGTTTTTTTAATTACCAATTATCTGAAGTATTGAGATTTTTCCAACACAACATGAAATTTAATTAATCAAATGATGAATTGGATTGTTTCTTGGGTTCTTTTGGATCCAATTTATTTTGACCTGTCTTATGGTTACTTGTTTGGTGAGAAAAACCTGGATTAATTATGAATTGACTAATGAATTAAAGTGTGTTTAACATGACATGATACCTTAGGTGATTGATTGATATAGAATTCCCAGGTAATGGATTATTACTTTTTGATATGATAGTTGATCATTTATGATATAAATGATTGTGAATTGAAAGAAAAATGGTAATTTTATATTGAGAAGGCTATGTCCTGTTCCATGTTATAATGCTTATATTGAGTGGGATCAACCTAGTACCATACTATAATGATTATATTAAGTGGGAACTACCTATTACCATGCTATAATGATTATATTGAGTGGTATTTCCGAAGTCATATGCTACATGCTTATATTGAGCAAGATATTCCTAGTCTCATGTTGTAATGCTTATATTGAGTGGGATCTACAGAGTCCTATAGTGTAATGATTATATTGAGTGATATCTTCCTAGTCCTATGATTAAGTGATTATATAGTAGTATCTTCCAAGATTTGTGTGATTTTTTCATGGATATATGGTTGTTGGTTGGCATGGTTGTGTTACATGCTTAGAGATATTCCGACATAGTGTCGAAGGAGGTTGATTGTTATATTCTATTAATTGATTAATTAATAAAAATGTTTGTAACTTTATTGAATGTACTTATTATCAGACTAGATTTTTTTAGACACAGTAGTGTTGACCTAATGAGTTTTACCGACACCCCATTCAGGCTTCTGTTTGGTACCAGAGAAGATTACATGGATGTAGGTCTAGACAAGGGAAATAGACCTTATTGTTGATTGTTGATTACTGGTTGGGATGGTGTTTGGAGATGAGATCAACTTGGGGTTTGGGACCAGGGAATTTTGATATTATTTTGTGTTAACTGATTATTTTTTTATATTATTTTCAGTATAAAATTTAGATACATCTCATCTTTTCATTACATGATTCCTTACTATTGGATTATTGCTTTATCCTTTTATTTATCAGTTGTATATGATTTTGCTTCCACTTGTTTCCATCACCCTAATATTTATTATGATTTGATTATTTTTTTCTATATTGTAACTCTGAACTAGGGGGTATAGTCTCCCCAATATATTCATCACACCCCTGCTGCTAGTTGGTAGCCTATGGAATATGGGGAGGCATGCTCGAGGTTTAGTAACCAACCTATTTTGGCCACGTGAGGAGTGTCAGAACGGGGAATGTTACTAAGTGGCATATGAGAACCAGGTTTTTCATTTTTATTAATTTAATATTTAGGAAATGTAGAAATGAGACTAGGATATGTTGGGATTTTTTAATGATATTGTGTATGGAAGTAGCTAAACTATCTATGGGAGAAAATATGAGGGCATAGGGATGGGATTGCTGTTTATGATAATAACTTGTTATAGTTGATGTTATTTTACCTTGAGTAATTCACATGTTGTGTGATGTTATTGTTTCTTTAGATTTATACTCGTGGATCAGTATGGAATGATATGAGTATGCATGAATCATGATAGGCACATATGGAAATATATTGACATGTATTGTTCATGATAGAGACATATTTATTGCATGTGATATAATTGCCTATATTAAATGTGAAATGGGATACCTTTTATATCTAATAAATGAAATAAAAGAACTGATATGTCATGATAAAACACTTTTGATCCATGTTTATAGACCCCAAGAGTAGTGGTTTTCTATTATTTTTAGTTTTTGAGGTTGGCATTTTTTGATATACAATGTTTTAAGGAGTGTGTTTATCTTATAGAGAAAATGCATCCTTATCATATTCGAGTTGAGAATTAGGAGATTGGAAATAATAATGCTCCTAACACAGCTAAGCCAAATCTTCTTAGGGATCCCGAGGATCTGTTGGATGTTTAGCTTTGCAAAACCTTCTTGAGGGGCATACGATCAATGTAAAGGGAGACTATTCACACTGTGCCTTCAATGTATTAGTTGACGAGAGAGTTCTAGCTGTATTATACTCCTACATTCACTGAAGATGTAGGACCCCAGGTAGAAAAGTTTTGGATTGAGTCAATACAGAGGATATTTAATCATCTTGAGACAGCTGCATAAATGAGGGTGAATCTTGCTGTGCATATTCTCTATGAATCTACCAAGCATTGGTGGGATAATTTAGAGCAGGCTGGGCAGCAGTAGGAGTTATCTTGGAAGGAATTTGAGGTGTAGTTCTTGAGACACTTTTATTTGGATACATTGATGGATGATAAGGCTCATGATTTCATGAATCTAAGATAGTAGGTAATTCCAATGATAGACTATGTAGAACATTTCACTAACCTACATCTCTTTACACCATATTTAGCTACTGATGAGATCTCTAGGATGAGACATTATTAGGTCACATGTGAATATTTTTCATCTGAGTATCATTTTTGATGTGATGAATCAGGCATTCATTATAGAACCCTAATATTTTTTGAAATATTTTTTTCAAATTAATTTAATCTTTTTGATATTTTTCATTTCACGCAACATTGAAAATAGTTTATTTTATAAAAGCACTATGTTTGGATTAAGTTATACGTAACACCAAGTTAATAATGCACAAGAAAAACATAAATTTTAGCTTATTTTACATGGAACATTGACTTGGAATACATTACACCCAACACCAACTTGGCATACGTTATACGCAACACTATGTTTCTACAAAACATCATTTTGTTGTTATAATTATTTAAATGAGATAATTATAACCTACAAATTATAATTAGTAATATAAATATTAATAACTAATTTTAAAATATTTTTTATAATGGTTTTATATAAATAAAACATATTGATAATGAAACAAATAATTTTTGGTAAAGTCCTTATATGTTTAAAAATACTATTTTCTTAAATGAACTACTTTTAATGTCCTTTTTTGAAAAATAATAAAATTAATTTTAGACACATTTAGAAATTGAATTTTCTAAAATAAACTTCATTTTTTAATTTATAATTTCAAAATTAGAATAGAGTGAATTTATGGGATTATTCTGTGAAACTTCATTTTTGGATGAATAGTGAAAAATACTGAATTTTAATTCAAAATTGATTTTCATCTAATTTATTTGTAAGGTTAAATTATATTTTAATTTTATTTAAAAGTTTAATTAGATAATTTTTTTATTAATTAATCCAATTTAGTTCCTTTATACCAATTTCATATTGAAATTGGATATAAAAACTTAGCAAACATTTGATCATTTTTACTTTAAAAACCTGCATTGTCGACCTGATTGTGGGATTAAATTTAAATTAATTTCTACCACTTATGTGATTGGAATTTGGAAAAATTTATTCCCTATTTGGAATAAGTATAATTTATCATGTATAATAAGTCCAACTTAGTTTTTTTCCAAAAATATTTGTGAAAGTAATTAAGATTAATTTTAACGATTAAGGTTAAATTAAGCTTAATAAGGGACTAAACATTAAACTTAAGGGACCAAATGACCTAGAAACTTATAAAGTAGAAATTTTCTATCCACATTTTGACCCTATATTACCTTTTATTTAATTTTTTCCTTTATTGGATCCACTTGACATGGAAATATTATGGATGCAATTCCTTTTCCCTAAATTTTCAAGAGTGCCACTCCTCCTCCAATGTAAAAGGCCTCCTCTCCTCCCACTTCCTCACACCTCTCAAGCCAATTTGGATCAACCAACATCAACCCAAATAGATTTTTAAAATACCTCCTATAATCTTATAATCCGCCCCCTTGGTTGAAATCAATCCAAGAAAGTTATTTGGGACAAACCAAAAGGAGTTACCTGAATATGAGGCAACATTCTTCCTCAAGTTCTTTTATTTTATTTCAATAATACACCCCCCAAAAACTTCTTATTCCATTATTGTATAACAAAAACAGTATCCTAAATATAATATGATGTATTTATGATAATATTTAGACCTAAAATTACACACACTTCCATTTAATGGGTAACAAACATACTTTTTATGTGTATGGAGAACTACCACCTCACAAAATAATGATTGTTTAATTTTCATTTATAGCCTCTCATGGTAGATATTATGATGGAAAATCTATTTATATATGTTATATATTATATTTATTATGTATTTAAGATTATGTTTTTTTTCAATGCATATCTTTATACTTTCCATTTTGTGTAAATACCACTACTACAAAACCCGCGTTTAACAACACTGGTATTTATCAATGCTATAAAAAACACTGATAAATGGAATATTTATCAGTGATAAATAAAGCATTGATAAATTTAAAATTTTATTAGTGATTTATTTTTAGCTATTCTAAAAGGTATCCTTTATCATCACTTTATTTTTAGTACTGATAAATATTTATTTCATCAGCAAATTTTTAGCACTAATAAAGGTCTAAATAAATAAAATGAAATCATTAAAATAATAAAAAATAAAAATGAGTTTATTAAAAAAATATTAAAATTTTTATTAATTAAATAATTGTTGACTAAAATTAATAAATTAATTATGCATTATTATATATTACAAATTTTATTAATTAGATAATTATGATAATTAATGTTATTAAATTTTATATATTAAATATATAGATATATATTAATGTATATAAATATGATTTATATATTACAAAAATATTTATGTGCTTTACATCAAATAGTTATATATTTATTGAATAATGGTTTATAATTAAAAATTAATATGAATTAAAACTATTTACTAATTACATAGTACTTGACATATAATTAAATGTCGTTTGATTTTTCAATTTAACATAGATCAAATGTGTGTTATATATTGAAATTGATTTCATATATACATAATTAATGAATTTTTATATACAATGCACACACACAAAACATATCTATTTTTTCAATATTGTTACTAGTGTACTTATTCTTAATTTATTCAATTTCCCTGATTTTTAACATATATGCATGAAATTAAAATTAGATATTCATTAATAATGTTAAAAATATATTTGTAAAAAATATTTAAAAATAAAAAAATTTATAAATGTATATTTACTATATTTATAAATATACATTGACTATATTTATACAATTATATATATTTATTAAATATATATAAATATGTACATTTTTTATTTATAATTATAATTATAAATACTTTATCAATGCTTAATTAATAAGAGCAGATAAAAGCATCTTTATCAGCGCTTTTTTATCACTGATAAAGATGATGCTTTATCAACGCTAAATAAAGCACTAATAAAATTGATATTTATTAGTGCTATAACTTTAACGCTGATAAAGAGTCCTTTTACCAGTGCTTAAGTAATAATCACTGATAAAAGTGTCCCAATATATTTAAAAAACCCTAACTATTTTTAAAGCCATCATGATATCAGAATCTTTCTGCAGAATCCACCTGCTACCGACACTCCTCCTTGATGAATCGAAGCTTGAATCACACCACTCGACTACCTCTAGTTGCTCAAACATCTCATCTCAAATTTTCTTCAACCAAGCGAGGTAGGAATTATGATTTTATTTGTGTATTTTTGGATCCATTTTTGATTTATTCTTATAGGATTTGTTTATAATCCATTTTTTATGATCCGTTGTTTATGATTTTTTTGATCCATTATTTAGGGAACGATTTGTGGTCCGTTTTTTGTATCGACTACCGATGTATGATCCATTTTTTATATCTGACACTGAACCTTGGATTTATTCATTGTTGTTTTACTTCTATGTTTTATATCTTCTTACTAAATAATTTTTTCATATATGTATATAAATGTGTAGACATTTTCATGTATATTCTTGTTTATTTACTATTTATTTTATGAATAGTGGTGGTTACCTAATGATTATATATATGCTAACACCCTTCCTAGACACCTTTCCAATATTGGTTATATGTATCATAGAATCTAGTTCCTCTTAGAATTTAGTATGGCCATTAGTTTTCTTATGGAGAAGATTTAAAGGGCCCATCCCTGATTAAGCACATGTAGTTTTATAACATCAAACCTTCACTTTTTGAATCATTATGGTTCCTTTAGTCCAAGTTATGTTTGAATATCAGGTTTTTATCTACTTGATATTTATTATATAATATAAGTGAGTTTTTATACTAGAGTGACATTTATGTGTGTCTATATATCTATTGCATCATTTATTTCCATATTTTTTTCTAACAAGTATGCCTATCTCAAGTAATAATGATTTTGGGCATGCACATTGACCCTAAGGGTCATTCTAGAGTTTTGTTTGACCTCTGGTACTAATTGTTTATATTTGGGGGGTGGGGGGGGGGGGGTACCACCTCCCATTTATGGGGTTTTACACCCAAATTTTAAACCATACTTTAGTGACTTTGAGGTTTGTTAGAGGTCATATGATGATCTGACCTGGTGTTGTTTGGGTAATTCAGGCTAGGTTCATTACAATATCCATCTTTAAATTTACACCTATAAAGTTTAGTGATAATATAATTTATTATCTGCCTTCATCTCCCTCTTTTATCATATTCTTCAAGATGATCCAACATAGTGTATCCATCCATGTCCTTATCCTATATCCTTAGATCAGAGGCATAAATAATAACATGATTCATCATAAATATGATGCATCCCCTATGTACCTTCTATAGGAATCTATATCACCCTCACTCTCTCTATGTGGTTGATAATCAGGTATATGGGATTCCAACTAATTTAACTTATATTATTGGTATAATATAATGGTTAGTGTCTGTACTGCTTCTAGAAGTTTTCACTGGATATGAGATTCTCTTTCTCTAATTTAGATCACAAGGAAAGTTATGTAGTCAAGTAACTTTCCATTATCTACAAAAATCAAATAATATTTATTACATTTTAATGATTACTGAATATGATGTTATTAATGATTATATTATATCTCCCACTATTTTTTTAAATCCCAAAATCCCTTATTGTTGGATTTGAAATATCTAGGCACTCAGATATTCTAGTAGAAATGATCCATATTTCCCTTCTTATAAACCAAATGAGAACAATAGAGAGAGTAGTATCCCAATCCTTGAGAAACTACACCAAATTTAGAAAGAAGAATATAGTTTTTAAAATTATGGCCTTCATCGAAGTATTAATCCCCTTGAACTAAGATTTGTTATTTTCTTTCCAAATACACCAAAATTCTACAAAAATAATGATAGTTCTCTCCCTTTTATCATTAGCATTATTCCTCAATCCATGAAACCACAAATCAACTTGATTGAATGAGAGTTTATTATTCTTGTTTATCATATTTGAGTTTCTTATTACTTTTTAATTGCCTATATTATATTTTAATTTTTTTAGGTTATTTAATAAAGATTTTATGTGGAGTAATTGTTTTCTTAAATTCAATTACCCATTTTCTAAAACATACTGAAATTATTTGAAACACTCAAATTTTGTGTTTCCCTTATTATAATTGTCTATAAATTTCACTTTTGATAATGAATATATTATGTGTATTTATTTATGTATTGTATAAAATTAATCTTTTATTAACCTAATAGGATAGATATAAACTGAAAATGGATGTACACTAATTGTTTGAAAACCAAATATGAAGATGGTGTTAAAGTGTTCATCAAGTTTGTAATAGAGCATACAGATGACCCTTCTAAAATCCTATGTTTGTGTTTACATTGTTTTTTATTTTAGAAAATTTGGAAGAACATTTTATTTTTCACAGAATAGATCAAAGCTATAAATATTGGACTAAACATGAGGAAAAACTAAATGTGGACATCGATTGAGATGATACTATGGTTTATGAATTATTTGATATGAATACCTTTGTAAAAGATGATAGAGATCACATGGAATAAATGAAAATGGAAATTGAATATGACCTTTGTGATTGTCCAAAGTTATTTAAGGAGTTATATAGATTTTTGAAGAAACCTTTGTATATTAGTTGTACTAAATACATATCATTTTTAGCTGTATTTAAGTTATATAATTTGAAAGTTGGAAGCGGATGGAGTGATACCATCTTTACATAACTACTTGGTCTTATGAAAGATATGATACTAGAATAAAATGAAATACCATGCCGATCATATGACTCTAAACGAATGTTACCTTCAATGGAAAGGATATATAAAAAAATACATGCTTGTAAAAATGATTACATATTGTTTTTCAAGGACCATGAATCACTCATAAAATTCCCTAAGTGTGGTGCAGATCGATATAAGAAAAATGAATCAATTAATTCAAAATCTATATGGTAATTTCTTATCATTCCATGGTTTATAAGACTATATGGATGTCAAGAAACTGTGAGATAATTGATGTGTAATAAAAATGTAATAATTAAATATGGGAACCTACATCATCCAATAGATTCTCCTTAGTGAAAAAAAAACTAATTACGAATTTCCTAAATTTGGAGATGAGTTGAGAAAATTTTGTATTTCATTATATACATATGGAATAAATCATTTTGGTGTATAGAGTAGTACTCACGATACATGGCCAGTCATGTTGGTAAATTATAACTTGCTTCCATGGTTATGCATGAAGTGAAAATAAATTATGTTTTCTCTACTTATATCTAGACCAAAGTAACCCGATAATGATATTGATGTCTATTTGGATCCATTGATTGAAGATATAAAATTGATATAGGATATATGTATTACAATGTATGATGCTCATAGAAGTGAAGAATCCATGTTGAGGGCCATATTTTATGGAATAATAAATTAATTCTCCGCTTATGGAAATTTATCAGGCTATAGCATTAAAGGAATATTGGGGTGTACTATTTTTGAATATACACATACTCAGTTCAGTTGAAACATTCCTTGAAGATTGTGTTTTTAGGACATCAGAGATTTTTACCTCGACGATATAAATACCGATCCTATATGACATCATTTGGTGGGAATATAGAACAAGGTACAACACCATCTCCAATAATGGGTGATTAACTATATAAAAAAGTAAAAAAAATAGACACTGTTTTCGGTAAACAATGTTTGAAAAACCTTAAAAAATTAGGTTGGAAGAAGGGATAAATTTTATTTGAATTACTATATTAGAATTTTTTGTACGTCAAATATTTTATTGATGTCATGAATGTAGAAAAAATGTATTTGATAGGAAATTTTTCAATTTTTCAATTTTCATACTATTTTAAAAGTTCCACACCGATATTCATCAAATATCAAGAATGTCATGTCAATGACTAATTTGATGTTACAAGGACTAAAATCACACGACTACCATGTTTTTCTAAAAGATTTAATTAATGTTGGTTTCGGTTGCATTATGCCTCAAAATTTATGACATCATTAACCAGACTCTACTTATATTTCAAATATATATGCAGTAAAGTTATAGACCCGATTAAATGTAACTCCCCGACCCTAGTTACCCAGAGTCAGTCCATTATTACATAACATTGTCATGATCACAAGGGATCAAATCCTGAAAGACCAATCATTTTAGTATATTTTTAAGTACTAGATACATACATAAGTTTTACATTACATTATGAAATGAAAAAAACAACATTGTGTCTCCTTTGAACAAACTCAAATCCCTTAACTTATCCCTGAAAGTCAATTATAATATACTTCTTTGCATCTTGGAAAAAATAAAACATAGAAAGGGGTGAGATCAGATGCTCAGTAAGGATAACAATATAGCAGAAACTTTCATAAATAAGCATAAACATTTAAGGGAATGTATAATATTAAAACACAAGCCTTTTAAACTTAAACTTCAGTAAAATATGACAAACATAAATCAAATAATTCCATTTACTTATTCACATGGATATTATACTAGTTGGATAATCACATTTAATATTGATAGCTAATTTTATAATGATGGAATGCATAATACTGAACATCATAACCACATAGTCAAGGCCTCACCAAGACTACAAATAAGATTTTGTCAAGGCCTTGTGTAAAGAAACTAGTTTGTCTCATGAGACCTAATGATGCATCTAGGGGCTATAGCAGGCCTTTCCCATCACTTACTAAGTCCAATTCATTCCTCATATGAAAAGGTTGAAACATAATATAAACATTCATATTAAAACTAGCATACTAAATGTCAATACTTTAACCATAAACCATGAATGGTATAAAAATATCACATCCACAGTCAAACATATCACAAAACCTTCAATAAAATATGGAATATTTTATCATAATAAATCAAATTCAAACAAACTTAAAATCCAATGAAGGATGTTGAAATAGATGAAATCAATCCAAAAAACTATTTGAGTGAAATATCTCTTTCTATTTTAAAATCATTTAAAAGTAAAGAAAACATTTATTTTGAAAATATTCTTATAATATTGCAAGGGAATATTTGAAGGTGTTATAATGGTGGAAAATAGCCACACCTTCCGTATAAGTTAAAAAAACATTCTTTTCTTAATTTTTCGAAAAGGTCATAAAGTACCTTGTTTTGAAAAATACAGAAATATTCCTTTCAAAACATTTTATAAAATTAAAAAAAGGTTATAAATGAATTTAAACCATATTCTTGGAAATATTAAAATGTCTTGAAATAAATTTTTAAGAAACACATATGTGGATGATAAAGATTTACCAGTAGATACTTTCGTAAAAACAACCTCGGATAATAAAGAGATTGTAAAATTATCCCTTACCTTTTACTTTTCCTTAATAGAGGGCACATTAACCTCATGTATAATGGTTAAATAGTTGTTATTAAATTATAAAATAACCAAATACATAAATATGATATCATATATGATCTTTTAATATTGCTTTGTTAATGATATTTTAGTAGTATCATTGTTTGGGGTGTTAACTGATTCATTTTCCCTTTTATGTTTTGTTAAGTAAGTCATATTTTTTTTATGGATATGAGGTATTTGATTCATTTCAAAAATTATATTAAGTTATTAAAAATTATTTTTAATCATCAAATGAAAATTATTCTTGAATGGTTACAATGGGGAACGAAATCTCATCACGTCATGGAGACAATAAGCCGTACGTACACACGAGCGACAATATCATTCTATTAGTGGTGAAATAGTATGTAATTGGATGATATATTATATATAAAGAATAATTAATATGTTATATTTATTATTTAAATTAGTTATACTCATTATTATACCCATCCAAATAATGAATTATTGAATAACAAACTACACCACGACGTGGAGACGGTAAGCCGTACGTACGCACGTATGATGACTTTGTCATTCATAGGATGGATAGAATAATGAATATGATTGTACCATATTTATAATAATATCTAAGTATGTATAAGGTACTGGATTAATTATTTTATTATGGTAACAACAAAGAAAGAGTAAGTGGAAGAAAAAAATAACTTTGAAAGAGGTGATGAAGTAATTACCTCTTCTTTGGGTTCTTCTTTTTGATTTGAACAAAAGGGATTATTTGGTTATCTTTATGATCAAAGTAAGGACTCTAGGTTTAAGTGAGGGTACTTTTTAGGATATTTGATTAGAGTTTGGAGGAATAAAATGGCTTTGGAGGTGTGAAATTAAGATAAGGGGATGTACCCTTTTATAAGAGAGGTGCGAGTCACTTTAGGAAAAGCTTGAAATATTATTTTATGATAAAATCATTTTTGGTTTATAATGGTTCAAAATAGATTTATTTTGAGGATAAGGTGGGTATGGGCCTAAAAAATCTCAACCAATATGTTTTAGACAATTTTAGGTTACCATATTAACCTTATATTTTATATTTAACTATTAGTTAAATAGTTTAACTTTTACCATGTCTTCTTGTATTATTATAATAAATGGTTAAGAAACTTACTATAAAATGAAAATAGAACCTCAAGTGGTTCATTAATGAAATATATATAATTATATAAGTCCTTTGGCGGAACCTTATATTTTTAGGAATATCATATAATTTAATAAAAAAATATTTGTTTTAAAAACTCATTTATGTCAATTTTGACACTATTTTGTATTTCATTTTTGTGAAAGTCATAACAACTTGATTACTTAAATTTTTTTTTAATAAACCTTAAAATTTCATATTTACCTATAAAATTTGTTTATGGCATGAAAACTTTCGAATTATATTTATTTTAATATTTGTAATATCATTTATTTGATTATTTCATTAATAAGGAAAATAATACATCATTATTGTGTTATAATTAAATATATTTATTTTATGTCTAAAAATTATAAATAAAATACCATTATGTATGAAATATTTTTATATTTCTAATAAAAATTTATATTCTAAAATATCACTTATATAAACCCTTATAAAAATTGTTTTACTAAAAGATATATGTTTATGTTACATTTTTATTAACTTTAAATTAATTTTTATAAAGTGTCATTTTCACTTACAAGTGGCTCCATGGGGTCCAAAAATCGACTCAAGGATTCCAATGGTCGAACATGTATCAAAAAACAGGGTTAGGACATATGTTAGGGTAATTTAATATTATTATAATATTATTTTTTACCCTTATTTACCGGATTTACCCTTTAACCATGGTAAATAAAAAATTTACTGAAGTTACTATCCATAATGTCTAAAAATAAATGTTACCTAGTTAAAGAATTTAGAACTTCTGATTCTAAATATGAAATAAAATTTTCCAAATTCAAAACACAGAAGTTGCAAAAATTAATTTAAAATTAATTCCTATTGTCAAAACCAAAAAGCGGGTTTTTAAGAAGTAAAAACTATCAAAAGATCGACATGTGTTAACGTACAATTTAAATGTGAAATTACATCAAATTAACTAAATTATATTAAATGATAAAAATATAATATAATGATACTTTAAAACCACTCAAATTTATAATTTAAAAGTATAAATTATTTCGATTAAAAAAATTGTTTTTAATTAAAATTTAGTATTTTTCACTATTCATCAAAATATGAAAGTTATCATAAAAATACAAAAAAAATACCCTAATACAATTTTGATATTTCGAATAAAAAAATGAAGTCCAATTTGAAAAATAAAATATATAAAATTTCAAAAAGTGGGTATTTCTTTTCATAACTACTTTTAAAACGGCTAGTTTGATAGGTTGCGGTGCGCTTAAACTCGGTGTTGTGTACATCGTACGCTATTGTATTATTGAAAGAGAAAGTTACCATGGAAGATTGAGGTGATACATTCTTCCTCCCTTAAAATAATTTAGTCCTCGAAATTTCTATAATACTATTGCATAAAAATATTCAGGTGGTTCTTCATCATAAGTTCCTCAGGTTCCCATATTGCCTCTTCCATTTTATGGTTTTTCTAAAGAACTTTTACCAGACGAGTCATTCGGTTTCTCAAAAATTGTTCTCTAGTATCAAGAATCCTGATAGTCTCTTCAAAATAATATAGATCAGGTTCCAGTTCTATTTCTTCATAGGTGAGTACATGCATTGGGTCAGGCATGTATTTTCTTAACAGTGATATGTGGAATACATCATGAACTTTGTAGATACTTGACAGATTTTCCAAACAATATGCTATAAATCCAATTAGTTCTAGAATTTTAAAATGTCCTATGTACCTGGGACTCAATTTACCCTTCTTATCAAATCATATGACACCCTTCCATGGATATACCTTCAAGAAAACATGATCTACTACTTGAAATTCCAAATCTTTCCTTTAGTTATTAGCATATCTCTTTTGCCTACTTTGAGATGCTTTGATGTGGGTTTGGATAATATTCACCTTTTCCATTGTTTACTCAAAAAGTTCTGGGCCTATAAGTTTTCTTTCACCAACATCATCCCAACAAGTTGTTATGCAACATCTTTTTCCATATAACACTTCATATGGTACCATCTGAATACTCTAATGGAAGATATTGTTATAGAAAAATTATACCAGAGGTAAATATTGATCCCACATACCTTGAAATTCAAGTGAGAAAGATCTCAACATGTCTTCTAAGGTTTTAATAGTCTGTTCTAATTGTCCATTAGTTTGAGGGTGGTAGGCAGTGCTTAAACGAAGTTCAGTATCTAGGGATTTTTGAATACTTTTCTAGAATCGTGATGTAAAATAGTGATCACAATCAGAAACAATCAATAGGGGTACATCATGAAGTCTTACAAATTCATTAATATATAGTCTTTCTAAATGTTCAAGTGGTAAATATTCTCTTATAGTAAGAAAATGTGCTGACTTGGTAAAACGATCAACAATTACCCATATTGAATCATTCCTTCTAGGAGTATTTGGTATTCCCATGAAAAATTCCATCATAATATCATCCCATTTTCTCTCAGGTATGGGAAGAGGTTGCATGAATCCTCTTGGATGTTGTCTTTCATCCTTCACCTATTGACAAACCATACATCTTGACACATAATCTGAAATCTCCATCTTCATGTTGTTCCACTAAAATTTTCCTTCAAATATATATATATATTAGTGCTACTAGTATGTATAGAGAAATTGGAGCTATGAACATCATCCAACAATTCCCTTTTTAGATCACGTATATCAGGAACACAAAGCCTCCTCCCAAATATTAAAAATCCATCTTCATATATGAATTCAATAAATCTCCCATCATTCACATCTTTAATTTTTTTTAAAACTCCTCATCATCAGTCTGAGAACTTTTTATCCTTTCTAGTAAAGATAGTTTTCGAACCATTTGAAAAAGTATCAACATTTCACCTTCCATTATTATTCCCATATCCATATTTACTATATCCATGAACATAGGATCCCTTTAAACTCTCATATTGTTCAGAACTCCATGATAATTTCTGCTCAAAGTATCTTCTACCTTATTTTCCTTCCTTGAGTGGTAGTGTATAGTGAAATCATAATCCTTGAGTAGTTCAAGCCATCTTCTTTTCCTCATGTTGATTTCTTTCTATGAGAAAATATAATTCAAGCTCTTGTGATTGGTATATATATCACATTTTTCACCATAGATATTGTGTCTCCATATCTTCAAAGCAAATATTACAGCTGCTAACTCAAGATCATGAGTAGGATAATTTTGTTCATGAATTTTTAGCTGTCGTGATTCATAGGCAACAACTCTATCATTCTGCCTAAGGACACAACCAAGTCCTTTATTTGAATCATCACTAAAAATAAGAACCCCATCATTCCCCAATGGAAGAGCCAAGATAGAATCATTGACTAATATTCTCCTCAGTTCTTCAAAACATTATTCACACTCTTTTGTCTAAACAAATTTAAACTCTTTACGTGTGATCTTTGTTAATGGGTTAGCCAATTGGGAAAAATTCTCAACAAAATGACAATAATAACCTGCTAAACCAATAAAACTCCATACCTTAGTTATACTCGTCGGTGCTGGACATTCTTGTATTGCTATTTTCTTAGAAGGATTAATAGAGATTCCATCCTTAGAGATAATATGGCCAAGAAAATAAATCTCCTAAAGCTAGAATTCACACTTGCTAAACTTCCCATATAATTCATTTCTTCTAAGAGACATTAGAATGGTGTACATGTGATTCTCATGATCTTCATAGCTTTTAGAGTATACCAAGATATCATTAATAAATACCAATAAAAATTAATCAAGATATTCCATGAAAAATATATTAGTTAGATTCATGAAATCAAAGTGTGTATTAGTCAGTCCAAAATTCATTATTGTAAACTTGTAATACCCATACCTGGTACAAAATGCTGTCTTGAGAATGTCTTCCTTCTTCACACACGACTGATTATATCCATATCAAAGGTCAATATTTGAAAAATATTGATCACCATGAAGTTGATCGAATAAATCATCAATGCGAGGTAGTGTATACTTGTTCTTTATTATTATACCATTGATCTCCCTGTAGTCAATGCACAACCTCATAGATCCATCTTTCTTATTAACAAAAAGAACATGGGCTCCCCATAGAGAAACACTAGGGTGAATAAATCCTTTATTACTCAATTACTCTAGTTGTTTCTTTAGTTCCACTAATTCCACAATGTCCATTCTATAAGGGGTCTTCGATATGGGCCTTGAACTTGGAATTAAGTCAATGGAAAACTAAATTTCTCATTCTGGAGGGTGTCTAGGTAAATTCTATGGAAACACATCAATATAATCTTTTAAAATAGGTACATCCTCTATTTTAACATTACTCTACTCACCCATAGTTATTTCAATATCTTCCTCCCCAATAATTGAATTTAGTAGAGCTAATGGGGGTGGATCTAGATGAGAATCAGATGGTGATGTTTTTGATATAAAGTTAAGGGATTCCTTATCATCATAAAAAATTGTAACCTCCTTCTTATTACAATAATTTTTTGCATCATGGTCCAAAATCCAATCAATAGCAAGGATTATATCAAATTAAATCATGGGTATGATGATGAGATCAGAATATAAAGCACATTTATATTCCATAATGGTAACTAATTCACAAAAATTTGTTGCAATGATACTTCCCTTAGGAGTTTTGACTTAGAAATACCCTGTTAAATCAAATTATAAATATCTAATTTTCTTGTAAAACTAGGAAGATATGAAATAATGTGATGATTTGAAATCAAATAAATTATTGGCAAAATTTGAGGAAACGATTAATGTACCGGCCACCACGTCATTTAGAACTTCAACCTATGCAATTATGATCACATAATCTTGTCCTTGATCCCTTGTTCTATTTTGAGGTAAGTTTTCTTCAATCTTAGGAAATTCATTTACATAATGCCCCATTTATTTACAACTGTAGCATTCAACATTGATAACCTCTTTCTTCCCCTTACAATCACGAGCTTGGTGGCCTTTTTCTCCAAACTTGTAACAGACTCCCATTCCCTTCAGGCAAGTACCAGGGTGTTTCTTCCCACATTTACTACAGGATGGAAATTCAACTTTTCCCTTCTTCCCCTTATTTTCATTTCTGGAGTGTTCATAAGATCTCTTCTTCTCTTTCTTTTCTTTAAAGTCATAAGACTTAGAGAATTGATTTTATGTATTGATAACATATGAGACTATATCTTCATACGATGAGAAGGATTGTGAGAATAATGCTTGATGAAGAAATGGTTTTAACCCAGTAAATAATTGATCAATATTACTCCTTGGGTTACGTATATAATCTGCAGCATGCTTTGATAACCTTGTAAAGTTAACCTCATACTTTGCGACATTCTCATCCTCATTTTTCCACAGACTCAGAAATTTCCTTTCCATATCCGCTCGATTTTCACGAGGAAATTATTTTTCTAAGAAAATATATTTAAACTCCATCTATTCCATATTTGATACTTCTTTATCCTCATTTGTGTTTTGAATTAATGAACAACATTGATCTGCATCTACTATGAGGTGATAAATTGCCATGACAACTTTTTCCCTTTCGTTACTCCCCAAAGCATGAAATATTTTCTCTAAGGAACTTATCCATTGTTCAACTACAAATGGATTTTTAGTCCCATTTAATGTTTTTGGTTGTTTCCTCATGAAGCAATCTAACATTGATCCTCTGCGTTGGGGACAGGGTTCTCCATACGGGTAAGGTTATTATTCATAACCTCAGTGAGTTGTCCCAGTATGGTTATAATCTATTCAACACCAGTTGCATCACCAGATCCACTATAATTATCTTGAGTAGGAGAGAAATACCTACATGGATTATGTGCATTGATACAATTTCTATTTCTTCCACTAGGCACTATTTCTAAACAATGGAATATAATAGATTAGTTTATGAATTGCAATACATAATTTCAATCTAGTAAAATACCTAACATAATTTGAACAATTTATGCATATAATCCATAATAATAAAAAAATGTTTTCTTTGAGGAATTATTTACTCATAAATCCTTCATAATGGTTTGTAAAGAAAATGTAAATTATCTTAAGAATATCCCTTGGGAGTGTCGTAACCAAGAATGCAACAAGGCCTGTTGTCATGCACCAGTTCCTATTTGAGTCTAGCTCAGAGCAGTGTTTTTGGGTTTTACCACTAGATATATCTGTACTAGAGCTGCCTCTACCTACTCATATCCAGACAAAGATGTATTTCTTTAAAAATTTACAAAATCTCTACATTACCAAAATTCTAGGAAGTTCTTCTATAATAATTCTCAAAGTATATCTTAGGATAATGTTATATAATCAGAGTTTTTCTAAATATAGTTTACAAGGTTTGTACTAAACTTCATTTTATACCAACTGTAATGCCCCAACCCTACTAATCCAGAGTTGGTGCATTATTACATAACATTGGCATGATCACAAGGAATCAAATCCCGAAGTACTGATCAGTTTAGTAGCCTTAAAAGTACTATATACATATATAAGTTTTATATTACATTATGAAATGAAAAACAACAACATTTTGTCTCATTTGAACAAACTCATATCCGTTAGCTTATCCCAGAAAGTTATTCATAATATACCTCTTCAAATCCTGGGAAAAATAAAACATAGGAAAGGGTGAGCTCAGATGCTTAGTAAGGATAATAATATAGCGGAAACATTCATAAATAGGCATAAACATTTAAGGAAATGTATAAGACTAAAACAAAATCCTTTTAAACTTAAAATTCAGTATAATATGGAAAATATAAATCAAATAATTCCATTTACTTATTCACATGGATATTCTACTTGTTAGATAATCACATATAATATCAACAGCTAATTTCATAATGATGGAATGCATAATGTCGGACATCATAAGCACATAGGAAAGGCATCATGCCAAGAATAAAAATAAGATTTTGTCAAGGCCTTGTTCCAGGACACTATTTTGTCTCATGAGACCTATCAATGCATTGAGGGGCTATAATTAACCCCTCCCGCCACTTACTAAGTCCAATGCATTCCTTATATGAAAATTTTGAAACATAATATAAACATTCGAATTAAAAATAGCATAAAAAATATCAATAATTTAACCATAAACCATGAATGGTATAAAAATAACACATCCACAGTCAAACATATAAAAAAACCTTCAATACAATATGGAATATTGTATCATAATAAATAAACTTCAAACAAATATAAAATCCAACGAAGGATGTTGAAATAGATGAAATCAGTCCTAAAACTATTTGAGTGAAATATATCTTTCTATTTTGAAATCATTTAAAAGTAAAGAAATAATTTATTTTTAAAATATTATTATAAGCTTGTAAGGAAATCTTTGAAAGTGTTATAATGACAGAAAATAGCTGCACCCACCGTAAAAGTTAAAAAAACATTCTTTCCTTAATTTTTCGAAAAAGTCATAAAGTACCTTGTTTTGAAAACGACGGAAAGATTCCTTTCATTTTTTTATAAGAATTCAAAAAAGGGTATAAATTACTTTAACCCATATTATAGGAAATATTAAAATTTTTTTGAAATACATTTTTAAGAAACATAGATGTGGATGATAAAGAAGTCCCAGTAGATACTTTCGTAAAAACAACCTTAGATAATAAAGAGATTGTAAAATTAACCCTTACCTTGTAATTTTTCTTAGTTGAGGGTAAATTAACCTCATGTATAATGGTTAAATAATTTTTATTAATTTATAAAAGAACCACATACATAAATATGATATCATATATGATCTTCTAATATTTCTTTGTTAATGATATTTCAGTAGTATCATTATTTTGGGTTTTAACTAATTCATTTTCTTTTATATGTTTTGTAACATAAGTCATGTTTTTTTATGGATAGAAGGTATTTAATTCATATTCAGAATTGTATTAAGTTCTTAAAAATTATTTTTAATCATCAAATGAAAATTATTCTTGAATGGTTATGATGGGCAATGAAATCTCATCGCGTCATGGAGAGGGTAAGTCATACGTACACACGAGTGAAAATATCATTCTATTAGTGGTGAAATAGTATGTAATTTGATGATATATTATATATAAAGAATCATTAGAATTTTATATTTATTATTTAAATCATTTATACTCATTATTATACCCATCCAAATACTGAAGTGTTGAATAACAAACTACACCACGACGTGGAGACGGTAAGCCGTATGTACGCACATATGATGACTTTGTCATTCATAGGATGGATAGAATAATGATTATGGTTGTAACATATTTATAATAAAATATCAGTATTTATAAGGCACTATATTTATTATTTTAGTAAGGAAACAACAAATAAATAGGAAGTGGAAGAAGAAAAGAACTTTAAAAGAGGCGATGAAGTAATTACCTCTTCTTCAGGTTCTTCCTTTTGATTTGAACAAAAGGGCTCATTAGGTTATCTTTATGATCAAAGTAAGAACTCTAGGTTTAATTTAGGGTAGTTGGGAGGATATTTTATTAGGGTTTTACTGATCCAAATGGCTTTGGAGGTGTGAAATTAAGGGAAGGGGAAGTACCCTTGTATAAGAGTGGTGAGGGTCACTTTAAAAAAGTTTGAAATATTATTTTATTATAAAATAATTTTTGATTTCTAATGGCTCAAAATGTATTTATTTCGAGGATAAGGTATGGATGAGTTGAAAAACTCTCAACCAATTGGTTTTAGGCAAGTTTATTTCACCCTATTAACCTTATCTTTTAGACTTAGCTCTTAGTTAAATAGTTTAACTTTTACCATGTCTTCTCGTATTATTATAATACATGGTTAATAAAATTACTATGAAATTCCAAAAAAACCTCAAGTGGTTCATTAATGACATATATATAATTATATAATTCCTTTTTCGGAACCTTGTATTTTTAGGACTATTATATAATTTAATAAAATAGTATTTGTTTTAAAAATTCATTTATGTCAATTTTGAAACTATTTTGTATTTGGTTTTGTGAAAGTCATAAAAAATTGATTAATTAGAAAAAAAATATTGAATAAACCCTAAAATTTTATATTTACCAAGAAAATTTGTGTATGGAATTAAATCTTTATAATTATATTTATTTTAATATTTATAATATCATTTGTTTTATTCTTTCATTAATAAGAAAAATAATACATCATTATTGTGTCATAATTAAATATATTTATTTTATGTATAAAAATTATAAATAAAACACCATGATGTAATAAATATTTTTATATTTATAATTAATATTTATATTCTAAAATATCACTTATATAAACCCTTATAAAAACTGTTTTACCAAAAGATATATGTTTATGTTACATTTTCCTTAACTTTAAATTAATTTTTATAAATTATCATTTCCACTTAAAAGCGGCTCCATGGGGTATGAAAATCAACCCAAGGATTCCCATGGTCATAAATTTATCATACAATTATGTTAGGACATGTTTTATGGTAATTTAATATTGTTATAATATTATTTTTTACCCTTATTTACCAGATTTACCCTTTAACCATGGTAAAAAAAATATTTACTGGATTTTCTATTCATAATGTCTAAAAATAAAAGATTTCTATTTACACAATTTGGATGTTCTGATTCCAAATATAAATCCATTTTTACAAATTCAAAGCACAAAAGTTTCAGAAATTAATTTAAAAATAATTCCCGTTTTTAAAATGAAAAAAGCGGGTTTTTAAGAAGTAAAAATTATCAAAAGATCGGCATGTGTTTATGTACAATTTAAATGTAAGATTACATAAAATGACATACATTATATTAAATGATAAAAATATAATATAATGATACTTTAAAACCACTCAAATTTATAATTTAACCCTATAAATTATTTTGATTAAAAAATTTTATTTTAATTAAAATTTTGTATTTTTGAGTATTCATCAAAATATGAAAGTTATCATAAAAATACCAAAAATTTACGCTAATATAATTTTGATATTCCGAATCAAAAAATAAAGTCCAATTTGAAAAATAAAATTTATAAAATTTTAAAAAGTGGTTATACTATTCATAATTGATTTTAAAACTGATAGTTTTATAGGTAGCGGTGTGCTTAAACTCAGTATTGCCCACATCAAACACTATTGTATTATTCAAAGAGAAACATACCATGGAAGTTTGGGGTGTGTTACATGAAATTTACCATCATGAATAAGGATATTGAAGTCATATTATATAAATTATAGATGTTATTCCCACCACCATTCTTTGATATAATGGTCCAACTGATGGTTCTTTTGGTCAGAGAGGTTAAAATATGTAGTCCTATCCATTATAGATGTATCTACCCCCTTGAGTGGTATATTCAGATTTTTAAAGGGTATGTCATGAATCAAATTTGTTTAGAAGGTTGTATTGCCGAATGATATATTATTAAAGAAGCTATTGAATTCTATTTCCATTACCTATTAGATATTGAAATCATCGGTCTCCCAAACTCTTGTCATAATGAACTCCTTATGGGCGAAGGGATTTCCAGAAGTGATTTTGTCACAATTACCTTGATAGAGCGAGAGAAATCACATATTTACATATTAAATAATAGTGAATATGTTGATCCATACATTGAATCCCACAAAAAAATTCTTAAAGATTTGAATCCATCAAGGGCTGAAGGATGGATATCAAATACACATAATCAACGGTTTATAGGATGGTTCAGACATTAGATTTATTATTATTTATCTGAAAATCTGAATTCAATTGTCGAACAACTTTAATGGCTAGCCAGTAGAATGAATGAAAATGTTATATCTTACATCAGTTTTGTAATAAATGGTTATATGTTCTATAAAAAATAACATGATGACTTTAGTATGATGAAAAATAGTGGTGTTACACTTATGGATGAAGCGATGCACATATCTAGTCCCAAGGATTGAAATCCAATTTATTCAAATATGTCATATTTTGGTATTATCAAATAGGTATAAAAGTTGTATTATACAACATTTCAAGTGCCAATTTTCTATTGAAAATTGGTTGAAAATATCAATGGAGTGAAAGTTGATGAAATGGGTTTTGTGAAGGAGAATTTCATCATGGAAGGTGGAAAAGATGTTCCAGTCATAATGGTATCACAAGCAGTGAAAATATTTAATGTCTCTGATTCAATAAAAAAGAATTAGTCGATTGTCCTACCGACGACTAAAATAAATGTTGAGTCAGATGAAAATTTAATCGAGGATGACCCTTTTATTGGGACATCACAATCATTTCATGCCAGTCCTAATATAGACAATGTATTTTATATTATAGGGGACAAAAAAGAGGGGATTTGGAATCTTGAAAGAGGAACCAAGTCCTTCAAAACTTTAAAAAAAATAAAGAAAGTTCAATGAGAAGGTAAAAGTGTTTTTTAATATTTTTTCCCTCATAATATTATATATTTTCTAATATATTAACATGATCTAAATTAAATGTTTGATTACTCATTAAGATAATGTATTCTTCACATGATGATGTTACTAATCCCTCTAAAGAACAAACTATAATGAAAAAAAACCCTTTAGAAATATGTAAAGGTAATGTTACAATATACTTTCTCTATTTTATCAAAAAATTATATAATGGAACATTGATTTAATTTTCATTATTCCTTACAAAGTTCATTTATTTTAGAAGATTCTGATCCATGTGTCATGCCTTTGTAGAGTTTTGGTGAATAAAGGCATAAATGATGGACAAAACCCTTCAAAACATTTTCACCCCTATTGTATTTCATTTATCACTTTCCTTAAATTTATTTCTACTACCTCTACAGGAAGAGAAACGATGTTGCCTCTGCTCAATGACATAGGTAATTTTGATGTTTTCACAGTAAAATCATTTTACATAGAATTAATGTATTTTTTTTATATTTAATTTATTAATTTTTAGTATTACTCACATAATAATTATTTTCTTATATAGGTGGATTCTTTTGTTCGATTTGGTGTGATATGTCCATATTTCATACATTTCTTCACCAAAACTTCCTTAGACTTATTCTCCATCATTTGAGACGTGTTGTAATCATCCGTACCTCAATCTAACGCACAATGTGACTATTACGACTCAGAGTGTGTTTTTTATTTAAAATTGACATCAATTTTAGTAAAATTAACACTTTTTGTTAATTTATTTCTTTATATTATTACTAACATAAGAATAGTTTTCTTATGTAGGTGCGTTCTTTTTCTTGATCAGGGGATGATTTGTTTGACAATAACATGAGTTTGGTCCGGATCAAAAGAGAAAATAACATTGATGTTTTTGAATGTATGTAATAATTTTTTATTTATGTAATTTTTTAAAACAATTTTTGAAATTTCTATAATATAGTGTTTTTTATTGTATTTGTGTTATAAATTTTATTTCATTTAAATTCTGTATTGGGACTAGTTTTTGTTGATATCTAGTGTGTTTCTAGTGCTGCGGTAAGCTGTTACAACACACTTAAGTATGGAATTTTATCAGTACTTCTAAAATCATAGATAAAGGGTTCCTTTAGTGGAGCTAAATAAAAGCATTGATAAATGAGTCCTTTATCACTGATTTTAAAAGTTCTAAGAAAGGTCCCATTTATTAGTGCTTTTTTAGCACCGATAAATGACCCCTTTATCAGCTCTTTTTAAGAAATGATAAAATACCCAGGCTTTTAACATTGATCATGTAGTCATCGTTTTTCTATAACTAATAAAGCCAATTTATAGTGCTGTTAAAGGTTGGTTTTTTAGTAGTGTATGATAATTTCATTTGAGGAAGTGTGGACTACCACCCCCTAAAAGCGATGTGATTCATCCACACACTATATGGAATGTATTAAGGATGAGTTTAGTGAAATTATGTGATATATATGATATTATAATTTTACTAGAATAATGATATATATACATATACATATACATATATATGTCATTTACATACTTTATTTCAATACGACTATTAAATAAAAATAAAATTCATGCATATATTCGGCTTACCATATCCATGAACGGTGCATTCCATTTCATACTTCTATATTATACAGATTATTATAATACATATATACTGAATATAAATGATATTTATATCATGTTGTACATTATTTAAATCATGATATAAGTATAAGGATCAAAGATATAAAAATTTAAGACACATGCGAAGAACAAAGTGAATATTACCTGAAGTGAAACCTTAACATAGGATTGTTAACAAGAGGGTAATATAAGGTCATAATAAAACCATATACGGTATTAGATATAAGAATATGACTATGTAAAATATTTATAATAAACTTAAATTTATTATATAGGAATCTTGTACGAGTACAAATAGATTCAAGACACAAGGTAAGGGGATTTTATCTCACTTTTTATTTCCATTAGATACATGCCATGTTCACCACTATTTCCTTTTGCGTGGTGTATATAATTCCCTTGAATGTATTATATGATTATTATTATTAAATTCATGTGTAATTACATATCCATTATATGATCTTCCTTTCATGGGGTTTATGTTTCAAAATTTACCAAATGGATAAGATAATTTTGTCTCAATTTACCTTCTTTGAGACACATGCCATGTTATACACCTATATTTTAATATAAGGTATACATACTGTCTTTAACATGTTATATAATAAATATAATTCCTTTCATAATATTTTAAGCTACATGTAATTTCATTTTCTTACATGGGGAGTATGGTTCCAATTTACTAAGTGATAAGAGTTTATTGAAATAATCTCATCGCTTTTCGAGATTATTTATGATTATGCTTTATTTATTGAAATATTATAATAAATATCTCAATAAAATTTATGAATTTTATTCTCCTATGTTTATTTATGATATATTCATGTATTGGTACCATTTTTCTACTCTTTGGTACATAATATAGTTAAGAAAGACTTTTTTTGAAAGCCTGAATTTACCCTCTCTTCGGCTGAAAATCTCTATTCCTTCAAAACTATATTTTCTAAAAATAGTTTCCAAGAATATTATACTATTCTCCTATAATATTTAAAATACATTTTTTCACATTTTTTCTTTTTCTAATGTTTTCAATGTTATATTATTTTCTCTTTCCGAAAAATGAATTTTTCTAACCTTTAACATTAATAAGGAATTTTCTTCTTACCTCATATGACATGTATATATTTACCCACAGTCATTTCTATGAAGATTCCTTTGCATGTTTAAAAGGTTAATTTTTAAGAAAATATATTTAAAAGGTTTTTATGTTTTAAAGAGACCTTTTTTTAAATAATAAAGAATATTTTCTTCAAGAAATGTTTGAAAAATATCTTTCTATGTTATTTTATATCTAAGTTAAAATCTATTTATGTTACTCATTCCCTTCTAAGAAATGATCCAAAGGTTCTATTAATATTATTTCATTAATGGTTTATATTTTTATAGAATTATTCTTATGAAACCTTTTTCTCTTCAACATGTTATATGCTTACTTATTTTCACAGTTTATACTTTTGATGAAATGATTATGAAACCTATATCTTTTTCTATAGGTTATGATATGATTACATTTTTATGATACCAATTTCATTTCATGGGTTATGATATGATTTTTAATGATCTTGTGGCACATGTATGTATGATTTCATTATGAGATGGGTGAGACCTATATATCCCTCAAATGCATTGGGTAAATATTTATATCTCATGATATAGACATGGATGGAATGAGAAATAAACTCTTTTTAGTATTACTGGGATGGAATGAGAAATGAACTATGTTTAGTATTACTGGGCTAGAACGAGGAGTGATCTTGGTTTAGTAATACAGAGCCAGAACGAGGTGTAAACCCAGTTCAGTAAAGGAATTTTTCCACTAATATGGCCTCGACAACAATGTCTTGACAATTATATAAATCATTATATATTCTTATGTGTTTGCCACAATTCCATGTTTTTTTCCTATTTTATGATTTCATGTATTATGTTCTTTATTTATTTATGATTCATGTCTTTTCAACTACCAATATTTATGCCATGATTCATGTTTATGATCTTTGATATGTGGGGTTTGATCTTACATTTTCATGTTCATGTTTCCATACCCTTATACTCATGATTATGCTTACGTATCTCAATTGTTTACCCTTAATGAGCATCTGAGATCACCCATTTTTATGTTCCATTCCCCCAGGATATAAAGATATGTATTATGTTTGATGTGTTTAAGAAGGGTTCTAGTCAAGAAGAACCTAGTGAGAGATGATTTAGCTCATTTATGTACTTTTTTTTATGTTTCCATGTTTCCAGAAGCACTGGACTAGTATGATCTTTGGGAGTATATTTGTATATCATTTTAAGTATTGAGAAAAATTTATGTAATGTTAATGTATGAAAAGAGAGGGTCACTATTATAATCATGAAAATGAATTTGGGAGAGGCTATGAGTAGCATCCAAGATATTTTAGTAGGGAGAACTGGGATCACTTATTTTGGTGGAAAAAATCACCAATATGACAGTTTTTTCCAAGGAAGCAGCAGTAAAAGAAGTAAGGGAAGTGGGAATCCATCTCAGGATCGTGTTTCATTACATTGCTTTTAGTGTGGAAAGTTGGGCCACAAGAGGTATCAATGTTCATAACCAACTTTGGAGTGTCGTGATTGTGGAAGGATGGACCATCTATATAGGTTTTGTGGGGGAATGTAGTAGTAGAACAGTGGTAGGGATCGAGACAGGTACTATAGTCTGAGAAGGACTCAACTACTCCTCATAAGGAAGGTAGCTGGAGTTCTACAAGAAGTTATGGTCGATGTAGGGAATATGTTACCCTAGTGTAGGAGAAATAGTTTCAAGTAGAGGCAACAACACAAGGGAGTAAAACTAGAGTTCAAGGTAGAGGGGAAAGTTAGCTGCAAATCATGTAGACTAATCCAACTATTGTAGATGAATGACCTTATATCATTAGAGGTATGATTCTTATATCATATACACTTAATTTCATTTTTTTTCTACAAAATCATTGCATTCCTTTTTATCTATTATTTTTTCAAATAGTTTGGGATTAAATGTGAAATTCATGGATGTTTTTTCGACCATAAATACACCATTGGTAATGCATCCAGAGAATATCAAACATTGTAAGGTTTGTTCAATAGTTATATATGGTTACCATTTATTTTAGGAACCATTTTTTTTGGAAATGATAGGTTTAAATTTGATTATTAGTATGAATTGGTTAGTTATATACCAGGATCAAATCTAATGTTACCGAAGAAGATTTACCTTTCTATCTCTAGAAGGATACATCTATTCTCACCAGGGTGAGTGAGATCTTCAAGATGGTCATGTAGGGCCAATTCAATGCAGGTTGGATTGTCTCACGAATTAGATAATTATCCTTGTTATAGATTATGGTGGAATGCATCATTATTATTTTCCTCTAGTGGTATACTAATTTCAAGATGTTTTTTCTAACAAGTTATATGGATTACCACCTGAGCGAGGGATTGAGTTCTTGATTGAGTTGGTGATGAGAGAAGATCCAGTATCTATCCCACCTTATAGAATGAAACCAGTAGAGATTTGGGAGTTGAAAGTTCAGTTGGAAGATCTAGAATCTAAAGGTTTTATATAGACTAGTATATATCCATGTGGTTCTCTAATTATTTTAAACAAGAGGGATAATGGTACCTTGCGCATGTGTGGATTATCTGATATTGAGATGGATAATGGTTAAAACTCGGTATCCTCTTCCACCCATTAATGATATCTTTGATCAAATAAGTGGTGAAAAGATCTTCTCCATGATTTATTTGAGATCAGGATACCACCAGTTTAGGGTGAGACTATTAGATATACCCTGGATTGATTTTAGAAATTGGTATGGATTATATGAGTTTGTAGGGATGCCATTTGGTTTGACGAACACATCAGTGGTATTCATGGAATTGATTAATTGAATCTTTCAACCTTTTCTGAACTGATTTTTAGTGGTTTTTATTGATGATGTATTAGTGTAATCCCAGTAAACAAACAATCATGCCCAACATATTGACATTGTCTTGAGTACATTGATAGAGCATTGGATTTACACTGTCACGAACCATCCCCTGGGGCCCGTGCTGTGACTACCCCAAGCCCACCTTCCATAGGCTAGGGGTTGGAGACTAGCACTGAAAAGTCATATCTTAAAAAGGAAAGGCATTTCCTTTAAACCTGTACACACACAAACTATGCACACGACAAAAGAAAACCACAAAGTAGAACTACTGATAGTAAAAGTGTGAAGCGAGAGTAAAAAAGTCTAGTATACAAACCCAACTAAAAAGAAAGTACATCACAAAGGGAAAACATGATTAAGAGGTCATCCACCAAGGATCCTACCTGAAGGGTAGGTACAACTCATTGTCCATCATTACTGCCACTCCTCACATCTATCAATCACCTCCAAGCATCATCTAGTCCTGGCTCCCCATGTCTCAGTGAAGCTATCTGTCATCTGCACAAGACACAACAAGGTGCGGGCGAAGCCCATGTAGGGGTAAGTATAACAATACTCGGTAGGGACCTTGAGACCCCCAAAGGTCTCCTATAATTTCACAAGGAAAAACCACAAATAATGATCCCAATCATAAATCACAAAGTAAAAGATAGTTCACACCAGGTATAAAACTTAAAGAACAAGAATAATGATGATTAGTCATAAAGATAAATCATTTTATTCCATTTAGAAGTTCCAATGATGAACCATGAAGAATTCATTCTATTGCTGATCCACACAAGGTCGTATGTCACCAATCTATATAGGGTCGTATGTCGTCGATCCACATAGGGTCGTAAGTCACTGATCCACGATGGGACGCTCTAAGGCTGGTCCTCATCAGGTCGTGCTACTGATGATCCACACAGGGCCATAAGTCGCTGATCCACGATGAGACGATCTAAGGATGGTCCTCATTGGGTTACGCTACTACTGATCCACATAGGGTCTTAAGTCACTGATCCACGATGGGCCGCTCTAAGCCTGGTTCTCGTCAGTTCACACAATTGCTGATCCACACAGGGTCATGATAGTAATGATCCACATAGGGTCGTAAGTTGTCGATCCACATAGGTTCGTAAGTCACTGATCCATGATGGTATAATCTAAGGATCATCCTCATCGGGTTGCGCTACTACTATTCCACATAGGGTTGTAAGTCATCGATCCACACATGGTTGCTCTGATGCCGATCCACAAAGGGTCTCTCTTCACTCGCCAGCCAGCCATAGGATTCCCACACTTAGTGCGCTTGAGTTATGTAGATTCTACTCCTAAATCCATTGGTTGCACCTCAATTTCCACAAAGTCCCATGAACAAATAACCAAAATAATCTCTATGTCATAAGGGTTCCAACGCAATAAACAATGCATCAATCAGACACTCTGTCTGTAAGTTATAGGCGTTTTAGTACCAAGGGCCCAGTTGGATTAGTGTTAGATCCAACCTGTCCATACTCTAACAATCCCTAAAACCCATGTGGAGTAACTTAAAAGGAACTCCTCATCCTAAGGAATCCAGCGCCGTAAATAGTTCGTCAAATGGACATTCAGTTTCGAAGATACACCAAAATTAGAGAAACATGATCGGTCGAGTCTGGGTCCAGTAGAGGTCTGGCCTGGCCGGCCCATTAGGCCCATGGGTCCAACTCGTTTGGAGGACCCAGCCTAGCTCGGCTTGCGGGTCCGACCCAATCGGCAGGTTCGACCATCCTGGAAGAACCCGGCCTGCATCCACGTGGGCCGGTCGCGTCGACCAGACACGGTGTGTCCGGTGTGGCCAGCTGGAGGCACCAATGAGGCAACGAATATTCTCTAAAAAAGGATGGTTAGAGCCGGCCATTGGTACAGCTAAGTAGCCCGAGCAGGCTGCTTCTCTCCCCGCGCGGTGTGTTAGCACCGCTCCTGCACCCGTCCGGCTAGAGCCAACCGTTGGTCCAGCTGAGTGGCCCGAGTGGGCTGATCCTCTCCCCACGCGGTACATCGGCGCCACTCCTCCATGTGGCCGGCTTGGCCGACCCTCACCGCCGGTTGCTGGCACCTCCATGTCGGTGGTTACGCGCCGGCGGTTGCTTCCGCAGGCTACCATAGATGCTCCGATTGTCCATTTTCTTTCCCGTCTATGCCTAGGGGCCTCTCGAGTTGCCACCTTCGTTGTGAGGCCCTTAGTTTCATCTTACCATGATGTTTCTTGGTTTCGCACAAGGAATGCACATAAACCAAGAATAGAGGAGGTTCTGGGCCTTGTTCGGATTGGCCCACGCCCTCCGCATTAGCGCTTAAACATGGGGAAGAATAATAATCATTAAAACCCCATAATGAAACACCACACCAACCTCCTGCAATAAAGAACGAAATGTGGATTAACCCAATGGTCAGTTGATTTACGTTCTTCATATTACTCAAGAATAGGGAAAGAAGGATATTTAACACTTAAATCAAATAAACCCATACTTGGGAATGGTGTTGCGGATGGAGGAGAAGATCCACGTTCCAAGTCATTCGTCGTTGTTCATTGATCCCAGGATCGATTCCCCCAATGGTCATCATTCGTTCACCATTCTTCATTGGAGAGGAAAGTAATCGGTGTTTCATCAGAGGTTCCTCCCATGGGTTTCCAATTCCCATGCCAAGGGTTTGATTAAATAAAATAAACCACACCATGTTGCGTTCATTAATATGATTTATTAATGAACATTAATTAATGAACCTTTAATCCACGAACGTCGTGGTTACATATCTAAAGGGATGTGTCATTAAATGTATCTTATTTAATGTTTATCATTACACTACAATCCCACCATCTTCCGCTCAACGGTTGCAGAAAGAATAAAATAAATCATTTAGTTATTTTATTATTTTTTTCTAAAAATTAAAAAAATTAACTTTTTTATCTAACCCTTTCCATTCGAATTTAAGCTTCGCCTAAGTGTATCCCAGCACTACGAATTCAACAGTTCCCTAATATTTTCAATCCGAGCACCAATTCAAAAGATAGAAATCCCCACTCTTATGTTTTCTGAACGTACCTTAAAAAAGATAAAAAATTATTGACAGTCACCCTCGACCCGTGCCGGTCGAGGTTAGGCTCCACCTAAGGGGAACATTACCTTAAGAGCTCAATAGTATTGTTTGATTTTTAATCTGATTTACCTTTTAGAAGATATAAGGATTTGACAATAAAATAATTGTTACTTAATTATTTTATTTACGGCTAAAAACTAACTTCCATTGTTGACCCATGACGACCAATGTTAGGATCTGCCTAAGGAAAGAATACCCCCACAAGTTCAGCGGTGGTATCAAATTTTTAATTCGAGTCTCTGTTCGTGAGTTATAAGAATTTGAAAAATAAAATAATTTTATTTAATAATTTTACTTTTGGTTATTTCATTTTCGGGTTTCCTCATTAGATCCCTACACCGACTAAAATAAAGTCACACTTAGGGTAAACCTACCATCCTGAACGCAACGATGCCCTCATATTTCTGATCTGGGAACCCATTTAAGAGTTATTACACTTTTTAGAAAACCCCCTCACGTGTGCTATTTAAAGTTTAACATTTTTCGACAGATCATTCTTGGCACTCCGAGCCTTGGAATCATGTGCTGTCAAATTTTTCGATCTTGAAATAATTCCATATAATTAAAAAAAATTATACAGAAAATATGAGACATTAAATTCTACCTACCTTAGGCCTTTACATCCCCTAAATCCAAAACAAAAGAAAATCAAACAAGTGGGGGTACTGAGCATGAATTTGAACCTCCTGCTCCCTTATGCTCTCCTAGAGATTCCCGTGATACCACTGAATGTGCACCAGAGGAATCGACTATCCCTAAGAGACCATCTCCTGTCGATCCTCTATCTCCACCAGGAACTCCAAACACATCACCCCATCGCCAATGTCCATCCCTCCACAGTCGATGATGTGTGATGGATCATGCACGTACTTGCTCTGCTGCAACACAAGGAAAACATTATGCACCCAGTGCATCCATGGGGGAAAATCTAGGTGGTATGCCACCTCGCTAAATCTTCTAAGAATCTGAAAAGGTTTGATGATCCTCAGAGATAGCTTTCTACCCCATCCAAATCTACATAATCCTCGTCAGGGTGAGACTCAAAGTAAAACATGTTCACCCTACTCAAACTCCAAGGGTCTTCATCTTCTATCAGCATAAGACTTCTTCCTGATCTGTGCAGGCCTCATCCTCTCCTGGATGATCTGCACCTTCTCAATGGTCACCCATAACATCTCTAGACCCATGAGTGCTGACTCCCCTGGGTCTGTCTAGCATATGGTTGATCTTCAAAGTCACTTATACAAGGTCTCAAATAGTTCTATGCCAATGGTGGAGTGATAGCTATTTATGTACGTAAACTCCACCAGTGGTGGGTGGTCCTCCCAATTGAGACCAAAATCCAAGACACAAGCATGAAGAATGTCCTCCAAGGTCTGTATGGTCCACTCCATTTGACCATCTACCTAGAGGTAAAAATATTTTCTCAAGCGTGCTGGAACCTGATTCTCAACTCTCACTTGCCGAGAAGCAAGGCATCATGAATCGAACTATACCACCGCTTTCTTAATCCCTGGAAACCAGTACTGATGTTGAATGTCCTGGTATATCTTCTTCACACCAGGATGTACCACAAAAGTGGATGTATGGAATTCCATCAATACTTCCTCCCAAAACGTTACTAGTACCATGTTGCGTCCTCTAAAAAGAATGATGTGCTCCCTAACTATCAAAAATCCATCAGGAGCCTATCCTGAGGATATCTGAGCACATCAGGTATCACAATCAATGTCCCCAAGCTGTGACTCCCTAACTTGTTGAATGAATGGGGGAGTGACTATCATAGACTGGAGGTAAGATTCCTCATCACTATCCACAAAGGATAAATACAATGCAGTTAACTGCTCTGTCGCCTCACTCAACAACTATAAACCAGACCTCCTGCTGAGTGTTTCTTCCACTACTGTAAGGCCTACAATCACCTTTAAATTCACATAAAAGGCTACCCCTTTTAACTGATTGATGTTACCATCGACCCTTTAGTAGTGGGTACTCATTCCCCATGGACACTTGGTTAAAGTGCCAATAATACACACATAACCTCGAACACTGGGTCTTAATAAACCCTTCCTCTGTAAGTTCCCCAACTATATTCTCTGCTCATAGAGCTCTATGAGAGCCATCTGATATGCAGTTGTAGATATCAGTGTCATACCTGGGTACAAGACAATGCAGAAGTCCCTCTCCTTGTGGGGAGGTAATCTTGGAAAAATATTTTGAAAGGATATTCCTGCACTCTACCACTACTATTGGGAACTAAAAACTCAAAACACCTACTGCCACGAGGGTAAGGCTAGCTGACTCAAGAGTGATCGGCTGTACTCTCCTATACATGAGTTTATCCTGTGCTGCCTAGATTTCCTTTTTTACCAACCAAGGAAAACCTTATTCCAACTCTATAGATATACCACATCTTTTTTCCTAAAATATTCAATCTGAGCATGAACTATGGATGACCAGTCCATACCCAAACTAACGTCATAAGGACTCAATGCTGCTACCAAGAGGTTCCAACCGAAACTCTCTCCTCAAGGGTCAGATCAAATCATCAATATAAGTGTTATTATTGAGTCTCCTCCCATAGGTATCTCCAAAAGAAAGGGTCAAGTCAACAGTTTAACTAGAAACTCTAGGTCTTGAATAAGATTTGTGATAAGAAGGAATGATTATTACCTATGTCTATTAATACGACAACTAGTAGTAGACATAGACCATACCTTGAATCATTCATGGAGACCTTGGGTCACACTCCTTGACTGCATGTAGCTACACCCTTCCCCTGTCCTCCAACTCCCTGAGCTTGGCTGTTCTCCTAGCGCCCCTTCTGATTCTACTGTCCTGTAGATTCATATGTCCCTATCACTTCCTATTCCTAAAAAATTCTACAAGTCCAAGTATCTAAGGCTGATGCCAGTTTCCTTCTTTTCCACTTCTAATATTCATTGGTTTTATCTACTCATCCAAATAACTTTCAACCAAAAAAGGTTCTCTATAGCACCCTAACATAAGTTGGAATGCACAGAGGAATAGTGCCAGCTTGGATGTCCCTAAACACATCTCACTCGGAGGTCCGATCCCTAAATCACTGGTCGTATCATATTCATCAAGTACTTGGAATGGTCGATATGCCACGACGAATACCCAGCTACCGACATGTCGTCCTACCGAAGTTGTAGAATCTCTTGGGAACACATACCCATTAGTTTTTTATGGAAAGTGACCCATTCTATGAGAAAGGTTCTCAAGCTCTATCCATGGAAAAGTCACCTAATTTTAAGGTAGGGTTAATCTAGACCCTACCGTCACCCTACTGAGTCACGTAGAATGCTCACTGCCAGAACCACCATCTGATCTAATAGTGCCCCGGATAGATGGAAACTTAGTCCCCACCTCAGGCCAGTCCTTAACCGCCTATGATTCGGGCTTGTCTCAAAACCTCGGGGGTATATTTTATTGAAACTTGTGTAAGGCACTGATCCTATATGTGTCCTCTACCGGTAGCGCCGATAGTAACTATTTACCAATGGGCAGTGGTATCACTGGGACACTTCTTGAAGGTACCATCTGAGGAAAAATTCCTTATACTGAAGCCTCATCACTCTATAGACCATCCTCATGGTCACCCATTGGAATCCTAGCTAGCTATCTACGTGGTGGAATAGTGTAAAGAAATAGGTGTTCCACAGTCAATAAGTTATACTTGGCGAGCTGCCTCAAAAGAGATCAAAATAAAAATAACATTTTCAAAACACACGCAAATAGAATTTTTGTGTATCGAGTCAGAAATCTGAATTTAGGGTTCTAGTGTATGGATACGTTGGCCGCTGCACCAACATTGGACTCCCTGAACTAAAAACTGAACTCAATACATATAACACTATTTATCCATTGAAAACATGGACTCTTAGTTCTTCAATAGAACCGACCAACCTCTGATACCACTTTTTTCACAAAAGGGAAGGCATTTCCTTTAAACCAATACACAAACAGACTGGGTACATGACAAAAGAAAACCAAAAAGTAGAACTGTTGATTGTAAAAGTGTAAAATGAGAGTAAAAAGGGCTTGTATACAAACCTAAATGAACAGAAAGTACAACAAAAAGGGAAAATATGTTCCACAGGTCGTCCACCAAGGATCCTACCTGAAGGGTAGGTATAACTCGTCATACATCTTCACTACCACTCCTCATGTATATCAATCACCTCTGAGCATCATCTAGTCCTAGATCCTCAAGTCTCAGTCAAGCTATCGATCATCTACACAAGACAAAATAAGGTGCGGCAAAATCCCATGTAGGGGTGAGTATAACAATACCCAGTAGGGAATAGAGACCCTTGAAGGTCTCCCAGAATTTCACAATGAAAAACCACAAATCATGATCTCAATCATAAATCACAAATTAAAATATAGCTCACACTAGGTATATAACTTAAAGAACAAGAATAATGATGATTAGTTGTAAAGCTAAATCATTTTATTCTGTTGAGAAGTTCCACTGCTGAATCACAAAGATTTTGTTCTATTACTAATCCACACATGGTCGTATGTCACCAATCTATACAGGGTCTTAAGTCATTGATCTACATAGGGTTGTAAGTCACTGATCCATGATGGGATGATCTAAGGATAGTCCTCATCAGGTTGTGTTACTGGTGATCTACATAGGGTCGTAAGTCACTTATCCACGACAGGTCTTTCTAAGGCTGGTCCTCGTTGGGTCGTACTACTCCTAATCTACATAGGGTCATAAGTTGTCGATCCACACAAGGTCGTAAGTCATCGATCCACACAAGGTCATAATATTATGATCCACGATGGGATTCTCTAAGGCTAGTTCTACTTGGGTCCCACTGCTGTTGATTCACACATGTTCGTAAGTCGTCGATCCACACATGGTCTCTTTGATGCCGATCCACAAAGGGTCTCTCTTCACTTGACATCCAGCCATAGGATTCCCACACTTAGGTGTGCTTGAGTTCCATAGAGTCTACTCCTCAAGCAATTAGTCATACCTCAACTTCCATGAAGTCCCACTAAGAAGTTACCCAAAGAACCACCATGTCATAAGGGTTCCAATGTAATAGACGACATGTCAATCGGAGGCCCAATCTATAAGTTATAGGAATTTCAGTACTGAGGCCCCATGTTGGATTCAAGTTTGATTCAACCCGGCCATATTCCAACATTCCCCAAGACCCAAATTAAGTATCTCAAAAGGACCACCTCGTCCTAAGGGTTCCAGCGCCATAGATGATTCATCAAATGGATGTTTGGTTTATAATATATGCCCTAATTAGTGAAATGGGACCGGTCGGGTCTAGGTTTGGTAGGGGTCCAACCCGGCCGGCCCGTTGGGCCCACGGATCCGGCCCGACTATTGGGTTCGGCCCTCCTGGAAGAACCCGGCCTGCATCCATGTGGGCCGGTCACATCGACCGTATGTGGTGCATTCAGTGTGGCCAGCTAGCGGCGCCAGTGGGGCACCGCCCCTTATTCCAAAATGGAAGGTTGGAGTCGGCCGACAGTCTAGCTGAACGGCTCGAACAGGCCGCTCCTCTCCCCGCATGGTGCGTTGACATCGCGCAATTCCACCAACATGCCTCTTGCCACCGCTGTGCCTGCGGGTGCCACTCCCCCACACGGTTGGCTTGGCCGGTTGCCGGCGCCGCCGCGCCGGTAGTGCCGCGCTGGTAGTTGCTTCCACAAGTGACCAAGGATGCTTCAGTGGGCTGTTTTATTTCCCGTCTGTGCCTACGGGCCTCCCAGGCTGCTGCCTTCACTGAGAGTCCCTTAGTTTCATCTTTCCATGACGTTTCCCAATCAGACACAAGGAACACACATAAACCAAGAACGACGGAGGGTCTGGGTCTTGTTCGGATTGGCCCACACCCACCACATTAGCGCTTAAACATGGGGAAGAATAATAATCATTAAAACCCCATAATGAAACCCTGCATCAACCTCCCGTAATAAAGAAAAAAATATGGATCAACCCATTGATAGATTGATACGTGTTCTTAATATTACTCAAGAATGGAGAAATAGGGATATTAAACACTTAAATCAAGTAAACCCCTACCTAGAAACGGTGTTGCTAATGAAGGAGAAGATCTGCGTTTGAAGTCATTCGTCATTGTTCATCGATCTCAGGATCGATTCCCCCAACAGTTTTCGTTCATCCACCATTCTTCATTGGAGAAGAAATTCGTTGGCATTTCGTCAAAGGTTTCTCCCATGGGTTTCCAATTTACATTCCAAGGGTTTGATTAAATAAAAGAAACTGCACCATGTTGCGTTAATTAATATGATTTATTAATAAACCATAATTAATGAAATTTTAATCCGTGAATGTTGTGGTTATACATCCAAAGGGACATGTCATTATATGTTTCTTATTTAATGTCTGTCTTTACACTATGGTCCCGCCATCCGCCGCTCAATGGTTGTAGAAAGAATAAAATAACTCATTTAGTTATTTTATTATTATTTTTCTAAAAATTCCAAAATTAACTTTTTTGTTCGACCCTTTTCGGTCAAATTTAATATTTTCCTAAGAGAATCCTGGCACTGCAAATTAAATGGTGCCCTCAGATTTTCAATCTGAGCACCAGTTCAAAAGATAGAAATCCCCGCTCTCATGTTTACTAAACATACCTTAAAAAATATAAAAAATTATTAACAGTCACACTTAACCCACAACAGTCAAGGTTAAGCTCCAACTAAGAAGAAAATACCCTTATAAGCTCAACGATACTCTTGGATTTCCATTCCAAATTACCATTTAGGAGATATAAGTATTTGATAATAAAATAATTGTTACGTAATTATTTTATTTACAACCAAAAACTAACTTCCACTGTTGGCCCACGCTGGGAAATGTTAGGATCTGCATAAGGAAAGAATACCCTCAAGAGTTCAGCAGTGGTCTCAGATTTTTAATCTGAGTCTCCATTCATGAGTTATAAGAATTTTAAAAATAAAATAATTTTATTTAATTAATTTATTTATAGTTATTCCATTTTTGGGTTTCCTCACTAGAATCCTGTGCTGACTAAACTGAAGTTGTGCCTAGGGTAAACCCGCCATCCTAAATGCAACAGTGCCCTCAGATTTCTGATCTGGTAACGTGTTTAAGAGTTATTCCATTTTTTCAGGAAAACCCTTTATGCACGCTATTTAAATCTTAATATTTTTCAAAAGATCATTCTGGGCACTCCGTGCCTCGGAATCACATGCTGTCAAATTTTGTGGGCTCGAAATAATTCCATATAATTAAAAAAATATCATGAAATTCCAGGACATTACCCACACAAGTATTTCTAAATGTAATTTCTAGATGGATAAAGTGAACTTCTTGGGCCATGTCATCTCAAAGGTTGGTGTGTTAGTGAACCTAGAGAAGGTTCCAATTAGGGTATCTTAGGAGAAACCCAATAAGGTATTTGATATTTGGATCTTTTTGGTTTTGGAAGGTTATTACCAGTTCTTTATCCTATAATTATCCCATCTGGAAGCATTGATTTCAGGGATAACCAAGAAATTAGTGGAGTTTTTTGGTCAGATGATTGCAAGAGAGATTTTTAGGAGCTGAAAGGAAAACTGATGTCATCACCTATCCTTACTTTACCTATGATAGGTAAAGCATATTCCATATACCGTGACACATTTAGAGTTATACTCAGAGTAATTATAATGTAGTAGGATTGAGTGGTTTCTTATGGATCTAGAAAGTTGAGACTACATGAGAGGAATTACTCTACTCATGATTTTGAGTTAGTTGTAGTGGTACATGCCCTGATATTTTAGAGATATTTTCTTATGGGTGAGAGGTTTCTAGTATATACAGGACACAAGAGAATACGATGCATATTTTCTTATCAGGATCTGAACCTTTGGTAGAGGAGGTGGGTTGAGTGTCTTTAGTCTATGTAATTCAAGTTGGATTACACACCAGGCAAGGGTAACATAGTTACTAATGCTTTGAGCTGGAAGATGTAGAGATAAGAATTGTGGGAGTCTTGTGATGAGTGGTGGGTGATAGAACTCTTTGTAGACATGCATCAAGATGTTTATGAGTTTTATAGATGAGTATATATAACTTCAACATCTATTATACCCATTATTATTGACCAAATAAAGACAAAGAAGTTATCTAATTCAGAGTTCATAGTTTTGAGAGACAACTTATATGGTGGGGAGACACCACTAGGATGGTATCTTGGTAGTAAAAATTCTCTTCTTTTCTATGGTCGAGTATGGGTTCTTACGAGCTTATGTGAGGATATGATGAGATAATTTCATGCTTCTAGGAGGGCTGTAGATCATGGTTTGATAAATATGTATTGTGATATTCATAGATAGTATTGTTCTTTAGGAATGAGATGCTTCATCTATTAGAAATTGAAAGCTGAGCATCATAGTTTAGTTGGGACATTGCAGCCTTTTCCCATTCCTTAATAGGAATGGGATGATGTCACTATGGATTTTGTGATTGGATTACCAAAGAAAACCCATAATAACAATGCTGTGTGAGTGAATGTGGATTTATTTTTGAAGGTATCCCACTTATTTCCCAGTTAGGAGATCTTCACAGTTAATGATCTGGATATTTTGTATGTTCATGAGATATTTTGGTTGCAGGTGATCCAAGGAGTATAATTTTAGTCATAGATCCGTATTTCACATTACGGTGCTAGAAAGGTATTCAAAAGGCTCTAAGAACATAGGTTATTTTGAGAACATCCTATCATCCTTTGACTGATGGTCAATCTGAATGAACTATTCAGGTCTTGGAGAATATGTTACGAGCCTATGTTTTTGATTTCAGTGGTTCATGGGAACAATATATGAAAATTTTGGAGTTTTAGTATAATAAAATATTCTTGGAATTGATCCAAGTGACACCTTTTGAGGCTCTATATGGCAGGCTGTGCCATTTTACACTCTGTTGGATGGAGGCTGGTGAGTCAGCACTTGTTGGGCTTAGTCTCATGCATAGGACATTTGAGCAAGTTCAGTTGATTAGGAGGTGGTTGGTGACCCTGCAGAGTAGAAAAAAAAAATCATATGATGACCATCTAATATGACCTATGGATTTTGATGTTGGTCATCATGTTTTCCTTCGGGTGTCACCTAGGTTGGGGAAACACCATATCAGGAAATAGGGAAAGCTAGTACCCAGGTTTTTTAGGCCGTTTGAGATTGTGGAGAGGGTCGGTCCAAGGGCGTACTAATTAGAACTTCTGTATTGCTAAAATTCCATGCATGATGTGACTCACATATCGTAGCTCCAAAAATATTATCCTGAACCTTCTCATGTGATAGACGCAAAGGACGTCAAGCTTTGTGTTGATGCTTCCTTTGAGGAGAATTAGATACGAACTGTGGACCATAGTGAGAAGTATCTTCGGTGTAGGACTAGAACTATAGTTTGTGTGTAGTGGAAGCTTGGGTGAGTTTATGAGGAGACCTAAGAGATGGAGTCTGATATGTGAGCATATTGGATATAAATATTCATCGAGACCCCACATTGATTCTTGGAGCAGCTTGAGGATGAGATGTTATATGGTGAGGAGGTTGCAAGATCCCGTCTTTTTCTAGGTACAACATACTTTGAGTTTTTCATTAGACCTTGTTTTATGAGTCTTATTTGGTTATAGAGAGACTTTATTGGGGAAACAAATTAAATTTTAGGTATGCATGTTTTATTGAATTAATGGATTCTAGATATAAACATGTTAAATGTGTTTATGATGGGTTTCTATGGTATAAAAGGATTTTGAGGCGGTTATAGTTCTTAAGTAGAAATTGGGATGAAAAACCATTCACCGGATAGTTAGATTCCATGTAAATGTTACACGATTTGTAGCATATTCCAGTCACATGTCTTGAACTGGTTCATAAAGTGAAGTGGTTACACATCATAAACCTAATTCTCATCAAGTAAATGTTGATTAGGACAAATATCAATCTCAGGTGATTGGTTTTTCAGTATAACTCAAAAAATGAAGAAATACAGAACATAAAAGGATTACACACCATGTATTCCTTGGAACTATAGGTTTTAAATGGGAATTTTTTATGATTATTTTTCATTCCATCATGTGAATTGTAACATCTTGGTTCAGGGTGCTGCCTATGGGTGCCCCGTACCTGATTGGTCAAATGAACTCAAGCGCATTTCCCCAAACATTAGAGGCTTCTAACTAGAAACGAGGGCCAAGGTATGATAATAGGGAAACTGTCCCCTCATTGGAAGAGTATACACATTATAATAACAATAAAAAACAACATTGGAAGCAGTAATACCAAAGAACAAAGTAAACAATGGAAGACTGATAGTATAAACAACTATAGCATATATATAAATAATGATGCATGTCACAAGTATCTAGGAAAGCAGCCAAACAAGTAACAATGTTGGGAATACAATACTGAAAACAAAGTACAAAAAATAGTGAAATCCAATAGCAACACAAGCCTCATCTTGGTCCCATGCTCTCCAACTCCAACAACAATCAAGCACGTAATGAAGAAGGTTGCTTTCCTATATATATACCTGAAACCATATAATCTATTTGGGTCCAAAAGCATGACCCAAACAAGGTGTGAGATGAATCCAAGTAGGAAACCACCAAAAGATCTATGCCTAACTGTCAGTGAATATATATATCAGGTAATATGAAGAAATGAAGCAGTAAACTAGGAAGTACTCAAAAGTAAACAATCCTACAGTTTTCAATTACATTAATTTATATTTATAAATTATTCAAACTATTGAATAATGTAACCTCAGGATCTAGCCTAATCTATGTATCCCCTTGTATAATAATAACAAATAGATGTATCAAAATACCATATAAACAATCAAGTAAGACCAAGTCCCAGCTTGTGCTTTGGATTGGCATACTCGTCACAATCATTCAATCATTTCAAAGAACCCTCTGGGAAAGTTCTCACAGTCTTCTCCTCTGGTTCAACATATCACTAATTCAATAGATAATGACCCTCTGGGAAAGCTCAAACAGTGTAACCCCTTTAATACCACATAACACTAATCATTTACAAATGACCACCTGGGTAGCTCTCATGGTAAATAACCCCTTGGTATACATAGCAACAATGAATTATAATGACCCCTTGATAGCTCTACTAGTCAATTATCTATGGTCCAACATTCATTTAATAAAGACCCTCTGGGTAGCTCTCACGGTCTAACCCCTCTGGTCAATGACCACCCGACAGCTCTCATAATAAATACCTTTGAATCAACATGACAATAATTATACATAAATGACCCTACCTTAGGAAGATATCACTATAAATTCCCCTTGGTCATAATTTCACTATGTGAAACACATGCATCTGAAATAACAATAACTCTATCATATCAACACTAGGCATGGATAACAAAGCAGGTCTAACATGATTTCTAGACCCAACGACCATAATCAATCAAACATGGGGAAAACACCCATAATCAAGTCAATAAACCTTATACATAATCAATAACCCTTTTTCAATCAAACACACCATAATAGGTCTCAAACATGGTTAAATTCCATAACAACCATTACCCTAAACATGGGTATTCAGCACTTTAGGCATATATAATCCAAAGATAATCAACGAAAGGAACAAACCACCTACTTTGATATTGTATGGAGAACACTCTCTAACGTCGGCCCTTGAATCATCATAGAACATCGTAGATCTAAAAAAAGGTTAAAAAAGTTCAATATTGAATAAATCATGAGAGAAGAGAAATCAGGAAGAGAGGCTTTAGGCAAAGAGAGAGCTCACCGGTGGGAATCCAATGCACCCAAATATGTCTCAATCAGAGCCCAGATGAAGAATCAAGAAGATCTAGAAGTTTATCAGCCATCTCGTTGCTCTCCTATATGAAACAAAGGGAGAAGAAGAGGTTTTTGGAGATGATACATAACCCTAGTCAGATTAATCAATTAAAAAGAAAAGTACATGACATGTTTATTTAATGTACACGCTGTGTACTAGCCTCAACCAACCCATGCTTTAGGCAGTCTGCCAGGTCACCTACATGTCCATGTGCCCGTCTGTTACATGACCATTACACAGTTACATGCATCAACCGAGTACACAACGTGAAATCCAAAGTACATGGTGTGTACTTAGAAAATTTTCCAATTCTTAACTTTTCCTAAAAAACATCCCTAATTCATGATCCATACCTAAAATGAAGATCTAGGTTCTTAAAAAAGTTTCCCCTTAAATAAATTCATCAATGAATTTTCCTTATAAGGGTGGTGAAGAAGAAACTTCAAACAACTCTAGCCATTGTGATCGTACATTGACCTCCCTCTCCCATGTCTCATCCTATACTCGCCAGTACTTCCATAGAACCTATACCATAGGAACATAACAGCCACATAGAACCTTCGTGCTGCAATCCACAATCCGTATAGGGTGCTCCTCAAAGGATGCATCCACCCCCAACTCATCCTCCTCAGGTTGAAAAACATGATATGGGTTTGAAAAGTAATGTCGTAGCTGAGAAACATGAAAGATGTCGTGCATAGACCGATACCTATAAGGTAACTGCAACTGATAAGCAACCAACCCAACTCTTTCCAAAACATCAAATGGACCGATATATCTCGGTGAAAGCTTCCCATGTCTCCTAATCCTCCTGTGTCCCAACCTCAGTGTGACATGTAAGAAAACCTGATCTATGGCCTCAAACTATAGAGGTCATCTCTGTCGATCATCATAAGATTTATGATGAGACTATGCAATATACATCCTCTTATGAATCAACTCCACCTACTCAGTGGTCTCCTGGACTAGACAAGGTCCCAACATAGATGCCTCTCCTACCTCTAGTCAACATAGGGGTGATCGGTATGATCTACCATAAAAAGTCTCATAAGGTGCCATATGATTCATTTCCTGAAAACTGTTATTGTATAAAAACTCCACTAAGGGTATGTGTCCCTCCCAAGAACCCCCAAAATCTAGGACACATGCTTAGAGCATATCCTCTAAAACATTAATCGTACACTCAGATTGGCCATCTGTCTGGGGATGATAATCTATAATCAGAAGTACCTGTATACCCAAAGCCCTCTGTAGTCCCTACTGGACACGAGAAGTAAATCGAGAATCCCTATCTAAAACAATAGATTGCAGAACCCCATGAAAACATACAATATATCAGATGTACAACCTTCCAAGATCATCAACACTGAATGTTTCCTTAATCGATAAGAAATGTGAAACCTTTGTGAGTCTGTCAACAACAACCCAAACCACATAATTCCCTCAAGGTGACCTCAATAAACCCAACACAAAATCCATCACGACATCATTCCATTTTCACTCAGAAATAGGTAACTGTTGTAAAAGCCTTGCTGATCACTGATGCTCTGCCTTCACTTGGTGACAGGTGGAACATCTCATAAAAAAACCAGCTACATCCTTCGTCATACTTGGCCACCAATACTGATGGTGTAAATATTGATACATCTTGGTGACACCAGGATGAACTACCCAAACCGAGGAATGAAAATATTTCATCAACTAATCACGTATGTTTGCTGACACCCATATGATCCCATGAGAATGCAAGATCTCATCATCACATATGGTCCACCCAAAAGTGTAATTTTTAGAGCTTAGCATATAACTGATGCTCTCTTAGTGTACTCGATATGATCTCAAGGTGGGTGGAATGGTCATGTCGAGTGTGAAAGTACACTAAGATATCATCCATGAAAACAACCATAAAAGAATCCAAGTAAGGATGGAACACTTAGTCCATCAATGCCATGAAAACTTCCAGCGTGTTTGTAAGACCAAATGACATAACCAAATACTCGTATAGACCATACCTACTCCGAAAGGCTGTAATAGGTATATCTGATGGTCTAATTCACAACTGATGATAATCGGATATCAATTCAATCTTTGAGAACACCTGGGCTCCTTGAAGCTGATCAAAGTGATCATCAATCTCCAAAAAAGGATATCAATTCTTAACCATCAACTGGTTTATCTTCTGAAAATCCACACAATGTCTGAGAGAACTGTCTACCTTCTTCGTGAAAAGGACAAGAAAACCCTAAGGAGAAGTACTGGGTCGAATGAAACCCTTTGGATTCAACTCCTCCAACTGCTTATTGAGCTCATATAACTCCAGTGTAGCCATCTTATAAGGAGGTATGGATACTGATACCACTCCTAGAACAAGATCAATAGAGAAATCTACCTCTCACTCTGGAGGTAAACCAGAAAAGTCACATGGAAAGACATCTCTAAAATGATCCACTACTGGAGGAAAGTCCATCTGCGAAGTGCCCTGGTCATCCAAATATAAACTTGAAATCTAGGTTTTAATTCCCCCCAACCCATGATGCTCGGGTCTAGATCTACTCACCTGGACATCCCATTTGCCCTTGTGTTGAAAAGACCCAACATTTAGTGATGTGAAACTTACCCTACAATGACAGTAGTAAACAAAGGCTTATAAGGAAACTAACTAGTACATTTCTAGAATGACATCAAATCATGTCATCTCTAAGAGGTATAGGTCCCAAAAGAAGTGACACCCACCAAAATCAAGAGGCAACTCCTTGAATTGACATAAACTAGCTGTCCAAAACCCCAATAGAGTGTCTAGTGTTATGACATCCACAAAAGTAAAGATACAGAGCCCAAGGATCTCCACAATAGCAACAAATATAAAACTATGGGAATCCCCTATATCAAAAAGAGAAGAAGCTAAAATTGAGGCAAATAGAATCATACCTCTAACTGTAGAGGGTCCGAGATTATGCTCATACTGGGTCTATTCCACTGTAAAAGTATGACCTTCACCGCGGACCTGCAAACCTTCTTGAATACCCTGAGCTAATCCACCCTGTTGTCACTAAAAGCCTGCTGACTAGCTACCATAGCCACGACCACTTCCTCATCCTGAATAGCCTAAATAACTCCAATTACCCAACTGATGAGAAACTGGTGGTCCTGCTTCTGAGCATGGAGTCATAAAAGAACCCCTCACACTAGATACTGGTGAGAAAAACTGGAAAAAACGCTAAATATGACCCATTTTCTGCAAGTTCGACACTAAACTGGGTCTCTTGGGAACTGAGGTCTCCCACTCTTCCATCACTGGTAGCATACCATCTAGATACCTAAAGAAACATAATGTGAAATCTCTCTACGGTGATTTTTACTCTCTGTAGAAGGAGTAACAGCTCTGGATGCTGAACTGCCTTGGATCACAACTCCCAACTCCCTCAAATTACACTTGGTAATCAGTGCCTGGTTAACTATAGCTTTCACCAAATTCAACCTGAAAACAATCACCAGTGATCATATGTCATACTTGAGACCATCCTCAAAATTCCTAGACAAATATAACTCGTCACCTCCTATAAGAGGTTCGAATCACTAAAGCTCCATTAAACGAGAAGAATAATCCATCACTGAAAGAGCACCCTTCTCCAAATGCATGAACTCTCACGCTCATTCAGCCCTAAACATCTCAGGGATGTATCCATAGAAGGTCCTCTGAAAATCTTTCCAAGAAATATCTTGATGAAGTCCCATATGTGAGATAACATCTCACCATCTCTTAGTGGTATCACGTAGCATGTACATCGTGGGATTCAACCTCCTATCCATAATCATCTCCAGATGCTCAAAGATAGTAAGAATGACCTCCAACCATGAATTTTCAGCCCTTGGTCCTCCATCCCCCAAAAAAGTGGGAGGCTGCTGCTGCTATAACACCTGCGTCAACTCTTCCATAGATAGGGAAGGATACGAGGCTCCCTGAAAGGTTTTCATCATCCTCATAAATCCTTCCCAGAACTATGCATCAACACCTGTTTCCGTTATAACAGCTGGTGCCAAGATGGTCATGATGAGAGGATCTATTGGTAGTCCCTGATCTACTATTTCCGGTGTCTGATCATTTCCCTGTATCTGGTATACAACTGGAGGATGTCTTAGTGGCATGAATCTACAAGGTCAAGCACACACCTGAGTTCAAAATTATCAAGAACAACAACTTATAAGTATAATAAGGGAATATGATAATAAACATTCAAGTTTACAAAACAGGGTTACATGACATGTATAAAAATTACACAGTGTGTTCCCTTAAGATTTTAACATGGCGTGTAACTCTGCCGAACCTGGTTGTGTAACATCCATACACATGGCATGTTCCTCCCATGACCTGACGTGCACTTGAATTTTTTCTCCAGCCCAAGTTCTTCTACATGACTATAACTACACGGTTCTCTCCTGGGTAACACTACACAACGTGTTCACCCTAGACACAAAATGTACTAGTTCAGTTCCTTCTACCTGTGTGGTTGGTCACACGGTCAGATACACAGTTGACTCTACGTGGAATGTACAAGCTAGACACAGTGTGTACAACCTATGTTTCATCCACCCATATCGTTGGACACATGGATGAATACATGGTTCTCTGCACACTATGTATACAATCTAGACTACTCACACAGTTAGTCACACAGTCAAGTACTACATGGTGTGTACTCCCAGTACACGACATGTACTTAAGAAAAGTTATTCTTCTAGAACAGAAGAACATATGGCATGTGTTCATAACATCACACTCCATGTTATCTGGGTTTCTAGACATTAAGCCTTTGAAACTTCTCCGAAACCCCTTAAAACTTTAAATTTTGTCCAAGACATGAAAATTTCCAACCCGTGAGAGACTATACTCCCACGAATCAAAGTTTGGAATCCTTATTCATATTATAGCTAGACAAAATTCAATTAAAGTTTAAACATGATCCAACAAAGTCTGATCCAAGAGGGCCCATGACACCTCAGAGACCAAAGTTTGGAATCTATCCAAATTAAACTTCATAATTATCAATAACCTATCAAAATAGAAGGTATTCTATCATGACATCTATCATAACAACATACATATCTCGCACAACATCTATAAAAAAACATGAAATTAGTAATGCACCCTAAATGGCATGACAAGAATACATGACATGTGATCTATAGAAAGTGACTATATGATGCATGGGATGGAATAATCTCATCTCATCGGGTTGAAACATAAATATAACCTCAATAATATCAATGATAACAGCACAATACATGTGTATCACCCAATGGTGAAATCAATTCAACTGTAATAATTGAAAAACCAGAAAAATTGCAATATATGAGGTAAATTGGATTTTACCTGTACACGGGTTAGCTACTCCAAGGAAAAACTTATTATGAACTACATATTCCTTTCTATCATTATCTATAGGGTTCAAATAGTAATACAAAGTAGAAAAAAAACTCATCTGATACCACTTTGTAATGTCCGGGTTTTGGGTGCTACCCAAGGGTGCCATGTACCCTGTTGGTCACATGACCTCAAGAACATTTCCCCAAATGAAATAGGATGCCAACTAGTAGTGAGGGCCAAGGTCAGATAATGTGGTAACTATTCCCTCATTGTTAGAGTATACACATCAAAATAAAAATAGAAAACAACAACAAAAGCAGTAATACCATACAACAAAGTAAACAGTGGAATGATGATAGTATAAACAATTTCAACATATATATAAATAATGATGCATGTCACAAGTATCTAGGAAATAATACAAAGAATTCAAAATGCTGGGAATACGATACTAAAACAAAAGTACATAAAATAGTAAACTCCAATAGCATCGCAAGCCTCAGCTTGGTCTCATGCTCTCTAGATCTAACAATAATCAAGTACCTAATGAAGAAGGGTGATTTACCTTATCTATACCTGAAACCATATAATCAGTTTGGGTCCAAAAGCAGGACCCAAATAGAGTGTGAGAGGAATACCTATAGGAAACCACCAAAATATCTATTCTTAACTATCAGTGAATATATATAGTAGGTAATATTAATAAATGAAGCAATAAACTTGGAAGTACTCAAAAGTAAACAATCCTAAAGTTTTCAATTACATTCATTTACATTTATAAATTATTAAAACTATTTAATAATGTAACCACAGTATCTAGCCTAAGCTCTGTATCCCCTTGTATAATAACAACAAACAAACATCTCAAAAGTCCATCTAAAAAATCAAGTTAGATTGAGTCCAAGCTTGTGCTTTGGCTTGGTAGACTTGTCACAATCATTCAATCATTTCAAAGCACCCTTTGGGAAATTTCTCACAGTCTGACCCCTCCAGTTCAACATATCATCAATTCAATAAATAATGAACCTCTGGGAAAGCTCACAAAGTCTAAAACCTTGGGTCCAATATAACACTAATCATTTACAAATGACCACCTCGGTAGCTCTCACAGTCAATACCCCCTTGGTTTGTATAGAAACAATGAATTATAATGACCCCCTGACAGCTCTCATAGTTAATTACCTATGGTCTAACATTCATTTAATAACGACCCTTCTAGGCAGCTCTCACAATCTAACCCCTCTGGTCAATGACCACCCAACAGCTCTCATAGTCAATACCTCTGGGTTAACATGACAACAATTATACATAAATGACCCTACCTCAGGAAGCTCTCAAAGTCTATACCCCTTGGTCATAATTTCACAATGCGGAACACATGCATCTCAAATAAAAATAACTCCATCCCAACAACACTAGGCATAGAAAACAAAGCATTCCTAACATGATTTCCAAACCCAATGACCATAATCAATCAAAAATGGGGAACACACCCATAATCAAGGAAATAAACCTTATGCATAATCAATAACCCTTTCTCAATCAAACACACCATAAAAGGTCTCAAACATGGTTAAATTTCATAACAACCAATACCCTAAACATGAGTATTCAAAACTTTAAGCATATATAATCCAAAGACAATCAAAGAAAGGCACAAACCACCTACCTTGATGTTGTACGAAGAAAACTCTTGAATGTCGGACCTTGAATAGGCCTAGAACATCGTAGAACTAAAAAAAGGTCAAAAAATATTCAAACTTTAATATTTCATGAGAGAAGAGTAATCGGTAAAACAGGATCTAGGGAAAGAGAGAACTCATCGGTGGGAATCCAACGCACCAGGTAGTGTCTCAATCAGAGCTCAGACGAAGAAATCGGAGGAAATCAAAGTTTCTCGGCCATCTCTTCACTCTTCTGTATGAAACACAGGGAGAAAAAGAGGTTTTTAGAGATGATACATGACCCATATCCAATTAATTAATTAAAAACAAAAGTACATGGTGTGTTTATTTAATGTACACACCGTGTACTAGCCTCAATTGGCCCCCACTTTAGGCGGTCTTCCAAGTCACCTACACGACCATGTACTCGGCCATTACACGACTAGTACATGACTACATATGGAAAACGGGTACACGATGTGTACTTCAAAGTACATGACGTGTACTTAGAAAATTTCCCAATTCTTACTTTTTCCTAAAAAACAACCTGAATTCAAGATCCATACCTAAAATGAAGATCTAGGTTCTTACATGCATACCTCTCCCCTTGACCTTAGGGTAATTTCTAGGTGATTTTAGAGTCTCATCTTCTATTCCAAACAAAATAATCATACATATGATATCTGGTGAGTTATTTTGATTTGGTTTTTCTTATCTTTTATCATTTCCTTAGCATTGCAGTGTAAAGCTATTAACCCTGGATTTTTTTGGGGGTTTTATCTTGGCTTGGGTTGATCTAGGTTCTTATTAAAATCTTCTATACCATCATCATTGTTGCTAGTTTCCAATGGAAGCACTGCGTTAATCACTTGTTAAGGTTAGATAGTCTAAACCTAACCCTATGGGTTGTTTAATTTCCAAGTATGTGAAATATTGTGATTGCACCAACATAATGTGTTCCTTAATTAATCAAATGATAGATTGAATAATTCCTTGGGTTCCTTTAGATCCAATTTATTGTGACCTGGATTATGGTTACCCATTGGGTGAGATAATAATATATTAATTATGAATTGGATAACGGATTAAAGTGTGTTTCACATTACATGAGACCTTAGGAGATTTCTTGATATAAATTTCTTTGGTAATGGATTATTACTTATTGACATGTTTCTTGATCATTTTTTATATACATAAAAGTGAATTGAAATACAAATGATAATTTTCATAAATTACCATTGAGACTTATGATGTGATATTATGATATCCTTGTTGTATGAATTATTGTGTTATCATGATATAATGATTATATTGAGTGGGCTATACCCTGTCCTATGCTGTACTTATTATATTGAGTAGGATCTACCTAGACCCATGCTATAATGCTTATATTAAGTAGGCTCTGCCTAGTCTCATGCTGTAATGCTTATATTGAGTGGGATAAACCTATTCCCATTCTATAATTCTTATATTGAGCTAGATCTACCCAGTCCCATGCTGTAATGCTTATATTGAGCGGGCTCAGCCTAGTCTCATGCTGTATTTCTTATATTGAGTAGGATCTACTCAGTCCCATACTGTAATGCTTATATTGAGCAGGATCCACCTAGTCCCATGTTGAAATGATTATATAGAGGGATATGCTGAGATTTGTGTGATTTTCCATGTATATATGGTTTTTGGTTGGCATGGTTGTGATATGTGATTAGAGATATTCCAGCATGGTTTCGAAGAAGGTTGATTGTTATATTATATTAATTCATTAATTAATACACCTATTTGTCTCTTTATTGAATACACTTATTATCAGATTAGTTTTTTAGACATGGTGGTGTCAACCTATAAAGTTTTACTCAAACCTTATTCAGGCCACCATTTGGTACCCGATCAGATTACATGAATGCAAGTTTGTAAAAGGGAAAGGAACCTTGTTGATGATTTTTGATTACTGGTTAGAATGCTGTTTGAAGACATGATCGAACTGGGGTTTTGGATCAGGATATTTTGAGATTATTTTGTGTCGTCTAATTTTTTTATTTGTATGTTTTTTCATTTTGGAATTTAGATACATCTCTGCTTGTCATTACATAGTTCCTTTTTATTGGATTATTGGTTCATCCTTTTATTTCTCAGTTGTATGTGGTTTTGTTTTTGATTATTTCTATCACTATAATATTTATTATTATTTGATTTTTTCTATTGTATTGTAACTATGAACTAGGGGTTATATTCTATCCACTATATTCATCACACCCCCACTACTAGTCAACATCTTATATCATACGAGGTGGAATACTTGAGGTCTAGTAACAAACCCATTTTATCTGCATGAGAGAGTGTTGAATCATGGGATGTTACAATGACTCATGAACTTAGATGTGTTGACCAAACTTATGAAATACTATGCTCATGCTAAGTAGGATACATTTGGTACATCATAATAGGAATGTTATTAATGAATAAGTTAAGGAATAATTTTTACCTTCTATTTATGGAAGTTGATATGTTGACCCTTTGGTCAGAACGGAACCATCAAAATATATTACATGGCTATGGTGATGTTGACATGTTCATTCTGGATAATAAAATAAATATTTATGAAATATTAAGTTTGATGAAACAAGAATGCAGTCTTCTTAATGATATATCATGATAAAAAGATAATATTACATAGTTTGTGCTCGTATGTGTTTATCGATGTTGAGACATTAACTTCATCCTCTTGGATGTCTTGTCCCATTACTGGATAATAATCTTGGACTTTAGGAAATACCATCTAATTCCAAAGAGGAATAAGCCTAAAGTGTCACACAGTAAGTGTTTTTGTTGATCTTAATTAAATTATATTTGAATTTAATTATTAGAATAAATATTATTCTCAAGTCTCAAGAATAATTTTATTCCGAATATAATTGATCACATAAAATAAAAAATATACATTCACAAGGTAATTATTTAGATACACAGATATAGAATATTTATTTATTTATTTATTGAGTGAATAAATATTTAATTAAATATTTATTTGAGTATTAAATAAATGTTGAAGGGGTCAAGTAGACCAAGAAGAGTTTTAGTGATAAATATTAATTTGAAAGACAATATAATAATATTTATCATTACACTGGTTAGTGCATGCCATGAGAAAAAATATTATTATTACATGGAATGATGTAATTTAATTGTTTAATATATTATTAATGTATTATTTGTGATTAAATAATATTTAATCCTAAACCATAAATCTATAAATATATTGTTATGTATATTGTACTAGGTTTAATTGAATTAGAGAATAATTATGCACAATATAATCTCGAACTCTCGCTCTTAAGACCTAATAATACTCTAGAGTTTCTTCTTTCAAGCCTATGAGATTATCCTACCTCCTCTATCTTCTCAAGAATGAGAGTTAAAGGATGAATCTTAAAGATTGAAGGAATCATCACTACAATCATGGAATATACTATAAGATGATCATTCCACCATGATAGAAACTAAAAATCTATCAACGTTGTTTAGAAATAAAAGGAGCACATGTGGATCATTTCTAGAGGGGTTATACACTTAGATCCTAAAAGCACAACGATATTAGACCTAAAGGGTTTTAGATGATCAAAATATTCATAAAATAAAGGCCTCAAAAACAAGGTAAATTTTCATCCTATCTAATTAAAATAATTATAAATTTAATTTGAAAGATACTCTTAGTTTCAGGTTTTCTTTCAAATTTCATTTGAAAAAAATTCATTTGTTATGGATCCCATGTCATGTATTTTCATGGAATATTCAATGAATTTGAAAATTTGTGAGTGAATCCAGACCCCAATAAGCACTTTCTCTATACTCAAAACCTTCAGTACACTTTCTAGCATCACAGGGAAATGAAACAAAATAAAAGGGTCAAATCTAATGATAATTTAGAGAATGTGTATAATAGAAACTATCATAGAATAAATAAGGCATGAATAATATAGAAGGAATAAATGATGATCAAATAATTATATATAAATAATCACATGATATTAAAACTTATCCATAGATATCATAACCATTCAAATAACCATATCAACATTAATCATTGATTTTAAAAATATGGAATGTATAATTCCATACATCTTATAACTATCATCAAGACCTCATTTCAAGACATCATATACAAATACCTAAGGTATATTCGAATTACCCAAAATATTTTGTCTCATGAGACCTAACAATGCATTGAAGGGATATGTAATTATGGTCCCCACCCATCACATAATAGGTTCAATTCATTCATCATATGAATAAACGATACAAATTAATCAACATGCCTTAATAATAAATAACTATCCACATTGGAAGAACTAACATATGAAATATCAATATTTTCCTGGGTTAAAATGATCATAATCCATCCAAAGAAATATGGTGGATTATATTATTAAAGTATATCCCCAGTAAATCATATGATTCATCAAATATGTAATGTATCTGAATTTATATGTATTTTTTTTAAATTATATAGAATTATTTCGAGACTACATGATCTGATGACACGTGATTCTGGGGCCCAGTGAGCCCGGAATGAAAATTTGAATTTTTTTTAAGGTACGTTCAGTATACGTGCAAGAAGATTTTCTAAATTTTGAACCGGTGATTAGATAAAAAATCCAAGGGTACTATTGAAATCGGAACATCGGGATCACCTAGAAAGGAATTAACTTCAGCCAGCAAGGGCTGAACATAAAAGTTAATTTTCGGACTTTTTTAGATAAATAATAAAATAAATTAAAAATTTATTTTATTTATTTTCTCACCGGCGAGAGGCGAAACAATGAAACTATGGTGCAGTGACGAGCCAGTGACGAGACACCTTAATGGAGCTCATTAATGTATCATTAACATGAAATGTAATAGTGATGCTGTTTCATAAATGAAACAATGTAAAGATGAGACATTACAGTGTAACAGAATCACTGCGACGTGTTTTCTTTTTAATTGTTTAACACATTGGTGGAATGAGGATTAAACTGTGTGGATTCTTTGATGAACCTATGATGTATTTCCTCCCCAAAAAATAATGATGAACACCGGCAGATATCATTAACTTTGATGTATCTCGAATAATGACAAACACCATCAACCTCTTGGACCCTCGGGGATGAAGCGCTATGGAAATGATGTAGGGGTTTGATTTTGATTTTATGACTTCCATATTCTTTTTCTAAATGATGAATGCAGATTAAACTACAAATAGTTTAATTCATGGATCATGAGTTCTTGCGAGAGGGTGCCATTCTTGGGTTTTATTTTCACGATTAATTTTATTTTTGATAGAATGGTAATCCATAGACCTTCCCCTATTTTAAACTTCTAACGAGGAGGGCGCATGCCAACACGAACATGACCCGGGTCCCTCTGCACGTGTGTTCTTTGTTTCCATATTCTCAAGTGGACGACAAGGCTGGATCGAGGCTATCACACGAAAGGTGACATACCTTGAAGTCCGTAGGTGTAGGCGGTAGAGAGAATGGACCAACAAAGCGCGTTCGGCGGTCCACCAAAGACTCTATAGGCACCGGAGGGTGGCGCACCACGGCGGTGCGCCATAATGACCTGGACAGCCACGTCGGCGGCAGTCCCACATGGAGTAGGCCGCAACGTAGCAGGATGGGCTGTCGACCTCTAAGCTGGTGGCGAGATGACACGATGCCATGTCACACACAGAGGAACCATAGTCTACTGACCGCGGCTAGGGAACAACCCCGTGGATGACCCGAAGGTAAGGATGTCGGCCAGACCTACGCCAAAAGGCTGGAATCGTGCCCTTTGGGCTGGGGTAGATGAGATTGGGTCGCCAGGCGACCCAGTAGGTTGGACCCTCAGCCAAACCAAGACAAGCCCAGCGAGGCCCATTGGGCCTGGCCCACTGGCCAGGCAGGGACGGACCAAGCCAGACCCGAACCAGTTTAGTTCGTGTCAGTCAAATCAAACCGGGGTATGTGGGACCCCCGAGCCGAATTGGTCGAGTCGGTCCGACCGGGTCGGATTGGGCCCAGACCCAACCGACCCCTGATTACTAAAAAGCTAATATCTTACAGACCGAATGTCTGTTCGATGCACCGTCTATTGCATTGGAACCCTTACGACGAGACGATCATTTGAGTTATTCTTTGGGAATTCGTAGTAGTTGAGGTACGACCAATGGACAAGCAATAGCCGTGTGGATTTTTAGTGGCCCAACAGACGAGCAGCATCCATGTGAATCCTTAGTGGCCCGAAAGACAAGAAACAACCATGTCGATCCTTAGTGGCCCAGTAGACGTGAAAAAGTCATGTGAATCCTTAGTGTCCCAACAGATGAGCAGCGATTCATCAGGGATGAGTCTCTCAAAAGTAAGAAATGTTCATCACTATAGCTAATGAACCTTCTTCATATGCTTTAGATTGTACCTAGTGTGATATTTCCTTACTCTGTGAATTTTATTTGTGGTTGCTTTATGGTATTTATCCTTAGTGGATTGGGGTCCCCTACTGGGTACTGTTTTACTCACCCCTGTATGGGATTCACCCGAACGTGTTGTGTCTTGTGCAGACGACAGATGTTTCGACAAAGGATGTGGTGTCCTAGGAGTAGGCGGGCCCCAGTAGGATTAGTAGGACATGACATACTACTTCGGAGTCCAGTAGTTACACTACTCTTACCATCGGGTGGGGTTTTCAGTAGATGGCAACCCAAGTCCCTTTATACTTTGCTATTTTCATTTATTTTTGTTGGGTTTGTATTCTGGACCACCTGTTTTCAGTTGTACTTTTACTCAACACTTGTTTCAGTATACTTGTTTTCCCTTTTCAGTTTGTAGGACTTGGTTAGGCGTGTGTGGTGTGTGCATACAAGTACTCTGGAAAATGCCTCTCACTTGCAGGTTAACGCCTTCAGCGCTAGTCACCAACCCTTGGCCTTCAGGAGGTGGGCTTGGGGTATGTCATGGAATGGGCCCCAGGGGATGGGTCGTGAAAAAATAATGTTGACATAGGCAAAATTAATTTTAAATGATCACCAAAACATTTCTCGAGGAAAATAAACTTTTTATTTTTAAAATAATTATTTAAAATCTAAAAATTTATAGAATATCAGGAAAAATATTTCCATTGAATATAACCATGGGAAATTTTAATGGAATCTAAAAGGCAATGAATAGTCATGATAGTGGAAAAATCAGTTTATGTGATAAGTATTAAAACAAAGATTTTGTTCACACATTCGATAAAAAGTTATTTGTTCTCAAAATGACAAGAAGATTTGTTTTCATATTTTTTATAGAAATAAAAACACAGGTAAAAATAACTTTAGTCAATCATTGGATAATTTTAAAAATATTATTGAAAATATTTTAAAGAAAATATGTACATGGAAGAAAAATATTCCAGACAAAATAGATTTTTTTATTAAAAACATTCTTTTGGAATTTTGAATACTTAGAGAGAGGAAAATGAAATTAAATCTTGTAATTTATATAAATAAGTAGATTATAATAAAATATATGGGTTTTAAGTTAGAAATATAATATAATCCCCTCAACAAAAATTAAACATAAATAATTTAGAATAAGGATGAGATTGTGAAATAAACCCTTACCACTTTGGTAACTTTTCAATCATAACCCCTTGAAAGAAATAACTTCTAATTAAACTTTAAATACCATGAATACAAATAGATTCATGATATAAATTATCAAATGGGTAGTATAAACACCATAGTAAAGAAACATGTAGTGAATATAACATATGTTTGACAGAGAAAAAAGTGATATGAGAAACCCTTACAAAGACCCACTACAAAATAATGCTAATTAGAGATGTTTTTTTTGCATTAGTAATTTTAAAAAAAATCACTAATTTATTTACCAACATTTTTAAAAAACGTCTCTAAATGAGGTGTTGTAAATTTAGTGAGGTATATAAACATCACTATTTAGTGACACCTCATTTTCTGACATTTTTAGAAATGTTGGAAAATAAACACTGTTAATTTAGAAATGTTTATAAACATCTCGAAATTAACAACCCTACATTTACCGACATTTCTCAAAAATGTCATTAAATTGTTTTTATGAATTTTATATTTTGTTTGAAATTTATTATATATTTTTACAATAATAAAAATATAAAACCCATCCCCACCCTATCTACCCCACACCCTGTTCCCTCACGTAGCTCACCCCCATGTCCTCCCCCATTCCCTCTTGTACCCCTCTGCCCCCATGCCCTCCCATAGCTTGCCCCCATTCCATCCAGTAGCTCACCCAACACCCCCATTCCTTCCTGTAGTTCACCCCTATTACCTATTGTGCCTCTTTCCCCCCATTCCCTCCCATGGCTCACCCCCTGTTCTCTCCTGTAGTGTACCCCAAGACCCCCCAGTACCCTCCTGCATTACAAAAGAATTAATACAGCTTCCCCTTGGAGTTGAACCATCAACCCACAACGTACAAAAAAAGCAAAAAACCAACCAAGATAATTCAAATTTTGTTAAGTAATTGTATTATCTTATATTTATATATACAGGGACATTAAAATATTTAATAAATTAATATTATATATATATTTTCATATTAATATATTTATGTTTATATTTTATATTTTGTAGTTTATTTCTATATTTTATATTTTATGTTCATATATATATATATATATGTTTTTATTTTACATATATGTTTATATTTTATATTTTATATTATATTATGTGTGTGTGTGTGTATAAATATATGTGTATGTATGTATAAATATATATATATACATACAATTTTAATTATAAATAAATAAATAAATAAATAAATAAATAAATAAATATATATATATATATATATATATATAATTAGCGACATTTTAAAACACTGGTAAAAATGTCACTAAAATAGTCATGTTTTCTTAAAAATGTGACTAAATTTAAAATATTTAATTTTATTATGTTATATTTATTTATATAAATATTTCAGTATTTAAAAATTAATATTATATATATATATTTATATATTAATATACATATATTAATATATATATGTTTATATTTTATATTTTATGTTTATATATATATATATATATGTTTTTATTATATTATATATATGTTTGTATTTTACATATATGTTTATATTTTTAAGTATATATATATATATGTTTATTATATATATTTTTATGTTTATATAATACATATATATGTTTATCTTTTATATTATATATATATGTTTATATTATATATATATATATGTTTATATTTTATGTTATTTATATGTTTATATTATATATATTTGTGTGTTTATATTAATATATATATATATTTATATATATAATTATATGTATATATGTGTTCATGTGTACAAATATATATGTGTATGTATATACGATTATAATTATAAATAAATAAAAATATATTTATATATATATATATATATATATAACTTTTCATTTTTAAAAACTCTGGTAAAAAAGCCACTAAAATCGACACATTTTCTTAAAAACATGACTAAATTTAAAATACATATGTGTTTATATATATGTATATGTGTGTGTGTGTGTGTTCATATATATATATATTAATATATATATATATATATGTTTATATATTTGTGTCTGTGTTTATATATAATAATATATATATATATATATATATATCAAAATATATATTTACATCGATGTAAGGAAATGATCTATATAAACATATATATTTTTTGTGATATATTTGGGGGAAACGTCACTAATTTAATGACTTTTTTTTTGTGGAAACGTCACTAATTTAGCGATGTTTTTGGGGAAACATCACTAATTTATTAATGTTTTTTTGGAAAACATCACTAATTTAGTGATGTTTGGGGGAAAATCGATAAATTAGTTAATCTTCTAAAAAGCTTTAGTAAATTTAAAAATTGGCAATGTTTTAAAAAAGTGTCTCTAAAAAAACATTGCTAAATTATAGTTTTTTTATAGCGATTGTAAAATTTATGTGAGAATTAGACAATGAAGAGATTATGTGTAAAAAATGTAAATACATATAAAACAGTGGATATAAAACATAAAATAATTAAAGGTCATCACACACATAATATGGGAATAACATAGACAATTAATAAGTAATATAACCCAATAAAAATTAATTGAATTAAGAAACACCTTACCACGAGTCTGACTCACCATGTTTGTACTTTATCACTTGTATAATAAATTAATATTAATTTTATACTTAATTAAGAAAATTTTAAATATTTATTAACTTATTATTATACCTTTTATTTCATTTATTACCATTCCATATATATTTACTAAATTAGTTAAGTTCATGTTGGGTGTTTTGGGTGCATTTAGTTCATAATCGTAGAAAGCATTTGGTATGTTGACCATGGTTAAAATGGTCATGGTTCCATTATCTCCAAAATTTTAATTATAAAATAAATATCATTTTTATATATAAAATGAAATATTTTAATCTTCCATGAAAGGCAAACATGAAAAATGAATCACATCACCTTGTAGAGGTGGTAGTCCACACGTACACATGAGCAGCGTTATCAATTTTATGTGGGTGTAAGGGTAATAAGGTAAGTAGTATATTATATTTAAAGAATAAAAATTATGTAATTAATATCATATTTATTTATAAAATCCATTATAATAACCAACCATGATATATGGTGGTGGAAAATGAATCATATTAGAATGTGGAGATGGTAGTCCACATGTATGCATGAGTGATACTTTTCATTTCCCATTTGATGGAAAGAGGTGGAAATGATTGTATCATAATAATAATAACATATCAATATATTTATGATGATATATTAATTATTTTAGGATGGATACAATATATTTATAGGAATTATAATAAGAAATAAACTTTGAAAGAGTCAGGTAAGACGATTATCTATTCTTTGAGTGACCTCTTTTGACTTACACCTTAAGGATAATTAGAATGGTATTAGGAGAAGAAAATAAGATATAATAAGTGGATAATGAATATAGGATGGTATTAGGTCATTTATTTTATGATATATAGTGCTCAAACTTTTTGAATAAAGGATAATAGTAGGTGTCCTTTTATAAGTGAGGGAAATGATACTTGGAATTACTTAAAAGATTTAAATATAATATATATCGTAATCATGTAAAGTGGAAAAAATGGACAATATTTAGAATATAATACATTATAAGGTTGAAATACCGTAAAAAAAATAAAATTTACATATGTTTAAGTTACATTTTAAATCTTATCTTTTGTTTTCACCCCCTCGTTAACCCTTTTAACCAATATCACGATAACACATTTTTTTTCCTTTAGGGGTCATAAATTTACTTTTTAGGTGACAAGTGCCTCACAAATAGTCCATGGATAACTTTTTTTACCCTTTACCATCCCAATTCCCCTCTTTAAATAAATATTTTTTATTTCTAAATCATTTAATAAAATATTATTTATCATAAAATATCATTAAATTTATTTTTGGTCTATTCATTTAATTTAACTTCAAATACATCAAGAAAACAATAGAATTAAAATATAAAAAAAATTAACATAATTTATAATTTATAATTACCCATTAAATTCTTGGAATATCAAAATTCATTCAAAACATACCAATCTTATTATTTTTAAAATTATTGACCTTGATATTTCTATTACTTGCATATGCACTATATCAGTGTTGCGTAAGTGTTTAAGGTAATTATACCATAATACAAAATTATAAAAAACTATCATCATAAAGATAATTTATTTATGTTAAAAATAACCTTTTATATTCATCAATAAATTATGTTTATCCCTTTGAAAAAATATAAGAGAAATTAAATTCAAGAGTGACATTTTGTATTTATCCTTTTTTTAAAATAATATAAATGTCATTATCAAATAAACTGAAACAAAAAATAAATATATTAAAATTTATTTTGTATATGGTATAATTATTCTTATATAATTAAATAATATTTATTTTTGGGTTGATTTTGAGACCTTATCCCATAGTTTTAACTTTAATTAACAACTTTTACCCATTATCGTGGTGATAAATTTTTACCATGGTTATAATTCATTATGATAAAAAATTAAATTTGCTTATTTAACAAATTTGAACCGCCTAATTTTAAATATGTAATATATTTTTCAAAATAAAATTTCTATAATTATCATAAATAATTTTTAATATCAATGTGTAAAATGCAATGGAAAATAGTTTTTATAAAAAATATTGTTTTTTTAAGCATACAAATGAACTTATACTAAAATAAAATATAATATTGATTCCTATAAAATTATTTATATTTTTTTAAATAAAATGGATCTTATTTTATTTTAAAAAAAAATCCAAAATAGGACATGACTTTTAAATTAGTCAATTTAAAGAAAATAAATGACAACTTTGCAAAAATCGTTATTATTCACTATTCACTAAAAAATAAATCATTTTTGAAAAATACCAAAAAATCACTGTTGGATAATATTTTCATGATTATTTTAAATTTTATATTAATTTTTAAAATAATTTTTATAAAATTGATATAAATTAACTAATATATCTACGTATAAAATTCAACAAAAACCATTTAAAAAAGATATTTTTGAAGTATAAAACGACTTTACTAAAAACCAGGTTCTTATTTATTATGTATTAATGAATAAATTTTCATTATTTTAAACCTCTATAAATATTTTTCATAACATGGTTATTAATATTCATAAATTCAAATTTAACATCTTAGTTATAATAATGACATTTAAATAATAATTTTTTTATAGTATATCATAGTTTTCTTAAAGCTTAGTGTTTCATATTAAGCAAGATATCAGACATGGTATTCTTTTAAACTAAATTTTCTAGGTGATACATTCTCCCCATTAAATAAATTATATCTTCGTATTTTTTATCTTGTTAATCAAAGGTTTAATATTTTAAAATACCTTTGTTTAAAACCAAAATCATATAAAGGGATAATAAAATATCTTTTGAAAATGGGAAGTGGTTAACATAAAGGTTATCTAAAATAACACATAATGAGGTGTCCATATTAGAAGAACATTAGAAGGAAGTTAAAATATAGACATGGATAAGAAAAATAATTTTCTAGGAATAATAGTGTGATAGAGAACATGATCATCAAAAATTTAATGACCATAAAACCATAAATAATTATGGGATAAAGAAGTCCATCAATTCATAAAAAATGAAGGTAAAAGGATAATATTTTTATTTTGATATCCTTTTCCAAGATTTGATGGATTATTTTACTATTAATATAGAGAATGTGAGAAAATATAATTACTTTAATTATTTCTATTTTACAAGAACAATCTCATATTTTGGTTGTGCTTTGATCAATTTTAACTTATATCATATCTCTTACTCCAATAAATGAATATTCAAGATAAATTATTCATCTCTAAAAAACTAAAATTAAATTTAAGAGATTATAAGATTAAAAAATGGATGAAAAATTCTTTTGTATGTTTCTTCCATTAACCAAAAAAAAAATGGTTAGCATAAGATGATATAATATTAAATATGAGTAAACCTTGATATTGATAAATACTAAATTAATCTTCAATAATTCAAAAACAACACCCAAAGATAAACTAACCTTAAAAATCTTCAAAATATGCTGGACTAAATTGAAACCCAAATATTAGATTGATTTGATTACATATTATTCCAAGATAAACTTAATATTTTTCTTCAAACAATGTTAATCACTCATATTGTCACATACCAAAATATTTATACATGAATCATATACTCTCTATAATATACTAATAATATCCCAAAATAACTTGAATCACTATAAAATTACTAAAAAAATATATACTTTTTCATAAGTAAACTCAATATTTATCCTTCAAATGAAATCCCATCCTAAGAAATAATATTGTAACTTAATCATATAATGTTATCCAATTTTTTTTGAACTTCCTCAAAAATAATTTTAATCACTTAGTCACCAAATAACTTTTAAATCCCCTGGTTATCTATATGATAAAAAATAAGTTCCCAAATTATAATAACCCATAATTATCTAAAAATTGTAGATCATATTAACCCTTAAGGTTATTAATACCTTTAAATATATTTCCCCAAAATATAAAATCATTATTACTCAAATAATATTTTTAATAAAATAAATACTAAACCCAAGGGTTGAATTCCCATAAGTGTCCCCCAAAATATTCTTTATCATTTTAAAATCCTATCTCAGAAAACCTTAAAAGGGGTATCTATTCCTTTAAAATAATTATCAATATTATACTTATCAGCCTATGACAATTTAGGTTTATCCCATATCACTATGGAATATAATGGGTTTCCAAAGTTTATACCCTCTAATTAATCATAATGTTTTATAAATTAAATGATAATTAACCCAAGCATATCCCCTGGGAGTGTCTATCCAGGTGTGCAGTCTTAGGAACACTCATCATAAACTAGTTACGATTGAATTAATACTCAGTTCATCAGATTTAGAGTTGTTACCCTTAAGAAAATATACGACATATCCTCATCTATATAAAATTATCTAGAAAAGGATAAATTTTCTAAGAAAACCACACAATATACACTTTACCAAAGATTAATGATATTAATTTATACTTTTACTTATCCCTAGAACCTATGATAAGGTTATTTCCTCTAATTAGGTTTTCCTAAATCTATTTCCCAAGTGTCCTATTAAAATTTATTTTATACCAGCTATAACGACCAAAATATAGTAACCCAGAGCTAATAGTTGTTTTACCACATTGGCACAAGATATAAGGGGTCATATACCGAAGGATCAAATAGTTTAATAGTCTTGGAGTACTATATACATTCTTGAATATCATATTAAATTTTAAAATGTAAAATAAAACATATCATTTTATTTGAGAACATTATTATTACCTCTAGAATATCCTCTTATAAAAATCATAGTACACTTTCTAGAATTATAGGGGAAGAAAAAAAAAATAAAAGGGTGAGCATAGATGCCCACTAAGGGAGTGCCCATAGTGAAAACTATCATAGAAAAAAAGTCATGAATAATATGGTAGTAATAAATGATGATCATATAATTCCATATAAATAATCACATGAGTTTGATAATTATCCATGGTTATGATAACTATTCAAATAATAACATGTAAATTAATAATTGATTTCATAATAATGTAATTCATAATGATGGAAATATTAAACTTATAGTCAAGGCCTTGTGATAAGACATCATACATAAATGGGTAAGGCATATACCAAATACCAAATATATTTTGTCTCATGACACATACTAATTCATAAAGGGGCTATGTAATTTTGGGTCCCAACTATCACTTAATAAGTCCAATGTATTCATCATATAAAAAAATTCAAATTAATCATTATTTATTTATAATAAATAACCATCCATATTAGAAAAAATAATATATCTAATATCAATAATTTCATCAGTAAAAATGATTATAACCCCCCATAGAAATATGGTGGATGTTATTATTAAAGAATATAACTAGTAAAACATAAGATTAATCTAATTATATTTACATAGATGAAAATAATTTTAAGTGATCAATGAAACATTTCTTGAGGAAAATACCCTTTTCATTTTGAAATCACTTATTTAAAATATAAAAATTTCCAGAATATTAGGATTTTTTTTTCTTTTTATAGTTTCATGAAACATATAAAGTAATATTCAAGAAAAATAATAGTTATGATGGTGAAAAAAACTGTTTGTGTGGTAAGTGTTAAAACAAAGATTTTGTTCACACCTTTGGTAAAAAATTCCTCGTTCAAAAAATAATAATAATATCCCTTATAAAACTTTTTATATAAAGTAAAACATAGTTAATAATGACTTTAATCAATCATTGAATAATAATTAAAACATTATTTAAAAAATTTGAAATAAAATATGGATATGGATGGAAAATATTCTTGATCTAATAGAAAACAAATTCGTTTTTTCTTAAAAACATTATTCCATACTTTTGAGTACTTAGAGAGATGAAATTTAAAGGAAAACTTGAAATTTCCAGAAATAAACAAAGGATAATAAAATAAATGGGTTTAATATAAAAATATCATATAATTCCCACAAATAAAACTTAAACATAAAAAATCCCATATAAGGATGAGATTATGAAATAAAATCTTACCACATTGGTGACTTTTGAATCATAAACCCCTTGAAAAAAATAACTTCAAATGAAATTTTAAATACCATGAATATAAATAGAATAACAATAAAAATTATAAAAGTGTAATCATAAACACTGCACAAAAGAAATAAGTGGTGAATATGGATTATGTCTCATAGAAACAAAAGTGATATGTGAAACCCTTTCAAATATCTTAACATTGAAGTGAAAATTAATCAATGAAGTGATTATGTGTAACAAATTAAAATCCACATAAAATGAAGTGACCAAATCTAAATATAAATAAATAATACATTCAAAACATGGTGTAATTATTACATCCACAAAAAGTTTCATGACCCAAGGACCTAAATGTTTAGTGTCTTGGAGACTAGAAACATAAACACTTATTTTTCAAGATGGTAGAATTTATTTATAAACTATAACCCATATTAGAAATTCGATGTGACATAATCATCTTCAAATCCCGGGAAAGGGAAAAAATAATAAGGGGTAAGATTAAAATTTCATTAAGGTATAATGTAAAAATATCCATATTGGTTAGACCATAAACATATGAAAAAACATAAATAAGAAAAAAATATGATTTAAAAGAACATGAAAAATTAAGTGTTGATCAAAATCATGAAATATAGACATAAAATATCAAATGACAATAAATTTACCATGGAATGTGAAAATAAAACATGAAGCATATAACATGTTCCATGAAATGTATAAAATAAATAATTGAAATCATAAACATAGGATTTCTTATATTTATAAATTTGGATACCCACCAACCTATTCACTTGTAAAATTGTGATTAGTGATAAACTCCATCACACTCACCCTTTTTAAACCTAGATACATTCTAACCCATTAACATAAAATTTCTATCTTATCATATATAATTATTTACATAATGAATTTGAGGAAGATATAGGTCCCACCCATCTCATAATACATATATTTTTGTGCCACTTGAAAACCATCATCACATCATAAAATAACCCATAGAAAGAAACCGGGTTTAATGAAATTTAAAAATCACCATATAAATAACCCATGGAAATAAAATGGGTTTCATAAAACATCCAAATAAAATCATGAAATAAATAACTTTAAATTGAAAACTTGGTCACCCAACATAATCACATAATAAAAGAATAATATAGTGTAAAACATGAAACAAAACTCCAATGGAGGTAGATCATTTTGAAGATAATGAAATCCAAATATTGAAAATATATTTTTTTTAAAATTTTTTATTCATTATTGTAAAATTTATAGTTATGAATATCTTTTCAAAAAGTTATTTTTTTTAATAAAAATAAAATGAAAATTTTCATGGAAATAGAATTGATTCAAAAACTAGTTCACCCCATAAGTAAAAAAGAGAACATCATTTAAATAGTAAAGTCTTGAAAATATTAAGTTCAAACAAGAAATTTTATAACTCAATGAAAGGATTTTGAGTTATGAAGACCTATACCTTTACCCTTGATTTCCACGAAAGTGATTTAACCTCATATATGATAAAGATAAACAACTTAATTAACGTTTTCATAACCATATTCATATATATTTCAATTTATATTATTAATTAATAAATATTATCTTCATGTATTGGATTATTGTAATATCTTTTCAACATCAGGTGTTAATAGTCTTTATAATTTTGAATTGAGTTTATAAAAGTAGTTTGAATATTTTTTTCTCTAAATATCTATAGGTTCTAGGCACAACAAAAGTGTGCGATGGGTCATGACCAACTTTTATTTTTTTCATTATTGATGAGTAATATAATATTTTACCCAATTTTTAATGTCGTGATAAACAAAATTAAATCAAAGAATATAGACAAGGGATAAAACACCGAAACCAGAAATAAGATTATCACATTTTATTTATAGTCAATTTAATTAATTAATAAATTAATTTGTTAGAATTATTTCTCTGTTGATGGATATGTCAATAGATCTTCACTGTACCATCATTGCATTATATGAATCAAGAGTAGATTCCCTCTAGCAGTGATCCACACATGTTCCAAAAATCTCCAAACATTGCTATAGGTATCTCTAGGTGCTAGCATGACAGATCCCATCACTTGCGTTATCTACCTTTGATCACCATGAGAACCACTTCCAAAGAGTTCACTTTGATATCTTTATTCTTGAGAGTGGGAGGTGGAGGAAGATTGATCTCCATTCTTAGGAGCATTTTTAGAGAATGGATTTCTCTATGGATTGAGAGGATTCTCTAAATCCATTGTGCATAACCAAACAAATGAATTGGATCTCAATGAAAATAATATAATTATGTTTATATATTTATAGGGTTAGAAATAAATAATTATACAAGTGAAATTTATTATTTATTTAATCCCTGTGAAACCCCATGTCAAATAATAATAATAATATTATTATTATTTCTTAACATGCCCTTAACATGTGAGTTAAATTAAATATTATTTAATCAAATGATATTCAACATTTATTATTTCTAAACAGACCATTAAACTTGACCCTCCATTCCTACAAAATATTTATTGGGCCTTGAATAATGACTATTAATTTATTAGATAAATACAACTGCATTATTTTCTAATAAATAAATATTATATTCACCAAATAGAAAATAAATATTTATGAAATATTTTTCTCACATTATATTCTCTCTAATAACTGGTGAAGGAATATATTCATTCAATAAAATATGAATAATTATTAAACCATGTGTGGGAATAATATATTCAACTTGTTAAGTAAAAAATAATAATAATATTATTTAATTGAGATTATCGATACACTTAGTGTGTAACCCTCTAGGCCTCTTTCTCAGTGGCATTAGTAGAAGCATCCTAAAGTTCATGGTTAGCATATAGAAACATGCCAAGACACCCATATAGAAATAAGTTAATGTTGAAATGAAATAATACCTCATATTAACACTTAATGTATAATATAATCCCTTTATCATGATATCTCTAATCAAACAGGTTGCATGCAGGTGCCATCAACCTATGTGCTCGATGTCTCTTTCTTTGAATTCTAGGAAATTGAACTTCCCTATAGAATACCATGAAAATGGATTTATTTAGGATATATCATTTCCATAAAAGGTTCTAAGATATCAACTTCTATTAAATAATATAAGGGAAAAATACTTTCTCACATTATTCATTAATGAAATATTACTTGTGATGCACCCAATATATCCTACCTCACCATGAACATCTGTTGTTATGGTTTTCATCAATACATCAAATTACATGACTCATAATACTCAGTAATAATAGTATTAAAGTATAAGGATCAATATGTATGTCCATAGATAGGAACATCCAATTACATATATAAATATGGATTTCATACCGACATGTCTCATTCTCATAATATCCTACTAGATATTACCATTGGCGTACACCATTATAAGGTACCTCAAAGTTATATGAGTATCCAATTCTTATAGAATATATCATTTTTTTACATCAAATGATATCATCTAGCTATAGAACATATATTTAAGAATAGTGTTATAGCACTTCTGGGTTCTCATCATAGTGAGGAACAATTATGACCTTTCAGTCTGATAACTACTATTATGACATTATCACATAATATGTTACACATAAGAATAATCATGATGTGATGTGGAGTTTATTGATATTCAAAACTATAAATACAGGATATCATAAAGTACATAGAAGTTTGTTCTAGGGCACCAACTCCAATAGACTCCAACTTACACTAGATCCAATTGCTAACAACCTTTATTCCACAAGCCCTCACATGATACTTATGATTCTTATGAGATAATATTTTTTCAAGGGGTTGAACATGTTATCTTCCCTGGGTACTCTTTATACTAGAAATTCACCCATCTGAGAAACATCCTTCAAGATGTAATACTTTAAGATCATCTGATTTTTCTATTGGTGTGATCTTGACTCTTTTTTAAGATCCACCACTGTAGTATTATCGCAATATAATGTGATAGGGTCTTTACTTATAGGTACCACCTCAAGATCCTAGATAAATTTCCATATCCAAATGGCTTCCTTGGCTACCTCAGAAGCCACTATATACTCAAAATATGCTGTAAAATCAGTGAAAACTATATCCTTTAAAATCTTTCACCTCATAGATACTCCCTTGATAAAGAAAACATATCCTGAATATGAATTTAGATTATTCTAATGTTTCTAAAAACTATCATCATTATAACCCTTGATGACCAGCTCCTCATCTCCTCCATACACCGAGAACATATCCTTTGTTATTCTCAGATACTTAAGGATAACCTTAACATTAGACTGGTTTTGTTCTCATAGATCTTCTTGATACATTCTTACCATGATCAATGATTATGTAACATAAATTATATTACATAAAATGACATAAATGATTGATCCAATTTTAGAAGTGTATGTGATCTTACTCATTCTCTCTTTCTCCTGTTGTGTCTAAGAACACATTTTCTTAGAAATATGTAAACCATGAGACACTAGATCCAATACCCTATTGAATTGTTCCATACTAAATATATTTAGTATCTGGTCAATATGTGTACTTTAACTAAGTCTAAGTAGCCTCTTGGATCTATCATAAATGATCTTGATACCTAGAATATAGGCTGCTTCACCTAAGTCTTTCATGGAGAAAAATTTGTTTAACTAGTCCTTCATATATTGTAAGATTGGTATGTCATTTACAATATGTAATATTCCATCAACATATACTACTAGGAGAATGACTGCATTCCCACTAAACCTAGTTTATGCACACAACTCACATTCATTCTTAATGAAACAATATTTTTTATAGATTCATCAAATCAAATATTTTGTGACCTGAATTCTTGCTTTAATCCATAAATGGATCCCTACAACTTAAAAATACTTTTTGCATCACCTAGAGTCATAAAAAATTCTAGTGGTGTCATATAGAAATCTTTCTAAAGGTTCCCATTAAGGAATGTATTTTTTTACATCCATCTTTCAAATCTCATAGTCATGGTAATATTCTATAACAAGTATAATTATGATGGATTTAAACATGGAAACTAGTGAAAAGGTTTCATCATAGTAAATTCCTTGACACTATTTAAACCCTTTAGCCACTATCATTGCTTTATACGTATTTAATTTACCTTCCTTGTCTAGTTTTATCTTGAATACCAATTTTCACACAACATGATTTAAATCAACTAGCACATCAACCAAAACCCAAACTTAGTACGGATACATGGAATCCATTTTAGAATTCATGGCTTCTTTCCATCCTACAACTTCTGAGATTTATAATTCCTCATTATAGGATAGAGGTTCATCATTTTAAACCAATAATGATTCACCATATTCGGTGACTATAAAACCACATATATCTAGTTATCTTACCTATCTTGATATTTTATGTAATACTTATGTTTCATGAACTTATTATTCCATGAGGACCTTTGGAATATATTCCTGTGACAACTCTTGTGTATCTTGAGCATCAAATTCATAAAAGTAAATATTTCTCCCACTATCCTTTTTGAGTATGTTCTCCCTCTCAAGAAATATGGCTTTTCTGGAGATAATCAATTTCTTATATGTGGGTTTGTATAGGTAGTATCCCTTTGTTTCCTTGGGATACCCTATAAAGATAAACTTTGTGTCTCGAGGTTCTAGTTTGTTGCATGGGAACTCCTTAAAAAATTCCTATCAACCCCATATATGTATATATGAAAGAACATGTTTCTTTCCACTCCATAAATCTAAGATAATTCCATTTTCTTCTTTAGTTGGTACTAAGTTTAATGCTTATGCTGTATTTTGTAATGAATATCCTCAAAAGGATAATTGAATATCTACATGAATCATCATCAACCTTACTATATCTAATAAGGAACAATTTCTACTTTCACTAACACCATTCCACTATGGTGTGTAAGGTGAATTAAGTTGATATAGAATCCCAAACTCCCATATAAATTCAATAAACTCTTGGTTAATATATTCACCACCTCGATCTGATTGAAGTTTCTTTATCTTCATTCCAAGATGATTCTCAAATATATTATTGAATTATTTTAATTTATCAAAGGACTCAGACTTTTACCTCATCAATTAGATATATCCATATCTACTAAATTAATTAGTAAAAGTTAATAATTAAGAATATCCACCTCTAGATTTCTCTGAAAACGGTCCACACATCAGTGTGTACCAATATGAGAAGATCTTTGGACCTTTCACCATGTCCACCGAATGGTAGTTTGATAATTTTTCCTTATAAAAAAACATGACATCTTTCCAATGGTTTTATCTTAGATGAGTCTAAACATCCATCTTGAAAGAGATTTGTATAATGCTTCTCTTTTATAAAACGAAGATGGTGATTTCATAGTTGGGTGGTATATGATTCATGTGAACATAATTCATTATCAATTTCCAATACTTTTTTTTGTAATTTAACACATAAAGACTATTATTTAGATGTGTGATATGATATCATATATTTTCCTTATAAATAAAACCACTTTTATTTCCAAACTTGAAAATAAACCCATATACATCAAGGCATGATACATAAATTATATTTTTGGTAACCGTAAGTACATAATAACAATATTTTAAAACCAAAATCATTCCCATTGAAAATGAAATGTGGTAGTAACCAATGACCATATAAACTAACCTCTCAATATTAACAACTCTTAGATCCAACTCTCATCTAGAACTCTTTCAAAATATACTTGGTTCCTACATTTGGATATATATAATATCACTAAAATATGTATCAAATTCCCAATGTGTAGATATTTAAATATTGCACTCAATAACAATTTCACCTTTAGCTTACCCTTACTTATGGGTGTAGTTTCTCTTCCAATGTCTTGTCTTGACACATGGAAAACATACCGACTCCTTTTCCTTTCCATGCTTTAGGATATTACTCTTCTTGGAAGGATAGTGCTTGGGAGATTTATACTTGTTATGAGTCTTGGGAACCTCTTCCTTATTATTCATTTTATTTTTCACTATAAGTACCATGGGTTTATCAAACCCCATGTACTTATCCACTTAGATAATTAAATTAATAAGTTCCAAAAGTATCTTCTCATTATTGATAATATTATAATTAATAATAAAACTAGAGAAGGTCTTAGGAAGTGATAAAATTATGAGATCAGTATAAAACTCATCTGAGAAATTAATCCCTAATATGTATAATAATTCAATGTATCCAATAAGTTTTAATACATGAGGCATATTTAGCATAGAATATCCAAGATTAGTTTTAAACAAAGTACTAGAGATCTCATACCCCTGTTGTCTTGCCTTATCTTTATAGAGATCTTAAAGGTGAGAAATCATGCTATATGCATCCATGTACTCATATTGCTTCAAAATATCATTGGTCATGGATTATAGCATGAAACATTGAACATCTATAGAATCATCTATATGATACTCATAGAGAGATAATTATTCATCACTAGCCTTTATACCGGGTGATTTTTTATTTGGTTATTACAACACATATAATTTATTTTCATGGAGAAGGATAGAACATAATATCCTTTATAACATATAATTACCATTATCAAGTACTACCTTAACCTCATCATGGTATCCCCCTCCTTTGAAATTGGAAGCATACCTATAATAGTGAAGTCAGAGATTTGTTGGAATTTCAACTTTAACCAACTTTTTCCGGAGGATGAAGAAGGATTTCACACCGTGTAGCTGGGTTACAAACCGTGTAATTATTTATGGGTATAATCCGTGAAACAGGATTCATACTGTGAAATATTACATGTCGTGAATGGTGGTTTCACATCATCAATTTTCTAAAAAATGGATTTTTAATCTATGGCGACAGATTTTTTAGCGTATTTTTACACCATGTATTCTACGGTGTGTAACTATATTACACATCATAAAATGACCCACATCTAGTTTTAAAACACATGCACATTAGTTTTGTCTCAGTTCTTTTCTCCAAGATTCTTCACCCTCGACCTAGAGCTCTCCCCATGCATTTTTGAGAGGCACTGTTCCATCTAAATCAATCAATTTGGTGTTAGATCTCCATTTCAGTTGAAGTGAATCTCTCTAGGTAAGTGATATTTTCGCTTCTTCATTATAAGTGATCACGGTAGTTCCCTAGAATTATGGAATCATATCTGTTTATCTAAGTTGGATGTTCTTTCTTGTATCCCTCTAAATCGATTATGAGATCTTATTCTAGAGGCTGCTTCTTAGTTAGTTGTGGTACAACAAACATCTGTTCTTGATGTATGTGGTGTTATACTTTTCTGCTGACCCCATTTTTTCTACATTGGATCAATCATAAGATGTGGGGATTTTATTCAAGGGACTTCATTGACTTTGTTGGGTTTCTTTGATTTTGGATTCCATTACAGGCATGTGCGACCCGAGTTTTGAGGTAAGTGGTTCCGTCTCTAGCCTATGATAATGGATCTTGTTATTTTACTTTACAAAATGATTTATAATAAAAGATTGGCATGATTTTATTGTGTGTGATGTGAAGAGTTTTCATTGAAAAATGGGTTTTCCCTAGTTATTGATAAATAGAATGGAAAAGGGGTATTTTTGAAGCATTGAAATGAAAATTGAAATGGTTTTAAAATAATTGAAATAAATTGTGAAAAAGAGAACTTAGTTTACCTTGTTTACTTAGGTGAAAGGTTTAGATTGAGGCCATCTCCCATTATTTTGTGATTATCAAGGAGGTTTGTCCTGGGGTTTTCCTCTATTTACTAGGCCTGTTGTTCTAGGGAATTTATATTGACATTGTTGGGGGGGGGGGTTACTCCTAGGGTATTCCTCCACTTCCTAGGACCGTTGTTCTAGGAACTGGTTTGTGCACTTGATTATTATGGTATTATTAGTCTATAGCCTAGACCTATAATATTACTCGGTGTTCTGATACAAGTGATTCTGTTTTGTGTTGTTTGGATTTCTAATTTTTCCTTGATATACATGTTTATACTTGTGAAAAATGATATAGAAAATGTGCCTTGAAATTGATATACCTGATTTTGTTTGTAAATGTGGAAAAAGAGAAATGTTTACTATGTTTTCTATAAAACTACCTTACTTATTATAATGCCATTTTTTTACTTAAAATGAGGATCCATGAATTTTTATATAGAGGCCTGTTATGGAAAACCAAGGTGGGATCCTACTGATCCTATTAGCTCACACCTTGTACACTTCTTCAGTGGTGCATAAAACTTTGTTTGTCTTCCAGTGTAGGGAAAGAAAATGTTCCATAGTTAGGTGGTGAGGTTCCTGTCATATGGTTGGGTATATGGGGGTGAGATGGTGGGATTTTGTCCATGCCATCATTTGGAGTAGTTGTTTGGTTTGGGTCTTTTTTAGTTGGACTTGTCCTTTGGAGTTTTTATCTACTTTTTTGTTATCTGTTTCCACTGTTTTCTTATAGTTATAACATACATATCTTGTTTTTATTCTATAATTCCTTTTTGTTTATTATATATATTCCATGTGGTTTTTCAGGTTGGGTGAAATCGTTCCCTATGGTTTGTTGTTTGATAATCGGGTTCTTGTCACCAACCCATGGGGATTGGGAAATCCCTTCAGGTATGTGAAGGATTGGGGTCAGGTTCCAGGTTTGAGGGTACCCTAGTTTAGTTCGTTATAATTTGGTATTAGAGGATGTATATCCTTAAGAGTCCTTGTCTTGGGATGTCTTTTAAACTAGAGATAGGATTTTTGGGACTTGAGATGTATATTATGAGGAGTGCCTGGCCATCTCTTTCCATAATAAGACTCAAGTTTCCATGGAAAGTTGGGATACATGTCTATAATGTAGGGTTGATTTTTAAATATCAGTTTTTTCTTATGGGTTTTCATGTTTGAACTGAGAATTTTTTTTTGTCTAATCATTCTTATGTTTCGGTGTGCAGTAGTATGCCTTCGAGACGTCTTCCACGTGTTCCTTAGGAGGATGCAACTACTGATCATCAAGGGAATCCTTTGATAAATCAAAATATCATTGAGACTATTGTATGGGGAGTTTGTACTATTGATCAGGATGTACCACGGGTTCAGAATATAGTTGTTTAGGTATATCTTGGAGCTATAGGAGAAAGAAAACGATCATGGTAATTCTTGCACGAGAATCCACCATACTTTAAAGGGATGAATGAACCTCAAGAGGCAGAGGATAGACTGGAAAAGATCAATAAAATATTCAAATTTCTAAAGACAAATGAGAATATTAGGGTAAATTGTATAGTGTTCAGGCTTGAAGGTTCTGATAAGTGATGGTGGGATTCAATGGTCCAGGAAGATTGGAACGTGGAATTTGAATAGAAGGGTTTCAAAACACTATTATTTTAGTAGTTTTGTCAAGATTCCCTGATTTTGGAAAATTCTCTAGAGTTCCTATCTTTACAACAGGGAGATAATTCAGTGCTGGCATACACCAATCATTTTTCTAAGCTTGTACTTTTTTCCCCATTTGTGGTGAAGAATGACCAGCTGAAGGCTCAAAATTACCTACATGGTTTTCGATAGGATATCAGATCATAGGTGTTCATGTTTAATCCTTCTACCTATACAGAGATGTTATATTGAGCTATGATGGACTAAATGAATATGGAAAGCAAGGTTGGATTTTACACCTATTCTCTTCAATAAGGTGGCAGCTTCAGCGGAGAATATAGGAAGAAGAAGAAGTGGAAAGATCATCACAGTAGTAGTAGAGTTGGGTCTCAATATCGAGCATCCTCTTCACCATATATTACAATGAGTAATGTGCCTCTGACTTTTTATCAATGTGGAAAAGGCAGACACACAAGACATTCTTGTCCTATGCCCGTGGATACGTCCAACATCTGTGGACACTTTGGTCACTTACAATGCTTCTATAAGGATATAAATACATATCATTATGAGTAGTGTCCATCAGCTCCAAAGGCTACTATGGTACAGTCATAAGCTTCAAAGACTACAGGTCTCCAAACACATGCCTCAGGAGTGAAGAATTTTCATGCTGTAGATGAGTTTCCTGTGAAAGCTGATGCAGGTCTATAAATAGTGAGAGGTACTATCCATATTGCATCTTCAGTTTCAATTTATTTTTTATACTATTTCCTCCCACTCATTTATATCTACATGTTTTGTTGATATTCTTAAACTTCAAAAAGAACTTATGTCCTTTGAAATGAGTTAGTGAAACCTCTTGGTAAGAGGAAAGAGTAGGGGTTTAGGTTTCTTTCTTGTTCATTAATAATAGATGATAGAAAGTTAGTGTGGGATTTTCTCATTCTTGATCTGGATTGGCTCATCACTCATTGAGCTAAGGTTAATTGTTATCTTTGGTGTGTTTCATTTATTATTGCTGAAGGGATCTCTCATGTTTTTTAGAGAGACTCGGATCTGAGATCATGTCATGTAGAGAATTCCCACCTAGAGATCAGAAGTTTGTTGTCTGCTATTTTTTTTGATCCTGATGACATCTATCCTTTCATTTATTTTCCCATTATTGTTTGAGACTTTCCTGATATTTTCCCAGATGACTTCTCTGGCCTTCCTCTAGAGAGAGAGAGAGAGAGAGTTTACGAATGACTTGGTGCCATGTACACAGCTTATATTTATACCTTATTATAATGAGGAACTACCGGAGTTGAAATAACTAAATATTCAGTTGTATGGACTATTTAAAAAGGGTTTTGTTCACCATAGAGTTTTTCCTTGGGAAGCACCTATTCTCTTTACCAATAAAGAAGATGGTTTAATCAAGTTATGTGTAGATTATCAAAAGTTTAATAGGGTAAAAGTTAAGAAAAAATATACTTTGTCTCATGTGGAATATTTGTTTGATCAGGTAAGGAGGAAAATTGGTTTTCGATGATTAATCTTCGGTCAGTTTATCATCATCTTAGAGTTTGGGAGTATGATATATAAAAAAATAGCTTTCAGGAGTAGGTATGGACACTATGAATATCTTGTGATGCCTTTTGGTCTGACTAACGCTCCTGCAATTTTTACGTCCTTGATGAATCAAATATTACATAAATATCTTAACACTTTTGTGGTAGTTTTTGTGGATGATATTCTTGTTTATTCGAAATATGAGCGTGAGCATGAGCACTATTTGATTTTGGTTATAGAAATTTTGAGAAGTCACCATTTGTATGGAAAGATTTCAAAATCTAGTTTCTGGATTCAAGAAGTGAAATTATTAAGGAAAATAATTTCTATACATGAATTATCAATTGATCTAGAGAAGTTAAAGGATGTTTTGTCATGGAAAGAACCACAAAATATCTTTGAGATATGAATCTTACTTGGTATTGTTGGATATTATCGATGGTTTGTTAAGGATTTATCTAAGTTGGCATCACCTTTGATTGATATTACTAGGAATGTGATGAAATTCACTTGGGATTCAAAGTGTCAGGCTTCTTTCAATGAACTTAAATGACTTATGACATTGGCTCCTATTCTGATCTTAACTAAGACTTGTATGGGGTACATGGTGTTTTGCGATGATTCATGTGCTGGTTTGGGATGAGTGATTATCTATTATGACCATGTGGTAGTTTACAGTTCTCGTTAGCTCTGATTGCATGATAATAATTACCCCACTAATGATTTAGAACTTTCTATAGTCATCCATGTACTCAAATGTTGGTGGAACTATATTTTTGGGGAGAAGTTCATAGTCCTCTATGATCATAAGAGTCTGAGTTATATATTTTCTTAGAAGTACTTGAATCTTAGGTAGAAACTATGGTTAGAATACCTTTAGAAGTTTGACTTTGATATCACCTACACTCTAGGGAAGGGAAATATCATTGGAGAAACTCTTAGTAGGAAAGTATCGTCATAGGCTATTATAGAATCAAAGTAAGAGTGGAACCTTATGGGTATTTTTACTGAGTTGCATCTGGATTCTTTAGAGGATGTTTAGGGTTTGATTCTGACCAGTGTTCAGTTATCATAATCTATTCTAGTGTCTATTTTGCAAAGTCAGTAGCATGATGATGAGTGTTAGAAGACTTGATAGAGACTTTATGGTGGGGAGATTGTTTTTGGTTGGTCACTTTCTTCAGATGGTATGATCCACTTTGGTAAGCTGGTTCTCATCCTAGCATCTGTGAGAAGTTTAGTATTGTTTGATAGTAACAACTCTTCATGATCCGTTCATCCTAGAAATATAAAGATGTATTATGAAATGAAATGACAATTATAGTGGATGAGTATGAAGCATGATACTGTGGATTATGTGTCTCACTGTTACACCTTCCAGTGGATAAAGGCAGAGCACTTGAAACCTTCTAGTTTTCTTTAGCCTCTTCTAGTACCAATTTTGAAATGGTATGAGGTATTCATGGATTTTGTTGTTGTATTACCACAGAATCCATAATGGTGGAAGGCTGTCTAGGTGGTTATTGATCCGTTGATAAAGTTCACTCATTTTATTATAATCAAGGATAGTAATAAAGTTGAAGATCTAGGTAAGTTGTATGTTCAGAAGATTTTGAGGTGACATGGGAGTACTTAGTCCATTGTTTTGGGTAGGGATCCTATGTTTACCTCAAGGTTCTAGAGGAGTCTCCAAGAGGTGATGGGAACTCAGGTCAAGTTGAGCACAACTTACCATCCACATAAATATGGTCAAATAGAGTGAGTAATTCAAATCTTGGAAGATATGCTTCGCGCTTGTGTCTTGGATTTTGGTGGATCATAGGATATTTATATAGAATTGGTTGAGTTTGTTTACAACAGTAGTTTTCAATCATTGATAATAATGGATCCCTTTGAGTCATTTTACGGTCATCCATGTAGATAACCTCTTTGTTGGGTTGAGGTGGGTGAAGTATCTTTAGTTGGAGAAAGTTTGGTTTAGGAGATTTAAACAATGATTCTAGATGATCATCGACATCTGAATATAGCCAAGATTTGACAGAAATTGTACACATATCAGAGAAGTCACCCTCTAGAGTTTTCTATTAGTGAATAGATTTTCTTAAAACTTTATCCTCATTTGGGTCACCGTCAATTTGGAAAGCTGAAAAATTTGGATCCAAGATATGTTAGACTATTTAAGGTCATTGAGAAACTCAGAAAAGTTGCTTATCAGTTATAATTACTGATTCAGTTGATGGGTTTTCATGATTTTTCTACATGTTTCAGCTCAAGAAGTACCATCTTGATCCCACTCACAATCTGAGTTGGGAAGAAATTGAGTTAGATCCAGATGTTTCTATTTTGGAGAAACCAATTGATATTGTTAAATATCAATTGAAAGTCTTGCGTGGTTAGTCGATTCCAGTGGTCATAGTTATATAGAAATAAGGATCCAATTCTCATTAGACTTGGAAACATGAATCGTTGACGAGGGAGAAGTGGCATCATCTTTTTCCAAGGATTAAATCTTCAACATGACTTCCCAGGGATGGAATGTTTTTATGGTGGGGAGTTTTTAACTTCCCGTTACCATTTTATTAGGTATTCCCTTAACCTCATCATGGTTTCTCCCTCCTTTGAAATTGGGAGGATACCTATAATGGTGAAGTCATAGATTTGTTATACTTCCATCTTTAAATAGATTTTTTCATAGGATGTAGAAGGATTTCACGCCATGTAACTGGGTTACACGCCATGCAATTGTTTGTTGGTACAAGCTGTGAAAGGGTAGTCACGCTGTGAAATATTACACTTCATTAATGGTGGTTTTATTTCATGAATGTTTTAAATATAATATTTTCAATTCAAGGTGATGGATTTTTTGTCATATTTTTACACTGTGGATTTCATGGCATGTAACTATATTACACATCGTGAAATGGTCCACGTCCAGTTTTAAAACCCACGCACAATATTTTTGTCTTATTTATTTTCTCCATGATTCTTCACCCTTGAACTAGAGCTCCCCCAACATTTTTGAGAGGCTCTTATCCTTCTAAATCAATCCGTTTAGTGTTGGATATCTATTGCAGTTGCGGTGAATCTATCCAAGTAAGTGATATTTCTTCTTCTTTATTTCAAGTGATCATGGTAGTTCCCTAGCATTTTGGTATGATATCCATTGATCTATGTTGGATTTTTCTTCTTGTATTATTCTAGATTCTTTGTGAGATATTGTTTTGGAGTCTATTTCATGGTTAGTTGTGGTGCAGTGGACATCCGTTTTTGAGGTATGTGGTATTTTCATTTTCTTCCATCCCCGTGTCTTCTAAATTGTATCAATCCTATGATGTGGGTATTTTATTCTATGACCTTTGTTGATGTTGTTGGGTTTTGTTGATTTTGGATTCCATTATAGGCATGTGAAACCTGAGTTTTAAGGTAGGTGGTTTCATATATAGCCCATGATAATGGATCTTGTTGTTTTTCTTTACAAACTGATTCATAATGAAAGATTGACATGATTTTTTATGTGTGTTGAGAAGAGTTTTCAATAAAAAAATGGTTTTTGAATGGTAATTGATAAATGTAATGGAAAAAGGGTATTTTTGAAGCATTGAAATGAAATTTGAAATGGTTTTGAAATGGTTTTCAATGCATTGCAATGAATTGTGAAAAAGAGTACATGGGTTACCTTGGGTACTTAGGTAGAAGTTTTAGCTTGAGTCCAACTTCCATTTTTTTGTCATTATCAAGGAGGTTTTTCCTAGGTCTTTCCTCTATTTCCTAGGACCATTGTTCTAGGGGACTGATATTGACATTGTTGGGGGGGGGGTTACTCATGGGGTATTCCTCTGCTTCCTAGGCCTGTTGTTCTAGGAACTGGTTTGTGCACTTGATTATTGTGGTATGAGTAGTTTGCGGCCTGGACCTATAGTATTACTTGGTGTTGTTATAACTGTTATTATATTTTTTATTACTTGGATTTATGAGATATCCTTGATATGCATGTTTATGCTTGTGAAAAATGATATGGAAAATGTGATTTAAAATTGATATACCTTCTTTTGTTTAGAACTATAGAAAAAGAGAAATGTTTACCATGTTTTCAATAAAAATGTCTTACTTCTTATTGTTCTATGTTTTTACTTAAAATGAGCATCCAATAATTTTTATACAGATGCATGTTATGGACCACCTCGGTGGGATCCTACTGAAGCTGTTTTCTCACACCCTGTTCACCTCTTTGGTGGTGCATAGACCTTTGTTTGTCTTCCAGTGAAGTGAAAGGAAATGCGCCTCAGTGAGGCGGCAAGGTTTGTGTTAGCTAGTTGGGTAGATGGTGGTGAGATGGTGGGAGTTTGTTCATGCCATCATTTAGATTAACTTTTTGGTTTAGGTCCATTGCAGTTGGACTTGTCCTCTATAGTTTTTAGATACTTTTTCTATTGTCTATTTTTGATATTTTCTTACAGTTATGGATTATATATCTTGTTTATATTCCACTATTCCTATTTGTTTAGTATATATATGCCATGTGGTTATGCAGGTTGGAAGAAATCATTCCCTCTAGTTTGTTGTTTGATGCCCGGGTGCTTGTTTCCAACCCATGAGGATCAGGAAATCCCTTCAGGTATGTGATGGATCAGGTCGAGTTCCATGTTTGTGGGTACCCAAGGTTGGTTTGTTACATCCTTTGCCACTCTTGTAAATTTTTTCCAGTGATATGGTTTTCCTTCTCATGTATAGATCACATCAATATGTTTGAAGTCATTTTAATTCTATTTATATAAATAAGATAAGAATTATATTAATACTTTATTTGATAAAATTTAGACAAATAAATAAATATTATATTTATTAGTCTCCCACTATTTTAATGATATCCAATAGCCCTAACCATTGGATTCAAAATACCATGTTGCTTGTAAAATCTAGTGGTAAGGATCCATATTCCCCTTCTCATTACCCCAACATTAGTTGGTCAAGAAACTTAAATGGTTTTAGATAGTAATTCCAATGCCAACTACATTAACTCACATTTCCTTGATCCGTTGAGTGGACTCCCCAATCCTAAAATCCTTAAATTGGATTTCCTCAACCCTTACCTCTCAGTTACACCATGTCCTACTTTGGCAGTCTACCCTTGATGTGAACTAAGTTAAGTCAACCCAAAACATCAAGTTAGAATTACTCAATAATTGAAATCACCCCAACATTTCTTGGTCAAGAACTTTGAACTATGGTTTGATTTTAACTAAAGTAGTGGAATACTATACCGACTTAATATATATTATTGAGGAATTTTATCTTTTTATGCATAAATTTAAAAATATTAAATTTATCACATGATTATCAATATTAAGTGGATTTAATTAAGTGATTAACCATGTATTTGGTAATATTTACACATACTCCGATTTATTTTAGTTTTATTTTAAAAGCCCGTTAATTTTATTAATTCATGTGATCGTGAAAAAATATCCATAATGAAATAACCATGAAACTTGATAGAAATAAAAAAATTAATTAGTATGATCATGAGCATTTACTAACAGTTAGTTAATCTATAGGTTGATAAACTAACTATTGAACTAGGGGAAAAACACCTTGAACTAATTAAGGTTCGTGTTATAGCTTTACACTTGTCCACCTATGTATCTCTCTTGGATTGATTTCACCTCAGCTCCAAATATGAATCACCTCCACTAGCTTGGGATCTCCATCCATTACATATGCTTTTACTCACACATAGGTGAGGGAAAGGGTTTACATAAAAGAAACAATGGGAATAAATTCCCTTACATAATAATAGGAGAGAAGGAACATAGACCAAAAATTTAATTTAATAATAAATTAAATGAAACCAATCACATACAAAGGTCTTGTCTATTCTCATGATCATCCACATGCATGTAATGACTTATGTATTTAACAAAACCATCATTCAATTATTAAACATTCTTATTTATTATAAATTGTGCTTGAATGAATTAATTATCTTCTTTAATTAATCAATAAATTATTTTTATCATCCTAATTTCCTTGAGATTATCATCCAGAATAATTTTAAATAAATTAAATAAATTTATTTAAAATTAACTGTTCACATAAATGTACCTTGGAGGAAAAATGGTGAATACTCGTATGAATCTACCTAACATGTATTATACTTGTATACTATTTTCTCTTGTGACATATTTCATACAAGAATTATCATGTACTTTCATGACATGTACAATCAAATTAATGATTACATAAATTAAATGATTTTTTGGTCACATGTTGTAATTCAATTAACGTAGAGTAACAACTATAATATGACTCAATCATGATATGAAAATCTGAACATTATACAGATATTATTTAAAAATTTATATATAAATATTAAAACCCATCACATGGTGTTTCCTATCAACTTAATGCCCACACCCAAGAACATGTCGATAAGGTTTACACAGTATAATAAATAAATTTTAAATCTATGTAATTTGGTATAAGTAAATGACGTGTATAGGCAATCTATATAGTATGTACACCTCTCATTGTCTATCCAAGGCACACACTTAGGGACTCGGTGTATAAATCATTCCTCAGAAAATTGTAGTACACAATCTGTATAAGCGACTACACGATGTGTGGTCTCTGAGTTACATAGTCACTAGTTAGGTAGGCCATGTATGGTAATACATGGCCCATATGTGAATCAAATGGACCACATTCTATGTACGTGGGCTACACGATATGTACTCCAGGTGAACATGTGTTGGTATATCCTATTCAACATACAATGTAATAAATAAATACACCGCATGTGATCAATGAACACAATTTGAATTAATTTATAAGTTAATTACTCATGCATTTAACACAAGTACAATTTGTGTAACTCCGGTTATATAGAGCGTAATCCTGTGTTATGTGGTTAGAATGCTCAGCACCTCCGAATGAGTTCCTCAATTTTCTTTCATCCATAAAATTAATAGTTTTGATTAAATCTATGATAAATGAAGGAGGAATAAAAAGATATTGAAATTCAAATTAAAATAATGAATAAAATATAATTGAAAATAAAATAAAAAATGCATAAATCAATCAATGATCTTTAAATAATTATAAATAATTATGTGATCACTTTGATACCACTTGTATGTTCCAAGTGCAACGGAAGCGTATGATGGGTCATGTCCAACATTTCTTTTTGTCACAATCAATGATTAATCTAAGATTTTACACAATGTTAAACACTGTGGTCAATGAAATTAAATCAAATAATATAGATAGGGGTTAAAAATCCAAAACCAGAGTGAGGATCATCACATATTATCTATAATCAATTTAATTATTTAAAGAATTAACTTATTGGAATTATTTTTTCATTGATGGATCTGTCAACAGGCTTGCATTGTACCATTATTGGGTTGTAGGAATCAATATTATATTCCCTCTAGAGGTTATCCACATGTGTTAAAAAATTATTTGAACACCGCTGTAGGAATCTATGGGTTCTAGCACAATTGATCTTATCGCTTGCATCATATTCCTTTGATCAACATGAAAACTTATTCCAAAACGTTCTCCTTGATATATCTATACTTGAGAGTGATAGGTAGATTAATATCTCTCTCTATTATTGGGAGCGTTCTTAGATAAGGGAGATCTCTAGGGCTTGATAGGATTCTCCAAATCCATTGTGTGTAACTAAGGAAAATAATTGTCTCTCATAGAAAATAATATAATTAGGTTTATACACTTAGAATGTGACCCTCTAGGCCTCTTTCTCAGTGGCATTAGGCAAAGCAGCCTAAAGTACAAGGTTAGAATCTAACAACACACCATGGTACCCATATAGAAATAATTTAATTCCATAATGAAATATTACCCCATACAGATGATTACTATGTAATATAATCCCTTTATCATGATATCTCTAATCAAGTAGGTTTCATGCATGTTCCATCAACCTATGTGTTTAATGTCTATTTCTTTGACTTCTTAGAAATTGAAATTGCTTATAGAACACCGTGGAAAAAGATTTATTTATGCTATATCATTTCCATCAAAGGGCCTGAGATATCAACTTACTTTAAATAAAAGTAGGGGAAAAATAATTTCTCGCATTATTCATTAATGAAATATTACTCATGATGCACCCAATGTATCCCACCTCACTAAAAACATCTGTTTTCATATTTTTATTCAATACATCAAAGTACGTGGCTCTTAATACTCATTAATAATAATCTTAAAGTCTAAGGATCAATACACATGTATGAATATTGGAACATCTAATGACACATATAAATGTGGATTTATTACTGGAAGGTCTCGTTATCATAATATACTACTAGATATTAAAAAGGGAATACACCATGAGAAGGTTTCTCAAAGTCCTATGAGTCTCCACCCCTGATAGCATGTATCATTTGTGTCCCTTAAATGATATCATCAGGCTACATAACATATATTTAAGAATAACATAATAGCACTTCTGGGTTCTCATCATAGTAGGGAACTACTATGACCTTTCATTACGATATCTACTCTTAGGACATTATTATATGCCATGTTATGTAGAATAACAATCATGGTGCGATAAAGAGTTTATTAATATTCAAAACTATGAATACATGTTATCATAAAGCACAAAGAAGTTGGTTCTAGGGAACCAACTCCAACAATATCATCATTTATAAACCATTAAAGGTATAGGAATTGATGTTTTATAAAGACTTATAATGTTATAATACCATTACATGGTAATTTTTGTCGTGTTTAATGAAAATGAAAATGATAATAAACTAGTTTTGGGTTATTTACTAATATTGATAGATTACATTATAGCGATCCCTAATTTTTATGTTATCCAAAAAAGAAACATATTATTGATATATATTACTTATATATATCATATAAAATCATCCACTATAAATTAAAACCATTAATGTTTATAAGTTAAGGAAACCAAAACATATTTATTCATGGAGGCGGTAGTCCATAGAACACACAATTAGCATTTCTGTTACTCAACGAACGAGAGGGGTGAATGTGGATAGTAAGTTATTGTTTAATAATCATAAATTAATTATATAAATAATATTTATTCATAAATACCATTATTAATACCATCCATGAAAGGTGGTGATGAAAAAATGAATGCGTCACACTGTCGAGGCGGTAATCCGCCCACATGCACTAGCGATGATTCTTTTTTTTCTTAGTATTTGGAAGAGAATAAATAATGGTTTTACCATCATTATAATAACATATAAAATCACTAATTATGATGATGTTTTTATTATATTATGGTTAAGTTTGGTTTATAAAAGAAATAATAAGAAATAAATGTTAAAAAAGATGTGATACCTACATTGAGACCTTGAACCTCCTCTTAAAGAAGGCCTTAGATTTCTGGGACTTAGGATAATTTGTGGTAACCATGGGAATTAGGGAGTGTAAATCACTTCAAGGATAGAAAATTTTCTCATAAATTTAAGGAAATTTGGAAATAGGAGTGGAGTGTTGAAATGGTTGAAGTGATCCCCCTTTTGATAAGTGAATAAGAGGGAATTTTAATATAAACACTTATTAATCTTAATTAAATATTAATCATTTCAATTATTTTATTACTAAAAAAATATAAGTAATCCATTATTACCAAATTTTGAAATGAATATTTGGAATTTGGGCTCTATTTGACTGAATTTATTTAATAAATATGATAAAATATTATTTTAAATTTAACACATATGACACATAAAATTATTTTTAATTAAAAGAGTGTTTTTAAAATTTAAACTTATGTATAAGATAAATTTAAAATTATGTATAAATTTTTTATGCCTTCTTATTTTTGATGCCTTCTTATTTTCATGATATTAATAAAGTGGTAATAATCACCATTTTTTTCAAAAACTATAATTTTTCACTATTCACCTAAAAATCAATTATTTTAGAGAAAATAAAAAAAATCCATATTGTACTTATATTATTATTCTTAATAAAAAAATTATTTTTATTTTTTAAAATTATATTTATAAAAGTTAAAATTAATTTGGATTTAAGTGTATATAAATAATTTTAAAAAACATATATTTCTAAGTATAAAATGACCTTTGTTTTATTATACCCATTTATATAGTTTTTATAAAGTAGTTAATTTTGGTGGTACTCAATAATTTAATAGATATAATGGTAATATAATTATTCATTTTAGTTCAGTTTTTCTTGCCAGACAAGCTACTTACATGGTACTTAATTAAGAATAAATAATTACAAAAATCTTAGGCCATTACAAAAAACTAGTGGAACTACAATATAAAATAATCAGAGTTTAATACCCACATAATCTTGGTATTATATTGACAATGAAGAAGTGATATAATATAATGAAAATAAATTGAGTTAATAATCCCCTTACCTTGATCCCGACACACAACATATGTACTTTATCTCATGTATAGTAAACTTATATTAATTTTTACATAATTAAAAACTATTTTTATGTGTATTACCTTATCATTATTCATTTTATTTTATTTACTACCAAGAATTATATATTTATTAAATCAGTTAAGTTCATGTAAGATGTTTTGAGGATGTTTAGTTCACAATTACATAACAACTTTAGTAGGTTGACTATAGTGAAATCAGCCATTGTTCCATTACATATAGAATATTAATCATGAAATATTTATCATTTTTATACATAAATATTATTTTAGAATCATCCATGAAATTCTATCATGAAAAATGAATCACATCACCTTGTTGAGGCAACATTCCACACACATGCTTGAGAAAATTTATCATTTTTTTTAACTAGTGGCAGGGTAAGATGGTAAGTAATATATTATATTTATATAATCATAATCATGTAATGAATATAATATATATTAATTAAATATATAATAATAACAATCCATGAAATATGGTGATGAAAAATTAATCACATCTCTACATGGAGGTGGTAGTCCACACGTACACACGTGTAATAATTTCATTTCCCATTTAATAGAAAGGAGGTAGAAAATGGTTGTACCATAATAATAATAAAATATTATTATAATTATAAAAATATATTCATTATATAAGGATAGATTCAATAGATTTAGATAATGTATAAGAATAAATAAACTTTTAAAGATTTGGGTAAGACGATTACCTCTTCTTTGAGAGACCACCTTTAGCTTACACCTTACGCCTTCTTAGGATGGTATTAGAAGTAGACCAAAATATATAATAAGTGAATATTTAACCTATTAAGTTATTAGAGAATGGATTGGATAGGATAATGTTCTCAAACTTTTTTAGTAAAGGAGAATACGAGGTGTCTTTTTATAAGTGAGGGAAATGACACACTTGAAATTAATTAAAATCTTTAGATATAATAATATCATAATCATATCAAGTGGAACCAAAGTAAATTAATTTATAATGTAAGAAATTATAAGTTCAAAATATATTTAATAATTAAAATTTATACATGTTTAAGTTACATTTTAAATATTATATTTTGGTTTAACCCCCTCATTAACTCGTTTTAATCTTAACTATAGTAACACATTTTTAGCCTTTAAGGGTCATAAGTTTAGTTTTAAGGTGAAAAATATCTCAAAAATGCTCCATGATAAAATTTTAAACCATTAAACATCCATAATTTCTTATTTAAATATTTTTTTTATTTTTAAATCATTTAATATAATATTTTTTACCATAAAATACAATTAAAGTCATTTTTGAGACTATTCATCTAATTTGACTTCAAAGACATCAAGATTAAAATGGAGTTACAATATTAAAACATTTAACATAATTTATAATTTATAATTACCCATTAAATTCTTGGAATACAAAAATTCATCTAAAACATATTAATTTTATTATTTTTTAATGATTTACCTTCAATAATTCTATTGCTTGCACAATCACCGTATTAGTGTTGCATAAGCGTTTAAGGAAATTATACCATCTCCAAAAGTTATAAATAAGTTAAAAACATAAAAATAATTTATTTTTATTCAAGATAACCTTTTATATTCATTTAACTTCTTTTTATCCCTATGAAATCATGTAAGGTAAATTAAATCCAAGAGAGTGACATTTTATATTTATTTTCTTCTCAAAATAATATGAACATTATTATCAAAATAAAATTGCACCAAAATTACATAAATTAGAATTTAGGATGGATATGGTATAATTAATCTCATATAATGAAATAAATAAAATTTTTGGGTTGTTTTTGAGACCTTATCCCATATTTTTAACCTTAACTAACATGTTTTACCCATTACTATGGTGATAAACTTTTACTATGGTTACTATTCATTATGATTAAAAATGAAATTCACCTATTTAAAATATTTGAAACTCATGATTCTAAATATGAAATCCATTTTAAATATTTAATATCTATAAGTTTAAAAAATAAATTTTAATATAAATGCATAAAATGAAATAAAAATAGTTTTTTAAAATTGTGTTTTTAATCATGAAATTGAACTTATACCAAAATCAAATATAATATTGATTTATATGGAATTATTTATATTTTTTTAATAAAATTGTTCTTATATTACTTTAAAACCAAATAAAAACACAATGAGACATTTAATTTTATTGATTTAAATAAATGAAATGTCAGTTTTACCAAAATCAATATTTTTTACTATTCACTAGAAAATACATTTTAATAGAAAAATATAAAAAATTAACCATAAGATAATATTTAAATGGTAATTTCAAAAATAATATTAATTTTATCAAATAATAATTTTAACAGTGGATAAAATTAACTATAATATCTACACTCTAAATGAAATAAAAACCTTTTTTTGAAGAAAAAATATTTTGGAAGCATAAAGTTACTTTACAGAAAATTGAGTACTTATTTATTATGAATTAAAAAAATAAATTCTATTTTTTAAAAATATTTATATATATTTTTTATATTTTGGTTATTAGTATTCATAACTTCCAATTTAATGGCTATGTTGTAACAAAAACATTTAAATAATAATATTTTTATAGTACATCGTGGTTCACTTAAAGATCAATGTTGAGTGTTAAAAAAGCTATCGAGTATGGTATCCTTTTAAACAAAGTTTTTGGAATGCTATAAATTAAAAACCTTAATATTTTGGAGGAAGATATAAATTATAGGCTTATTTTATGATATATTTGATGATCTCAAGGATTCCCAAAAACCATGATGTTAGTTTCCCTTTCCTCCACAAATGATATGCCCCATATGAGGTGACACCTACAAGAAAACCCATCCAACCATAAAGAACCCTGATGGATATCTCTGCCAATAAGCATATGATCACTCTCTAATCTAAGTGGTAATCTACCACTTCTTGATCAACTAAACCCACTCAAAGGTCTCTTGCATCATACTCAACTCAACAATAGCTACTTCACCCACCTCATGCCAATATATTGGTGAGAAAGACAATCAACCATAAATATCCTCAGAAGTTACTATATGAATCTAATCATGGAAATTTTTGTTGTATAAAAACTTCAGAAAGTCCATATGACCATCCCATTCTCCACTAAAGTCTAGGATGCATTCCTGAAGCATATCCTCTCAAATTTGGATCATCCTTTCTAACTATCAATCAGTCTGAAGATGATACATTGTACTCAATATTAACTAAGTACTCAAAAACTTTTACTTGATTTTACAAAATAATGATGTAAAATGTATGTATCTATCTGATACAATATTGGAAGAAACTCCATGTAGTCATACAATCTCCAATACATAAAGCTTCCCCAAATCTTCTACAGAGTGAGTTTCACCAATCAATAAGAAATGTGACCATTTTCATCATCTAATAAACTATCACCAAGACAATATAAAAAATTATTTGGGTCCTTGGAAACCCTATCAAAAAACCCATAATCTCCTCATTATACTTTTATATAGTCATGAGAATTAGTTGAAGTAATCCTCCTAATCACTGATGCTCCACCTTAATCCTATAATAGGTCAGACGATGAGATATGAAGCTTTTGATATCTCACTTTATTCCTGACCACTAGAAGCATCACTTGATATCTCCATACATCTTCATCGAACTTAGGTGAACTGCCCACTAAGAGGCATTTGAGCCCCTTTTTAACTCTTCCCTCACAGAATAAGGAACTAAAAATCTCCCATGGGAAAATATCACATCACCATTATTCATATACCATGTTGTAATTGGGTCACTTCATTCCAATTGTTCACACATCACTAAGTATTCATAATATAACTCATGGTTAATCTTTACCTAATCTACCAATGTCGACTTAATAACTAAAGGAACACAAGAAATTACACCTTAGTCCTCAGATGAATCCACTAAAAATTCAACCAATAAGCTGATCAACCTCCATTACTCTTATGAATTTCTCTCTCCAAGATATTTTGTTTTCCTATTGAGAGCATCTATAAGGACATTACCTTTCCTTGGAGTAGAATCCATCTCAAAATCAAATTTCTACTAACACTCCACCCAATGTCTCTACCACAGATTCAAGTCCCATTGAGGGAAAATGTAATACATGATATTGTGGTCTTTGTAAATGATAAATCTCTAACTAAAGAGATAATGGAACCAATTATTCAAATAATAGACCAATGCTACCAACTCCAAGTCATGCATAGGGTAGTTCTACTCATGGGTTCGTAGACATCAAGACTCATAAACTGCTACCTAATCCCAATATATCATCAAAACTCTTAAAAAAAACCTAATGCATTTTAGTAAACCAAACATCCAATCCCATGATATATAAATGTTAGGATTATAGTTTTATATAATATTGTATTTAGATCTAATAAGGCCTCTTCATATTGAACAACCCATTCAAATTTCACCCAATTCTTGGTAAGCCCAATCATCAACGATGCTGGGTGGGAAAAGTATTAAATGAACCATTGTTAGTATCCCTCAAACCCAATGAATCTCATGATCTTGAACACATTTTGAAGGATTTCTCAATAAACCACAACCTCTACCTTCTCAGGGTTCATATAAATTTCCACCTTATAGATCACATGCCTAATAAATCATACCTCTAGGACCCGGAAGTGAATATTTGAGATCATGACATAGATTTGATGCACTTTAAGTGTACTAAATTCAATCTCCATGCGCCTAATATTCATCTCTGAGTTCTATGATTATATGAGGATATCATAAAAAAACTAAAATTAAGGAGTCAATAAATAGATAGAAGATCCTATTAATGAGATCCATGAACACCATTGGTGCATTTTAAACCCAAAAGGCATGAAAGGATAATCATACATTTTGTATCTACTCATGAATTACATCTTAGGAATATCCTCCTCTGTGGCCCAATGTTTTTGGTAGTCTGATCATAGGTAAATATTAGAGAACCATTATTATCCCTTCAACTGATCAAACAAGTATTCAATCCTTGGAAACAATAATCTATTCATCATGTTAACTAAGTTCATATTATTGTATTCCACTCATAACTAAAGACTACCTTTCACCTTATTTGCGAATAACACTATAAAAACCTAAGAAGATTTACATGGTATGATAAAATCCATCACCTCTAAGTATTCAAGGTGTACTTTGAGTTATTTATACTTATCCAATGCCATATGATAAGAAGGAATCAATATAGGTTTCACTCCTAGTATGTGTTCAATCTCAAAGTAAACTCCTCTATCAATAGGAAGTCTAGATAATTCATCATAGAATACATCTGGATAAAGGTTTACTATAGGAGGAAAAGAGGATGGTGTTTTCACCTAGTCTTTCTAAGAACCAATCCCAATACCTACACTATAATAACTTCAAACCGACTTAAGTCCAGGATTTTTCTTCCTGGTCCAACATCCTATCCATTGGTAAAAACAAACTTCTCCCCCTTAGGCATAATAAAGGATACTCATCTCCTATAAAAGCCAATGTGTGGCTAGTAACTAGTCAAATAGTCCATGATGAAAATTATATAAAAAATAGTCATATCAAGAATCATGAAATCACACCAATTTCTATAGTCAAAAAAATACTATGAGACTTCTTAAAAATCTATAAAGATTATCCTATTTCTTTCTAAAGGGCGTGTCAAGAGTCAACAACTCAAAATATAACTTTATTGGAAATTCAAGCCCAAAAACAACTTGAGTAGATATAAATGAAAGAGAATATCCTATATCAAAAAAGTGTAATATAAAATATATGTGATCAGGACCACACCTCAAATAGTTGATGGTCCCTCTCCACCACCATCTAGAACCTAGTTCAATGCATAAAGTATATCTACCTCAAAAACACATGCCTACCACTGAGGTGCATTACACGACTAGGTCACTAAACTATGTGGAGTCTAAATCTACTACTGAAAACCCCATCCAGATCCCTTGGTCATAGTTTTAACCTTCTCCACACCCCTGTAAGATCTTGTCTATAATTCCCTCAAACAGAATTGTTAAATATTCCATACCTTACAATAATTAAGAAACTTTTATTGTGGTACTATGAAAAATTTATGGTAGTTTCCTCTCTATCCATATTCAAAACACTGTGGAACTCCTCCTCCCATAGCAGGGGATGAAGAAACCATGCTCTTCTCCATAGACATATCCTTGAGGTTCATAAATCACTTGGATCACTAAAGTATGTAGGGTCTAAATCTACTTCTGAAAACCCCATCTAGATCCTTTGTTCATGGTCTAAACTGTAAAGACCCAAATTTTTCCATTTAATTTTTTTCTTAATTATATGGAATTATTATGAGTCTGTAAAAATTGATGACGCGTGATTCCGAGGCCTGTTGTGCTCGAAATTAATTTCTAAACTTTTTTTTCAAGTATGTTCAGTAAACGCATGAGCGGTGTTTCCTAACTTTTGAACTATAGATCGGATTAAAAATACGAGGGAACCTTTGAATCTGTAGCCCTGAGATTTTCTTAAGGGAGGCTTTACTTTGACCGTAGTAGGTCTAGAGAAAATGTTATGTTTTTGAATTTTTTAAATGAAATGAAATAAAATATTTTTTTGTTATTTTATTTCATAAACCTTCAATGGACCAATTAAAGGGTGGGGCCAGTGGTTTGTTAAGCCATTAAATGGATTGACCTTTCAACCTTAAGTAATGATGAGGTAGGGGAAATTAGGAAGCTTCCTAATTTATTAGACCCATTAACTCCTCACGTCGTTACTTACTCTCCCCCTCTCCTATAAATATAGAGCTTGAGAGAGGGGTATCGGACAAGCTTCGCCAAGAAACAAAGTTTTGTTGGAGTGAAATAATGCCGAGCCCCTAGAGGATTAAGCTGACCACAATAGAAGGTGATGTGTGACACTGAAACCACAAAGTAGAGTTTGACATTCGAGTGGCGGCGATGACAACTTGTTGCAGGGACGGCGAACAACGAGACTCCCTCAACCGCGAGCGCTCTCCAATGTTTTAAAGTAGGGGGTTATTTTTCATTTGTGTGTGTTTGATTCCCTCTTCCCCATTCTTAAAATTATACTAAGAACATGGGTCAGCCACCCCAGTGGGTCGCCGCCCTAGCAGGCCGCCGCCCCACACAGGCCGGGCCCCCCCTTTGCGGGCCAACCTAGTCGGGCCGGTCCACCTCTCTTGTGGGACAGACCAGACATCATCTCAATGGGTTGAGTCTAACTCAGCCCAATTGGCCGATTCCACCTCGGCTCCGCTGAGACCGGGCCGGGTCGGTCCGACTGGGTCAGACTGGACCCGGGCCTGGAAACACTCAAAGGGGCTTATCTTGAGGACCAGACACCCGTTTGATGAACCGTCTATGGCATTGGGAGAATTGGATAAAGATGGTACTTTTTCCTTACTCTATTAGAGTTTCGTAGAAACTTGGAGTTAGGCCGGGTTGGATCGCACCCGAATCCAACCGGGCCCTCGGCACTGAAATGCCATTAACGCACAGACCGGGCGTCCAAATGACGTGTCGTCTATTGCATTGGAACCCTTATGAAATGAAATATCATTGGGTTACTTATTTGTGAGACTTTGTGCTGGTTGATATACGACTGATGGATTGGGGAGAGATTCTCCCATGTGCACTACGTACGGAACCCTGCGACTGGCTGGGACCTGACGACTGCTAACTTTTCGACTCGTAGTGACTCGACGACCACAATATGTGATGGGGAGGAGTACCTTAGAAGACCAAGATAGGGGTGGGTGGTTTTGTGTGACCTATAGGGCCATGGTGGGGAGCAGCTGCGGTACACGATGGGGAGGAGTACCTTAGTAGACCGTGTTGGGGGGGGGGGGGGTGGATGACTTTGTGTGACCCGACAGACCCAGAGTACACGATGGGGAGTAGTACTTCAACAGTTCAAGGTTAGTGGGAATCACCTCTATGTGATGCATTAGGCCCACTGTACTCGATTGAGGAGGAGTTCTCCAGCAGCCGAGGCATTCGACGTTGTGACTGGGGATGTTACTTGTTACTACCCCTAGAATAAATCCTGGTGTGAGCTGTCTTTACTTTGTGCTTGTGATTGGGGTTATTCTATGTGGTACTTTACCTTCGTGGTGTTACCCAGTGGTTTTTCTTTGTGGAAATCTATGAGACCTTTAGGGTCTCAGGGTCCCTACTAAGTATCGTTATACTCACCCCTGCACAGGCTTCGCCCACACCTTGTTGTGTCTTGTGCAGACGACGTACAACATTGATCGTGGCTAAGGGAGCCAGGACTAGATGGTGATCGGAGGTGGACATTCGGCATGACATGATGTGGAAGATACAGGCAGATGTGGAGTACTGTGGAGGAAATCTGTACCAACTCTTCAGGTAAGATCTACGGTGGATGAACCGGGAGTTGTTTTTGACCTTTCATCAGTTTTTTACTTTTCAGTTGTACTTTTACTTTTCTAGTTGGTCTTGTATTCCAGCCCCTTTACTTTTAGTTCACTTTTAATACAATAATTTACTTCACAGTTTCTTCTTTTTGTGTTCTCGGACCATGTGTTTGTATAGGTTTAAAGGCAATGCCTTCCCATTTTTGGGAATATGCCTTCCGATTCTAGTCGCCGGCCCTTGGCCTATGGAAGGCGGGCTTGGGGTATTCACGACACGGGCCCTGGGGGATGGGTTGTGACAAAGTGGTATCAGAGGAGTTGGTTCTACCGAAGAACCAGGACTTTAATATTATCTATGTGGCAATAGTGTTAAGTGTTTTCAGTTTGGGGAGTCCATTGTTGGTGCGGCGGATGACATATCCATACACGAGGACCCTAAATTTTGATTTCTGACTCAGAACACAAAAACACAGATTGTGTATGTTTTGAAAAATATTTCTTGTATTTTCTTGAGTCAACTCAATAGGTATAACTTTTAACCATGGAACACCTATTTCTTTTCAGGATTCCTCCATAAAGACAGCAACCCAGGTTCCCTGAGATAGTACGCGATGGTGGCCCACCGAGCGACGAGGCCTCGGTGTAGGCCCCCCTTATGGATTTGGAACCTTTGGGTGGTGTACCAACAACACCACTCCATTTTGGATAGCCTTTTCCACCAACCCCACCAGCATAGGATGCGCGCCGACTAAGCACGTTGCACGAGGTCTAGTGGTAGATGCCTCTTAGGTTCCAAGGTGAGATAGACCCACAGGTAGCTAAGGACTAGCTAGAGGCTGTGGGCTGAGTTTTTTGCTTAGTCGGGACACCAATTTATTTTATGGTGATCCTGGAAGCCAGAATTTTTGAGGAAGCAACAGGGAGAAGGTTGATCCTGATTCTCCAGATGCACGATGAGGCGACCCTCATCTGGGTGGACTTCTAGGGACTTTTCAGGGAAGATTTAATCCTAGCAACCTTTTCCTCTGTGAGTATACAGGAGATGCTCCACTTACTGCATGGCAGCATGACAGTGCCCCAGTACTCGACGAGGTTTACTGACCTCTCCCGCTAATCCACCGACATGGTATGAGACCCTTTCTTTAGGGCCTAGACCTTTGAGCAGGGTCTCCGATGGGAGATCAAAGCATCGATGGTATCCCTCAGAATTCCGACACAAGCTGGGGTGCTTGAGCAAGCACTTTTGGTGGAGAGATTCCTAGCTGAGCAGGAACCGACAGTGAGAGCCACCACTGGATGAAAGGTAGCCGAGTCATTTATAGGAGGCAGTAGGCAGATGACACAGAGGTCCAAGAAGACTAGACCTTCTAGTGGATGACTTCAGGATGCCGGGTCAGAGGTGCGAGGATCACAAAGTAGAGGGAGACAAGCGAGGGGAACAAAGTGTTACATGTGTGGCAGGTAGGGTCATATGGCTCGCGAGTGCCCGACCCGCCATACCGACAACCAGCAGATGGTCGAGCGACCATTGAGGAAGAGGCAGAGGTTTGAGCAAGAAGGTCCATAAGGTGGAGAACGTGAAAGAGGAGCTGGCCGTGCAGTAGGCAGTGGGAAACGTTTCAAGATTCTACGACCACCACCACCAGGTGGTCTACCCCGACCAAAGGGAGAAGGAGGATAAGGATGAGCTCAGCTCCAGAAAGCTGAGGCCTACGACCACAGTGCTCTGGAGATGTTTTGAGGTACGATCTGTGTCTACTCCAACTTTTATATAGTACTTATAGACACATGATCCAATCACTCTTTTATTTCCATAGCCCTCGTTTGGAGCTCAAAGATTCTGGTGGAGCCGTTGGCTCAATCCTTACGGATAAAGACACCTACGAGAGCAGATTTGATGATTACACACTGGTATCGACAATGTGAGCTTATTCTAGGATGTGAGAGATTCGACTAGGATCTCCTAGTAGTGGCATCAAGGACTTATAACATTATCTTGGGTATGGACTGTTTATCCAAAGTCCATGTTTAGATTGACTGTATTAGGCGCAAAGTGCGGTTTTTCTGCACGGATGAGACCATGTTTTCCTTCACCGGTGAGAAGGGAACCTTTGCAACACAAGATGGACTTACCCAGTGGAGGGTGAATCTGATTAATCATCAGTTGGATAGCCTTACCCTTGGAGCAGTTGATGCTGAGAGTCCAATCTATCCTGTAGTGGTGGATCATTATGTTGATGTCTTTCCTGATGATATTCCAGGACTACCTCCACCCAGAGAGGTAGAATTTTACATTGACCTATACCCTGGGATGGCACTGATATCTACACCAAAATATCTGATGGATCTTGTGGAGCTTCGTGAGTTACGTGTACAGTTGGAGGACTTGCAGGGAAATGGGTTCATATGACCCAATGTTTCTCAATGGGTAGCCCCGATTTTGTTTTCCAAGAAAGCAGATGGGAGTTTGAGACTTTATGTGGACTATCAGCGCCTAAACTAGGAGACCATTAATAAAAAGTATTCACTCCCAAGGATTGATGATATTTTTGATAGACTGAAGGAATTTCGCAGGTTTTCACAGATAAACCTCCGATTAGGCTATCATTAGCTCATGATACGAGATAAGGATGTGCAGAAGACGACCTTCAGATGTCGGTATGACCATTATGAGTTCTTGGTTATGCCATTAAGCATTACCAAAACCAAATAAATGTTTATGGGAATCATTAACAATATATTTCATCCATACCTCGATCGCTTCGTGGTGGTGTTCATCAATGACATCTTGATTTACTCAGCGACGGAGGAGGAGCATGCCTATCATCTACAGATGGTTCTAGATACACTTAGAGAGCACCATCTTTATGGTAAACTCTCAAAGTTCTAGTTATAGATATGGGAGGTCCACTTTATGGGACACGTTATCTCAGAGGTTGGAGTTGCAGTGGATCCAGCAAAGATAGAGGCATTGCTAGCTTGGGAGCCACCCAAGAGCGTGATGGAGGTGTGAAGTTTCCTAGGGTTGGATGGATACTACCAGAGATTTTTCCCTGAATTTTCCAAAGTTGCAGCACCCTTTTCAGCTTTGACAAAGAAGGGGAAACCTTTCCTATGGATGGAGAGATTCCAACAGAGATTCCAAGAGCTAAGGTAGAGACTGACAAGTGCCCCCATCTTGAGGCTGCCAGAAGAGGGTGTTGGGTATGTAGTCTACTGTGACGCATCAGGGAATGGTCTTGGATGTGTCCTGATGCAGGAGTGAGTAGTGATCACTTATGGTTCACAAAATATGAGACAACATGAGTAGAACTACGATTCCCATGACCTAGAGTTAGCAGTAGTGGTCTTTTCATTGAAGATGTCATGACATTACTTGATGGACGAACTTTTTACAGTCTACTCTGATCACAAGAGTCTCAGGTTTATATTCTCTGAAAAGGACCTAAAACTGAGATAGTGGTAATGGATAGAGTTCCTATAGGACTATTAATTTGAGATAGTCTATACTCATATTAAGGAGAACGTGGTAGCATATTCACTCAGTAGGAGACCTGGTCTGTAGTTGCTGAGTGAGGCGACAAAGCAGCTAGTCGTGTTATAGATATCATTCATGGATAGAGATGAAGCATCATACCTCCAGTCTATGATAGTCACACCCCCACTCCTTCAGCGAGTTAGGGAGGCACAACTTGGGGAAACTGACTGTGAGACTCAACGTGCTCAAAAATCCTCAGGACATGCACCTGATGGATTTTATGAAGGTGTGGAGCATGTCATCCTTTCATAGGACGGACCATGGTACCAGTGGAGCTATGGGATGAGGTGTTGAGGGAGTTCCATACGTCCCCTATAGCGGTACATCCTGGTGTGGTGAAGATGTATCGAGACCTTCTACATCTGAATTGGTGGCCAGGGATGAAGAAGACAGTGGTAGAGTTTGTTTCACGATGCCTCACTTGTTAGCAAGTGAAGGCAGAGCACCAGGTTCCAGCATGCTTAGCTCAGCCACTAGAGGTTCCTAAGTGGAAGTGGGATGATATCTCCATGGACTTTGTGATAAGGCTTCCACGTATGTCTAGGGTACATGATTCCATATGGGTGATCATTGATCGACTCACCAAGTCGGCCCACTTCCTACCTATCTGGGAGTAGGGATCAATAGAGGGATTAGGACACCTCTACGTACAGGAGATCGTGTGACTTCATGGGGTGACATCAACGATCATCTCTGACCATGACACACATTTTACATCCCAACTGTGGAAGGGATTTTAGGAGGCGTTCAGTACTCATCTATGTTTGAGCGCCCCCTTTCATCCTCAGGTGAATAGTCAGATGAAGCAGACTATTCATATGAAAGAGGACATGATTCGTGCATGCATCCTAGATTTTGGCCTCATTTGGGAGGATCAATTTCCCTTGGTGGAGTTCTCTTACAACAAAAACTATCACTCCACCATCAGTATGACACCATTAGAGGCCCTTTACAGTCGACCTTGCAGACCACCTCTATGTTAGACAGACCAAGGGAAGTCATCACTTATGAGTCCAGAGTTGGTACGGGCTACCACTGAGAAGGTGCAGATCATCCAGGAGTGGATGAAGACTGAACAGAGTAGAAATAAGTCATATGATGACAAAATATGGATACCTTTGGAGTTACAGGAGAGGGACCATGTTTTCTTGTGAGTCTCTCCTCGACAGGGACTACGGAGAGTTGGCTGAGGTAGAAAGTTATCACTGAGGTTTATTGGGACATTTATGATACTTAGGAGGATAGGCGAGGTGGCATACTGCTTGGCACTTCCACCGTAGTTAGAGAAGGTGCATAACATCTTCCACATATCCCAGCTGATGAGATACGTGCACGACCCATATCACGTCATCGACCATGACAAGATGAACTTAGACGATGGGGTGATATTTATGGAGGTTCTAATAGAGATTGAGGATCGACATGAGCGGGTCCTTCTTGGGAATTCGATTCCTCTAGTGTGCATTTGATGACAGCACAAGAACCTCTAGGAGAGAACATGAGAGCGGGAGGCTCAGATTCGTGATTAGTACCCCCATTTGTTTTCTTAGTGTATGTTGTGGATTTGGGGATGTAAATCCCTAAGGTTCGGAGAATGTAAAGACCAGGATTTTTATATGTAATTTTTTTTCTTAATTATATGGAATTATTATGAGTCTACAAAAATTGACGGCGCATGATTATGAGACCTGGTGTGCCTGGAATGAATTTATAAAATTTTTTTGGGTACATTCAGTAAACGAGTGAGTGAAATTTTCTAACTTTTTAACTATTACTTGGATTAAAAATCCAAGGGCACTGTTGAATCCACAGTGCTGAGATTTACTTAAGGGAGGCTTTACTTTGACCATAGTAGGTCTAGAGAAAAATTTAAGTTTTGTGACTTTTTTAAATGAAATGAAATAATTTTTTTTGTTATTTTATTTCATAAACCTCCAACGGACCAATTTAAGGGTGGGTCCAGTGGTGTATCAAGCCATTAAATGGCCTGACCTACCAACCTTAAGTAACAACGATGTTGGGGAAATTAGGAAGCTTCCTAATTTATGAGCCCCATTAACTGCCCTTGTCATCACTTACTCTCCCCCTATCCTATAAATATAGATCTTGGGGGAGGGTTATCGGACAAGATTCTCCATGAAACAGAGTTATGTTGGAGTTCCATAACATCAATCCCCTAGAAGATGGAGCTGACCCCATCCGGAGGTGACGTGTGACACTAAATCCCTGAACTGGAGTTTGATATTCGAGTGGCGGTGATGACAACTTGTTGCGGGGACAGAGAACAACGAGACTCCCTCAACCGCGAGCGCTCTCCAACATTTTAAGGTAGGGGTTATTTTTCGTTTGTGAGTTTTTGATTCCCTCTTCCCCATTCTTGAAATTATATGAAGAATTTAGGTTGACTAACTAATGGGTTGACCCTCGATTCTTTCGTCTTTGAGGGAAGTTATTACAGGGAATCTTGTGGGGTTAATCTTGTTGTTTAATTCAATTGTTATTAAACCCTTAACCCCCTCTCATGTTTACAAGCTAACGTAGAGGGAGTGGGACTAATGAACCTAGCCCGAACCCTCTGCTATCTTGCTATCCTTGCGCCACCTTGGAAGACCGCGAGAATGTCAACACATGCCGCAAGAAGAAGGCCGCATCTCGTCAGCTATGGAGAACGGAGGAGGCGGCCGACATGAAGGCCGATCATGGGAAGGAAGGAATCACGACTTCTGTGCCACCAGAAAATGGAAGCTGAAGCGGAGTTCAAACCCACCTTCAGCAGGTTCCGTGGCGATCGAGCGGTGCCCACGCGACACCGCCACCTCACCAACCGAACGACCTTTGGGCTGTTTGGGAATCTGGGAGATCAGGGGGTTACACCCCCCACATCGGTCCCAAATGGGCCTCCTCCCTTGAGTCGGGCCACCGCCCTCACCCCAGGCTACCACCCTTTCATCGAGCCTCTGCCCTCAAAGCCGGGTCGCCGCCCTCAGAGCCGGGCTGCCGCCCTCGGAGAGGGCCGCCACCCTCAGAGTGGGCCGCCCCTTTACGGGCCGCCCTATTCAGGCCGGGCCGCCCTTACAGGTCTCACCTCTTGTAAACTATATCAGACATCATCCCAAAGGGCCGAGTCCACCTCAGCACCACCTAGACCGGGTCGGTCCAACCGAGTCGGACCGGACCCGGGTCCCACCGGGCCCAGAAACAGTCAAAGGGGATTATCTTGAGAAGCAGATGCCCATTTGACAAACCATCTGCGGTGTTGGGACCCTTATAGAAATATTGTACTTTTCATTAATAAATTAGAGTTTCAGAGATGCTTGAATTCTGAATGGGTTGGATCACACCCAAATCCAACTGGGCCCTCGACACTGAAATGCCTATAATGCACAGACCGAGAGTCCGACTGACGCGTTGTCTATTGAGTTGGAACCCTTATGACATAGAGGATCATCATATTACTTCCTTGTGAGACTTATTTCTAGTTGAGATACTACTGATGTCTTGGGGAGTGGTTCTCCCAAGCGTACTACGTACGAAACTCGGTGATTGGCTGAGACCTGATGACTGCTGACTTTTCGACTCGGAGTGACTCGACGACCACAATACGTGATGGGGAGGAGTACCTTAGCAGAACCTGATGGGGGTGGGTGGTTCTGTGTGACTTGGTGGGCCATGGTGGGGAGCAGCCGTAGTACGCGATGGGGAGGAGTACCTTAGAAGATCGCGTTAGGGGGGGGGGGGAGTACGACTTTGTGTGACCCAGCAGACCCACAATACGCGATGGGGAGCAGTACTTCAGTAGTTCAAGGTTAGTGGTAAGAGCCTTTGTGTGATGTGATAGGCCCACTGTACTCGATAAAGGAGGAGTTCTCTAGAAACCGAGGCATTCAACATTGTGACTGCAGATGTTACTTGTTACTACCCCTAAAATAAATCCTGGTGTGAGCTGCCTTTACTTTGTGCTTGTGATTGAGGCTATTCTATGTGGTACTTTACCTATGTGGTACTTTACCTTTATGGTGTTACTCTATGGTTTTTCTTTTTGAAATTCTAGGAGACCTTCGGGGTCTTGGAGTTCCTACCAAGTATCGTTATACTCACCCCTGCACGGTCTTTGCCCGCACCTTGTTGTGTCTTGTGAAGACGATGTACAACATTGATTGAGGCTAATAGAGCTAGGAATGGATGGTGCTCAGAGGTGTAAATTCAGCATGACGTGACGCGGAGGAGATGGGCATATGTGGAGTACTGTGGAGGTGATATGTACCTACCCTTCAGGTATGATCCACGGTGGATAATCCAGGAGCTACTTTTCAACTTTCAGCTATTTTTTACTTTTCAGTTGTACTTGTACTTTTTTAGTTGGGCTTGTATTCTAGACCCTTTAATTTTAGTACACTTTTAGTACAATAGTTTACTTCACAATTTCTTCTTGTTGTGTTCTCAGACCATGTGTTTGTACAGGTTTAAAGGAAATATCTTCCCTTTTTAGGGAATATGACTTTTGGTGCTAGTCACCAGCCTATGACCTATGGAAGAAAGGCTTGGGGAAGTCATGGAATGAGACCCGAGGGACGAGTCGTGACATACACCTTCCCCATATCCCTACAAGAACTTTACGCTAATTACCACAACCATAACTATTGAAAAATACCTATATTGAAACACTAAAGACACTTGTTCTGTGGTCTTGGTCAAAATTTACGATAGTGTCCTATCTATCCATATTTGAAACACTGAGGACCTCATCCTCCCATATAGGTGGTTTATGAAACCCTAATCTTCTTAGATTTCCTATCACCACCCTAATTTAAGACCTTATCCTTCTTCTTTTATCCACCAGAAGTGGTACCCCAACTGCACTTGGAATTACACCAGTTGATCCTCTAAAAGTTAAAAGAAGACCTACAATTCTGTCCTCCTATATTCCTTTCTCGATCACCAAGGACTTATGAATAAGCTTTGGAAATTTCATTAGATAAAATATCCAAAATTGATGCCTTATGTATTGCCCCGACCCTAGTTTCCCAAAGTTGGTGAATTATTTAGAACATTGTAATAATTACAAGAAAGTAGTATCCTAAATGAATGAATAATTTAGTAGTTTTGGAAAAACAGATACATACATAAGTTCAACATTACAAATTGAAATGAAAAACAATATGAAAATTCCTTTGAAAACACACATAACTCCCAAGTTACCCATACAGGTCATTTATAATTTACTTCTTCATGTCATAGAAGAATAAAACATAAGAAAGGGGTGATATTAGATTCTTAGTTAGGGTAATACATACAAAAAAAGATATCATAAACATAAAAATTAGAAATGGTGAAAAACTAAAAACACATGCCTTTAAAAATGAACTTGAACATAATATGGTCGGAATAAGGGATGAATAAATAATTCCATAATAAAGCATAATCAAGGGTATTATACTAGTAGAATAACCTCACAGACTATCAATTTATTATTTCATAATGAGGAAAATTCATAATGCCAGACATTCTGAAATATACTATCAAGGCCTCGACCAAGAAATCTGAAAATGATTAAGGCCTTGGCCAAAACCATATCTGAAAATGGGAAAGGTCTCGGCCTAGTCCATATCTATTTTGTCTCCTGAGACCTACTGATGCATAAAGGGGATATAGTGGGACCCAAATATCCCTTACTAACTCCAATTAATTCCTCATATTAATGGGGATTAGCTTAAACAATATATATATTCATATTGAAACAAACATATGATATGTAAATAACTTTCCCCAAACATAAACACAAACCATTCAGAGTAATATGGTGAATGGTTTAAAGATAGGACATCCATAGTCAAAATAATAATAAAAAATTGAATAAAATATGGTATATTATATCATAAAATATTATTCCCAATTATATATAATATTCAAAAATAGTGTTTAAATAGATAAAATTACTCTTATAAAATCATCGAGTAATTTTTGAGATAAAATACTCTTTTACTTTGAAAAGAAGAGTTATTTTAGAAAAATATTTTTATAAAACTAGAAGTGAAATAATATAGTTTTATAATAATAAAATGAGTTATTTTAGAAAAATAATGGTGTAAAAAATATATTATAGAGTGTACTTGAACATAAGTAAGAATTCACAAAGTTCCCTGGAAACAAGATTTCATTTCAGGAAGAATTTTTGAAAGATCCTTTTAAAGAATGTAAATCTCCATAAAATAAATAAGGATTATGGTTATTAAACATATATATAACATTCACATAGAAGTTTTTAGGAGTACATAATAATAAATAATAATTTCATTGAGGTAAGTATAGAATTAGAGTAACCTGAAAGAAAATGGAGGTTTGGGTAGAAAATCCTTACCTTATGTACGAATGTATTCCAAACTTGACCTTAATGTCCTGGATAATAAATTAAATCCATTAATTAAATAATTAAGAAACTTATATAAATATATTTTATTAATTAAAGTTTTATTAAGTTCATTTATTTTCTTATTGACAAGTTATAAGATTTAATCCCGTTGTTCCAGAGTGTTCATTTCATTGATTTCATGATCAGTTCGCATGATTATGAGAGTATGGAAGTTCAAGTAAAATGGGAATTGAAGTACATAATTGAATTTATATATTATTAATGATCATAAAGAAGGTTAAATTTTCATATAATTCATTTAAATATTTTTTTTGTGAGGATGAATCATTAGATAAAACTTTAATGATAATCACTTGGATTATTTTGAGCGATTTTTCTCACAACGAGCTTGTTTTGATTTATTATTTCACAAAATGTGTGTATTACGATTATAGAAAATTAAATAAGATAAAATAAATATATTTAGATATGTTTCAACCATAAAAATTGTTTCATGAATATACATAAAGATGATAATAAAAATTTGAAACCCATCATCCTTAAATGCGATAAATTAACATATCTCAGACAATGTTTTCATTTTTGGTATAAAAGAAGGGGAAAAGAGAGATTATGATGAATTATTACATTATAATAAAATAATTACAGTATATGTATGGTTCTGGAGTTATATTACCTTTTCAATGAGTGGATTTGAGGAGACAAAAATAAAATAAAGGAACTTGAAAGAAAAAGAGAAGTTGAGAAATCCCTTATGAAAATTCGACAGCCTAACAACGTCACTTAAAAATTCATAAAATATATTGATGAGAGAAAATGGGTATCTCATAATTTTTACATAATATGGAAATTATTGGATATTTTTAATGATATATCCCAACATAATTCAATTAAAATTAAAAAAGAATAACATAAAAGGAGTGCTTGAAAAAGAGAAGGGTGGTAGATTGCCCTAACCTTGTAGAGTAACTCCTAAAAATTAAAGGTTGAGACCTTAGGGGATTGAAGAAACCTTATGAGGACTCCTAGAAAGGTAAAAATACTATATATTTTAGGATAATGAATTTTGAATGAAATTAATGGAATAAATGGGTGGTTATTTATAGCTAAAGTGAGGTATTTTTTTATTAATTTCTGAGGACACCCCAACAGTGCTATATGAAAAACCATGGGATTTCCCATGGTATTTGCCCATGGTATTGACCAAATGGGAAAAATAATATCATAATTTAATGTACACAAGTTGAACAGAATTTTATATTAATTATTACATCATTATGATGTCATTAAACATACTAAAAACTCAAAACTGTATTTTTACTATTCACGAAAAACTAAAGTATTTTAAAAAATTCCTATAAATTATTCATAACCTAACATTAAAATTATGAATTCAAAAATGAAATTTATTTTAACATAATAATTATATAAATATGAAAATTTTAACTTTTATATATGAAAATACTTATTTATTAAAAATAATAGCGGACATAAAATGCATAGTAAAATTTTTGACACTTCAAAAAAATAAAATCATTTTATCATTTGTAATGAAGGAAGAGTGTTTTGATAATACTATTTCATTATAATAAACATTAATAAAACCTTAGTTTGATATAATAATTTAAATCTCTCTGAAATGTACAATTTTTACCCAAAAAATAAATTTATGAAAATTTTCATATTTTTAAGAAAAAGCTAAACTTAAAATAGGAATGATGAAACCACAATTTTATTTATACTTTATTGAATGAGGTTAACATTCCATTGGTAATATTACTATTCATAATGTTAAGTTACTATTCATCAAAATTGTAAGTTGATCCCATCAGACTCCAAATATCTTACCGATTGCAACTGTGTATGTCAAGTTTTCAAAATTCAAATCATAGAAGTGGAAAAAATATATCTAATGGACAGGTTATAAATATCTCTTATAAATATTAAAGTTTTTTTTGCATAGACTCAGTGTTGAATGAATTATATAATAAATTTATTTGTAAAACCTTGGGGGTGTTATATTCTTCCCCTTTAAAAAAATTCATCCTCGAAATTACCAAAATGTTACCTTATAAAAAGATTTGGTTAGTTATTCATCATAAGTTCATCAGGCTCCCATGTCACCTCTTCAATTTTATGATTTTTCCAAGGAACCTTTTCCAGTTGAGTTGTTCAATTCCTCAACACCAGTTCTTTAGTGTCCCAAATCTGGTAGGCTCTTCACAGTAAGATAAGTTGGGTTCCAATTAAATACCTTCAACAACGAGGACATGAATTGGGTCTATCATGCACCTTCTCAATAATGATACATGGAACACATTGTGTACCTTAGAAAGGCTAGGTAGAATTTCCAAAAGATAAGCCACATCTCCAGTTCTCTCTATAATTTCAAAAGCACCAATGTACATAGGGCTCAGTTTCCCTTTCTTTCAAAATCTTATAACACCCTTCCATAGAGATACTTTCAAGAAAAGATGATCACCCTCTTCAAATTTCATATCCTTACTTCGATTATCAGCATAAATGTTTTTGGTACTTTGAGATGCTTTGATATAAGTTTGAATAGTATTTACCTTTGCCATTGTTTCATCCACAAGCTCTAGGCCCACAATCTTCCTTTCACCAACTTTATCCCAATATGTTGGTGTATGATATCTCTTTCCATACAATGTTTCATATGGTGCCATTTGAATACTGGAATGGAAACTATTATTGTAGGAAAACTCCACCAAGGGTAAATACTGATCCCACATACCTTGAAATTTGAGTGATCATGATCTCAATATGTATTCTAAAGTTTGGATCATCCTTTCTGGCTACCCATTAGTTTGGGGGTGATAAGTAGTACTTAAACAAAGATCATTTTACAAAGATTTTTAAATAATTTTCCAGAATTTTGATATAAATAAAGGATCATTATTAGACACTATTGAAAGAGGTTCTCCATTAATTATTACAACTTCGTTGATATAGAGTCGTGCAAGGCTCTTCAGTGTAAAATCCTTCGTTATAGAGAAGAAATGTGCAAATTTCATAAGTCGATTAATAATTACCCATATTTTATCATTATTTATTGAAGTTTCTAGTGACAAAATCAATGGTTATGTCATCCCATTTCCATGTAGAAATAGTTATAGGTTTCATGAATCCTCTAGGATGTCGTCGTTCAACCTTAACTTGTTTAAATCCTAAACATCTTGATACATAATTAGCAATTTCTCTTTTCATGTTATCCCACCAAAAATATTCCTTCAAATATCTATATATATTAGTGCTACCAATATGTATAGAGAAATTTGAACTATGGGCATCATCCAATAACTCCATTTTTAGCTTGGGTATAGCAAGAACAAAAAGCCTTTTCCCAAAATACAAAATTCCATCTTCATATACAAATTCTTCCAACTTCACATCATTCACAACATTAATTTTCTTTTGAATATTCTTGTCATCAGGATAAGAACTTTTAAACCTTTCTAATAAATATGGTTGGGAAACCAATTTAAAAAGTAATGATATTTCACCGTTATTGATGATTCCCATATCTATCCTAGCTAGATCCATGTACATAGGATCCTTATCAATTCTAATGTTTTTTATAACTCCATGATCTTTCCAAGTCAATGCATCAATGACCTTATTTGCCTTTCCTGGGTGGTATTGTATGGAAAAATCATAATCCTTGAGAAGCTTGATCCATCGCCTTTGTCTCATGTTGAGCTATTTTTGTGAGAAGATGTATTTCAAGCTCTTGTGATTAGTATATATCTCACATCTTTCACCATAGAGATAATGTCTCCATATCTTCAGAGAAAAGATTACAAATACTAACTCAATATCATGAGTTGGATATTTCTATTCTTGAATTTTTAACTACCTTGATGAATAGGTAATAATTCTATCATTCTGTATTAGGACATAGCCAAGTCCCTTCTTCGACACATCACCATAGATCACAAATCCACTATTCCTTGTTGGTAGATTCAGGATCAGAGAATTCACTAATATCCTATTCAATCCTTCAAAACATTATTCACATTCATTTTTCCATATGAACTTAACCCCTTTACAAGTAAGCATGGTTAATGGGTTGGATAATCAAGTAAAGTTCTGAACGAAAATCCGATAATAACCTGCTAAACCAATAAAACTATATACCTCAGATATATTCATTGGAGTAGGCCATTATTAAACTGCCTTCCTTTTTATTTACATTATTTACTAAGATTCCATCCTTAGAGACAATATAACCAAGAAAAAAACTGTTTAAATCGAGAATTCACACTTGCTAAACTTTCCATATAACTCGTTTCTTCTAAGAGTCTTCTGAATAATGCGCAAGTGATTATCATGATCTTTGTACAATTTGGAGTATACTAAGATATCATTAATAAATACAACAAAAAATTCATCAAGATATTACTTGAAAACTATATTAATTAGATCCATGAAAATGGAGTGTGCATTACTCAGTACAAAAGGCATTACTGTAAACCTATAATGCCCATACCTAGTTAAAAATGCTGTCTTTGGAATATCTTCCTTCCTCACACACAAATGATGATATACATATCGAAGGTCAATCAACAAAAAATATTTGGATATGTGAAAATGATCAATTAAATCATCAATGCGAGTAAGGGGATACTTTTTGTTTATTTTAATAGCATTGATCTATCTGTAGTCAATGCACAACCTCATAGATCCGTCTTTATTCTTAACGAAAAGAACATGAGATCCCCATGGAGAAACACTAGGGTGAATAAATCCTTTATTACTCAATTCCTCTATTTTCTTCTTCAGTTCTACTAATTCCACAGTGTCCATTCTATAAGGAGTCTTTGATATAGGCCTTGGACTAGGAATTTTCACAATTGGTACGTTATCAATTGGAAGATTTATTTCCTCACCTATGGATATTGCATTCTTATCCTCACCAATAATTACATTAAGTAGAACTACTAGGGTTGGATCTAGATAAGAATTAGATGATGATGTTTCTTCCCTAAAGATAAGGGATTATACATCGTTCTCAAAAATTATAACTTCCTTATTCTTGAAATAGATATTTACATCATAATTTGAAATATAATCCATAATAATGATTATATAAAAGTTGATAATGGGTATTATGATAAGGTTAGAAACCAAGGAATGTTTATGTGTAATAAGGGGGATTGATTGACACATCTTTGTTGCAATGATACTTCCCTTAGAAGTTTTGATTGACAACTCCTTTATTAAATCAAATTAGAAATATCTAATTTTCATGGAAATCTGGGAAGATATAGAAGATTTCAATGATACAAAATAAAATAAATAATTGACTAAGTTTTAGGAAATGATTAAAGTACCTACAACTACATCATTAGGAATTTCAATCTTTGCACCTATGATCGCATAAGCTTGGCCTTGCTCACTTGTCTGTTTCTGAGGCCCATTTCCTTAACACTTTGGATAATCATTAGCAAAGTCCCCTATCTCACTATAATTATAGCATTGAACATTGATATATTATTTCTTTCCCATGAAATCACCAACTTGATGGCCTTTCTATCCACACTTTTAGCACCCGTCTTTTTTCCTTTAAGTAGACACTAGGGTGTTTCCTTCCACAAGTATCGCATGTTGGAAAATTACCCTTTTTATTCTTCCCTTTATTCATTTTATCCCCTTCCACCATATTCTTCTCTTATTTTCCCTTAAATTCATAATACTTAGAGAATTATCTCTATCTTGATAGCACATGAGACAATGTCTTTTTATGATGAGAAACTTTGGGAGACTAGTGACCTTCGGAGGAATAGTTTTAAACCATCAAATAATCAATCAATATTTCTCATTGGATTACATATATAGTTTGAATCATGCCTTGCTAACCTTGTAAAGTTGGATTCATACTTTGAAACATTTTCATATTCTTTCTATCTTAGACGCAATAATTTCCTCTCCATATCCACTAATTGTTCATGAGGAAAATATTTCTCTAGGAAACTTTACCTAAAATCCCTCCATTTTATTTTTTTATTTATTCTTCCTCTTTTTTGTTTTGAATTAATGAAAACCACTTATCCTCATCTCTCGATAGATGATAAACTACCATGAAACCTACTCTCTTTCATTACATCCCAAAGATAGAAATATCTTTAATAATGAACTTATCCACTGCTTCACTATGAATGGGGTTGTAGTCCCATTGAATGATGGAAGATGTTGTCTCATTAAGTGGTCTAACATTTTTCCTCCACATTGTGGATCAAGATGCTCCATATGGGTAAGGTTATTGTTCATAACCCGAGTCAGTTGTCTTAGTATAGTTATAAGTTTCTCAACACCAGTCATAGTTGCAATTACAATATCATTATCTTACATAGGAGGGAAATCCCTACATGGGATACGTTCATTAACATAGTTTCCATTCCTTCCATTAGGAACCATTTTTAAATAATGGAACATAATGGATTTGGTTATGAATCATAATGTATAGTCTCAACTCTCAAAATACTTACCAAAATTTAAATCCTATTCATAAATAATCTCACAATCATAAAAAGTATTTTCTTTGATGAAAAATTTACTTTAAAACCCTTCATAATGAATTGTAAAGAAAATGAAAATTATCCTGAGAATATCCCCCAGGAGTGCCAAAACAGGTGCATAATAAGACCCATTTTCATGTACCAGGTTACCCCAGGTCAATCCCGAAACACCTTGTCAGAGTTGTTACTCATAGGTAAATCTATTTTAGAACCACATCCACTGATAGTATCTATATAGACATGTATTTTCTAGAAATATCCATATAATATATTCCTTACCAAAATTCTAGTATGTTCTTTTATACTTATACTCAAAGTCTATCTTAGGTTTTTATTTCCTAATCTACATTTTCTAATTATATTTTCTTAGTTTTCCACTAAAATTCCTCTGATACCAATTGTAACACCCCTACCCTAGTTGCCTGAAGTCGGTGAATTATTTATAGCATTGAAATAATTACAAGAAAGTAATATCCTGAATGAATTAATTGGTTTATTAGTTTTGAAAAAATAGATACATACATGAGTTTCACATTACAACTTGAAATGAAAAACAATATGGAAGTTCCTTTGAAAATATACACAACTCTAAGGTTACCCCTATAGGTCATTCTTAATTTACTTCTTCACATCCTGGGAAAATAAAACATAAGAAAGGGGTGAGCTCAGATGCTTAGTAAGGGTAAGAAATACAACAAAAGATATCTTAAACGTAAACATTAGACATGGTGAAAAACTAAAAACAAATTATTTTAAAAATGAAGTGGAACATAATATGAAAGAAATAAGGGATGACTAAATAATGATATACTAAAGAATAATCATAGGTATTAAACTTGTCTAATAACCTCATGGATTATCAATTACTTATTTCATAATGAGGGAAATACATAATACTAGAAATTCTAAAATATACCGTCAAGGCCTCATCCAATACATTTGAAAATTATTAAGGTCTCATCCAAAACCATATCTAAAAATGGGAAAGGACTTAACCAAGACCATATCTATTTTGTCTATCTGTAACGCCCTGACCCTAGTTGCCTAGAGTCAGTGCATTATTTATAAAATTGAGATAATTACAAGATTTTTTTATCCCTTAGGAATGAATTATTTTATTAGTTTTGGAAAACTAGATGCATATATAAGTTCATCATCACAAATTGAAATGAAAAATAATATGGAAATTCCTTTCAAAACATCTATAAATCCTAGGTTACCCCTGAAGGTTATTCATAATTTACTTCTTCACATCCTAGGAAAATAAAACATAAGAAAGGGGTGAGCTCAGATTCTTAGTAAGGGTAAGAAATATAGAGTAAGATATCATAAACATAAATATTATACATGGTGAAAAACTAAAAACACATGCCTTTAAAATGAACTTGAACATAATATGGCCGGAACATAGGCTGAATAAATAACGCCATAATAAAGCATAATCATGGGTATTCTACTAGTCTAATAACCTCATGGACTATAAATTACTTATTTCATAATGATAGGAAATTCATAATGCCAGAAATTCTGAAGTATACCATCAAGGCCTAATCCAAGACATGTAAAAATGATTAAGGCCTCAACCAAAACCATATCTGAAAATGGGCTAGGCATCAGCCATGTCTATATCTGTTTTGTCTCATAAAACCTAATGATTGCATCGAGGGGATATAGTGGGACCCACCAATCATTTAATTAGTCTAATTAATTACTCATATAAATGATGATAACCTTAAATATTATATAAATTCATATTTAAACTAACATATGAAATGTAAATAACTTTCCCTAAACATAAACACTAACCATTCAGAGTAATATGGTGAATGATTTCAAGATAGAACATAAATAGTAAAATTAATCATAAACATTAAATTAAATATGATATATGATATCATAAAATATTAGGTTCCAATTATATATAATATTCAACAAGTGTGTTGAAATAGATAAAATTACTCTTATAAAATCATCAAGTAATTCTTGAGATAAAATACTCTTTTACTTTGAAAAGAAGAGTTATTTTGACAAAATAATTGTATAAAACTAGAAGTGTAATAATATATTTTTATCATAATAAAATGAGTGATTTTATAAAAATAATGGTGTTTAAAAAAATATTATATAGTGTACTTGAACATAGGTAATAATTTGAGAAGTTCCCTTGAAACAAGATTGTATATCGGGAAGAATTTTTGAAATATCCTTTTAAATCATGTAACTACACATAAAATAAAGAATTATTCTGGTTTATAAACATATATAGAACATATAAACATAATTTTTTAGGGTTAAATAAGAATAAATAATAATTTCATTGAGGTAAGTATAGAATAAGAGTAACCTGAAAGAAAATGGATGTTCAGGTACAAAATCCTTACCTTATGTCTGAATGTATTCCATAGTTAACCTTAATGTTAGGGATAATAAAATAAAATAAATTAATTAAATAATTATGAACATTATATAAATATATTTTATTAATTAATGTTTTATTAATTTCATTTATGTCCTTATTGATAATTTATAATATTGAATTTCATTTTTCTGGAGTGTTAGTTTCCTTGATTTCATGATCGGTTCGCTTGGTTATAAGAGTATGGAAGTTCATGTAAAATGGGAATTGAAGTCCATAATTGAATTAATATGTTATTAATGATAATAAATAAGGTTAAATTATCATATAATTCATTTGGATATTTTAGGTGAGGATGAATCCTTAGATAAAACTTTAATGATAATCGCTTGGATTATTTTGAGCGGTTTTGCTCACAACGAGCTTGTTTTGATTTATTATTTCACATCATGTGTGTTTTATGATTCCAGAACATTAAATAAGATAAATTACATATATTATTATTGGTTTCAACCTAAAAAATTCTTTCATGACCATCCATGAATATGATAATATAAATTAAAAAAAACAATCCTTGAATGTGATAAATTAACACATCTCAGACAGTGTTTTCTTTTTTTTATATAGAAGGAGGGTAAATGAGAGATGATGGTGAATTATTCCATTATCATAACAAAATTAAATTATATTTAAGGTACTATAGTTTTAATAACTTTTGGATGAATTTATTTGAAGAGAGAAAAAGAAAATAAAGGAATTTGAAAGAAAAAGAGAAGTTGAGAAATCTCTTATGAAAATTCAGTAGTCTAACGACGTCACTTAAAAATTCATAAAATATATTGATGAGAGAAAAATGGTTCTCTAAAAAATTTTACATAATATGTACAGTAAGGGGGATATTGAATGAAATATCCAAAAATAATTCAATGGAAATTAAAAAGTAATAACATAAAAGGAGTGCTTGAAAAAGAGAAGGGTGGTAGATTACCTTACCTTGCAGTGTAACTACTAAAACATGAAGGTTGGGACCTTAGGGGTTTGAGGATGACTTCAGAGGACTACTATGGAGGTAAAACTACCATATATTCTATTATTATGAATTTTTAATGGAATTAATGGAATAAATGGGTTTGTATTTATAGCTAAAGTGAGAGAATTTTTTATAAATTTTCGAGGACACATCAGCAGTGGTATATGAAAAACCTTGGGCTTGCCCATAGTATTACTCACTTGGGACACCTCATATAATATTTTAATGTACACAAGTCAACTGTAATTTTATATTAATTATTACATCATTATGATGTCATTAAACATACCAACCACTCAAAACTGTATTTTTATTATTCATGAAAAACTAAAGTATTTTATAAAATTCTCATAAATTCCGCGTAACATAATACCGACATTATAAATTAAAAAATGAAATTTATTTTATCATAATAATTCCCTTAATATGAAAATCTTAACTTTTATCTATGAACATACTCATTTATTAAAAATAATAGCGGACATAAAATGCATAGTAAAATGCATAGTAAAATTTTCGACAATTAAAAAAATAAAATTATTTTATCATTTATAATTAAAGAAGAGTGTTTGGATAATACTATTTCATTATAATAAACATTAATAAAACCTTAGTTTGATATAATAATTTACATATCTATGAAATGTACAATTTTTACCTGAAAAATCAATTTATCAAATTCGTCATATTTTTAAGAAAGAACTAAACTCAAAACAGAAATGATGGAACAAAAATTTTATTTTTGATTTCTTAGGTGAATTTAATATTCCATTGGTCATATTACTATTCATAAGGGTAAGTTACTATTAATAAGGGTAAGTTAAAATTCACCAAAATTGTAAGTTGATCTTGTCAGACTCTAAATATCTTATTGATCGTAACCTGTATGTCAGTTTTTCGAAATTCAAATCACAGAAGAGACAAAATTATATCTATCAACCAGGTTATAACTATCTCCTATAAATATCAATGTCCTTGTTTCGCATATACTCAATTTTTAATGCATTATATAATAAATTTATTTGTAAAACCTTGGTGTGTTACACCTTAGTTCTGGATGAATTCCAATCTCATATTTACATGAATTCTATGAATCATTCCTAATAAATAGAGGAACTATGTGAAGAAACTTTGTGAAATAAGTAGAGTAAGTAGAAATCAAAATCGGTCCCTGATGAAGCTCTCTATACTTATGAGAATGGTCTAAATTCAGCGTATCTGGGAATAATTCCTCAAAGAAAATATCAATGAAGGTCACCCATGTAATATAATTATGTTCTTCCATCTAGTTTATGACACCACACCACCTCCTAGAGGGTCCTTAAAGCACAAAAATAACTATATTTACTCACAAATCCTATGGAGTCTCCACTTAAATCTTCTCAATGACATCAATCCATTCCTCAGCATCCCGAAATCCTACAGTTCCCTTGAAGGATAGGTGATGATGGATCTAGAAGTACTAAATATAATTGAACATTTTCGTTAGAACTCTTCTACCTTGACCAGGCACTATGTGGAAGGCCCCAGCATAGAGTGGTTATGCTGGATAAACTATTAGATCAAGTATGGGATCATGATCACCTACATCCTTCTATACATATGGTGGTGGAACATGGGTGTTATCCCTTGTGGGATCATTTTGGTTTGCCTCACTAGGTGGTCCCATTATACATCTTATATGTGATTTATTTGAAATTCCAAACATTCACTTAAAACACCAATAACAGTTTACATAAGATAAAAACCTAAGTGGTTATAAACACACACAAGGGATTTAAATGTGAGATATATCCTAAAAGGTTACCCATAATGATAAGGAGAAAAACTCTTAGAACTACCCAAGGATAAAACATAGTTCTCCATACCTATACTTTACATTCATATATTTACATAAAAAATCATGCTTAAGATAAAATAATCCAAATGTCATCACGTCACATCACAAAATCACAATGCATAGACCATGAAATTTAATACAATGAACTACCATAAATAACAAGAAATAAGTATATATGATATGTGATCCTACATGCCCATTCATAATTCTTTAATTCACCCAAATACCATAAACTTTAACAATGTAACATATCCAAGATCTATATGAAACTATAAATCCACAAATATAATAGCAGTTCCATCATTGGAAACTTAGAGGTATGTCATATAAGAGTTGTCCTAAAAATTAATTGTCCCCCTACCCAAGTTTCACATAACATTAATCCTTTATACCTTTCCCCAAATATAGTCAATAAGATAATAAAATGGAAACTTCCTATGATACTACTTTGTAACACCCCTATCTAAAACACCCAGTCCTAGTGAGAGTACCATATGACCTCATGTGCACCTCCCCATATGAAGAGGTTTTTGATTAGTATCATGATTCTGAATGGTGTATTGTGGAGTCTATACACTAAATATAATTATCCATACATTAGAAAAATATAAAGGAAAAATAATAACATAAAAGGGAACAAAAAATAATAATAATGATGCTATAATTGATTAAATTCCAGGTATCTCAGATCCATAAAATGCAGTAAACCTAGTACCCATAACATGGAAGGTTAAAATAGAGTATAAGTAAATAAATAATAAAATAAATAAAGACACTATGAAATCAATCTAGAGTCTATCCTGGTACCACCTATGAACACCATGCTCTATCTCCCTAGCTCATTATCACCGGGCCCTTTCCCTTTCCCATATTTCTGATTATGAAGTCTGCATGCGCATCAAGATTCCCCTGTAGGGTGTGACTATTACTATATTTGAACACCACTAATGCGTCCTTAACATAATTTCACATGCATAAGTGGTGTATTAAATGATAATAAGTAAGTTCATAATCAATCAACAAAAAATCATGTGTTGAGTGGTCATGGACTAACCAAGCCATCATAAACCTCAACCGTACTTACTTTAGATCCATACCGAAAGTAAATAAGGCCACCCTATAAGAACCTGAATCTTCATTTCAGGTATGGATCATGTTTTTGGGTTATTTTTGAGGAAAAAGGAAGAAATGGTAATGTTCAAAGTACTCACCGTGTACTTATGATTACACGCCATGTACCTCGGTATCGCGTACAACTGCGTACTAGCCGTGTAATGGCCAAGTACACGGTCATGTGGTGACCTGGAAGTACGATTAAGGCGGGGGATAGTTGTTGCTAATACACAATGTGTAAATTTAATGAATAGTCAGTGTAATTTTATTTTTATTTGATATATCGGTGCGGGGTCACGTCTTACGTCCAGAACCATCTTCTTTTCCCCATGTTTTGTATAGGAGAGCAACGAGGTGGCCACAAAATTTGAATCCATACCGATTCTCTATCCAACCTACAATTGAGAAATTGTTGGGATCATTGTAATCCCACCGGTGATTTCTCAATTCCCCTACGACCTTTCTTCCTGATTCCTCCTATCTTTTGAGTTATTCAAGGTTGGGTGTTTTTAACCGTTTTGTAGATCTACACCTATCTAACCCAATTAAAGGGCTGACGTTCAAGAGTTTTGATCGTACGATATCTAGGTAAGTGATTTGTGCCTTTTGTTGTTGATATTTTTTTTATATTTGATAAAAGTGTCGCATACCCACATTTGGGGTATTTCTTGATTGGAATTTTACCTTGTTTAATACCTTATATGATTTGTTTGATTGAGAAAGGGTTATTTCTTATGCGTATGGTTAGATACCTTATTATGGGACACCCCATGGGTGCATTTCCTTGATTGATTGTTTATGGTCATTTGTTCTTGGATTCCAATAGGCTTTCCTTGTTCTCATGCCTTGTTTTGTTAGGATGGGGTTGTTGATTATATGAAATGCATGTGTTATGCATTATGGAAGTTTGAACAAGGGTAATTTGATTGTGAGAGCTTCCCAAGGTTGGGAAATTTATGTATGAATTGTAGTTATGCTAGAACATAAGGGTTATACCATGAGAGCTACTCAAAGGTTCGTTATTAAATGAATGTTGGTCCCTAGGGAATTGACTTTGAGAGCTGCGAGGTGGTCATTATAGTTTATTGTTTATATATAAACAAAGGGGGTATTGACTATGAGAGATGCGAGGTGGTCATTATAGTTTATTTATTTTATTTTATGTTAAACCAAAGGGGTTAGACCGTGATATATTTCCTAGAGGGTTGTTTATGAATGATTGAATTATTGTGATGAGTCTGCCAAGCCAAAACACAAGATCAGACTTGGTCTTACTTGATTTTTAAGATAGTCTTCTAAGAAAAATATTTTGTTACTATTACACGGGGGATACAGAGCTTAGGATAGATCCTAGAATTCCATTATTCAATAGATTGAATAATTACTAAATGTAAATGAATGTAATTGAAAACTATAGGATGTTTACTTTTGAGTAATTCATAGTTTATTGCTTCATTTTTCATACTGCCCGCTATATTTATTCACTAACAGTTAGGCACACATATTTTGGTGGTTTCATACTGAGATTCATCTCACACCCTATTTGGGTCATGATTTTGGACCCAAACATATTATATTATTGTAGGTATAGAAAAGGGAAAAATACTTTCTTTACCAGGTACTTGATTTTTGTCGGAGCTGGAGAGTGTGGGACCAAGATGAGGATTGCGATGCAATTGGAGTTTACTTTCTTTTCTGTACTTTGGTTTCTGTATTGTATTTCCAGAATTGTGACTTATTTGTCTGCTTTCCTAGACACATGTGACATGAAACATTTATATATATTTTTTAGTTGTTTTATTAGTATTAGTCTTCCACTGTTTACTTCTGTTGTATGGTATTATTACTTCCTCTATTGTTTAATATTTATCTTCTGCTGTGTATACTCTACCAATGAGGGAATAGTTTCCCCATTTTCATACTGTGACCCTCACTTCTAGTCGGAAGCCTCTAGAATTTGGGGAAATGCACTTGAGGTCATGCGACCAACCAGGTTCGGGGCACCTTTGGGCGGCACCCAAGACTGGGACATTTCAAAGTGGTATCAGAGGAGTTATTTTCTACCTTGCCTTACTATTTGGAGCCTATAGACTAGGATAGGAAGGAATTGGTAGTTTCTAATAATCTTTGCTTGGGAGTAGCTAACCCGAGTATAGAGAAAAGCCAAGTAACCTCGAATATTTCATTTTTTATGGTTTTGAAATTATTACAGTTTATTTAATTTCACTGCTGGGTGATTCACTTGTTTTGTGATGCTACGAATTATATCATTGAGGTTCTATTTATGTTGCAACCTGATGAGATGAGGGTATTCTATCTCATGCATCATATAGGCACTTGCTAGAGATCACATGTCATGCATTCTTGTCATGACATTTAGGGTGAATTAATCACTGAATGCTATTGTGATAGATGTTATTATAGATATACATTTTGTTGTGATAAATATCATGAAAAAATACCTTCTGTTTAGATAGGGTATTGGTTTATGTAAAGTTTCATTTGGATAGATTCCAAGATTTGGTTCCTGATGTGTTATGGGCCCTCTTGGATCAGAATTTGGTGGATCATTTTTGAACTTTAATTTCTTTTTTTCAAGTTATGATATGAATAAGGATGCCAAACTTTGATTTTTGGGGATCATGGGCTCTCACAGGTTGGAATTTGTCATGCATTGGACAAAATTTTAAGTTTTTAAGGGTTCTGGAGAAGTTTTAGAGGCTTACTATCAGGAAACCTAGAAAACATGGTGTATGATGTTATGAACACATGCCGTGTGTTCTTCTATTCTTGAAGAAACAAATTTTCTTAAGTAAACTCTGTGTACTATTTGTACATGTCATGTAGTTGTTAACCATGTCACTAATTAAGTGAGCAGAGACATGGGTTTGATAGAAAATTGGTAGAACATGCTGTGTACTGGGAGTACACATAGTGCTGTAGAGACCATGTATCTAGGGCGTGTGACTAACAACACATGTGGATGAAATATAGGTTGTAAATGATGTGTCTTTTTTATGAATGCCATGTAGAAATAGACCGTGTATCCAACTGTGTGACTAACGACATGGGTGGATGGAACATAAGTAGTACACACTGTGTCTAGGGTGAACACATCAAATAGTATTACACCAACATGACTATGTAGTTCTATCCATGTATAAATACTTGGTAAAGAGGGAATATTCAAGTACACATTGTGTCTCATAAGGAACACGTTGTGTGTATGGGGTGTTACACATCAATGTTAGAAGAGGTACACGCCCATGTTAAGGCTTACAGGGAACATGTCGTGTAGTTTTTCTAACACCATGTAACCCTATTGTGAAAAACTTGAATGCTTTCCTTATCCTGTTCCATTATTTCACTTCTTAGTTTATGTACTTGATAATCTTGTACTATGGTGTGTGCTTAACCTTACAGAGTCATGCCACCGAGACATCATATAGTTGTGCGCCAGGTACAGGGTGATGACCAGACACCGAAATTGGTAGATCAGTGACTACCAGTAGATCCTCCAATCATGCTCATCTTCGAACTAGATGTTATACCAGATGTAGGTGATGATGCACAATTCTGTGAAGGATTTTTGAGGATGATGCAAACCTTTCAGGGAGAACCACATCCTTCCCTGACTATAGAAGAGTTGACACAGGTGTTCTAGCAGCAACATCCTCCCATTTCTTCATGGGATGGCGGACCACAGGCTACAGAGACATGGTTGGAGGCCATGATATCTATCTTTGAGCATCTAGAGATGACTCTAGATAGGATGGTGAAGTTCGTGATGTACATGCTATGTGATTCTTCCAAGAGATGGTGGTATGTTATCTCACAGGTGGGATGTCAATGGGATATGGCTTGGGAAGAGTTTCATAGAAACCTCTATGATTACTTCTACCCTAAGATGTTGAGGGCCGACTGAGCCCGATATTTCATGCACATAGAGTAGGGCGCACATTTTGTGATGGATTATTCTTATCTCTTTACATAACTTCAGTGATTTTTACCTGTTTTGGGAGGTGATGAGTTATCTTTGGATAGGCGGTTTGGGGATGATCTCATGTACGACATCCGATCACAGGTGAATGTCTTCAAGATGACTTCTATGACTGCTATAGTAAATCATGATTTAATTAATGAGCATAATATGAGGGAGTTGGGAGTTGCGATCTAGATATGTTCAACATCCAGGGCTATTACTCCTTTTACAGATAGCAGGAAATGTCATAGAGATATTTTACATGATGTTTCTTTAGGTATCCAGGTGGTTTGGTACCTGTGCAGGAAGAGTGGGAATATGAGACCACATTGACTGAAGGACCCTGTCGAGTGACGATCTTGCAGCAAGATGGGTCATATTCAGAGGTTTTACTGTTTTTTTCTCACTAGAAGCTGGTGAGAGGGGATAATTTATGACTCTATGTTTTGGAAACAGACCACCAGTTTCTCCTCAGATGTCTGGTCATTCAGGTCAGGAGGTAGTCGTGGACATGGTATCTAGGCAACAAGTTTTCAGTGACAGTAGGGTGGACCAACTTGGGGTAGTCAGGCAGGGACGCAGGGCCGCGGTGCAAGTAAGACTTTTGTGATTGAACAAACCCAACATGAGAAGGATATCGAGCCCTCTACAGTTAGAGGTACGATTCTAGTTGCCTCAGTTTTAGATTTTGTTCTTTTTAATATAGGGGATTCCCATAGTTTTATATATGTTGCTGTTATAGAGATACTTGGGCTATGTATCTTTACTTATGATGATGTTATGATGCTAGACACTCCTTTGGGGATTAGGACAACTAATGTATGTCAGTTCAAGGAGTTCCCTCTTGGGGTTAGTGGGTGTCACTTCTTATGGGATCTATATGTCTTAGAGATGACACGATTTTATGTGATTCTTGAAATGGACTAGTTGGTCTCTTTTCAGGCCTTTGTAGACTGTTATAGCCACAGGGTGAGATTCACGTCACTATAGGGTGGGTCTTTTCTACACAAGAGCGAATGAAATTTCCAGGTGAGAAGAGATGGACCCGAGCATCGTGGGTTGGGAGGAATTATAACCCAGATTGCTAGTTTATATCTGGATGACCAGGGGACTTCACAGATAAACTTTCCTCTAGTGGTGGATCATCTCAGAGATGTCTTTCTAGATGACTTTATAGTTTTACCTCTGGAGCGAGAGGTATATTTCTCTATTTATCTTATTCCAGGAGCGGCACCGGGGTCCATTCCTCTATATAGGATTGCTACACCAAAGTTACAGGAGCTCAAGAATCAGTTAGAGGAGTTCCAGAAAAAGGCTACACCAAAGTTACAGGAGCTCAAGAATCAGTTAGAGGAGTTCCAGAAAAAGGGTTTCATCTGACCCAGTACTTCTCCTTGGGTTTTGCCTATCCTTTTTGCGAAGAAGGAAGATGGTACCCTAAGAATCTGTGTGGATTATCGAAAGCTGAACCAGTTGACGGTCAAGAAAAAATATCCATTTCCAAGGATTGATGATCTCTTTGATTAGATTAGAGGATCCAAAGTGTTATTGAAGATTTAATTGAGATCCAACTATCATCAGTTTTGTGTTAGACCATTAGATATACCTATTACAGTCTTTCAGAACAGGTATGGTCTATACAAGTATTTGTTTATGCTGTTTAGTCTCACGAACGTGCTATCCGTTTTAATGGAATTATTGAAGTGAGTGTTCCATCCTTACTTGGATTCTTTTGTGTTAGTCTTCATGGATGATATCTTAGTGTAATCTCACATTCAACATGACCATGCCATCCACATTGAGATCATATTGAGTACACTGAGAGAGTATCAGTTATATGTTAAGATTTAAAAGTGACACTTTTGGATGGACCAGATTAACTTCTTGGGTCATGTAAATTCAAAGACAGGAGTATCAATAGACCTAGAGAAGGTGAGAACAATGTTTTCCTAGGAGAAGCCGAAGAAGCTCTTTGAGGTACAGAGATTTTTGGGGCTGGATGGCTACTATAAACGCTTTATACAAGACTTTTCACATTTTGAAATTCCACTGATGGTCCTGACTAAGATAGATGTGAATTACTTGTGGACATATTCATTTGATTCAACCTTTTAGGAGATGAAAGGGAGGTTGAATTTTGCACCAATATTTATTTTTCTAGAGTAGGGAAAGAGTTACACTATTTTCTGCGAAGCATCAGGTATAAGGATAGGAACAATGATTATGTTGAGGGAAGGAGTCGTTGCATACAGGTCTCGACAGTTGTGTCCAAATGAGAAGAAATACCCGATGCACGATATCGATTTAGTTGTAGTTTTGAATGCTTTTTACTGTTGGATACATTATCTTTTTGGAGAGAATTTTGTGGTATACACTGACCACAAAAGTCTCAAGTATATCTTTACCTAGCATGACCTAAATTTGAGATGATGAAGGTGGGTTGAGTTCCTTCAGTTTTTTGACTTCGAGCTTTCCTACACACCTGGAAAAGGAAACACATTAGATGATGCACTGAGCAGGAGGACTCAAATACATGTATTTTAGGAGGCCAGTAGAAAGTGGAAACTTATGGCTCTATTCTATGAGATGCATTTGGAGGTGTATGACAGACAGGGGTAGAAATTTCTTCCTTCTATAGCTGTTACCTATAACCTTCTAGATTGAGTGTGAGTGAGGTAGCTATCATATTCTAAAGACCTAGTCCTACAATAGAGTGTTTTAGGTGAGGACTCTACTCTTGGGTGGACCATATGTGATGATGAGGTCTTTCATTTTCATGGACATGTATAGGTGTCAACATACATACATGAGGAGTTAATGTGATATTTTCATGCCTCAATATGGGTAGTTCATCTTGGTGTCACCAAGATGTATCGAGATCTAAATTATCAGTATAGGTGGCTAGGTATGAAGAGGGATGTTTCTGGTTTTGTTATGAGATGTTTCACCTATCAGTAGGTGAAGGCAGAACATTAGCGACCAACATGGATTTTGAAGTAGTTACCAATTCTCGAGTGGAAGTGGAATGATGTTGCAATGGATTTAGTGATAGGTTTACCAAAGTTTACTCAAGGGAATAATGTTGATTGGGTTTTTGTTGACCAACTCATGAAGGTTTCACATTTCTTACTAATCAAGGAAACCTTCAGTGTTGATGAGATTGGAAAGTTTTACATCTAAGAGATTATACGTTTGCATGTGGTTCCACACTCTATCGTTTCAGATAGGTAAGATAAGTTTAATTCTCATGTCTAGAAGTGACTATAGAGGAACTTGGGTACACAAGTACTTCTGAGTACAACTTACCATCCCCAGATAGATGGACACTCCGAGCGCACAATTTAGGTGTTGGAGGACATGCTTCGAGCATGCGTCCTAGATTTTGGGGGTTCTTGGGAGAGCTACATACCCCTAGTGTATTTTTCTTACAATAATAGTTTTCAAGAAATGATTCACATGAAACCTTTTGAGGATTTATATGGTAGGACATGCCGATCAACCCTATATTGGATAGAGGTAGGAGAGGTAGCTATGTTGGGACCTTTTCTTGTCTAGGAGACCACTGAGATGGTGGAGTTGATTTGGAAGAGGATGAAAACTAAACAGTCTCACCAGAAATCTTATGTTGATCGACAGAGATGACCTCTAGAGTTTGAGGTTGGAGATCAAGTTTTCTTACCTATCATAATGAGGTTGGGACATATGAGGATTTTGAGACAGGGAAAACTTTAACCGAGACACATTGGGTTGTTTGAGGTTTTAGAGGGAGTCGGGCTGGTTTTCTATCGGTTGCAATTACTACAGAGGTACCAAGCTATGCATGATATATTTCATGTTTCTTAGCTACAATGTTAATTTTCAGACCCGTATCATGTTTTTCAACCTGATAAGGTTGAGTTGGAGGTGAATGCATCCTTTGAGGAGCACCCTATTCGGATTGTGGATCGTAGCATGAAGGTTCTCCGTGGGCGGTCTGTTCCTTTAGTATGGGTGCTATGGTACCATGAGTGAGTACAAGATGAGACTTGGGAGATGGAGGCTTATGTACGATCACAATGGCGAGATTTTTTGGAATCTTCTTCTTCAACACCCTTGGAAGGAAAATCCAGAGATGAATTGTTTTAAGGGGGGATGTTTTTAAGAACACAGATATTAATTTCAGGTATGGATATTGTTTTTGGGTTGTTTTTTAGGAAAGAGGATGAAATAAAAAATTTCTATGTACACACCATATACTTATGAGTACATTCCGTGTAACTAGGTACTGCTTATAACCGTGTACTGGCCATGTGACTGCTGAGTACGTGGCCGTGTGGTGACCTGGAAGACCGCTTAAGACAAGGGACTATTGAGGATAATACATGGTGTGTAAATTTATTGAACATTCCATGTACTTTTATTTTTATTTGATATATCGGTTTGGGGTTGCATCTCACATCCATAACCATCTTCTTCTCCCTGTGTTTCATATAGGAGAGCGACGAGATGACCACAAACTTCAAACCCCTCTCGATTCTCCGTCCAACCTCCGATTGAGACGCCGTTGGTTGTGTTGGAACCCCACCAGTGAGTTCTCAATTCCCATAGATTCTTTCTTCCTGATTACCCTTCTCTCTTGAGTTATTCAAGGTTGGGTGATTTTCACCGTTTTGTAGATCTATGTCGATCTAAGACGATTCAAGGACCGACGTTCAAGAGTGTTGATTATACGATATCAAGGATGGTGGTTTGTTCCTTTCATTGTTCATATCTGGATTATATATGCTAAAAGTTCCGAATAACTACATTTGGGTTATTATTTGATTGGAATTTAACCTTGTTTAATACCTTTTATGGTTTGTTTGATTGGGAAAGGGTTATTGATTATTTGTAAGCTTATATACCTTGTTATGGAAAACCCCATGGGTGAGTTACCTTGATTGATTTCTTATAGAAGTTTGGTATATGATGCCTATAGGATTTTTTTGTTCCCATGAATTATTTTTTTAGGATGGAGTTTCTGATTATATGAAATTACCATGTTATGAATTGTGGATGTTTGACCAAGAGGAATTTGACTATGAGAGATTCCCGAGGTAGGGTCAATTATGTATTAATTGTTGTTATGCTAGACTAGAGGGGTTAGACCATGAGAAATACCCATAGGGTTGTTATTAAATGAATGTTGGATCCTAGGGAATTGACTATAAGAGCTTCCAGGTGGTCATTATAGTTTATTGTTTCTATGTAGACCAAGGGGGTATTGTCCATGAGATCTGCCCAGGTGGTTGTTTTGTAAATGATTAGTTCTATGTGAGAACAAATGGGTTAGACTGTGAGAGATTTCCTAGAGGGTTGTTATTTATTGATTTTATGTTATGTTAAACCAAAGGGGTTAGACCGTGGGATCTTTCCCAGAGGATTGTTTATGAATGATTGAATGATTGTGATGCGTCTTCCAAGCCAAAGCACAAACTTGGACTCAATCTTACATGATTGTTGAGATGGTCTTCTGAGACATATATTTTATTACTATTACATGGAGGGATATATATATTAGTATATATCCTATAATTCCATTATTCAACAGATTTAATAATTAAGAAATGTAAATGAATGTAATTGAAAATTATAGGATTGTTTACTTTTGAGTACTTCCTAGTTTATTGATTCATTTTGCATAATTCGTGCTATATTTATTCAATGATAGTTAAGCATAGATATTTTGGTGGTTGCCTACTAGTATTCTTCTCACACCATGTTTGGGTCATGATTTTGGGCCCAAATAGATTATATTACTGCAGGTATAGATAAGGGAAAGCACCCTTCTTCATCAGGTACTTGATTACTGTCAAAGCTGGAGAGCATGGGACCAATGTGAGGCTTGTGATGCTGTTGGATTTTACTTGATTTTCTATAATTTGGTTTATAAATTGTATTTATATCATTGTGACTTATTTGGATTCTTTCTTAGACACATGTGACATGCATAATTTATATATATATATGCTCTAGTTATTTTATTACTATCAGTCTTTTGTTGTTTACTTCTGTTGTATGGTATTACTACTTACGCTATTGTGTACTATTTATCTTCGACTATGTATACTATACAAATGAGGGCATAGTTTCCCCATTTTTACACCATGGCCCTTGATGCTAGTTGCCAGCCTTTGGAATTTGGGGAAATGTGTTTAAGTTCATGTGACCAACTGGGTTCGGGGTACCTTTGGGTGGCACCAGGGATCAGGACATTACACACCCAATATCTCTAAGAATCCATATGGCTAAAAAGACTTAGGTCAATACACAAGGATATAAATCCCTGTCATTGTCTTAGTCCATACCATAGGACCATTATAACTCATCTTTTTCATGGGTTTGGCCACAAGCCCATCATACCCTATCATTTTTACAAGTCATACCACAAGGTGATCATACCCCATCTCTACATCAGGTTAGGCCACAAGGCTGTCTAACCCCTAGCCCGTATCTTGGTCTATCATCATCATCATCGCATGTCACATATACCCACCTATAATGGATAACCATGCCATGATGGTCCACCTGTAACTTTTTAATAGAATCATAACCTCCATAAGACATAAATTCACACAAAGTAGGTTATAAAATATATTATAACAACATAGAATATAAAGAATGAGTCTTGAAAGCTACACACACACACAATAATAATTAAGTGTGGTATCATTAGATAAACATAAATGAACATGAAATCAATATCAAACATGGGTCTCACAGGCTACACACACATGTAATCATTATCAATGAATGAAATTTATATAAGGGTTCTACCTGGTGAGAAAATTCCTTCCTTGAGTGTGTTGGTTCTAAACGATGTTATTTTCATGTGTAGATACCCAAATCACACTTTCAAACCAACAAGATCAAACCCACACACCAATAATCCCTAAAACCAATCTTGATTCATCAAAAATGGATTCTATAAAGAGAATCAATAAGGAGATAGTGAGAATGACTTAGAATCAAATCAATTTATGCAGCAATAACCAAAATCAATGGTAGATCTAGATCTATTTTAAGGATGAAAAATCATCACTGTAAAAAATGGTGACTATAGAAGAAGAGGTTGAGATTCACATAATTCTAGATTAATAAGAATATTCATGGGTAGAAGGAATCTCCCTAGCTAATTTCTTAAATAATTAAGAACATCCAAAACCTTTCCCCAAAACCATCTAGATCACATAGACTAGAAATTGGAGAAGGGAGAATGGTTTAATAATAGAGAAAATGAGTTAATAAGGAATTAGATACCCCTTATTAATAATAACATGCATTTCTATCAAGATCCATAACTCCCCCCGAAATATTAATGACCAAATCAAGCATTTCAATTTCTAAAAAAACCGCCACCACATTGTGGAGATTCTCACCATGAACATGGCAGTCTTGATCCCACCAAGCCCAGGAAATGTGACATGGTAATCATTCATACTGTGGCATCAAAACCTTCCTCATTTTGGAATCACCAAACCTTCCACCTCGGCATGGTGTTTCTAATATGGCTATGGTCCATAAGAGGAATCATAATGTTACATGATTGAGGCCACACCCTATCACGAGTGTGTTGGTGCTACCCATGATGCACAGATGGGTTCCTAAAATTAAAAAATATACACCACAACATTTTCCTACCTTTAATGCACATTTGAGCACCCAAAACCTAGTTTAAGCCACTAAAAAATCTTTAACACTTCCTGGAACAAAATTTAACAATAACAATGCTAAAAATTACATACCTTTAAAATTGAGGATGTTACACTAACCCCAAGATAAATTTGAGTGTGGTTAAACTTGAAACCATAATAGTTCCATTTATGGGGAGTGATTGTCTAAAATGGAACCACTTGATCAACCCCTGGTCGATAGAAAACCTACTAATATATCTTAATAATGTAGTAATATAGAATGTATAGAAGCCTTTTAGATCACCTATAAATTATTATGGGAATTTGGATATTGTGAATCTTGATGAATCTAGTTATTAAAAAAATTTCAGCCGGCCAATTAACTTTTTAGATTCTTATGCCAATATTTTTTAAATGATCTAGTTATTAAATGAAATGAAAAAATAAGTATATAAAAAGAACCAATTCCTAAATTTTTATATGGTGTTTTAATAGTTTTATGCATAATGAAAATAGAATCTTCAAGCTATTAGTTCATTTTAACATAGGGTTAATCTAAAATAGAGCATGAATAGTGAAATCCCCTCTAACCTAATTACTTAATTTTCCACTATAAACATAATATTCTTTGAATATACCTCTTTATACATTTTTATTATTAATTTTATTTAATATATTATATTAAAATTAATATTTTTTCATAAAATTTACCAATGCAATATATTATGATATTTAATAAGTCTAATAATTAAATTAAATCAAATTTGATATCATTATTTAATAATACGAATTTAAATTTAAAAAAATTAATTTATTTTTATTTATATGTATTTTAGTTTCTGGTGTGTTTTTATTATTATATACCATTAATTTTTATTGATTTATCCACAATATAATTTTAATTTATGATTCATGTATTTTAATCTAATTATATCATTATAATTATAATTATAATTATATGTGTGTGTAATTTTATTAATTAAGAAAAAACGTAAAAATATAGTTAGATAATAATTATTTATTAATATTTTAAAAAATTGAGTTTATTAATTTAAATTAACCTAAATGAAATATATAATTTATTATATATATATTTTTAACTAATTATATAATTATATAATTTTCAAGTTATATATATAGCCAATTAAATAAAATAATTATAAAGTAAAAAATTATTTATTTGATTGAAAATTATAAATAAATATGATGGATAATAATAATATTTTTCATATATAAAAATAAAATCAATCATATTATTGAAAAAATATTTAACAATTGAATAATAATATATAAAAAGTATATAAATATATACTATATATGTAATAATAGAGTCAAAAAAATAAAAAATAAAGAAGTGATGTTGTTTATAGTACAAAACCATATTTTGTGTTGAACTATAGAAAATAACCTTTTTAACAATGGAAATAATACTAGTTGGAAAGGGAATTTATGCTAAAATAGTGTTTTTGTGCATTCATGGAACTGGATTAGAGATGAAATAATTTTATTTTATGTGCTAAAAATTAATAATTGATTTATTCTATTTAAAAAATAAATATATTTTATAAGAAATAATATTTTAATATGATTATAAATAAGTGTTTGAACTCATTTTTAGAAAATAAAAAAAATGTTTTAAAAAATAAATTTCTTAATCAATAGAAGTCTGTGAAGTTTTATTTACATTTAAAAGACCAATAATTTTAAAACCATATATCTCTTAAATAAATAATCAATAATTTTTTTAAAATAAAAATAGATAATATTTTCATGTAGTGAAAATCATTCAATTTTTTAATGAAATCACACATTATTTTTTTGTTTTAAAAAAATAAAATTTTAAAGGATAAATATTTAATTTGAAAAAATTAATTTGAAAATTTCAATGAGAAATTCCACCATACATTTTTTTTCACTGGAATTTTCCATCGATGTTTTTTGTTGAATTTCTCCACTAAGATTTAATGTTGGAATTTTTTAGTGCATTTTCAGAGGAATTTTTCAATTAATATTTACCATGAAATTTTCTAATGGTAGTTTTTAGTGGATTTATTCAAAGAAATTTTATAGCATAATTTTTCATTGTCATACTTTAGTGGAAATTTCCAATGTAATTTTACAGTGAAAATTTTCAATGGAATTTTCAATTGAAAATTTCAAGAAGTTATTTTAATTTTAAAATATATATAAAGATAAATTAAAAAACTTGTTTTTAAAGTGATCATCTCCTAAGTAAAGAATGTAATATTTATTATATAGTTAAATGCATACAAATTTTTTTTATTAAAAATACACCATCCATATATCATTGTTTATGAGTTGATTTAGATTTTTCTTAAATATAAATAAAATTATTTTATTTTACAAATTTCTAAAAAATAATAATTAGTTTTAAATATAAAAAACATCCTTTTGTACACATAACCAGTTTATGATTTTTTGGAATAATATAAAATTTGTTTTTTGAAGGTAACTTTTTTTCATGTTTTTATGAATTGAGTTATAAATTTTTTTTGAAATAAAAATATTTTTTTTACTAATCATAAAAAACTAGTAATTAATTCTAAGAATAAAAAATATTTTTTACATGGATAAAATATATATTCATTTTTAAACAATTTAATTTTTTTTTTCAAAAATATATATTTTTCTCTATTTTTATGAATTGAGGAAGAAACTTATTTTTTTTATAAAAATAAAAAAGATTTTTTATCTTCAAAAACTATAAATTAATTGTAAATATAGAAAAACCAAGATAAAAAATTTATTAGTTTATCAATTGATTTAAAATTTGTTATTTTTTTAAAAGTATTTGTATAATATTTTTATGAATTGATCTAAAAAATAATATTTTGTAAAATCAAAATATAAATTATTGTTTTCTAAAATAATTCAAATACTAATTATTAAATCTCTATAAATAATATTTTTATAAAAATAAAAACTTTATTAAATTTTAAGTGAATTAAAATTTATAAATTATTTAATGTAATTTTTTTATACTTTTTTTTGAATTGATTTAAAAATAATTATTTTTTGAAATATAATTTAATTTTCAAAAAGTTTTAAATGATTTCTATTTATATAAAAAAATTAAATTATTTTTTAGGGGTAAAAAATTTATTAATTTTTAAATGTTTTTTAAAAAATAATATTTAATTTTTTTTCTCTTTTTTGTGATATAAAGAAATTATCTAACTGTATAAAGACAAGGATAAAACCATTCATTTTAAATAATATTAGGATACATTATTTTTAAAATTTCAATGAGATTGCCATATTTTTTTTGGGTTTCACATAATGAGATTCAGAGCATATGGACATAGGATTAATGGAAAGTATTCTTATTCATGGATCTCTAATTCAAATTTTTTATTTCATTTCATGATAAAATATATTTTATGGGTTGAGAGGGAACTATTACATGACCCAAATGCTATTTGTAGCTATCATAGTGTGAATTTTTTCTTTTATAGTTATTATTTTAAAATAACCCTCTAACACATCCAATAAAATTGGAACGATATATAGAAAATAACATAACCCTTATGAATGGATGGAACACATAAATCAAGAAACGAGTGTTATTTTAAATTTGTTTATTATTTTTTCCTTAAAACTATTAATTTTTTTGGTTCCAATGATATGAAAGTGGGTGATCATCATTTTCAGTTCGCTAATAATTTTTTTTGAGACTATTAAATGATGATCTCTAATGGTGAAAACAAAAGATATTGATTTTCCCTCCTTGAGGTGTGAAGGGGAAACGTTTTATTTTAGAGCATTAATGATCTTAATTTGGTGATCAAAATTAGTATTATTAGTGTTATTTTTTTTATGTTTTATTTATTTACAAGTGAAACTAATCCTTTGTAAGTTTCAATTTTACAAGTTAATTTTCTGATTATAATTATCTACTTGTTTTTTCCAAATTTTTATTTCTTCTACTCATGCTATTTTCCTTTACATGGTATCTATTTATGTGATTTTATCGAAGGTTATTTATGTTCTTATATATGATTCTTATATAGAGTCTCTTGACCAGTTATGTAGTGGTATACCTATGCTCAATGTAAAGTGATTTTCTGGGTCATATCCCTTAGCATAGTGGCTAAGCTTCTATTTTTTGCCTATTTCCTGGTTATCTTTATATAGAATTTAGATAACTTATAAATGAATATCTTTTTATTTTTTCTTACTTGAATCTCCCAGCTACATATCAAAACCCTCTATATAGTTTTTTTTTTAAATTTCCCTTTATGTGGTTTCCACTGGTTTTCAAAAAATTAGGGAGTATTTATTTTCACATGTTCATTTTAATTTACCTATTTATCTATTATAAAAAAATTATCTCTTGAGATATATATCAACCCTTTTAATATTTTTATTAGTAATATGTTTGTTCAAAGGTGTTTTGAGAAGAGATAAATGCTTCTATTCTTGAAAGAGATAGCTTAAGATAGAGAATTTTGACTAGAACTAGAGGCATTGTCTACTTCTGGCTCACCACTACCCTCACTATTGAAGATTAAATATTTCCCAGATGATGTGTTCTAGTGGATAATTATAGTTACATACCATGAGGATATCATGATTTCTTTTTTTTCCTCTAGAGAAACCCAAAGATCCCACTCTTGATAATTGGTTGGTAAATTATACTGGGTGTATGATTTTATTCTTACTGTTCTTTTGGGGTTATCCATTATTGTGCATTTGTTTTATTTTAATATCATATTCTTATTCTATCATGTTTTTTTGAATGTTTAGTTTTAGTATTTATAAAATGTAGGAATGTGGTGGTGTTATTTCTATAGAGTAGGACTAAAGTGGTCCGAACCATGTTAGATCTCTCCGTCCCTTATTTAATTTTTTCTTTCATTTCTCATCTTGGTTTTCATTTTCTAATCACTTATTTCTTCTTCAATTATCAAACTTATTATTATCCAGAATCTTTTAATTATTACATGATCTTAGGATATATAAGGTTGTACTTTTTTGACCCCCATTAATAGATGGTATTAAATCTAAAAATATTTTATTATAGAATCCAGTAATTATGTGTTAGTTAAATTCAGTGGTGAAAATGATTTTAATTTGTGTGCCTCAATATTGGGGTAATTCTCATCCAATAAGGGCTGTAAGATTCACTATATAGACCTAAGAAACATCATGTATGTTCATCCACTAATGGAAATACCGTGACCAATTACTCTAATGTCCTTTATTATGTCTAATTAAATCTCATAGTTTATTGAAACTATCCTTAACTGTTAAGGTTCTTAGGAGTTTTCTTATAAATTATATGTAATTAATTTTTTTTCTAAGTTAGAAAAATTATATATGCATTTTTTTGGTAGGTCAGCTGCTTAAAATCATAAAATATATACATTCAATATATGTCTTAGAATTTCTATTCATTCACATCTTTACGAGTTTAGTAAAATTATTCTTGAATTGACCAATGTAGATGTTAATGTTGAATTTAAGGACCAATACATTATACTTACAATATCCTTATATAGTTCATATTAACTTATTATAAATTATATTATGTATGGTAGAGACTCCTTCACCTTAAGGGAAGTCAAATCTTCTTTGTTTTTTCATGAGATTCATGGAAAGGATAAGCTTAAGTTTTATGTTGAGGGTTTGAGATTCAATGGTTTTCTTGAGTTTTAGGGAAAAAGAAATAAAGAGTAAGAAGTGAATAAATAACTGCAATTAATCTATAGAGATCCATCCTAAGTAAAAATTGAGAGAGGTTACTTGCTATCATCATGGTAATCCTAGGCTTATTAAACCCAAGTTATCTTTTTTGAATTATTACGAACCTTCTAAAGAATATTTTTATCATTAAATTTTTGATGATTAATGTTTTGTGAGTATTTAAGTGTTGATAGTGTCCCAATACACATTTTTGGATGAGCGGGTCATATAATTAGATTGTTCCTTCTATATGTTCCACGATAAGATTTATTTTTCTAAGTTGACCAAAAAAGTTGAATGAGAGGTTGTTTTAGGATATAACAAGAAATAAAATTTCATGGGTAGATGATATGTTATTTTATAACTCTTATAAAATTATCTTTTCACTATATTAGAAGTGATCTATGTTCCATATTTTCATTGGAATCTATATTAATTAGGTTTTTTTGGTTCAAAGGGTATTTACATTCAGATCTGATTTTCGTTGTATTAAAATCTAGAAGGGTGATCATATGGTTCTTAAGAGTTTATTAGTCAATGGGTTGTATTTTTTGTGTGGAAAGACACATGTGAGGAAGTTGGGAAACATTTATGTCATTAACATTAACAACACTATGATTTGGCATTAAAGGTAGAGGCATGATAGCATCAAGGCTTAGAGGAGTTGAGTAAATAAGGGATTCTTACCCAAGTTACACTAAATATCTCATTTTTTAATATTGTGTTGTTGGTATGTCTAAGAGTTAGTTTTCACAAATCTAATTTTAAAGTTCATCACCCAATTTAGTATGATAACTATGATTTGTGGGAACCTACTAGGATTACCTTGAATGGTGGAGGCACCAATTTTATGAATTTCATAGATCATTTCTCAAGTAAAATTTTGATTGACATATGAAAAAATAAATTTGTTGAATTTGATGTGTTTAAAACTTATAAATCCTCCATGTAAAATCAATATGGGAGAAAATTGAAGGCCTTGAGGACTGATAATGGACTTGAATACCTATCGACCAGCTTCACCAAATTTTGTGAGGATAAGAGAATTTAGAGGCACCGAACTATGAGTAATATTCTTCAATAGAATGGTTTATTTGAATACATGAACCACACCATTATTAAACAGGATTGCAGCATGCTTTCATAATTATTAGTTACCAAATATTTTTCAGTTGAGGCTGACTCTCTAAAAGTTTACCTGATCAATTAGTGTCCCTCATCTTCTAATGATTTTAAGGCTCTAGATTGGCTCTGAAGTAGCTATCCCACAACATATAAACACATTGGAGTGTTTATATGCACTGCCTATGCTCATGTCAATGATAAAAAGATTTATCATAGAGTTTTAAGATGTGTTTTCCTAGGTTAACTAAATTGGGTGAAAGGATATAAACTATAGGTAAATAAACATAGTATTCAAAAATATATTATTAGTTAGAATGTTGTGTGTTATGAGTCTTTTCCTCTTATATATATACCTCTCAATAATATTTTGGTGATACTGTAAACAAGCCGTTAAATTATAGCATGTGAATAGGATTAACTATATTATAAAATCTATATATAAATATAATATTAAAGTCAAGTTTATTTATTATTTTTTAGTAAATAAACACACAAATTTTAGTAATCACATTTTATATGTTTTCTTCAAAAATATTTTTTAATTATTTATATGAGAAAATAATTATAATTTTTTTTTGATAATTTTAGAAAATTTATTTGGTAATTTTAACCTAATTTTTTAATTAATCATATTAAAATTAACTTAGGTTAAATTTTTAGGGTTTTTTTTTGAAAAAATTATTTTCTAGTGAAAAGTGAAAAATACTGATTTTTATAAAACTATCATTTTATCTGTATTAAAAAGTACCATTATAATTTTATTTTTATCCAAAAGTATCATAATTAATATTTAGTTAAATATAATATAATTAATTACAATGTAATCATTCTTATACCATATTTTGGTATAAGTACATTTTTGGGCTTAAAAATGTATTTTCCAAGAAAATTGTTTTTCATTGTGTTTTGCGGGATTAATTTTAAATTTAATTCTGAAAATTATGTGCTTGTATTTTTAAAAATGGATTAAATATTTGGATTCATTTGTTCCAAATATAGTGAAAATTTCCCTTTTATTTTTGGACAATATGAATAGTAATCTTGGTATATTTTGTTACCACGGTAAAGGGTAAATCAGGTAATTAAGGGTAAAAATAATTTGGCAAGGACTATAAAATGACCCTTAAACATGAAAATTTTTATTGGATGAGTAATTGTAATCCATAATCATTAATGGTTCAAATATATGGCCTTGGGTTTCCAATTTTAAGTGATTATGATATTTATAATATTTTATTTATAGAAAATTCAAGGTTTCCACACACATATTTTTAGTAACTATAACATTTTTAATATGGTTTATCTAGAAGATATATTAGAATATAAATAGTCATATAAAATATAAAAAATTTATATTAATAATGTTAATTATTTTTTAATTTTTTGTGAAGAAATAATTACCTCAAATCTTGCACAATGTTGATGCAATAATTATTTAATTAAAAGAAAAATAAAATAAATTTTATTAAAATTTTAAATACATATAATTTGAGATAATTAATGTGATGAAAAAATTTATATAATACCTTTATATGTTATATATTTAGTGAAATATATTTTTTAATTATAAGTGTTATCTTGATATTATTAAAGTCAAAGTAATGAATAGTTCTTAAAATTGACATTAAAAATATGTTTTATTAAATAATATTTTATTAAATGTTATAAAATTCCTAAAAATATTAAATTCAGACAAATTATTGGTATAAATTTTAATATTTCATTCCTAATACATTTATGGGTCTTTTCATTTTATAAAAACAATATTAACCCTCAAAGAATAAAAATCAATGTTTATCACGGTAAGAGTTAAAAAGGTTAAATAGGGGTGATAACCAAAAGATAAGGGTACAAATTTTGTAAAAACTTATCTAAATTTTATTGTATGAGGATATTTAGACCCCTAATAATATTATATTTTAAATTAATAAAGTTGGATCTATTTTCAATTGAAAATTAATTTATATTAAATTAATATTTTATGAAATTTCTCAAGTGCCCCTCACTACAATTATAAAAGGGAACTCCTTCATTTTTTTATACAGCATTGATCAATATATCTCAATAAAGGTTTGAAAATTACTTTTATAAACTTAATAATCCATGTTTTTAAGGTTCTAGGCTCCTCAAAATACCAACCTTAAGTCAATTAAGAAGAAATCTAAAGGATGTCCACCGAAAAAGAGGTAATCATTTTTATCAACTCTTTAAAATTTATTTCTTCTTCTACTTCCTCTTCACATGTTTTTACATAATATAATAATAAATCAAGTATCATATATATAATGATATTTTATTATTATTAAAAAACCATATTCTAACTTTTATCAATCCTATGAAAAATGAAAGAACATCACGTGCGTACATACGACTTACCGTCTCTACGTTACAGTGTAATTTATTTTTCACCACCACTTTACAACGATGGTTATAATGATGAAAATAATGTATATATATGGTACATATGACTTGATATTGATTATAAAAAATTAATATATAACTCACTTCCTTATCATTTCACCTATTGATGGAATTATATCGCTTCTCATGCGTATGTACGACCTACCATCTCCACGACTTGATGTGATTCATTTTACATGTTCTACATTAAGTATTGGTTCTAAAAATATATATATAATGAATTAATATTAAATATATGACCTTTATATAATTATGGAGATTATGGAACTATATCCTATGTGTAATAATCAATACTGACACAAAAAAATATGCATATAAAAATAAAGTAGTTAACACCTGAAACAAGCGTAATAACAAAATATAATCCAAAAATGGGTGATAAAATGATATAAGAGGATCATATATGATATCATAAATATAAATATGGTTATAGTATAAATTAATGAAAATATTTAAACAATTATACAGGAGGTTAAATATAATTAAATTAAAGTAAATATTAAGGTAAGATATTTCTTAACTTAATTTCCATTCATTGGGTTAAACTTTTACTTCATTGATTATGCCATGATAAAATTTATGTGATAAATGAACTTTGATTTTCTTATATTGTATTTAAACTTGTTTTTGAATCTTCCATGGTTATTGTAATGGGTTACCTCTTACTCTATTATTCAAAAGATTATTTCATGTTTGTTTTTTAATAAAGGGGGATCGAACCTCAAACTGTTTAAAAAAGGTTTCATTTGATGATTATTACTTTTATGGGGCTTACGATTCATAAGTTACCGAAGTGGTAATAATTTATTTCAAAATCACATAATTATTAGGGATTGTTTTTATTTATGTTTCCTTTGGGGTAATTATTTAATATTTATATGTTAAACATAATTTATTTTCTTCTTCTCACATCATTCATGAAATTTTCAAGTAATAGTTTCATTTTTTCAACTCTTTGGTATTTAAAATAATTGATAAAAATGATTTCAATAAAATATGACTTTATTTCACCTTTCACATGTAAATCCATTTTCATAAAAATACTTGTTTTATAAAAATGTTTTTAAAATTTTTAAAATTATTTATTAAAGACTTTTTTACCTATTTTTACAATTTTTTTGAAATGAATCTTCATATATTTTCCAAACAATGTCCGTTTGGATTTTACTAAGAAAGTGAAAGTAAAATATTATTTACCACATATGGAATGTATGGAATTTATTATTTTCATGACCAAATATTGTTTTAAATATCATTTTATAAGTTTTCAAATGTTATTTTCAAATAAATCTATTTTCAACTTTTTTTGAACTTTTAGTTTTAAAGTGATTATTAAAATGAAAAGGATATTTTTTCAAAGAATGTTTTTAAAGTTATTTTATTCATGATTTTCATCAACATTTTATTGTTCTTATGATTCACTAAGGATATTATATATTGATATCATCCTTATTATTTATTTGGATGGTTTATGATCATTTTGATTATGGATGTGCTATTTTGATACCATTCACCATATAAATATAGATGTTTTATGATTATGTTAATTTGATTGGGTTAAGTATTAGCATTTCATATGTTAGTTTTTAATAAAAATTTTAATGTTTATTATATTTTATAATTTCATACTAGGAATTAATTGGACTTAGTAAGTGATTTTAGGGGCCCTCTATATCCCCTTAATGCATCAGTAGGTCTCTTGAGACCAAATATTTTGGGTATTGGTTGAGGTCTTACCTATTTATGTATGGTTTCTTGGATGAATCATTGATGGTATGTTTATTATGTCCCACCTTATGAGTTACTTTATTATGATATTAGTTATTGATATTCCATGTGATTATTTGATTAGTATAATATCCATGGTTAAGTTTTCTTCTCATGTGATTATTTATATGTAATTATTTGATCATTTTTATTCCTTCCATATTATGTTTGGGTTTTTATTTAAATGACATGTGATTCAGTAATTTTATGTGTAATACTTTTTTGTGATTATTTATTCATGATAGATTCAGTTGAACACATGCCCTTATTAAGCATATGATCTCACCCTATTTCAAATGATTCATTTTCCCCATGTTATAAATAAAGCTTTTATGTAGTATATATCTAATAAGGGTGATAGACATGAATAAATTTTGGGATATGATATAGATTTTTATGGAACATTTGTTTATTTTTCTAAGATATGTAAGAAAGTTTCCTAATTATCTAAAAAACTAAACCTAAAATTTACTTTGGTATGTATGCGATCTAATATTTAATTTTTTTTTACTTTGTAAGTTTTGATGGAAAAAATTGGGTTTAATTTATCATTATCAAAGATATAAATGTAATGTTTATTTTTTTAACACTAAATCTAGAAGTGTGGGTCTTGGGTCCTTACAGTTGGCATCATAACTGGGTTTTTATAACTTTGGAGATTAGGATGCTTTCATGAGAAGTTATATTAAGATTTATATAAACCATAATGGGTATATAAGACCATAAGTTCAAAGTATTAGACACCGATTTTGAGGTTTTAGGTGATGGATTTTTAGGTGACTAATGGTATTTTTGGAGACATTTATGGGGTAATACATTTTGAGATGCAAAATGAAAGGTATGATAAAACCTTTGAGTTTAAAAAATTTCTTTAATGTTTAATATATTATAGTTATTTTTGAGATTGTTTCTCATATTTATGGGAATGTTATAAAGATTATATTATAACAATTTTAGAAAAAGGATATCCCATATGTCGTGTGATAACCCATCGTTTCCAGCAAATCTATGAGGTTTAAACCTACAACTGAAGGGTGAAAAAGGTGCATCTCCAACCAATGGCTATGCGATTCACTAGTTAATTTGAAATTATTATTATTTATTTAAATGATCTGATAGATAATGGATAAGTTCATTGTTAGAAAATATGTTTTAACTATGTAATTGAAAATTGATTTTATTATTTGGAGAGTAATGTTATTTCAGAAGATGTCCAGTATTTTGGTAACTTTATATGTTTAAGGTAAATAAAAAATTATGATATTTTAATTGAAGAATAAGGGTTGAATTATATTTTGTAATCATATATGATCATTATGTGGATTTATATTGATTCTTGATATTTATGGAAATGGTTACATATCTTTGAGATTATGTGATTTGAGAAATTATATTTTTGACATGAGACTTTAAGAGTGATTGATTTTATGAAGAGATAAATATTAGATTTATCTTGGAAGGATATGTGATTTTTGGGTTTCAATCTTTGTTTAGAATATTTTTTAGTATATTTATTTGTTTAATGATCTATGTTTAACTTTAGATTATTAATATTTAATTTTGGAGATTAAAGTAGTCTTATTCATTTGAAGGTTTATTAATTTTAGTAATTATCTTATTTTTAAACTATTATGGTGTCCATTAATTCATAAATATAAGATGAATATGTAGTTATTATTTTGTGGATTTTATGACCCATATAAGCTGATGTTAATGTTTTGAGGCAAGAAAAATTTATGTTTAATACATATCATTCAGTGAAAAAGATGAGTTTTTGGTTGAAATTGATTGAAGGATGAAACTCTACTTGTCAAGTAAGTATATTTCCTTATGTTCTTAATCTATATAGTAAAATAATTATTCAACTCTAGAAAAGTTATTTTGAAAAAAAAAATTAATCCATTTACTTTTCTTACTAATAAATCAATGGACTTTTAACCCATCACAAATTTATAGTTTTTTATGGTTAAATTTTTAATGACCGTGTTCTCTATCACCATCCATTAGTACTTGATAGTTATATTTCTCTTCCATGTCCATATTTTCACTTACCACTAATATTTTTCTATTTGTAATCATATATTTTTGGTGACTTTTACATTTTCATTTTCCTCCTTTTAAGAGGAAGTTTTATTAACCATTTTATGATCTGGGTTTGCCACAAAAGAATTTTCAAATATCAAACTTTGATTTTCAAAGTGAAATTAAAAATTATTAGGAACCGATTTATTAAATTAGGGAATAATGTAAATCCCCAATATTTTGTGGTATGTATTTTTTAAATAAATTTAATTTCTTCAATAGTTTACATTTCATGTAACACCGAGCTTACATGACCAATGATATACTATTAAATATTATTATTTTAACCCGATCATTATAAATTACCTATTAAATTGGAAGGTGTTAATATGATAAACTATATTATGAAATATATATATAATTTTTATATTAAATACAAATTTATTTATTATTATTTTGGAAATAAACAATCAAATTTTAGTAAATACATTTTATACTTTTTCTTCAATAATAATTTTTATTTCTTTTTATTAGAAAATAAATATAATTAATTTTTGAAAATCTTAGAAAATTTATTTGATAAATTTAACATAATTTTTTAAATAATAATATTAAAATTATCCAAGGCTTATTTTTTATTATTTTCTAAAAATATTGATTTTCTAGTGAATAGTGAAAAATATTGATTTTTATAAAACTATCATTTAATTTGTTTTAAAATGAACCTTTATGATTTTAATTTCATATAAAATTAACATATGTAATATTTAGTTATATATAATATAATTAATTACATTTTAATCATCATTATACCTTATTTTGGTATAAGTACATTTTTGGCTTAAAAATGTATTTTTCAAGAAAACCGTTTTTCGTTGCGTTTTAATGGGTTAATTTTAAATGAAATTCGGAGAATTATATTTTTTTAATTTTTAAAAATTGATACCATATTTTGATTCATAAGGTCAAAATTTAATAAACAATACCCTTTTATTTTTGGACAATATAATTAGTAACCTTGATAAATTTTGTTACTATGATAAAGGGTAAATGTAGTAATTAAGGGTAAAAATGATACGATAAGGACTATAAAATGACAGTTACACATACCCCAATTTTATTGGATGGGAAAGTTTCATCCATAATAATTCAAGGTTCAAATATATGGCCTTTGGTTTTTATTTTTACGTGGTTATGAAATTTATAATGTTTTATTTAAAGAAAAGTAAAAGATGACACATTCATATTTTTAATAACTATAACATTTTTAATATGTGTTATATAGTTGATATATTCGACTATAAGTATTCATCTGATAGATAAAATATTTATTTTCATCATGATAATTTTTTTTTAATTTTTATAGAAGAAATAATAACCTTAAAATCTTCCACAACGCTAATGCAATAATTATTTAATTAATGAAAAAATAAAATAAATGATATTAAAAAAATAAAATAAATATAATTTGAGATAATCAATGTGGTAAATGATATTTATAGATGACCTTGGGTATGTAATTAAATATATATTTTTTAATTATAAGTGTTATCTTTATATTATTAATTCCAAATTAATGAAAAATTCTTAAAATTGAAATTATGAGTATTTTATATTAAATAATATTTTATTAAATGATATAAAATTACTAAAAATATTAATTCTTCCAAAGATTTGATATAATGTTCAAAATTTCATTCATGATCTATTTATGGATTGTTTTTCATTTTATAATGACTATATTAATTCCTCAAAGAGCAAAAATCTATATTCTCACGATAAGACTTAAAGATATTAAATATGGGTTAAAACCAAAAGACAAGGGTACAAAATTAGTAAAAACTTATATAAATTTCATTTTATGATCATTTTTAGACCCATAATCATTATATATTATAAATTAATAATTTTTTATCCATTTTTATTTGAATATTAATTTATATTAAATTAATATTTTAAGAAATTCCCAAGGTACCCCTCACCTAATTATAAAAGGGAACCCCTTACTTAAATTATTTTTACCACATTTAGAAATATTTTGTATGATCCCGAAATTTTATGGAGTTTCATTAACATCATTTTCAGGTACTCTTATATTCCTTTTGAGTACTTTTTGTTTGGGTTATTACTTGAGATGTGTTTGGGTTAAATTTTGAGAAAAATGAAAGAAAAAGGGCTATGCATAGTTAGCGCACGGTTAGTGAAAACCGTGCTCCCAGCCCAGCAAATCATTAAACCCTAGGTAGTAGGTAATTTCATGATTAATGCATAGTTTTCTAAATCATGTGCCCTCTTATGAGAAACCACGCACCCATAAAATAACAGGTGCACAATTAGGGCATAGTTAGGGAAAATCGTGTACCCCTACCAAGCAAAGCATGCGTGAGAAATAATTAAGCTTGAAAATTAATATTGAAGTTACCCAAACCCCCAAAACTAACCTATTTAGAATACCATTTGACCCTAGGTCCTCTTTCATGTTTTTGGAGCTATTGAGATAAATTCCAAGCCTTCTCAACTACCCTGATTCGAAAATCAAATTCTAGATTGAAGGTTTGATCCTCTCTGGGTTAGTGAATCCTCTTCTAGTTCTTCTATTGGGATTGCCCCATTCTTTCTACTATGATTCAGAAATATAATACATTTTAATGAAAATATCTACATATTTTTGTGAGATATATATCTATTATTATATATATAGATTTAAAAGATCTTGATTTCTTTAATCGCGATTTAGGGTTTTGAGATTCGGATCTAGATCTACACCGTTGTGCCATTCAATTTTTGGGGATTTATCTTGGGTGATTATCCATTGAAAAATTGAGGTAGGTGGTCTAATATTAAATTATCATTTTCATGATTTTGATACATGTATCCAAATTTTATAATTCCTAGAATTATTTAACTATTTTAATTCCAAAATTGGGTTAATTAATTTGGCCAAATTATTTATTGAAGTATTATGGAAATAGATAATCAATTAAGAATTAATGATAAAATTTAGGGGCCTTACAATTATATAATTAATTGGGGTATTAATTATGAGATTTGGATATCATTATTTAGATAATTAATGGGGGAATTAATTATGAGATATCAAATTGGTTAAATTGAGATAATTAATTACAGGATTAAATATGTGATATTGATATAACATATTGAGACAATTAATTTTGGAATTAATTATGAATAATTGAGATTGGGAATTATATAATTAATTATGGGATTAATTATGGGATTTGAGTTTGTGAATCTTGATTAATTGGTTGTTAAACTAATTAATGATTTTGATGACTTAATTAATCGGTGAATTAGTTAAGTGTAATTATGTGATAAACTAATTTTGAATTAATAATGGAATTTATGTGAATGATTAATTTCTGAATTAATTATGTTTTTATGAATGGGAATATGTTCATTCTAGTATGAAGTTAATAATGGGAACACGGTCTTTCTAATGCGTGCTTATGAATGATAACATGGTTATTCAAGTATGAATTATATAATGGGAACATGCTAATTTTAATGTGTATTTATGAATGATAAAATGACCATTCAACAATGAATTAGAGAATGGGAACATGGTCATTCTAGCTTGTGATGTATGAATGGTAACATGGGAATTCATGGATGTCACAAACCAAATCCGGATGCCATCAAAACTGGTGCCAAAACTGGCCCGTGATAAGAGTCAAAGTGTGTTACCTATCCCCATGGGCTGGCACATGTGCCCAAGTATCATATATTTTGGTTTGGGAATGATTTACCCGTATATGGAAGCGTGAAACATCAAAACAAATCAATAATCCAAATCCAAAAGATTCATGCCAAACGAGGTTTATACAAAACCCAAAACTGAATAAATATGTTTAAACATAATACAAAAGGTCCAAGTACACATAAAAATAGTTTCAAAACATCCCCAAGGACTCCACATGACAAGGGGTCAGCACCCACAAGCCGTCTCCACAACACCACACCATGGATGAGAACTAACACCCCGAACCGCCATTACCCAAAGAATTTCCTTTACCTATGTCAAACATGACCAAGTTTACTTACACCCAAGGGGTGTAAGTAGGGTGTGAGAATAATCCCAAAAGAATACCACCAAGTGATTTGATAGAGTAAACAATACTAGATAAAAATATTGCCATTTTTGATGATAAAGAGGCAGTGGAAATAATTTCTAAAGAATGAAACTTTTAAATGCAAATAGTTTTCAAAGGAAACATGAAATGAAATAGAAAATTTAAATAAAACATGTAGGATAATTTATTTTATAGAAAAAACCACCATATTCCAAATATAAATACACAAGAGCCAATGGGCACCAATCTCAGGAACACCCATAGGCACTAGGTAGTCTCAGGCCCCATGTACCTCGTACCTCAGTGTAAAGTAACCCTAGAAAAATCCATTCTCATGCAAGATAAACTAGTAGGGAACATACCCATAACCTATTGGTGCCCAATAATAATCAATATAGTTTGTTAGTGTTGTTATTATCCATTTTTCTCAGTGAAATAGGGGCAAAACCCATCTGGATCAATAGCGTACAAGTACATATCCACCATCTTAGGTACGTACACTCCCCCCTTTGAGCTCAAACCATTATCTCGTGATAAAAAATCCATTATCACATAAAAACATAAGTTCTAGACACAATCAACTCAAAACAATTTCTACACATTTTTTTCACCACTTACACCACTCAATAAAACCTTTAGAATTTCAATGAAACAACTTCACAAAATCTAACAAAGCTTTACACACAAAATATCTTTAAAACCACACTTTAAACACCATGTGAATACACATATTTATCAAAAAATAATGTTAAGAACCCAAATAAATTTATATAAACCCATTACACGTGTTATAAAACAACCCTACTTGACATAACATAAAATAGGCATGCAAAACACCCAATTTAACACAAAATTGGTAACTAAAAATCATTTCCTTAACAAAATTTACCAAAACCAGATTTCAAAGCAAGGATAATGAATGATAAGTGTTCTAAAAATATAAATTCCACAAATATAACTTATGTAGAATTGGTTAACCATGGAATCATGTACCATAATAATGAAAACCTTTGAATCTTTGTGTGAAAATCCAACCGCACCACCACCACACCACCACCGCACCAACACCGCACCACAAGGGACTTAGATCAAGCCTAAAACCAAAATAATAGAACAATATAACCATTATAAAACACTAGTTTCTATACCCAGCTTGATGTACATAAGTAACTTCATGAATAAATGGAATAAACCCTAAGAAAATTGAATGAAACCCTAAGCAAATTGAAAGAAGAAGGAAGGAGACCCACTTACTTGAGGGATCTTGAATAAATCTCCCCAAATACACTAGTATCTGAATTTTTAAACAGAAAAAAATTTAATTGAGTTTTGAATAAGGTAGATAAGGTTAATGGAGAACTGAAATGGGAGAAAAGAGTAAAAATTGAGGGAGTTATGAAGGAAACAAGTTTCCTTTTTATATCTGGACAAATTGAGAAAGGTTAAGAAGTTTCGACCTAATATGCAAAGAAAATGAGCTACAAAGAGGAAGAGACGAATATGGGGGGGGGGATCATAGGTATGTTGTCTTCAATTGGGAGGTGTAATCACCAAAAAATCATAAAATCTGAATAAGATATTAAATAAACATTTTTTTAAACTCAAAACGGGCTTCTGGGATGGCTTAATTCCTTATAAAAAAACCCAAATACAGCATTATTATGGATTTTTAAAGGGTCTAAATTTATATGGTAGTTTCAATAGGTTAAGGGAGTCCATTTTGGAAGTTTAATGAGTGCAAAACGTTGAAAAATGAAAGAGTTATAAAAGAAACAAAATTTATTTTTAAATCTGGAAAATGGGCTCACAATTTGGCCCAAATTTTGAAAACCCACCATTTCCACCAAAATTATTGGGAAACCCCCATAAAAAATCAATAATGGAAATTAAATGAAAATAAATTTAAAATAAGTCATGTATGTGGAAATTATCCCTACCATGAAAACTTTTCGTCTTGGAAAGTCAACCTGAAGCTTGATCGGAAAACAAGAATGAGTACTCTTCCTCAACCCACGACTTCCACTCCCACATCTCATGTGAATAATTCCCATGCTACCAAAGAACCCAGACCATTGGAATAGAATTTCCTCAAAGAACATTCTCTTGGGAATCAACTATTCACACCAACCACTCAAAAATATGAAAATCAGGCTCTATATCCATCTCCTCCCAATTCAGTACATGAGATGGATTCAGGTTGTATTTATTCAACTAAGAGACATAGAAGGTTTCAGGGATGGATTTCAACTGAGAAGGTAAGTCCAACCTATAATCCACCTTTCCAATATACTCGGTGTTCTCAAAAGAGCCGACATATCACAGTATGAGCTTCCTTTGCTTCCCTAATCAACAATGGCCCAGATGAGGGGCCAATTTCAAGAATACCCTGTTACCCACAGAAAACTCTAGGTCTCATCACCTCCAGTAAGCATAATATTTATAGAGACTCTAAGATATCAATAAGTGATTCCTGATCAATTTTACCTTCTCAAAATTCTCCTGCACAAGTCTCATCCCCAAAAGTGAAGTCTCACCTACCTCAGCCTAACATTGGAGGGACCGACATGGTCGACCATAGAGCGCCTCCAAATGGTTCATTAGAATCGAGGATTGGTAACTGTTATTATAGGAAAATTCAACTAATCCAAAATGGCTATCCCAATAACCTTCAAAGTCCACAACACATGCACATAGTATGTCCTCTATAATATGGTTTTCCCATTCTGTCTGATCATCCATTTGAGGATGGTACACCATGATCATCTTGATCTGTAACCCCAAGGCCTTCTGTAGGCATTCAAAAAACTGAGAAGTGAAACGAGGGTCTCTATCTAAGACAACTAGTTATGAAACACCATGGAGTCTCACCACCTCCTAAAGATACAAATGGACCAACTCATCTACTTTAGTTATGTCTTTGATCGGGATAAAGTGGGATTATTTAGTTAGACGGTAGATCCCCACCCAAATGGAATTATTACCCTAAGGTGTATGAGGAAAACCAATAATGAAATCTATGGCAACCTCATCCCACTTTCAGGTAGAAATGGGTAGTGGTTGGAGAAAACAAGAGGGCCTTTGATGCCCTGCCTTCACCTGATGACCTGGGTAGCATCTCGACACAAAGTCCAATATGTTCCATCACATACCAGGATAAAAAAACTTCTAAAGGAAATTATAATACATCTTGGTGGCACCTGGATGGATAGTCCCCTAAGACTGGTGGATATCCTGAATCACCACCTTCTGTAGACACGATGGCACTACTGAAAGGCCCTTGAAGCACAAGATGCCCTCAGGGGACGATAACCATTCATGAGACGTCTCCCCACCATGAAGAAACTGCCTCGGCTGCTGAAAAATCTCATCACTGGGATGTTCTCGCTAAATCAACTCCAACAGAGAAGGATTCAACTAAAATCTCACGAATAACACACCCCCATTTTTCTCCTTGGTCTCCACATGCATCTGAGCAAAGAGGCCCATCAGTATCCACTCGTCACTAAACTTCTTCAGGGCTTACACCAGTACCTTTCTTCTCAAGTCATCCACCACCACATTTTCCTTGCCTGGGGTATAAACAATGTTTAAGTCAAACCCCTGAAAGAACTCTATCCAATGGAATTGCCTCAGACTGAGGCCCTTCTAAGAGAAGATATTAACCAAACTTTTGTAATCATATTAGACCAAAAAATTCTCCCCAAAGAGGTAGTGATTCCAGGTCTTTGAAGCATGCATCACTGCTGCCAACTACAAGTCATGGTTTATGTAATTATTTTCATGTGGTTGAAGTTGGAGAGAGCCATATGCCACCACATGATCGTCCTGCATAAGCATGCACCCAATAACCATACCTGAATCATCTCAATAGACCACATACCCCTTCCCAGTCTCAATCAAAATCAACATGGGGGTGGTAGTCAACCACTGATTCAGATCCTCAAATGATGCCTAACATTATGGGCCCCATACAAACTTCACCCCTTTCTGGGTGAGCGTGATCATCGGTGAAGAAAGTCGAGAGAAATCCCGGACGAATCGCCTGTAACAACTAGCCAAGCCAAGGAAACTCCTAATCTCGAACACATTCTTAGGTTTATCCCATGACATGACCCGAATTATCTTCTTAGGGTCCACTGAAACCCCCTTCTCTGAGATCACATGCCCCATAATTCTCACTTCTTTGATCCAAAAAGTGAATTTGGACAACTTTTCATAAAGGCAATGCTCTCGCAAGGTGCCCCAAATGATCCACAAGTGATGCTCATGCTCTTCCTTGGATCCCGAATAAACTAGGATTTCATCCAAAAAACCATGAAAAAAGAATAGAGATACTGATGGAACACCTTGTTCATGAGCGACATAAAGACCACTGGAGCATTGGTCAATCCCAAGGGCATGACCAAGTACTCGAAGTGGTCATACCTATTTCATAAGGTTGTCTTTGGGATATCTACCTCCTTCACCCTGAGTTGATGATATCCCAAATGCAGGTATATCTTATAAAACCATCTTCCCCCCTTAAAATGATCAAAAAATTCATCTATTCAAGGAAAAGGGTATTTTTTCTTGATTGTTACCTTATTCAACTTCCGGTATTCAATGCACAATAGGAGGGACCCGTCAGCCTTTTTTCACGTACAACACTGGAGCAGCCCAAGGAAAGACACTCGGGTGAATGAATCCTTTGGATTCTAAGTCATCCAAGTATATCTTTAATTCCCTCAGCTCGGTGGTGACCATACGATATGAGGGAAGAGATATAGGTCGTGTTCCAGATGCTAGATCAATCGTGAACCCTACATATCGCTCTAGGGGAAAACCTGAAAAATCATCTGGAAAAACCTCTGGAAACTACACGAGTTAGTCAACCATAAGAATAAAGAACATAATACTCTAGAGTGAGTGATGATAATTGGAAGATAAGGATTCCCAACTCTTAGAGTGGAGGTCCCGTGTGACCCGACCAAGGATCCCATTCTCCACAAAAAACCTGACGACTCACATTAGGTGCTGTGAAACTCACCCGCCACCTATAAAAATCAATGTGTTCCTGGAAGTGTACTAGCCAATCCATGCCAATTATTATGTTAAACAATTCAATATCTAAGTCTAAGAGGCCCCACTCCATCTCAACCCCTGACATAGAAAGCGTACACGACATGCTCCTGAGACCCTACTCCTTCTTCCTTCCCAGCGGTGTCACCAAATCCATCGCAAAAGACAAAAAATCGATTGGAAAATTCAGAATTCTCTAAAAATAGGAAGAAATGAATGAAACAGAGGCACAAATATCAAAAATAGAAGTAACTATAGAAGATGTGATCAGAACGGTACCTCAAACTGTCAACAGTCTCGCCTTTGATCCTACTAGTGCCCGATCCACTGCATGGAGATGTCCTGTCTCTTCCTAAGGATGACCGCTAGTTTGTGGCTTTTACCTAAACATGATATTTATAGAATATGACCTAGCCCTACTACCACAAACACCAAATTGTGATCCCCCCATCCTCGACAGCTCTGACTGAGTTGGAACTCCTCTTGAAGCCACTGACCCTAACCCAATCTAAAGTGGATGTGTCACCCTGCAAAAGCGCTGCAAGTTACCCATACCTTTACATTGGTAATAGGGATTCAAAGGAAGTGTAAATGCTAGTCAGATGTTTCCCAAACTCACACACTGGTGGCACACGACCGATCTCACATCAGAATCCACTGATAAAAACTTCCTAGAAGAGTGGCCTAAACTACCAACTCCCATATTCCACTACTCCTCTCGCTTTATTTTCTTCTCCAAAGAGCTTACACTGCCCAATGATAATACAGTTCCAGAAAATCCAGCCCTGCCTTTACGGTCAATCTCCACCATACATGCCCAGTCGACCACCTCAGCATAAGTCCTCATCTTAAACAAGAAAACTTGGGAGTATATCTCTGGTCGTAAGCCTTTCTCAAACCTCTGGGCCTTCTCTTGCTCATTAGATACTATTTTAGGAGCATACCAAACCAGCTCAGCGAAGCCATTGGCATAATACATGACAGAAAGATTCCCCTAAACAAGATCCATGAACTCTCGGGACCAGGAATATGCCAATACCTTGGGGTAGTACTGTTCATTGAAGAAAACCTTGAAATCTCCCCAGCGCATCTGCTCATTCTTCCCAGTTTGATGTACCGATTCCCACCACCTGCTGCTGGAACCCTCCAACAAAAAGGAGGCACACTTCACCCTAAGATCCTCAGGTGTATCCAGGAACTCGAACATGCGCTCAATCTTCTTGAGACATTCCTTTGATTCTTGGGGTTCTATACTACCTCAAAAAGTAGGGGGATTGTTTTTCATAAACTCTTAAGATTTATATTTTCTAGGAACCGTCTATTCTTCCCTAACAAGAATGAGAATAGGATCCGGTCTCTGTACCAAATCTTGGATAACCTGAATCATAGCCTTGACTATACTCTTATCAATCAGTGTGGGAGAACTCTCTCCGGCTTCCTCCCATGGGTGTATGGGAGCTTTCCGGGGAGGCATGTTGCTAAAAAATGCAATAGTCACAAAAAATAGTCAATACCACAATTCCGAAAATTTTAATCAAATACATAAAATATAAATAATCTAAACACATTACAGTAATAAAATAAACAACTACTTCACCCCCACCTGATATCCACGTGTGGTCTACAGCCCACATGTCTCCCCTAGAAGTGAAGTCAATGAGACAATTCCAACATCCCCTGGTGACTCAAGGTCTTCCATGAGATGTCACGAACCGTCCTCGGGGCCCGTGATGTGACTACCCCAATCCCACCTTTCATAGGTCAAGGGCTGGCGACTGGCACCAAAGGAGAATTCCCAATAAAAGGGAAGGAATTGACTTTAAATCTGTAACACACACAGTCTAAACACAAGAAGTAGAAGCAACATTTACTAATATAGAAAAGAAAAGTGTGCTAAAAGTAAGTGGGATAGTATACAAACCCAACTGACCAACAAGTACAAGTACAAGTAAAAAGGGAAAAACAGCTCCTGGATCGTCCACTGGGGAATCCTACCTGAAGGGTAGGTACAGAACTCAAACAACTCCTCCCTGAGGTACGTTCCATCTAGTCCAGCTCTGAGCAGCCTTCCATCTGTCTCCCTCAGCCTCGATCACTACTGACCGTCATCTGCATAGAACACAACAAGGTGCGGGCAAAGCCCGTGTAGGGGTGAGTATAACAATACTCAGTAAGGGACCCCGAGTCCCTCGAAGGTCTCCCAGAATCCACTAAGGATAAACCAAAGAATAAAGATACAATGACGAAGTATCAAACAACCCTCCTTAGGTATATGCCAATACATATACCTAAGTTACCAGTCACAGTCCGACTCCAACTCTCGAGCCCAAGCACAGCCTAGTCCACAAAAAAAGTAAATTCAATCATCTCGATGATAAAAACTGCAAACAAGACTCAGGTCACACATGTATACAAAACATGAAGAGGGGTAGAGATTAATAGATGTATACTCTGAATCATCTCCTCTATCGAACCCACGTAGGATCCTGGAACAATATCAGCACTGTCAAACCCATCTAGGATCCTGGTATAGAAATCATCACTATTGATCCCACAGAGGATCCCAGTACAGAAGTCACCGTTGTCGAACCCACAGAGGATTCTGTTACAGAATTCATCACTGTCGAACACACGGAGGATCCTGGTATAGTATCGTCGCTGTCAAACCCACGGAGTATTCTATCATCTCAATCGCAGCCAGCACTAGGGTTCCCACACACAATATGCTCGATTCCGGGAGGGTCCGCTCCTCGAGCCAAGATTCAATACATCAACTGACATGAATTCTTGAGTTGATGTATCCCTTTATTTCGTCTCATCAAAAGTAACCCAATAAGACAGACAACGTGTCAATCGAGCGTCCGGTCTGTGAGTTATTGACATTTCTGTTCCAGGGGCCCAATTGGTTTTTAGGATCAAACCAACCTGACCGTACCCCAATTGTGTCCAAACCTTAATAGGGGTATGCCAAAAAATATTCTTGCTCCAAGAATTCTATCGCCACAGACAGTTCGTCGTTTAGACACCCGTAGCCCAAGAATAGGGGCGAAAAGGTGATAACTGGCTATAGTGGGTCCGGGTCCGGTCTGACCCAGTCGGAGTGATCCGACCTGACTCGGTCTGAACCGGGGTCTGACCCAGTCTGAGGATTCGACTCGGTCTGCGGGTGTGGCCCGAACTGAGTGGTCGGTCCGACCCGAAGGCGCGGCCCGACTCGAAGGTGCGGCCCGACCCGACCGAGGGGCGGCCCGGCCGATGGGTGGCCCGACCGAGGGGCAGCCTGGCCGTGGGGCTACCCGGCCATGGCAGCTCGGCCGAGGGGCAGCCTGACCGTGGGTCTTCCTCGATGCGGCGCGACGGCGGCTCGCCATCTTCATTCGCTGCGGCTCGCAAGACCGCGACACCCTTCCTCCAGCGTGGTGCGACGATGCCACACATCTTCCATCCGCCACAACGCACATGGACGTGGTTCTTCTCTAGTGCGGTGCTTTGGCACCGCTCTCTTCCGGCTCTTCCTCCGTCGACAACCAATCAAGAACCAATTGGAGGGATTTTGGGCCGTGTTTGTTTGGCCCATTCCCTCCACATTAGGTGATAACAATTGGCCATCATCGTACCCAAATAAACAATGAGGAACGAGGGTATAATTTATACATTAAAAATAATCAAATCCCCCTACCTCGTTTCGATGAAAGTTGTCGAAGGCGCGAGAATAGAATTTTAAGACGTCATCGTACATTGTGCCCATCACATGCCGCCAATCCCGGGCTCAAGCGTCATACTTGTTCTTTATTGGAAAGGATGTCATTCTTCATTGGAGAGGATGTTGTTCTTCATTAGAGGGGATGTCATTCTCCAAGAATTCTCCCAAAGCTCTCCCAAAGTTCGACCACCAATGAAAGAATCACCAACGCCAAAATAAAATAAAAGCTCCACTATTATTTTATTGTTTCCATGCAATCAAAAAGAATTCAAAAGAATTCAAATCACTTCAAATTAATTAATTGGCATTAATTAATTCTTAGGTGTGTTGGCACCATAATGAGGGAAGGTGGAAAGTGAAGAAGCTCCAAAAATTTATGAGGGAAGTGAAGAGTTCATCCTCTTTAATTGGGGGTTCAAGGGAGTTAGAGAGGTCGGGTGGGACCCACCTAATAATCCTCCAAGGGAGGTTATGTGGGGGTGGGCCCCACCACCATACCTCTCATGGGAGGTTATGGTGTGGTGGCCCCCACCTCCAACCACCACTTGTTGGTTTTAACCACCACTAATAAAATAAAGTGAATACTTTATTTTATTAAAATTAATTAAAAACCTCGAAAAATTATCTTCCACTCACAATAAAAGGAATCTGCGGTGAAGGTCTCACTAAGCAATCACCGACGCTGTGAGTTCAATGGTGCCCTCAGATTTCAATTCTGAGCACCGGTTAAAAAGATATAATATCCCGCACGTACATTTACTAAACGTACCCGAAAAAAACTTTAGAAATTGATTCCGGGCACACCAGGACTTGGAATCAAGCACCGTTAAAAACTGCGGACTCGTAAAATTCCCATGTATTAAAAAAAATTTCCATGGGAGTTCTGGGTCTTTCCATTCTCCCCACCTTAGGGCTTTATGTCCCCGTAAGCTATAAATCACACTAAAAAAATAAATGAGGGTATTGAGCATGCATATGAGCCTCCCACTCCTATGTGCTCTCCTAGAGGTTCCCGTGCTGCCAGCGAACGCGCACCAGAGGTATCGACCGTCCACGCAGGACCCACTCCTGTCGGGCCTCAGTCTCCACTAGAACCTCTGTGAATGTCACCCCATCATCGATATCTAGCTCCCCATAGTCAATGATGTGGGACGGGTCGTGCACGTATCTCCTCAGCTGAGATACGTGGAAGACGTCGTGCACCCTGTGCAACTGAGGTGGAAGAGATAAGTGGTAAGACACCTCCCCTACTCTGCTGAGGACTTGAAAAGGTCTGATGAATTACAGAGATAACTTTCCGCCTCTGCCAAATCTACATAGAACTCATTGAGGTGAGACCCGTAGAAAGATGTGGTCGCCATCCTCGAACTCCCGTGGTCTCTATATTCTATCAGCATAGGACTACTGCCTGCTCTGTGCAGTCTTCATCTGCTCCTAGATGATCTGCACCTTCTCTGTCGTAGCCTATACCATCTCCGGTCCCATAAGTGCTGACTCCCCTGGGTCGGTCCATCATAGAGGCGATCTGCAAGGTAGCTGTACAGTGCCTCGTAAGGTGCCATCCCGATTGTGGAGTGGTAGCTGTTGTTATATGAAATCTCTACCAAGGGCAAGTGATCCTCCCAGCTGTGACCAAAGTTGAGGACGCATGCACGGAATATGTTCTCGAGTGTCTGAATGGACCTCTCAGTCTGACCATCTGTATGAGGGTGGAAGGATGTGCTCAAGTGATGCTGTGTTCCAAAAGCCTCCTACAACACCTTCTATAGCCAGGAAGTGAAATGAGAATCTCGATCAGAGACGATCGTTGATGGAACACCACGAATCCGTACGATCTCCTGCACATAGAGGCATCCCAAGCTCTTTACTGAGCCCTACTCTCTGATCGGTAGGAAGTGGGCCGACTTGGTGATTCGGTCTATGATCACCCAGATAGATTCATGTCCTCTGGATGTACGTGGAAGTACCATCATGAAATCCATGGATATCCCGTCCCACTTTCACTCTGGGACCTCTAAGGGCTGAACCAAGCCTGCTGAAACCCGATGCTCTTCCTTCACTTGCTGACAAGTGAGGCATCGTGAGACAAACTTTTCTACTGCCTTCTTCATACCTGGCCACCAGTGCTATCATCGGAGGTCCTGATACATCTTCGCCACTCCTGGATGTACCACTAAAGAAGATGTGTGGAACTCCCTCAACACTTCCTCCTAAAGTGAAACTGGTACCATGGTACGTCCTCTAAAGATAATGACATGCTCCCCACCCTCAGAAAATCCATCAGGTGCCTGCACTAAGGATATCTGAGCACATCGCATCTCACAATTAACATCCCCATCTTGTACCTCCCTGACTCACTGAAGAAGTGGAGAAGTGACTATGAGAGACTATAGAAAGGTTTCTCTATCTCTATCCATAAAGGATATTTGCAACACGGCCAGCCACTCCATCACCTCTCCTAGAAGCTGAATGCATGATCTCTTGTTGAGAGAATCTAATACAACGTTCCCCTTCCCAGGAGTATAGACTATATCGAAGTCATAGTCCTCGAAGAAATAAATTCAACGTTGCTATCTCAGGTTCATGTACTTCTGCGAGAAAATATACCTGAGACTCTGGTGGTCAGAGTAGATTGTAAAACGCTCGCCCATAAGATAGTGCCGCCACATCTTCAAGGTGAAGACCACTGCTGCTAACTTCAGGTCATGGGTAGCACAGTTCTTCTCATGCTATCTCAACTGCCGAGAACTATACACGATCACTGCTCACTCCTGCATCAAGACACACCCGAGTCCAGTTCTTGATGCATCGCAGTAAACTAGGTACCCAATGCCCTCCTCCGATAGCCTCAAGATAGGCTCACTAGTCAACCTCTTCCTCAACTCCTGAAAGCTCTGCTGGAATCTCTCTAACCACACGAAGGGTTTCCCCTTCTTCGTCAATCCTGAAAGTGGTGCTGCATCTCTGGAGAAGTCTGGCACAAATCTCCGATAGTACCCATCCAGTCCCAGAAAACTCCAAACTGCCGTCACACTCCTGGGTGACTTCCAAGAAAGTACTGCCTCAATCTTCACTAGATCCACTACAACTCCAGCCTCCAAGATGACGTGTCCCAAGAAGTGAACCTGTCGAATCCAAAACTGGAACTTTGAGAGCTTACCATAAAGCTGGTTCTCTCGAAGTGTGTCCAGTACTACCCGTAAATGGTAGGCATGCTCCTTCTCAGTAGTCGTGTAGATCAGTATGTTGTTGATGAAGACTACGAAAAAGAGATTGAGGTAAGGCTGGAAGATCCTATTCATGAGACTCATGAACGCTGATGGAGCGTTGGTCATGCTGAAGGGAATGACAGGGAACTCGTAGTGGCCATACCGACACCTGAAGGCCGTATTCTACACATCCTTGTCTCAAACTCTGAGCTGGTGATAGCCTGACCTAAGGTCTATCTTCGATAACCATCATGATCCCTTAAGCTGATCAAAGACATCGTCAATCCTCAAAAGTGGGTAATTGTTCATCACGATCACCTAATTTAGGTGACAATAGTCAACACACAGTCGCAAGCTCCCATCCGCCTTCTTGTTGAAAAAAATCGGGGATGCCTAGGGTGAAACACTGGGTCGGATAAATCTCTTCCTATGCAAGTCCTCCAGTTGTACCTGCAGCTCACGAAGCTCGGCAGGAGCCATCTGATATGCTAGAGTAGATATCGGTGCCGTCCTGGGGTACAGGTCAATGTAGAAGTCCACCTATTTGAAAGGAGGTAGTCCTGGAACATCGTAAGGGAAAACATCCATGTACTAATCCACCACTACAGGAAAAATGAGACTCCTTACATCAACTACTTTGAGGATGAGACTAGCCAACTGATGTGTGATCGGCTGCCCCCTCATCTGTGTAAGTCCATCCTGTGCTGCAAAGGCTGCCTTCTCATCAGTGAAGGTGAACCTGGTCCCATCCATGTGGACACACCTCACTTTGCGCCTAATACAGTCAATCGGATCATGAACTGTGGATAACCAGTCCATACCCAAGATGACGTCGTAAGGCCTCGACGCCACTGCGAGGTGATCCCAGCCGATGCTCTTGCCTCCTAGAGTAAGCTCACACTACTGGAACCAGTGCGTAATCATCAAGTCTGATCCTGTAGGAGTCCCAAGTCATAAGGATCGAGCCAATGGCTCCGTCGGAATCTCCGAGCTCCAAATGAGGGTAGTGGAAATAAAAGAAATACTCGCACCTGTGTCTATAAGTACCGCAACAAGGGAGGAGTAGACACAGATAGTACCTAGAATCATCTTAGGTGTGCCGTTGTCATGGGCCTAAAATACCTGGAGCTGAGCCCGCCTCTTTGTGCCAGCTCCCTGTGGTCGGGGTGGACCTCCTGGTGGTGGTGGTGGTAGGGCCTTGAAACATCGTCCACCACTCGCTGCTCAACCATCTCCACTGCCACGTCCGCCTACTCCCGGCGGACCACAATGGTTGAACCTCTGCCTCTTCATGGGAGGTCCCTCTAATGTTTGTTACTCATCTGCATGGAGGGTTGGGCAGTCATGAGCCATGTGACTCTGCCCGCCGCATTCATAGAACTGCCTTCTCCTCATATGGATGGCTTTGTCTCGTGTGCCCTGCACAACCGAACCTGTATCCTAAGGTCACCCACCTGACTGCCTGGTCCGCTTGGACCTCTACAACATCTATCTACTGCCGACTGCAGAAGACTCCTCTATGTGTTGCCCTGTGGTGGGTCTCGCTGCTGGTGACTGCTCAGCGAGAAAACTCTCCACTAGAAGGGCTCACTCTAGCACCCCCACCTGCGTTGGGATGTTAAGGGAGATCATCAAAACCCTGATCTCGTGCCTGAGTCCCTGCTCGAAGGTCCGGGCCCTAAAGAATGGGTCCTGCAACATATCCGTGGAGAAGTGTGATAGATCGGTGAACCTTGCTATGTACTGAGCTACTATCATGCTACCCTACTATAGATGAATTAACTCTTGTATCTGCATCGCACGAAGGGTGGCTGGAAAAAGATCTGACCAAAAGAGAATCTCGAAGTCTGCCCAAAGTAATGATGCCTCGTCGTGCACCTGAAGAATCAGACTCCACTATCTTCCTACTGCCGCATGCATGAGACTCCCGACAAGGATCACCATGAGGTCGGCTGGTGTCCCAACCAATCTAAAAATTCTCACGATAGCCTCCAGCCAATCCTCAGCTGCCTGTGGGTTCATATCTCCCCGGAACCTGGGCAGCCTCTGGTGCTCAAACTCGTGAAACACACTCGGATAGCTTGCACTCTCTACTGCTGGAGATGGTGGTATCTATGGCCTAGTGGTTACTGGTACCGCTGGTACCTCTGCTATGATGGGGTCTTGCACCAAGGCCTCGTCGCTCGGTGGGATACCATCTCATATGAAACTCAGAACCCTAGCTGGCTGTCTACGTGGGGCCATCCTGAAAAGAAATAGGTGCGCCACGGTCAAAAAATTATACTTGGTGACCTGACACAAAGTAATCACGAAGAAAACTATTCAAAATAAACACACACGCAATCAGTGTTTTCATGCACTGAGTCGGAAATCAGAAGTCAGAGTCCTAGTGTATGGATACGTTGACCGCCGCATCAACACCGGTTTCCCTAAACTGATAACCACCCCCAAAACACTTAACTATATTGTTGTTAAAAGAATCAGAGTCCAAGTTCTGTGGTAGAACTGACTCATCTGATACCAATTTTTCACGACCCGTCCTTGGGTCCCATGTCGTGACTACCCCAAGCCCGCCTTCCATAGGCTAGGGGCTGGCGACTAGCACCAAAGGAGAATTCCTGATAGAAGGTAAGGCATTTCATATAAACCAGTAACACACAAAGTCTAAACACAAGAATTAGAAGCAAAAAGTACTAATATAGAAAAGAAAAGTGTGCTAAAAGTAAGTGGGCTAGTATACAAACCCAACTAAAAAACAAGTACAAGTACAAGTAAAGAGGGAAAAACAGCTCCTGGATCATCCACCGGGGAATCCTACCTGAAGGGTAGGTACATAACTCGAATAAATCCTCCCTGAAGTATGTACCATCTAGTACAGCTCTGAGAAGCCTTCCATCTATCTCCCTCTACCTCGATCACCACTGACCATCGTCTGCACAGAACACAACAAGGTGCGGGTGAAGCCCGTGCAGGGGTGAGTATAACAATACTCAGTAGGGGACCCCGAGATCCTCGAATGTCTCCCATAATCCATTAAGGACAAAGAAAATAAGAAAGATACAATCATGAAGTAAAAACCAACCCTACTTAGGTATATGACCATACATATACCTAACTTACCAGTCACAGTCTGACTCCAACTCTCGAGCCCAAGCACAACCCAGTCCACAAAGGAAGTAAAGTCAATCATCTCGATGATAACAACTGAAAACAAGAATCACCTCACATAGGTATACAAAACATGAAGAGGGTTAGATATTATTAGATGTAGCCTCTGAATCATATTCTATGTCTAACCCATATAGTATCTTGGAACAATATCGGCACTGTCAAACCCACGGAGGATCCTGGTACAAAAGTCATCACTATCAAACCCACGAAGGATCCTGGTACAGAAGTCACCGTTGTCGAACCCATAGAGGATCCCGGTATAGAAGTCATCTCCGTTGAACCCACTGAGGATCTTGGTATGGTATCGTCACTATTGAACCCACGAAGGATCCTGTCATCTCAATCGCAGCTAGCCCTAGGGTTCCAGCACACAACACGCTCGATTTCGGGAGGGTCTGCTCCTCGAGCCAAGAGTTGATACATAAACTGCCACGAAGTATTGAGTTGACATATCCCATAGTTCCTTATCATCAAAAGGAACCCAACGCAACAGACGGCGCATCAATCAGACGTCCGGTCTGTGAGTTTTTGATATTTCTGTTCTAGGGGCCCTGTTGGTTTTTAGGCTCAAACCAACCCGACCATACCCCAACTGCGTCCAAAAATTAAGCAGGGTATGCCAAAAGAATCCTCTCACTCCAATAATTCCATCTCTATATACGGTTCTTCGTTCATACACTCATATCCCAATAATAGGGGCGAAAAAGTGATAACTGGCTATAGCGGGTCCGGGTCCGGTCTGACCCAGTCAGAGCGACCTGGTACGAACCGGGGTCCGACCTAGTCTGAGGGTCTGACTCGGTCCCTGGGTACGGCCCGAACTGAGTGGTCGGTTCGGCTCAATGGTGCGTCCCGGCCCGAAGGCGCGGCTCGGCCCGAAGGCATGGCCCGGCCCGAGGGGCAACCGGACCGAGGCACGGCCCGGCCGCGGCGGCCTGGATGAGGGGTGGCCCGGTCGTGGTGGCCTGACCATGGAGGCCCCGACGAGGGGCGGCTCAGCCATGGCGGCCCGGTCGTGGGGTTTCCCGGTCGTGGCAGGCCGGCCGAGGTGTGGCCCAGCCGTGGGGCTTCCTCGGTGTGGCGCGACGACGTTGCACCATCTTCGTCCGCCGCGACACGCATGTCCATTTCCACCTTCCTCCAGCGCGGCGTGACAGAGCCACTCCTCTTCCATGCACCGTGGCCCGCATGACTGCGGTTATTCTCCGGCACGGTGCATCGGCACCACGCCCTTCTGTCTCCACCTCCGTCATCAACCAATCAAGAACTAATCGGAGGGATGTCAGGACGTCTTTGTTCGGCCCACGCCCTCCGCATTAGGTGATAACAAGTGGCCATCATCCTACCCAAATAAACGATGAGGAACGAGGGTATAATTCACACATTAAAATTAATCAAATCCCCCTAACTCGTTTCAATGAAAGTTGTCGAAGGCGCGGGAAAATAATTTTAAGACATCGTCGTACGTTGCGCCTGTCACACGCCGCCGATCCCGGGCTCGAGTGTCATCCTCGTTCTTTGTCGGAGAGGATGTTGTTATTCATTAGATAAGATGTCGTTATTCATTGGAGAGGATTTCATTCTCCAAGAATTCTCCCAAAGCTCTCCCAAAGTTCCACCACCAATGAAAGAATCGCCAATGCCAAAATAAAATTATAGCTCCACTATTATTTTATTATTTCCATGCAATCAAAAAGAATTCAAACGAATTCAAATCACTTCAAATTAATTAATTGGAATTAGTTAATTCTTAGGTGTGTTCGCACCATAATTAGGGAAGGTGGAAAGTGAAGAGGCTCCAAAAATTTATGGGGGAATTGAAGAGTTCATCTTCTTTAATTGGGGGTTCGAGGGAGTTAGAGAGGTCGGGTGGGACCCACCTAATAATCTTCCAAGGGAGGTTATGTGGGGGCATGCCCCACCACCATAACCTCTCATGGGAGGTTATGGTGTGGTGGCCCCCACCTATAACCACCACTTGGTGGTTTTAACCACCACTAATAAAATAAAGTGAATACTTTATTTTATTCAAATTAATTAAAAACCTCCAAAAATTATCTTCCACTCACGATAAAATGCATCTGCGGTGAAGGTCTCACTAAGAAATCACCGATGCTGCGAGTTCAACGGTGCCCTCAAGTTTTAATTCTGAGCACCGGTTCAAAAGATATAAAATCCCTCATGCACGTTTACTGAACGTACCCAAACACAACTTCCAAAATTGATTCCGGGCACACTGGGCCTCGGAATCAAGCACCGTCAGAAACTGCGGACTCGTAAAATTCACATGTATTAAAAAAAATTCCACAGGAATTCCGAGTCTTTACATAAGAGGTGTAGGCCAGGAACCCTACTCTCAACCAAAACTCGGAGCCCCGATAGTTCTAGCTCCTGTCTATCCTAAATCATCCCAAAATAACAATATAATAGAAAAAATTGGCCCCCTTTGATACCATTTTTCACAAACCAAATATGGACTCCATAAATATCAGCACCAAACCTGGCCTGTGACAAGGCCTGAAGGGCATTACCTTTCCCCACAGGTTAGAACAAGTGCCTGGGTATCATATATTTTGGTTTGGGAATGATTTACTCAAATATGGAAGCGTAAAACATCAAAACCAATAGATAATCTGAATCTAAAAAATTCGTACCAAACGAGGTTTATAAAAAATACATAACTAAATAAATATATTTAAACATAATAAAAGAGGTCCAAGAACACATATAAACATCATAAAAACATCCCCAAGGACTCCACAAGATAAGGCTTAATCACCCACAAGCTATCTCCACAACGCCGCACCATGGATGGGAACTAACACCCCAAACCGCCATCACACAAATCCTTTCCTTTACCTATGTCAAACATGAACCTTTATAATTACACCCAAGGGGTGTAAGTAGGGTGTGAGGATAATCCCAATTGGATACCATAAAGAGACTTCTTAGAGTAAACAATACAAGATAAAAAGCATGCCATTTTTGATGAACAAGAGGAAGTGGAAATAATTTCTAAAGAATGAAACTTTTAAATGCAAATAGTTTTCAAAGGAAACTTTCCATGAATGATAAAATTTTAATAAAACATGCAATATACTGTATTTTCTAGAAAAATACCACCACATTCCAAAGATAAATACATAAGAGTCAATGAGCACCAATCTTAGGAACACCCCTCGGCACTAGGTAGTCTCGGGCCCCATGTACCTCATACCTCAGTGTAAATTAACCAAAGAAAAATCTGTTCTTGTGTATGAGCCACTAGTAGGGAAAATACTCATAACCTAGTGGTCCCCAATAATCATCAATATAGTTTTTTAGTGTTTTCATTATCCATTTTTCTTCATGAAACAAGGACAAAACCCATCCAGATCACTATCGTTTTAGTACATATCCACCCTCTAGGTACCCAGGCTTACCCCTTTGTGCTCAAACCATTATCCAATGATACCAAAATCCATTATGATATAAATACATCAGTTATGGTCAAAATCCACTCAAAATAGTTTCTAAATATGTTTTCACCACTTACACCCTCAATAAAACCTTTAGAATTTCAATAAAACAACTTCACAAAATATAACAAAGCTTTACACACAAAATCCCTTTAAAAACCCACTTTGAACACCATGTTCATACCCATATTCTCCAAAAAATAATGTGAGTCACTAAAAAAATTTCTATAAACCCATTACATGGGAAATAAAACAACCCCATTTGACATAACATAAAGTAGGCATGCAAAACACCCAATTTAACACAAAATTGGTAACTAAAAATCATTTTCTTAACCAAAATCACCAAAACTAGATTTTTCAGCAAGGATAATGGATTATAAGTGTGATAAAAATATAAATTCAGCAATCATAACTCATATATCATTGATTACCCATGGAATCACCTACAACAATAATGAAAACCCTTGAATCTTTGTGCGAAAATCCAACCACACCACCACCGCACCACAAGTGACTTAGATCAAGCCTTAAAACAAAAGAATATACCAAGAGAACCAGGATCAAACCCTAGGTTAGAAACCCTACTTTCTAAACAAAAGTAACTTCAAGAATAAATGTAAGAAATCCTAAAAAAATTGAATAAAAGCCTAAGAAAATTGATAGAAGAAGGAAGGAGACCCACTTACTTGAAGGATCTTGAAGAAATTTCCCCAAATACACTTGTATCTAAATTTTAAAACAGCCAAAAATTCAAGTGAGGTTTGAATAAGGAAGAGAAGGTCAATTGATAACTGAAATAGGTGAAAATAGTAAAAAATGAGGGAGTTATGAAGGAAACCAGTTACCTTTTTAAACATGTATTAATTGAGAAAGGTTAAGAATTTTTGACCTAATCTGTGAAGAAAATGAGATAAAAAGATGGAGAAACGAATATTGGGGTGATCCTAGAGATTTTGGGTTCGATTGGGAGGTATAATCACTGAAAAATCATAAAAATCGAATAATATATTAAATATATTTTTTTAAAATCTGGAAATGAGCTTTCGGGATGGCCCAATTATTTATACAAAAACCCAAATCCACCATTATTATGGATTCCTAAAGGGTCCAAATTGATATAGTAGTGTTAATAGGTCATGGGAGGCTATGTTGGAAGTAAAATGGGTGCAAAATTTTGAAAATGAAATAATTATAAAAGAAACAAAATTTATTTTTAAATCTGGGAATGAGCTCACGGTTTGGCCCAAATTTTGAAAACCCACCATTTCCACCAAAATTCATTGGAAACCCCCCAAAAGAGAATGAATGGAAATTAAATGAAAAATAACTTTAAAATAAGTCATTTATGTGACAATTTATGAATTAAATAATGTTAACAAAGGCACTCTGAGATATGAACTCGCTTGATAATACTTCAGGATCTGACATAAGCTGAAGTAGTTATCGAGATATGATATCACCTTTGAAAAATTTGGGCTCTGACATGAGATGAAGTAGGTATTAAGATATAATATTTCCTAGGAACACTACATGTTCCAACATGATCTGAAGCTGACATGTGGTACGAGTGTCCTCAGGAACCCTAATATTAATGTGGTTAAGTAAAGATTAAATGAAAATGTGACAACTGTTTACTTATACATTATACTTATTTATTTATAGAACTACATACACTATTATCTAACTGGATATTGTTTTATACTCCATTGGTGGTGTCCTACTAAGTTATACTCACACCTTACTCATGCTACCTGATCAGTACCTGAATAGACTTTATTATTGCAGGATGAGTTAAGGGAAAATGCCGTAAGTAAGATGGATAATTTGAGGATGGATATTGGATTAGGGAATTAGATGTGGTTTGGTACCTTCTTGGGAGTTTTTTATTTCTTTATTTTCAATTTTCATTTTAGACACTTGACACATACATTAGCATGACATGTTTTCTACTTTAGTTGGATATTGTATTTTACCTCTTTGGTTATATTGAGATATTGATATTGTTTATGGTTATATATTCTCTTCCTATTGTTTTTTGATTTACACTAGTGTATTACTCTAATAAAAGAGGGTATAGTCTACCCATAAAATACTTATTATACCCTCACTATTATTCGGTAGCCTATGGTGTACGGGGATGTGTGCTTGAGGTCATGTGACCAACTGACTTGGGGCACTGGTGTGTGGAACCCGGGCATGGATGTTACATTTATCATGACCAAGTCTTGACTAGTAATTTTCCAAACTTCCTTTTCCAGGTTTTTGAGGTGATAGTATCCTAAAAAATCTAACCCTAATTTCATTAAGAAGAAATATAAAGGAAGTCCACTGAAGAAGAGGTAATCATTTTTATCAAATATTTCAAATTTATTTCTTATTTTACTTCATCTTCATGTGCTATTTCCATCCTAAAATAATCACTCCAGTATCATATATATACTAAGATTTTATTATTATAAAAAAATATATTCTACCTATTATCTTTTCTATGAAAAATGATAGTAACACACATGCGTACGTACGACTTACCGTCACTATGTAGTGGTTTAATTTGTTTTTCACCACAAATTTACAATAATAGTTATAATGGTGGAAATAATGGATATATATGGTACTTATGACATGTTAATTATTCTATAAAATTAATATATCATCTAATTACTTACCTTTCCACCCATTAATGGAATGATATCATCGCTCGTGCATATGTACGACCTAACATCTCCATGACGCAATATGATTAATTTTCCGTGTTCAAAATTAAATATTTGTTCTAAAACATATATATAATGAATAAATATGTATCTATCACTTTAATATTATCTTATATATTATCAAACTATATCTTATGAACAAGAACCAAAACTTACATGATAAAACATGCATATAAAATTGAAGCATTTAACACCCGAAACAAGGGAAATAACGAAATATTATTGAAAAATGTGTGATAAAATGATATAAGAGGATCATATATGATATAATAAAAATGAATATTGTTCTATTATAAATTAATAACTTGAGTTAAACTATTATAAACGAGTTTAAATAATGTTAAATTATAGAAAAGTGCAAGGTAAGGTATTTCTTAACTCAATTTCCTTTCCTTGGGTCAAACTTTTACTTCATTAATTATGTCATCATAAGATTATGTGTGAAATTACTTTTTGTTATATTATGTTTCTTTTACACATTTTATATGTGTATTTACATTGGATACATATAATTGATTCATTTTATTAATTCTCACTTCAGTGGTATGATCTTTATATGGGACTTCGTCTCAATTTTCTCTCTTTGAGGAATATTTTGATGTTATGCACCTATATTATTTTATAAGGTGTAAATATCACCCCTTTGACATGTTATATCATGAATTTATTTATTATCATTATATTTAAATTCTTGTTAAATGATATTCATTTATGTTGAATTTGATTCAACTAATTACAAATTGGTAAGGGTTTCTCATCTCACTTTTACTTCTGTGAGATATATACGCTATTTAACACTTATTTATTTTGTGTCGTGTATATAATACCCATTTGTTATATCATATCCTGAATCTATTTATCTTAATGGTATTAAAAGTTTCATTTTATTATTATTACTTTTATGGGGCTTATGATTCATAATTTACCAAAGTTGTAAGAGCTTGTTTCACAATATCATAATTATTTTAGATTATTATTGTTTATGTTTACCTTGGGGGGATTATATAATATAAATAAGTTAAAATAAATTTATTTTCTAATTATATGGTGTTTCATTAAATTTTCAAGTAATGGTACCAATTTGTTTCACTCTTTTGTACTTAAAATGATTGAGAAAATTGTTTTTAAGAAAATGTGACTTTTATTTCCCTTTTTAGTCAAAAATCCTCTTTCATAAAAAATATTTCTTTCTAAAAATATTTAAAAAAATGTTTTTTAACCTTTTAAAAATTATATATTAAATAAATTTTATATGTATTTTTTGATTTTTTTGAAAGGAATCTTTTGGCCATTTTCAAAACAATACCCATTTAGATTTTACTGAGAAAGTAAAAGAAAAAATTTCTTTATCATATATGGAATATATGAAATTTACTACTGTCATGAAAAAAATGTTTTAAAGATTATTTTATATGTTTTAAATGGTTATTTTAAAATAAATTTATTTTCAAAATGTTTTGTGAACTTTTAGTTTTCAAGTGATTTTCAAAATGAAAAGGATATTTTTGTCAAGAATTTTTTAATGATATTTTTATTCATCAATGAAATCAATACTTTAATGTACTTATGATACACTGAGGATATGTTGTATTAATATCATCCTTATTATTTATTTGGATGGTTTATGATCATTTTTTCTTGTGGGTGTTCTATATTGATACTATTCACCATATTACTCTAGATGGTTTATGATTATGTTCATTTGGTTGCAGAAAGTATTAAAATTTATTATATTAGTTTTTAATATGAATATTTATGTTGAATATGTTTCAACCTTTTATATGAAGAAATAATTGGACTTATTAAGTGATATTTTTAACCTGATAATTCCCCTTAATGCATCAGTAGTCCTCATGAGACAAACTAGTTTGAGTATTGGTCAGGACCTTACCCATTTATGTATGGTGTCGTGGACAAATTTTTTATTGTATGTTTATAATGCCCCACATTATGCATTCCGTCATTATGTGATTAGTTATTGACAATACATGTGATTATAATATCATTATATCATTCGTGGTTAAGTTTGATTCTCATATGATTACTTATTTGACATTATTTGATTATTTTTATTCCTGCCATATTATGCATATGTTATTATTTAAATGACATGTGTTTTAGTTATTTACCTTTCCTAATTGTTTATGATTAATTATTCATGATAGATTAATATGTATTCATAACCTTATAGATCATATAAGATCACCCTCTTTCTTATATTTTATTTTCCCTAGGTTATGAAGAAAGGTTTTTAGTAGGATATGCCTAAGAAGGTTGTTAGACGTTAAGAAATTTTAGAAGATTATATATATTTTTAAAGAAAAATTGATTATTTTTCTAAGATATGTTTTAGTTTTCTCTAATTATATAAAACTCTTAACCTAAAAGGTTATTGGATATGTAAGTTATCCATTATTTCCTTCTGATTTTGTTTATTTTGATGAAAAAATTTGGGTCACATTTATTGGTATCAAATCCAGAAATGTAATGTTTATATTTTTAACACAAAATATGGAAGTGTAGGTATTAGTTCCTTATAAATAATTCCAAGAAGAGAGATATTATGGTTGATCCTCTTATTGATAGTGAGTATCACATGGAGAATTATCTACTTATTTCTCATGCCAAACCATATTATAGATTTAAATATCATATCAATTTAGATGACAACGATCTCAGTGATCTTAGAAATTATCATCTAACCTTGGATAAATAAATAATAGTGATTAGAATTCTTCTATGCATATCCATAAATATATGGCTACTTTTTCTCTGCATTTTTTCTAGGATATTAGTAGCGAGGACCCCTTAAGCTAAAAATCAGCTGTTAATGACAATAACTCTAAGCACTGGATTACTGACATGTAAGATGAGATAAAATTCCCTAAAATTAAACACACCTAGTCTATATTCAATAAAGAACCACCTTCCATGATCATTGGATATAAATGAATTTATAATAGGAAGGAAGATAATACTACATGTAATATTATTAAATATAAGTCCACATTAATTTCCAAAGGTTTCCTTAAAAGTGAAGGAGTGTATTTTTATAATTTTTTCTCCCTTAGTTGATAATTATTCTATAATAATATTTATTGAGTTTTACAATTATTTTGATCTATATATAGAATAGATTGATTTCAAAACTAATTTCTTACATGGCGATTTAGGTGAAAAATTATACAGATGTTCTTTTTGAATAATATTTTAAATCTAACCAAGTCTTTCTACTAAATAAATATATTTATGGTTTAAAACAAGATTTTAAACAATGGTATAAAAAAGTTATCCATTCATTTTTAAAAATCATTTTAAAAGGAGTGATTTTGATTCATTCTTTTATTTTTAATTCACTAAAAACTACATGTTTTACCTTCTTTTGTTTTTTGATGACATATTTCCCATATACAGTAATATGTAATTGATTCTCAATATTAAAATGAAACTAAATTAAAATTTTGAAATAAAATATTTGGGTTGTTTTAAATGGATTTTGGTTATAGAATCCATTAGGTATAAAAAGCACAGATTGATCTTCTTATATGAATTCTTATGTGCTCAAAGTGATTAAGAGATATTATTTTGATGCATTAAAAGCTTCCAGTTTTCCATTTTTTTAGAATTTTAAAATTTCATTATGTCATTATCATACCACTACTATTTATATTGAATATATGAGTATAATTCCATATTCTAATGTTTGGGTAGTATTATGTATGCTATGATTTGTACAAGATTGGATGCAACCTTCTCTGTATGCACTTTGAGTTGGTTAATTGAAAATTTTTATAAGAAAAATTAGAAGGATGTTAAGTGAATATTTAGGTACATTTATTCTAATTAATACATTTTAATATGTTATGGTAGGAATTTAGTTTATAAATTCTTAAAGACTAGTTATGTTGATTTTTATTATATAGGAAATATTGATATAAGGAAATCACTGACTGGTTTTAAATATCATTACATATTTGGGATATATATCTTAGAAATTAGATATAAAATCAGTGGTGTCTCCCTTAACCACTAACGATGAGTATATTTCATTGATATAGTCTTTTAAATAATCCATTTAGATTAATATTTTTATTACTGAACTCATTTTGTGTAATTTTGATATTACAGTTCATTGTGATACAAAATCTACCTTACATCTGTATAAGAACCTAGTATACCATGGTATTCTAAATAATATTGATGTTAGGTTTAATTTTATTATACAGGTTATTGAAAGTGGAATAATGTGTGTCAAAATATACACACCAATGTTAATCCAGCGATAGTTTGACTAAGGCTATGATTTTATCAAAATTTAATAATTGTTTAGATATCTTGAACATGGTTCAATGTAAATAACATTAGGTAAAAGAAAATCAATTTTCTTTGTTTATTTTATAAATGGTGAAGATTTTTTTTCATTATAATTTATTTAAAAATGAAACTAATCTCTTGTTAGTTTGAAATTTTCATGTTTAGATTCTTACTATAATTCTCTACCAATTTTCTTCCTTCATTTTCATTATTTCTAATCATATTGTTTAAATTTATTAATAATACCATTATGTAATGATACCTAAGTACCATTATGTGATGATGGATGATGATTACATTGAAGTTCATTGAATTCTTATATAGTGGTCTACCTATCCTTGATGAAAGGTTATTTTCAGGATGCATCCCTTTATGTAGTTGTTAAGCTTCAATTTTTCTATTACTTCTTGGTTATCCTTATACAGATTCTAAATGACTCTTACATGGATGTTTTTTTATATTATTTGAATATATGTGTACTTCTCATATCCATTTACAGTGTGGTTTTCAAATTTCTCTTTATGTGGATTCTACTAGTTTTTGGGTAGTTAAGGAAAAATTATTTTTATCCCGTCATTTTCATTTTTTTATTAAACCATTAAAATATCTTCATATATATATATATATACACACCATTTACATATTCATATTGGTAATCAATTGTATTGAATGTTTTTTGAGAAGATATGAATACCGATATTCTAGAAAGAGAGAGCTTGAGCTGGAGAATGTCGACCGAAGATATAAGCATTCTCCACAACTAGACTCATCACTTCTATCACCATTAAATATTAGATATTTACTTGATGATTTGTTTCAGTGGATAATTTTAGATTTTAATTGTGAAAATGTACTGCTTGAATATTTTTAGCCCCACTAGAGAAACCCAAATATCCTACTTGTGACAATCGGTTGGTAAATTCAGCTCATTGTAAGATTTTCTTCTCACTATTATTTTAGTATTTTCCATTGTAATGACATTGTTTTCATCTCAACTAACACACTTTTTCTCTTATTTTTCTTGAAATTTTTGTTTGGGCATTAATAAAAGCTGGGAATAGGGTTCTGTTCTTTTTATAAAGTTGGTACAATTTTATCCGAACCATGTTAAATATCTCCTTTGTTTATTACTTTCTTGATTTCATCTCTAATATTGGTTCCCATTTTATTGTCTCTTATTTCTCCTTCATTTATAAATATATTTACAGACTAGAATCTTTTAACCATTACATGATACTATGATTTATAAGGTTGTATTCATTTGATTTCCTTTAATAATGAGTGATCAAAAAATAGAAATCATTGATACTAAAACACCATCCTAAAATATTTTTCTATCTCCCTTATTCCCAAAATTTCTATAACCCTTTTCCACTAACCTTGGACACCCTTAACATAAATGAACACCCTTGATACCCTTGGTCATCCCCCATAATTTCCTCAACACTTGGAGGCCTCGACCAAAATTTTCCCCAACCACCTAGAACAACATCAATTGTAGTATGATCATAATGGCCATTAATCGCATGGTTGAGAAATAATACCTTTCCATGACATCCAAAAAAGAATTTCCAACATTACATATGCATGTTTTGGTATGGTTAGCTTTAGCAACCACCAAATAGAACCTACTAATGATTTTAGAATCCCTCTAAAAGTGAATTTCATATGATAGTCACTAAATTCATTAATTTTAGTAGTGTAACATGCCCTTTTTTATAGGCATGGGTTGGATAATTAAGAAATTATTAGTTTGAGATAAAAAGTAAAATTGGGTCAAGGATTTGAATAACAAATTAAATAAATTAATCATTTATGTTGATTCTAACCGGATTCAATCGAATGATAAAATAACTAATACATTATGTGAGTGTAGTATGAGCCCAATATTTTTGTTGTGTTATATTTATGGAAAATTCTGTAAATAATATTATCAACCAAAAAAATATGTGTGTGTGTGTGTGTGTTTTGATGAAGTGTAGAGAGATCATCACTACGTGATGCAGTTGTGATAGTGACCCCTAATGGGTTTTATAGGGATCTAATAACACTTATCAGAGGCACTAAAAGTGATTCAAAAAACCAAACCAAGATCTCCATGAATGAAAAATGAAATTGTGTGTGTTGGAAATAAGGATATTGCATACCTTACACCACAACCAACACTTGATACCAACACTGTATCTATCTTCGTATGGTCTTGATTAAGACCATCAAAGTAAATCCTATAGAATCTCTTCTTCATGAAATATCCATGAATTACAATTGAATCACTCTTCACACAAGTGAGATCCCCTACACTCCATGACATGCTAGTTCTTCGATGTGAAAATGAGGTGTGAGAAGAGATATATGAGTAATGGAGTTTCAGATAAGACTTAGGAAATATTATATTCAAACTATCATATAGCGAATGCCAATTTATATAGATTTATATAGAACTCATTAGGTAGGATAACATTTACTAATGAGTTATAAGGCATGAGTAAATGTCACTCGACCAGTTTATCTATTCATCACAAGAATTCATATCCTGGCCGTTTCATTATATGAAACACTTCTTTAAATGATTACTTATGTGAAACAATTTTTCAAATTTTAATTCTTAAATTTCATCATCCATAAATATATAATTCAACATAATTTATATTATATATGATATGGAAATCATACACTAAAAATTGTGTCTGAATATTTATTCTAATATCTATGAATTGTACTATATGATTGCACGGGTAGTGTCTTACGATATAGCTATATCATAAAATGTGATATTCCCAAACCATGTTATATTAAATACACACAGTTTCTTCTTTTCATACCATATTACATGTTTATATTATACCATACAATATATATTAAAACACATCATATGTGTAAAGGCTTTAGGGAATAACTCAATCAATCTCCCACTTGCACTAAAGCATAATAAATTTTTTTCCATGTCACCTTATATCATATCATATATGATAAATTTTTAAATCATATATGAAAATACTTTTATATATCTTCAAAATAACTTTTAGAAATCTATTATTAACTTCACCATGCATCACATCATATTATAAACCTTGTTAATACACTTTCAAAACTCTTCTATATTAACTCTAAAACACTTTTAGAGAATCTATTTGATTTAAACTCAATCCCCATTCATTATAACACAAAGTGTAATCACATGGGCCTATGTAGAATTGAAAAACAATATAAATTTATAGATATATAAATGTAAATAGAGAGGCCTCTATAAAAGTATCAATGCTACTCAATAAAAATACGTATCTAACATGATATCCATTAAAAACATGTAAATGTATAGCCATATCCTACTATTTCATCACATGCTAGCATGAATTGTCACATATTCCTTTTTTCTAATACATCACAAGACCACGAGATAGAAATTATTTCATTCCCATATATCCAACTCATATATTATCAACTTTTCGATTCTATACTGATGTAGTGGATGAATACATAACTTTTCACCCACATTTCTGGATGTGAACATTTAATTCCCCTCACTTGAATAGATAAACACAACATATGTAGTATCAATGTGTGGCAACACACTCCTTGGTTTATCTCAATTAAGGGACTCGATGTTATACTCATTATACGAGATGAAAAAAATCTCATCATGATTATGCTCTAGTCGACGACATGATTAAAAACTTACCCAACCACCCCCTAATTTGCTACTCTTCAAGGATCACATTTGAAAGGTATAAAATTATAAAGGATCTCAAGATAGGTATTTAACTTACCTCAAGTAAAAGAGATTGAAATTATGATCCATGTACCCCTAGTATTCTAAATATATAGTGTGTGACACTGAAAGTGGTTTACTTATTAGGTCATTCATATCAATATAAGATTCATACTCACACTAAACTTTATATTTCATCATAACCTATACTACCCCATGATGAACATCACATAGTGATAACTCAAAGTTATACTCGGAAATCTTAGGGCATAGCCCTATTTATTAAAAGAAAAGAAAAGAGACCTTTTTAACTAGGAGAGGGTAACCCATTAAATGCTCAAAGGCCAGAGGCAAACAACCATAGGTTCAAGAGACAAAAGTCTAAAAATACACAATTCAAAACAAAAAAAAAACCCAGAAAATCAATTCCAAATGGCCATGGATAAAAAAAATAAATACCATAGTGAAAACCTAGACGCTGCCATGGCGTCCAGCATACCAGCCACCAAGGGCCACCACGAGTCGTTGTTGCCATCACAACCACCACCAAACCAATAGCCGGAGAAGCCATCACCGCTGCAGACTGAAACCGAAGCTAGAGAAGAAGTCATGACCGCTGCTTGAGCTATAGCTAGCAGTGCACATCCGCATAGAAGTCTGTCGATCCCACCCAAGACCCTAGGAAATCGTCGGCCATAGCCAAATCACCTAGATGGTAATGACACCACTTTCATCCCATCGTTGTCCGCAACCTTCGAGATAATATCCACAGCTAGATGCTCCCGCCGCTAATTTCCACCTGTCACCACCCAATGCAGCACCACCACACCACCATCAGCCTGCCGCACTGCCGCAAAGCTGCATCACCGCACCGATTCTTGCCCAAACTGCCCGTGCCCACCTACACCGTCACCATGAACCGTAACCTACCTACATAATGAGCTAGATCCACTCTACCGCCATTGATCCATGCTAACCATTGCGTAACCAGGACCAACAAGGGTAAACCGAGACATCGTCACCCCTCCAAGCGCTGTATCTGACCAGATTTGGTCCAGTATGGATGCCGACCACCAATGAGAAACCCCCGAATCCTCCCGCACACAAAAGCATTGCGTCCACCAGTAAAAAACCCAGATCTTCCACCTTCGCCAGGGATGATTGCGCCACTGCAAAGAGGAGACCGAAGCTGAAGCCACCAGGCCTGCGCCATCGCCTTGTCTGAAGCCCAGGAAGCATTTGCCACTAAAAAGGTGTTGCGGCCCATCACTTCACTCAAAGTTATACTTTAAGTGGTTAATTATCATTAAATTTTAAGAAATTTATATCTGTATATTCATATATATAGGAAACATGAAAAAATGATAAAGTGAATATTTCCTTTTATATGATACATTTTATATTCTAAATTCATTTGTAAGAATACTTAACAAAATACTACATAAAAACATATCTATAATATAATATATGATAAAATTATAGATTAACCTTATATTTTCTATAGTTTATGTGGATTTTTTAACTCAATACATCTATATGTAATTTCCACCACATCCCTTTATGGCCATCTGATAAAACCCTCACATTAAACTCTTTAGTGAATAACATCTATGAAAAGAGAAAGTTTGAATAATGATGAGATTTAAAAACCATATTTCTAATGTTCAACTCCTTGAAAATATTTAATCCCTTAATTTCACAACACCAAATATTATGATGAAAACGTTTATCATCTACTTAGAACTCTTTCAAAGTTTAACACTGTCATCCTTGGAACCCTTTTTATAAAACTTTTATCTTGAGATATTATGGTAATTAATTTAACTATCTATATTATTATTTAACATCACATCCTAAAATACTTCTGGATAAAATGGTATTCAATTTTTTATGATAAATCAAAGTAACTTTTTACATTTATTTTACCACAATACCCGAAAAATATTTTGGTAAATTAAGTGAAATTCTGTCTAAAATTTTACTATAATAGTCCTATAAGAAATAATGATATTCAATTTATCACAGAAACTAAATCTATCCTTTTAATTTATAAAATTATATTTTTTTTGATTTTTAAATAAACCAATTTATAGTTATATAGGAAACAAGATAAATATCCATTCAAAAAAATATAAGAATCACTAATGGGACACATGAATTATAGGGTGCCCACCTAAGTGACCTGAAGGAGTCAAATTATGAAAATCAAAAAAGAAACCAAATTTAGAACCAACCTAAGAAATTAGGTGGGGATAACAAGGATTGACCTTGATCCCTAAAATGGATGTGACCTCCCATAGTGTCTCTCATTATCACCTTCTCATATTCCTTGAATGATGGCGACACATCACTATTGACTGTTAACAACAACTCCATCTCTGATTTCATCAAAAAATAACAGCAAGTACCTATTGGTTGGAATCAAATAACCCTTACCAAGAATCAACACCCACAATTGAAGAAAATACCAAACCCATCACACACCCTTTAAGAAAAAAATAGAGAGAATATAAAACAAACTAGAACCAACTACACATGATGAAGACAAAACTGTCGAAGCCTTAGGAAAACCACCATAGTGATCATCCTTAGAAATAATAAAAGCACATAATTTAATTTCCCCAACCCATAAGACACTAAATTAGTGCCCCGGTAAGGGTCGATACATGACCTTAGGCGCACCTCCCCATATGCTAGAGGTTGCCGACTAGCAATGAGGGTCTAAAATAAAAAACGGAGAGACTATACCCTCTTTATTAGAGTAATCCATGACAGATAACAATGAGAAATAAATGAAATAATAGACAATAACCAAAAAAACTGAATTAGAAACCATTTCCCAAAACTAGAGACAAGACCACAACCAAAAAATAAATATTCTATGTCATGTCATATAACATCAAGTGATAGAAAACCCAAAATAAAAACAAATAGATGAATTCCAAAAATGGGTCCTAAAAACAAGTCTAGATTCCCCATACATGAATATCCCATCCCAAAATCAATCCACTTGCACAAGTACCTTTCCCTTGTCCTGACCTATAACCATAAAGTCTACTCGGGTACCCAAAGTTGTCCTGAGTAGGTTGTGAGTACAACTCAGTAGGCCACCACTAATAGTGTCTACAGAATATCTAGTCTAAAAAGATAATGTATGAAATTACTATAAACAACAAGATAAAAAAAATTAAACTGGGTTTTGTTAGTTAATAAGTTTCACTTAAATTATTTTCACAATTCATTCCATAGGTTTGGAATTTTCATCAATTTCACTCCGATCTATACTAGTAAAACAAACAATGCATAAGGGGACACGTCAAGTTCTCTATCCCACTAGGGTAAACATTTTCCAACAATTACATTACACTTAACTTGGAGCCTCGGTCCAAGTAGTATCATCAAATGAAACCGTTAGAGGAATATAGACTCATTCCTCTCCCTAACCCATAAATTAAAGGGGGTGGGGTTTAGAGCCTCAGTCTAACCCAACCCATGGGAATATATCTTCAAATACAATACCCCGCAACTACCAAGCCACGTGCACATGCTTATTTATCCATTTACCACATATACCATTTAACAAACCATACACAGAAATTTAACATTTCATATTCATTCAACATATTAATCAACATCAAGCCTTGAACCATTATCACATTTACCATTAACATTTCATGTCCCATTTAACCCATTTCACTTTTTAATTCCTTGACCAATTTAGAATATTAAAAAATTCCCATGCATCAAAACCCTTTTTACACATTCAGAAATTCACTTGTATGAACCCATTTATACATTTCAATTAAAAACTCATAATCCATTTGAAACATTCAATTAATTCCATTTAACCCTTTCACATTATTCAAAACAATCCCTTCTCTCATTTCCAATGACTAGACAAAAATAATATTAGTTCTAATTTATAATTCGAACCAACATGTCAACATATTTATCATGGGATCTATTTCAACATAAATCAACTCCAATTTTCCTTGTTAGGGGATGTTGGAACACCCAATGTGTGTCCCTAAACTAGTCTAATTTACCTCAATACATCCCACTAAGATCATGAGGGGTTCAATTCATCATTTGGATAAACCTTTTACTAATTCCTTTTAAAGGAATAAAAATATTAACAAAAGAAAACCAATAACACAACTACACATGAAAAAATCAACTTCAATATTTTTGGATATAACTTGTAGACCATATACCTTGATTCTGATGGTAAACATATGATTAAACTCGTCCTTTGACTTGTATTTAAGCACCATTTGAAGCCCCAACCTAAGATCCACTATAAAAATAGGGGTTTAGGACTTCAAAAGAAGAAGAATGAAACCACAATCCCTAACATGAAAAATAGAACAAATAGGAGCATTAGACTTAATTGGATCTTCAATCCACACCAAACAACACTCCAAATGTCATATAAATGAAGGATATTGATCCTTGGGAAGATTTGTTCACTTTGATTCATCACTAGGGATGCTGGTAGAATAATGAGGAGGAAAATTTGGTGAAATACATAAAATAATAAGAGGGAAAATGTTAAAAACACACTTTTAATGGGGCATACAATTTGGCTACATGGTTTACCAAACTGTGCACAAACCGGGAACTAGCCTATGTCCAAGAGGTTTACAAGTATTAAGGTTACTTTAGGAGACCACATGGTTTGATAAACCATGTGAAAACTATATTGAATGTCTTTATCTAAGTTCACATGGGTTATCCTTCCCCCTTCAACAGCTTCATCGAAACCATGGACCCTTCCTCTAGCCATGCATTTTAAGGGAGAACGGTTTCTCCTAACCATGTCCTAACCGTTCAACATGAACTGGATGGACATTTTTGCTTTTCCTTTATGTCCCAAACCCACAGAACACCATCAAACCTTATCATTCACCAAATAACCATCTCATGAAACTTGATTAGGGTATTTAAACCATAATTTAAACAATAACGTACCTCCATGAAGTCTGAGATCTTACAAGAACCCCACATTATAACATATCATCCTTGATCTGATATTCCCAAGCATCAATGTGCTTCGAAAAAAAATAGATTGGGAAACTGGGCCTGCATATCCATATCGCTCTCCCAGTTTTCTTCTTAAACATTACCATGATTCTAAAAAACTCAAACCAAGGGCACTATCCTGCCTCAGAAGACTTTTTCACTATGATCCACAATATGAAACAAGTGCCTCTCAAAGGAAACATCTACCTCAAGCTGAAAATATTCAACATAAATTACATGAGATGGGTTGGGGTGATACTTATGAAGTTGTGATACATGAAAAACATTGTGCATACAACTATACCACTGTAGAAGATCCAATCGGTGTGCCACTATTCTGATCCTCTCCACAATATCAAATAGACCCATGTACCTGGGTTCTAATTTAACCTATTTATAAATCCGATGGTGACCCAAATATGGATATATCTGAATAAACACAAGATCACCTACCAAGAACTCAAGAGGTAAACAATGCAGATCTTCATACGAATTCTACCTACACTAAGATATGGACATCTTCTTTTGGATTAACTGAACATGCTTCAATGTCTCCTATATAATAGTTGGACCCAAAAAATCTAACTCCTCAGCCTCTATACAACATAAAAAATAATTAAACGACCTCAAATATAACACCTCATACGATGACATCTGAATTGTCTCCTGGTAACTATTTTTATAGGTGAACTCAATAAGCACCAAGTGTTTCTCCCATGATACACCAAAATATAGGACACAATGACTCAACATGTACTCTAGATCCTGTATAGTACACTCGGACTTCCCATCCATCTAAGGGTGGAAAGTTGTACTAAAACACAATTCGGTACCAAGTGCCTTCTGTAACCCCTTACAAAAGTGAAAAGTAAAATGCATATCACAATAAAAAAATGTATTTCATGGCACTCCATATGAACATAAAATACCCTAAACATACAAATCACCCATATGATCAATGCTGAAGGTCTCTCAAATCAGTAGGAAATGTGAAACCATGGTCCACTGATCCACAACTACCCAGATCACATCATTATTCCATGGCATCCTCAGAAGACCCACAACATAATCCATCATGATGTCATCCCATTTCCATTCTAAAATGGGTAAAGACTATAGAAAATGACCTGACCTATGACACCCGACCTTTACCTGCTGATAGGTATAATATCACATCATGAAACCCACAATCTCTTTTCTCCTCCCTGGCCACCAATACCACCTATGAAGATCATGAAACATTTTGGTAAAACCAGGATGCACTAACCACATCAAGTCATGTAACTCACACATCAGATCTTCCTGAATACCTGTAGGAATAAAAACACCTCTAAAAACATATACTATCTCATCATCACAAACCGTCCAACCAAAAGGTGGATCCTTATCATCAAGACTTTCAATCAAATCCAAACACTCCAGATCATCATACTTCCTCTCCTTAATACGAATCAGAAGGGTGGACTCAACTTCCAAGGATGTAAGGGTCATCTGGCCTTTCCCATCCTGAACCTCTAGGTGGATTTTCAAAAATAACTCTATAATCACCCACCTAAAAATGGATTCTTGAACTACTTGGTTTTGATTATTCTAGATCAAAGAATCTGCAACACGATTCCACTTTATCAATGTTTACATCAATTCAAAATAAAAGGATTTCATGTATTCAACCCATATTCACTACTGAAGATTCAAATCTTGTTGGGAGAAGTTTCACTTAATAATTTTATGTTCAGTATACATATTAAACCTCTCACTCAAAAATTAATGACACCAACACATAAAACAACACAACCAATTCAAGATCACACATAGGTTAATTTCATTCATGAGGCCTCAACTACCTTGAGACATAAACAACAACTTAATCATTATGCATCAACACTGCCCCAATCCCAACACTAGATGCATAAAAAACAAGGTATTTTCCTTACCCAACTCAGGTAATATCAGAATTGGTGTTGTAGTCAACTATTTATTTAACTACTGGAAGACATACTCACACACCCCAGTCCATTCAAACTTGGTACTCTTCTTGTTCAAGCTCTAAAGTGGTGTTTCCAAATGGGAATCTTATTTGACGAACCTTTGGTAATAGACTAAAAAAACTATAATACTTCATACATTAGAAAAATTCTTGGGCTGCTCCCAAGATACAACAACTTTCACTTTTCTAGGGTCCATGGACATACCTTCCTCTAATATGACCTTACCCAAGAAATTCTCCTTGTTAATATAGCAATTACATTTAGATAACTTGGTGTATATCCTATGCTATCTTAATGCACTCAAGATGATTTCAAGGTGTTTGACATGATCTTCATGAGTATTTGAGTACACCATATGTCACCAACAAAGATAAATATGAACTGATCCATGTAAGATGAAGGATTTGGTTTATTAGTGCTATAAACAATACCGGCACATTGGTCAACTTGAACAACATCACAAAAAACTCATACAACCCATACCTTCTCATAAAGGAAGTTCATGGTATATTAGAAGGTATCACACTCAACTAGTGATACCTTGTTCTCAAATAAATCTTAGATAACACTGAAGCACCTATCAAGTGATCCAAAAGGTCATGTATTCGAGGAAGAGGGTATCAGTTCATAAACATCATTTGATTCTATTTACTATAATCGAAACACAGCTGAAAGGACCCATCATACCTCCTGAAAAGAAAACACCAGAGATCCCCAAGGTGATGTACTCAGGTGAATAAACCCCTTGTTATCTATTTCGTAAAACTTATCTCTAAGTTCATGGATTTCTAACTATGCCATTCTATATGGCACAATAGAAACTAGTTCTGCTCCCGAAAATAACTCTATCATGAACTCAAACTATATTTAAGGAGGAAACCCCAACAAGCACTTAGGAAACACATCCTAAAACTGATCCACCATAGGGGGAGATATGATGATCTACATCACTATCATCATCCATCCAACAGCTCGAAGGCCTTTAATTTTATTTATTCAAAGAAAGACCCCCCTTTCAAGGGAAGAAGAGGGGAAACCAAAACAGACATCATTGACTTAGAAAAAATCACAACTCGAAGGTTTAGCAAGACAAACCATTCTGACAATATGGAGCTACCCCTCCCTAGTAATTGATCATGAAAAGGCTCTCCACTAGTAGAGAGATGAACGAAAAGAAAGTATTCTATGTCAAAGAATAGGCCCGATTTGATAAAGAAATCCATACCCTCTACTATCATCAAGTGTAAGAAAATCCACTTGGGTTATGAGTTAAAAAACTATTAACTAACTGGCCCTGCACGACCTGCTTAGATATCCCATTATACATGGTGGACATACATATTCCCCTCTATAGATGTGAAAGTTACCCAACAATGGTAATAATCAATATGGGTTGAGTACAACACTATCCAATAAATTACCAAAATCAAATCAAATCCTAAAATCTCAATCAAAAAAAAATCCTATAAAAGACTATAACCATCAACCTCAAGGGAAAAACCATTACATTGCATAATATTTTTCGCCCGCATCCCTAATGGCGCATCAATTGAAAAAACCCACATATATGTTCCATATCTAGGCTCAAAACACTCACAAAATGTGAATATATAAATGAATTTGAGGCACCTATATCAAACAAAGAACTAAAATCATAGAAGCTATAAGAATTGTACCTAGAACTGTCCATGGTCTGACCTCGACACCACCAGGTGTTGGATGAACTACATGAAGCTAACCCACCCCTCTAACTTGGGATTAAATATAAGTTACTATAACTGTACTACCCTACTAATATAGGCTCTCTCCCCTAGAGTAATATGTATGACTCCTCGATTGGTATGACTAGTAGAACTCCAATTTCCTTCCTGACATGGGGTGAATCTGCCTATACTCTATGTTTGTCGGAGTGGGTATCTCAAGAGGGGGGGTGAATTGAGTACCCAATAATTTTTTTTGTTAAAAATTGATTATTTTGACATCCCCTAAGTGTTTAAATATGGTCCATTTTATTAAAATAATTAGTATGATATATATCTTAATCTTTATAAATATTTCTCTAAATATTTATTAAGTGTCAGATGAATAATATAAAATATTATTAAATCCTTTGAAATCAGTTTACTTTATCAAAATAATATATGAACATAAATTAAGATAAACTATAAAAGTATATATATATATATATTGTTTATAGTTAAAAATAGTTTTTATTTTTAAAGTAGAAATAAAATAAAACAAAAATAAAACACACAGTAGAATAAATGAATACAATAGGTTCAGTCTCATGTCGAGAATTAGTGCAATCCACTTGGTGATCACCCACCACTAAGTAGTTTATATAAAACAAACTAGATGATCCAAAACCTGGATCAGGTTTATACAACAGTTTACAACTTTCCAGGTCATACATGAACTCATCCATAGTTATGTGTGGGAGTAAAATGAAACATGCCACACAAGGACCTCTATCACTCTTATCCATGGAAGAAACAAATACAAAACTTTTTTGAGAAGATATAAAGTATCTTCCAGTTTGGTGTAGGAGACAATGTGTGTGTGGTAAATCAGAGTAAGCACACACAGTACACAAAAAGTAATAAAACTAAAACGAATCGATAAATCTAGAAATATATAGTTTATAAGTGCTTGGTCTATTGAAACGATTCTTGCGACTCTAGATTTGAATCAATAATGAAGCTTGAGTCGGGTTCTCTTGAAATATTCAGGGAAACATAGTGTCACAATTCTTGTCTTCTAATTAGAGGAAATCACTATATGTGATGATTATTTGGCTTCCTCAATTGAGAGTTCATAAAAGGCGATCTCTTTTTGTTTTCAATTAGGTTTATCTCTTTTTATCTCAAATATTTTTTTTGAATCGTGAGCCCTCTCTTTTTCATGTCTCTTTTCTTCTCTAAAACGTTTCACTATCTTTTATCAATGTTATTCTCTATATCTTTTTATGAGGGAGTGTGATCCACTTTTATCAGCATTAGTAAGAGCATCCTTGTCAGATACTTCCTCATACTACACATTCTAACACAATTTTTGTTATAAATTTAAGATACAATCATTAAAATAGTAAATAACATGAAATTTGATGAATATAGCCATTAGAATACAGTAATTAAAAATAAGTAAAGAAATAAAAATAGTGACGGTGTCTTAGGATCTGGTGGTGTCTCGCTTGATGGTGTATCACTGAATGGTGTATCTCTTGATGGCATGTTTTCCTGGTGGCATGACACTGACAATGTCTTATACATAGCAAAATTTTCAGTATACTGGTGGTGTCTCAACTATTGGTATCTGTTCTGGTAGTGTATGCTCTCACGGTGTCTTAGAATTAGTTGAATTCTATGTTGGTGGTATGATACTGACGGTGCAAATTTTATGGTCTCTTGTACAAAGGTATCTCATACAAAGCCACATTTGTGTCCTGGTGACATGAAATATTGGTGGTGTGTTGACCGACAATGTCTCATACTTTTTCAATTCTTCAGTCCCATGGTTTGGTAATATGGCAGTGTGATATCCTTGCAGTGTCTCAAACTTAGAGATATTTTTATGATGGTGGTGCGTCATGGAAAATGGTGTATGTCTCAATGGTGTCTCATACTTATACATATTTATCACATTTTATTAGAATATATATTAATTATAGGAAAACATGAAATTCGTCAGTATTATTAAAAACATTATTTTGTGATCATTAAAACAAGGAGTTTAATAATATCCCCCTTTTTATGACCACAAATCATGGAATCAAAATAATATTATAAATGTAAAAATAGGTCCTCAAAGATATTATAAAATTTTATGCATGATATTTAAGGAATATACAAATATAAATAAAGAATTATCGTTCATAGTATGTGTAGATGGTTTAAGGAAAATAATAAGAAAATCATAATTATCAAAATTAAGTATCAAAGGTAAGAACAAATTTCAAAGATAGAAAGATTTAAAATAAATAATATGAAAGTTAATATGTTTAGAAAACATAGAAACATAATTCCATTAAAATATTCAAAACACACATACCATAAAAATTCTCCATAAAACCATGTATTCTATAATAAATCTTCATAAAATCATGTATTCCATAAGAATTATCCATAAAATCATGTATTCCATAGTAAATCTCCATAAAATCATGTATACCATGATAATTATCCATAAAATCATGTATTATATATATATATATATTTAACCACTAAACATTAATTTTTTTATTAAAGAGGGAACAAGGCCTGCCAAAACAAAGAATGCCTCAAGGAGGTCTAAATTGGTGAAGTCTCAGGGCATCCCCTTGGACATAACTTTTACATTACAAAGGCAAGGAACCAAAACTATCAAAAATGATAAGCGTATCGTTTGTATTTCCCACACAAGCAAGAGCATCTGTTGGGAAATTGGCTTCTCGCCAAATATGCCACACCAATTGACCACCCTTCGACTCCAGCGAACAACTTCTAGTGAGGTAAGACAACTCCCAAGGAGCGCTGCATTTCCCCTGGAGAATTATAACCAAGACCTCAGAGTCCGACTCAATTTAAAAAACCTGGAGGTCAAAATCTCTACATAACCTAAGACCAGTTTGAAGTGCCCTAACTTCCGCACCTAGAGAATATCCCGGCCCATAGAAGGCACTAAAACCAAAACACACTGAACCCTGAGAGTACCTAAGAAGCCCCCTGCCTTGTATCTGTCCGTTCAAAAGGAATCCGTCAACATTAAGTTTCATTCCAGCACCAGGAGGAAACCATCTAATCCATTGACCACTGGTTCTGACATCCACCAAATGGTCTGTTCAGAAAACCAACAAGGGTGACCGAGTTCTGACCCACTTTCAGCAGGTAACACAATTCAACCGGCAATGATCACATTCTTATCTGGATATAGAGAAGCGAACGACTATTACCCAATCTAACCTGGTTGCGGGATTCCCAAAGATTCCATCAGATGGACTTGAAAACAGTACTCCGTACCTTCATCTCCATGCCATTACGATCCAGAACATGCAGCCATAAAGAGATGAAAGCATGTATGGAGAACTTCTCCTCATTGGATCAAGTCTGCAGTCTGAAGGACCAAAGAGTAGAGGCCCATTCTCCCTGGAGAAGAGGTGTACCATCGACTCAACCTGTGGAGCAGCGCAGCAAAAACAGTGAGAGGAAATGGAAATACACCTCCTTTGGACATTCACATTAGTATAAATCGTCTGGTTCCTCACACGACATACCAGAAAATTCATTTTAGAGGGAAAATCCTTGCACCATAGCCTTGCCACCCAATCATCAAGAACACCTGCTGCATGGTGAGACTTTCTATAATCACGAGTAGAAAAAACAACCGATCTTGAATCAGTGAAAAAACATCTATCATCCTCATCATTCAAGTTAATAGTTTCAAAAATCTCCCACTACTCTTGAGAGAGAAGCAGCCAGATCAAATCCGGATAACCGCTCGCTTCCTTGAAAGAACTGAACGGGACCGTACATCTAGGGAAGAAGAGCTTCACACCATCCCAGTTCACATCCCAAAAGTTGATATTACCTTTCCCTACAATCCACTGGGATGATCCCTAAAGCTCCTCCAGAATGGGAAATAAACATCGCGCTAAGCGAGAGGGACGACCTCTATGAAACACGCCATCCTCCCATTGATTACCATATCTTTCCTGGAAAGGGGACTCCAACAAGGAATCACCTGCAATGATATCCCATGCAAGACGGGCTTGCATGCCCTGCATCGTTTCAGTAATGTTACGTAAACCCACACCGCCTTCCACAATCGGCTTGGCCAGGCATTTCCAGAAGGCCCAATGGCAGTTACCTATAGAATTGGCATCCCACAGAAAAGATTTCCTTACCTTTTCCATCTTATCAATTGTACCTTTTGGAGGGGAAACGGTTGCCAAGATATGCATTGGGATGGAAGTTAAGATGCTGTTAATCAATGTAACTCTCCCTTTGAATGACAAAAATTTATTCTTCCAGTTCTGAATTCTTCCCAACATCCTGTTAATTATGTCTTAAAAATAAATCTTCTTGATGCAGCCAAAAGAAAGGTGAGTTCCGAGATATGTCATAGGAAAGTACCCCTGTTGAATTCCCAGCATGTTTTGGATTTCCCTACATCTCCTGACAAAGCACTTTTTTGAGATAAAAACTCAGCTTTTCTTTGAGTTAATCTGTTGGCCACTCAAACCACTATAGATGCACATGACCTCCAAAAAACCCCGAAGCGATCTTTTCCTTCCATTTACAAATATCAATATGTCATCTGCAAACATAAGATGAGAGACAATATCTCGATCCCTTTGGTTATGGAATGAAATAATTCTCCCCTCCTGCATACTACTATGAAGATTCCTGGAGAGAGCATCTTGAGCCAGAATAAATAGCAATGGTGAAAGGGGGTCACCATGGTGAACATGCACACTTTTGAAAAACCCAAAGCCTTTCCCCAGAAGAGAAATAGAGAGGCAAGGAGAAGAAAAACAACAGAAACAAAGGTCAAAAAACCACTCATGAAATCCAAAATTCCTCAGAACCCGAAGGATAAAGCTCCACTCAATTTTTTCATATGATTTTTCCATGTCAATCTGGATGATAACATTTGACCCTATGGATATTTTGTTAATATCTGGAACCAGATTGTTTGTAACTACAACCGCCCCTTGAATACTCCTTCCTTTCACAAAACCATGTTGTTTTCTATAGATCCCCTTTGGAATGAACCTGTTTAATATATTAGCAATGAGACTAGCAAGAATATTATAGGAAACATTGAAAAGGAATATGGGTCTATAGTGATTAATTATAGAGGGATCCTTAACCATTAGCACCATGATCACTCAAGATACACAAACACTCCTAGGGAGAGTTCCACCCTAAAAAAAGTCTTGGATGACCTCCACCACATGGCCACCCACGATCTCCCATGCTGCCATATAGAAGGCCCTCAGAAAGCCATCCGGGCCGGGGGCACTGTCATGAGACATATTGGAAACAGTAGACTTGATCTCGTCTTCATTTGGTAAAGAAATCAGAATGTCATTATTAGAGCTATTCACTAACATAGGAATGCACTCCATAAAGCCCTCCTCTAACTCCACCGATCTAGAGGCATCATCCATTTGAGAGACTGTTCCCGCCAATAATCCTTCAAAGTGATCAAGGTCCATCTTACCTGCCACATTTACATACGACATAAAGGAACCATTGCCCAAACTGATATTAGTTTTTGTACTTTTATTCTTCTTTAGGCAGGCCTGAAAGAATGCACTATTCCGATCACCCTCTTTTAACCAACGCATGCAAGCTCTTTGCTTAAAACCCCTTTCTAAGTCAAGTAATTTTCTACCAGAATTATCCTCTTGTTACGAATAATGGAAAAGGAATTCTCATCCCACCTTGCACTAAGATTCTCCTCAATAATATCAATTTCCTCCTTCAAATTTTCCACCCTAATGTCCTCATTTGGTTTGAGTACCAACCAACCTTGAATGTCTTTCTTAATCTGCATTAGCCGATTGGAGAGGCTGACCCTGGACCTCCCATCTTCCTAAAGCACTGAAAGATGCTACTCTTAACTCATATATGAAAACTGATCTCAACCGACCAACACCAAACACTGGAGGAGGAGGTGTAGTAAAAAAAATTATTTTAGGAAGTATCCTCAAGACTTTTAAGGATGCCTTCTATAGAAGCAGTAGATGTTGACTTCAAGCCCTCAATTATAGAATTGATATATTTCAACTCAATTCCAATTATTTTATCATCAATCTCCATCCCATATATGTGATACATAATTTTTGTTTGGATATGTTGAATAAACAACTCAAATAAATACCTGAAATCATTTTCACTAAGCTTTGTTAAAATAGGGGATTGTTTCTTGACACACTTGTGAAATTCAAATTTCAACTTCTTACTAAAATTTTTTAAATCACTTTGAGTGGCTATGTCCATTGTAACAACTGGAGGAGCTAGAGTAGGTTCAAGTATTGGTGGTCTGATAGAACTAAACTTTTCAAGCATAACTTCAATATCTAACTGGGCTATCATGGATCCCTTAGGATCACCTTCAATACTAGCTTTATGTTTATCACTATTTAGAGGGATTCTTTCAACATTATAGAAATTTCCACAATCCTCTTCTATAAGGTCCACCAAACAATATGAAATAATATCTGAGGTAGATATAGTAAAAAAAGGTACTGAAACATCCATATTCTTCTGACCTTTTAAACTTTGAGTAGCCACTGTGCGTTCAACACTAGCATGCTCGACTTCCAACAGTGTACCGATAGTTGTTGCATCATACATCTCAATATCCTTATGAGAATCAACAAAAACATAATCACCTTACACATTTTAATTCACATGATACTTATAAACATTTAAAATATCTAATTTTTCATTTCCAAATTCTTACTCAATAAGCTCATTTTTCTATTTTTTAGAAATATGTTGTTTTACAATAGCTATAACACTCAACTATTCCTTCATAGTAGAATATGAAACCTCTTGACCTATGGGAACTAAGATAGCCTCAACATCATCAACAGGTGGAGCTTCATGAAAAATCACAACTGATGGGGAATGATCTCCCCCAAAAAATGCATCCTTAAGCTCCAGAGTCATTTCCAAATCCCTTTTCTTGTTTTGACCACTATTATTGTCAGGTTCAAAATAATTTCCATCATCTAAAACCTAATTTTCATTACCCTCATTACTTTTTCCATTCTCATATTCCTTTTCCTCCTCCTCATCATCAACATCAATGGATTTGGAACTTTTATATTGATCCTCTCTAGAGACCTCGGTCTCTTCCTGATCACTCTTAACCAACTTCTCCTTTTTTTAAACCTCCTAGGTGTACTAGGATCTCTAAATGTAATAGGAGAGGATTTTGGAGAATTTTTAGGGTCACTATTTACATAAAAAGATTGTTCCTTTTCCAATTATTCATAAAATTAATCTTCATATGAGTATTCCTCAACTTCATCAGGATCTAATCCTATATTAACTTCATCTTTAGGGATGGTTGGATGATCAACCAAATTATATTTAGCATACACCTTCTCAGAATTTATAAAATTTTTTCTCTTCCATGGGTTTTGGCTTACCTTCATCTTTAAACATGTGTAACCTATAATATAGAAACCATCATAGTATATAATAGACTCTTTATCATCACAAAATAGGTCCTTGGCCTCTAACATAGAAGAAACATTATTTGGGTAAATTAAATAATTTGATCTAGAGGATTGTTTGATCATCTCACCCATATGAACCATTAGATATATACAGAGATTAATCTTATGACATTCAGTCATAAGATAAATAATATACACATCTTGGTACCTTAGTGTAGTTAAATCACCCTTTCTTGGGTAGTCATGTGATGCAAAAACTTAAATAGAAACCTATATTCTTTATGAAAATCTGAAGAAATAAGGATTCTGGTTGAATCATCTCTTGTCATCACTATAGGGGAATCCCCATAAATGAACAAGTCACTAGCTTCTGGGATACTACCTTGGTAGTCATAAAAGACTCCATCATGAGGTATTTTTAAAAACTTAGCCCACTTTCTTGATGAAAACCCAAATTCTTTTCCTTTGACACAACTTTTTATATAATCTTTACTATTTTGGTTAAATGTAAACTCTATGTTCTTATAAAATTCATATACTATATTTGGGTATAAAGGAATCTTATTTTCCAAAACCACTCCAACCATCCTTGGTTTTGGATAACCTTATGTACAATATACTTACTTGACAACAACCATTTCGAATCTACTTCATTTTCTACAACAACAACTTAGTTGAAAAGTTATGAATTAATTGAAGCAACTGGAGCAGGTGAACTCAGATCTTTCTTATGTTTATTAGAATATTTTTTATTATAAGGAGAAAAATTAGAGGAATGATTCATTATTGGCATTCATATTGGCTTGAAAGTCTCGATCAAAGGTGAAGAGAAGGTTTTTAAATATATGAGTAAAAGGGTTGTACTAGGCTTGAGAGAGAGATAAACGAGTATCACGTAGGGATCAAGGTATATTGGGAGTAAAAATTATTCTACTTTAATATCATTTGGGATATTATGTATTATAAAATTGAAATTACACTTGAAATAGAATTTAAGATCAGGAAAAAAATATGCATCATGTTTTAGTAAATAGAATAAACTGGGAAATAAACCAGTGGTTTGAAATATCAAGAAATTGAGAAAAACAATTTCAAAGGCATGAGAGGCAACGAAATGAAAAATCAATAGTTCAACAAAACGATAGTATGAAAATTCCACATAATGATAGGCCAATGGAATGACAGACCAATACTATGATAGACCAATAACATGACAATCCAATGAAATGATAGGCCAATGACATTACAATACAACAACATGATAGACCAACGACATGACAAGATAATGGTATGTCATACACAACATTATATCATTGAAGATTAAACTTAACCAAAATTTATCATTTCTAATTTACATTTTATATAATTCATTCTCTCATAATTCAATGGATTAATAAATATATCAGCTAACTGATGTTCTATTCCAATAAATTCAAGAGTGATACCTCCCTTTTGAAAATGATATCTCAAAAAGTGATTTCTTATATCAATTTTAATTGTTCTAGAATGTGAAATAGTTTTTTATATATGTGTTTTTTCAATTTTATTGTAATAGTTTATGGGGGCATGTCGAAATTGATAGCCATATTCTAGTAGAGTGTGTTTCATCCACAAAATTTGTGCACAATAACTACCTGTAGCTATGCATTCAGCTTCAGTAGTAGAAAATTAAACATAATTTTGTTTCTTAATACACCATGAAACTAGAGACTTACCTAAAAAGTGGCATGTCATAGAGGTTCTTTTTCTATATAAATTACGTCCACCAAAATCAGCATCAGAATAACTTACTAAATCAAATAATTTTCTTCTAGGATAAAAAAATGCTAAATTAGTTATGCATTTGAGGTATTTGATAATTATTTAAAAAAAAATAAGATGCAACTCTTTTGAGATTTCTTGAGAATGAGAAAACATATATACACTAAACATAATATCTGGTTGAATAGATGTCAAGTAGAGAAGACTTCCAATCATACCTCTATAATTTGTTTAATCATCTGGTTTCCCGGTTTCATCAAGATCCAATTTACAGGTGGTACTCAGATGAGTATCACTACTTTAAGTGATATTCAAAGTAAAATGTTTTAAAAAATATTTTGTATATTTACCTTGATTAAAAATAATTCCTTCATTGTCTTGAAAAATATGAAATCCAAGAAAGAATTTGAGTTCACCCATTAAACCCATTTCAACTTCATTTTGAATTATTTTTAAAAAATTAATACAAATACAATTTTATGAAGATCCAAAAATAATACTATCAACATAGATTTGTACTACCAATACATGTTTTGAAATTCATTTTACAAATAGGGTAGGATCACCCATTTTTTTGAAAATCCTTTAAAATCAATAAATTGATGAGTCTATCATACCAAGATCTAGGAGCTTGTTTTAAAAAATAAAAAGCTTTATCTAATTTAAAAACTCGATTTGGAAAATGAGGATTTTGAAAACTAGGGGGTTGTTCTACAAAAAAAATTCATTTATAAAACCATTTAAGAATACAATCTTGACACCCATTTGATAAAAATTTAAATCCAAATGAGCTTTATAAGAAAGTGGGATTCTTATAGTTTCAAGTTTGGATATAGGTATAATGGTTTCCTTATAGTCAATCCCTTCTTCTTGACTATAACATTGTGAAACTATTCTACCATTGTTTCTAACTATAGTGCCTGATTCATCAAATTTATTCCTAAAAACTCATTTAGTGCCAATAGTCAAGGTTCCCTTGGGTTTATCAATAAGTTCCCACACTTTTTTTCTTTCAATCTAATTTAATTATTCTATCATATTTATTACCCATATTTCATCATTAATTTCTCCATTGATGTACTTAGGTTCATGCTAAGACAAGAAAGATTGATGTTCAACAAGATTTCTAACAGAAGAACTATTTTGAGTTCCTTTATTTATTTCACATACAAAAACATATAAATGATGTTAATTAATAGTTCCAACATCTCTAGAGAAAGAGATTCTGACCATATCTATATTTTTAGGTTTAGGTTTTAGAAGTTTTGGAAATTCTTCAGAACTGGATGATATTTATGACTATTTGACAGAAAAATCAAAAGGTTTGGAATTTAAGTTTATAGAAGATAAATCATCCTTGAGGTTTTCTAAGGATCTTTTAGGATCATGTGGATCAGTCTCATAAAATTTGACATGAACTGATTCTTCCATAGTCTTGGTCTTCCTATTGAACACTCTGAAGTATTTTCTAGAGACTAAGTAATGAAGGAAAAATCATTTGTCAAATTTTTAGGTAATTTTTTCTAAATTATACTTAATGTTAATAATAAATAATTTTCAACCAAAAAATCTAAATTAATTAACCATTGGTTTCCTATTATTAAATAACTCATAAGGGGTCTTCTTAAGAATGGGCTAGATCATAACTATATTGGTCATATAACAGACTGTATTAAAAGATTATACTAAAAAATAGATAGGTATGTCATTCATTTAACATGTTTTGGGATATATCTTATAATGTCCAATTTCTTCTTTCAATAAATCTATTCTGTTGGGGTATCTTAGGAGAAGAGAAGTTATGAGTGTAGCCATTTTTTGAGAAAAATGACAAAAAAATCTTGATTATCAAACTCATGAACATGGTCACTTATTAAGGTCTTGATCCAAAGTCCACTAAGATTTTCTACAGACTTAGCATAAATAGAGAAATTGGTATAGGTTTCACTTTTATGAGCTAAAAAATAAACACAAGTTTACCTAGAGAAATAATCTACAGGATTATAAACATATTGATTCCCATTAAGACTTCATATCCAATATGGTCCAAAAAATCCATGTGAACCAACTCAAGAGGTTGGTAAGTTCACACTTATTTCTTTAATTTAAAAGAAACATTATGTTGTTTCCCTTTTTAGTTGGGGTTACATACTTTATAAGTTGGGAACTTAAGGTTAGGTAGATCCCTAAAAAAAACCTTCCTAGTTAGCTTCCTAAGTGAGTGAATATTGTAATGGCCTAGTCTTCTATGAAAAATCCAATATTATTTTTGAAATAATCTTAAGTATGAAATAATCTGAGAAACTAAATAATTTAAATCTAGGTCCTAAAAATTTTCATTCATCAAAGAAGTAAAATTTAAAACATTTTTGTAATAAAAAACATTACAAGCATATTTCTAAAAATTTAAATGAAAAAAATCATCACACATCTGAGGAATTATAATCAGATTATATTTTAAACCATTAACATATAAAAATTTAGAAATTAAAATTGATTTTTTTTCCAATCTGGCCTAGGCTGATGATTTTTCCTTATTCATTTTCACCCAAGGTAACATGACTGCCATCAACCTTGATAAAACTCTGGAAGAAAGAATAGTATCCTATAATATGTCTTGAAAAACCATTGTCTAAGTACCATATACTTATACTGGAGGAATTGAAGCATTTTTTCTACAAAATAGGTTTAAAAAAATAAATGATTTTGGTACCAAAATATGTTTAGGTCCAGAAATGCTAGTGATAATATATTTGGTAACCCACATTTGCCTTATGGGTTTCCTTTAATGGATTGGAGACTCTTTTAAATAAAAAAATTATTGGGCCCTTTTGAAAAAAATTTATTAGTAGATCTTTTAGGTATGGATTTAGGAATATAATTATTCTTTATTATTCTTCTATTTCTAGGTTTATATCATATCCTAGTGAAATATTTGGGAGAAAACTGATTTCATAAAATTTATGTCAATGTATCTCTACAATTTGTAAAATTTTCAAGTTCTTTATTCAATTTCTCATTAGACAGTTTATTTTTATTGTTTTCTTTGAGTATTTGAACATTTTATCCTTTTCTATAGACAACTCACATTTACAGTTTATAGTTAGAGTATGTTGTCATTTACAAACTTTATATTTATAATTTATCTTGTTAAAGGTGTCTTATAGAATATTTCAATAGTCAAATAATTATTCATTTGACATATTATTATCATCATTTTGTTCATTTTCATAATTATCAGTATCATCAAACTCATACACAAGAAGAATTATAGAAATAATAGGTAAAGTATATACCTTATTTGTTTTGGTCATAAAGCACATATTTACTCAATCCCACTTTTCTTAAGGTGAATAATCTGAGTCACTAGAGCTGTCCTCAGATGCAATCTATGTGGACTTCATGGCCTTATTGTATCTTTTATCCTTATCTTCATATTTCTTTTTGTTTTTCATCTTTAGACAATCATATTTTTTGGGACCTTTTCTTTTGCATTTGTAGCATACAACTTCTTTTAGATCATCATAATTTTTCTTCCAATTTCCTCTATTGACATATTTTCCTTTATAGTTTGGCTTTATGAATTTTTATTCTTCCCATAGAACTTCATAAACCTTCTAGATTGATTATTTATTCCCTCATCCCTATTAGAAGAAAATTCACTAGCACTTGAATCTACAGTTTGGTATTTTTCCTTCTCTTTTTCCTTTTTATGTCTATAGGTAGTAGTCTTGAAAGGTACATAACTTCTTTTAAGTTCCTTATCTTCCTCATGATTGACTTTTAGATCTTCTTCATACATCATAAGCTTTCAAATCAACTCTTTCATATGTGTTTACTTATATCAAATGATTTTATTATTGAAACTAAAATGCCTCTTCATATTTTTAGTAGAAATATCAACTCTCTCATTATCTGATCTTTGTCAGATATATGATTTCCCAAAAAGATCATGGTATTGAAAATCTAATTAAACTTGAGATACATATAAGAAATGGGATTATCTGGTTTCATCTGAAAATTATAATATTTAATATTATAGGTATTAATAATTATCTCTTTAACAATTGAAGTTCCCTCATGGGAAATAGAAAAAGTGTCCCAATTTTAAAAATTATTTTTACAAGTAGAAATATTATTAAATTATCAATCAATAAGGGCACAATACATGGCATTAATAGCTTTTAAAATTACTATTATATTCTATTTTTTCTTGCATCATTCCAAGTGATTCTAGCAGTGTTAGGTATTACATATTCATCTTCTATAGTAGACCAAATATCAAAACCCATGCTTTTTATGTGCATTTTCATCTTTATTTTCCATTTGTAATAATTTATTCCATTTAATAAAAGTGGTCTATCGGTAGAAATATTTTTCTGTTATCCATATTAAAGAACTAAATTTTGAACTAATATAAGTTTAATATCTTTAATTTATAACTAAAATCAAAATTAAAACAAATTTGAATACTTTAATACAAAAGAATGAAACCCCCTTTGATACCAAATGTTGGTCGGAGTGAGTATCTTAAGAGGGGGTGAATTGAGTACCTAGTAAAAATTTCTATTAAAAATGGATTATTTTGGAATCCCAGAAATGTTTAAATATGTGAAGGTTTATCAAAATAGTTAGTATTATATATAAATGAATCTTTATAAATATTTCTCTAAAGATTTATTAGGTTTTGGATAATTAATATACAATATTATTAAATCCTTTGAAAGAATTTTAATTGATAAAAATACTTTATGAACATGAATTAAGATAAAATATCAAAGTATGTATATATATTTTTTATAGATAAAAATGGTTTTCAATTTTAAATAGGAAATAAAATAAAATAAAATTAAAAAACACAATGGAAAAATTAATACAAGAGTTTCAGTCTCAAGTCGAGACTTAGTCCTCTCCACTTGGTGATCATCATCCGCTAAGAAGTTTATATAAAATAAACTAGATGATCTACAACCTGGATCAGGTTTATACAACAGTTTATAAATGTTTAGGTTACACATGACCTCTTCCATAGTTATACGTGGGTGTAAAATGAAATAGGCCACACAAGGACATCTTCCACCCTTATCCATGGAAGAAATAAAAAATAAAAGTGTTTGAGAATATATCGAGTATCTTATAGTTTAGTGTAAGAGATAGTTAGCATGTTGTAAAGAAGAGTAAGTACACACAATGCTCAAAAAGTAATTAAACTAAACAAAATTGGGAAATCTAGGAGTATAGAGTTTAGAAGTGCTCTGTCTATTTAAATGTGTCTTATGACTCTAGAGTTTAATCAGTAATGAATATTGAGTTGGGTTCTCTTGAAATATTTATGGAAATAGTGTCAAAACTCTTTTTTTTCTAATTGGAGGAAAGAAATAGATGTGACGATTCTTTGGATTCCTTAGTCGAGTGTTCTTAGTAGGTGATCTCTTCATGTTTTTAATCAGGTTCAACACTTTTGCTCTTAAATATTCAGTTAATCGTAAGCTATTTCTTGTTCACATATATTTTCTTCTCTACAATGTATTACTATATTTTCTGCATGTTTTTCTCTATATCTTTTCACAAGGGAGTGTGCTCCACATTTCTTAGTAGCAGCAGGAACATCTAAATTATCCACTTCCTCACAATTCACATTCTAAAATGATTTTAGCTAGACCTTTAAGATAAAATCATTAAAAAAGTAAATATCATTACATTTTATGATTATAGTCTTTAGATTAAAGTAATTTTATTTAAGTAAATTAATAAAAACATTCACAGTGTATTAGGATCTAGTGGTGTCTTTCTTGATGGTGTCTCACTTGAAAATATGTTGTTCTAGCAACATGACACTGATAGTGTCTTATACTTAGCCAAACTTTTAGTATGTTGGTGGTATCTCAACTAATGGTGTCTAGTCTAGTGGTGTATTCTATGACGGTGTATTAGACTTAGTCGGATTTTATGTTGGCGGTATGATATTGAGGATGTAACTTTAATGGTGCCTCATATGGTCGTATCTCATTCTTGTCCACATTTGTGTTATAGCAGTATGACATCCAGGCGGTGTGTCGACCAATGGTGTCTCATACTTTAATTCTTCATTCCGATAGTATGAAAGTCTAACAGTGTGATATCCTAGCGGTGTACCAAACTTAGAGATATTTTTATGCTGGGGGAGTTTCATGGAAAATAGTGTCTATATCAATGGCGTCTCATACTTATACAGATTTATCAACTATTATTAGAATACATATTACTTGTAGGAAAAAATAAAATTAATTAGTATTATTAAAAAAATGATTTTATGATCATTAAAACTAGGATGTCAACACTATATGTTATCCTCAATCCTCCATTTGTGGCTGACTGTCAAGGGTTCCTATAGAACGTTTGCACATGCCCCATTCCGCCACACACTCGGGACTCAACTAGTAGTCGAGGGCACCAACCACACATGTTACCTTGCCTTCCACACTAATAGAAAAATACCTGTACATGACCATGAGAGATTGTTCCCCTTCTCTGACCACTCTACAAGACACTACACTGGTGTAGACTCTCAAAGATATTCTTCTTACCCTCGTAAGTCACACCACTGGATCATCCAAAGAGGACCACATAACCACCACTAGAAGCTGACCTCAGGTTCCCTTCTGAAATGAGGGTCTGATCCACCACCTCTATATACCTCTTTAAATGAGAGATATTCACATGGGACTTGATCTCATGTCTACTTTTATCCTAGAAATGTATTTCCATAGTGGTATCATCCTCTATCCACACTGGGGGAAAGTGTCACAAGTTCATGAAGCATCCAACATAATCCATCACTAACATAGTCCCCCAGCCCAGCCTCAAAAATTTCATATTTTTCTCCTATCTCAAGGTATCTAGATAGAAGTGTTCTATAAACTTATCCTAAAATTCCTTCTATAGAATACCATCAACCTACTATGTCTGAACCAGAATATCCCACCAGTTCTTCACTAATCCCCACAACATATAAGTTACCAAGTTGACTCTCTTTTTAGGAGGAGTCTCCAAATGATCCAAACTCATTTAGATGGATTCTATCTATAACTCCTTTGAATTACATCCAACCTCTTTGGAAAATGTTGGAGGGTACTACAACTAAAACTCTTTGGTGAGATCAAACATACTCTACACTACCCTCCATGGGTCTTGTTCCATCATTTGAATAGAACATGAAAATTTCTCATAGAAATACTCTTCTCCTATGTTACCCTGAACCACTGGGATTTATTTCCCCACCTATGGAGGATAATTCTTTGTGATATACTCTTATCAAACAACCTACACCCATCTTCGTGGTGGCATTTATTTACAATTCCATGCACACATATCAGAACACTTAACATAAAACATCCACACTTTTCACAAAAGAATATTCTATACTATCTACAAACAACTCATCCTATATACACTACTCCTAAAATTATAATTGCATCCCTATCACTACCCCTAGAAATACCTACCACAGTTTATGGTCAATGTGGGGTAGATTAACCTAGAAACCAAAGTATATTTTCATTAAATACCCATTTTACTTTTTCACTCTCACAACATAAATATCTATGTTTTAGGTACCACTCTATCTTTCCATATCATCACAAAACGATTTAAAACCATTTATGGCTATTTATTAAGCACTATTTCTTTAACCATTCATTCATATTTCCTTTGATATACCCATTTTCATCATCTTTATTAGACACAAATTATTTCAATTTTTTTAAATAAAATGAAATTCATTTTATCCATCATGTCCCACACATCTTCCCTGTGTGTGCCTACCATGATGCATATCATCTATATCACTAGGTTCCCAAAATGATGCATGAATTCACAACCTCATTCCATTATATCCACAAGAAAAATATAATAAAATATTCAAATCACAAAAAAAGTTCATCAATTAATGGTGAATATCATTCAACCATGACAACTAATACCAAGAACAACAATCCCACCCTAGGCACTTGGGTTTTCCCCCATACATTGGTTAGCCACTCCCAACCACAAGCTCACTTCGAAGACCCAACACATCATAATATCCCTTCTACAATATACAAATAACAATACAATAGAAAATAACCAGCTCTCATACCAATTTTTAATGTACCCAACCCGAAAGACACTAAACAGGTGCCCTAGGCTAGGTCACTAAATGACATCAGGTGTGCGTCCCCATATGCTAGAGGCTGCTGACCAAAAACGAGGGTCTAAAAGAACATGAAGGGAGACTATAAAATCTTTTTTAGAGTAATCAATGATTTATAAAAATGATAAATAAAGGAAATAATAGAAAATAACCCACAAACATGCATTGATAGCCATTTCCCAAAACCAGGGAAAAGACCACAACCAAAAAGTAAATATTCTATGTCATGTAATAAAATGTCTTGTGATAAAGAACCAAAAATAAAAATAAATAGATCAATTACCAAAATGGGTCCTGGAACCAAGTTTGAATCCCTCAACCATGCACATCCCATTCCCAAATCAACCCACTAGTGCAGGGCCCTTGCCCTTGTCCTGACCTGCAACCATAAAGCCTGATTAGGTACCAAAAGGCGGCTCGAGAAGGGTGTGAGTACAACTCAGTAGGACACCACCAATGGTGTCTACAAAATATACAGTCTAAACAGATATTATATGAAATTAATATAAAGAACAAGATAAATAAAGTAAAACTGGGTTCCATTAGTTAATAAGGTTCACATACACCATTTTCATCATTTATTCCATGAGTTAGGCATTTTAAAAAATTTCACTCTGGCGTATGTAAGTAGAACAAAAAATTCATAAGGGGATAAGTAATGTTCTATATCTCACTAGGGTAAACATTTCACAAAAATTACATCACACTTATCTTGGATCCTCAGTCCAATTAGTCTCATAAAATGAAACCATTAGGGACATAGAGCCTCAGTAATGTCCCTAACTCATGCATTAAAGGGTGTGTAGTTTAGAGCCTCATTATAACCCGACCCGTGGGTGTATATTATCAAGTAAAATACCCAACAACTACCAATCCACGTGAACAATATTCTTTATCCATTTACCACATATACCATTTCACAAACCATACACATTCAATTCACATAACATTCACATTTCATATTCATTCAATATATAAATCAACTCAATCCATAACCCTTTAGAATATTTACCATTTACATTGTATTTTCCATTTAACCAATTTAAAATTTTCATTCCTTAACCCATTTACCATATTCAACAATTTCTATACATTAATACACCTTTTACACATTCCCAAATTCACATGCATTTACCCATTTAGGCATTTCAATTAAAAACTCATAAGCCATTTAACACAATCACTTAATTCCATTTAACCGTTTCAAATTATTCCAAACTTTCATATTTTTCATTGAAAATGACTATAAATAACTAATATTAATGATTCTTTATAATTCAAACCAATGTGTTAATATAATTATTATGGGATCTATTTACACATAAATCAACTCTAGTCTTAACATTACCATTTTACATGATCGGGGATATTGTAACACACCATGGGTTTCCCTAAACTAGTATAATTAACCTAATTTAATCCAATAGGGATCATGAGGGGTTAAATTCATCATTTGGACAAACATATTACCAAATACTATTAAATTCATCAAAAAATCAACAAAATAAAACCAATAACACAACCACACAGGCACAAATCAACTTCAAGACCATGAGATATAACTTATAGACCACTTAGCTCAATTCTGATGGTGAATGCATGATTAAACTCAACCTTTTCCTCAGATTCAAACAAAATTTTTATCCATAACCCAAGATCCTCAGGAAAAAGAGTGTTTTAGGGATTCAAAAGAAGAAGAATGAAACCATAATCCCCAATCCCAAAAATATAATAAAGAGAAGCGTTATAATTACCCATATCTTAGATCCACACCCAAAAAAACTCCAAAAATCTTATAAATAGAGTAAATCTATATTTGGGAAGATTTGGACACTTTAGTTCATTACCAGGGTTGTTGAGAGAAGAATGGGGAGGAAAATAAGGTGAAACACTTAAAATCCTGAGGGGAAAAATGGTAAAAGAATGATTTTAATGGGGCATATTATTTTGCTTCATGATTTTCCAAATCATGCACTAACCATGTGCTAGCCTCTATCTAAGTGTGGTCTAATTCATATAGTTACCTCAGGATCCTGCATGGTTTGAAAAACCATTTTCCAACTATGAAGAATGGCTTTATCCAAGCTTACACAGTTTTTCCTTCCCCCTTGCATGTTTTTATCAAAACCATTGACCCTTCTTCTAGGCATGAACTGTTAGGGCGCAAAGTTACTCCTAACCATGTTCCAATTTTAAAACATGCATAGGATAACCATTTTTCATTCTCCTTCAGGTTCCGAACCCCTAAAACCTACCCGAACTTCTTTGTGCACCCTATAACCATTTCATTAACCATAATTAGGGTATTTAAACCAAAATTTAAACAAGAATATACCCTCATGAATTATGAGATCTTTTAACTAAATAAAAAAACACCTTCTAATAAAAACTCACATCCCAATCCACTACCCATCACATATTTTTTCCCCTTGTCTGGATTCCATGATGAATAAATGAATCTTCTCTTGCCAAAAAAAACCCACGGTTGAACTTGAAACACAACTACCCTAAGAGTTTTTTGGAATTCCATAACAAAATAACTACATTATGAATAAAAATAAGTGAATAGGGGAACCAAAAAACAATGTCACAAGTAGGGGAAACCACATAGGGAACATAGGGGGACAATGATGAGGAAGATCAAATCAATATCTTCTTCCACCACTAGAGTCATCACCAAATTCCTCTGAATCCAATGATATAATGAATCATAAACCTAACCAATGATATAGATACAATAGATCCTATAAAGAAAAATTAGAGCTATTTAGGTCTAGAATATTAATTTAATATACCCAAAATCATTACTGAAAGAAGATCCTCAAATAGATGAAGAATATAAATTCCTCTTTGGGCTTGGATACACCATGAGAAAAAAACACTATGGGCTCTAAAATCTGGGGAATAAAACTAAAGGGAAGGACACCAATACAAATAAAAGAAAAATACTGTAAAATAAACTAATGAAGAAGGTATATAAGATATTTAGGGGATATAATATTGAATTTGTAACAAAAAATCTCTCTCCCTTTAACCATTATTAAAGAAATCCTTTCATTGAGAGTATCATGCTAAGACACATAAACTTATTTGTGTTAAGAAATAATTATTATATCTATTTAATATTAATATTTAATAAATAAACCACTTTTTCTTTTAATATATGGTATTATATGTGTTTATATTATTTTCCTCTAAAAACAAGGCTTTATTCTTTTAAATATTTCATTTATGGGTCAATGGAACATATTTACTCACAATTTAATAAATATATACATAAAAAATTTATCCTAGATATTTATTTATCCTTATATTCTTTTCAAAACATGTTATGGAATTTGATGAATCATAAACCATTCATATGAAATTAATCTTTTCATTTTTTTCATAAAATTTCTTTGGCAACATGAAAATTTTCTTATCATATAAGAGAAATGAGATAAAGATACACATCATTTTCTTTGATCAATCTGATCTTGATAAATTCATTTATATTAAAATTTTTGATATTGAAATTTTTTCCTTCATCAAACCAATAAAAAAGGAAGGATCCATAAAGTATTAACTTGATTTTGATCTATTATATATTAATAACATATATAAAGTATACATTAGATATTATACACCCATTAAAACCAAATTATTAATTTCTATTACACTAACACTTAACATGGAAATTCCATTGAGTTTCAAAACCACTTTATGTATATAAAAAAATACCATCACATGGAATCATTTATCCTACTTATTGAGGACACCTAGGTTTTAATGACTATGAATGGATACTTAAGGAAAAATTATTGGACTCTCCAAGTATCTGTTCTCCTACCAATTTTAACTTTTACACACTTGAACTTTTTTAAAACACTGAAACCAAGATTTAATATGTCCAGTTTATCTATTTTCAACACTTTGAGAATATTGTGTAAAATTTATTGAATTAAACCATATTGTTTAAACATTTAAATTACTGAAAATAGTATGAATTCCTTAACTAGGAAAATAATTAATGAAAAATCTAGTCTCATTATGTCATTGGCATAATCACTCATATTGAGTATCATTTAAATACCTAATCATATTGAGAATATAAGAAAATAAATTCAATATAACATCTTACATATGATTCTTTTGAAATCCCAAGTGAATCAATAAATTATTATCATAAGAATATATATTCTCATGTTGAAAAAATTCAACACTTGGTAACTAATAATGGTTTGATTTAACATAAAGAATTATTCTTGAATTTTTTCTTAAGTTAATAGTATTAGGATTTTCTAAAATTGTGTTTCTTCTACCTAAGTATTAATCTAAATGTTAATTTTTATGATTATATTTCTATTTATTTTCAATATAATATTTTATCAGATGATTATCATGTTTTAACACCATTCAATATGAAATTTTATCAAATAGGATCCCACTAAAATGATAACCAATTTTAAATTCGTAATGCCTATTAGTGGGATAAGATATAAATTTCAATAATCAGTGTGTATTATTTAGAATTTATTTACCAATATAGTAATTTAGGTAAAGAATCATCTTAATCAGACCATATATGACCCTTCGACAGTTAAGTGGACAAATATTATTCTAATCCATTAATTGGATAAACCCAATTCTCTTCCTTGGAAAATATAATCCTATTAGGGTATTTGTTTAAGTGTTTCAAAGAAATCTAACAATATAAAACTAGTCCTATTAGAGTCATCTATTACAGGATTTCATTATAAAAGAAAATCTAGATGCACCCATCTATGGGATGACCAACCTGGTTAGATGATTGAGTTCTTGTCAAGTGCTGCTTTGAGAGGAATCTAACATTTTGTGTAATAACCCAAAATATAGTAACTCAAAAATGATGTTTGTTATATTATATTAGTATACAATACGAGATATCACATCACATATTATCAATAAATTTAGCAAAATTAGGACACTGGATACATATATATTTTCTATATTACATTTGAAACTTTTAAACACGGTTAATACAATTCTTTAAATATTTTTGTCACTAAGGTGGTTCAAGATAATGATTGTTGTTGTGTCTATTTTCAATCCATTTCCATATTGTTAAAGATGTTTTATGGAAAATATATATGTATTAAAGTGTCGTTAATTTATTGTGTTTACCAAAATTTTTAGTGTGAAAATTAGATAAATGTCAAAAGATAATTTTTTATAAAATGAGAGAGTCTATCACACACTATTCTGGCCACTATGAATAGGCCACACATGCTGGTATGGGTACCAAAATAATATGATATTCAACTATATACTAGTTTGGGAACCATAAAAATCATATGGGTGTTGTGAATGTTGAAATATGCGAACGAAATATCATGTTATTCATAATAGAGGGATTTGTGAAATTCAAAATTTTTTCCTATAAATACCCATCTAATCCAATCATTTGAATTTAAATAAATTTGGGATAATTATTACGAAGATAGATTATTGTACAATATTGAGTGAAGAATTTAGGGAAGAAATTGAGTGAATCATCTGGGAAAAGTCATTGAGTGAAGCAGTTGGATGAAATAATTAAGTAATGTATTTAGGAAAACATGGTTCCATGAATAGAGTCTTTCAAAGGTAGTAGGGTGATCATACTTTGGAGAACATACCTTAAAAAATGAGTTGAGTGATACCAAGGACATTAGAGAATCTAAATTGGGTAAATCCTAGATCTTGGAAAAAACATATTTTGGTGAATCCAAGGACTTGGGTGAAGCATAATTGGTCGAATACAAGGAATTAGGAGAATCATACTTGAGTGATTCCAGTAAATTGGGTGAAGATGAATTGAGAAAATCTATGTAATTTGATGAAATACCTGAGAATAAATTAAGGGATTCATTAGAGAATCGAGTTGAGACTTTAATGATGAAATATTCAATATTTTTTTCTGAAATTTAAAGGATAAATTTTGGTCATCAAATTTTGTATGGATTTATAGTAAGGAGGAGTAAATGAAAGTGAATTGAGGGAGGCAGTGTGATATTTCCCGAGCTCTTATAAAGGTAGTGATCCTGGTATGGAGTGACCACTGAAAAATATTTTTAATAAAAAATACTATTGAAATGTAGTGGATTATGGTATGACTGACACATCATTAGATTATGTTCCATGGTGTATACATTTATATTTAACCATGTAATAATTATTGCGTTTTATCTTTATTTTTACATTTCTATGCTTGTTGAATTTGAAACACTGTTATACATGTTTAACACATTCTTACCAATGAGGAAACATGATGATTTAAATCAAAATAAAAACTTGACACCCTTATTCACCCCTCCCCCTCATATCATCTTGGGGTACAACAAGTGGTATCAAAGCAGAGGTTACATGCATTAAATATATCATTAGAAACTTAGTATAGAAAAAATAATGAATCATAAATGGGTTCCTTTGTTTAATGAATGAAGTTTTTAAATATGTAAGAATATAATACGATCATTTATTTGATATCTTGAGATATAATTTTTTTCTATATTTTATGGGATTGAAGTTGTTGATGTGATACACTAGTCTATAATTGAAGCTAACATGAAGTTTCTTGATTTTGATTTCAATGGAAAAAAATTCTTTAATAGAAGCTCTGATAGATTATATATATGTGGAGGTAATGATTGGTACAAGTGATATGTCCATGTGGGATAACTTTTCAAATATATATGAAAGCAATATCAAGGTGAAGGAGGCTAAGTTAAAAGTTATCCAAAATATATTTTATTATTTGAAATGATTTCGGATGAGAATGTTGACAGCTTATTCAAAAAATTACTGAAGTTTTTGAATATATTCAAGGAATTGTGAAATAGATAAAGGATATCAATGTTGTTAAGAATATTTTATGACATTTTCCATCTCTATTCAATCCAGAAGTTTTATCTCTTGAAAAGAGGGATTTATCCAATATCTCTATAGATAACATGTCCAGAAGTTTTTCAGATTATGAAATGTGCATTAATCTATAAGGAATATCAGCTCATGTAAGTTATGAGATGAAATTAAAATCTATGGATAATATTGATGTATTTAATGGTGGAAATGGTGAATATGATATATATGATGATGTTTTCCCTTTTTGGGCTACAAAATTCAGGAGAAGAAAGAGTAGATTCGAAATCTAGGTTCTCTTGTCATGTTTTTAGTCTAGTAAATTTTGGAATATTTAATAAAGGTATTTAAGTAGATTTAATGATGATGAAAGTGAAGTAGAATTTATATAGAATCCATTAGGAAGATTCCCTACTTAAAGAGAATATAAAATTGGGAAATCATTTGAAAAAAAATTATAAAGGAATATCTTTGTTATAAAATAAGAAAATGATAATGAATATTATCTAGAGGAAGCTAATACAATATTCAAATTTGATATAGAATATTCTATGATATCCATTGTTGAAAATCGTAAACCTAAACTAGAAAAAGTTAATAAATATGAATGATCATTTGATTTAAAGGTGGAACATGAGGGAGAAATCAAAGAGTTTGATATTCAAATAAAGAAAAATAAAAATATTAATGAAATTATAAAATAACCCTCTGAATATGTGGATCATCTCAATGAAGAGATTGACAGACTATAAGAAGAGTTATATAATTAGTTGTCTAGTCAGGTGAATCCAAAAGAAAATTATAATTTCATGTTAATTATTTAAGGATAGACTAATGTGACCAATGAACCTATTATAATCCTAGTGGGGAGATATAATATGGTAGATTCCCTTTAAGAAGAGATATTTTCACTCTGAAGAAAACTTGAATCAATAGTAAAACCATGTGATTAATATAATAAGAAACACTTTGGGTGGTTCAAAGATGGAAAATTGATAGAAAGGGAAAATGAATTATCTTAGAGTGTCAATAAAATTATGAATGAATAGATTTTTTTTTTCAAAATCACGATCACAAATGATTTCAAGAGATTGTAAGTGGAAATAATGATAGATCTAAATAAGGGAAAACAGAAGGTTTGTGATTATGGAATCAAACCTATATATCCAAAAGTTTGAAAAGTGACCACACCAAACAAATTAAACCATAGGGACATAAATAATCTACACTCCTCATATACATTTCAATAACCAAGGTGATATACGAAGACTGGGTACATTGTATGAATAAAGGATAAAGGAATTTTCCACTTATAAAGTGTCAATTTTGTGGTTACCTTGGCCACACTATGTCATACTATGAAGATATAAGAAGCTATTTGAATGGGGAAGCTCTTTGTAGTCAGTAAATAATAACGTGGAAACACCCTTCATCAAATAAAAGAAATAATTTATATTGATATTGTATTCATTATTCTATCTTTTTGAATAAAGCTATTGAAAATAACTAAAGATGAAGTGGAAACAGTAACTATATATCTCATAGAAAAATTATTACATGTCAACCAAGAAAAACCCCTCTAAAATAATAGGTGATCCCCATTTGAAGAAGTATAAGATTAAGATTTCACCACACATGATTAAGAGAAATTAGAGAGGATATATTATGCCTCTAATTGAAAAAGTACCTCATAGAAGAAAAAGAATAAGATTTAGAAGGAAAATATTTTCTCTCAAAGCAATGAGGAACATTAACACCTAGATTCTTAATAGTGGGTGTTCATCACACTTGATAGTAAATGTAAATCTCTTAAAATTGTGAATAATAGAGTTGATAGAAATTTTCATTTTTGAAATTAAAGAGCATTAAATATTAATGAGAGTGGAAATATCCATTTGGAAAGTGATGAGCTAAATAATACTAAAGTGATCTTTTTGGATGAGTTACAACACAAACTTTTAAATGTGATTCAACTTTGTGACTCTGGTTTTGAGGTTACATTTAACTAAAATGGGTGTCTGACCAATTAAAAAGATGGAAAATCTCTTATGAGATGAAGGGGAAATAACTGTAATCTATACTAGGTTCAAACCCATAAAAAAAATATATCCTTATTATAGTTAAATAAAACAACTTATAGAATTGAAGGTTATGCCACAAAAACCAAAAAAGTATGAAAAAATTGTCCAAGATAAGAGTTGTAGTGGAATAACCAAGTGTAAAAACCTGGTTATCAATTGAGGTATAAATCCTTTACATTCCATCAAATCTTAGTTTAAATGTTTAAATTTATCATATTATGAATTTTCTTTGAGGTCATGAAGGTATTGGGGGTGTCCGAGGATGGTTTGGATCCTAGAAACCAAATTTTTGGGTGAAATTTACGGGAGCATGGTTAGAGTGAATAGTGTGGGGATAGATGCATAGTTAAATAAATCAATGTAAGGATAGAAAGTGGGGTCTTATAGGCCACACTATTAGAGAAAACCGTGTGATTTGGGGCACACAGTCATGTGTCCATGTCTGAAATTTTGACAGTGGATTCTTTCACTGTTTATGCATGGTTATTCAAACCGTGCACACAAACCATGTGGGGTGCCTCTACCTATAAATATCATGAATATTTGTCACAAGGTTTGGCTAAACCATGAATCCAAACTGCATGACCTATTATTTTGAGTAAAATTAAAATTTTTCCATTAATTTTTTTTAACTCAAACCAAATTCTCATTTATCTTTATAATTTAAAACTCATCCCTTTGAAGCTCTCTTTGGTGAATACTATAGGAATCAAGGTAAATCCTCCATCCAAGATCAGATTCAAGTACCTCTTATCTCATTGTATCCACATTGGTGAGTTCTTAATTCCTTTTGTTTCATTCCTCATTTAGTTTGTTATCGACTGTGCTATTTAGGTGCAATATCTTTTCTCCTATTTTCGTGTTCTTTGACTATTATTCATTTTTATCCCAATATGAGTAAAATTAGGATCTGATAAAAAATCCATCGATGTATACTCCTACTAACATTTATATTGACATGTTAAAAAAATCCATCAATATATTCTCCTACTAACATTGAGAAACATATAAGAACTATAACTGCCTAGTTGGAACTCAATGATCCACTTTCAACCACTAGTAAACAAGAAATCTAGATAAGAACTCAAACACAGACCATTTTTTTAGTAATATAAACAAAATATTTCATAGAATGTTTCATCTTATAAATTTTAGGATATACTATTAGAGGTAGGATGTGAAACTCATGTAGAACCACCTCTCACTTCATTGATGGAACAAATATATTCTCATGAAAAAACACTCGATGCTCTCTATCCCCTAATAATACATCAATAGAATCTCTATAATTGATACAATCTATCCACACCACCATATCAGGATCTACTAGGTGAGACCCCTCTACGTTTTGGAACAAAGAGAGTGAATCATCATTTTATAGGAAAAGTCCATCACTAACTTCTTCCACATCTAAATGTAAGTTCATAAGCTCCAACATTATCCTTTACTCATTTCCATCATAACAAGAAGCATCACCATGTCTCTTTCTAATCATTTCACCAGTCACTGCATTTCATTTTCCTAGAGTATAAGAGGTATATAAGTCACAATTATATAAGAAATCCACCCATATCCATTAACTTGAAATGAGATCCTGTTTGAAGAAGATATTATTAGGTTCTTATGTTATATAAAGATAACAAAGTACTCATATATAACATGATACTCAAAACAATTTCAAGAAAAAACTACTAAAACAAGATCAAGATCATGGGTGGCATAATTACATTCACAGGGACATAATTTTTTAGAGTTATAAGATACTAATTTCCACTCCTACATCAAAATAGAACCTAGAATAACATTAAAAGTATTTAAAAATACCTCAAACATGAATCCTTTATATAATAAGTAATGAAAAAGAGAACATAACAATATTTACTTCAATTACTTACATGTCACTGAAAAATGATTTGTCTATGAAAAATATTAGTCCTTCCATTAAAATCTATCAGTGGAGACACAATCTAAGAGGAATTGGATAAAAACCTCTTGTAATAGCTTATCAGATCTAGGAAGATCTATATCTATATAAAATTCATGGGTAATTCCCAAGAAAAACCACTTATATCATTTAAGGATCGACAACTACACCATGTTGATACATTAAATGTGTAAGTAAATTCGCCTCACACATCCAAAATTTATGCTTAGATATTTTACTATGTGGCTGATATCATCAAATGATTTCCATAATAGTCCTCACATTTCCAACATGATTCTCCATTATCCTTGAATACACATAGATATCATTGATTAAAACCACCAAAATCTAATCTATTAACTTATAAAACAATGATTTTTTCATCCCTATAAATATTTTAGGGGAATTTGATGACTCCAAATGGAATAGCCATAAACTCAAAGTGTCTATATGAACACTTGAAATAATTATTTAGAACATCTTCACTATTAAAACTCATCTAATGACACCCAAGTCAAAAATAAATCTATGATAAATTCATAAATCCCTTAAATTGATGAAATAATTTATCAATACTCAAGATATTATATCAATTATTCATCATCATATGGTTTAGGAATGATAATATATTAACAAATTCAAAATAATATATATCTTCTTCATAAATAACATTGGGGAACCCCAAGGTGATACAATGGGTTAGATGAAACCTCTTTGCAATAGACCATCAGCTTAAATCCATAACCCATATAGCTTGGAAGGAGACATTCTATAAGGTTATATAGAAATTAATGAGTCCCCAGGTTATAAATCTATCCTAAACTTTAGGTGACAACAAGGGGGTAGTTCTATTACCATTTTAGAAAAAACAACTGGAAATTCCTTGAAGACTCTTAAGAACCCTTCCACCAATCCTTGTATCAATCCTTCCTACATATATATAATTGTATTGAGACATATACAACACATATAGGGATCTTATTTATTAATAAATACAAAAAAATCATCACCCACATTAGATAAGGACACCTAACTTTTATAGAAATCAGTTATAGTGTACTTTTAATACAAATAATACATGCCAATAATGCCATAATATAGTTATGATGACATTAATTTTCCTTTAGTTATTTTATCTACCTGATCCACCATCCCTTAGCTACCCAAATTCATGGTACTTGGTTGTTATTGATATTTTTTAGGAAATAATTACTACTATCATTGCATCTGAAACTGACCACTATATCCACACAGATGACTATGAAATTTTGGACACATAAACAACTTATTTTTTCACATGACTGACTGAAAATTAAAGTTATTAGTGAAATTAAAATAATTATAAGCTTCAGAGAAATAGGAGAAAGAGGGATAAGGGAGACTCCTAGAAGGTTGAAACCTAACAGTACCCAAAAATTAGAACCTCTATCCATAAATGTAATCTTCATGAATCCTTAATGACCCCCATTAAGGCGAATCTATCAACACTAATATCCTTTTATTAACCTACTCTATCACTAACACCTCAATATATGATTGAATCATGAAGTGATTATCCATGGATAGAATATCTTGGCACAAATACTCTTAAAATTTTTAGGCCCTCACTTCATTATATAGAAGAATATTGATATTATAAGGAACATGTTTCATGAAATAAAAATAAACTCTCTCATACTATTGATACCATGTTAAAGAGTGAGAGTGAGGAAAAGGTCATGGGTTCACATCCAATGAGAGTGGTTGTAAATTAGTGGTTTCTAAAACACCATCTCTAAAAGTGATTATTATCATGATGGTCAAAGCTAGGATCCAGGAATAAAATCAAGAGAGGATGATAATTTGAGATATATATAAATAACACAATATAATAGGTTTCCAAGTATAATTCACTCTAAATTGGATATTACTTAGTGTTAAATGGTTTCAATCCCCTTTTCCACATTATTATATTTTTATCAATAAGAAGTTATGTTTTGAAGTGGGAATATTGTTTTTAAATACAGGTACAATAATAATAAAAATGAATCAATATTTCATCTAATATTTTGATTTCCTCATCAAGTGCATCTATTTTTTGATCAAATTTATGCCATTTTTCTTCTCCTAAAACCCCACCAAATAGTTCTCTATGTTCTCTTTTGAATTTTATGGTCCATATTTAAATTTCAATCATAGGAAATCAAGTGAGAAACACACACACAAACACACACATATAAATATAGGTTTTCCATGACTTTTTGGTTTTGGATATGGTATGATTTCTCTGGCCTTTGCAAGATTCAAAATCAATGGTTTTGATATAAAAATATATCCTCATTTTGTGGTTTCTATTTTCCTCCCTTGAAATTATATTCACCAAGCACCATAAAATATTGAATTTATAAATGATGTAGAGGTCCTTATATTAAAATCAAAACTACTAGTTTGGTGGATATTTTACTTGTGAACATGATATAAATATATTTTTCTTCTTACCATGACATGATATATTCCCATTTTCACATCAGATTCCTATGGTGTTACTTTTACTTCTTACTTATATTTTCTAGAAAAATGAATATATTTTCCATGACATAACAAAACACATGTAAATAGGTAGAATGTTTATTTATATTTGGTCAGACCGTGTGAATTTTGACCTAGTTTGGACGTGGAAGGGGCCAGAGGAGGCTCAAGTTTGAGTTTTTAAGAAATATGTCCGGTGGTGGAAATCTATCCAAAGGAAAATTAACTATAAAAGACTAAGGATTGTACATAAGACTTTTTTAGTCTAGGAATAGGCTAATTATCCTCCCACCAGAGTTCTGGTGGGGGCACACCCAAACCCTGGTGCCCTGCAAGAGTTTTGGTGGGGTTCAAATAGAGTTCTAGTGAGAACTTAAACCCCCATTATAGTAGGGGAAATTTTGGTATATTAAGGACTAGTTTTTTATATTAAAATACCTTTTATTACTCCTACTTAGGTAGTAATAATGAATAAAATTTCTCCCTTGTAGATTTTACTATATTTATATTCATAACTCTCAAATCTTGGTGGAATCATGTATCGTCTATTACAATGTTCTCTAAATGGTAATACTAACCTCATATTACCCTAAATATCTCATCATTATGACTAATTCTTATTGTTTCATTTAAAATATTTAATTTATAATTTTTTTATTATTTAGGTATTTATTCAATTAATTTTGATTCAACATTAGGGGATCAATGGTTGAGATTCTACTAAAATGAGGAAGGTGGTCCATAGAATTTTCTGTTTGTTAAGTTTTAATGTGATGTAAAGTTTATAATGGTATTTTTAGTATAACTTTAAATGATACCAAATTGAATCCCTTATGTTTTATGACATAAAAAAGGATAATTAGTGTCATGAATAGTCCTTTGATCATTTTGTTATTATTCATTGTGCATCGATGAACATTTTCTTAAGAAAAATGTTTAAAAATCTTGATCTTAGAATCTGATAGTGGTGTAATTTTTATATATACTTACAAATAGGACCTTGATAGATTCCCATGAGTATAATTTTATAATATTAATCTTGGTTATGTAAGTTTTTAACATGGGGTAACCTTATTATTAGGTTTTTATTTGGATAATTATGGTGGTCTTATTTAAATTATGAAAAGGGCGAGGTTCTCTTGCCTTTAAATTTTATGGTTCCAGGTAGATTATACCTTGGAGTCCAAGTAAGGAGAAGTATAATGACCAATAAATTATATACATTAATATTACTTCAAAATTTAAGAATATTTATTACAAAATATATCTAATCCATTATAGGACTGTATATATAGTGTCTTTAGGAATTGAGATACATAAAAAGCTGGTTCATAAGACATCTTCATTATCTCCCACTTATTTCATCATAACTTGACCCCTTTTTGACATGTCATACTTAATACTCTTCTTCATGACCTTGGGAAAAGAAACATATTAATGGGTGAGCTAAAATGTTTAGTAAGGGTAAACAAGGGAGATATAAATCACATCATTATCATAAGACATAAGGACATAACATTTGAAAATCTTATCTTATATATGAAAAATGCTGATATCATGACATGAGATAAATCATAAAAGTTCATAAGAATCAATGAACATAATCTCAAAAGTCATAAAATAAGACATATTTTTTTGGTATAAACATAAGCATAGAATATCATTTCATATTAGTAAGGCTCATTTCCAGGACCATTATAGCAGGCAAAGTCCATTACTGAACTGGGTTCACTCCTCGTTCAAGCAATGTACTACTGAATTGAGGTCATTTCCTAGTCCATATATGTCTGTATAATGAGATATAAATATTTAACCAATGAATTTTAAGGAGATATAGATCCCACAAATCTCATAATGAAATTATTCTTACTTGTGCCACAAAATCATAAATAATTTATCATAGAATAACCCAAGGAATAAAATGAATTTCTTAAACATCATTCCATTATAACCCATATAAAAAAATTGGTTTTCATAAATATAATTACATAATAAAAAAATAAAAATCATAGTGATAATATGGATTTGAATACAACCCTATTTAAATAATTTCATCTTAGATGGAAAATCATTTTGATAAAATACTGGAAATTAATTCTTGAGGAAAATATCCTTTCTTCTTCAAAAAAAATATTTTATCAAAATGGCACACAATTTTAAAATAAAAGAATTTATTTGAAAAAATTGAAATATTGTAAAGTATTATTCATGTAAATATTGTGTTATTAAAACTTATAAATCTATCATGGCGTACAAGTTAAAAGAAAACATTCTTCTCATACTTTTGTCGGATAATTCAAAAAGTACCTCATATCAAATGATGAAAAAATATTATTTTCATACTGTTTAATAAAAATTCACCAATGGGTAAAATTGAATTTAAAAAATTGTATAAGAAAATTTATAATATTACATACTTAGGAAACTTGTATGTGGATTATAAATATACCACAATAAATACTTAGGTATAAAAATCTCAAATAATAACGAGATTGAAAAATTATCCCTTACCTTAGGTTTGATTTAATTTGAATATGAACCTGATGTATAATGATTTATGTAATTTCATTGAATTATTTCATAATCATAGTCATTTTTATTATATAATATATGATCATATCATCATTCATTTGTTAGTAACATTATTACTCGTCTATCGGGTGTCAACTTCTTTATTTTCTTACACATGTTTTTTTTCCAGATAAGATCTTGTTCCTATTTTTAGGTTATAGTTATATCATTTAAAGAATTTTATTAGAATAATATTTATATTATTTATTCATTCCATTCATTTATATAACCTTATTTTAATGAATATTATGTAGAATGAATCACATCACATCGTGGAGACGGTTGGTCGTACGTATGCACGAGAGACGATATGATTCTCATAATTATTGAATGGTATTGAAGTGGATGGTGTATAAAATTTAATAACAAATATATTGTTAGAATAATAATATATAGTTATTATTTCCTTCATTATACCCATCAAAGTATGGTGGTGGCGAAGAATATATTACACCATGACATTTACACGGTAAGACGTACATATGCATGCGTGGTGGTTTCATTTTTTGTAGGACGGATAAAAGTTAGAACATAGTTTTTTAATAATATTAATAACATTTCATTATATGATTTTTACTTTAGTTATTAATTTATAACTAAACAACTCATGAATATTAAGTAGAAGAAGAAAGAAGTTTGAAAGAATCAGTAGAAGAGATTACTTCTTCTTCGACATGCTCCCTCTAAATCACCTCTTAAAGTAATAGAGTTGGTCTTTGAATAGAAACAAGACCTATAGAATTTAACTAGGTAAGTTGATAAGGTAAAATGGAATGGTATGGCTGAGATTGAAGGCTCAAAGTTATGTAAAGGGATGAGGGAGGAAGCACCCTTTTATAATTAATGCGAGGGGTAGTTTTGGGATCTCCAAAAATATTAATTTATAAAAAAATAACAAACCATCCAAGAAACTCAAAAAATGTCCCAATTTCTAAAATTATATGAGATATAGTTGTAATATAATCAAAAATATTTTTTAAAAGTTTTTATATCCATTTAAACCTTATCATTTTAATTAACACTTAGTTATTCTATTTAATTTTTAACTAGTGTAACAAATATTTCAATATTAAAAGGGTAAAATATTTACTTATTTGATGTCCATTAGACCATAAATAAATAAATTATAACATTTAAACCATATAATAATTATTATATATATATTTTAAAAAAATTAAGATTTTTAAATAATTTAATTAAACATTATTTTGATAAATAATCAATAGTGTCAATTTGACACTATTCAATTCATTGATTTTTAAAAAAGATTAATAAAACATGTTAACTTCAAAAAAATTATTTTATTATATTAATAATTGGTAAAGGTAATCTAAAAAATTCATTTTACATTTTAATTAGCCAAAATTATATTTATTTCAATATTTTTAATCACAATTATTTGATATTTTTTTAATAAAAATAATTTTACAATAATTTTGTATAATTATTTAATACAATATTTTATGGAATAAAAATTAAAAATAAATACTATGATGAAAAATAATTCTAATTGATTTTAGAATAATACTTTTATTCAATTATATCTTCTAGAAAATCAATCATTAAAAATTCAATACTATTTAAAACATGAATGTGACAAGTTTATCATCACTTTAAATAAAAAAAATATAAGTGTCATAATCTATTCTGTAAGGTTCCAAAAGGTCAATAAATATACCCTTGGATGGTTATGGTCTATATATACTCGAAAAATAATATTTGGTCAAGTTTTTGAGTCTTTTAATGGTTATTATCATCTTAATAATAATTAGTTTACTAATTTCTCATCACTTAAATAATTTCTGCACCATTAAAGTATAAGTCTTTATGGCAATAATTTATTTCCTAAAAATTACAAATAAATTATCATGATAAATAGAATCATTTTATATTTTAAATGAGCATTTATAATAGAATTTATTCTATATATAACCTTATATTGAAAATCAGATAGTTATTAAAATTTGAGTAAGACATATTTAACTTTTCTTTAAATAAAAAAACTTATATGTCCTAATATCATCCAAGTGGCTTTAAAAGGACACCATTTCAACCAATGTATACTTTAGGTTTAAAAAAACCATCCAATGATATTTGGAATTGTTTTTGGGTAATTTCATAATATTATTTTCACCCTTAATTATAAGATTTTTCTTTTTACCGTATTAATAAAAATTACAAAAGTTACTATTTATAATGTCCAAAAATAAAAGTAAGCTATTTTAATAACATGTAATTACTGATTCAAAATATTGAAGACGTTTTTCAAAATTCAAATAACATAAGTTGAAGTAATTAATTTAGAAATAATCTTGCTGTTAGAAAGAGAGAACAAGTTTTAAAAGTTAAAACATTGCTAAAGATTAAAATGTTTTTAAATATGAATTCAATGTAAAATTAATGATAATGAAATAAATGATATTAAATGATAAAAATATATTCTATTTATAATTTAAAACCATTAAATATTATAATTTAACTATATAAATTATTTTGATTATTTTTTTCAATTAAAATTTAGTGTATTTTTACTATTCATCAAAACTTTAAAGTTATCAGAAAATATCAAACAGTAATTAAAATTAAATTTTTATATCCAACTTATAAATAACATGTTTATATTTTCATATAAATATTATTAGTGTGTTAAAATCTTAATTTAAAATGGTTTCTCCATTAAAAAGTGAAAAATTACAGTTTTGAAAAATATATGTTTTTATACATCAAATAGGGTTTATTCATACCCTATGGAAAAATATATATTGAATGAATATAAAAAATATTTTATTAAATATATGAAATATATGTGTCCCTAATTTCATTTACTAATAGAAATTCATTCAATTTGTTAATACAAAAATACAAAAATAGAATTGATTTATATTTAAAAAAATAAATGGAAGCCAATGAACTCACCATATATTTTTATAAGTTAGTTATATTTATTTGCGATAACCTAAAGGCTAGGTTATGATAGTCAATTTACACTAATTACATATCATGGTTCATTTAAACTCATGACTGCGTGAAATGAAAGCTATTTAATAATTAAAATTATTTAAAGAAAATATTTCATAAAAACATTTGAGTGTTACATTATACCCCCATTAAACCGAATTTTACATTTGAAATAAATAATTTGGAAACAAATATATGAGGATACCTCTGCCTCATCACATCCTAAAGTTACCTTAAAGCTTCTTCAAATTGTTGGTTCCACCATAAAACTTTAACGAATAGAGTGTTATTATTATACAAAACATTTTAACTATGATCCAGAATCTCTATCAGTTGTTCTTCATAAGAAATATATTTCTCCAATGGTAGAAATTACAAGTCTAGAACATGTGAAGGATCAGATTTTTAATTTCTTCAGAGAGATACATGAGAAACATCATGAACTTGAGAGAGATTTTGTGGAAGCGAAAATAATTAAGAAAATTTCCTAAGATGATCTATATTTTCAAAAAGACCCATATAACAAGGGATTAGATTTCCATTTTTTTCAAAATCTCATTACTCTATTCCAGTGAGATATTTTTAGAAACACCTTATCACCCATTTCAAACTCTAGGTAATTTCTTTGGTTGTGAGAATAACTTTTTTTTGACTCTGAGAAACTCTTATGTTTTTCTGAATAGATCTGACATTTTATTCCATTTCATCTACAAGAACAAGGTCTTTATAGACTTATTTTCCTAATTTCATCCCATCAAGTTGAGTTATTCACTTTTTTATATAGTGGTATTTATAAGGAACCATCATAATTCTGGAGTGAAAGCTATTGTTTTAAGAAAAGTCCACTAAATGTAGGTGTTGATCCCAACAACCTTCTAAATCCATAGATAAAGTTCTCAACATGTATTCTAAAGTTATAATTTTCCTCTCAGACAAAGCATTTGCCTGATAATGATAAGTAGTAATGAAACTTTACTCTATATCTAGAGCCTTATGAATAATTCTCTATAACTTCAAGGTAAATCTCAGATTTCAATCAGATATAATAGAAAGTGGTACTCTATGAAATCTTACCACTTCCTTTGCATATATCATGGTAAGATGATTAAGAGGGAAATACTCTCTAATATAAATAAAGTGTGCCAACTTCATAAGATAATCAGCTATAATCCATATAGCATTATGTCCATTAGATGTTTTGGGAAGGCTGGTGATAAATTCTATAGTGATTTTTCCCATTTCATCTCAGTATGGGTAGTGGTGGTAACATCCCTTTAGAATTATATATATCATCCTAAATTTATGAAAAAACAAGCACTGAGAGACATATTCAACAATATATCATTTCATGCCATCCCATGAGAAATTCTCTTTCAGGTACATCTACGTATTTTTGGTTCCAGGATTAATATAGAATTAAGAACTATGAGCCTCATCCTATATATCCTTATTTAATTCTAGTATGGGAGGAATACACATCAGGTTCCTTAACATTATTATTCATCACAATCTAGGTTGAATTCATGAACATTTCTCACCTTCTTTTTTATCACTACATCTTACTTCTATGCCTCATTAATCTTCACTTATATAGATGGTTGAATATTCATTTGGCAAAGATAATATATATCCCCTTCCTTTAAAATTTCTATATCCATCCTTTGAAAATTTATAAATATTGGAAATTTTTTGATCCTCACTATGGATAGGCTAGCATGGTCCTTTCAAATAAAAGTATCTCCCACCTTGGTCACTTTCTGAGGGTGGTAATGTATTGAGTAGTCTTAATCTTTAATTAACTCCAACCATCTTCTTTAGTGCATATTCAACTCCTTTTGTGTGAATATATACTTTAAAATTTTATGATCAGTATAAATATCACACCTTTCACCATAAAGGTAATTCATCCATATCTTTAGTGCGATGATTACCATAGCTAACTTCGAATCATGAGTTGGGTAATTTGTCTCATTTATTTTCAATTGTTGAGAGGCATAAGATATCACCACATCATTATTCATGAGAAAACAACCCAAACCCTTCTTGGATCCATAACTGTTGATCATAAACCTTTCTATACTACAAGGTAATGTGAGCATAGGTGAACTATCTAACCTTCTTTTTAGTTATTTGAAATATATTCGCATTCATTTTTCCACATGAACTTAACTAAATTACAAGTCAACTAGAAAAGTGGATTAGATAATAATTAAAAATCATTCACAAAACGTCAATGATTTCTATCCAAACCAAGAAAAATTAATATCTTAGTTACTATTTTTGGTCTCATCCAACTTCCAATAACATCTATTTTTTTGGATCCAAATATATCTCCACTCTTGAGATTATGTCACCCAAAAATGAAACTTTATGATGCCAAAATTCACACTTGATAAATTTTTCATAAAGATTCTCCTTTTTGAGGGTCTTTAGTACAATTATCAAGTGATCTTTATGCTCTTCCTTTCACTTAGAATACACAAGAATATCATCTATAAATACTACCAAAAACTAATCAAGATAGTCTCTAAAGACTCTACTCATTAGATCCATGAAGATAACGGTGGAATTATTAAGACCAAATTCCATCACTATAAATTCATAGTGTCCATACCTTGTATGTAATTCCACCTTTTTTATATCCTCCTTCTTAACCCATATTTGATGATATCCTAAATTAAGATCTATCTTGGAAAAGTATTTAACTCTGTGTAGTTGGTAAAATAATTCATCAATGCGGGGAAGTGAGTTTTTTTTCCTAACAGTGTTTTTGTTAATCTCTCAATAATCAATGGAGAGTATCATTGATCCATCATTCTTCTTAATAAGAAAAGTTGGTTCACCCAAAGGTGACACACTAGTGTGTATGAATCCCTAGTCAAGATTCTCTTGGAGTTGCTTCTTCAATTCCTGCAACTCAAATGGGGCCATTCTATAAGGTGTCTTTGAAATAGGCATAACACCCGGTATGAGTTCTATTGAAAACTCAACCACATTATTTAGTGGAAGTCCTATAAATTATTTTAGAAATACATCATCAAAATCATGTAAAGTGGGTGTATTATTAATTGCGAGTTTCTCCAAAATCATTTGACATAGGTAACCTTAATTTATAGGAATCAAGGCCCATAATATGGAAGAAATTTATACTAGAAGGTCATATTCATCATTGCATCGATATGATCATAGATTGATCCAGAATATGAAATGTGACTTCCCGACCTTGAAAATTAATTTGATATCCATATAGAGAAATCAAATCCATGCCAATAATCACATCAAACTCCCTTATTTGAAGGATTGTAATATTTTTAGGAAGTTCTTTCCTATAAAATTCAACCAGATAAGAATTATAAACTTTTGATGCAACCGTTATGCCATTAGGAGTTATCACATCTAACTCAAAATCTAATTATTATGGTAATACAGAGATACCATTAAAAAATTCTTTAAAATTAAAGAGTTGGTTGATATAGAATCAAATAAAAAAATTTCTACTATAGATTGGATGGTAAGTGTATTTTTCACCACATCAATATCGTACTCCACATCGTTGATAGTGATCACATGTGACTTGTTTTTGTCTTTTTCCTAAAGAGTTTGCTAACATTTATAATAATAAATAACCCTTATATTAGGGCATTGATTGGAATAATTCTCCATTTACTTTCACTTGTAACATTGAATTGTAGGATGTGAATTCTATGTATCATTTTCTCTATTCTCATCATTAGGCATCTTTTCCCATCTTTCAGCATTCAGCTACCCAATGAACTTCTTTTATAAACTTAAAAAATTTACTAGCCCCGTTAAAAAAATTTCATCCATGTTTCTTTCCACACATTGAGAATAATCAAAAACTTATCTTCTTTTTCTAGTGGTCTTTAGATATTCCCTTGAATTCCCGTTTTCTCTTCTTATCAAACTTATAAGACTGATTGGTTGCTCTAATCTCCATCTCAACCTTGAGAGCACATAAAATGATTTACTTCATGGATATTGAAGTCCCTTATGGATAATTCCATTCTAAGACTTGGTTTTAAGCCACTAAAGAATCGATCAATTTTAATATCAGGTTAGATAATAATTCTAGAAATGGACCTTGTAAGTCTTGTAAAATTTTCTTTGTAGGTACCAATAGATTTATCATCCTTTTTCTTAAGTTCAAGGAACTTTTTCTCTATCTTTTCTTGAAGAATATGAGTAAAGTGCTTATTGAAAAATAAGTTCATGAACTTATCCCATTACATGGATTCTATTTCATCTCTTTACCAAATATTCTAGATAAGGTTACATCATTGATCAACATCACCTTCCAAACGATAGAGTGTTAAGATGACTTTATCATGTTCTGAACATTACTGAACTAAAAATATATTTTCATTGGTATTGATCCATCATTCAACTACTAATGGATCAGAATACCCATTGAAAGAAGGTAGAAAATACCTCATGGAGGACTCAAAAAAAAAAAAAATTCCCCTTATTTTCTCTTTTGGAAGTCCTTAATGATTCATATCTTGAGAAATTTGTGTTATCATAGCTATACTATTTTGCATTCTAGCTCCCATAAAATTTGGTTGCTCCAAAGGATAATCATTGCGTTTCCCATCACATTCAGAATTTATGTACTTCTTATGGGTTCTAGCCATTGACTATCTCATGAGATATAAATCTTTACCAAATTAATTTGAGGGAGATATAGGTCTCACTCATCTCATAATGATATTATTCTTACATGTTCTATAAAATCATAAATCATTCATCATAGAAAAACCCAAGGAAAAAATGTGTTTCTTAAACATCATTCCATTATAACCAATATAAAATAACTGGATTTCATAAATAACATCCCTTCATAAACACAATCAAATCATATTGATAATAGGGATTGAAACACAACCCAATTTAAATAATTTTTATAAAATACTTGTAATTAGTTATTGAGGGAAATATCCTATCTTATTAAAAAAAAATTCTTTTCTCAAAATTCCACACAATTTTAAAATAAAAGAATTTATTTATAAGAAAACATGAAATCTTGTAAAGTATGCTTCATTGAAATATGGTTTAAAAAAACATAAAAACCAGTCATGATGTATAAGTTAAAAGAAAACATTCTTCTCGTGCTTTTTCAGATAAGTCAAAAAGTACCTCGTATTGAATAACGACAAAAGATTAATTTCATACCATTTAATAAAGATTAAATAATGGGTGAAATTGAATTTAATTTTTTTTATAAGAATATAAATAATATTATATATTTAGGAAATATAGTCAGGAATGGTAAATATACCCCAGTAAATTCTTACATATAAACAATCTTGGATAATAATGAGATTGTGAAATTATCCTTTACCTTAGGTCTGATTTCATTTGTATGTTTCCAAACCTCATGTATAATGATTTAAATAATGTAACTGACTTATTCAATAATCATAGTAATTTTTATGATATCATATATGATCATATTATCATCCATTTGTTAGTAACATTATTACTCATCCATCAGGTGTTAACTTATTTATTTTATTACGCATGTTTTGTTGGATAAGTTCTTGTTCCCATTATTAGGTTTATTGTTATATCATTTAAAAAATAATTTTAGTATAATATATATCATATTTATTCATTCCATTATTTTATATAATAACACTTTAATGAAGATCATGTAGAATGAATCACATCACATCGTGGAGATGGTAGGCTGTATGTATGTACGAGCGATGATATCATTCTAATAATTATTGAATGGTTTTAAATTGGATTATGTATAATATTTCAGAATCAATAACATGTTATAATAATCATATATAGTATTTATTTCCATCATTATACACATAAAAGTAAGGTGGTGGCGGAAAACAAATTACACCACGGCATGGAGATAATAAGTTGTGCGTACGCACGCGAAATGATTTAATTTTTTATAGGATTGATAGAAGGTTAAATATGGTTGTTTCATAATCATAATAAAATTTAATTATATAAGTGATACTGTTTTTATTATGTTATAATGAAATAACTCATGAAGAGTAATTATAAGAAGAAAGAAGTTTGAAAGAATCAGTAGGCAAGATTATCTCTTCTTCGTCGTGTTCCATCTAAATATCCTCTTAAAGCACTGGAGTTGGTCCTTGAAGAAGACCAGAAACTCTATAATGTAACCATGGAATTTTATATGGGAAAAGGGTAGGGTATTACTAATCTTGAATCCTCAAAGTGAAATAAATAGGCGAGGGAGGAGGTTCCCTTTTATAATTGAGTTGAGGGTCACTTTAGGGATCTTTAAAAATATTAATTTATAATAAAATAAAACCCCATAAAAAATTTCAAAAATGTCTCACTTTTAAATATTATATGATATAGGGTTTTAATCTCATGAACCAATAAATTTTTGATAAGTTTTTATATCAATTTAAACCTTATAATTTTAATTAACACTTAGTTATTCTATTTAATTTTTAAGTAGGGTAACACATATTTGAACATTAAAAGGGTGTAATATTTACTTATTTGATGTCAATTAGACTATAAATAAATAAATTAGAAAATTTTATACTGTATAATAATTATTATATATTTTTAATTTCTTTTTTATTTTAAAATAATTTAATAAAACATTATTTTGATAAACAATCAATAATGTCAATTTTGACACTATTAAATTCATTGATTTTTAAAAATATTAAGATAACAAGTTACCTTTGAAAAAATTATTTTATTATATTTCTAATAGGTAAATTTCATATATAAAATTTATTGGACATATTTATTTTCCAAAATTATATAGATTTTAATATTTTTAATAACATTTATTTGACATTTCCCTTAATAAAATAACTACTAGAAAAATTTTGTGTAATTATTTAATACAATTATTTTTTAATAAAAATTAAAACTAAAATAACATGATAAATATAAATATACTATATTTTATAATATTACTTTTAGTAAAATATATCTTCTATAAAACCCATCATAAATTTTTTTATACTTTTTAAAATGTGAATGTGACAAGTTTATCATCACTTCAAATAAAACAATATATGTGTCGTAATCTCTTCTAAAAGGCTCAAAATGGTCAACAACTCTACCCTTTTATGGTTATGATAGAGATATACTTGAAAAATAAAATTTGGCGAAGTTTTTGGGTATTTTAATGATTATTATCATTTTAATAATAATCATTTTATTAATTTATCATCACTTAAATAATTTCTACATCATTAATGTAGAATTCTTTAAGAAAATTATTTATTTTGTAAAAATTAAAAATAAATTATCATAATAAATAAAGACATTTTATCTTTAAAATGATTATTTATAATTGAATTTATCTTATGTATAACCTTATATTTAAAATGATATAGTTATTAAAATTTGAGTAAGGTATATTTAACTTTTCTTTAAATAAAATAAATTAAATATTCTAATCCCATACAAGTGGCTTCCAAAGGACACCATTTTGACCCAAAGATGATTTAGATAAAAAAATAATAAAATTATATATGGAATTTTTTTTGGATAATTTCATAATATTATTTATACCCTTAATTACCTGATTTACCCTTTTAACATATTAATAAAAATCACTAAAGTTACTATTCATAAGGAAAAAAAATAAAAGTAAGCTATTTACATAACTTGAACTTACTGGTTCAAAATATAAAATCCATTTTTCAAAATTCAAAGTACAGAAGTTGTAGTAATTTAGTTAAAATTAATCTCATTGTCAGAAAAAGAGAATGAGTTTTAAAAGTTAAAACATTGCAAAAGGTTGAAATGTTTTTACATCTAAATTCAATGTAAAATTAATTCTAATGAAAAAAATTATATTGAATGATAAAAATATATTTTATTTATAATTTAAAACCATTAAATATTATTATTTAACCATATAAATTACTTTTATGAAAAAGTTGTTTTCAATTAAAATTTAGTTTATTTTTTCTATTCATCAAAACATGGAAGTTATCAAAAAATATCAAAAACTCACCCAAAGTAATTTTTTTATCCTGATTACAAAGAACATGTTTATGTTGTCATATAAAAGTTATCAATGTTTCAAAATATTAATGTAAAATGGGTTCACCATTAAAAGGCGTAAAATTACCCTTTTGAAAGATACATGTTTTTATACAATAAATAGGGTTTATTCATAACATATAATAAAAATATCTATTGGTTGAATATAAAAAATATTTTATTAAACATATAAAATATTTATTTCATTAATTTAATTTAATAATAGTAATTAACTCAATTTATTTATACAAAAATAAAATATATAATTAATATATATATTTTTTATAAATAAATGGTAGCCAATGAACTCACCATATATTTTCATAAGTTATTTATATTTATTCATGATAACTAAAAAGCTTGGTTAAAATGGTCATTTTATACTAAGGTCATCTCCTAATTCATTTAAACTCATGATTTCATTTAATGCTAGATATTGAAGAATTAAAATTATTTATAGAAAATATTTCATAAAAATATCTGGTTGTTACATTATACCCCTTTAAACTAAAATTTTCCCTTGAAATTATTTATTTTGAAACAAACATATGTGGATACATCTGCTTCATCACATCGTTAATTTCCCACGTAGCTTCCTCAAATCAGTAGTTCCACCATAAAACTTTAACCAATCGAGTCGTCTTGTTTTATAGAACTTTTTCAGTACGATATAGATTCTCTATTGGTTGTTCTTCATAAGAAATATATTTCTCCAGTGGTATGACTCTTGAGTTTAGTACATGTAAAGGATTTGGTATGTATTTTATCAGGATATATAAATGGAACACATCATGAACTTTAAAGAGATTTAGTGGAAGCCTCAACAAGTATTCTACCTTCCTAACATGATCCAGAATTTCAAAAGGACCGATATACCTAGGTTGCCCTTATTTCCAAATCTCATTACTCTCTTCTATGGAGATACTCGTAGAAATACCCTTTTACCCACTTGAAACTCTAGGTCTTTTCTTTAGTTGTGAGCATAAATTTTTTCTCAACTCTGAGCTACTCTTATGTGTTATTGAATAAATCTAACATTTTCTTCTATTTCATCAAGAAGAATCAGGTCCTAATAGATTTATTTTCCCAAATTCATCCTAGAAAGTTGGGTATCTACACTTCTTCCCACAAAGGGATTTATAAGGATCCATATGAAGGTTGGGGTGAAATCTATTTCTGTAAAAAAATCACCAAAGGTAGGTATTGATCCCAAAACCATTGAAATCCATAGATAAAGCTCTCAACATTTCTTATAGAGTTTTAATTGTCCTCTTAGACTAACTATCTTTATGAGGATGATAAAAAGTGCTAAAACATTACTCTGTATCGAGAGCCTGCTGAATACTTCACCACAACTTCTAGGTAAACCTCGAATTCCAATTAGATATAATGGAAAGTGGCACTCCATGAAATCTTACCACTTTATTTACATATATCATAGAAAGCGTATCAAGAGATAAATAATCTCTAGTGGAAATGAATTGTGTTTACTTTGTAAGACAATTAACTATAACCCATATATCATTTTGGACTTTAGATGTTTTAGGAAGGAAAATGAAAGATTATATAGTGATGTTTTCCAATTTCCATTCTAGTATGGGTTATGGTTGTAACATCCCTTTATACTTCTATTTCACAATCTTATCTTGCTGACAAACCAAGCACTAAGAGACATATTTATCAGCATCTCTTTTCATGCCATCCCACCAAAAATACTCTTTCTGCTCCCTTTACATCTTTTTTTCTTCTAGGATGAATAGAGAATGAATAACTATGATCCTCATCCAATAGGTCCTTCTTTAATTCGGGTATGGTAGGAATACACAATTAGTTCCTGAACCTTATTATTCCATCACAATAAAGGTTGAATTTAGGAACATTTACCACATTATTTTATATCTCTATATCTTTATTCTACGCCTCATTAATCTTCACTTGTATAGAGGGTTGAAAATTAATTTGATAAAGATAATATTTCTCCCATTCCATTAAAATTACAAGATCCATCATTTGAAAATCCATAAATATTGGATATTTTGTGATCCTTAACAGGGATAATATAACATGGTCCTTTCAAATCAAAACATCTTCCACCTTGTTTTATTTCCTAGGGTGGTAATGTATTGAGAAATCTTAATATTTAATCAACTCTAATAATCTTCCTTGGTGCATATTTATCTCCTTTTGTGTGAAAATATATTTTAAAATTTTACAATCAAAATAAATATCACACCTTTCGCTATAAAGATAATTCCTTCAAATCTTTAGTGCAATGATTACTACAACTATATCTAAATCATGAGTTGGTTAATTTTTCTCATGGATTTTAAATTTTCACAAGGAATAATCTATCTCCATATCATTTTTCATGAGAACATGACCCATCCCCTTCTTGGATGTATCACTATATATTAAAAACCTTTCTCCACTATAAGGCAATGTGAGCATAGGTGTACTGTGTAACCTTCTTTTTAGCTATTTTAAATCATCTTAACATTCCTATATCCACATTAAATTAACTCCTTTATGATTCAACTTGGTGAGTGGATTAGATAATCATGTAAAATATTTCAAAAAATGTTGATAATATCCATCTACACCAAGAAAAATTCGGATCTCAGTTACCATTTTTGATCTCGAACAATTTTCAATAATTTATATTTTTGTTGGATCCACAGATATCCCCTCTTGAGATTATGTGAACAAAAAATGAAACTTTTTAATGCCAAAATTCAATCTTGGTAAATTTTTCATAAATATTCTCCTTTATCAGGGTCTTTAGAACAATTCTCAAGTAACCTTCATGCTCTTCCTTGCTCATTGAATAAAAAAGAATATCATCTATAAAGACTACCACAAAATGATCAATATAGCCTATAAAGACTCCATTAATTAGATAAATGAAGATATCGTGGAATTAGTAAGACCAAAAGGAATCAATATAAATTCATAGTGTCCATAACTTGTACAGAATGTTGTCTTTGTCATATCCTCATTCTTAGCCCTTATTTGATGATATCTTGAATGAAGATAAATCTTGGAAAAATATTGAGCTCCTCATAGTTCGTCAAATAAGTCATCAATGTGGGAAAGAAGATAATTTTTCTTGATAGTGATATTGTAATGGAATGGGGTACTATACCCACTGACTAGATATTTTTATTACATGAGATATTGTGACCATTAAATAATGTTCATGGTTAAGGGATCATAATATACACCCAATTCATGCTTTATATGGTAAATTAATTGGATTATTTATTAATTAATAATATGTGACTCCTTGATTATATTATGTTGGATAAAATTCCCACTATATTTTTTATCTTGTTAATAATTTAATGGTTAAAAATTATATTAACATGTGTTTGATCTTGACTGATTGTGGATATATAGGCAGATGATATGTCGATACTTGGAAATTAAATGTGATATGTTTATAACTATACTGTTATGGGAAGAATCAGGTATGATCAGTCATAAAGTGTATTTTTAAGAACCTAAGGATGTTAAAATTAGTATTAGTATTGTTATTTACTTTTTTTTGTTATCATATCACATTATACATGCACTTATATATTCTGGATTTGATTAGAGACACTGTTGGTGGTTTCTACTGATTTATACTCACACCCCATAGGGGAAACATAATGCACATATAAAATTATATAATAAGGATGAATTTAAGAGAAAACACCCTATAGTTGATGGGTGAGATGGATGGATATTTATAGTGTGAGATGGGACTGAGAGAAGGCTCAAACCTTATTTTGTAGTAGTCTCCTTAAAAAATTATATATTATCCGTTTAGAAGGCGATCATGTTATTATTTGTATGACCATGGAATTTTTTTTAGGTGTTCTTATTTTGGTTATTACATATTACATATTACTTTTATGGTTGGATCAGACTTATATTTTTTTATTAGGGATGATGATTTATTTTGAAAATTATGTGGTTATTTTATGATTATCTAACATTGAGGGTATAGTCTCCCCATTTTACCAATAGACTATCACCATTGTTCTAAAATATTTGGTGTACAGGGATTCATGCCAAATATCATATTGCAACCCCATATTTTTACTATTTGGGCACCGTGTTTAGTGGATTATATACATGTGTGTTTCCAACTTACACGACGACAAAAAAAAGCTTCAACATGAAAATTTTCATCTTACATGTGGTAAAATTCCAAGTTATTATACCACCATGAATTTAAAAATTATCATTCTTTCTTTATTCATTAATTATTTTACTCACACTCACCACAACATGTTCTGGTTTACACCAAAACATTGTTAGTGTCTCCTCAAGATTTCTTCATTCATTTTCACCCATCACAACTCCAATCATACTTTCAGTCATCTATGAGCATGTTGTTAATAAATATAACATGAAAAAATCATCATAAACCATGAATAAACATTCTTAAGAAACAATTCATGAAATTTTACTAATGAAGGAATTTTCTAAGCACCACAATAATGAATATAATGATTTTTTTAAAAAAAATAGCTACTATAATATTCCCCACATTTATCAAAAAATGTAATGGAATCAAAGATAGAAATAATTTTGTGTACTCATAGAAATTTTAGAGGATTACACACTCCCAACAATAATATAAAGTATTAGAATGAATCATTCATTAGAAATTTGTTTATATATATGAATTTTTCTCCTTTGTTGAAAATATTATACTGAAAGATTCCCAATTTCCACCTTCTCTTTGATGATATGGTACTAGGTTCTAATATACTTTGACCTCAAATATTACACAAAAATTTTAAAAAATTGATTTCACTTTGATTTTCACACCATATCATCAAATGGTATAAAAAATTCACCCTCATGTCTTTAGAATGTTACATTATCCATATCATTTTTGTTTTTTTGTGATTCCTCTTCAAAATCATCTTCTATTATGTTTTGTGTGGCTAAATTTTTCATTTTAGATTACTAATAAATGGACCTTACTTAAATAAATAATTCACCTCATGAATTTTACTTTTGATGTCCAATGTCGCCTACCCAATCCACATCAAAATAGATATAAAGCTATAAATATGATCATTTTTATATATCTACTCATAATTGAGATTCACTTTGATATAGATCATGATCCATTACACTACAATAAGATGTAATTTCTTAGGATTTATTTATAATCATGCAGTAATATTGGATGTAAAAATAATTCATCCTTTAGATTCTATCAAGTACAGAAAGATTAAAATGATCCTTCATAACTATTTTTGACCTACACTAATTACTTTTTAATCATTTTAAAACATGATCTTGAGTACTATAGGAGTATATACCTACCTCAATTATTCCATTGAAAACTTCTTTAACAAATCATAATCATACTTTTATTTAGAGAGAAAGATAAAACTAGTTATTTTCATGAGTTTCAAACTAAAAATGAATTTAATCTCACTAATCATTGAAATATCAAAGTTGTTTCTTATTTGGGAAACAAATTCCTCACAAATTTTTCTTTATTTATAAAAATAATAACTTCATTAGTATAAATAATCATATTGATTGAGTTTGTGTCATATCACTTAAAAAATATATTTCCATACACTTTACCATTTCAAAAATTCATAATCTTTAAGAAACTATCTATTTATCAATACCATTCTTGAAGAACTTGTTTTAGCCCATATATTCCCATATCCAACTTATAAACATTTGATCCATCACCATTAAGTATAAAAATTTATAATTTTTTGATATTAATAACTTAACCATGTTCACCATTCAATAATTATGATTTCACATCTATTTATGACACTTTATAGTTTCTTTGAGAATATACATAAGAAAAATATAGATTTTTTATGACTTTTAACTAGAGAAAAAGTCTCATCAAAATATTTAACCTCAATTTTTGTGAATACCATACATACTAGATGATATTTATTCCATGTTATTTCTATGAACACATTAAACTTATTTTAAGAAAAATATGTCATCTTAATAATATTCTTGTATTTGGGATATGACACTGATTTCCATTTATCCTTATTCTGTGTTTTATTTAGCTCTTCTCCCATCATTTATATCCAATCCTTATGTTGTGATGCTTTATCAACACTCTTTGGTTTAACTTACAAAATCAAGTGGGTATGATGATGTTTTTTAAATTATTAAAATTTAAACACCCCTATTTATATATCTAAGATTGTTTTAGGATAATAAATTTTTAATTTTTTTACTTAGTTTCTTCTTACCTCTATCCTTTATTGATAATGAAAATTTTAAAATCACCTTGGGAATTTTGAAAATCTATTGTTACAACTGAATCAATCCCTTGTTTTCCAACCCTTTATGTTATAGTTTCTTCAATGTCATCATCAATGAACAATGATGTTTGTTATTTAATTATACTTTCTAAGAAAATAACATCAAATTTGTTGATAATACTCTATATATTCCCATAATAACACTAGAAACTACTTCTACCGGGTTTATAACTAAGAAAAGAAATCCCTCATTGGATCTCCCATTAAGAATTCGTAAATTTATTACTTTAATTTTTATATAGCATGGTATATAGAATACCATTAAGCTATTAAAGTTGAGTTTATTATTAAATCAAATATCATCATGAATATTTAATAATTTTTTTAGAGTAAGAACTAATATAAAATCTGGAATACCATTATAGTGGTTTGACTTTAAAATTATTTTAAGGTTTTACTATCTGATAACATGGTCCTTCATATTTCCTCCAAACTATAGTTATTTCTTTCAAGTAATACCGTTTTGGGTATTTATAGAGCACTATATTCATTATTATTTCTAGTATTATCATGAAAAACCTCAAAAAATTCATTCTTTTATACTGATCCTTTATCTGATCAAAATATTTTGAGAACACATACTATATGACTTTTATTACACCTATGAAAGTTAATAAATATCATATTTTTTTTATTTTATAGAGATAAAAATATTATTTAATGTGGGTAAATTCATTAATAAAAGTAATAAATAAATTACCTCCATTAATTAATTTCAAGATCATCAGGCCTCACACATCCAAGTATATTAGCTTAAGTGGTTTGTTTATTTTGATCCCCACTATCTTGTGACTCTTCTTTAAAAAAAACATTTATGAACCACAATAAAATTATTGAGTATTTCATGATTCAAATTTATTATATTTCTCATATATTCATATTTAAAAAACTTATCCATGTTATTTTGATCCAAATACTTGGTTGAAACTTTGTAGGGGGTGAAATATTCTGGTGGATGAAGTCAAATTGGATTCGAAAATTTTTGTGGAAGTAATCAAAGGACACCATGAAGTTTTTTGGGATTGGGTCTACACAATTCGTAGAGGTTCTTCAGAGACCAATAAATGGAATATTATTTATCATAATTAAAGGGTGTTGAACTTTGCGGCTGGCTCACTTGATCGTAGGGGAACTCCATAGAATTTCATGGTTGTTTATGATAATATGGGTTCGCTTCTTGATGATTGTAAGGATATAATTCAAGGATACACCCTTGGTCTAAACAATTTTCTCCCCCCTTGAGGGGCGTGTGTCCTGGTCACACATTTTCTTCCTTAATAAAAATTAAAGTTTTGTGTTATTTTGACACAAATATACAATTATTATATACCAAATATCTTTCTTTTATTTCGTACTTATATAAAAATTGTTTTTATAATTAGAAATATTGAATAAATTACTAATTATATGTTTCCCATCATAATTATTGTTCCATCCTTCATACTCTTAATCATACATCCATTACTTTAAAAGATCCACTCATTATTGTCTCCACAAATTTGAGTAAAACTCATGAGATTATGTCTCAACTCATTAGCAAAGAGAACATCATTGGATTCAAATTTATTTTCACTAATATTGGTTCTTCAAACTCTTTTCACATTATGTGATGGATCATTTTTTAAAGTAATAGGTCCTATATAATAATATTGGATGTATTTTAAGATATTTTTTATCATCCATATGTGATGAGAAAATATTTTCAATTACCCAAGGTTTTACTTTTCATAAAAAAAGTAATAAAATTGATTTTTTTTCACTATTAATTATATATAAAGGTTTTAGATAAATCAAATATATTGTTAAATAAGCACTAAGATTTTAGTAATGTCATTAAATACTTTAAAAATGCATTTTCCCTTATTTTTTTTTTATTTGTGTGAGAAAATATTATAAGTAATTTATGAAACATTTAGAAAATTTATTTTAAAAAATGAAATTAATTTTTTAAATCATAATGTTAAAATTATTTTAGAGTGTAATTTTCAGAATTTCTTAAAAATATTTTTTTATTAATGAATAACGAAAAATACTTTTTTATTGAGGACTGCATTTTCATTTCAAGAATTTAAAAAGTTTAATTTTTTTAAATTATTAAAAGTAAAATTACTTAATTAATATTATGAGAAATCTGATAAGGGTAATTGGAATCAATTTTATAATGTATTTTGGTATAAAAATATTTATTCTTAAGAAAACATTTTTTCTAGAAAACCACTTTTCCTCACATTTTCAGGTTAAATTTTAAATGTAATTCTATCAATTATTTGAATATAATTTGATAAAATAGATTAAATATTTTAAATAAAAGTAATTAATATTAGTTAATAAGGTCTACTTAATTTTGGGTCTTAATTAATAGTAAAAACTTTAAAAATATGTTATCGCAGTTAAGGTTAAAATTAGTTTTCCAGTGAGGGGTTAAACCAAGAGATAATGGTACCAATTAAAATCATCTAAATACTATTGGATGACCATTTTTAGATATAATAATATCCATACATTGAAATATCTAGCCATTTGGAAGTATTTTTCTTGATTTTGACTTTATTATATTATAATTTTTTAAGAAATTCTACGTGTTCCATCTCCCTCACCTATAAAAAGGAACCCTTCTTTTCTATTATTTACACCAATTTGAGCAATATAACTCAACCAAATCCAAAAAATTATATTATAAAATTTCCTATAAACTATTTAGAGGTTCTTTTATCCCTAAAAAACCATTCTGAATGTCCTTAATCAATAATCTAAATGAGGTGTACCAAAAAAATATGTAATCATCCTTCTCGAACTATTTCAATTTATTTCTTATTATACCTCCTATAAATCTATGGTACTAATCATAAAATAATAAATTTAGTATGATATATATATTTAATTGTTATTATTATTATGATCAACCAATATCCACCATATATTCCATCAAATGAGAAGTGAAAGTATTTCTTGTGCGTACGTATGGACTACTACCTCCACATAGTTATACAATTCATTTTTCATAACCACATTTAATTGATGGTTGTTATGATGGGTTTATTTATTAGAAATTATATTTATGAAATAATTATGTTTTTTAGTTATAATATCACATCCACCTTCTTACTTTCAAATCTGTTGGAAAATAATGACATCCCTCACGCGTATATGTAGACTACCACCTCCATGAAGAGATGTTATTCGTCTTTCAAGTCTCCTTCGAATGGAAGATATTAAGGATATATTTAATTAATATATATGATAAATATGATATAATAATGATTCTTTTAAGTTGAATTATTATTTAATTTTCTTTTATTTTCTATCCATTGAAATGTGAAAACATCATTTATGCATATGTACGACCTACCGTCTTAATAAATGGTGTAATTGATTTTTCTATATCTAAAATTATTAGATGGATATATATATAATTTATATATATTTAATTAATACCGTTATTTAAAATCTATATATTATGGAATGATGACTATACTAGAAGGTCCGGAACATCCGAACTGAAATTCTCATGAAAGAAGAAACTGTTAACACCCAGAAATGAGGATTTCAATAAGAAATTATTAATAAATAGTTTTAAAAATGTTTTAAGTTGATCATATATGATATTATAGGTATTAAAATTATTTTTATATAATTATAATAAATTTAAAATTATTATATAGGAGTTCAAATCACTTTTGAATAATGTTGAAATTGAGGTCAGGTATTTATGTTGCAATCTCAGTATTTATCAACACTGTTTATGTTCAAGTTTCTCATGATGAAATTTTATAAATTATCTATCAATAATTCCATTAATTTTATTCTACTTATGTTATTTCAAGAGATTAAATGTTTTCCATTCATTTTAAGCAGTTTAAAAACTCAAGATACTAAAAGAATATTTTTAATAAAAACTGACTTTATTTCTCTATTTAGTCAAGAATCCTTCTTCTTCCATATCCATGTTTTCTAAAATGTTTTCAAGATTTTTTTAACAATTTAAAATTATTTATTAAATTAAATTTTACCAATTTTTTAATTTTTGAAAAGTTTTTTAAATAGAATATTCTTATCATTTTATGAATGAAGTAATTTTGACTTTTTACTGAAAATTTGAAAGCAATATTTGTTTTTACATACAATACATAAAAAGAATTTTCCAACATAATGAATAATAAATTATTTAAATATTACTTTAAAAATTTAAAAGTTTATTTTTAAATTAAAAATTTTCCAAAGTATTTTGGAAATTTATAGATTTTAAATAGGTGATTTCAAATTGAAAAGGGTATTTTCCTAAAGAAACATTCTAGTGATATTTTAAAGTATTTTATAATCTATGAAAACACCATTTGATTTTACTTATGCATTTAAAAGGTTATGATTCAGAGATAAAATTCCTATTATATATCAATATGGTTTAAGATTATGATGATGAAATTTTTGTGAAACCTATTTCCTTTCCACAACTTATGATATATGATGAATGATTTATGATATTGTGGAACACATATGAATAGATTGTGATTATGTGAATGGTGGGACTGGAATTATATATACCTCTAATAAATTGGGTAAATATGGATATCTCAGGAGATAATAAGGACTGGAATGGGGAGTGAACCCAATTTAATGAGGGAATCTTTCCAATATGATAGTCTTGAGAGAGAACCTTGATTACAAATGTGATGTAATGGGAAGTGATCCCAATACACAAGGATAGTATTGGTAGTGATCCTTGAATAAATAAATTATTTTCTATGATTATTTATATGTCAAAAAATATATCTCATTCCAATGTTATTCTCTTATATTTCATGTTCTCTAGTTTTATTATGATTAATTTATTATAAACTACCAAGCATTATACTATGATTCAATATTATGATATATGATATGATGGGTATGGTTTTCAAATTTTTAGCTCATTTTTATATACTTATGCTAATTTTATGATTTAATGATAGTTGATATCACCTTTTTAACCATAATAAGGATCTGAGCTCACTATTTCTTATGTTTCCTTTCCCTAGTCAATGGAGAAAGGTTTTAAGTAAGATATTTTTAGTAACTGTTATAGTTATGAAGAACTGAGTGGGATATTATGTAGATATATTATATACCAACTATGTATTATAATGTTATGGAATGAATATTCATCCATTAAGATGTAATATCCATGTATGAAAATTTTGGGTCACTATAGTTGGTATCATAACAATGTTCAGTTAACCTAGGAAACTGTAATGAGAAAAATTTACACTTAGGATAATCCTAATTATAGTAGAACATAATTTTCAATGGTAAATAAAGGAGTGTGGTTTTCCAATAAAAACAACCATGTATGAATACTATAGTTTGAGGTAGTTTTGGTGTTGATGAACCTAGGGGTAATCAACTCCAAAAGAGTTGGTCGAGAATATCTTCAATATAATTTTGGTGCACAGTTAGTGTGACCTTACTACACACCTAGATTTTCAAACCTAGAGGATATTCTTGGGTTAATTCACTTTTTATTTATTAATAATTATAAATCATTTGAATAGATGATGGTTATGGATGACCTAGGTTAAACTTAAGGTTTCATAGGATGAAAATAAGTCATCAAGATTTATATATAAAATAAGAAATTTTTCATTATTATGTGGCTTTCCATTATGATTATTTATTCCCACACTATGTTTTTTAATTTTAGTCTATGGATGTAACATGGAGGAATCTTGTTAATGCTAAATGTGAGAGAAAATGCAGTGATTTTCCTCCCGAGAAACCAAATGTTAACAGAGGTAAAATGAAACTATTGTTGATATTTTAATAAAAATTTCTCAAGATATGAATAATTATGAGATTCTAAATAAAAAAAGAGGGTATAAATTACTGTTGAGTCCTTAAATAGGAAACACCCACCTTATTTTAGTTGGTTTGTTGATCTACTAGTTTATTAGAAATTGATCAGTACCAATAAAAACATATTATCCATTGTCTAGTATTTATAATATGAAAAATTATTTTATCTATTTATCATTTTGAAGGTTAATTAGGTCAGTGATGGACTAATATCACGAGCATTAGGCAATATGAAGAAATTTACTTCATAGATTTGGATGATTTTAGGATTTTATTTTTTAATATGTATTTTCCTCATATTAATCAAATGAAAATGGTGAATTAATTACTCGACATAAAGAATAAAGAAGATGAATACATTAGTACTTATGAGGAAAATTTTAGAAGACTTATAAGGTATGCTTCTGGAATTATTATCCAACCTGAATGTAAGATTGTTCAATTCTTCAGTGACTTAAAAACAAGTATTTGAATGTCATTATCTACTAGGGAATTATGTATCTATTAAGAAATTGTCATATGTACTATCAAGGTAGATATGGAGATTAGTGTTACCCATCATTCTCATTTTTTATAAGAATATAAAGATTAAATTTAAAGGAAATTATAAAAAGCATGGAGAGAAGAAAATGAGATTTCATTTATGTTCAATGTGTAAAAGGAAATATGGAGGAAATTATATTAAGGGGATTAGTAAATTTTTTAAGAGTGGAAAGGAAGGTCATCATAAAAAAAATTCCAAAGTGATGGGAAAGGGAAGTTATCTCATAATAGAGAGAAAGTTCCATAGAATGAACCATCCATAATCCAGTGGTTCAAATTCAAGAAGTATAAGCATTATTCTAACCAGTGCTCAAATATAAAGGTTAATGATTATCATTGATGTTAGAAACCTCTCAATCCTAGATAAAAAGTGTAATATAACATGATCAGTTTTTCTGATGAGGGGGTACAATAACAAAGTGGTGAAAGGTACACTCACCATCCACTCTAGAACTATTAATTTAATATTTCTTTCAATATGTACATACTCATTTATATCTGAATAATTTTTTAAGGTCATAATAACAACACCTAAATGATTAGATATTGAATTATAAATTAAAACTCATAATAGTATAATAATCACATCTAAATAATATAATTATTCTATGATTGAAATTTTGGGGACGTGCTTCCTATAAATCTCGTTATTATTCCTCTAGTTTAATATGATGTTATCTTAGGAATGAATTGAATTTAATTATATAAATACTATATCAGTTTACAAGGAAGTGAAGTCACATTTTATATTCCAAACCAACATTATATTTTCTATAAGTGAAATAATAAATACTACCTTTTGAAAGAAAATAAATCCATTATATGGTTCTTGATTCCTTTTGGAAAGGGTGTTCATCTCAGATGGTTGGAGGGAAACTCAACATTGAAGATATGAATATTTTATGAGAGTTTTTTTTTATGTTTTTTGAAGAGTTTTATAGTCTTCCATCGAATTGGGAAGTTGAGTTTTTAATTGGACTCATACCTGGTGATACACCTATTTTAAATACATTATATAAAATGAATCTTATTGAGTTATATGAATTGAATAAAAAATCTTAGATAATCTTAACCAGGGATTCATTAGACTAATTATTGAACAATGGGATTCAAATATTATTTTTTTGAAGAATAAAAATGGATCATTGTGACTCAAAATTGAATATTATGAAATTAATAAAATCATAATCAAGAAAAACTATACCCTACCTCATATTGATGAATTGTTTGATTAACTACATGGAGATCAATACTATTACAATATATAAATTCAGTTTAGATATAATCAATTGGAGATAAATATGGGGGATAGACCCAAGTAAACATTAAATGTAAATTATAGACACTATGAATTTATAGTGATTCCATTTAGACTTACTAATTCCCCTTAAATATTGATGGAATTAATCAATTGAGTATTTAGAGATTATATTTATCAATTTATGGTAGTAGTTATAGATGATATTATTATATATTAAATGAGAAAGGAAGATAATTAAGATCAATTGAGGATTATACTCAAGACCCTAGGAAAGAAGAAGCTATATGAAACATTCATCAAGTGTAAATATTGTCTATGAAAAGTTTCATTTTTGTTTCATATAATCTCAAGTGAGGGTAGATCTTTGGATCCATCAAAGACATAAGTTGTTAAATGTTGTAAAAAAAAACCATAGTGAATACGATACATAGTTTTCTTGATTTGGATTGATATTATCAACACTTTTTGGAGAATTTATCATAAATATTTGATCCACTCACCATGTTAACTTGGAAGGGAGAAAAGTAACTTTAGATAGATGAATTTGAGGAAAATTTTGAGGAACTAAAGAGAATGTTATTCAGTGCACTTAATCTTATGCTAATCTATAATTAATAAGGGTTTATGATCTTTAGTGATGCATAAAATAAGGTATTGATATTCTTACTCATGTATAATTATATGGTTATAGTTTATACCTCCAAAAAATTGAAGTTTCATGAGAAAAATTACCTAAATCATGATTTGGTGTTATCTATGGTAAATTTTTCATTAAAGATATCAGAAAATTATCTTAATGGAGAAAAGTGTGATATATATACTAATAATAAAATTTTAAAGTATATATTCATAGAGAAAGAACTTAATATACACTAGAGATGTTGGTTAAAGTTGATTAAAGATTATTACTACTCAATAAATTACCACCCTGGGAAAGTTAACAATGTGGTAGATGATATGAGTGAAATGGATCATATAGAATTATCTATTATGAGGATAAATAAGGTCCAATATTTTTGGATTTTTAAATAACGGATTTTTAAATCTTTATGAAATGAGAGAAATATTATGTTACTAAAATAATTATTCAACTATCTATCCAAGTGAATATTAAAAGTGCATAGAAAGAAGTTGTAGAGTTAAAAAATAAGGTGAGATGTGTTCATGAGTTGGTCCTTGATTATGAAGGAATGATAAGGATCATGAACCGTTTATGTGACCCATCTTTACCAGTTTTGATGGAGTTATGGGATGAAGCTCATAATTCACCATTACCTATTCATCATTGAAGTATGAATATGTATAGAGATATAAAATATTATTTATTGTGGGACAACATAAAGAGAGATATTGAAGAGTATGTTTCATAGTTCTTGGTATATTAGAAAGTTATGACTGAGAGACAGAATTCTAAAAGGATGTGAAAACTATTACCCATACCAGAATGGAAGTGGGAAAACATCATGGTAAATTTTTTCATCGGACTCCCCGAAATATCAAAAAGATAAAATGTTACTTGGGTTTTATTCAACCACCTTATGAATTAAGTACAATTCATTACTATCTGATAATATTTCTATCTTTATTATCTTTCTAGAATATACTTTAAGAATGTTCTAAGGTTTTATGGAGTATCACATTATACTTTTATGATCAGGATCTAAGGTTTCCCTAGATGTCCTGGTGATGTTTTCAGTAAGCTATAGATATTGATTTTTGTTTTAGTACTTCTTATCATCCTTAACCAGATTATCATTCTGAAAGAACTATTCAAACTCTAGAGGATATGCTGAGGGCTTGTGTAATAACTCAAAACTCTATGGTCCATTACTTTGTAGAAATCCAATGTTTGGGGTGTTCGTAGGGGGTACCAGAGACTCATTCCAAGAAGTTTACCCAAAAAGTCTTGTTTTTCTGTTGGCTTGTAATTTTGAACTATCGGTGTTGGCAAGTCATGTTTGTACTATCGGTGTTGTAGAGTCATTTTTGTATTGTCGGTGTTGGCATGTAATTTTTTGTACAGTCGGTTTCGGCAAGTCATTTTTGTATTGTTAGTGTCGGAGAGCCATTTTTGTACTATTAGTGTCGGTTAGAAATTTTTTATAATATCGGTATCTATGATACATTTTTTTTATATAGGTGTCGGTGGGTCGGGGCATCAGTGTTGGTGAGTTATCACATTAGTATTGGTTAGTCAGGGCATTGATTTCGGTGACTCATGGTGTCAGTGTCGATGAGTCAGGTCGTCGGTGTCGGTGAGTTAGGGCATTGATGTTGGTGAATCGGGGCATGTTGGTGGCTCATTGTTGTTGTAAAAATGTCAGTGACTCACCCATTAGTGACTCATTCCTGTTTTTCATGGTTTTTCCATTTTCTTTCATCTTACATTTTTTATGTAAACTGAGTCTAAATCCTCGTCTGGGTGTTTCTAAAGGCATTTAAGAGGATATTTATTATATCTTTAATATATTAATTCTCAAGGGACTTTGAAATATTTAAACCACAAAATCCTGACCACGACCCATGTTAATGAATTTTAAAAACATTTCATGTTCTGTTGATATAGGATCTGGATTTCTTTTTCAAAATCCAAGGTCCTCTCCTCTCTTTTCACTTGCTGCAGCTAGATCCCTCCTCTCTAGACGAGTCATGCACCTATGCTAGAGATCTCTCCTATGAATTTTTTCTTGGAATTTCCTATTGCTCATGCGACCCCCTGTTTGGAACAAGGAGGAGTTCTGGTTTCCTATTTTTCTATGTAAGGGTTTTTTCCTTCGTCTCTCTTTATTTGTGCATCATACGAGGTGGGTATACTGATGCCTCTTCATGAGAATGATTGAATCCAAGTTTAACAAAGATAACGAGAAGTAATAAATGGGGAATGGGGGAGATGTTGATGTTGGGTTGTTTGTTTGAATTCTTATCTTTGTTGATTATGTGGTCTATTTTGGTGGTATGGCTTATTAAAATCATGGTCGTAAGTGGTCTTTATCTATGAATGGGTGACGCTTTATGACTATTGTTGTTTCCTTATGAATAATTGGTGTAAATATCAATATAATTAATCATGTATACCCTACTACATGAAATGTATTACCTAGGATGAAAAAGCCAGTGTGGTCACCCATGTTTATCAAATTGGATTTAAAGTATAATGTTTACAAAATATGAATACATCATGTTTGATTAGTGTGGCTATGTGTTGTGTTGTGTTGGGTTTTATGACATGTATGGGTTTTTTGGTGCTCTTGTTGGGATCATAGTTGTGGGTATAGAGGTGGGAAGACAGGTTGGTTCTGTGAGTTGGTTTGGTATCTTTATGCAGCGGAGTTGCAGTCTTAGTGGTGGTTTATGTGGGCTTTGTGTATGAGGTGGTGTAGGAGGTGTGATGATATATCAATTGAGATATTTATTTATTGTGGAATGTATAGACTTATTGTACAGTGGGACTGTCGGTCAGTTGTTCTCTTTTTTTAGGAATGGGAGTTAAAATGGATTTCCTTACCTTGGTCCCTACTTCCTTGTTTTCTTTTGCAGTGTTTAGTGGCCTTTAGACTTTTGTAAACTGTTGAAGATGTTTTACTTGTTAGTTTCCCAAGTAGGTATAGAATAAATAAATGAATAACTTGATAAAAAACAGAATAAAAATTTGTTAAATTGATTTTATGGGGGTTTAATTCTACTTATGTAAGTGTCCTTCATTTATGGTGATACGTGTATTTAGGGGTAGCAACATAGGTGGTTTGTGTTGACTGGTTTCTTCTTTGGAAACCTATAAGTTGGACTGAGTGTTTGTTTACATATATTTATAAACTTATAGTTCCTTGTGTTTTTTATACTCACCCCACCTGTGTTGAGAAATATGTTTCTAACATCCCCATTTCATGTGGGGGGGGGGGGGGTGTCTTTCCCAACAACCCGGTGGGGGGATGGATGGATGGTTACTGAATTTCTTCATCGTACCTACTTCTGTGTTCTTACCACCCCAGCATATCCAAGATGGATATAATGGCATGAGGTTTACCATAAACCATGATCCCTTGGGTAGGTTATATTGTTGATGAGGGGCCCAGGTGTCTGTGGGGTTGGTTTATTTTCTAGGTGTCTTTGAGATGAGGCTCTCCTATTTTCGGGTGAGAGGTGTGGTTTTTGTGACACAGGTGTCTGTGGGTGGGATATATGTGGTTTGTGGCCCAGGTGTGTACGGGAAGTTGTGTAGTGGGACTGTATTTGTGGAAGGGAGGTAGCGTCAAGATGTTAGCTATTATTAATGACTAGTTAACCAGTGGGAAAAGTGGTGTGGGGTACTCAAATCATCGATGTGATAATATTATTACCTTACATGACTTGCGTTATTTGGTGATCATGCCTTGGTGAGGTTGGGATGGTTATTATTTTTTCTTAGTAGGTTCGGTTGTGTTCTATTGTTTTCACAGGGGAATTAGTATAATTTTCCCACTTGTGCATGAGTAACTTTGGTCTCCCTATGGAGTATACTTGTATGCTCACCCTGTATTATAAAACTATTTTTTGGTATCTAGGAGGACATCGAGGACCCCGTTGAACTTTACTAGCTTGGGACTCAGAATATTTTCAGTGTTGCTGCTTTGTCTCTTTCTTTTGGTACTTTCTTTTGTGCTTTGGTTTTACTTTTTTTGTAGTTTACATTTAAATCATCAAAGGTTTTGATTTTGGTTTCATTTATATAAATGTTTGATGTTGTTTTGGATTTTTTTCTGTCTTATCTCCTGATCCTGTTTTCATTAAAAAGGGTAATACCTTCTATTTTATGTGATATTTTATACCATTGGTGCTAGTCGCCACTCCAAGGCCTATTGAAGGTAGGAATCATGGTTCATTATCTATATTTTATCTTTAATAAGGAAGGGCGTATCACTTTTTTGTCCCTTTACTCATCTGGAAGAAGGCGGATCATGACAGAATGGTATCAGAAGTGATAGTTGAGAGATAAGATGGAGTTAAAAGTTAGGCATAATGAGGATTTCATTGGATGGTAGGGAAATGAAGTTAGGCATTCTTGGTGTGTGAAGTAGGATAGATAATACCATCTAGGACATGGAATTTTAGGGACCCCTATGATCCAATTCATGGACTATGATCCTACCAAATGGCCAAGTGAGGATGCACTGATTGTAGGGTAGAGACCCTAGGAAAGGTACATGCATCATAATGATTTTTTCCTATGTGTATTGTGTATTTTGTGAATTTAAAATAAATGATGATTTAAAATTAATTTAAAAATAAAATTTTCATACTAATCGGGCTTAGGAGTTCCTTATTTAACCATTTTAGCTATATCACCTGAACATCACCCACGTGTTATATAAGAATTTGAGGACTAGAAGAATGACCTGGTTGATCAGTGAAGGGTTGATCGAGAGAAAGAATATGACTTGTGGAAGAAGACCCTTCATATCATCCATCAGAAGATCCTAGGGAAGTATGAAGGAATCATTTTCGATTTAGAGATAGAGGGATAAATTGAGGAGCGACCAATAACATTTACCTTGATTTGTGATCTGAGGGAGTACTGGGTTTCTCTATTGGAGACCCAGATGCGAGGAGTATCACAACAGTGGTGGATGCTTTACCTAAGGGAGAGGAAGGAGACCAATGTCTCATGAGATGAATTTGAGAAGGATTTTCAGGTGGAGTTTCTTTCCTCGATAATGAAGGTCGAGAAGAGGCACGAGATTCTCTCTCTCTAGTAAAAGAGTATGTTGATGAGGGAAATGTGGATCAAGTTCAAGGTTCTCCTAATATTTTCTCTAGATCTCTTTCTAGATGAGGAGTCTCGGGCGAAGAGTTTGGAAGAGGCACTTCATCATTCTCTTCAGTATGTAGTTACTCCCTTCACCCTACCGACATACTTAGAAGTCAAGAAGAAGGCTGAAGTAGTGTAGAGGATGCACTCTCAGAGAGGTTTACCATGAGAGGGGATCCATCTGAGTTCATAAAATGGTAAGGAATTTATAAGAAGGTCTCTAACATCAGGACCTTCTAAGTTTCAGCCAATGGAGAGTAGGCCTCAACAGTTCTAGTTTTGGTCTCCTGGTCCTCGTCCTTTCCCCATGGTCCCAGGTCCGAGGTTCTTTGTCTATGGAGGTTGTGGACATATTCAGATCCCATTCCTAGTTTGATCTCAGTATGGTGGAGTGGGAAGGTTCAACACCCACCTCAACAACAGTTTCCACCCAGTCCTTCTCAGTAGTAGGGATAGTAGGCTCCTACTCCACTGAGGAAAGATGGTGCAGGAGGAGGCTGACCATAGGGTGATCCTTAGGTATTTTGACCAGGGTGTGGTTAGGGAAGTGGCCTACAGCCAAGGGGAAGAAGAGCTGGGTGTGGGTAGTTACAAGCCTCCAAGGTAGCAGTTCCAATGGGGCCAGAAATTGTTCGAGGTACAATCAGTCTGTTTAGCACTCTTTCTTTTGATTTGTTTGATTCATGAGATTCACACTCCTTTGTTTCCCCTGGTTATCCCATTAACTAGTTCTATTTATAGTGAGACTTCCCATTAACCTGGTGTTTATCATTCCAGTTGAAATCCAAACTAGTTTGTTTGATGTTTTCTAGGGATGTAGACTGATGTTGGGGCCACATTAGTCGAGTGGGGATCTTTTTCTATTATAGATGTAATTGTACGATGTCATCTTAGGCATTAGATGGTTTTTCTCTGTGCATACTATTTTTGAATTCTTCTAGAAAATATTTGTGTTATCAGATATAAAATTCCAACATGTAGCTTTCATTGGTGAGTAGAGCTATTATGTGGGAAGTTGGCGTGTGGAGCCTCTTCTATCAATGTTGGCAGAGATGCCAGTGGAATCGATAGATGCTGAGATGGTGGAGGTTCTGAGAGTTATAGGGGAATTCTTGTATGTTTTCCGTGAGGTGGTTGTGGCTCTACCCCCTCGACGTGACGTCAAGTTCGGGATAAAATTACAGCCTGGTGTCCATTCGATATTAATGCCCCCTTATCGGATTACACCTTTTGAGTTTATGGAGTTGAATATTCAGATTGATGACCTGATGAAGAAGGGCTTCATTCGGCCGAGTGTGTCACTATGGGGTGCTCCAATCTTGTTTGAGAAGAAGACAGATAGTAGTATAAGATTGTTCATAGACTACCAGATACTGAATTAGGTAACAGTCAAGAACCATTACCCCCTTCTAAGGATAAATGATTTTTTGACCATTAGAGGGGAGAAGGTTGGTTCTCTAAGATCGATCTATGGTTTTAATATCACTAGTTTAGAGTGAAGGAGGGTGACATACCGAATACTAATTTCATGTGCAGGTATGGGAACTTTGAGTTCGTGATCATGTAGTTCAGTTTCATGAATGCACCATCCATGTTAATGGGGATCATGAACTCTATTTTATGTGAGTTACTGGAGAAATTCATTGTCATGTTCTTCAATGAAATCTTGATCTACTCAAGGTTAGAGGAGGAGAACTCCGAGCATCTGAGGACCACCTTGGAGGTCCTCTGACACCACCATATCTATGGGAAGTTTTCCAAATGAAATTTTTGGATGCAAGAGGTGCATTTCCTTGGACATGTGGTGTCTTAGAAAGGGATAACAGTGGACCCATCGAATATTGATGTGGTTTTTTCTTGGGTAGAACTCAAGAATGTGGTGGAGGTTAATAGCTTTTTGGGTTTGGAAATCTATTACCAAAGGTTCCTACTTGACTTTTCATAAGTTTTTGCTCTATTGAAAACCTTGAATAAGAAATTCTAAGCCTTTTTGTGGAGAAAGCAGTGTTAGGAAGCTTTAAGCTATATGAAGGGGAGGTTGGTTAGTGCACCAGTGCTTAGTTTTCCAGAGGATGGGGTGGTGTTCGAGGTGTTCTGTGATGCCTCTAGCATAGGTTTGGGGTGTGTTTGGAATTTTTAGTGAGGAGTGATATCTTATGGTTTAGTTATTTATGTTCCCATGAACATAACTATGACACCCATGATTTGGATCTTGCATTGGTCATGTTTGTTCTGAATTTGTGGTGGACTTTCCACTTCGGGGAGCGCTTTGTGTTCTTCACAGATCACAGGAGCTTGAGGTATATCTTCTCCCACCGAGACATAAACTTGCAAAATTAGATTTGGATGGAGTTTCTTCAGGACTATGAATTCGATATATCTTACACTGAAGGTAAGGGAAATGTTTTGGCCAATGACTTGTATAGGAAGTCAAAGAGGGAAGTGTTTTGAGAATCTGAGGATTCTTGGAAGGTTATGGAGGAGTTGGCTTCCTTACACCTAGATAATGGGTTGAATATTGGAAGATGTTATCTATTTCAAATGATAGTACAATTTACCTTAATACGCTGGGTGGAGGAGTCTCAATAGGGAGACTTAGAGGCTGATGTGATGTGTGACCATGTTGAACAGGGCGATGTTCTGGAAGGATGGTCAGATGATGGTCAGAACTGGATGCTCTTTCATGGGAAGTTTTTTTTCTTAGTGGTGATGGGTGAGGTATTTCTCCATGTGTTTCATAACTCACCCCTATTGGTAAACACATTATTTTCCAAGATGTAATGAGGATTAAGGGAATAGTTTTGGTGGTTTGAGTTAAAGAGGGTAGTAGTAGAGTTTGTGGAAAGGTGGTTGGTGTGTCAGCAAGTGAAGGCCGAGCATCATGTTCCTGACTATCTATTGTAGCCCTTAGATGTCCTTGATTGGAAGTTGGATGAAATATCCATGGATTTATTCATGGTTCTACCTCGGGATTAGGGAGGATAAAATTCTATCTGGGTAGTGGCAGAATAGGTAACAAAATCAGCTCACTTCCCGGCGATCAAGGAGTTGAGTGTAGTGGATGCCTTAGCAAGGAGGAATGTAGATGAGGTGGTCCAACTGCATGGGGTTCCAAGATATATTTTCTAATATTAGGATTAATGGTTTACCTCATGAGTTTGGAGGAAACTACAACTTTCTTTTGGCACCTAGTTACACCTTAGCACTACTTTCCACCCTTAGATAGATGGGAGGACAATGTAGACCATCCATACTTTAGAGGATATGATGCGAGAATGTGTTGTGGAATTCAAGGGATTGTGGGTATAACATTTGAATCTGGAAAAGTTTGCTTACAATAATAGCTATCACTCTTCCATTGGAATGGAACCATTTGAAGCCTTGTATATAAGACCATTTCATTCACCCTTGTGATGGACAGAGGTTGGAGAATAAGCTAACCTTGAAACAGATGTGGTATGAAGCACGACATAGAAGGTTTATCTCATGCATGAGAGGATGAAGGTAGCTCAGGATCAACAAAATTTATATGCCGATCATAGGAGGAGGCCCTTGGAGTTAGAGCTTAGGGACTGTGTGTTTCTGAAGGTTCCCTCTCGATGTGGCAGAGGTTTGGAAGATGGAGAAAGATATCCCCCATGTTCATTGGACCTTTTGAGGTATTGGGATGATCTGGTGAGGTGGCATATCAGTTGGAAATGCCCCCAAATTTGGAGAGGATGTAAAACATCATTCAGGTCTCTCATATTCTTCAGTATCGACATGATTAATCTCATATCATAGAATTGGAGAAATTGGATATTGAAGAAGGCATGATGTTCGGGGAGCGGCTGGTGGAGATCCAGGACCATTAGGATAAGGTACTTCACTGATGGACCACTCCTTTGGTTCCTGTATTGTGTTGGTATAGTGGCCTCAAAGAGAGTACTTGGGAACGGGAGGCACAAATGCGTGCCCAGTACCTGGAGCTATTCTGAGTTTTTCTATTGTGTCATACTTTATGTCTTCCTTATGTTGTAATGCTTGAACTTTTTACTATGAAATGAATAGTTTCTTTTTTTATAGTGTGTGAGAAGTCCTGACATGTAGGTGGGAAGGACCTAATTCATAACCAAGATGCATTAATGTGGATGCAATTAAACCGATGATGGCTATTCAGTGCCATCCAAAGAAGATAGTATCATAACATTGGAGAAGTATCTCCCTAATCAATGTGTCGAGACTGTGTAATCTTTGAGGTTTTCTTGGCTATTTAGGGCAATAACTATCAAGGATGTGTTCTTGGATGTCAAGGTTTTCACTCGAGTTTTCAAATAATGCATGGTGGTTTGTCCCTAATAGGTATATTAGAGTGGTTGTTCGGACCCCTATTTTATGGGTTTGGTTTTGAATTATCGATGAAGAGAATGGTTAGAGAGGAATCTGATGTAATAACCTGAATCTCTCTGGTCCATTACATTGTGGAAATCTAGTGTTTGAGGTGTTCTTAGTGGCTATCAGTGACTCACTCCAAGAAGTTTACCCAAAAAGTCCAGTTTTTTCTGTCAGTATGTAATTTTGAACTATCAGTGTAGGAGAGTAATTTTTGTAATGACGGTGTTGGAAATTCATTTTTTTCTATCAATGTCAGTGAGTCATTTTCTGTATTGTCATTGTTTATGATTAATTTTCTTACTTTCAGTGTCAGTGAGTCATTTTTGTACTGTTAGTGTCGGTGAGTCATTTTTTATATTGTTGGTGTTAGTGAGTCATTTTTTTGTACTATCGTTGTTGATGAGTTAGGGCGTCAGTGTCCGTGAGCCAGGGCATCAGTTTCATTGAGTCATGGTGTGTAGGGTGATCAACATAAATGGATCAATGTTGGTGACTCACCCATTAGTGACTCATTCCATTTTTTCTCAGTTTTTCCAGTTTCACCATCTTAGGTTTTATTTGATTTAAATCAAATTTTTAGCCTTGTTTGGATGTTTATAAAGGTGTTTTAAAGGATAATAATTATATATTTAATATCCTAACACTCTTGGGACTTTTAAATAGTCGAACCATGTAATCTTGACGATGATCCCACATTAATGACTTTTGAAACCATTTCTCATTCTATTGATATAGGATCTTGATTTATTTTTCTAAAGCTGAGGTTCTCTCCTCTATTTTCTATTTGTGTTCCTAGAGCCCTCCTCTATAGATGAGTCGTGCTCTTATGATAGAACCATCTCCAATTTAGATTTTCTTAAAATTTTCTACTGCTCGTACGACCCCCTGTTTAGCGCAAGGAGGAGTTCTAGTCACCTGTTGTTCCATGTAGGATTTCCTTCCATCTATCCTTAATTTTTCATCATGAGGGGTGGGTATAATGACACCTCTTTTTTAGAATGGATGATTCCAAATTTAACAAATATAATTAGAAGTAATAAATTGGTGATGGGGGAGATGTTGATGTTGTGTTGTTTTTTTTAATTGTTATCTTGGTTGATGATTTGATCTATTTTGGCCGTATAGCTCCTAAATATCATGGTCTTTGGTGGAATTGCTCTATGCGTGGTTGAAAATTTATGACTATTAATGTTTCATTACAAATAATTGGTGTAAATATCAATATGATTAATCATGTATACCCGGATAAATGAAATGGACTCCCCAGGATGAAAACCCATATGATCACCCATGTTAATTAAAATAGATGTAAAGAAAAGTGTTTACCAAATTGGAAAACATCTTATTTGATAGGTCTGGCTATATTCTTTGTTCTTTTGGATTTTCTGACCTATGTGGATTGGGTGGTGATACTTTTCGGTGCATAGTTGTGGGTACTGGGGTGGGAAGGGGGTTGGTTCTTTGTGTTGGTTTGGTATGTTTGTGCAACAAGGATGCAGTTTTAGTGGTGGTTGTTATGGAATTTATGTATGAGGTAGTGCAGGAGGTGTTATGATATATCATTTGAGAGGTTGATTGATTGTCGAATGGATGGACTTGTTGTATAGTGGTACTATAGGTTGTTTTTATGAAAGAGTGTTAAAATGGATTTCCTTACCTTGGTCCCTACTTCCTTGTTTTCCTTGGCAGTGTTTAGTGGCCTTTAGCCTTATGAAAACCATTGCAGATGTTGTGTTTGTTAGTTTTTTGTGTAGGTATGGAATAAATAAATGAATAAATTGATAAATGCAGAAAGATGATTGGTAAAATGGATTTTATGGGGGTATAATTATATTTACATAAGTGACCATCATTCATGGTGATAAGTTCATGTAGGTGTAACAACAAAGGTGGTTTTTACGGGCCAATTTCTTATTTTTAAACCCATAGGTTGGGCTGAGTGTTTGTTTACCTAAATGTATAAACTTGCAGTTACTTGTTTTTTCTATACACACCCCACACTTATTGAGCACTATGTGTTGAACACCCCCATTTCATGGGGGAGGGTGTCTTTCCCAACATTCCAGTAGGAGGATGGATGGTTGGTTACTGACTTTATTCCTCGCACCCCTTCTAGGTTCTTACCGCTCAAGCATATCTGGACAGGATGTAATGGCTCGAGGTTTACTATATCCCATGATCCTTAAAAAAGGCTCTGTTTTGGATGAGGGGATGAGGTGTCTATGGGATAGGTTTGTTTACCAAGTGTCTTTAAGATGATTCCTAAGTGTTTTTGGGCGAGAGGTGTGGTTGTTATGACCTAGGTGTTTACGGGCGGGATATGTGTGGGTTGTGGACAAGGTGTGTGCACACAGTTGTACAGTGGGATTGCATTTGGGGAAGGAAGGTTGCATCAAGTAGTTATTAGGTGTGAGTATTTAACTATTGGGAAAAGTGTCATGGGGTACCAAAATCATCAATGTTCTTATGTTATTACCTTGCTCTACTTTCATTATTTGGTGAGAATTCCTTAGTGAGGTTGGGTAGGTTAGTATTTTTCCTTGGTAGGTGCAGTTGGTTTCTGTTGTTTTCATAGGGGAATTATTATACTTCTCCCACTTGTGCACGAGGGACTTTGGTCTCCCTACTGAGTATACTTGCATGCTCACCCTACATTATAAAACTGTTTTTAGGTTTCCAGGAGGACTTTGAGGACCGTGCAAGACCTTACTAGCTCAGGCATCAGGATAGTTGTTGTGCTACTGCTTAGTCTATTTCTTTTGGAACTTTCTTTGGTGATTTGGTTTTAATTTTTCATAGTTTAAATTTAAATCATTCTTGGGTTGGATTTTGGTTTTGTTTATATAATTTTTTGGTGTTGTTTGTGATTTTTTTCCATCTTATCTCCTGATCTTATTTTCATTAAAAAGGGAAATGCATTCTATTTTGTGTGAGATTTTATACCCTTGGTGCTAGTATCCACTCCGGATCCTATTGAGGGTGGGAATCAGGGGTCATTATTTCTCCTACATATTTAATAAGGAAGGGTGTGACACTTTTTAGTCCCTTCTCTCATCTTGAAGAAGGTGGGTTGTGAAATCTTGTACTATCGATTTCAACGATGGTTGGTTTTGTCACCTTTTTCTAGTTGAGTTTTCTTACAATAATAAGTTTAAATCAAGCATTAATATAGATTATTATAAATCCATCTATGTTAATAAGTGTATAAATACATAATTATGATATTAATTTTGAGAAAGAAATCTATTGGGACCTAAGCAACCTAAGAAAATTGCTGAGAAATTCAGATACATTCAGTAACACATTAACGAATCTCAAAGTCAACCAAAAAGTTATGCTGACAATCATTAGTGAAAAATGTAATTTGAAATTTTTTAGTATGAATTTATATGAATATATCCATGGAAGTAGGTTATGATATTTGGATAGAAGGGAAAGTGGATCCATAGGTACATTGGCCCCATCAAAGTTCATTATGTGTTCCATATATCTTTCCCGAGAAAGAACAAAGTTAATCCATCACATGTAATGAGCATATAAAATTTACAACCGGGCAATGATATTTCCTATTAATAAAATCCTATAGTTATATTAGATCATATAGATAAATTACTATTGAATAATATTACTCACATGGTTAAAGTTCACTAGAAGAATCCTAAATTTGAAGAGGCTACATGGGAACCCAAAGAAGTGATGAAACATAGATATATTCATTTATTTTTATCTGAGTAATGTAATTTTGAAGGATAAATTTATTTAAGGTGGGTAGAATATAAGAACTTGATATTTTATGATATATATCTCTTCAATTAAATTTAATTATTTTAATATCATTCGATACACAAAACTCTGAGTCTAAATGAACTATAATAAAACATACTTTTATATCCCAGCTGTTAAATCAGAGGAATAGATAAAAATAAACACAAATTGAAAATTATGTATAGTTATTTTAGATTAAAATTATATTTATAAACAAGTACTCATTTTTTAGTAAAGTTATTGTATTCTTTTAAAATACAATTTTCCTCAAAAATGGTTTTTATTGATTTTTGTGAGAAACTACAATAATTAATTTATGACAATTTTAGAAAATATATTTGATAAAGTATAATTTATTTTTAAAATAAAAAATTTAAAATTATCTTCGATTTATATTTTGATAATTTTATGAAAGGATAGATTTTTTAACGAATATTGAAAAATACTGACTTTTAATGAAAACTATCTTTTCATTTCAAGATTTTATAAAGTTTAGTTTTTAAATGATTTTGAAGAAATATTAATTCATTATTATTATTATTAATCCATTAAAGGTTTTTGGAATGAATTTTATTATAAGATCTTAGGTTTTTCTATGAGGTACGAATCTTTTTTAATTTCAGTTTAATTTCTCTATTTTGACATAATGTGATTGCCTAAAAAGGTCAAAAAGTTTTCAGAAGTGTCCAAAGAATATTTAATGCATGAAAAACTATATGATTTAAAAATAAGTTGGCCCACATGGTTATTAGATACTATGACTCCCAGTACACATAGTTTCTACTGACCATGTGGGGTGGTCCAAACCTCTGTCAAGGGCCGCACGGTTTGAGGAAACCATGCAAGTCAGGCCACACACACATGTGAGGTTGCTACAATTTTTAGCAGAGGGACAATGTATTTTCTATGAGAAGTTTTTCTAACCATCCACCATAAGTATTCAAGGGGGTTCTTGGATAGATAAGGGCGAACAATTGGAGTATGGTTTCTCTAATTGTGCGTCCAAACTGTGTGACCCAGTTTTTAATGGGGAATAGACCATTTCTCACCTCATTAGATTTTAAATCACCTAACTTCTTTATATTTCTCTTTAGCAGATAATAACACCTCCCCCTCCCATTTGTAGTTTTTTTTTCGAGCCTTCAACCTAGGATTTATGATATCTCTTTGATATGGTGTCTGAAACCTTCACTGTTAGACTCATTGGATGCGAACCGATGAGTTCTCTAATCCTTTTTCACATTTCTTAATTTAACTTATTCTCAAAAGAATTATTTTGGTGTAGGATATTATTTTCTATCTTTAGTGTGTTATTTAATCCTTCCTTTTTCTTCCGATTCAGGTTAATTTGGGATGTAATACAAGACAAGTGTTATTCCATAAACATAAGGTAGCTGGTTTATACTTTTTCCCTTAAAGTCTAGTTGTTTTATACCTGTTTCCCATTATTCCACACACCATAACTTCTGGTGTTTCTAATAAATTAATTATACACCTCTATTGAATTATTATAACATTGATAAGTTTCCCACTTATCACCATTATATGGTTGGTGGTTGTCAACCCCAACCTGGACTACCTATGATGTGTGTTTATTTATTTGTCCCATGATATACACCCCATTGGGTATGTGTGAGCTCACCATTGGTATATGAACAATTTTTAATTAAAATTAAATCTTAGGAGTGGGATATTTACTCCTTTTACATGGGATGAAATGCATAAAAATGGATAATTGGATTAAATGGAAATCATGGAATGGGTTAGATGATATCATGGATTTTATATGATTGTGAAATGGGTTAATTAAATGGTTATGATTACTTTTGATGTCATATAAATATCTACTCCATTGATCCTAATTACATTGGATTTTATATAAATTTCTACTCCATGGATACTGATTATATTAGATCTTATGTATATTTCTTCTCCACAGATTCAGATTACTTTGGATGCCATGGACATTGGTACTCCTTGGATCCAGATTTCTTGGACTTCCTTATACAGGATCCATTCACATAATCACTAGTATCCAACCAAGTCATTTCCAAGTTTTTTTATTGAGATTATCCATGGAATCGATGATAATTCCATTTTCATTATATACCTTGGATATAACCCATGTAGGCAAGCATTGGATTACTCAGCATAGGTCATAGTAGATTTCTTTTCATGCTTTACAAATGGACCTTATTTATGATTTTCTATTTACAGTGAACCTTGGTAGGCTAGGAAACATCAAATTTACATATATTATTTTATTACAGTTATATTTTGCAGACTACTTAATCATATATACACAAACTAGACATGTTATAGACACCGTTGTTAGTGGACTATCGACTGTGATCTCACACCTTGTTCTATCCTTTATTGGGTACTTGGATAGACTTCATGGATAAAGGAAGGGACCGAGGCAAGAACCCACTTTATGATTATTTATTGGTTATTGATTCAGATTAAGGAAACATATGACCAAGATATACATCAAGATATTATATAGAGATAGTTTTTTTGTTATTTTTATATTGTAATACATGTATTTTACTGGATCTATCACCATGTATTTCCTTCCTTTTTTTATAGACTCATTAAATATTCATCATGTTTTATTTGATATTGCCTTTATCATTGTTTAGTACTCCTACTATTTCGATGCTTATTTACAGTTGTTTAGTTATTAGATATGATTCCACTTTTTATTGATATCATTACACCATTTTTCAACACTATTATTATGAAGTTATAGTATCCCCAATGTACTAACTTATATCCTTGTTTCTAATCAAAAGCCTCTGGAAAAAATGGAGGTGTGGTTGAGACCATGCAACCCACCAGATCAGGGCACTATTTAATGGAACCCAAGTCTGGACATTACAATGTGGTATTAGAGATGTTTTATTTTATTTTTTTTACTATTTTGAGAAAATGAACCAGATATTTGGAACATATTGTAACTTGGTTATAAGCTTTTATTGGGAGTAGCTAACCCATATTCAGGGTAATGAACAAGTTGCTTGGAATGAGGAATTATTATTCAATATTTTAACTATTACTGTTTATTTTATTCCACCATTGGCTGATTCACATGATATGTGATGTTATTATTGTAATAATTTTGGATTACCATTTATTATTGTACCACTATGTCAAGAAATCTTGGATAATGCATCATTTTAGGAACCTTATAGGAATTATATTCAATGCATTATTCCATTCCATATAAGATTCATTTCTTGACTATATGACATTATTATGTGTAACTTTTGTGATATAAATTTTATTCAACTAAAATTTCATTTAGGGACTTGATAAATTATTTATTGGGATTAAATGGATTCCAAATTTCACTTTATAAGGTGTATGTGCCCTTATAAATTGAAAATTGTGATCTATATTGTTTAAAATTTTAAAGAGAATTTATAAATAAATGAGAATGAAATTAAATGAAATTGAAATTAAAATGAAATAGTAACTATTAAATAGGTATTCTAATTTCAATTTAAAGGTTATTTTCCTCTATAAAGTAAAATTGAAACTCTGTATACTAGGACCTTAGACTAGTAACCAGGAGCTTGAACTAGACAAAAATGTAGTAATGGGAAGTTGGTAGTTTCTTTGATGTTATTTATGACCATTCCTATTACTTATTCCTAAATTTAGGAGAAGTTATAGGGGTGTGACTTGGTTATAATAAGGTTTTTACCAACCCAATGTTTATATATGTGAACTAGTTTTTACCAAATTTTGACTGATTCATGTGATATGAATTTGTAGAATATGACACTATAAAGGCATCCATTTGTATTATAGGAGGGTGGATAACATCACACTTTAGAGGTGGTTGGACCTGAGACACCAATAGTTCCTCAAGTAGTTACACTTGTGTAACTTCCCATTGTTCCTGATATTGGTGTTGATTCCTTGTTTCAGGAGAGTTTCCCACACTTTATGTAGATAGTTTAGGGAGTCCTAAAACCAGCCTTGTATATCAAAGATCTTATATGTGTGTTTTAGCAGCCTCATTGTAGAGACCCGTATCTTGACGTACATAGACATTACATTACTTTTGCGGAATACTTAGTACATAACAAAAACACACACATAAGGATCGTAATAGTTTAGTGTATTTGGAAACTCGGAACGTAATCTTCTAATCGTGGTGAAAGATCTTCAATATCTCCCATAACGATCTTCCTTTTTTTTACCTAAAAACCTTTCTTTATATCCTGGGGAAAATAAAACATAAAAGGGTGAGCTCAAATGCTCAGTAAGGGTAAACAAAAGAAATATCAATCACATCATATACATAAGAACATAGCCTTTGGAAATCTTAACCTGCAAAAGAGCTCATAATATCATAACATGGGATAAATCATAGAAGTGAAAATGAGATCCCCATAATCATAACATAAAACTTGAAACTTTGTGGCATGCACACATAATCATGGAAAATCATTTCTTGTTAGTCATGACTCATTTCCAAGACTATCTTAGTGGACAAAGTCCCTTTCTGAACCGAGTCACCCTCGTTCCAGTCCTGTTTCACTGAACCGGTATAACCTACCGTTCCAGCCATGTCTATCTCATGAGATATAAAATCTTTACCCAATGCATTGGAGGGAGATATAGGTCCCACCCATCTTATAATGAATCCTTTCTTATGTGTGCCACATAATCATAAATCATACATCATTGCATAACCCATGTAATACAAATTGGAATCTTAAACATCATGACATCATAAAACAATTCACACAAGATAAAAGAATTCATAAAAATAATTCAATAACAACATGATCAAATCAATGTAATAATAGGGATAAAACAGAACCCTTTATTATCTTAGATGGAAAATAATTTTGATAAAACACTTGAACTCCATTCTTGAGGAAAATATCCTTTCTTCTTCAAAAAACATTTTTCCTTTCATTACATGTCATACGACTTTAAAATAAAGAAGTTGATTAAAAATAAACTTGTAAAGGAATATTCTTGGAAATAATGTTTTAAAAATCCATACATGCCGTATAAGTTAAAAAAACATTCTTCGTACCTTTGTCGGAAAAGTCAAAAAGTACCTCGTACAAAAAAAACGACAAAAGATTCCTTTCATATTCTTTACTAAAAACTCACCGAAGGGTAAAATTGGATTTAAAATATTGTAAGTGGATGGAAACAATATTACATATTGAGGGAACATGGATGTGGATGATAAAATACACCCCAGTAAATACTTACGAATAAACAATCTCGGATAAAAATGAGATTGTGGTATTTTCCCTTACCTTAGGTCCGATTTGCTTTGTTCGTGTCCGAAGCTCCTGTATAATGGTTTAAATAATGTTATTGACTTATTCCAGAATCATACATATTGATATGATATCATATATGGTCATATTATTAGCTTCTTGTTAGTAATATTTCATTGTTACCTGTTACTCGGGTCTTTATAACTTTTTGTTCTTATGCGTGTTTTGTCGAATAAATTCTTATTCTTATCTTTAGGTTATAGATAATTCATTTCCAGAATGGTATTAGTGTAGTATATACCATATTCATTCATTCAATTCATTTATATAATCATTATGAAATGAAGATCATGTAGAACGAGTCGCATCACATCGTGGAGACGGTATTCCGTACGTACGCACGAGTGATGATATCGTTCCTATGATCGTGGAATTGTATTGGAGTATATATATATTATTTCAGTATCAATATTACTTCATAATAATCATATATAGTTACTCATTACACCATTATACCCATCCTTGTAAGGTGATGGTGGAAAATAGATTACACCACGGCGTGGAGACGGTATTCCGTACGTACGCACGCGCGGTGATTTCATTTTTCCGTAGGATGGATAGAAGGTGAATTAGGGTTGTTTCATATTTATAATAACATATCAGTATGTAAGTAATACTGATGTTATTACTTTATCATGAAACAACTAATTAATAAGAAGTTGAAGAAGAAAGAAATTGAAAAGATCGGTAATGGATATTACCTCTTCTTTTGGAACGCCTCTTTGAATCCTCCACTTAAGGAACTAAGATTGGTCTTTGGAGAAGACCAGGACCTCTAGGATTATTCTAGGGAAGTGGAGAGGATAAAATGGCAGGGGTTGGCCGAGCTTGAGTGCTCAATTTGGTGTGAGGAGGAGGGGGAGGAGGTGCCCTTTTATAAGGGAGGAGAGGGGCACCTTAGGAATATCTCAAAATAATATTTTATATTAAAGTCAAAATCGGTTTATAATGGTTTCAAAGGGTCTTATTTCTAAGATAAGGTGGGGATGGGTCTAAATCCTATCAACCAATAGGATTTAGACAAGTTTAGGGTATTATTTTAACCTTATCAATTAGATTTAACTCTAAGTTAATTAATTTAACTTTTACCGTGTCTTTTTGTTTTCTTTCACTATATGGTTAATACACTTACTATAACATGCCAAACGAACCCCAAATTGTTTATTATTAATATATATATCCTTATCTAAGTCATTTGGCTGAACCTTATATTTTTAGGAATAAAATAACAATTAATAATATAATATTTGATTTAAAAACTATTTTGTGTCAATTTTGACACTATTTGATATATGATTTTTGTGAAAGTCATAACAGAATTATATGTTCGAAACAAGTTGATTAAATCAACAATAATATATCATAGTAACCTAGAAAATTAGTGGAATTCATAAAAAGTCTCAAATTACATTTATTTTGGTGTTTATAACATCAATTATGTCAATATTTCATTAATAAGATAATTACTGCATCATCATTGTGTCATAAATAAATTAAATTATTTAATGTCTAAAAATTACAAATAAAATACCCTTATGTAGGAAATCTTTTTATATTTCTAATGAATATTTATAGTCGAATTTATCTTATGTATAACCCCATATGAAAAATGATTTACTTATTAAACTTTGATTTTAACTATTTTAACCCTTCTTTAAATAAATTAATAATAAATGTCCTAATCTAATCCAAGTGGGCCTAAATGGTCATATTTTATTCCTAAGTTTGTTTTTGGTCGAATTAAACTTGTCCAATGGAATTAGGACATGTGTTAGGGTAATAGTAATAACATATTTACCCTTAGTTACCCTATTTACTATTAACCGCAGTAAAAAAAGTAAAAAGTTACTATTCACCAAAAAATTATTTTTATCTCATTGAACCACATTTTACTTACTGATATCAACCGTGTCTGTCGGATTTTTGAAATTCCATTCACATAAGCGGTAAAATTAAGTTTTATGAAAAATTCAGTTTTTTTTAACTACCACTTAGTAGTTTCACTATTCATCAAAAATTGATGTTTTTTAGAACAATGCCAAAATTTCATCCTAAGATATATTTCATATTACGAATTCAAAAATGAAATCTATTTTACCAAATTCATAACATAGAAGTTGCATTAATTAATTTTATAATTAAATCCCGCTGTTAAAATAAATAGCGTGTTTTTAGGAAACAATATATATCAAAAGATTGACACTTGATTATGTCTGGTTTAAATGTGAAATTACAACCAATGACCAACATAGTATTAAATTGTTAAAATATATTCTAAATATACTTTAAAACCACTCAAATTAATAATTTATCACTATTAATTATTTCGATTAAAAAAGTTGTTTTTATTTATAATTTAGTAATTTTCACTATTCATCAGAATATGAAAGTTATCCGAAAAGTACCAAAATTTCACCTTAGGCTAAATTCGATACTCCAAATCCAAAAATGAAGTCCATTTTGAGAGATAAATTTTCTAAAATTTAAAAATTGGTTATTACTATTCATAACGGCTAGTTTTAATAATATTTTGTGAAACTCAGTATTGTGTACTACACACGCTATCGAGGAAGGTTGCGATTGCGTGTAATGCAAGGCAAGTCAAGGATGCGTGTTGTGCAAGCTCCTTTTGGTGTAGCATACAACACAATAAATTAATAAAATTAAAAAGAATATTTTTCATAAAATCTCGGGCTGTTACATTCTACCCCCCTTAAAATGAATTTCGCCCTCGAAATTCGTCGGGGTTATAAATGGTTTACTATTCGAAAGTTTCTTTAATAGAAACCCACATCGTAAAAAGGAATATCAAAACCAATCTTTAAAAACAAAAGTATGAAACGTAACGGTTACCCAAATAAACTAATCACCGGGTTTCCACATAGCTGAAAATATGGATATGGAAGAGAAATCTAACCATCATGTTCTGATGGAGAGTGGTAGAGAACATGGCTATAGAAAATCCAGCAATCACAAAGCCATAAATTTGTGATGATCTAAGGTACCATCTGATTCATCAGATATAAGATCACTAGGACAACATTTTTGGTTTTCAAGATCGTTTCCCTAAAGTTAAAGAATTTGAATTAGAATAAATACTTACCTTATTTTGGTACAATCTCACTGTTGTTCGTGCCTTGAACAATTTCTACTTCATCTCTTAAATAAATGAAGTTGAATTTGTTATTCGTGAAGTGTTAGCAGATCATGTGATAGAATGACGGGTCATTCCATCTGTCTCGAACAAAAGGTTAGAAAAAATTATATACATAAGTCGATATATAGTGAGATTAATCATATATGGTTCTTAAAATGGACTTTATACTTCATATATCATACTGCTTAATATAATAAAACTAGTTTCTAATAAACAGGGACTTCCTGTAGGCCAGTGGTAGGCGATAAAGGCCAGTCGCACTTCGGTTGTGGGTTCGATTCCCACATCCTTGTCCGACGCGATGGGTTGTCGCCCGTCCTGCAGGTTGTCCTTTTTCTAAAAATACATTACTATAACATCCCATCAATAATATCAAAAAAAAACTTCTATCCTTAAACAATACTCACTTATGTCCAACATAATCCATTTCAATCTTTAGGCTTATCCATAATACTGCAGTCCACTCTCATAACATAGTGAAAAAGATTACCAGAGATTTAATACCATCGTTGATCCCCATATATCATAAGATATGTTTTTTTGGTCACATTCCAAACATTCAAAGTCCTTAATCATGTATTCTTTTGAATACCTTAGTGAAAACATGAATGCAGTTTAAAGTTAACACTTTCCACATACAAAAATCCTCAAAATTCTATATACTCAAACCATGATATCACTTAGTCCTTATATCAATCATGAGCTCATTTCATTTTCTCGTTTTCCCTTCATTATGCGCATATCATCTTATTTCCAAAAAAATATCTCAATCACTTTGAATACCACATCAATAAATATTGCAATACTCAATGATACAACATTATTTTGGAATCCCATTACATAAACACTTAATCATTCCACCACATCGTTGTCATATTCAATATTGCCAATAGTGATCGCATGTGACTTCCCTTTGTCCTTTGCCTTCAGTGGTTGCTCATGTTGATCATCACTAACCCTTGGATTAGGGCATTTATTAGCATAATGCCCCATTTCCTTGCACTTGAAGCATTGAAGTGTTGGTGGTGCGTTCTCTGCAGTGTTTGCTTTATTCACATCATTAGAAACCCTTTTTCCATTACTTCGACACTCAGCTCCTCGATGACCTTCTTTTCCACACTTAAAACATTTTCTAGTCCCTTTAAGACAATCTCCACCATGCTTCTTTCCACACTTTGTGCATAAGGAAACATTCATCTTCTTTTCACCATTATTCTGAGATTTCTCCTTGAACTCCATCTTTCGTTTCTTGTCAAAACCATGAGATGGATATGTAACACCAACTTCCATTTCTACCTTGATAGCACAACGCACAATTTCTTCATAGCTACTGAAGTCTCTTATAGCTAATGCCCTTAGAAGACTTGGTTTTAAGCCACTGAAAAATCGATCAACTTTACTTTCAGGTTGGATGATAATTCCAGAAGCATACCTTGCAAGTCTTGTAAAATTTGCTTCATAGGTACCAACAGATTCATCGTCCCTTTGCTTCAGTTCAAGAAACTCTTTCTCCATCTTTGTTCGAAGAATACGAGGGAAGTACTTACTGAAAAACAAGTTCTTGAACTCGTCCCATTCCATGGACTCAATTTCATCTCTTGGCCTCGTATTCTTGATAAGATTCCACCATTGATCAGCTTCACCTTCCAAACGATATACTGCTAAGATGACTTTATCATGTTCAGAACATTGAAGAACTGAAAATATCTTTTCAGTAGTACTGATCCATTGTTCAGCCACAAGTGGATCAGAAGACCCACTGAAAGAAGGTGGACGTTGCCTCATGAAGGATTCAATAGAATATTGTTCCCTTCTCTGCTCATTTGGAAGTACAGAATGATTCATAGCTTGTGTAAGTATAGCAATAAGATTTTTCACTCCATCTCCCATAACATTTGTTTGTTCAGGAGGGCAATCATTGCATTGTCCATTGCATTGATCAACACGGTTCCTTCGGGTTCCAGCCATCGTCTAAAACCCAAAAAGAATAGTGTGAGAGGCAAAAATCATGCTAGGGAAAACAACATAATAAAGGGGGAGTACCTTCAATATCAAACATCTTAGGTTTAATTCTACGATCGTTAGCGTAGTTCTAGTACTATAACCTATACGTATACTTAACCTTAGGGACATCCCTAGACATACCTTAGAAATATCTCTAGGGATCTCACTAACGTTCTCACATCCTAGTTTCCAAAGGTTGACTAAACCTTTCCTCTGATACCAACTGTAGAGACCCGTATCTTGACGTACATAGACATTACATTACTTTTGCGGAATACTTAGTACATAACAAAAACACACACATAAGGATCGTAATAGTTTAGTGTATTTGGAAACTCGGAACGTAATCTTATAATCGTGGTGAAAGATCTTCAATATCTCCCATAAAGATCTTCCTTTTTTTTACCTAAAAACCTTTCTTTATATCCTGGGGAAAAGAAAACATAAAAGGGTGAGCTCAAATGCTCAGTAAGGGTAAACAAAAGAAATATCAATCACATCATATACATAAGAACATAGCCTTTGGAAATCTTAACCTGCAAAAGAGCTCATAATATCATAACATGGGATAAATCATAGAAGTGAAAATGAGATCCCCATAATCATAACATAAAACTTGAAACTTTGTGGCATGCACACATAATCATGGAAAATCATTTCTTGTTAGTCATGACTCATTTCCAAGACTATCTTAGTGGACAAAGTCCCTTTCTGAACCGAGTCACCCTCGTTCCAGTCCTGTTTCACTGAACCGGTATAACCTACCGTTCCAGCCATGTCTATCTCATGAGATATAAAATCTTTACCCAATGCATTGGAGGGAGATATAGGTCCCACCCATCTTATAATGAATCCTTTCTTATGTGTGCCACATAATCATAAATCATACATCATTGCATAACCCATGTAATACAAATTGGAATCTTAAACATCATGACATCATAAAACAATTCACACAAGATAAAAGAATTCATAAAAATAATTCAATAACAACATGATCAAATCAATGTAATAATAGGGATAAAACAGAACCCTTTATTATCTTAGATGGAAAATAATTTTGATAAAACACTTGAACTCCATTCTTGAGGAAAATATCCTTTCTTCTTCAAAAAACATTTTTCCTTTCATTACATGTCATACGACTTTAAAATAAAGAAGTTGATTAAAAATAAACTTGTAAAGGAATCTTCTTGGAAATAATGTTTTAAAAATCCATACATGCCGTATAAGTTAAAAAAACATTCTTCGTACCTTTGTCGGAAAAGTCAAAAAGTACCTCGTACAAAAAAAAACGACAAAAGATTCCTTTCATATTCTTTACTAAAAACTCACCGAAGGGTAAAATTGGATTTAAACTATTGTAAGTGGATGGAAACAATATTACATATTGAGGGAACATGGATGTGGATGATAAAATACACCCCAGTAAATACTTACGAATAAACAATCTCGGATAAAAATGAGATTGTGGTATTTTCCCTTACCTTAGGTCCGATTTGCTTTGTTCGTGTCCGAAGCTCCTGTATAATGGTTTAAATAATGTTATTGACTTATTCCAGAATCATACATATTGATATTATATCATATATGGTCATATTATTAGCTTCTTGTTAGTAATATTTCATTGTTACCTGTTACTCGGGTCTTTATAACTTTTTGTTCTTATGCGTGTTTTGTCGAATAAATTCTTATTCTTATCTTTAGGTTATAGATCTCATTTCCAGAATGGTATTAGTGTAGTATATACCATTTTCATTCATTCAATTCATTTATATAATCATTATGAAATGAAGATCATGTAGAACGAGTCGCATCACATCGTGGAGACGGTATTCCGTACGTACGCACGAGTGATGATATCGTTCCTATGATCGTGGAATTGTATTGGAGTATATATATATTATTTCAGTATCAATATTACTTCATAATAATCATATATAGTTACTCATTACACCATTATACCCATCCTTGTAAGGTGATGGTGGAAAATAGATTACACCACGGCGTGGAGACGGTATTCCGTACGTACGCACGCGCGGTGATTTCATTTTTCCGTAGGATGGATAGAAGGTGAATTAGGGTTGTTTCATATTTATAATAACATATCAGTATGTAAGTAATACTGATGTTATTACTTTATCATGAAACAACTAATTAATAAGAAGTTGAAGAAGAAAGAAATTGAAAAGATCGGTAATGGATATTACCTCTTCTTTTGGAACGCCTCTTTGAATCCTCCACTTAAGGAACTAAGATTGGTCTTTGGAGAAGACCAGGACCTCTAGGATTATTCTAGGGAAGTGGAGAGGATAAAATGGCAGGGGTTGGCCGAGCTTGAGTGCTCAATTTGGTGTGAGGAGGAGGGGGAGGAGGTGCCCTTTTATAAGGGCGGAGAGGGGCACCTTAGGAATATCTCAAAATAATATTTTATATTAAAGTCAAAATCGGTTTATAATGGTTTCAAAGGGTCTTATTTCGAAGATAAGGTGGGTATGGGTCGAAATCCTATCAACCAATAGGATTTAGACAAGTTTAGGGTATTATTTTAACCTTATCAATTAGATTTAACTCTAAGTTAATTAATTTAACTTTTACCGTGTCTTTTTGTTTTCTTTCACTATATGGTTAATAAACTTACTATAACATGCCAAACGAACCCCAAATTGTTTATTATTAATATATATATCCTTATCTAAGTCATTTGGCTGAACCTTAGATTTTTAGGAATAAAATAACAATTAATAATATAATATTTTATTTAAAAACTATTTTGTGTAAATTTTGACACTATTTGATATATGATTTTTGTGAAAGTCATAACAGAATTATATATTCGAAACAAGTTGATTAAATCAACAATAATATATCATAGTAACCTAGAAAATTAGTGGAATTCATAAAAAGTCTCAAATTACATTTATTTTGGTGTTTATAACATCAATTATGTCAATATTTCATTAATAAGATAATTACTGCATCATCATTGTGTCATAAATAAATTAAATTATTTAATGTCTAAAAATTACAAATAAAATACCCTTATGTAGGAAATCTTTTTATCTTTCTAATGAATATTTATAGTCGAATTTATCTTATGTATAACCCCATATGAAAAATGATTTACTTATTAAACTTTGATTTTAACTATTTTAACCCTTCTTTAAATAAATTAATAATAAATGTCCTAATCTAATCCAAGTGGGCCTAAATGGTCATATTTTATTCCTAAGTTTGTTTTTGGTCGAATTACACTTGTCCAATGGAATTAGGACATGTGTTAGGGTAATAGTAATATCATATTTACCCTTAGTTACCCTATTTACTATTAACCGCGGTAAAAAAAGTAAAAAGTTACTATTCACCAAAAAATTATTTTTATCTCATTGAACCACATTTTACTTACTGATATCAACCGTGTCTGTCGGATTTTTGAAATTCCATTCACATAAGCGGTAAAATTAAGTTTTATGAAAAATTCAGTTTTTTTAACTACCACTTAGTAGTTTCACTATTCATCAAAAATTGATGTTTTTTAGAACAATGCCAAAATTTCATCCTAAGATATATTTCATATTCCGAATTCAAAAATGAAATCTATTTTACCAAATTCATAACATAGAAGTTGCATTAATTAATTTTATAATTAAATCCCACTGTTAAAATAAATAGCGTGTTTTTAGGAAACAATATATATCAAAAGATTGACACTTGATTATGTCTGGTTTAAATGTGAAATTACAACCAATGACCAACATAGTATTAAATTGTTAAAATATATTCTAAATATACTTTAAAACCACTCAAATTAATAATTTATCACTATTAATTATTTCGATTAAAAAAGTTGTTTTTATTTATAATTTATTAATTTTCACTATTCATCAGAATATGAAAGTTATCCGAAAAGTACCAAAATTTCACCTTAGGCTAAATTCGATACTCCAAATCCAAAAATGAAGTCCATTTTGAGAGATAAATTTTCTAAAATTTAAAAATTGGTTATTACTATTCATAACAGCTAGTTTTAATAATATTTTGTGAAACTCAGTATTGTGTACTACACACGCTATCGAGGAAGGTTGCGATTGCGTGTAATGCAAGGCAAGTCAAGGATGCGTGTTGTGCAAGCTCCTTTTGGTGTAGCGTACAACACAATAAATTAATAAAATTAAAAAGAATATTTTTCATAAAATCTCGGGCTGTTACATTCTACCCCCCTTAAAATGAATTTCGCCCTCGAAATTCGTCGGGGTTATAAATGGTTTACTATTCGAAAGTTTCTTTAATAGAAACCCACATCGTAAAAAGGAATATAAAAACCAATCTTTAAAAACAAAAGTATGAAACGTAACGGTTACCCAAATAAACTAATCACCGGGTTTCCACATAGGTGAAAATATGGATATGGAAGAGAAATCTAACCATCATGTTCTGATGGAGAGTGGTAGAGAACATGGCTATGGAAAATCCAGCAATCACAAAGCCATAAATTTGTGATGATCTAAGGTACCATCTGATTCATCAGATATAAGATCACTAGGACAACATTTTTGGTTTTCAAGATCGTTTCCCTAAAGTTAAAGAATTTGAATTAGAATAAATACTTACCTTATTTTGGTACAATCTCACTGTTGTTCGTGCCTTGAACAATTTCTACTTCATCTCTTAAATAAATGAAGTTGAATTTGTTATTCGTGAAGTGTTATCAGATCATGTGATAGAATGACGGGTCATTCCATCTGTCTCGAACAAAAGGTTAGAAAACATTATATACATAAGTCGATATATAGTGAGATTAATCATATATGGTTTTTAAAATGGACTTTATACTTCATATATCATACTGCTTAATATAATAAAACTAGTTTCTAATAAACAGGGACTTCCTGTAGGCCAGTGGTAGGCGATAAAGGCCAGTCGCACTTCGGTTGTGGGTTCGATTCCCACATCCTTGTCCGACGCGATGGGTTGTCGCCCGTCCTGCAGGTTGTCCTTTTTCTAAAAATATATTACTATAACATCCCATCAATAATATCAAAAAAAAACTTCTATCCTTAAACAATACTCACTTATGTCCAACATAATCCATTTCAATCTTTAGGCTTATCCATAATACTGCAGTCCACTCTCATAACATAGTGAAAAAGATTACCAGAGATTTAATACCATCGTTGATCCCCATATATCATAAGATATGTTTTTTTTGGTCACATTCCAAACATTCAAAGTCCTTAATCATGTATTCTTTTGAATACCTTAGTGAAAACATGAATGCAGTTTAAAGTTAACACTTTCCACATACAAAAATCCTCAAAATTCTATATACTCAAACCATGATATCACTTAGTCCTTATATCAATCATGAGCTCATTTCATTTTCTCGTTTTCCCTTCATTATGCGCATATCATCTTATTTCCAAAAAAATATCTCAATCACTTTGAATACCACATCAATAAATATTGCAATACTCAATGATACAACATTATTTTGGAATCCCATTACATAAACACTTAATCATTCCACCACATCGTTGTCATATTCAATATTGCCAATAGTGATCGCATGTGACTTCCCTTTGTCCTTTGCCTTCAGTGGTTGCTCATGTTGATCATCACTAACCCTTGGATTAGGGCATTTATTAGCATAATGCCCCATTTCCTTGCACTTGAAGCATTGAAGTGTTGGTGGTGCGTTCTCTGCAGTGTTTGCTTTATTCACATCATGAGAAACCCTTTTTCCATTACTTCGACACTCAGCTGCTCGATGACCTTCTTTTCCACACTTAAAACATTTTCTAGTCCCTTTAAGACAATCTCCACCATGCTTCTTTCCACACTTTGTGCATAAGGAAACATTCATCTTCTTTTCACCATTATTCTGAGATTTCTCCTTGAACTCCATCTTTCGTTTCTTGTCAAAACCATGAGATGGATATGTAACACCAACTTCCATTTCTACCTTGATAGCACAACGCACAATTTCTTCATAGCTACTGAAGTCTCTTATAGCTAATGCCCTTCGAAGACTTGGTTTTAAGCCACTGAAAAATCGATCAACTTTACTTTCAGGTTGGATGATAATTCCAGAAGCATACCTTGCAAGTCTTGTAAAATTTGCTTCATAGGTACCAACAGATTCATCGTCCCTTTGCTTCAGTTCAAGAAACTCTTTCTCCATCTTTGTTCGAAGAATACGAGGGAAGTACTTACTGAAAAACAAGTTCTTGAACTCGTCCCATTCCATGGACTCAATTTCATCTCTTGGCCTCGTATTCTTGATAAGATTCCACCATTGATCAGCTTCACCTTCCAAACGATATACTGCTAAGATGACTTTATCATGTTCAGAACATTGAAGAACTGAAAATATCTTTTCAGTAGTACTGATCCATTGTTCAGCCACAAGTGGATCAGAAGACCCACTGAAAGAAGGTGGACGTTGCCTCATGAAGGACTCAATAGAATATTGTTCCCTTCTCTGCTCATTTGGAAGTCCAGAATGATTCATAGCTTGTGTAAGTATAGCAATAAGATTTTTCACTCCATCTCCCATAACATTTGTTTGTTCAGGAGGGCAATCATTGCATTGTCCATTGCATTGATCAACACGGTTCCTTCGGGTTCCAGCCATCGTCTAAAACCCAAAAAGAATAGTGTGAGAGGCAAAAATCATGCTAGGGAAAACAACATAATAAAGGGGGAGTACCTTCAATATCAAACATCTTAGGTTTAATTCTACGATCGTTAGCGTAGTTCTAGTACTATAACCTATACGTATACTTAACCTTAGGGACATCCCTAGACATACCTTAGAAATATCTCTAGGGATCTCACTAACGTTCTCACATCCTAGTTTCCAAAGGTTGACTAAACCTTTCCTCTGATACCAACTGTAGAGACCCGTATCTTGACGTACATAGACATTACATTACTTTTGCGGAATACTTAGTACATAACAAAAACACACACATAAGGATCGTAATAGTTTAGTGTATTTGGAAACTCGGAACGTAATCTTCTAATCGTGGTGAAAGATCTTCAATATCTCCCATAAAGATCTTCCTTTTTTTTTACCTAAAAACCTTTCTTTATATCCTTGGGAAAAGAAAACATAAAAGGGTGAGCTCAAATGCTCAGTAAGGGTAAACAAAAGAAATATCAATCACATCATATACATAAGAACATAGCCTTTGGAAATCTTAACCTGCAAAAGAGCTCATAATATCATAACATGGGATAAATCATAGAAGTGAAAATGAGATCCCCATAATCATAACATAAAACTTGAAACTTTGTGGCATGCACACATAATCATGGAAAATCATTTCTTGTTAGTCATGACTCATTTCCAAGACTATCTTAGTGGACAAAGTCCCTTTCTGAACCGAGTCACCCTCGTTCCAGTCCTGTTTCACTGAACCGGTATAACCTACCGTTCCATCCATGTCTATCTCATGAGATATAAAATCTTTACCCAATGCATTGGAGGGAGATATAGGTCCCACCCATCTTATAATGAATCCTTTCTTATGTGTGCCACATAATCATAAATCATACATCATTGCATAACCCATGTAATACAAATTGGAATCTTAAACATCATGACATCATAAAACAATTCACACAAGATAAAAGAATTCATAAAAATAATTCAATCACAACATGATCAAATCAATGTAATAATAGGGATAAAACAGAACCCTTTATTATCTTAGATGGAAAATAATTTTGATAAAACACTTGAACTCCATTCTTGAGGAAAATATCATTTCTTCTTCAAAAAACATTTTTCCTTTCATAACATGTCATACGACTTTAAAATAAAGAAGTTGATTAAAAATAAACTTGTAAAGGAATCTTCTTGGAAATAATGTTTTAAAAATCCATACATTCCGTATAAGTTAAAAAAACATTCTTCGTACCTTTGTCGGAAAAGTCAAAAAGTACCTCGTACAAAAAAAACGACAAAAGATTCCTTTCATATTCTTTACTAAAAACTCATCGAAGGGTAAAATTGGATTTAAACTATTGTAAGTGGATGGAAACAATATTACATATTGAGGGAACATGGATGTGGATGATAAAATACACCCCAGTAAATACTTACGAATAAACAATCTCGGATAAAAATGAGATTGTGGTATTTTCCCTTACCTTAGGTCCGATTTGCTTTGTTCTTGTCCGAAGCTCCTGTATAATGGTTTAAATAATGTTATTGACTTATTCCAGAATCATACATATTGATATGATATCATATATGGTCATATTATTAGCTTCTTGTTAGTAATATTTCATTGTTACCTGTTACTCGGGTCTTTATAACTTTTTGTTCTTATGCGTGTTTTGTCGAATAAATTCTTATTCTTATCTTTAGGTTATAGATAATTCATTTCCAGAATGGTATTAGTGTAGTATATACCATATTCATTCATTCAATTCATTTATATAATCATTATGAAATGAAGATCATGTAGAACGAGTCGCATCACATCGTGGAGACGGTATTCCGTACGTACGCACGAGTGATGATATCATTCCTATGATCGTGGAATTGTATTGGAGTATATATATATTATTTCAGTATCAATATTACTTCATAATAATCATATATAGTTACTAATTACACCATTATACCCATCCTTGTAAGGTGATGGTGGAAAATAGATTACACCACGGCGTGGAGACGGTATTCCGTACGTACGCACGCGCGGTGATTTCATTTTTCCGTAGGATGGATAGAAGGTGAATTAGGGTTGTTTCATATTTATAATAACATATCAGTATGTAAGTAATACTGATGTTATTACTTTATCATGAAACAACTAATGAATAAGAAGTTGAAGAAGAAAGAAATTGAAAAGATCCGTAATGGATATTACCTCTTCTTTTGGAACGCCTCTTTGAATCCTCCACTTAAGGAACTAAGATTGGTCTTTGGAGAAGACCAGGACCTCTAGGATTATTCTAGGGAAGTGGAGAGGATAAAATGGCAGGGGTTGGCCGAGCTTGAGTGCTCAATTTGGTGTGAGGAGTAGGGGGAGGAGGTGCCCTTTTATAAGGGAGGAGAGGGGCACCTTAGGAATATCTCAAAATAATATTTTATATTAAAGTCAAAATCGGTTTATAATGGTTTCAAAGGGTCTTATTTCGAAGATAAGGTGGGTATGGGTCGAAATCCTATCAACCAATAGGATTTAGACAAGTTTAGGGTATTATTTTAACCTTATCAATTAGATTTAATTCTAAGTTAATTAATTTAACTTTTACCGTGTCTTTTTGTTTTCTTTCACTATATGGTTAATACACTTACTATAACATGCCAAAAGAACCCCAAATTGTTTATTATTAATATATATATCCTTATCTAAGTCATTTGGCTGAACCTTAGATTTTTAGGAATAAAATAAAAATTAATAATATAATATTTGATTTAAAAACTATTTTGTGTCAATTTTGACACTATTTGATATATGATTTTTGTGAAAGTCATAACAGAATTATATGTTCGAAACAAGTTGATTAAATCAACAATAATATATCATAGTAACCTAGAAAATTAGTGGAATTCATAAAAAGTCTCAAATTACATTTATTTTGGTGTTTATAACATCAATTATGTCAATATTTCATTAATAAGATAATTACTGCATCATCATTGTGTCATAAATAAATTAAATTATTTAATGTCTAAAAATTACAAATAAAATACCCTTATGTAGGAAATATTTTTATCTTTCTAATGAATATTTATAGTCGAATTTATCTTATGTATAACCCCATATTAAAAATGATTTACTTATTAAACTTTGATTTTAACTATTTTAACCCTTCTTTAAATAAATTAATAATAAATGTCCTAATCTAATCCAAGTGGGCCTAAATGGTCATATTTTATTCCTAAGTTTGTTTTTGGTCGAATTACACTTGTCCAATGGAATTAGGACATGTGTTAGGGTAATAGTAATATCATATTTACCCTTAGTTACCCTATTTACTATTAACCGCGGTAAAAAAAGTAAAAAGTTACTATTCACCAAAAAATTATTTTTATCTCATTGAACCACATTTTACTTACTGATATCAACCGTGTCTGTCGGATTTTTGAAATTCCATTCACATAAGCGGTAAAATTAAGTTTTATGAAAAATTCAGGTTTTTTTAACTACCACTTAGTAGTTTCACTATTCATCAAAAATTGATGTTTTTTAGAACAATGCCAAAATTTCATCCTAAGATATATTTCATATTCCGAATTCAAAAATGAAATCTATTTTACCAAATTCATAACATAGAAGTTGCATTAATTAATTTTATAATTAAATCCCGCTGTTAAAATAAATAGCGTGTTTTTAGGAAACAATATATATCAAAAGATTGACACTTGATTATGTCTGGTTTAAATGTGAAATTACAACCAATGACCAACACAGTATTAAATTGTAAAAATATATTCTAAATATAATTTAAAACCACTCAAATTAATAATTTATCACTATTAATTATTTCGATTAAAAAAGTTGTTTTTATTTATAATTTAGTAATTTTCACTATTCATCAGAATATGAAAGTTATCCGAAAAGTACCAAAATTTCACCTTAGGCTAAATTCGATACTCCAAATCCAAAAATGAAGTCCATTTTGAGAGCTAAATTTTCTAAAATTTAAAAATTGGTTATTACTATTCATAACGGCTAGTTTTAATAATATTTTGTGAAACTCAGTATTGCGTACTACACACGCTATCGAGGAAGGTTGCGATTGCGTGTAATGCAAGGCAAGTCAAGGATGCATGTTGTGCAAGCTCCTTTTGGTGTAGCGTACAACACAATAAATTAATAAAATTAAAAAGAATATTTTTCATAAAATCTCGGGCTGTTACACTCATCCACCCATTTATTTCATGGAATAGTGGACCATAGGCTACTCAACAATGAATCGATATCATCATTTTGATCTTTGATAACATGGAGACTCTTCCAAAGTGGCGAGTCAAAATTAGGACTTAAAATATTCATAGATATCTTAAGCACTGGTGAGATGTTCTAAACAAGGTTTATAGGCTTTGAGATATGGTTTGGAAGGATTTAAAATTGAGGTTTTATGATTAATTATTTCTTGAGACTCTAATAGTTGAACAATCCAGTGTTTTTTTCATTAGGATTAGGGTAAGATGACCGTTATAGAGTATTCAACTAGATTTACAGAGCTTCAGCGCTTTGTGATTTTCTATTGTAATGATGGGCCATTTAGGGAGATACACATAGCGGAAGGTCTCAATCATGCCATTCAATAATAGATGAACATGTTTTAGTTGATTACCATAACTGAGATAGTAAATAAGGTTCTTATTATTGAGCATAATATGAGAGAAGTTGGGGGCCCATAGTAGGGTAGTGCAGCTTCTCAACCCAGTGATACAATGTCAGGTGGTAGGAATTGACGTATTGAGACTTCTCATGTGAGGAATACCAAATATAGTGTGAGTGAACATTGTTATGAGTTCTATTATTAGTTTTTAAGGAGGAGATACATGAAGAGCTAGTGTGATAGAGACCTAGTCGAGTGTTGTGCCATTGGATGGATTGGCTATATACAATTGTTTTTCTGGTCCTTTACTCTAGTGGTTAGTGAGATGAGGTCAAATAAGACTCTAGTATTCTGATATGGATTCATTAATATTCATTAGGTATGGGGATGGAGTAATACCTATCATTCAGGCTGATGTGGTGGGCATGGATAAGGGAGTAAAACACCAGTTGTACCTTGATAGCAGGTTGTGTCTGCCCTAGGTAGTTAGGTTGCTTCTCTGGGAGACAATTTTTCTAGATATATTTAGTGAACCTATACCCAAGGATATGAGTGAAAATCTATCTATAGTGATTAATACGATCTTAGTAGCTTCTACTCTTGTATCTACCTTTTTTGTTATAAGTGATTTACACTCTTTAATATTTGTACCTATTATGGAGAACCTTAGAGATGATGTTCAGTTTTATGATGGAATGATGACACTCGATATATTGTTGGAAATCATATTGAATATTTTACACATGTTATAATATTTCCCCCTTAAGATAGGTGGGTGTATCTTTATATATTGCATATTTTTCCTTGAAATGATCAGGTTTAATGTCATTCTCTGGATGGATTGGTTGGTTCCCTATCATGCTTAGGTTGACTTCTATTATCGAAGGGAGACTTTCACATCACCAAAGGGAAGGGTTTTTATTCACAAGGGTGAATGGAATGTACAAGAAATTTTAGATGGACTAAATTATCTTGGGCTGGCCAGGATGACATCCCATATTTCTAGTATATATATGGATTATTAGGGAATGTTTCACACCCAATTTATTTTTCATGTCTTGGTTTTGATCTAGTTTATTGGAAATAAAAATTCATCTCTTGGGTTTTGGGTGAGATTAATGTTTAGTTTTGAACTACCATATATGTATAATCATCCTACCATGGTTTCCCCATATCTTTTTTGGGAGTTTTTGGAGAAAAGGGTGGTTACTTCAAGATTTGGGCTGATCATGAGCCCATTTCCAGATCTAAAAACAAAATTTGTTTCTTTTATAAATTCTTTATTTTTAAACATTTTTCACTCAATAAACTTCTCACTTTTCCTCCCCTGACCTATTAAAACCACCATATCCTTTTTTAACCCCTTAAGAATTCATAATCATGGTGGATTTAGGTTATTTTTTCAGGTATTGTGCCAAGCTGTGAGCCCATTTCCAGTTTAAAAAAATAATTTGTTTCTTTTATATATTATTAATTTTTTAATATTTTTTGGCAATTCACCTATAAATAAAACCCAAGAACCCTAGACACACCTCATGTTCCATTTTTCCTCTTTGGAGCTCATCTTAGTCGCAGATTTGGCCTAAATTTCTCAATTCTTCTCAAATCATCTAGATTTGGTAAGGTAATTTGTTTCTTTCATGAATCATTAAATTTTTTCTCTTTAACCACCAAATATTCTTTACTTTGTTCTTAAAAATCTATGTACCCTCTCCAAGAAGTTCCAATCCATTCCCTTTTGTATAAGGGTGTAGATCTAGGAGGAGATGAAGAGTTCTCTAGTTTCTAAGGTGAGATTCCTACTTCTTTCTTATACATGTTACTTCTCCTTCCACTATCTATTGGTTTCCTATTCTAACCTAGTCATGAAAGACCTATTTTTATGTTATAACATAATTTTTAATTGTTTTTTGTTTTTTAGGGCTAGTATTCATAGATCTAGAGTGTTCGGAACTGCGGTAGGTGATATCGGGTGTGCGGTTCCTATCCACCATGGTTTTGATGTAGGATATCCCTTGCATGTGACTTTATCAGTTACGTTTTATAATTTTATTGCTATTATCACCTGATATATACGTTAAATAATGTTTTTCATCCTTTTTATAATTTTCTTGGTGTGCAAAATGGTTGTTTAAGCCTTGTTTTGTGCAAAGTAGTGTTGTTTTGTTATAAACATGTACATCACATGCTTAATTAAATGTTCTGTAAGCTTACAATAATGTTTTATGGTATTTTGAACATGGTTAAGTAGATTTAATAAATTTATGTAATGAAAATGGTATTTTATCCCTTTTCAAGTGCTTAAAATAAGTTCTTTGTTTAAAAGTGCATGACATGTGTCCAGTAAATTGCCCGATTGGATTTTTTGTGGTTAGTGAGATTTAATTTTTTTTGGATTTATAAATAAATTAGAAGCATGAAAAATGGTATTTTGGGTTCCTTTTATGGCTTTACAATGTATTTTTGGTTTTATAAAAAATGAGTTTTTGGTAGTAAAGATGTTTTGGCCCGAGTTCTCGGAAAATGGCCCGTTTGGCATCTTTATAAAGATGGTTGGGATTTGGATGTGTAACCTGAATGTTTTAAGGGATTTATGAAAGTGGGTTTATAATATAAATAATGTGTATAAACCTGTTTATTAAAATTTAAATTTATACCTTTAGAAAATTTTAGTTTTGAGAAATTCTTAAAGGCCCGTTTGACATTTTTCTTGTAAAAATGTTTTCCATGTGTATTTCATGTTGTATCATTTGGGGCCATTTTATGGTCCACGAAATTCATTTATTAAATGGTTTTGGGGATTAAAAATCTGGTTTTATATGGTATTTGTGTGTGTTTGTCCTTAAATGATCACCTTTGAATGGATTTTATGTGCAAGGTCTCGTTATACTTCTTGAAATTATTTTATGAAAATTTAGGTTGTTTAATGAACTGTGAAAGAAATGTGAGACATGTTTGTGGGATGTTTTATTTGTTTATTATTTTTAAATGAAATATTCATGATAAAATGGTACTTTTTATATGTGTAACTTGTTTGAGCACAAAAAGGGAAAACTCGGGTTTCTAGGTGGGCAGATGTGTACTAGTATGCTAGTGATCCGGAGGGGTTTTGTCCCTATTTCACGTAGCAAGTTTGATGATGACAACACTAACTAAAATATTATGATGATGTTGTTGGGGAACACTAGTTTATTGATGATTCTACTAATAGGGGATCGTGTTCATGCAAACATATATTTGTTATGGTTAATTTTCACCAATATACGAGAAACCTGGGGCCCATAATGAACCAGTGCCAAGGGGTGTTCCCATGACTTGTGCTCATTGGCTATTTTGTACTTCCCATTGACATATGGCGTGTTTGGTTAGTAAACTCAACAACATGTGTGTTTTATTTAAAATTATACATTCTTTAAATCATCCCTTTTGAAAACTATTTTCATTTTGAAGTTTCACCTCTTTGAAAAATTATTACCATTATTCTTGTTTATAAAACATGCAAGTTTTTGTCCGGTAACTTTTATGGCATTGGACCATGTTTAAAAAACATAATTTTATATATTTTATTTCAAACTTGTTTCTTTTATTTTAAAGTAAATTCATTGTTAATAGATTATTGGGATAACCTACTGAGTTTTAATACTCATGCCTATAGTTTTCTTCTATTTTTAGGCCTTGTGAAGGTTTCAGATTGAGTTCAATCACCTTGGGAATTGTGTTATCATTGTATTAGAGAGTGAACAGTAGGTTTACATAGAGTTATCTGGTTGTTAGGTTTGGTCAGTTGAGTTTTTTGTTCCTTTTTATTTTCACGTTATTTTATAAATAATATTTAGTTCAATTTTTATATGAATTTATATTGGGATGTATGTTCTTTCCACTATTTGTTTTATTAGTTATATTTGGGAGAAATCATTACCTTATATATTCTATTGATTCCCTTGGTTTTTTCACCATACCAGGACCATCATGAATGCCTATCAGGACTTGTTGTGGGTTTTCTTGGGTGACCAGTTTAGGGTCGACTTGGGCTTGGTCGTGACATAATGTGATAGGTTGAGTTTCCTATCAGGACTTGTCGTGGGTTGTCTTGGGTGACCAGTTTAGGGTTAAATTGGGCTTGTTCGTGACATAATGTGATTGGTTGAGTTTCCTTTAGTAATATATCATTTTAGGGATGTCTTTCCAAATTATTTTTCTAGTTTACCTTCTAAGTAATATGTGGAATTATATATTGATCTAGGTCCATAATCTGCATTGGTATCCACTACTTCTTACTGGATTGATAATAATGAGTTATAGGAGTTTAGGAGATAGTTAGAGGACTTGGAAGCGAAGGAGTTTATATGACCTAGTACTTATCTATGGGGTTCGTTGGTCCTTTTTTCCAAGAAGGCAGATGAAAATATTTGGTTATGTGTGGATTATCATAAATTGATTCAGTTTATGATTAGATATATTCAGTGTTTCTTATACCCAAGGATAGGAGTGAAATTCTTTCTATAGTGATTATTACGATCTTAGTATCTTCTACTCTAGTATCTCCCTTTTTTGATATAGGTGATTCACACTCTTAAATATTTGTACCTGTCATGGAGAACCTTAGTTTCAATCTTTAGTTTTATGATGGAGTGATGACACTCGATATGCTGTTGTGGATAAAATCGAAGAGTGTACAACAGTTAAAAGAGTTCCCCCTTAAGACAGAAAAGTGTATCTTTATATAGGACCTATTTTTCCACAAAACGATTAGGTTTGATGTCATTCTTAGTATGGAATGGTTGGTTCCCTATCATGCTTATGCCGACTTCTATTGTCGAAGGGATACTTTCACATCACTAGAGTGTAGGGTTTTTATTCACAAGGGTGAATGAAATGTATAGGAAATTCGAGATGGACTGGAGTATCTTGGGATAGCTAGGATGACATCCTAGATTTCTAGTTTATATATGAATTATTAGGGAATGCGATAGGTTGAGTTTCCTTTAGTAGTAGATCATTTTAGTGATGTCTTCCGGAATTATTTTTCTAGTTTACATTCTATGTAGTATGTGGAATTATATGTTGAGCTAGTTCCTGAGGCTACATTGGTATCCACTACTCCTTACTGGATAGATACTAATAAGTTATAGGAGTTTAAGATATAGTTAGAGGACTTTAAAGAAAAGGGTTTTATATGACCCAATACTTCTCCATGGGGTTCAATGATCCTTTTTTTCTAAGAAGGCGGATGAAAATATTTTGTTATGTGTGTATTATCATAAATTGATTCAGTTGATGGTTAATAATCAATATCCTTTTCCTTGCATTGATGAAATTTTCAACCCACACTGAGGAGATTGGGTTTTCTTGAAAATTGATTCAAGATTGGGTTATCATCATGTATGTGTTTGACCTTCATAAATACCTTATATTGTGTTTCTTAGAAGGTATGGACTTTATGAGTATCTGGTTATGTCATTTGGTCCTAAAAACATACTGAAAGTTTTAATGTATTTGATTAATCAAGTTTCCATCTGTATTTAGATTCTTTCACGATTGTTTTCATGGAATACATCTTAGTGTATTCGCAAGCTCGGTACTATCATACCAAACAACTTGACATCATTCTGAATACACAAGGATATCATATTTTATATGTAAAACTCTCAAAATGTCAGTTATTTATATATAACGTTAACTTCTTAGATCACATCATCTATGAAATTGGTTTATCTATGTACCTAGAGAAGGTGAGTTCTATATTTTATTAGGAGGATCCCAAGAATATCTTTGATATATGAAGTTTCTTGGGGGTTGTATTGTTATTATAAGAACTTTAACCAAGAAATTTCATATCTAACTATTTCTCTCACAATATTGATCATGAAGGGGTGAAATTTGTATTGTCTAATTTTTGTGAAATGGATTTTTAGGAGCTTAAGGGAAGGTTGAATTCAGTGTTAATCCTGATTCTTCCATATTTTGGAAAAAGTTATATTGTTTACTGTGATGCATCAGGAATTAGGTTGGGAGATTCCTTGAGGAAAAGGGATAATTTTATGGCATATGGGTCTTGCTAGATGATACTAGTTGAGTGGAATTACCCAAAGCATGATCTCGAGTTGGAATTTGTGGTTTATGACTTGCATTTTTGGAAGAACTATTTTCTAGGAGATAATTTTATGGTGTACATAGATCAAAATGACTTAAGTATATATTTATGTCATGTGAATTGAACCTTTAATAGAGAATGTGGGTTAAGTATCTCGAGTCATTTGATTTTAAGCTGGACTATATGTCTGTTAGTGGTATTTTGGTAGTTGATGCTCTGATCTAGAAGACTTAAACACATGTAGTTCAGGAGACCTATAGTGAAGGGAAACTCATGGACTTATTCTCTAAGATGCAGAGGATAACCATGTATAGAATTTTATCTCATCCTTAGTATTGTGCTTCACCATTTAGTATAGGGTAAAGATTATAAAGTTATATTATTATGAGGGAATGGTTCTATGAGAGATTTGGTATGTGTGGACCCACCTTCTGTTTGGACCATTGGCGGTAAAAAAATTCTATGCATACATGGGAATGTCTAGGTTCTATTAGACATTCAAGAGGAGTTTATTTAATAATTTCAAACCTCTTATTGGACAACACATCCCAACATCAACAAAATGTATGGAGACTTATGTAATTAGTATCGGTGTCCAGATATGAAATTATAGGTAGAGGGGTTTTTCACAAGGTTCTTCACCTATTATAAAGTGAAGGTGAAATACTAATGAAAAAAAGGATTTTACATCATTTTAACATCCCTAAGTGAAAATAGGATGATGTCATCATGGATTTAGTGATCGGAATACTGAGGCCATCTTATAGTAGTGATATTGTATGGGTTTTTTTGGAAAAGCGCATTAAGGTCACTCATTTCCTACCTATATGGGAGACCATATCAATAGATTAGATTGGGAGGTATTATATCTGTGATATTGATCAGCTTCACAGGTTTACTCATACTATTTTATAGGATATTGAAACCTAGTTAACATATTGGTTTTGGAAGTTATTATAGAGAGTGTTGGGTACAAAATTTATTTTGAGCATGACATACCACCCTCTGACCGATGGCCAGCTGGAGCACAAAATAAAGGCTCTAGAGGACATTCTTAGAGCACGATTACTTGATTTTGGGTCTATTGAGAGAGCCATAAACGTTTTGTTGAATTATCATATAATAATAGATATCAAGTTACAATACAGAAGGTATATTATGAGTCTTTGTATGGAAGAAAATTCTGATCACCTCTGTACTGGATAGAGGCTGGAGTGGAAGTGCTTCTTAGACCACTTCTAGTGGAGGAAACTTTAGGATTTTCCCAGTTGATCAAAAATTTGATGGAAACTAAATAGTATAGACAGAATTCTATGTTGATCTATATTGATGAAATCTAGAGTTTGAGGTCGAGGATAAGTTTTTTTACGTATCTCATCAAGGTTGGTGCACATACAGATTTAGAGAGAGTGTAAACATTCATTGTGATATTTCAAGCCTTTAGAAATTTTTGAGAGTCAAACTGGTATTCTATCAGTTTCTATTTTCTCATAGGTACTAATCCATTCATGACATCTTCTATGTATGTCAGAAATGTTTTTATCACTCAGACACATCTTACACTCTTCTACCGAATGTGATTGAGTTATAGGTAGATTCATCCTTTGAGGATCATCCTATACATATCATTTATTAGAGAATGAAAGATTTATAAGGTAGGTCAGTTCCTCTTGTTTGGGTGATATGGTAGTATAGACGTGTACAAAATGAGACCTAAGATAGAGATAGAGATAGATGTGGGTGCTCCGTAGAAAAAACTTTTTTAGATGATTTTCACCCATAAAAGAGCAACTTAGGGATGAGTTGTCTTAATAGGAGGAGATTTTAAGATCCTAGGTTTTTCTAGGAGGTATGGATATTTTTAATTTTAGATTTATTTATTGATTTTAAACAAATAAATAATTCCTAACAAGGTCATAGAGGTTTTAGGGGGGTGTCTGGGGCTTCTTCGTTGCACGGAGCACCAACTGGTGGAAAACAAACTGGTCCGCATGGTTAGTAGAAATTGTTCCATGTAGTCCGCATAGTATTTTATAACTATACAGGATGGTCCATACCTCTATTAGGGCCACAAGTTTTGAGGAAACCATTCTAGTCAGGTCACATGCCTGTGCAGAGTTAATTTAGTTTTTAGAAGAGGTAAAATGAACAGTTGGTGCATGGTTTTTATAACCATTCACTATAACCGTATGAGGGGGATTCATGGATAGATAATGGCACACAATTGGTGCATGGTATGGCCAAATGTGAAAGAAGGGTGAAACCTAGTTTCTAAATGGAAATTAAACATTTTACCCTATTCCAATTTTAAATCACCCCCCTCTTTTCTATTTTCTTTAGAAAATAAGAGAACCTCTCCCCATACCATTTGAATATCCTCCAAGCCATCAACTTAGGCTTTGATATATATCCCCAATATAGTGTTTGAATCGTTAACCATCAGTCTCATTGGATGCATGTTGGTGAGTTCTCAATTCCTATTGGGACTTTCATCATTTTCATTCCTCTTAATAGAGTTATTTTTGTGTAGGTTCTTATTCCCTATTTTCAAGGAAATTTCAATTCCTTGGATCTCAATTGTTTGGACCACCTTGGACATGTTTTAGGGATATGTTCCTTGGAATCCACCTGAGTCTTTAATAAGTTCTATATAGAGAGGATTTATGAACTTTATGAGTATTCCTTGGTCATTTTATACCTTAGATATGGCCCTTGTAGATCTGACATTTTATTACTTTACATAGGCCAGAATGGAAGTTTTATGATGCTTTATATATGGTCTTTGTTTATTACTCTATGTTTACAGTGAGACATGGTAGGCCAGATAGTATCACATTTAAATATATCATTTTATTCTTGTTATATATTTCACAATAATTCATCTTATATACACATATTGGTCTTGTTATAGACACCGTTGTTACTGGCCTACTGAGTGTTATCTTACACCCTATTTTGGCCGACCTTGGGTACCTGAACAGACTTCATGGATGTAGGTAGGTACTGGGGTAATTTCCCCCTTTTCATTTTTTGATTGATCATTTCTTAGGAGTATATGAGAACAGGACCAAGCTATCGCTTGTAATGCTTCTAGAGATATTTATTTTCAGTCCTTATTTATTTTGATGTAGGTATTTTACTGTATGTCTGCCAGCTTGTTTTTCTGGCCTGTTTTTATAAACTCATGACATATTCATCATGTTATATTTGATTTTGATTCAATTTTTTTAATACTCATTTTGTTTGGGAGTCTATTTACTGGTCTTTAGTTATTTTATATCTTTTCTCTTTTGATTGATGTGATCACACCGCTATACTAGACTTTGATTATGAGGGTATAGTGTTGACACTATACCACCTTAGACCCTCATTTTTATTTTGAAGACTCTAGTATATAGGGGGTGGGGGAACTTGAGGCCATTTCAACCACCGACTCGGGAAATCGTATAGTGGAACTCGGGTTGGGATGTTACAATTATGTTAGATTTTGGGGTAAAAACTTTTTATACATAAGAATTTTTTTCTTCTAAAAAACCAATTTTCATAATATTTTATAGGTTTAATTTTAAATTAAACCCTTCCACTTATATAAATAAAATTTGGTAAAATGGATTCCATATTTGGAATCATCATAATTAATATTATTTAATAAGTTGAACTTAAAATTTGGTTTTAGTAAATAGTAAAAATTAGTCAACGTGATTAAGTTTATAAATGGTTTAAAAGGGGGTTAAACCAAGATATAATTGTATGATTTCCAATTAAACTTGTCTAAATCCCATTTTTTAGATATATTTTGAACTCATCCTATCCCAATTATAAAAGGAAACCCCTTGTTTCTCTTATTTACACCACTTTGTGTAATATAACTTAACCACCCACTACCCAATTTTATTCTAAACTTCCCTAATCATGAATTATAGGTTCTGGTCTTCTTAAAAGATCATTCCAAGGAACTTTAAGCAATGATATAATGGAGTCCTATCAAAGAATATGTAATCATCTTATCCAAACTCTTTCAATTTATTTCTTCTTAATAATCCTCTAAATATATAATGTTTAAAATAAAATAATAACTTCAGAAATATAAATATACTGAAATGTGATTATAATTTTTAAACCACCAAAATACACCCTATATTCCTGCAAATGGGAAGTGAAAGTACCGATCATAAAAATCTATGGACTACCACCTCCATGTAGTGATACAATTAATTTCCAACCATTATATTTCATGGATGTTTATTATGATAGATTTAATTTTTATATAATATATTTATGACATAATTATTCTTCTAGAATTATAATATCATTTCTACATTCTTACCTTTCAATCCATTGAAAAATCATAATTTTTCTCATGCATACATGTGGACTACCACCTCCACGAAGGCTTGTGATTTTTTTCATACTAATTTACATGGATTGTAATAAGGATAATATTAATTAATATGTATGATATACATGATATAATAATGATTTTATAATGGTGAATTATTATTAACCATTATTTTATTCTATCTATCAAGAAGTGAAAACAACATTCATGCATATATACGACCAAACGTCTCCATAAATTATGTAATTAATGTTTCTATATATAACTTTTATTGATGAATATATATATATATAATGAATATATATGATATTTATATCATGAGAAACTTTTTGAAGATTATGGGACCATGATTAAAGTAAAAAGACTGGAACTACTGAACTAAAATTCTCATGAAAAATTAAACAGTTAACACCTGAAGTTGATGATTTTATTAAATAATTATTAATAAATATGTGTTGAAATGTAATATGTAAATCATATATGTTATCATAATTATTTATATGATTCAGGTATATAATTATAATAAATATATATTTATTATATAGGAGGTTATAGTGATACTAAAGAAGCTCAAACTTAAGGAAAGTGATTTATATTAAAAATATCATTGTTTATCATGATTGTTTATAATGAAGTTTCTAATGATAAAATTTTATGACAAATATCTTAAGAATCCCATGAATTTTATTCTTCCATTACTATTTCTATATATCAATTTTTTTTCCATTAATTTTACTCTCTTTAAGGACTCAAAAGACTTAAATGGCGTTTTTAAGAAAAATTAACTTTATTTATCCCGCTGGTTAAAAATAATTTTTCTTACATATCCATGTTTTATAAATTGAATTAAATAATGTTTTTACTAATATATAATTATTATTTAAATTAATTTTTACCCATATTTGAATTTAGAAATAATGGTTTAAATATAATATACTTTTTGTCTTCTGAATGAGGTACTATTGCCTTTTTACTAAAAATGTAAAAGGAATTCCTGCTTTCATGTAGATAGCATGAATAAAATTCCCTGCTATCATGAATAATAAATTATACAAAGCTAAATATAAAAGTTTCCAAGGTTATTTTTCTTAAAAAATATTCCTTAATATTTTTTATTTTATTTGATTTTACATAAGTGATTTCAATGTGAAAAGGGTATTTTCCTCATGAAATTATCCAATCATATTTTAAAGATATTTTTCATATATGATAACATACTTTGATGTTAATAATTATTTTATGGGGTTATTATCCAATGATACCATCCTTATTGTTTATATAGATGGGTTAAGATTATTATGAGGAAATGTTTATAAACCACGTTTCTTTTCCATGATTTATTATATATTATTACTGATTTCAGATCATGTGGCACACATACGAATAGATTTTGATTATGTGACATGTGTTCTTGAAATTATATATCCCTAAATGAATTGGTTAAGGATGGATATCTGATGAGATTATAAAGAGTGGAATAGGGAGTCAACCAAGTTCAGTAAGGTACTCTATCTATTATGATAGAGTTTTAAGTGAACCTTGACTACCGATATGATAGAATGGGTGGTGAACCCAATAAAATATGATAGTTTTGGAAGTGATATTTTAATAAGTATAATATTTTTGATGATTATGTGTAAGCAACAAACTAAAGTTTTATTCCAATTTTATGCTCCCATGATTTATTTTATTTAATTCCTTTATGATTCATATCTTTTAAATTTCCAAGCTTTATGCCATGATCCAAGATTAAGATTTATGATATATTGGTTATGGCTTTAAAATATTAAGCTCATGTTATGATTAAATTATGATCATGTTATTACTTAGTTATCATTGATATATCCATTAATTTCCCTTTCTAAGCAACTATGAAGAACTTTTCTTATGTTTATTTTCCCTATGTTATGAAGAAATTTTTTAAGTATGATATATCTAATAATGGTGATAATTATGAAGAACATAGTGGGAGAGGATGTAGATCTTTGATTAATTTTTTTATATATCCATGTTTTCAAAGACACTAAAACTATATGATCATGGTATAGATTGTAATGTTATGTAGTGAATATTAATATTTTGATATGTAATATATATTTATGAAAATTTTGGGTTGCTATACATTGTTCAGTTTCCCCACTATAAGAAGTTCATAAGAACCCAAAATTAATGCTTTTGAATACTGATGTCATATAAAAATCAAAACATGATCACTAATGTACAATTAATAGTGAAACATTACTTGGTTATATATTAAAAAACTGAAAAGATCAAATCTATAACTTCCAATTCAAATCATACAATGAAACTAATCATTTCACATAACAATCAGACAATACCATTGTCTGATCAGCTTGTGATCTACTAAATAAACCTACTACCACAACATTAACCTCAAGACTGAGCTATCATCCATTTCATCTAATTTCTAGGGATTTACATTGACACATAAGAAGGATTCAAATCCCAATATCCTCTTCACTAATTGACTCTTTATTAAAACCTTCCTCTTCACTATAGGGATCATTGTACTATTTTGATTTGGTCATAAATACCCAAATTTTTTTATTCTTAATGTTTTTTTCTCTGTTTAACTATCATCATCATGAGAATTAACATCATGCTTTGGGAGAATGTTCTAATTCATTTATGTGTTGAAATTTACTTTTACATTATAGGATTTTCCCTATTATAACTGATTTACATATTGTTTTTCCTGGAATATCTATTGGATTGGTCATATTCACTATCACCTTCATCCTCATCATGAAAACTAGATGAAAAGTGTCCAATAATTCCACAATTGAAACACTTAAAAGTAAATTTTATATAAAAATCACATTTTCCTCATTGAATTACTTTTTTTAAAATAATGATATAAACTCATTTAAATCTATGGAATCATCTTCGATATCATTTTCCTCATGTTGTAACCTTTTAGTTTAAAAATTTTAAAAAACTTTTGTATATTTTAATGTTGTCTCTTTATCATATTTTATTTCTTCATCAGGGTTAGTCCCCTCCCCATCTAAAAGAAAATCAAGAAATTATTGAAATTATAAAATATCAACTCATCCAAGTCTTTATTATCAATCATATAATTTTTTTACATGAAACTTTCTCAAGAGAATTATCATCAATTTCTTTACCACTATATAATCCTTAATAACTTCCCCATAAAATCTAATTGAGATAAAATTTTTTCTAACATGAATAAAAAATCATTCAAAAAATCATATTATCCCATTATAAAATCAATAAATTGAGTACAAAATGATTTTAATCTTGTCTCTTTGATATTTTCATCCCTCTCATAGATATCATGGATTTTTCTCTAAATTACATTCCTTTTTTTAGCTCTTATGAATTTTTTCAACTATTTATTAAGAGGGACGAGAGTAATGAATTTAAAATTCTACAGTTAACTTTTATTTTTAATGAAAATTATATATTATAAAAACTTTAGTAATTTATACACCATTATCAGTGATGTCAATAATATTGAATCCAATATATAAGACAAAAAACCTTCCCCTATTTCCATATATAAAAACATTTACCCCCAAGAAAGAGAAAAAAACTTATTTATGAAGAAATTAATGCTCTAAATTGATATATTTTATTAAAATATGTTATAAATAAAGAAAAAAGAAAGGATCCTTAAGAATAATTAGAACCAATTCAATTATCTTTGATACCTATTGTCAATACCACATAAGAGATGCCCAAAACCTAAGTATTTAAAATGTTTACTCACTCTTTTTCAAACATGAAATAAGTATTTACAAGGTTTACTCACTCTTTTTATTGAGCATATAATCCTTGGTGTCTAATGATTTTTATCCCACTATCCATGTTATAATCTAAGAATAAAAAATAATAAAAGGTTAGAAGTAGGAATATAGTCCTAAAATCCAAGTATATAAAAGTTCAAAACAAAAATTAACAAGATGATTAATATTTTTCATTTCCACTCAAGTGTCTCCAAGGTTGGATAATGTATGAACCATTATTATTCTCATAAAACCCATCAAGATAATTCTCTATGAACTCCTTTAAATGGTATGTATAACTATATTAAGTTTCATAATAGTCTACACAAGTGAAACAAAATATATATAAATTTAATTTCACCATGATGTGTTGGTGTTATCCATGGTGTGGTCTTTCTAACCATAGAAAGATATGAAATCCACTATTTTGATGACTTTCCATATTTTTTATAGTGTTTATTTTTCCTCCTCAAAAATATCTTCACCAAGAAACACAAAATAATAAACTTAGAAACTATATAAAATTTCTTAAATCAATACTAAAAAATTCAATTTTATGGTTATTTTCCCCTTGTTGTGAATAATGTTATTTATTCTTAACATTTCATTAAATATTCCCATTTTCATATTCACTTTTCATAGAATAACCTTGATTTATTCCCTTTATTTTATATACCTATAGATGTCTCTTCCCATGATGTTTCAAACTTACAATATGTCATAAATAAACTTAACCATGATCATTTTTAAATTTCTTAAGGTCAACCTCCAAATTTTCATTCTATCATGACTATAAAATGGCCATTCTTTCTTCCCTCATTGTATATTTCTTTTAAACATACCACATTTTGATTTGGTTAACACCATAAAATAATTTATTCCACGTAAATATTTATTTATTTCCTTGTATATATCTTTTATCTAGTCATACTTTCCCTAAACCATGAGCATGTTGTTAATAAATATGATATGAAACCATTTCGATAAATCATAAATGAATCATATAAAAAAAGTTAAAGAATAATTTCAATGTGAGAGTTATCTAAACATCACACATAAATGATGTATGTCAAATGTATACAGGAAATCATTAAAATAAGTCAAAATGATGGAAATATGCCCTAAAACCAAATTTTAGAAAATAATAAACTCCAACAGCATCACCAAACTCATCTTGGTCCCATAGTCTCTAGCTCCAACAATAGTCAATTAACAGATAAAGAAGGTAACTTTACCCTCTATATACATCAAACCATATAATATATTTGGCCTCAAAATCCTGACCCAAACAGGGTGTGAGATGAATCCCAGTAGGTAACCACCAAAAGATCTATGCCTATGGGTCAGTGAATATATATATCAGTCATTATGCAAAAATGAAGTAATAAACTAGGAAGCACTCAAAAGTAGAAAAACCTATAGTTTTCAATTACATTCATTTTAATATATTAATTATTCAAACAATTGAATAATAAATCCTAAGATATAGCCTAAGCTCTATATCCCCCAATATGATAGTAACAACAGACATATGAGAAGGCCATCTAAACAACCCAGATAACTGAGTCCAAGATTGTTCTTTGGCTTGGAAAGCTCATCAAAATCATTCAATTATTCAAAATAAACCCTATGGTAAAGTTCTCAGAGTCTAACCCCTCTAGTTTAACATATCATCAATTCAATAAAATAATGATCTTCTACAAAATCTCACACAGTCTAACCCCTTTGGTCCAACCTAGCACTTAATCATTTATAAAAAACCACCTGGGTAGCTCTCATAGTCAATAACCCCTTGGTTTGCATATAAAAAATAAAAAAATGACCACTTGAAAGCTCTTACAGTCAATTCCCTAAGTTCCAACATTAATTTAATAACAACCCTATTAGTAGCTCTCACGGTCTAACACCTTTGGTCTGTAACCACCCGACAACTCTCACAGTCAATACCTCTTGGTTAACATAAAAAAAATTCATACATAAATTTACCTACCTTGGGATGCTCTCAAAATCAATTCCCCTTGGTCATACATTCAAAATGTGAATCACATGCATCTTAAATAAACAGTAACTCAATCCAATAAACATGAGGCATGGAAAAAAATCAAGCCTAACAGGAATTCTAGACCAATGGAAATAATAAAAAAATCAAGGGAACACATCAATGGAGTGTCCCACAAAAAAGGTATCTAACCTTAAACATAAGTAATAACCCCTTTCTCAATAAAAACCCATAGTAGGTATTAAATAGGGTTAAATTCCAAAACACGCAATATTCTAAACATGGGTATTCAGAACTTTAATCATATATAATCCAAAGACAATCAAATAAAGTCACAAAACCACCTACCTTGATGTCGTATGATGAACACTATTGAACGTTGGTCCTTGAATTGGACTATAAGGATGTCGATCTACAAAAAGGTTAAAAATGATCAACCCTTGATAACTCACAAGAGAGGAGAAATCAAGAAGAGAGGCTCCAGGGAAAGAGATAACTCATCGGTGGGAATCCAACGCCCCTGGAAGCATCTCAATCGATTTGTAGATAGAGAACTGAGAGGAACTCAAAGTTTATTGGCCATTCTTCACTCTCCTGTACAAACTGAGGGGAGAAGAAATGTTTTTTGAGATGAGATGCGACCCCACTACGATTCATCAATTAAAAATAAAAGTACACAATGTGTTCATTTAATGTACACGCCGTGTACTAGCCTCAACTAGCCCCCGCTTTAGGTGGTCTTCCAGGTCACCTATGTGTCCATGTACGCAACCGTTACATGACCAGTACACGACTACATGTGACAGCCGGTTACACATCGTGTACTTTATAAAATTTCCTATTTCTTCCTTTTTCCTCAAAAAGCAAACCTAACTAAAGATCCATACCTAAAATTAAGATATGGGTTCTTACAAACTTCCCCCTTAAATCAATTCATCCCCGAATTTCCCTTCTAATGGTGGTGAGGAAGAAACTTCAAACAACTCTGGCCACTGTGATCGTACGTCGACATCCCTCTCCCAAGTCTCATCTTGTACTCACCCGTTATGCCCTAGCACCCGTACCACAGGAAGAGACCAGATATAGAGTACCTTTGTTCTACGATCCACAATCTGAATATGGTGTTCCTTAAAGGATGCATCCACCTCCCACTCAATCTCCTCAGGTTGAAAAATGTGAGATGGGTCTGAAAAGTAATGTTGTAGCTAAAAAACATGGAAGAAGTTGTGAATAGACCAATACCTCTAAGGTAACTACAACCTATAGGAAACTAGCCTAACTCTTTTGAAGACCTCAAATGGACTGACTTATCTCAGTGAAAGCTTCCTTGGTCTTTTAATCCTCTTATGTCACAACCTCCGTGAGACATGTAAGAAAACCTGATCTCTAACTTCGAACTCCAGAGGTCGTCTCCATCGATCACCATAAGATTAATGAAAATACTCTGTTGTAGAAATACTATTTCAAATCAACTCCACCTGCTCAGTGGTCTCCTAGACAAGACAAGATCCCAAAATAGCTACCTCTTATGCCTCTTGCCAACATATGGGTGATCAGAATGACCTACAATACAAAACCTCATAAGGTGCCATCTGAATCGTCACCTAAAAATTCTTGTTGTTGTAAAACTACACTAAGGGTATGAGTATCTCCCAAGAACCCCAAAAATATAGGAAACATGCTTGGAGCATGTCCTCCAAAACCTGAATTGTGTGCTCAGACTAGCCATTTTTCTGGAGATGGTAAGTTGTACTAATAAGTACTTGTGTTCCCAAATCCCTATGCAATCCCTTACAAACATGATAAGTAAACCGGGCATCCTTGTATGAAAAAATATAGTGAAAAACACCATGAGAATGTACAATCTCTCAGATGTACATCCTTTCAATATTATCCACACTGAAGGTCTACTTTATTGGAAAGAAATGTAAAACCGTCATGAGTCTATTAACAACAACCCAAACAACATCATTTACTTGAGGTGACCTTGATAAACCCATCACGAAATCCATCGCGACATCATTACATTTCCACTCAGGAATGGGTAACAGCTGTAAAAGTCGCAATAGTCGTTGATGCTATTCCTTCACCTGCTGACAGGTGGAACATATCATAACAAAACCTGCTACATCCCTCTTCATACCTGGACACCAATACTGACAGTGTAGATCTTGATACATCTTGGTGAAACCGGGATGAAATGCCCAAATCAAGGAATGAAAATCTCACATCACCTCCTCACGTATGTCTATTGACACCCATACACATCCATAAAAATGCAAGATCTCATTGTCACTTATGGTTCACCAAGGAGTATGGCACTCTTCTGATACACTCTCCCATTGGAATAGTCCTTCAAAATCTGATATATTCCTTATTCTCACTCAATCTAGTAGAGTAGAGGTGACATCTATAGTAGAAAAAAATTTCTTCCCCTGTCTGTCATGCATCTCCAAATACATATCAGAGAATATATCCATAAGTTGCAACTCATTGCTGGCATCCTAAACTACCTATATCTGAGTCCTTCTAATCAATGCATCATCCACTATGTTGCCTTTCCCATGTGTGTATGCAAGATCAAAGTCAAAATACTAAAGGTAATCAACCCCCCTCCACTATCTCAAATTCATATCAAGATGAGTAAAGATATAATTGAGACTTTTGGGGTCAGTGTATACCACAAAAGGTTCTCCCAAAAGATAATGTCTCCAATAACATAAAGCATTCACAACTAAAGATAACTCGATATCGTGCGTCAGATAATTCTTCTAATGTGTCCTAAAGTACCCAGACACATACCCAATGACTCCTTACCCATCTATAAGCACTACTCCCAACCCGATACTTCAAAAATCATAGTAAACAAAGTAAATCTTTTCCAACTCCGGAAAAATCATTATCAGTGCTGAAGTTATCTCCCTTTCAGCTCCTAAAAGGATTAATACCAGAAATTTGTCCACAATTATTTCACACCCTTCTTATTTAGGCATGTTAGTGTCGCTAAAAAACATTAAAAGTATTGTATAAAGTGCCTTTAGTAACCAGCGAGCCCAGAAAACTCCATACCTCAAAAAAAATCTTTGGTTTCTCACAGGAAACTACTGCTCTCACTTTATCTTCCTCTACTAATACTCCAATATCTAAGATAACATGACACAAGAAGTGAATCTAGTCCATCCAAAAGTATAATTTTAAGAGATTATCATATAAATTATGCTCTATCATTGTACTCAAACTGATATCAATATGGGTGGAATGGTCATGTAGAGAGTGAGAGTACAATAAGATATCATCCATGAAGACTAACACAAAATAATCTCAGGACGAAACAATTGGTTCATTAGCGCCACGAAAACCGTCAACACGTTTATGAGACCAAAATGCATAACCAAATAATCATATAGACCATAACTACTCTGAAAGGCTGTAAGAGGTATATCTTATGGTCTAATGTGAAACTGATGATAACTGTATCTCAAGTAAATCTTAAAGAATACTCGATATCCTTGAATCTGATAAAAAAGATCATCAATCCTTGGAAAGGGATATCAGTTCTTGACCATTAACTAGTTTATCTTCCAATAATCTATGAAAAGTATGAGGGTACCATCCACCTTTTTCGCAAAAAGGATAGGAAAACCCTAATAATAAGTACTAATTTAGATGAAACCCTTTGTTTTCAACTCCTCTAACTGCCTCTTGATCTCTTGTAACTCTGGTGTAGCCATCCTATACAGAGTAATGGACTTCGATTCCGCTCCTGGAACAAGCTCAATAAAGAAATCTACCTCTCACTCTAGAGTTATAAATACATCTATAAAACAATCCACTAGTAGAGGAAAGTCTATCTATGAAGTCCCCTGATAATCCAGATAAAAACTAGGAATCTGGGATATAATTTCTCAAAACCCATGATGATAAAGTTTCGTTCTGCTCTCCTAGACATCCCATTCACCCTTGCGTATAAAAGACCCACCCTCTGGTGATGTGAAACTCACCCTACAGAAATAACAGTCAATAATGGCCTGAAAAAATGATAAGTATTCCATTACAAAAATGACATCAAATCTTGTCATCTTTAAGACATAGAGGTTCTATAAGAAGTTACACCCACCAATTTCAAGAGGGAACTCCTTGCACTGATGTACACTAGCCATTCTAATCCCCAATAGATTTTTTAGCATCATAACATCCTTAAAAGTAAAGATACAGAGCCCAAGTCTCTCCAAAATGGAAACATATATAAAACTATGGGAAGCCCCTATATCAAAATGAGATGAAGCTAAAATTGAGGCAATTAGAATCTTACCTATAACTATATAGGGTCTAGGATTCTTCTTTTATTGGGTTTGCTTCATTGTAAAATTCAGACCTATACAGCAGCCCGATGACCCTGCCTGACTACCCTAAGATGGTCCACCCTGCTATCACTCAAAACCTGTAGCTTAAATACCATGGCCATGACCACCACCTCGGCCCGAACGTTATAATGAACTCCAGTTCCCTGAATGGTGAGAAACAGGAGGTCCTACTCCTAAACGTGGAGTCATATATGATCCCCTTTCACTAGCTATTGGTTAGGACATTTGAAAAAATTCTGAAGATGACCCATATTTCTAGAAGACCGGCACTCAATTGGGTCCTTCAAGCAATGTGGTCTCGTATGCCCACTCTTCCTGCACTGGTATCATACCACCTGGATACCTGGGGAAATATCGCATGAAATCTCCTTGCAGCATTTCCTATTACCTATAAAAGGAGTAATATCCCTAAATACTAATATACTCTGGATCCCAGCTCCCAACTCTCTCAGATTGTGCTCGGTAATCAGTGCCTGATTCACTATAGCAGTCACTAAAGTTATCCCAAAAACATTCACCTATGACCGAATGTCGTACCTGAGACCACCCTCATATATCCTAGCCAAATATAACTCGTCACCTCCTAAAATATTTGTATAGTGTTGAATATCTATAAATCAAGAAGAATAATCCATCACTGAAAGAGAATCCTACTTCAAGTGCATAAAATCCAGAGCTCGATAGGCCCTCAACATCTTGGGGTAGAAGTAGTCATAGATGGTCCTATGAAAATATTACCAAGCCATATCTTGATGAATTCCCACCTATGAGATAACATCCCACCATATCTTGGCTGTATCATGTAACATGTACATCATGAGCTTTACCCTCCTCTCTAGAGGTGTCTCAAGATTCTCATAGATAGAAAGCATGGCCTCCAACCATGACTCTACAGCCGGTGGTCCCCCATCCCCTATAAAAGTGGGAGGACACTACTACTGGAACAGCCATGTCAGATCTACCATAGATGGGGTAGGATGTGGTGCTCCCCAAAAAGTCCATAACATCCTCAAAAATCCTTCACAGAACTACAAATCATCACCTACATCCGGTATAACAGCTAGTCCCAATATGGGCACGACTGGAGGATCTATTGGTAGTGCCTGATCTACCATTTTTGGAGTCTTATCATCACCCTATACCTAGAGGAAAACTGAAGGATGTCTCGGTGGAATGAATATGCAAGGTCAAGCACACACCTCAGTTCATGATTTTCAAGGACTGAATATTTAGAAGTGAAAGAATAGAATAAGAGAAATAAAGCATTCATGTTTTACAAAACTGGGTTACATGGCGTGTTCCCTTAATTTTTTAACATGGCATGTTCCTTTACCAATCATGGTAGTGTAACACCCTTACACACAGTGTGTTCTTCCTGGGACATGATGTGTACTTGAATCTTCCCTCCTGCCCAAGTACATCTACGTAGATAAAATTACACGATTCTCTCTTGGGTAACACTACATGGAATGTTCACCCTAGTCACGGTGTGTACTGGTTATGTTCCATCCACTCGTGTCGTTGGTCACACGACCAGATACATGGTTGATAACTACACGACATGTACAAGCTAGACACAATGTGTACAATCTATGTTCAATTCACCTGTGTCATTGGTCACATGAACAGATAAATGGTTCTTTACAACACGGCGTGTGGAATGTTGACACAACGTGTTCTACCGAAAGTTTCCAACCCTGTGTCTATGCTCACAAAGTTAGTCACATGGTCAAAGACTACATGGCATGTACATACGACACATAGTGTGTACTTAAGAAAAGTTGTTTCTTATAGAGCAGAAGAACACATTGCATGTGTTCATAACATCACACATCGTGTTTTCTGAGTTTCTAGACAATAAGCCTCTAAAACTTCTCCTAATCCCTTAAAAACTTAAAATTTTGTCCAAGGCATGAAAAATGATGACATGTTAGAGACCATACTCAAACAAATCAATGTTTGGCATCCTTTTCCACATCATAACTTGAAAAAATTCAAATCCACCAAATTCTGATTCAAGAGGGCCCATAACACCTCATGGACCAAAGTTTGGTGTCCATCTAAAAGAAACTTTACATATCACAATACCCTATAAAAACAGTAGGTATCGCTATCACAACATCTCTCACAACAACATGCATATCTAGCATAACATCTATCACAAAAAAAATGAAATTAGATATGCATCCTAAATGGAATGACAAGAATGCATGACATTTGATCTATATCAAGTGACTATATGATGCATGAGGTGGAATGACCTCATATAATAGGGATGAAACAGAAATAGAACCTAAATAATATCAATGATAATATCACAAAACAAGAAAATCACCCAACAATGAAATCAAATCAACTATAAAAATTACAAAACCAAAAAATTTAAATATTTGAGGTAAATTGGTTTTTCCCTGCACACAGGTTAGATAATCCCGAGCACAACTGATTACCAACAACCCATTCCTTCCTATCCCAATATATAAGATCCAAATAGTAAGGAGAAATAGAAAATAAACACCTCTGATACCACTTTGTAATGTCCCGGTTCCGGGTGACACCTAAGGGTTCCCCATTCCTAGTTGGTCACATGACCTCAAGGGTATTTCTCCTATTTCTAGAGGCTGCCAACTAGAAGTGAGGGCCATAGTATGATAGTGGGAAAACTATGGCCTCATATAAAGAGTATAAGCGAAATAAAAAATAATAAACAATAGTAGAAGCGGTAATACTATACAATATAAGTAAACAGTATAAGATTGATAGTATAAACAACTAAAGCATATATATAATAAATTATGCATTTCACATGTATCTAGGAAAATATCCAAACAAGTCAAAATTCTGAAAAAATAGTATTTAAACCAAATGATAAAAAACATTAAAATCCAACAGCATCATAAGCCTCAGCTTGGTCCCATGATCTTCAGCTCTAATAGCAATCAAGTACCTGATGAAGAAGGGAGTTTTCCCCTATCTATACCAGTAACCATATAATCTGTTTAGGCCCAAAATCATGACTGAAATAGGGTGTGAGAGGAATCCCATTAGGAAACGACCAAGATATCTATTCCTAAAAGTTAGTGAATATATATATAGTAGGAAATATGCAGAAATAAAGTAATAAACTAGGAAGTAATCAAAATTAGACAAACCTACAGTTTTCAATTACATTCATTTTCATGTATTAATTATTCAAACCATTGAATAATAAATCCTGGGATCTATCCTAAGATCTGTATCCCCCTGTATTATAAGAACAATAAACGTCTCAGAAGAGAATCTAAAAAACCATGTGAACTGAATTCAATATTTTTATTTGTCTTGGCATACTCATTGCAATCATACAATTATTCAAAATCAACCCTATAGGGAAAGTTCTCACAGTCTAACCCCTCTGGTTTAGAATATCATCAATTCAATAAAATAATGACTTTCTGGGAAATCTCACATAGTCTATACCCTTTGATCCCACATAGCACTTAATCATTAATAAATGAAAACTAGGTAGCTCTCACTATCAATACCCCCTTGGTCTGCATGACAACTATAAACTTAAATGTCCACCTGAAATCTCTCACAGTAAGTTACCTAATGTCAGACATTCATTTAATAACGACCCTCTAGGTAGCTCTCACGGTCTAACCCCTCTAGTACTATTGGTTACTCTCACCACATCATGGTTTATTCATTAGTTCATAAATCTAAAATTTCCCACTAGTACCAGAGCCTCAAATAATTTATGAAAACATCAAAAATATTTATGAATCAACTCAAAATATTTTAGTCATGATTATCATATAAGCACTCTCAATGGTTGGACAAACACTTTATACCAAAATTAATTATTATTCCAGGTCCAATCATGTGACCCTATAGGCCTTTGTAGTATTGAAAAAAATTATGAATTCCTTAATGCATAATTGGAAGAAAATAGATGAATCTAGAAAAATATTATTACGACTCAAGTTATAAAGGGGGTTTGGAGTGATATCAATCGAACACACTCATAACTCAATATGAACATGTCTACTAAAAAATGAATCTCTATAAATTGTATGCATGACTATATAATCCCTTTTTATAAGACATTGAGTGACTATTATACATGAAACTCATCAGTCTAGTATAATCCATCTTATATGTTCATGATTCCCTAAAATATACTACATAGTTTGAATGAATACGTCACATGTCACTAATCTATATAGCTGAGTAGATCACATGTTAGTAAACTAAGAATGGTCAAAATTTTAATCTATATAATTAAATTGGGAGACTATTTGTAATACTTTTTATACAAGTGAAAAAAAATACTATATCGGTTAAACTTAATAGACAACATGATCAACAATATACCTAACCGTACATAATTAGCCCATCCTCAAAACTAACATAAGAAATGAATCAAAGTATGAAAATTTACACGATAAGTGTCTTTCCAACCTCTAGTAATGGGAACTCATATAAAGAATTCACCCTTGAGTATATCAATAGACATATGATATTCCAATTAATATAATTTCATGGGTTAATATAGATAATAAGTCTCCACTTACTATATCATGAATATACTCTATATTATATACAAGATTCTAATCACACTAATATTAACATATTATAAAAACCACTATACTCTATGATGATCATAGATTAGGGATAACTCAAAGTCATAATTTTATGGGATTTTATTATACCACTATTTATTTAATATATGAAATACACATGAATGAATGAAAAATAGATATATCCATCATTATAAAACTGTGATACATTTACATTGATAATAACCATTAGACCTATCCTCCCACATATCTAATACCAAGAGATATTACATAACCCGTATGAACTGTTGAATTAATGGTTTTGTGAATTTATCTTCTACATTAGAATCACTTTTCTTTTGATTTAGAAGTAAAAAAATTGTTATCATAATAAATATATATTTCCCTTTGAAATACTATGAATCAACCCAAGTTCAGTGATGAACTCTATAATCCAAATAGATTCCTTTTCAGTATATGATGTATAAGTGCACTATTCCACTATTATTGAGTCCCACATGGTTCCTTTTATTAAACTGGATTGGAATCTCATATCCTATTTATCAAATTGAAGACTAGCTTTAGTACACCCCCATATAATGAGCTCATCCCCACCTATAAAGTCTAAAATCACATCCTTATTTTTTTCATAGTAGTTAAGGAATTTTTTAAGTAATCTAGTGACTCCCACTAGGATTATATTTGTACACTAGTATAAAATTTATTTATCCAGACAAGTTTTTCAAATAATTGATACATAATTGATGTGAAAAATTGATCTACCACATCAATTATGTAATAACCAATGTGGTGAATAAAACTATTTTATTTTATACACTGTTTATTCAATAACTTATGTGAAAATAATGATTTTACCTATTGGTTATTGAATAACCAATGTGTAAATTCTTTATAATTTTTATTGGTGGTTGATATTAGTCATTTTTATATAATTATTTCACCTAAAAGAACTTGTTTTTCTCTCACACGGTGAACCCTAACCATTTAATATTCATTACATGGCCTCAAATCCCTTCATTCTTCGATATGTACACTGGGATATATTCATTATTTGATATGTGGCTTTGAATATATTTCATTTGGTTTCCACCACCTTCGTCCAAAATCACTCATTTTCAACCACTGTTCATTCTTCTTCCAATTAGTGTCGCTCATCATAGTTCTAATTTTAATTTATGTTTCATGTTTATTGTTTCTATTTTAAAATAATTCAAGGTATTTATTTTTTTGGTTCCAATTTTTCATTGAAATTTCTTTATTTTTGAGTTTCAATCCACCAATATCACCCTATCATCATCTAACTCTTCTAATTTCTTCATGTTGGTGTCAAATTCTATGTTATCTTGGTTATAATATAAATTTATGGTTTGTGTTTATTTTTTTTTGATTTTTCATGAATCCAAGGTATTTTCATTTCTATTTTTGGTTTGACTTTTTTGTTGGACCTGATTTATTTTTTGGATTTTCTATGCATCCAAGGTATTTTCATATGTATTTTCCATTCCAATTTTGCATTAATATTAATTGATCATCACTATTTGTATTTAAAGTTCTGATTATTCACATATATTATATATTTTTTAATTTGTGAATGATTCTTTTAGATCAGGCTTTGTGTTTTTTATTAAATAATTAAAATTTAATTAAATAATTAAAATTTAATTAAAGAATGAAAATTTAATTAAATAATTATAATTTAATTATAGTTGTTGTTAATTTATTAAATTCTTATGAATTTTTATTGATTAATGATAATTAAACATGTTCAAAGCTATATTTTAGTTTATTAAATATATTGTACTTATTTTTTTGTGAAATATTTTATGTTTTTTAATTTTTGTTTATAAAAAGAATTTTTCAATTAAGTATGAAAATATAATAACCTATTTTCAATTTTTTTAAATTTTTTATAGATAATAATGATTCAATGTTGGATTACGGTACTTTAAAAAACTGATAAATATGAGGAAGGTTTGAATGTTTTTTTTTTTGTAATTTTCTAAAAGAAATATTCCAAACAATGACAATTTTTTTATCCATCCTTTAATGTTTAAATATAAAGAAGTTGAAAAAATAATAGATCAAAAATCACATAATTTTTCATGGTTTTAATTAAAGTTTCAACCATTGGATTTTACATGGTGAAACTAGTTATAATTTCATATCTATTGATGATGGTGATTTGAAAGATGATAAGTCTAATCAAATTAAATAAATGATTCACGATATTGAAGTAGAGGTGGTTGATAAAGAACTAACAATTGAAAATTTACATGGTGACTCTAAAAAACCACTATCTCTAGGTATTATGGAATATATGGTTTAATTAATGATTTTAATATTAATTAAATTGAAGGTGAAAAATGGATGAGGTTAATATTTTTACAAAGTTTCAATAGTTTTTGAAAGTCATACTTCCTAAATAAAATGATCTTGCTGATTCAAATTATAAATTAAATGAAATATAATGACCGATGGGTCTGGGGTACAAGAAAATAGTTTCCTACCCAAATTAATTTGTTTTATATATAAAGGAATAAAAATTTATGTTAGAGTTATCAAAATATGGTATTTTATGGTATAAGTTAAAATAAAAATCACAATCTAATTTAGCAGTTATATAGACTCATACTAAAGAATTTTTCTATATTCCTATAATTTCTGAATTGAAACATTCATTTGAAAATTAAAATGATTCAAAAAGGTTAAGATGGAATGGATATGAGAGGATATGTGATGGGAAATTAAACCATCCCATTGATTGTCTATAATGAAAGAAAATTCATAAACAGCTTCCTATATTTAGAAATGATGTTAGAAATATTAAACTTGGAATATGAATAGATATAATGGATCCATATTAAATCCTTAGTATTTTACATTTTTTATGGCCTATTTTGTTGGTAATTTACAACTTATCTAGTAAATATTTTATGAAGTGAAAATATGTCATGTTGAGTTTAATAATCATATGGAAAATTGTCTAAATACAGTGTTATGGGGCATTAATCTTTTCTAGTTTGTGAAAAAAGACTTCATGTTATTAAATTCATCATGGGATAGAAATAATACACAAGGTTATAAGATGTTTTTTCCTATGAATCACTCTTATTGAAGATTAATTAAAACATTCAATATCTCACAATAATTTTATATTTATCCAAAACCTTTTCCCATTGATATTTATTTTGAGAGGGTGAAAAAAATTGATATGAAATTTAAAAAGAAAAAAAATCTATTAATGATATAAATATTTGGAAGAAATAATCAATATTTTTTGAGATACCATATTGGAGATAACATGAGGTCAAAAAACCATTAATTTAATGTATTTGGAGAATAATATCTATGATAAACTGATAAGATAATTGTTTGATATTAAAGGAAATACTAAATATGGGTTGAATGAAAGATTGGACTTTCTCTCAATGGGAATATGTTTGGAGTTAGCTCCCACTATTTATGCAAGGCAAATATACCTTCATAGACTTTTCATACATTATCGAAGAGGGAGAAATTTTTCTTTATTCAGTGTCTCCATGGTATCAAAGTACCAGAGGGTTATTCTTCAAATGTAAAATTTTTTGTGTCACTAAAATATTTAAAGTTGATAGGTATGAAATATTATGATTTTCATATCATGATGAAACAACTCCTACCATTTTCATTGCATGGAATATTTCCCATCATTGTTAGAATGGATATCATGAAGGTGTGTTAATTTTTCAATTTAATTTTTAACAGGGTGATTGATCTGAATTATTTGAGAAATTTATAGAATGAATATGTTTATATACCTTTTTATATAGAAATATATTTTCCTCCATCATTTTTTGATATCACGGTGCATTTAATTGTTCAATTAGTGAGAGAAATAATTATTTCTGGACTATATATATATGTTGGATGTATTATTTTAAAAGGTATATAAAGATATTGAAGGGTTATGCTCAAAATACATATCAACCTAAATCATCCATTTTTGAAATGTACATTAATTAGGAGGTTATAGTGTTTTGTAAAATCTATTTTCTACAATGGTTAACATCAGTTTACCTATATCTCTCCATGAATGAGTAAATTATGGTTGAAAGGGGATCCATTTCTTGAATTTAAAATCATTTGTAGGAGAATAGAAAAATATTTTACATTAATACATATTCAATAAAATAGATTATTATCAACCATATATAACATTTCATATTAATTTGTGAAATCATTGTTATCTAAAGATAAAAGATATGTGGATTTCGAATGAGCATAAAAAATTATTTTTTCCATGGTTTAAAGAGTCCACGATGGGTATATTAGATGTATCAAAAACATTTATAGGGTTAGAGGGTGGACCAATTTTAAATTTTATAACATGGTACAAGTATGACATTAATGGCTATACAATTCATGTGAAAGACCATGACAATAGAATTGTAGTTCATAATTATAGTGTATTGGGATTTGCCTTAGAAATGATTTTTTTGAGTTCCAAAGCCAAAAAAATCATCACATTTAGATCATATTATAGGGTCATTAAATATCTTAACAGGTTTGATCCTGGTTCAGAGCCGTGGCTGGTAGGGGTGATTTTAATGTTGTTGCGGATCCGACAGAATGCAAGGGAAGGGGGCCATTCCCTCGAAAGGCTAGTCTATAATTCAATCTCTTCATGGAAGGGAAATGTCTCTTGGACCTTGGATACGTGGGAGACCGGTTTACCTGGTATAATAACAAAAGGGGGAAACATCACTCGTGGAGCCGGCTGGATAGGTTCCTGGGTAACATACATGCCATCTCTATCTTACCCAACTCAAAGGTTACACATCTAGTTCATGGTATTTCGGACCACTCCCCACTTTTGATATCTTTGGACTCCACACAAACTCGACACAAACACTTCCACTTCAGTCAGCTCTGGACCAGCAAATCAGGATACCAGGAACTGGTTCGGGACTCCTGGAATTTGGCGACCCAAGGGCACACATGTATTGCGTTTCATAATAAACTGAAGAGATTAAAACCGAGTCTTCAAGAATGGTCGAAAGATCTCCACCCACCAGATGATGAGTTAGAGATCATCATTAAGGTAGTTGAAGACCTGTAGAGGAGCCTGGAAGCTGAGTGGGATGAACGGATTTTCGATGAACTCTTGGGGAAAAAAGACATTTTAGCGAACATGCTCTTGAAACAGGAACGACTGGATAGGGAGGCGGAAACGATCAAATGGCTTAAAGAGGGGGATAAAAATACCACATATTTCCAGGCCTGCATCAAGGAGAGGAGGAGCATGATCAAACCAAACATTCTCCTAGAAGATGGCTCCTATACTGATGATCAAAATGTGGTGGGCGTCCTGGACAATGACTTTTCTAATGATATACTTGCTGGTCCCAACGAATGAATGCCAAATGGATACCCTATAGAGGAAACAGATCTGTTCACTGTTATTCCCTCTTTAGTATCGGCCAGGGACAATGAAAGCCTGGGTGCTATACCGAGGGAGGAAGAGATTCGGAACGCCATGATGCATTTGAACCCTGAGAGTGCTGTAGGTCCAGATGGTTTTCCTAGATCCTTCTATCAATCCTCTTGGGACATAGTAAATGAGGACTTAGTAGTGGCAGTGCAAGACTTCTTTCGTAGCGGGAGCTTACCTCGGGTCACCAGTGCCACAACGTTGGTGCTTCTTCCCAAATCTAAGAACCCGTCCTCCATCATGCATTACAGACCCACAAGCATGTGCAACACACCCTATAAAATTCTGGCGACCATTATTAACTCCAGGTTGTCTATTCACATACCTCGGTGGGTGTCTTTGGAACAACACGGTTTTGTCAAGTGACGCACTATTCAAGAAGCCATCGCATTTGCTCAAGAGATGCTCTGTGATCTTAACTTCAAAACCCATGGGTCTAATATACCAATCAAACTCGATATGAAAAAAGCCTACGATTGGGTGGAGTGGAGTTTCATCAACAAGGTTCTTGCAGGTATGGATTTTTCTCTTGGAAATATTGATATCATGTTCCATTGTATTAGCTCCTCCTGGTTTTCTGTTACCTTCATTTGAAAATATCATGGCTTCTTCAAGGAAGCTCGTGGGTTGCGGCAGGGTGATCCGATTTCCCCGAGCCAGTTCATTTTAGTCCAGGATGTGCTTAACCATCTCCTTCACCAGAGCATTACAACCAGTGAGATTCTTCCATACCGTAGAAAATGGAGGCTCCCCACAGTGTCTCATCTTATGTTTACGGATGATACCATCATTTTTTCAAATGCCTCAAGCAGATCTCTTAGTGGACTGAAAAAGGTGTTGGAGGATTATAGTCACTGGAGTGGGAAGGTCATCAACAACACTAAGAGCAAATTCTATATTTCAAACAGGTGCACCTCCATGCGAGCTACTGTTGTGAGCTTAAAATTGGAAATGCAGAGAAGTAATCTCCCCATGGAATACCTGGGAGCCCCCATTTAGATGGGCTTAATTCGGATTGGTGACTTTGACCACCTCCTCACCAAGATTACAGACTGGGTGCTAAATTGGAAGAACATTTTCCTTTCATTTGGGGGACGGATCGCACTGGTTAACATCATACTCCTGGAAACTCCGGTGCATGGTATTTCAACTATCAAGGTTCTGAAAGGAGTTATTAAAAACATTGATAAAATCCTGGTTAGGTTCATCTGGGACCCCCTCACTGTAGGGAAGAAGCACTGGTCCTTATGGAGCAAGATGGAAAGACTGGTCTATAAAGGAGGTATTAACCTTCGTATCATGGAAGACACTGTTAACTGCAGACATGAAAGATTGGCATGCAGTGTCCTGGAACAACGTACTTTATGGGGGAAGATCGTCTACAACTATTCCTCGGGGGACCATGCTCCAGTGGAGGGACATGCATTGTCCATTTACTCAGTGATTGGACCTTTTCTTTCTACCCTCTGTCCACATCTATGATGGCTTGTTGGGAGAGTCTATTTATCCTTTTGGCACCATAACTGGTGTGGTTCCATCATTATTTTTCTACGGTGTCCCACAACCAACATCACCTTCAGGGAGGCACGGTCCTTTCCATCCTGCACCACGATGATTCTGACAAGGGAGCAACGTGAGATTTTCAACCTCATCGATCTGACTTCCGACCCAGATACCTGTGTCCTCATCCCATCCTCCTTGGGTTCCTTCAAGAAAAAAGACTTCCGACGGGTTTCCAGAATGCAAGTTCAAGCCTATGAGGACACTTGGGATGAGGCTATGTGGATTAAAGATATTCCTACCAAACTTAATTTTCTCACTTGAAGGATTCAGAACAAAGGTACACCGATCGATGAGAACGTCAAGAGGTGCGATGTTAACATGGCTTCAAGATGTGTGTGTTGCAAATCACACAGTGAAGAAAGCGTGAACCACCAATTTTTTGAAAGTGAATGGGTGCAGAAGGTTTGGACCTGTTTCGGGGGTCCCAATGTGATTTTAAACCTCAGCAGGGATGATCTCTTTTTTCTGGGTGGTTGGTATCAGGGTGCTGGGAATAACGGTCCTGAAAAATTGGCATGCACAGTGGTGTTGCATGCGGGCTGCTGGTGTCTTTGGATGGCATGGAACAAGGTGAGACATGAGAGTATTGGCACGTCGCCTCGTGCCATTATTTTCTAGACGAAAAATCTCATAAGTGACCTAGCTAGGGTGGTTCATAACTGGAGGGAGGCACCATATCTCATAAGGTTCCAAGCAAGGACATTAGAGGCGCCCACGATCCGTGAAGAGAGGGGTAACTGGGTTCGTTGGAACCCTCCCGCTAGAGGGTTAAAATTTAACACCGATGGATCATGTGTTCAGGGTAATTTACGAGGAGGCAGGGTAGTGCACGAAAACAGTGAGTTGGTGTACCTGGCCTTTACAATTAATCTGGGTCACGACTCATCCATACAGGCTGAGGCCCTCACACTTTTCTATGGACTCATCTTATGTGACCAGAGGAATCTGATCATCACAGAAGTGGAAACAGACTCATCACTGCTACACAAGTCCCTCCAGGAGAAGGCCATGTCCCCCTGGTCGATCACCTATGTCCTCAGGAACAGTCAGTGCTTACTCGGCAGCAACATCAAAGTGGGTCACACTTATCGGGAGGGAAACAAAGTCACTGACCACCTTGCATCTCACGTCATCCTAGGCCTAGAGGATGTATTTTTTCACTCTTTTTCTTGCTTGAAACCTAAGGGGGTCAACTTGATTAGAGGGGATGACCTTGGCCTTCACTATTTCAGACCCCCTTAGCTCTCGGCTTCAGGGGAAGGAGGTCAGGGGTTGCTTTGTGGTGTTTTGTGTGGGTTTTCCTTTTCTTTAATAAAAAATCTACCTGATGATGATTAAATAAATATGTGGGTTTTATTTCATTGAATTTTGAGTTATAGTGTTTAAATGTAAATCTATTATCGATAACATCAATGCAAAAAAAAATTAATTATGAATGAAACTAGTTAATTTGAATAGATTGAAATACATATTTGATCCATTTATCATGGAAAGACATAGAAAACAAATTTTCTATGTTATTGATCAATTAGATATGAAGTTCTCTATAGTTTTACATAAAAAATGGTATGTTGGTGGTGAAAATATTGATGAATATGTAAATTTATGTGATATCACAAATATATGAAAATATTAATAAATAATCATAATGAGTACATCCAAGACATCGTTTGTGAAATACATAATTATCATAAGGAAGGAATTTGGGAGAAAATCCTTTAGTAATTTTATAATATTCAATGAAATATATATTTATTTATTGTTTAATTTTAAAATTTTTATAAAATGATAGATATATTATTTCCATTTTCATTATTAAGACACATATTATAACTAGTAAGAGAAAGTTTTTGTATATATTAGTTTATTTTAGTTTATTTTACCATGTTTACCCTTACTTAACTTATATATTTGTTGATTTTATGAAAAAATAATTATTTTTAATCTAATATGTTAAATAAAAATAAATAAATTTTATAAAAGTGTAGATTCAAAGCATATTATTTTTGGTGTAAAAAATTGTTTAACATGTTGGATCATTTTTAATATTAATACACCATTTTTTGGATTTGTTTTCACTCATTTAAGTCATCTCGTCTTTCATTAATTTTGTTATAATTTTAGTTAAATAATTTAATAAATATAAAGAAAAATGTGTTTAGTATAGTTTACTTATGGTCGGATCATTGTTTACTTTTTATTTACCTTTATATATAATAGTTGGATTTGTATATTTTTATACTAATTGTTTGTTATTAACACACCATTTTTGGATTTGTTTTCATTATTTTTTGTCAATTTATCTCTCTTTAATGTTTATACAATTTTAGTTAACTATACCAAATATAAATAAAAATGTGTTTAGTTTAGTTTTCCTTTTATTTGATCATTTTTCATTTTTTATTTAATTTTTTATGCAACAATTTGATTAGTATAATTATTTACTAATTTTGTGTTGCATCAATTTGTAGGATGATAGAAAATAAAAAATATGATCCACTAGATAATCCTATGGTGGAACATTCACATAATTCTATGGAGGACCGTACATAAACTTTTGTTGATTTTCCTCTTCATTATTCTGCATAAGAGCCATCTACTTTGACAAGGAAAAAATATATGAGGGTAGGTAAATTTGTCCGCACAGGTTTACTAAAATTATGAGTTCCCCATATGTGGGATTTTAGGATACTATTTTATATTGATGATAAAAATATTCTTACGATTCTAAATTTGAAAGAATTTAAGAATTTTATTATAGTGTAGGATAAAGGAAAAGTTAGTATTTTGATTTTTTACTGGAGAAGTGTTGGAAAATGATAATATCTCAACTATGGGTCATAATTTTTGTAAGCTCATTTTTTATTATTTTAGTTTATCATTAAATGTTTATAATTATATATGTTTTACCCTTATTATGAGAAGGAATATGATTTACCTGATACTGAATGACTCTATAAGAAATGTTTTTATTGGATTCTAGGAAATGGAAGAATTTTAAATCAACCCTCACATTATATTTCATTTTTGGGCATAGATAACATAAAAATGACATGTGATATATATCCATTTCTAGATGCATATATAAGTAAAAAATTTGTTAAAAAAATATGATAAGAAGTTTTTTTGGTAAGTAAAATATAATATATTAGAAGTTGTTTTATATTAATGATCATATTAATGATATATTTATTGTAATTTATGTCAAATGAGGATATCTCATCAAGGGATCCAGTCCAAAAATGCATAACTTTTTTCTTTATCTCATAGAGGTTATATATTGCAGTTAGAAAAAATGATAGATCAAAACTTTCCAAAACTAAGAGCTAATTCTTTAATCTCCACAAAGTTTGAACCTCCTCCCCTCCCCCAACTAGACATGAAAAATGGAATATTACTCAGATGAGAAAAAATGGAGAATATATTAAAGAAGAGTTAAGGGATGTAACTAAGAGGATTTTAAGAAGCTTACGTTATTTATTTATTTAAGTTAAATCAATTATTCATATATTTTAATTAACTAATCATTTTTAAAATATTTTATATAGGAATATATTGAAGAGAAGATCACATATGAGACCTTCATAGCTGAGGGTAAGAAGGATATTTTATCTACTGGATTGGGAAGGCCTGAACACCTAGGTTTCGTTTGAGGATACTCATAAGGTGTATTAGTAAAAAGAGTTTCCCCCTACCGAATCTTCTTCAATGAAAGATGATTAAAAATTAAAAATTAACACTTTAGAAGCTACATTTCTTCATATTCATGTGATGATGGAGGACTGGATTAGAGATTTGGTACAATTGATGTTTTTTGAAACAAAAATATTCTTTTGAGATATTGATCCAACTCCTCTATCCCCACCTAGTGATTCCACTCTTCCACCCTCACCTACTTATCCAACTCCTACGACTCCTCCACTAAAACTTCCCATTTATTGTTATTTATATGTTAATGGTCCCCAATATCATATTTTGCATATGTGATTATATATTATATTGGTGATATCATTCATCATAAATAGATAGAGATAAATAATCATAGGGTCACTGTATATAATATTATAGATAGATCAATTAAAATACCATTTCCTTTAGATTATGTTAGTATAGTTTGAAAAAATGTAGTCAATTTTTATTTTATCCATCTATAATGTTTCAAAAAATTACTATTTAGGTATGTTTATATTATATTTATATTAATGTTAATTTTTTAACATTTTAAATTTTATATATTTTTCTATTTTTTATAAGAATACTTTAAAGGTAACGACATACTGTATAGACAAAAAAATTTATAGGCTTTTAGGACTTCATATACAACGTTTTCTAGTCTAAATAGATTATCAACATATTACAATTTGTTATTATAAATTTATGATATTCCAATGTATGTAGAAATTTGTGGGTGTACAATGACTATGAAACTTTAAAAAAAATAAATTATAAAGATTATAACTAGAGATCAGTTGTACATGAGCATGATGTAATAAACTTACATGTAAGTCAGTTCATATATATATTTTAATTATTTTAATTCATTAAAACTTTATACTTATGGTTTTTTGTATTAGGTATCTTTATATAATTTTTATGTATCATGATATGAAAATAGTATACATATTTATGTACCCCCAATTAATTTCTCATATAGTGAGTATAATGAATGATGAAAAAAAGAATAATTTATATTGCTAAAATACTTCTAAATAATACACTTATTAAATGTTGGAGGATTCATTATCTTCAAGAGTATGTAACATATATCTCATAAAGTGTTATATATCTCTTAACATAATATCCAATCAAATTATATATATTTTTATATTAATTTTCATTGGATGTTGGGAGTTTTTTGTCTTAGAGATAAGACACTTTATTAGCAATGTTCTATCATTGTTAAAGTGTGTGAAATTTTTTAGAATGTATTAAACACATAATTTTAAATATTTTAATACCTGTAAATATAATATTGAAATTTAAATTTATTTTATTCACATTATTTTAGAATTAGGAATGGGATTAATTTAGAGTTAAAATAATAAAGAAGTTCCCAAAGATCAAGTATGTAAAATAAAACATGTCTTTTTTTTAAATTACTATATTTTGGCTATAAGTACTTAAAATGTTATTTTGAATTGAAAAATTATTTTTAAATATAAGTATCATCAACAAGGATTATTGGAATTTGGATACTATATTATAATATTAATGTTTGAAATAATTTCAACTAGAGATGTTACAAAGTTACATAAGGTTATATTTTGTTGTAAATCATTCCTTTAATATTTTATTTTTTTATTCAGAATTCATGTTAACAGTTTTATTTTAAATTTTTAGAATTTTTATGACCATTGAACTTATACAGGAAAATATCTAAAACAGTTAAAAAGTTAATGGGTTAAGTATTTCCAAGGTCTTATTGAGTTTTAGTTTATTTTTAATATACATTTTAAAGTTTAAAGTTCAAATTATAAATGTATGATTTTCTGCTAATTTTCTACTACTATTTTTCTAGTATCCCACTTAACTATTAGGAAGGATGGGTTAATTGGATTTTATTTAAAATAAATTAAAAATAGGATTTATCACGTAGGTTATATAATAACTAATGTGAAAAACCTTCAATGTTATACTTTTTCATGTCATTTTTTATAAAACCGAAATGAAAAACCATTTATGGTACACTTTTTCACATCAGTTAAGAAAAAATTGACATGAAAAACCTAATCAAATGTATTTTTAATTTATTTTATTATTAAAAAATGTTAAACCTTAATTTAAAATGTTTCCTACAATAATATCACATGATAAATGATGTTTAAAACCAAATAACTAATATAAAAATCCCTTTTTTCACTTGTGGAATATTCTTTTTATGTTAAATCATAATATGAATTGGTTCAAGAGCAAAAAATTGAATACATGACTAATCATATGTTGTATGTATAAGGAATGTTATATATGTTTCCACATTATAACTCTTTAGAAATTTATTTAATCTTCATAATAATTATGCCTTAAAATACTATTAATAAACTCTTCTTGTAGGTCTCCATGAAAAATTATTTAGTAATTCACCAACATATGTGTTCCCACTCAATCCAAGAAACATATTCAGTATATCTACTCATATTTTAATAGCTATTTTATAGGTTGATTCACCTATTTTTCATCAATAATAGCTTTTACATCCTTTACATAATGTAATTTTGGGATATCATTTACAAGAATTAATATTTCATCCAAATACAACACTAGAAATACTATAACACTCCCACTAGACTTATTTTATATAAAAGAATCATCTATAATATTAATGAATCCAAAATTATTTATCTTATTATAAAACTAGATATCTCAACTCTGATAATGAATCTTCAATCCTAAAATACATTATTAGAAATAGATAACCTTGACAGGATCATTTGGTAATTTAAAATCTTTATACTATATTATATAAATTTACTTGGTTAAATATATATTAAGAATTTTTTTTGACATTCATTTGATATGTACCATAATCATAATGAGATGTTATAGAAAGATATATCAAATTAGAATCTATCATCGCTAACAATTTAAAGCTATCTTCATAGTTAGTACCATGACTTTTTATCACCCATTTCCACAAAGTGATCATTATAGGTAGAAATAATAGATGACAAGATACATAAACACATATATTTCATTATTTTATAAGAATAATTTATCCATATCATAAATATTTTTACAAAACAATAAACCAAAGGTATAATGTCTTTGATTATTAGCCACATAAACAACTCATTTTAAAACACTCATCAATATTTCTTCATAAGAAATCAATTCTAAACCCCTTTAAAAAAACTCAAAAGAAATTATCATATTTATATCTTAGGTAAAGAAATAATAAGAAAGGGGTGATCTTAGATACTCAGTAAGGGTAACAATATATGATAACAATAAAATATAATTGGTGAGCATAAGATGAACGTATGGGTATTTCTAAGATATATAAAAAACTTATACCAGACAAATCATAGATTGTAAATAATGGAATAAGTCTTGGAATGATATAATACATGAGTCAAAAGAGTGTGGAAATATGTGTCAATAAACATGGTCCACGAGAGAATTGAATAATAATGATAATAAAAATAAAACCATGTGATATTTAAACCATGTAATAAACATAAGCGTATAAATCATTTTTCAAGGGCACCAACAAAAAAATTCATCACATAGTAGGAATGGTGTAAAAACTCATGCACCTTCTTAGGCTGGCAATAATCTTTTCGTGTACCCTTGGGCTTGGGATAAAACCTCATATGAACCCTTTTTTCTTGAGATAAATTATTATATATACCCTTTGGCTTTGTATAAATCCTCATATGTAGTATTTGGATTTTGAAAAATCCTCTAATGTATATTTTTTATTGGGATAAATCATACATTGTATACTTTGGCTTTGTATAAATCATCCCATCTATGCTTTGTCTTAGGACTAATCCTCCCATGTAAAATATTTAGCTCATGATATATAAAATTTACTAATTAATTGGAGGGATATATAGTACCCAACCTATTAATCATTCATACACATGGTTCCACTTAAGAAAAAATCATAAAAAACATGATAAATGACCCATGTAATGAAAAATGTATTTCCCAATATTTACAAAAGGTATCACCAAAATTGACTTTAAGAATGTTAATTGTTGATCTCAAAAAATTAAATCACCCTAAATGAGTATTTCACAAGAACATTTAGAGTGTGATACATGAAAAATAACTAATAAAGAAATAATTCCTTCATGGATGAGGAATAAAATATAAGCAATATTGTAATTTTTTTTTGTAGAAAATGTTTTTAACTTTGGAATATGTGATGAAGTTATGGGTCACTTTAAAAAGTCATTTTAAAAAAGTATCTTTTCATAAATTGATGAAAATGAATTTTCATAATAAATATTTTGAAATAAGTTTAATAATATTTCCTGGGAAAATATATAAATTTTTCAAAAAGGTAAAGTAAAAACATTTTCTTAATAATTAGAATCTTTAAAAAGGCACAAAGATTTTCAAATGGTAATAGGAAAATTTCTAAAAATATATAATTTTTAAAAAAAAGATATCTCAATATCGTATCCTTTAAATAAAATATAGGTTATCAAAAATAAACTTGTAGTGGAAGGTAAAAGATTTTATTTTGAAAGGATGGAAAATATTTCCAATATTTTTAAATGAATTTTTTGAAAACCCACATCATTAAAGTTGTATAAAAACTTCCATTTTAAGACATGAGAAGGGAAATATGGATTTTATCATGGGTAAACACATATTTGGGTTTAAAAATAAGAAATTAAAAACATTTTTTTTGGTAATAATGATCATGTAAATGGAGGGAAAACCATCTTTAAAAGAGATAATATTTTCTATTAAATATATTAAAGTTTTATAAGAATTAAATTAATCGATAAAGAATATTTGAGTTTAAAACATAATTTTACCCATATATAAAATAAGAAATATCTTATTAAATATATAATAGAATGATTTATCAGACATAGAATAATGGATATGGAGGAATAACATTATAACTCAAAGAAAGGAAATTCCAATTTACTAAATCCTCTATAGATGTCATAATTCATGATTTAAGGGAAATTTAGAAAGGGTTTATTTGGTAGAATTTAAATCCCTAAAATTAAGATAAATTTCCACATAATAAAATAAATGGAAATAATGTAACCAACTTATATGAAATAAGTCCAATAAGAATAATCATAACTCAAAAAATTATAATTAAGTTTCCAAAAATAGTTATGGTAAAGTTAACATAATAATAAGATGTTTTTTGAAATTAAAATTAAAGTATAAAGAAATTAAATATATTAATTATAATTTAAGTTAATAGGGTATTGAATAGACTATTTAATATAAATGATGGTTCATAATATCAAACATGTCTCATATATTTTAAAATGAGACAAAGAAACCATTACATGAAATTCTTGCTTAGTTGATCACAACCTAACCACATGTATATCAAAAACAACCATCTTAATCACCTACTTATAAGACATATTCATGTCAATAAAATTTTATAGACTTTATTTAACTTTATTCACCACATTTATATTATTTAGTTATTATATATTTTTAATATTGGGTGTGAGTATTCTTGAGAATTTTAAAATAGTTTCACAATAACAGTGTTGTTCTTAATTATTCTCCCAAAATCAATCATTCCAAGATAATATATGGTACAATAAATTTTTTATTATAATATCTCATAAAGTTATAAATTCATTATATGATCATTTTGTTTATTATTCTTAATGATGAATTTGATGATAAGCTTACTTAAATGATTCTTAATGAAAAAGGTTGTTTTTTTAAATAATGAGTTAAATTTTAAAATTAATACTAAATAATGAAAATAAAATCATTATAAATTTATTTATATCACATATTAATAGAATTTAAATTCACATATTTATCTATGATATTAATTTATATCATTGTTCAAGTAGGTGGTTAAAAAAACCTAAACAAGAACATACCATAATTAATGGATGATTACGAAGTGATTTTATTGTAATATAATTATAATATAAGTATAATTATATAATTTCTCATGAAATATAATAATTGGAAAGAATTAATTTAATATTATAACCTATGAAAATTTATTATATAATATAAAGACAATTTTTTTTCTCTTATAACGCTCTTTTTGATGGCTGGATTTACCATAGTTTTTTATCACTCATATTGTTTATAGGCTATCCAATTTGTCCTTAAAAACATTAATAATTTGAAAAAAATAAAATTTATAAATTAATACCATTCTCAGGACCATCCATGCTAGTAGGCGATGAAAATAAAAATGGAAATCAATCTTCCCATGGAAGCGGTAGACCACACATACACAAAGATGTTGATTTCATTTTCTATAGAATGGGGAAAAGGAGTAATATGGTTTATAATTTTAGAATATAAAATAATTAATAAATAGAATACTTATATATTTAATTCCTAACTATTAAAATGCTTTAAGGATGTTAATTAAAATGAAACACATTGTGAAATGTAGGTGGTTGTCCGTACAACAAACAAATAATGACATCACTTTTCTTAATAGAAAGTGGAAAGGTGGTTAATGATTATAAAATAATCATAATAGAATATCAGTATACTAATTATAATTATTTTATCATTCTAATATACTGTAATGGAATTTTAGGAAGAATAAATTCCCACAAATAAATAGAAATGAGAAACAAGAAGTTATAAATTTGTACCCCACTTTGTAGATTATTTTTTTTCAAAGGGGGTTAAGACCATAAGGGATGGTAATTTTAGAAAACTAGAACCTTTTAAAGGTTGATAAGAAATTTTACGAGAGTTTTAGGAAGTTTTTTCTTATAAATAAGTGGTTTTTTATGTGAGGTAAATTGAGGATAGGATTTACCCCTTTATAATTGAAATGGGAAACTAGTGGAAAATGAATCTATAACCATAGAACTATACCATCCTTTTTTTTTCTAAATTGTTGGTACAGGTCCCTCTATACCAATAGATTTTCAGAACCATTGTTATATCCTATTTAAGTGAGTAATATACCAATGGTTAGAGTTTATTGTTGATATAGAGTGGTCTCATTGTGTTATATAGCAATAATTTTAGATAACCATTGGAATATTTAAAAGATATACAAGCTATTTTTTAAAATCATTGGTATAGATATTCTATACTAATAGTTTTAAAAACCCATTAGTATAGAGTTCCTCCCAAATGAAGCTATGTGTCCTCCGCATCCTCACTTTTAACTCCCATCCATAACCCTATAAGAAACTTCCATTTTAGTCCTAGTAGCATCAATCTTACATAGGTTTATGATACCATTACTTTTTTATTAAACATCAAATTGGGGCATTGCAGATCTATAATATATTTTTCCAAGAGTTATTTTCTATTTTATTTTAGGTATAAAATACTAAACGAGAATTTCTTTATGGAAATATTATTTTAGATTCATTAAACAATAGTTGGTACTGGTACTCATGGATTTTTTTATTTAATTTTTTATTTAATTTTTTTTGTTTTGGTTATCCATAAATTTATTAGAGTTTTCTTGCATATATGTAACTATTTATAGAATTTGACTAATGATGTGTCTGGTATGGTGGAAGTGGTTTGGCATGGTTAATGTATAAATTATGTGGGGGTGGTAGGATTTGTCTATTATTCTAAGGTTCTCTCCTTCTATGGGGTGGTCTAAATTTGAGGTATGGGTTTAATTTTTTAGTCAAATCTACTCTAACTTTGGATAAGTTTTTTTTACTATTTTTCTATTTAAACAAAGAAAAGGGAAGTCCATACTTTTTTAAAGGATAATTTTTTAATTTTCTTATTTTTAAATATCTTTATTTCTATTATTTTATACATGCACTAATACTACCTTTATAATTTTAGTTTTTCATGGGATTATTTTCTTAGCTCAAACCATTTAGGGGACTTATTTAGTGATTAGTAAATAACTCTAATTACTATCCTTTTATTTTTTATATGTGGAAGCTAATTTCTCTCTCTTGGGAATCTTTTTTAATCATCTTTTTTTTATTTTTATCATTTAAAATATGAATGGAGCGTGATAAAATAAATATTTTAAAAAATAAAAATTTTTCTTTTTTGAGTAATAGATTGAATAGTTGACCAATAACTCACTAGTGAGTCAAAATATAGTAATTTCATGTGACAATATATAATTGTGTTGGAATTTTCAAATCAATTAAATTATTTTTAAATGCTGGTCTTGTTATTTTGGTAATTATATTCGATAGTTATTTATTTTTTCCCGACCCTTGATGGAGATCACTAACACCTTAGAAGAGGCTCAGTTTTCCTATAATAAATAATTTTGTCTGAAAAAACATTTAAAGAAACCCTTTAATATAATATAATTAAATTTAATGGTTTTATATATATAGTATTTTGTTGTATGTATAATATTTTTTTTATTTTATAATATAATTATTCAACACTTGTGTATAATTAGGTGTCAATTCTAAAATTATTATATTCTTATCATCTAAAGCTTATAAGACAGATTTATATTTTTTCTATAGCCATGGTAGTAGTTATTTTAAAATGGAAAATTATTTAGTGAGAATTCCCTAGTATTTAGTGAGTATTTTATTAGCATGTATATTAATTATTTGTTTATATTTAATATTATGTTATAGATCTTGATACCGATCTCTAATTAGTAAAATCTATAAATTGTTTTCTTTTTTTATATTTCAATGCATCATTGAGATTATATGATATTTTCCTCGTTAATATCTTAACAAATAGAAAATTATTATCCTCTATTTAGTAGTCAAAAACTATATTTTTTTTAAAATTTCATTGAAAGAATGGTAGTCTCTAATTTTGGTCCACGACCAAATGGAACTCGTATTATTGATTGTGAGTAATTATTAGGATTATGTTAGTGATTTGTAGTAAGGGAAACTAGTTTGGAGCCTTATGATTTATAGTATGAATAAAATTAACTAATTAAAATATATTCGAAATGGAAGTAATATTTGGATAGGAATTTTTAAATTAGGTTGTGTTTCTATAAGGATGATATTTTATAATATTTCCTACCATGAAAAAACATGATGTGTTATAGATAACAAATTAATTTTTATTTTTGAAATGTAATAGGGGATTGTGAAGAATTATTTTACAAAAGGATGTTTATTTGTTATCCCCTCCACTTATATATATATATAAACCTTGATCAATTATATCATATAATATTCTAAAAGAGATATATGGAAATAGAGAGCAATCAACCATTCATTTCTAATATAAAATGGATGTTAGGGAAATCTCCAAAAATCAAAACCAAATGAAAATTAGTAAGGTTCCCCAAGTCGAGTGGCAGTGTGGATGAAATAAAAAGAAAAAAGATAGGTATATAGTATATCACACAACCCAATTTGAAAGGGTTTTTAGTTAAACCACACTATAACTTCCGATGATGATCACCTCATCATCAATACCCATCTCAAACAACTAACACTTCCACTACATTAATTGTTTTCATTACTATAATGTATATCATCCCTATCTATCCTAAAAAATAGTGGAAAATCATATTTAATATCCAATTTTTTTATCATTATCACATTCATATTACCAACCATTTTACAATTAATTATTTATAATTATCCATTAACCTCTTATTTTCACTTCTATTTCAATTTCCACAAGCCAATACTGACTAATTTTCATTAAATGAAATTATCCATTTACCATTTCATATTAAAACAATTAATTTTATATTTTATTCATTCTATAACTAATAAGCTAACACACACATCCAAAAAAATTATCCTATAGAAACAAAAAATATATATTTAAAAACACGACAATATCAAGCCACAATTAATATTATATCAGTATAAACTTTATAGTAGTAAACAAAAATAATCAATCTAATTAAACATGATTCCTCATTAAATAATTAAAATTTTAGAATAGGATATTTGAGTATAAATTAATAAAAGAGAAATGAACACATCCTAGATTACAATATCTCAAACACCCCAAGATATGGATCAAAATCTACCAAAAAATAGATCAAGGCCATCAAATATAATCCAAATAATGTCTAGAATATAAAGGGATTTTAAATAATTGGAGAGAACAAAAGGTGAAACATGTATTTATTTTTAAACCTAAATGACACAATATCAATGTGTGACAGTCCTGGTCATAAATTAATGGTGACACAATAAAAAATTCATGGTTAAATCATCCCTATATCTTAGGGAATCAAACCATTTAAATTTAATCACTACTTGAAAACTAACATATACCAATGGTTTAGAACTGTTGGTATATACCTCCAAACTGTTGGTATAACCTATACCAATGGTTTGAAGAACCGTGGACAAGTAAGCCATTGGGATAGGTCTATACCAACGGTTTTCCCAAAAACATTGGTATAGACCTATCCCAACGGTTTTGGAAACTGTTGGTATAATTAATATGAAAATCTTTACCAACGGTTGTGGAACCGTTGGTATATGTATTTCAAAAAAAAAAAACATTCGCTGAGATTTGATCCCAGCACCCCCAGTTTATTATTGAACGACTTAACCACTAACCTAACATGACTTTTTTGTATATAATTACATAAATATATATATTTATTCTCATAGTTATATTAAATTTTGATTTATATAATGTTCTGGGTAAGAAGAAATGATAAAAAATCAAAGGATCTATACCAACGGTTGTCAAAACCGTTGGTATAGATTTTGAGCCTAGATTTTTATTTTGTATGAAGGTTGGTTTATGGGGACCTTTCCCAACGGTTTTGGCAAACCGTTGGGTCCACAAAGTGGACCTTTCCCAACAGTTTGGCCAAACCATTGGGAAATGTGGCGTCAAAATGGGATTTCCCAACGGTTTGGCCAAACCATTGGGAAAGGGATCCTATACCAACGGTTTTTATGAACCATTGGTATAGAAGCGTTGGGAAACGTCATATTTCTAGTAGTGAATATAACCAATGAACATCACTGTGATACTAAGAGGTTCGTTCCTCAATGATTTAATCTCTAAAAATCATAGTGTAATAATTATCTCAACTTAAATATTGATAATATTCTTTACCCCAACCACTGTTTTCTTTTATTTTGTTATTTTATTAATGTTAAAACTTTTTTTAGGTTCTAGCCATGTTTCAAGTGATATTTTTTGAGTTTCAATGTCTTGAGGTGGGTTTTTGACCTGTCCATGGTCTATATGCACGGTATGGGGGTTAACTGTGGGACCTATGAAGGTAGAGGGTGTTTCTAGTTTTTTTCTTCAAACATGGTTTGCATATCATGGTTTGATAATAGTTTGGTCCAAACTGTGTGAGTCCAAGGAGAAACCATGCGATTCATTTTGTGTTTCAGGGTCAAGGCGCATGTCTTATGTATGGTTAGAGGAAACCGTAAGGAAAGCATTCTGGGAGGATCTACAATTTGATAGATCCATTTTTCATGGTTGGCACATGGTTTACTAAACCATGTGGAAAAATCATGTGGGGTTCCTCTCTTTTCCAGTAGGGTGTCCACAGTTGGTGCATAGTTTGGAAAACCATGCGGCCAAATACTGTGAGTTTCCTAGGTTCTTAAAATTTTGAATTTCCCTATTTCACCCTCTTATGTTTTAACACCAAATCAGGTTACTCCTCCCTTTCTCAAACTGGACGCAATAGGGGGATCCAAAAACTCTCATCTCTTTCACGCATTACACCATTGAAGCCCCTATAATGTTCCTAAGGTGAGTTTTTCTTAGTTTTTAGTCAATTTTATCCTCTTCTCCTCTTCCCATATTAGTTCTTGGTTCCTTATTGGTTGGGTTCTATCTTTGATGAACCCTAAAGTCTATGGTTGATGTTGGTGTTGTCTTTATTTAATGTTAGGGTGTTTGGATTGTCCTTTGGGAATAGTTCATCTTTTCTATTAGAGTTTCTTTGCAACCACACTCTGTTGAGGTTGTTGTTTCCATTATTTTCCTTTCTATAACATACCTTTTATTATTGAGCTTCCGTAAATTTTTTATATGACATGTGAATCATGTTTTTGGTATGTTAGTTAGAATTTTTATTATATTTTCATAGTGGTGATTAGAAGAAAATGAGTTTTCAAATGGGTTTATTAATTATGATTATATGTGTATGTATGTAATGTGTTTGATAAAATTTCATTTGATAATTTAAAGAGAAATTGTGTTATTTTGATTAGTTGGACATATCTATGTTTTATTAATTTTATTTTCATCATTAATTGAGTTTGTAGTGTGGATTGGGTTCCTCTGTATGTTTTGATGGTTGTGTGAAAAATATTTTTAAATACCCTTTTTATTCTTAATATGGAATTTCTTGCAAATTCGTGATATTTTATATGTACCATTGGATGTGGGCACATCTATATATTAAAGGGGTTAAAATATGTATGGTATTACAAATGATTTTGGATTTTTGTGGAAAATACCCCCCATGAACCTTGTTTTTCCAATACTTCTCTAATATCCCCCATTTCCTTTTCATCCTCCTTCCCTAAAATGGTTTATCCAAGTATCCAAGTTTTATAAATGGCTCCTTGGTTTTAAAATTACTCAAATGTGGGTTCAAATCTTGTGTTCAAAATCATGGCATGTTCTATATCTATAAATTTGGTTTGGAACCTAAATGTCATAAAGGCCTGTTTGAAACCTTTGAGTATGTTGTATGTTATTATCATGGTTTTGGGGATATATTTATAGGTGAATTTAGTTTTTGAGAAATGTAAAGTATCGGTTGGTACCTTCTGGTGTTTTGGGAGAATTTTTTAAAGTGAATTGATGTGTAGTCCTGATTGTCACCTTTGATGGGTTTTTGGGTAACAAGAACCTCTTTGGTAGAATATCAGAGGAGAGGGTCATTGTATAGCTAGTGTTGGTGTTTAGTTTAAGAAATAATATTTGATTTATTTGTTTATTCCACTTGTGTGAGGAACTCCTCATTCACTACATACTATTACCATGGTATTCTTGTGAATCGTCTAGAGGGTTGAGTTATAGTTTCTTATCAATCTCGATTAGATGGGTTGGTACCTCCTAGATTTACTGAGAGGAAAGATGGTATATTCCACTAGTGAGGATAGTTTATATTATCCCTTGTTTATTTACTATTGAGATAAAACATACACTGGTAGGTGATTTCTTACCAAGTACATCCAAGGATTTATACTATCATTTATGTATTATTTTGGGAAAGGAAATGTATGTAATATGTGGTTCTTACATACTAAGCTATTTTATCCCCACACCGTACTTGTTCCACTCAGCAACAGTAGACCTGAGTGGTTTTACAAGTTCAGGTTTATGGTTTGAGTTTTCCTCTGGAGTAGGTTGGTCTAGAGCTTGGTGGTAAACAATTAGTCACATGGATACCATGTCATGAAATTTCGGATTTGGTTTCACTTTTTAGTACTATTTTGTTATGTTGTTGTATCTAGATTTTGTTATGCATTTACTGATGTTTAGTTATTATTGGTTATTTTTCATGCTAAATTTTGGTTATTTTTTCCTAGTTTTTATTGGGTGAAATAATTCCATATTAGATTATCTTTGATGCTCGACACTAGACACTATCCCTATAGGACCAAGAATGAATTTCATGCCTTGTCTCAGATTAGGTCCGGTGTCGGGTTGGAGAACAACATAACCTTGTTTGTGAAAAAATGGTATCAGAGGAACCCTTTTTAATTTGGGTAATTAGGTGTTTTGGAGACTAGGACTATCGGGACTCAAGAGGTAGGTATGATAATAACATAATGAAGCCTTTCCCATATTAATTCTCATGTTTATAAGGGAATTCAAATATTTGATTCTTTTGTTTTGGTTCTTGGGTGTGTGAATGGGGAATACAAATGGAGGTGAAATAGTGATGTGCAGTGGGCTTACATGGAATAGTGAACCATGTGGAGCTCATGTGCATAGTTCAAGGTCCTCCAAGTGGTTGGTGATTACTTGGGAAATGGTCGATTAAACCATGTGGTTGTGTTATTCCTGAACACTAGTTCTCTATTCCTTGAGTTTGGTGTGTTAGTTTGGTTTTGGGCTACTGTGAGTTGGATTTTGAAATGAGAAGTGGTTTTTGGAAAATATCTTCAAAATGAAAATGGTTTTTGGGGTTCAGTTTTATTAATAAATTGAGTTTCAGTGTTTTAATTAGAATTAATGAGATAGTTGAATATATGTACTTTTTGTGAGACGAATTTTGAATTTGGAATGAAAATAGATGTTTTTGAAAGAGGAATTTTAGTTCCATTTGTGATGTTTGGATTCTGAGTTTTGTGTTTTCAATTTGGGATTATATTTTTTCTTGAGTTTTTTTTTGATGTTGGTTTAGTCCTCTGTTTTTGTATTATTTAGATTATGCTACCTAGAAAGGTCCTAAAGGTTTTCAGTGACTCTTATTCAGCTGTTGGCCTTTCCCATACTCCCAGTGGGGTGTCATAGTCAAGTTATTCTCAGACGTTTCCTATTTTCCATGGTGATTTGGGACTGTTAGAAGCTATGTAGTGACTTAGGGAAGTTGAATCAGTCGTCATTTTATTATGAAATCCCACATACATGATAGTAAATGTTTTACTATGTTTGTTTGAGGGTCTGGATTTGGATTGCTAGAAGGTGATCATCCCATAATCACTGATAGTTGTGATGATGTGGGAGGTGTTTAAGACCACTTTTATCCAATATGTTTTATATAAGTAGGTGAAAGATAGTAAAGTAGTATAGATTTTGGGTGTTCATCAAGGGTAGTGGATAATAAAGTCCTATGTTGACCACTTCAAGGATTTTGCTTTCTTTCTCTCTAGAGATAGTGTCTATGGATCAGCTTAAATATCCTTTCATAAAATGGGGTCTTCTTCTAAAGATTAAATACAGATTCCTTTCATCCAGGGAAGCTCATTTTGAGAGGATGGTCTAAGGGGATTTGTAGCCAAGTGAGTTCCCAAAGTATCATCAGTGGCCCTTGGCACTCATGAAGGTTCCCCATCTGGTGAGAAGTTTATGCTGGAGGTGCTTGTTCATAAAGAAACTCCCTGGTCGGTCCTTCCTTCTCATTCATTGGATAGTTCACTCATATATTTCTAGTATCGTCAGTTTTGGAATTAAAATCCATCTTTCTATAACACCCCAATGTTTTTTGATAGTGTCTCCATTTGGGTCAGTTGGAGAAACTATGCAAGTGGAGTATCTAGAAGAGAAAGTCCCAGTTTTAGGATTTTAGATCCTAACCATGGGGTATCGAATGCTTCAAGAAATTAAAACTCCAGCCATAGGCCATTTATTGATTCTTCTCATATAGTTCGGAATCATGGGTTGTGTTAGAGTTATTGGCCCAAATTTTGTCTCGAACATCAGAGTAGAGTTAGTTTACTATCTTCTGTTGTATTTTTTTGTGTTATTGTGGGTATACTTTTATTGTAAAGACCCAATGTTCTTGTTTCCTTGTAATTATAATGGGTTTGATTGGTTTTTTAATCCTGTGTAGTTATCCTTGTGGATAGATTTTAGTTACGGTTTTAGGTTGGGGTCATTTTGGAGATGCACCGATCTTGAGGAAGTGATGAATTGTGGGTCGGTTTGTTTCTTAGTATTGAGTATCTTTTATAGGGTTCCCTTGAGTTAAGGGTTTTGGTTTGGGTTGGTAGTTAACTTATTGTTTATGTCATGTTGAGGGTTTTTCAGTTGGATGTGATAGTTGATTTATTATAGTGGGGAGGCCTGTTTCTTTCTCCCTCAAGGTATCCCTCATTGTTATTCTCTCTAGAATTGGTTGAGTGTGACTTGTGGAGTGAATGGTCACACCATGGATTGTTCATTCATTTGATATTATCATTTTTTGATATTTATCCTTGTTCCTCGTGAGTATGGGTGACTTTCTAAGGGAAAAAACGTTTTTATGGTGGGGAGAATTTTCACACTCCAACCATGGGTTTTAATTTATTTTATTCTTTTATTATTTTTAGATCTTTTTTAAGAGATTCAAGTCAAGTTCTTGGTGATTTCTTTTTTGTTTTTTGGAGTCTATGTTTGGATTCTCAACCTGTTCCTAGTTTGTATAGATGGTTTAGGGTTAACCATGTGTCCTGTGAAGAATAAGGGAGTTTCAAATTGTTTTTCTTCTTGAAAATTTTTCCTAGAATGGTTTGAGAATAGTTTGGTCCAAACTATGAGATTCCATAGAGAAACCATGTGGCTCCTTTTGGGTGTCAAGATCAAGGTGCTTGGATTGAACATAGTTAGGGGAAATCACGTAGTAATTGTGTGTGGAGGCTCTTCAATTTTACAAATCTATTTTTCATGGTTGGTGAACGTTTTCCTAAAACATGAAGCCAAACTATGTGGGGTTCCACTCTTCTCTAGTAGGGTGTTCAATTTTAGTGTAGAGTTTAGAAAAATGTGTGGTAAAGCATGAAATTTTCCCAGTTTCTTAAAATTATGAATTTCCCTATTTCCCCTCTTATGTTTTAACCCTAAATTGGGTTCCTCCTCCCTTTATCAACCTAGGAACACCAAGGTGCTCCCAAAAACCCTCCTCTATTTATCTCCTTCCACCATTTAATCCCCTATATGGTTCCTAAGGTGATCTTCTCATAGTTTTTGTTCAATTAACTCCCATTGTTTTCTTCACCTCTTGGTTCTTGGTTCTTTCTTAGTTGGGTTCCCTCTTCGATTAATCATATAGGCTAGTTTTGATGTTGGTATTGTGTTGCTTAGATGTTAGGTTGTGTGGATTGTCTCTCAAGATTAGTTATTCCTTATCTTGGAGTTTCATCGCATCCATACTCCCTTGAGGTTGGTGTTTCCATTATTTTCCTTTCCAAAACATACCACTAATTCTAGACCTTTCCTAAATTGTTTATATGACGTGTAATCATGCTTGTGTTGTGGTTTTTTAATTTTTATTGTGTTTTCATAGTGGTGATTTGAAGAAAATGATTTTTCAAAGGGGTTTCTTAATTAAGCTTATATTTTTATGAATATAGTGTTTAATAAAAAATTTATTAATTTTTAAAGTGAAATTGATTGATTTGGATTGGTTTGGATGAAGATATGTTTTTTAATTTGGTTTTCATTGTGAATTGGGTTTGTTGTGTGGATTGGGTTCTTCTTTCTAGTTTGATAGTTGTGTGGAAATTTTTTGTAAATCCCCTTTTTATTATTTAGTTGGAATTTCATATAAATTGGGGATATTTTATGGGCGTCATTGTATGTAGACACATCCATATGTGCATGGATTAACATATGAATGTGATTACAAATGATTATAGATGTTTATATAAAATACCCCCATGAAACTGGTTTTCAAAATTCTTCTCTCCCATTCCTCTTTTCCTTTTTCTCCTTCTATCTAATGGTTTTTTTAGGCCATCATGTTTTCTAAATTGTTCCTTAAATTTAAAATGAATCAAATACGATGTCAAATCTTGTGTTAAAAATCAAAGATCGTTCAACATCCTCAAATGTGGTTTTGTTCCAAACTAAAATAAAATACCATTTTGAACCTTTAATGGGCTTGAATGTTTTTATCATGGTTTTGGGAATGGTTTTGGAAGTGAATTCAGTTTTTGAGAAATATAAATTCCCGGTTGGAATCTCATGGTATTTTGGGAGAAAATTTTAAAGTGACATGATGTTTAGGCCTAGTTCATACATTTGATGGTTCTTTGTATGAAATGAACCTCAAGAGACGAGTCTTTTATGATACAGTCATCACATAGCAGGTGTCATTGTTTGGGATAGGGAATCATGATGGCATTTGTGGGTTATTGGTTTATGCCACACATCTGAGGACCTCCTTATTCACCATGTACAATTATCATTAGATTATTGGGTGTCATATAGATAGTTGAGTGACGGTTTATTATCGATTCTGATTAGATGTTTTGGTACCCCATGGATTTGTTAAGAGGCCAGGTGGGGCGTGCCACTAGTGAGCCTAGTCTAGAGAAACTAGTTGGTTATTAACTGTAGAGCTACAACATACACTGATAGATGATTCCAAGATAAGTACATCCAAGTATTTATTCTACAGATGTTTAGGAAATTGTCATGATTATCTATCTACATTTTCGGTTTATTTCTTCTAAAATTTTATTGTTAGCCCTGTCTATTTATTCCAACTTATTCAGTTCCTTTTATGTTCAACATAGTAGTTTAACACATGGCATGGAGTTATTTTTGTGTTTTGTTTTTGTTAACTAAATCATGAATGGAAAAAATTTTAAAAATAGAAGCTATGTTTGGTTACGTAAAATGATAAAACATTATTTTCATAAATATATTTAAAACTAGTGTTTATGGACTATTTTGGGAAAGGAAATATATGGACTCCATGGTGCTTACCTATTAATCTATTATATTCTCACACCATAATTGTGACACTCAATATTGGTAGAACTGATCTATTTTCTAGGTTTGGGTTTTTGGTTTAGGTTTTTCTTTAGAGAAGGTCGGTATTGTGGTTAGTGGTGAAAAACTGGTCACTTGGAGATCATGTCATGATTATTTGGTTTTGGTTTTTCTTTATAGTTTTGTTTTTTCAGTTTTTGTTGTATCAATACTTAGTTACACATTTATAAATTTTTGGATATTATTAGAATGTTGTGCGATCCTTTTTGGTTATTTTATATTATTTTATATTAGGAAAAATCATTCAATATTGTATTATCTTTGATTCCCATCACTAGACAAAATCCCTAGAGGGTTCAAAATGCTTCTCGTTCCTTTTCTCAGAGCTAGTTAGGGGTTATGATGGATGGAATTTCAGCTTGGTTTGTGACATAATCCCTAAACTAGGATCACTGTGTAACACAACCACCGTGACTTAAAAATCACAAAAGAACTAAGAATCACGGACCCTTATAGGAAAATACTCCATGGTGCGATGCCCATCACCACATTGGGATATGACCCTCATAGACTAACCCCAAACCTTCTTAAGACTCTATAAATATTTGAAATGAATATATTCAGTGCATGTGAATAATATAATATGATAAAAATGTATACTATAATTGAAATTTAGAAATAATATATGTGTCCAGAATATTTTTCATTGCATGGATAGTTATAGATTTTATGGTCATGTGACATGCCACAATCATATAATTTTTGAGTACATATTCAAATCAAAACATCATCCAAATAAAAATAAATTTTTATTTAATTATTGGTTGTGATAATTTTTCAATAGAATATATCTCTAGAACCCATAGGGGATAAGTGGAATAAGTGGTTATTTAATGAAAACCAAGTACCTAATAGCCATATAGTGGAAAAAATGAATACACTTTGGAAAACCCTTTTTAAATAGGGTATTTTATTAATTTGGCACCCAATTTTTTTTCCCTAAATGGAAAATGGATTATGATTTCACACCCACTCACATTTGTTGTGTGGGTGATTTAACGGTGTGGTATTTTTTCATAATGATAGCATGAATATTTTGATATTAATGAACATTTAAATATATAAATTCATAATACATTATTCTATATTTCTTTTTCATGGGAGTGCAAATTTGGTTTCTCTAATCTTGATGGTATGAGCTTGAAGAAAAAAAATACTTAATACGGTTATAATCAAGCACTATTTAAATTTATGATATTTCATTATGTATGTATCTATTTTCATTCCCCTTATGATGATTAATATTTTCAACAATCTTTTTATTTATTTATTTAAAATATAGAGCATTCCAAGAATGATTTTTTCTATATTTCATTCTTATGAAAATGGTATTTTAAATCAAATTCATATTGATTATATCGAGAGATAGAGATTGATCATTTACATTTTTTTACTAATTTCTATGAAACATGATCAATGATAATTAGATTTGAATGCATACATGTGATATTTTAAATGAGTGTTGTCCCTGGTTGAATGCATTAATTAATTTGTTTAATTATGTATATTATCTAATACTGTTTTTGTAGAAGTTGTCTAGTATTGTTTTTGTAGGTGACGACGTAGTGTTTTTTAGGTGTCTGATGTATGTGATGGTGTTCTGATCAAAGGTGTGGGTACTACTGGCTATTAATATTAAAGGACTTTGTGAGAACATTTTTTCAACTATTGGAATTTTTAAAGGCTGATATCCTATACCAACAATTTATAAACCATTGGTATAATGTACATTAATGTGGCCTATACCAACTCTTTATAAAAAACCATTGGTATAGACATATACCCATGGAAAAACTACCAATGGTTTATAGAACCATTGTACTACATTATACTAATGGTTTTACACCCTATTATAATGGTTCAGAACCTTTGGTATCACACTTGTTTCTAGTATTGAGATGATATATTGGTATATGTCCAAACCATTTTAATGATGGGAAGTAACTCTCAAGGAAAGTTAGTAAAAAATAGAGAATTTTGAGAGAGGAGAAGTGATAAGGTTGATCAATGCCTCAAAAACACATTCCCACACATTTTTAAAACATGTTTGAAGTTATTTACTCTTACATTATTATAATTTTACCCTTTTGGATTTTACCATAGTAACTAGATTTTACCTAAATAAATTATTATTTATGTTTAAAAATAGAATAGTAATTTATATATAATTTTTTCCTAATTATTCCAAATCGGAAATCCATTTTATCATATTAATTTTCAAAATGTGATAAAAATTAATTCTAAAATACAAAATGTATAATTATTTTTAAAAATATAACTTTAGTTATAAAATGTCAAAGATGGTTTTTTAAACTAATTTTTTTTTGAAAATTATAAATTCACTTATAAAATAAATATTTTTTCTTATAAAAACGTTTCTTTAATTTCTAATACATACTTATATACAAATAATGTCAAAAATTCAAGTTATTTATAAAATTGGTATTTTAACTCTTCACCTAAAAAATAATATTTTAAGAAAATTCAAAAAATTCAACCCTGGCCAAATTTTGAAATTATAAATTAAAAAATGAATTTTTTTTTATAAAATTAAAATTATAAAGATTATATTTTTATTTTTAGAAATACAAAATATAAATAAAAATTATTTTTATTGAAAAATGACTTCTTAACCATCAATATCCTATAATCTTATATCATATAAATATATAAATAATTTAATATTGAAATAATAGTTTTAAAATATAAATATTAAAAATTATAATAAAATTTTAAATGTGATCAATTTAATTTATTAAAGTAATATTCTATACTGTTTTCTTAAATGGTTCTCCAAAAGGAATCATTTTTATTGTAATTATTTAATTTTATTATAAAATTTTACCTATAAATTATTATATTATTTATTTAATTTTATTATTTCTAGATTCATTTCAGTTGGGTTTTGTGTAAGTTCTGTGTTGCACGTGACACAAGATATTGAAGATAATATTAATTTAAAGGATTCATAATATTGATTTTTTATATTCTGCTCTCTCTTAAATAAATTTTATCTTCATAATTTTAATTATCACTTATTAATAAAGTAATTTAGGACATTATTAACATTATGATCATTTGTGTTATAACTTCTAATACAATATCTTACTTTCTCCCATAGGCTATATCAAGTTACGTATCTTTCCTCAAACAATGTTAATGTAAGGAACCGACCCTTGTTTCCTGGAGGCAGTGCCTTATTTGATTTCGTTGGTATACATACAAGGAATATGAATCCCGAAGGACCGAGTAGTTTTGTTTTATTGTAAACAAGATACATACATAATTTGATCATTACAACATGAAGGAAAAAACAACACTAATTTATTCAACTAGTAACATCATGTCTCCTAGATTATTCTTGCATGTCATTCATAATTTACTTCTTCATATCCTGAGAAAAATGAAACATAATAAAGTGTGATCTGAAATGCTCAGTAAAAGAAAGCAATATAGTGGAAGATAATATAAACATTAGACATGGTGAATAATTGAAAACACATGCCTTTAATAATAAACATGAACACATTATGGCAGGAAAATGAGCTGAGTAAATAATTCCATAATAAAACATAATCATGGGTATTCTACTAGTCGAATAACCACATGAAATATCAATATATGAACTCATAATAGTGGAATGCATAATGCCGGAAATTATGAATCATTTTTTCACGGGCTCGGCCAAGACATCTAGTGATTAAGGCCTCGGCCAAAATCCATATCACTTTGGGGAATGCCTCGACCAATTCCACATTTACTTGTTTCATGAGACCTACCGATGCATCGAAGGGCTATAGAGGGCCCCACCCGTCACATAATAAGTCCAATTCATTCCTCATATGAGCGGGGATAAACATAAAAAACATATACATTTATATTGAAACTATCATATGAAATGTAACCAACTTTTCCCAATCATTAAACATAAAACACTATCCTTTCCCAGTAATATGGTGAATGGTTTTAGGATAGATCCTCCACAATAGAGTTAATCATAAAGAATTAAATAAAATATGTTATATGACTTCATAAATGATTAAACCCAATAATACAATGGAATAAACAAGAGTATTTGAATCAAATGGAAATACTCTTATAAAATCATTAAGCAATTTTGAGATAAATACTCTTTTATTTTGAAAAGAAGAGTTCTTTGGGAAAAATATTTTTATAAAACCAGAAGTGAATTAAGATAGTATATTTATAATAAAATGATTGATTTTATAAGGATAATGGTTTCAAAAAAAAAACAGATCATAGAGTTCTCTTGAAAGTAGGTAAGAATTTTGAGAAATTCTCTTGAATCCGGCTTGTATTTTGGAAACAGTTTTGAAAGTTTCTTTTAAAAACATGTAACGATTCATAAAATAAGGAAATATTATGGTTTGTGAACATATATATGATACTCACACAGAATATATGATGAGTTCATAACAATACATAATAATTTCATGGAGGTAATTAAACAATGAAAGTATCCCGAATGAAAATTGAAGTTTGGGTGAAAAACCCTTACCTTAACTCCAAACGTGTTCCTCTCGTGTACTTAAGCTACTGTAATTTGAAATTATACTTTTTAATAACTTATTACAGAACCTATTAGACATTTATTTAGTTTACCATAATTCTGGTTAGTTCATTTATGTCTTTATTGACAAGTTATTGTATTGAATTTCGTCGTTCTGGTGTGTTCATTTCTCTTATTTTCATATTCGGTTCACTTTTTTTTAAGTAATGAAGTGGAATGGATGTAAATCTAAATAATTGAAATTATATATTATTTATGAACATAAATAGGTGTTATTTTTCATTTATATAACTTGGTTACATGGAACAAGGATGAATTATCATATAGAACTTTAATGATAACTGTTTCGGATAATTTGTGGGTTTTGATTACAATGAACTCATTTTTCTTTATAACCTAACACCATTTGAACAAAGAGATTAAAAAATCTTAAATAGGTTATGTTATATATAATAATATGGTTCAACCATAACAGTAATGGTTTCATTACAAGAATTTATAATGATAAAAGAAATCGAAATTCCATCATCCTTGAATGTGTAAAATTGACACATCTCGGATGGTGTTCTTGGCACTAGTATATAATAACGTAAAAAGGGGGAGAGGATGATAAATTATTGCACTATCATGAAAAAATTACAGTACATATAAGTTACTCGAGTCATCACAAAATTGGATAAAGAGAGGTAATAGAAAAAGAAAATAAATGAACTTGAAAGGAAAGACAGAGAATTGAAGAGGAATTTACCTCTTGAACCAAACTTCCTTGAGAACCTCCTTAAGGGAGAGGTTTTTGTCTTTTTTTGAGACCAAAGCTTGATGGAAGTGGGATAAGAGGTTGGGAGGGTATTTAGATAGAATTTGGAGAAGGCACAAGGCTTGACAGAAGTGATTGGAGGAGGGGTGAGAGGGGGGTTTTATAGTGGAGGAGAGAGGGGACTTCTTAATATAAAACTCATTAATTTATTATTTCTTCACAAGAAAAGTAATAGTAAGTATTCCATGACTAAGAATAGTAATTTTATCGTGTGAATTTGGATTAAGGGTGGTGACATCAGCCATGATTCTAGGAATATTCTATTTAGCTTATATTATATATATACGGTAAATTACCGTATTTTACTATTCATCAAAAAATCAAGTATTTCAGAAATATCCCAAAAATTCACCCCAACCATTTTTCGACGTGTAGAATCCAAAAAAGAAGTCCATTTTTCGAAAATAATTTTCTAAATATTATTAATTTAATATTTAATTAAAGTCATAATTTATTATCAAAAACCAGTTTTAAAACATTCATTAACTAATTCAAAAATATAGGTATATCATACTATCAACTTGAATATTATTTATATATTATCATAGATAAGGCTACTATTCATTAGGGTATATCACTATTCATAAGGGTATGTTACTATTCATAAGGGTAGGTTACTATTCACCAAAAATTAATTTTTTCTTATTGTACTCTAAATAACTTACTGATCGTGACTGTGTATGTCGAATTTTTGAAATTCACATCACATAAGTGAAAAACTTATGTTTTAAGGGAACCATAGCACTTAGTAGTTAATGTGATTATGACATATTTATAAGAAAGTAATTTCCTTTAAAAAATATTGGGTCGTTACATTCTCCCCTCCTTACAAAAATTTTGTCCTCGAAATTCACAAAATATTACCTAAAAATATTTGGATATGTATTTAACATAAGCTTCTCAGGCTCCCATGTTGCTTACTCCATCTTACGGTTCCTCCATAGAACCTTTACCAGACGAGTCGTCCGATTTCTCAATACTTGTTCTCTAGTATCCAGAATCTTGATAGGCTCTTCACAGTAAGATAGATCGGGCTCAAGTTCCACTTCTTCATAAGTGAGTACATGTGTTGGGTCTGGCACGTACTTTCTTAACATTGAAACATGGAACACATTGTGAAAATTGGAGAGACTTGGGGGCAATGCCAAACAATAAGCTATGGCTCGAATTCGGTCCAAAATTTCAAAAGGTTCGATGTACCTGGGACTTAACTTTCCCTACTTACCAAATCGTATAATACCCTTCCATGGAGATACCTTTAAGAAAACGTGATCACCTTCTTGAAACTCCAAATCCTTCCTTCGGTTATCTGCATAGTCCTTTTGCCTACTTTGAGCTACTTTGATATGGTTTGGGATAATCTTCCCCTTTTCCATTTTTTCTTCAACAAGTTCTAGGCCCACAATCTTTCTTTCACTAACATCATCCCAACATGTTCGTGTACAACATCGTCTACCATATAATGCTTCATTGGGTGCCATCTGTATACTTGAATGGAAGCTATTGTTGCAGGAAAATTCTACGATAGGTAAATACTGATCCCACATGCCTTGAAAATCAAGCGAACAAGACCTCAACATGTCATCCAATGTTTGAATTGTCCGTTCTGATTGTCCATCAGTTTGTGGGTGGTAGGGAGTGCTCAAACGAAGATCAGTATCTAGGGCCTTCTGAAGACTTATCCAGAATAATGATGTAAAACATGGATCACGATCATAAAAAATTGATAGGGGTACTCCATGAAGTCTCACAACATCATTAATATACAGTCTTTCTAGAAGTTCGAGTGGTAGATATTATCTTATAGAAAGAAAATGTGATGACTTGGTAAGATGGTCTACAGTGACCCATATTGCATCATTCCTTCTAGGAGTCTTTGGTACTCCCATGAAAAAGTCCATCATGATATTATCCCATTTCCACTCAGGTATGGGAAGAGGTTGTAATAATCCTCCAGGCTGTTGCCTTCCAGCTTTCACTTGTTGAAAAACTATACATCTTGACACAAAATCAGAAATCTCCCTCTTCATGTTGTCCCACAAAAAATTTTCCTTCAAATCTCTATACATCTTAGTGCTTCCAAGGTGTATATAGAAATTGGAACTATGAGCATCATCCAACAATTCCCTTTTTAGATCAGGTATATTAGGAACACAAAGTCTCTTCCCAAATTTCAAAATTCCATCTTCAAATACGAAGTCACTCAATATCACATCATTCATAGCATTAATCTTCTTTTGAAACTCCTCGTTATCAGCTTGAGAACTTTTTATCCTTTCTAGCAAAGATGGTTTGGCAACCATTTGAAAAAAGAATTGATGTTTCACCTTCCTTGGTTATTCCCATATCCATCTTTACTAGATCCATGAAAATAGGATCCCTTTCAACTCTCATCTTGTTCAAAACTCCATGATCCCTTCTGCTCAAAGCATCTTCCACCTTATTTTCCTTCCCCAGGTGGTAGTGTATCGTGCAATAATAATCCTTGAGTTGTTCAAGCCACCTCCTTTGCATCATGTTGAGTTCTTTCTAGGAGAAAATGTACTTTAAACTCTTGTGATTAGTATAAATCTCACATTTTCACCATAGGGATAATGTCTCCATATCTTCAAGGCAAATATTACAGTAGCTAACTGAAGATCATGAGTAGGATAGTTTTGCTCATGAATTTTTAGCTGTCATGATGCATAAGTAATAAACCTATCGTTTTGTATAAGGACACAACTAAGTCCTTTCTTTGAAGCATCACTATAAATAACAAACCCTTCATTCCCCGATGGTATAGTCAATATAGGAGTGTTGACTAATCTTCTCCTCAGTTCTTCGAAACATTATTCACAATCTTTTGTCCAAACAAATTTAACACCTTTACGTGTGAACTTCATTAGCGGGTTAGCCACTCGGGAAAAATTCTATACGAAACGCCGATAATAACCTACAAAGACAATAAAACTACGTAACTCAGTTATGTTTGTTGGTGTGGGCCAATCTTGGATTGCCTTTGTCTTTGCAGGATCAACTAGGATTCCATCCTTAGAGACAATATGGCCAAGAAAGGAAATATCCTGAAGCCAGAATTCACACTTGCTAAACTTCCCATTCAATTCATGTCTTCTAAGAGTCTTCAAGATAATGTGCAAGTGATTTTCATGATCTTCATAGCTTTTGGAGTATACTAAGATATAAAAAATAAATACCACTACAAAATCATCAAGATATTCCTTGAAAACTCTGTTCATTAGATCCACGAATACAGAGGGTGCATTAGTCAATCCAAAACGGATTATTGTAAACTTGTAATGCCCGTACCTGGTTCGAAACACTGTTTTTGGAATGTCTTCTTTCTTCACACTCAACCGATGATATCCAGATCGAAAGTCAATCTTTGAAAAGTATTGAGCTCGATGTAGTTGGTCTAATAAATCATCAATGTGAGGTAGGGGATACATGTTCTTTATTGTTATAGCATTGATTTCCCTGTAATCAATGCAAAGCGTCATGGATCCATCTTTCTTCTTGACAAAGAGGATAAGGGCTCCCCATGTAGAAACCCTAGGTCGAATAAATCCCTTATTAATCAATTCCTCTAGTTGTTTCTTTAGTTCCACTAATTCCACAGTGGCCACCCTATAAGGGGTCTTCGATATGGGAATTGAACCAAGAATTAAATCAATGGAAAACTCAATTTCTCATTCTGGAGGACGTCCAGGTAAATCTTCTGGAAACACATCAACATATTCTCTCACAATAGGTACATCCTCTATTTGAACATTCCTTTCCTCACCCATAGTTATTTTATTCTTTTATTCCCCAATAATTGAATCTAGTTGAGCTACTAGGGTGGATCTAGATAAGAATCAGATGGTGACGATTATTCTCTAATGATAAGGTGTTCTTTATCATCATCATCAAAAATCGTAACCTCCTTCTTCTTACAATAAATTTTTCCATCATGGTCCGAAATCCAATCCATACCGAGGATTATATCAAATTCAATCATGGATATGATGATGAGATCAGAAGACAAAGAACATTTGTATACCCTAATGGGAACAGATTGAAAGAACTTTGTAGCAATGATACTTCCCTTAGGTGTTTTGACTCACAACTCCCTTGTTAAATCAAATTGGAAATATCTAATTTTCTTAGAAAACTGGGAAGATATGAAATAATGCGATGATACATAATCAAATAGAGAATTGGATAAACTTGAGGAAATAATTAAAATACCTGCCACCACATCATTAGGAACTTCAACCTCTGCAGTTGTTATTGAATAAGCTTGTCCCTGTTCCCTTTCCCTTTTCTGTTGCATATTTCCTTGACGTTTTGGGCAATTATTAGCATAGTGCCCCATCTCTTGACAATTATAGCAATGAACATCATTGGATTCCTTATTTCATTTGCAATCACCAACAATATTTCCTTTCTGGGCACATTTATAGAATACTCCTTTTCCTTTTAAGCATGCACCAAGGGTTTTCCTTACAAAATTGTCACATGGTGGAAATTAAACTCTTCCTTTATTCTCTATTTCCTTATTTCCTTTTCCAATGTTTTCAGCAACCCTCTTCTTTTCTTACTTTCCCTTAAAGTCATAAGACTTAGAGAATTCTTTTTCAGTCTTGATAGCACATGAAACTATGTCCTCATATGATGACAAATTTTGGGAGACCAGTGCCCGCTGGAGGAATGGCTTTTGGCCATCAAAGAATCGATCGATTTTTCTCCTTGGATTTCGTATGTAGTCTACAACATGTCTTGCTAGCCTTGTGAAGTTGGATTCATACTTGGCAACATTTTCATCCTTCTTTTGCCTCAGATTCAAGAACTCCCTCTCCATATATGCTCTTGGTTCATGAGGGAAATATTTTTCTGAGAATATTTCCTTAAAATCCCCCCATTCCATATCTTCTATTTCTTACTCCTCCTTTGTGTTTTGGATTAATGGACACTATTGATCCGCATATCCCAATAGATGATATACTGCCATGAAAACCTTCTCTCTTTCATTACATCCCATAGCGAGAAATATCTTCTCGAGGGAACATATCCACCGCTCTGCTACAAAAGGGTTTGTAGTCCCATTGAACGATGAAGGCTGTTGTCGCATAAAGCGATCTAGCATAGCTCCCCCATGTGGTGGATCTAGATGATCTATACGGGTAAGGTTATTATTCATAACCTGAGTGGGTTATCCTAGTATATTTATGATTTGCTCAGCACTAGTCACAACACCAGAGCCAGTATCATTATCTTACATCAGAGGAAAATCCCTACAAGGGACATGTGTGTTCGTGCAGTTTCCATTCCTTCCACTAGGCGCTATCTCTAGATTATTGAATACACTAGATTAGGTTATGAATCATAATGTATATTCTTAAATTAACAAAATACTTAGAAAAATATATTGAGATACTACGAATGGCTAATCCCAAATTCACAAATATGGTTTCTTTGAGGAATATTTTACATTTAAATCCTTCATAATATTTTGAAAAGAAAATGTGAATTATCTTAAGCATATCCCATGGGAGTGTCATAACCAAGAGTGCAGCAAGGCCCGTTGTTTTGAACCAGTTCCCATTCGAGTCCATCTCAAAATGGTGTTTTCGAATTTTATCCCTAGATACATCTATGCCAGAGCCGCCACTACCTGCTCGTATCCAGAAATGGATGTGTTGCTTGAAAGATCCACATAATATATTCATTACCAAAATACCAGGATGTTATTGTATGTATATCCTAAAAGAATAACTAAGGGAATCTTCCCTAATTCTACATTTTCTAAATCTAGTTTCCAAGTATTCTACTAAACCTCCTCTGATACCAACTGTAAGGACCCGACCCCAGTTGCTCGGAGCCAGTGCCAAATTTGATTTTGTTGGCATATAAACAAGGAAGACGAATCACGAAGGACCAAGTAGTTTAGTATTATTGGAAACAAGATACATATATAAGTTGATCATTACAAAATGAAGGGAAAAAACAACACTAATTTATTCCACTACCAATATCATGTCTCCTAGATTATGCTTTCATGTCATTCATAATTTACTTCTTCATATCTTGAGAAAAATGAAACATTAGAAAGGGTGAGATAAAACTCTCAGTAAGAGTAAGAAATACAGCAGAATATAATATAAACATTAGACATGGTGAATAATTGAAAACACATGCCTTTAATAATAAACATGAACACATTATGGCAGGAAAATGAGATGAGTAAATAATGCCATAATAAAACATAATCATGTGTATTATACTAGTCAAATAACCACATGAAATATCAACAGCTGAACTCATAATAGTGGAATTCATAATTCCGGACATTCTAAATCATTTTTTCATGGCGTCGTCCAAGATAGATAGTGACTAAGGCCTCGTCCAAAATCCATATCACTTTGGGGAAGACATCGGCCAATTCCACGTCTATTTGTCTCATGAGACCTACCGATGCATCGAGGGGATATAGCGGGACCCACCCATCACATAATAATTCCAATGAATTCCTCATATGAGCGGGGATAAACATAAAAAACATATACATTTGTATTGAAACTATCATATGAAATGTAACTTACTTTCCCCAATAATTAAACATAAAACACTAACCATTCTGAGTAATATGGTGAATGGTTTTAGGATAGATCATCCAAAATAGAGTTAGTCATAAAAAATTAAATAAAATATCTTAGATGACTTCATAAATGATTAAACCAAATAATACAATGTAATCAACAAGAATATTTGAATCAAATGAAAATACTCTTATAAAATCATTAAGCAATTTTGAGATAAATACTCTTATTTTGAAAAGAAGAGTTATTTTGTAAAAATATTTTTATAAAACTAGAAGTGAAGTAAGATAGTATCTTCATAATAAAATGAGTTATTTTATAAAGATAATGGTTTAAAAAAACATATTATAGAGTGCCCTTGAAATTAGGTAAGAATTTTGAGAAATTCTCTTGAATTCGGCTTGTATTTTGGAAACAGTTTTGAATGTTTCTTTTAAAAAAATGTAACGATTCATAAAAAAAGGAAGGATTATGGTTTGTAAAAATATATATGATACAAAATCAGAATATATGATGAGAAAATAACAATACATAATAATTTCATTGAGGTAATTAGACAATGAAAGTATCCCGAATGAAAATTGAAGTTCGGGTGAAAAACCCTTACCTTAACTCCAAACGTCTTCCGCTCTTGTACTTAAGCTCCTGGAATATAAAATTATACTTGTTAATAACTTATTTAAGAACCTATTAGACCTTTATTCGGTTTACCATAATTCTGGTCAGTTCATTTATGTCTTTATTGACAAGTTATTGTATTGAATTTCGTCATTCTGGTGTGTTCGTTTTTCATATTTTCATATTCGGTTCACTTGTTTTTAAGTAATGAAGTGGAATGTATGTGAATCTCCAGAATTGAAATTATATATTATTTATGAACATAAATAGGTGTTATTGTTCATTTATATAACTTGGTTACATGAAACAAGGATGAATTATCATATAGAACTTTAATGATAATTGTTTCGGTTAATTCGTGGGTTTTGATTACAATGAACTCATTTTTCTTTATAACCTAACTCCATTTGAACAAAGGGATTACAGAATCTTAAATAAGTTATATTTTATATAATAATCTGGTTCAACCATAACAAGAATGGTTTCATGACCAGAATTTATAATGATAAAAGAAACCGAAAGTCCAACGTCCTTGAATTTCTAAAATTGATAAATCTCGGATGGTGTTCTTGCCACTAGTATAAAAGAAGGTAAAAAGGGGGAGATGATGATAAATTATTCCACTATCATGAAAACATTCCAGTATATATAATGTACTGGAGTCATCACAAAATTGGATAAAGAGAGGTAATAGAAAAATAAAACAAATGAACTTGAAAGGAAAGACAAAGAAATGAAAAGAGGAATTTACCTCTTGAACCAAACTTCATTGAGAACCTCCTTAAGGGAGAGGTTTTGGTCTTTTAATGAGACCAAAGATTTATGGACGTGGGAGAGGAGGTTCAGAGGGTATTTGGGCCGAATTTGGAGAAGGCACAAGGCTTGAGAGGAGTGATTGTAAGAGAGGGTGAGAGGGGGTTTTATAGTGGAGGAGAGAGGGGATTTCTTAATATAAAACTCATTAATTTATAATTTATTCACAAGAAAAGTAATAGTAAGTATTCCATGGACAAGAATAGTAATTTTATCATGTGAATTCGGATTAAGGGTGGTGACATCATCCATGATGCTAGAAATAGTCTATTTAGCTTATAATGTATATATACGGTAAAATACCGTATTTTACTATTTATAAAAAATTAAGTATTTCAGAAAAATCCCAAAAATTCATCCTAACCATTTTTCGACTTAAATAATCCAAAAATGAAACCCATTTTTCAAAAATTATTTTCTAGATATTATTAATTTAATATTTAATTAAAATCATAATTTATTATCAAAAACCAGTTTTTAAAAATTCATTTACTTATTCTAAAATATAGGTATATCGTACATTCAACTTGAATATTATTTATATATTATCATAGGTAAGGTTACTATTCATTAGGGTATATCACTATTCATAAGGGTATGTTACTATTCATAAGGGTAGGTTACTATTCACCAAAAATTAAGTTTTTCTTATTGGAATCTAAATAACTTACTGATCGCGACTGTGTATGTCGGATTTTTGAAATTCACATCACGGAAGTGACAAACTTATGTTTTAAGGGTCCCATAGCACTTAGTAGTTAATGTGATTCTGAAATATTTATAAGAAAGTAATTTCCTTTAAAAAAATATTGGGTTGTTACAATTAATCATTCATAAAATCATGTACCTAGGTATATATATACCCTAAAAAATATTATTAATAACATAAATTTCCAAAAATTATTTAAATCTTATGGCATACCACATTTTTATGATATAAAATTTTCATTACGTTGTCCAAAATAGGGGATCATTTAGAAATTTAGAAGATATTTTAGGTTTAGTGTCTTGGAAATTATGTACATGTTACATGAGAGCATAAAAAAATATTCTATTACAAATGAAATTATTCATCATAGTTTAATCCTAAGTACAATGACAAAATCTCATAACCTATGGACATACATCAAATAAAGGGGTGAGAATAATTTTAATAATGGAAAAAGAAAAACTTAGAACGTGACCAAGAGGCATATTAATAAGAATGATTATATAAAAATGAGGCATAACATACAATAAATAACATGAATCATAACATGTAAATGTTTCTACAACATTTAATTGAGTCATTTCTAAACATATCACCAGGGTCCGTCCCCAATGTTCTATAAAAATTACTGAGGTTGTTCCGCAAGGTATCGTAAAACTTATCATCTCTAGAGATTAAATTATTTACCCAATGAATTAGATATCTACCAGGGAACAATTTTCACATGTATTAATTACACTAATACACATATATGATAATAAAAAATTTCATAAATAACTCAGGGAGAATAAAATAAACGAGTTTCATTTCAAAATCACGGTGTTTAAGAAAGTGCTTAAAAAGAATATCCTTTTCTCATTTTACACCCACAGAATAGGAAGGTGGGTTTCATGTATGTTAATACCAGAATTAAATCGATAATTTGGAAATATATTTCACTACCCTTTGAGAATAAAGAGGTTTAGATACACACAAAATAAAATAAAATAATTTCTTAATAAAAAGTGATAAAATTTTAGACGAAAATTTAGCAGTATAATGAGTATGAAAAATGGTTTTAGAAATCATTAAAAAGAGAGGGGGAAAGGGTATACCATTCATAAATGAATAATTATACATTAAATATGTAGAATAAAATTGATATAAGAAAATGGTATGGAAATTTCAAAATACATATATATTAAAAGATAACTTGAAAGGAAAAGAGAAGTTGAGATTTCCCTTACCTTGAGTAGTGGCTTCTAAAACTCAAAGATCGGGACCTTGGGGGGGTTTATAAGACATTGGGAGAAAAAATTGGTGTTATTAATATCATATATTCTTGTAACATTAATTTTTAATGAAATATAATGGATATATGGTTGGGCATTTGTAACAAAAGTGAGGGAGTTTTTTTTATTAATTTCCTTGGACACCTCAGTAGTGGTATTTTAAAAACCATGGGCCTGAACATGGTATTTTAAAAGATTATGGGAAAATTGGGATAATTAATCTCATATTTTAATACTAAATAGTTGAACATAATTATTTAATCATTATTAAATCAATAATGACATCAACAAACATACCGAAAATTCAAAACTATATGTTTACTATTCTCGGAAAATTCAACTTTTTCAGAAAAATCCCAAAATTAATCCAAATCATTTTTTTACTTTTAGAATTAAAAAATGAACTCAATTTTTAATAAATAATTTTCTAAATATAATAAATTTAATTTTTATGTAAAATCATTATTTACTCAAAAAATACGAATTCTGAAATTATAATTGATTTTATAATACATTTAAAAATTAACTAATCTCTCAAAAAAATAACTTATAATAATAAGAAAACAAAATATTAATTTTTGATTATATTTTATGAAAATGAATTTTATTTTTAAATAATTATATTGATTATAAATTTTTAAATAAATATATATGTTTTATAAAAATACTAATACTTAACCAATAATTTCCAAAACTATTATTTACTTCACAACACAACAACAACATATTTTATTTATAATAAAAGTAGAGATTCCAGAAGAAAAAAAGAACAAAAACAGAGAAAAGAAAACAAAAAAGAGGGAAGAAAAGAGAAGAGGCCTGGATCAAGGGGGCCTATATAAATTAATTCCAAGTGCGACACCTTGTAAAATTCTGGCACACTCTGGAGAAAAAGATTGTAAGTAAGAAAAGGAAACAAGATCATCTTCATGAGTGAACTGAGAAGCCAGAAAGTCTTCTACCTTGTTTTCCTCATTCCATGTATGCAATAGTCTTGTGTTGCTGACAATGAGTTGCCTGCATCATTGGATATGGTATGAAATAGTCCATAGAGTGGATCTGTTATCTAAAAGAGCATCATAGATACTTTTGGAATCAGTTTCAATCTCTGATAGGGAGATGTGAGTGGAAATGCAGATATTTATCCCTTTGAGTAGAGTCTAGTCTACCACCTTAAGTGAGTCTCCTCTTCCAAACCTTGCACTATAAGTAGCGACCACACTACCCCCTAGATTACGAATAACCCCTCCACCCTTTATAATACCCATAGGACACATCCCATCTGAGTTAAGTTTGATCCGTTTAGAAAGGGGTCTCCAGAAGATCCATCATCTGTTAGACACCATGATGTTACCTGCATGAGGAGAGTATCTGTGTCGAAGCACCTTCCGCAATGACGGAGCCTCCTCCTATTTGTTTAGAAGCATTCCCATATTAGTGATAAGCCACTTCATTATAGAAACTAGATTCGCCTTAGTGAATGCCACACCTTTAAAACATGATCTGTTCCTTGCCTCCCATATACATCAATATCCAACTGAGATAAGGATTGCCTAAGAAATATTCTCCATTTGATTATTTCTCATGACCTGGACCACCTCTATAGGAAAGAGTCACCCAGAAAAATAAGAGATGATAGACCAATGATGTCCCCCACTGCATCCTAGACTATGCATTACCAATATCTTTCTAAAAATAGATGATAGGTAGACTTTATTTAGGGGAGAATGAAACATGAACATTTGGAGACAATACTAATCCCTTTTCAGCAGATCTCCTCATCTGTAGAAATGGCATGGTGATATATCATCCATGTGATAAAATTGAACTTTGGTTAAATCTACTTTCACCAAAGGATATGTACTCATATAGAATGAGTATGGGGATTCAATATATTCAACATGTAGGCCTTAATAAAAATGGATCCCGAGGGAGTGGACTTGAACACGCACCAGTCCGGTTCGTCCAAGAGCTTAATAAGATGAAACATACTGATCATATCTTTGTCAAGGAATCATTGAATAATGTATTGATGCTCAAATTCTTGTTTGAAAATAATTTCAGTACCCAAGAAACCAAGAAAGCCTAAAAAATGACCCATCTAACTATCATGCCAAAATTTAATGCTCTCACATCTGATGATCCATCTCAACTGATTAAGATGACGGGGAATATGGCTTTGAATAATTATCCAAATATATGAGTAGTTGCTACTCAAATTCTCTAGGATATTTCCATACTTCTACCTGACGAAACTTTCTCATTGATTTCCCCCTTCTATTACTTCCCAAGATAGCCTTGTGTGAAGGCAGTTCATCATGAAATTAACACTATGAAGACCAATACCACCTTCATCTAGGGGAAGGTCCATTATATTCCAAGAGGCCCAATGGAACCGTCCCTCCGAATGTGAGTCCCAAATGAATCTGGTCATGATACTATAAATATTATTTAAGAATGAATTTGGGCGCTTGATAACTAAGAGAATGTTCCTAATGATCGAGGTAAGGATGCTATTAACATGAGTTATCCTCCCCATAAAAGAGATGAACTTGTTTTTCAAATTATTGATCTGGGCATAGATTCGCCCCCACCTTATCTAGATGCTTGATAAAAAGCCTCCCTAAAGTAATGGGGGAACCAAATAGTCCATAAAGGATACTTATGCTGATACAAAATATGGATTCAATATTGCAAGCACGTCTCTCCGAGAAAATACTCAAGATGTAGGAACTACTTTTATCTCTATTGATGAGTTTCCCACTCCATCTGAAGTATTACTCTAGGGTGTTATTGATCCCCTAAGTAGATCTAGAACATTCATTACTAAAAATGACCATATAATCAGTAAACATTAGGTGGAACAGGTTCTGAAAATGGAAACAGCAGCGGTAAGGTTGAATGGTGCCCTCTTGATTTTTTGCACTAATGAATCTGCTCAAAGCATCTAGAGCCATGATAAACAAACAAGGCGAGAGAGGGTCAACTTTTCTAAATCCACTGACAAATTTAAAGAACCCTTTCCTTCTTCCCACAAAAAAAATAAAAAACCATGATGCTTTTAAAGATCTAAACATGTGATCGGTTGACCACCAAGAGAATCCCATGCATCTTAGAACTTTGATTATGAAATCCCACTCAAGTTTGTCATATTATTTCTCTATATCCAGCTTTATGAAAATTTATTTACTTATAATATGATATAATTATATAAAATTACCATTTAAGATGACTAAATTTTATTTATACTTCCTTATGTGAGGTTACAATTCCATTGGTCAGAATACTATTCATAAGGGCAACATTACTATTTCAAAGGTTCAAGTTACTATTAACCAAAAAATTAAGTTGATTCTATTAGACTCCAAAAATATTACTGATCAAAACTACATACACTTATTTCTCAAAAATAATTTCATAGAATTAATTATTTAATAATTATTTAAACAAAAAATACATTATTTTCACTATTCGTAAAAAATATTAAATTTCATAAAAAAATACTAAAAATTAACCCTAAATTAATTTTGACTTAAAAAATTAAAAAAACGATGTTTATTTTATCATAATAATTCTATAAGTATGAGAAATTTAAATTTAAATTATAAAAATTCTTAGTTATTAAAAATAATAGTGGATTGAAAATGTATAGTGAAATTGCATAGTGAAATTTCTGACACTTAAAAAAATAAAATAATTTTATCATTTAAATTTAAAAATGGGTTTTTTAATTATAATGTTTCATTAAAATACTAATTATTCATAATACCTTAATTTATTATAGTAATTATATTATTTCTGGAAAGTACAATTTGGGTCTAAAAAGTAAATTTATCAAATTTTTCTCAATTAAACATTTATATTTTTAGGCAAAACTATTCTTAAATGTGTATATCCCATTTTTCTTCATAGTTGTACTAATAAAAATTTATAAATTATGTATGATGTTCTCATTTAATAAAGATTCATTCTATGTGCTTCTATTGTAAAACATAATAAAAAGTTATTAGAAGGAAATATATCCATTAATAAAATAAATAATAGTTTTAAGTCGTCAGATTCTTCCACACTTAAAGAAATTGCGTTCTCAGAATTTTATTTTATTAGATTTTTTCTACTATTAAGAATACTATAATTATAAAATAATTTTATGTCTTAAAACATCATGCTTAAAAAATATTATTCTCTTACAACAATTACATTCTCTATGAGTCCTTCATAATGGTTCATAGAAAGCTTGTGACTAACCAAAAATATCCCCCGAGATTGTCAAACCAGAAGTGAATCAAGGATTATTATCATGAACCAGTTCCGGTTCAATTGTATCTCAAAGTGATGCTTTCAGGTTTTACCCATAGATACATATGTATAAGATCCACATCCACTTGTTTGTATCTAGACTGTGATTTATTTGTTCAAAAACCACTTACTTAATATTTTACCTATATACTATGATTTTTTCATATAATTAAAATTTTCTCTAAGGTTCCTCCTAAAATTTTCAAATCCTAATTTCCATGAATAAATAAACTATAATCTGATACTAACTATGGATTCTTTCCTTTTATTACATAAATGTTTCATTACTTTGTATAAAATAAGGGATCCTTTATAAATTCAAAATATCTTTTTGGTTTTGGGTCTTGGAAATTAGTTATATATTAAATGAAAATGTTAAAACGTTATTATATTACAAATTAAAGGATTCATCATAGGTTCTTCCTAAGTACAATGATTGTATCTCATAACCCTGGGGAATACATCAAACAATGGGGTGAGCATAAAGCACAATAATGGAAAAAAAACACTTAAAACATGAGTAAGAGGAACATAACTAGGAATGATCATATAAAAATTAGGAATAACATAAAATAAATAACATGAATAAAAATATGTAAATCTGTCTATAAAATTTAATTGAGTTATTTATAAACATATCACCAAGGTGTCCAAAATATTACCAAGGTTATTCACCAAGGTATCATAAAACTTATCATCTCTAGAGATTGAATTATTTTCCCAATGCATCGAAGTGCTATCAGGGATCACCCTTCATATTTATTAATAAAATTGTGGCACATATATCATAATAAAACATTTTATAAATAACCCATGGAGAATAAAATAAATGAGTTTCATTTCAAAATCATGGTGTTTAATAAAGTTATAAAAAACAATATTATTTTGTTCACTTTAAGACCACGGAATATGAAGGTGGATTTCATGTATGTTAATAAAATAATTAAATAGATCATTTTAAAATATATTTTAATACCTCTGGAGAATAAATAGGTTGGGTACTCCCAAAATAAAATAAAATAATTTCTTGATAAAAAGGGATAAATTTTGAGACGAAAATCCTGTAGCATAATGGGTACGAAACATAGTTTTAGAAATCATTAAAAAGTGAGGGGAAAAGAGTCTCCTAATCATAAATGAATATGAATATAGTAAAGATAAATAATAAAATTTATAGAATAATATGGTAAGGAAGTTTTAAATACACACCATATAAAAAGAGAACTTGAAAGGAAAAGAGATGTTGAGATTTCCCTTAAGTTGAATGGTGACTCCTAAAACATGATGATAAATACCTTGGAGGCTTGAGAACACATTGGTAGGACTCCTTGGGTGGTAATACTACCATATATTTGTGTAGAAAAAATTGGGGATAAAATATAATGGATAAATGAATGGGTATTTATAGTAAAAGTGTGTGACTTTTTTTATTAGTTTCCTTAGACACCACAATAGTGGTATTTGCAAAACCATGGTATTGCCCATGTTATTAGAAACTTCAGATAAATATTATAATATTTTAATAATAAATATTCTAAAAGAATTATTACATCATTATTACATCATTAATGATGTCATTAAACATACCGAAAACTCAAAACTGTATGTTTAATATTCACAAAAAATTCATCTGTTTTAGAAAAATCCCAAAAATTCACCCCAACCATTTTTTGATATGTAGAATTAAAAAATTATCTCCATTTTATAAAAATAATTTATTAAATATGAGAAATTTAATTTTTAAATAAAATCAACATTTACTCGAAAAATACTAATTATAAAATTATAACTGCTTTTATAATACTTTTATAAATTAACTAAGGTCTCATAAAATTAACTTATAATCATAAGACAAAAAAATATTAATTTATTATTATATTTTATGAAAATTATTTTTTAAAATAATTATATTAATTATAAATTTGTAAATAAACATTTATATTTTATAAAAATACTAATAATTAACTAATAATTTCTAAAACATTTATTTACTTATACTTTGGTATAATTATATAAAATTACCATTTTATGTGACTAAATTATATATATATATCCTTAGGCAAGGTTACTATTCTATTATTCATATTACAATTCATAAGGGTAACATTACTATTTCAACGGGTCAACTTACTATTCACCAAAAAAATTGTTGATCATATCAAACCCTAAATATCTTACTGATCACAACTGTGTATGACTGTTTCTCAAAAATCATTTCACATAATTAATTATTTAATAAATATTTAAACAAAAAATATAGAATGTTTCACTATTAATCAAAAATATGAAACTTATAAAAAATACTACAAATCACCCAAAATTAATTTTGACATTTAAAATTTAAAAATGAAGTTAATTTTACCATAATAATTATCTAATCATGAGAAATTTAACTTTTAAGTATAAAAATATTTATTCATTAAAAATAGTAGCAGATAGAAAATGCATTGTGAAAATACATAGTGAAATTTATGATACTTAAAAAATAAAATTATTTTATTATTTACATTTAAAAAGAGTATTTTAATTATACAATTTCATTAAAATAATCATTATTCATAATTAATTAATTAATTATAATAATTATATCATTTTTGGAAAGTAAAATTTGGGCCCAAAAAGTACATTTATCAAATTTTTCTAAATTGAAAAAAATATTTTATTATGAAAAACTATTCATAAATTTGTATAACCCATTTTTGTTCATAGTTGTACTAATACGAATTTAGACATGATGTATGATGTTCTCATGAAATAAAAAGTCATTATATATTCTTCTATTGTAAAACATAATAAAAAGTTATTGGGAGGAAAGATATCCATTAATAAAAGAAGTACATTTTTTTGGCCATTACAAATCTTCATTAAATTAAACCACAATGAAATAATATATTCCTCTAAAATTTAAATACATATTTAAACCCAAAATTTTATTCACCACTATTTTATAATTTCACACACTAGCCAATATATATCATAAACAAAAAAATTAGATAAACTTCACCCAAAATATCTTGGATCAATTTTTTATTAAATAAATTCTTAATTCCATTAAAATAAAACCCATGTAACTCAATTTTCTCAAAATCAATCATCCCTTTATTACCTCAACATGAAAAATATATTTCACCTAAGAGTTATAAATACCCAAATCATGTGTTCTTTAATAGTTATCCCAAAAATATAACCTTATCATAAATTCACTTTTTAAGCTTTTGGAAACTATTTAATATATGTTTCAAACCTTTAAATTATAACTAATAAGTAATAATCTTTATAATCTTCATATAATTATTTTAAATTTTAGAATATACAAGAATATAATCAATAAATATCACTGAATAATGAAAATAAATAAAAGTATTATGATATAATTTCTATTATGAACTCACTACCTTTTGTAATACTAGTAAACTCACCTTTCCCATCATAAAAATCCAATTATACAATTTTCAACCATTTAAGTATTCCCGCTTGTTTAGTTATAAGGAACATTGGTTTTAAGATACATACCTTTATCAACATTATTTTCATGACCCTATTTCAACCAAATACTAAAACCCCAAATTGTTCTCAATAAAATCAGAGTAAATGATCCTATGAATTTAAAAACTAAATCATAATATTTATTCTCTAATGAAACCTTCATTTCATCCTTTGATACCTTAAATTAAAGCAATAACTCATTCAGTTTAACCAATGTTATATATGGATGTGTTACTATTTGGTTCTCTAACTTACCAAAATTTCTATCCAAATCCTTCATAATGTTTTATAAAGTTATATGATCAATCAAAGAATAACCATCGGGAGTGTCTAGTCAGGTGTACTTTATTAGGTCCACTAATCATGAACTAGAGTGAATATTGAGTTGAAACTAAACCAACCTTTTTAAGTGTGGTTACCCATTGTTCCATCTCTGTCACAACCATATCAAATTTCTAGTACCCAAGTATGGATTTAATTGATAGTATAACCACACAATCTCTAATTTACCAGAAGTTTAGGATTATATCATATATTTAGACTTTTAATTAAGATTTTCTCTATGGTTATCTAATTTTAATCCCCAAAAAACTAAAGTATTCTTAAAAATAACTAAATCCTCATTTTATATCAAATAAATTGACTCAAAATAAATAAACACATTTATTTAATTATTTTACATGAATAATCAATTCAACCCACAAATAGTCACACAAACTAGAGAATTAAAGGTTTAATGTCTTTGAGGACTAACTACGGAAACAAATTATTTTTCAACACTCATAAAAATTCCATTATATGTGCTCAACTCTAAAACCCTTTATAAAGGCTCACGATTGGAATCCAGGAGATTCGGTGTTCAATCCATGTTGGTAATAGTTACTATTATACTAAATGTAGGCAATGACATAGACGATTATGTAGGCAGGTAGTGTTGCAGGTAAGAGGTGATACAGGCATGATGCATGCCTATTGATTCAAGTAGGATGATGTAGGAATGATGATGCATTGTGCTTTCGGTCCACATAAGGGGATTAATGCCCTAGGGGTATATGGGTTTTGTTCAAAATAAATAAGGCTTGATTTGTGGGTTATCCCCTTGTGAGGGAGGAGGGGGCTATGGTCGGACTTTCCAGCCTGTTTGTGTAATGTTTGTGTGATTAAATGTAATTATCCCCTTAGAAACTAATATATATATATTTTTAGTAAATTTAAACATAAGAGATAATAATCAAATATCATTGGTGAGAATAATATGAGAATATATATATAACCAAGATATATAAGAAACTTATTCAAAATAATTCATATATTTTAAATCATGGAATAGGTCTTTTCATACCATAATTCATGAATCAAAATATGGTAGAATAGAAACAAGAGTATATAACCATTATCCAATATATCATAAAAAATGATAATAAGCATTAAATTATGATGTCTTTCAACTATGGCTCAAAAATAAGCATGGAAGTGAAATTTCAAGGATACCGAACAAGATATTTGTTACATAGAAGGCTTGAGATAATCATGAGTGTACTATCTAGGCTTGGGATAATCTTCTCGTACACCCTTGGGCTAGGGATGAAACCTCCCTTGTACCCCTTTATCTTGGGATAAATCCTCACATATACACTATTGGTTGGTATAAATCCTCCCATGTACCATTTTTCTTGGGATAAATCTTCTTATATACCATTTATCTCATGATAAATCCTCTTATTTACCCATTGTCTAGGGATAAATCCTTTTATGTACCATTTAGATTTGGATAAATCATCTGATTTACCCTTTTTAGTTAATGATATATAAACATTAACAGGGAATTTAAGGTATATATAGTACACCACCAATCATTCATCTATATATATGGTTCTACTGAAGAAAAATTCATTAAATACATTATAAGTAACCCATGGAAAAAATGGGTTTGACAACATTTCTAAATTTCATCACCAAAATTGAACTAAAGAATATAAGTAAATGATTGTCAAAAATAAATCACTACAAAAGAGTATTTAATATGAAAATATATAGGGTTGTACATGAAGAAAATATTCTAAGGAAATATATAATTTAGATATAAAAAGTGGGAGAGAAATCATAAAATAGTTTTTTGTAGAAAATGATTTTAATTTTGGTATAAGTGATGGAATTATGGGTCACATTAAAAATTCATTCTAAAAAATGTCACTTTTTAAAAATTAGAAAAAAAGAATTTTCAAAATAAATATTTATAAATAAATATAAATAATTAATCCTTTTAATATATATAAATGTTTTAAAGTATTTAATTGAAAACATTATTAAATAAAGTACTTTTAAACAAGAATATTCAAAAAGGATCTTTGAAAAAAGAAAAAAATGTTTCTAAAATGTTGATGTAAAAAAATGGAAAAAATTATTTATTTTTAAATAAAATTAAATAATAGATCCTTGAAATTATATAAAGGTTTTAAAAAATAAATGTGGAGTGGAAGAGAAAATATTTTATTTTGATAGGATGCAAAAATGTTTGAATATTTTGAAATTCCTTTATTGAAAAGCCATATTGTAAAGAGATAGTAAAACATATAATTTAAAATATTGGAATATAAATATTGATTTCACATGTGTAAACACATATTTGGGTTTAAAAATATAAAGGAAAGTCATTTCTTATTATAATGAACTTGGAAATTGGGGGACAACCAAAGAGATGATATTATTTTCTTAAAAATGTTGTACTTTTATGAGAAGTAAATTACTAGATAAATAATTAATGACTTAAAATCATCATTTTATCCTAATATATAAATATTAAATGTATTATGAAATATTAAATAAAATAATTTATCAAACATAGAATAAATTCACTTGAGGAATAACATTTCAACTCTAAGAAAGGAAATTTGAGGCAACCAAATTCTTTACGAATGTCAAAATTCATAAATCAATGGACATTTAGAAATGGTTTATGTGGTAGAAATTTAAAGATCCAAAAAAATTTCAACATAATACAATAAAATGTTATAATAAACCCACCTTTTATGAAATAAGTAAAAGAATAACAATCACAACACCACAAATTATATCTGAGTTTCCAAAAACACTTACGATAATGGTAACATTAGAATAAGACGTTAAACATGAAATTGAAATTAAAATATCATGAAATGATAGATAATAATTATAATTTAATGAATAGGGTAGTGGATAAAATATATAAATTAAATAAGGTTTTGCAATCTCAAAAATTTCTCATGGTTTTCAAAATGATACAAATAATCTATTACCTCTAATTCTCGCTTAGTTGATCACACTATGACATCCTATATTAAAAAAATAACCATCCTTGATAAAATATTTCAGAAACTCATTCATGTCCATAAAATTATAAAAACTTCATTTTCAATTATTCCATACATTTAAATTTTTAATTATTATCTATTTTTTATATCGGGTGTGATTAATCTTGATCGTTTTGAACTAGTGTCATAATAGTGGCATTTATATTAATTATTATCACAAAGTTCCCTATTCATAGATAATATAAAGAAGTATAATTTTTGTTTTATAATAGTTTATAAGTTTATAATTTAATTTTATGTGTTTTTTGGTTATGATACTTAACGATGAATTCAATGATAAGTTTGTTTCGATGATTTTTAGCGAACGAAGGGTGTTTTCTTAAATAATGAGTTAAATGTTTATATTACTATTAAAAAACCCAAAAAATAATTACTTAGTTATTTATATAATATATTAATATAAATTAAATCCCTCGATCCATTCATGATATAAATTTATATAATTGTTCAAGTAAGTGGTAAATCCAAACCAAATAAGAACATACCATAATTAAATGATGATTTTGAAGTGATTTAGTTCTAATATCATTATAAAAGAAGCATAATGATATTATTTACTATTTATTTGTATAATATATCATAATTTTAAATAATTAGTTGAATAATATAATATCTATTAAGTTTTTATATAGTACAAAGAAATCATTTCTCTTGCTTAGAATTCACCTTGAGATCATTGGATTGACCATAATTGTTTATTACTCATATTGTTAATGGGTTGTCCAATTTGTATTTTTAGAACCTTAATAATTTCATAAAAATTATATTTATCAATTAAACCCATTATCATTTCCCTATATCACACCTATATTTTCATTTTGACCTCTAATATCATTTATCTTTTGGCCTTAGATTTTTCACTCGAGTTTCAGGTGGGATAAGTTTAAATTTGGAGTTTCAAGGTGTTTTTCTTTTAGAGTACAGCCGAAAAACAATTTGGGAAAACCATGAAGCCTTATCCAAGAAACCATGAAGGGATTGGGGTGATTTTGGTTTATGGAGCACAACCATCAAATGATTATAAAAACCATGTGGTAAGCGTGTAGGAAGCCACTATCTCATGGCAGAACAATCCCACATGGTTGGCGCATGGCTTCCCAAACCTTGTAGTTAAATCATGTAAAATACCTAGATCATACCAATTATGAAATTCATAAACTAAATTTATTTTATTTTAATCCCAAACACTCCCATTTTTCCCCCAATTGGTTCGTACATCCATAGGGGGGCTCTTCCTTGGTTGTTCAAGTATCCTCTTTCCTAACTTTGTGTCGATTTAAGGATTTCTTTAAGATTTAGGGCTGGATCTTCAAGGTATTATCCTCCTTTATTCTTATTATTCCTCATTAATATATTTACACTTGAGATATTCTTATACCTTGGTCATGTAGATCCAGGGTTCATGTTTACCTTAATTTCTGTTTGTGATTTTGTGTGTTTAGGTTTCCTCATGGTAGATCTTTGTTCTTGGAACCTTCATGGTGTGTTTTTGGGTGTGCGTTGTTGAAGCACCTTGATATTGATGTATTTTTCCCCTTTCACTTTCTTTTTTATTTTAAGATTCATTAGTTTCATTATTGTCACACCTTCTATGATGATAAAATAATAGTGTTTGATCTTTGAGATGCTGGTTTGGTGTGAAAAGTGGTGATTTCTTCCTTATTTTGTCATAAATGTATTTTTTTGTCAAATGTTGCACACAAAGTGTTTGATAAGATGATTGGTTGGAATTTTTGAATGATTTGTGATATTAAAATCATGTTTTGGATTCATAAATTATTTTTTGGAATTTTAAATGATGTTTTGGGTTTTTTGAAAGGGTTTTATAAATGTTTTGGGTTTGCAAATGGTGGATGTTTCATGGTTGGAAATGTTTTCCCATGTGATGGTGGTTAATGGACCATTCATATTTTTAATGAAAATGTATTTGGCTTAAAAATTTGATGTGAAGGTTTAAATGGGATTTTCTGAAATGTTTTTGAATTGAGAAATTGTGTATTTGAACTTATGTGGAAAGGTTAATTGGTTCTTTGATAAATGATGGTTTTCTGAATAGTGCTTAAAGACTGTTTGGAATTTTGGTGAAAGTGGTAAGAAATTTTATAAGGAAAACTTTCCTTAGATGGTCCTCTTTCCTTGGTGATGTTGTATGTTGTGGGAGATCACCTATATAGGAATCCCTTGAGATATAATGGTTAAAAGTAAAGGGGCTTGATCCTTAGGGTGAGTCAGGTGATGCATATTGTGAAAACTATTATATATGTGTATATGATTGGATGCTCTATTGGAATTGGTTGTCTCACCCTATTATAAACTCTTTAAATGGAAAAGTTAGAATAACTATTGAATTTTATGAGAATTATTGTCTCACTAGTCAGGTTATGCACTAGCTAGTGGCCCAAAACATGAGGATATATTGAGTTTTATTCATATGGGATAGTTCCCCCCGGTCTCTACCGTGTGTGGTGTGGCCAAGCGGGTGTATGAATTTTGATGTCATTGAGAAAGGAATGATTTCTGAGATGATTCAACATGTACTATTATTTATTGTATTATTCAAGAGCTCTTAGATTTCACCAATGTCTATTGGCACTTAGTTTCTAGCAGTAATGATTGAGTTACTTTTTGGTTGGTTACTCTTGTGTGATTATTTCCATTTCCCTTATTATATGATTTCCGTGGTGTTCTCACAGGTGGTATGTTTCCTTGGGAAGTTATGTTTTGGATTTAAAAGGTTTATGAAAAATGTTTTAAAGTAGAAATGTTATACACTTTCTAATACCATTTTCAAAAGTAAGCATCACTTTCCTATTGAAAATTTTAATATTTTTTAAATAGAAAAGAATGGATTTTGAATGAAAAGGTAAATGGAGCATATTTTGTTTTAAAGTGAAAAATTTTGAAGAGATTATTTTTATATATTGTATTCCAAAGTTGATGTTGATATTTATTTTATTTTAAAGGAACTGCATTGGTAATTGATTTTTTCTTTCACACCAAATGAATTTTAATACTCATATCTATAGTTATTTATTATTTTCATATTTTGGTGTTGGTCTAATCTTGTTTTCTATTTTCATGGGAGATTTTTGGTTTTGGTATCGAAGAGTGACCCTTGGGTCAAATGGATATGTGTGGTTGTCAGGAGTAGTTTGGGTTACTTTATAGTTTGTTTTTATTTTAGTTTTTTTGTAAAAGTAGTTCAACTATCATATTCATATATTATTTGGGATGATATTTTTTCTTTATGATGTTCATTTTATTTATTTATTTTGGGATAAATTGTTCACTTATCTCTCTGTTGATGTTCGACACTAGTTGTCAGTATGTGGAGATCAAGAACACCCTTCGGGGCATTTTGCGAATCGGCTTGGGTGAACGATTCAGTGTTGAACAAATATAGTTCAAGAAAATTTTGTATTAAAAGAGGTTTAACATAGTAAAATTTCTTTTAGAATACCCTATTTTATTTGGGATGTCAAGGTATATGGGATAGGAATATTGACAACTTGGTGTGTAGGTATGAGGGAGCGTTTGGTCAACACTTTCTGGACCGAACCTTGAGTTTCTATGGGATGTTGGGTTTATTGGTTTCATTGTATCTTGTTGTTTTCTGGTGTTGGAATACAAAAATGTAGTTGGTATAAAAGTCTAAGAGTGATCATAGGGCCTGAAAAGTCATTTGGAGCCACAGACATAGTCCTAAAAGACTCTCTATAAGGGTGGTGTGTTTGGAATGTGGCCACCAACCATATGATCAAGTCGCCCATGGAAACTAGTTTCATCTTTTCAGTTTTTTTTAGTCTTCCTTGATTCAGAAAATTGTTTTTGAAACTATTGGTTTGGATTTGTGGAAAGTTGGTTTTTATTGATAATGTGAGGTTTTTTAGATAGTCTAAAAATAATTTTCAAAATAAACTTTGAATAATTCTTTAGGAATTTTTTTAAAATGACCCTTTGGTGTGAAACATAAGTGGTTTAATGATATTGAATTTTTATAATCAAAATATATATTTATATAAATTGTTTTTTTTGGAAAAAATAATTTTTTTTAATAGAGTTTTGGAATTCATTTTAAATAAGAATAAATAGGTTTTTAATAATATTATTTTGATGGAATGGATTTTTTTGAGCTGCTGAAAATGTTATTTAATGGATTAAAATTGATTTTTTGTTGAACAAATAGTGGTATTTTGAAAGTTAAATTTGAAATTTAAAGTGGATTGAAAGTGTAAAAAACTTGGGTGGTATGTTTTTTTGGAAGCTGTAAATGTTTTGTTTTGACCTTTGTTATTTTCATGGGTGACCAAATGCATGAAATATGTGAATAAGTGAGTGGAGGAGTGCCTATATTGGCATGAGTTGACATATACCTAGGGTGGAATAGAATGTATATGTGTGAGGCTCCCTGGAATACCATCAGGGAGTGTGCAAATCCACCAATTTTTCTTTCAAAGTTATTTTCAAGAGGAATAGTTTTTGATAGCCATTGGTTTTTTGGATTGTTTTTCCAATGTTTGGGGAAGTGTTACCTATATTGGTATTTTGATATTGAGAACTCTTTTTGATGAGTTGGTTTTGATTTAGCTCTTGGATATTTTATTACCTAGTGTCCTCCCGCGTAGATATTCTATGGATAATCATGGTGCAATTATGGGTGGTTCCCTATTAGTAGAGCCTCCATCTGATCAACATAAGAATTTCCTTCTTGAGTTTTAGAAGTTTAATCCCCCTATTTTTTATGGTCAAGTGGATCATCTCAAAGCATAAGATTGGATGTGGAATACTGAAATAAAATTTAGTTTCATTGAGTTTCTTAACTAATTAAAGTAAAAAATGTCTACCTTCATGCCTAAAGGACCGACCTAGAACTAGTGGAAGGTGGTCTTTCAAAACAAGACCTAGAAAGATCTCTACTAGAAGTTATTTAAGGCTTAATTTATCCATCAGTATTTTTATGAGCTAAAGAAGGTGAGAAATAGGGTTGAGATGTGATATTTTCATCAAGGTAATGGATCAATGTTGGAGTAATTTTTTTGTTTCATGGATCTAGTCCCTTACCTTCAAGAGTATGTTTTGGATGATTCCATTAGGGATCATCATTTTGAAATTATGCTTTATCCTGATCTTCAATCAAAGTTGTTAGAGTTCAATGAGACTTCTTTTTCCAACATGGGGATTCAAGTAGTTATTTTTTAAGTTGTGATAGTGAAATTTCTTGAGGTAGTTTTCCATAATTTAGTTCCTATAAGTGGTGAGGTTAATTCTAGTAATAATATGGGGAAGTGGCCTAAGGATGATGGTGTTAGTGATAGAATTAAAATAACTCTATATCTTTCTTCAACATCTTCCAAGTGTAGGATCATTGTGTCTCATTAGTGTGGCATACCATATCAAAATAATTAATTATGTTCAGATTATTGAAATACCTGTTATGATTGTGGATGTCTAAGTCACTTGAAATAGTTTTTTGGGGGTGTTTCCAGTAAGTGAAGTAGATTTAGTTTGCATGAGTAGAGTGCTATTGGGGATCAGTATAAAGTCTATATCTATTTTAGTGTTTCTTTATATGATGGAGGTTGTGCCTGGTGGTTTTTTGCGGTGTTGATTCTTCTTTAAATTGTAAAAGTGCATATTGTGAACTATCCTGAGGACATATATTATAAAGGAAGTGTGTATGTCTTTTGGAAGTTATAAATTCTTACCCTCATGAGTAGAGGTGTGTTTTTTATGTGTAATTTTTTGTTATTTTTATATGAGTTAAAAAAGATTGAGTTTGTATTTTCCAAAACTCCTATTCTAGTGAAAATAATGAGTTTTGACTAGGGATCTTCAGCTCTTGACTATGAGGAAGTAAAATCTTCAAATATAATGGCTCAATCCATAGGCCCTAGAGTTAAGTTGGAACATAGTCAGGAATTACAAGGGTGTGAGAGACCTTTTTTATCCTTGTTTTATGGAAAGAGTTTTTGAGACCTTATTTCTTTTAAATTCTTATGGTGTTACATTTTGATGTAAATCTCTGTTCAGTTGCCTTATGCAGTTTCCCCTTATGGTGCGGTTTTTTTCCTATGTGGAAAATTTCTTGCGTTATCTTTTGTTATCGGTTAAATCTAGTTGGTTCTTTATAGTGAGGACAACCACTATGAGTGTCGTTTTTATTTCTTCTATAATTAATCAGTTATAGATATTTTCTAATGGTAGGGAGTCCTTTCCTACCTTATGGGTCAAAAGTCCCATTTGGTTTCAAATATTATGTCTTCAATTTCCTATTTTTTTAGTGGGAAGTGGTATTATTTTTTATTTGGTTTCATTCAAGAGGAATAAGTTCAATTTATAAGTGGTTGACATGACTTTTTTTAGTAGGTTGGATTATGGGGATGTGGAAATCCTTAGTCTTTGATCGATCAACTGGAAGATGTTATGGATTTCTTGGGGTAAAAGTGTTATGGTGGGGAGATTTTTCACAGTTATATTTTTATTTTTAGTTTTTATCTAGTTTATCTTTTCAACTTGGACTTTTCTTTCGATTTTTGGGTGTGGTGGGTTTAAATTTTGAGTTTCGGTGTGTTTTTCTTTTAGAACATGGGTTGCGAAAACTATTCAGCCTTCTCTAGGAAATAGTGTGATCCTTAGTGTGCTTCTATTTGAGGGTCTATAACCTATTAATAGTTATAAAAACCATGTGGTTAGCATGTAGGAAGCCATTATCTCATGGAAAAACCATCCCGCATGGTTGGCACACAGTTTACCAAACCATGCGAGCTTCCCGGAACATAGAAATTATGAAATTATTAAATAAACCTTATAAAATTTTGACCCTAAATCCACCAATTTCGTCCCCCACCTAGTTCCTACAGCCCTATGAAGGCTTTTTTGTGGTTCTCAAATCCTCATCCTTCCTCCCTTGGTGTATATATAATGATTTTTTTAAGATTTGTGGTTAGATATTCAAGTTATCTTCCTCATTTCCTCTTCTTCCTCCACCTTCCTCCATTTCTTCTTGATATATCCTTCTCCCTTGATCATGTGGATCTAGGTTTCATGTTTCCATTCATTTATGTTGATCATTTTTTGTGTTTAGGGTCCCTCTTAGTAGATCTTGGCTATTGGAACCGTTGTGGTATATTTTTAGGTGTGCTTTGTTGAATCTCCATGAATATAAAATAATGATTTTTGATCTTTGAATTTTTTTTCGTGGGGAAAGTGGCGATTTCTTCATTGTTTTGTGGCAAACTTATTTTTTTGTTAAATGGTTCACACCAAGTGTTTGATAAAATGTCATGTTGGCAGTTTTGAATGATTTGTGATACCAAAAGCATGTTTTGGATTTTTAAATTAGTTTTTGGTATTTGAAATGATGTTTTGAGTTTATTAAATGTGTTTTCTAAATGTTTTGGGATTGGAATCGGTGGATGTTTCACGGTTGGAAAATGGTTTTTCATGTGATGGAGATTAATGGCATGTTTTTCCTTTGAATGAAAATATATTTGGCTTGAAAATGGTATGTGAATGTTCAAATAGTATTTTCAGAAATGTTTGTGAAATAATAAATGGTGTATTTTCACATATTTGGAAAGGTGAATTGGTTCTTTGATAAATGGTGGTTTTATGAAAAAAAACTGATGCCTATTTGGAATTTGGTTGAAAGTGGTAAAAAAATTTGTCATGAAAACTATCTTTGGATGGTCCCCTTGCCTTGGTTAATTTTTATGTTGTGGTAGGTCTACCATATAGGAATTTCTTGAGCTATAATGGTAGAAAGTCAAGGGACTTGATCCTTGGGGTGACTCAGGTGATGCCTATTGTGAAAACTATTATATATGTGGATGTGATTAGATTCTCAGTTGGCATAAATTGGCTCAGACTCTTATACACTATTGAAAGGGATAACCTAGAATAATTACTAATTTTTTTGAGAATTATTTCTAAACTAGTTAGGTTATTTAGTATATTGTGGCCCATAACATGGGGATATGTTGAGTTTCATTATTATAGGATAGCGCCCCTCAGTATGTACCATGTGGGGTGAGGCCGAGTGTGTGAGTGTGTCTAGATTTTATCGAGTGAAGCATTCTTTCATGGATGATTTAATATGTATTAGTATGTTCTAGATTATTCAGAAGCTCATAGGATTCACACATGTCTATTGAAACTTAGTTTCTTGCAGTAATGATTGAGATTCTTGTTGGTTGGTTAATATTGCGTTCTTGTTTTCATTTCCATTATTATATGATTATTATGGTGTTATCATGTGTGGTATATTTATTTAGGAAGTGATGTGTGGGATTTTAAAGGATTATGAATAATTTTTTAAAGTAGAAATGTTTTATACTCTCTTTTTTTTAGGAAAAGTAAGCATCACTTTCCTCTTGAAAATTATATTGTTTCTTAAATGGTAAAGAACCTAAATTTGGAATGAAAAATAAAGTGGACCATATTTTTTTAAATTGAAAATTGTGGAAGTGCCTACTTTAATATATTGTATTTCAAACTTGATGTTGATGTTTCATTTATTATAAAGTATGTGAATTGGGAATAGATTTGTTTGGAAAACATACTGGGTTTTAATACTCATGTCTATAGTTATTTTTTTATCTTGTGGGGTAGGTTTAATATTGTTTTCAATCATTATGGGTGATGGTTGGTTTTGGTATCAGGGAGTGACTTTCAGGGTCACATGAAGATGTGTGGTCATCAAGTGTATTTTGAGTAATTGTATAGTTTGTTGTAATTTCTGTTTTATTGTAAAAGATTTTCATTTTGGATATTCATATATTATTTGGGATTATTTATTTATCTTCCAACTATTCTATTTATTTATTTATTTTGGTAGAAATAGTTCCCTTGTCTCTTTGTTGATTCTCAACACTAGTTTTCATCCCATGGGGATCAAGATTGCCATTCGGGCCTTGTCGTGGGTCGACTCAGGTGACTGGTTTGATATCAACCTGGTGTGGTCGATGAAACCATCTATTTAATGAGGATATTAATAGAATAATACAAATCAATCATTCTATGGAGGCATCATTCCACACATATTCATGGATGATGATTTCATTTTACTTTAAATAGGGAAAAAGTGTAATATGGTTTGTCATTTAACAATTTAAAATATTCCATAAATATCATACTTATTTATTTAATTCCCTATTATGAACATAATTGTAAGTCAGTGAAGGAAAATGAAACACTTTTCATTGTGGAGGGGGTAGTCCACAAAAAACACGAAGGACAGTTTAACTTTTCTTAATAAAAAATGGGAAATGTGGATATTATTTGTACCATAATTATAATAACATACTAGTATAATAATGAAACTGATGTTATAATTATAATATTTTTAACATAATTTTAGTAATAATAAGTGAACATAATGATATATAAATGAGAAATTTGTGGTTAGAAATTGACACCACACTTCATTGATTATGTCCTTTGGAAAGGGGGTTAATCCTTTGAGGTTTTCTCTTTTGAGAAGACCAGAACCTCTTGAAGGATTACAAGAATGTTTAGGAGATATTTTAGTAGATTTAGGGTTGAAATAATTATTATTTTGTGTGAGTGTAATTTAATAGAGGAGTATACATTTTTTAAGTGAAATGTCATTGAATTTTTGTAAATAACAAAAAAAATTTAATAATTAGAAGTCACTCTCAAGAAAAGTGGAAACAAAATTGATAAATAATGAAGATGATAAGTTATAAGGTAGATAAAGTCATCAAAAATACATTCCCAATCATGTTTAAAATGTGTTTGGAGTCATTTACTCTTAGTTTTTTACTTTTACCACTTTATTTTTTACTGCGGTAACTAGTTTATTACATAAATAAATTATAATTTATTATTAAAAATAAAATTATCATTTTTATATAATTTGGACCTACTAATTCCAATTTTAAATTAATTTTATTATATTAATTTTATAAAAGTGTTAAAAATTAATTTTAATATAATACATAAATAATTCATTAAATTGTATTTTGAAAAATATAATTTACGCTCTAAAATATCAAATATGTCTTTTTAAATTTTAAAAAAATTAAAATTATAAATTAACATATAAAATACATATTTATTCTTAGAAACATGTTCCATAAATTTAAAATTCATACTTATATACTTATAACGTCATAAAAATCATGATATTTGTAAAAATGGTATTTTCCACTACTCAAATAAAAATAAATCTTTTCAAAAAATACCAAGAATTAAATATAATATAATTTTCAGATTATAAATAAATAAAATTTATTTTATAAAATGAAAATTATAAAATTTATACGCTTATTTATAAAAATATAAAATATAAACAAAAACTATTTTTTTAGAAAAATTACATCAAAAACATCAAATGTATTTAATCTTATTACATATAAAATTTTAAATAGTTTTTTATTAAAACAATTGTCTTTAAATATACGTATTTCCTATTATACTAAAATATTAAATGTGGTCAGTTTAATTAATTAAGGTAATATGCTATACCATTTTTTTAATTTTTATTTTAAATTCATCCTTCTTCAAAACATTAAAGAATATAATATGTAATTATTTTAATTGATTGTTATATTTTTATATACTAATGATTATATTCTTTATGTAATTTTATGATGTATCAATTTTTTTAGTCGGGTATTGTGTTAGTTTAGTGTTTCATGTGACATGTGCTATTGAAATGGTATTAATTTAAAGGACTGAAAATCTCATGTTGTTACAAACAATTTACTATCCATGTATTTTTCTTACAAAAATCACACTTTCACTATACAAGTCTCACCACATTAAGTGCATCCTCTAAGTTTCAAACTTGACTAGTTTACATGGAGCCCATATTAGATATCATGTCCTCTAACCATTTCTCATAATAATAAATATCAATGCACTATTAGTAAGAAGTAGGTTAATTTTGTACAAGCATCAAATCATCATCGTTTTCTATAATAAATCCATACCTTTTAGGCCCCATATAAATCCTACCATAATTTTAAGATTATTTTGGAACATCCTCTACTTCCAACACCCTTTATGAAGCCTATTTATTTTTAATCTTGGGAACTATTCCTATTTAATGGTTCTGAAATTTTCCATGTTTAACTTTCCTTCCACTAACATATCAAACAATGTGAGCCTTCCTATAAAAAACACTATGTTAGTTTCGTAAAAGCATTATGTTTAGTAGGATTATAAAATTAATATATTGTTGTGTCATTAAGATAAAAAATAGAAATACATTTCACCAATTTAGAAAAAATTATATTAGATTACAAAAATAACATGTATTCTTCAAAATCCCAAATCCTCATAAACAAATTGTGATTAATCACATTACATATAATATATACTGTTTTTATGACTACCTCAACTGGAATGTTATTTTTTATGAAAGATTCCTCTTCCAGAGCATATCCCAACAAGGATATAGAAAGTTTTCACTTAATCATCATTGATCAACGTATGTCAAACAAGGTATGATTCCTTCTCTTAGACACATACTTTCACTTTGGTATTTTAAGGGGGGTGAATTTTAAAACAATTATATAATCTCACAAATTATTGGGAAATTAATTTCTCAAGTATTCACTATAACGTTCTGAATTATGAATCATAATACGTATTCCTAGATGATTTTGTATATTGTTTTTGAACACATTAAAATTTTAAAATCTTTCAAACTTGTGTATCTAGAGAAACACATAACCATACTGACTAAAGTCATTAGTAATGGTTATAGAGTACTTATACCCACCGCTTCATTGGGTTCTAATTAGTCTATATATATAATTATGTATAAGATCTTATATTCTACTAGACTCATCACTATTTCCACTAAAAGAAGATTTATAAATTTTTTATAATAAAAATGATTTGTATTTGATAAATGATTCATAATTTAAAGATTTAAATAATCCATATCTATGAAGTCTTTAGATGAATTTCTCATTTACATTCCCAAGTTAAGAATGAAAAAGAAAATTGGTGTTAGATTCATCTTTAACCATATTATCATGAATGATATAAATCATATTATCCATATCAAAAAATTATAAACCATTCAATATATTCTCAATTTTATAAAAATTTTATTTATGCGTATATAATAAATTGTTTCATAAAATTAATCATAAATCCCATAGTATCCAGACAATATATAGAAATCAAATTTTTATTTACCATTGAAACATATTAACAATTTTTATATTCTAGAACATATCTAGTGGGTAAACATAGATAACACATGTCGACCTTCAATGTGGTAACTCTTTCACCTTTTTGAATATATAAAACCTTTTACCATTTCATTAATTATATTATTTCTGAGTTGGTGTCTATCAACAGAAATGTGTGATGCACACCCAGTATCCAATACCCCTGATTCATAACTAGAGAAATTTATTTCTATGGAATTTAAATTCTATGTGCTTCGAATGATTCTCCTCGAGAAAAATTTTCAACCTTAGATATTAATCTATTATAATATAGGTCCAGTATATAAAATATCTAAAACTGATGTTCCTTATGTATTTCAATATCTGTAAAAAGACACATCTATGGGTGAGTACCATATTTTATAATATTTTAACAAGTAATTTTATTGAAAATACTCAAACACAAAACCATGACCCCATACTTAATTTCCATTTAGTGATCAGTGATCCATATTTTATCATGACTTAATGAAACTAATATTTTAACTTAATCAATGAATATATCTGGTATACAATAATGTCAATCATATCCCATATAAATATTAAATAAATAAGTAGATAAGTCTTTTATAAATTCATTATATCAATTATACTAACTATATTCTTATAGTAACCTAATGGTTAGGTTCACCTAGATAAATTCAACAAAAATATAAAATTTGATATAAACAAAAAATGGTTCAGGTCACTTATAATCTACTTTATTTACAAAATATAATTCATGGTAACCTAACTCTTAGGTTCACATGTAATTAATGATCATGGTCTTAAAAAGTGATTACTTTGGAAGGAATATCACATTTAGTATTTAAATAGGTTTTAATAGTCTATACATTTCCAAATGAAATGTATTCATATCATTATAAACAATTTTATACCATGAAATGTGTATATCTTTTGAATTATTAATTTATATTCATGCCTTTAGGGATATAGTTTTTTAATCTTATTCCTTGAATAAAATTAATATTTTCCAAAAAATTTAACATATAACACCTTATACATCTAATGATTTATGCTACTTAAACAATATAAAAACTCAATTATACCAATACATATCCAAATTTACCCTATACATATGGTTAATAAAACCCTTTCATGTAAAGGTCTTGGAAAACATGAAACCAAAACCCTCACAATAACAAGCTCGGTGCCATAGCTTGCTAGTCGCCACTTTTCAAGACAAAACCCAAGCCTTCAAGAAAGTGAGAAATTATCACCAAATTTTCACTATCCATGGACAAATTGACAAATTAGACCATAACTAGTACATCACATGTGCATTTTCATGAGGCTGTAAATCAACTATTATTTTTAAAATGAATTAATATTTTTAAAATTTAATACTGAGAAGTAATTAACAACATGTTAGAAAGACAATATAGTGGTAGATAATATTTTAACAATTAGAGAACCTTCTATGAAATCGTAATAATAGTAAAAAACATAGATGCATAAATTAAAAGGAATGAAAATTTATTTAACCATGGAGAAATCAAAGACATGAATTAAATTACATTTGAAATAAGAAAACTTAATAATGAAAATAGAAATATGATAATTTAAATAGTGAATTTTAATGTAAAATAAAAATTTTAAAACCAAGAAAACCAGTCAATATGTTTTAAAAGAAATTTTTCTATCTAAAAAAGAAGTTGATTTTTCTAACAGTAGATTCTGGTTTTTAATAGTTCTTGGTGTGTTCCTGAGAGAGAGAATATCAACATATGGCTATGTTAGTAAAATATCATCCAATAGTGGTGTGAGTAGTTGGTGTAGTGGATCCGTAATCTTGGATGTTGGGTTGATAATGTTATAGAACCTTGTAGTAGAAAATGTAGGTGAGAAAAATATTGGGAAATAAGTTATACATAATAATGGAATAGTAAAATACCTCTATCATTACGTCATCATCTTAATCAAATGATATACAATGAAAAGCACCATCATCTGAAGGAGTGTATCATTGAAAAATGACAGTGAACTAATATATGTGTAGACATGGACTGTGATAGTTTTAGCTTATAAGGGGAGGTGGTGGGAGGGAGAGATAATATTATCTAGTGGTTTGTATATCCATTCCTATAGATATTCTCAGTATACAACCCTCCCACTCTCATGAATTGATTTATAGAGGTATAAAAAAGAAATTAATTAAAAACCCAAACTTATCCTACAAAAAAATGCACATGATCACCATAGGCATCAAATAGATGGTTATGTGAGTGCAAGAATTGGTGTCTAAATAATGAACATGTTAGAAAACTAGTTATATTTTTTATTTATGTTGGTTGGAATGTTTTGGTGTCAACATGAATGCACATCAAAGAGAGTGAAAATTGTATATTTGCAAAAATTTACCACCAACCTCTATTCTTTTGGACCAACCAGCATGTTAGTACTCTTAGTTAACACAAAAAAATTATAACATTATCAATCAAACATATCACATCAAATAAAGTAGATTATAATTCATAAAGTTCAATAATTATTAATTTAATAACTAATAATAAATTGAACTTCATCATGGACACCTAATAAATTAACCTTGGATAGAGTTCAGACTTGCTACATTACCTTGATAACATACCCTTATTTGATACCCCCACCTCAGGATCGTACCTACAATGGGTAAACAGAAATAGGTTGAAGTGACTTCATAACACTTTAATAAATAAAATATGATAATATTTCTTCAAAAACTCATTGGAAACATAAATAACTGAAGAGGAATGGTTAACCAATAATATTGAACAGAAAATGAAAACATTGTGTATTGGAATGAGTTGTACTTATGGTTCCACTAAGAAAAGTGTTTATTCCTTCACAATAGCTACATAATTCCTTGAATCTATATTGAGTAATAAAGAAGCATTAAATGGGTTCATACAAGTATTATATATGCATCAAAGTCTTCATTGTAATAAAGTAACATTATACTTACAATTCAATAGAAAATAAATTTTAAATATAAAATAATAATAATGAACATTGAAACATGATAATTGAAATTGTCAGTGTCAACATAATAAATATTGTTATGAAACCATGAAAACATAACAAAATGTTTCCACATAAGGCTTTGTTTGTGAAAATAAGGGTGGAAGATGTAACAGAAAGATGAAAATCTATAACAATATCTATTGTGAGTCACTGCATAAGTGGAGCCCCACTTCTTGATATTGTGTTGATAGTAATGTCGATCCCTATAGTGGTAAATTTATGTGTGAAAAAATAAACAGGGAAATGTTTTTACTGTATAGTGTACAGGAAGCATAAAGGAAATTTTTTGACTTAAATATATTATTATAATTTTTTAGTATAATTTAATAAAAGTTGTGTTAGAAGTGGAAATAATAATGTTAAAGGTAATTTGAAAATAACATAATCATTACAATTTTTTCCAATACCTTTCAATTACATCACAAAATTTCAATCAGCTTTATCAGCCTTTTTGTTTATGTTTTCCTTAATAGGGGATGCTCTTCATTATCATGGATTTTTTTTCTACAGAGTCTAGAGACATTGGAACATTTCATTATACTACATCATCAACATCAAACTCAGTCAAAAGTTTTGTGTACTTTACAAAATGAATTTAATGAACAAGTAGAAAAAAATACTAATGAGTGTAATAAATGAAGCACAAATCTAATGTTTAACAATTTCCAATTGGGAAGAACAATAGCACAGTGTTATAATAATACAAAAAAATATAAATCAGATGAATTTTTTTTATTATCTGCTCCAATAATGTAATGAAAATCATAGACAATGAAGATAAAAAAAATTTACCAGAGTAGATGAAATATTTATATTTTTTGTAACAAATCCAGTGTCAGTGTTGCAGCTAACTCCCAAAGATCCAGTCCTCTGATATTCCTATAACAAAAGGGTAAAATGAAAATTATAATAAGATGGTCTATGTATTATAATATATTAAAATTGAAAAAGTAAAAAATAGTAGTACCTAGTAATGGTCAATGGTAATACTTGTGAAAATTCACTACTATGATGATCCAATATAATAAGGTTAAAAAAATTGGATTATGTAAAATTTATATGGTTATTAATGCAATTTATGATATTTTAATCTCTAGTTACGTGGATATCTTCAAATATTTGATTAAAATTGCTGATAGTATAGATATTATTACCAAATTCTCATTGGAAGAGGGATGGGATCACGGGATGAGATGTGAAGGAAAAAAATAAATAATTTTTTTTATTAAAATTTCTTCAACTCATCCATCTGACGGCCTGAAGGCCTTCAACTCATGAACTTTCAAGATTATTAATGTACCAACCAATCTAGGATTCAGTCCAGAAGATAACAGTTGTAACCTTTGTTAGGGAGAAATTTAACATAGTAAATACCATTATAAGTGTTAATTTGTATTCACATAAAAAACATAGGAAACTATCCAATAGGAAATAGATTTCTCATTTAATTTAAATGAACTGGAACACATTTATACAACATACAATTTATTTTTAAAGGGAGAATAGAAATTACATTATTCATGTTATGCAAAACTTTTATACAAATCAGTAATCAAGAGTACATACAATATTTAGGAGAGAAAAATAAATATATTGTTTAGTGAATAAATTAAGCTACGTATACCTAAACTGCAACTCATTTTTAATTGGTGGAATAATGTGTGAACCCTTAAAAATGAATAGAATAATAAATACTTTTCTTACCAAATAAAATAGTTGTTTCAAATGATGAATTGGAAGAACATATGTATTGTAATTACATAAGAAAAAATACTAAGAAAATAGAAGTAATAAAAATTTAATAGTTTAGATAAAATTACTAAATCTTTAATAAAAATGTTTTTTAAAGTGTATATAATTAATAATTATGATAATAATACAGATACCATATGAAAGTTAAATAAAAACTACCAACAACATCGGATTTCATAAATCATTAAGTCTATATTAAAAAAATAAATGAAACCTTTTATTATGAAATACCATCATTAAAACATGATTACATAGATAAACTGATGATTCCTATTCACCTAAAATCACAAAAACTGAGGAGAATCAAATAACTAAGATGAGAGAATGATGGAAGTAAATAATCATTTGATTAGAAAAACTAATAGAAGCAAAAAATAGTAAGAAAATAGAAATACATAAAATTTAATAGAATAGATAAAATAACTAAGTATATAATATAAATGTTTTTTAAGTTTATATATTGAAGAATGATGATAATAATACAATGAGAATAATAAAATAGGTTTTCATAAATCATTAAAGTTATTGTAAAAATTAAATTAACCCTTTGATACACTAAAATACCATCATTGAAACATGATAACACATATAAACTGAGGACCCTTGTCACCTAAAATCACAAAAACTAAATAGAATTAATGAAATAAGATAATAGAATACTGGAAGGTAGTAATCATTTTTTGGAAAAACTGATGGAAGCAGAAAACTGATGAGCATAAAACATAGATTATTTGTAACAAAAATATAATTTACATTACACATGTAATGAATCACCATTACAAATATGAGTAATCAAGATTATATAAAATATGTAGGAGAGGAAGAAAAATATTTTTATATATATAATACAGTGAATAGATTCATCTAAGAATACCTAAACTACAACATGTTTTTATTTTCTTGAACAAAAAGAGTGAACCCTAAAAAAATAATAGGTGAATAAATATTCTCATGGACTAAAATATTTGTTTTAATTAATGAATTAAAAAAATTGTTTTAATATAATAACATAATAAAAATTCATAAATAAATGGATGTATAAAAAATTTAACAGAAGATATAAAAAAACTACAGAATTTTGGAAGATGAACATAACTTATGTGGAGGAAATATGAACGGAGAGAAGGAATGTGAATATAGGCTCGGAACAGAAGGGTGGTGAAAAGAGGTAGGGAGGAAGGAGTGCCAGAGGTGGTAGTAGTGAATGGAGAGGTGAAGTGATGAGAATGAACACTGGATATGGTAGATGGATTTCTGTGAACCGAGATAGAGACGGGGTGGCGAGGAGTGCCAGAGATGGGGAGTAGGAGGAGACAAATATGAGGATCTTAGAGTGCCAGATATGGGGATCCAAAGGGTGGTGTCTGTATATGGAGTGTCTGATGTGGGATCAGAGAAAAGGAAGAAACCCTAGGATAGGGGAGGGAAATCATAAGCTATAGAGGATAGATGTGGAGGGAGTGAAATTGGGTGGAGAGGGAATATTTAAGAGAATCACTGAGAAGGTGACTTGTGTCTTAGAAACATTTCAACTTTAGTATATATATATTATAATAATACCTTAACATTTAATATTTAGGTTCTAGAGACATACTTGAGGGTGAATCATGCGGAGAGAAGAATTTAACATCTATTAACTTTATCCCTTTCTACTTTTTTTACTTCATGATCTAGACCCCTCTTTAGAAGGTACACTATTTAAACTTTGATTAATTTCTCTAAAAAATAACATATATGATGAAATATAAATTCAGGTAACACAAAATATTTAATTATTTCACTTATAATAGGATACTTTGAGGTTCATATACTTAGTATTGTGCTGATGTACCAAATACACTATAACACACTATTTGTGTGGATACAATGTTTTAGGTACAGAAAATCCTCACAAAGTCTCACTAATTATTTCTCTCTTCCACTCTCCACTTTTAGGAGGGTTATAAGTTTAGGAATAAAACACTAATTCTCAAAAATTTATTCTTGTTATTATCCTCTATGAATTACTTTCGTGAAGGTATTTGTTTATATACATGTAGGTATGTTCTGATTTTATTGACATAAAGGTCCCTTCAAGAATGGTTCTTGAAATTTTAAACATATTCTCTTATTATGTTTTCTCTATTGAAATTCTAATACTTATTTAAATTATCTTTTAGATATAATAAAAACTTATAAGTTGAGTTGTGTCTTTAATAATTAATCTGAATTCATACAGTTTCAAATCAATCCTCCTAATAATAATTTCAATAGTAGAATTATTATTCAATGTATTATGTATTATTCACTAAAATAGACTATATTTATCAAGTACATGCACATAAATTACTTTTACTTTTTGAAACCATATTCTTTAAGGATATTATAAAAATATTAATCTTCCTAAATATGCACACAACTATTATACACATTATAATATAGTCTTAAATAAAAAACTACTCAATAAGACTATACTTATTCAATTTAGATCTTTAATAATTCTTCCTCATATTTCTCCTCTTTAGGAACACACAATTCTTCTTCTTCTTATAGAACACATAGTTCCCTCTCCCCCTCTCTATTTTTTATTTTTTTTATCCCCAATTCTTCACTGTAGACCTACATATATCTAAAGAATAGTTTGAATTTAAAATTTCAAATTCAAATTGTATAAAATTTACAACTTCTCTAACATAAAATTCACCCTTTGGTTCTTTATCCATTTAATCTCAACCATTCAGACTTGAAAGGGAAGTTATCATGTATTATAATAACTAAAAAACTCACCAGATAAATACATATAAAAGCTATTGTTTGAAATGCCAATAAAACATATTTATTGGCATGGTTAAATTCCTCATAGCTTAATCAATTGGTTACTAGTTGTTATACTAATCGTCCAAATAATGTTACAACATAGAACAACCTCAATGGAATGGAGGTACCAAATCATCTATATCTACTTACTCATTCTTATGTGGCGTGATACTTAGTATGTGGTGTATTTTTTCATGAAGGTTATTGATTTTACCAAATCTTAAAATATTATCTGATATATTTTTTTGGTGAAGCATATACCCTTGTGGTGTAGTATTATTTTCGTTATACTACATGAAATGAAGTATTAATTCATGATTAAACTCTCTAAAGACATAAAAAAAAATACTCAAATATTTTCTATGATATATTAATCATAAACACTCCATGATGAAATAGAATTAATCAAAATGGATTAATTTAGGACATTCATTCTATGACATATCCAATTACCTTAGAGTGAGCATAACCAACTTTCTAACACAACTAGAATTTCTCTTATTAGAACAATAGTTTATCCTTTTATTCTGTAGTGTATAATTTCATTATTACCTCTAAATTGAGCTTCAACTACTTCCCAACATCAATGGAATTCAATACTTAAATCCAATGAATATCACATTTTATGTTTTGATATTTAGCACCAAAAATTTAGAAAACATTTGGAAATGATTCCATTAATAATATCACCTTCTTTAAAACACGTCCATGAACTTCAATTATCATTATATATTCAATGTAGTCAATGTGAATATTTTTACCAATGTACTTCCAAAGAATAAGTAACATAAAATAAAACCTTTAGAATCATCATATTTTTTAATCCATCAAGCATGAAATCTAATTCCATCATATCAACATTCCTTAATTCAAAATTTCAAAAATATAATAGTCTTATGGTTGTAAAAATATCCCAAATTGGATTTTTCCTGACAATATTTATACCTATAACTTTCTCCACCTTTTTCAATAAAATGAAAAGGGTGCTATCACATTTCTTCTCTTTCTTTGGGGTTATTATGATTTTTACTTGATATTCTTCTCCCAATGAATTCCATAGGGGAAGATTCCCAACATATTACTCCTCATTTCTTAAAAATACTTCCTATAATATATTTATAAGAGAACTAATAATCATATCACACATCTAATTGTTTTTTACAAAAACCATGTTTCTCCTTCATATTTACCTTTATTGTTCTTGATATATTATTTATAGAAATAATATTAGAACCATGGAACCACTCTCAAATAAAGTTCATTTAATTTTCATTCAACATACACTAATATCAACATTTTCCATAAAATAATTACAGTGAGTTATTTTTTTACTCAGCAATGTACTATCAATAAATCCTTTATGCGTAATGAGTCGTTAATCAATATAGGAAACAAGATTTTTGGTTAATGAAAAATATGTTTTATATGTCACTTATTACTTCTCACACAACACTTGAATCTTTGTTAGTTTAAAACCATATATAAAAAGATTACTGTCACATCAAATATATCACATAAAGTTATTAGTAAATAATCATTACATTACTACAAAACACGCATTTAATAGTGTTGGAATTTACCAGTGCTATAAAAATTCACCGATAAAGTCCATCTTTATCTGTGCTAAAATAAGCATTGATAAAGCCAACCCTTTATTAGCACTAAAAAAAGCACTGATAAAGGGCACCCTTTATCAATAGTTTTTTAGGGCTGATAAATGGTAACCTTTATCATCCCTTCATTTTAGTGCTGATAATGAAAACTTTTATCAGTAGTTTATTTTTATCACTGATAAAAGGAGTAATTTATCATTGTGTTTTTAGTTATCATTAACGTTTCCCTTTATCAGCACATTTTTAAGGCTGATAAAGGCTGAGAATAAAATGAAAATTTAAACCAAAAAATAAAATGGGTAAATTAAGAAAAATATGAAACATTTTATTAATTAAATAGTTATTGATAAAAATGAATAAATTTAATATACATATATATAGATTATAAATACTAATAAATGGTATATTGTATATATATATAATGAATAAGTGTAGTACATATAAAATTTTAATTAAAAACGTATTAATGTCATATTTATTTTTAATGTTGTTTGATTTTTCTATTTAACCAAAATCAAACATCGTGTGTTGCATTTATTTCAAATATATGTTTATATATATGTTAATCTATTTACATATAAATGCACACAAAAATATATTAAAAAAAATATACAAATACATACACCTAATATTTATGTTATTTATTCAAATTTTAGTATATTTTAGAATTTTATTATAATATGATACATTTAATATATTTTTTTTTCAGTGAATTTTATTTATTTGTTTTCAATACTATAATTTCATTTTTTATGTTTTTTATTTTTTATTTTATTTTGGAATTTGATCATTTTATATTATTTATTTATATATATTTATTTACTATGTTTTAGTATTTTCAATATATATTCATCCACTTCAATATATATATATATATATATAATTTTTTCCAAAAAAATGACTACTTCAATATATATATATATATATATACACATATTTTTTAATAATTTATAATTAATTAGTGAGACTTATCCATTTTTTCAATATTTCTAAAGTGCACTCATTTTGAATTATTCAATTTTACTCATTTTTAAAATGCAAGTATTTAAGATTATATATCCATTAATAATGCTAAAAATATATTTTTAAATAAATATTTATTAATAAATATATCTATAAATGTATATTTACTATATTTATAATTATTATAAATAAATAATTATTACTTTTTAAATAAGTATTTATATTATTATAAATAAATAATTATATACATTTAAATAATTATAAAAATATAATAAATTTATGTAAATAAATATAAAATTATATAAAAGGTATTTAAATAATTATAATTATAAAACTTTTCTCATTGTTTTTTTAGGGATGATAAAGAACAATCATTATCAGCGCTAAAATGGTATCGTTAAAAGAAATATTTATCAGTTCCAAAACGTTAGATCTGATATAAATGCATTTTAAGTGATGACAAATCTTGAGATTTATCAGTGCTAAAAAAGGGATAATAAATACTCCTTTTATCAGCATTTATAAATTTAGTGATGATAAAAGGGATATTTTACAGTTCTTTTCTGAAAGAACAGATAAATGTTTCCCCAATCTATTTAAAAAACCCTGGCCACGACTCGGTCTATCATGATTTTCATGCTCTTGTGGAACTCCTCTACTGTTGGTGTGACTCCTCTATATTTCTTAAAATTAATCAATGACAGAATAAATTCTATGTTATTTTCTACTCTCCCTCTATCGTTGTTTGATGTTTTCGCTTCCATATTTTGTGTTTTACACTGTTATTAAACTTAAAAAAGCCCACATCTCTTCTCACCACTACTGAAATACAGTGAGTTTGGTTCTATTTATTCTTCTACTTTTATATGTATTTGAGTGTCCGTCCCCTATGTCCCTAGAGACACACATTGATGGTATACTCTACTCTTGACATTAACAAGTAGACCTCTCATCCCCCCTCAGTTTTCTCTTCATTTTAATAATATAGGGTTCCAAAATCTTGGTAGTTTATCAAATTTAATTCATCTTATATACTATATTATTGATTCTAAAGTCTTAATTACTAGGGTTTTTAAGGATTATGGGATTCCAAGTTGTTGTACTCGTTTATGGGTGATGAACATATAGGGACCAAGGAAAGTGTAAAAATCATTACAACATGTTTTCTGTATTTGGTTATTCATGTAAATTGTTAAAATATGAAATGGGTTATTTAGGTTTATGATTTTGAGGAAATTTTTTTTACTGATTTAAAAAAATATTTAATTAATTATTCCTGTTCCAAAAATAATTTTAGTGATGTATGTCATCAGATTTTTGTTTTTTTAATTAATTCAAGATTATATTAAACTTAAACCATGGGTTACATAGAGTGATAGAAAATTTCATTTGTGAGAAAACTATACTGAACAAATTTTTTAAAAATTACCTAAATTGGATAGAGTTGAGAAATCATTGGTTAAATGGAATTAGAAATATACAACAACATATAAATAGTGTATTTCCCAAAAGTAAGTGAGTTATCCATGGTTGGATTGTTGATAAAAAAAACTATGAGATGTGATTTATTAATATAATTACTAATCAAAATAGGGAGATAATTAATTTATAGGATAAAAAAATTAAAATCTATTAAACATGGTGAATAATCGTAGAGAGAAAAAAAAAATTTAATATATGCATTTAATGGTTTGGATCTTTATATCCTATAAGTCATGTAATTTTTTATCTATGTCCAAAATTCAAAAAATAGAGATATTATCACCCTATTATAATTAAACCTTTGTTTCATTCCATATCCACAACTCTATTCTTATTTGATAACTATTTATCACTAAGTTAAGTCACTAGCACTCCTTCGGTGATTGAGGGTCCCTAAGAATATTTATATGATTAAATGCTAGTGTAATATCCTCAAAGGATAGAATACTTTGTTTGCTGATTCAATGTTATAAATCAAACACATTCCATTGAAGCTTAAATATGGATTCCACTAATACGATATAACAAGTATTCCATATGTATTTTTTTCTTTGTTTCTATTCACATTTATCCATGAGATAAATTGGCCCTTGATTAGGTTTTTTTATCCCTCTAATGATTATATGATGATAGCCTACAACTCATAATTGGTATCAGTGACTTGTTATTCAAGGACACAATGTATTAATCTATTATTTTTTTCAATAAATAATTATCATATTGTATTATGTCAATATCATATATTATGAAATAAAGAGTTTATTTTTTTAGCCATATCATATGGCTATAATATATCATATGGTTTGAAATATATAAAATCTAAGGATTTGAACTACGTTTTATCATATAATTTAGGATATCATAAAATATTACTCTATCTATGTTTATTGTGAAAATAAAGGATCAAAGAAAAAATACACCAGCACCTCAATTGTAAAATATTTTCAATAAAATAGGATATATCCTATCAGATTTGGTGAGGCCATTCATGGTGTATGATTAAAGTTTCATCATAGAATATGATTGATTTATGGGGATACCTCTCTCCAATATTATATTTTACAACCAATAATATCATTATCATTTGTAAAGTAGGATATTCCTATATGTAATTATAAATCTACTTCAAGCTATGTGGTTAACTTTTCATTGATGGGAAGTATCTAGGGTTCCACTCTGATTTTATGGTAATATATCATAATAATAAATTTATCATTGTATTGAATAGATTCATTTAATTTATAAGAGTAAAAAAATTCTAGATCAATACTAAGCTTAATTTGATAAATTCACCCTCTAAAGGGATGTATGTTATTAGAGGGATCCTATGGTGGATTAAAAAAATATCAAAAATGGAAGGTGAGGAATCCTTGAGTAGACAGAAGTGATGTAAAATGTAGGTGGGGTGATATTCATTACTTCATGACCATTAGAGTGGATGTATTTCAATTACTCTTCAACTAAGGATAATTTTGGAGAGATTCCATTATGGTAGGTTCCTAGGACACTATAATCCTTAGATTCTTGATTTTCCTCCATCTCTTGATGATGGATTGGACTACCTATTTCAAACTATCCATCCTCCCATTATCTAGAGATGGAAGGAAATCAAGCATATGAGGATATACTAAATAAAGTTAGTGATGGTTAGTTATACCATAGTATTGAAGTATTATTTATCTATTTAGGATAGTAACAATTTTCATACAGTATGGATGAAATTATATAATTTTATACATGGAGTGTATTTCATTGGTATTATTAAATACAAATTAAATGTTTTACTAATCATATAAACAATATATTTTGAACATTATGATGTTTCCAATCCCGAGCAAGAACAAACTGTTGATGATGAAACTGCAAAATTATTAGGGGATCAATAACATGTTGATGAAAAAAATGGAAAAAAACAAGAACAACACTGGATCACAAATTTGAATAAAATTTCCAATGAAATAATCCAGGCTATAAAATTTGAGGTTGGTTTTAATCAATAAGACCAACCTATTGACCCAAAATGTAAATGTTCATTAGTTATCTTGGGATCACAATGAGTAAAAATGTGCCGATTGATATTGACTCATGGAATTGTGTCTAACATATAATGAAGGAAATCCTATAGAATTATATAATGGTATTGTTACGATATACATTCTCTATTTTTGTGAAAAATTATATAATAAAATTTTGATTTAGTATTTATTATTCCTTGCAGTATTTATTTATTTTATAAGATTTCCATAAGAATTTTTTCTTAATGGCCATTAGAAAATCTCATAGAGGCTTCCGGTCTCTTCTGAAAAAATTACATCATAGCAATGCTAAGGGAAAAATAAATCCCCACCCACCACTTTGTTATGCACAAATTATAAAGCAAAAAACATGGACTGCTTTCTATAATCATTGCAATAAGAAATCAATTAAGGTTTATTATAATCAATAATATATTAGTTGAAATTATTTATTTTATCCAACTTGATTCAAAATTTTTAATTCATAAAATAGAAAAATATTGTTGAAAATAAATAACATGTATCAAAACCATCATACCCCTATCACAAATCAAGGATGGGGTATGATTCATTAGAGAATAAAATTGTAAGTACTTTAAATCAATAATAAAATTTTAATTATGTGAGAGGAAACAACATATGTTCCTTTGAGTATATGCGGATTGATGAATCAAAATATGAAACCACTTGCATCCCACATCATGTGTTATGGAAGGAGACTCGTGTAAATATGGATGGTATATTAGTTGATGAAAAAACAAGTAGTATGAGAAGCATGTGCAAGTATTACATAATTGTAATTAGTTTTGATATATAATAATAATACATAAAAATAACTATGTTCATATTTTTTATATGTTTTATACACAAGAATCAGTAATGTTCATACCAGAAAAAAAGAAACTTTAAGTATCTTTGAAGCAGGTAAAATAATTTAGTCACGTTAGAGGATTATGTTTTGGAGTCTCACCTAGAACTTATTTAGAGAAGATAAAAATACATGAAGATACATATAATATAATGAGATGAAGGCAGACACAAATAGACTCAGTAAAAGATATTATTTTTCGGTATGGTTTTACATACCAGTGTATAAGAAATTATCAAAGTGAATCGGTAGTGGAGAAAATATCTCCACATAAACCAAATAATCCCACTAAATTTGAGCTATTCATCCCCCCAAAACCTTACCCAAGGTAATCAATTTTTTCTTTATTCTTTCTCCTAAATGTGCAGAAAAGAACTTTTAATAACTTTATATAACTAAAATTTTACAGGGTATAATCGTATGTGATTTGTATCTATCAACAACCACATAACTCCATGTTGCGATGAGTAAAGTGTATAATATCTTAGGAGACCAGCTACACAATCAACCCATCCCAAAAAAACCATATGAGAGTGGGGGTTGAGATAACTTATGAGCCGACTACTCAGTTATCTGTTTCACTTGATGGTCCATATATTACAATAGTTAAATCTGTTATTGGATCTTTCATAGAATGAACATATAGTCTTATAAATAAACTTGTGGGGAATCTTAAAAAAATTAATATGAAAAACATGTAAAAATTTATGATAAAAGGTCTGATGTGTGGTTTTATTTTTAAGATGGATAAATAAGTGAAAAAATGGTCTATTCAAGAAAAACTAGTGAATCAACCAAGAAAAAAAATGAAATTCCAAGAGTACATTCTCTCTACCAGTTCCAAAGCATCATTTATTAACATTACAACTTCATGCAGAGACTAAATTTAAAGATAAAACTATGTCTTTCATTTACTATGAAGAAGAAATATATGGATATTCCATTACATATAGAATTGGTCTCAAGACTCAAAATTAGATTCTCAAGCATGAATGTATGTGTGTCTCAGTTTTGAATACATACATAAGGTATATTTTAATAATAAACCTGTCCAATTAGTGTTCTAAATATGTTTATTAAAGTTAATAACTATTAAAATTTTGTATAGGTTTTTATATTACATATATATAAAGTGAAGATCAATCAAAGCATGATTTGAATTCATTAATCCCTATATCATTTCTACAATAGAAATTACTTTGAATGGGGAAGCAATTAATAAGACAAATACAAGTTACTAAAATTGTTTAATAAAAAACCATCATATGATAGAATATTTTTGATTTTTACATTTCAAGGGTAAAACTCTATCATCTAATCACATAAAATATATTTTTAATTTTTTCATTACTTAATTGTATTTTAGGAAGCACTGGATGTTGATAACAGTCAACAAATACACCCTGAATATTTAGTTTTTGTATTAAATGCATGGATTTCTAACCAAATGACCACACATGATGTGTATTGTGAATATGTAATACAGAACATTAAAAATTTTATAGATAAAATTTGAATTATATGTTTAACATGTTTTTTAACAATAATTTTGTTATGATAGGGCAACCACTAAATATAGGATAGATCATGGCACGAAGTCGGTGTATGAAAAGATAAATCCTATAGATTACTAAAAATTTAAAAAAATTAAGGTATATATAGAAAAATGTAACAATAAAAATATTTTAAAAGAATTTACATATTTTGTTCAATGTTTTTGTAGTGTCTGAAATAAGATAATGCAATCAATTGAGGATGTTATGTTTAAATGTTTATGATAGAAATCATAAAGCATGAAAAGACCAGCATCCCCCAATATGTAATTTCCAATGGTAATTAAAATTTCATTAAATATATTTCATAATGATTTGTTTATTTTTATTTTCTTAGTACTATCAAGATTTCCGAAAAAATATTTACTCAAAAGAAGAAATCAATTTGTTTAGAGATTATTGGGTTGTGTAATTTTTTTTAAAATGTATTCGAAGAACAAATTTAGGTTATTACATGATATTTTTGTGATATAGTATGAGTTGTGACCATAAAAACATATTTGGGGTGTGACTCATTAGTGTATGAATGATTATATATTATTTATGATCTCTTTCTCAAGAGAAGAGTAATGGAAGAACTCAATTTGTTTAGAAACACTCACCATAAAACAATAAATTTTTTAGGAAAAGGAATAAAAATATGTGGAGGGAGAGATGAAGGTAGAGGTGGAGGCGGAGGTGGAGGTAGAGGTGTAGGTGGAGACAGATTTGGAGTCAGAGTCCAATGTGGAGGAGGACGAGGAAAAGATTGAGGTGGAGACCGAGGCATAGAAGGATAAGAAGCGCTGGCTTGAAAACAATAAAATTTTTGGGAAATTAAGTAGAATAAGGATCATACAATTTTTTTTTCAGAATAATTGTTTTAAAGTTCATACAACACTTTTCACTTAAGATAAGAGAAATTGTGCATCTTTCTAGTCTAAAAAATAAATTTTAGTAAAAACATGTGTGACAAGATCAAAATCGAGAAAATGAATTTGGATTATTTGGGTTCTTTAGTATAATGCTCAATATGTCATTTTTGATATATATAGATCATCCCCACATCAATCTGATTCACGGTGTGATTGATATGGCAGAAAGTGTGTATTTTCAGTTTAAAAGGACATTTTAGTAAAAAAACTCATGTGTCATACTCAAAACCAAAGAAGCACATTCTGATTATTTGGTACTTTAGTAAAATGATGCATGAGTAATTTAAGATGTGTATCATTCATTCGCGTCTTAATACAACTCACGATATGGATGGTATGACTGCAAGTGCTTCCTTTTTATTCAAAATTTACATTAATTTTAGTAAAAAAATAACTAACATACTTAAAACCAAGAAAACGTATTCGTATTATTTTGGAACTTTAGTAAAATTATCCATACATAATTTATGACGTGTAGGGATTAGCTGATCCTCGATATGACACATGGTTTGACCGTTATGACTCCAAGTGCGTATTTTTATTCGAAACTAACATAAATTTTAATAAAAAAAAACAACTGACATACCCAAAATAGAGGAAATGAATTCAGATTGTTTTGATAATTTAAAAAAATGATACATGATTAATTTGGTATGTGAAGGGATCAACCCCACCTCAATCTGATGCATGGTGTGACTCGTATGACTCCAAGTGTCTGTTATCAGTTTAAAATTGACATTTTAATACAAAAAAGTGTCACTCACTGAAAATGAGAAAACAAACTCAGATTGTTTGATAATTTGGGACAAAAATTCATTATTCATTTGTGACATGTATGAATTAGTATCATGTCAAACCCACACATGATTCCACCATTATGACTCAAAGAGTGTGTTTTCAGTTTAAGATGACATTTTAGTAAAAACACATGTGGCATGCTGAAAATCAAGGAAACACATTCTGATTTTTTTGATAATTTATTAAAATGGTCCACGATTCATTTGGGATGTGTATCATTCATTTCTGCCTCAATACAATTCACTGTGTGACCAGTATGACTCCAACTGTGTCTTTTTTTATTAAAAATTGACATTAATTTTAGTAAGAAAACAATTGTCATACACAAAATAGAGAAAACACATTTTTATTGTTTTTTTACTTTAGTAAAATTATCCATACCTCATTTTGGATGTGTAGGGATGAACCACATCTCAATAAGACACAAGGTGTGACTAATATGACTCCAAGTGCGTCTTATTATTCAAAACTGACATTAATTTTAATCAAAAAACAACTCACATACTCAAAATTGATCAAACACATTCCGATTGTTTTTTTAATTTATGAAGATGATCCATAAGTCATTTGTAAAGTGTTTGAATCATTCATACCTCAATTAGACCCACGGTGTGATCAGTATGACTCCAAGTGTGTCTTTTTATTCAAAATTTACTTGAATTTTAGTAAAAACAACAACTAACATACTCTATAATAGTGTTTGTTTTTTCTTGTATTTGTGTTTGAAATTTTATTTCATTTAAATTCATTATTTTTATCATATTTTTGTAATTTTTTTGTTGTTTTTGCTAATGTAGTGTGTTGTTTCAGAACACTGCACATGTTTCTGGTGATAGAGTGTGTTGCAGCAACACAATACAGTTTTAACCTCTATCAGTGCTACTAAATGCACTGATAAAACTATTCTTTATCAGTGTTTATACATGCATTGATAAATTCTCTCTTTGGTCAGCACATTAAATATTACAAATAAATCATACTTTTATCATCCCAAATAAAAGTAGGGATAAATATTACTTTTATCAGCGCAAATAAAATAAATAATAAATCTTACATTTATCAGCTATTTTAAAAGCACTGATAAAAGACACCATTTATTAGCGCATTTCAAAGTGCATTTAGAGGTACTATTTATCAGTGCTAAATAAAATTGCTAATAAATGGATTCCTTTATCAACTATTTTATTTGTACTGACATATCTACTCTTTATCAGTGCTTCTTTAGTACTAATAAAAGTCATGGACTTTTAACCGTGCTAATGTTGTCAGTGCTTTTCTAGCACTGATAAAGTCCGATTCTAGCACTATTAAATGCGTATTTTGTTTTAGTGTTAAATAAAAATATTATAATACATTTTATATTTAAAATCAATTAATATAAATTTTAATAAATTTATACCAATCAATATGATTTATATTTATTTTTTATTAGGAATAATTTTTAGATAGGGATAAATATACTTTGAATTATCATCATAACCATATCCCCTTGATTTCACCATCTTTGGATCGATACTAATTGAATAAGTAATCTCTATAATGTGAAATTATTTTCTTTATAATTCTTTCAATATCCTAAAACATATTCTAATAACACTAAATTGTTTGTAAAAAACAATCATAAATAAAACCTCTATGTTTTAAGCTTATTTTTAAATAGTCTATCCATTCACTTTTTCATGGACTTCCTTCAATTCATAAATCCCAATACCATGTATAGAATTATAGATATGGATTCATACCATTTTTAAAAGTGTAGATATTTCTTTAAAACTGATTTTACTTCAAATCAGGATTTTATACGAATTGAACTTTATCATTAAAATATTCCACCACTAATTCCATTTTTGGATAACGTTTTATACCACTTGTGGGTCATGATATATCTTGAGAACACTTTCAACTCTTCATCATTGTATAAATTTCTAGGTTTAACAAATTTATTCTCCAAAATCTCTCCACTAACATGTAGTGTGAACCCATTAAATTGTCACATAATAAATGATACCACTTTTATGTGAAACCACTTATAGAAAGAAAATTTTTATTTGACATAAAATTGTATTCTTCTTCCAATTCACTACTGGAAATACAGGATTTCCCAACGGTTCTGCAAACCATAGGGAAGTAAGCCGTTGGGAAAAACTTTTCCCAACAGTTTACAGTGAACCGTTGGGATAGGGTGGAGAAAAATTACCCTATCCCAACGGTTCTGGAAAACCGTTGGGAAAGCTTTTTCCCAACGGTTTACAAATATTGGGATAAAGTGTTGATAATTACATTGTTTTTCCTAACGGTTTTGAAAACCGTTGAAAAAAACCCAACATCTCCTCTTTCACAACGGTTTAGAACCATTGAGAAAGGTGTTTTACCATCGGTTTTATGAACCGTTGGTAAAAAAAACATAGACATTCTATGCCAATGGTTTTGAACCGTTGGCATAGCCTCTGCTGGGAAAATTGCACAGAAGCTCTGCAATTTGCCCAGCAGCTCCCAAATTTGCAACCAGCTCTCCAATTTGCCCACCAGGTCTCATTTTGTGGGTTCCCTCTCATTTTCAATCCAATTATTGTACCTGAAATAAACTAACACATACAAATACAATTAGTGTACCTACAATAACCAACTAACACTTACATATAGAGAACAAATTCATACACATTTAACATATAATGGTGGAACTATACACATCCATAATTAAATTAGAATTCATAACGTAATTATAAACATACATAATTCATTTAGAATTCAATTTAAAATTTAGATGACAATTATATGTGGAATCCGGAAGTCAATTCATAATTTGATCGGTTTTTTGTATACCATATACTTTTACCAGAAATAATGTCCATTTTAAACATAATACATACACCTGGAGTGATACCGGCCACACCGCGCCTCGGATTGAGGCGGGGTTGACTTGTACACGTCACATATGACCCATGGATCGTTGTGCTAATGTATCGACACAATCTGAATGCGTTTGTTCAGTTTTCTATATACCAGTTGATGTTTTTCACTTCAAATGACGTACTTTTGAAACAAAAGATAGAAACTTTGAGTGGTGGTGGCCACACCGTGCCTCAGATTAAGGCGGGGTTGACTCGTACACATCACATATGACCCATGGATCGTTGTTCTAAAGTTTCAATGGAAACCGAATGCGTTTGGTCAGTTTTCCGTATGTACTTACATGTTTGTCCATTTTAAGCAAAAGAGAGCCACTTAGAGTGATTCTGGCCACACCGTGCCTCCGATTAAGGCGGGGTTGACTCGTACACGTCACATATGACCCATGGATATTTTTTCTCAAGTGTAAACACAATACGAATGCGTTTGGTCGGTTTTCCGTATGTCAGTTGATGTTTTTCACTTCAAATGGTGTCCTTTTGAAAAAAAAGATAGACACTTTGAGTGGTGGAGGCCACACCATGCCTCAGATTGAGGCGAGGTTGACTCGTACACGTCACATATGACCCATGGATCGTTGTTCTAATGTATCGACACAATCCGAATGCGTTTGGTCGGTTTTCCATATGCCAGTTGATGTGTTTCAATTAAAATGACGTACTTTTGAAACAGAAGGCAGACACTTTGTGTGGTGCTGGCCACACCATGCCTCGGATTGAGGCGGAGTTGACTCGTACACGTGACATATGACCCATGGACCGTTCTCCTAAAGTTTGAATAGATACCGAATGCATTTGGTTGGTTTTCCGTATGTACTTAAATTGTTGTCCATTTTAAGAAAAAGAGAGACACTTAGAGTTATTTCGGCCACACTGTGCCTCAGATTAAGGCAGGGTTGACTCGTACATGTCACATATGAACCATGGATCGTTGTGCCAAAGTATCGACATAATCCGAATTCGTTTGGTCGCTTTTCCGTATTGGAGTTGATGTTTTTCATTTCAAATGATGTCCTTTTGAAACAAAAGATAGACACTTTGAGTGGTGGCAGCCACACCGCACCTCGGATTGAGGCAGGGTTGACTCGTACACGTCACATATGACCCATGTATCATTGTGCTAATGTATCGACACAATCTGAATGCGTTTGGTCGGTTTTCCGTATGCCAGTTGATGTTTTTCAATTAAAATGATGTCCTTTTGAAACAAAAGGTAGACACTTAGAGTAGTGGCGGCCACACCGTGCCTCATTTTGAGGAGGGATTGACTCATACATGTCATATATGACTCATGGATCGTTGTGATAATGTATCGACACAATCTAAATGCGTTTGGTCGGTTTTCCTTATGCCAGTCGATGTTTTTCAATTAAAATGACGTCCTTTTGAAACAAAAGGCAGACACTTTTCATGGTGGCGGCCACACCACACCTCTGATTGAGGAGAGGTTGACTCGTACATGTCACATATGACCCATGGATCATTGTGCTAATGTATCGACACAATCCAAATGCGTTTGGTCGGTTTTCTGTATGCCAGTTGATGTTTTTCAATTAAAATGATGTACTTTTGAAATAAAAAGTAGACACTTTGAGTGGTGAAGGCCACACCATGCCTCAGATTGAGGCGGCGTTGACTCGTACACATCACATATGACCCATGGATCGTTCTCCTAAAGTTTCAATGGAAACCGAATGCGTTTGGTCGGTTTTCCATATTTACTTATATTTTTGTCCATCTTAAGCAAAAGAGAGCCACTTACAGTGATTCCGGCCACACCGTGACTCAGATAAAGGTGGGGTTGACTCTTACACCTCACATATGACCCATGGATCGTTGTGCTAAAGTATCGACACAATCCGAATGCGTTTGGTCACTTTTTTGTATGACAGTTGATGTTTTTCATTTCAAATGACGTCCTTTTGAAACAAAAGACAGACACTTTGAGCGGCGGCGACCCCAACGTGCCTTGGATTGAGGCGGGGTTGACTCGTACACATCACATATTACCCATGGATCGTTGCGCTAATGTATTGGTACAATACGAATGCGTTTGGTCGGTTTTCTGTATGCCAGTTGATGTTTTTCAATTAAAAGGACATCCTTTTGAAACAAAAGGCAGACACTTTGAGTGGTGGCGACCACAAAGCGCCTCATATTGAGGCGATGTTGACTCGTACACGTTGAATATGACCCATGGATCATTGTGCTAATGTATCGACACAATCCTAATGCGTTTGGTTTGTTTTCCGTATGCCAGTTGATGTTTTTCAATTAAAATGACGTACTTTCGAAACAAAAGGCAGACACTTTGAGTGGTGCCAGCCACACCGCGCCTCGGATTGAGGCGGAGTTGACTCGTACATGTCACATATGACCCATGGATCGTTCTCCTAAATTTTCAATGGAAAAAGAATGCATTTGGTCAGTTTTCCGTATGTACTTAAATTGTTGTCCATTTTAAGCAAAAGAGAGCCACTTAGAGTGATTCCGGCCACACCGCACCTCGTATTGAGGTGGGGTTGACTCGTACACGTCAAATATGACCCATGGATCGTTGTGATAACGTATTGACACAATCCGAATGCATTTGGTTGGTTTTCTGTATGCCAGTTGATGATTTTCAATTAAAATGATGTCCTTTTGAAACAAAAGGTAGACACTTTGAGTGGTGGCGCCACACCGCACCTCAGATTAAGGCGGGGTTGACTCATACACATCACATATGACCCATGGATCGTTGTTCTAATGTATAAACACAATCCGAATGTGTTTGGTAGTTTTCTGTATGCCAGTTGATGTTTTTCAATTAAAATAATGTCCTTTTGAAACAAAAGGCAGACACTTTGAGTGGTGGCGGCCACACTGCGCCTCAGATTGAGGTGGGGTTGACTCGTACACGTCAAATATGACCCATGGATCGTTTTTCTAATGTATCGACACAATTCAAATGCATTTGGTCGGTTTTCCGTATGTCAGTTGATGTTTTTCAATTAAAATGACGTCCTTTTGAAACAAAAGGGAGACACTTTGAGTGGTGCCAGCCACACCGTGCCTAAGATCAAGGAGGGGTTGACTCATACACGTCATATATGACCCATGGATCATTGTGCTAATGTATCAACACAATCCAAATGCATTTGGTCGGTTTTCCGTATGCCAGTTGATGTTTTTCAATTAAAATGACGCACTTTTGAAACAAAAGGCAGACACTTTGAGTGGTTCCGGCCACACCACACCTCGGATTGAGGCAGCGTTGACTCGTACACGTCACATATGACCCATTAATCGTTCTACTAAAGTTTCAATGGAAACCGAATATGTTTGGTCGGTTTTCCGTATGTACTTAAATTGTTGTCCATTTTAAGAAAAAGAGAGCCACTTACAGTGATTCCGGACACACCGTGCCTCAGATTAAGGTGGAGTTGACTCGTACACATCACATATTACCCATGGATCATTGTGCTAAAGTATCGACACAATCCGAATGTGTTTGGTCGCTTTTCCGTATGCCAGTTGATGTTTTTCATTTCAAATGATGTCTTTTTGAAACAAAAGACAGACCCTTTGAGTTGTGGTGGCCACACCGCACCTCGGATTGAGGCGAGGTTGACTCGTAAACGTCACATATGACCCATGGATCATTGTGATAATGTATCGACACAATCCGAATGCGTTTGGTCGGTTTTCCGTATGCTATTTGATGTTTTTCAATTAAAATGACGGCCTTTTGAAACAAAAGGCAGATACTTTGAGTGGTGGAGGCCACACCGCTCCTCATATTGAGGCGGGGTTGACTCGTACATGTCACATATGACCCATGGATCGTTGTGCTAATGTATCGACACAATCTGAATGCGTTTGGTCAGTTTTCCGTATTCCAGTTGATGTTTTCAATTAAAATGACATACTTTTGAAACAAAAGGCAGAAACTTTGAGTGGTGTCGGCCACACCACGCCTCGGATTGAGGCGGCGTTGACTTGTACACGTCACATATGACCCATGGACCGTTCTCCTAAAGTTTCAATTGAAACCGAATGCGTTTGGTCTGTTTTCCGTATGTACTTAAATTGTTGTCCATTTTAAGCAAAAGAGAGACACTTAGAGTGATTCCGGCCATAACGTGCCCCAGATTAAGGCGGGGTTGACTCGTACACGTCACATATGACCCATGGATCTTTGTGATAAAGTATCGACATAATCGGAATGTGTTTGGTCTCTTTTTCGTATGCCAGTTGATGTTTTTCATTTCAAATGATGTCCTTTTGAAACAAAAGATAGACACTTTGAGTGGTGGTGGCCACACCGCGCCTCGGATTGAGGCAGGGTTGACTCGTACATGTCACATATGACCCATGGATCATTGTGCTAATTTATTGACACAATCCGAATGCTTTTGGTCGGTTTTCTGTATGCTAGTTGATGTTTTTCAATTAAAATGACGTCCTTTTGAAACAAAAGGCAGACACTTTGAGTGGTTCCGGCCACAACATGCCTCGGATTGAGGCGGGGTTGACTCGTACACGTCACATATGACACATGGATCATTGTTATAATGTATCGACACAATCCGAATGCGTTTGGTCGGTTTTCTGTATGCCATTTGATGTTTTTCAATTAAAATGACGTACTTTTGAAACAAAAGGCAGACACTTTGAGTGGTTCCAGCCACACTGCACCTCAGATTGAGGCGGCGTTCACTCATACACGTCACATATGACCCATGGATCGTTATCCTAAAGTTTCAACGGAAACCGAATGCGTTTGGTCGGTTTTCCGTATGTACTTAAATTGTTGTCCACTTTAAGAAAAAGAGATCCACTTAGAGTGATTCCGGCCACACCGTGCCTCAGATTAAGGCGGGGTTGACTCGTACACATAACATATGACCCATGGATCGTTGTGCTAAAGTATCGACACAATCAGAATGCGTTTGGTCAGTTTTTCATATGCCAGTGGATGTTTTTCACTTCAAATGATGTCCTTTTGAAACAAATGACAGACACTTTGAGTGGTGGTGGCCACACCATGCCTCGGATTGAGACAGGGTTGACTCGTACACGTCAAAAAATGACCCATGTATCGTTATGATAATGTATAGACACAATCCAAATGCGTTTGGTCGGTTTTCCGGATGCCAATTGATGTTTTTCAATTAAAATGACGTCCTTTTGAAAAAAAGGCAGACAATTTGAGTGGTGGAGGCCACACCGCGCCTCATATTGAGGCGGGGTTGACTCGTTCACGTCACATATGACCCATGGATCATTTTGCTAATGTATCGACACAATCAAAATGCATTTGTTCGGTTTTCCGTATGCCAGTTTATGTTTTTCAATTAAAATGACATACTTTTGAAACAAAAGGCAGACACTTTGAGTGGTTCCACCCACACCGCACCTCGGATTGAGGCGGCGTTGACTCGTACATGTTACATATGACCCATGGATCGTTCTCCTAAAGTTTCAATGGAAACCGAATGCGTTTGGTCGGTTTTCCATATGTACTTAAATTGTTGTCCATTTTAAGGAAAAGATATCCACTTAGAGTGATTATGACCACACCATGCCTCAGATTAAGGCGGGGTTGACTCGTACATGTCACATATGACACATGGATCATTTTTCTAAAGTATCGAAACAATACGAATGCATTTGGTCAGTTTTTTGTATGCTAGTTGATGTTTTTCACTTCAAATGATGTCCTTTTGAAACAAAAGACAGACACTTTGAGTGGTGGCGGCCACACCGCACCTCGTATTGAGGCGGGGTTGACACGTACACATCACATATGACCCATGGATCATTGTGATAATGTATCGACACAATCTGAATGCGTTTGGTCAGTTTTTCGTATGCCAGTTGATGTTTTTCAATTAAAATGACGTACTATTTTTAAACAAAAGGCAGAAACTTTGAGTGGTGCCCGCCACACCGTGCCTCGGATTGAGGTGGGGTTGACTCGTACACGTCACATATGACCCATGGATCGGTGTTCTAATGTATCGACAGAATCCGAATGCGTTAGGTTGGGTTTCCGTATGCTAGTTGATGTTTTTCACTTCAAATGATGTCCTTTTGAAACAATAGACATACACTTTGAGTGGTGGAGACCACACCATGCCTCAGATTGAGTCAGGTGTGACTCGTAAACATCACATATAACCCATGGATAGTTGTGCTAATGTATCGACACAATCCAAATGCGTTTGGTCGGTTTTCTGTATGCCAGTTGATGTTTTTCACTTCAAAGACAGACACTTTGAGTGGTGGCGGCCACACCGCGCCTCAGATTAAGGTGGGGTTGACTCGTACACATCACATATGACCCATGGATCGTTGTGCTAATGTATCGACACAATATGAATGCGTTTGGTTGGTTTTCCGTATGCCAGTTGATGTTTTTCAATTAAAATAATGTCCTTTTGAAACAAAAGGCAGACACTTTGAGTGGTGCCGGCCACACCGCCCCTCGTATTGAGGCAGGGTTGATTCATACACGTCACATATGACCCATGGATCGTTCTCCTAATGTTTAAATGGAAACCAAATGTGTTTGGTCGGTTTTCCGTATGTACTTAAAATGTTGTCCATTTTATGAGAATCCTCTGTGCACGGGGTTGTTCGGGGTCCAAGGAAGAAGGGGGGGGGGCTGTCCTGGGGGCTGTATGGGGGGCTGTCCTAGGGGCTGTCCGGGGGGCTGTCCAGGGTCCAAGGAGGAGGGTGGGGTGGCTGTCTGGGGGACTGTCCGGGGGGCTGTTCGGGGGGCTGTCTAGGGTTCAGGGAGGAGGGTGGGGGGGGGGGGGCTGTCCGGGGGGGCTGTTCGAGGGGCTGTCCAGGGGCTGTCTGGGCCTATTCAGGGGGGTTGTCCAAGGTCCAAGGAAGAGGGTGGGGGGCTGTCCGGGGGGCTGTCCAAGGGGTTGTCCGGGGTCCAGGGGGGAGGGTGGGGGGGCTGTCCGGGGGGCTGTCTGGGGTATGTCCGGCGGGGCTGTCCGAGGTCCAGGGAGGAGGGTGGGGGGTTGTCCAGGGTCCAGGAAGGAGGGGGGTTCTCAAACACACAACCACTAAAAGACAAAAACATCCATAAAAACAAATAATATATAAAAATAACTCAACTCTAATACTATACTATGAGTCTAGATAAAACCAACAACTAGAATAGATTAAATATCAAATATCAGTAATATCAGCCAAAAATGTAACAGATCAACTTGTCCCATATCACCATCACCATCATCACCATCATCATCATCACCCTCTTCCTTGTCTCCATCATCGTCCTCGCCCTCTCCCTCCTCCTCGTCCTCACCCTCCTCCTCTCCCTTTCCACCCACCTCGCCCTCCTCCTCTCCCTCCTCTTCCATATCAGACGCCTCACCATCATCATCGTCAAGATGGACATCATCCTGACCAGCAATAGAACTGCCACCTGGTGCACCGTATATAGAACGTATCGACGACATATACTCATCAAAAGCTGGGCTGACCTCTGCTGTAAGTGTAGGACGTAGAATTTCAATAAATTTTATAAACGCATTGTTTGCCCTAGCAGACTATTCTGCTGTCTCTGTGGCTCTTTTCTCAGCCTGTTCTGCCTGTGCCCTAACCTACTGTAGCTCGGTGGCACTACAGCTCATACCTGAGGAGGTCCAATACCTCTTCGGGGCTATCCTAGGTCGGCAGCGTACTCTTCCAGAATGCTCCTCTCCCAACACCTGATGTAAGTGATTTGTTGGCCCAAAATTGTCTGGTACTTGGGCATAGAGGGCCTCTAAAGCAGCCTGTTACAAATATAAATATATCATTAAGTTACAAAATAGATATTAAAAAAATAAATTCAACAGATTAAAACTTACAATCTGCTGCTGAGTCTCTTCATTGACGATACTTCCATCCTTTTTCCGTCTACTCGAGTAAAACAATTTTGCTCGAGGCACACGTCCTTCAATATTTTTTATTTTCCTCCACAATGACATTGAAAACTAAAGTTTTATGAAAACTTTAGAAAACTATTAAATAATTAAAGAAAAAAATAAAGTGTAAGTCGTAAATAAAACTTATAAACAATTGTCATACCTGCTTCCTCTCATGATCAGGCATAGTAGTGCATCCCAGTGTGTAGAGGTATTTTTTTTGCATCAATGTTCTTTTTATTTTTTCCAGATGATTTCTAAATAAAACTTGAAAATGAAACAGATAATATTAATGAAAAACATGAAAGTTATTATTTAAATACCTCAAATGTTATTAATACCTTAAACTGGGTACTCGTCCAATGAGTAATCATCTGACGATAATGCTATCTAGGACAATCATCCACCACTGGTACCTTCTCTAACTCAGTGCCAACTCTAGCAACCCAGCCAATATACAACTCATGCTTTAGGCTCTCCAAATCTCGCCTAAATCCTTTAGACATTCTGATCGTGCACCCTCACCATCGGGAAAATTAAATCGAAGCTGAAATCAAAATATTAATTCATATAAATACAAAAATAATTCATGGCATTAAATAGAACAGATTTTTTTACCCATATATCTGCCCAAGCTCTATCCTTGACCTCATATGGAAAATTGCTCCACGATAGCGGGCTGATGCGAATGATGTCGGAGTATTTGGCAAGCATCACCAAAAAACTCCGACATTGCTGCCCTGTTTTCTCAACCATTTGGTTGTCTTCATTATAATCCACCATAACCTGTGTGCGGCGGTTCCACACCGAACGCATGCGTGTACGCCCCCGACCACACCTCCTATCAGTAGATGTATCTATCATGAAAGAAAAACAAATATTTTATCAAAACATGTTATAATGAAAATAAAAATTTGTATAAAAATTTGTTAGGGTTCTATAAATATACCTATGCCGGTCTGATCGCTGAGTGCCACTGGATCCACAGAAACTAATGGAACACCCTGTGGTGGAACAGGAGTTGAAGACGATGGAATATAGAAGCTCGGAGAGACAGAAGTAGAAGGAAAAGAAGATGGGATAGCTGTCTGACTGGATGCTGACTGAGGAGTGGGAATCATCATGGGATGTGAAAATGATGGACCGGAAGATGCAGAAGGTAGCGAAAACATAGGAGGCCTAAATATCCCGTGTGTCTCTAATGACACACCAGGATCAGAATGTGGGAAGGATTACATTTCAATGGGAGGGGCAGAGTCTAGTCGGGTACGCGCAGCTGCTCGTCCAACTTTGGTACGAACCCTCCTTGTACCACCGACCTGAGTACTAGGACCAGTACTAGGGTCCTCGTCAAATAACTATCGACGTATAGGTGGATCCTACAAAAATGTTTACAAAAAAATTAATCACATGACATTATATATTCTTTAAATATATCAATTTGAAATAAAGTACTCACTACAGGCACTAATTATTGAATTCCCAACTCCGTCATTCGACGATTGTTCTCCATCATTTTTTCCCTTCGTCTCTCTTCAATTGGATTGATTTCCTGCATTTTAAAAACAAATATGTAATTAATTAGAAAAGGAAAACTAGTGTGTGACCCAAAAAACTAAATATATGAGGGAATAGAGGGATTCATTGGTAATTTAGCTATCAATTGTTTTAGAAGATCTTGAGTGGATTTAATAAATCATACAAGTTGTAATGTTCACCAAGTTAGAAATATTGTTTGACTATGTTTGAATACAGTTCAATTCGAAATTATAAAATGCAATTTAAATAAAACTGCAACCAATAAACATTGAAAATTCACATAATGGTCAATTAAGCTATCAATTGTTTTAGAAGATCTTGAATGGATTTAATAAATCATAGAAGTTGTAATGTTCACCAAGTTAGAAATATTGTTTGACTATGTTTGAATATAGTTAAATTCCAAATTAGAAAATGCAAGTCAAATAAAACTACAACCAATAAACATTGAAAATTCACATAACGGTCAAGTCAGCTAAAACATATTTGTGATAAATACTAAATCAATTTGAATATTACCAACCTTAACAACCCAACTCGAGGTAAACCAAAAGAATTGAGAACATGGATGAATGATTCTATATAGTTTCAACCACAACTTCAGGTTCACAATCAACTATGACAATTGAGCTATTTGAGTCATCAAAAGAAATAAATGGATTGGTTCTAATGGCACTAGGGACAGTGTAAATTCCATCATCACCATCATCAAAAATATGTCTTGGAATTACTTCAACTATGACACCAAATTCAGGTCGAAGTTGGTCTTTGACATAAAAAACTTGTTTAGCCATTGATGCCAACACATATGGTTTTTCGGTAGCAAGAGTGAAAGTCATATTAATTACTCAAAATCCACAATCATCAATAAATGTTCCATGTCTTGTCATCGAATCAGACCAATGAAATTTCATCATTGTGACTCGTCCATGAGAGTAATAATCCAATATTATTATTTTCTCAAAAACTCCACAATAACCCACATTTTCAAATCACGGTATACTATCTGATGCACTGGAATAACAATATGTTGTGGCTGTAACCATAACACCATCATGTTATGTTCTCATGTTCTTTGCTCGTTTAGTGACAATAAATTTGTACCCATTGATAACAATTGATTTACAGTCACGAACCACGGTATTAGGAACAAAATCCAAAGATCTTATTTCCTCAGAGATAGAGTTAGCAGACAAACTCAATACCTACAATATAAATGAATATTAAACTTAATTAAATATTGATATAATTATCTTAAACATTAATTTTCTTATACCTTCAATTTTAACCAAGCAGAAAACTCTTTGCTATGCAAAGTCTCTCTCCTTCTCAAAGATAATGAACGATGCTTCCTATTTATAATTGTTTTATGTTCCCTGTAGATAAAAAATATTAATAGTTTAACATATATATATGTAAGATATACATAATCCATTTAGTTACCTGATATAGTAATCGAACAAATCACAATTGAACAAAACTGTGCGATGTGCCATCTCCCGCTCTTCATGGCTTAATGTATTCAATGTATATAATCCAGGAATTACTCCTGTTTGAAGAAGTGATGGAAAACTGGGTTCAATTTTCTCATATTGTTCTTCTTCATTTATCATTGGTTTGTTCAATCTTGTAGTAAGATCAGACAAATACATCGAGCAGAAATCCATACATTCTTGATCCAAGTAACAGTTCACGATAGAACCTTCAGGATGATTTCTGTTTCGGACATAAGACTTTAATGTGAACATATTTCTTTTTGTTGGATACATCCAACGAAAAGAAACAGGTCCTCTGAGAAGTATTTCAGTGGGAATATGGACAGTCAGATGCAGCATGCATGTGAAAAATGATGGAGGAAATATTTTCTCTAACTCACACAAATTTAATGGGGAATCTGTCAACATTTTTTGCAAGAAAGACTTGGAAAACTTCTTAGCACAAAGATATCTAAAAAAATGGAACAACCAAATAATAGCCACCCTTACATTATTGGACAAAAGATGACAGATTTCTATTGGAAGCAACTCATGCAGTAGAATGTGATAATCATGAGTCTTCAAAGATTTTACCTTCAACTCTCTTCTGTTGACCCGTTTAGATATGTTGCTTGAATAGCCATCAGGAACTCTAATAGTCTCTAATACTTACAGAATTTTTTTTCCGTAGGTGTCATCACATAAGAAGCACATGGAAGTTGCCATTTATTTTCACTGATACGCACATGATGCAATTCTGGTCTGATGCCCCAATCCACCAAGTCACGTCGAGATCGTAAATCATCTTTTGTCTTCCCCTTGAAATTTAGAAGAACCGAAAGAAAAATTTCGCATATATTCTTTTCAATATGAATTACATCTAAGAAATGACGTAAAAAATTGGTTGACCAATAAGGCAAATAAAAAAAGATATTCTTATTCCTCAAATTGTAATAGGTTTCAGTGGAAACATTCTTTCTCTTTCCAGATTTCATTTGACCCTTCCCGAATGAAAAACTGAAATCTTTCAATTCATTAAGCACATCAGTTCCAGACATACGCTAAGGTGGATCATCAGTATCTATGGTATTATCAAATCTTTGACGATTCATTCTATATGGAAGATCCTTTGGCAAGAATCGTCGATGTCCCATAAAACTGAAACTACAATGATGTTTTTGTCTTATGGATCGTGTATTCTTCATACAAACTGGACATGATAGTTTTCCCTTCATGCTCCATCCAGACATCATTCCATAAGCTGTAAAATCATTGATCGTCCACATAAGCGCAACACGCATCTGAAATATGTCTTTCGAACATGCATCGTATGTGCGCACACCCACATCCCAAAGAAGTTTCAAATCTTTTATTAAAGGTTGCATGTATACATCAATATCAATCCTGGGATCAGAAGGAACAGATATGAGTATACTCATGAAAGTGAAAGGTTTTTTTATACACAACCATGGGGGAAGATTATAAATGTGTATAAAAACTAGCCATGTGCTGTGTGAAGTAAGCATCTGCCCAAACAGATTAAAACCGTCGCATGAAAGACCCAACCTCACATTACGCACGTCATCTGCAAAATCAGGATGTCGAGCATTAAATCTCTTCCATGAAAATCCATCTGTAGGATGAACCAAATCATTATTAGTCTTCTTTCTCTCGGTATCATTCCATCTCATTTTTATTGATATGTCATTAGACATAAAAATATTCTGATGTCTGGGGATCAATAGAAAGTGCCACATTACTTTCTATGGAATGTGGGATGGTGTTCCATCAGATTTTGACTTCCAGCGGGATGTGCCACATTTTATACAATCATTTCGTTCAGTGGTTTCCTCCCAGAATAAACTATAATCTTTTGGGCAAGCATGAATTTTGTTTCTTGAAAATTCAAGTTCCTCAACTAACTTCCATGCCATATAGTGGTTTGAGGGAATATCTACATCATCTGGAAGTAAATCCTTCAAGAGGGTAAGAATGTAATCGATTTTTATATTAGAAATTCCATACATAGTTTTCCCATGAAACAATCAGATTAAAAATTCCAGCTTTTTCATTTTATCGCATTGTCGATATACTTGAGTCATGGAAGCATAATTCAATTTTTTCACCCTATCAATATCATCATTTTCACTAGATGCATCAGCTGTCCTTATATCTAAGTCTTATTGAGTCGAAATCCTTTCTTTTTCATGACGACGAATAAACGGAAACCGATCATCTAACAAATTCTCCATTCCAGTCCTTTCATTTCGATCATCACCAATTTGAGATTTCATTTTCTCCCCCATTGTGATACCACACATAGTAGTTTGATTGAAAACCATTTTTGGTTATGTGGTATCTGACTTCTTCACGACTCAACCAAGGTCTACCAACACAATTGGAACATGGGCAGTGTATGCGACCACTATCTGAAGCATTTTGAAATGAAAAATCTATAAAGCTCTCCAAATTGTTTTGAAAATCGCTTGAGATCCGATCGGTTTCATACATCCAACTTCTGTGCATTCTTTAAAAAGAATTTATATAAGTAATTCGTTCATAAACAATTCAATAGGATTGAAATTTAATAGAAAATACATTTAAGTAAATGATAAAGGAAGAGGTTTCTAATCGATGTAGTGAAAAGCACCCCACCCTCATAAAAGAGAGTATTAGCCAAGAAGGACACATAATATACAACCTACAATGAGAACCATTTTTAGTTGACCCTAAAGTTATTTTATTACAGTCATCTTGGGGGAAATGGAATATATGATCCTGGTTAACTGATGAATTCAAAAGCTCGTATTCCATATGTTGGACACTATCTAAGGTAAGAAATCATGTGAGGATGAGTTGACATCACTCAATTTCTTACATGCTAGCGAGAATGAGGGCTTAAATTAATGAATTGAGTTCACTGATACCATGTCAACCATTATACACACCACGTGAACCCTTATACACACCATATGAACCCTTATACCATATCGTCATTATTACAACCATTAATAACAACATATTAAAAAACATCACTAGTTAAAGATAATAAAATTGAACATAAATCAATAATAATATTGGATATATCAAGTAAAATGAAGTCATACTATCTAACATCATAAATGACCACCCACAACCATGATTAATGACCACAAAGCTCCCCTTTCGGCCAAATCAAAAGTGAAAACAAAAACACATAGTTGTAGAAAAAAACATCATTTGTGTGAAGAATAGTAATCTCATGGTCCTCATGATATTTGAACCACGCAGTCATGATTTTTGAGATGAACTTGTATCCATGAAACCATATGAGAAACACGATTCAATACATGAATTTTTCTGATTTTCCCAAGCATTTTGAGGAACCCCAAATCAGTGAAAATGGTCATTGTGTTTTAAAAATGTGATTGAATAACACATGTACAATGTCGAAGGCAGAATGATTAATGGTTATATTAGAAAAACCAATATTCACTAATATTGCTAATTTGAAATTCTGTGAATTAGTTTCATGATGAAGGAAGAAGTACTAATTAAGGACTACATACTATTTGGAAAAGTTCAAGAAGATACTCCATATGTTCTGTTGTGCAAAGAATAAGTGAATAGTCTGTCATTTTATATATATATAGATTTTGATAGAAACATGATACATACTTGTTATGTAATACACATAGTGTACAAAAATTAAGATTAACAAGATCTTCATGTTTTGCATGATCTTAATGAAATGAGTGATTTTCATGAAATAATGTCAATAAATATTACAAACAATTTCTTATTAGTTCCTATACATGAAGCTATAATATTTGAAGCAGATTAAAAAAAACTATGAATCTTCAAAATTAGAACAAAATAAAGAGACACCATGCCCTTATAAATGTAAATGTGTAATGAAAACATTAATTGGACATACACAGATATAGGGATTTGAGTACACAATTCATGGAACAATCATAAAATTTTACAAAAACCCTAAAAATTGGGAATAATGAAATAGAGAATAGAAGGATATGATTTATAAGAGGTGGAACTATATCATTGAAAAAATATAGAAGGGGTCTAACCTGGTAAGTGCTGATCCAATGAAAGATGTGGGGATTGGGAAGTCCTTCTGCCAAGGAATGGCTCTAGGAGATGAGAGGAAGGCTTCTGAAATCGTGGGGAGGCCGCTACCTGTATTTTGGTATTTGGGGTTTTTTCCCAACAGTTCTTAAAAACCATTGGGAAAAACCAATCTTTCCCAACGGTTTTATGAAACCATTGGGAAAACTAAGGAAAACCCATGTTTCCCAACGGTTTCATAAAACCGTTAGGAAAAGTAAGTTCTTCAATGTCTTTCCCAACGGTTTATATAAACTGTTGGGAAAGACAACATATACCAACGGTTCCTTTGAACCGTTGGTATACAAGTGTTGGGAAAAATCCCCTTTCCAGTAGTGATTCACTCACATTGAATACTCATCATCAAATAGCACATGCATAGTGCATATTCCTCTTCTTAGGAATCCGCCTAATTTTAATGGCTATACTACATGGATCATGTCTATCTTTTAATGGTACATCATAATAAAATTATATACCTTGGGGTGAGGGGTTTGACTTCAATATCATCAATTTGAGGTTGTGGTTGGTTATAATAGACCAACACTATTCCTCTACTCTTCTTCCAAAACATTCTTTGAGTAACATAAAATATACAAAATTGTTTCTAGGTTATTGAATATGAATTATTCTTCTAGTATATCCAGATGATCATCTTATTTATGAGAATCACGTCCCTACTAAAAGGCACTATAAATGTATTATATATGTATTCATTTCTAGAATTCATTCACCATGAAAAAGAAACTCCACCAATTTTTAAATCATGATTAGTAGTGATATAGATAAAAACACTTAATCATGCTTCTTAATTGTCCTCCATGGAAAAATGACAAACCTATTCATTCTTCATTTACTCTATGATTGCTTCTTTAACATGCATGATTGTTGTTTTATCTTATCATCCTTTAATTTTTGGTATATATCCATTGAATAGTCTACTTATTCTATCATACCTTTTCTTCTTATCATATTAAAACATCTTCTAATATGATATTTATTTCCACATTGATAATGTATTTTGTTGTGATATGTATTCTTACTTTTTATATTTACCAAATTCTTCTCTTCTTTCCATGACATTTGTTATAAATAAGGCATCAAAAAAACTTGTGGAATAACCATTTACCTTTCCACTGTAAAACCATCCAATTCCTTGGATTTTTTTAAACTGAAGAAAATTTATCTTTATTGTTTTAATGAATTCTATTTGTCATAAAATTAGTGAATATCATCTTCAAATTTCCATAATATTAATTTCTTTAACACCTTCCCATGTGAGCATGAATAGAACAAATATAACATCTCTTGATGAAATATTCAAATCATTCAATAGACCTATTAAGATGTGGTTTATAGGAAGGACTTCTCTAATTTCTCATCTTTAATTTTTTTCTAAACACATGCTTTGTGTTTCCTATGATCCCCCTAAACTAACACTTCTTTAGAAAAACTTTCAGATTATTTTATTTCTAGATCTAATATCCAAAAATGTTCTCATATACTAATCCTATATTTGATATCTTATTTCCACTAACTAAATAATTTTTGTTTGAATATTCAGTGGTTAATATCCTCATCGCATGAGGTTCTCCTTCAGGCTTATCAATCATCAAAACCTTCTTCTTTAGCAGATATTCCAAATTATCAAGGTGTGAATTATTTTCATCATGTGAAAACCCCAATTTTTAATTATAATTTTCTATAAGGTAATACATTTAAGCTTTATAGAATTTCACCCTTGCGAAAAGTAACTCTAATTCATGAGAAAATTCAACAATAACATTACTCTATTCCTTTATTTTATTATTCACTTTTGTAATTAACTAATTTGAATCATTTTCTTTATCCATAAAAAGTTTATTATCCACTTTCAAATTTACAAAACAAGTAGTGTTATTTTCACCTTCAACCTTCAATTTTCATCGCATGAGACCAAACTACTCGGGTCTGGTGCCTTAAAACATGATGTGTATTTTTTAACAAAAACATAGAAAAATATTTCACACATCATGTCCCATACAGAGGATCGATTTAGTTCAGGTTTAGGAAAGCTAACTACTTCTGACATGCTTCTTCCGCTAAAAATAGACACCTAAAAAATTTATTTCAAAAACGTAGGGTAAACATATGAATTCCTAGTATGTTTTAAAAAAACATAATATACCAATTATAACTTTTGAAAAATTTCTTTAAAATTTTCCAAAAAACATTTTCTTAAGAATTTTAGTAACATATGTCACATATCATAACAATTTTCTAGGAAATAAAAGTGCACAATTAAAAGAATACTAACATAATTACAAGGGAGCATGATTCAATTATAGGCATGCTGATTTATAATAATAAGTAAACAACATTTTAAATAAGTATACATAATAATATTTAATTAAAAATTTAATAACTAAGAGTGATACATAATCAGAGTTGCGCATAATGGTAATAACCTCAATTTCATCCTTAACTACTGTGAACATTCACTGGCTAGTAAATCACTGAGGGAAAAATATATATCATGCCATAAGAATTTAATTCTTCTGATACTCATTAGTACTGGCTCTTAACCAAGGATATTATATTAGTCTAATATTCACTTGTTTAATTAATTATCATTGATATAATGAGGAAACGTATAATATCAGACCCTATTAAGACCTTGTGTCAAGACCTGAAATGTCAATGGCCTCATGCCATGACCTGATTGTCTCATGAGAACAATCGATTCACTGAGGGGCTTTCATTAACCTGTCCCCAACCTATTATACCGAGTCTATTACATTCCTCATATTCCAAATAGGGTCGTATATTCAAAATGTACCATACCAATTTGAATATTAAATTTCACATTTCATATTATTCAAGGTGTCCTATACCACCTTGAATAATTTAATTCATAATTCCATAAAAGTTCATAATATTTTTAATTACATTCATTATCAATTACATATATATAGTGAATCAAGCATATAATTATTAATTACAAAACTATCAACCACGTGGCTATGTCATTGAATGGTGAGTATGATAAGAATATTAAGGAATATGTGATGATAACCAATGTACTAAAATAAATACAAGTTCTGTTACTTAAAATGATAATTCTAAATTCTAAAATCTTTACTGATAAATTACTCATTGGAATTTTGATCATGGATTCGGTGCTTAATTAAAAGATAAAACAAATATTTCAAAAGGGGTATTAAACACATAAATACCCAAACATTCACTTCTAGTAAACTTATGTTTAATGTATCCTAGGGTAAACATAAAGTTAAACATGAAGAGCATGATATCCAACCATAACTAACACCATTTAGTATATGTTTGAAAATAAGTAATTCATAAATATGTATGTAAGAGTAGTAAAACCCAAATTTTATACTCAATAACTCTCCACAATTACTAAATAAATCAAGAGTATAATATTTAGAATTATCCAAAATTAGGGTATAGTTCTGAGAAAATAGGTTTAAACATAAGGGTATAAAAGTAGTGTTTTAAAAAAACTAAACATATTTCGAAAACAAGATGTTTTATTATTTCTTATAAATCATTATAAATAAAATTGGGGATCAAAGTTTACATGTATCCATATATTTTCACATATTTGAATATACATCATGTATTAAAGGGATTATACCAAAAATTCATTGGCACCCATGCTACTTTAACATATTAGACACATTAATTAACTAGAGTCACTAAAACATTAAATCATAATATAAATTTTTAATGGGTTTATTTATTAAAAAATCTTACGTAAATGTTTATGTAAACATATATAACTTACATGTATAACTGAATCCTACACCAAAGTTAATTGGAGTATACATTTTTACCAAAAACATAAATTAACCATAGAAGTTCAATATTAAATGGTTGAAAATCGGTTCAGAGGGTGTGTTATATAAACTGTATAATTATACATTCCCATGTATACTCTATATATATATGTGAAAATATAATTCCATATGTTTAAATCAAAATTCTACCTCATCTTTGAAACTCAAAGTTTAAAGGATTTGAAACTGAACATAATAGAGGTTCTTTAAAAATCATATGGTTATATATATATATATATATATATGTGTGTGTGTGTGTGTGTACATTTATAATCGGTTTTATAAGGTATATATATATATATTTCATGAGAAAAATAATCCTTTATGTTTATAAATTACCTCCTAACCCAAAATCCATAAGTTTTAGGATCGGGTATATGCGAGTTCTCCCCCGAATCGCAAAGATGTATGCTTATGTAAATGAGTATACATATGTATGCATAAATGTATACACCTCAACATAATTCGCTTACATCCATAATACTACTTGAACTCGAAAACCAGAAGGCCTAGAAAAAGTATAAAAGAAAAATTTAACTAAATACAAAGGTTATAAATATATTTTTTAAGAGCATACATATATATGTATATACCCTCAAAAACAACATCACACAACAACATGTCTCTTACCTATCTTGAGGAGGAGGAGAGGCTTGGGAAGGGCTCATTGGAGCTTGCTGGAGGTTTGAGGAGAGGAGGAACAAACGAGGGAATGGGGTGCAACAGATTGTTTTTAAATTTTATTATTTATAAAATATACAAAATATTTAATGCTGCAATTGTAAAACCGAGGCCTACTCGGTATACTAAAAAACCGAAGGAAGAATTTGTGGAAAAAAAAGAGGGAAAGGGAGGCCTCAGATGGAGATGGGAGGAGTCACATGTGTGGAAAAAGAGAAAGGAAGAGTAGGGGTTACTGGTCTAGCGCATGCGGGAGGAAGAAGAAGGCACTGTGGGTTAGAAAATCTAGAAAAATAATGGATGGTGGAGATTAAACATAGAGAAGATCGGAAGACCACAGATGGTGTGGCGATTGAAAATAAATGGAAAGTTACGATTAGGTCCATAGTAGATCATATGGATGTGGTTCGATGTGGTGTTTTAAAAATATCGGATGGCCAAGATTAGATTCGTGTTGGATCAGAGAGCACACAAAAAATGAAAATAATTTTGCGGCTGCTAGGAGTCGAATGCCGAATTGAAATAGACGACACAAATCACGCGCGACACAATCCAATGGCCTGGATTTGATCCTGGCAAAAAAAATTTATCCCACATCGAAACTAAGAGACTATCGTGGCTTCTTTATAAGCCAGGATCTCTAAGAAATGGCTTATATTATTGCATCCCCCCTCCTAGTACCGCCTTGTACGGGGTTCTATAGATGCGCTCCTTTGGCCACCCACACTGGCATGCCTCCCTGCATGGTGGTGCCTCTGGTTCCCTTGTGTGTGCTTCAAGCATGCACTCACACTAACCACTCACCCACAGGCTGACCTATGCTGAGGCTGAAGGATAAGTTCAGCTGCCTAGCATGTGTAGCCTCCCTCAGCCCGACTAGAGGGTTGGCCCTTGTGCGGTATATTTTTTTTAATAGAACAACTTTAAAATAAACTAAATTAAAAAAATAATCAATTTTATAAAACATGATTTCTTGGGAATATCAAACTACACTTTTACCTAAAACACTCAAGATGCCTTTATATTCTTACAAAAGAAATTTTAATATTACCTTTGAAATTTTATTTTAAAATTGAATACACTAAATTATAAAATCTAGAGTAACTCCATACAATATTTAAAACGTTTGAAACATTTAAAAGGTATTTTCAAATCCTACCTATGTTTTTGAATCATACTTAGCTTTATAAAGTACACTCTTTAATTCAAAATCATGATGTTAAAGATGATACTTAATATATGTTAAATGCATAAAAATAGTTATTATGCTTAATCTTTATAGTCTTACGATATTCAATTCAATGTATCTTCAAATTTTCCACTTAAATTTATTTTTTTTGTCAAGTTACTAACGGTCACTTATTTTTAAATTCAATCTACCCTAAAAAAAACAAAGATGGCAAGAATCTCCAACAGTCACCCTAGGGGTAATGGTCGATTGGATGCCTTATAAAACCATATATTAGGGTGTTCTAAACTCAAGAAAATTTAAAAAGATGGTGCACATTATTCGACTGATGCTCAGGGTTGTTACAATGGCTCTAGCCATACTAATGTTTGTTGTGACAAATCTGAAGGACACATATTATCTTCTTAGGGTTTAGTTGTATTAGGGGGTCTCCTTGTAATTATAATAGGTCTTTTAATAGGTATTTTTTGTTAGTATGGGTTTCCTTTGACCTTGTTGTAATGTAAACACTTTTGTGTTTTATTTAAATGAAATTTGTGGTATTTATAGTTTACAATCCCGCCGAGGCTTCGGCCGTGACTCTCTCTTCTTCGTGCGGCTGCATGGCTAGGGTTGGGAAGCTCGATTCAGATGGATCAGGTTCATACGGCGGTAAGGATTCTGATCCGGATGCTTGTGGAGTTTCAGATCCAAAACGGCCTTCGGCTTCTTCTCGGTGGAAAGGGCGGCAGCGTCTAGGGTTTTCGGCATTGGAATTTCGGTCTGCTCCGATTGATTCGGGGTGGCGAAGAGTTTGTTCTAGATTTTTGCGGCTGTTCACGCTTGGTTTTTGTCTTCCATTTGGTCTTATTCCTCGCGTCTGCTGAGGCGAAGGCGCTCCTGTTTCCTTTCGAGTTGACAACGTCGATGGCTTCATTCAAGGTGGTTTCATATCTCAACGAAGGTCATTTGTCATTCAAGACTTGGCTGCTCAACCTGCTCTGACCTCGCGTTACTCTGTGCCTATACAATTTGGATATGGAGAAGAGGTAACATAGGGGTTTTGGGATTTGTGGTTCGGCAATCGACGGGTTGAAAGGCGATAACTGAGTCGGCCTTCTATCATTTTTTTTCTACTGGTTTTCTGGATCTTCATTGATGTCTTCGTGTGGAACTCTAGGATACTTTATCCCCTACTCTAGGCTCACGTTCCTTTGCTTCTCTCCAAGTCGGAACTAGAGTAGAGGTAATAATGAGGCTTTTTCGATGTGTGTTTAGGTGGCCTTTGTTCCTGGAATGAGTCCTTTGACGACGGAGAATTTCAGGGTTGGCATTGGTTTCACTCATGGTGATTATTCTGGTCTGTTGGATTTGTTTAGTGTTTTAAAGGGCGATGTTAGTTTTTGGTTTTGGTGGAGGTTGTTTCCAATCTACGATGGTGAAGAGATATTTTTTGTGGCGCTCTGATGTGTTTGGCGTCACTGTGCTGGTGGTTTTGATTACGGTGGTGATGGTGGTGATGGTGAACTCCGACGGATCACTAACTCTGGTGATTTGGGGCGGTGCGAGGTTTGCAATGATGATGGTGGTGTCAGAATGGTGACAAAATAGGTGGTAATCATGGCGAAGGCTAGAGACGTGACTGTGGCGGTGTTTTGAATTCTGAAATTTGTATTTTCCTACTTTCATTTCGGTTCCCACTGGTGTTGTGACTTTTTGAAAAATCAATAAAAATGGAATGTTTGATGATGATGATAGTTTAAATTTTTTTTAGGATAACATTCAAATAAAACCATAATATTACTATTACATGAGATATTTTTTTGGGGCGTCACATTATTCCCCTCTACAGAGAATTGCGTCCTCTCATTTCACTTCATATAACCATGCCAAAAGAAACTCTATGACATTCTTTACCACATCCTTTATCATGGAGGATCTTCAGGTGTGGCCATCTGAATACCCAAATTGGTGTTCAACTCTTCTACTTCCCTAGCCTATACACACCTTGAACAGTGTGGGTTAAACTCATGCAGCGTACACTCGGGCTTCCAGAGGGAGGCTCGAATGGTAGAGAGTTCAGAGATGTCCGAATGAAAAAACTCTCTAAGAAATCATTGGACTTCCTCTTGTCCAATAATGTCGATGTCATAGATGTGGTCACACAAACTAAAACTCATGATTTGGTTCATATAAGCTGTGTGAAGGTCCCCTTCCAAGGAAGCGTCTTGAAAAATTACCCTGGATGCGATGTTTTGGGAACGTGTGAAGAATAGGAAAAGACCTTCATGATACTTTCCCCTTCACTTATACTTAGCGAGTTGGCTAGTGTCTATGCGGTGGTAGATGTAGGTATTCCCTTTGCAGGAGCAGAAAATGTTCATACTGGTCGATACCCCATAAAAAGTTTGCACGTTCTTTATAGATTTTCAAAGGGAAGGTATTATTTTACACAAGTTATAACCATAATGGACTCTTGTACCTCAATGAGGAGAGATAATATATGAGTTTCTCCTTCCAACTAAAAATAATTTTTTTCATGAAAGTCCAATCAGTGAAATTCACATAAAAGAAAAAACACTGAAAGAATAGGAAAAATAAGAAACAAAAAATTATATTTTCATAAAATAACTCATACACAACACCCAGGACTAATGGTGTCCCAATTCCTCAGTCACACGAATTCCCAAAACAATTTTGAAACTCTCGATCTCCATGAACCAAATACAACCCGAGCAGTCTGGTTCAATATCGTGGGTACACAAATGGTGTCTCTAGAGTGTGACATGATGGGTATAAAGCTGAGACACATCAGTATGTAATTGATGTCTATACACAGAACAATATGCCTCTAATTCAAAAATTTAAAAGTCTATTACTTGACCATAATGTCCATAGGATATGATTTGGAACATATATGTTGCGCTGAGGTCACGCTCTACTATAACTTCTTAGAAATCTTGGAGGGAATGGATTCCTTCTACTACAATAAAACATCTAAAAATTCCCTCAAAATATTTTCTCCTACATGTGTATGATGGAAATTGGGTTTGCATCATAAAGAGGTAGTCCAAACCCGCTCCTTGGTGGAGTTGAAGTACAAGGGGAGAGTTTGACACGTCGTTGAGGTGTCTGCATGTCATACGGATGTGTTCATAGTTTATAAATTTGTCAAGGATGGATATGGAAACTATAGTTTATAGAGACTTAATAGGAAGACACAAATACTGGTATTTCCATTTTCCATATGAAAATTAAGAAAAAATCATACTTAGTAATGCTTAAGTAATTTTTTTATTCTATTCTGGTTTTCCAGATTTCTCTGAACTGAACACTCTAATACCAGCTATCACATCCTGACCCCAAAAAATGATTTTATCTGATTCCTTAAAACATGATGTGCAATTTTTAACAAAAACATGTACATATATTTGACACATCATGTCCCATAAAGAGGATCGATTCGGTTCAGGTTCTGGGAAACCAGCTACTTCTGACATGCTTCTTCTGCTAAAAACTGATACCTGAAAATTATATTTATAAAACGTAGGGTGACCGTACAAATTCCCAATAAGGGGTTTTAAAATAACATAATATACTAATTATAACTTTTGAAAACATTCTTTAAAATTTTCAATTAAAATTTTTCTTAAGAAATGTAGTAACATATGTAACATATCATAACAATTGTAAATAAGTATGACATACTGATATTCAAGTACAAATTTAATAATTAAGAGTGATACATAATTAGATTTGCGCTTAAAGGTAATAAATTCAATTTCATTCTTAACTATTGTAAACATACACTTGCTAGTAAAGCACTGAAGGCTAAATAAATGTCATGTCATAAGCATTTACTTCTTCTGATACTCATAAGTATTGTCTCTTAACCATGGATATTTTAATAGTAGAATATCCATTTGGTTAATTAATTATCATAGTCATAATGAAGAAACTTATAATATCAGACCATGACAACTCCTTATGTCAAGACCTGAAATGTCAATGGCCTCATTCCATGACCAGATTGTCTCATGAGAACTATCGATGCCTCGAGGGTCTTTCATTAACCGGTCCCCAACCCATTATACCGAGTCTATTACATTCTTCATATGCCGAATAGGGTTGTATATTAAAAATGTTCCATACCACTAGGAACATTTAATTTCAAATTTCATTTTATTCAAGGTGTCCCATACCTCCTTGAATAATTTAATTCAAAATTCCATAATAGGTCATAAGAGTTGTTATTACATTCATTATCATTTAAATATATATAGTGAATCAAGCATATAAGTATTAATTACAAAACTATCAACTGCATGGAAATGTCATTGAATAGTGGGTATAATAAGGAGATTATGGCATATATAATGAAAACCAATGCACTAAAAGAAATACATGTTTTGTTACATAAAATGATAACTCTAAATGCTTAAATTTTTACTGATAAATTACACTTTGGAATTTCATCATGGATTGGGTGCTTAATTAAAAGATAAACAATATATTTAAAAAGTGGTTTTAAACACATAAATACCCAAACTTCCACTTCTGGTAAGCTTATGTTTAACATATCCTAGGGTACACATAATGTTATAGATGAAGATCATGATATCCAACCATAACTAACACCATTTAGTATATGTTTGAAAATAAGTGATTCATAAATATGTATGTCAGAGTAGTAAACCCCAAATTTTATACTCAAGAACTCTCCACAATTACTAAATGACTCAAGAGTATAATATTTGGAAATATCTGAAATTAGGTTATAGTGTTGTGTAAATCCATTTAAACACAAGGGTATAAAAGTTGTGTTTTCAAACAAAACTAAACATATTTCGAAAACAACATGTTTTTTTCATTCATCGAAATCTTTCAAAATAAAATTGATGATTAAAGTTTACATGTATACACATTTTTTTACATATTCGTATATACATCATGTATTGAAGGTTTTATACCAAAAATCCATTGATAGCCATGTGACTTTAACATATTAGACACATTAATTAACTAGAGTCCCTAAAAATTTAAAGCATAATATAAAATTTTAAAGGGTTTATTTATTAAACAATCTTACATAAATGTTTATGTAAACATGTATAACTTACATGTATAACCGAATCCTACACTAAAGTTAATTGGCTCATACATTTTTACCAAAAACATAAATTAATCATTGAAGTTCAATGTTAAAAGACTTAAAACTGGGTTAGAGGGTGAGTTTTATAAACTGTATAATTATACATGACCATGTATACTCTCTCTCTCCCTCTCTCTATATATATATACACACACGAAAATATAATTCCATATGTTTAAAACAAAATTCTACATCATCTTTGAAACTCAAAGTTTAGAGGCTTTGAAACCGAACATAATAGAGGTTATTTAAAAAATATATGGTTATATATATATACATATATACATATAATCGATTTTATAAGGAATATATATATATATATTTATTTCCTGATAAAAACAATCTTTCAAGTTTAAAAATTACCTCATAACCCAAAATCCAAAAGTTATAGGATCGGGTATATGCAGATTTTCACCCAAACCGCAAAAATGTATGCTTATATAAATGAGTATACATATGTATGAATAAATGTATACACCTCAACATAATTCCCTTACATCCATAATACCACTTGAACTCAAAAACCAGAAGACCTAGGAATGGAATAAATTTTTTTTAACGAAACTGAAAGTGTATAAATATTTTTTTATGAGAATATATATATATATATATATATATGTGTGTGTGTGTGTGTGTGTGTGTGTACCCTAAAAAACAACATCACAAGATGACATATCCCTTAACTTGATTGAGGAGGAGGAGAGGCTCGGGAAAGGATCGTGGGAGCTTGCTGGAGGTTTGAGGAGAGGAGGAATAACCGAGGGAAATGGGGTGTAACGAATTGTTTTTAAACTATATTATGTATAAAATATATATAATATTTAACGATATTGTTGGAAAATTGAGGCCTAATCGGTATATTAAAAGACCAAGGGAAGTCTTTGTGGAAAAAAACGAGGGAAAGGGAGGCCTCATATGGTGATGGGAGGAGTCAATGGTGTGGAAAAAAAGGGAGGGTAGGGGTTACTAGTCCAGTGCAGGTGGGAGGAAGAAGGCGTTTTGGGTGAGGAAATCTAGAAAAAGAGTGGGCGATAGATATTAAACTAGGAGAAGATTAGATGACCATGGATGATGCAGTAATTGAAAAGAAATGGATGGTCGTGATTAGATTCACGGTAGAACAGTTGGCTCTGGTTTAACATGGTGTTTTAAAATTCTCAAACGGATGAGATTAGATCCGTGTTGGATCATATGGTGCACAAAAAATATGGACGATTCCATGACTATTAGGAGTCGAATGCTAGATCAAAATAGATGGCCCAGATCACGTGTGATGCGATCCAACATCTTGGATTCAATCCTGGACAAAATTCATCATCCGACATCGAAATAAAGGGTCTCTCACAGATTATTTATAAGCCAGTAGCTCCAAAAAATGGCTCATTATACTCCCTTCCTTCTCCCAGTACCACCCCATGCCGGGTTCTGTGAGCGCGCTCCTACGTCCACCCACACCATCATGTCGCCCCGCACGGTGGCGCCTCTAGTTCTTTTGTGGATGCTACAAGTGTGCACACACACTCACCACTCACCCACAAGCCGACCTATACTAAGGCTGAGGGAAAGGCTCAACCGCCTAGTGTGTGCTACCTCCCTCAGCCTGGTTATAGGGATGGCCCTTATGGGGTTTATTTTTTTAATAGAACAAATTTCAAAATAAACTAAAAGAAAAAATAATCTATTTTATAAAACATTATTTCTTGGGAATATCAAAGTACACTTTTACCTAAAACACTCAAGATTCCTTTATACCAAAGTTACTAGTAAGATATATATATATTCTTATGAAAGAAAGTTTAATATAACCTTTGAAAGTTGATTTATAAAATCGAATACACTAAATTTATAAAATCTAGAGTAACTCCATACAATATTTAAAAAGGTTGAAACATTTAAAAAGTATTTGAAAAGCCTACCTATGTTTTGGAATCATACTTAGTTTTATAAATTATGCTCTTCAATTCAAAACCGTGATGTTAAAGATGATATTTAAGATATGTTAAATGCATCAAAATAGTTATTATTCTTAATCTATATAGTTTTATGAAATTTTATTCAATGTATCTTTAAAATTTCCACTTAAATTTATTTTGGTTTTTCTAGTTACTAAGGATCACTTATTTTTAAATTCAAGCTACCCTAAAAGAAAAACAATGATCGAAAGAATCTACAACGATCAACGAAGGGGTAACGGTCAGGTGTACTCCTAATAAAACCATACATTAGGGTGTCCTAAACTCAAGACAACTGAAGAAGATGGTTTAAATTATTCCACTGATGCTCAGTTCTGTTTTAGTGGCTCTATCCATACTAATGTTCGATGTGACGAATCCAAAGGACCCATATTATCTTCTTGGGTTTTTTGTGGTTTTGGGGGGTCTCCCTATAGTTATAATAGGTATTTTAATAGGTATTTTTGGTTAGTATGGTTTTCCTTTGACCTTGTTGTAATGTAAACACTTTAGTATTTTATTTAAATGAAATGTCTGGTGTTTATTGTTTGAAAATTTGTTTGGATAACATGAAAATAAAACTATAATATTACTATTACATGAGTGATTAGTTTTGGGGCGTCACATCAATAATCAAACTTCACTTATCAAATCTCAATACTCCTTTTTTATTGCACAACCAATATCAAGATTTAAAATATGATACAGATACCACTTCTAGATCATCATTCTCAAAGTATTTAGATGATTTGTCACTTGTATCTTCAAATTTAAAAATAAACTTCTATTGTAGTGTTATATTAAAATATACATCATGAATCATTTCTCATCTCATTGTGTATATATAATTTCTTGGATTCCTTCTTCTTCTTCTAATTCTTCTTCTTATTTCTAGACAGATGAAATTCCTCTTCCATAGAATTCATATCCAAACATTAAACTAGTTCACATTCTCTACTGGTAGAGGAAAATATTATTTTCTTCTTTCATCATAACTTTTTCCCTATATAACTCTTCCAAATTTATCCATAGTTATTTATAATCTTTTAGTGGGAAATTTTTTTAACACACTTTCTTCTAAAGAATTCATGAGTCCCTCTTTATCAAAAGCATAAATATCTAATTTTCTTTGATCTGTATCACATATATTTCAATTTTTCATATTAAATCAAATAAAATTCTCAAAATATTAAAGGTAATTCCAACATATTTTTTCAAAATATGATACAAATTCCTTCTAGTTTGAAAATTTATTTTATCCAAATAACGTGTCTTCAAAAGATATTCTATATCTTTAAGAGTCTTCATAAACCACGTATTTAAGGTTGAATCATCAAGAAAACCTTTAGGAATTGATACCACTTGTAGGTACTCGAACCACCCTGAGAAGTGGTGAATCATGGTTATAATTGAATTTAACTTCTTTTAATTTTTTGATTTGTGTTTTTTATTTTAAAATATTATTCCCTCATTGGATGAAACACTATTAAACCTTTGATAACTTTTTCCACACAATATAATAGATGTAGAAATGTAAGTGCATGGAAGTAATAGATTTTAGTTGGTTCACCTATAATAGGCCTCTCTAAAGAGCATACACTCAACACTTCTCTATTGTACCAAATCCACTATACCTAAATGTTTGTGTGGATAATTTTCTTAGGAAAGGGTCTTCCTTAGAAATTCCCACCACTAATTCCTCTATAATACTAACTGCTTTCAAGAGGGTAAATTTTTTTGGGATAACACACTAATTAAAAAGGACCAGTTCCTCTTATTTTCCTATGTGCACTACTTCAGTGAAGGTATCAATTTATCAACTTGTATGTCTTTTCTCAGTTTAAGGAAATGAATGAACCTTAAGGAATTATTTTCGAAATATGAATCATATTCTCCATTTATTATGTACCCATGAATTCCAAATATTTATTTAAATTATCTCCAATATATAATCAACTATTGTAAATACAGTTGTTAATTTTATCATCAATCTAACTTCATATGTTAGCAAACCAATCCCCCATATAATAATTCTAGAAGTAAAATTATTCTTCATTTCATTTAGTATTCTTCCCTATAATAGACCATATGTATCAATGATATGCACCTAAATTACTCTTAATTTTTCAAAACTTATTTTCTAAGGATATTCCACAACTTTTAATCTTCCAAAATATGCACACATTAAATATCCACTTAGTAATATGATCTTTAAATAAAATCCATCAAGTAACCCCATACATCTTTAATTTAGATATTTAATAATTACACTATTGTTTTCCTTCACTTTATCCTTTCTAGGAACACATAGTTACCCTTATTTTCATATAACACCCAATTAAATATCAATATATTCTTATAGTTTATCTATTTCAAATTATATATAGTTGATCTTCATATATCAATATAATAGTTTGAATTTCAAATTTTAATGTCAAATTATAATAATATTCAAACTTATCTCACTTAAGATTCATAATTTGGATCTTTATCCATTTGATATTAGTCATTAAAACATGAAATAATAGTTTTCATATGTAAAATAACTACCAAACTAACGATATAAATCAATTTCATCCCTGTAGTTAAAACTGTCCATAAAATAGATTCAATGAAATGGTTATGTGATCCATGGTGAAACCAATTTTTTTCTAATTGTTATCCTCAATTTCCACATGAAATTATTGTGTAGCATGACCTCTATGAAATGAAGATCTAAAATCTTATAGATCTACTTACAAATACTACTATGTAATGATTATTAGTTTGTGACATAGATAATGTAATACAATATGAGGATTCTTGATTTTTCATAACCATCAAATATCATTAGATATTTCTTTCTGGTGAAGCATATACCCTTAAAATATAGGATTACTTTCACTCAGCTGATTGTGGTAAAGAGTTCCTCTATGGTACAACACTATGTATATATATAAAATAAAAAAATGACAAGATTTACTTGATCTATGAAATACAAACCCTCTACAACATTATAGGATTTTATAGTGCGGACCAATATAAGACATTAATGAAACATCATAGGCAAAGTATGGGGCATGATAATCATAAAATTTCTTCCACAAAATGAATTATACCATTCAAAACTATGAAATGTCCGCTTCTTCTATGGTTTAAATTTTTTATGTTAACTTCAAATTGATCCTTGAATACTTTTACACTTCTATGACCTTAAATAATTAACTCCAATGAATATCACATTTCAAGATCCTATATTTAGCACCAAGAAAATGGAAAATGCTGGGAAATGTTTCCATTAATAATATAACCTTCTTTAAAACACATCCTTGAACCTATATTATTATCATATATTCAATGGATTCAATGTGAATTTTCTACCATGTTTACTTCAAAGGGATAAGTTTCTTTACATCTAAACATCAGAATCACTAACCTTTTTAATCCTTCAATAATGGAATAAAATTCCAATATATCAACATTCATTAATCCATATTGTTAATAAATCCAATACAACCTTATAGTTTTAGCAAATATACATAAACCACAACCTACCCTTATTATTGGATTTATAACTAAAATAAAAAAAATCATATTCTTGGTTGAATCAAACTAAATATTTTATATCACACCTAGTATTAAACTCTTATATTTATGTCAAGAAAATTATAAGAAGTAGTTAAAATAATTTAAAATAAATCATATAATATTCATAATATAAAAATATTATATCCAAGAATAGGAATATCAAACATAGTTGAATAATAAAATTTTTTAACATGAGAAATAATAAATTTATATAAATATAAATTCTATAAAATTCACATATGATATGGTTTAAAGTCATATATTTTTTTAATTGATCAAGTTTTTTTTATATTTTTTTTAAAATTTTCTACAGGAGAACTAACAACCATGATGTGGTTTCAATACCTAAGCTATTTTTAAGAGTGAATTACTCAAGGTTTCACCATAAATCACAACTTATTTTATAAAAACAAATCATTTTTTGTTTTATTTCTATACCATAATCCATGAATAGTTTCCATTATCCATAAATTATTTTTTATTTATGGAAATATCATTTTCGTAAACAATTATTTTTTTATTAGGAAACCATGGCGTGGTAATGTTAAAATGATGATCTATTTTATGATAATAAAACTATATTATTTTTTCCAAAACAAACCATTTTTCCTAAAAACATTCAAGTTTTCCTGAATAATTATATAAAACATAATATGTTTTTATAAACTTTAATGTTTTCTAAAAAAATACATAAACCATGATGTAATATAATTGATGGTTTTAGAAAATTCGAATCTGTTTCATTTTTTTTTTATTTTTTTCTTACTAATTCTTTATCAGTAATGGATATTATACACACACTGAATGGTCTTATAGGAAATCTTGATGACCATAAGTAATGAATTAAAACCTGAAAACCAAACTACAATATCAATCAGGATAAAAATAAACACGATAAAATAAAAAATCATAACTCATTCATAACTCGTTATCCACCTCATTTCATCACAAATAGTAATTTTGATTAGGTTCCTGCTATAATTACCAATGGGTTATTATGTACAAAGGTGTCCAAAAACCACTATAACTCCTGAAAACGTTGTTAAGGCCTCTTCTTCTACTTTTTCAAAAGTGTGGTAGAACCTATATCACAAAGGTGAATGAAAATAGGATATTAGAGAGGGTTTCATATTCAAGAATGAACTCATGTGTACTTTAATTAGTTTCATAAACTATAATTTATATAAATACTTTGTTTAATGAAGGATACACTTAGATTCATGATTTTTTGGACATTTTTTAATAGCTAGACTTTGTAATTCAATGCATTAACTCTTAAAACTTCAATATCATTAAATTAAATCAATTGGTAAACCCCTTTAGCGATCAATAATCTATTTATACATCATCACATGATGTTTCAATGTACCAAATGGTATTGATAATAATCATAGGTGTATTGAATGAATGATATCCTATATCATTCCAATAAAATAATGATGTAGTTTTAAAGACCATGATCAAACATAAATAATGGTATAGAGACTCTCACTACATTATTGTTTATGTTTTAGGCCATAAATACAACATTGTTTTCCAATTAGAACAACACAGTACTCGTGAGTGCCTAACTCAAAACTCTAACCTAAATCTCAAATTAATTTTTGATACCAATTTATCACTACATTTCCCTACTATGGCCTCTTTTAGGTTACTAGTGAACGTAATTGTGATTCCCAAATCTCAACTCCAATAGGCCAAGGGTTGATGAGTAGCATCGAGGGTATAAAACATACAATATATGACTGATTACACTATTTAAATAATAATAAAAAGAAAAAAATCCACTAATCAACAACAACTCCATAAAATTATGGTATAATATGTATATAATTCGGTATAGAAACAAGGAAAATTTCTCCAATGTAGATAAAAAAGATAAAATTGCTCCTAAATTAGAAACACAGACTCTAACCAATCATCACACCAAAAGATAGTACTATTTATACTGATCACTAAATCCATCTTAAAAATATGTAAAAATAGTATATATAAGTAAGAATGAGTATTTATGCATACTTAGTAGGGTCCTACCCTAAGTATATCATGAAAATATAGAAGAATCATACTATAGTCTAAGTGAATAAATAACCAAACCAACTTTCTTATTATCCACGGTCAACTATATATCATTTAAAAAATGTACCACTTACTAATTATGTGTACAAATATGGTATAGAAAATTAAGAAAATACATAAATAGAGGTAACATGAACCCACTTCCCCAACGTGTTAGTAAAACATACATCCCAACAGAAAATTTCATAGAAGTATCATCCCTTCCCACATCCTCAAACCAAAACCACATACTAGAACTACATGCCATATTCACATACCACATCTATATACCACATTCATATACCACAAAAACATAGCCAGATTATGGACAGATGTAACAATAGGGCGTGGTACTTACCCATCCATATTACTCACATCCTAAATGGTAGGGGTTCACCTAGTATAAAAATCCCAATATTGACATTGGTTATGTTTTCCAACTTGGGTGGTGGTGAATTAAAAATATAAAAACATATAATGAATATATATAGCTACAAAAAAGTCTATCCTATGCCCCCCTTCCCATTAAACACATCTATAAGCAAATATTATCTCCATAGTATCACTACCACCTAAAACTATAATTTTTCACACAAAAAACCAACACCAGACCCATATAACTTATCCCCATTTTACATTTCATTATCAATTCCCTATTAATTTTTTTTAAATTAAATTCATCAGCCACATTAATTCTATCACTTTTTATCATTCATAAACCATTTATTATTTTTCAAACCTCCCACATCCTCATTGATTTACCACTAAATATATTATCACCACATCAACTTAATTTATTCTTAACTGAATTAATTCAATATAACCCATCATTATTTCATATTTTAATTGTTTCATGTGTTCAACACAATCCACATCTATGAAAACTAAAAAACACTAATTACATCAACTTCACCAAACTACCACATCAAAAAAGATATCATCACCAAAATAACCTCAATATAAAATGTACACAAACAAATCCTCTATAAGATAAATTAATTTAGCTACATGACTCTTCCATAATAATAATAAAATCATTCCATTTTTTATATGTTCATCATGTAATTATTATTTCATGCTTAACACATCAAAAATCAATCAAAATGCCCATATTTTATAGTTCTTTATTACATTTCCATTTTAATTCATCCAAATAATTTAAAATATAATTCCACATATATGGAAGTAAATTTTAATCTTAGTATCATGCTTACCATAAAATCAATAAAAAAAATAAATAGGAATAAGGGAAAATGTGTAAAACATTAACAACACACTAATATTTTGACCTGATTTAATTGTATATCTTTATTAATACCAATTCCATATACTTACCTAAAGAGAAAATAAATAATTCTTAATAAGAACTAATGAAAATTATAAGAATGGTTGAATTTGAATCACCTATCTTAAAAGAAACTTACAACAAGACAACACCAATAATAGATGGACCTCAGTGATCAAACATTAATAACTACACACATATTCTTCCATTAACCTATAATTAACCACCCATACATAAACCATCTAATATATTCATGAATACACCAATGTAATAAATCTACCTTATTGAATAAATAAGATAAGATAATAGAAACATAGAAGAAGATAACAATAAATTATAAAGACTGAAATATCCCATAAAGGAATAATAAATTACCACAAAATATCCCCACACCAACCTAGGGTTTCAAGAATGATGGATGAATCAAAAATAATAAAAACAAGGCATAAAATTTATATTTGAATTTCAGAGTACCAAACCACAATTTGATGAACCAAAACTATAACTTGGTTTATTTAACTTGATGTTGATAAAAAACCACAATTCTTCAAAATGACCATCCCTGAAAATTACTCTGGTCATTTCCCTTTAGAAAACACCCTTCTCATTGAACCATGACACAGTCTTTAAAACCATTAAATTTTTTATTTATTCTCTCATTACCCCCCAAGAAATAATATTAATTTATACCATAAGGAACTAACCATGATAATTTTCTCTAACCCATTGAAAATAGGGACTCCACAAAAACTCATCTCCAAACCAAAACTATAAAAATGGGAGACTACACAAGAAAATAAATTGTTTATACTAATATGTAGTTTTCCCCACAAAATGACCACACAAAACTATAACTCCTCAAAAATATCTTAAAACATTTACTCCACCATGATTTGATTCACAACCATGAGGAAATCCCAAAACCATGATGTAGTGATGATTATACCACAATGTGTTTTCCTCTTAAAGATCAAAAAGTCATTCCTCCATTTTCAACACACTTCCAAACTCTCTTTTACCACCCAAAAAACTTAAAAACACATGGTAGAGGACCATAAAACTCTAGTATTCTACAATTTTTTGTGTATAAAATTTCAATGGAATTTTATCTTAATTTCGACTATGTTTTTTAATTTATTTTTTCAATGATTTTTTTTCTTTCGGTTTTCAATGAAATTGCTATTGAAATTTTATTGTGGAATATCTGAATTCAACTATTTAGTGAAATTTATATGACTAGAAAAAGTAATTATATTCATTTAAAAAAATGATTTTCCATTGATTAATAAAAAAACTAGTTTTAAATTTATTATTTCAATATATGTAATGAAATATTTATCATAATTTTAAAGCAAAAAACTGATTTTCATGCAAAATACATAATAAATTTATCATTTTTATAAATTGGTTTAGATTAATTTTGAAATTTAAATAAAAAATATTTTATATCTAAATTTTCAATAATTATTACTTGGTTCCTAACATAGATAATTTTTGTATAGAGATAACAAATTTATTAAATTTTGAAATATTTAAAATTTGTTATTTTATTCAATATTTTTTCCCTATTTTGATGTATTGAGTTAAAAAATATTACATTTTTTAAAACATATACAAATTATTTTTTAGGCCTTTAAAAAGCAACACTTATTTTAAACATAAAATATATTTTTTATAGGGATGACATATTTATTAAATTTTAAATGATTTAAAATTTTCTATTATTTTACATTAATTTTTTCCTATTCTAATTAATTGGGTGAAAAATTATTTTTTCTGAATATAAATACAAAATATTTTTTTAGTCTGTAAAAATTAATAATTAATTATAAACATAAAAGCTATTTTTATTGAGATGAAAAATTTATTAATTTACTAATTGGTTTTTTTAATATATTAATTTTATATTTTTATAAATTTAAATATAAATTATTATTACTAAATATAAATAATTTTTTTAAAGTTATTTAAAAATTATAATTTAACTCTATATATAAATATTATTTTTATAGAGATCAAAAAATTATATTTTAAAATAATTTAAAATTTATAAATTGTTTAAATTAATTCTTCCATATTTTTGTTAATTTAATTAGAAATTACTTTTTAAATATATATTTAAATTATTTAAAAGTTTTTTAAATTTTAAATTTATCTATTTACACAAAATATATTTTTTATAGGGATCATAAATCTATTATTTCCTTAAATGAATTAATTTTATTAATATTTAAAAATTTAAAAAATTATTCTATTTTTTGTGGTGTAAGACACTTTTATGCCCTTATAAATAAAATGTTAGATTTTTAATCTAAAAAATTATTATAGAATTACATATTAAAATAATTATATTATGGGATGTCATTTTTTCATGGCCAATAAGTGATATGCCTTTAGTATATTGAATTGAAACATTTATTCAATATAGGTCATAAATATATCGAAGAAAAATACTAAATTATATAGGGTATTTGAGACACTAATTTAATTTATTATACAAAGGTAGATAAAGTGGTTATGGTCCTTATTCGGGTTTGAATCACAGGTTTTCCTACCCCATATTTATTGAAAACATGAGAGGGATGATGATTCCAGATCTAGATACCCACTACCAAAAAAAATTCAATTCACTAGGTATTCATGAAGTCTCGCATTTTATTTTTTAATAAATATTTTACATTCTAATGATTTACACGGGGATTTGAGAATTAAAAATGGAATTACAATACAAAACTATTTTTAATTATTAGTATTAGATCTAATAATGTATAAATATTTATATCTTATTTGGTTTAGAATTATTTGATATGTCTTGAAATATTCAATAATTATGTTAAAATTAAATGTCATGAAAATTTAGGATTGATGTTTACAAAATCAAGTGATTTTGTTTTATATTGGATTTTTTTATAGTTTATATAGGCCCCTCAAGGGTTTTATATGAGAGATACTATGAGAGGGGTGGGGGAATTAGATTATGGAAATCATTCCCAATTAAAATAGTTTTCGTTTAAATTATCACCAACCTAATGATCTTAACCTCTTACTGAGAAGGATCACTTTTTTTATTTGATGAAACATTGATTTAATTTCCTTTTCACATGGATATCCATTAAAAAATATTATCAATGAGTGATTAAATTATTTTAAATTGTTTTGTGTAGAATATAAGATAGAAATCATAGGATACATGTTGATTTTTACTTATTTTACCACTATGTGTTAGTCCGAGGAGCATGTGATCGATAATTTGTTGTTGCACTAAAATAATATAAGCTCACTACTTAGGGTTTTGGATTGGTCACACATGTTTGGGCTCACTACCCTTATATGTTTAGAGTCCCTCAGATCACATCCCTCACACTTATCTCTTACACTCACTATATCAATGTTAAAACAATGTTGGATCCTAGAACAATAACAATATCACCTTATTATTGATGATCAAACTTAGTATAAGTTTTTTATCTCTATCTATAGGAAAATCCTTTAAAATAATATTATGAAAATCACTTAAAATGTCAAATTAAATTTATCTAGAATAAATCAAAAACACCATATTTCAAGTATAATGAATTGAATCTTATTCTCTATTTTCCAATAGTGATTCATCCTACTTCTAATTTAGAAATTTCTTCAACGGGTTCCAAGAATTATTCTACTTCTTTCCATCCCCTCATTTTTAATTCCACTCTTTAATGATTTGGATATTCAATGCTTTCACATCTCTCATATTTTTATACGGTCTGAATTTTTAATAAGGAGATCACATTATAATAAATTGGACACATATCTCACAATAACAGGTCTTCGAGAACTTCCCATTAACTCCTTCATGATTTATATAGCTTATACAATAAAAAATGTTATTTCTTCATGGATCTATTTTTATATAATTTTTATCAAGGAATAAATTCTTTTCATTTCACATCATGAAAAATAAAAAATCCATTCGATCTCTACTTGAGTCATGGCATAAAATTGAGGCAGATGATTACTGAATCATCAGAGTTCGGTTCATGCATCATCTGAAATAGTATCTTCATATTTGACCAATCTACAGATTAAACTCCTACCACCATGGCATGGAATAAATAATCTCCACAACAAAATCCATTCAGAACACCTGACTCAATGGAATCTCGGTCATTAATTCCTTTCATTATAGAAACCCAAACACCACTTTCAATGTATGTAACAAAAATTCACCACCACAGTCAAATTTACACCCATTTTAGGTTCATGATTTCTCATATGTGAAACTCTATTTCAAATTTCCCACTGAAATTATCAATTTCTAGTCACCACAACTTGTTGAACTCCTTCATCATTAAACTCCAACTCTTTCAACATAATTCCACTACACCCATCAAAACAAACATATTGAACATCACGTTTCATTGAGGTGAACTTCAAAACTTCCACATTGGGAACCATGGTGTAGTAAACTTCAGCTTTTCATTTTCAATATCTATATCTTCTATGTTATTCATTTCTTGACCATGACCACTAAAATTCCGATATTGGGCTTTAAAATTTCATATAGGCATTATGGAAATTCACCACAAAGACTAAAATAGTGTGGTCTATTCCAGTTTCCCACTTTGGTTTCATAAGACCTTTATATAGCCCGATATACCTATACATAGCCATACTATTTAAATTTATATAGCTAATCATCCAACTCAAAAATGATATGTGCTATGGAATATCCATTATAAGTTTATCATTATGAAATATCTGTTTAACTTAATGTGAGTTGTGAAATTCCCAATTTACCTTTATACAATAGTCAATCAAATCCACTAAAACATCCATCATATTATATCCAACATCACCATTTTTTTGAATGGAATCTTTATTTGAAATTTGACCAAAAAAATCCACATCAACTTCATTCCATATATTCATATATACAAAAAGGATTCACCAGAGTTGCCACAATGTAGTCCAATCCATGGTGAAAGTATCATTCACTATCTTACTGTTATCCATATTCATATTGAACACCAATGAACTTTACATTTAATGATCCAAAATTTCACATCAAAAATATTGAAAACACTGGAAAATTATATCATTTATTAAAATTAAGCTTCATTAGGGTACACATTTTATAATCCACAATAATTTAAATATTCTAAATTCATTTCCATAATATATAATAATATCAAGGTTTCCCCTTATACTTCTCCATCGGTAATTTCATGTGCATGTATTATTTCAAACACTTCCATAAAAATAATTACTTTGCTTTATCAAAAATCAAAAAAATAGAAAAAATTAATCACTATTTTTCAAAAATCATCCAAACATCACATATTTTCATCAACTTAAAAAACCATTCATTTATATTTTAAACAACAATTTCGCTGCCATATTCAATTATTATTTTTTGCAGATCATATTCTTTTAGGGTTCCAATAATCTCATATATTGTCAACAAATAAAAAAAAACCCCTATAAGTTCTAGTAACATCCCCATTTGGATTTCATTAATAACATAAAGTATTCTTCCTCCCATATTAGAAGTGAAATTCAAAAGTTAAAATACATCCAAATTTTACTTTTCTCCACCTTAACATCTATATTATATATGAATAAATATCTATCCTAAACTAGTTTTACACTTCATCTTTGCTACCCCTAAGGAAATGATGTCCTCAATTTAATCCATTGAGAAAGTTAGAGGTTGTTTTCATGGTTTTCTACTATCCCTTTAAGGATAGGGAAAAACTCCTTCTCTATGGTCCCCCATAATCAAATAACTTCATATTTTAAATTCAAAAACATATTTTTAAACCATATTCTCTACTTAACGATATCTTTTACCAATTTTAAAACATTATGGTGGATTGAAAGAATGTATAAAAATCATGCAAACCAAACATTATGAAAGCTATGCACAGTCAAAGACATGTAATGATTGAATTTACGACATAGCCTTTAGGCTGATGAAAAATCATCTAAGCCTAATGATTCCAGTATTGGTGTAGTAAAAAGGGATTAATTTGACCCCTATAAATTTTTCCATGTCACTCATGAATACCAAGAATACCATAATAGATTTCGGGGATTCTATTTTCCCAATGAAAACACAACCTATGGTCTCATCCATTGGTGGAAAACTACCTTATTCCAAAATCTTAAAAATATTTGTATCTTTCGTAGAACCATTGTAAAAAGGAATTCCATCAGTTCTATGTACCATGTGGTCATTATCCTATTATATAGAGATAACCAATCATAATCATTGAAACTATTGGTATTGACCCTGAGGTATTTTGAATACCAATAGTTTAGTGTAAATAACTTTTATATATGTATACCAACAGTTTAGATGAACTGTTGATATAGTTTTTTCTCCCAATTCATCACTATAAGACCATAAAAAAGCTATGCATATTCAATACCGTAACCTATAAATAGAATACCAATCAAATTACACATTCTATACAACACATATATTTTATTTTTATAATTTTTCAACTGATAAGTATATCAATAATTTTAAGACCATTTGAAATACAGTAGAATATAGATACAATCATCACAATCCACAAGTTTTAGTCATTAAATTCCATCCAAAATATTTTTTCCTTACTATTAACTCAAAAATAAAGGGGATAAATATCTCCCTCTTCATGACCATTGTCATCATAATCATCCCTAATGTCACAAACATCATCACCATAATCATCGTATTCAACATAATCATCATCACCAAAAGCTTCATCACCTTGAATGCCATAAGGTATTCTATTTCTATCACTCGATTAATCATATAAAGGGCCCATTATTGAAAAAAAATTAATCAAAAAATATAGTGGTCACTAATGGTATTGATGGACATAAAGCTGACATAGCTTTCAAGAACTACTCTGTACTGATTTTAGCTCTTTCATGCTATTTATAGGTATTTTTTATCCTCAGATACTTCTTCATAGGTGTTTTTAATCTCTATACTGTCAAATATTTTAGAAGTACTCAATGAGAACTAATACCTAGTGGGGTCAATACTCTTCCTGTGTTGACACCAGACTCCCCCAGTGCTCCTAACCTAATTCCTATATCAAGTGATCATTTATCTCAAAGTTATAATCTTATTTCTCAACAAGGGCCTCCAAGAAATAGTGTTGAAAACATAAATAAGATATTTAATTCTGAATTAGGCATCAAAATTTTAAATAACAATAATAAGTACTAAAATATTTTCTTATGTTTGTTCATTTAGAGAGCTTCTATATTTATTCCTCCAACATGACAAAAAAAATATTTCTTGAGGCAAAAAACCTTTTATTCTCAAAGAGTCTTACTGAAAATGAAATTGATTACTATAATACTGCATTATTCAATAATATAAAATTGATAAAAAAAAATTAAACCATTCTAATAAACATTGGACTGATCCAAACCAAATCAAATTTTATTAAATATAAATTAAATTTGGTTACTTTATTCAAGGTATATTCATATTAGTTTTATTATAATTTTTATTAAGTCTGGTTGGATTGGATCTTCAATTTAGTTTTATTCATTTTTTTTCATTTGGTATTAATTTGACTAGGTGTGAGATAGTTTTATTTAAATAAGAAATTATAAGGATGATTTCATAACTTTAAGTTTGAATGAATTAAGTGTGGTTCAAATCTAATCATTTTGGTTTAATATAGGTTATTTTAGGTTGTTTTGTTTCATTTAAATTCAACTAAATTCAATTTTATTTGGATTTATTTGGTTTGGTTTTGTATGTGTTTTTTGGGTTTACATCTATTAAATTCAATTTTATTTTATTTGAATCATTCACATTTAGCTAAATCCTAATTGAGTTGTATTTGTATAATTTTTTGAGGTTCAAGTTAGTTCTTTTTTATCTAGTATCGTCGTTTTTGGGATTTTTTAAATCTATTGAATTTGTTTTTCATTCCTTTTTCTCAGTAAGATTAAATTCATATACAATTCATTAATTTCATGGGGATTCAATTCAACTAAATTTTTATTATTATAGTTCTAATTGATATATTTTCCATTATTTCACTTTCATTTAATTCACAAAAATTTATTTTTAGTCATTTTTATTATTTATGCGGAAGGCTAGTTTGTATTTGATTGGTTTGACATAGTTAGTTGTGTTTGGGTCATGTCAATTTTTTATATTTGGTTTATGTGGGTAATGTTTTATTATGAAAATGATTGTATATTTGTTTATCTCCAACTTGGTTTTATTCCATTTAAATTGATTATGCTCTATTTATTTTGGATCAATGTTGCTTTGGTCTATTTGGTTTGGTTTGATCCAATTGATTTTATGGTGGGTTTCTTTGGATATGATTGGTTCAATTTTAATTATATAAGGTTTATTTTGTTTTATTAGTGTTGATTTTATTTGGTTTTAGTGGGTATTATTCTATTAGGAACATAATGCTTTAGTTGGTTATGTATGTTTTGATTCTATTCCATTTAATTATATTAACTTATATTTAGTTCAGTTTAATAGATATTAGGTTTCATTCAATTTTTAGTGCCCATTAAAACTTAATTAGTCATAAAAATTACCTAAAATCTCTCATGAGTCGACATTGTAGTGTACCCCAAAGTGTACATATACTTTATAGCATTATTGTTTTTTTTATTTATGAATAATACTGAAAAAACTCAATACAAATAATAATAAATAATTTTTAAATACAAACCAATAATGCTTAATAATACCTTAAACTTATTACTCTTCCAATATATGATCATTTCTTAGTATTTTATAGTTAAGAATTCATGGAAGATTGATACAACCTCTAACTTAGTGCCAACTCTAATCTTCTAAAAAACATATAGCTCATGTTTATATTATTTCCAAAAATCCCATGTTTAATATACTATTTCACCTTCATATCTTATCCATTGGGAATGTTAAATCAATTATATGATGATCATTGTAAGATCCCTTGTTTTTTTCAGACATGAATTTGGAGCAGAAATTTATATTTTTCTAATAAAAGATCGTAAGGGGTAAAATATTTTTCTCCCATAGTAGATCATTCAGTACAATTTTTTTGACCACTCTATTGGTCTTGGAATAGGAAATTTACCCTTGGAAAAAAAATTAGGAATTTTGAGCCATTAATATTTTAGAGGAAAAATTAATTTTTAGTATTTAATAAATTAAATATTAATTTATACATGTAGATTCCTTTGGAAATATATTTTGAATTCATTGTATGATTAACATTCCATCTCTTCCATTTATTCCTAGATAGAGAGTTTTCATAGTTTAGGTATAAACTCAAGTTGGTTGTTGGGCCTGACCCAACCCCCCTTCTTTCTTTTCTTTTCTTTTTATTCCTTTTCATTCTATTTTATTTCTTTTCTTATATTCTTCCCCAGCTTCTCAAACATTCCCCTATGGATCTTCCTTTTCATGGATGATAGAGAGAAAATGGGATAGTAGGAGAGATAAATAGATATAGGGGAATACGGGTGCCACTTTGGAGTTTGTCATGTGCCAAATCATTGTGCAGTGGTTGTGGAGTGTTGAAACGGGTAAATAATTAGTGAATTATACGCAATAGTAGTCTATTTTTAAGATTTTCCATAAATCCCTATATATTAATCCTTTTCATGTTTCAATCCCCTTATATTCTTTCTTATGATCCCTTGTGGCCCAATATGTTGTTTTTGAGGAGAAAATGGGGGTGTCAGGAATTTTATAGGGTTTTTATTTGGGATAAACCATCTACATGGTGTGTGGTTCTAGGAAAAAATGTTGTATCTTCTTCATTTTTTAGGAAGATGACCTTTCTAAATTACACACCTTGTATGGGTCATACACTTCAAGTACATGGACTCGAACGTGTAATCGAGTACCCAAGAAGGATAACCATGTAAGGGGAACATTCCTTGTGGAGTACATGACTAAACCCTGTGTGGGTTGCGCACTGCGTATAGGTACATGGCTAGGTGATATACATGGCCATGCCATGTTAGGTGCATTGGAAGGTACCCGATGTTGGGTACAAACTATGTACAAGATGAACACTCCACGTACTTGGTCTTTTAAGTGCCATGTTTAGAAAGAGGTACACACCTAGGTGGGGCTATGAGGGTATACATTGTGTATGGTCTTTACCTGTAGTGTACTCTTTTTTTGTACCCTTTGTGGGTATTTTCATTTTTTATGCCCAGATTTAGATTTTTACATAATAGTGTCAATTTCTAATAATTTTCCATATAGATCATGATGGTGAAATGATTTTTTTTGTTTTAAGGACTCTTAGGTGGTATTTCATGCTTTTCCCAAATGAAAATGTTCTTACTTTGGTAATAAAATCCAGTTGTCTTCAGACAGTGAGACCATTTATCTTAGATGAGTCATATGCTATCTCTCTAGAATTATTCTTTTGTAGATTTCCATTTGAGGATGTCTCCCTTGCGATATGTACCCTTATAGCCTATTGGGTTATGAGATTATTTGTTTATAAGGATACACTGTTGGATTCCTCTGTTTATGTTTCACCCTATAAGATATCAACTAGGATGCCTCCATATTATTACTAGTTACTGAAGGACCCCAGTGGGTTAACTTATACTGCATTCTAAAATAGGGTATCCATTATAGGATCCCTTTACCTATGTACTATTCTGAGGATCCCATATAGTATGCCTCTTACTTCTTATATGGTTATAGAGGGCCCACTGTAGGATGTTTTCCTCTATATGTTATTTTGAGGACCTATGTAGGGTTCCTCGGTCTTGTTTGTTGTTCAAGGATCCATGGTAGGATTCCTTTAAAGTTTTTGACTTGATGGGCCCAGCAGATGACCTAATGTTTGATTGACCCTGAGTTAGTACATAGGGTTTGGGTAGAGATGATAGAGATTGTCACCTTAAAACCCATTCCAAACTTTTAAGCCAAGAAGATGTGGCAGTGGTAGTGAGTTTAAGAAATTAGAAACCCTCACTCACTTGTTCAAATATTAACTTGGTTATTTATGATGCAAGTATGTTATCTAGAGGTGATTCTTAGTTATGAGATTTTTAGACTAACACAAGGAGTCTTTGTTTATATTTGGAATGCCCAGAAATTCTTCTTAAGATCTAGATTTTGAGCCTTGTTATTTCATATATTTACTTGTTTACCCATAGGTACTATCTGGGATCTGGTTGTTAAGACTGTATATTTGAATATTATATTATTAGGATTTCTATAAGTACTTCCTGGAATCTAACTGTTGATCCTACTATTATGATATACGAGCATGGAGTCCCTAGTAAGGACACTCATGGATGATTCTGCTCTCCCAAGTGATGAGGACAATTCCACTATGCTCAAGTTGTTATATGCTGAGGGTGATTCAACTCTCCAAAAGTTGTTATATGATGAGGTTGATCCCTCTCTCTTTGAGTTTTTATATGATAAGGTTGATTTTTCTCTCCTCATATCATAGGTTAAGTAAGGATAATTACGATCTCCTCAACCTAGGGTTGTTAGGGGATGATTACTCTATCCTCTATTTTTGGTCTATAGAGGATGATTAAACTCTCCTCAACTTTTGGCCTATAAAGGATGACTACGATCTCCTCGATTCAAAATATGATGATTATCTCTATATATTATCTCTGGGATCAGACTTATGATCCATTTTCTTATCAGGTTGGTTGAACATGGGGTCTCACACCCATGATTGATGTTTAAATTTGGATCTCAAGGGGCGGCATGAAGTTTCATGGGTGGGATCTCATTATATATCGCCTAAGGGTAAAACCCACAAGGTTCGTCTAAGTCATAATTTCATGACTGCCTATAGACAATGACCTAGAAATTAGAAATTATAATTTATTTCCATAGAATTATAATCATGGTGTCGATATCTTCGACATTTATAATATGTTCTGATATACTTTCCTGGAATCCATTATTATAGTGATAGGAGGTGAGTACGGGTGAACCCAAGGTTATGACGATAATCCCTATATGGTGACGTAACATGCTCAAAGGCATATTTGGTGTTGAAAAAAGTAGTTATATATCGATTGAGATTAAGGATACAGAGAACAACTTAATGATACAAGACTTGATTGGCATGACATCCAACTCAATGCCCTTTGCACATGATGTCCAAGAGATTGGGATTAAGGACCCAATGATCAATTATTGATGGGTTTTATGTTATTTTATTCACCATTATAATGAATATTCATATTTATGTATATATGTATAGGTATGGTATTATACATGTATACAAAAATAGATATGGGCATTTGTGGTGTTACTGGTCCAGTTAACCAGAATTATAGACCTGGGGTTTGATTATGGTTTCACGTTTATTGGATTTACTTATCATTTTAGTTGTGTATCAACTAGGTTGATCATATTGTTTTTTCATGAACTTATAGAAGTATATTTTATAGGTTCATCCTTTGAGCATCCTACTAAGATTATTTATCACCCATGAACATGAACCTCGTGGTGTGTGTAGACCTTATGTCTACTTTTCAGGTTCATCAAAGTTGAATAGTAATGGGTTGGGCCCTAGAGTTTAATGATCAAGGAGATCCACTCGTGTGGGTTCTTATGATCAGGCTGGTGCAGTTCAAAATTTTCTAAAGACTGGGTATGTGGTCTAGATTTTATTTATTATTAGAGAATGGTACTTTAATATCATTTTATATTATACCTCCATATCTATATGTTTGGACTAGTGGGTGATCAATGTTGTATGTATAACATAGTTGTTAAGGATTTTATAATTTTTTTCATTTATTATTACAACATGTTCTATTTTAGTTCATTTACTACTTCCACTCTCTGTTTATTTACAATTGTGTATGATAAATATCTATTTCTACTATTTTCTTACTTTGATATGAGGGAATATTCTCCCAACTATCACATCCAAGGTTGTCGCTACTATTAGGTAGCCTCTAGCATATGTGAATGCACACTTAAGGACTCATAATGAACTATATTAGAGTACTTGTTTAGTGGCATATGGGTCCGGATGTTACAAAGTGGTATCAGAGCAGTAATTTTCTAGGCATTTACTATTTGGGATATGGTATACCAGAGTATTAGAAATGTGTCAGAACCTATGACGGATATTGAAATATTGTATCAAGAACACATGTCATAGTAATAAGTCCCCATGGCCAAAGGTATGGGATTTTTTAGATCTATGAGGTTACATTTATATATTATTTTCTCATTGATTAATTCACATGATGTGTGTATGTGATGATTTATTAGGTATTTCTATATATTAGCCTTTGGAAATACGTCAATGTTGGATTTTGAATCGTGGATGGAAAAGGAAAGAGGAGTCTCATGCATCATATTTGGCATGAAGGATTCACATTATATAGGTTTTATAGTGTGTGTTCTTACCGATGAATGAGGTATATTAAATTATTATTACTTATATATATATATATATCATTCTCATGGAAGGTTATGTGAATCTATGTTGAGGTATTTGTGTTGAGCCTGATGACTCGATCCTTATGCAGGGAAGGTGCAGTGACCCTAGTAGGTCAATATGGCACATTATTACATTCTATTATACCCCTTGTAGGGTGTTTTTTCATAGGTTGTGGTTTTCTAGTCAGATCACCAATTATAATTTCAATGGATACCATGATTTTCTTATAAACTAGACATCATCGGGGTATTTTCATATATGAATGCCTAGTGATTTTCAGTTCAGTATTTTTTATGTTTTATTGTCATGGACTCTAGGGAGTGGTTCCTTATGAAGATTCTTAGGGAAGATCAGGCCCTTATAGGCCATGTTTTAATTTTTTACCCTTGTAGGTCATTGTGATATTTACCTTCTTTAGACTAGTTAGATATTTTGGGTTGGGTGGTTGGACCTCATGACCCAGTTTTGAGACATATTCTATAGGGCTAGGTGGGAGACCTAGAGGTCTTTTGTTGGACTCAGGACCTTATAGTTTGATGTCCATTTTTTCAAAGGAAACCGGCATGAGAGTGCTTGGACCAGGTTTAAAAATGCCTTTTTAGGTAGTGATCTTGGTTGTATGTTCGTTTTGATATCGAGGAATAATAGGTTCTTGAGTTTTATGATATAGGCATGTTGATGCTATTAGATTTTGAAAATAAAATAGGGTGATTTGGTTTTAATATTGTCTTTGATAGGAAGAACTATTCATGTTCCTAGTCTATTCGACCAGTGTTTCCACTATTTTTAATGTAGTCAGAGTGCATGTATAAACTTGTGATTGGAACAATATAGGTTAACAGTCGGTCATGGAATAAATCATGTCAAAGGTGAGGTGCTTATTTTTTAATATGATTTCCTAGGTATCTTTAAGATTATTGAAAATGGAATTCCATTTAGAATAGTCAGTGTAGTACCCCCGGTTTTGGGTACATAACCCCTATCCTCATGTTTTTTAAATGGTGTGTCTTTGTTTGGGTTTCCATAAAATAGAGAGTTTCCATAAAAAAGATATTTTCCATAATATAGAGAGTATCCATAAATTTTGGTGTTTCCATAATGTTAGTTTTTTTTCATAAATTGGGTTGTTTCTATAAAGTGGGGTGTTTCCATAAAGTGGGCTGTTTCCATAAAATGGGGTGTTTCAATAAAGTGGGATGTTTCCATAAAAAATTATTTCCATAAAAATATTAAAGGTGAAGGATGGGATAGTTTAGTGGTTTTATAAGTAGTTTTGGGGCCAAAAGGAATTTCTCACGATCCATACATTGTTGGCCCAAACCGTGTGGTAAAACCTTGCGCAGAGGTCAAATCTAGATCCTATTTTCTAGAAGCTTAATCGTTTTTCTCTATATATTTAGTTTTGGATTTAAAACGCCTCTATTTTGATATTAACATCCATATAATTATATAGAACCCTCCCCACACTAGTTAGAGCCAACCTAGAGCCTTCCCTTGGTGATTTCAAGCCCGATTCTTGGGGTAAATGCTGATCTTCTTGGTTCTTTTTCGTTTTCCTGCAAACCCCTACTTCTCTCCTTCTCACTAGTCAAATATTTCTTATAGATATCCTATGATTCAGACACCTAGGGTTCATCTAAGTGGAAATGGTGTGACCACCTACAGGCCAAGATCTAGGGCTTATACATTGAAATGGATTTATATGGCATGCTCAATATGAAATATAGCTCTTGGCCATTTATAGGATGTCCAGATGTACTTCACTAGAATCCAATGTTACAGTTATTATAGGAATGAATGGGTTAACCCATGGTTAGGATGAGTATCCCTCTATGGTGGCGTATCTTTCTCAGAGACATATGACAATTTCCAAAGAAGGTATATGTCGATTGGGATTACAAAACCAATGATCGAATTAATGATATAATTCTTGGGTGTAATGACATCCAACTCAATTCCCATATCACAAAATGCCTAGGAGATCAAGATAATGGACCTAGGGATCAACTACTGATGGGTTTTATGTTATTTTATTCACCTTATTCATTAATATTCATATTTACATATATATATTCATAGGAATGGGACTATACATGTATACACATATAGATATGGACTTCCATGGTGTCACTTGACTAGTTGATTGGGATTACATACATGGGGTTAGACTGTGGTTTCATATTTATTTACTTTACTTATCTTTTCTGTTATGTGTCAACTAGACTAAGCATATTTATTTTTTATTCACCTATGGAATCATATTTTATAGGTTCATCATTGGGGTGACATAATAAGATTATTTATCACCCCTTCACATGAACATCAGTGTTCATATAGTCCTTATGAATTATTTTGAGGTTGATAATAGTTACACAGTAGAGGGATGAGGCCCAGAGTTGCATGATCGAGTGGAGTTCCTCATATGGGTTCTTATGATCAGGTCGGTGCAAATTATAAGTGTCTAGAGACCAGGTTTGTGGTATGGACTAGAGTTAGTAGTAGAACCCTATACTTTTATTTTAGATTATTTTATACTTCTGTATCTATATGGTTGGCCTAGTGGGTGACCAATGTTATATGTATGACATATCTTTTCGAGCTTTTATTTTTTTTTTCATTTATTTTTACAGCATGTTCTATTTCAATTTACAACTTCTTCACCCTTTTTTATTTAACACTATATATGACACTTATCTATTTATATTTTTTTATTACTCTTATATGAGGTAATAGTCTCCCCACTATCACACCATAGTCCCTCATTTCTAGTCATAATTCTATAGCACAAGGGAAGGAATGCTTGAGGCCTCGTACCAAACCAGTTCAGAGCACCAGTTTAGTTTCATCTAGGAAATCATGTTACAAACAATTCAATTCATATAAATAAAATAATAATACGGATTTAAATTTAACAAATTTTCTTACCCATATATCATCTCATTCATTCCCCATGATTTGATTATTGATATGCCTCTATAATATTGGTTGAATTGGAATGGTATCTCTACACTTAGATAACATCACTATGAAACTTCTATAATTTTTGAGCATTTTTAACAATCATTTGGTCATGTTAATTGTAATCTACAATTATTTGTGTTTTATGGTTCCATGATTCATTTATAGGGGTTCACCTATTTTTACTATTATAATATCCCACTGAATAAGATAAAAGAAAAAAAGTATAATTAATGAACAATAAAGCTCAAAAAATTGTTGTGATACAGTTTAACACACTTAAAAACATAAACTTGGTCCAGGATTATCATTAGTCTCAAATAGACATGTGAGATGCACTAGATCAGTATCCTATGATCGATGTTCCTATTTTAATGAATTCTCTAGATCACATACATGTTGTGTAGTATAAGTTTAAGGAGCTCAAACATCACACCCTATATGTATAGGAGTAGGAAATAGAGGTGGTGTATACAATATAAGATAAGGGTAGAAGGGATTATGATACATCATAGGACATAAAAATGGTATATGATAAGTAAAGGCTAAATAGAATGATGATATAGGCATAGATGAGAACATTCATGGAGGCTTGAGTGGAGGTGGACAAAGTATGGTAGATGAGATGACTGTTGCTGGGTCTGGGTGTGAACAAGTATGATGGGTGCTCTATGTAGCTCTAATAGCACCCCAACTCAATTTTACATACTAATAAACCCTAGTAGGAGGATTGTTAGTGGTCAAATATGGTTCATATTAATGTCCCTAAAAGAAATTTGATAACAAAAATGAACATGGAATTAAATTTAATATATAAGAAAAATATGACAATTATTGTACTCACTAAGGGAACTAGACGAGGAATCCATATGTCACATAGTTTTAAATTATTATCGAAGAATATATTCCTTATAATTTATTGAATATATTTCATAATCTACATAGGCCTCAAATGTACTTTTTTAAAAAATATTTTTTAAATATTATTCATAAAAATTAGAATTACAATAAGACATAAACAATATCAGGACACCCAATTGTGTAAAACCACTTTAGAAAAGTTATAATAACCAAGATCAAACCTTTTTTGAAAAGTTTTTTAAAATAATTTTTAAATTATATTTTAAAAATATTTATTTAATAACATAAAACCAATTATACACATTTTTAAAAATAGTTTTAAAGATGTATTTTTGAATTGAAATAAATTTAATTAAATGAAATTAAAAAAACACACTATCTCAAACTAATGCCAAATTAAAATAATTACAATAGTACCAACTTGAGAAACCCATGTTAATATAAATTGAATAAACTATATAAACATATGGATTCTTGAATATATTTATTACTACTACATTAGGTTCAACATAAATACAAAAAATTGGATAATTTGAGTCATCAAATAAAGTATTATATTTGACACAATTGGGTGGAATCAATGGTGTAAATTTAATCCCCATCATTATAAAAATATATGGTTCATTATTGTCCAGTAAGTGAGTCAATTAATAAATCTAAATACACCATCATAAATAAGTTTTCTATGTATCGTCATTGAATCAAATCATATTCATTTCATCTTAGTTACTCGACCATGAGAGGAGTAAAACAATAAATTTATTTTATAAAAAACTAAATAATAAGAAACATGTTCATATTGAGGACTACTGTCCTATACACTAGAAAAATAGTTCGTTGTTTTAGTTAACATAACACCATCATCTTGAGTTCTCAGGTTCATCTCTTGATCATTTGTAACAAAGTTTTACCCTTTAATTGTTAAATATTTAAATTCATGGACCAAATAATTGGGACTTGAAGCTAATGATCTTAATTATTGAGAGACATAGTCAAAAGGTAAAATAAATACCAGAAATATATATAAATAACATAATTAAATGAATATTTTATTTTAAGTATTTTAAAGTAATGTTTTTACCTTTTATTTAAACCAATTATGAAACGTTTTTTTATGAAAATTCTTTATCATTATTAAATAAAAAGAATGATTAACTCTATTTAATGTTTTCTATGTTCCTTATATAAAATTATTATAAAATTTTAAGGTATATGTGAAATAAAATAGTAAGAGATAACATATACATATTCATATTATTTACATTATATAGTCATCCAATAAACCAATGTTAAACAAGATCGAGTGATATTCTATATCCTTCTCATAAAGGCTCAATGGTTCCAATTTATATGAACCAATAATTCCCCTTTTTTTTAAGAGATGGAAATGATGGGTCAATTTCCCCATACTACTCATCTTCATTTCTCATTTTCTAGTTATTTATTTTCCATAGATCAAAAAAAAACATTAAAGAAAAATCCATTCATTATTGAGCCAGACAACCTCTCATAATTAAACCTTCAGGTTGATTCTTGTTCTTGAAATAAGACTTCATTTTATACATATTTATTTATATGGGATAAATCAACAAAAATTCAATGGGTCACCAAGAAGTGTATTATTTGGAAGGTGGACTATTTGATGCAGTATACAAGTGAAATATGATGGATGGGAAATTTTATCTAACTCACACAAAATTTATGGTTCCACTTTCTAAATTTTTATCAACAAAGAGTTAGATAATATTTTAGTTTAAAATTATATATAGAAATGGAACAATCAAATCACTATAACCCTTAAATCATTTTATAATAAATTAATGATTTCTATTGGAAACCATTCTTAAATAAAGATGTGATAATCATGAGTTTTAGGGATTATAGTTTCATGTCTATTCTATTAACATGTTTAGATATGTTTATTTATTAACCATTAAGAACCTTGATATTCTATAAAACCCCCAAAAATCGGTTTTCCTATAAAGGATTCATCACATAAGAATCACATTAAACTTTCTCTTTATTTTCACTAACACACACAATATAGACCCATAAAAACATTATGCGCCTCAGGTACCAAATCAAGATATCATGAATCAAATTTCATACATGCTAATCCATCCAAATGATCAACCAACTCATCAATATCTTTAATTTTATTGACATTATTCCATCATATATTTGTTGATATTTTAGTAGAAATGAATAAATTTTGAAGTATATTAATCAATGGAAAGTTCCACATGGCTTTATATGGCACACAATATATTATTCCATAATAATTGGTATTCCATTAAGATATTCCAAATTTTTTAGAGTCATTTTGGTTCCCTGTTTCTTCCCTGAATAAGATGTAATATTTTGGGTGAGCATGAATTCTATTAGTAGAAAATTCAAGCTTGTTAATTAGCTTGGATTCCATATAATTATTTATGAAAATATATTCATTAACAAGAATTAAGTCCTTAAAAGGGAAAGAATATAATCAAAGGTGTAATTAGAAATTCCATACATGTTTTTTATATGATATAATTACATTAAAAATTCCAATTTTTTCATTTTAGTATATTCCTGATATATAGGAGTCCAAAAATTATCCAACATTTTTTTCACTCTCTCAACATCATCATTTTCATTATTTTACTCTTATGTATTAATATCATTGTATACTTGAATTAGAATAATATCATTATCATGATGATTCCCAAATGGAAATTGATAAATTATCAAATTCTCCAAACCACTCATTTGATTTTGGTCATGAACAATAGAATAATGTCTCATCTCTCCATTGTGATACCAAAAAAAACATTTTTTTTGAAGTATGACATTTTTTATATGGTTGATAACTTATTATATAAATAACTGAGGTCGTCTAGAAAAATTATAACATTTAAAATTTATTAGACCTCCATATGAATCATTTTTAAAAGGAAAATCTAAAAAATCCAAATTCTTTTGAATTTCAGTTAAGATATGATTCATACAAAACATATAGGTTTTATTAAATATATTATAGGAAAACAAGTTATATTAATATCAACATAGTAAACAATAACTAAAAAATTCATTAAAACAAATATTATTTTGAATAAATGGAATAATAAATAGCTATTACATATTATTATATAAAGTAAATGTAGTGAGTGAATATTTAATGGACTTTTATTCATTAAAAAATAAATATTCAAACATTTCACCCCATATTAAATTGGAATTAATTATATATAAATTTTTATTATTAAAATATTACAATATAAAATTTAAATGAATAATTTGATAACCCCTTAATATATTCATAAAATAAAAAAGTACAAGAATAGCTAATTAAATAACTATGGAATATATGACACAAAATAAAAGATTTATATTACATACAATTATGTTTAAGACTTAAATCATTTCTACCCACTTGTCCAACCTAGCCATTTTATCCTCACTTATGCAATCACATAACAATATCCCAGCCAACAAGAAAACTCTTATCCTTGATACATAAGTTTTTATTTGGGGAACTTTCATAATATCATCAAGGCATAATTTACTATCACATGCTGGAGAAATATTTCCAATAAGATAATCCCAATACCAATTTCAATATAAAATTCATTAAATTGTACTAGTTACTAGCCAAAAAAATAATAAGATAAATTATATATGATATAACTGATGAATACAAGTAATGAACCAAAATAAGAATAAGAATGTAATCGAAATAAACTATAACATAATCTGATTGAATACAAATATCTTTACATAAAAAAATCAACTACTTCTTAATTTTTAATATAACATAAATATAATTAAATAAATATGCCCTTATCAGGGAAAATATTTACTCAAGAATAATAAAATACCTCACCCAACATTAATTTTTATTTTATTTTATACACATGTTTTTATCAGGGAAAATTTTAAAATACAATCGAGATATGATTTAGTATTGTGTGTTTATAGATCATTTACAATAAGATAATACAAATACCAATTTTAACATGAAATTCATCAAACCATACTAGTTGGTATCTAAATTAAAAATAAGAGACAAAATATGCTAAAATTGGTGGATATTATTAATGACACAATAAAAGTAAAAGTCGTGTAATAGGAAAAAACATAAACATAATATTATATTGAAATTAATTATGAAAATTTTTTGATCATTCAATTATTAAAATAGATCAATTAAATGAAAAATTTCATAAACCTCTAAAACATTAAAAAACAAATTACTATAATAAATAATTATATAATTAGTTAATATATATTACCCAAAAAAATATTTTGGTTATATATAATATTAGTGAATAACTAATTTAAAAATATATATATCTACTGTAATCACATTTATTATGAAATAATATAATGAAAAAATTTAAACAAACCTATTTTTGAGGACACAAGAAGAATTATGACCTAAAAAGATATCATGTTCGTTTTGGTATGTAGATAAAAATAAAAAAAATCAACAAAATAGATGATGGGTTTGAAAATCACTAATTTTACATTGAAGAAGAATGAAATAAAAAAAATGAATGGGAGGATATCTCCATGGGAGAAGAAAGGGGAGGTCGTCGCTCGGGGTAGAAATGATTAGGGATCATATTTTGGGAGGGGAGGACATGGAACTGATTTCACATCCCTATATTTTTTTAAAAAACCATTATTATGGGATAATGGATATAACTATATACCAATAGTTCTAGAAAACCAATGTTTTAGAAGTGTGGGTATTACATAAAATTCTATTATTGATAAAATTTTTACCCAATCCATTATTCTATAAAATTTAAAGCACACAATTTTTAGATATAACATTTAAAGAATAAATTGATACTAATTGTAAATATTAATTTAGTAATTATTCTTGACTTATATTTCTCTATGATATTGATCATTCTTAGATAAGGCTTAATAGCCTTTCAAATTTCATCACAAACACCCACTAAATCTTTAGATCTTTACCCCAATTATGAAAATAATTTCTAAAATATGGAGTACACTTATTAATAAAATATTTGTTAAATATAATCATTTAGTATATTATACACCATATATATTTGATACCATGTTTTTAGTATATAAAACAAATAAAAATGAGATTCACCCATATAGATACTTCAATCTTCCCATTTTTTAGTGGTTGAAGTCTATTAACACATTGGACTAATTTATTATGGAACACCAAAATCTGTCTGATATGAATTGTAAAATATAAAATATAAAAATATATCAATTTACATTTTTAGGTAGACTTTGAAATATGTTTTTTATGTAGGTCAGTATATCCAAACAACTCTATATTCAACAGTAACTTGCATTCCACCATGCAGCCTTCGTATTCTATATTTTTAATTTAACCCCCTTGATGTGCCTTGTTCAACCTTTACTTCCTTGTTTAATATTTATATTAAATGTGGCTTCAAAAAATTATAAGTTAGTATTTTTTTCATTCAAATTTTAACTCTAAATACATCAAACTTCAGTTCATACTCATATGATTTTTGATCACACTTACCCCATGGATTGTGTATCCCCCTAAATAATGCACCTCTTTGAACATGTTGAAAATATTTAAAGTGTATGGGGGGAGAGGGGAAGCATTAATTTCCTCTAGTTAGGAATATTCTAGTCAAGATGGACCAACCCTTATCCTTCCACCTTTCATTTTCTATTTTACAAATTTAGGGAAAGGAATTCCATCACCCCACCAACATCATTTTTTCATAGACTTCTATAACAGTCGACTTCTTAAGAACTTTTATAATGGATATTATATGTGTAAAAACACTTAAAAACATTTCTTTATGGATAGAATAATTTTTATCCTTAGCTTGGGAATTTCCAAAATTTTGGAATTTATTCTACCAATGAAAATCTCTTCTCGTGTTGCATACTTAGTTGATATTTCATATTTATTCATTCTCTATTAAATAAATCTTCATCCAATATTTAAATATTTCCTTAGAGGGGTTTTTGTGAGACCACATAGTCATGCCTCTTCTTTAATTTCCATGAGTGTTATCATGTACTCTTTGTTTTCACATGGTGTATTCTTTTTCACTTGTTCTTTCACCTTTCTCACTACGGGATAAAATTATTGCTTTTTATTCTAGATTTTCTGTCATTCCTTCCAAGAGAGATTTTGTGAGTGAAGTTATTTTTTTTCTTTATTTACCCATTAATGGGGGTCATTTTTTCATCCAAAACAATGAATTTATTTTCTATTTTAACATTATTTTTTATTGGGTAAAAAATTTCCTAATATTTTATAAGAGTGTATGACTTTCTTATGGAATATTTTTAATTCCATGCATCCTTCTAACTACAATCTGTTTTCATCTGAGTGAGTTCAGAGTAGATGAAACATATAAAATAGTAATCAAACATCATGTGGTCTCTCCTTGATTGAGATTTTTATATAATAGTATTTTTTATATATTTGGGATTTTGGGATTTTATTTACATGCTAATAATGTGACTAAGTCATAAAAATTAAATTTTAGACATAACTTATTTTATAAATATCATTTTAAAATTTTTCATGGAGTATATAATTTTCTCTAGATTCTAGATCTAGATTACTTCTTTTCTATCTAATTTTTTTATGTCAATTATTTATTATTGTTCATGTTGAGGGTACCTTTATGAGGATATTCATATTTTAATTTGAGTTGTTAATCCTCTCCTTATGTTCTTCTAATTTTTCATCCTTTTATTTCACCTTGGAATCCATCACTTTTAATTTTGATACATCTTCATTTAATGTTCTTCTCCACTATTATAATTGAATATTGAGTGGGGTAATTATTTTCTCTAATTCCTTCTCCATCAACATCTAATTTATGAACTATTGGGAGAGATATTCAATCACATTTCATTTTTCCTTCATCCTAGATCCCATCTTCTTTATATCAATCTTTAGGCCCACCTCCCCAGTTTTAATCCTTCTATTTTTCAAATAAAAATCCACAACCATTGAAAAATACATTTCATGCAAGAATTTATACTATTCAACCTTCTATTTTAGAATTGGAATATACTCCGAGCCACAATATAAAAATTAATTTAGAATATAACATGATGTTGTTACAACCTCTTCATCAGAGTCTCCACTTGTTTTTGTAGCTATTTGATAGAGTCTAAAATTATTGGTACAAATAATTTATATAGACCAAAGATAAGATTATATAAGATAGTGATTTAGATATTTGTTACTTAAATTAGTGAGTTACTACTTGGAGTGGAATTATATTTATTATTATTGTTATTACCATTTAAAAGGAATTATTCAAATACTTGTTTTAACTATTTATCAATATTTGTTTTCACTTTTACATGTAATCTATCAAATTCCATCAACATGTATTTTTTAGAACTTTTAATAAGAATTTTTTTGAAAAGTATCTTCATTCAGATATTCCATTAATGATTACATATCAGAGGAATTAATATATATATATTCTTTAGATCAATCCCAAAGACAACTTCATGTCATATTAAAAGATTTATTTCATTCAGAAACACTTAATGAGGAAAAACCAATTATTCTTCTAAATACTCAATGAAATTTTGCTTCCAGTTAGAGAAATGATTTTCATCTATAATAGGACATTTTACTGTGGATTTCATTTCTTTTCATAACATCAGATCAAGTTAAGAAAAAATCCAACATAAAAAACCTATGATTTGATAGTAATTTTTTGTCCCCAAGGTCCTTAGATGAGAGATACCCTAGAGAGATCAAGGTATAAAATTCATTACCAATTTAAGAACTTTCAATTTATACTCTCACTAATGTAATGATATTAACCTATTTATAAGAATGGTTACCTCCTTTTTCTCTTATTTAAATGTTTGTATGATTATAATTTTAATTGACCATCCATTACTAAATATTATCAATGATTGATTTTACCCATTATAAATTGTGTGGTGTGTAATATAACAAACATGCCATAAGAGACACACTGATTTTTATTTGGTTCTCCGCTATAGGATTATACAAGGAGAATTCAATTGATAATGTTTCAATACATCATCGTTATCCTTTTTCGACATATAAGACAACAACAAGAAAGTAAGATCCATTTTTTAAAAATCCTCCATGATTCATATATTTTCATTAATAAAACAAAAACAATAATGTAATATCCATTTTTTAACAATCCTTTAAGAGTCATATATTTTAATTAATTTAGGAATGTTCCACTTATATTATCAAAAACTATCTCTCAGTCATATATATTTCTTATTGTCAATAGATCATAATCTTTTTGGGTTTTTGTAATATTATATATTAAAAAAAATCCAACATAAACCCTTATAATTTAAAAAATTTATATAAAAGATTCATTATCTATGAATCTAAAAAATAAATAAATAAAACATCGAAAAACAAATAAATTATTGATTATGTATAGAAATATCATTTTTCAATTTTTTCATGATATAATAAATTAATTTTATAGAAGTGTTTAATTTCAAATTTCTTGAATATAATTTTTTTTAAAGGATTGAGTTTAAATTTTGGTATTTATCATTTTAAATAATGGTGTCTAATATTTTCAAATGAAATTGATTAGCACAAAATATCTCCAAAATGAGATATTTTGTATAAATTAATTTATTTAAAATGTATGGTGTATATACTTATTATTTATGAGAATAGTAATTTTTCCAAAGAAAGGTTTCTATTTGACCAAATAATAAATGAATTTTTAGTGATAAATATGTGTAATATTTTAATTTTCCATATTAATAATAAATTATTCCAAGGGAAGTTTTATTATTTGATAGGACTAGTTGTTGAAATTTTATTGTTGCATTGAGAGTACTATATAAAATTAATATATTTTTCTGAAGTTAAAATATTAAGGTTTTGGTAGGTATATTGTTTTTTAAACTACCATTGATTGAATTCATTACTTGAAAGTTATTAAATTTATGGATTGTGAAAATTGATTATAGTTTTAATATTCTATACTTATTTTCTTATACAAACCCTTGTAAAATATTAATTCCATCTCAATGATTGATGTTAAAATTTTCAAGAGATAAACAGTGACCATATTGATAGTTCTTAGTTTCATGGAACCTTTAGAGACATGGTTTTTTACTTGTAATACTTTGAAATGTTTCTATATATACATATCTAGAACTTGGCACTAAGACGATATGTGATACCAAGGCCCTGTGTGCCTAAAATTTAGTTTATAAAAATATTTAATATATTTTATTTTTCTCACACATGGTTTCTTAAGTAAAATGGAATAAATTCGAAAAAGAAGATAAAATCAGAAAAATGATACCACATTTGAGTTCAAAACATGATGTTTACCCTAGGTGCGACCTAAAATGGGTCAGTGTAGGGGATTAAGACATCTCATCCATTGGCGGCACATTTAGTGGATTAATTAATTAATTCATTAACTTTTTCATTCATTTAACCTAACTAAAACATATATAAGTATATTGAAAAGTCAACTCATTTAGGGTAAGCCTTGTAATCCTTGAATCTGTTGAGAGCTTCACGTTCCTCCTTCTATTGGCGAATCGTATCATACTACGAAGAAATGGTTGATCAAAGTATATCAAAGCAACGTGAATGAAATGATGTACTTAAATCATTGGAAATCATGTCATTCGATTAAGACTGATATAAACTATAGGTAATACTCATCAATTTTTTACACCCTCTTTGATTATATTAATTGATTAAATCAATCCCTCTTATTTATCTATGCCAATTACAACCTTTATATATGCTCGTATACTGATTAAACTATGTTATTTAGTTTTTATCTTCTAGATTGTCCCCATTATTTCTTTTTGAACAAGATATATTGGCCAATGATGGATAATCCTTTTTTTATGGGCCTTGGCCCCATCAATTTTTTCACATTCTCCACTGGTTGGACCCCATGGTCCGGATTCGATGTTTATGGGTAGTACTGAGCCCAATCAGACCACCGGAACTATGAAGGATTTGTAATTGAGTGATGAATTAATGAAAAGGGGATATATTTGGGATCTATGAAATATGAAAATGAAAATTTTTATGAACAATTATTTAATATTTTAAGGTGGAATAATCTGAGGTGTACGATGCATACAAGTTCAGTTGGAAATCAAATAGGATTTGAGATCTCGGCCAGCGAAGGGCTGGAATACCTCAGATGATGCTAGATCCAAAAATAATGGGTGGAATCAATTCTTAAACTAAATGTTGAGAAAAGATATATTACATAGATCTTGGATGCAGGAATCTATGAAAAACCTGACTACATGCAATGTATTAGGAAGAACACACGGTGTGTCACCCCTTAGCTACAGTGGCTAGGGTTTTAGTTTCTCATTAGAATGGCACACCAGGTAGACTCCCAACACACAGTATACCCTTATTCTTTTGTGGATGATCTGTTTGGTAGATCAGATGCATAGGAACACTCCATGTTCATGAGTACACAAGAACGACTAGAGCGCATGGGCGACACCCTGTGTGAGGTGGCACGTGGTGTACTAAAAGTACAAAGACATGACTCAGATACATGAACATGACCAAGAAGACTGAAGAGACCCTAAGTTGTATTGATAACACCATACATGTTTTTTATATGATATAATTACATTAAAAATGCCAATTTTTTCATTTTAGTATATTCCTGATATATTGAAGTCCAAACATTATCCAACATTTTTTCACTCTCTCAACATCATCATTTTCATTATTTTCCTCTTGTGTATTAATATCATTTTATTCTTGAATTTGAATAATATATTTATCTTGATGATTCCCAAATGGAAATCGATAAAATATCAAATTCTTCATACCACTCATTTGATTTTGGTCATGAAAAATAGAATAATGTCTCATCTCTCCATTGTGATACCAAACATAACATTTTTTTATGAAGTCTGACATTTTTTATATGGTTGATAGCTTCTTATCTAAATAACCAAGGTCTTCTAGAAAAATTATAACATTTAAAATTTATAAGACCTCTATATGAATCATTATTAAAAGGAAAATCTAAAAAATCCAAATTCATTTGAAATTTGGTTAAGATATGATTAATATGAAACATACAAGTTTTATTAATTATATTATAGGAAAACAAGTTATATTAATATCAACATAGTAAACAATAATTAAAAAATTCATTAAAACTAATATTATTTTGAATACATGGAATAATAAATAGATATTACATATTATTATATAAAGTAAAGGTAGTGAGTGACTATTTAATGAAATTTTATTCATTAAAAAATGAATATTCAAACATTTCACACCATATTAAATTGAAATTAATTATATATAAAATTTTATTATTAAAATATCAAAATATTAAATTTAAATGAATAATTTCATAACCCTTTAATACATTCATAAAATAAAAAAGAAATATAATAATTAATTAAATAATTACGGATTATATGACACAAACTAAAATATTTATATTAAATACAATTGTGTTTAAGACCTAAATCATTTCTCTCCACTTGTCCAACCTAGCCATTTTCTCCTAACTTATGAAATCACATAACAATGTCCCACACAACATGAAAACTCTCATACAAGATACATATGTTTTTATTTGGGAACTTCCATAATATCATAAAGGCATAATTTACTATCACATGCTGGAGAAATATTTCCAATAAGATAATACCAATACAAATTTTAATATAAAATTCATTAAATTGTACTAGTTACTATCAAAAAAATTAATAAGATAAATTATATATGATATAACTGATGAATACATGTAATGAACCAAAAGAAGAATAAGAATGTAATCGAAAAAAACTATAACATAATCTACTTGAATACATATATCTTAATATATAAAAAATCAAATACTTCTTCATTTTGAATATAACATAAATATAATTAAATTAATATGTCTTTATCAGGGAAAATATTTACTCAATAATAATAAAATACCTCACCCAACAATAATGTTTTTATTTTATACATATGTTTTTATCAGGGAAAATTTTAAAATAAAATAGAGATATGATTTAGTATCGACTATCTATATATCATTTACAATAAGATAATCTAAATACCAATTTTATCATGAAATTCATCAAACCATACTAATTGGCATCTAAATTAAAAATAAGAGACAAAATATGCTAAAATTGGTGGATATTATTAATGACACAAGAAAACTATAAGACATGTAATAGGAAAAAACTGATACATAATATTATATTGAAATTAATTATGAAATTTTTTGATCATTCAATTATTAAAATAGATTAATTAAATGAAAAATTTCACAACCCCCTAAAAAATTAAAAAAAATATTACTATAATAAATAATTAGTTAATTAGTTAATATATATTACCCAAAAAAATTATATTGGTTATATGTAATATTAGTGAATAACTAATTTAAAAAAATATATATATCTCTTGTAATCACATTTATTATGAAATAATAAAATGAAAAAATTTAAACATTCCATTTTTTGATGACTCGAGAAGAATAATGACCGAAAAGGATATCATGTTGGTTTTGGTATGTAGATAAAAAATGAAAAAAATGAAAAAGATAGATCAAGGGTTTGAAACTCACTAATTTTCATTGAATAAGAATGAAATCAAAAAAAATGAATGGGAGGATATATCCATGGGAGAAGAGAGGGGAGGTCGTCGCTCAGGGAAGAGAGGATTAGGGATCATATTTGGGGAGGGGAGGACATGGAACTGATTTCAAATCCATATATATTTTTTTAAAACCATTGTTATGGGCTAATGGATATAACTATATACCAATAGTTCTAGAAAACCATTGTTTTATAAGTGTGGGTATTACATCAAATTCTAGTATTGATCAAATTTTTACCCAATCCATTATTGTATAAAATTTAAAGCACACAATTTTTAGATATAACATTTAAAGAATCAATTGATACTGGTTATAAATATCAAGTTAGTAATTCTTATTGACTTCTATTTCTCCATGATATTGATCATTCACAGATAAGGATTAATATCCTTTCAAATTTCATCAAAAACACCCACTAAATATTTAAATCTTTACCCCAATTATGAAAATAATTTCTAAAATAGGGAGTGCACTTATTAAAAAATAATTTACTAAATATAATCATTGAGTATAATATACACCATATATAGCTGATACCAATTTTTTGGTATATAAAACAAATAAAAATGAGATTCACCCATATAGATACTTCAATATTCCCACTTTTTAGTGGTCGAAGTCTATTAACACATTAGACTGATTTATTATAGAACACCAAAATCAGACTAATATGAATTGTGAAATATAAAATATAAAAATATATCAATTTATATTTTTTGGTAGACTTTGAAATATCTTATTTTATATAGGTCAGTGTATCCAAACAACTCTATATTCAACAAGAACTTTCATTCCAACTTACAGCCTTCATATTCTAGATTTGTAATTTAACCCACTTGACGTTCCTTGTTCAACCTTGACTTCATTGTTAAATATTTGTTTCAAATGTGGCTTCAAAATAATATAAATTAGCATTTGTTTCATTCAATTTTTAACTCTAAATACATCAACATTCATTTCATACTCATATTCTTTTTTATCACACTTACCCCATGGATTTTGTATCCCCCTAAATAATATAGTTCTTTGAACATGTTAGAAATATTTAAAGTGTATGGGGGAGAGGGGTAGCATTAATTTCCTCAAGTTAAGTAATATTCTGGTCAATATGTACCAACCATTATCCTTCGACCTTTCCCTTTCCATTTTACAAATTTAGGGAAAGGAATTCCATCACCCCACCTACATCATTTTTTTCTAAGAATTCTCTAACAGTTGGCTTTTTAAGAACTTTTATAATGGATATTATATGTGTCAACACACTTACAAACATTTATTCGTGGATAGAAGAATTTTTATCCCTATCTTGGGAATTTACAAAATTTTGGAATTTATTATACCAATGAAAATCTCTTCTTGTGTTGCATACTTAGTGGATGTTTTATATTGATTCTTTCTCTATTAAATAACTCTTCATCCAAGATTTAACTGTTTCCTTAGAGTGGTTTTTTTGAGACCACTTAGTCATGCCTCTTCCTTAATTTCCATTAGTGTTATCATGTACTCTATGTTTTTACATGGTGTATTCATTTTCACTTGTTCTTTCACCTTTCTCACTGTGGGATAAAATTATTTCTTTTGATTATAGATTTTTTTTCATTCCTTTCAAAAGATATTTTTTTAGTGAACTTATTTTTTTTCTTTATTTACCCACTATTAGGGGTTATTTTTTCATCTAAAACAATGAATTTATTTTCTATTTTAACATTATTTAGTATTGGGTAAAATATTTACTAATATTTCATAAGAGTGTATGACTTCCTTATGGAATATTTTTTTTCCATGCATCCTTATAACTACAATGTATTTTCATATGAGTGATTTTAGAGTAGATAAAACATAAAAAATAGTAATCATACATCATGTGGTCTCTCCTTGATTGAGATTTTTGTATAATTGTATTTTTTTATAGATTTGTGATTTTGGGATTTTATTTTCATGCTCATAATGTGACCAAGTCTTAAAAATTAAATTTTAGACATAAATTCTTTTATAAATATCATTTTAAAATTTTTCATGGAGCATCTAATTTTATGTAGATTCTAGATCTATAGTACTTATTTTCGATCGAGACTTTTTATGTCAATTATTTATTATTTTTCATGTTGAGGGTGCCTTTATAGGGATCTTTATATTTTCATATGAGCTTTTAATCCTCTCCTTAATTTATTTTAATTTTTAATCCTTTTATTTCACCTTGGAATCCATCACTTTTAATTTTGATACATCTTTACTTAATGTTCTTATCCTGTATTCTAATTGAATATTGAGTGAGGTAATTATTTTCTCTTATTCCTTCTCTATCAGCATCTAATTTATAAACTATTGGGAGAGATATTCAATCAAATTTCATTGTTCCTTCATCCTAGATCCCATCTTCTTTATATCAAACTTCTGGCCCACCTCCCCAGTTTTAATCCTTATATTTTTCAAATAAAAATCCACAACCATTGAAAAATACATTTCATGCATTCATTTATACTGTTAAACCTTCCCTTTAAGAATTTGAATCTCCTCCTAGACATAATATAAAAATTAATTTAGAGTATAACATGATGTTGTTACAACCTCTTCATCAGAGTCTCCACTTATTTTTATAGCTCTTTGATAGTGTCTAAAATTATTGGTACAAATAATTTATATAGAACAAAGTTATGATTATATAAGATAGTGATTTCAAGATTTGTTACTTCAATTGGTGAGTTTTTACTTTGAGTGGAATTATATTTATTATTATTGATATTACCTTTTAAAAGGAATTATTAAAATACTTGTTTTAACTATTTACCAATATTTTTTTTCACTTTTCTATGTAATATATCCAATTCCATCCGCATGTATTGTTTAAAACTTTCAGTGAATTTTTTTTTGAAAAGTATCTTCATTCAGATATTCCATTAATTATTACTTATCATAGGCATCAATATATAAATTCTTTATATAAATCTCAAAGACATCTTCATGTCATATTAAAATATTTATTTCATTCAAAAACACTTGAGGAAAAACAATTATTCTTATAAATACTCAATGAACATTTGCTTCCAGTTAGAGAAATGATTTCCATCTATAATAGGATATTTTACTGTGGATTTCATTCCTTTCCATAACATCAGATCAATTTAAGAAAAAATACAACATAAAAAACCTATGATTTGATACTAATTTTCCCCCAATGTCCTTAGATGAGAGATACCCTAGAGAGTCAAGGTATAAAATTCATTACCAATTTAACCACTTTTAATTTAGACTCTCAATATTGTAATGATATAAACCTATTTCTAAGAAGGGTCACCTCCTTTTTCTCTTAATGAAATGTTTATATGATTATAATTTTAATTGACTATCCATTAATGAATATTATCAATGATTGATTTTACCCATTATAAATTGAGTGGTGTGTAATATAAAAAACATGTCACAAGAGACACACTGATTTTTATTTGGTTTGCCACTATGGGATTATCCAAGGATCATTCAATTGACAATGTATCAACACATCATCGTTGTCCTTTTTCAATAAACCAGACAACAACAAAAAAGTAAGATCCATTTTTTTAACAATCCTCCATGATTCATATATTTTCATTAATAAAAAAACAAGAATGTAATATCCATTTTTTTACAATCCTTCAAGAGCTGTATGTTTTCAATAATTTATGAATTTTCCACTTATATTATCAAAAACTATCTCCCAGTCATATCTATTTCTTATTGTCAATAGATCATAATCTTGTAGGGTTCCTATAATCTTATATATTATCAAAAAATCCAACATAAACCCTTAGAATTTTAAAAAATTTATCTAAAAGATTCATTATCTAAGAATGTAAAAAATAAATAAATAAAACATCCAAAATGAAATAAATTATTGATTATGGATAGAAATATCATATTTCAATTTTTTTATGATATAAGATATTAATTTTATAGAAAAGTTTAATTTCAAATTTCCTGAATAGAAATTTATTTTCAAGGATTGAGTTTAAATTTTTGTATTTATCATTTTAAGTAACGATGTCTAATATTTTCAAATGAAATTGATTAACACAAAATATCTCCAAAATGAGATATTTTTTATAAATTAATTTATTTAAAATGTATGGTGTATATACTTATTATTTATGAGAATCATAATTTTTCCAAAGAATGGTTTCTATTTGACCAAATAATAGATGCATTTTTAGTGATAAATATGTGTAATATTTTAATTTTCCATGTTAATAATAAATTATTCCAAGGGAAGTTTTATTATTTGATATGACTAATTGTCGAAATTTCATTGTTTCATTGAGAGTACAACATAAACTTTAATATATTTTTCTGGAGGTAAAATATTAAGGTTTTGTTTGGTATATTGTTTTTTAAATTATCATTGATTGATTTCATTACTTGAAAATTATTAAATTTATGGATTATGAAAATTGATTATAGTTTTAATATTATATACTTATTTTCTGATACTAACACATGTAAAATATTAATTCCATCTCAATGATTAATGTTAAAATTTTCAAGAGATAATAAATGACCATATTGACAGTTCTTAGTTTCATGGAAATTTTAGAGACACGGTTTTTTACTTGTAATACTCTGAAATGTTTCTATATATATATATAGAACTTGGCACTAAGACGGTATACGATACTAGGGCCCGGTGTGCCTGAAATTAATTTTATAAAAATATTTAATATATTTTATTTTTCTCACACATGGTTTCTTAAGTAAAATGGAATAAATTCGAAACAGAAGATAAAATCAGAAAAAAGATACCACATTTGAGTTCAAAACATGATGTTTACCCTAGGTGCAACCTAAAATTGGTCAGTACAGGGGATTTAGACATCTCATCCATTAGCAGCACATTCAGTGGATAAATTAATTAACTAATTAATTCATTAATTCATTAATTCATTCATTAATTTATTCATTTAACCTAACTAAGACATATATAAGTATATTGAAAAGTAAATTCAATTAGGGTAAGCCTCATAATACTTGAATATGTTGAGAGATTCACATTCCTCCTTCGGTTAGAGAATCGTATTAGACTATGAAAAAACGTTTGATCTGAGCATATCAAAGTGACGTAAATGAAATGATGTACTTAAATCATTGGAAATCATGTCATTCGATTAAGAATGATATAATCTATAGGTATTACTCATCAATTTTTTACACCCTCTTTGATTATAATAATTTATTAATTCAATCCCTCTTATTGATCTATGCCAATTACAACCTTTATATGTGCTCGTGTATTGATTAAATTATGTTATTTAGTTTTTATCTTCTATATTGTCCCCATTATTGATTTTTTAACAAGAAACATTGGCCAATGATGGATAATCCTTTTTTTGTGCCTCCCCCATCAATTTCTTCATATTCTCTACTGGTTGGACCCCATGGTCTCGATTTGATGTTTCTCGGTAGTACTGAGCCAAATCAGACCACCAGAACTGTGAAGGATTTGTAATTGAGTGATGAATCAAAGAAATGTGGATATATTTGTGAACTATGAAATATGAAAATGAAAATGTTGATGAACGATGATTGGATATTTTAAGGTGGAATAATCTAAGGTGTGCGGTGCATAAAAGTTCGGTTGGAAATCAAATAGGATTTGATATTTCGGCCAGCAAAGGGCTGTAATCCCTCAGACGATGATAGATCCAAAAATACTGGGTGGAATCAGTTCTTAAATTAAATTTTGAGATAAGCTATATTACATGGATCTTGGATCTAGGAATCTATGAAAAACCTGACTATATGCTATGTATTAGGATGAACACACAGTGTGTCACCCCTTAGCTACAGTGGCTAGGATTTTAGTTTCTCATAAGAATAGCACACCAGGTAGACCCCCAACACACCATGTACCCTTATTCTTGTGTGGATGATCTATGTGGTAGATCACATGGCTAGGAACACTCCATGTTCATGAGTACACAAGAATGACTAGAGCGCATGGGTGACACCCCGTGTGAGGTGGCAGGTGGTGTACTAAAAGTACAAAGACATGACTCAGATACATGAACATGACCAAGAAGACTTAAGGGACCCTAATTTGTATTGAAAACACCATGTAAATCCCCCACACATCATATATTTCTACATGAGATGAGATCCATGTACCTTCCAAGAAACGGCTAGTTGAAGGAGCAGGACCACACACTATGAGAATCCCCACACACGCCATGTACCCCTTGGATCCTTTTTAGGAATCCTTAACCTTCCATATATCCTTTATTTTAACTTAGATTTTGGACTAATAGTATCCTAAATTGTGTTTTTTTCTATATAAAACATGAGGTTTCCCTCAGTTGTGGATTATGGTATATGGTGTTGAATGTTCTAGGCATGACGCTTTGTTAAGCGATGCTTGATGATGGAAGTGGATGGACAAGATCACCATAGAATTTCAAGTAGAACTCTACAACTTGGATGGGTATGGTTATTTTATGAAAAGAGAGTAACCCTATTAGCAGCACAGATGATGAGTCATTTACCAAAATCTAGATTGGAGTCCTCTAATTAGGATGGACATGGGTCCTCTACCACTTCTTGAATGGAACCCTCCAGTTGAACTAGGCATGGGTCCTCAGTGACTGGAGATGAACCCTCATATCATCATATGGAACAATTAATCTACTTAATATAAGATTGGAAACTTCCTGGGCCAGGCATTATTCCTCTATCGCTTCCCGAGTGGAACCCTCTTTTCGAGCTGGGCATGGATCATTGACACCTTCTTGAGTAGAACGCTCCAGTTGGACTAGGTTTGTGTCCTCTACCACCAGAGCAGAACCCTCTTACTAGGAATGGCATGGGTCATCCATAATCTATTAGAGAACAACCCTCATATTGTACTAGTTCATGGGTTCTCTACCTATGTATTTTGGCCCCTCAACTATATAACATAGTGGAGAGGTGTGGTTTGGCTTGGATGGTTACTTCTGGGAAGACTCATGAGATGTTGGGAATTACTGATGGACTTTTGGAACTATTGGAGACCCTTATTCTTGTAATGATCTATGAGATAGAGATCCAATTTCTCTCTTGTTTGGGTTTATTTTAATAGATCATATATATATATATACCTATATGTATTTTTACATTAATATTTGGTTACTCTCTTTCAATGAGATGCAAAGATGCATGAGGTATTCCATGTGATTTCTATGTTTAGATTCTCATGGATGGATGAGTTTACTCTCTTAATATGGGTGGAAAATACTCAATGTGTATTTCATCTACTCATAATTATTACCCCCTATGATTGTATGAGGTTACTCCCTCTCTTAGTTTGGATTGAGGTTTTCTATTTCACTACATCATGTTTACTATCTACTGTCTTCAGATTTCTATTGTATATCTTAATATTATCCATTTATATTTTGACTAATCTTACTAGATATTTATATGCTCAACACTATATGGGATTTTCCCACACATTTATTTTCTTATGCAGATGAAGAATAAGCCGATGGTGACTTCAAATGAGATTAGTGATACCTGGCACTTTGGACTGTATATAGTGGTCGTAGCTTGGAGATCAGGATGTAGGATCTATTACCATATTACATTCTAGGTTTTTCATTTTGAGACATATTTATGGTAGGGGTGTATTTCTTCCCATAACATTTTAGTTTACACTCTCGCACTCTTGTACTATCTAGAGGATATGCATGCATGGTTGTTCCCTTATCTTTTTTCTTCTTTTAATTTTACTTCTTCTACACTTCTGCATTGAGATGGCCATTTTTGTGTGTAGGTACTTAGGAAATGACTCCCTATGTTAGTTATATCTTCAGCACTGGTTTTCATTTCCTAGCCTATAGAGGCATGCTTGGGGTAGTAGCGGCTCGAGCTCCGGCTTGGGTTAGATCGTGACGTATTGGTATCAGAGTAGTTCAATCCTTGGGACGTTTCATTGAGTAGTCACCTAATAAGGATTTGGTTGGGATTAGGGAAATAGTTTCAGGGTGTCTTGATTCTATCTCTTGAGACACGGGATATAGTGATGGTGTTGGAGGCTGACGTATCCATTTACCAGGACCTTGACTACCTTCTTGTTGACTCAACATACCGAGACATTGGCTATATGGGTAAATGATACATGAATCGTATGGGACTGAGTCCTTGATTTTCCTTCTTGATTAAAATCCCAATTTTTTTCTATATATATACTTATACTCATATGACCATGAAACAAGTTGGTAAATCTCTAGATTCCTCCACAATTATATCCATATAGGATACCAGTTTCAGATCATGACAATGATCTAATGAGTGATGAGGCTTCAGTTCATCCCATGAGATCCTTCCTCTAGGTGGATAGGTTTTACCACCATCACATATCAAGAAGAATATCGTCCAAGAAAATTATACTGAATATAAACACAATATTATCTCACTCTATGAGTTTCAGTTCCCAAGGATTCTAAGGTTCTATAGTGATCCACGTCCCCAGGAAAAAGAGGATTGCCTAGAGTCAGTGGTGTGTATCTTCCGGATTATACAGACCCCGATGAATCAGTGGTTTCATTGGATTTTATACTTTTTTTTGTGGAGTAGAAGGGAATTGGTGGAGTCTTGTTACGTAGATTCAGGATGAGTTAACACTCTCATGGATCAACTTCTAGCAGTTGTTCCATTAGGCGGACTACCCCTCCTACTTGAGTTTGGATAGGATGTAGGGGTTCTGAGATGCAATATGAAGGGATAATAGTGGATGAGTATGTATCAAGGTTCATAGTCCTTACCTATTAATCCCTTTATATGATCCATGATGGATACTTCCATGAATAGAAATTCGAGCAGGGACTCCATATAGATATTTGTTCCAGTGTGGTTCCCTTGTGCATCCCAAATTATATTGAGTTACTAGTGAGGGAACTAGTGAAAAAGTTCCATCTTTCAAAGGGATTACATTTATCTAGAGATGATAGTGGATGTCATAGATCTGTGTCATTTATAGTATCTAGAATTCACCATTCGGTGGGATCCCTACCCACAAGATCCTTTCATGATCATAATTAGGCATGTAGTTGTGCGGTATAGGGATAGTGTAGAGAACCAGGGTATCCTAGAGAGGGTATATATTGTGGTTGTGATAGTAAAGGTCACATAATGTGTGATTGCTCAACCAAATTCGTTATGTAGTGCAATAAAAGTAGATGATGGACTACCACATCAAAAGCAACACCATGTTCAAGGATCTCCCAGGTGAGGGTAGTGTGTATCTCAGGATAGAGGAGCAGGTAGAGGAGTAGGAGGAGATATGGGTGGTGTAATACATTATGATAGCCTTACTCCAAAACCCCTATGCAAACCACATCAGGCTCATTGAGTTGGAAGCTAGGGCTATAGATAGATACAACCTTTATAGGATTATGACCCCACAATGAATGATATGATTAGAGAAAAAATTTCTATTTATTATGGTATTTCTTTAGTAATAGTAGACATAGGTTCCAATAATTCCTTCATACCAATACTTATGATGATATATCTAGAGATCCCAATGTTATCTTAGTATATCCATCTTGATTTTTCTACTGGGAATGATTCTTTTATATCCTTTATCTATTGGAAGTGAAAACTATCACTTGGTGGAGAGAGATTCACGTGGGAAAATTTAGTAATCACGATGGAACCCTATGAAGACATCTTGGGTATGGATTTTTTTCCATTATCTGATAATATATTTAATATCAACTCAAATAATTCATATGATAATGCACTGATGGGGTGATATTATCAATTTTTGGTGAGAGAGAACTCATGGTTGGGAATGTGGGTTTCACGAATAGGAGGCTGCAGCCCATCACCCATTAGTTAGAAAAAATTTCCCTTGGTGTAGTAGGCTCCTCATGCATCTAGATTACTTTAGTTGTGTATTATTATATATAATTATTCCCTGAAGTTTTTCCAAGACTACCTCTGGGGTGGGAGATAGATTTGTTCATCGACTTACATCCTAATATTGCTTTGATATCTTTTTAACTAAATCAAATGGACCCTACCGAACTCCAAGAGCTGCAGTTTCAGTTGGAGGACCTTCAAGAGAAGAGATTAATAAGCCCCAGTGTGTCCTCTAGGATGCTCAAGTGTTATTTTTGAAAAAGACCGACAATATCTTACAGATTTTCATAGATTATCGTCATTAAACCAGGACACGACAAAAAAAATTATGCCTAGACAAGGATTAATGAACTCTTTGACCAATTGTAAGGAACCATATGGTTCTTAAATATTTATCTCAGGTATATCTACCTTCAGATGATGGTTCATGAGGATGACAATCCAAATATAGTATTCTGATGCTACTTGGGACATAATGAGTAACTAGTGATTCCATTTGGTGTGACAAATTCCCCTACCGTGTTTATGGATTTGATGATCCAGATCTTTTGTCTATACCTGGACCAATTTTCAGTCATCTTCATCGATGACATACTCATATATGTTTCATCAAGGGATGATAATGAATAGATCATGAGGATGGTTCTATATTCTCTTAAAGTTCACTATCTTTACAGAAAGCTCTCAAAGTGTCAGTTCATTATTCACGAGGTTCAATTTCTAGGTAATTTCATTTATAATCATGGTTTAACCATGGAACCCCGGAAGATTGATTGATTTATTTCTTAAGATCCACCCAATATAATTTTATAGGTGCAAATATTTTTTCACTTGGTGGGGTACTACATGAGTTTTGTGGTAAACTTATCTAGAATTCAAGCCTTTGAGACTACCCTAAGGTGGAAAGAGAATCCATTTACTTGGACTGAGAAGTTACATAGGGCCTTTGAAGAGTTTATTATAATGTTAATGGGCGATCCTATGTTGAGAATACTAGAACAGGGTGTAAATTGAATAGTTTATTTTGATGACTCAAGATCTAGGATCAGTTGTGTGTTGATGAAACAATAAAAAATTATTGCATACGGGTTTAGGAATTTGAGACCCTAGGAGTAGAACTACATGAATCATGTCCTAGAGATAGCAGTAGTAGTCTTTACCTTAAGAATGTGGAGTCACTACCTTCTCAGGGAGTTATTTTTTTTCTTTACTTGGACCACCAGAGTCTTAGGTACACCTTCACTCATAGAGACCTGAACATGAGATGACAATACTAGTTGGAGTTCATATAGGACTATGACTTCAAGATAGTATATACCCCTAGGAAGGGAAACATAGTAGAAAATTAACTTAGACGGAAGTCCCAAGGTAACTTCATGTATGATGATTTAGAGTAGTTTTGCCCTCTGCAACTAACCCTTGTGGAGCAGGAGGGTACAACTTTTCTTCATTTGATGATGTTTAATCCTTCTCTTCACGAGTGTGTTAGAGAATTATAGCTAGGAGAAATTGAATTTTAGGTTTTATGTGTCCAAATATCCATAGTAGATTCACTAGAAGGATATTATGAAGGAGGTAATCACATTATCTTTTTTCAGGGATGAATGGTGGTTCCAGCCACAATGCGGGAGGAGGTGATGCGAGATTTCTACACTTCTCCCCCATATGTACACCACAGTGTAGAGAATACATAAAAATAACTTCATTGAAAGTTTTTGTGGTCTGAAATGAGGTGAATCATAGTATATTTCATATCTCTGTGACTCACATATCTGCATGTGAATGATGAACACCAAGTTTCGACATGTTTATTACAGACCATTAGGATCCCAAAGTGAATGTGGGATGGAATATCCATAGGATTTTTGAAATGTATTCCATGTATAGATAAGGGATATGATTCTATCTAGGATATAGTTGACCAACCCATGAAGTCAACACACTTCCTTGCTATTAGTGAGTAGAGTTCGGCAGAGAGTTTGGGTCAGTTGAGATCATCCGCCTTCATGGGGTGCCCTGAATGATTGTATTCAATCATGATGCATGGTTTACTTCACAACTGTGGAGAAAACTGTAGGAGGAATTTAGCACCCAAATTAGGATGATTATATCCTTTCACCCCTAGACCAATGGGATGACCAATAACACTATCAAGGTATTATTGGATATGATATAACGTCCCGGACCCAGATGCCACCCAAAATGGTGCTCTAGACCCAGTTAGCCAAATGGCCTCGTGCGTATCTCCCTAAATGACAGACACTACCAACTAGAAGTGAGGGCCTAGGTGAGTAAATGGGGAGAATATTCCCTCATTACCAGAGTAAGATAGTGAAATTCAAAGATAACAAATAGTGGAAGTGAAATAAATAGTAGTCAATAGAAAGTAGATTGGAAAATATTACATATCAATAAGCAGGAAAAACTCATATATAAAATGATGCGTATGATACATGTATCTAGAAATCATCCAAAATAGTACATGGAAATAAAATAAAACACAGATGTACCAAAAAGTTCAAAAGACCAAAAAGGTATACCAGTAGCATCGCAAGCCTAATCTTGGTCCTGTGCTCCTGTGCTCTAAAGCCACAATCAATGACCTAGACCATGACACTTTCCCCAATCATCACCTACAACCATATAATCTATTTGGGTCCCCGAGGAGGCCCGGACATGGTGTGAGATAAACATATCATTAGGTAACCACCTAGAGTCTACACAGTTCTAACGTCAATAAATAAGTGCTAGTAAGTTTAAACAAGTAGTAAAGTAAGTTTGTATTCCCACGACATAAGTGCACAACCAAATTGCCCCTTGAAGCTACATGAAACAGATTCAGCTCCTAAAAAGAAAACTATAAACAAATAAAACAAGTCACACAAACATTTGCTGATCTATCCATGTTAAGTAACCCACAACCATGCTGTATAAATAAGTGAATAATTCCAAGGTCATGTTGTAGAGTGAATACTAGACCACAAGGGTTGGATCCAATGTGTCATGTACCAGGGCATCCAAGTAATTAATCTAAACCATGAAGGGCCTGATCAAAAGAACTCTTCCAAGTCATCCACATCGACTCCCATGGGCTTCATATTGGAAACTCAGTCTAGGCACTAGTTGGAGTCCTAGTAGCATGTATACTAACATGTTCTATGCTAGTCCAAGAAAGCTAGATCCACCATGTAGTAAGGCCTGAGGCATCCCATGAAATCAAGACCCAAGGGGAAGGGTCAACCCAAGGTGTCCACTACTACATTCAAGATCCATAGAGAGCAGTCTAAGGAATCTATAAAACCATTCATTCAGTGCATTAAAAATAAAAAATTAAACCCATGTGAGTATACCCACTCACATAATCCAGCATACGACATGAGTATACCCAATCATGCATTCATTTAACCATTCACATTTCATATAGGCGTAACCTCCCATATTTCCCTTTTAACATTCCATTAATCAAATTCATATAGGTATATTCACCCATATCACACATTTAACTATACCAGTGGATTCACACTAAAATTTACCCAAGAGATGAAGGTAGAATGGTCCTTGTAGTTTATCTTGAGTTGTCGAATCCTCGGAGACCTAAGAAGTAACCTAAACACACGTACATTCTACGGATTGTTTTTGGATATGAAGTGGCCAAATTGGGTTGTTTTTAGATGGGTTTAAGGTATCACTAATAGATTTAAGTTAATTCAAATTAAGATAATCAGTTGATCCTAGGTTATCACTTGGGTTGGATTGGATGAATTCTTTTTTTAATGATTTCAATTCCTTATATTTGAGATGAGTTCATTTAAGAAGATCAAACAACATCATCATTTACTAGTTTAATACCTACCCCCTTTAATACTAATCAGATATATACTTTAAGGATCAAAGTTTTGATCACTTCAAGGTAAAGGTTTGTATTATCACTTTAACTGTGTGGCATTAAATTCAACAAGGATGAAGGAGTTGAAAGATATTCGAACAAAATTATCAATTAAAAGATGTGATTAAAAATTAATGGAGTGAGAAATAACATCCAAACCATCACCTTGATACTCCTTTGGATCAACCCATAAAAGATTTATCCCTCCATTTATTCTATGGTTTCAATAGAATTGGAAAGTAGACTCATGAAGGAGGAATTGGAGAAGTAAAAAAAAATCAATCACTCCAACATTGTGTGAAGAATATCACAAGACATGGTGTGAATAAATTCAAAACATATGGAAACGATATCAAAGTGATAATAAGAAAAATATAATAAGAGGAAAGGAAGAAATTTTATTAAGAACCAAGGTGATTCTAACAAATTACATGAGAATGAAGAACCTTACAAAGCCAAATCAACATAATAAAATTACAATGAAAACAAAGATCCAAGGATCCTAAACTCCTCTACCACAACTTCATTAAATAGTAAGTTTTTAAGCCTTGGGTAGATCCTAAAACAGTGCAAGTCACCTAAATTAATGGTGGTGAGCCTAGGTGGGTGGAAAGTTAAAATAAAGTATACGTTTCCACCCTTTACCCGAGGTGGCAGCCAACTTGCTTCCACTGAACAGAGGAACCTAAAAGACCTTATAGATGGAAGATTTGGAGTGGTCCATAGAAGACAAAAATTAATATCCTAATTTTTTATATCTCTATATAAAATTTCAGCACAAAATTTGTGGTTTTAGAGATATTATTAAATTGTTGAGATGATTTTAAGGGCCTCAAAATATGGCCTAGAATTCTATCTTCAAATTGGGCTGCCTTAATAACCACCATGAGGGCCGAATTAGCATTGGATCCGGAAGAAATATTTGTTCCTAAACGTTTCTTCTATAATTACTTGAAATATGGGCTTCATTGGGTCTATATGATGGGCCCCACACTATCATCAGTGGGATGGTGTCCAATCTACCTTCTCCAGAATTGTTTGCATGAAATACCAATTTGGTGGTCTTCTAATGTGAATATTACAATAATCCACAAGTATGAATTTTTCCGAATATAATTATAAACCTGAAAACTAAATATTAAAATAAAATCAGGATAATTATATAGTTTAAATGATGTTAGAAAATGTACCACATAATAGTTCATTTTAAGAAGAAATTACAATCATAATGTGAAATGATGTTAAAAGTGTAAAATGCACTAAAATGGTGTTTATAAATAATAAAGAAGATGAATATTATATATATTAAAAATAAATATTAGCCTCATTTAGTGTCTAATCAAACCCCCAAACTTGAGTTTTTCTAGTCCCGAGAAAAATATATCTCAACAATATGAAATTCAAATTCCCTTTTCCAAAAACATTTTAATACACAATGACCACCAAAAACCCTTATACCAGAAAATCATGAAACCCATAAAAATATTTTAATACATGATAGTTTCATAAGAATATCCCTATCATAATCCCATTTATTTGTTCAAATTCATATCCATATTTCATCCAATATCAATTAAGAGTGATGATGTGTTGTGAATCACATTATATATGGGGGTTCATCTTTATTCAAGAGGGAAATGATGGAAGCGCTAGGTGGAATCACATTTCAATATTAAGATGAGTATTCAAATTTTTTTATTGTATTTGTTTATTGTTTTTTTTGTTTTTGGCAATTTTTCCCTAGTAATTGAAATTGCACTCAAAAAAGTCAACCCCTGTAGTGAGACTTTGTCGATGACTCCCAGGCTCAAAGACCTTAGCGAACGAAGTGAAGAACACATACTCGGGAATCATCTCGAGTTAACTCAGTCAAAAATAAATTCAAATTATCAAAAATAGAGATAAAATTATTAAATCTGGGCTAGACAACTATGGATTCACGATCCTCAAGTGCCGAAAGCCACGCATTAGGTCATTTCATTGATCTACGTGCAAATTTATTGTTTTTTTAATTTTTTTATTGAATAATCATATTAAAACTAAAATGATCACCAAACCTATGCTATTTATTTGGGGAACCCCATGAACTCAAACTAATACCCCACTATCCAAAGGTCGTGCATTGTGATTTTTTTTATTTGGATAATAATATAACCATGAAATATCACATTAGAAAACCACACTTTCCAAAATATATGCTCATGAAATTATACATGGATTAAAATAAAAATCAGGGCATGATAAATTATTTGATATTCAGTTTCAAAGTGTACAGTGTCTATTATCATGTTCAAGGTTAAAGAAATTTTTCCTTCCATTAAGGCACACTTTTTTTTCAAATCATTTGTTTTTTTGACACAAAATCAATTTTATTTTATCTCCCCCGCAACTTAAAATAACACTGTTCCCAGTGTTTAAAAAAAATAAAATGTAAAAGGGGGTAGAGACAGAGAATGGGAGTTCAAAAAGGAAATTGAAGAAGAGGATCATGGAATAAAGTCACCTGGTGGTTGAAGTAGAAATTCTTGTTGCTCTATTTTAATCCATTGATCTCGATGTCACTCTGAGAATTCCCTAGTGGAAAAAAAGAAAAACAAACAAACAAAAAAACTATATATATATATATAATAAATAAAGTCAAATATAAGTGTATATATATATATAAATTATATAATAAGGAAGAACAATAAGCCATAGGTCAGTGGTAAGCACGCACCCCTCTCTCCCTTCGGTCCCGAGTTCGTATCCCCACGGCTTTGGCGGTTGTGACGGGGTTTTCCCCATGACCTACGATGTGGCCTTTTAATTTTTTTATTATTATTATATATATTTTATTTTAACCTACAAATGCATAAAAATAACATGAAATGATGATACCTTGTCTTCTTTTTAAATTTCTGGGTAAGGTATTACTCAAGGATCACACCACATGACACAGATGAATATGGAGCTCCTCTTTAATACCCATCCACACTTATAATAGAAGAACACGTCCAAAATATATTTTTTTATTAATTTTAAAAATAAAAATAATTCATTAATCCTATTTAAAATATAAAGTTGATTAAAACAAAAAAATTATTGGAAACTTGAAAACCATGGGTTGCCTCCCATGCAACGATTTGTTTAATGTTGTTAGCCCGACATGGATCCTAAATCTATCAATTTTTTCCTGGTTCGTAGGTTGGATCAGTTAACTCAACCTCTGTTTCTTGTTTATTGAATGATTCAATGAATGGTTTTAACATTTGACCATTGACCTTGAAAATGTAACCAGTTGTGGGATCTTGAACCTCTACCTCCCCATGGGGGTACACATGATGCACTATGAAAGGACCTGACCATCTAGACCTTAACTTTCCATGGTGTAAATGATGTTTTGAACTATACAAGAGCACGAATTTTCCCGGTTTAAAATGTTTAACTTTGATATTACAAGATTGGTAGGCTTGAACTCTAGCTTTATTGATCCTTGAATTTTTATAAGCCTCCATCCTTAGTTCCTCATGTTCCTTGAAATCTAATTTCCTTTTTTTTCGGCCAATGAGAGGTCATAATTTATTTTCTTAATTTCTCAAAAATCCTTATGATCAATTTCAATAGGTAAATGACATGCTTTTCCATAATCCAACCTATATGGTGAAATTCCTAGGATGGCTATATATGTTGTACGATATGCCCAAAGTGAATTTGAGAGTTTCTTGGACCAATATTTCCTAGAAGGATTGATAGTTTTTTTCAAGAATATTCTTAATCTCTATATTTTCTAACTCAGCTTGAACATTGGTTTGAGGATGGTATGTAGTGGAAACCTTGTGAGAAATCCCATACTTAGACATGAGTGAAGGGAATGGACGGTTGTAGAAATGGGTTCTTCACTCACTGATTATAGGCCTAGGTATTCTAAATCGAGAAAATATGTCCTCTTTCAGAAATCGGATCACAACATGATGGTCATTATACTTGGTGGGAATGGATTCAACCAATTTTGAGATATAATAAATATCTAAAAGAATGAAGTGGTATCCCCTAGAGTTTGGGAAGGGACCCATGAAATCGATTCCCCAACTGTCAAAGATTTCAATCACTAAGATGGGAGTGAGTGAAATTTGATTCCTTTTTGTGATTGACCCTACTTGTTGACACTTAGGACAGATTTGAAAAAATGTGTAGGAGTCCCTTGAGAGGGTGGTCCAAAAAATACCACTTGAAGAACCTTAGCAGATGTTTTCTTAGAGGAAAAGTGACTTCCACATGCCTCACTATGATAGAATTTAATGATAGACTCTTGTTTAGATTCTGGGACACACATTCTAATGAATTGGTCAAGGAAGAACTTAAAGAGGTATGGATCATCAAACACATAGTTCCTATCATCAGAAAGGATTTTATTTTGAGCTTGAGTCCCTAATAATTTTGGATTTACTCCTCTAACTAAGAATTTATCTATGTCATCATACCAAGGTAAGTCACTCATAGAGTATATACATTCATCAAGAAATGAATCAGACACAGAAAGGTGATTTGAGTTGTCTTTGAATTCAATCCTAGATAGGTGATCAGCTATAAAATTTTCAACACTGTTTTTTTCCTTGATTGTGAGGACAACTTCTTGTAAGATAAGGACCCACCTAATTAGTCTAGCCTTGGAATATTATTTTTGGAAAAGGTATTTTAGGGATGAATGGTTAGGGAATACAATGATGGGTGATCCTAAGAGATAGGACATGAATTTCTCTAACGAAAAGACAACAACAAGAAACTCTTTTTCAGTGGTGGTGTAGTTGATTTGGGCATCATTTAAGGATATTCTTTCATAAGAAATGACATAAAGATTTTTATTACAATGTTGTCCTAACATAGATACTACAACAAAGTCACTGGAATCACACATAAGTTTGAAAGGAAGGTTCCAATTTAGATATTTCATAATGGTAGGAGAGGTGAGAGAGGATTTTATGGTTGGGAATAAACCCTCATAGCTTTCTGTCCAATCAAATGGAGCATTCTTTACTAGTATAACACAAATGGGATGGAATATTTAACTAAAGTCCTTGATGAATATTCTATAGAAACTAGCATGTCCTAAGAAAGACCTCACCTACTTAATAGTTATAGGTGATGTATGGCGACGAATGATGTCAAACTTTGCTTTATCAACTTCAATCCCCCTACCCAAGACTATATACCTAAGGACTAATCCATGTTTAACCATGAAATGACATTTTTCTCAGTTTATGACCAGATTTATTTTTTTACATTTGTAAAAAACTCTCTCCAAATTCCTAAGACTTTCCTAAAATGTATCCCCAAAGACAGAGAATTTATCCATGAAGACCTCAAGAAAATCCCCTACCATGTCTAAGAATATTCCCATCATGCACCACTGGAAGGTTCCAGGGGAACTGTATAACCTTAAGGGCATGCATTTGAAAAAAAAGGTGTCGAATGGACATGTGAATGTAGTATTCCCTTGATCCTCTTGGGAGAACTCAATTTGATTATACCCAGAGTACCCATCTAAGAAACAGTAGAAGGCATGACCTACAACTCTCTCAAGGACTTGGGAAATGAATGGTAAGGGGAAAGGGTCCTTCTTGCTGAATGAGTTTAGCTTCATATAGTCAATACAGACCATCCATTCACTTCTCACCCTAGTTGGAAGAATCTCTCCATCCTTATAGGTTATCACTATGATTCCTGCCTTCTTAGGAACCAATTGGATTGGGCTGACCCACTCACTCTCATCTATAGGATATATGATACCATCTTTTAACAATTTTAGAAGTTCTTTTCTCACTACTTCCATGAGATTAGGATTGATTCACCATTGAGGTTGATGAAATGGATTTGAATCATATTTCAGAACAATCCCATGAGTCCCAATAAGTGTGATAATCCCAGAAATATCATACAAAGTCTAACCAATGGATTTCTTATGTTTCCCAAGGACATCTAGAAGCATCATATCATGATTGGATTCAAGATAAGAAGAAATGAAAATAGGATGTGTTTGATTTTCCCCTAGGAAGGAATACTTGAGTGCAGCAGGAAGTTCCTTCAATTCAAGATCAGGTTGGTTCAGAATTTCAGCAGAACATTGGGACATTGGATCAAGATCAATTTTGTTTCCTAGAGTTTTAGATAGGATTGATTCCCCACAAGTATAAGGTTCATCTACTAGATTGGCTTGATCAGATTTAGGAAACGAAGTTGGAGTGGTCTCCATGAAAGTGGTTTCTTAAAAAGTTTCACTGATTGTTGGACCTAAGACTTTATCATAAGATAAATTTTAAAATGATTCAATCCATGGAGATAAACTTCCTTCATGTGAACAAATAAAGTCAATCTCATTCTGACTTAAATATCCATCAAATATTCCTTTATGTTGTATTGATTCATTATCAATTCTTCCAATCATGTTTACTTCATGAATGTCCTCATCATCCCCTATTTGTGATCTTGAATTATAGATGATCAAGTCTAGACTCATTTTTCCATAGGTGATGGTCATGTTCCCATTTCGGACTTGAATAATAGAGATGATTGTTGCAAGGAAGGGGAGAACAAGGATGATTGGGGTTTGCTCTGTATTTCCTATGTTTGGATAGTTGTCAAGGACAATGAAGTTAGTAGGGTAGAAGAAGTTTTCAAACTTTACCAGAATGTCCTTTAAAATACCCTTTGGAACCCTAATGCTACGATCAGCAAGTTTATGTGTTGAAGATGTGGGTTGGATCTCTTCTAGGCCTAACTGGGAGTACACAACATAGAGGATGCGATTGACACTAGCACATAAGTCACATAAGGCCTTGACAACTTTTCTCTCTCGTAGTTCAACATTGATGTAAGGGAAACCCGAGTCTTTCAAATTAGGAGGAATGGTCCCTTGAATGGTGTTACTCACATTAGCTGCCTAAAGGACTTGGTTTTTATGTGAAAATTTTCTTCTAAAAGTGCACAAGTCCTTAAGGTACTTTGAATAGGCAGGTATGGTTTGTATTTCCTCAAGAAGTAGAATGTTCAACTTGACTTATGAGAATATTTAACTCAATGTTTCACTCAATTAAGGCTTTTTCCCCCTCATGCATTGAGGAAATGGTACAGGTTGTGAGGTTTTTTGTTGAAGAGTTGTTTCTTTCACATTGTAATCAGTTTCCTTAGTTTGTTCTTTTGGTTCATTTGAATTTTCATTAGATTTTGAATCATCACATGGTTTCTAAATTATTTGTTTAGGTTTCTCAAATTATTTCCCACTTCTCAAAACAGTCACAACCTTTAGTTGTTCATGAGTTTTTTGAGTACAACTTGAATCTCCCCTTGGAGTTGAGGATGGTACCACCTAATTAGGCATGGGTGCCTTTCCAGGTTTGATGGGTTGAAGTTCTTTTTTTAGGGAAGAGACTTTTGAGTTCATCCTTTCCATTTGTTTGCAAAGTTGTTCTAGTAGGCTTTGTAGAACTGTTTGGGTTGGTGCTTGAGAAGATTGGTTTATCCCAGGGGGATATTTTGTAGGTGGGATGGTTTTTTGAAAATGGGATGGTGGCTGTTGGTATTCGATAGGTTGGGTTTGGAACTGGTTATGGGTTTGGTAGTTTTTATGGGGGTATGTATTTTGTCCCTGTGGTTGGCTAGGTTTCTGGTTATATTTCCAGCAGAACCCTAGGTGGTCATTATACCTTGGGTTGAAGGTGTTTTTGTATTGAGGCTTTTGAAAGTTCAAATAATTTTCTTCCACTGGGGGTCCTCCTAAAATAACATTCTTGATGGATGGAATGGTTGGGTAGTTATCTATCTTATGGTCATGTTTGTCATAAACTGCGCAAACAGGGTCTTTAGTTTGGATTTCATGGACCTTCCTAAGGTCTATCTCTTCAACCTTCCTAGAGAGTGCTGTGAGTTTAGACCTAAGTATTTCTTCTTCTCTAAGTGTATGAATTCCAGTATTTCTTTGTGGATTTTCAGAATAAGGTTAAGTTCCCCATGTTTGGTTTTGTTCAACAAGGCTTTCTAGATACTCGTAAGCATCATTTGGGGCTTTGTTTTTCAAGGTTCCATTACACATCATGTCAATGAATTGTTTGTTCCCCAAATCCAACCCTTCATAAAAAATTCTCACTTGTTTAGGAATAGAAAAAACATAGTGTGGAACCATGTTTAGGGTGTCTTTGAACCTCTCCCATGTTTCATTGAATGAATCTCCCTCTTTTTCAAAAAATATTTGGATGATTTTTTTAAGTGCAATTGTTTTGTGGTGGGGAATGTATTTTTTGTATAATTCTCTTTATAATTAGTCCCAAGAGATTATGGATGATGGTCTCAAATTTTTTATCTAATTCTCATCTTGATACTTTAATGAAAAAGAAAATATCCTCATCTTAGATGATTATAGTTGATGTGGGGGACACATGGTTTCAACAATGTCATTGAACTCTTTAATGCGAAGGTATGGAATCTCAGACACCATTTCATGGAATTTGGGAAGATGGTTTAGGACATGGTGTTTAAATATGTATTTGGAATATCCTAGAGAGTTGTATCTAATGCATGAGGGGGAATTGGTCCAACTAGGTGTGAGGGGGTCATTCATGGTTTGATCAACTTCATTCCCAAAGTTTGGGGCTGCCTCATTTGGGTTTCCATTTTGGTTCCCACCTGAGTTTATGAGTTGGTTTCTTTGAAGAAAATCCATTAAAATGGGCTCAATTTTTTGACTCTGGAGTATTAGAAATATTAGGATGTAATGGAAAGAGTTCCCTTGTTGTACTTGACTCCCCAAACCCAGGTCTATCCACCCTAACTAGATGGTTTGATTGATCACGAGTGTAGGCAGACATGCACAAAAAGAAAAAAAAATGAGAAAGGGAAAAGATAAGAGATCTTGGGTGAGAATAGAAGAAATGAGGGATAATATAATGGGTGTTGATATGACTTACTTGGTTCCCTAGCAATGGCACCAAAATTTGATTCACGCAAAAATTAACCAAGATATGAAGGTAGAACGGTCCTTGTAGTTTAGGTTGGGTTGTCGAATCCTTAGAGACGTAATAAGTAACCTACACACATGTACATTATATGGATTTTTTTGTCTATGAAGTGGCCAAACTGGGTTGATTTTATATGGGTTTAAGGTATCAATAACATATTTAAGTTAATTCATATAAAGATAATGCGTTTATCCTAGGTTATCTCTTTGGGTGGATTGAATGAATTCCTTTTTTTAATGATTTCAATTTCTTATATTTGAGACGGGTTCATTTAAGAAGATAAAACAACATCATCACTTGCTGGTTTAATACCTAAACCCTTTAATACTAATCACCTATACACTTGAAGGATCAATGTTTTTATCACTTCAGGGTAAAGGTTAGTATTAGCACTTGATGTGTGTGGCCTTAAATTCAACAAGGATGAAAGAGTTTAAAGATATTCAAACAAAATTATCAATTAAAAGAAGTGATTAGAAATTAGTGGAGTGAGAAATAACATCAAAACCATCCCCTTTCTACTTCCTTGGTTCATCCCACAAAATAGTTAGCCCTCCATTGATTATATGGTTTCAATGGAAGCGGAAAGTAGACTCATGAGGGGGGAATTGGAGAAGTAAAAAATACAACAAAAAGAAAGCAATCACTCCACCATTGTATGAAGAATATAACAAGGTATGGTGTGAATAAATTCACAAATTAATGAAACTATATCAAAGTGATAAGAATAAAAACATAATAAGAGTAAAGGAAGAAAATTTATTGATAACTATGGTGATTAGAACAACTTACATGAGAAAGAAGAACGTTACAAAGCCAAATCGGCACAATAACATTATAATAAAAACAAAGCTCCAAGGATCCTAAACTCCTATACCACCACTAACTTAAAGAAGAAATTTTTAAACCTTGGTTAGATCCTATAATAGTTTAATTCACCTCAATTAATGGTGGTGGGCCTAGGTGGGTGGAAAGTTAAGAGAGAGTAGACTTTTCTACCCTTGACCCGAGGTGGCAGCCAGCATGCTTCCACTGAACAGAGGCGCCTAGAAGACCTTCTATATGGCAGAATTAGAGTGTTCAATATCAGACCAAAATCAATATCCGGATGTCCCCTATCTCTCTGCAAAATTTAAGCCCCAAATAATATTTGGTTTTCGAGATATGATTAAATTGGTGGAATGATTTTATGGGCCTTAGAATCTGGCCCATAATTTTATCTCTGAATTGGGACGGCTTACTAGCCACCATGAATTCCGAATTAGCACTGGATTCTGAATAACTATTTGTTCATATATATTTCTTCTAAAATACCACGAAATTTGGGCTTCGTTGCGCCTGTATGTTGGGCCCCACATTCTCATCAGTGGGCTGGTGTCCAATCTGCCTTCAACAGAATTGTTTGCATGAAATCCCATTTTGGTGGTCTTACAATGTGAATCTTACAACACTAAACAAGTATGAATTGTTCCAAATATAATTGGAAACCTGAAAATTATATATCAAAATAAAATCAAGATCATTGGATACTTTAAATGATGTTAAAAAATGTACAACATAATAGTGTATTTTAAGAAGGAATTACAATCATAGTGTGAAATGATGTTCAATGTGTAAAATGCACTAAAATGGTGTTTATGAATAATAAATCACATTAATATTAAATATATTAACAATTAATATTAGCCACATTTAGTGGCTAATCACTAGATAATCAACAATAAGAATGGAATATAAAGATATCACTAAGAAGGGAGGAATTACATCTCCTAAACAGATATTCAAAACAATTAAAGCATCTAAGGGCTTCCTCTAACTAGAAAAGAACAAGAAATCACCACTTGGGTGGTTTAAATATGCATAAATAGGTTATTTCCTTAAGGTTCACCCCAAGGGTGACCTAAAAATGAATAACAAGTGTCAATGAACAAAAAAAAACATACAGGCACCCTCACTAGGTCCTACTAAGCCTACCAAGAGTAGATCACTAAAAAACATGGTCACGCTGGAATGTATGATGCACAGTGAAAATTAAGAACACCTAAAAAGAACCTAAAAATCCAAAATAAAGTATTTACTACCTACCTAATCTCGTTAATAGATATCTCATCCAGTATCGAGTCTGAATTCATCTTATTTTAGGAGATATCCGAAGAATGAATGAAGAACAGGATATTAGGGCATATGAGATTAAAATAAAATAGCATAAGCGATTTTCAGAAGAATTGAATATGGGTAAAAAGGAATTTAGGACTTATTGATATGGATCTAATTGGACAAACTGTTCTTGAATCGGATGTCGAACGACAACTCAGGGTCAATTTCTAACTTAGGATCCCTTGAGAGATTTTCCCAAGCTCTCTCCTCTGTCCAATGAAACCAAAATGGGTTTTAGTTTTAAAATATAAAAAATCAATTTAATTAAAATTTTAAAAAACTCACACATTAGTCTCACATGGTTTATCCACATGGTTTCCCAAATCATGAGGTAATTGTTCCTAACTCACTATCTCCATGGGGCACATTTCATGGTTACCTCGCATAGTTTGGATAACTGTGTGATAACCATGAGGATTTGTCTATGAAAAGTTTGCAACTTTTCAGACATACCACATAGATATGTGGCCTCTACTACATGGTTTCCCAAAACCGTGCATAAGCTACTACCTCCACTCGCATGATTATGTTAATTGTGTGCAACTCATGCAAAAATCATGGGCTAATCCATTTTTATCCCAATAATTGGTTTTGGGCTCCAAACATGACCCAAACACCTATAAAAAACTCATGATCACAGGGGGTATATATTTAAGGCCATAAAAATGAATTTAAACAGAAAATAAAAGTATTTTCACCTTGTATGAAAATATGAGTTCTTACAATCTTCCCCCTTATAACAATTTGTCCCCAAATTGCACTCTGAATTGCAGTCAAGATTCATCTAAGAACACCTCTGGTCATTGAGCATGTATTTTAGCCTCCCTCCCATATGTCTTGTTCTGTAAACGATCATCATACCATATCACCCATACTAGAAAAACTAACCATCCTTGGGAAACCTTCATGCTCCTATCAACGATACGAATCAGATGATCCTGAAAGGATGCATCAACCTGGAACTCAACCTCCTCAGGATAAAAATTATGAGATGGGTCCGAGTGATAGTGGCATAGTTGAGATATGTGTAAGACTTTGTGCATGGCTCGGTACCTATAAGTTAGCTTCAACCGATAGGCAACCGACCTCACTCCCTCAATATTATCGAACAACCCAACATATCACAATGAAAGTATACCCTATATCTTGATCCACCAGTGTCCAAACCTCAGTGAAACACACAATAAAACCTGATCCCCATCCTCGAACTCTAGAGGTCATCTGTAGTGATCATCATAAGATTTATGATGAGATTATACTCTATCCATCTGCTTTTGAATAAAGTAGACTTTTAAAAAGTCTCCTATATGAGATGCGGTCCCAGTAAAGTTTCCTCACTTACCTCTAACCAGTATAGGGGAGAATGACATGTCCTACCATATAAAGGCTCATATGCTTCCATATCTATCATCACTTGATAATTTTTATTATAGGTGAACTCATCTATAAGAATATTCTTCTCCCAAGAGTCCCCAAAATCCAGGACACATACTCACATCATGTCCTCCAATATATGTAATGTATGCTCTAACTAGAAATCAGTCTGAGGGTGCTATGTTGTGCTTAGAAATAACTGTGTACCCAGTACCCTCTGAAAACTCTTCCAAAAATGAGATTTAAATATGGAATTTCTATATGAAATTATTGAATGAGGGACCCCATATATTCATACCACCTCTTGGATATACAACCTTCTGAGATCATCAATACTGAAGTTCTCCTTAATCATAAAGAAATGAGGAACCTTTTCAAGCCATCCAATAATAACCCACACAACATCATTACCTCTAGGCGACCTTAGAAAACCAGTCCCAAAATCCAACATGACATCATCCCATTTCCACTCTGGGATAGGTAACTACTATAAAAGCTCAGTTGGTCATTGATGTTCTGCCTTCACCTACTGGAAGGTGGAACATCTCATAACAAAACTAAATATGCCTCTTTTCATACCTGGCCACCAATACTGAGGACGTAAGTCATGATACATCTTGGTGACACTGAGATGCACTGACCAAGACGAAGCATGAAAATACCAAATCATCTTCTCATTTATATCCCCTGGAGCCCAAACACGTCCATAGATACACATTATTTAATCCTCACCTACCATCCAACTAGGAGGAGGGTCCTCACCTGCCACACTCTCCCATAGAATTAGGCCCTCTGAATTTTATAGTTTCCTCATCCTAACTTTATCAAGTAGGGTAGAGGTCACAACTAAGAATGAAATGTAAGTATATCCTTGTCCATCATGCACCTCTAGATTCATATCAGAAAAAATGCCATGAGATTCCACTCAATACTAGTCTACTGCACTGCCTGTATCTAAGTCCACCTACTCAGTGCATCGGCCACACCATTTTCATTACCAGGCATGTTGGAATGCTCTAAGTCAAATGATTGTAGCTAATCCACCCAACTTCCCTACCTCAGATTCAGATCACGCTGCATAAATATATAATTGAGGTTTTTGTGGATGGTGTATAAAAAAAATGATCTCCTAGTAAATAATGTGTCCAACACTGTAACACATGAACAACTACAGCTAACTCTATATCGTGTGTGGGGTAATTCCTCCTGTGATGCCTCATCTACTGAGACACACATTCCATGATTCCACCCCCTACATCAGCACTGCCCCCAGACCAATACTTGAACCATCATAGTACACCGTGTAACTCTTTCCCTGCTCTAACAGTATCAGAACTAAGGATGATTTCAACCTCCCTTTCAAACCCTAAAAGGCTATCTCGCAAGAATCTGACCACATGAACTTCATTCCCTTTTTAGTCAAGCTCGTAGAAAGCACTACTAATCATGATAAGTCCTGTATAAAAAATATTTAGTAACCAGATATCCCCAAGAAACACTGTATGTCAAAAATGTTCTTGGGTTATGCCCAAGAAAGTACCACTTTCTCTTTTTTGGGTCTATTGACACTCTTGTCTCTGAGATGATGTGAACCAGGAAGTGATTCTGGTCCATCCAATAGTGGAAATTTGTGATATTAGCATATAATTGATTCTCTCTTAGTGTATTCAAAATGATCTCAAGATGATTAGAATGTTCATGTTTATTGTGATAATACACCAAGATATATTCCATGAAAACCACCACAAAAAAATCCAAGGGTGGAAAACTCAGTATATCATCGTCATGAAAACTACTGGTGAGTTCATGATACCAAATGACAAAACTATATAATCATATAGATAATAACTACTATGGAAGGTTGCATGAGGTATGTCTATATTTCAATCATGCAACTGGTGATATTTAAACCTCAAGTCAATCTTTGATAATACTCTAGCTCCTCGAAGTTGACCAAATGAGTCATCTATCCATGGTAAGGGATATCAAATTTTAATAGTAAATTGGTTCTGTTTCTGATAGTCCACGCATAGACTAAGGGTACCATCCTAAATTTCCACAAAAGGACCGATGAACCCCACAAAGAATTACCGGTTCAAATAAAACCTTTCACCTCCAAATACTCTAGCTACTTCTTAAAATCCTATAACTCTATCATAGACATCCTGTAAAGAGGAATGGATACGAGTGCAGCTCCTAGCACTAGATCGATGAAGAAATACACCTCTCTCAAGTGGTAACCCAGAAAAGTCATTGGTAAATACATCCTTGAAAAGATCAACCACTGGATGGAGTTATACCGAACTCACTCCCTGATCATCCAGAAAAAACTAGCGATATGGGCTGTCATTCCACTCAGACCATGATTCTAGGGTCCATCTCAGCTCTTCTAGAAATCTCATTCACTCTTGTGAATGACCACTTCACCCTCTATTGATGTGAAAGTCACCCTCCAGTGATAATAGTCAATGTATGCTCTATATTCTACTAGTAATTCCATCCTGTGAATGACATCAAAAATTTTCATCTCATGGAAATAAAGATCCTAGACAAAGTGACAACTTCCAACCTCAAGGGGATACTCCATACACTAGCTCAACTCACCCGTTCTGACTCCCATTCATGTATCTAACATCATAAATCCCTTGGAAATATAAACAACAATCCCATGTATTTTAACTACTTGTAAATATATGAAACTATGTGATGCACCTATATTAAATAGAGGAGATGAAATAGTAAAAGATACTAAGATCGTACCTCTCATCATAGATGGCCTGGGATCTTACTCTTGTTGGGTCTATTGCACAACATAATTCTGGAATGTACCGTGGTCTTGTGACACTATCTGGACACCCTAAGATGATCCAGCCTACTATATCTGAGATCCTAGTGGCTAGTTATGATGAACTTAACCACAACATCCCTAACTTGATTAGTCTACACAACTCAAGCTCCCAACTAGATGCGGAGATGAAGAAACCTCTCCTAAACCTGATTTTGGAGCTGACCCCCTAACACTCACAACTAGAGGAAAGGTCCTGCAAAACCATTTCATGTTCCTCAACATGCCACATCATATAACTAACACTCATGTTGTGGGAATCCTCGATGAAACACTTCCAGATAGAAGACACAGATGCACCAAGTCGAGAAACAACACTCCCATGTTCTATACCCCCAGCTTCCCACAGGTTCTGCTCTGTGACTAGTGCTTGATTCAAAATATTAGTGATTAAATTCAACCTGAACACGTTGACCTGAGATTTGATATCATGTTTGAGATCTTCCTCGAAGATTCTCTCCCTCAACATCTCATTAGTAAGATACATCAGCGAAAAACACTACAGCTCTATAAAACATGTCAACTATTCCATAACATTCATCTATCTCTACTCCAAATGTATAAAATCACTAGCCCACTTTATTCATAGATTCGTGGGGTAAAAGTATTCATAGAAACAGGTCTATAAATCATTCCAACCCATATCTTGTATCTAGTCATCTTGGTTCAAAATTTCATACCAGTGCTTCACTGCTCCACATAGCATATAAGTCAATATATTGACCCTCCACTTAGGATGCACCGTCATATGCTCAAAAATTTCTAACATGGTCTCAAACCATAACTCTTCATCCTATGGACCACCATCCCCCGAAAACATGGGAGGTTGTTACTACTGGAACACCCGCATCAACTAATCCATAGACACAGAAGGTTGTGGTGATCCCTAGAAGGTCTTCATATAATGAAAGAATACTTCATGGAACTATGCCTCGACAATTGTGTTTGGAATAGACCATGGTGCCTTGGCTGCTACCAAAAGAAGATCTACAAGTATCATGTGGACCATTATCTCTAAAGTATGGTCATCACCCCTTCGCAGCATACCACAGGAGGTCATCATGGAGGAATCACTCTAAAGTTCCAAACACACTCCTCAGAAGATAACGTCATCAAAGAACACTACATAAACGTATAGGACAGGTAAAAACCCTCCTAGTGACCAAGTCAACCAATAGCCCACTCCTAAATCTAGAAATATATAAGGAACGACCAATGAACCACTAGAACTACACCTCTTTCCCACTCAAAAGTTAGGTCTTGGTAATGTTTCTATCATCAGTTCTAGTTTCCATTTTCATTTCACATTTATTTTATCTAGGGAATTCCACCAAGGGTTTTCCAATTCCAAATCCATGTGGACATAAAACACCTCATGAATCCAAAACTTATCTCCCATTAATACCATACATATAAAAAGTTCATTTTGAATTTACATTTCATTGGTTCATTATTTCCCAATTCATAAGGGCCCATAATCCTTATGAATTGAAAGATGATGTCACTAATCTATCTGATACATCAAAACTATCAGAACAACATGAACAACTATCAAAAAAACTATAATAACAACATGTAATAAGTAATTCATCCTAGATGGAATGGCATAATGCATGGAATGTGAGTTATAACAAGTTCCTGTGTGATGCATGAGATGGAATGGACTCATATCATTGGGTTAAAACTAAAACAAAACCCACAATTGAATCAATAGTGACAACATTAATCATGTGTTTCACCCAACGATGAAATAAAAGTAATTTTAACCATAAAAATTAAAAAAAAAAGATAAATCCATTTGAGGAAATTTGGATTTTCCCTATAAGCGGGGTAGCTACTCCCGAACACAGCTTATTACCAAATCTCACTTCCTTATTATCCCTATCTACTGTCTCCAAACTGTAAGGAAAAATAGAAAAGAAACTTGGATCTGATACCACTTTCTAACGTCATTGACCCGGATGCCACCCAAAATGGTTCTTTGGACCCGATTGGCCACATGGCCTCATGTACATCTCCCCAAATTCGAAAGGTTGCCAACTACCAGCAAGGGCCTAGGTGAGTCAGTGGGGATACTATTCCCCCATTACTGGAGTAACACGGGGGAAGTCAAACCTAACAAATAACAGAAGAAAAATAAACAGTGGTTAATAGAAAGTAGACAAGATAGGATCACATATCAATAACATGGAAAATCTCTTTTACAAAATGATGCATATGATGCATTTATCTAGAATTCATCAAAAATAGTACATGGTAATACAATACAATATAGATGTCCCAAAAATTAAAAAATACCAATAATGTATCCTAGTAGCATCGCAAGCCTCAACTTGGTCCTATGTTCCCTTTCCCTAAAGACATAATCAATGACCTGTACCATGGAGATTTCCCCTATCATCACCTACAACCATATAATCTATTTGGTTCCCTAAGGAGTCCCAAATAGTTTGTGAGACAAACATCCTAATAGGTAACCACCTAGGGTCTATATAGTTTTAACAGCAATAAAAAAGTGCTAGAAAGTGTAAACAAGTAGTAAAGTAAGTGTGTGTTCCCATGGCATAATTCCAATGCCATATATAAAACCAAAAACCCCTTAAGGGTACCTGAAACAGAGTCAGCTCTTAATAACAAGGTATCTATAAACAAAGTAAACAAGTCACATGGAAATTCCATACATCCACCCATGATAAGTAAACCATGTCCACAGTATATAAAGAAGTTTATAATTCCACGGCTCGACCATATAGTAAATAATATACAATAAGGTCTAGATACAAGGTGTCATGTACTAGGGAATCCATGTAATTAATATAGATCATGAAGGCCTGGTTCAAAGGAACTCATCCAAGGCATTCACATCGAGTCCCACAGGCTTCCCAGTAAAAACTTATTCTAAGAACTAGTTGGTGTCCTAGGAGAATGTGTACTGATATTTCCTACATGCGTCCAAGAAAGCTAGACCCATGGTGTTGCAAGGCCTGAGGCATCCCACAAAATCAAGACCCAAGGGGTAGGGTCAACCCAAGGCATCTAGTACCACATTCCAAATCCATCGAGAGTAGTCCAAGGAATATATAAAACCAATCATTCAATTCATTCAAAATAAACAATTAAACCAATGTGAGTATACCCACTCACATAATCCAACACAAGGCTTGAGTATCCCACTAATGCATTCATTTAACCATTCACATTTCATATGGGCCTACCCTCCGATATTTCCCATTTAACATGCCATTAATCAAATTCATATAGGTGTTCCCACCAATATCACCCATTTAACAATACCCTATAATGAAAAATAAGTATGGCATAGAAAGATACCACTAAAAAAGGAGGAATTGCATCTCCAAAGTAGATATTCAAAACCATTAAGTCATCTAAGGGATTCTTCTAACTAGAAAAGAATAAGAACACACCCCTTGGTTGGTTTCAATAGAAATAAATAGGTTATTTTCTTAAGGAACACCCCATGGGTGACCTCAAAATGAGAAACAGGTGTCAATGCACCTAAACAGAACCTACTGACACTCTCACTAGGTTTGACTAAGCCTACCAAGAGTAGCTCACTCAAAAACGGGGTTGCACCGGAAATTCCAATGGTCGGTGAAAAGGTTGAATGCTTGAAAAGCACCAAAAAGTCGAAAGAAATTATAGAACACCAACCTTGGATTGGTAGTAGAGAGCTCGTCCAGTATCAAGTCCGGATTCATCCTTGTTTAGGATAGATCTAAAGAATGAATGAAGAATGGGATGTCAAGGAATACGATCCTAAAATAAAGTAGCACAATCGATTTCTAGAAGAATAAAATATTAATAAAAATTATTGTAGGCCTTACCGATATAGATATGATGAGACAAATTGTGCTCTAATCAAAGGTCATACAAAGACTCAGGATCAATTCCTAGCTTAAGATCTCTTGAGATATTTTCCCAAGATCTCTTCTCTTTCTGTGAAAACCAGAATGGGTTTTAGGTTTAAAATAGAAAAATTAAACTTAATTAAAATTTTAAAAGACTCACACAGTAGGCTTTCATGGTTTACCCACATGGTTTCCCAAACTGTATGGTAAACATGCTTATATCACTATCTCCAAGGGGCACACTACACGGTTACCCCGCACAGTTTGACTAACCATGAAGTAACCATCTGGATCTGTCCAAAAATTCGGTAACTTTTCAGACTTACCACACGGTTGTGCGGCCTCTACTGCATGGTTTCCCAAAACTGTGTAGAATCTTCTACCTCCACTCACATGGTCATCTAACAGCAAGCAAGCCATGTTTCAGGCCATTTTTATCCCAAAACATTGTTATGGGCTCCGAACAAGCCCTAAACACCTCCAAAACACCCATGATCATAAGGGGTACATGCATAAGGCCACAAAAAAACATTTAAACTAAAAAGAAAAATATTTTTACCTTGTATGAAAATCTAGGTTCTTACATATGCTAAGGGTTTGTGCATTAGACTTCAGACAGAGCTAAGAGGATCACTTGACCATAGTAGAGTTTTCATACAATAATAGATACTACTCTACCATTGGAATGACACCTTTTTAATCCATATACAGGTGGCCCTATAGGTCACCCTTGTGTTAGACAGAGATTATTTATGCATCTCTTGTGGGACCATAGTTGGGGGAGGTGACAATAGAGAAATTATAGGCCATTCGTGAGTGAATGAGGATGGCCCAGAGTAGGAAAAAATCTTGCAAACATCATCATCATAGTCCCTTAGAGTTTTAATTGGGATACCATGTTTTTTTTCAGAGTCTCCCATGATGAATATTGCGGTGGTTCATATGAAAAGGTAATATATCCCTGAGGTTCATCGGTCCATTTGAGATTGTGCAGAGGGTTGGTGAGATTGCTTATTGCTTTCCCTAATCCCACAACTAGAGCGATGCTTCCATGTGTTGCAACTGACTAGGAAAGTTCCTGACCCTACACACATCATTAGATGGGGCATGATGGAAATCAAGGATGGATCCACCTTTTCTGAGAACCTAGTGGTGATTGTGGATCAATGGGAGATAACCCTATCTGGATGAACCATCCCTTGGTTCATGTGTTGTGACAACATGGGAACAGGCAAGAAATATATTGGGAGAGGGAGAGCCTTATGTGAGCTCAGTATCCCAAGTTTTTTTTAGTTTTTATTTTTGGGGATGAAAATATTGAAGGAGGGAATGATGTAGAGACTAGGTTTTTTCCTTATAATACTTTGAAATATTTTAATATATACTTTTAGAGCTAGGAACTGAGACGATATCTTTTAATCATTGATGAAAAACAATCCAATCATTGAAGGAGGGAATGATGTCTTTTAATCATTGAAAAGAACATTATTTGATGAAAAACAATCCAATATAAATTCAGTACTCATAAATTTTTTTTCTAATCCCTATTTGATTAAATTAATTGAGGATATCAACCCCTTCAATTGATTTTCTCTAAATGAAGCCTTTTCTAGAACCCGTGTATCGAGTAAAATATTTTATTCATTTTATCTAACCCAGATTATCCCCATTCTTGATCACTGGACAAGAACTCTTTGACAATGATGGTTAAACTATTATTCTTGTTTCTTTTCCCCTCAATTTCTTTGTGTTCTTCACTAGTTGGACCCCACAGTATCAGTTCGATGTTGTTGGGAGGTACCGAGCCTGATCAAACCCTTAAAATCATAACGAATTTGTGAGTGAGGGATAGATCAATGAAATGGGGATAAATTTAAGATTGTTTTAGAAATAGGATGATGTTTTTTATAATAAACGATCAAATCTTCAATGGAATAAGACTATAGGTCTTACGATGTGTACAGGTTCGCACATAAATCAAAATAGATTTGAGTTTCCATCCATTGGAGGGATTAAATCTATCCTCCGACTCTAGGTCCACAAATCATGGAAAAAATAGAGGTCAAAATAAAATGAAGATTTTAAATACTGTGTGTGGATCAGGGAACTAGAAATTAGTGAAAAACTCTACTACATGTCATGTATCATGATAAACACACAACGTGTAGCCCGTTGCCTGTGGTGGCTAAGGATTTGGGCTTTAATATGGATGGAAAGTCATGTAGAATAAGTACACACCAGGTACCATCCTTACCATGTGGATGAGTCATGTGGCATAGTACACATCCAAACACACTCCTTGTTCTCGAGTACATGGGTATGGCCAGAGAACATGAGTGACACTCCATGTGAAGAGGCATGTTGTGTACTAAAAGTACATGGACACGGCTTGGATACAAGCACACGGGCGGAACCCTGAGTGGAATTGGGCACATCATGTATATTCCCCACAAATCGTGTATATATATATATATGGGTTGAGATTCATGTACCTCTAGAGACACATCCAGGAAAATGAGTAGGAAAACACACCGTGTGGGTACCCCCACATGTCATGTAACCCTTGGAACTTTTTGAGTAAACTCCAACCCTCCATATCTTCTTCATTTCAACTTGGATGTTGGGTTGTGAGTATCCCATTCTTAGTGTTTTTCCAAATATAATGTGATTGTTCCCTTGGTTTTATATTTTGTGATATTATGTGGTATATTCCAGAGACAACACTTGGTTAGGTGAAACTCGATGATGGCAGTGGTCATGAAGGATCACCAGAGTCTTTTGAGAGGAACCCTCTAGTTGGACTGGGCATGGGTCCCCAACGACTAGAGTGGAACCATCCTTTAAACATTGGGAATGGTTCCTCTACTGACTTATAGAGTGGAACCCTCCAGCTGGGTTGGGTATGGTTCCTCAATTTCTTCCTGAGTGGAACCCTCCAGTTGAGCTAGCCATGATTTCTCGATGACTACAGTGGAACCCTCCTGTCAGTAAGGGGAATGGGTCTTAAAACAACTTCTAGAGTGGAACCCTCTAGTTGGACTGTGCATGGTTCCTCTACCATTCTTGATTGGAACCCTCTTGTAAATCTGGGCATGGGTCCTCAATAACTTCTAGAGTGGAATCCTCCAGCTGGGCTGGTCATGGGCCCTCAACCACTGAAGTGGGACCCTCCTTCTAGTTAGAGAACAAGTCCTCCAATAGCTATTAGAGTGGAACAAACCTATTTTTCTAATGCATGGGTCCTATACCTAGAAATTGTGGCCCCTTTTAATACGTGGCTTAATGATGAGGTGTGTTTTGAATTGGAAAATTACTTATGGGTAGACGTATGATTGACTAGGAATCATTAATAGACTTTTGGAACTATTGGAGACTATTTTTCCTAGGATGAGCTGTGAGATGGAGATCCCATTTCTCTCTCATTTTTATTTCTTTAGACTGATCATATATATACACCTTTTTGTATACATACCTTTTAATTTGGCTACACTCTTTCCATGAGATGTGAATATGTGTTGGGTATTCCATGTGATTATCATGTTTAGATTCTCATTATTGGATGAATTTACTCTCTTGCTATGGGTAGAAAACAGTTTATGTGTAGTTAATCTACTCACTATTTTGATCCCCCAACGCTTGGATGCTTTTATTCCCTCTCTTGGTTTGGGTTGAACTATTCTCTTTCACTACATCATGTTTACTCACTAATATCTTTCTATTCCTATTGTATGTCTTACTACTCCACCTTAAACATTTATGAAAATTTACTGGGCATATATACAATCACCCCTACATGGTATTTCTCCCACATGTTTCATCTCTTATATAGAATATGGATAGGTCAGGGGTGACATTAGAGTAGTTTAGGGATACATGGTACATTAGACCACATATGGTGGTCATAGCTTGGAGATTAGGAAAAGGGATCCCTATGTGTTTTACCTTCTAGTTTTGTTTGGTTGGGACATAATTCAGGTAGGGTGTATATTTTTACCCTTTACTTTTCAATTTACACTACTCTATTCTTTTACTGTGAATATATATGCATCTATGGTTATTAACATTAGCTTTTTTTCTTCATTTACTTTTACCAACTCCGAACTTTTGCATCGATATAGTTGTGTGTGTGCACACAAGTACTTAAGAAAATGTCTCCCCATTTTAGTTATTCCTTCGAAGATAGTTTCCAGCCGTTGGCCTATTGAGGTGGGCTTGGGGTAGTTGCGGCTTGAGTCCTAGCTTGGGTCGGGTCATGAAAGATCTTGAGTTGACACTAAGGATAAAACATTTCCTAGATCCTATATATAAATGTTCTATTGGGGATAAATGTAGCATAGAGAACTGGAAAATTTATAATCACGTGATTGTTATGATCATAAAGTTCCCAATTCTAGAAAAATGTAAGAGATCAATGTATGATAGTGGAGGTGATAATAAGTTTATAAATCCTCTTGATTTTTTTTCTAAAAGTGAAACACAAGAATTTGGAAAAGGAAAAAATAAATAGGAATCGACCATAACCTACTCACTTTGTTACAAAACTAAATAGTTAAATATTGAGTTTCTAATGTATACAAATTGGCACGTTAAGAGAAACAATTTTCAATTGGTTTTTTCTTATATTAATTTGAAGTGTGTACATCAACATGCATGGTTGTTATATTTGGGGCAATTACTCACATAAATGTGACTATTCATGGCTGTCTAATTTACCAAAATCCATGTAATGTTAAATCATTTATCTATTATGGGAAATGAAAAATAAATTATCATTAAAGATATATTGAATATTATATTTTTATTTAATACTAGTTTTTATTTTATTTCAAAAGATACATTTATACTACCATTAATTAGATTGAATTTGATTTCTTTTTTACTTTGGAAAAATTAGGTTACAATAGTTCAATTAAAGATAAAAATTTATAATTCTTAAAAATTCAATTATTATTTTTATATAATATTTATCTATGAATTTAAATAAATATTTTTTAGATAACAATGCTTTATTTTATGAATCTTTTCATACTTTTTCATGTGGTATGAAATCAAAATTAACCAATGAATATTCAGATATATTATGGAAAAATATTTCTAGTCATATCTCTAAATATAGAATTTAAATACTTGTGTCTAATGTGATACTTAATCTATGAAATTTATTAAAAAAACAAGTTTTTTAGTGTATTATGAGAAAATTTATTAGCATAAGGAAATTAGGTGCCTACTAAAACTATAATGTCTTAGAACTAATAAATACCAATATTCTTGGTCTATTCCCAATGATCTCTTGTAATGGTAAATATAATTTTATTATATTCATAGAAGCCTATTCAAGATATTACTTCATATATTTATTTAATGATAAGTCTCAATTATTGAATTCTTTTTATGTTTTCAAAACTTAATTTTAGAATCAACTTTGGAAAGTAAATAATTTAATTAAATCTTATTGTGGTGGTGTTATGGTGAATATGATAAAATAGGATATCAATGACCAATAAATTTTCCCATATTCTAGAGAAATGATGTATTTTCCTCTAATACACACATCTAGAAAAACATAGAATGAATTGTGTTATAGAGAGACATGATGGAATGCCTAAGTATATGGTAAAAAGAGTTTATAGTTATTCTACCTTTTCAGAATACCTCTAGGATGAATTAATACTGATCAAAGATTATATCTTTAATTGGATTCCATTTTAGGTAGATAAAAATACCCCTAAGGAACTCTATGTAAGAAATATGTATGGAATTAGGTACTTATACATTTAGGTTTTTCCTGATAAGGTAAGTCCATTTATTAAATATAAGAAAAAATTAAATTCTTGAACTTTTAGATTTTATTTTTTTAATATACTAAAATATCAAGGGGTTATAATGTTTTTAATCCCACATATCAATCATTTTTATGGGAAATTCTAATTTATTTTATGATGTTGAGTTTCTAGGTAAAGGTATTATAAAAGTTAATTTTGAAGGATAATGTGTTACTCATTCTATGGTTTCTGTTAACGGTGATCATATTTATTTCCTTAACATTCTTCAAAAATAAAATATGTTAAATTCAGATATTTTTATTGAATTCCACATCTAAAATAATTAATTTTTTCTATAATATAAAACTCAACAAATTTAACATAAAATTTCACTATAGAGATTCACTGGAGAAAGGAGAAGTTTGATTTTAAATGATTACATCATTTTTCTCCAATAATACGATATTGAAATGGGTTTTATGGGATATGATATAATCAAATTGTATCAAGTAAATAAATATTATTATTCAAATAATTAGATTAGTTCCATGAATTATGAGATAATGTCCACAAAAAATAATGATGTATGAGAGATCATCAAATTGTCTGAGGGTGTCAAACCTATTAGTTATAAATAAATAATTAAGTTAAAAAAGGATTAAAGTAGAAATGATGAGTGATATAAGGCTCATATTACAGAAAAAGGTATTTACATAATAATTAGATAATGATTATAAAGAATCTTTATCTATAGTTTCATCAAAATATTATTTTATAATCAATATGGAACTTGTGGCACATTTTTACCTTGAGCTACATAATATAGATTTTATGAATTCATTTATAAATGGTAACATTTATGAAATTATTTATATAGTGTGAAAAAATACTTTTTATTGTATTATTAAAATATAATTGTTTTCAAATTAAATAAATCAGTCTATAGGATTAATAAATTTTATCATAAATGGTATAATAAGTTTCATCAAAATTATCATTTCATTTTTCTTTGAAATGAATTTGGTTGATGACTATGTATACTATAATTTTAGAAAGATTAAATATATTTTTACGGTTTTATATGTTAATGAAAAATTAATTTCTATTAATTATATAGGTTTATGTATTGAAACAATGATATATCTAAAAAATAATTTTATAAATAAATATCGAATGAAAATTTTGTGTTAGGTATGAGGATACTATGAAATCACATTTATGGTATCCTCAATTTATCAAAAAATGGATATATCTATAAGGATCTTAGTGAAATGTTTCTTAGGGTTTAAAAAAACTTTTCTATCACAACATATGTAAATAGATACCCTAAAACCCCTGATCTACCATGGATGAAATCAAAACCATAAGATATATAAAACAAAGAAAGGTTTGTGTACCATACATGATACATCTAGGATTATTATTGATAAATACCACTCAAATGTAATGATCAAACTCCCCTCTCCCAATAATTTAATTTTCATTTTATTTCATGGTAAAATATCTTTTATGGATTGAGAGGGAACCCTTACCTGGACAAAAATCCCTTAAGATTTATGTCCCATCATAATTTTTATGGCCCGAAGTCCTTATGAAATGAAATCCCACTACATGTCCCAATGGTCAATTATATTAATAGTACTACTACAATACCTTTTATTGATATAGTAACTTCCACTACTACAATATCTATTATAGATCCAATAATTTTATAAAGGGTATATTATAGTGCTACTACAACATATTTGAAATAATCCCCCAAATATTTGGTTATTAGGGGTTAAACTCTAACCTTTTTGATGTCAAAATAAGGGTAGTACTACTCAGGAACTGCCTCATTGGCTTGGGATAACCTCTCTAATGTGTATCCAAGTGTTGAATTTAAATCACCCATCAAATGAGTAGGACCGTCACATATCCCATGATATGATAAATTATAATGTAGAAGGATGAATAGAGATTCTAGATAAATGGGGAGTCAACTAGTAACATTAGAACCAAGAGAATAAAAATCCCATTATAGTGACTCCCTTATAAAATCGTTAAGGAATATTTTCAAGTGAGCATATAATTAATCATATTTTACAATGCATTATTAAATGATATTATTTTATTTAATCATTATTTATATTAATGAATCTATGATTACTTTGATTATATGAAATGGTAAATATTATTATAGCCAACATGGAAGAATATGAATGATAAAATTTATCAGATTGTTTTCAATGGAAGTGTCATGATATCGTACACCATGTCTTATGATATGCATTTATAAAGACATACAATGTTCCTATGTTTTCATGAATTTCATACCATAAAATATGATAATATTTTACAATATGATATGACCCAATGCACATGAAATATACAAGGTCTTTATGGAGTATCTATTTCAATCTCCCACTTTCACTAAATCCTTATAGACTTTGTGTCATTTCACCTTATATTGTATCTTATATGATGACTTGTGAAACCATATCCAAACCCATATTGGATATATAAATTACTATTTTTTAAATATATCATCAAATCCACCTTCTAAAACATCAAATGAAATGTATGGTGAATACCCATCCAAAACTCCATTTAAATAAACTCTAAAACACATTTAGGATAGCTCTTTATGTCAAAATCAAACATTATTTATTCAACCAAAAAGTGTGAAAACATGGACCTTTTTATAATTTAAAAAATCTATAAATTCCCAAATCCATTAATATATTCTAAGAGAGTCCTATAGTAATGTTTCAGTGCTACTCAAGATACAAAGGGATCTGGAATGATCTTCATCAAGCATATGTATCTCTAAACCTATGCCCATAAAATACATCATATTCAATCATTAATTTTTATATGATACCTTTTTCTAAGACATAAAGTGACCATGAGACAAAAATTATTTTAATACCATATATCCTCCTCATATATTCTTGATTCCCCAATTATAGATTGACTAGGTCGATGAATACATCACATTCCATTCACCTTTATAGATTATCACATCACATACCTCTTACCCAATAGATGGGAGCATCATATTTCATATCTAGGTATGACTACACACAACCTAATTCTATCTCAATCAACTGACCATATGTCATACTCATCATACGAGAGAAAAAATATCATATTTGTTAAGATTCAATCAATGACATGATCAACAACCTACCTGACCACCCCTTAATTAGCTAAACCTCAAGGATTGTGTAAGAAAGGTATCAAAGTAGGAAGGTTATTAGACTAGTTACCTCACCAATAAAAATTAATAGATAAATCTAAATAAGAACCGTGTACAAAAATTATATACTAGAAATATAGTATATAACACTCCAGGTGGTATACTTAATGGATCATCCAACACAAGAAAACAATTTTGCACCTAATGAGTATATTCTATATCCAAAAATAATAATTATACTCTCACTAACATTAAAATTTCATCATAACATATAATGATCCATTATGAAAATAGGTTAGTCTTAAATGAAACTTGTACTTTGATAGGTCAATTATCATTTTACTTCATGACAAACACACGCACACATATATACGTATCCAACATGAAAGAATTATGAAGTGTACAATTCCTTTAATATAACATAATACATTTGATATTATTAATATTTTTTAAGAACAATTAAAAAAATATACATGATAGATTTTATAACATATCACATATGATATACTTTCAGATCAACCTTATGTCTATTCTACTTTCAAGGGTTTTGTTAAATTCATTATCCATTTATGTAATTGTTATTACATCACTATGAGGTCATCTGAAAAAACTCTCACACTAAAATCTTCACTAAGTTGCATCTATGAATAAATCCAATTTGAATAATTGTATGACTTAATAATCATATCCAAAATGTTCAAATATTTAAACATAATATTCCAACTCCTTAACTTCATAACATCCAATATTATGACGTTAATAACTTTAGTTGTCTCTGTATAACACTTTATAAGTTCAAAATCATCATGATCATACTTGGAAACATTTCTATAAATAATTTTCCTTGAAATATATTGAAAACTAATTTAATTATTTTCATTAATATTTTATCAACATGCACAGAAAAAAATTAATATTTTAAGTGAAATTAAATTTCACTGATATTAAATTTTATTTTTATCTTTGAACTTTTAAAATTCCTAAAATATAATCAATATCCTATCAGAAACTATAATATCACCAATATATCATGCTAATACACACAAAATTATTTATTTTTAGGAAATACTACTTATTTCCTTTAGTGGGAATATTTAACAAACAAACCATTGTATCTATATTCTTTATGGAATTGTATGAATTTTGAGACGTTTCTTGATAAAGAGATTATTTTTTAAGATATTATACTAATAGTGGGATAAAATACCTCTAATTTTTAAAAAATAACTAGATAAAAACTATAACAACTAGGCCTCCCTGATAACACATGCACCTCTATATAACATGACGGTTAGGTCCTGGCCCACCAAGTGTCACTAGTTTCCCCGTAGACACATGTTATCCACACAACAGGGATCAAACATGTACCTAAATGGATAATCAGACTAATAATTATCCCCATCTACTGACACATGTTCTTTTAGTGTTACATTTACTCACTTTCTCACACCATGAAAAACTTTCCACAAAGTTACCCATCCTGAAACCACTCCAGGCCAAGCCCCATTTAACTATGAATCTCTAATTAGGTAGGAACCTAAAAATAAAGGTTAAAATTATTGACAAGGTAAGTAAAATTTAGTATTTTAACCATTTAACTTTATTGGGTGATACACCCCCTTTTATAGAATAACATCCCCATTATGGACCCTAAATTTCAAAGGCATGGGCCTGTTATTTTTCATTCTTCATTGATCTTAAATATCCACTATTCTTTCCTCAAAAGGAAACATAGATCAAGATTTTTTATAATATATCTATGGTTTATGTCAATATATAATTGAGTTTCTTATATATCTATCATATAATTGGGATCTGTTATTCAAATATTCACTAATAATTATGTATTCTTCAAGAATCATGATGTTATGTGATTTCTCAAAATCATATTGTTCTAGAAATGATAAATTGGAGATTATTATTTAGGAATTCATGTATTATAGTTATTCATTATCATCATGAACTCTATATTATTCTTGTATTATAGATCCCATGGTAGTGTTGTAATTCCAAGAGTTTTGAGGTAGGTGGTTTCATGATTTAGATTTATTCTATAAAACTTTATTTCTTAATTATTGATTTTTTTCTAAAAAGTTTTGAAAGAATGATTTATTTATTTTTCCTAGAAATGTTTTTGAAATGGTTTTAAAAATTCATGAGAACTATGTTGATGAAAATTTGTTTTTGGTAACACTTATAAAAATCGATTTATCCTTCTGTTTTGGTCAAAATGAGTTTAAATCAGGTTTTGTGTGCTTTTAAAGATTAAATTTCCTTTGAAAGATTATAATGTGTTAAACCTAAATGTGACTTCCAATTAGGTAGGAATTTATCCTTTGGTATGATCTCTTTCACCTAGATCTATTATACTAGGGTAATGTGTGCACTAGGTTTCCTAGGTTTTGGCAAGGAGCCACTCCTGGGAGTAAACTCGTACCCCCTATCCCGATTCTAAAAGGGTAATGTGCACACTGGGTGTCCTATTGACCACTTTAATGGAACATGGATCCTAAATTACCTATAAATAATGTTTCCCAAGTTCTTTTTTATCTTTTTTATATACTTGGAAAATTATAATCGGAATGTTAATGTAAATTCTTTGAAAATAAGGTTGTTTCTATGATTTATAAATTTTGAAAAGGGTTTATTTGTAATTGTTTTGTATAAAATAATGTAGAGTTGTATCTCATTCCATATTTATATTTAATTGAGAAAAAATATCTTATTTTACAAAGACTTCTTATGAAACACTTGATTAGTTTGTACAGGAATCTTTTTCTCACACCTTGTATACACCTTTGGGTGTATATAGATGTTGTTTTATCTGTCATAGGTAAGGTAATGCTTCCACAACGTGATTGAAGGTTTTTTTAGTAGAGTGTAGTATTTTTCAGGGGACATCATTCGACATGATGTTATAACTTATTAGTTTTTGATTACTTGGATTTCTATATGAAACTTGGGACTTGTTTTTCCTTAAAACTATACCTTTATATTGATGTATTTGTTTTGGATTACTGAAATTATTATGTATCTTTATTAACTTATTCCATGTTAAATTTTTGAAAAATAATTCCTAAAAGAAGTTATTTATTCCCCTATGATTGTTTCCAACATATGGGGATCAAGAATTCCCTTCAAGTCATGTTAGAGCTGACTTAGGTTATGAGTAGTTGGGTAATCTTGGTAAATTCATGAAAAATAATGTAAAAGACTAAAAATTTAATGGTTAAAAAGAAAAAAAATATTACCACCCATGTTAATAAGGAGTGAATTTTTTTATCCTATGTGATTAAATCTCCATAGTTAAGTGAGTCTTGGTCTAGAGTAGTGTCTGGATGGGGGACATCATATGAAGATTCTCAGGGTGTTTGTGAGGAAAAAGAAAAGTAAATGGACATGTGTTGGCCTATGGGGAGAGTCATTAGTTTTATGATCTATTCATGAATGTGGGTGGGCCTTATGGTGGGGAAAAACATGTCTATGGTGAAACTATTAGAGCCATGTGGGAAAAGGAAAGACCATGTTAAGGCAAGGTGCATGTGAAGTTAGTGGGACTAGTTGATAAATTTTTATAAACGGTCTTTTCTTTACTTCCATTTTTAGTATGCATATTTGGATGTCTTGGTAGATAGGAGATATGAATTTTTGGGATTGATGGGGTATATTATAAATTATTTTCAGAAAATATCAGTGTGAGGAGCCTTAAGTTACCATGGGCGGTTTAGAAATGTGTCTTTGGGATTTAGGGTGTTGTAATCCAAGAAATTACTTTCTCTTGTCTCCTTAAAATTAAAATTAACCTTTGTTACTTTAAATAAGAGTTGATTTATGTATATAATGTTTTTGAGTATGTTTTTAGGTTTTTTGTAGTACAATTACCACTATAATAATTTAAATGATTCCTTGAGATCATGTTGTTAAAAAAAATCAGGTAAACCCTCTATTTGATCAGAATCTGATCGAAGAAGTTTTGTGCATGGTCTAGTATATGGATGAAGTTAGGAAATATGATCTTATTTAATCTAGATAAGTTGAACCTAAATGGTATGAGGATATAAATCAATCCCATGAAATTTTTTTAAATAAATTTTCATCTTGTTAAGAGAAGAATGATCCTTAAGAGGAATAATATTATTTGGGAAATATGGAAAGTCTCTTTGAATTCCTATAGACTGTTAGTTCCATAAAAGTGAGGCGTAGTGAATTCAAGATAAAAGGAATGAGTAGAAAGAGGTTATAATTATTTTTCATGGAAAACAATCAAATGGTATTGACATGGAAAGACTTTAAGGATATATTTACCTAGTAGTTATACCCAAAATATATGTCCATGGGGAAATACATGAAAATTCTCAAACTTGAGTAATGGAATCAAGAAGTGATATTGTATATTAATCACTTCTCTAATCTATCTTTTTTATGCGGTTGTATCTAATGGGAATATAAAGTCTTAGAGGTTTTATATGGGTCTTTTATATAATACCTAGTCATAGGTCTTTATGTTGAATCTTAATAACTATGATGAGGTGGTGGAGAGTGTGCTGATGGGAAATATTGACTTGGTATGTGTGTCTAGGCAACCCTAAGTTCCTTTTTCCTCTAGTGATAGAGCTAATGTTTTTTATAAGAGAAAGAGGAATAAGAGTGTTATTTATAGAGGAAACAGTGGTGGTTATCCTCAAAAAATATCTCCTTGCACCATCATCAGTTATTAGTGTCTTGTCTTATTATTAGTGTGGTCAAAAGACACAAAACCTACTTTTACCAGTGCCACTAAAATTTTTCATCTTGTGTGGAAATCATCGCAAATTTAAAAATTTCTATCAGGATATGTCTTTTACTTAATCTGGAATAGCCTCATTGGCACAAAGAGGATTTCTAGTATAGTTAGATGATTTACAAACTATAGAGTTTCAATATCAAGCCTCCAAAATGAAGCAGTTACATATAGTGGAAGGTAATTTAATGGAAATTATTTCAGGTAATGGGATAGTGAGAGGTACCATTTTTGTTTATTATACTTTAGGGGCATATTTATTTGATACATATACCTCTCAGTCCATCATTTATACTCATATGGTGGATCATTTAAAAAAAATACAAATAATGCCATTCATATTGGAATTGGTTACATTATCAGGAACGAATAAGGACTCAAGTTTTAGATGTCCCTCATTTTATTTCATTATGTGTGATATAGAACTAGTTTTGGATTTCCTAGTTATCCACTTGGATGTCTTGAATTTTTTTTGTATCTAGATAGACTGTTTGATTACTCACAAGTCCCATATTTACTGTTATTATTGGTGGGTCTCCTTTATTGCACATGATGGGAAAAAATATGTGTTTCAAGGAGAATGGTATCTGAAGTCCAATCATGCAAGACCACCTACTCCAGATCTCAGTAAGTTGAATTTTTTATCTATAGTTAAATTGGGATACATATATATTATTAGTGACCATCCTTTCATATTCAATGAGTATCTTAAATTGTATTTGAATGGCTTATTGAGTTTTCCTTTAGGGAAGTAGGTGGAATTCGTGATTAAATTTTTTCCCAAAAGTCAACTGATATCAATGTAATATTTTATCTGGATCCATCTGAGTTATAGAAGATAAAAATTTAATGGGATTATTTGAGATCGAAGGTATTTATATTATTATGTGTTTCACTTAGGGAAGCCCCATTCTATTTTCTAGGAATAACATGAAACTCTTCACTTATCAATAGATTATTGGAATCTCAATTGAGTACCAATAAAGAAAAAAACACTCCTTATATTTTGTTGATGATTTGTTCAATCAGATGAAAGGGAAAACTGGTTTCTCTAGCACTAATACTGCATTTAGGTCCACGTATAACTATTTTGAGTACCTTTGGATGTTGTTTAGTCCAACTAATCTTTCTTTTATATTGATGGTGTTGTCAGACAATATTTACCACCAATATCTTGAAACTTCTGGGTGTCTGTGGATGACATCTTGGGGTACTCAAATAACGATGATAATGATGTGTATCACTTAAGTCCTATATTGGGAATCCTAAGGGATCACTTACTATATGAAAAACTTTCAAAATTCCAATTCCAAATTCAAAAATTCAAATTTTTCGGAAATGTAATCTCAAACATGACATATAAGTTGATCTGAAAAAAGTGAAGGCAATCATTTCATGTTAAGAAGACTAAAGTTTCTTAAATATTCATAAATTTCTTGTTATATCAAGATATTATTGATGGTTCATAAAGGATTTCTCAAAGGATGTTTTACCTTTTATAGATCTCGCCTAGAAGTGGGTAAAGTTATTATGGGATTTGAATTGGCAGTTATCCTTCAATGATTTAATTAATTATTTTTCCTTAGAAGTGATTCTGAATTTACCAAAGGCTTGTTAGGGATACATGGTTAACTATGATGCTTTAGGAATATGTTTGGGTTGCGTCCTTACGCAAGGAGTTAATATAGTGGATTAAGGTTCTTTATATCTTTGAACTCATGAGAAGAATTATCCCATTTGTGATTTTGAACTCATGACTATTGTCTATTCCCATAAATTTTGGCATCAAAATATTTTAGGGTAAGTGTTTACTATTTTCTAAGACCATAAAAGTTTGGGATAAATACCTTCTCAAAAATATTTTATTATCTGGAAGATATGTTGGGTATAATTCATGAAATCATTCGTCTTTAACATTTCCTAAACTCTGAGTAATGGTAATGTTGTTGTTGACACTCTTTATTGGAATCTTCTTTCCCAGACTGTGAGTAAAGGATGAATAGAAACTTATGGGTTTATTTTCTAATATGTAATTTGGAGTTGGTGAATAAGAGTATGGTACTTTTATAGTGAGTTAGAAATTTTAATCTTATCTCCTTGAGATGTTTCTTTAGGATAAACTATATGATTATGTGTTTTTGAGTATCAGAGAAACTTTATATAGTGACGAGACTATCTATGAATAGCTTTTATCCATGGAAGGTATCCTTTGTTTTCAAATCTGGTATATTGTTTCACTAAATTCAAGGAAGGCTGTGTTGGGTTATTTTCTTCATTATTTGTGTGTTTTCCACCATTGAACCTTAAAGATGTTTCATGAAATGATGAAACATTTTTGGTGTCCTGGTATAAAACAAGATATATTCAATTTTGTGTCTCTATGTTACACTTTCCAATAGATTAAGGAAAATCACCAAAACCCTTCTGAGATACTTCATCATATTATAATGCCAACATAGAAGTGGAATGAGATTTCAATGAATTTATTCATATGTTTACCTCAAAATCCCTAAGATGAGCATTCGATTTTGGGAAGTGATTGATCAGTTGACCAAATTGGATGATTTTATACCGATACATAACACTACTAAAGTAAAAGGCATGGGGAAGTTTTATGTGCATGAGATCATAAGGTTGCATGGTATTCCTATTTGCATTATTTTAGATAGACACCCTCTCATTTCCACTCAATTTTGGGAGGGCCTCAACGGGAAATGGGCACACAAGTCAAGTTGAGAATGATATATCACCTCCAAATAGATAGTTAGATAGAAAGGGCTAATCAGATATTAGAAAATATATTTTGTATATATGTCCTAGACTTTAGAGGTGTTTGGGTTAGATATTAGGGGCTTATTTAATTTTTATATAATATTAGTTACCACACATCCATTAGAGTTTAAATTTTTAATGCTTTGTATGGTATTCCTTTCAACCCTTATCTCTATTGGTCTATGGTTAGAGAAGCTTCCCTGGTTAGAATATTTTTGGTTCATAACAAAATAAAAAAATATCCAGTTGATTTGTTAGTGTTTAGTGAAGGCTCAAAACTAGTAAAAGTCTTATAAAATTGATATTTTAATATTTTTCTATTTCTCAGTTGAAAATCAGGGGTTATTGAAAGTATAACCCTGGTTGGATCACAAAAATTTTAAAAATAAAGGTAATATCACTCATATGTTTATGGGGTCATTAAAGATCATTAAACAACTAGGAAAGGTGTCATATCACTTGGATTTCCAACCTAAGTTGTATTTCTTATCATATTGTAAATTCATAAGTCCTTAATATAAAACCTAATATTTCTATGACCGAACATCCACTTTAAGTTGTTGATTATAATGTGAAGGTTATATGCTGGAATTTTGTACCATTAGTTTGAGTTATATGGATGTAAGGTTCTGATTCTCATGAGACTTAAGAGAAAGATTATTTAATGTTGGAGTAGTGGCCTTATCTCTTTGGGTGGAATCCTTCGTAGACACAACTTTATGGGTTATAAAGCAATATGATGAGGAAAATTTTCATATCCTAGTATTTCTTTCAGGAAGATAAATACCTTTTATTTTTCCATATTTGCTTTGGGACTTTTCTTGATTCATTTTGGGTTACTTTTGGATGAATTTTAGAGTTTTTTAGGCCTCTTCGTGTTTGGTACATAATTATGGAAAACTATATAGGTCTTTATATGATACTATACACCTTATGTTAGAGTCCCGTAGGAGGGTTCACCGTAAAGAATATGGTTAATATAAATGGTGAGACATTTTCCTCAAATTTTTTATCTTAGGATAATGTCTTTCCACATGGTTGGTGAAAGGTATATTAAATTGTCTAATAAAAACATGTGACTAATCTAGTATCCTAGAATGTGGTGCATGGTTAGTACATGATTACTATACCATGTGGCCAATCCGTTCGATGTGAAATAATTATTCTGATTTTTAATACCTAAAAACAATACATTTTGATTCATTATTCCTCTAGTGAATTTGGAATTAAAACAAAGAGTCTCCACTTGGAGATTTTAGATATTCCTCACCACCCATATGTGGATTTAGAAGGATATTTGGGTGGTAGATCTATTTTTTAAGCTATGTGCCTTTTAATTATAGATATTCATTGGTATTCTATATCCACACTTATCTACCAAAAAATCTGTAAGTTGGGGACTTTTATACTATATTTATGGTATGTGTCATGATCTAATTAGGTTTCTTATAGATCTATCAGGGAATTGGGATTTTTTTCTACATCTTTTTTAGTGTTGTGTGCTCCATGAGAATCATTGGCTTAAGTGATTTATCAATCAGTAATTTTTCTAGAAAGGATGAATTAGAGATTATTATTTAATAATTCATGGATTAGGGTTATTCCTTGTCTTTTTAAACCCTTAGTTATTTTTGTCTTTAAAATCCCTTGTGAGTTGTAATTCCAAGTGTTTTGAGGTAGGTGGTTTCATGATTAATCTATATTCTACAAGACTTTCCTTCTTTCTTATTCAATTTGTTTTCTAAATTTTTTGTAAATCATGTTTTATTGCTCTATATTTAAAATTGTTTTGAAATGGTTTTAAAAAGTAATGATAAAAGTTTTTATGAATTGTGTTGTTTTGGTAACATTTATGAAAATCGATTTTTTTAATTTGTGTTATTAACCAAAATGTTTTTAAAGCATGTATTATGTGGTTTAAAAGATAAAATGAAATTTGAATAAATATAATGTGGAAAACCCTAATTTTATTGATGATTATTCAAGGAAGAATCCATAGGGATGAACTATTAACCCAACTACATGTAACCTTAGTTGATCCTGACATGACCTCAAGGGAATTCATGATCCCCATGGGTCAATGACAAGTGTATGATCATCAAGAAACACCTTTGGGGATGATTTTAGCATAATGTACCAAAGAAAATGGTAATAAAGATATAAAATAATGTAGTAATTCCCACACAAATACAATATAATAAAGGTATAGACATATGTAAAAACAAATTCCAAGTTATATATAACAACCAAAGTACTTAAAAACAATTATGTCCCAACTCCATGTGACATTATGTCACCTCCAGACTCTCAAAATCTACTAAAATCCAAACCCTATACCACCCTCTAGTGCCTTTCCATTATTTATATCAGATATATCAAGATCATTATATACCTAAAGGTGTATAAAGGGTGTGAGAAAAAGATTATATTAAGATCCCATCTTGTTTTCCATAAAAATATGTTTTAAAAAATTATGATCAAGTAAACAGAAATAAGGAATTATATAAAATTATACAAATATTTATACAAAATAAGGATAAATCACACTTTCTAATAATTTATAAATCTTACCATGAACCTTGTTATTAAATAATTTCCATAATCATTTTGAACATACTTTTCAAGGATTATCCACATAGAACAAATTCCCTCTAGCCTTCTTAGTTATAGGCTAGTGAGGATCCTCATTATATTATTATGATTGATAGGCCACCTGGTGTTCACATTACCCTAATAGAATATTCTTAAGGGTTAATAGTTCACTCCTGTGATTATATTCTTGTTGAAACATAAGAAATACAGTGCTCTCATTACACTAAAAATAGTTATAGGGGGAAATGGTAGATCCCTAAGGATGAATTCCTACCTCATTATCGATTGAATTTGATTTTACCAAATCAGAATCATTAAAATTGTATTTCTTCTTTGAAACCACAAAAAAATTCATTAAAACTTTTTATGTGGATGCCAATAAGAGAGAAATCCAATTTCATAAATATTACCAAAAACATACATTTTATGAAAACATTTTTCATTATTTTAAACCATTTCAAAACCATTTCAAAACCATTTCAAAACCATTTCAAAACCATTTACATGATAAACATAAATCATGTATTCCAACTATTTTAGAAACCAAATTCTTAGAGAAATCAAGGATGGTTTATATAATATTACTGAATCATGAAACCACCTACCTCAAAACACATGTAATTCCAATAATCACATGGAATACACAAGACAATAGGAAAAGAGGGCTCAAGAAGATAATAAAGAACCATGATTCATGAGTCCTCAAATATGAATATCTAATTCATTATTTAAATAAAAATAGGTGAGATAGAAATCACTTACCATAATGACCCATGAATAACACACAATTATCAATGAAGATCTAGAACTATAATCCTAATTATATGATGGATTTATAAGAAACCGAATTAGATCATGACAAAAAACATAGATATGTAATAAAAAACCCCTATATAAGGTTTTTTTATAAAATAAGAGTTGATTTAAAATATTAATGAAGAATGAAAAATAACAAACACATAACATCTAAAATTAGATCCAACATCCAAAGATACATAGAAATACACTACTGAGAATAAAGGAATATCCAAGTGTAGTATCCTAGGTTAATAGCTAAATTTTATGGAGGAATAATTATGAAAAATTGATGGTTTTCAAGTCTTAAAATAAAAAATCAAAATAATTAATTAACATTGAATTGTTTGGTAAATTTCATTCCAATCATGTGCCCCTTTCTAGGATACTGGAGGAGAAAAACAGTTTGGTCACATGTTTTAACAAACCATTTTCCAAACATGTGAGATGCCACTATCGTAAGATGCACGGTTTGTGGGGAAGGTCACACAATTTTTATTTACTATGTACATAACAGTGTTCCCTCTTCTAGTAATCCAACACAAGATTTGTGGTTTCATGGGAGGACATGCATAGTTTTCCCTAACCTTGAGCCAATTGTAAACAAGAAAAAAACATTAACACTTTAAAAATCCACCAAAAATGACTTGAGAAAATCCCTAAATGAAATATCGTCGAATAAAAGTGATGTAAGTTCCAAAAAAAACATCAGGATGTGAACATTATCACCTCAATATTCCTTTTTACCCCCAAAAATCTAAGTCAAAGAAGGTTGGACCCTAAAGAGATAAGGCCACTACTTCCTCGTAAAATACTCACTCTCCTGAGTCGCATGAAAATAAAAACCATGCTAACATGGAACTTGAACTAATGGTATATAATTACCATATAGAACCTTCACTTGAGAATAAATATCTTGATGTAGTTGTTTGGTTATGGATATTTCATGTTATATGTCGAGGTATTCCTAATTTAGATCATGAGAGGATTCTGTTTGTTACTTTTTCAGTTATGATACATGAAATAAATAATATATCGAAAGAAAATAAGGTGGTAGGTCTAAGAAATTTTCCTTCCTTCCTAATCATTTTAGGATCTCAAATGGTCGCACACAATAAGGAGTGTCTCTCCCTTACTTTCTGATCCCTTGATGACCCAATTGGGTTGAGAAATTCAATAATGCCTGATCACTAACTTAAAACTACATACGATGATAATGTTGATCCACATAGGATTGAAACTAGCTTTGAGGTATCAGCAAACACTAATGATTCAAATGGAACTTTTTTATTATCTCCTGAACAAAAATGGTTCAATTAAGGAAACTTCTTCAAACCAAGACCAATAGAGAGGAGACTTTCAAGGATGGATATATAAATATTCTAAAGATTTCATTAAAATATATGATTAGTAGCCATTATTATATGAAAATTTAACATACCGCAAATGGATATCCCAAGAACCTCTGAAGTCCAAGACATAGGACAAAAAAATATCTTCCAAAATTCGATTAGCCGTTTCCATTTTCAAGTATATAAGGGGTGATATTTCATGATTAACTTGACATGAGTTCCCATTGCCTCCTAGAATCCCTTCTAAAGATGAGATATAAAGATAGGATCCCTATCTGGGAAACAAATTCAGTTATATAATTTCTCATATTAGTCCATTAGTGTCAGGGCCTCACATTATAAAACATATTTGTGGTCCTATGTTTGAAAACCCCCCAAATATTGATGACAATCTCCTAATATAGTCTTACTTTTAGTCGATGGAACAACATAGAAGCTTCTGAAAAAAGATACTTTTTTTGGAGTTTACAACATTTTTTTGGATAGAAGGAGTATATCCAGTATTCTATAAGGAATAAGAGAGCATGAATATAATAAATAAGGTTATATGGTAATTCAGGATGTTACCATGTTTTAAAATAATACATGATGAAGGTGTTCACATGTTATTACAATGCAAAAAGAATCCTCATTGTGTTTAACTTCCTTATAAATTTTAGACTGAGAGTTTGGAAATAAGTATTTCAGATAAGTCTAAAGGTTGGAATGGATTAAGTTTTAAATTGGATACTATTGTTAAGATTATTTTTGGATTGCTATAAAAAGGACAACCCAGAGGTCAGGCAACAACTAGTCATGTCTGGCAAGGCCGCGAGACTTGAACCCGCAACCGAAGAGAGACAAAGGTGTATCACCTACGACTGGACTATGTGATGTACTGGTTTGTATAATTTAGTTTTTTTAAAATAGTCTGACAAATGAATTATAAATTAATTATTTTTGGGACTTTATACGATTTAGGTAAATATAATTTTTTTTGAAATCATTTGGAGTGAATGATGAGTTTTTGGTAGGAATTAGTTGAAGGATGAAACTCTACTTGTCAAGTATATATATAATGGATTTTGTAGACTGAGAGACCATCACTTTCAATGATGGTTATTATGATGGGTTTAATTATTATAAATTATATTTATGAAATAATTATGTTTTTTAGTTATAATATCACATCCACATTCTTACTTTCAAATCCGTTGAAAAACAATGACATCCCTCACACGTATATGTAGACTACCACCTCTATGAAGAGATGTTATTAGTTTTTCAAGTCTCCTTCGAATAGAAGATATTAAGGATATATTTAATTATTATGTATGATATATATGATACAATAATGATTCTTTTAAGGTGAATTATTATTTACCTTTCTTTTATTTTCTATCAATTGGAATGTGAAAACATCATTTATGCATACGTACGACCTACTGTCTTAAAGAATGGTGTAATTCATTTTTCTATCACTAAAATTATTGGATGGATATATATATATATATAATTTATATATATTTAATTAATACCATTATTTAAAATCTATATATTATGGAATTATTACTATATTAGAAGGTCCGGAACATCCGAACATGAATTCTCAAGAAAAAAGAAACTGTTAACACCCAGAAATGATGATTTCAATAAGAAATTATTAATAAATTGTTTTAAAAATGTTTTAAGTGGATCATATATGATATTATAAGCATTAATATTATTTTTTATATAATTATAATAAATTTAAAATTATTATATATGAGTTCAAATCACTTTTGAATAATGTTGAAATTGAGGTCAGGGATTTATGTTGTAATCTCAATATTTATCGGCACTGTTTATGTTCAAGTTTATGATGATGAAATTTTAGAAATTATCTATCCATAATGCCATTAATTTTATTCTCATTATGTTATTTCAAGAGATTAAATTTTTTCCTTTCATTTTACACAGTTTAAAAACTCAAGATACTAAAAGAATCTTTTTAATGAAAACTGACTTTATTTCTCTATTTAGTCTAAAATCCTTATTATTCGATATCCATGTCTTCTAAAATGTTTTCAAGATTTTTTTAGTAACATAAAATTATTTATTAAATTAAAATTTACCAATTTTTATATTTTTGAAAAGTTTTTTAAATAAAATATTCTTATCATTTTATGAATGAAGTAATTTTTACTTTTTACTGAAAATTTGAAAGGAATATTTGTTTTTACATAAAATATATAAAAAGAATTTTCCAACATCATGACTGATAAATTATTTAAATATTACTTTAAAAATTTAATAGTTTATTTTTAAATTAAAAATTTTCCAAAATATTTAGGAAATTTGTAGATTTTTAATAGGCGATTTCAAATTGAAAAGGGTATTTTCCTAATGAAAAATTCTAGTGACATTTTAAAGTATTTTATAATCTATGAAAACATCATTTTATGTTAATTATGCATTAAAAAGGTTATGATTCAGAGATAAAATTCCTATTATATATCAATATGGTTTAAGATTATGATGATGAAATTTTTAGACCCATTTCTTTTCTACAACTTATGATATATGATGAATGATTTATGATATTGTGGAACACATATAAATAGATTGTGATTATTTGAATGGTGGGAATGGAATTATATATACCTCTAATAAATTGGGTAAATATGGATATATCATGAGATAATAAGGACTAGAATGGGGAGTGAACCCAATTTAATGAGGTAATCTTTCCAAAATGATAGTCTTGAGAGTGAACCTTGATTACAAATGTGATGTAATGGGTAGTGATAACAATACAGAATGATAGTATTGGTAGTGAGCCCTGACTAAGGAAATTACTTTCTATGATTATTTGTATGTCAAAAAATATATCTCATTCCAATGTTATTCTCTTATAGCTCATGTTATTTGGTTTTATTATGATTAATTTATTATAAACTACCACGAAATATACCATGATTAAATATTATGATCTATGATATGATGGGTATGGTTTTCAAATGTTTAGATCATTTTTTTATTTTCTTATGCTAATTTTATGATTTAATGGTAATTGATATCACCCTTTTTTAATCATAATAAGCATTTGAGCTCACTATTTCTTATGTTTCCTTTCCCTAGTTAATGAAGAAAGGTTTTAAGTAATATATTTTTAATAACCGTTCTAGTTGTGACGAACTGAGTGTGATATTATGTGGATATATTATATACCAACTATTTATTATAATGTTATGGAATGAATATCCATCCATTAAGATGTAATATCCATGTATGAAAATTTTGGGTCACTATAGTTGGTATCATAACAATGTTTATTTAACCTAGGAAACTGTAATGAGAAAAATTTACCACTTAGGATAATCCTAATTATAGTAGAACATAATTTTTAATGGTAAATAATGGAGTGTGGTTTTCCAATAAAAACAACAATTTATGGATACTATAGTTAGAGGTAGTTTTTGTGTTAATGAACCTAGGGGTAATCAACCTCAAAAGAGTTGGTCGAGAATATATTCACTATAATTTTAGTGCACAGTTAGTGTGACCTTACTACACATCTAGATTGTCAATCCTAGAGGATATTCTTGGGTTAATACACTTTTTATTTATTAATAATTATGAATCCTTTGAATAGATGATGTATATGGATGACCTCGGTTAAACTTAAGGTTTCATAGGATGAAAATAAGTCGTCAAGATTTATACATAAAATAAACAATTTTTCATTATTATGTGGATTTCCATTATGTTTATTGATTCCCACGCTATGTTTTTTAATTTTAGTCTATGGATGTAACATAGAGGAATCCTGTTAATGCTAAATGTGAGAGAAAATGCAATGATTTTCCTCTCTAGAAACCAAATGTTAATGGAGGTAAAATGAAACTATTATTGATATTTTAATAAAAATTTCTCAATATATGAATAATGATGAGATTCTAAATAAAAAAGGAGGGTAAAAATTTCTTTTGAGTCCTTCAAAAGGGAAAATCCACCTTCTTTTAGTTGGTTTTTTGATCTACTAGTTTCATAGAAAGGTATCAGTACCAATAAAAACATATTATCTATTATCTAGTGTTTATAATATGAAAAATTATTTTATCTATTTATCATTTTGAAGGTTAAATAGGTCAATGATAGACTATTATCATGAGCATGAGGCAATATGAAGAAATTTATTTCATAAAGAGGGATGAGTTTAAGAGTTTATTTTTTTATAAGTATTTTCCTCATATTATTCACATGAAAATGGTGAATTAATTACTCGACATAAAGAATAATGATGATGAATAAATTAGTACTTACGAGGAAAATTTTATAAGACTTGTAAGGTATGCTTTTGGTATTCGTATCCAACCTGAATGTAAGATTGCTCAATTATTCAGTGGCTTAAAAACAAGTATTTGAATGTCATTATTTACAAGGGAATTATGTAGCTATTAAGAAATTGTTATATGTGCTATCAAGGTAGAGATAAAGATCAGTGTTACCTATCATTCTCATGTTTTTTATAAGAAAAGATAGATAATATTTAAAGGAAATTATAAAAATCATGGAGATAAGAAAATGAGATTTCATTTCTGTTCAAAGTGTAAAAACAAAAATGTAGGAAACTATATTAAGGGTATTAGTAAATGTTTTAAGAATAGAAAGGAAGGTCATCATAAAAAAAATTCCAATGTGATGGGAAAAGGAAGTTAGCTCATAATAAAGAGAAATTTCCATAGAATAAACCATCCATTTTCTAGTGGTTCAAATTCAAGTAGTATAAGAATTATTCTAAACAATTCTCAAATATAAAGGTTAATGATTATCATTGATGTTAGAAACCCCTCAATACTAGATAAAAAGTGTAATATAACATGATCAGTTTTTCAAATGAGGAGGTACAATAACAATGTGGTGATAGCTACACTCACCATCCACTCTAGAACTATTAATTTGATATTTAATTCTAGATGTACATACTCATTTATATCTAAATAATTTTTTAAGGTCATAATAATAGCACCTAAATGATTAGGTGTTTAATTATAAATGAAAACTCAGAATAGTATAATAATCACATATAAAGAATATAATTATTCTATGATTGTATTTGTGAGGATGTGCTTCATGTAAATCTCGTTATTATCCCTCTAGTTGAATATGATGTTATCTTAGGAATGAATTGACTTTAATTATATAAATCATATATCAGTTTACAAGGAAGTGAAGTCACATTTTATATTCCAAACAAACATAAGATTTTCTATTAGTGAAATAATAAATATTATCTTTTGAAATAAATTAAATTCACTATATAGATCTTGATTCCTTTTGGAAGGGGTGTTTATCTCATATGGTTGGAGGACAAATCAACATTAAAGATATGAATATTTTATAAGAGTTATTTTTATATTTTTTTAAGAGTTTCATAGTATTCCATCAAATTGGGAAGTTGAGTTTTTAATTAGACTCATACCTGGTGATACACCTATTTTAAATAATTTATATAAAATGACTCTTATTGAGTTATATGAATTGAATAAAAAATATTAGAGAATCTTAAATAGGGATTCATCCAACCAATTATTGAAAAATGAGATCAAAATATTATTTGTTTGAAGAATAAAAATGGGCCATTGTGACTCAAAATTTAATATTAGAAAATTAATAAAATCATAATCAAGAAAAACTATACCCTACCTCATATTGATGAATTGTTTGATTAACTACATGGAGCTCAATACTATTCTAATATAGAAATTCACTTTAGATATCATCAAATGAGGATAAATATTGGGGATATACCCAAGTAAACATTATATGTAAATTATAGACACTATGAATTTATAGTGATTCCATTAAGACTTACTAATTCCCCTAACATCTTGAAGTATTTAATCAATTGAGTATTTAGAGATTATATTTATCAGTTTATGGTAGTAGTTATAGATGATATTATTATATATTAAATGATAAAGGAAGAAAATTAATATCAATAGAGGATTTTACTGAATACCCTTGGAAAGGATAAGCTATATGAAAAATTCATCAAGTGTAAATATTGGCTAAGAAAAGTCTCAATTTTGTTTCATATAATCTCATGTGAGGGTAGATCTTTGGATCCATCAATAACATAAGTTATTAAATTTTGTAACAAACCAACCACAGTAACTACGATACATAGTTTTCTTGGTTTGGATTGATATTATCAACGCTTTTTAGAGAATTTATGATAGATATCTTATCCACTCACCATGTAAACTTTTAAGGGAGAAAATCACCTTTAGATAGATGAATTTGAGGAAAATTTTGAGGAACTAAAGAGAAATTTATTTAGTGCACTTAATATTACACCAAGCTATAATGAATAAGGGTTTATGATCTTTAGTGATGCATAAAATAAGGTATTCATATTTTTACTCATGTATAATGATATGGTTATAGTTTATACCTCCTAAAAATTGACGTTTCATGAGAATAATTACCCAAATCATGATTTGGTGTTATCAATGGTAAATTTTTCCTTAAAGATATTAGAAAATTATCTTAATGGAGAAAAGTGTGATATATTTACTAATCATAAAATTTTAAAGTATATATTCACTGAGAAAGAACTTATTATACACTGGAGATGATGGTTAAAGTTGATTAAAGATTATTACTACTCAATAAATTACCACCCTGGGAAAGTGAGCAAGGTGGTAGATGATATGTGTGAAATGGATCATGTAGAATTATCTATTTTGAGGATAAAAAAGGTATAATATTTTTGGATTTTTAAATAACAGATTTTTAAATCTTTATGGAATGAGAGAAATATCATGTTACTAAAATAATTATTAAACCATATATCCATGTGAATATTAAAAGTTCATAGAAGAAATATTTATAGTTACAAAATAATGTGAGATATGTTCATGAGTTGATCCTTGATTATGATGTAATGATAAGGATCATGAACCGTTTATGTGACCCATCTTTACCAGTTTTGAGGGAGTTGTGGGATGAAGTTTATAATTCATCATTCTCTATTCGTCATTGAAGTATGAATATGTATAGATATCTAAAATATTATTTATGGTTAGACAAAATAAAGAGATATATTGTAGAGTATGTTTCATAGTTCTTGGTATATTAGAAAGTTATGACCGGGAGGTAGAAGTCTAAGAGGATGTTAAAACTATTACCCATACCAGAATGGAAGTGGGAAAACATCATGGTAGATTTTTTCATCAGACTCCCAAACATATCAAAAGGAAAAAATGTTACTTGGGTTTTAGTCAAACACCATATGAAGTCAGTACAATGCATTACTATCAGATAATATTTATATCTTGATTATCTTTCTATCTTGATTATCTTCCTAAAATATACTTTAAGAATGTGGTAAGGTTTCATGGAGTATCTCATTCTAATTTAATGATCAGGATCTAAGGTTTCCCTAGATGTCCTGGTAATGTTTTCAGTAAGCAATAGATATTGATTTTTGTTTTAGTAATTCTTGTCATCCTTAACCAGATTGTCATTCTGAAAGAACTATTCAAACTCTATAGGATATGTTGAGGTCTTGTGTAATAAATTAAACCTCTATGGTCCATTCCTTTATAGAAATACAATTTTTGGGGTGTTCTTAGGGGGTATCTGTGATTCATTCCAAGAAGTTCACCCAAAAAGTCTTATTTTTTCTTTTGGAATGTAATTTTGAACTATCAGTGTTGGCGAGTCATGTTTGTACTATTGGTGTTGTAGAGTAATTTCTGTATTTTCGATGTTGGCAAGTAATTTTTTGTACAGTCGGTTTCGGTGAGTCATTTTTGTATTGTCAGTGTCGGCGAGTAATTTGTACTATCGATATCGATTAGATATTTTTTATAATATCAGTATCAATGACACATTTTTTTGTATACATGTGTTGGTGAGTTGGGGCATCAGTGTCGGTGAGTTAGGGAATTAGTGTTGGTGAGTCAGGGCATCGATTTTAGTGACTCATGGTGACGGTGTCGATGAGTCAGGTCGTCAGTGTCGGTGAGTCAGGGCATCGATGTCGGTGAGTCAGGGCATGCCAGTGGCATAGTGTTGATGGCACAATTTCAGTGACTCACCCATTAGTGACTCATTCCATTTTTTCCCAGTTTTTCCAGTTTCTCTCCTCTTACATTTTTTTATGTAAATCAAGTCTAAATCCTTATCTGGGTGTTTCTAAAAGAATTTAAGAGGATATTAATTATATCTTTAATTTCTTAATTCTCAAGGGACTTTGAAATAGTTAAACCACACAATCCTGACCACAATACCACGTTAATGAATTTTGAAAATGTTTCCTGTTCTCTTGATATAGGATCTGGATTACTTTTTCAAAATCCAAGGTCCTCTCCTCTCTTTTCTCTTGCTATGGATAGATCCCTCCTTTCTAGACGAGTCATGCACCTGTGCTAGAGATCTCTCCTATGAAGTTTTTCTTGGAATTTCCTGCTACTCGTGAGACCCCCTTTTTGGCGCAAGGAGGAGTTCTGGTTTCCTATTTTTTTATATAGGGTTTTTTCCTTCATCTCTCTTTATTTTTTCATCATGTGGGGTGGGTATAATGATGCCTCTTCATGAAAATGAATGAATCCAAATTTAAAAAAGATAATGAGAGGTGATAAATGGGGAATAGAGGAGATGTTGATGTTGGGTTATTTGTTTTCATTTTTACCTTTGTTGATTATGTGGTCTATTCTGGTTGTATGGATTATGAAAATCATGGTCGTTAGTGGTCTTTTCTATTCCTGGATGACACTTTATGACTATTTTTGTTTCCTTCTAAATAATTGGTGTAAATATCAATATGATCAATCATGTATACTTGAATACATGAAATGGATTACCTAGGATGAAAACCCCTGTGTGATCACCCGTGTTTATCAAAGTGGATTTAAAGAATAATGTTTAAAAAATATTAATGCATTATGTTTGATTGGTGTGGCTATGTGTTGTGTTCTGTTGGGTTTTATGACATGTGTGGGTTTTTTTGTTCCCTTGTTGGAAGCATAATTATGGGTAAAGAGGTGGGAAGATGGGTTGGTTATATGAGTTGGTTTGGTATCTTTGTGCAGTGGGGTTGCGGTCTTAGTGGTGGTTTATGTGGGCCTTGTGTATGAGGTGGTGTAGGAGGTGTGATGATATCTCAGTTGAGATATTGATTTATTTTGGAATGGATGTACTTGTTGTACAATGGGACTGTAGGTGAGTTATTCTATTTTGTTATTAGGAATGGGTGTTAAAATGGATTTCCTTACCTTGGTTCCTACTTCCTTGTTTTCTTTTGTAGTGTTTAGTGGCCTTTAGCCTTCTGAAAACTATTTCATATGTTCTACTTGTTAGTTTTCCAAGTAGGGATAGAATAAATAAAAGAATAACTTGATAAAAACAAAATGAAAATTTGTTAAATTGATTTTATGGGGGTATACTTATACTTATGTAAGTGACCTTTATTCGTGGTGATACATGTATTTAGGGGTAGCAGCAAAGGTGGTTTGTGTTGACTGGTTTATTCTTTGGAAACCCATAGGTTGGGATTAGTGTTTGTTTACCTATATGTGAAAACTTGTAGTTCGGTGTGTTTTTTATACACACCCCACCCGTGTTAAGCACTATGTGTCGAACATCCCCATTTCATGTGGGAGGATGTCTTTCCCAACATCCCGGTGGAAGGATGAATGGATGGTTACTGAATTTCTTCATCGTACCTCCTTTTGTGTTCTTACCACCCTAGCATATGCAGGCAAGCTATAATGGCATGAGGTCTACCATAAACCATGATCCCTTGGGTAGGTTATATTATAGATTAGGGGCCGAGGTGTCCGTTTGGTTGTTTTGTTTTCTAGGTGTATTCGAGATTAGGCTCTCTATTTTCAGGTGAGTGGTGTGGTTGTTGTGACCCAGGTGTCTGTGGGTGGGATATATGTGGTTTGTGGCCTAGGTGTGTATGGGAAGTTTTGTAGTGGGACTGTATTTGTGGAAGGGAGGAATCTTCAATAAGTTAGCTGTTATTAATGAGTAGTTAAACAGTGGGAAAAGTGGTGCAGGGTGCCCAAATCATCGATGTGCTAATATTATTACCTTACACGACTTGCGTTATTTGGTGATCATGCCATAGTGAGGTTGGGATGGTTATTATTTTTTCATGGTAGGTGCGGTTGGGTTCTATTGTTTTCACAGGGGAATTAGTATAATTATCCCACTTGTGCATGATTAACATTGGTCTCCCTACTGAGTATATTTGTATGCTCACCCTGTATTATAAAACTATTTTTCGGTTTCTAAGATGACATTGAGGACCCCGTTGAACTTTGCTAGCTTGGGACTTAGAATATTTTCTATGTTTCTACTTTGTCTCTTTCTTTTGGTACTTTCTTTTGTGCTTTGGTTTTAATTTTTTTTTGCAGTTTACATTTAAATCATGAAAGGGTTATATTTTGGCTTCATTTATATAAATTTTTGGTGTTGTTTTGGATTTTTTTCTATCTTATCTCCAGATCCTGTTTTCATTAAAAAGGGTAATACCTTCTATTTTATATGATATTTTATACCATTGGTGCTAGTCACCACTCCAGGGCCTATTGAAGGTAGGAATCATGGGTCATTAATTATCTTTTATATTTAATAATGAAGGGAGTGGCTCTTTTTTGTCCCTTTACTCATCTTCAAGAAGGTGGGTCATGACAGAATGGTATCAGAAGTGAAAGTTGAGAGATAAGATGGAGTTTAGAGTTAGGCATAGTGAGGATTGCATTCGATGGTATGGAAACGATGTTAGGCATTCTTGGTGTGTGAAGTAGGATATAGAATACTATCTAGGACATGGGATTTTAGGGACCCCTATGATCCAATTCAAGGACTATGGGCCTACCAAATGACCAAGTGAGGCTGCATTGATTACAGGGTAGTGACCCTAGGAATGTTACATGCATCATAATGATTTTTGTTCCTATGTGTCTGGGGTATTTTGTGAATTTAAAATAAATTATGATATAAAATGAATTTAAAAATAAAATTTTCATACTAATCGTGCTTAGGAGTTCCTTGTTTAACCTTTTTAACTATATCAGCTGAACATCGCCCATGTGTTGTATAAGAATTTGAGGCCCAGAAAAATGACATGGTTGATCAACAAAGGGTTGATCGAGAGGAGGAATATTACTTGTGGAAGAAGACCCTTTGTATAATCCATCAGAAGATCCTAGGGAAGTATCAAGGAATAATTTTTGATTTAGAGATGGAGGGATAAATTGAGGAGAGACTGATCACATTTACCTTGATCTGTGATCTGGGGGGTACTGGATTTCTCTATTGGAGACCCAGATGTGTGGAGTATCACATCAGTGGTTGATGAATTACCTAGTGGATAGGAAGGAGACTGATGTCTCATGGGATGAATTTGAGAAGGAGTTACAGGTAGAGTTTCTTTCCTCGATGATGATGGTTGAGAAGAGGAAAGAGATGCTCTCTCTCTAGTAGGAGAGTATGTTGATGAGGGAAATGGGGATCAAGTTCAAGGTTCTCCTAATATTTTCTCTAGATCTCTTTCTAGATGAGGAGTCTCGGGCGAGGAGTTTGGAAGAGGCACTTTAACCTTCTCTTCAGTATGCAGTTACTCCCTTCACCCTACCCACATACTTAGAAGTCCAGAAGAAGGCTGAAGTAGTTTAGAGGATGCACTCTCAGAGAGTTTTACCATGAGAGGGGAGCCATTCGAGTTCGTCCAATGAGAAGGCATTTAGAATAAGGTCTCCGACATCAGGACCTTCCAAGTTTCAGCCAATGGATAATAGGCCTCAACAGTTCTAGTTTTGGTCTCCTAGTCCTCGTCCTTTCCCCATGGTCCCAGGTCTGAGGTTCTTTGCCTGTGGAGGTTGTGGAAATATTCAGATGTCATTCCTAGTTTGAGCTCAGTATGGTGGAGGTGGGAAGGTTCAACACCCACCTCACCAATAGTTTCCAGCCAGTCCTTCTTAGTAGTAGGGATAGTAGGCTCATGCTCCACTAAGGTAAGATGGTGCATGAAGAGGTTGATCATAGGGTGATCCTTAGGGATTTTGACCAGGGTGTGGTCAGGGAGGTGGCCTACAGCCGAGGGGAATAGGATATGGGTGTGGGTAGTTACATTCCTCCAAGGTAGTAGTTCCAATGGGGCCATAGGTTGTCCGAGGTAAAATTTTTATGTTTATCACTCTTTCTTTTTCTTTGTTTGATTTAGGAGATACACACTCCTTTATTTCCCCCAGTTATCCCATTAACTAGTTCTATATGTAGTGATACTTCACATTGCTCCGGCGTTTATCATGCCATTTGGAAGCCAAACTAGTTAGTTTGATGTTTTCCAGGGATGTAGAATGATGTTGGGGCCACATCAGTCAAGTGGGGATGTTCTTCTATTACTGATGTAGTTGCACGATGTCATATTAGGCATCAGATGGTTGTTCTCTGTGCCTAATTTTATTGAATTCTTCTAGAAAATATGTGTGTTATCACATATGGAAGGAAAAAATGTAGCATTCATTGGAGAGTTGAGCTATTATGTGGGAAGTCGGTGTGTGGTGCCTCTTCTATCAATGTTGGCAGAGATGCTAGTGGAATCCGCAGATGCTGAGATGGTGGAGGTTCTGAGAGTTATAGGGGAATTCCTGTATGTTTTCCCCGAGGTGGTTGTTGCTCTACCCCCTTGACATGACGTCAAGTTTAGGATAAACTTACAGCCTAGTGTCTATTTGACTTTAATGTCCCCTTATCGGATGACACCTTCTGAGTTGCTGGAGTTGCATATTCAGATTGATGACGTGATGTAGAAAGCCTTTATTCGGCCGAGTGTGTCACTGTGGGGTGCTCCAATATTATTTGAGAAGAAGACAGATAGTAGTATATGATTGTTCATAGACAACCAGAGACTGAATTAGGTGAAAATCAAGAACCATTACCCCTTATGAGGATAAATGATTTTTTGACAATAAGAGGGGAGAAGGATGGTTCTCTAATATTGATATATGGTTTGAATATCACTAGTTTAGGGTGAAGGAGGGTGACATACCGAATATTAATTTCATGTACAGGTATGGGAACTTTGAGTTCGTGATCATGTAGTTCAATGTCATGAATTCACCATCCATGTTCATGGGGATCCGGAACTCTATTTTTTGTGAGTTCCTGGAGAAATTCATTGTCATGTTCATCAATGAAATCTTGATCTACTCAAGGTTAGAGGAGGAGAACTCCGAGCATCTGAGTACCGCCTTGGAGGTCCTCTAACACCACCATATATATGGGATGTTTTCCAAATGAAATTTTTGGATGCGAGAGGTGAATTTCCTTGGACATGTGGTGTCTCAGAAAGGGATAACAATGGACCCATCAAAGATTGAGGTGGTTGTTTCTTGGGTAGAACCAAATAATGTGGTGGAGGTTAATAGTTTTCCGGATTTGGAAAGCTATTCCAAAAGGTTCTTACCTGCCTTCTCATAAGTTTTAGCTTCATTGATAGCCTTGACTAAGAAATTTCACAACTTTTTGTGGAGAAATTAGTGTCAGGAAGCTTAAATCTATCTAAAGGGGTGGTTGGTCAGTGCACCCGTGCTTAGTTTTCCAGAAGAAGGGGTGGTGTTTGAGGTGTTCTATGATGCCTCTAGCTTAGGTTTGGGGTGTGGTTGGATTTATTAGTGAGAAGTGATATCTTATGGGTCTAGTTATTTATGTCCCAATGAACGTAACTATGCCACCCATTATTTGGAGCTTGCAATGGTCATGTTTGTTCTGAAGTTGTGGTGGACTTTCCACTTCGGGGAGCACTTCATGTTCTTCAAATATCACATGAGCTTGAGGTATATCTTCTCCCAATGAGACATGAACTTGAAAAATTATATTTGGATGGAGTTTCTTCAGGACTATGACTTCAAGATATCTTACACTAAATATAAGGGAAATTTTGCTGCCAACTCCTTGTGTAGGAAGTTGTAGAGGGAAGTGTTTTGAGAATATGATGATTCTTGGAAGGTGATGGAGGAGTTGTCTTCCTTACACCTAGATGCTGGGTTGGATGGATATAGATGTTATCTATTTCAAATGACAGTACAATCAACCTTAATGTGGTGGGTGGAGGAGTCTCAATGAGGATACTTAGAGGCTGATGTGATGTGTGGCCATGTTGACCTGGGTGATGCTCTGGAAGGATGGTCAGATGATGGTCAAGAACCGGATGCTCTTTCATGGGAATCTTTTTTTCCCAGTGGTGATGCATGAGGTATTTATCCATGTGTTTCATAACTCATACCTAGTGGTACACCCATGATTCTCCCTAATGTAATGAGGATTCAGGGAATCATTTTGGTGGTCTGAGTTGAAGAGGGTAGTAGTAGAGTTTGTGGAAAGGTGGTTGGTGTGTCAGAAAGTGAAGGTCAATCACCATGTTACTGACTATCTGTTGTAGCCCTTAGATGTCCCTGAGTGGAAGTGGAATGAAATATCCATGGATTTCATCATGGTTCTACCTAGGGATCAGGGAGGCTAAAATTCTATCTGGGTAGTGGTCGAACGGGTAACAAAATTGTCTCACTTCTTGTAGATCAAAGAGTCAATTGTAATGGATGGCTTAGCAAGGAGGTATGTGGATGTGGTGGTCCAACTGCATGGGGTTCCGAGATATATTTTCTTGGATTAGGATGCATGGTTTACCTCATGAGTTTGGAGGGGACTACAACTTTCTTTTGGCACCTAGTTACACCTTATCACTACTTTCCACCCTTATAAAGATGGGAAGACAATGTAGACCATCCATAATTTGGAGGATATGATGCGAGAATGTGTTCTGGAATTCAAGGGATTGTGGGTATGACATTTGAATCTGGAAAATTTTTCTTACAATAGTAGCTATCACTCTTCCATTGGAATGGAACCATTTGAAGCCTTGTATAGGAGACCATTTCATTCACCCTTGTAATGGAAAAAGGTTGGAGAATAAACTAAACTTGAAACAGATGTGGTACGAAGCACGACATAGAAGTTTTATCTCATGCGTGAGAGGAAGAAGGTAGCTTAGGATCAGAAAAAGTTATGTGCCGATCATAGGGGGAGGTCGTTGGAGTTTGAGGATGGGGACTGTGTGTTTCTAAAGGTTCCCTGTCGATGCAGGAAGCAGAGGTTTGGAAGATGGAGAAAGCTCTCCCCCATGTTCATTGGACATTTTGAGGTGTTGGGATGATCTGGTGAGGTTACATATTAGTTGGAAATGCCCCCAAATTTGGAGAGGATCCACAACATCTTTCATGTATCTCATATTATTCAGTATCTACATGATTAATATCATGTCATAGAATGGGGATAATTGGAAATTGAGGAATACATGATGTTCGGGGAGCGGCTGGTGGAGATCTAGGACCATTAGGATATGATACTTTACTGACAGAATGTTCCTTTGGTTTCTGTATTGTGGAGGTATAGTGTCCTCAAGGAGAGTACTTGGGAATGAGAACCACAGACGCGTGCCCAGTACCCAAAGCTATTCTGAGTTTTTATATTGTGTCATACTTTATGCCTTCTTTATGTTGTAGTGATTGAACTTGTTGCTAGGAAATGAATTGTTTCCTTTTCTATAGTGTGTGATAAGTCCTGACATGCATGGGGGGAAGGACCTAATTCCTAACCAAGATGCATTAATGTGGATGCAATTAAACCCATAAGGTATATTCAGTGCCACCCAAAGAAGACAGTATCATGACATTAGATAAGTATCTATCTAATCCATGTGTCAGGATAGTGTAATATTTGAGGATTACATGGCTGTTTAGGCAGTAACTATCAAGGTTGTGTTCTTGGATGTCAAGATTTTCATTCGAGTTTTCAAACAATGTGGGGTGGTCTGTCCCTAATAGGTATATTAGAGTGGCTGTTAGGACCCCTCTTTTATGGATTTGGTTTTGAATTCTTGACGAAGAGAATGGTTTGAGAGGAATATGATGTAATAAACTGAATCTCTCTGGTCCATTTCATTGTTGAAATTTAGTGTTTGAGGTGTTCTTAGGGGCCATCAGTGACTCATTCCGAGAAGTTTACCCAAAAAGTCCAGTTTTTTCTGTCAGCATGTAATTTTGAACTATCAGTGTAGGAGAGTAATTTTTGTAATGATGGTGTTGAAAAGTCATTTTTTTTGCTGTCATTGTCAGTGAGTCATTTTTTTACTATCATTGTCGATGATTCATTTTTGTACTTTCAGTGTCGGTGAGTCAGTTTTGTACTATCAGTGTCGGTGCGTCATTTTTTATATTGTCGGTGTTAGTGAGTCATTTTTTTGTACTGTCAGTGTCGATGAGTTAGGGTGTTAGTGTCAGTGAGATAGAGCATCAGTTTCATTGAGTGAGGGTGTGTAGGGGGATCAACATCGGTGGCTCAATGTTTGTGACTCACCGATCATTGACTCATTCCATTTTTTCTCAGTTTTTCCAGTTTCACCATCTTATGTTTTATTTGATGTAAATCATGTTTTAAGCCTTTTTTGGGTGTTTAAAAGGTGTTTTAATGTATATTAATTATATTTTTAATATCCTAACACTCTTGGGACTTTTAAACAGTCGAACCATATAATATTGACCATGATCCTACATTAATGACTTTTGAAACCGTTTCTCATTTTGTTGATATAGGATCTTGATTTCTTTTTCTAAAGCTGAGGTCCTCCCCTCTATTTTCTATTGGTGTGCCTTGAGCCCTCCTCTATAGACGAGTCGTGTGCTTGTGATAGATCCCTCTCCTATTTATATTTTCTTAAAATATTCTACTGCTCGCACGACCCCCTGTTTAGCACAAGGAGGAGTTCTAGTCACCTGTTGTTCCAAGTAGGATTTTACCTCCATCTATCTTTATTTTTTCATCATGAGGGGTGGGTATAATGACACCTCTTTTTGAGAATGTATGATTCCAAATTTAACAAAGATAATGGGAAGTAATAAATTGGGGATGGGGGAGATGTTGATGTTGTGTTGTTTGTTTTAATTGTTATATTTGTTGATCATGTGATCTTTTGTGGCCGTATAAATATTAAATATCCTGGTAGTTGGTGGTCTTTTTCTATGAGTGGGTGAAAATTAATGACCATTGATGTTTCCTTACAAATAATTGGTGTAAATATAAATCTAATTAATCATGTATACCTGGATAAATAAAATGGACTCCCTAGGATGAAAACCCCTATGATCACCCGTGTTTATTAAACTATATGTAAATAAAAGTGTTTACCAAATTGGAAAACATACTATTTGATAGTTCTGGCTATATTCATTGTTCTTTTGGGTTTTGTGACCTGTGTGGATCGTGTGGTGCTACTTTTTAGTGCATAGTTGTGGGTACTGGGGTGGGAAGGGGGTTGGTTCTATGTGTTTTTTTGGTATGTTTGTGCAATGGGGATGTAGTTTTAGTGGTGGTTGTTGTGGTATTTATGTATGAGGTGGTACAGGAGGTCTTATGATATCTCATTTGAGAGATTGATTGATTGTGGAATGGATGGACCTATTGTGTAGTGGTACTATAGGTTGTTATTATGAATGGATGTAAAAATGTATTTCCTTACCTGGGTCCCTACTTCCTTATTTTCCTTGGTAGTGTTTAGTGGACTTTAGCCTTATGAAAACCATTTCAGATGCTGTGTTTGTTAGTTTCATGTGTAGGTATGGAATAAATAAATGAGTAAATTGATAAATTCAGAAAGATAATTGGTAAAATAGATTTGATGGGGGTATAATTATACTTACATAAGTGACCATCATTCGTGGTGATAAGTGCATGTATGGGTAGCAAAAAAGGTGGTTTTTATGGGTTAGTTTCTTGTTCTGAAACCCATAGGTTGGGTTGAGTGTTTGTTTACCTAAATGTATAAACTTGCAGTTACTTGTTTTTTCTATACAAACCCCACCCTTGTTGAGCACTGTGTGTTGAACACCCCCATTTCATGGGGGAGGGTATCTTTCCCAACACCCCAGTAGGAGGATAGATGGTTGGTTACAAAAAAGTTTCCTCACACCCCCATCTAGGTTCTTACTGCTCAAGCATATCTGGACAGTGTGTAATGGCTTGAGGTTTACTAAATCCCATGATCCTTAAAAAAGGTTGTTTTTTAGATGATGGGACTAGGTGTCTATAGGATAGGTTTGTTTCCCAAGTGTCTTTAGGATGAGTCCTAGGTGTTTTGGGCTAGAGGTGTGGTTTTTGTGACCTAGGAGTCTATGAGCGAGATATGTGTGGTTTGTGGACAAGGTTTGTGCACACAGTTGTACTGTGGGATTTCATTTGGGGAAGGGAGGTAGCATTAAAAAGTTATCGATTAGGTGTGAGTAGTTAACTAGTGGGAAATGTGTCGTGGGGTACCAAAATCTTCAATGTTCTTATGTTATTACCTTACTCGACATTCATTATTTCGTGAGCATTCCTTGGTGAGGTTGGGTAGGTTAGTATTTTTCCTTAGTAGGTGCAGTTGGTTTCTGTTGTTTTCGTAGGGGAATAAGTATACTTTACCTGCTTTTGAATGAGTAACTTTGGTCTCCCTACTGAGTGTACTTTTATGCTCACCCTACATTATAAAACCGTTTTTAGGTTTCCAGGAGTACTTTGAGGACCATGCAAGATTTTACTAGCTCAGGCATCAGGATAGTTGTTGTGATACTGCTTAGTCTATTTCTTTTGGAACTTCCTTTTGTGATTTGGTTATAATTTTGTCATAGTTTACATTTAAATAATTCATTGGTTGGATTTTGGTTTTGTTTATATAATTTTTTGGTGTTGTTTGTGATTTTTTCCTTCTTATCTCCCTATATTATTTTCATTAGAAAGGGAAATGCCTTCTATTTTTTATGAGATTCTATACCCTTGGGGATAGTCGCCACTCTGGATCCTATTGAGGGAGGGAATTAGGGGTCATTATCTATCCTATATATTTAATAAGGAAGTGTGTGACACTTTTGCGTCCCTTCCCTCATCTTGAAGAAGGTGGGTTGTGAAATCTTGTACTATCGATTCCAATGGTGGTTGGTATTGTCACCATTTTCTAGTTTAGTTTTCTTACAATAATAAATTTAAATCAAGCATTAATATTGGTTACTATAAATCCCTCTATTTAAATAAGTGTATAATTACATAATTAGGAGATTAATTTTGAGAAAGAAATCTATTGGGACCTAAGAAACCTGAGAAAATTGCTGAGAAATTATGATACATTCAGTAGCACATTAATGAATCTCAGAGTCAACTGAAAAGTTATGCTGAAAATCAGTAGTGAAAAATATAATTTGAAATTTTTTAGTATGAATTTTTATGAATCTATCCATGGAATTAGGTTATGATATTTGGATAGAAGGGAAAGTGGATCAATAGGTACATTGGCCCCATCAAAGTTCATTATGTGTTCCATATATCTTTCCTGAGAAAGAATAAAGTTAATCCATCACATGTACTGAGCACAAAAATTTTACAACTGGGCCATGATCTTTCTTATGAATAAAATCCTATAGAAATATTAGATCATATAGATAAATTACTATTGAATAACACTACTCACATCGTTAAAGTTAACTAGAAGAATCCTAAATTTGAAGAGGCTACATGGGAACCCAAAGAAGTGATGAAAAATAGATATATTCATTTATTTTTATCTAAGTAATGTAATTTTGAAGGATAAATTTATTTTAAAGGGGTAGAATATAATAACTTTATATTTTATGATATATTTCTATTCAATTAAATTTAATTTTTTAATATTTTTCGATACACAAAACCCCAAGACTAAATGAACTATAATAAAACATAATTTTATATCTCAGCTATTAAATTGGAGGAATATATAAAAATAAACACAAATTGAAAAGTATGTATAGTTATTTTAGATTAAAATTATATTTATAAACAACTACTCATTTTTTAGTAAAGTTATTGTATTCTTTTAAAATACAATTTTCCTCAAAAATGGGTTTTCTTGATTTTTGTGAGAAAATAATATAATTAATTTATGACACTTTTAGAAAATATATTTGATAAAAGATAATTTATTTTTGAAATCAAGATTTTAAAATTATCTTCGATTTATATTTTGATAATTTTATGAATGGATAGATTTTTTAACGAATACTGAAAAATATTGTTTTTTAACGAAAACTATCTTTTCATTTCAAAATTTTACAAAGTTTAGTTTTTAAATAGTTTTGAAGAAATATTAATTCATTTATATTATTATTAATCCATTTAAGGATTTTGGAATTAATTTTATTATAATATCTTAGGTTTTTCTATAATGTATAAATCTTTTTGAATTTCATTTTAATTACTCTATTTTGACATAATGCGATTGCCTAAAGAGGTCAAAAAGTTTTTAGAAGTGTCCAAAGAATATTTGGATCTTGAAAAACTATATGATTTAAAAATAAGTTGGCCCACATGGTTATTAGATACTATGACTCCCAGTACACACAGTTTCTACTAAACATGCGGGGTGGTCCAAACCTCTGTTAAGGGCTGCACGGTTTGAGGAAACCGTGCAAGTCAGGCCACACACACATGTGAGGTTGCTACATTTTTTAGCAGAGGGACAATGTATTTTCTATGAGTAGTATTTATAACCATCCACCATAAGTATTCAAGGGGGTTCTTGGATAGATAAGGGTGCACAATTGGAGTATGGTTTGTCTAATAGTGTGTCCAAACTATGTGACCCAGTTTTTAATGGGGAATAGACCACTTCCCACCTCTTTAGATTTTAACTCACCTAACTTCTTTATATTTCTCTTTAGAAGATAGTATCACCTCTCCCCCTCCTACATGTAGTTTTTTTGAGCCTTCATCCTAGGCTTTATGATATCTCCCTGATGTGGTGTCTGAAACCTTCACTGTTAGACTCATTGGATGGTCACCGATGAGTTCTCTATTCCTTTTCCCCTTTCTTAACATAACTTCTTCTCAAAAGAATTATTTTATTGTAGGATGTTTTTCCCTATTTTTAGTGTGTTCTTTAATACTTCTTTTCTTCTGATTCAGGTTAATTTGGGATCTGATACAAGACGAGTGTTATTCCATAAACATAAGATAGCTAGTTTATACCTTTTCCATTAAAGTCTAATTGTTTTATACCTCTTTTCCATTATTCCGATCTCCATAACTACTGGTGTTTCTACTAAATTAATTAGACACATCAATTGAATTATTATAACATTGATAGGTTTCCCACTTATCAGCATTATATGGTTGGTGGTTGTCAACCCCAACCTGGACTACCTATGATGTGTGTTTATTTATTTTTCCCATGATATACACCCTATTGGGTATTTGTGAGCTCACCATTGGTAGAGGAAGACTTTTTAATTAAAATTAAATATTAGGAGTGGGATATTTATTCATTTTACATGGGATGAAATGCATAAAAATGGATAATTGGATTAAATGGAAAACATGGAATGGGTTAGATGATATCATGGATTTTATATAACCATGAAATGGTTATGATTAATTTTGATGTCATAGAACTATCTTCTCCAAGGATCCTAATTACATTGGATTCCATATAAATTTCGACTCCATGGATACTGATTATATTGGATCTTATGTATAATTCTTCTCCACGTATCCAGATTACTTTGGATGCCATGGACATTGGTACTCCTTGGATCTATATTTCTTCGACTTCCTTATACATGATCCATGCACATAATCATTGGAATCCAACCAAGTCATTTACATGTTTTTATGGAGATTCTCCATGGAATCGATGAGTATTCCATTGTCATTTTATACCTTGGATATAACCCTTGTAGGCATGCATTGGATTACTCAGTATAGGTCATAGTAGATGTTTTTCCATTCTTTAAAAATGGACCTTATTTATGATTTTCTTTTTACAGTGAACCTTGGTAGGCTAGGAAACATCAAATTTACATGTATTATTTTATTCCAGTTATATATTGCACACTACTTAATCATATATATATAAACTAGACTTGTTATAGACACCGTTGTTGGTGGACTATCGAGTGTTATCTCACACCTTGTTCTAGACTTTATTGGGTACCTGGATAGACTTCATGGGCATAGGAAGGGACCAAGGAAAGAACCCACTTTATGATGAGTGATTGATTATTGATTCAGATTAGGGAAACATATGACGAAGATATAGATCAAGATATTATATAGAGATAGTTTTTTTTGTTATTTTTATATTTTGATACATGTATTTTACTTGATCTATCACCATGTATTTCCTTCTTTTTTTATAGACTCATGAAATATTCATCATGTTATATTTGATATTGCCTTCAGCATTGTTTAGTACTCCTACTATTTCGATGCTTATTTACTATTGTTTAGTTAGTAGATATGATTCCACTTTTTATTGATATGATTACACCATTTTTCAACACTATGATTAGGAACTTATAGTATCTCCAATGTACCACCTTATATCCTTGTTACTAATCAGAAAGCTTTGGCACACATGGAGGTGTGGTTGAGACCATGTGACCCACGAGATCAGGGCACTATTTAATGGAACCCAAGTATGGACATTACAATGTGGTATTAGATATGTTTTATTTTATTTCTTTAGTATTTTGAGAAAATAAACCAGAGATTAGGAATATATTGTAACTTGGTTATAAGCTATTCTTAGAAGTAGCTAACCCACATTTGGGGTAATGAATATGTTTCTTGGAATGAGGAATTGTTATTCAATATTTTAACTATTAATGTTTATTTTATTCCATCATTGGCTGATTCACATGATATGTGATGTTATTATTGTAATAAATTTGGATTACCATTTATTATTGGACCACTATATCAAGAAATCTTGGATAATGCATCATTTTAGGAACCATATAGGAATTATATTCAATGAATTATTCCATTCCATATAAGATGCATCATTTTACTATATGACATTATTATGTGTAAATTTTGTGATATAAATTTTATTAAACTAAAATTTCATTTAGGGACTTGATAAATTATTTATTGGGATTAAATGGATTCCACATTTTACTTTATATGGTGTATGTGCCCTTATAAATTATAAAATGTGATCTATATAGTTTAAAATTTTAAAGAGAATTTATAAATAAATAAGAATGAACTTAAATGAAATTGAAATTAAAATGAAATGGTAACCAGTAAATAGGTATTCCAATTTCAATTTAAAGGTTATTTTCCTCTATAAAGTAAAATTGAAACTCTGTATACTGGGACCTTAGACTGGTAACCAGGAGCTTGACCTAGACCCAAATTTTTGTAATGGGAAGTTGGTAGTGTCTTTGATGTTATTTATTACCATTCCTATTACTTATTCCTAACTTTAGGAGAAGTTATAAGGGTGTGACTTTGTTATAATAAGGGTTTTACCAACCCAATGTTTATATATGTGAACTAGTTTTTACCAAATTTTGACTGAGGCGTGTGATATGAATTTGTAGAAATATGACACTATAAAGGCAAACATTTGTATTATAGGAGGGTGGAGAACATCACACTTTAGAGGTGGTGGGACCTGAGCTACCAATAGTACCTCAAGTAGTTACACTTGTGTAACTTCCCATTGTTCCTAATATTAATGTTGATTCCTATTTTCAGGAGAGTTTTCCACACTTTATGTAGATAGTTTAGGGAGTCATAGAACCAGCCTTGTCTATCAAAGATCTTATATGTGTGTTTTAGAAGCCTCATCCACCAATTTCATTCAAGGAATAGTGTAAAAAGGCTACTGAGAAATGAATTGATATCATCATTTTGATCTTTGATAACTTGGAGACTCTTCCAAAGTGGAGAGTCAAAATTAGGACTTAAAATCTTCAGGTATATCTTAAGCGCTGGTGAGATGTTCTAAACAAGGTCAATAGGCTTCGAGATATGGTTTGGAAGAATTTAAAATCCAGGTTTTTTGGTTAATATTTTCTTGAGACTCTAATAGTTGAACAATCCAGTGTTTTTTTTCATTTGGAGTAGGATGAGATGACCGTTATAGAGTATTCAGCTAGCTTTACAGAGGTTCAGTGCATTGTGATTTTATATCTTAATGATGGGCCATTTAGGGAGATACACATAGAGGATGGTCTCAAGAATGACATTCAATTATAGGTGAACATGTTTTAGTTGATTACCATAACTGAGATAGTAAATAAGGCTCTTATTATTGAGAATAATATGAGGGAATTTGGGGGCCCATAGTAGTGTAGTGCAACTTCTCGACGTAGTGGTATAATGTCAGGTGGTAGGAATTGACGTATTGAGACTTCTCATGTGAGGAATACCAACTAGAGTGTGAGTGAACATTGTTATGAGTTCTATTATTAGTTTGTAAGGAGGAGATACATGAGGAGCTAGTGTGATAGAGGCCTAGTTGAGTGTTGTTCCTTTGGATGGATTGGCCATATAAAATTGTTTTTCTGGTCCTTTACTCTAGTGGTTAGTGAGATGAGGTCAAATAAGACTCTAGGTTCCTGATATGGATACATTAATATTCATTAGGTATGGGAATGGAGTAATACCTATCATTCAGGCTGATGTGGTGGGCATGGCTAAGGAAGTAAAACACCTATTGTACCTTGATAGCAGATTGTGTCTGCTTTGGGTAGTTAGGTTTTTTATCTGGGATACAGTTTTTCTAGATATATTAATTGTACCTATACCCAAGGAGAGGAGTGAAAATCTATCTATAATGATTAATACGATCTTAGTAGCTTCTACTCTTGTATCTACCTTTTTGTTATAAGTGATTTACACTCATTACTATTTGTACCTATCATGGAGAACCTTAGGGATGATGTTCGGTTTTATAATGGAATGATGAAACTCGATATATTGTTGGAAGCCATATTGAATAGTGTACACCTATTATGATATTTTCCCCTTGATATAGGTGGGTGTATCTTTATATATTACATATTTTTCCTTGAAATGATCAGGTTTTATGTCATTCTTAGGATAGATTGGTTGGTTCCTTATCATGCTTATGTTGACTTCTATTATCAAAGGGAGACGTTCACATCACCAAAGCGAAGGGTTTTTATTCACAAGGGTGAATGGAATTTACATTAAATTTTAGATGGACCAAAGTATCTTGGGATGGCTAGGATGATATCCCATATTTCCAGTTTATATATGGATTATTAGGGAATGTTTCACACCCGATTTCTTTTTCATGTCTTGGTTTTGATCTTGTTTATTGGAAATACCAATTCATTTATTGGGTTTTGGGTGAGATTAATTTTTAGTTTTGAACTAACATATATGTACAATCATCCTACCATGGGTTCCCAATATATTTTTTGGGAGTTTTTGGAGAAAAGGGTGGTTACTTCAAGATTGGGGCTTATCGTGAGCCCATTTCCATATTTATAAACCAAATTTGTTTATTTTATAAATTCTTGATTTTTCAACATTTTTCACTCATTAAAATTCTCAATTCAACACCCCTGACCTATTAAAACCACCATATCCTTTTTTAACCCCTTAAGAGTTCATAATCATGGTGGATTTAGGTTATTTATTTAGGTATTGTGCTAACATGTGAGCCCATTTTTAGTTCAAAAAATAATAATTTTTTTCTTTTAAATATTATTTATTTTTTAATATGTTTTGGTGATTCACCTATAAATAAAACCCAAGAACCATAGACTCACCCCATGTTCCATTGTTTCTCTTTGAAGCTCATCTTAGTCGCAGATTTGGCTTAAATTTCTCAATTCTTCTCAAATCGTCTAGATTTGGTAATGTAATTTGTTTCTTTCATGAATCATTCAAATTTTTCTCTTTTCTCCCAAAATATTATTTTCCTTGTTCATTAAAATCTAAGTATCCTCTCTAAGAAGTTCCAATCCATTCCATTTTGTATAAGGGTGTAGATTTAGGAGAAGATAAAAAGTTCTCTTGTTTCTAAGGTGATATTCATGCACCTTTCTTCTACCTATTACTTCTCCTTCCACTATCTTTTAGATTACTATTCTCCCCTAGTCATGAAAGACCTAGTTTTATGTTATAACATAATTTTTACTTGGTTTTTGTTATTTTAGGTCTGGTATTCATAGATCTAGAGTGTTAGGAACTATGGTGGGTGATATCGGGTGTGCAGTTCCTTTCCACCATGGTTTTGATGGAGGATATCCCATGAATGTGACTTTATCAGTCAAGTTTTTTAATTTTATTTCTATTATCACATGATATATATGTTAAATAATGTTTTCAGCCATTTTATAATTTTATTGGTGTGGAAAATGGTTGTTTAAGCCTTGTTTTATGAAAAGTAGTGTTGTTCTGTTATAAACCTGTACATCGCTTGCTTACTTAAATGTTCTGTAAGCTTAAACTTCTATTTTATGGTATTTTGAACATGTTTAAGTAGATTTAATGAATTTATGGTATGAAAATGGTATTTTATCCCTTTCTATGTTCTTAAAATAAGTTCTTTGTTTAAAAGTACATGCCTTGTGTTTAGTAAATTGCCAGATTGGATTTTATGTGGTAGGTGAGAATTAAAAAAAAATGGATTTATAAATACATTATAAGCATGAAAAATGGTATTTTGGGTTCCTTTTATGGCTTTAAAATGTATTTTTGTTTTTATAAAAAATGGGTTTTTGGTTGTAAAGATGTTTTGGCCCGCGTTCTCAAAAAATGGCTAGTTTGGCATATTTATACAGATGGTCGTTCTTTAGATGTGTAACCTGAATGTTTTAAGGGATTTATAAAAGCGTGTTTCTACTATAAATGATTTTTATACTCCTCTTTATTAAAAGTTAAATTTATACCTTTGGAAAATTTCAGTTTTTAGAAATTCTTAAAGGCCTGTTTGACATTTTTCTTGTAAAAATGTTTTCCATGTGTATTCCATGTTGTATCATTTGGGTCCATTTTATGGTCCATGAAATTGATTTATTAAATGGTTTTGGGGATTAAAAAACCATTTTTATATGGTATTGGTGCATGTTTTTCATTAAAAGGTCATTTTTGAAGGGATTTTATGTTCAAGGTATCGTTATACTTCTTGAAATTATTTTATGAAAATTTAGGTGGTTTATTGATCCGTGAAAGAAATGTGAGACATGTGTGTGGGATGTTTTATTTTTTTATGATTTTCAAATGTAATATTCATTATCAAATGGTAATTTGTATATGTGTAACTTTTTTGAGCACAAAAACGGAAAACCCAGGTTTTTGGGTGGGCAGATGTGTACTAGTATGCTAGTGATCCGGAGGGGTTTTGTCCCAGTTTCACGTAGAAAGTTTGACGATGAAAACACTAAATAAACTATGATTATTATGTTGTTGGGTACCACTAGGTTATTGATGATTCTACTAATAGTGGATCGTGTGCATGAGAAAATATATTTGTTATGGTTAATTTTCACCGCTATACGAGAAACCTGGGGCCCACAATGAACTAGTGCCTAGGGGTGTTCCCATGACTTGGGCTCATTGGCTATTTTGTACTCCCCATTGGAATATGGTGTGTTTGGTTGGTAAACTCAACAACATGTGTGTTTTATTTAAAATTATACATTCTTTAAATCATCCTTCTTGAGAACTATTTTCATTTTGAAGTTTCTCCTCTTTGAAAAATTATTACCATCATTCTTGTTTATAAAACATCCAAGTTTTTGTCTGGTAATTTTTATAGCATTGGACCATGTTTGTAAAACATAATTTTATATATTTTATTTCAAACTTGGAATTAATGTTTCTTTTATTTTAAAGTAAATTCATTGGTAATAGATTATTGGAATAACCTACTGAGTTTTAATACTCATGCCTATAGTTTTATTTTATTTTTTTACCTTGTGAAGGTTTCAGATTGAGTTCAATCGCCTTGGGCGATGTGTAATCATTATATTAGAGTGTGACCAGAAGGATCACATAGATTTATCTAGTTATTAGGTTTGGACAGTTGAGTTTTTGGTTCCTTTTTATTTTCACTTTATTTTACAAATAATGTTCAGTTCAATTTTTATATGAATTTATATTGGGATGTATATTATTTACACTATTTGTTTTATTAGTTATATTTGGGAAAAATCATTACTTTATATACTCTATTGATTCCCTTGGTTATTTTCACCTTCCCAGGACCATCATGAATTCCTATCATGACTTATTGTGGGTTGGCTTGTGTGACCGGTTTAGGGTCGACATGGGTTTGTTCGTGACATAATGTGATAGGTTGAGTTTCCTTTAGTAATAGATCATTTTAGGGATGTCTTCCCAAATTATTTTTCAAGTTTACCTTCTAAGAAATATGTGGAATTATATATTTTTCTAGTTCCATAATCTGAATTGTTATCCACTACTTCTTAATAGATTGATACTAATGAGTTGTAGATGTTTAGGAGATAGTTAGAGGACCTGGAAGAGAAGGAGTTTATATGACATAGTACTTATCTATGGGGTTCGCTGGTCATTTTTTCCAAGAAGGTAGATGAAAATATTTGGTTATGTGTCTATTATCATAAATTGATTCAGTTGATGGTTAGATATATTCAGTGTTTCTTATACCCAAGGATAGGAGTGATAGGTTGTCTATAGTGATTAGTACGATCTTAGTATCTTCTACTCTAGTATCTCCCTTTTTTGTTATAGGTGATTCACACTCTTTAATATTTGTACCTGTCAAGGAGAACCTTAGTTTCAATTTTTAGTTTTATTATTGAGTGATGACACTCGATATGCTGTTGTGGATCAAATAGAAGAGTGTACAACAGTTACACGAGTTCCCCATTGAGACAAGCAGGTGTATCTTTATATAGGACCTATTTGTCCATGAAATGATTAGGTTTGATGTCATTATCAGGATGGAATGGTTGGTTCCCTATCTTGCTTATGTCTACTTCTACGGTCAAAGGGATACTTTCACATCACTATATTGTAGGGTTTTAATTCACAAGGGTTAATTGAATGTATAAGAAATTCGAGATGGACTAGAGTATCTTGGGCTAGCTAGGATGACATCCCAGATTTCTAGTTTATATTTGAATTATTAGGGAATGCGATAGGCTGAGTTTCCTTTAATAGTAGAACATTTTAGTGATGTCTTCCTGAATTATTTTTCTAGTTTACATTCTAAGTAATATGTGGAATTATATGTTGAGCTAGTTTCTGAAGCTACATTGGTATCCACTACTCCTTACTGGATAGATACTAATAAGTTATAAGAGTTTAAGAGATATTTAGAGTACTTTAATGCAAAGGGTTTTATATGACCCAATACTTCTCTATGGGGTTCAATAATCCTTTTTTCTAAGAAGGCGGATGAAAATATTTTTTATGTGTGTATTATCATAAATTTATTTAGTTGATGGTTAAGAATCAATATCCTTTACCTTGCATTGATGAAATTTTCAACCCACATCGAGGATATTGGGTTTTCTTGAAAATTGATTTGAGATTGGGTTATCATCATTGTAACACCCGAGACTTTTATGTTATATAAATCATCAAAGGAATCTTTTTCTACACAACACTTGCTTGGCTTGCTTTACACGCAATCGCGACCTTCCTCGATAGCTTGCGTCGTACGCAATACCGAGTTTCACTAAACAACAATATGCTATTAAAACTAGCCGTTATGAATAGTAATAACCTCTTTTTGAAATTTTATAAATTTTATTTTTCAAAATGGACTCCATTTTTGGACTCAGAATATCGAAATTAGCCTAGGGTGAAATTTTGGTATTTTTCTGAAAACTTTCAATTTTTGATGAATAGTGAAACCACTAAGTGGTAGGTTAAAAACTGAATTTTGCATAAAACATAATTTTACCGCTTCTGTGAATGGAATTTCGAAAATCCGACAGACACGGTTGATATCAGTAAGTAAAATGTGGTTCAATGAGATACAAATAATTTTTTGGTGAATAGTAACTTTTTACGATTTTTACCGCGGTTAATAGTAAATAGGGTAACTAAGGGTAAATATGATATTAATATTACCCTAACACATGTCCTAATTCTATTGTACAAGTGTAATTAGACCAAAAACAAACTTAGGAATAAAATATGACCATTTAGGCCCACTTGGATTAGATTAGGACATTTATTATTAATTTATTTAAAGAAGGGTTAAAATAGTTAAAATCAAAGTTTAATAAGTAAATCATTTTTAATATGGGGTTATACATAAGATATATTAGACTATAAATATTAATTAGAAAGCTAAAAAGATTTCCTACATAAGGGTATTTTATTTGTAATTTTTAGACATTAAATAATTTAATTTATTTATGACACAATGATGATGCAGTAATTATCTTATTAATGAAATATTGACATAATTGATGTTATAAACGCCAAAATAAATGTAATTTGAGACTTTTTATGAATTAAACTAATTTTATAGGTTACTATGATATATTAGTGTTGATTTAATCAACTTGGTTTGAACATATAATTCTGTTATGACTTTCAAAAAAATCATATATCAAATAGTGTCAAAATTGACACAAAATAGTTTGTAAATCAAATATTATATTATTAATTGTTATTTTAATCCTAAAAATCTAAGGTTCGGCCAAATGACTTAGATAAGGATATATATATTAATAATAAACAATTTGGGGTTCGTTTGGCATGTTATAGTAAGTGTATTAACCATATAGTGAAAGAAAACAAAAAGACACGGTAAAAGTTAAATTAATTAACTTAGAGTTAAATCTAATTGATAAGGTTAAAATAATAACCTAAACTTGTCTAAATCCTATTGGTTGATAGGATTTCGACCCATCCCCACTTTAGCTTCTAAATAAGACCCTTTGGAACCATTATAAACAGATTTTGACTTTAATATAAAATAATATTTTGAGATATTCCTAAGGTGCCCCTCTCCTCCCTTATAAAAGGGCACCTCCTCCCCCACCTCCTCACACCAATTTGAGCACTCAAGCTCGGCCAACCCCTTCCATTTTCTCCTCTCCACTTCCCTAGAATAATTCTAGAGGTCCTGGTATTCTCCAAAGACCAATCTTAGTTCCTTAAGTGGAGGATTCAAAGAGGCGTTCCAAAGAAGAGGTAATATCCATTACCGATCTTTTCAATTTCTTTCTTCTTCAACTTCTTCTTCTTTAGTTGTTTCATGATAAAATAATAACATCAGTATTACTTACATACTGATATGTTATTATAAATATGAAACAACCCTAATTCACCTTCTATCCATCCTACGGAAAAATGAAATCACCGCACGTGCGTACGTACGGAATACCGTCTCCACGCCGTGGTGTAATCTATTTTCCACCATCACCTTACAAGGATGGGTATAATGGTGTAATGAGTAACTATATATGATTATTATTAAGTAATATTGATACTGAAATAATATATATATATACTCCAATACAATTCCACGATCATAGGAACGATATCATCACTCGTGCGTACGTACGGAATACCGTCTCCACGATGTGATACGACTCGTTCTACATGATCTTCATTTCATAATGATTATATAAATGAATTGAATGAATGAATATGGTATATACTACACTAATACCATTCTGGAAATGAATTATCTATAACTTAAAGATAAGAATAAGAATTTATTCAACAAAACACGCATAAGAACAAAAAGTTATAAAGACCCGAGTAACAAGTAACAATGAAATATTACTAACAAGAAGCTAATAATATGACCATATATGATATCATATCAATATGTATGATTCTGGAATAAGTCAATAACATTATTTAAACCATTATACAGGAGCTTCGGACACGAACAAAGAAAATCGGACCTAAGGTAAGGGAAATATCACAATCTCATTTTTATCCGAGATTTTTTATTCGTAAGTATTTACTGGGGTGTATTTTATCATCCACATCCATGTTTACTCAATATGTAATATTATTTCCATCCACCTAAAATTGTTTAAATCCATTTTTACCCTTCGGTGAGTTTTTAGTAATACGTATGAAAGGAATCTTTTGTCGTTTTTCGTACGAGGTACTTTTTGACTTTTCCGACAAAAGTACGAAGAATGTTTTTTTTAACTTATACGGCACGAACGGATTTCTACTGTTTTATAAAGCCTTATTTTCATGAAGCTTCCTCTAAAATATTTCATGACTATTTTCAATAAAATCTCTTTCTTTTAAAATTGCATGATGTTTTGTGAAAAGAAATTGATTTTGAAGAAGAAAGGATATTTTCCTCAAGAATTCAATTCAAGTGTTTTATCAAAATTATTTTCCATCTAAGATAATAAAGGGTTCTGTTTCTATCCATATTTTTACATTGATTTGACTATGTTGTGATGGAATTATGTTTATGAATTCCTTTATCTTATATGAATTGATTTATGATGTCATGATGTTTCAAGAATCCCATTTTTGTTACATGTGTTATGCGATGATGTATGTTTTATGATTATGTGGCACACATAAGAAAGGATTCATTATAAGATGGGTGGGACCTATATCTCCCTCCAATGCATTGGGTAATGATTTTATATCTCATGAGATAGACATGGCTGGAACGGAAGGTTATTTCGGTTCAGTGATACAAGACTGAAACGAGGAGTGAACTCGGTTCAGAAAGGGACTTTGTCCACTAAGATAGTCTTGGCAATGAGTCATGACTAACAAGAAATGATTTTCCATGATTATGTGTGCATGCCACAAAGTTTCAAGTTTTATGCTATGATTATGGGGATCTAATTTTCACTTCTATGATTTATTCCATGTTAAGATATTATGATCTCTTTTGCAGGTTTTGATTTTCATAAAGATATGATATGATTTTTATTTCCTTTATTTTCCCTTGCTGAGCATTTGAGCTCACCCTTTTATGTTTTCTTTTCCCCAGGTCAGGAAGATGGATATTAAGTAGAATATGCTAAAAGGGACCCTAGATATGATGAAATAAATGGGAGACACTGTAGAAGATTTATGAACCAGTTGTTTATGTTTCCCAGTTTCTAAAGACACTATACCTATACGGTCCTTTGTGGTTTTGTAATATGTTGTAATAAGTGTGCTTCAATTTCGAAGTATTAACAATGTATGTAAAGTATGGGTCATTATAGTTGGTATTAGAGGAAAGGTATAGTCAACCTTTGGAAACTAGGATGTGAAAGCCTTAGTAAGAACCCTAAGGATAAGTCAAAGCATAGAACACAATCTTAGTGTTTTAGAAATGGCCTTGAATAACCTAGGATAAGACCATAAGCATGAAAATTTTATTCTTGAATTATGTGGTTTCCTATTATAATTAGTGTTTATCACACTGTTCTTCTTGGTTTTAGTCAATGGCTAGAACCCGAAGGAACCGTGTTAATGCGGAATGCGATGGGCAATGCAATGATTGTCCCCCTGAGCAACCAAACGATATGGGAGCTGGAATGAAAAATCTTGTAGCCATGCTCACACAACTTTCTCAAGTTATGAATCATGCAGGATTTCCAAACGAGCAAAGGAGGGAGCAACATTCTGTTGAATCCTTCATGAGGCAACGTCCACCTTCTTTCAGCGGGTCTACTGATCCATTAGTTGCTGAACAATGGATTAGTACTACTGAAAAGATATTTTCAGTTCTTCAATGTTCTGAGCATGATAAAGTCATCCTAGCAGTGTATCGTTTGGAAGGAGATGCGGATCAATGGTGGAATCTTGTTAAGAATACGAGGCAAAGGGATGAAATTGAGTCTATGGAATGGGACGAGTTCAAGAACTTATTTTTCAATAAGTACTTCCCTCATATTCTCTGAACAAAGATGGAGAAAGAGTTCCTTGAACTGAAGCAAAGGGATGATGAATCTGTTAGTACCTATGAAGCAAATTTTACAAGACTTGCAAGGTACGCTTCTGGTATTATTATCCAACCTGAGAGTAAGATCGATCGATTCTTTAGTGGCTTAAAACCAAGTCTTCGAAGGGCGTTAGCCATAAGGGACTTCAATAGCTACGAGGAAATCGTTCGATGTGCTCTCAAAGTCGAGATGGAGATTGGAGTAACCCATCAGTCACATGGGTTTGATAAGAAGAGGAAGATGGAATTCAAAGAAAAATCTAAAGAGCACACGGAAAAGAAGATGAACTTTCCCTTATGCTCAAAGTGTGGAAAGAAACATGTAAGGAGTTGTCTTAAAGGGACAAGTAAATGTTTTAAATGTGGAAAGGAAGGTCATCAGGCATTTGAATGCCGCGATAATGGGAAGAAGATGTCTAATGATGCAAACAAAGGAAGGGATACACAGAATGAACCTACTACACTTCAATGTTTCAAGTGCAAGGAGATGGGGCATTATGCCAATCAATTCCCAAATCCAAGGGTTGATGATGATGGTCGACGTCAACAAACTCTTAAGGCTAAAGACAAAGGAAAGTCACATGCAATTTCTATCAGCGATGTGGAGTACGATAACGATGTGGTGAAATGTACACTTACCATCAACTCTAAAGTAGCAAATGTTTTATTTGATTCTGGATCCACCCACTCTTTTATTTCTGAAGACTTTTCTAAGGGTATCACCGTATTACCTCAACAATTAGATGTTGAGTTAGCTGTGACAACACCTAATGGCACATCAATCGCATCAAAAGTTTATAATTCTTCTCCGATCGATGTTTGTGGGAAAGTGCTTCCTACAAATCTTGTGATCCTTCCTTTAGTGGAATTTGATGTGATTATTGGCATGGATTGGCTTTCTCTACATGGAGCTCATATCAATTGCCAAAGAAGGGAAGTCACATTTCATATTCCAGATCAATCTACGATCGTCTATCAATGCAAGGATGAACATAACCTTCCAGTGGAAATTTCTTCCATCTTATGGGTATTGATTCCACTAAATGAAGGTTATTTATCTCAAATGGTTGGTGAGAAACTCACGATTAAAAATATTCCCATTGTACGGGAGTTTGATGATGTCCTTCCGGAGGAATTGCCGGGTCTTCCACCAAATCGTGAAGTTTAGTTTTCAATAGAACTCGTACCGGGTGCTTTGCCTATTTCAAAGACACCTTATAGAATGGCCCCAATTGAGTTGCAGGAATTGAAGAAGCAACTCCAAGAGAATCTTGATAAGGGATTCATACGCCCTAGTGCATCACCTTGGAGAGCACCTGTTCTATTTGTTAAGAAGAAAGATGGATCAATGAGACTTTGCATTGATTATCGAGAACTTAACAAGATCACTATCAAGAACAAATATCCTCTCCCACGCATTGATGACTTATTTGACCAACTATGCGGAGCTCAATACTTTTCCAAATTGATCTTCATTCAGGGTATCATCAATTAAGGGTCAAAAGGGAGGATATACCAAAGACGGCTTTCCGTACAGAGTATGGACACTATGAGTTTATAGTGATTCCATTTGGTCTTACTAATTCCCCTGCTATCTTCATGGATCTAATGAATAGAGTCTTTAGAGACTATCTTGATCAATTTGTGGAAGTCTTTATAGACGATATTCTTGTCTATTCAAAGAGCAAGGAAGAGCATGAAGATCACTTGAGAATTATATTGAAGTCCCTGAGAAAGGAGAATCTTTATGCCAAATATACCAAGTGTGAATTTTGGCTTCAAAAAGTTGCATTTTTGGGTCATATAATCTCAAAAGAGGGGATATCTGTGGATCCAGCAAAAACAGAGGTTATCGAAAGATGGTCAAGACCAACAACAGTAACTGAGATCCGAAGTTTTCTTGGTTTGGCTGGATATTATCGACGTTTTGTAAAATATTTTTCACGATTATCTAATCCAATCACCAAGTTGACTCGGAAGGGAGTTAAGTTTGTCTGGACAGAGGAATGTGAAGAGAATTTCAAGGAGTTGAAAAGAAGGTTATCCAGTGCACCTGTGCTCACACTGCCTTGTAGTGGAGAAAGGTTTGTGATCTACAGTGATGCATCCAAGAAGGGATTGGGGTGTGTTCTTATGCAAAATGATATGGTGATAGCTTATGCCTCACGACAGTTGAAAATCCATGAGCAAAATTACCCAACACATGATTTGGAGTTGGCTGCGGTAATCTTTGCATTAAAGATTTGGAGGCATTACCTTTATGGTGAAAGGTGTGATATTTATACTGATCATAAAAGTTTAAAGTATATTTTCACACAAAAGGAGTTGAATATGCGTCAAAGAAGATGGTTGGAGCTGATTAAGGATTATGACTGCTCAATCCATTACCACCCTGGGAAAGCAAACAAGGTGGCAGATGCATTAAGTCGACAAGACCATGCTAGTTTATCCATGATGAGGATCACAAAAGATCCAATATTTATGGATTTACAAAGGATGGATCTTGGAATTATAATGGAAGGGGAAAAATCTTATCTTTCTCAAATGAATGTTCAACCATCTATACATGTGAAGATTAAAGAGGCACAGAAAGAAGATGTCGAGTTACAAAAGAAGGTGAGAAATGTTCCTGAATTCAACCTTGATTGTGATGGGATAATAAAGTTCAGGAATCGGGTTTGTGTTCCTCCCATCCCCGAATTAAAGAAAGAGCTGCTGGATGAGGCTCATAGTTCTTCATTCTCTATTCATCCTGGAAGCACGAAGATGTATAGGGACCTGAAAGAGTACTTCTGGTGGGATGGCATGAAAAGATATGTTGCTGAATATGTCTCTCGATGCTTGGTTTGTCAACAAGTTAAAGCTGAGAGACATAAGTCTAAGGGGATGTTACAACCATTACCCATACCCGAATGGAAATGGGAAAACATCACTATGGACTTTGTCACAGGACTTCCTAAAACATCCAAAGGCAATAATGCTATCTGGGTCATAGTTGATCGTCTTACAAAGTCTGCACACTTCATTGCTATTAGAGAGGATTTCTCTCTAGATCAGCTTGCCAGGATATATGTAAAGGAAGTGGTAAGATTGCATGGAGTACCACTTTCTATTATATCTGATCGAGATCCGAGATTTACCTCGAAGTTCTGGCGAAGTCTTCAGCATACTCTGGATACAGAGTTGAGTTTCAGCACTGCTTATCATCCCCAGACAGACGGTCAGTCTGAGAGAACAATTCAAACCCTAGAAGATATGTTGAGAGCTTACTCTATGGATTTCAAAGGAGGTTGGGATCAACACCTACCTTTGGTGGAATTTTCTTATAATAATAGCTTTCACTCCAGTATTCAGATGGCTCCTTATGAAGCTCTCTATGGAAAGAAATGCAGGACTCCAACTTGCTGGGATGAAGTTGGGGAAAGAAAGCTATTAGGACCTGATCTCGTTGATGAAATGGCAGAAAAGGTTAGATCTATTCAACAACACATAAGAGCAGCTCAGAGTCGACAGAAAAGTTATGCCGACAACCGAAGAAAAGACCTAGAGTTTGAAGTGGGCGATAAAGTGTTCTTACGAATATCTCCCTGGAAGAGGGTTATGAGATTTGGAAAGAAGGGGAAGTTGAGCCCTAGATATATCGGTCCTTTTGAAATACTGGATCGTGTTGGGAAGGTAGCTTACCGATTGGCGCTTCCACCGAATCTCTCTCAAGTTCACGATGTGTTCCATGTATCTCTCCTGAGAAAGTACATACCAGATCCTTCACATGTACTCAGCTCAGAAGTTGTACCGCTGGAGCAAGATCTTTCTTATGAAGAACAACCGATAGAGATTCTGGATCGTAGCGAAAAAGTCCTACGAAACAAGACCACTCGCTTGGTGAAAGTTTTATGGAGAAACCACCAACTTGAAGAAGCTACATGGGAGCTTGAGGATATGATGAGGGAGAAGTATCCTCATCTGTTTGTTGCAAAGTGACGAATTTCGAGGGCGAAATTATTTTTAAGGGGGGTAGAATGTAACACCCGAGACTTTTATGTTATATAAATCATCAAAGGAATCTTTTTCTACACAACACTTGCTTGGCTTGCTTTACACGCAATCGCGACCTTCCTCGATAGCTTGCGTCGTACGCAATACCGAGTTTCACTAAACAACAATATGCTATTAAAAATTGCCGTTATGAATAGTAATAACCACTTTTTGAAATTTTATAAACTTTATTTTTCAAAATGGACATCATTTTTGGACTCAGAATATCGAAATTAGCCTAGGGTGAAATTTTGGTATTTTTCTGAAAACTTTCAATTTTTGATGAATAGTGAAACCACTAAGTGGTAGGTTCAAAACTGAATTTTGCATAAAACTTAATTTTACCGCTTCTGTGAATGGAATTTCGAAAATCCGACAGACACGGTTGATATCAGTAAGTAAAATGTGGTTCAATGAGATAAAAATAATTTTTTGGTGAATAGTAACTTTTTACGATTTTTACCGCGGTTAATAGTAAATAGGGTAACTAAGGGTAAATATGATATTAATATTACCCTAACACATGTCCTAATTCTATTGGAAAAGTGTAATTCGACCAAAAACAAACTTAGGAATAACATATGACCATTTAGGCCCACTTGGATTAGATTAGGACATTTATTATTAATTTATTTAAAGAAGGGTTAAAATAGTTAAAATCAAAGTTTAATAAGTAAATCATTTTTAATATGGGGTTATACATAAGATAAATTCGACTATAAATATTAATTAGAAAGATAAAAAGATTTCCTACATAAGGGTATTTTATTTGTAATTTTTAGACATTAAATAATTTAATTTATTTATGACACAATGATGATGCAGTAATTATCTTATTAATGAAATATTGACATAATTGATGTTATAAACACCAAAGTAAATGTAATTTGAGACTTTTTATGAATTCCACTAATTTTATAGGTTACTATGATATATTAGTGTTTATTTAATCAACTTGGTTCGAACATATAATTCTGTTATGACTTTCACAAAAATCATATATCAAATAGTGTCAAAATTGACACAAAATAGTTTTTAAATCAAATATTATATTATTAATTGTTATTTTATTCCTAAAAATCTAAGGTTCGGCCAAATGACTTAGATAAGGATATATATATTAATAATAAACAATTTGGGGTTCGTTTGGCATGTTATAGTAAGTGTATTAACCATATAGTGAAAGAAAACAAAAAGACACGGTAAAAGTTAAATTAATTAACTTAGAGTTAAATCTAATTGATAAGGTTAAAATAATACCCTAAACTTGTCTAAAACCTATTGGTTGATAGGATTTAGACCCATCCCCACTTTAGCTTCGAAATAAGACCCTTTGGAACCATTATAAACAGATTTTGACTTTAATATAAAATAATATTTTGAGATATTCCTAAGGTGCCCCTCTCCTCCCTTATAAAAGGGCACCTCCTCCCCCTCCTCCTCACACCAATTTGAGAACTCAAGCTCGGCCAACCCCTGCCATTTTATCCTCTCCACTTCCCTAGAATAATCCTAGAGGTCCTGGTCTTCTCCAAAGACCAATCTTAGTTCCTTAAGTGGAGGATTCAAAGAGGCGTTCCAAAGAAGAGGTAATATCCATTACCGATGTTTTCAATTTCTTTCTTCTTCAACTTCTTCTTCTTTAGTTGTTTCATGATAAAGTAATAACATCAGTATTACTTACATACTGATATGTTATTATAAATATGAAACAACCCTAATTCACCTTCTATCCATCCTACGGAAAAATGATATCACCGCGCGTGCGTACGTACGGAATACCGACTCCACCCCGTGGTGTAATCTATTTTCCACCATTACCTTACAAGGATGGGTATAATGGTGTAATGAGTAACTATATATGATTATTATTAAGTAATATTGATACTGAAATAATATATATATATACTCCAATACAATTCCACGTTCATAGGAACGATATCATCACTCGTGCGTACGTACGGAATACCGTCTCCACGATGTGATGCGACTCGTTCTACATGATCTTCATTTCATAATGATTATATAAATGAATTGAATGAATGAATATGGTATATACTACACTAATATCATTCTGGAAATGAATTATCTATAACCTAAAGATAAGAATAAGAATTTATCCAACAAAACACGCATAAGAACAAAAAGTTATAAAGACCCGAGTAACAAGTAACAATGAAATATTACTAACAAGAAGCTAATAATATGACCATATATGATATCATATGAATATGTATGATTCTGGAATAAGTCAATAACATTATTTAAACCATTATACAGGAGCTTCGGACACGAACAAAGCAAATCGGACCTAAGGTAAGGGAAATATCACAATCTCATTTTTATCCGAGATTGTTTATTCGTAAGTATTTACTGGGGTGTATTTTATCATCCACATCCATGTTTACTCAATATGTAATATTATTTCCATCCACCTAAAATTGTTTAAATCTATTTTTACCCTTCGGTGAGTTTTTAGTAATACGTATGAAAGGAATCTTTTGTCGTTTTTCGTACGAGGTACTTTTTGACTTTTCCGACAAAAGTACGAAGAATGTTTTTTTTAACTTATACGGCACGAATAGATTTCTACTGTTTTATAAAGCCTTATTTTCATGAAGCTTCCTCTAAAATATTTCATGACTATTTTCAATAAAATCTCTTTCTTTTAAAATTTCATGATGTTTTGTGAAAAGAAATTGATTTTGAAGAAGAAAGGATATTTTCCTCAAGAATTCAATTCAAGTGTTTTATCAAAATTATTTTCCATCTAAGATAATAAAGGGTTCTTTTTCTATCCATATTTTGACATTGATTTGACTATGTTGTGATGGAATTATGTTTATGAATTCCTTTATCTTATATGAATTGATTTATGATGTCATGATGTTTCAAGAATCCCATTTTTGTTACATGTGTTATGCGATGATGTATGTTTTATGATTATGTGGCACACATAAGAAAGGATTCATTATAAGATGGGTGGGACCTATATCTCCCTCCAATGCATTGGGTAATGATTTTATATCTCATGAGATAGACATGGCTGGAACGGAAGGTTATTTCGGTTCAGTGATACAGGACTGAAACGAGGAGTGAACTCGGTTCAGAAAGGGACTTTGTCCACTAAGATAGTCTTGGCAATGAGTCATGACTAACAAGAAATGATTTTCCATGATTATGTGTGCATGCCACAAAGTTTCAAGTTTTATGTTATGATTATGGGGATCTCATTTTCACTTCTATGATTTATTCCATGTTAATATATTATGATCTCTTTTGCAGGTTTTGATTTTCATAAAGATATGATATGATTTTTATTTCCTTTATTTGCCCTTGCTGAGTATTTGAGCTCACCCTTTTATGTTTTCTTTTCCACAGGTCAGGAAGATGGATATTAAGTAGAATATGCTAAAAGGGACCCTAGATATGATGAAATAAATGGGAGTCACTGTAGAAGATTTATGAACCAGTTGTTTATGTTTCCCAGTTTCTAAAGACACTATACCTATACGGTCCTTTGTGGTTTTGTCATATGTTGTAATAAGTGTGCTTCAATTTCGAAGTATTAACAATGTATGTAAAGTATGGGTCGTTATAATCATGTAGGTGTTTGACCTTCATAAATACCTTATATAGTGTTTCTTAGAAGGTATGGACTTTTTGAGTATATGTTTATGTCATTTGGTCCTAAAAACATACTGAAAGATTTAATATATTTGATTAATTAGGTTTCCATCCATATTTAGATTCTTTCACGGTTGTTTTCATGGAATACATCTTAGTTTATTCTCAGACTCGATACCATCATTCCAAAAAACATGACATCATTCTGAATACACAGAGATATCAAATTTTATATGTAAGACTCTCAAAATGTCAGTTATTTATATATAAAGTTCACTTCTTAGGTCACATCATCTATGAAATTGGTTTATCTATATACCTAGAGAAGGAAAGTTCTATATTTTATTAGGATGATCCCAAGAATCTATTTAATATTTGAAGTTTACTGGTGTTTGTATTGTTATTATAAGAACTTTACCCAAGACAATTCATATCTAACTATTCCTCTCACAAGCTTGATAAAGAAGGGGTGAAATTTTTATTGTCTAAAGTTTGTGAACAGGATTTTTAGGAGCTTAAGGGAAGGTTGACATCAGTGTCAATCCTGATTCTTCCATATTTTGGAATAATTTATATTGTTTATTGTGATGCATCAGGCATTAGGTTGGGATATTACTTGAGGAAAAGGGATAGTTTTATGGTATATGGGTATTTCTAGCTGATACTAGTTGAGTGGAATTACCCAAAGCATGATCTCGAGTTGGAATTTGTGGTTTATGCCTTGCATTTTTGGAGGAACTATTTTCTAGGAGAGAATTTTATGGTGTACATAGATCAAAATTCCTTAAGTACATATTTATGTAGTGTGAATTGAACCTTCAATAGAGAATGTGGGTTGAGTATCTCCAGTCATTTGATTTAAAGCTAGACTATATGTTTGTTAGTGGTATTATGGTAGTTGATGCTCTGATATGGAATGCTTAAACACATGTAGTTCCAGAGACCTGTAGTGAAGGGACAATCATGGACTTATTCTCTAAGATGTATAGGATAGCCATGTGCCGAATTTTATCTCATACTTAGTATTGTGCTTCACCATTCAGTATAGGGTAAGGACGATAAAGTTATCTTATTATGAGGGAATGGTTCTATGGGATATTGTGGTATGTGTGGACCCACATTCTGGTTGGACCATTGGGGGTAAAAAAATTATATGCATACATGGTAATGTGTAGGTACTAGTAGAAATTCAAGAAGAGTTGATTTAATAATTTCAAGCCTCTTCTTGGACAACACATACCAACATAACCAAAATGCATTGAGACTTATATCATTCGTATTGGTGTCAAGATATGAAATAATAGGTAGAGGGGTTTTTCAAAAGGTTCTTCACCTATTAGAAAGTGAAGGTGGAATACCAATGACCAAAAAAGATTTTACATAATTTTAACACCCCTAAGTGAAAATGGGATGATGTCATCATGGATTTAGTGATCGGATTACTGAGGCCATCTAATAGTAGTGATATTGTATGGGTTGTTTTGGAAAAGTGAATTAAGGTCACTTATTTCCTACCTATCAGAGAGACCATATCAATAGATTAGATTGGGAGGTATTATATCTGTGATATTGATCAGCTTCATAGGGTTACTCATACTATTTTATAGGATAGGGAAACCCAGTTAACATATTGGTTTTGGAAGTTATTATAGAGAGTGTTGGGTACACAATTTATTTTGAGCTTGACATACCACCCTCAGACCAATGGCCAGTTGGAGCACAAAATAAAGGCTCTAGAGGACATTATTAGAGCACGAGTCCATGATTTTGGGTCTATTGAGAGAGCCATATACCTCTAGTTGAATTATCAAATAATAATAGATATCAATTTACAATACAGAAGGAATATTATGAGTCTTTGTATTGAAGAACATTCTGATCACATCTGTACTGGATAGAGGCTGGAGTGTCAGTGATTCTTGGACCACTTCTAGTGCAGAAAACTTCAGGATATGCCTAGGTGATCAAAAATTTGATGGAAACTAAATAGTATAGACATAATCCTATGTTTATCTCTATCTATGAACTCTAGAGTTAGAGGTCGAGGATACATATTTTTACGTATCTCATCAAGGTTGGTGCACATACAGATTTAGGGAGAGTGTAAACATTCATTGTGATATGTCATGCCTTTAGACATTTTAGAGAGAGTCAAACCAGTATCCTATCAGTTTCTATTTTCTCAGAGGTACTAATCCATTCATGACATATTTTATGTAAGTCAGCTATGTTTTTGTCACTCAGAAACATCTTACACTCTTCTGCCAAATATGGATGAGTTATAGGTAGATGCATCCTTTGAGGAGCATCCTATACATATCATTTATTGGAGAATGAAAGATCTGTAAGGTAGGTCAGTTCCTCTTTTTTGGGTGATATGGTAGTATAGATGTGTAAAAAATTAGACCTGAGAGATAGATAGATATAGATGTGGGTACTTAGTAGAAAAAACCTTTTTAGATGATTTTCCACCAACGTAAGAGAAACTTGGGGATGAGTTGTCTTAATAAGAGGAGATTTTAAGATCTTAGGTTTTTATAAAAGGAATTGATATTTTTAATTTTAGTTTTATTTATTGATTTTAAAATAATAATAATTCCTAACAAGGTCATAGATGTTTTAGGGGGTGTCTGGGGCTTCTTCGTAGCCCGGAGCACCAACTGGTGGAAAACAAACTAGTCCGTATGGTTGGTCGAAACTGTGCCATGTAGTCCGCATAGTATTTTATAACTATACAGGATGGTCCATACCTCTATCAGGGCCACAAGTTTTGAGGAAACCATTCTAGTCAGGTCACATGCCTATTTAGAGTTAATTTAGTTTTTAGAACAGGTAAAATGAATAATTGGTGCATGGTTTTTATAACCATTCACTGTAATCGTATGAGGGGGATTCATGGATAGATTATGGCACACAATTGGTGCATGGTCTGGCCAAATGTGAAAAAAGGGTGCAACCTAGTTTATAAATGGTAAATGAACATTTTAACCTATTCCAATTTTAAATCACCCCTCTACTTTCTATTTTTCTTTAGTGAATAAGAGAACCTCTCCCCATCCCATTTGAATCTCCTCCAAGCCATCAACTTAGTATTTGATATATATCCCTAATATAGTTTTTGAATCGTTCACCATCAGTCTCATTAGATGCATGTTGGTGAGTTCTCTATTCCTAGTGGGACGTTCATCATTTTCATTCCTCTCAATAGTGTTATTTTGGTGTTGGTTCTTATTCCCTATTTTCAAGGCATTTCCCTATTCTTCTGTTTTCTTCCAATTTGGGTGGAGTTAGAAGCTGATACTGGAAATGTGTTCTACAATATACATGAGGTAGGTGGTCAATACCTTTTCCCTTAAAGCCATGTTTTTTAAACCCTTCACCACTTTTCCACATGCTAGTCCATCTAGAGTTTCTCCTTTATTAATTAAATTTCTCATTTAAATTATTGGAACCTTGATAGGTTTCCCACTTAGCACCATAATATGGTCGGAGGTTATCAACCCTAACTCAGACCACCCACATGGTGTTTTTATACATCGAACCCTGATATACCACCTCTTTGGGTGTGTGCGAGCTCACCATTAGTCTAAGGAGTCTTTTTAATTAAAATGAGATATTAGGAGAGGGATATTGCTTCATTTGTCTTGTGATGAAATTCTTAAAAATGGATAAATGGATTAAATGGAAAACATGTAATGGGTTGGATGAAGTCATGGACTATATATGATCATGAAATGGGTTAATGAAATGGTTATGATTACATTGGATTCCATGGACATTTCTACTCGATGGATCTTGATTACATTAGATTCCATGGAAATTTATACTCCATGGATTTTGATTACATTGGATAACATAGACAGTTCTACTCCATGCATACAGATTACTTTGGATTACAAGGAAATTTTCACTCCTTGGATCTTGATTGTTTGGACCACCTTGGACATGTTTTAGGGATATGTTCCATGGAATCCACCTAAGTATTTACCAAATTTTATATAGAGATACTTTATGGACATGAGGAGGATTACATGGTCATTTTATACCTTAGATATGGCCCTTGTAGGTCTGACATTGTATTACTTTACATAGGCCACAATGGAAGTTTTATGATTATTTATATATGGTCCATGTTTATTACTCTATGTTTACAGTGAGACATGGTAGGCTAGATAATATCACATTTAAATATATCATTTTATTCTTGTTATATATTTCACAATAATTCATCGTATATACACATATTGGTCTTGTTATAGACACCATTGTTGATGGCCTACTGAGTGTTATCTTACACCCTATTTTGGCCAACCTTGGGTACCTGAACAGACTTCATGGATGTAGGTAGGTACTAGAGAAAGTTCCCTATTTTTGTTTTTTGATTGATCATTTCATAAGAGTAGATTAGAACATGACCAAGCTATCGCTTATAATGCTTCTGGAGATATTTATTTTTGGACCTTTTTTATTTTGATGTAGGTATTTTACTGGATGTTTGTCAACTTGATTTTTTGGCCTGTTTTTATAAACACATGACATATTCATCTTGTTATATTTGATATTGCATCAATTTTTTTAATACTTATTCTGTTTGGATGTTTATTTACTGGTCTTTTTTTATTTCATATCTTTTCTCTTTTTATTGATGTGATCACACCACTATGATAGACTTTTATTACGAGGGTATTGTGTTGACACTATACCACGTTAGACCCTCATTGCTATTTTGAAGACTTTAGTATATGGCGGATGGGGGCACTTGAGGCCATGTGACCCACCAACTCGGGAAACCGTTTAGTGGAACTTTGGTTGGGATGTTACTATTATATTAGATTTTGGGATAAAAAATTTTTATACATAAGAAAACATTTTTTCTAAAACACCAATTTTCATAATATTTTATAGGTTTAATTTTAAATTAAAATATTCCACTTATATGAATTAAATTTGTTAAAATGGATTCCATATTTGGAATAATCATAATTAATATTATATAATAAGTTGAACTTAAAATTTGGTTTTAATAAATTGTAAGAATTTGTCAACATGATTAAGGTTATAAATGGTTTAAAAGGGGGTTAAACCAAGATATAAGTGTATGCAATCCAATTAAACTTGTCTAAGTCTCATTTTTTAGATATATTTTGAACTCATCCTATCCTAATTATAAAAGGAAACCCCTTGTTTTTCTTATTTACACCACTTTGTGTCATATAACTTAACAACCCACTACACAATTTTATTCTAAACTTCCCTAATCATGAATTATTGGTTCTGGTCTTCTTAAAAGATCATTCCAAGGGCCTTTAAGCAATGATATAATGGAGTCCTATCAAAGAATATGCAATCATCTCATCCAAACTCTTTCAATTTATTTATTCTTCATAATCCTCTAAATATATAATATTTAAAATAAAATAACAACTTCAGCAATATATATATACTAAAATGTGATTATAATTTTTAAACCACCAAAATACACCCTGTATTCCTGCAAATGGGAAGTGAAAGTACCGATCATAGAAATGTGTGGACTACCACCTCCATGTAGCGATACAATTCATTTCCAACCATTATATTTCATGGATGTTTATTATGATAGATTTAATTTTTATATAATATATTTATGAAATAATTATTCTTTTGGAATTATAATATCATTTCTACATTCTTATCTTTCAATCCATTGGAAAATGATAATTTTTCTCATGCATACATGCGGACTACCACCTCCACGAAGGCATGTGATTTTTTTCATACTAATATACATGGATTGTAATATTGATAATATTAATTAATATTTATGATATACATGATATAATAAAGAATTTATAAAGGTGAATTATTATTAAAAATTATTTTATTCTATCTGTCAAGAAGTGAAAACAACATTCATGCGTATATACGACCAAATGTCTCCATAAATTATGTAATTCATGTTTCTATCTATAAATTTTATTGATATATATATATATATAATGAATATATATTATATTTATATCATGCGAATATTTTTAAAGATTATGGGACCATGATTAAAGTAGAAGGACTAGAACTACTAAACCGAAATTCTCATGAAAAAATAAACAGTTAACACCTGAAGTTGATGATTTTAATAAATAATTATTAATAAATATGTGTTGAAATGTAATATGTGAATCATATATGTTATCATAATTATATATATTATTCAGGTATATAATTATAATAAATATATATTTATTATATATAAGGTTATAGTGATACTGAAAAAGCTCAAACTTAAGGAAAGTGATTTCTGTTAAATATCTCATTGTTTATCATGATTGTTTATAATGAAGTTTCTGATGTTGAAATTTTATGACCTATATCTCAAGAATCCCATGAATTTTATTTTTCTATAACTATTTCTATATATTAAATTGTTTCCATTAATTTTACTCTCTTTAAGGACTCAAGATACCAAAATGATGTTTTTAAGGAAAACTAAATTTATTTACCCCTTGGTTAAAAATAATTTTTCTTCCATATCCATGTTTTTTAAAATTGATTTAAATAAAGTTTTTAATAATATCTAATTATTATTTAAATTTTTTTACTAATATTTTAATTTAAAAATAATGATTTAAATATAATATACTTTTTGTTTTCTGAATGAGGTGCTATTGCCTTTTTACTAAAAATGTGAAAGGAATCCTTGCTTTCATGTACCCAACATGAATAAAATTACCTACTATTATCAATAATAAATGATTTGAAGCTAAATATAAATGTTTCCAAGGTTATTTTTTTAAAAAAATATTCCACAATATTTTGTATTTTATTAGATTTTACACAAGTGATTTCAATGTGAAAAGGGTATTTTCCTCATGAAATTATCTAATCATATATTAAAGATATTTTTCATATATGATAACATACTTTGATGTTAATAATTATTTAATGGGGTTATTATCCAATGATACCATCCTTATTTTTTATATAGATGGGTTAAGATTATTATGAGGAAATGTTTATGAACCTCGTTTCCTTTCCATGATTTATTATATATTATTAATGTTTTCGGATCATGTGGAACACATACGAATGGATTTTTATTATGTGACATGTGTTATTGAAATTATATATCCCTCAATGAATTGGTTAAGTATGGATATCTGATGAGATAATAAGGAGTGGAATAGGGAGTCAACCTAGTTCAGTAAGGGACTTTATCCATTATGATAGAGTTTTAAGTGAACCTTGACTACCGATATGATAGAATGGGAGGTGAACCAAATAAAATATGATAGTTTTGGAAGTTATATTTGAATAAGTATAATATTTTTTATGATAATGTGTAAGCAACAAACATAAGTATTATGCCAATTTTATGCTCCCATGATTTATTTTATTTAATTCCTTTATGATTCATGTCTTATAAATTTCCAAGCTTTATTCCATGATTCAAGATTATGATCTATGATATATTGGTTATGGTTTTAAAATATTAAGCTCATGTTATGATTCCATTATGATCATGTTATGTTTTAGTTATCATTGATATATCCATTAATTGCCCTTTCTAAGAAACTGTGAAGACCCTTTCTTATGTGTCTTTTCCTTATGTTATGAAAAAAAGTTTTATGTATGATATATCTAATAATGGTGATAATTAAGAAGAACATAGTGGGAGAGGATATATATCTTTGATTATTTTTTATATATCCATGTTTTCAAAGACACTAAAACTATATGATCACGGTATAGATTGTAATATTATGTAGTGAATATTAATATTTTGATATGTAATATCTATTTTGGAAAATTTTGGGTCGCTATACATTTTTTAGTTTCCCCACTGTAGGAAGTTCATAAGAAGACCCAAAATTAGTGCTTGTGACTACTGATGGACTGTAACAATCAAAAAATGATCACCAATGTAAAATGAATAGTAAAACATTACTCGGTTATATATTAAAAAATTGAAAAGATCAAATTTGTAACTTCCAATTCACATCATACACTGAAACTAATCATTTTAAATAACCATCAGATGATACCATTGTCTGATCAGCTTGTGATCTACTAAAGAAACCTACTACCACAACATTAACCTCAAGACTGAGCTATCATCCATTTCATCTAATTCCTAGGGATTTACATTGACACATAAAAAGGATTGACATCCCAATATCCTCTTTACTAATTTACTCTTCATTAAAACCTTCCTCTTCACTATAGAGATCATTTTACTATTATGATTTTGTCATAAATACTCGAATTCCTTTATTCTTAAGGTTTTTTCTTATGTTTAACTGTCATAATCATGAGATTTAACATCATGTTTTTGTAGAATGTTCCAATTCATTTATGTGTTGGAATTTACTTTTACATTATAGGAATTTTCCCTATTATAACCACTTTACATATGGTTTTTCTTGGAATATCTATTGGATTGGTCATATTCACTATCTCCTTCATCCTCCTCAAGAAAAATAGATGAAAAGTGTCCAATAATTCCACAATTGAAACACTTAAAAGTCAATCACTAGTGTAGAAAACGTTATTTACGTTGGTTATTTTTCATTTTTACGTCGGTTTTTAGCCAATGTTAATACAGAAGATGTTATAAATAACATTTTTTACGTCGGTTATTGAAAAACCGATGTAAAAAATGTAACATCACGGTGTTTATCACGTCGGTTAATTAGTAACCGACATGCAAAAAATGGGGGGGGGGGGGTTTATAACGTCGGTTATTATATAACCACCGTGATAAACTGGAGGGGGGTTTGTCACGTTGGTTATATAATAACCGACGTTATAACCCATGCAGGGGATGTTTATCATGTCGGTTATTAAATAACTGACATGATAAACCCCTAGGAAATGGTTTATCACATCGGTTATTATATAACCGACGTGCTAAACCAGTCCAGGGGGGGGGGGCGTTATCATGTAAGTTATTTAATAACCGATGTGATAAACCATTTCCCAGGACTTTTATCACCACAGTTATTAAATAACCGATGTGATAAACCATTCCACAGGTGTTTATCACTTCAGTTATTAAAAAACCGACGTGATAAACCCTTCCCGATTTCTTTATCACGTCTGTTATTTTATAACCGACGTGGAAGACAATTTTTTTAAAAAAAAATCGAATGCAGTCCTTTGCTCTCACCCAGAAACAACCAGAAACAAAATCAAGAATTCGTACCACAAAAAAAGTAGTAGATTAAAACAAGAACTAAATAAAAATTAAGCATTTACATTGATAACATATAAAAATTACCCCACTTGACAGCCCCCACCACACCCCTGGACTGGCCCCGACCCCCTGGACATCCCCAAACACCCCAAGATAGCCCCAAACACCCTAGGACAACCCCAAACGCCCAGGACAACCCCCCCCACTGGACTCACACCACCCCCTGAACAACACCCCCTCACCCCACTTGACAGCCCCCACCACACCCATGGACTGCCCCCGACCCCCAGGATATCCCCAAACACCCCGGGACACCCCCCCCGACCATCCTGAATAGAACCCCCTCACCCCCTCACCCCACTTGACAGCCCCCACCACACCCCTTGGCTCCCCCGCCCCCCTGGACAGCCTCAAACACCCCGGGACCCCCACCCTCATGTATACCCCCTCACACCCTCACCCCACTTGACAGCGCCCACCACACCCCTAGACTGCCCCGACCCCCTGGACATCCCCAAAACCCCAGGACAACCCCCCCACCCTCATGTATACCCCCACACCCTAGACAGCCCTCCCCCACCCCATTGGATCCCCCACTAAACCCCTGGACTGCCCCCGACCCCCTGGACAACCCCAAACACCCCTGGACAACCCCCACCCTCATGTATACCCCCCACCCCTGGAAAACACTTGCACACCCCTGGACAACCCTCCCATTCCCCTGAAACAGACTAAAAAGTTACAAAAAACAAACCAGAACCCCCTCACCCCACTAGACTGCCCCCACCACACCCCTGGACACTCCCCCCCCCCACACCCCTGGATATCACCACCACCCCTTGGACATCCCCCCACCGTCCTGGAGACCCCCCCTCCCACTGGACAACACTCCCACATCCCTAGACAACCCTCCCACACCCTTGAAACATACCAAAAAGTTACCAAAAACAGACCAGAAACCCCTCAACCCACTAGACAGCCCCCACCACAACCCTAGACTTTCCACTCATCCCCATGGATACCTTGGACACCCCACTGGATATCCCCCCACCCCTAGAAAGCCCCCTCACCCCAAAAGACACCCCCACACCCCTAGACACCCCTGGATAGCCTCCCACTCCCCTAGACAGCCCTTCCACCCTCCTAGAAATGCTCCCACCCCTAGACTGCCCCCCCTACTCTCATGGACACCCAGGACCCCCCCACCCCACCGGAAATCCCTCCTAGACCCCTGGACACCCCCAACCCGCTGAACACCCCACACACCCTTGGAACCCCTCCCCCCCAGACCATAATCCAATCCGGAAAAACCATTATAAATAGACCAAAACAAGAAGTAGAGAAAAATTAAACATTCACATATATAACATTCAAAACTTACACTGTCAACTTCAAAAAAAACTAAATCCAACCTAAAAAACTACCAAATAAACAATTACAATGACAATATTCAAAATTACATTTTTCATTACAAACAACTAAAATTCAATCAAACCTGTAAAATAATTTGACCACTCCACTTGTAAGTGTTTGATGTCTTTAACAGTATAGGGTTGAGGGTCATAAAAAATCTACATATGAAAAGGATAGTAGTTAACATGTATAATGAATAAATCAAATTAAAATATTATGGAAAATTTTAAGAGGAAATCTTACTAGGTAAAAATTCACTACTGTCCCAGTTGTTATTATTTCATACATAAATCTTAACATATAATATCCGCATTCGATGACGCCTTGTTGTTCATGAAAATTCTGTTTGAATTAGTGTAAATTCAATATATTATTTTTATGTAATAAATCAAAAAGTACAAATTATAAATGGATATTTACCTTCGCATTTACATATTTGATCTTTGCACTCCTTTTCTTTATGGTTTTTCGAATGTAGGCCCATGCCCTGTTAGAAAATAATACGAATGGGGTAAATTTGAAATTTATTATAATATATAAAACTATTGGGAAATTGAAACATACTTTTCCAATATATTCTTAAAACATTCCTGCACATCATCATCGATAGAGCATATCCAATAAAGTACTTTCTCCCTTGGGAAAAATACCCCTAACATCCAATGGTCACTGATAAAAGGAAATTTAAGGTTAGAGGTTTTTTATGTTAAAAGATAATGAAATATTTGAGAGATATGTGTTTCATACCTCTCAAAAAAGGCATCATCCAACATTGTGTGACTATATTCTTTTCAAGTATTTCAACAATATAAAGCATTCTTTGTTCCTCATCCAATTCAAATGCTTCAGGGGAAATCAATTGCGGGTCCATGAATCTATATACATATGTCAGATCATTCCTATCACAAATTTTATAAAGATACCTAATACAAAATAGACATAAGTATACATTTTTAATAAATATAACGAAGGGAAAAGATGTTAAGACTTACATGGAAATTTTTTTCACCATGTTGATGCCCAACTTATCTCCAGTAACAAGATCCATGATATCAGTTTTCATAATCCCCACACTTATTGCACGTCCACAAACATGAGCTTCCATTGGAAACTCATAATTACCCACCAACAAATTTGAATATCTTGACAATCTGTCACCACTACTAGAATCTGTATCTGATGTCATATCCATTTGTCTTTGTTGTTGTCTATACAGTATTTCTTTACCTTTGAAGTATTCCTGTAAAAATAAATAGAAAATATAATAGTTTTAAAATTATAAAACAACATTAATAAAAAATAAAATAAAATATATAACATTCATACCTCTATGGTAATGAGTCGAAGAAGTCTGGATGGCCAAATTAAAAAATGGCCGATACTATGTCCAACTGTCATCACCTCATCTGTAGGTAATGGTACTCGATCTGATCTATCTATAATATCCTGTACAATGACCCTCTGATTCTGTACCTCTAATTGCTGATGATGAACTGTATCTCTTATAAAATATACCAACCCATATGCAACTATATGATGTTGAGGATCATAAACATACAACTCGCAATAAGTAGGAAGCTGGGGCGGAGGAGTAGGATAAAAAATGGGGTCCGCTGGCTGAGGTTGGGGAGTGGGAGCTACTGGCGGAGGTGGAGAATAAATAATGGGGTCTACAGGGGGAGGTGGAGGAGTGGGAGCTACAGTCTGAAATTGTCTTTGCATGTCTGCAAACATAGACTATACCGAAGCTCTAATATTTTCCTCCATCGTCGCATTAATATTATGAACTTCAACCTCAAAGGATTCTTTTTTTAACCACCTCAATGTTAGAAGTTGAAGAATGTGTAAAAAATTTTCTTACCGATACACCTATCGGATATCCTCTTACACGACCAGGATGTTCGAGCTTTCCCAATGCTATAGATAAAATATCTTTCCTCCCAGTAGCTGTAAATTCCCCTTGTGAACTCTGCTCCTCAAGAGAGTCCTGTAATCATTAATTGAACATTTCTGTAATGATTGAAATTATATGAAGAAAATAGTTAACTTAAATAAATAAAATAGACATCTTACAATCCTCTCAGCTGCGATTCTCAATTCCTCCGAAAGATATTTCTCTTTTTTTCCTTCTGAGCTCTCTTCTATTTTTCATGTCTAGATGGACGGGATAGAGGGGCCACCTCTCCAGAGCTTGAAGAATCAGCTCTTTGTTGTTGAAATTTTTCTACCATCATTTGTTCTTACAAAAATGCATACCCTCCCCAAGACAAACTATGAGGGTATACATTTTTAGATTGGATCTCCTGATGAGTTTTCCTTGTTTGCTATAAATTAAGAATAAGAAATCATTAACAAAATATTAATAAGATAATTTATATAAGAAAGCTTATAAAGTTTTACATTGCCCTTACAAAAAATGTCTCTTTTCTTTTACTTTCAAAAAACTGTCTCTATGTGTATTCATCTATAAAAGTATATATACGACATAGATTTTTAGGACTCCTATGACCATAAATGAAATCAGATGAGAGGGTTGATTTGAAATCCCTCCATCTCCTGGCAGCCAACGATAAGAATTTCTTCCTAACTCCTCCAGTGACAAGAATATCAAATGTTATCTGATAAAGAAGAGGTTAAACATATTATATATACTAGAAATATTTAATGAATAGTCAAACAATAGAAAAAGATATTACAAAAATCGTCTCCCAAAACTGAGATATTATCGCTTTATCCACACTTCTACAGTCATCACACAGAATGCTTACTTTGCTCTTAGCTCGAGTTGATACAAAACTCTTAAAATATTTTGCATTTGGACCTCTAGGAATATCATCATCATCATACTCAACGAGTATCCTTGGATCCTGTATACGGGAAAGTGATAATTTTGGTAAATGTGTGCACCCATGTTTACCAACCTTTGAACTCTTTGTCATAATAGGAGCACATGAGGAAGATTGGGGAACATCAAGAGGAGCATGTGAATGTTCCTCCCCAGAGGTATGACCAATATGCTCATCTCCAGAATCATGTGGTTGATCAACTGAATGATCTGTCATTATCCTTCAAATCAAAAAAAAAACAAACCTTAGTTCACAAATATAAAAATTCAAATATTTTAATACTACTATAATTAGAAAATATAAAAGTGTACTAAGTTACATAATAGAAAACATTGGTAATATGGTAAGCATGTTAAAAAATGGTAAAGATGGTAAAGATGATAAACATGGTAAACATTGTAAACATGGTAAACATGGTAAACCTGGTAAACATGGTAAAGTAATTGTCACTGAATAGAAATAATAGATATATAATTCATGTAATGGTAAACATGATAAAGTAAACTAAACAAACCTAAAACAGACAAAAACTTATACTTATTTTGTTTTAATACAAGTTTTAATAAAGAAATAACTTACAATATCTAACATTTTATAAAAAAATAATTATAAACTATAATTAAACATATGTTACCTGTAATTTTAGGAATGTACAAATGGATTGTTTTCCCAAATTCCTTCGTCCTGATCATTCTTTATGGCAAAAACCATGTCTTCAACATTCTCATCATTATGTTCTGTTAATATTTCTGTGGAAGTAGGGATCTCACATAAATTAGCATCTTCATAAGGTTCATCCTCACCAACATATTGTTTTTTCCCTTGTAAAACAATAGCACACTGCATATCTGATTGATCTACTACATAGAAAATTTGTTTTGCATCTGTTGCCATTATAAAAGAATCAGTTGTGTCTTCCAATCTATTCAGATTAACAAGTGTCATTCCAAATTCATCTTTCCTAAAACTGTTGTTACTGATAAACCATTTACAGTTAAAAATAGAAACTATAATTTTAAAGTAATCAACCTCCCATATGTCTTCAATCACTCCATAATATTCACTTGATACAGAAATTGGGTTTTTGTCCTTAGCACTGAAAAAATGCATTTCTTCTGCAAACCGCAATACACCACTATTCTGAACTGCACTTCTGTTGTCCTGAGCTTTCATATGAAATGTATATCCATTAATGTCATAACCGGACCATGTTATCACATTTAAACATAGACCACCCACTATCCATTTTAATATCTCTGATACATCTGATATACCAAGAAAGTTCTTTTTAAACCATGACAAAAAAGTTTTGTTGTGCTCATTCAAAATCCACATTTCTTTCTTCTTTGGATGACATCGTTTCAACACATTAATATGCAATGTGATATACATTTGAGCATCAGCTATGTTATTCAAGATGTATGATTCTATCTTCTTCATCTGTTCAGCTGACAATGATTTGAATTTAAATCCACGAATCCCCTTTCCCTCATTATTAACTCGTTCATGGTGAGATTGAGGCAAACCTATGTGTTAAGCTACAGCCAAGTAGCTCGTACAAAACTCTGCTACCTCCTCAAAAATATACCTTTCAGTAATGGAGGCTTCAGGTCGATATGGATTTTTAACATACCCATTTAATATTTTCATATACCTTTTAAAAGGATACATCCAATGAAGATATACAGGTCCAAAAGATTTATTTTTCGAACCAGATGAATCATTAAAAGCACCATTATATCAAAAACAGTTGGAGGAAAATACATTTCCAATTGACAAAGTATAAAAATTGCATCATTTTCCAAAATTTTCAAAGCATTCACATCAATCGTCTTGTTATAAATTGAATTGAAAAAATAACACAACTTCATTATAGTCTTTATGACATGGATGGGAAATATTCCATGCAATACAACTGGTAGAATTTGTTGCATTATGATGTGACAATCATGTGATTTCATACCTATCAACTTCAAGTCCTTCAATGAGACAAAATATTTTACATTTGAAGAATAACCTTGAGGCACTTTGATATTATGAAGATAGTGACACAAGCTAATTTTCTCCCTCTTTGATAATGTATGACAAGCCGGGGGAATAAATGTTTGTCTTCCTTTTGGAGTGGGTGCTAACTCCAAACATATTCTCATTGATAGTAAGTCTAATCACGCATTAAACCCATATTTTGTCTTTCTTTTAATATCTAACAATGTTCCAATCAAAAAATCATAGATATTCTTCTCCATGTGCATGACATCAATATTATGTTTAACTTCATGATACCTCCAATATGATAGCTCAAAAAATATTGACGTTTTCTTCCAAATATTTCTATCATTACCAGATTTATGTTTCTTTCCCAATGTCACATCAAGGTTTTTCACCCTCTGAAAATACAAATCAGGGGATAAAGGTTTTGGAGCAGTATAAAATTCTTGTGAGCCATTGAATGCCTTTTTTAGTCTTCTATAAGGGTGATCCATAGGCAAAAACTTTCAATGACCCATGTACACTATTTTCATCCCCTGATGCAATTGACAATATGACGTCTGTTGTTCGCAAATTGGACATGCTTTATGCCCTTTAACACTGTATCCAGACAACTTTCCATATGCTAGGAAGTCATTTATAGTGAACAGAAGCACTACATGCAGTTGAAAATATTTCATTTTATAAGAATCATACACCCCAATACCATCAGCCCATAACATTTTCAAATCATCAATCAAAGGTGACAAGTAAACATCAATATCATTGTCGGGTTGCTTTGGACTAGAGATCATTATACTCAACATGAAATATTTGCGCTTTATACAAACTTCAGGAGAGAGGTTGTAAATTACCAATAAAATAGGCCATGAACTTTGTGTTCTACTGAGGGTTTGGTATGGATTCTTTACATCTGTGCACAACCCTAGTCCGAGATGTCTAATTTCATTTCCAAATGTAGAATACTGCACATCAATTTTCTTTCATTGTAAACAATCATCTGGATGACGTATTTTTACATCACATACCCGCTCATCAGCATGCCATCTTAACCTTTTTTCATCATGTGAATTAGCAAATAAACGTTTGAAATGATGAATTATAGGAAGATACCAAAATACCTTTGAATGAATATTTGTAATATCTACATCAGCATGTGATTTTTCTTTCACCTTATACCGTGATATCCAGCATTTAGTACACTATGATAGAAATTCATATTCCTTCCTATATATAATGCAGTAATTCGGACATGCATGTATTTTCTTGTATCCCAATCCCATAGGGAATAATATTTTCTTGGCCTTATAATGTGAATCTGGAAGATCATTATCTTTTGGAAGAATTTCTTTCATCAATTGTAGAAGCTCTGTGAAACTTATGTCACTCCATCCATGTTTCGCCTTCAGGTTAATCAAACTTAACACCACTGACAAAACCGTAAAATCTGTACAACCAGGATGTAATGGTATTTCAGCATCACCATATAGATGCGCAACTATCGGTTCTAACTCAATTTTTTCTGCTACAATATCGCAAATCATTTCTTCAATTCCATCGGAGTTACCATCTTGCGAATCATCATAATCAGTGACGTTCCATCCAGTTTCACCATGCCAAATCCAAGGGTTGTAACTCGGATTAAAACCATGACAAATCAGATGATATTCTGTCTCTCTACTTTTCAACTTCTTCATATTCAAACATTTCAGGCATGGAGAAAAAAAATGTCACTACTTGGAACATTTCGTTTAGCAAATTCCAAAAAGGCATCAACAACTTCCTCATATTTATTTCCCATTAGATGTGTCGTAATCCAACTTCGACTCATTATTACCTATAACAAATATAAAAAATATATATATTTTTAAGATAAAACAAATATATGTTTATATGAAAAAAATCATAATCTGAATGAAAAACAATTTTGAAATATAAAACAAATCTATGCACACCTAAAAAAATATGATTGAATATTATTTAAAAAACAAAATATAGTTAGATATAATAGTTTTAAATTCCATTGATTCAAATAAAACCATGGGGCCTACAATGGTTGATAGAAAATTGGAGAAAATAGAGTAAACCTGAGAATCAAATCAAATTTAAAATAAAAATTCAGATGGAGAAAATCACAATGTAACTTCAGTCATCATGACACAATTATCATGTAATAATCTCAAAAACCACGATGCAGTAGTCAATCACAACTGACACTTATCCCCCACCCCCCTGGACACCCCCTGGACACCACCACCCCCTTGTACAGCCCCACACCCCCTAGACTGCACCCCAACCCCCTTGGACACCCCATGGACACCACCACATCCTTGGACAGCCCCCCACCCCTCCTGGACACCCCAACCCCTGGACAGCCCCCACCCCTCTAGACAGCACCCCACCCCCGAGACAGCCCCCACCCCTCTAGACAGCACCCCACCCCTCCTGGACACCACCCCACCCCTACCCCCTTGGACACCCCCCTGGACAGCCCCCAAACCTCTAGAAAACACCCCCAACCCTATGGATAGACCCCACCCCTTGGACAACCCCCACCCCTCTAAACAGCACCCCACCCCTCTTGGACACCACCCCTACCCCCTTAGACACCCTCCTGGACACCCCCAACCCTCCTGGACAGCCCCTACCCCCTGGACAGCCCCCACCCCTCTAGGCATTACCCCCACCCCTCCTGGACACCACCCCCACCCCTACCCCCTTGGACGCCCCATAGACATCCCCAACCCTTTGGACATCCCCCACCCCCGGACAACCCCCAAAACCCTCTAGACAGGCCCCCACCCCCTTAGACAGCCCCCACCACCCACCCCCTTGGACACCCCCTGGACACCCCCAACCCTCTAGAGAGCCCCCACCAACCGGATAACCCCTACAAATCCTCTAGACTTCCCCCACCCCCTTGGACAACCCCCCCCACCCAACCACCCCTTGGACACCCCCCGAACACCCCCAACCCTCTGGACATCCCCTTCACCCCCTGGACAACCCCCACCCCTCTAGATAACACCCCCACCCTCCTGGACACCACCCCCACACCCTACCCCCTTGGACACCCCCTGGACACCCTCAACCCTCTGGACAGCCCCCCACCCCTATAGAAAGCATCCCCACCCCTCTTGGACACAACCCCCACACCCCTACCCCCTTGGACACCCTCAACCCTCTGGATAGCCCCCCACCCACCAGACAACCCCCAAAACCCTCTGGACAACCCCACACCCCCTAGGAGAAACCCCCAAATGCTCTGGACAGGCCCCCACCCCCTTGTACAATGAATCAGTTTTTAATAGTATATGAAGACTTATAATAGTCCATGAAAATAAGCGACATAAATAGATTATGGAACAACAAAAAGTGATACCCAAAATAGAAACAACCAAGGATCCAACACAAACATTCCACCATGAAAAACCATATATATACTTTTAAAATAATTCACACCAGTACACGGAATGGGTGTATCACAATGGTTTAAATATAAATTGCAGTAATATAGATGAATGAGATCATTATTTGTCAATGACAAAAAAAATTACCATCAATGTCGGACATTCGCGAAACAAAAACAAACAAAATAGAAGTAGGTGAGGATTAAGTGGATATTATGAGTCTATCTAATAGATCTTGGAATAATAAATAAGATGATGATGGAAAAACAAGGTAATAGGGTTCGAAATCGAAGAATCTTACCTTGTTTAAACAAAAAAATCGCAAAACGTAAATATAGACTATCTAGAAAAAAACAAACGAAATAAAGTCGTGGGAGGCTTACCTGAGTGTTGCAAGTTGAGATGATGAAACCGAGGAGATTAAAGATGATAAACATCGAAGAAAAAATGAATTTAACGCAACGAGATCGACGAGCTGATTAGGGTTTACCATGCGAGAGAGACGAGTCGCCGGATTGTTGATCGAAAAATCATAAATGACAATCCACGGGGCGTGTTACTTTTTAAATGTTTTATAAAGTCGGTTATTTAATAACCGACGTTATAAAATGATTTTATTACATTTATAATGTTGGTTATTATAATAACCAACATTATAAATGTATCAGATACAACTTTTTTTTACGTCGGTTATTTTATAACCGACGTAAAAAAAATATGCGTGGTGGTTTTTTACGTCGGTTATAGAATAACCGAAGTAAAAAATACATCAGAAATCACAGTTTTTTATGTCGGTTATTTTATAACTGATGTAGAAAATTCTACGGGTTGTTTTGTTATGTCGGTTATCAAATAACCGACGTCAAAAATGCCTCAAAAGAAGATTTTTTTATGTCGGTTATTTTATAACCAACGTAAAGAAATTTTAGATACCTCTTTTTTACGTCAGTTATCAAATAACCGACGTAAAAAACACCGTGCTTTGGTTTTTTAAGTCAGTTATTTTATAACTGACATAAAAAACGAACGTGCCCAATTTTTAACATCGGTTATTAAAATAACCGACGTTAAAAATTTACTCACCACATTTTTTACGTCGGTTATAAAATAACTGACCTAAAAAACCACGTTTCATAGATTATCATGTCGGTTATATATAACCGACATAAAAAATGGTGATGTAAATAAATTTTTCCGCACTAGTGAATTTTATATAAAAATAACATTTTCTTCATTGAATACCTTTTTTAAAATAATGATATAAGCTCATTAAATCTATAGAATCATCTTCGATATCAGTTTCCTCTTGTTGTAACCTTTTAGTTTATAAAAGATAAAAAAACTTTTGTATATTTTAATGTAGTCGCTTTATCCTATTTTATTTCTTCCTTAGGGTTAATCCCCTCCCTATCTAAAAGAAAATCAAGAAATTATTGAAATTATAAAATATCAAATCATCCAAGTATTTATTTTCAATCATATAATTTTTTACATGAAAATTTCTCAACATAATTATTATCACTTTGTTTACCACTATATAATCTTTAAGAACATCCCCATAAAATCTAATTGAGATAAAATTTTGTTAACATGAATAAAAACACATTCATAAAATCATATTATCCCATTATAAAATCAATAAATTGAGTGCAAAATGATTTTAATCATGTCTCCTTGATATTTTCATCCCTCTCATCAATATCATGGATTTTTCCTTAAATTACATTCATTATTTAAGCTCCTATTAATTTTTTCAACTATTTATTAGGAGGGATGAGAGTAATGAATTTAAAATTCTATTGTTAACTTTTATTTCTAATTAAAATTATATATTATACAAAATTTAGTAATTTATACACCATTCTCAGTGATGTAAATAATATCCAATCCATGAAATATAAGATAAATAACCTTCCCCTATTTCCATAGATGAAAACCTTTACCTTCAAGAAAGAGAAAAACCTTATTTATGAAGAAATTAATACTATAAATAGATATATTTTATTAAAATATGTTAGAAATAAAGAACAAAACAAGGATCCTTATGAATAATAATAACCAATTAAATTATCTTTGATTCCTATTGTCAATCCCACATAAGAGATGCACAAAATCTAAGTATTTACCAGGTTTACTCACTCTTTTTCATACATGAAATAAGCATTTACAAGCTTTACTCACTCTTTTAATTGAGTGTATAATCCTTGGTGTCTAATGATTTTTATCCCACTATCTATGTTAGAATCTAAGAATATAAAATAATAGTAGGTTAAAATAAGGAATATAGTCCCAAAATCCAAGTATATAAAAGTTAAAAACAAAAATTAACAAGATGATTAATATTTTTTATTTCTAATCAAGTTTCTCCAAGGTTGGATAAAGTATGAACCATTATTCTTCTCATCAAAACCATCAAGATAATTCTCTATGAACTCCTTTAAATGGTATTTATAACTATATTATGTTTCATAATAGTCTACACAAGTGAAACAAAATATATATAAATTTAATTTCACCATGATGTGTTGGTGTTATCCATGGTGTGGTATTTCTAACCATAGAAAGATATGAAATCCACTATTTTGATGACTTTCCATATTTTTTATAGTGTTTATTTTTCTTCCTCAAAAATATATTCACCAAGAAACAAAAAATAATGAACTTAGAAACTCTATAAAATTCCTCAAATCTATACTAAAAAATTCAATTTTATGGTTACTTTTCTCTTATTGTGAATAAGTTTTTTATTCTTAACATTTCATTCAATATTCCCATTTTCATATCCACTTTTCGTAGAATGACCTTGATTTATTACCTTTATTTTATATACCTATAGATATATCTTCCCATGATGTTTCCAACTTACAATATGTCATAAATAAACTTAACCATGATCATTTTTTAAATTTCTTCAGGTCAACCTCCAAATTTTCATTCTATCATGAACATAAAATGGTCATTCTTTCTTCCCTCATTGTATATTTCATTCAAACATACCACATTTTGATTTTGTTAACACCATAAAATACTTTATTCCACCTCAATATTTATTTATTTCCTTGAATATATCTTTTCTCCAGTCATCCTTTCCCTAAACCATGATCATGTGGTTAATAAATATAATATGAAACAATTTGCATAAATCATAAATGAATCATATCAAGAAACAAGTTAAAGAATAATTTCAATGTGAGAGTTATCTAAACACCACACATAAATGATGTGTGCCACATGTATCTATGAAATCATTCAAATAATTCAAAATGATGGAAATATGACTGGAAACCAAAGTATAGAAAAAAGTAAACTCCAACAGCATCAAAAGCCTCATCTTGGTCCCATAGTCTCTAGCTCCAACAACAATCAATTAACTGATAAAGAAAGGAACTTTCCCCACTATATACATCAAATCATATAATCTATTTGGCCTCAAAATCCTGACCCAAACAGGGTGTGAGATGAATCCCAGTAGGCAACCACCAAATGATCTGTGCCTAAGGGTCAGTGAATATATATAGCAGGCATTATGCAAAAATGAAGTAATAAAATAGGAAGTACTCAAAAGTAGACAAACCTATAATTTTCAATTACAATCATTTTCATATATTAATTATTCAAACCATTGAATAATAAATCCCAAGATCTAACCTAAGCTCTATATCCCCCAATATGACCGAAACAACAGACATATGAGAAGGCCACCTAAACAACCAAGAGAACTGAGTCCAAGATTGTGCTTTGGCTTGGAAGAATCATCACAATCATTAAATTATTCAAAATCAACCCTATGTGAAAGTTCTTAGAGTCTAACCCCACTAGTTTAACATATCATCAATTCAATAAAATAATGATCTTCTACAAAATCTCACACAGTCTAACCCCTTTGGTTTCACCTAGCACTAAATCATTTATAAAAAAACCACCTGGGTAGCTCTCATAGTCAATACCCCTTGGTCTGCATATAAAAAATAAACAAAAATGACCACCTGAAATCTCTTATAGTCAATTACCTATGTTCCAACATTAATTTAATAATGACCCTTCGAGTATCTCTCACAGTCTAACCCCTTTGGTCCGTGACCACCTGACAACTCTCACAGTCAATACCTTTGGGTTAACATAAAAAAAATTCATACATAAATGAACCTACCTTGGGATGCTCTCATAATCAATTCCCCATGGTAATACATTAAAAATGTGAATCACATGCATCTCAAATAAACAGTAACTCAATCCAAACAACATGAGGCTTGGAAAAAAATCAAGCTTAACAGGCATTCTTGACCAATGGCCATAATAAAAAAATCAAGGGAATGCACCCATGGAGTGTCCCACAACAAGATATCTAACCTTAAACATAATCAGTAACCCTTTTCTCAATAAAAAAACCATAGTAGGTGTTAAAAAGGGTTAAATTCCAAAACACGCAATAGTCTAAACATGGGTATTCAGAACTTTAAGCATATATAATCTAAAGACAATCAAATAAAGTCACAAACCACCTACCTTGATGTTGTATGATGAATACTATTGAACTTAGGTCCTTGAATTGGCCTATAAGGACGTAGATCTACAAAAAGGCTAAAAATGATCAACCCTAGAAAACTCACAAGAGCAGATAAATCCGGAAGAGACTCTCTAGGGAAAGAGACAATTCATCAGTGGGAATCCAATGCCCCTGGCAGCATCTCAATCGATTCTTAGATAGAGAACTGAGATGAACTCAAATTTTATTGGCCATTCGTCACTCTCTTATACAAACTGAGGGGAGAAGAAATGTTTTTTTGAGATGAGATGCTACCCCACTATGACTCATCAATTAAAAAGAAAAGTACACAGTGTGTTCATTTAATGTACATGTCGTGTACTAGCCTCAACTAGCCCCTGCTTTAGGCAGTCTTCCAGGTCACCTAAGTGTCCATGTACTCGGCCGTTACACGACTAGTACACAACTACATGTGAAAGCCAGTTACATGTCGTGTACTTTATAAAAGTTCCCATTTCTTCCTTTTTCCTCAAAAAACAAACCTAAATAATGATCCATACCTAAAATTAAGATATGGGTTCTTAAAAACATCCCCCTTAAATAAATTCATCTCCAAAATTCCCTTCTAATGGTGGCAAAGAAGAAACTTTAAATAACTCTGGCCACTGTGATCGTATGTCGACATCCCTCTCCCAAGTCTCATCTTGTACTCACCCGTGATGCCCTAGAACCCGTACCATAGGAAGATACTGGATACAGAGTACCTTTTTTCAGTGATCCACAATCTGAATAGGGTGTTCCTCGAAGGATGCATCCACCTCTAACTCAACCTCCTCAGGTTGGAAAATGTGAAATGGGTTAGAAGAGTAACGTTGTAGCTGAGAAACATGGAAGAAGTCATGCATAGCACAATACCTATAAGGTAACTACAACCTATAGGCAACTAGCCTGACTGTTTTGAAAACCTCAAACGACTTGACTTATCTCGGTGAAAGCTTCCTCAGTCTCTTAATCCTCTTATGCCACAACCTCTATGTGACATGTAAGAAAACTTGATTTCCAACCTCGAACTCTATAGGTTGTCTCCATCGATAAACAAAAGATTAATGACAAGACTATGTAGTAGCCATACTATTTCAAATAAATTCCACCTACTCAGTGGTCTCCTAGACAAGACGAGGTCCCAACATAGCTACCTCTTCTGCCTCCTGCCAAAATAGAGGTGATCAGCATAAAATACTGTACAAAACATCATAAGGTGCCATCTGAATCGTCACCTGAAAATTTTTATTGTAGGAAAACCCCACTAAGGGTATGAGTCTCTCACAAGAACCCTAAAAATATAAGAAACATGCTCGGAGCATGTCCTCTAATACCTGAATTGTGTGCTCATACTAGCCATTTGTCTGGGGATGGTATGTTGTACTAATAAGTACCTATGTACCTAAATCCCTATATAGTCCCCTCCAAACATGAGAAGTAAACCGAGAATCCCTGTATGAAACAATAGAGTGAAAAACCCCATGATGATGTATAATCTCTCAGATGTACAACCTTCCAATATAATCCACACCTAATGTCTACTTTATTAGAAAGAAATGTACAACCGTCATGAGTCTATCAACAAAAACCCAAACAACATCATTTACTCGAGGTGACCTCGATAAAACCATCACGAAATCCATCTCGACATCATCACATTTACACTCAGGAATGGGTAACAACTATAAAAGTCACAACAGTCACTGATGCTACGCCTTCACCTTCTGACAAATGGAACACATCATAACAAAACCAGCTACATCCCTCTTCATACCTAAACACCAATAATGACAGTGTAGATTTTGATACATCTTCATAAAACCGTGATGAAATGACCAAATCAAGAAAATAAAATCTCACATCACCTCCTCCTGTATGTCTGTTGACACCCATACACGTCCATAAAAATACAAGATCTCATTATCACTTACGGTCCACCAAGGAGTATGGTAATCTCTTGATACACTCACCCATTGGACTAGTCCTTTGAAATCTGATAGATTCCTCATTATCACTCGATCTAGTAGAGTATAGGTGACATCTGTAGTAGAAAACAATTTCTTCCCCTGTCATTCATTCACCCCCAAATTCATATCAGAGAATATATCCATAAGCTACAACTCATTGCTGGCATCCTAAACTACCTGTATAGGAGTCCTTCTGATCAACTCATCAGCCTTTATGTTTCCTTTCCCATGTGTGTATGAAAGATCAATGTCAAAATACTAAAGGTACTCAACCCCCCTCAACTATCTCAAATTCATATCAAGCTGAGTAAATATATAATTGAGACTTTTGTGGTTAGTGTATACCACAAAAGGCGGTCCCAAAATATAATATCTCCAATGACATAAAGCATGCACAACTAAAGCTAACTCGATATCATGCATCTGGTAATTCTTTTCATGGGGCCTCAAGTACCGAGACACATACGCAGTGACTCATTACCCCTATATAAGAACTAACCCCAACCCGATAATTGGAAAATCATAATAAATAGTGTAAATCGTGTCCAACTCCGGAAAAATAAGTATCAGTGCTGAAGTTATCTCCCTTTCAGCTCCTAAAATGATTAATCACAGGAATTTGTCCCCAATTACTACACACCATTCTTAGTTAGGCCTGTTAGTGTTTCTAAAAAACATTAAAATTATTGTATAAATTTTTTTTAGTAACCATCCAGCCCAGAAAACTCCATACCTCAAAAAAATTCGTTGGTTTCTCACAGGAAACTACTACTCTCACTTTATCTAGGTCTACTGATACTCTCATATCTAAGATAACATGAAACAAGAAGTGAATCTAGTACATCCAAAAGTGGAATTTTAAGATATTAGCATATAAATTATGCTCTATCAGTGTAATCAAACCGATCTCAAGATGGGTGGAATGGTCATGTTGAGAGAGAGAGTACACCAAAATATCATCCATGAAGACTAACATAAAATAATATTAGGATGAAAAAATTGGTTCATCAGTGCCATGAAAACTGTCAGCATGTTCATGAGACCGAAATTCATAACCAAATACTCTTATAGACCATACCTACTCCAAAAGGCTCTACGAGGTATATCTAATGGTCTAATGTGAAACTGATGATAACTGTATCTCAATTAAATTTTAAAGAACACTCGAGAAACTTGAATCTGATCAAAGAGACCATCAATACTATGAAAGGGATATCAGTTCTTGACCATTAACTAGTTTAGCTTCCAATAATCTATGTAAAGTATGAGGGTAACATCCACCTTCTTCACAAAAATGATAGAAAGTCCCCAATAATATGTACTAGGTCAGATGAAACCCTTTTTTTCAACTCCTCTAACTATCTCTTAATCTCTTGTAACTCTAGTGTAGCCTTCTTGTACAGTGGAATGGACATTTGTTCCACTCCTAGAATAAGCTCAATAGAGAAATCTACCTCTCACTCTAGAGTTAAACCTAAAAATTTGTCTAGAAACACATCTCTAAAATGATCCACTACTAGAAGAAAGTCTATATATGAAGTCCCCTAATCATCCAGATAAAAACTGGGAATCCAGGCTATAATTTCTCACAACCCATGATTCTTAGGTCCCGTTATACTCTCCTAGACATCCCATTCACCCTTGTGTATAAAAGACCCACCCTCTGGTGATGTGAAACTCAGCCTATAGAAATAGAAGTCGACAAAGGCCTGAAAGAAGGATAACCAATCCATTACAAGAATGACATCAAATCTTGTCATCTTTAAGACATAGAGGTTCCATAAAAAGTTACACCCACCAAACTAAAGAGGTAACTCCTTGAACTGATGTGCACTAGCTATCCTAATCCCCAATAGATTTTATAGCATCATAACATCCTCATAAGTGAAGATATGGAGCCCAAGTCTTTCTACAATGGAAACATATATAAAACAATGGGAAGCCCCTGTATCAAAAAGCGATGAAGTTAAAATTGAGGAAACTAGAATCTTACCTATAACCATAGAGGGTCTAGGATTCTTCTCCTACTTGGTCTGCTCTACTATAAAATTCAGACATATACTGTGGCCCGATGACCCTACCTGAATACCCTAAGATGATCCACCCTATTGTCGCTAAAAAACTATAGATTAAACACCATTTCCATGACCACCACCTCAACCTGAACGACATGACGAACTCCAGTTCCATGAATGATGAGAAACGTGAAGTCATACTCCTAAACGTGGAGTCATAAACGATCCCATTCCACTATCTATTAGTTAGAAAATCCAAAAAAAATCCTAAGATGACCCATCTTCCTAGAAGACCGGCACTCAATTGGGTCCTTCGAGCAATGTGGTCTCGTATGCCCACTCTTCCTGCACTGGTAGCATACCAACTAGCTACCAGGGGAAAGATTGCATGAAAGCTCCTTGTGACATTTCCTATTACCTATCAATGGAGTAATATCCCTAAATACTAATCCACTCTGGCTCATTGCTCTCAACTATCTCAGATTGTGCTCGGTAATCAGTGCCTGATTCACTATAGCTGTCTCTAAAGTTATCCCAAAAGCATTCACCTATGACCAAATGTCATACCTAAGACCACCCTCATATATCCTAGCCAAAGATAACTCGTCACCTCCTGAAATAGGTGTACAGTGCTGAAGGTCTATAAATCAAGAAGAATAATCCTTCACTGAAAGAGCACCCTACTTTAAGTGCATGAACTCCTGAGCTCGATCAACCCTCAACATCTTGGGGTTGAAGCAGTCATATAATGTCCTATGAATATATTCCCAAGCCATATCCTGATGACTTCCCACCCATGAGATAACATCCCACCATCTCTTGGCTGTATCACGTAACATGTACATCATGATCTTTACCCTCCTCTCTGGAGGTGTCACCAGATTATCAATGATTGCAAGCTTGGCCTCCAACCATGAATCTATAGCCTGTGGTCCTCTATCCACTATAAATGTGGGAGGATACTACTACTAGAACACCCATGTAAACTCTACCATAGATGGGGTAGGATGCGGTGCTCCCAAAAAAGTCTGTAACATCCTCAAAAAGCCTTTACAGAACTACTAATCATCACCTACATCCGGTATAACAAATGGTCCCAATACGGGCACGACTGGAGGATCTATTGGTAGTCCGTGATCTACCATTTTTGGAGTCTTATCATCACCCTATACCTAGAGGAAAACCATAGGATGTCTCAGTGGCATGAATATGCAAGGTCAAGCACACACCTCAGTTCATGATTATCATGGACTGAATATTTAGAAGTGAAATAATGGAATAAGAGAAATAAAGTATTCAAGTTTTACAAAACTAGGTTACATGGTCTGTTCTCTTAATTTTTTAACCTGGCATGTTCCTTTACGAATCTCGGTCATGTAACACCCTTACACTCAGTGTGTTCCTCCTGGGACATGATGTGTACTTGAATCTTCCCTCCTTTCCAAGTACATCTACATAGATAAAACTACACAGTTCTCTCTTTGGTTACACTACATGGGGTGTTCACTTGAGTCTCAGTGTTTACTGGTTAAGTTCCATCCACTTGTGTCATTGGTCACATGATTAGATACATGGTTAATCACTGCACGACATGTAAAATCTAGACACAATGTGTAAATTCAATGTTTCATTCACCCATGTCACTAGTCACACGACTAGATAAATGGTTCTTTACAGAACATCGTGTGCAATGTTGACACGGAGTGTTCTACCGAAAGTTTCCCAACCCTATGTCTATGCTCACAAAGTCAGTCACATGGTCAAAGAATACATGACATGTACATACGGTACATAGTGTGTACTTAAGAAAAGTTGTTTCTTCCAGAGCAGAAGAACACATTGCATGTGTTCATAACATTACACACAATGTTTTCTAGGTTTCTAGACAATAAGCCTCTAAAAATTCTCCTAATCCCTTAAAAACTTAAATTTTTTTCCAAGGCATGAAAAATTATGACCTATTAGAGCCCATACTCCAAAAAATCAATGTTTTGAATCCTTTTCCATATCATAACTTGACAAAATTAAAATCCACCAAATTCTGATCCAAGAGGGACTATAACACCTCATGGACCGAAGTTTGGTGTCCATCTAAAAGAAACATTATATATTACAGTACCCTATCAAATTAGTAGGTATCTCTATCACAACATCTATCACAACTACATGCATATCTAGCACAACATCTATCACAAAAAATGAAATTATAAATGCATCCTAAATGGCATTACAAGAATGCATGGCATGTGATCTATATAAAGTGACTATAAGATGCATGAGATGAAATGCTCTCTTCTAATCAGCCTGAAATAGAAACAGAACCTAAATAATATCAATGATAACAGCACAAAATAAGAAAATCACCCAACAATGAAATCAAATCAACTATAACAATTACAAAACCAGAAAACTTAAATATTTGAGGTAAATTGGTTTTTCCCTGCACACAGGTTAGATAATATCGAGCAAAGCTAATTACCAACAACCCACTCCTTCCTATCCCAATCTATAAGAGCCAAATAGTAAGGAAAAATAGAAAATAAATACCTTTGATACCACTTTGTAATGTCCTGGTTCCGGGTGACGCATAAGGGTTCCCCATTCCTGGATGGTCACATTACCTCAAGGGCATTTCTCATATTTCCAGAGGCTGCCAATAAGAAGTGAGGGCCATGGTTTGATAGTGGGAAAACTATGACCTTGTATACGAAGTATACATAGCAAAATAACAAATAATAAACAATACAGGAAGCAGTAATACCATACAATATAAGTAAATAGTATAGGATTGATAGTATAAACAACTAAAGCATATATATACTAAATTATGCATGTCACATGTATCTACGAAAGCATCCAAACAAGTCAGAATTATGAAAAAATAGTATTGAAACCAATGTATAAAAAATAGTAAAATCCAACAACATCATAAGCCTCAGCTTGGTCTCATGCTCCCCAGCTCTAATAGAAATCAAGTACCTGATGAAGAAGGGATTTTCCCTTATCTATACCAGCAACCATATAATTTGTTTGGGACCAAAATCATGACCCAAATAGGGTGTGAGATGAATCCTAATAGGAAACCACCAAGATATCTATTCCTAAAAGTTAGTTAACATATATATATATATATAGCATGAAATATGCATGAATGAAGTTATAAACTAAGAATTACTCAAAATTCGACAAACCTACAGTTTTCAGTTACATTCATTTTCATATATTAATTATTCAAACCATTGTATAATAAATCCTGGGATCTAGCCTAAGCTCTGTATCCCCCTGTATGATAGGAACAATAAACATCTCAAAAGAGCATCTAAAAAACCAAGTGAACCGAATTCAAGCTTCTTATTTGGCTTGGCATACTCGTCACAATCATTCAATTATTCAAAATCAACCCTATGGGAAAGTTCTCATAGTCTAACCCCTCTAGTTTAAAATATCATCAATTCAAAAAAATAATGACTTTTTGGGAAATCTCACCTAGTCTAAACCCTTTGATCCCACATAGCACTTAATAATTTATAAATGAAGACCAAGGTAGATCTCACTATCAATACCCCCTTGGTTTGCATAACAACTATAAACTTAAATGACCACCTAGAATCTCTCAAAGTAAATTCCCTAATGTACAAAATTTATTTAATAACGGCCCTCTAGGAAGCTCTCATGGTCTAACCCCTCTGTTACTAGTGGTTACTCTCACCAAATAATGGTTTATTCATTAGTTCATAAATCTAAAAATTTACCACTAGTACCAGTGCCTCAAATACTTTATGAAAACATCAAAAATATTTATGAATAAACTCAAAATATTATAGTCATGATTATCATATAAGCACTCTCAGTGGTTGGAAAAACAATTTATACCAAAATTAATTCTTATTCTAGGTCCAATTGTGCGACCCTATAGGCGTTTGTAGTATTGAAAAAAATTAAGTATTCCCTAATGCATAATTGGAAGAAAATAGTTTAATCTATAAAAATATTATTACAAATCAAGTTATAAAGGGGGTTTGGAGTGATCTCAATTAAACACACTCATAACTCAACATGAACATGTCTACCACAAAATGTATCTCTATAAATTGTATGGATGACTATATAATCCCTTTTTATGTGACATTGAGTGACTATTATACATGAATATCATTGGTCTAGTATAAGTCATCTTATATGTTCATGATTCTCTAAAATATACTACATAGTTTGAATGAATATGTTGCATGTCACTAATCTATATTGCTGAGAAGATCACATGTTAGTAAACTAAGAATGGTCAAAAATTTAATCTATCTAATTAAATTGGGGGGCTATATGTAAAACATGTTATACAAGTGAAAAAAATACTATATCGGTTAAACGTAATAGACAACATGATCAACAATATACCAAACATAACATAATTAGCTCATCCTAGAAACTAATATAAGAAATGCATCAATGTATGAAAATTTACATGGTAAGTATATTTTAAACCTCTAGTAATGGGGACTCATATAAAGAATACACCCTTGAGTGTATCAATGGACATATGATATTCCAATTAATATAATTTCATGGGTTAGTCCAGATAATAAGTCTCCACTTACTATCTCATGAATCTACTCTATATTATATACAAGATTCTACTCACATTAATATTAACATATTATAAAAACCACTATAATCTATGATGATCATCAATTAGGGATAACTCAACGTCATACTTTTATCAAATTTTATTATCCCACTATTTATTTAAGATATGAAACACACATGAATGAATGAAAAATAGATATATCCATTATTATAAATATGTGATACATTTACATTGATAATAGCCATTACACCTAGCCTCCCACATATCTAATACCAAGAGATATTACATAACCCTTATGAACTGTTGAATTAATGGTTTTTTGAATTTATCTTCTATATTAGAATCACTTTTCCTTATATTTAGAAGTAACAAAATTGTTATCATAATAAATCTTTATTTCCCTTGAAATACTATGAATCATCCCAAGTTCAGTGATGAACTCTATAATCAAAATAGATTCCTTTTCAATATATGTTGTATCAGTGCACTATTCCACTATTATTGAGTCCCTCATGGTTTCTTTTATTAAACTGGATTGGAATATCATATCCTCCATATCATATTGAAGACTACCATCAGTACGCCCCCATATAATGAGATCATCCCCACCTATAAAGTCTAAAATCACATCATTGTTTTTTTAAAGTAGTTATGGAATTTTTTAAAGTAATATAGTGACTCCCCTCAAGATTATATTTGTACACAAGTATAAAATTTATTTATCCAGACAAGTATTTCAAATAATTTATACATAATTGAAGTGAAAAATTGATCTACCACATCAATTATATAATAACCAATGTGATAAATAAAACTATTTTATTTTATACACTATTTATTAAATAACTTATGTGAAAAAATGATTTTCCATGTTGGTTATTTAATAAACAATGTGTAAATTCTTTATATTTTTTGTTGGTGGTCGATATTAGTCATTTTTATTTTATTATTTTACATGGAAGACCATGTTTTTCTCTCACATGGTCAACCCTAACCATTTAATATTCATTACATGGCGTTAAATCCCTTCATTATTCGATATGTACATTAAAATATATTCATTATTTGATATGTGGCTTTGAATATATTTCATTTGGTTTCCACCACCTCTGTCCAAAATCACTCATTTTTACCACTGTTCATTCTTCTTCCCATTAGTTTCACTCATCATAGTTCTAATTTTAATTTATATTTCACGTTTATTGTTTCTATTTTAAAATAATTCAAGGTATTTATTTTTTTGGTTCCAATTTTTCATTGAAATTTCATTATTTTTGAGTTTCAATCCACCACTAACACCCTATCATCATCCACCTCTTCTGACTTCTTCATGTCGGTGTCAAATTCTATGTTATCTTGGTTATAATATAAATTTATGGTTTGTGTTTGTTGTTTTTATTTTTCATGAATCCAAGGTATCTTCATTTGTATTTTTGGTTCCAAATTTTCATTGAACCTGATTTATTTTTTCGATTTTCTATGCATCCAAGGTATTTTCATATGTATTTCCCATTCCAATTTTCCATTATTATTAATTTATCATCACTATTTTTATTTGAAGTTTTGATTATTCACATATGTTATATATTTTTTAATTGGTTAATGATTCTTTGAGATTAAGCTTTTTGATTTTTATTAAAGAATAAAGATTTAATTAAATAATGATAATTTAATTATTGTTTTTGATAATTTATTAAATTCTTATTAAATTTTATTGATGAATGATAATTTAACATGTTCAAAGCTATATTTTAGTTTATTAAATATAATTTACTTATTTTTTTGTAAAATATTTTATGTTTTTTTGAATTATTGTTTATAAAAATAATTTTAAAATTAAATATGAAAATATAATAACTTATTTTCAATTTTTTTAAATTTTTTATAGATAATAATGATTCCAATTTGGATTACTGTACTTTAAACAACTTATAAATATGAGGTAGGTTTGAATGATTTTTTTGTAATTTTCTAAACAAAATATTCCAAAAAATGATAAGTTTTTTATCCATCCTTTAATGTTTAAATATAAGGAAGTTGAAAAGAAAATAGATCGAACATCATATAATTTTTCATGGTTTTAATTAAAGTTTCAACCATTGGATTTTACATGGTGAAACTAGTTATAATTTCATATCTATTGATGATGGTGATTTTAAAGATGATTAGTTTAATCAAGTTAAAGAAATGATTCACGGTATTGAAGTAGAGGTTGTTGATAAAGAACTAACAATTGAACATCTACATGGTGACTCTAAAAAACCACTACCTCTAGGTATTATAGAATTTATGGATTAATTAATGATTTTAATATTAATTAACTTGAAGGTGAAGAATGGATGTGGTTAATATTTTTACAGAGTTTCAACAGTTTTTGAAAGTCATACTTCCTAAATAAAATGATCTTACTGATTCAAATTATAAAGTAAATGAAATATAATGCCCGATGGGTCTGGGGTACAAGAAAATACTTGCCTACCCAAATTACTATGTTCTATATATAAAGGAATAAAAATTTATGTTAGAGTAATCAAAATATGGGATTTTATGGTATATGTTAAAATAAAAATCACAATCTAATTTAGCAGTTATAGAGACTCATACTAAATAATTTTTCCATATTCCAATAATTTCTCAATTGAAACATTCATTTGAAAATTAAAATGATTCAAAAAGGTTAAGATGGTATCGATGTGAGAGGATATATGATGGGAAATTAAACCATCCCATTGATTGTCTACAATGGAAGAAAATTCATAAACAGTTTCCTACATTTAGAAATGATGTTAGAAATATCAGACTTGTAATATGAATAAATAGAATGGATCCACATTAAATATTTAGTATTTTACATTTTTTAGGGCCTATTTTATTGGTAATTTAAAACTTATCTACTAAATTTTCTATAAAGTGACAATATGTCATGTTTAGTTTAATAATCTCTAGACAAAAATAGCCGAAAAATGATATTAATGTTTTCTTGTCACCATAAATTTATGATTTGAAACTTTTATAGGAATAAGGTATTAGGGTGTATGCTTATTATAAAATGGAATATTTTCAACTCTATGAAATGACTATTTTCACTATAAATGACTTCCCATCATGTGGAAAATTGTCTAAATACAGTGTTATGGGGCATAAATCTTGACTAGTTTATGAAAAAAGACTTCATATTATTAAAGTCATCATGGGATATAAATAATACACAAGGTTATAAGATGTTTTTTCCTATGAATAACTCTTATTTAAGATTAATAAAAACATTCAATATCTCACAATAATTTTATATTTACCCAAAACCTTTTTCCAATGATCTTTATTTTGAGAGGGTGAAAAACATTGATGCGAAATTTAAAAAGACAAAAAATATATTAATGATATAAATATTTGGAAGAAATAATCAATATTTTTTGAGATACCATATTGAAGATAACATGAGGTCAAAAAACAATTAATTTAATGTATTTGAAAATTAATATCTATGATAAATTGATAAGATAATTGTTAGATATTAAAAGAAAGACTAAAAATGGGTTGAATGAAAGATTGGACGTACTCTGAATGGGAATATGTTTGGTGTTAGCTCCCACTCTTGATGAAAGGCAAAGATACCTTCATAGACTTTTCATACATTATCCAAGAGGGAGAAATTTTTCTTTATTCAGTGTCTCCATGGTATCAAAGTACCAGAGGGTTATTCTTCAAATGTAAAAAATTTTGTGTCACTAAAATATTTAAAGTTGATAGGTATGAAATATCAGGATTTTCATATCATGATGAAACAACTCCTAACATTTTAATTGCATGGAATATTTCCCATCATTGTTAGAATGGATATCATGAAGCTGTGTTAATTTTTCGATTTAATTTTTAACAGGGTGATTGATCCTAATTATTAGAAAAATTTATAGAATGAATATATTTTTATATACCTTTTCATATAGAAATATGTTTTCCTCCATCTTTTTTTGATATCACGGTGCATTTAATTGTTCATTTAGTGAGAGAAAGAATTATTTGTGGACTATATATATATGTTGGAAGTATCATTTAAAATGTTATATAAAGATATTGAAGGGTTATGTTAGGAATACATATCAACATGAATCCTCCATTATCGAAATGTACATTAATGAGGAGGTTATAGAGTTTTGTAAAATCTATTTTCTACAATGGTTAACATTGGTTTACCTATATCTCTCAATGAATGAGTAAATTATGGATAAAAGGGGATCCATTGCTTGAATTTAAAATCATTAGTAAGAGAATAGAAAAAGATGGTACATTAATACATATTAAATAATATAGATGATTATCAACCATATATAACATTTCATATTAATTTGTAAAATCATTGTTATGTAAAGATAATAGATATGTGGATTTCAAATGAGCATAAAAAATTATTATTTCCATGGCTTAAAGAGTCCATGATGGGTATATTAGATGCATCAAAAATATTTATATGGTTAGAGGGTGGACCAATTTTAAATTTTATAACATGGTACATGTATGACATTAATGGATATATAATTCATGTGAAATATCATGAAAAAATAATTGCAGTTCATAATTTTAGTTTATTGGGATTTTCATAAGAAATGAATTTTTTGAGTTCCAAATTTTAAAAAACAAATCATCACATTAAGTTCATATTATGGAGTCATTAAAGAAATATGTGGGTTTTATTACATTGAATTTTGAGTTATAGTGATTAAATGTAAATCTATTATCGATAACATCAATGTCAAACAAAATTAATTATGAATAAAACTAGTTAATTTTAATAGACTGAAATACATAGTTGATCCACTTATCATGGAAAGTCATAGAAAACAAATTTCTTATGTTATTGATCAATTAGATATGCAGTGCTCTATAGTTTTACATAAAAAAATGGTATGTTGGTGGTGCAAATATTGATGAATATATAAATTTATGTGAGATCACAAATATATGAAAATATTAATATATAAACTTAATGTGTACATCCAAGGCATGGTTTGTGAAATACATAATTATCATAAAGAAGGAATTTGGGAAAATAATCCTTTAGTAATTTTCTAATATTCAAAGAATTTTATATTTATTTATTGTTTACTTTTAACATTTTTATAAAATGTTAGATATATTATTTTCATATTCTTTATTAAAACACATATTACAAATAGTAAGTGAAATTGTTTGTATATATTAGTTTATTTTAGTTTATTTTACCATGTTTACCCTTACTTAACTTATCTATTTGTTGATTTTATGAGAAAATAATTATTTTTAATCTAATATGTTAAATAAAAATAAATAAATTTTATAAAAGTGTAGATTCAAAGAATATTATTTTTGGCCTAAAAAATTGTTTAACATGTTAGATCAATTTTAATATTAATACACCATTTTTTGGATTTGTTTTCACTCATTTACGTCTTCTCATCTCTCATTAATTTTGTTATAATTTTAGTTAAATAATTTAGTAAATATAAATAAAAATGTGTTTACATTAGTTTACTTATGGTCGGATCATTATTCATTTTTTATTGACCTTTATATATAATAGTTGGATTTGTATATTTTTATATTAAATGTTTATTATTAATACACCATTTTTGGATTTTTTTTTCATTATTTTTTATCATTATATCTCTCATTAATGTTGTTACAATTTTATTTAACTATACCAAATATAAATAAAAATGTGTTTAGTTTAGTTTTCTTTTTATTAGATCATTTTTCATTTTTTATTTAATTTCTTATGTAACATTTTGATTTGTATAATTATTTACTAATTTTGTGTTGCTTCAATTTGTAGGATAATAGAAAATAAAAGATATGATCCACTAGATAACCATATAGTGGAATATACACATACTTCTAGGGAGGACCGTACACACACTTCTGTTGATTTTCTTTCTCATTCTTCTGCATAGGAGCCATTTTCATTAACAAGGAAAAAAATCTGAGATGTGGCAGCACAGGTTTACTAAAATTATTAGTTGCCCATATATGGGATTATAGGATACTATTTTACATTGATGATAACAATTTTCGTAGGATTCAAAATTTAAAAGAATTTAATAATTTTATTATAGTGCAGGATAAAGGAAAAGTTAGTATTTTGATTTCTTACTGGAGAAGTGTTTGAAAATGATAATATCTCAACTATGGGTCATAATTTTTGTAAGCTCATTTTTTATTATTTTAGTTTATCATTAAATGTTTATACTAATATATGTTTTTACCCTTATTATTAGATGGAATATGATTTACTTGATACTGGATGAGTCTGTAAGAAATGTTTCCATTGGATTCTAGGGAATGGAAGGATTTTAAATCAGCCATCACATCAGATTTCATTTTTGGGCATAAATAACATAAATATGACATGTGATATATATCCATTTCTAGATGCAGATATAAGTAAAAAATTTGTTAAAAAAATATGATAAGAAGTTTTTTTTGGTAAGTAAAATATAATATATTAGAAGTTGTTTTATATTAATGATCATATGAATGATATATTTATTATAATTTATATCAAATGAGAAGATCTCATAAATGGATCCAATCAAAAAAATGAAAATCTTTGTTCTTTATCTCGTGGAGGTTATATACTGTAGTTATAAAAAATGATAGATCAAAACTTTCCGAAACAACGACATAATTCTTCAATATCCACAAAGTTTTAACCTCCTCCCCCTCCCCTAACTAGACAAGAAAATGGAAGATTACTCAGATGATAAAAAATGGAGAATATATTAAATAAGAGTTAAGGGATATAACAAAGAGTATTGTAAGAATCTTACTTTATTTATTTATTTAAGTTAAATAAATTATTCATATATTTTAATTAACTACTCATTTTTTTAAAAACAATTTGTATAAGAACATATTGAAGGGAAGATCACATATGAGACCATCATAGCTGAGGGTAAGAAGGATATTTTAGCTACTGCATTAGGAAGGCTTGAACACCTAGGTTTTGTATGAGGATACTCATAAGGTGTATCAGTAAAAATCATTTCCTCTTCCTGAAGCTTCTTCAATGAAAGATGATTATAAAATAAAAATTAACACTTTAAAAGCTACAATTTTTCATATTCATGTGATTATGGAGGAATGGATTATAGATTTTGTACAATTGATGTTTTTTGAAACAAAAATATTATTTTGGGATGTTGATCCAACTCTTCTATCCCCAGATACTAATCCCACTCCTCCACCCCCACCTACTTATCTAACTCCTACTCATCCTCCACTACAACTTCCCGTTTATTGTGATTTATATGTTAATGGTCCCCAATATAATATTTTTTCATATGTGATTATATATTATATTAGATATATAATTCATTATAAACAGATAGAGATAAAGAATATTAGGGTCACTGTATAAGATATTATAGATAGATCAATAAAAATACCACTTCCTTTAGATTAGGTTAGTATAGTTTGAAAAAATGTTGGCCATTTTTATTTTCTCCATATATAATGTTTCAAAAAATTACTATTTAGGTATGTTTATATTATATTCATATTAATATTAATTTTTTTAAAATTTAAAATTTTATATATTTATCTATTTTTTATATGAATACTTTAAAGGTAAAGACATACTATATATAAAAAAAATTTATAGGCTGTTAAGTCTTCATATACAACTTTTTGCAGCCTAAATATATTATCAGCATATTCCAATTTGTTATTATAAATTTGTGATATTCCAATTTTTGTAGAAATTTGTGGGCGTACAATGACTATGGAACTTTAAAAAAAATATTATGAAGATTGTAACTAGAGATTAGTTGTACATGAACATGATGTAATACATTTACATATAAGTCAGTTAACATATATATTTTAATTATTTTAATTTATTAAAACTTTATACTAATGTTTTTTTGTATTTGGTATCTTTATACAATTTTTTTGTATCATGATATGAAAATAGTATACATATTTATGGACCCCCAATTAATTTCACATATAGTGAGTATAAATAATGATGCAAAAAAAGAATAAATTATATTTCTAAAATACTTCTAAATAATACACTTATTCAATGTTGGATGATTCTTTATCTTCAAGAGTATGTAATATATATCTCATAAAGTGTTATATATCTCTTAAAATAATAACCAATAAAATTATATATATTTTAATATTATTTTTCATTAGATGTTGGGAGTTTTTTGTCTTAGAGATAAGACACTTTATTAGAAATGTTCTATCCTTGTTGAAGTGTGCGAAATTTTTTAGAATGAATTGAACACATAATTTTAAATATTTTAATACCTGTAAATATTATAATGAAATATAAATTTATTTCATTCACATTATTTTAGAATTAGTAATGGGATTAATTTAGAGTGGAAATAATAATGAAGTCCCCAGAGATCAAATATTTAAAAGAAAAAATGTCTTTTTATTTAAAATTACTATATTTTGGCTATAAGTACTAACAATGTTATTTTGAATTGAAAAATTATTTTTAAATATAAGTGTCATCATAAAGAAGTAATGGAATTTGGATACTATGTTATACGATTAATGTTTGAAATAATTTCAACCAGGGATGTTACAAAGTTACATAAGGTTATATTTTGTTGTAAATAATTCCTTTAATATTTTATTTGTTTTATTCAGAATACATGTTAAAAGTTTTATTTTAAATTTTTAGAATTTTTATGACCATTTAACTTATACTGGAAAATACCTAAAACACTTATAAATTTAATGGGTTAAGTATTTCATAGGTCTTATTGAGTTTTATTTTATTTTTAATATACATTTTAAAGTTTAAAATTCAAATTACAAAGGTTTGATTTGCTGCTATTTTTCTACTACTATTTTTCTAGTATTCTACTACACTATTGGGAAGGATGGGTTAATTTGATTATGTATAAAAGAAATTAAAAATAGGATTTATCACATAATTTATATAATAACTAATGTGAAAAACCTTCAATGTTATACTATTCACGTCAATTTTTATAAAACCGACACGAAAAACCATTTATAGTACACTTTTTCACATCAGTTAGGAATAATTGAAATGAAAAACCCACTCAAATGTATTTTTAATTTCTTTTATTATTAACCATTGTTAAACCGTAATTTAAAATTTTTCCTACACTAACATCGCATGATTACTGATGTTTAAAACAAAAAAACTAATATAAAAATCCTTTTTTTCACTAGTGAAATCTTCTTTTAATGTTAAATAATAATATGAATTGGTTCAAGACCACAAAATGGAATACATGATTAATCATATATTGTATGTATAATTAATTTTATCTATGTTTTCACATTATAACTCTTTAGAAGTTTATTTAATCTTCATAATACTTATGTGTTGAAATACTATTAATGAACTCTTCTTGAAGGTCTACATGACAAATTATTTAGTAATTCACCAACATATGTGTTCTCACTCAATCCAAGAAACATATTCATTATATATAGACATATTTTCATACCTATTTTATAGGTTGATTCTCCTATTTTTTCATCAATAAGAGCTTTCCCAACCATTACATAATGTAATGTTGGGATATCATTTACAAGAATTAATATTTTATCCAAATACAACACTGGAAATACTATAACACTCCCACTAGACATATTTTATATAGAATCATCTATAATATTAATGAATCCAATCTTATTTATCTTATTATAAAACTAGATATCTCAACTCTAACAATGAAGCTTCAATTCTAAAATGCATTGTTGAAAATTCATAACCTTGACAGTCTCAATTGGTAATTTAAAATATTTATACTATATTATATTAATTTACTTGGTTAAATAAATATTAAGAAAATTAGTTTTGATATTCATTTCATATGTATCATAATCATAATGAGATGTTATAGAAATATATATCAAATTAGATTTTATCATCGCTACCAATGCAAAGGTATCTTCATAGTTAGTACCATGACTTTTTATCACCCATTTCCACCAAGTGATCATTATAGGTAGAAATAATAGATAACCAAGATACATAAACACATATATTTCATTATTTTATAGGAATAATTGGTCCATATCATAAATATTTTCACAAAACAATGAACCAAAGGTATAGTGTCTTTGAGTATTATCCACATAAACAACTCATTTAACAATGCTCATCAATATTTCATCAAAAGAACTCAACTCTAAACCCACTTACAAAAAACTCAAAATAAATTATGATATTTATATCTTAGGTAAAAAAATAATAAGAAAGGGGTGATCTTAGACACTCAATAAGGGTAAACATATATGAAAATAATAAAATATAACTGGTGAGCATAATATGAACGTATGGGTATAGCTAAGATACATAAAAAAATTATTCTAGAAAAATAATAGATTGTAAATAATGGAATAAGTCTGGGAATGATATAATACATGAGTCAAAAGAGTATGGAAACATGCGTTAATAAAAATGATCTATGAGAGAATAGAATAATAATGAGAATAAAAATAAAACTATGCAACATTTAAACCATGGAATAAAAATAAGTATATAAATCATTTTTCAAGGGCCCCAAACAAAACATTCATCACATAGTAGGAATGGTGTAATAAACCATGCACATTCTTAGGATTACAATAATATTTTCGTGTACCCTTGGGCTTGGTATAAAACCTCCTATGCACCCTTTTTTCTTGAGATAAATTCTTCTATATACCCTTTGGCTTTGTATAAATCCTCACATGTTGTATTTAGATTTTGATAAAACCTCTAATGTACATTTTGCATTGGGATAAATCCTACTTTCTACCCTTTGGATTTGTATAAATCATCCCATCTATGCTTTTTCTTGGGATGAATCCTCCCATATAATCTTTTTATCGCATGAGATATAAAATTTACCAATTAATTGGAGGGATATATAGTACCAAACCTGTTAATCATCCATACACATAGTTACACTTAAGAAAAAATCATTAAAAACATGATAAATGACCCATGTAAAGAAAACTTTGTTTCCCAATATTTACAAAAGGTATCACCAAAATTGACCTTAAGAATGTAAATTGTTTATCGAAAAAAATTAAATCACCCTGAATGAGTTTTTCACAAGAGAATTTAAAGTGTGATACAAGAAAATAACTAATAAGAAAATAATTCCTTCAGGGATGAGAATAAAATAGTAGTAATATTGTAATTTTTTTTTGTAGAAAATGTTTTTAACTTTGGTATATGTGATGAAGTTATGGGTCACTTTAAAAAGCCATTTTAAAATAAGTATCTTTTTATAAATTGAAGAAAAGGAATTTTCATAATAAATATTTTGAAATAAGTTTAATAATATTTACTTGGAAAATATATAGAGTTTTCAAAAAGGTGAAGTAAAACAATTTTATTAATAATTAGAATCCTTAAAAATGCACAAAGATTTTCAAATTGTAATAGGAAAATTTCTAAAAATATATAATTTTTTTAAAAAAGTTACTTCAACATCATATCCTTGAAATAAAATATAGGTTATCAAAAATAAACTTGTAGTAGAAGGTAAAATATTTTATTTTTAAAGGATGTAAAATCTTTCCAATATTTTGAAATGAATTTTTGGAAAACCCAAATCATTAAAGTTGTATAAAAACTTCCATTTTAAGACATGAGAAGGAAAATATGGATTTTTTCATGGGTAAACACATATTTGGGCTTAAAAATTAGACAGTAAAATTGTTTTTTTGGGAATAATGATCATGTAAATGGAGGTAAAACCATCTTTAAAAGAGATAATATTTTCTATTAAATATATTGACGTTTTATAAGAATTAAATTAATCGATAAAGCATATTTGAGTTTAAAACATCATTTTACCCATATATAAAATAAGAAATATCTTATTAAATATATAATATAATGATTTATCATACATAGAATAATGGATCTTAAGGAATAACATTATAACTCAAAGAAATGAAATTCCAATTAACTAAATCCCGTATAGATTTCATAATTTATGAATCAAGGGAAATTTAGAAAGGGTTTATGTGGTATAATATAAAGCACTAAAATTAAGATAAATTTCCACATAATAAAATCAATGGAAATAATGTAACCAACTTATATGAAATAAGTCCAAGAAGAATAATCATAACTTAAAAAATGATAAATGAGTTTTCCAAAAATAGTTATGGTAAAGTAAACATAATAATAAGATTTTTTTTGAAATTTAAATTAAAGTATCATGAAATTAAAGATATTAATTAAAATTTAAGTGAATAGGGTATTGAATAAACTATTTAATATAAATGATGGTTCACAATATCAAACATGTCTCATGTATTTGAAAATGAGACAAAGAAACTATTACATGAAATTCCTGCTTAGTTGATCACACCCTAACCACCTGTATATCAAACATAACCATCTTAATCACCTATATATAAGACATATTCATGTTTATAACATTTTATAAACTTCATTTAACTTTATTCACCACATTTATATTATTTAGTTGTTATATATTTTTAATATTGGGTGTGAGTAATATTGACCATTTTAAACTAGTTTCACAATAACAATATTGTTCTTAATTATTCTCCCAAAATTAATCATTCCAAGATAATATGTGATACAATAATTTTTGTCTTATAATATCTCATAAATTTGTAAATTCATTCTATGATCATTTTGGTTTTGATTTTTAATGATGAATTTGATTATTAGCTTACTTCAATGATTCTTAACGAAAAATAGTGTTTTTTTAAATAATGAGGTAAATTTTAAAATTACTAATAAATAAAGAAAATAAAATCATTATAAATTTATTTATATCACATATTAATAGAAATTAAATTCCCATAGTTATCCACGATATTAATTTATATCATTATTCAAGTAGGTGGTTTAAAAAACCTATATACGATCATACCATAATTAATGGATGATTACGAAGTGATTTTGTTGTAATATAATTATAATAGAAGTATAATGATATACATTCTCATGAAATAAAATAATGTTAATGCATTAAATTAATAATATAACCTATGCAAATTTATTACATCATATAAAGATAATATTTTTTTTTTCTTTTAGAGCACTCTTTTGGATGGTTGGATTTACCATAATTGTTTATTACTTATATTGTTTATAGGATATATAATTTGTCCTTAAAACATTAATAATTTCCAAAAAATAAAATTTATAAATTAATCCCATTCTCAGGACCATCCATGTTCGTAGGAGATGAAAATAAAAATGGAAATCAATCTTTCCATGGAAGAGGTAGACCACACATACACATACATGTTGATTTCATTTTACATAGAATTGGGAAAAGGAGTAATATGGTTTATCATTTTAGAATATAAAATAATTCATAAATAGAATAATTATTTATTTAATTCCTAATTATTAAAATGATTTTATGTATGTTAATGAAAATGAAACACATTGCGCTATGGAGGTGGTTGTCCGCACAACAAACAAATAATGACATCACTTTCCTTAATAGAAAAATGGAAAGGTGGTTAATGATTATAAAGAAATGATAGTAGCATATCAGTATACTAATTATAATTATGTCATCATTTTAATATACTGTAATGGAATTTTAGGAAGAATAAATTCCCACAAATAAATAGAAATGAGAAATGAGAGGTTATAAATTTATACCCCACTTTTTAGATTTTCTTTTTTTCAAAGGCGGTTAAGACAATGAGGGATGTTCATTTTAGAAAATTAAAACCTTTTAAAGGTGGATAAATAATTTTATGAGATTTCTAGGAAGATATTTCTCAGTACTAAGTGGTTTTTTATGTGATCTAAATTGAGGATAGGATTTACCCCTTTATAATTGAAATGGGAAACCACTGGAAAATGAACCTATAACTATAGAACTATACCATCCTTCTTTTCTAAATTGTAGGTATATGTCCCTGTATACCGATAGATTTTGAGAACCATGATTATATCCTATTTAAGTGAGTAATATTCCAATGGTTAGAGTTTATCGTTGATATAGAGTGGTCTCATTGTGTAATATAGCAACAATTTTAGATAATAATTGGAATATTTAAAAGATATACAAATTGTTTTTTAAAATAATTGGTATAGATATTCCATACCAATAGTTTTAAAACCCCATTAGTATAGAGTTCCTCCAAATGAAGCTATGTATCCTTCACAACCTCACTTTTAACTCCTATCCAGAACCCTATAAGAAACATCAATTTTAGTCATAGTCGCATAAATATTACATAGGTTTATGATTCCATTAAATTATTCTTAAACATAAAATGGGGGGGTTAGAGATCTATAATATATTTTTCGAAGAGTTATTTTCTATTTTTTAGGTATAAAATACTAAACTAGAATTTTTTAGGGAAATATTATTTGAGATTCATTAAACAATGGTTGGTACTGGTATTCATGGATTTTTTTATTTAATTTTTTATTTAATTTTTTTTGTTTTGGTTATCCTTAAATTTATTAGAGTTTTCTTGCATATATGTAACTATTTATAGAATTTGAATGAGGATGTGTTTGGTATAGTGGGAATGGTTTGACATGGTTAATGTATGAATGATGTGGGGGTGGTAGGATTTGTCTATTTTTCTAAGGTTCTCTCCCTCTATGGGGTGGTCTAAATTTGAGGGATGGGTTTAATTTTTTTGTCACATATACTTTAACTTTGGAGAAGTTTTTTTTACTATTTTTATATTTAAACAAGGGTAAGGGAAGTCCATACATTTTGTGAAGGATAATTTTTTAATTTTATTAATTTTCAATCTATTTATTTCTATTATTTTATACATTCACTAATACTACCTTTATAATTTTATTTTTTATGGGATTATTTTCTTAGCTCAAACTATTTAGGGGACTTCTTTAGTGATTAATTAGTCACTCTAATTAATAGACTTTTATTTTTTATATGTGGAAGCTATTTTGTCTCTCTTGGGAATCCTTTTCACTCATCATTTTTTATTTTTATCATTTAAAATACGAGTGGAGTGTGAAAAAATAAATCTTTTAAAAAATATAAATATTTATTTCTTGAGTAATAGATTGAAAAGTTTACCAATAACTCACTAGTGAGTCAAACTATAGTAATTTCATGTGACAATATATAATTGTGTTGGAATTTAAAAATCAATTAAATTATAATTAAATTTTGGTCTTGTTATTTTGGTAATTATCTTGGATGGTTATTTATTTTTTGAAGACTCTTGATGGAGATTACTAACACTTTATAAGAGGCTCAGTTTTCTTATAATAAAAAATTTTGTCTGAAAAAACATTTAAAGAAACCCTTTAATATAATAGAATTAAATTTAATGGTTTTATATATATAGTATTTTGTTGTATGTATAGTATTTTTTTTATTTTATATTATAATTCTTCAAAACTTGTGTATAATTAGGTGTCAATTCTGAAATTATTTTTTTCTTATCATCTTAATATCCTAAGACAGATTTACATATTTTCTATATCCAGGATAGTAGTTATTTGAAAATAGAAAATTGTTTAGTGAGAATTACCTTGTATTTAGTGAGTATTTTTTAACATGTATATTAATTATTTGTTTATATTTAATATTATGTTATAGACCATGATACCAGTCTCCAATTAGTAAAATCTATAAATCATTTTATTTTTTTTTATTTTTCAATATATCATTGAGATTATAAGATATTATACTTGTTAATATCTTAACAAAGAGAAAATTATTATCCTCTATTTAGTGATAAAAAACTATATTTTTTTAAAATTTCATTGAAAGAATGGTAGTCTATAATTTTTATCCATGGCCAAATGAAACTTATATTATTGAGTGTGAGTAATTCTTATGATTCTGTAAGTGATTTGTAGTAATGGAAACTAGTTTTTGTCCTTATGATTTATCATATGAATAAAATTAACTAATTAAAATATATTTGAAAAGGAAGTAATATTTGGATAGGAATTTTAAATTAGGTTGTGTTTCTATAAGGATGATATTTTATACTATTTCCTACCATGGTAAAACTTGATGTTTTATAGATAATAAATTATGTTTTATTTTTGAAATGTAATAGGGGATGGTGAAGAGTTATTTTACCAAATGTGGTTGATTTTTTATCCCCCCACTTATATATATAAACTTTGATCAATTATATCATATAATATTCAAAAAGAGATATCTGAAAATAGAGAGGAATCAACCATTCATTTGTAATATAACATGGATGTTAGGGAAATCTACAAAAATAAAAACCAAATGAAAATTAGTAAGGTTCTCCAAGTCGAGTGGTAGTGTGGATGAAATAAAAAGAAAAAAAGATAGGTATATGGTATATCACACAACCAAATTTGAAAGGGTTTTTAGTTAAACCACACTATTACTTCTGATGATGATCACCTCATCATCAATACCCATGTCAAACAACTACCACTTCGACTACATTAACTGTTTTCATTACTATAATATATATCATCCATATTTATCCTCAAAAAATAGTGTAAAAATCATATTTAATATCCAATTTTATTTATCATTATCACATTCTGAGTACCAACCATTTAACCATTAATTATTTATAATTATCCATTAACTTCTTCTTTTCACTTCTATTTCAATTTCTATAAGCCATTACTAACTAATTTTTATTAAATGAATTTATCCCAGTACCATTTCATATTAAAATAATTTATTTTATATTTAATTAATTATATACCTAATAAGATAACACACAAATCCAAAAAAATCATCCTATAAAAACAAAAAAATATATAGAAAAATGACGATATCAAGCCACAATTAATATTATATAAGTATAAAATTTATAGTAGTAAACAAAAATAATCAATCTAATTAAACATGATTCTTCATTAAATAATTAAAATTTTACTTAATTTTTTATGTTACATATTTTAATTTTCTATATTTCCACTTTAATTTCCTTATTTATATCATTAACTAGTTATAAACACGATAAAGTTAACAAGAAAATATAAAACACATCAATAAAAACAAAACACAATAACATGTTCTTTTGAAAATACATAACAAACTAAATAAATGATATAAATAAAAATTAAAACAATTATAGTATTCTTGAAAATAGTCTCACCATTAATTTATTCATCTCTATTTCATCATCCTTTTTGGATAATTACAGCCAATTACCCATTGAATGATAACCCAAGATTAATGCATGATTTTGATAGTAAAATAGAGAGAAATTTTAAGTTGCCTATATCAACTAAATATTTAAGGAACATTATAAAAAAATTATGGATAAAAAATCAAGAACCACTAAAATTAAAAGGATGAACCAAAATAACTAACCATACCAAAAATCCATTGTAAACTCCACCAAGAAGTTATATAACTAATGAAACCCACTATCATAACCATTTAGAATAGGATAATTGATAATAAATTAATAAAAGATAAATAAACACAACCTAGATTACAATATCTCAAACACCCCAAGATATGGATCAAAATATACCAAAAATAGATCAGGGCCATCAAATATGTTCTAAATAATGTCTAGAATCTAAAGGGAGTTTAAATAATTGGAGAGAACAAAAGGTGAAACATGGATTTATTTTTAAACCTAAATGACACAATATCAATGTCTGATAGTCCTTGTCATAAATTAATGGTGACACAATAATGCATTCATGGTTTCATAATCCCTATATCTTATGGAATCAAAACATTTAAATTTAATATAACCAATGAACATCACATTGATACTAAGTGGTTCATTCCTCAACGATTTAATCCTTATATATCATAGTGTAATAATTTTCCTCAACTTAAATAGTGATAATATTTTTCACCCCAACCACTGTTTTCTTTTATTTTGTTATTTTATTAACGTTAAAACTTTTTTTGGCTTCTATCCATGTTTCAAGTGATATTTTTTGAGTTTTGAAGTCTTGAGGTGGGGTTTTGACCTGTCCATGGTCTGTATGCATGGTATGGGGGTTAACTATGAGACCTATGAAGGCAGAGGGTGTTTATAGTTTTTTTCTTCAAACATGGTTTGCATATCATGGTTTGAGAATAGTTTGGGAAAAACTGTGTAAGGCCAAGGAGAAACCATGTGACTCCTTTTGTGTTTCAAGGTTATGGCCCATGGCTTGTGTATAGTTAATGGAAAAAGTGCGGCAAGCATGGTAGGAGGATCTACAATTTGATAGATCTGTTTTTCATGGTCGGCACATGGTTTACTAAACCATGTGGCCAAATTATGTGGGGTTCCTCTCTTTTCTAGTAGGGTGTGCACGATTGGTGCATAATTTGGAAAACCATGTGGCCAAATAGTGCAAGTTTCCAAGGTTCTTAAAAATTTGAACATCCCTATTTCACCCTCTTATGTTTTAACCCCAAATCAAGTTACTCCTCCCTTTCTCAACCTAGACGCAATAGGGGGATCCAAAAACTCTCATCTCTTTCACCCATTACACCATTGAATCCCCTATAATGTTCCTAAGGTGAGTTTGTCTTAGTTTTTAGTAAATTTTATCATCTTCTACTCTTACCCTATTGGTTCTTGGTTCTTTATTGGTTGGTTTCTCTCTTTGATGAACCCTAAAGTATATTGTTGATGTTGGTGTTTCCTTTATTTAATTTTAGGTTTTTTGGATTGTTCTTTGGGCATAGTTTTTCTTTTCTCTAAGTGTTTCCTTTCAACCGCACTCTGTTGAGGTTGTTGTTTCCATTATTTTCCTTTCTATAACAGACCATTTATTCTTGATCTTCCATAAATTGTTTATATGATATGTGAATCATGTTTCTGGTATTTGAGTTAGAATGGTTATTTTATTTTCATAGTGGTGATTAGATGAAAATGAGTTTTCAAAGGGTTTTATTAATTATGATTATATGTGTATGTATGTAAAGTGTTTGATAAAATGTCAATTGATAATTTAAATAGAAATTGGGTTATTTTGATTAGTTTGGACATATCTATGTTTTATTAATTTGATTTTCATCATTAACTAGGTTTGTAGTGTGGATTGGGTTCCTCTGTATGGTATGATGGTTGTGTAAAAAATGGTTTTAAATACCCTTTTTATTCTTAATATGGAATTTCATGTAAATTCGTGATATTTTATGTGTACCATTGGATGTGGGCACATCTATATATTAAAGGGGTTCACATATGGATGGTATTACAAATTATTTTGGATTTTTGTAGAAAATACCCCCCATGAACCTTGTTTTTCCAATACTTCTCTCAGATTCCCCTTTTCCTTTTCATCCTCCTTCCCTAAAATGGTTTAACTAAGTATCGAAGTTTTATAAATGGTTCCTTGGTTTTAAAATTACTCAAATGTGGGTTCAAATATTGTGTTTAAAATCATGGCATGTTCGATATTTAGAAATGTGTTTTGGAACCTAAATGTCATAAAGGCCTGTTTGAAACCTTTGAGTATGTTTTATGTTTTCATCATGGTTTTGGGGATAGATTTATAGGTGAATTTAGTTTTTGAGAAATTTAAAGTATCTATTGGTACCTTCTGGTGTTTGGGGAGAATTTTTTAAAGTGAACTGATGTGTAGTCCTGGTTGTCACCTTTGATGGGTTTTTTGGGTGATGAGAACCTATTTGGTGGACTATCAGAGGAGAGGGTCATTGTATAGGTAGTGTTGGTGTTTAGTTTAATAAAACACACTATAATAATTGAGTTATTTGTTTATTCCACTTGTTTTAGGTGCTCCTCATTCACTATATACTATTATCATGGTATTATTGGGAATCTTCTAGAGGGTTGAGAGACGGTTTCTTATCAATCTCGATTAGATGGGTTGGTACATCCTATATATTCTGAGAGTAAAGATGGTATATTCGACTAGTGAGGATAGTTTATATTATCCCTTGTTTATTTACTATAGAGATACAACATACACTGGTAGGTGATTTCATGCGGAGAACATCCAAGGATTTCTTCTAGAGACCTTTTGGAAATTCCTATGATCATTAATATATATGTTCTATTTATTTTTGTTGTACTTTTATTATTATCCCTAACTATTTATTCCAACTTTTTCAACTCTTTTTAATTTGTAGAATAGTATTTTATCACTTGGAATGAACTTATTTTGGGGTTTTGGGGTTTTAAACTGAATTTTAAATAGAAAACATTTTTAAGAAGAGAAGATGTGTTTGGTTCATTAAAATGACAAAACCTTATTTTAATAAGGGTATTTCAAACTAGAATTTATGTATTATTTTGGGAAAGGAAATGTATGGAATATGTGGTTCTTACTTATGGAGCGATTTTATCCCTACACCCTACTTGTTCCACTCAGCAACAGTAGACCTGAGCATTTTTACAAGTTCAGGTTTATGGTTTGAGTTTTACTTTGGATTAGGTTGGTCTTGAGGTTGGTGGTAACCAATTAGTCACATGGATATCATGTCATGAACGTTTGTATTTGGTTTCACTTTTTAGTATTATTTTGTTATGTTGTTGTATCTATATTTGGTTATGCATTTACTGATGTTTAGTTATTATTGGTTATTTTTCATGCTCAATTTATGTTATTTTTTCCTAGTTTTTATTGGGTGAAATAATTATATATTAGATTATCTTTGATGACCGACACTAGCCACTAGCCCAAGAGGATCAAGAATGACTTTCATGACTTGTCTCCGATAGGGTCAGGTGTCGGGTTGGAGAACAACCTAACCTTGTTTGTGAAAAAATGGAATCAGAGGAACCCTTTTTTATTTGGGTAATTTGGTGGTTTGGAGATTAGGAATATCGGGACTCAAGAGGTAGGTATGGGAATGACATAATGAACCCTTTCCCATATTAATACTCAAGTTTATAAGGGAAGTCAAATATTTGGGTCTTTTATTTTGGTTCTTGGGTGTGTGAATGGGGAATAAAAATGGAGGTGAAATGGTGATGTGGAATGGGCTTACATGGAAAAGTGAACCATGTAGAGCCCAAGTGCGTAGTTCAAGGTCCTCCAAGTGGTTTGTGATTACATGGGAATTGGTCGACTAAACCACATGGACATGTTATTGTTGACCACTAGTTCTATATTCCTAGAGTTTGGTGTGTTAGTTTGGTTTTGGGTTAGTGTGAGTTGGATTTTGAAATGAGAAGTGGTTTTTAGAAAATATCTTCCTAATGAAAATGGTTTTTGGGGTTCATTTTTTTTAAAAGTGATTTTCATTATTTTAATTGTAATTAAAAATATAGTTGGATATGTGGACTTTTTGTGGGACGTTTTTTGAATTTGGAAAGAAAATAGAGGTTTTTCAATGAGGAATTTTAGTTCCATTTGTGATGTTTGGATTCTGAGTTTTTCTCAATTTGGCATTATATTTTTTCTTGAGTTTTGTTTTGATGTTAGTTTGGTCCTATGTTTTTGTATTATTTAGAGTATGCTACCTAGAAATGTCTTAAAGGTTTGTAGTGACTCTTATTCAGTTGTTAGCCTTTCCCATACTCCCAGTGGGGTCTCATAGTCAAGTTATCATCAGATGTTTCCTATTTTCCATGGTGATTTCAGATTGTTAGAAGCTATGTAGTGGCTTAAGGAAGTTGAAGCAGTCATCAATTTATTATGAAATACCATATACCTGATAGTAAATGTTTTACTATGTTTGTTTGAGGGTCTAGATTTGGATTACTGGAAGGTGATCATCCCATAATTGTCGATAGTTTTGATGATATGGGAGGTGTTTAAGACCACTTTTATCCAATTTTTTATACATAAGTAGTTGAAAGAGAGGAAATTGGTAGAGATTTTGGGTGTTAATCAAGGGTAATGGATAATAGAGTCCTATGATTACCACTTCAAGTATTTTTTTTCTTTATCTCTAGAGATAGTGTCTATGGATCTGCTTAAATATCCTTTCATAAACGGGGGTCTTCTTCTGAAGATTAAATACTAATTCCTTTCATCCAGGGAATCTCATTTTGAGAGGATGGTCTAAGGGGAATTTGTAGCCATGTGAGTTCCCAAAGTATCATCAGTGGAACTTGGCACTCAAGAAGGTTCCCCATCTGGTGAGACGTATATGCCAAAGGTGTTTGTTCCTAATGAAACTCCTTCGTCGGTCCTGAATTCTCATTCATTGGATAGTTCATTCATATATTTATAGTGTCTTCAATTTTGGCATTACAATACATTTTTCCATAACCCCCCAATGTTTTTTGATAGTTTCTCCATTTGGGTCAGTTGGGGAAACTAAGCAAGTGGAGTATCTAGAAGAGAATATCCCAGTTATAAAATTTTATATCCTAACTATGGGGTATCGAATGCTTCAAGAAATTAGGGCTCCATCCATATGCCATTGATTGAGGCTTCTCATATAGTTAGGAAACATGGGTTGTGTTAGAGTTATTGGCCAAAATTTTGTCTCTAACGTCAGAGTAGAGTCATTTTACAATCTTTTGTTTTATTTTTTATGTTGTTGTGGGTATACTTTCATTGTAAAGACCCAATGTTCTTGTTTCCTTGTAATTATAATGGGTTTGATTTGTTTTTTTGAATCCTGTGTCGTTATCCATGTGGATATATTTTAGTTATGGTTTTAGGTTGGGGTCATTTTAGAGATGTACCAGTCTCGAGGAATTAATGAATTGTGGGTCGGTTCGCTTCTTGGTATTGAGTATCTTTTATAGGGTTCCCTTGAGTTAATGTTTTTGGTTTTGTTTGGTAGTTAACTTATTATTGATGTCATGTTGAGGGTTTTTCAGTTGGATGTGATAGTTGGTTTATTATAGTAGGGAGACCTATTTCTTTCTCCCTCAAGGTTTCACTCATTTTCATTCACTCTAGAATTGGACGGGTTTGACTTGTGGAGTGAATGGTCACACCATGGACTATTATTTCATTTTATATTATCATTTTTTGAGATTTATCCTTGTTCCTTATGAGTATGGATGACTTTCTAAGGGAAAAACGTTTTTATGGTGGGGATAATTTTGACACTCCAACCATGGGTGTTCATTTATTTTATCCTTTTCTTATTTTTAGATCTTTTTTATGAGATTCAAGTCATGTTCTTGGTGATATGTTTTGTTTTTTGGAGTCTATGTTTGGATTCTAAACCTGTTCCTTGTTTATATACAGGGTTCAGGGTTAACCATGTGTCCTATAAAGGATAAGGGAGTTTCAAATTGTTTTTCTTCTTGAACAATTTTCCTAGAACAGTTTGAGAATGGTTTGGTCCAAACTATGAGATTCCATAGAGAAACCATGTGGCTCCTTTTAGGTGTCAAGATCAAGGCGCTTGGATTGAACATACTTAGGGGAAATCATATAGTAATTATGTGTGGAGGCTCTATAATTTTACAAATATATTTTTCTTGGTTGGTGAAAGGTTTCCTAAAACATGAAGCCAAACTAGGTGGGGTTCCACTATTCTCTAGTAGGGTGTGCACTGTTAGTGCAGAGTTTGGAAAAATGTGTGGCTAAACCAAGAAATTTTCCCAGTTTCTTAAAATTTTGAATTCCCCTATTTCCCCTCTTATGTTTTAACCCCGAATTGGGTTCCTCCTCCCTTTATCAACCTAGGAACACCAGGGTGCTCCCAAAAACCATCCTCTATTTATCTTATTCTGCCATTTAATCCCCTAAAAGGTTCCTAAGGTGATCTTATCACAGTTTTTGGTCAATTAACTCCCATTCTTTTCTACACCTCATGGTTCTTGGTTCTTTCTTAGTTGGGTTCTCTCTTCTATTAATACTATAGGCTAGTTTTGATGTTGGTATTGTGTTTCTTATATGTTCGGTTGTGTGGATTGTCTCTTAGGATTAGTTATTCCTTATCTTAGAGTTTCATCACAAATATACTCCATTTATGTTGGTGTTTCCATTAGTTTAGTTTCCAAAACATACCATTGATTCTTGGTCTTTCATAAATTGTTTATATGATGTGAAATCATGCTTGTGGTGTGGTTTTTGTAATTTTTATTGTGTTTTCATAGTGGTGATTTGAAGAAAATTATTTTTCAAAGGGGCTTCTTAATTAATTTTATATGTTTATGAATATAGTGTTTAATAAACTATTTATTAATTTTTTAATGTGAAATTGGTTGATTTGGATTGGTTTGGCTGAAGATTTTTTTTTAATTTGGTTTTCATTGTGAATTGGGTTTGTTTTATGGATTGAGTTCTTCTTTCTATCTTGATGGTTGTGTGTAATTTTTTTTAAAATCCCCTTTTTATTATTCAGTTGGAATTTCATGTAAATTGGTTATATTTTATGGGTGTCATTGTATGTAGACACATCCATATGTGCATGGGTGAACATATGAATGGGATTAAAAATTATTTTAAATGTTTATTTAAAATACCCCCCATGAAACTGGTTTTCCATATTCTTCTCTCCCATTCCACTTTTCCTTTTTCTCCTTCTATCTAATGGTTTCTTTAAGACATCATATTTTCTAAATGGTTCCTTTATTTTAAAATGAATCAAATGCGATGTCAAATCTTGTGTTCAAAAACACAGATTGTTCAACATCCTGAAATGTGGTTTTGTTCCAAACTAAGATAAAGGACCGTTTTGAACCTTTGATGGGTTTGAATGTTTTTATCATGGTTTTGGGGATGGTTTTGGATGTGAATTCATTTTTTGAGAAATATAAAGGCCTGGTTAGAATCTCGTGGTGTTTTGGGAGAAATTTTTAAAGTGACATTATGTGCATGCCTAGTTCATACATTTGATAGTTATTTGTATGAAATGAACCTCAATAGAGGACTCTTTGATGATAGAGTCATCACATAGCAAGTGTCATTGTTTGGGATATGGAATCTTGATGGAATTTGTGGGTTATTAGTTTATGCCACACATGTGAGGACCTCCTTATTCACCATTTAATATTCTCATTAGATTAGTTGGTGTCATATAGATAGTTGGGTGATGGTTTATTATCGATTACGATTAGATGGTTTGGTACCCCATGGATTTATTAAGAGGCTAGGGGGGGCGTGCTACTAGTGAGGCTAGTCTAGAGAAACTAGTTGGTTATTAACTGTAGAGCTGCAACATACACTGGTAGATGATTCCAAGATGAGTACATCCAAGTATTTATTCTACAGATGTTTAGGAAATTCTCGTGATTATCTATCTATATTTTTGTTTTATTTATTCTACAATTTATTATTAGCCCTGCCAATTTATTCCAACTTATTCAGTTCCTTTTTTGTTCAACATAGTAGTTTATCAAATGGCATGGAGTTATTTTTGTGTTTTTTTTGCTAACTGGATCATGAATGGAAACCATTTTAAAAATAGAATCTATGTTTGTATATTTAAAATGATAAAACATTATTTTCATAAATATTTTTAAAACTAGTGTTTATGGACTATTTTGGGAAAGGAAATATATAGACTCCATGGTGCTTACCTATTAATCTATTATATTCTCACACTATAATTGTGACACTCAATATCGGTAGAACTGATCTATTTTACAGGTTCAGGTTTTTGGTTCAAGTTTTTCTTTAGAGAAAGTCGGTATTGTGGTTAGTGGTGAACAATTGGTCACCTGGAGATCATGTTGGGATGATTTGGTTTTGGTTTTTCTTTATAGTTTTGTTATTTCATTTTTTGTTGTATCAATACTTAGTTACACATTTACTAATGTTTGTTTATTTTTAGTATGTTGTGTGATCCTTTTTGGTTATTTGATCCTATTTTATATTAGGATAAATCATTCCATATTGGATTATATTTGATTCCCAACACTACAAAAAATCCCCATAGGGTTCAGAATGCTTCTCGTTCCTTTCCTCAGACCTAGCCAGGTGTCAGGATGGATGTAATTTAAGCTTGGTTTATGACATAAACCCTAAACTTGGATCACAGTGTAACACAACCACCGTGACTTAAAAATCACAAAAAACTAATAATCAAGGATACTTATAGGAAAATACTCCATGGTACGATGCCCATCACCACATTGGGATATGACCCTCATAGACTAACCCCAAACCTTATTAAGACTCTAAAAATATTTGAAATGAATATATATGCACCGAAAGTGAATAATATAATATGATAAAAATGTATAATGTAATTGAAATTTAGAAATAATATATGTGGCTAGAATATTGTTCTTTTCATGGATAGTAATAGATTTATTGGTCACGTGACATGCCACAATCATATAATTTTTTAGTACATATTCAAATCAAAACATCATCCAAATAAAAATAAATTTTTACTTAATTATTGGTTGTGCTAAATTTCCAATGGAATGTATCTCTGGAACCCAGAGGGGATCAAGGGGAATAGGTGGTTATGTAAGAAAAAACATGTACCCAATGGCCCTATAGTGGGAACAGTGAAGACACTTTGGAAAACCCTTTTTTAAAAAGGGTATTTTATTAATTTGGCACACAATTTTTTTCCCTAAATGGAAAATGGAATATTATTACACACCCACTCACATTTGTGGTGTGGGTGATTTACCAGTGTGGTATTTTTTCATAATTATAGTGTGAATACTTTTATATTAATAAACATTTAAACTTATAAATTCATAATATATTATTCTATCTTTCTTCTTCATTGGAGTGAAAATTTGGTTTCTCTAATTTGGATGGTATGAGCTTGAAGAAAAATAATACTTAATATGGTTATAATGAAGCACTATTTAAATTTATGATATTTAATTATGTATGTATCTATTCTTATTCACCTTATGATGATAAATATTTTCAACAATATTTTTATTTATTTATTTAAAATATAGGTCATTAGAAGAATAATTTTTATATATTTTGTTCTTATGAAATTGGTATTTTAAATAAAATTAATATTGATTATGATGAGAGATAGAGATTGATCATTTACATTTTTTTACTAATTTCTATGACACGTGATGACTGATAATTAGATTTGAATGCATACATGGGATATTTTAAATGAGTGTTGTCACTGGTTGAATGCATTAATTAATTTGTTTAATTATGTATATTATCTAATAGTGTTTTTGTATAAGTTGTCTTGTATTATTTTTGTAGTTGATAGTGTAGTGTTTTTTAGGTTTCTGATATATGTGATGGCGTTCTGATCAAAGGTGTGGGTGCTACTAGCTATAAATATTAGAGAACTCTGTACGAACATTTTTTAAACTATCGGTATTTTTAAAGGCTGATGTCCTATACCAACAATTTCTAAACCATTGGTATAATGTATATTAATGTGGACTATACCAACTGTTTATAAAAAACCATTGGTATAGACATATACCCATGAAAAAACTACCAATGGTTTGGAGAACCATTGTACTACGTTATAACAATGGTTTTCTACTCTATGTTAATGGTTTAAAACCTTTGGTATCACACTTGTTTCTAGTAGTGAGATTATATGTTGGAAGACGTCCAAACCATTTTAATGTTGTGAATTCACTCTCAAGGAAATTTGATCAATAATAGAGAATTTAGGGAGAGAATAAGTGATAGGGTTGATCAATGCCTCAAAAACACATTCCCATAAAATTTTAAAACAAATTTGAAGTCGTTTACTCTTACATTCTTCTAATTTCACCATTATGGCTTTAACCACGTTAACTAGATTTTACCTAAATAAATTATCATTTATGTTTACAAATATAATAGTAATTTATATATAATTTTTACCTAATGATTCCGAATCGAAAATCCATTTTATCATATTATTTTTCAAAATGTGATAAAAATTAATTCTAAAATACTAATTGTATAATTATTTTTGAAAATATAACTTTAGTTATAAAATGTCAAAGATGGTTTTTAAAACTAAAAAAACATTTTGAAAATTATAAATTCACTTATAAAATAAATATTTTGTCTTATAAAAATGTTTCATTAATTTATAATACATACTTATATACTAATAATGTAAAAAAGTGAAGTTATTTATAAAATTGGTAATTTAACTCTTCACCTAAAAAATAATATTTTAAGAAAAATCCAAATAATTAATCCTGGCCTAATTTTGAAATTATAAATTAAAAAATGAAATTCTATTTATAAAATTAAAATTTAAAAGATTATATTTTTATTTACATAAATACAAAAGATAAAAAAATTATTTTTATTAAAAAATCACTTCTTAACCTTCAATATCCTATAATATTATATCATATAAATATATAAATAATTGAATATTTAAATAATAGTTTATAAATATAAATGTTAAAAATTATAATAAAATTTTAAATGTGATCAATTTAATTAATTAAAGTAATATTCTATACAATTTTATTAAATGGTTCTTCAAAAGGAATCCTTTTTTAATGTAATTATTTTATTTGATTTTAATTTTTTACCTCAAAATTATTATATTATTTATTTAATTTCAATATTTCTAGATTCATTTTAGTTGGGTTTTCTATATGTTCTGGTTTGCACGTGACAGAAGATATTGAAGATAATATTAATTTAAAGGATTGAAAATATTTATTTTTTATATTCTACTCCCTATTAAATAAAATTTATCCTCATAATTTTAATTATCACTTATTAAGAAAGTAAGTTAGGACATTATGAACATAATCATCATTTGAGTTATAACTTCTAATATAATATCGTCCTTACTCCCATAGGCTATATCAAGTTACTTATCTTTCATCAAACAACGTTAATCATTCATAAAATAATGTACCTAGGTATATATATACCATAAAAATATTATTGATAAAATGACTTTATAAAAATTATTTAAATCTTATGTCATATCGCCTTTTTATTACATAAACTTTTCATTACGTTGTACAAAATAGGGGGTCCTTTAGAAATTTAGAAGATATTTTAGGTTTAGTGTCTTGGAAATTATGTAAATATTACATCAGAACATAAAAAAATATTATATTACACATGAAATTATTCATCACAGTTTAATCCTAAGTACAGTGACAACATCTCATAACCTATGTACATACATAAAATAAAGGGGTGAGTATAAATATTAATAAGGGAAAATGAAAAACATAGAACGTGACCAAGAGGCATATTAATAATAATGATTATATAAAAATGAGGCATAACATAAAATAAATAACATGAATCATAACATGTAAATGTTTCTACAATATTTAATTGAGTCATTACTAAACATATCACCAGGGTCCATCCCCAATGTTCCTTAAAAATTACTAGGGTTATTCAGCAAGCTATCATTAAACTTATCATCTCTAGAGATTAAATTATTTACCCAATGCATTGGATATCAATTAGGGAACACCCTTAACATGTATTAATTATACTAACACACATACATCATAATAAAAAATTTCATAAATAACTCATGGAGAATAAAATAAACGAGTTTCATTTCAAAATCACGGTGTTTAAGAAAGTGCTTAAAAAGAATATCCTTTTGTCATTTTTCACCCACAGAATAGGAAGGTGGTTTTCATGTATGTTAATAACCAAATTAAATAGATAATTTGGAAATATATTTCACTACCCTTGGATATGAAAAAGGATTATATACTCACAAAATAAAATAAAATAATTTCTTTAAAAATGTGATAAAATTTGAGACGAAAATCTAGAAGCATAACGAGTATAAAAATGGTTTTAGAAATCATTAAAAAGAGAGGGAAAAGGGTCTACCATTCATAAATGAATCATTATACAGTAAATATTTAGAATAAAATTGATAGAAGAAAATGATATTGAAATTTCAAAATACATACTATATTAAAATATAACTTTAAAGGAAAAGAGAAGTTGAGATTTCCCTTACCTTGAATAGTGGATTCTAAAACTCAAAGATCGGGACCTTGGGGGATTGAGAACAGATTGGGAGGAAAAATTGGTGTTATTATTATCATATATTCATGTAAAATTATTTTTTAATGAAATATAATGGACAAATGGTTTGGTATTCATAGAAAAATTGAGGGAGTTTTTTTTATTAATTTCCTTGGACACCTCAGTAGTGGTATTTGAAAAACCATGGGCTTGAACATGTTATTTTATGAGGTTATGGGAAAATTGGGATAATTATTATAATATTCTAATAATAAATAGTTTAACATCATTATTTTATCATTATTAAATCATTAATGATGTCAATAAACATACTTAAACTCAAAACTGTATGTTTATTATTCACTGAAAATTCAACTGTTTCAGAAAAATCCCAAAAATTTATCCTAATCAATTTTTGACTTTTAGAATTAAAAAATGAACTCCATTTTTTAAAAATTATTTTTTAAATGTGAGAAATATAATTTTTATGTAAAAACATCATTTACTCTAAAAATACCAATTCTGAAATTATAATTGATTTTATAATACTTTTATAAATTAACTAAGCTCTCAAAAAAATAACTTATAATAATAAGAAAACAAAATATTAATTTTTGATTATATTTTATTAAAATGAATTTTATTTTTAAATAATTATATTGACTATAAATTTTTAAATAAACATATATTTTTTATAAAAATACTAATACTTAACCAATAATTTCCAATACTATTAATTACTTCACAACACAACAACAAAATATTTTATTAATAATAAAAGTGGATCATCTAGAAGAAAAAAAGAACAAAAACAAAGCAAGGAATGCAAGAAAGAGGGAATAAAGGAGAAGAGGCCTGGATCAAGGGGGGCTATATACATTATGTCCAAGTGAGACACCTTGGAAAATTCTGGCACACTCTGGAGGAAAATATCCTATGCAAGAAAAGGAAACAAGATCATCTTCGTGAGTGAAATGAGAAGCCATAAAGTCTGCCACCTTGTTTCCCTCATTCCATGTATGCAATAGTCTTGTGTTGCTGACAATGAGTTTCCTGCATCATCAGATATGGTATGAAATAGTCCATGGAGTGTCTCTATTATCTATAAGAGAATCATAGATACTTTTGGAATCAGTTTCAATTTCTAGTAGGGAGATGTGAGAGGAAATGAAGAGATTTATCATTTTGAGTAGAGTCTAGGTCACCACATGAAGTGAGTCTCCTCTGCCAAACCTTGCACTATAAGTAGCGACCATACTACCCACTAGATTACGAATAACCCCTCCTCCCTTTATAATAACCATAGCACACATCCCATATGAGTTATGTTTGATCCATTTAGAAAGGGGTCTCCAGAAGATCCATCATCTCTTAGACACCATGATGTTACCTGCATAAGTAGAGTACCTAGGTCGAAGTACCTTTCGCAATTATGGAGCCTCCTCACATTTTTTCATAAGCATGCCCATATTAGCGATAACCCACTTCATTATAGATTCTAGACCAGCCTTAGTGCAAGCCACACCTTCAAAACATGATCTGTTCCTTGCCTCCCATATACATCAATAGCTAGCTGAGATAAGGATTGCCTAAGAAATATTCTCCGTTTGATTATTTCCCATGCCCGAACCACCTCTATAGGAACGAGTCACCCCGAAAAAACAGGAGACAATAGACTAATGAAGTCCCCCACTATATCCTAGACTATGCATTCCCAATTTTGTTCTAAAAATAGATGATAGGTATACTTGATGTAGGGGAACATGCAACATGAACATTTGGAGACAATACTAATCTCTTTTCAGCAGATTTCCTCATCTGTAGAAATGGCATGGTGATGTATCATCCATGTGATAAAATTAAACTTTCGATAAATATAATTTCCCCAAAAGAGATGTACTCACATATAATGGGTATGGGGATTCAATAGATTCAATATGTAGTCCTTAATAAAAAAGGATCCTGAGGGAGTGGCCTTGAAACGCACCTGTTCGGTTCGTCCGAGAGCTTAATAAGATGAAACATACTGATCTTATATTTGTCAAGGACATCTTGAATAATGGAAGGATTCTCACATTCTTGTTTGAAAATAATTTTAGTATCCAAGAAACCAAAAAAGCCTAGTAAATCACCCAACCAATTGTCATGCCAAAATTTAATGCTCTCACATCTGATGATCCATCTCAACTAATTAAGAAGACGGGGAATATGGCTTTAAATAATTCTCCAAATATATGAGCGGTTCCTACTCGGATTCTCTAGGATATTCCCATAATTATATTTGATGAAATTTTCCCAAAGATTTCCACCTTCTATTACTTCCCAAGAAAACATTGTGTGAAGGCAGTTCATCATGACATTAACACTATTAAGACCAATACCACCTTCATCTGGGGGAAGGTCCCTTATATTCCAAAAGTCCCAATGGAAACGTCCCTTTTTATGTGAGTCCCAAATGAATCTATTCATGATCTTATTAATATTATTTAAGAATTAATTTGGTTCCTTGAGAACTGAGAGAACGTTCCTTATGATCGAGGTAAGGAAGCTATTAACATGAGTGATCCTCCCTTGAAAGAGAGGAACTTGTTTTTCAAATTATTGATCCAGGCATAGATTCACCCCCCACCTTATCTAGATGCTTGATACAAAGCCCCTATGAAGTAATGGGGGAGCTAAATAGTCCATAGGGAGGATCATTATGCTGATACAAAAGATGGATTCAATGTTTCAAGCATGTCTCTCTGAGAAAATCCTCAAGATGTAGAAACTACTTTTATCTCTATTGATGAGTTCCCCACTCCATCTGCAGTATTACTCTTGGGTGTTATTGATCTCATAAGTAGATATATAACATTTATTACTGAAAATGACTATATAATCAATAAACATTAGGTGGGACAGGTTCTGAAAATGGAAACGGCAGTAGTAAGGTTGAATGGTGCCCTCTTGAATTTCGGTACTACTGAATCTGCTCAAAGAATCTGGAGCCAGGATAAACAGACAAGGCGAGAGAGGTTCAAATTTTCTAAATCCACTGATAGATTTGAAGAACCCTTTCCTTCTTCCCATAAAGAAAATTGAATATTAGGATGGTTTAAAACACCTAAACATGTGATCGGTTGACCACCAAGAGAATATCATGCAACTTAGAACTTTGATTATGAAATCCCACTCAAGTTTGTCATATTATTTCTCCATATCCAGATTTATGAAAATTTTAATTCCTTATAATATGATATAATTATATAACATTGCCATTTAAGATGACTAAATTTTATTTATACTTCCTTTTGTGAGGTTACTATTCCATTGGTTAGAATACTATTCATTAGGGTAACATAACTATTCCAAAGGTTCAAGTTACTATTCACCAAAAAATTAAGTTGATTCTATTAGACTCCAAAAATATTGATGATCAAAACTATGTACATTTACTTCTCAAAAATCATTTCATAGAATTAATTATTTAATAATTATTTAAACAAAAAAATACATTATTTTCACTTTTCATAAAAAATATGAAGTTTCATAGAAAAATACTAAAAATACACCCTAAATTAATTTCGACTTTCAAAATTAAAAAAATGTTTTTTATTTTATCATAATAATTCTCTAAGTATGAGAAATTTAAATTTTAAGTATTAAAATTCTTAGTTATTAGAAATTATAGTGGATTGAAAATTTATAGTTAAATTGCATAGTGAACTTTCTGACACTTAAAAAAATAAAAAAATAAAATAATTTAATCATTTATATTTAAAAATGGGCGTTTCAATTATACTGTTTCATTAAAATAATTATTATTAATAATACCTTAATTTATTATAGTAATTATATTATTTCTGGAAAGTACAATTTGGGTCTGAAAAGTAAATTTATCAAATTTTTCTCAATTAAATATATATATTTTTAAGCAAAGCTATTCTTAAATGTGTATATCCCATTTTTCTTCATAGTTGTACTAATAAAACTTTATACATGATGTATGATGTTCTCATGTAATAAAAAATAATTCTATGTGCTTCTATTGTAAAACATAATAAAAAATTAATGGGAGGAAATATATCCATTAATAAAAGAAATAATATTTTTGGGTCGTTACATTCTTCCACCCTTAATGAAATTGCATCTTCAGAATTTTATTTTATTAGAAATTTTTTACTATTAAGAATACTATAATTATTAAATAATTTTATGTCTTAAAACATCATGCTTAAAAAATATTATTCTCTTACAACAATTAAATTGTCTATAAATCCTTCATAATGGTTCATAGAAATCTTGTGATTAACCAAAATATCCCCTGAGATTGTCAAACCAGGAGTGAATAAAAGATTATTGTCATGAACCAGTTCCTGTTTGATTTTATCTCAAAGTGATTCCTTCAGGTTTTACCCTTAGATATATATGTGTAGGATCTACATCCACTTGTTTGTATCTAGTCTGGGATTTATTTTTTCAAAAACAACTTACTTAATATTTTACATATATACTTGGATTTTTTCATATAATTAAAATACTCTCTAGGGTTCCTCATAAAATTTTCAAATCCTAATTTCCTAAAATAACTATACTATCATCTGATACTAACTATAGATTCTTTCCTTTTATTACATAAAAGTTTCATTACATTGTATAAAATAAGGGATCCTTTAGAAATTCAAAATATATTTTTGATTTTGGGTCTTGGAAATTAGTTATATATTACATTAAAATGTTAAAATGATATTATATTACAAATTAAAGGATTAATCAAAGGTTCTTACTAAGTAAAATGAATGTATCTCATAACCCTAGGATATACATCAAACAAAGGGGTGGGCATAAAGCCCAGTAATAGAAAAAAACACTTAAAACATGAGTAAGAGGAACATAAATAGGAATGATCATATAAAAATGAGGAATACCATAAAATAAATAACATGAATAATAACATGTAAATATTTATACAAAATTTAATTGAGTTATTTATAAACATATCACCAAGGTCTATCCCCAAGGTGTCAAAAAAATTACCAAGTTTATTCCCCAAGTTATCATAAAACTTGTCATCTCTAGAGATTGAATTATTTACCCAATGCATCGAAGCGCTATCAGGGATCACCCTTCATATGTATTAATAAAATTGAGGCACATATATCATAATAAACCATTTCATAAATAACCCATTGAGAATAAAAGAAATGAGTTTCATTTCAAAATCATGGTGTTTAATAAAGTGATTAAAAAATATTATTTTGTTCACTTTAAGACCAAGAAATATGAAGTTGGATTTCATGTATGTTAATAAAAGAATTAAATAGATCATTCTTAAATATATTTTAATACACATGTATAATACATAGGTTGGGTACTCCCAAAATAAAATAAAATAATTTATTGATAAAAAGAGATAAATTCTGTGATGAAAATCCGGCATCATAATGGGTACGAAACATAGTTTTCAAAATCATTAAAATGTGTGGGGAAAAGAGTCTCCTAATCATAAATGAATATTAATAAAGTAAAGGGAAAGAATAAAATTTATATAAGAACATGGTAAGGAAATTTTAAATACCCACCATATAAATAGAGAACTTGAAAGGAAAAGAGATGTTGAGATTTCCCTTAAGTTGAATGGTGACTCCTAAAACATGATGATCAATACCTTGGAGGCTTGAGGAGACATTGGGAGTACTCCTTGGGTGGTAATACTATCATATATTCGTGTATAAATAATTGGGAATGAAATATAATGGATAAATGAATGGGTATTTATAGTAAAAGTGCGTGAGTTTTTTTATTAATTTCCTTAGACACCACATTAGTGGTATTTGCAAAACCATGGTATTGCCCATGTTATTAGACACTTCAAACAAATATTACCATATTTTAATAATCAAGAGTCTAACAGAATTATTAAATCATTATTACATAATTAATGATGTCATTAAACATATAGAAAACTCAAAAATGTATGTTTAATATTCACATAAAATTCAACTGTTTCAAAAAAATCCAAAAAATTCACCCTAACAATTTTTTCATCTGTAGAATTTAAAAATTTACTCCATTTAATAAAAATATTTTTCTAAATATGGGAAATTTAATTTTTAAGTAAAATCATCATTTACTCAAAAAATACCAATTATGAAATTATAATTGATTTTATAATACTTTAATAAATTAACTGAGGTCTCATAAAATTAACTTATAATCATAAGACAAAAAATATTAATTCATTATTATATTTTATGAAAATATTTTTTTTAAATAATTATATTAATTATAAATTTGTAAATAAACATTTATGTTTTATAAAAATACTAAAAATTAACTAATAATTTCAAAAACATTTATTTACTTATACTATGATATAATTATATCAAATTACCATTTTATGTGACTAAATTATATGTATACATCCTTAGGCAAGGTTACTATTATATTATTCATATTACAATTTATAAGGGTGCCATTACTATTTCAAAGGGTCAAGTTACTATTCACCAAAAAAAAATAATTGATCATATCAAACCATAAATATCTTACTGATCGCAACTGTGTATGACTGTTTCTCAAAAATAATTTCACATAATTAATTATTTAAAAATTATTTAAACACAAAATACAGAATTTTTAACTATTAATCAGAAATATGAAACTTATAAAAAATTCTAAAAAATCACCCAAAATTAATTTTGACATTCAAAATTTTAAAATGAAGTTTATTTTACCACAATAATTCTATAAGTATGAAAAATTTAAATTTTAAATATATAAATATTTAGTTATTAAAAATAGTAGTAGATAAAAAATGCATTGTCCAATTACATAGTGAAATTTATGATGCTTAAAAAATAAAATTATTTTATCATTTACATTTAAATAGTGTTTTTATTATACTATTTCATTAAAATAATAATTATTCATAATTAATTAATTTATTATAATAATTATATCATTTCTAGAAAGTAAAATTTGGGTCCAAAAAGTACATATATAAAATTTGCCTCAATTAAAAAAAATAATTTATTTTGAAAAACTATTCATAAATTTGTATAACCCATTTTTTTCATAGTTGTACTAATACAAATTTATACATGATGTATGATGTTCTCATGAAATAAAAAGTCATTATATATTCTTCTATTGTAATACATAATAATAAGTTATTGAGAGGAAGGATATCCATTAATAAAAGAAGTACATTTTTTGGGCCGTTACAAATATTCATCAAATTAAACCACAATGAAATAATATATTCCTCTAAAAATTAAATACATATTTAAACCCAAAATTATATTCACCACTATTTTATAATTTCACACACTAGAAAATATATATCATAATAAAAAAATTAGATAATCTTCGCCCAAAATATTTCAGATCAATTTTTTATTAAATAAATATTTAATTCCATTAAAATAAAACCCATGTAACTCAATTTTCTCAAAATAAATCAACCCTTTATTAGCTCGACATGAAAAATATATTAAACCTAATAGTTCTCAATACCTAAATCATGTGTTATTTAATAGTTATCCCAAAAATACAACCTTATCATAAATTCACTTTTTGAGGTCTGGAAATAATTTAATATATGTTTCAAACCTTTAAATTATAAGATATATGTAATAATAATTATAATTTTAATATAATTCTTTTAAATTTTATAATATACAAGAATATCATCAATAAATATCACTCAATAATGAAAATAAATAATATTATTATGATATAATTTCTATTATGAACTCACTACCTTTTGTAACACTAGTAAACTCACCTTTCCCATCAAAAAAATCCAATTATACTATTTTCAACCATCTAAGTATTCCCCCTTGTTCATTTATAAGGAACATTGGTTTCAAGATACATACCTTTATCAACATTATTTTCATGATCCTATTTCAACCAAATACTAAAAACCCAAATTGTTCCCAATAAAATCAGAGTAAATGATCCTGTGAATTTAAAATCTCAATCATAATATTTATTCTCTGATGAAACCTTCATTTCATCCTTTGATACCTTAAATTAAACCAATAACTCATTTAGTTTAACCAACGTTATCAATGGATATGTTACTATTTGGTTCTCTAACTTACCATAAATTTATATCCAAATCCTTCATAATGTTTTATAAAGTTATTTGACCAACCAATGAATATCCAGTGGGAGTGTATTGCCAGGTGTACTTTATTAGGTCCACTAATCATGAACTAGAGTGAAGATTGAGTTGAAACTCAACCAACCTTTTTAAGTGTGATTATCGATAGGTCCATCTCTGTCACAACCATATAAAATTTATAGTATCCAAGTATGGATTTAATTGATTGTAGAACCACAAAATCATTAATTTATCAGATGTTTAGGATTATATCCTATATTTAGACTTATCATTAAGATTTTCTCTATGGTTATCTAATTTTAATCCCCAATAAACTAAAGTATTATTAAAAATAACTAAATCCACATTTTATAAAAAATAAATTTACTCAACATAAATAAACACATTTATTTCATTATTTTACATGAATAATTAATTCAACACATAAATAGTCACACAAATTAAAGAATTAAAGGTTTAGTGTCTTTGAGGACTAACTACATAAACAAATTATTTTTTAACACTCATAATTTTTTTTATATGTGCTCAACTCTAAAACCCTTTATAAAGGATCATGATTGGAATGCAGGAGATTTGGTGTTCAATCCATGTTGGGAACAATTACTATTATATTAACTGTAGGCGGTGACACAGAAAATTATGTAGGCAGATAGTGTTGCAGGTAAGTTGTGATACAAGCATGATGCATGGCTATTGATTCTAGTAGTATGATGTAGGCTTGATAATGCATTGAGCTTTTGGGCCATGTAATGGTCTTAATGCCCTAGGGGTATATGGGTTATGTACTAAATAAATAAGGCTTGATTAATGGGTTATCTCCTTGTGAGGGGGAGGAGGCTATGGTCGGACTTTCCAGTTTGTGTGTGTAATGTGTCTGTGATTTAATGTAATTGTCCCCTTAGAAACTAATATATATAGATTTTTAGTAAAGGTAAACATAAGATATAATAACTGAATATCATTGGTGAGTATAAGATGTGAATATATTTATAACCTAGATATATAAGATACTTATTCAAAATAAGTCATATATTTTAAATCATGGAATAAGGATTGTAATAACATAATTCATGAATCAAAAGATGGTATAATAGAAAGAAGAGTATATAAACATTATCCAATATATCATAAAAAATGATAATAAGCCTTAAATTATGATGTCTTCCAATTATGGCACAAGAATAAGCATGGAAGTGAAATTTCAGGTATACCAAACAAGATATTTGTTACATAGAAGGCTTGAGATAATCATTAGTATACTATCTAGGCTTGGGATAATCCTCTCGTGCTCCCTCGGGATGGGGATGAAACCTCCCTTGTACCCGTTTATCTTGGGATAAATCCTCACATGTACCCTATTGGTTGGTATAAATCATCCCATGTACCATTTTTCTTTGGAAAAATCTTCTTATATACCCTTTAGATCATGATAAATCCTCCTCTTTACCCATTATCTAGGTATAAATCCTTTTGTGTACAATTTGGATTTGGATAAATCATCTCAAGTACCCTTTTTAGTTCATGATATATAAACATTAACAGTGAATTATGGTATATATAGTTCACCACCTATTAGTCATCTATATATGTGGTTCTACTGAAGAAAAATTAATTAAATAAATTATAAGTAACCCATGGAAAAAATGGATTTGACACCATTTCTAAATTTTATCACCAAAATTGAACTAAAGAATATAAGTAAATGATTGTCAAAAATAAATCACTAAAAAAGAGTATTTAATATGAAAATATATATGGTTATACATGAACATAAATCTTCTAAGGAAATATATAATTTAGATATAAAAAGTGGGAGAGAAATCATAAAATTGTTTTTGTAGAAAATTATATTAATTTTGGTATAAGTGATGGAATTGTGGGTCACTTTAAAAATTCATTCTAAAAAATGTCACTTTTGAGAAATTGAAAAGTAAGAATTTTCGAAATAAATATTAGGAAATAAATATAAACAATGAAGCCTTGGAAAATATATAAATGTTTTAAAGTAGTGAATTGAAAAAATTATGAAAGAAAGTACTTTTAAACAAGAATATTCAAAAATGAGAATTGAAAGAAGACAATTTTTTTTTTAAATTTTGATGTAAAAAAATGGAAAAAAATTATTCAATTTTAAATAAAATTAAATAATAGATTCTTGAAATGATATAAAGGTTTTCAAAAATAAACGTGGAGTAGAAGATAAATTATTTCATTTTGAAAGGATGGAAAAACGTTTGAATATTTTGAAATCCCTTTATTGAAAATCAATATTGTAAAGAGGTTGTAAAACTTATATTTTAAAATATTGGAATGGAAATATTTATTTCACATGTGTAAACACATATTTTGGTTTCAAAATAATAAAGGAAAATTATTTCTTATTATAATGAACTTGGAAATTGGGGGACAACCAAATAGATGATATTATTTTCTTAAAAATGTTGCACTTTTATGAGAAGTAAATTCCTAGATAAATCATATTTGAGTTAAAATAATCATTTTATCCTAATATATAAATATTAATTGTATTATGAAATAGTAAATAGAATAATTTAACAAATATATAAGAAATTAACTTGAGGAATAACATTTTAACTCCAAGAAAGAAATTTGAGGCAACCAAATTGTTTACGAATGTCAAAATTCATAAATCAACGGACATTTAGAAATGGTTTATGTGGTAGAAATTTAAATATACAAACAAATTACTACATAATACAATAAAATGGTATAACACTCCCACCTTTTATGAAATAATTCAATGAAGAACAATCATACCACCACAAATGATAATTGAGTTTCCAAAAACACATACGATAAGGGTAACATAAGAATAAAAGGGTAAACATGAAATTGAAATTAAAGTATCATGAAATGAGAGATAATAATTATAATTTAATGAATAGGGTAGTGAATACAATATATAAATCAAATAAGGTTTTGCAATCTTAAAAATGTCTCATGGATTTCAAAATGTTACAAAGAAACTATTAAATCTAATTCTCTCTTAGTTGATCACACTATAACATCCTATATTAAAAAATATCCATCCTTGATAAAATATTTCAGAAAATCATTCATGTACATAAAAATATAAAAACTTTTTTTTCAATTATTCCATACATTTAAATTTGTTATTTATTATCTATTTTTTATATCAGGTGTGATTAATCTTGATCGTTTTGAACTAGTGTCATAATAATGGAATTGTTATTAATTATTATCCCAAAGTTCCCTATTCATAGATAATATAAGGAAGTATAATTTTTGTTTTATAATAGTTTTAAGTTTATAATTTAATTTTATGTGTTTTTGGGTTATGATACTTGATGAATTCAATGATAAGCTTGTTTCGATGTTTTTTAGCGAACGAAGGGTGTTTTCTTAAATAATGAGTTAAATGTTTATATTATTATTAAAAAACACAAAAAATAATTATTTAATTATTTATATCATATACTAATAAAAATTAAATCCCTCTATCCATCCATGATATAAATTTATATAATTCTTCAAGTAATTGGTAAATCCAAACCAAATACAAACATACCCTAATTAAACGATGATTTTGAAGTGATTTAGTTTTAATGTCATTATAGAAGAAGAATACTGATATTATTTTGTATTTATTTATATAATATATCACAATTATAAATAATTATTTGAAAAATATAACTTATATTAAGTTTTTATATAGTATAAAGAAATCATTTATCTCGCTAATAATTCACCTTTGGATCGTTGGATTGATGACAATTGTTTATTACTCATATTGTTAATGGGTTATCAAATTTGTATTTTTAGAACCTTAAAAATTTCATAAAAATTATATTTATTCATTAAACCCATTATAATTTCCCTATATCACACCTAGATTTTCATTTTGACCTCTAATATCATTTATCTTTTGGCCTTGTATTTTTCTCTCGAGTTTCAGTTGTGACAGGTTTAAATTTGGAGTTTCAAGGTGTTTTTCTTTTGAAGCACAGTCGAATTTTTTTTTTGGAAAACCACAAATCCTTATCCATGAAACCATGAAGGACTTTGGGTGCTTCTAGTTGATGGATCATAGCCATCAGATGATTAGAGAAACCAAGTGGTAAGAATACAGGAAGCCACTGTCTCGTGGCCGAACAATCCCACATGGACGGCGCATGGTTTACCAAACCTTACAGTTAAATCATCTACGCTACCTAGATAATTCCAATTATGAAATTAATAAACTAACTTTATTTTATTTTAATCCCAAACACTCCCATTTTGTCCCCCACTTGGTTCGTACATCCATAGGGAGGCTCTTCATTAGTTGTTCGCGTATCCTCCTTCCTCCCTTGGTGTAGATTAAAGGATTTCTTCAAGATTTAGGGTTGTCTCTTCAAGGTATTCTCCTCATTTATTCTTATTATTCCTCCTAACTCTATTTATTCTTGAGATATTCTTATACCTTGGTCATGTAGATCCAGGGTTCTTGTTTACCTTAATTTATGCTTGTGATTTTGTGTGTTTAGGTTTGCTCATGGTAGATCTTGGTTCTTGGAACTTTCATGGTGTTTTTCGGGTGTGCGTTGTTGAAGCACCTTGATATTGAGGTATTTTTCCCTTTTCTCTTTCCTTTTTATTTTAAGATTCATTAGTTTCATTCTCTTCACACCTTCTATGATGATAAAATAATAGTTTTTGATCTTTGAGATGCTGGTTTGGTGTGAAAAGTGGTGATTTCTTCCTTATTTTGTCAAAAATGTATTTTTTATCAAATGTTGCACAAAAAGTGTTTGATAAGATGTTTAGTTGGTATTTTTGAATGATTTTTTATATTAAAATCATTTTTTGGATTCATAAATTAAATTTTGGAAATTTAAAGCATGGTTTGGGTTTCTTGAAAGGGTTTTCTAAATTTTTTGGGTTTGGAAATGGTGGTTTTTTCAGGGTTGGAAATGTTTTCGCATGTGATAGCGGTTAATGGACCATTAATATTTTTAATGAAAATGTATTTGGCTTAAAAATGTGATATGAATGTTTAAAAGGGATTTTCTGAAATGCTTGTGAATTGAGAAATGGTGTATTTGATCTTATGTGGAAAGGTTAATTGGTTCTTTGATAAATGATGGTTTTCTAAAAATTTCTTAAAGATCGTTTGGAATTATGGGGAAAGTGGTAAGAAATTTTATAAGGAAAACTTTCCTTAGATGGTCCTCTTTCCTCGGTTATGTTGTATGTTGTGAGTGATCCCCTATATAAGAATCCATTGAGATCAAATGGTTGAATGTAAAGGGGATTGATCCTTAGGGTGAGTCAGGTGATGCATGTTGTGAAAACTATTATATATGTGTATCTGATTGGATGCTCGGTTGGAATTGGTCATCTCACCCTCTTCTAAACTCTTTACATGGAAAACTTAGAATAACTATTTAATTTTATGAAAATTATTGTCTCACTAGTCAGGTTATTCACTAGCTAGTGGCCCAAAACATGAGGATATGTTGAATTTTATTCATATGGGATAGTGCCCCTCGGTCTATACCATGTGGGGTGTGGCCAATCGGGTGTATGAATTTTTCTTTTATTGAGCAAGGAATGATTTTTGAGATGATTCAACATGTACTATTATGTATTTTATTATTCATGAGCTGCTAGATTTCACCAATTTCTATTGGAACATAGTTTCTTGAAGTAATTATTGAGTTTCTTTTTGGTTGGTTACTCTTGTGTGATTATTTCTATTTACCTTATTATATGATTATCGTGGTGTTCTCACGTGTGGTTTGTTTCCTTGGTAAGTGATGTTTTGGATTTCAAAGGTTTATGAAAAATGTTTTAAAGTACAAATATTATACACTCTCTAATACCATTTTCAAAAGTAATAATCACTTTACTATTTAAAATTTTAATGTTTTTAAATGGAAAAGAACATGGATTTTGAATGAAAAGGTAAATGGAGCATATTTTGTTTTAAAGTAAAAAATATGGAAGTGATTATTTTTATATATTGTATTACAAACTTGATGTTGATATTTCTTTTATTTTAAATGAACTGCATTGGTAATAGATTTTTTCTTGAACACCTACTGAGTTTTAATACTCATGTATATAGTTACTTATTATTTTCATCTTGTGTTGTTGGTGTGAGCTTGTTTTCAATTTTCGTGGGAGATGTTTGGTTTTGGTATCGAAGAGTGACCCTTGGGTCAAATGGAGATGTGTGGCTATCAGGAGCAGTTTGGGTTACTTTATAAATTGTTTTAATTTTAGTTTATTTGTAAATGTATTTCAATTTTCATATTCATATATTATTTGGGATCTTTTTTTACCTTTATGATGTTAATTTTATTTATTTATTTTTGGATAAATTGTTCACTTATCTCTCTATTGATGTTTGACACTAGTTGTCAGTACGTGGAGATCAAGAACATCCTTTAGGACATTTCGTGAATCGGCTTGGGTGAACGATTCAATGTTGAACAAATATAGTTCAGGAAAATTTGGTATTAAAGGAGGTTTACTATAGGGAACTTTCTTTTAGACTACCCTATATTATTTGGTATTTCAAGTTAGATGGAATAGGACTATTGAGGACTTGGTGTGTTGGCATGAGAGAGCGTTTGGACAACACTTTCTAGACCAAACCTTGAGTTTCTATGGGATGTTGGGTTTATTGATTTCTTTGTCTCTTGTTGTTTTTTGGTATTGGGATACAAAAATGTATTTGGTATAAAGATTTTGTAGAGATCATAGGGCTTGAAAAGCCATTTGGAGCCAAGGACATAGTCCTTAAAGACTCTCTATGAGGGTGGTGTGTTTGGAATGTGGCCACAAACCATATGATCAAGTCACCCATCGACACTAGTTTCATCTTGTATGTTTTTTTAGTCTTCCTTGATTCAGAAAATTGTTTTTGAAACTATTGGTTTGTATTTGTGAAGAGTTTATTTTTATTGGTAATGTGTGGTTTTTTGGACAGTGGAAGAAGAATTTTTAGAATAAACTTTGACGAATGCTTTAGGAAAATATTTTTTTAAAATGACCCTTTGGTGTGAAACAAAAGTGTTTAAATGATATTGAATTTTTATAATAAAAATCTAGATTTATTTAAATTGTTTTTTTGGAAAGCAAGAATTTCTTTTGGGGAGGGTTTTGGAATTCGTTTTAAATAAGAATAAGTGGGTTTTTAATCAAATGATTTTGATGGAATGGAATTTTTTGAGCTGGTGAAAATGTTCTTTACTAGATTAAAATTTATTTTTAGTTGAACAAATAGTGGTATTTTGAAAGTGAAAGTTTAAAATTAAAGTGTATTGAAAGTGTAAAAAAGTTGGGTGGCAATTTTTTTTGGAAATTGGAAATTTTTTGTTTTGACCTTTTTTATTTTCATGGGTGATCAAATGCATGAAATATGTGAATAAGTGAGTGGACGAGTGCCTGGATTGGCTTGATTTGACGGATACACTGGGTGGAATGAAATGTATATGTGTGAGGCTCCCTGGAATACCATTAGGGAGTGTGTAAATCCAACATTTTTTTTAATCAAAGTTATTTTCAAGAGGAATAGTTTTTGATATCCAATGGTTGTGTGGATTGTTTTTCCTATGTTTTGGGAATTGTTACCTATATTGGTATTTTGATCTTGAGAACTCTTTTTGATGAGTTGGTTTTGATTTAGCTCTTGGATATTTTATTACCTTGTTTCCTCCCCCATAGATTTTCAATGGATAATCATGGTGCAATTATGGGTGGTTCCGTGTTAGTAGAGCCTCCATCTGATCAACATAAGAATTTCCTTCTTGAGTTTTATAAGTTGAATCCCTCTATTTGTTATAGTCAAGTGGATCATCTCAAAGAATAATATTGGATGTGGAATACTGTATGAAAATTTAGTTTCATTTAGTTTCTGAAGTCATTAAAGTAAATCTTTTCTACCATTATGCCTAAAAGACTGACCTAGAACTAGTAGAAGGTCTTATATCAAAACAAGCCTTAGAAAGATCTCTCCTAGAAGTTCTTTAAGTCTTAATTTACCCATCAGTATTTTTATGAGCTAAATAAGGTGATAAATAGGATAGAGATGTGATATTTTCATAAAGGTAATGGATCAATGTTTGAGTAATTTTTTCGTTTCATGGATCTAGTCCCTTACCTTCAAGAGTATGTTTCAGATGAGTCCATTAGGGATCATCATTTTGACATTAGGCTTCATACGGATCTTCAATCAAAGGTATCAGAGTTCAATGAGACTTCTTTTTCCAACATGGGGATGCAAGCAGTTCTTGTTGATGTTGTGATAGCGATATTTCTTGATTTAGTTTTCCGTAATTTAGTTCCAAGAAGTGGTGAGGGTAATTCTAGTAATAATATGGGGAAGTGGCCTAAGGGTGATGGTGTTAGTGACAGAATTAAAAGACCTATAGATCATTCTTCAGTATCTTCCAAGTTTAGGATCATGGTGTCTCATTATTGTGGCATGATCGATCAAAATAATTCATTATGTTCAAATTATTGAAATACCTATTATGATTTTGGATGCCTAAGTCACTTGAAATATTTTTTTGGGGGTGTTTCTAGTAAGTGATGTAGATCTAGTTTTCATGAGTAGAATGCTATTGGGGATCAGTATAAATTCTATATCTATTCTAGTGTTTCATTATATGATGGAGGTTGTTCTTGGTGGTTTTTTGTGGTGTTGATTCCTCTTTAAATTGTAAAATTGTATTTTGTGAACTATCCTGAGAACTTCTATTATAATGGAAGTGTGTATGTATTTTGGAAGTTATAAATTCTTACCCTCATGAGTAGAGGTGTGTTTTTTCATGTGTATTGTTTTTTTCATATGAGTTAAAAAATATTGAGTTTGTATTTTCCAAAACCCCTATTCTATTGAAAAGAAGGAGGTTTAACTATGGATCTTTTGCTTCTGACTATGATGAAGTAAATGCTTCAAACATAATGGCTTAATCCAGAGGCCCCAGAGTTAAGTTGGAACATAGTTAGGAATTCCAAGGGTATGAGGGACCTTTTTTATCCTTGTTTTGTGGAAAGAGGTGTTGAGACCTCATTTATTTGATATTCTTATGGTGTTACATTTTGATGTAAATCTCTCTTTAGTTGCCTTATGAAGTTTCCCCATAAGGTCGGGGTGTTTTGTCCTATGTGGAAAAGTTCTTTCATTAACTTGTGTTATCGGTTAAATAAAGTTGGTTCTTTATAGTGAGGATAACAACTATGAGTGTCATTTTTATTTCTTCTATAATTAATCAGTTATAGTAATTTTCTAATTGTGGGGAGTCATTTCCTACCTTATGGGTCAAAAGTTCCATTTGGTTTAAAATTTTGTGTTTTTAATTTCTTATTGTTTTTTGTGTTATGTGGTTTCATTTATTATTTGCTTTCATTTAAGAGGAATAATTTCAATTTATAAGTGCTGGACATGAATTTTTTTAGTAGGTTAGATTCTAGGGATATGGAAATCCTTAGTCTTTGATTGATCAACTAGAAGATGTTATGGATTTCTTGGGGTAAAAGTGTTATGGTGGGGAGATTTTTCACACTCATATTTTCATTTTTAGTTTTTATCTACTTTATCTTTTCGACATGGATTTTTCTCTTGATTTTTGGGTGTGGTGGGTTTAAATTTTAAGTTTTGGTGTGTTTTTATTTTGAAACATGGTTTGGGAAAACTATTCAGCGTTCTATAGGAAATAGTGTGGGCCTTGGTGTGATTCTAGTTGAGGGCTTGTAACCATTTCATAGTTAGAAAAACCAAGTGGTTAGCATTTAGGAATCCATTATCTCATGGAAAAACCATCCCGCATGGTTGGAACACAGTTTACCAAACCATGCGAGCTTCCCAAATCTTAGAAATTATGAAATTATTAAACAAACCATATAAAATTTGGACCCTAAACCCACCAATTTCATCCCCCACCAAGTTCCTACAGCCCTAGGGAGGCTTTTCTGTGGTTCTCCTATCCTCCTCCTCTCTCCCATGGTGTATATATAATAATTTTTTAAGATTTGGGGTTAGATCTTCAAGGTATCTTCCTCATTTCCTCTTCTTCCTCCACCTTCATCCATTTCTTCATGATATATCCTTCTGCCTTGATCATGTGGATCTAGGTTTCATGTTTCCATTCATTTATGTTGACAATTTTTTGTGTTTAGGGCCCCTCTTAGTAGATTTTGGCTATTGGAACCTTTGTGGTGTGTTTTTAGGTGTGTGTTGTTGAAGCTCCATGAATATAAAATAATGATTTGTGATCTTTGAAATTATTTTTGGTGGGAAAAGGGGTGATTTCATCATTGTTTTTTGATAAATGTATTTTTTTTATTAAATATTGCACACCAAGTGTTTGATAAAATGTCATGTTTGCACTTTTTGATGATTTGTGATACCAAATGCATGTTTTGGAATTGTAAATGAGTTTTAGGTATTTGAAATGATGTTTTGAGTTTATTAAAAGTTTTTTCTAAATGTTTTAGGTTTGGAATCATCGGATGTTTCATGGTTAGAAAATGGGTTTTCATGTGATGGTGATTAATGGAATGTTTTTCCTTTTAATGAAAATGTATTTATCTTGAAAATGGTATGTGAATGTTAAAATAGGATTTTCAGAAATGTTTGTGAAATAATAAATGGTGTATTTTCACCTATTTGGAAATGTGAATTGGTTCTTTGATAAATGGTGGTTTTATGAAAAAATATTGAAACCCATTTGGAATTTTGGTGAAAGTGGTAAAAATGTTTGTCATGAAAACTCTCTTTGGATGGTCCTCTTGCCTTGGTTAAGTTTTATGTTGTGGTAGGTCTACCATATAGGAATTTCTTGAGATATAATTGTAAAAATTCAAGGGACTTGATCCTTGGGGTGACTTGGCTGATGCCTGTTGTTTAAACTATTATATATGTGGACATAATTAGATTCTTAGTTGGCATCAATTGGCTCAGCCTCTTATATACTATTGACAAGGTGAACCTAGAATATTTATTAAATTTTTTTTGAATGATCTCCGAACTAGTTAGGTTATTTACTATCTTGTGGCCCATAACATGGGGATATATTGAGTTTCATTATTATAGGATAGTGCCCCTAAGTATGTACCATGTGGGGCGAGGTTGAGCGTGTGAGTGTGTCCAGATGTCATCGAGTGAATCATGCTTTCACGGATGATTTAATATATATGAGTATGTTCTAGATTATTCACCAGCTCATAGGATTCACACATTTATATTGAAACTTAGTTTCTTACAGTAATGATTGAGATGCTTGTTGGTTGGTTAATCTTGTGTTCTTATTTCCATTTCCATTATTATATGATTATTGTGGTGTTATCATGTGTGGTATATTTTTTTGGGAAGTTATGTGTGGGATTTCAAAGGATTATGAATAATTTTTTAAAGTAGAAATATTTTATACTCTCTTTTGTTGTTAAGAAAAGTAAGCATCACCTCCTCTTGAAAATTTAATTGTTTCTTAAGTGGTAAAGAACCTAAATATGAAATGAAAAATAAAGTGGACCATATTTTTTAAAAATTGAAAATGGTGGAAGTGCCTACTTTTATATATTGTATTTTAAACTTCATGTTGATGTTTCTTTTATTGTAATGTATGTGAATTGGAAATAGATTTGTTTGGGCACAAATAAGGGGTTTTAATACTCATGGTCATAGTTATTTATTGTTTTTATCTTTTGGGGTAGGCTTAATATTGTTTTCAATCACTATGAGTGATGGTTGGTTTTGGTATCAAGGAGTAACTTTGAGGGTCACATGAAGATGTGTGGTCATCCGGTGTAGTTTCAGTTATTGTATAATTTGTTGTAATTTCTTTTTTCTTTTAAAATATTTTCATTTTGGATATTCATATATTATTTGGGATTCTTTATTTATCTTCCCACTATTATGTTTATTTATTTATTTTGGTAGAAATAGTTCCCTTATCTCTCTATTGATTCCCAACACTAGTTTTCATACCATGGGGATCAAGAAGGCCCTTCTGGCCATGTCGTGGAACGACTCAGGTGACCGGTTTGGTATCAACCTGGTGTGGTTCATGACACCATATATTTAATGAGGATATGGATAAAATAATATAGATCAACCATTCTATGGAGGCGGAAGTCCGCACATATTCAGGGATGATGATTTCATTTTCCTTTGAATAGGGAAAAAGTGTAATATGGTTTGTCATTTCACAATTTAAAATATTCCATAAATATCATACTTATTTATTTAATTCCCTATTATTTACATCCTTGTAAGTCAGTGAAGGAAAATGAAACACTTTTCATTTTGGAGGGGGTAGTCCACACAACACACGGAGGACGATTTAACTATTCTTAATAGAAATGGGAAATGTTGATATTACTTGTACCATAATTATAATAACATAATAGTATAATAATTAAACTGATGTTATAATTTTAATATTTTTAACAGAATTTCAATTATAATAAGTGCACATAATTATATATAAATGAGAAATTTGTGGTTAGAAATTTACACCTCACTTCTTGGATTTGTCCTTTGTAAAGGGGGTTAAGCCTTTGAGGTTTGCTATTTTGAGAAGACCAGAACCTCTTGAAGGAGTATTATAATGTTTAAGAGATATTTAATTAGATTTAGAGTTGAACTATTTTTTATTTTGTGTGAGTGGAATTGAATAGAGGAATGCAAATTTTTTATGTTAAATGGCATAACATTTTTGTAAACAACAGAAACTTTTTAATAATTAGAAGTCACTCTCAAGAAAAATGGAACCAAAATTGAGAAATAATGAAGAGGATAAGTTATAAGGTAGATCATGTCATCAAAAAATACATTCCCAAACACCTTTAAAATGTGTTTGAAGTCATTTACTCTTAGTTTTTTACTTTTACCATTTTAGTTTTTACTACGGTAACTAGTTTTTTACATAAATAAATTATCATTTATTATTAAAAATAAAATTATTATTTTTATATAATTTGTACCTACTAATTCCAAATTTTAATTTAATTTTATTAAAAAAATTTCATAAAAGTGATAAAAATTAATTTTAATATAATACATAAATAATTCATTAAATTGTTTAAAAAAATATAATTTACAATCTAAAATATCAAATATGGGTTTTTAAATTTTAAAAAAATTAAAATTATAAATTAACATATAAAATAAATAGTTAGTCTTAGGAACATGTTCTATAAATTTCAAATTCATACTTATATACTTATAATGTCATATAAATCATGATATTTGTAAAAATGGTATTTCCACTATTCAAATAAAAATAAAACTTTTCAAAAAAAACCAAGAATTAAATATAATATCATTTTCAGATTATAAATAAAATATATTTTATTTTATCAAATTAAAATTATAAAATTTATAAGCTTATTTATAAAAATATAAAATATAAATAAAAACTATTTTTTTAGAAAAATGACATCATAAACATGAAATGTATTTAATCTTATTACATATAAATTTTTAAATAGTTTTATATTAAAATAATTGTTTTTAAATATATGTATTTTCTAATATAATAAAATTTTAAATGATTTCAGTTTGATTAATTAAGGTAATATGCTATACCATTTTTTAATTTTTATATTAAATTCATCCTTCTTTAAAACATTAAAAAACATAATATATAATTATTTTAATTGATTATTATATCTTTATATACTAATGATTATATTCATCATGTAATTTTAATATCTATCAGTTTTTTTAGTCCGGTATTGTGTTAGTTCAATGTTTCATGTGACACGTGCTGTTGAAACAGTATTACTCTAAAGGACTGAAAATCTCATGTCGTTACAAAAATTTTACTATCCAAGTATTTTTCTTAAAAAAATCACACTTTCACTATACAAGTCTCACCACATTAGGTGCATCCTCTAGGTTTCAAACTTGATTAGTTTACATGGAGCCCATATTAGATATCATGTCCTCTAACCATTGCTCGGAATAATAAATATCAATGCACTATTAGTAGGAAGTAGCTTAATTGTGTACAAGCATCAAAACATCATCATTTTATATAAGAAATCCATACCTTTTAAGATCCATATAAATCCTAACAAAATTTTAAGATTATTTCGTAACATCCTCTACTTCCAAAACCCTTTATGAAGCCTATTTATTTTTAATCTTGGTAACTATTCATGTTTAATGGTTCTGAAATTTTCCATGTTTAACTTTACTCCCACTAACATATCAAACAATGTGAGCATTCCTATGAAAAACATTATGTTATTTCCTAAATAAATTATATTTAGTAGGATTATAAAATTAATATATTGTGGTGTAATTAAGATAAAAAATAGAAATAATTTTCACCAATTTAGAAAAAAATCTATTAGATTACAAAAATAACATGTATTATTTAAAATCCAAAATCCTCATAAAAAATTGTTATTACTCACATTACATATAATATATACTGTTTTTATAACTACCTTAGCTGGAATGTTATTTTGTATAAAAGATTCCACTTCCAGAGAATATCCCCAGAATGACATACAAAGTTTTCACTTAATCATCATTGATCAACGTATGTCAAACAAGGTAGGATTCCTTATCTTAGACTCATAATTCCACTTTGGTATTTTAGGGGGAGTGAAGTGTAAAACAATTATAGAATCTCACAAATTATTGGAAAATTACCTTCTCAAGTATTCACTATAATGTTCTGAATGATGAATCATAATACTTATTCCGAGATGATTTTGTATTTTGTTTTTGAACACATTAAAATTTCAAAATCTTTTAAACTTGTGTATCTAGAGAAACACATAACCATACTGACTAAAGTTGTCAGTAATGGTTATAGAGTACTTATACCCACCACTTCATTGGGTTCTAATTAGTATACATACATAATTATGTATAAGATCTTATATTCTACTAGACTTATCACTATTTCCACTAAAATAATATTTATTAATTTTTTATAATAAAAATGATTTTTATTTGATAAATGATTCATAATTTAAAGATTGAAATAATCCATATCTATGAACTCTTTAGATGAATTTCTCATTTACATTCCCAATATAATAATGAAAAAGATAATTGGTGTTAGATTCATCTTTAACCCTATTATCATGAATGATATAAATCATATTATCCATATCAAAAATTTATAAACCATTCACTATATTCTCAATTCCACAAAAGTTTTATTTATTCGTATATAATAAATTGTTTCATAAAATTAAACATAAATCCCATAGTATCCAAACATGATATAGAAATGAAATTTTTATTTACTATTGAAACATATTAATAATTTTCTAATTCTAAAACTTATTCACTAGGTAAACATAGTTAACACATGTCGACCTTCAATGTGGTATCTCTTTCCCCTTTTTCAACATAAAAATCCTTTTACTATTTCATCAATTATCTTATTTCTGAGTTGGTGTCTATCAAAACAAATGTGTGATGCACACCGATTATCCAATACCCATGATTCATAATTAGAGAAATTTATTTCTATGGAATTTAAATTCTATCTACTTCGAATGATTCTCCTCAAGAAAAATTTTCAACCATAGATATTAATATATTATAATATAGGTCAGATTTATAAAATATCTAAAACTGATGTTCCTTATGTATTTAAATATCTGTAAAAAGGCACATCTATGGGTGAGTACCATATTTTATATTATTTCAACAAGTAATTTTATTTAAAATATTCAAACAAAAAACAATGACCCCGTACTTAATATCCATTTAGAGATCAAAGATCCATAATTTATCCTGACTTAATGAAACTAATATTTTAACTTAATCCATGACTATATCTGTTATACAATAATGTCAATCATATCCCATATAAATCTTATATAGATAAGTAGATAAGTCTTTTATCAATTCATTATATAAATTATACTAACACTATTCTTATATGAATATAATGGTTAGGTTCAACTAGAAAAATTCAACAAAATATAAAATTAGATATAAACAAAAAATGGTTTAGGTCACTTATAATATACTTTATTTACAAAATATAATTCATGGTAACCTAACTCTTAGGTTCACATATAATTAATGACCATGGTCTTAACAAGTGATTACTTTGGAAGGAATATAACATTTAGTATTTAAATAGGTTTTCATAGTCTCTACATTTCCAAATGAAATTTATTCATATCATTATGAACAATTGTATACCTTAAAATGTGTATAAATTTTGAATTATTAATTTATATTCATGCCTTTAGTGATTTAGTTTTTTAATCTTATGCCTTCAATAAAATTAATATTTTCCAAAAATGTTAACATATAACACCTTATACCTCTAATGATTTATGCTACTTAAACAATAGAATAACTCAATTATACCAATACATATCCAAATTTACCCAATACATATGGTTCATAAAACCCTTTAATGTAAAGGTTTTTGAAAACATGAAACCAAAATCCTCAAAATAACAAGATCAGTGCCATAGCTTGCTAGCCTCCACTTTTCAAGGAAAACCCCAAGCCTCTAAGCAAGTGAGAAATTATCACCAAATTTTCACTATCCATGGACAAATTGTCAAATTAGACCATAACTAGTACATCACATGTGAATTTTCACAAGGCTCTAAATCAACTCTTATTTTTAAAATGAATTAATATTTTTAAAATTTAATACTGAGAAGTAATTAAAAACATGTTAGAAAGACAATATAGTGGAAGATAATATTTAAACAATTAGAGAACCTTCTATGAAATCGTAATAATAGTAGAAATAATAGATGACTAAATTAAAAGAAATGAAAATTTATTTTAACCATTTATAAATCAAAGACATGAATTAACTTACATTTGAGATAATAAAAATTAATAATTTATATAGAAATATGATAATTGAAATTTTGAATTTTAATGTAAAAGAAAAATTTTAAAACCAAGAAAACATAATAACATGTTTAAAAAGAAATATTTCTATCAAAAAAAGAAGTTGATTTTTGTAACAGTAGCTTCTGGTTTTTAATAGTTCTTAGTGTGTTCCAGAGATAGAGACTATCAACGTTTGGCCATGTTAGTAAAATATCATCCAATAGTGGTGTGATTATTTGGTGTAGTGGATCCCTTATCTTGGATGTTGGGTTGAAAATGTTATAGAAACTTGTAGTAGAAGATGTAGGTGAGAAAAATATTGGGAAATAAGTTATACATAATAACGGAATAGTAAAATACCTCCATCATTGTGTCATCATCTAAATCAAATTTTATACAATTAAAAGCACCATAATCTGAAGGAGTATATCATTTGAAAATGATAGTGAACTAATATATGTTCATATATAGACTATGATAGTTTTAGATTATGAGGGGAAGAGGTGGGAGGGAGAGATAATATTATCTAGTGGTTTGTATATCCCTTCCTCTATCTATTCTCGGTATACACCCCCACCCACTCTCATTAATTGATTTATAGAGGTAAAAAAAGAAAATAATTCAAAACCCAAACCTAGCCTACAAAAAAAATACACATGATCACCATAGTCATCAAATATATGTTTATGTGAGTGTAGGAATTGGTGTCAACATAATGAACATGTTAGAAAACTAGTTATATTTTTTATTTATGTTGGTTGGAATGTTTTGGTGTCAACATGAATGCACATTAGAGAGAGTGAAAATTTTATATTTTCAAAAATTTACCTCCAACCTCTATTTTTTGGACCATCCATCATGTTAGTACTCTTAGTTAACAAATAAAAAATTATTACATTATCAATAAAACTTGTCACATCAAATAAATTTGATTATAATTCATAAAGTTCAATGATTATTAATTTAATAATTAAGAATAAATTTAAATTCATCATGCACACCTAATAAATTAATTATGGATAGAGTTCAGACTTGCTACATTACCTTGATAACATACACTTATTTGATACCCCCCAACCTTAGAATCATACCTACAATGGGTTAATAGAAATAGGTTTAAGTGATTTTATAACACTTTAATAAATAAAATCTAATAATATTTCTTAAAAAACACATTGGAGACATAAATAACTAAAGATTAATGGTTAAGCAATAATATTGAACACAAACTGAAAACATTGTGTATTGGAATGAGTTATACTTATGGTTCCATTGAGACAAGTTTTTATTCCTTCATAATAGCTACATAATTCAGTGAATCTATATTGAGTAATAAAGAAGAATTAAATGGGTTCATACAAGTATTATATATGTAACAAAGTCTTAATTATAATAAATTAACATTATACTTACAATTCAATAGAACATAAATTTTAAATATAAAATAATAATAATGAACATTGAAACATGATAATTGAAATTGTTAATTTCAACATAATAGAAATTGTTATGAAACCATGAAAACATTACAAAATGTTTCCACAAAAGTCTTTGTTTGTGAAAATAAGGGTGGGAGATGTAACAGAAAGCTACAAATCTATAACAATATATGTTGTGAGTCACTGCAGCAGTGGAGCCCCACTTCTAGATATTGTGTTTATAGTAATGTCGATCCCTATAGTAGTAAATTTAGGTGAGAAAAAAGCAATATAGAAATATTTTTACTGTATAGGGTATAAGAAGCATAAAATAAATTTTTTGACTTAAATATATTATTATAATTTTTTAGTATACTTTAATAAAAGTTGTGTTAGAAGTGGAAATAATAATGTTAAAGGTAATTTAAAAATAATAGAATCATTAAGCTTTTTCCAATACCTTTCAATTATATCAAAAAATTTCAATCAGCTTTGGCAGCCTATTTGTTTATGTTTTCCTTAATAGGGTATTCTTTTCATTGTCATGGATTTTTTTTCTACAGAGTCTAGAAACATTGGAACATTTCATTAGACTACATAATCAACATCAAACTCAGTCAAATGTTTTTTTGTATATTACAAAATGAATTTAATGAACAAGTAGAAAAAAATACTAACGAGTGTAATAAATGAAGCACAAATATAATGTTTAACAATTTCCAATTGGGAAGAACAATTGCAGAGTGTTATAATAATACAAAAAATATAAATGAGATTAAAAAAATTGTTATTATCTACTCCAATACTGTGAAGAAAATCACAGGCAATGAAGATAATAAAACATTTACCGGAGTAGATGAAATATTTATAGTTTTTGTAACAAATCAAGTGTCAGTGTTGTAGCTGACTCCCAAAGATCTAGTTCTCTAATATTCCTATAACACAAGGGTAAAATGAAAGTTATAAAAATGTGCTCTATGTATTTTAATATATTAAAATTGGAAAAGTAAAAAATAGTAGTACCTAGTAATGGTCAATGGTAATACTTTTGAAGATTCACTACTATGGTGATCCAATATAATAAGGTTAAAAAATTTTATTATGTGAAATTTATATGGTTATTAATGCAATTTATGATATTTTTATCTCTAGTTACGTGGATATCTTCAAATATTTGATGAAAATTGTTGATTGTATGGATATTATTACCAAATTCTCATTGGAAGAGGGATGGTATCATGGGATGAGATGTGAAGGAAAAAAATAAAGAAAATAATTTTTATTAAAATTTCTTTAACTCATGAACATTCAAGATTATTAATGTACCAACCAATCTAGGATTCAGTCCTGAAGGTAACAGTTGTAACCATTGTTTGGGAGAAATTTTACACAGTAAAAACCATTATAAGTGTTAATCTGTAGTCACATAAAAAACATATGAAACTGTCCAATAGGAAACACATTTCTCATTGAATTTAAATGAACTATAACACCTTTATAAAAAATACAATTTATTTTTTAATGGAGAATAGAAATTAAATTATTCATGTTATTAAAAACCTTTATAAAAATCAGTAATCAAGAGTATATACAATCTGTAGGAGAGAAAAAGAAATATATTGTTTAGTGAATAAATTAAGTTAGGTATACCTAAACTGCAACTCATTTGGAAGTGGTGGAATAATGTGTGAACCCTTAAAAATGAATATAATAATAAATATTTTTTTACTGAATAAAATAGTTGTTTCAAATGATGAATTTTAAAAACATATGTATTGTAATGACATAAGAAAAAATACTAAGAAAATAGAAGTACAAAATATTTCACAGTCTAGATAAAATTACTAAATATTTGATACAAATGTTTTTCTCAATGTATATAATGAAGAAATATGATAATAATACAGATATAATATGAAAGTTAAATGAAAACTACCAACAACACAGTATTTCATAAATCATTAAAGCTATAGTAAATAAATAAATGAAACCTTTTATTATGAAATACCATCATTAAAAAATGATTACATAGACAAACTAATGATTCTGATTCACCTAAAATCACAAAAACTAAGGAGAATCAATGAACTAAGATGAGAGAATAATGGAAGTAAATAATCATTTGATTAGAAAAACTAATGGAAAAAATGTTTTGAAAATAAAAATACATAAAATTTAATACAATGGATAAAATAACTAAATATCTAATATAATTTTTTTTAATTATATATATTGAAGAATGATGATAATAATACAAAAAGAATAATAAAATAGGTTTTCATAAATAATTAATATTATTGTAAAAATTAAATTAACCCTTTGATCCACTAAAATTCCATCATTGAAACATTATAACACATATAAACTGATGAATCTTTTCACCAAAATAAAAAAAACTAAATATAATTAATGAAATAAGATAATAGAACACTGGAAGGTAGTAATCCTTTTTTTTGGAAAAATTGATGGAAGCAGAAAACTGATGAGTATACAACATATATTTTTTGTAACAGAAAATATAAATTAAATTACACATGTAATGAATCACCATTTTAAATATGAGTAATAAAGATTATATACAATATTTAAGAGAGGAACACAAATATTTTTGTATATATAATACCGTGAGTAGATTTATCTAGGAATACCTAAACTACAACATGTTTTGATATGCTTGAACAAAAAGTATGAACCCTAAAAAATAATAGGTGAATAAATATTCTCATGGACTAAAATAGTTGTTGTAATTGTTGAATTAAACAATAGTTTTAATATAATAACATAATAAAAATTCTTAAATAAATGGACGTATAAAAAATTTAATAGAAGATATAAAAAACTATTGAATTTTGGAAGATGAACATAACTTATGTGGAGGAACAATGAACGGAGATAAGGAATGTGAATAGAGGCTTGGAACTGAAGGGTGGTGAACAGAGGTAGGGAGACAAGAGTGACAGAGGTGGTAGTAGTGAATGGAGAGCTGAAGTGATGGGAAGGAGTGATGGAGATGGTAGATGTATTTTTGTAAACCGAGATAGAGACGAGGAGACAAGGAGATGAGGAGTGTCAGGGATGGTGAGTAGAAGGAGATAGAGATGAGGATATTAGAGTTCTAGATTTGGGGTTCTAAAGGGGGGTTTCTATATATGGAGTGTCTAATGTTGGAGGAGAGATAAGGTGTAAACCCTAGGGTAGTGGAGGGAAATCCCAAGCTGGAGAGGATAGATGTGGAGGGGGTGAAATTGGGTGGAGAGGGAATATTTAAGAGCATCATTGAGAAGGTGACATGTGTCTTAGAAACATTCCAAATTTAGCATATATATATTATAATAATACCTTACCATTTAATATTTATAGACTAGATATAGACTTGAGGGTGAATCAAGCATATAGATGAATTTAACATCTATTAACTTTATCCCTTTCTACTTTTTTTACTTCATGATCTAGACCCCTCATTAGAAGGGACACTATTTAAATTTTTTTTACTTTCTTTGAAAAATCACATATATAAAGAAATATAAATTCAAGTAACGCAAAAGATTTAATTAGTTCACTTATAATAGGATAATTTGAGGTGCATACACTTAGTATTGTGCTGATGTACCAAATACCATATAACTCACTATTTGTGTGGATACAATGTTTTAGGTATGAAAACTCCTCACAAAGGACCAATAATTATTTCTCTCTTACACTCTCTACTTTTTGGAGGGTTATAAGTTTAGGAATAAAAACTAATTCTCAAGGATTTCTTCTTGTTCTTATTCTCTTTGAATTAATTTCGTGAAGGTATTTGTTTATATACTTGTAGGTATGTTCTGATTTTATGGACATAAATATAAGTCTTTAGCCTTAAAACTTACTTAATCTTGAGTTTTCAAGAATTCACATTGAGGATCTTTTCAGGTTTAGAGTTTAAGAGAATTAGGTCATAAAATAATGCATTACATTACACATTTAAACAAGGTGGTTACAATAAAGACAATATTCATTTTTTTCCCATCAAAGGAAACATATTTAAAATAAATCATGGATTCTTTCTTGACACTTCCTCAACAGTATCATCACATCATGTACCTTTCCCTTGACCTGTGAAAAACATTTAAAAAACTTGGGATGAGCACAAAAAGCTCAGTAAGGGTTATAAAATAAGGAAAGGAAACATTAACCCATCAATAAATACAAATCCATGAAACCAAAATTTTTCATTCATAACATACCTTACGAAATCATAATATTTATGAGTAACACACATAAATCATAAATCATAGAGGAAAATTATGGAATCCATATCAAAATTGCATTGTAGATATCACAGATATACAGGTAGTCACATTTGGAATACCCATCACAGTATATTCCCTAAATCTCTTAGGAGAACATTAACGTTTACCTCCGCCTCGTTACCCAATGCATTGGAGAGCTATCTCAAGCTAAGCCGCCCTAGGTTTATCACGGAACTACCCATATACATAGCAATGGCCAAGAACCATAACATAATCATAACACATAACTTAGGCATAAAGGAAAGATATCATTCCCACATTTCAATAACAATATAACATTTTAAGTTATTTAAATAATGAATCCATTCTAAAAACCATTTTCAAAACCATTTAAAACATTAAATAAACAGATTTTTGAATCAAAGTGTCCCATACAAATTTGAAGATTTTAACATTTTAAACCATTAATATCCATATAAATAAATCATTAAAACCGTTTTGAACACATGGATATTAATGAAAAATATTTATAATAATAAATCATTAAAACATTTAAAACGATATTTTAGTTAAAGAGTTTTTAACAAAATGAGATACACTTAAATACAAATAATTTTGGAATAACATTTAATCAGAACATTATAATATCATGAGAATAAAGGTATTCATGATATAATATTCCAAATGATAGTATATACACCATATAAGAGTGAATTGGTGAATAACAACAATTAAGTCTCAATAGAAATGTAAAATGAGATGAAATCCCTTATAAAAAAGGTATCCTTAAATTAAGGATAAATCAATCTCATAATTATGTGTGAAAAATATAAATACACCCAATATAAGTGGATATTAAGTATAAAACAATCATAGGTCATTCACACATATTCATAGGATACCATATTCAATAACTACAAGTTGAACCCAAAGAAATTGAAATTGGGTTAAGAAGTTCCCTTGTAAAAATTTGACAACCTAACAGCGTCACTTTAAAATTCAGAAAATAAGTTAATGGGAAAAAATGGGTATCTAATCACTTGGAAATAAATTTTACATCAATAATTATATATAAGAACATATCTTGACATAATAAGATGTAAATTAAAAGACATAACAAAATAAGTCTTTTAAAATGAGGAGGGTGAAAGGTTCCCTTACCGATTTGGGTAACATCCGAAACATTCACCCCAAGAAAGAAGGGTCATAAAATGAAGATGTGAATACCCATAAATTAAAGTATATTACACAATGAATACAATAATGGGCAGTAAAACACCACAAAAATGTAAATAGTGGCAAATGTAGCATGAATCTCACGGGAATAAATGTGAGATTAAAAATCCCTTACGAAAACTTGGCAGCCTAACGACGCCACTTAAAACATCCAAAAAATGGAATGAAGATATCAGTTAGGTTCTCTCATCATATGAACATAAAAATTAAAGTAAGAGGAATATATAATAACATCCCCCAACATGAAAAAGAGGAGCTTAAAAGGAGTGACATAAAAGAGAGTACTTAAAAAGAAAGAGAGTGGTAGGATCCCTTACTTCGTGTCCGAATTGACTCGATCGTTCTTTAATCTACTGAATAATAAACTATAGTTAATTTTTACTTTCATAAGAACCTTTTTTAAGTTCATTATTACTTTTGTATCACTTATTACCATGTTATGAAAATTATGTAATTATTTAAGTTAATAATGGTCGTTTTTTCGATCATTGGTACTTGAGTCAAAAATAAACTTCTTATAATTACAAGTTGTTTATGTGGTAAAATATACATTATATAAAGAATTATATTCATTATTTATATATCATATATATCATATATATCCAGTATATACATGCATTTATAATATTATATAACATTTAGAGGTAAGAAATGAAATGCACCATTCATGGAGACGGTAAGTCGTACCTACACATGAATGCTACTTTCATTTCTATTTCATATTTAATGGAATGAAATTATAATTATATAATGGTATATTATAATTCCAGTATAATTTAATATATAATATCATTAACTCCATCCTTTATAAGTCCCACAAATGGCATTAACGAATCAAATCACTTTGAGGGGGCGGTAGTCCGCACTTCCTAAAATGACAATATCACGTTTACCCATAATGAAAATCATAATGGTAGGCCATAAATGAAAAATACAGAAGCATATTGAAAACATAAACATAATATATATCATATATAAATATAGTGACATCTTAATGGACACCATGAAAGGTGTTAGAAGAATATTGAACAATCATCGTTTCTTGAGGCATAAATTCTCCATCCACAGAAACAGTATGTTCCTTAACAATTAGACTGAGGAGTGTGTAAGTGTAGCTCGAATACTTCTCATAAAAATATCCAAGTATATTTAAGATAATTTGTTTGTTACAAAAGAAAGGAATAAAAATAGTTTAGGGTGTTCGAGAAGCAAAATAAAACAAAAGAACATAAGAGAAAACATTACATTTAAATCAGGTAACTCCTCTTAGTTTGAACCAAAAGTGTTTATTTAATAGATTTCGGCCTAAGTTAAGGCTTTTATGATGAATAGAGGGACATGGAGAGATTAAATGATCAGATTTTGGCCGATCTAATGGCTTCAGAGGTGCGGGTAAGGTGGTAGAGGTGGGGGCCTTTTATAAGAGGGAGGAGGGGCACTCTTGGAATGTTATAAAATGTTACTTTATTATAAAATTAGTTTCCAATTTTAAAGGACCCACAAAGATATATTCTGAGGATAAGGTGATAAGGGTTTTAAATCCACCCATCCAATAAGTTTTTTACAAGTTTAAGTCTTGTATTTTACATTATCTTCTCATTTTATTTAAATTATTCATTAATGAGATAATTGTTGCATCATCAAGGTGTTATAAATAAATTAAAATATTTAATGTCTAAAAATTATAAAAAAAATATTATGATGTAGGAAATATTGTTAGATTTAAAATTAATATTAATAGTCTAATAGATCATTTATTTAGACAAAATTAGAATTGATTTACTTAGGTGTTACATACTTTGGTTACATTTTCCTTTCTTTAAAAAAAATATGATAAAAGGTCACTATCACACTAAAGTGATTCCATGGGGTCCCAAGGTCGGAAAAAGGCATCCCATGGTCATCCATGACACTAAAACTAGCATTAAGACAAATTTTGGGGTCATTTTATATTTTTATGATATTATTTTATTACCCTTAACTACCTGATTACTAATTAATCATGATAATTAAAGATAATTACCGTTGTTACTATTCATAATGTCCAAAAACAAAAGAGTACTAATTACATAAACTGGACCTTCTGATAACAAAAATGGAATACATTTTATCAAATTCCAAACACATAAATTTCAGCAATTAATTTAAAAATAATTCCCGTTTTCCAAAACCACAGTCGGGGTTTTAAGAAGTAAAATCTACCAAAAGATTGATTTATTTTTATATCCAATTTAAAAGTAAAATTACATCCAATGACCAAAATTGTATTAAATTATGAAAACATAATAAAATTACACCTTAAAACCAATTAAAATGACAATATAACTACATAAATAAATTAGATGAAAAAGCAGTTTTGTAGTAAAATGCAGTATTTTTCACTATTCATTAAAAAATGAACACTATCGGAAAAATAAAAAAAAAATTACACAAAGTAAATTTTTATGTCTTGATTCTAAATATGGATTTTATTTTTTCAAATATAACATATAAAATTGATGAAAAATGTATTTGAAAATGGTTTTCCATTAAAAGGTGGTTAATCGACCTTTTAAAGATTATTATAATATTTATGCTTAAAATTGGGTTCATTCGTATTTTAAGCCTCTATAATTTATTTGGTAATTGTTAAAATATTTAACAAAAATATATAATCAATTTTTAGTTAGTTATTTTCAATCTCTCCATTACAACGGTTAGGCGTTAAATACAATTTAAAAATATATTATTATTTTATTAGTGTGCAACGTAAGATCTCGAAGAAACTCGTTGTTTCGTATTGGGTACACCATCAAACATAGCATCCCTTTTAAAGTAATATTAATATTTTTTAAAAAAATATTAATAAATATAAAAATTTCATATTCTTTATTTACCTGGGATGTTACATCCTTCCCCCCTTTTGGAAATTGAGTCCTCACAATTATAAAATTGGGCTCAGAAACTTCATTGAAAGCCACACATCAGAAAAGTAGTCAATAAAACTATCACTTTAGAATAAATAAAAAGAGATAAAAATGTTACTTGAGAGAAAATATACTATGATTCCATGAAAACATGGATATGGAGGAGAAAAAAACCATCAAGTTCTGATGGAGAGTGATAGAAAACATGTCAAGGAGAAAGTTAACCACCAGAAAATCATAAACTTGTGATGGGTTAAACGGTATTTGATTCCCCCATAGGAAAAGTTAATAGACCATGTTTTTTAAGTTTCTTTTTATTGAAGAAATTATTAATGGGATTAACTAAAACATAAGGAAATATTCTTACTTGTCATGTATACTTTAATCTCTTACTAGATTTTTAACACAAACTCATATTTTCTCCAAAAGATGAGTATTTATGAAGACTTGTTCACATTAAGAGCACTAAAATCAACTTTGAGAGAATCACATAATCCACAAAAGATGAAATATATATTTTCCATGTCTTTATACCTTAATAAAAACCAAAATGGTTAGTACAAGATCAGATAATCCCCAAAAAGGATAATCTTTAAAAAAAAGAAAAACTACTCTTAATCTCTAAAATTTGTCCAACAAAACCAAAAGTTTATCAACGACCATTCAATAAATAGCTATCCAACCTAATATTGAAACTCAAATCTTTGAAAGATTTGATCACATAGTATTCTAAGATAAATCTTAACGTTTATCTCCAAATAACATCAGTTTCTCTTAAAGTCTCGTATTGAAAAGTAATTAACCTAATCCCATATTCTCCATGATAGGTTAATAATTTTCATAAATAAAACAAATATTTATATGTCTACAATAAAAACATATATTTTTCCAAAATAAAATTCCACCATTTCTCTTCAATAAAAACCCAAAGTATTCTATTTTCTATAGGCATATATTGTTTCCATGAAAGAGAAAACATTTTCCAAAATAACCTTTATTACTCAGTCACCAAATCATTTTCCGATGCTAAGGATATCCATTTAATAAAACATAAGTTCCCAAAATCAACTTATTCTTGATCCATAAAATCATTTAACTAAAAATAATAAGTCATACTAACCAGGGACTTCATGTAGGCTAGTGGTAGGCTATACGCCCTTGTCACCCTTAAGTTGTGGGTTCGATTCATGTGGCCTTTCCGGATGCGACGGGTTGTCACCCATCTTATAGGTTTTCATTTTAATAAATATCAAAAATAACCCTAGCATATTTTAACCTCAATGGTTTCTTTATACCTCTCATTTTCATCCAAATTCATTATGATCTCAACATCTTAATTCTTGAAGTCTTATTTCACCATCATAAGATAAAATAAAACGATCCCCAAAATGAAGAACATCATACCTTGATCATGGTGTCCATTTGGTTTAATCATCATTTTGTTCACATAGGTAGAAGGTACATTCATCACAACAATGACTTAGAGATCCTTCGAAATCATTTGCTTCCTCCATAAAAATACACCTTGTACAACATGGGTCATATGGGTGTTCATAGAAAAATAGTTTTGGAAAATAATCATGTATGGCATATAATTTCCAAACTTCTGATAAGACATGATTTCTATACAATAGTCTGGCCGAAATTGAGTTGAAACATTCTATTAACGGTCCTTTTAAAATACCATAGGTATTTGCTGAGAGACTATATTTTAAAATAAAATATAAATAGGTTGCACAAAGGTCTCCTTCTTCAGAACCTTCTTTAAAATCATAATATGCTTCAAAATATTGTGATAAGGTAAAATATTTGAAAATGCCTTGATAATATTTACCTTTCTTGAAAATATGAGAATATTGTGAAAATAGGATTTTTCTAAATACAACCCATGATCCACGATGATAAAGAGGTATACTGAAGGTGATTTATATCTCAAACAGCTGCTTTCAAGTGAGTTGTATGATAGAAAAAGTTTCACAATCATCCGAACATGACTTGCAAAAATTATTGCAACAAAGTCATCAGGAAGTGATAAGAATGTCATTTGAGATCCTCCTCCTTCCATTTCCTTGATTTGAAAAAGTTATAAAACAAGGATTTAACTAAAATAATAAACATAAGGACTAATCATGTGTTTAACGAAAACTCCTAATCCCTAACGTTTTCTAAACCGACCTCTGATACCAACTATAAGGCCCCAGCCATAAACATTACTTAATCTTAGTTATTCAAGAATTCACATTGAGGACCTATTTAGGTTTATAGTTTTAGAGAATTAGGTCATAAAATCATGCATTAAATTTCTCATTTAAACAAGGTGGTTACAACAAAGATAGTATTAATTTTCTTCACATCAAAGGAAACATATTTAAAATAAATCAGGGATTCTTTCTGGACACTTCCTCGACACTATCATCGCATCATGTACCATTCCCTTGACCTGTGAAAAACATTTAAAAAACATGGGATGAGAAAAAAAATCTCAGTAAGGGTTATAAAATAAGAAAAGGGAACATTAACCCATCAATAAATACAAATCAATGAAACCAAAACTTTTCATTCATAACATACCTTACGAAATCATAAGATTTATGAGTAACACATAGAAATCATAAATCAGAGAGATAACATATGGAATCCATATAAAACTTGAATTGTAGATATAAAATCTACATAGGGATTCACATTTTTAATACCCATCACAGTATATTCCCTAAATCTCTGAGGAGAAATATTAACGTTTACCTCCGTCTCGTTACCAAATGCATTGGAGAGTTATCTCGGGCTCACCCACCGTAGGTTTATCATGGAACCACCCGTATACGTAACAATGGTCAGGAAACATAACATAATCATAACACATAACTTAATAATAAAGGAAAGATAACATTCCCACATTGCAATAACAATATAACATTTTAAAATATTGAAATAATGAATCCATTCAAAAAACTATTTTCAAACCCCTTTAAAACATTTAATAAAGAGATTTTTGAATCAAAGTGTCCCATACCACTTTGAAGATTTTAACATTTTAAACCATTAATATCCTTATAAATAAATCCATAAAACCATTTTTAAAACATGGATATTAATGAGAAATATTTATAAGAATAAATCATTAAAACATTTAAAATGACATTTTAGTTAAAGAGTTTTTAACAAAATGAGAGACACATGAATACAAATAATTTTGGAATAAAATTTAATAAGAACTTTATAATATCATGAGAATAAATGGATTCATGGTATAATATTCCAAAGTACAGTATATACACCATATAAGAGTGAATTTCTGCATAACAACAATGAAGTCTTAAAAGAAATGTAAAATGAGATGAAATCCCTTATAAAAAAGGTATCCTTAAATTAAAGATAAATCAATCTCATAATTATGTGTGAAAAATATAAAAACACCAAATATAAGTGTATATTAAGTGTAAAAAAATCAGAGGTCATTCACACATATTCATAGGACGACATATTCAATAACTACAAGTTGAACCCAAAGAAATCAAAATTGGGTTAAGAATTTCCCTTGTAAAAATTCGACAGCCTAACAACGTCACTTTTAAATTCAGAAAATGAGTTGATGAGACAAGAAGGGTATATAATCACTTGTAAATAAATTTTACATCAATAAGGATATAGAATAACATATCACAACATAATAATATGTAAATTAAAAGACATAACAAAAGAAGTCTTTTAAAAGAGGAGGGTGAAAGGTTCCCTTACCGATTTGGGTAACTTCCAAAACGTACACCCCATGAAAGAAGGGTCATACAATGAAGATGTGAATACCCATAAATTAAAGTATATTACACAGGGAATACAATCATGGGACATAAAACACCACACAAAAGTAAATAGTGGAAAATGTAGCATGAATCTCACAGGAATAAAAGTGAGATGAAAAATCCCTTACAAAAACTCGACAGCCTAACGACGCCTCTTAAATCATCCAAAAAATGGATTAAAGATATCAATTAGGGTCACTAATAATATGAAAATAAAAAGTAAAGTAAGAGGAATATAGAATAACATCCACCAAAATAAAAAAGAGGAGCTCAAAAGGAATGACATAAAAGAGAGTACTTAAAAATAAAGAGAGAGGTAGGATCCCTTACCTCGTGGTTGACTTGACTCGATCGTTATTTAATCTCTTGAATAATAAACTAGAGTTAATTTATACTTGACTAATAACCCTTTTTAAGTTCATTATTCCTTTTATATCACTTATTACCATGTTATGAACATTATTTAATTATTTAAGTTAATAACGGTCGTTTTGTCGATCATTGGTACTTGAGTCAAAAATAAACTTCTTATAATTATAGGTTGTTCATGTGGAAAAATATACATTATATCCATAATTATATTCATTATTTAGATATAATATATATAATATATATATAGCATAAACATGCATTTATAATATTACATAACATTTAGAGGTAAGAAATGAAATGCACCTTTCATGGAGACGGTAAGCCGTACGTACGTATGGACACTACTTTCATTTCTATTTAATATTTAATGGAATGAAATATTAATGATATAACGGTATATTATAATTATAGTGTAATTTCATATATAATATCATTATGTCCATTCTTTATACATCCCACATAAGGCATTAACGAATCAAATCACTTTGAGGGGGCGGTAGTCCACACTTCCTAAAATGAAGATATCACGTTTACCCATAATGGAAACCATAAAGGTATGTCATAAATGAAAAATACAGAAGGATATAGAAAACATAAACATAATATATATCATATATAAATATATTTACATCTTAATGGCCACCATGAAAGGTGTTAGAAGAATATTGAACAATCATCGTTTCATGAGGCAAAAATTTTCCATCCACAAAAATAGTATGTTCTTTATCCATTAGACTGAGGTGTGTGTAAGTGTAGCTCGAATAATTATCATAAAAACATAATAGTATATTTAAGATACTGGTGTTTTTACAAAATAAAGGAATAAAAAGAGTTTGGGGGGGTTGGAGAAGCAAAATAAAACAAAAGAACATAAGAGAAAGCATTACCTTTAAATCGGGTAACTCCTCTTGCTTTGAACCAAAAGGGTTTTTTGAAGAGCTTTATACCTAAGGTAAGGCTTCTGTGATGAAGATAAGGATGTGGAGAGATTAAATGATCAGATTTTTGTTGATCCAATGGATTGAGATGTGTGGGTAAGGTGGTAGAGGTGCATGCCTTTTATAAGAGGGAGGAGGGGCAGTCTTGGAATTTTATAAAATGTTACTTTATTATAAAATGAGTTTCGAATTTTAAAAGTCCCCCAAAGATATATTTAGAGGATAAGGTGATAAGGGTTATAAATCCACCAATACAATAGGTTTTTGACAAGTGAATGTCTTCTATTTTACATTATCTTATCATTTTATTTAAATTGTTCATTAATGAGATAATTGCTGCATCATCAAGGTGTCATAAAAAAATTAATTTATTTAATGTCTAAAATTTATAAAAAAAATACTATGATGTAGTAAATATTTTTAGATTTAAAATTACTATTTATAGTATAAGAGATAATTTATGTAGAAAAAATTAGAATTTTTTTACTTAGGTGTTACATACTTCGGTTACATTTTCCTTTCTTTAAAAAAAATATGATAAAAGTTCACTATCAAACTAAAGTGATTCCATGGGGTCCCAATGTTGGAACAAGGCATCCCATGCTCTTCCATGACAACAAAAATAACATTAGGACATGTTTTTGGGTCATTTTATATTTTTATGATATTATTTTATTACCCTTAACTACCTGATTACTAATTAATCATGATAATTAAAGATAATTACCGTCGTTACTATTCATAATGTCCAAAAACAAAAGCGTACTAATTACATAAATTAGAACTTATGATTCCAAATATGTAATCCATTTTATAAAATTCCAAACATAGAAATTGTAGCAATTAATTTAAAAATAATTCCCATTTTCCAAAACCAAAGGTGGATTTTTAAGAAGTAAAATCTTCCAAAAGATTGATTTGTTTTTATATCCAATTGAAAAGTGAAATTACATCCAATGATCAAAATTATATTAAATTATGAAATTTAATAAAATTAAACCTTAAAACCAATTAAAATTACAATCTAACTATATAAATAAATTAGATGAAAAAGCAGTTTTGTAGTAAAATGCTGTATTTTCACTATTCATTAAAAAATAAACTTTATAGGAAAAATAACAAAAATTTACACAATGTAAATTTTGATGTCCCAATTATAAATATGGATTTTATTTTATCAAATATAACATATAAAACTGACAAAAAAATGGATTTGAAAATGGTTTTCCCTTAAAAGGCAGTTAATCGACCTTTTAAAGATTATTAGAATATTTATGATTAAAATTGGGTTCATTAGTATTTTAAGCCTCTATAATTTATTGGATAATTGTTAAAATATTTAACAAACATATATAATCATTTTGTAGTCAGTTAGTTTCATTCTCACAATTACAACGGCTAGGCGTTAACTACTATTTAAAAATATATTATTATATTATTAGTGTGCAACGTAAGATCTCGAAGAAACTCATTGTTGCGTATTGGGTATGCCATCAAACATAGCATCCCTTTTAAAGTAATATTAATATTTTATTAAAAAATTATTAATAAATATGAAAATTTCATATTCTTTATTTACCTAGGATGTTACAATAAAGGTCCCTTCAAGAATGGTTCTTGAAATTTTAAACATATTATCTTATTATTTTTTCTCTATTGAATTCCTAATACTTCTTTCAATTAACTTTTAGATATAATAAACACTTGTAAGTTGAGTTCTGTCTTTAATAATCAATCTGACTTCATACAGTTTCAAATCAATCATCCTGATAATAATTCCAATAGTAGAGTTATTATTCAATGCATTATGTATTCTTCACTAAAATAGACTATATGTATCAAGGATATGCACATAAATTCCTTTTAATTTTTAAAACCATATTCTTTAAGGATATTCTAAAAATATTAATCCTCCTAAATATGCACACAACAATCATACACATTGTAATACAATCTTAAATAAAAAACTACACAATAAGCCTATACTTATTCAATTAATATCTTTAATAATTCTTCCTCATATTTATCCTCTGTAGGAACACACAATTCCTCTTTTTCTTACATAACACATAGTTCCCTCTCCCCCTCTATATTTTTTATTTTCTTTATTCCCAATTCTTCACTATAGACCTCAATATATCTAAAGAATAGTTCGAATTTAATCTTTCAAATTCAAATTGTACTATTTTTATAACTTCTCTATCATAAAATTTACCCTTTGGATATTTACCCATTTAATCTCAAACATTCAGACATGAAAGGGAAGTTATCATGTATTATAATAACTAAAAAACTCAAAAGATAAATACATTTAAAACCTATTGTTTGAAATAATATTAAAACATATTTATCGGCATGGTTATATTATCCATAGCTTAATCAATTCGTTACTAGTTGTTATACTAATCGTCCACATAATGTTATAACATAGAACAACCTCCATGGAATGGAGGTCCCAAATCATCTATATCCACATATAAATACATATGTGGTGTGATACTTAGTATGTAATGTATTTTTTCATGAAGGTCCTTGATTTTACCAAAACTTAAAATATTATCTGATATATTTTTTTAGTGAAGCATATACCCTTGTGGTGTAGGATTATTTTCATTATACTGCATGCAATGAAGTATTCATTCATGATGAAACTCTCTAAATACTTACAAAATAAATAAACTCAAATATTTTATTTGATATATTAATCATAAACACTCCATGAAGAAATAGAATTAATCAACATGGATTAATTTAGGACATTCACTCTATGACATAACCAATGACCTTAGAGTGAGAATCACCAACTTTCTAACACAACTAGAATTTTCTTTATTAGAACTAAAGTGTAGACTTATATTATGTAGTGTAGAATTTCTTTATTACATCTAAATTGAGCTTTAACTACTTCCAAGCTTCAATGGAATTCAATTCATAACTCTAATGAATATCATATTTCACATTTTAATATTTATCACAAAAAATTTAGAAAACATTGTGAAATGTTTCAATTAATAATATCACCTTCTTCAAAACATGTCCATTAACCTCAAGTATCATCATATATTCAATGTATTCAATGTGAATATTTTTACCGGTGTACTTCCAAGGCATAAGTAACTTAAAATAAAACCATTAGAATCATCATCTTTTTTAATCCATCAATCATGAAATCCAATTCCATCATATCAATATTCTTTAATTCAAAATTTCATAAAATCTAATAGCCTTATGGTTGTAAAAATATCCCAAATTGGATTTTTATTAACAATAGTCATACCTCTAACTTTCTTAACCTTTTTCAATAAAATGAAAAGGGTGCTATCACATTTATTCTCTTTCTTTGGGATTCTCCTAATTTTTACTTGATGTTCTTCTCCCAATGAATTCCATAGGGGAATCTTCCCAGCATATTACTCCTCATTTCATAAAAATACTTCCTACAATATATTTATAAGAGAACTAATAATCATATCACACATCTGAAAAAAATAGATTTACAAGAACCATGTTTCTCCTTCATATTTACCTTTCTTGTTCTTGATATATTATTTATAGAAATAATATTAGAACCATGGAACCACTCTCAGTTAAAGTTCATTTAATTTACATTCAACATACACTAATATCATCATTTTCTATAAAATAATTATAGTGAGTTATTTTTGTACTCATAATTGAGCTATCAATAAATCCTTTATCCTTAATGAGTCGTCAATCAGTATAGGAAACAAGATTTTTGGTTAATGAAAAAAATGTTTTACGTGTCACTTATTACTTCTCACACAACACTTGAATCTTGAGTAGTATAAAACCATATATAAAAACATCACTATCATCTAAAATATATAACATAAAGCTATTTGTAGATAATCATTACATTACTACAAAACACACATTTAACAGTGTTGGCATTTAACAGTGCTATAAAAATTCGCTGATAAAGTCCATCTTTATCTGTGTGAAAATAAGCATTGATAATTCCAACCATTTATTAGTGCTAAAAAAAGCACTGATAAAGGGCACCCTTTATCAACAGTTTTTTAGGGCTAATAAATGGTAACCTTTATCAGCCCTTCATTTTATTGCTAATAAAGAAAAATTTTATCAGCAGTTTATTTTTATCACTGATAAAAGGAGTAATTTATCATTGTGTTTTTATTGATCATTAATGTTTCTCTTTATCATCACATTTTTAAGGCTGATAAAGGTTGAGAATAAAATGAAAAATTAAATAAAAAAATAAAACGAGTAAATTAAGAAAAATATGAAAATTTTTATTAATTAAATCGTTATTGATAAAAATGAATAAATTTAATATACATATATATAGATTATAAATATTAATAAATGGTATATTATATATATATAATGAATAAGTGTAATATATTTAAAATTTTAACTAAAAATTTATTAATGTCGTATTTATTTTTAATGTTGTTTGATTTTTCTATTCAACCAAAATAAAACATCATTTGTTTAATTTATTTCACATACATGTTTATATATATGTTAATCTGTTTATATATAAATGTACAAAAAAAATATTTTAAAAATATATAGAAATATATACACCAAATATTTATGTAATTTATTCAAATTGTAGCATATTTTAGAATTTCATTATAACATGATACGTTTAATATATATTATTTTTTTATTCAGTGAATTTTATTTATTTGTTTTCTATACTATAATTTGATTTTTTTATGTTTTTTATGTTTTATTTTATTTTTGAATTTAATCATTTTCTATTATTTATTTATATATATTTATTTTCTATGTTTTAGTATTTTCAATATGTATTCATCCACTTCAATATATATTTTTTTCACACAAACAACTACTTCAATATATATATGTATATATATATATACATATTTTTAATAACTTATAATTAATTAGTAAAAGTTATAAATTTTTTCAATATTTTTAAAGTGTAGTCATTTTGAATTATTCAATTTCACTCATTTTTAAAATGTATGTATTTAAGATTATATATCCATTAATAATGTTAAAAATATATTTTTAAATAAATATTTATTAATAAATATATCTATAAATGTATATTTATTATATTTATAATTATTATAAATATATTATTATTACATTTAAAATAAGTATTTATATAATTATAAATAAATAATTATATGTAATTCAATAATTATAAAATTATAATAAATTTAGGTAAATAATTATAAAATTATATAAAATGTATTTAAAAAATTATAATTATAAAACTTTTCTCAATGATTTTTTGGGCTGATAAAGATCAGTCTTTATCAGCGCAAAAAAGGTATCATTAAAAGAAATATTGATCAGTTCCAAAACTTTAGCTATGATATATATGTCTTTTATTAGTGCCTTTTTAGTACTGATAAAGCTCGAGATTTATCATTGCTAAAAAAGTGATAATAAGTACTCCTTTTATCAGCACTTATAAATTTAGTGATGATAAAAGGGATATTTTATAATTCCTTTCTGAAAGCACTGTTAAATTTTTCCCCAATCTATTTAAAAAACCCTAAAACTGACTCAATCTATCTAGATTCACAAGCTCTCGCAGAACTCCTCTACTGTTGGTGCGACTCCTCTATATTTCTTAAAATTAATCAATGCTAGAATTAATTGTATGTTATTTTCTACTCTTCCTCTATCGTTGTTTGATGTTTTGGCTTCCACATTTTGCGTTTTTCCACTATTATTAAACATAAAAAAGACTACATCTCTTCTCATCGCTACTTAAATACAGTGAGTTTGGTTTTATTTATACTTATCCTTTTATATGTATTTGATTGTCCATCCCATATGTCCCTAGAGACACACATAGATGGTATACTCTACTCTTGACATTAACAAGTAGACCTCTCATCCCCCTCAGTTTTCTCTTCATTTAAATAATATAGGGTTCCAAAATCATGGGAGTTTATCAAATTTAATTCATCTTATATACTATATTATTGATTCAAAAGCCTTAATTATGAGGGTTATTAAGGATTAGGGGATACCAAGTTGTAGTCCTCGTTTATGGGTGATGGACATATAGGGACCAAGGAAAGTGTAAAAATCATTACAACATGTTTTTTAGATTTGGTTATTCATGTAAATTGTTAAACTATGAAATGGGTTATTTAGGTTTATGATTTTGATGAATAATTTTTTACTGATTTAAAAAAATATTGAATTAATTATTCATGTTCCAAAAATAATTTTAGTGATTCATGTCGTGAGAGTTTTGTTTTTTTAATTAATTCAATATTATATTAAACTTAAACCATGGGTTACAAAGAGTGATTGTAAATTTCATTTGTGAGAATATCATGCTGAATATGTTTTCTAAAAATTACCTAGATTCAATAGAGTTGAGAAATCATTTGTTAAATGGACATAGAAATATGCAACAACCTATAAAGAGTGTATTTCCCAAAAGTAAGTGAGTTATCCATGGTTGGATTGTTGATCAAGAAAACTATGAGATGTGATTTATTAATATAATTACTAATCAAAATAAAGATGTAATTAATTTATAAGATAAGAAAATTTAAAATCCATTAAACATGGTGAATAACCTTAGAGTTAAAAAAATTGATTTAAATACACATTTAATAGTTTTCAACTTTATGTACTATAAGTCATGTAATTATTTATCTATGTCCAAAATTCAAAAAATAGAGATATGATCACCCTATTATAATTAAACCTTTGTTTCATTCCATATCCAAAACTCTATTCTTCTTTGATAACTATTTATCACTAAGTTAAGTTGCTAGCACTCCATCGGTGTTTGAGGTTCCTTAAGAATATTTCTATGATTGAATGCTAGTGTAATCTCCTCAAAGGCTAGAATAATTTGTTTTCTGATTCAATTTTATAAATCAAACACATTCCATTGAAGCTTAAATATGGATTCCACCGATATGATATAACAAGTATTCTGTATGTATCTTTATCTTTGTTTCTATTTACATTTATCCATGAGATAAATCGTCCCTTGTTTGGGTTTTTTATCCTTCTAATGATCATATGATGATAGCCTACAACTCATAAGTGGTATCAATGACTTGTTATGCAAGGTCATAATGTATTAATTTATTATTTTTTTAATAAATAAATGTCATATTGTATTATGTCAATATCATATATTATGAAATGAATAGTTTCTTTGTTCATCCATATCATATGGCTATAATATATCTTATGATTTGAAATATATAAAATCTAAGGATTTGAACTATGTTTTATCATATAATTTAGGATATCATAAAATATTACTCTATCCATGGTTTTTTTGAAAATAAAGGATTAAATAAAAAATACAATATCACCTCAATTGTAAAATATTTTCAATGAAATAGGATATATCCTATCATATTTGGTGAGACCATTCATAGTGTATGATTAAAGTTTCATCATAGAATATGATTTATTTGTGGGTATACCCCTCTCCAATATTATATTTTACAACCAATAATAGCATTATCATTTGGAAAGTAGTATATTCTTATAGGTAATTATAAATCTACTTCCAGCTATGTGGTAAACTTTTCATTGATGGGAAGTATCTATGGTTACTCTATGATTTTATGGTAATATATCATAATAATAAATTTATAATTTTATTTAATAGATTCAATTAATTTATAAGAGTAAAAAAAATTCTAGATCAATACCAAGCTTAAGTTGATAAATTCACCCTTTAAAGGGATGTATGTTATTAGAGGGATCCTATGGTGGATTAAACAAATATCAAAAATGGAAGGTGAGGAATCCTTGATTAGACAGAAGTGATTTCAAATGTATGTGGGTTGAGATTCATTACTTCAATAGCATTATAGTGAAGTTTTTCTAATTCCTCTTCAACTAAGGATAATTTTTGAGTGATTCCATTATGGTAGGTTCCTAGGACACTTTAATCCTTAGATTTTTGATTTTCCTCCATCTCTTAATGATAGATTGGACTCTATCTTTCAAACTAGCCATCCTCCAATTATCCAGAGATGGAAGGAAATCAAGCATATGAGGATATACTAAATAAATTTAGTGATGGTTAGTTATAACATAGTATTGAAGTATTATATATCTTTTCAGGATAGTAAAATATTTCATGAAATATGGATGCAATTGTAGAATTTTATACATGGAGTGTATTTCATTGGTATTATTCAATACAAATTAAATGTTTGACTAATCATATAGACAATGTATTCTGAACATGATGATGTTTCCAATCCCGAGCAAGAACTGACTGTTGATGATGAAACTGTAAAATTATTAGGGGATCAATAACATGTTGATGAAAAAAATGGAAAAAAACTAGAATGACACTGGATCATATTTTTGAATAAAATTTCCAATGAAAGAATTCAGGGTATAAAATTTGAGGTTGGTTTGAATCAATTCGACCAAACTATTGACACCAAAATGTCAATGTTCATTAGTTATCTTGGGATCACAATGGGTAAAAATGTGCCGATTGATATTGACTCATGGCATTGTGTCTAACCTATAATGAAGGAAATCCTATAGAATGATATAATGGCAATGTTAAAATATACATTCTCTATTTTTGTGAAAAATTATATAATGAAATGTTTATTTAGTATTTATTATTCATTGCAGTCTTCATTTATTTTATAAGATTTTCATAAGAAATTTTTCTTAATTTCCATTAGAAAATCGCATAGAGGCTTCCAGAATCTTTTGAAAAAATTACATCACAGGGATTCTAGGGGAAAAATAAAGCCCTACCCACAAATTTGTTATGAACACATTATAAAGAAAAAAACATGGACTGTTTTCTATAATCATTGCAATAAGAAATCATTTCAGGTTCATTATAATCAATAATATATTATTTGGCAATATTTATTTTATCCAACTTTATTCAAAATTGTTAATTTATGAAATATAAAAAGATTGTTGAAAATAAATAACATGCATCAAAACCATCATACCCCTATCAAAAATCAAGTATGGGGTACGATTCATTAGAGAATAAATTTGTATGTACTTTATATCAACAATAAAATTTTTATTATGTGATATATAACAACATATGTTCCTTTGCGTATATGTGGATTGATGAATCAAAATATGAAGCCACTTCCATCCCACATCATGTGTTATGGAAGGAGACTCGTGTAAATATGGATGGTATATTAGTTGATGAAAAAAGAAGTAGTATGGGAAGAATGTGCAAGTATAACATAATTGTAATTAGTTATGATTTATAACAATATTACATAAAAATAACTATGTTCATATTTTTTATATGGTTTATACACAAGAATCGATAATGTTAATACCAGAAGAAAATAAACTTTAAGTAGCTTTGAAGTGGCTAGAATAATATAGCCACGTTAGAGGATTAGGTTTTGGAGTCTCTCCTAGAAAATATTTAGAAAAGATAAAATGACATGATGATACATATAATATAATGAGATGAAGGCCGAAAAAATAGACTCATAACAAGATATTATTTTTCAGTATGGTTTGCCATACCAATGTATAAGAAAAGATCAAAGTGAATCGGTAGTGGAGAAAATATCTCCACATAAACCAAATAATCCCACTAAATTTGAGGCTATTCATTCCCCGAAAACCTTACCCAATGTAATCAATTTTTTCTCCTAAATTTGAAGCAAACAACTTCTAATAACTTTATATAACAAAAATTCTACAGGGTACAATTATATGTGATTTTTATCTATTAGCACCCACATATCACTGTGTTACGATGAGTAAAGTGTATAATATCCTAGGTGACTAGCTATAAAATCAACCCCTCCCAACAAAACCATATGAGAGTGGGGGTTGAGATACCATATGAGCCGATTACTGAGTTTTCTGTTTCACTTGATGGTCCATATATTACAATAGTTAAATCTACTATTGGATCTTTCATAGCATGAACATATAATCTTATAAAGAAACATGAGGGGCATATTTAAAAAAATTAATACGAAAAACAGGTATTAATTGATGATAAAATGTCTGATGTGTGGTTTTGTTTTTAAGATGGATAAATAAGTGGAAAAAATGGTCTATTCAAGAAAAAATAGTGACTTGACCAAAAACAAAAATGAAATTCCAAGAGTACCTTCTCTCTACCAGTTCTAGAGCATCATTTATTAACATAACAACTTCATGCAGAGAATAAATTTAAAGATAAATCTATGTCTTGAGTTGACTATGAAGAATAAATATATGGATCTTCCATTACAGATAGAATTGGTCTTGAGACTCTAACTTAGATTCTCAGGCATGAATGGTTGTGTTTCTCAGATTTGAATACATACATAGGGTATATTTTAATAATACACCCATCCAATTAGTGTTATAAATATGTTTATTAAAGTTAATAACTATTCACATTTTTTATTAGTGTTTATATTACATCTATATAAAGTGAATATCATTAAAAGCATGATTTGAATTCTTTAATCTCTGTATCATTTCTATAATAGAAATTACTTTGAATGGGGAAGCAATTAATAAGAAAAATACATTTTACTCAAAGTGTTTAATAAAAAACCATCATATGATAGAATATTTTTAATTTCTATATTGTAAGGGTAAAACTCTATGATCTAATCACATAAAATATATTTTTAATTTTTTCATTACTTAATTGTTTTTAGGAAGCACTGGATGTTGATATCAGTCAACATAGACACCCTAACTATTTATTTTTTGTATAAAATTCATGGATTTCCAACAAAATGACCACACATGATGTGTATTGTGAATATGTAATAGAGAACAATCAAAATTTTATAGATAAAATTTGAATTATATGTTTAACATGTTTTTTAGAAATAATTTATTTATGATAGGGAAGTCACTAAATATAGGATAGATCATGGCACGAAGTCGGTGTATGAAAAGATAAAGCCTATAGATTACTAAAAATGGGAAAAAAATAAAGGTATATATTGAAATATTTAAAAATAAAAATATTTGAAAACAATTTACTTATTTTCTTCAATGTTTCTGTAGTGTCTGAAATAAGATAATTTAATCAATTAAGGATATTATGTTTGTATGTTTATGAGAGAAATCATAAATTATGAAAAGACCATCATCCCCCAATAGGTAATTTCCAAAGGTAATTAAAATTTCATTAAATATATTTCATAATCATTTTTTTATTTATATTTTCTCAGAACTATCAGGATTGCCAAAAAAATATTTACTCAAAAGAAGAAATCAATTTGTTTACCGATTCTTGGGCTGTGTAATTTTTTTAAAATGTATTCCAACAACAAATTTAGGTTATTACATACTATACTTGTGATCTAGTATGATTCGTGACCATCAAAACATATTTGGGGTGTGAATCATTAGTGTCTGAATGATTATATATTATTTTTGATCTCTTTCTCCAGAGAAGTGTAATGGAAGAACACAATTTGTTTAGAAACACTGACCATAAAACAATAAATTTTTTTTGGAAAATATAGAGGAATAGGTGGAGGAAGAGATGAAGGCAGAGGTGGAGGCGGAGGTGAAGGAGGAGGCAGATTTGGAGTCAGATTTGGAGTAAGAGGCCAACGTGAAGGAGGACGAGGAAAAGAATGAAGTGGAGACTGAGGAATAGAAGGATAATAAGCACTGTCTTGAAAACAATAAAATTTTTGGGCAATGAACTAGAATAAGTATCATACCATTATTTTTTCAGAATAATTGTTTAAAATTTCACACAACACTTGTCACTTAATATAAGAGAAATTATGCATCTTTCTAGTCTAAAAAATAAATTTTAGTAAAATCATGTGTGACATACTCAAAATCAAGAAAATGAATTTGGCTTATTTTGGTTCTTTATTATAATGTTAAATATGTCATTTTTGATATATAGGGATCGTCCTCACCTGAATCTGATTCACAGTGTGACCGGTATGGCTCAAAGTGTGTATTTTCAGTTTAAAATCACATTTTAGTAAAAAAAACTTGTGTTGTACTCAAAACCAAAGAAGCACATTTGGATTATTTTGGTACCTTAGTAAAATGATTCACGAGTAATTTAAGATGTGTATCATTCATTCATGTCTTAATACAACTCACGGTGTGGCCGATATGACTGCAACTGCTTCTTTTTTATTCAAAATTGACATTAATTTTAGTAAAAAATAACTAACATACTTAAAACAAAGAAAACATAATAGTATTATTTTGTAATGTTAGTAAAATGATCCATAAATAATTTCTAATGTGTCGGGATTAGCCGGACCTCACTCTGACATATGGTTTGACCATAATGACTCCAAGTGCATTTTTTATTCAAAACTAACATAAATTTTAATAAAAAAACAACTGACATAACCAAAATGGAGGAAATGAATTCGAATTGTTTTGATACTTTAGTAAAATGATACTGGATTCACTTATTATATGAAGGGATCAACCCCACCTCAATCTGATGCATGGTGTGACTTGTATGACTCCAAGTGTCTGTTATTAGTTTAAAATTGACATTTCATTACAAAAAAGTGTCACTCACTGAGAATGAGAAAACAAACTCATATTGTTTGATAATTTGGGACAACAATTCATTATTCCTTTGTGACATGTATGAATTAGTATCATGTCAAACCCATACATGATGACACCATTATGACTTAAATAGTGTGTTTTCAGTTTAGAATGACATTTTAGTAAAAAACACATGTGGCATACTCAAAACCAAGGAAACACATTCTGATTGTTTTTATAATTTTTTAAAATGGTCCAAAAGTCATTTGGGATGTGTATCATTCATTTCTTCCTCAATACAATTCACGGTGTGACCAATATGACTCCAACTACATCTTTTTTTATTAAAAATTGACATTAATTTTAGTAAGAAAACAATTGTCGTACCCAAAACAGAGAAAACACATTATGATTGTTTTTTTACTTTAGTAAAATGATCCATACCTCATTTTGGATGTATAGGTATCAGCCACATGTCAATATGACACAAGGTTTGGCTGATATGACTCCAAGTGCCTCTTCTTATTCAAAACTAACATTAATTCTAATTAAAAAACAACTCACATACTCAAAATTGATCAAATTCATTCTGATTGTTTTTTTAATTTATGAAGATGATCCATAATCCATTTTTAAAGTGTTTGAATCATTCATACCTCAATTAGACTCATGATGTGACTAGTATGAATCCAAGTGCATATTTTTATTCAAAATTTACATTAATTTTAGTAAAAACAACAACTAACATACTCTGTAATAGTGTTTTTTTTTCTTGTAATTGTGTTTGAAATTTTATTTCATTTAAATTCAGTATTTGTATCATATTTTTGTAATTTTTTTTTTCAGTTTCTGCTAATACAGTGTGTTGTTGCAGCACACTGGACATGTTTCTAGTGATACAGTGTGTTGTATCATTACACTACAGTTTTAACCACTAACAGTGCTACAAAATGCACTGATAAAACAATTCATTATCAGTTCTTATACATGAGTTGATAAAGTCTCTCTTTGTCAGCACATTAAAAATTACAGATAAATCATACTTTTATCATCCAAAATAAAAGTGGGGATAAATCTTACTTTTAACAACGCAAATAAATTTACTTATAAATTTTACTTTTATCATTTCTTTTAAAAGAACTGATAAAAGACACCATTTGTTAGCACATTATAAAGTGCTGTTAAATGTTCTATTTATCAGTGCTAAATAAAAGTGCTAATAAATTGTCTCTTTTATCAACTAGTTTATTTGTACTGATAAATCTACCCTTTATCAGTGCTTCTTTAGCACTGATAAAATCCATGGATTTTTAACCGTGCTAATGTCATCAGTGCTTTTCTAGCACTGATAATGTCCAATTATAGCACTGTTAAATGTGTGTTTTGTTTTAGTGTTAAAGAAAAATATTCTAATACATTTTATATTTAAAATCAATTAATATAAATTTTAATAAATTTATACCAATCAATATGATTTATTTTTATTTTTTATTAGGAATAATTTTTAGATAGGGATAAATATCCTTTGAATTATCATCATAACCATATCCCCTTGATTTATTCATCTTTGGATTCATACTAATTGAATAGTCAATCTCTATAATGTGGAATTATCCTATTTAGAAGTCTTTCAATATCCTAAAACACATTCTAATAACACTTAATTGTTTGTAAAAAACAATCATAAATAAAACCTCTATGTTTTAAGCTTATTTTTAATTAGGCCATCCATCCACTTTTTTATGGACTTCCATCACTTCATAAATCCCGATACCATGTATAGAATTATAGATATGGCTTCATACCCTTTTTAAAAGTGTAGAAATTTCTTTAAAACTGATTTTACTCCAAATCATGATTTTATACCAATTGAACTTTATCATTAAAATATTCCATCACTAGTTCCATTTTTGGATAATGTTTTATACCAGTTGTGGGTCATGATATATCATGAAAACACTTTAAACTATTCATCATTGTATAAATTTCTAGGTTTAAAAAATTTATTCTTCAAAAAATCTCCACGAACATGTAGTGTGAACCCATTAAATTGTCACATAAAAAATGATACCACTTATAGAAAGAAATTTTTTCTTTGACATACAATTGTATTCTTCTTCAAATTCACACACATTGAATACTCATCATCAAATAGCACATACATAGTGTATATTTCTCTTCTTAGGAATTCACCTCATTTTAATGGCTATACTACATGGATCATGTCTATATTTTAATGATACATCATATTAAAATTGTATACCTTGGGGTGAGGGGTTTGCCTTCAATATCATCAATTTTATACTGTGGTTGGTTATAATAATCCAACACTATTCCTCTACTATTCTTCCAAAACATTCTTTGAGTAACATAAAATATTCAAAGTTGTTTCTAGATGATTGAACATGAATTATTATTCTTGGATATTAAGATGATCGTCTTCTTTATGAGAATCACTTCGCTACTAAAAGGCACTATAAATGCATTATATATGCATTCATTTCTAGAATTCATTCACCATGAAAAGGAAACTCCACAAAATTGTAAATCATGATTAGTAGTGATATAGATAAAAACACTTAATCATGCTTCTTACTTGTCCTCCATTGAAAAATGAGAAACCTATTCATTCTTCATTTTCTATATGATTTCTTCTTTACCCTTCATGATTTTTGTTTTATCTTATCATACTTAATTTTTGGTATATATCCATTAAATAGACTAATTATTCTATCATAACTTTTCTTATTATCATATTAAAACATCTTCTAATATGATATTTGTTTCCACATTGATAATGTATTTTTTTGTGATATGTATTCCAACTTTTTATCTTTACCAAATTCTTCTCTTCTTTCCATGGAATTTGTTATAAATAAGGCATCAAAGAAACTTATGGAATCACCATTTACCATTCCACTGAAAAACCATCCAATTCCATGTTTTTTTTAAAATGAAAAATATTTATCTTTATTATTTTCATGAATTCTATTTTTCATAAAATTAGTGGATATAATCTTCAAATTTCCATAATATTTATTTTTTTAATACCTTCTCACGTGAGCATGAATAGAACAAATATAACATCCCTTGATGAAATAATTATATCATTCAATAGACTTATTAATATGTGGTTTATAAGAAGGAATTATCTAATTTTTCATCTTAAATTTTTTTCTATACACATGATTTGTGTTTCTTATGATCCCCAAAAAATAACACTTCTTTAAAAAAAACTTTCAGATTATTTTATTTCTAGATGTAATATCCAAAAATGTTCTCCTCTACTAATCATATATTTGATCTCTTATTTCCACTAACTAAATAATTTTTGTTTTAATATTTAGTGGTTAATATCCTCATCGCATGGGGTTCCCCTTCATGATTATCAATCATCAAAACCTTCTTCTTTAGTAGATATTCCAAATTATCAAGGTGTGAATTATTTTCATCATGTGAAAACTTCAATTTTTAATTGTAATTCTCTATAAGGTAATACATTAAGCTTTATAGAATTTCACCCTTTATACAAGTAACTATAATTCATGATCAAGTTCAACAATAACAGAACTATATTCATTTTTTTCACTTTTGTAATTAACTCATTTTAATCATTTTAATTATCAATCAAAATTTTATTATCCACTTTTCAATTTACAAAACAAGTAGTGTTATTTTCACCTTCAACCTTCAATTGTCAGAGCATGACCCCAAACTACTCGGGTTTAGTGCCTTAAAACATGATGTGTAAATTTTAACGAAAACATACACAAATATTTCACACATCATGTCCCATACAAGGGATTGATTCAGTTCAGGTTCAGGGAAACTAGCTACTTATTACATTCTTCTTCCGCTAAAAACTTATAACTGAAAAATTTATTTCAAAAATGTAGGGTGAGCATACTAATTCCTAGTAAAGGGTTTTAAAAAAACATAATATACAAATTATAACTTTTGAAAACATTCTGTAAAAATTTACAAATAACATTTTCTTAGGAAATGTAGTAACATATGTCACATATCATAACAATTTTCTAGGAAATAAAAGTGCACAATTAAAATAATACTAACATAATTACAAGGGAGCATGATTCAATTATAAGAATTCTTATTTATAGTAAAAAGTAAATGACATTCTAAATAAGTATGACATAATAATATGTAATTACAAATTTAACAACTAAGAGTGATACATAATCAGAGTTGTGCATAAAGGTAATAACCACAATTTCATCCTTAACTATTACGAACATTCACTGGATAGTAAGTCACTAAGGGATAAATAAATATCATTCTATAAGCATTTACTTCTTCTGATACTCATTTGTACCGGCTCTTAACCAAGGATATCCTACTAGTCGAATAGCCACTTGGTTAATTAATTATAATTGACATAATGAGGAAACGTATAATATCAGACCCTGTTAAGACCTCGTGTCATGTCCTAAAATGTCAATGGCCTCGTTCCATGACCTGATTGTCTCATGAGAACTATTAATGCATCAAGGGACTTTCATTAACCAGTCCCCAACCTGTTATACTGAGTCTATTACATTCCTCATATTCCAAATAGGATCATATATTAAAAATGTCCCACACCAATTTGAATATTTAATTTAACATTTCATATTATTCAATGTGTACCATACCACCTTGAATAATTTAATTTCACATTTCATATTATTCAAGGTGTCCCATACCACCTTGAATAATTTAATTCATAATTACATAAAAGTAAATAAGAGTTTTAATTACATTCATTATCATTTACATATATATAGTGAATCAAGAATATAAGTATTAATTACAATACTATCAATCGTGTGGCTATGTCATTGAATGGTGGGTATGATAAGAAGATTATGGAACATGTGATGATAACCAATTCACTAAAATAAATACAAGTTCTGTTACATAAAATAAAAATTCTAAATGGTAAAATATTTTCCGATAAAGTACTCATTGGAATTTTGATCATGGATTCAGTTCTTAATTAAAAGATAAACCAAATATTTTAAAAGGGGTAGTAAACACATAAATACCCAAAATTTCACTTCTAGTAAGCTTATGTTTAAGGTATCCCAGGGTACACATAAAGTTAAACATATAGAGCATGATTACCAACCATAAATAACACCATTTAGTATATGATTGAAAATAAGTAATTCATAAATATGTATGTAAGAGTAGTAAACCCCAAATTGTATACTCAAGAGCTCTCCACAATTACTAAATAAATCAAGAGTATAATATTTAAAAATATCCAATTTTAGGGTATAGTTTTGAGTAAATCTGTTTAAACACAAGGGTATAAAATGTAGTGTTTTCAAAAAAAACAACTAAACATATTTAAAAAACAAAATGTTTTATTATTTCATAGAAATCCTTCTAAATAAAATTGTGGGTAAAAGTTTACACTTATCCACATATTTTCGCATATTTGAATATACATCATGTATTAAAGGGTTTATACCAAAAATTCATTGACACCCATGATACTTTAACATATTAGACACATTAATTATATAGATTCCCTAAAACTTTAAATCATAATATAAATTTTTAAAGGGTTTATTTATTAAACAATATTACATAAATGTTTACATAAACATATATAACTTACATGTATAACCAAATCCTACACCAAATTTAATTGGAATATACATTTTTACCAAAAATATAAATTAAGCATAGAAGTTCAATGTTAAAAGATTGAAAACCGGTTCAGAGGGTGAGTTATATAAACTGTATAATTATACATTCCCATGTATACTCTATATATATATGTGAAAATATAATTCAATATGTTTAAAATAAAATTATACCTCATCTTTGAAACTCAATGTTTAGAGGCTTTGAAACTGGACATAATAGAGGTTCTTTAAAAATCATATGGTTATATATATGTGTGTGTGTGTGTGTGTGTTTGTGTGTGTGTGTATACATTTATAATCGTTTTTATAAGGTATATATATATTTCATGAGAAAAATAATCCTTCAAGTTTAAAAATAACCTCCTAACCCAAAATCTATAAGTTTTAGGATCGAGTATATGTGAGTTTTCCCCCAAACTGCAAAGATGTATGCTTATGTAAATGAGTATACATATGTATGCATAAATGTATACACCTCAACATAATTCTCTTACGTCAATAATACTACTTGAACTCAAAAACCATATGACATAGAAACAGCATAAAAGAAAATTTTAACTAAACAAGAGCATACATATATATGAATATACCCTCAAAAATAACATCAATAAACAAAATTTCCCTTACCTATCTTTCGGAGGAGGAGAGGCTTGGGAAAGGCTCATTGGATCTTGCTGGAGGTTTGAGGAGAGGAGGAACAAACGAGGGAAATGGGGTGCAACAGATTGTTTTTAAACTATATTATTTATAAAATATAAAAAATATTTAATGCTGCAATTGGAAAACCGAGTCATACTTGGTATATTAAAAAACCAGGGGAAGTCTTTGTGGAAAACAAAAGGAGGGAAAGGGAGGCCTTAGATGGTGATGGGAGGAGTCACAGGTGTGGAAAAATAGAAAGTAAGAGTAGGGGTTACTGGTCCAACGCTGGTGGGAGGAAGAAGAAGGCGATGTGGGCTAGAAATCCAGAAAAATAATGGATGGAAGAGATTAAATGGGGAGAAGATCGGATGACCATAGATGATGTGGCGATTGAAAATAAATGGATAGTTATGATTAGATCCATAGTAGATCAGATGGGTCTGGTTCGATGTGGTGTTTTAAAAATATCGGATGGCCAGAATTGGATTCGTGTTGGATCGAACAACACAAAAAAATGCAGAGAATTCTACGGCTCTAGGAGTCAAACGCAGAATTGAAATAGACGGCTCAAATCACACGCAACACGACCCAATGGCCTGGATTTGATCCTGGACAAAATTCATTGTGCCACATTGAAACGAAGGAACTTTCATGGATTATTTATAATCTAGGAGCTCCGAAAAAATTCTTAGATTACTCCATCCCCCCTCCCAGTACCGCCATGTACCGGGTTTTACAGACGGGCTCTTATGACCACCCACACCGGTGTGCCTCCCCACACGATGGTGCCTCTGGTTCCCTTGTGTGTGCTTCAAGTGTGCATGAACACTCACCACTCACCCACATGCCGACCTATGCTAAGGCTGAAGGATAAGTTTAGCCGCCAAGAATGTGGTGACTCCCTCAGCCCAGTTAGAGGGCTAGCCCTTATGTGGTATATTTTTTTAATAGAACAACTTTCAAAATAAACTAAAACAGCAAAAATAATCAATTTTATAAAACATGATTTTTTGGGAATATCAAATTAAACTTTTACCTAAAACACTCAAGATGCCTTTATACCAAAGTTACTAGTAAGATATATATATATATATATATATATATATTCTTACAAAATAAATTTTAATGTAACCTTTTAAACTTGATTTATAAAATCAAATACACTAAATTTATAAAATCTAGACTAACTCATACAATGTTTAAAACGTTTGAACCATTTAAAAGGTATTTTCAAATCCTACCAAAGTTTTTGAATGATACGTATTTTTATAAAGTAATCTCTTCAATTCAAAATCACGATGTTAAAGATTATACTTAATATATGATAAACGCATCAAAATAGTTATTATGCTTAAGATTTATAGTTTAATGAAATTCTATTCAATGTATCTTTCAATTTTCCACTTAAATTTATTTTGGTTTGTCAAGTTACTAACGACCACTTATTTTTAAATTCAAGATACCCTAAAAGAAATACAATGATCGCAAGAATCTCCAATAGTCACCCTAGGTGTAACAGTCAGTTGGATTGTTTATAAAACCATGCATTAGGGTGTTCTAAACTCAATAAAATTGAAGAAGATGGTGCACATTATTCCGCTGATGATCAATGTTGTTGCAGTGGATCTAGACATACTAATGTTCGTTGTGACGGATCCGAAGGACCCATATTATCTTGTTAAGGTTTTTTTGTTTTTGGGGGTCTCCCTATAATTCTAATAGGTATTTTAGTGGGAATTTTTGGTTAGTATGGTTTTCCTTTGACCTTGTTGTAATGTAAACACTTCAGTGTTTTATTTAAATGAAATGTGTGGTATTTATGTTTACAAAATTGTTCGGATAAATTTTAAATAAAACTATAATATTACTATTACATGAGTGATTTGTTTTGGGGCGTCACATTATTCCCCTATATAAAGAATTTTGTCCCCGCATTTCACTTCATATAACCATGCCAAAACAAACTCTGAAATTCTTCACCACATCCTCCATCATGGAGGATCTTCAGGTGTGGCTAGCTGAATACCCAAATTGGTGTTCAACTCTTCTTCTTCCCTATCCCAGGAACACCGTGAATAGTATGGGTTAAACTCATGCAGCGTACACTCGGGATTCTAGAGGGAGGCTCGAATAGAAGAGAGTTTAGAGATGTCCGACTAAAAAAACTCTATAAGAACTCATTAGAATTTATATTGTCCAAGATTGTCGATATCGTAGATGTGGTCATACAAACTAGAACTCTTGATTTGGTTTATATAAGCTACGTGAAGGTCCCCTTCCAAGGAAGCCTCTTGAAACATTACCCTAGCTGTGATATTTTGGAAAAATGTGAAGAATATGAAAAGACCTTCATGTTACTTTCCCTTTCACTTATACTCAGCGAGTTGGGTAGTGGCTATGCGGTGGTAGATGTAGGCATTCCCTTGGCAGGAGCAGAAAATGTTCAGACAGTTCGATACCCCATAAAATGTATGCACGTTCTTCACAGATTTTCAAAGGGAATGTATTCTATTACTGAAGTTCTAACCATAGTGGCCTCTAGTACCTCAATGGGGACAGATAAGATATGAGTTTGTCCTTCCATCTAAAAATAAAATTTTTCATGAAATTCCAATCATTAAAGTTCTCTTGAAAGAACAAACATTGAAAGAATAGGAAAAATATTAAACAAAAAATCTTATTTTCATACAATAACTCATACACAACACCCAGGACCAATGGTTTCCCAAGTTCCCAGTCACATGAATTCACAAATTGTTTTTGAAACTCTTGATCTCCCTGAACCAAATACAACCAGAGCAATCTGGTTCAATCTCGTGGGTACACATATGGTGTCTCCAGAGTGTGACATGAGGGGTATAAAGTTGAAAGACATCAGTATGAGGTTGATGTCTGTACACAGAATGGTAGTCCTCTAATTCAAAAATTTAAAATTCCATTATTTGACCATAATGGCCATAGGATAAGATTTGGCTAATATATGTTGCGCGGAGGTCACCCGCTGCTGTAGCTTCTTAGAAATCAAGGAGGGAATGGATTCCTTCTACTAGGATGAAGTATCTAGAAAGTCCCTCAAAGTATTTTCTCCAACATGTGTAAGATGGAAATTGGGTTTGCATCATAAAGAGGTAGTCCAAACCATCTCCTCGGTGGATTTGAAGTACACAGGGAGAGTTTGACATGTTGTAGAGGTTTCTGTATGTCATACAGATGTGTGCATTGTTTACAAAGTTCTCAGGGGTGGATATGGAAACTATAGTTTCTACAGCCTTAATAGTAAGATAAAAGGCTGGTATTTCCATTTTCCATCGGAAAATTAAGAAAAAATCATACTTAGTAATGTTTAAGTAATTTTTTTATTTTATTCTGGTTTTCCAGAGTTATCTAAACTGAACACTCTGATACCAACTATCACTACCTGACCCCAAAAATGATTGGATCTGATGCCTTAAAACATGATGTGTAATTTTTAACAAAAATATTCACAGATATTTGACAAATCATGTCCCATACAGAGGATCGATTAGGTTCAGGTTCTGGGAAACCAGCTACTTCTGACATGCTTCTTCGACTAAAAACTGATACCTGAAAATTTTATTTCAAAAATTTAGGGTGACCATACGAAATCTCAATAAGGGGTTCTAAAATAAAATAATATACCAATTATAACTTTTGAAAACATTCTTTAAAATTTTCAATAAAACATTTTCTTAAGAGATGTAGTAAAATATGTAACATATCATAACAATTGTCTAGGAAATAAAATTGTACAATTAAAAGAATGCTAATAGAATTACAAAGGAACATGATTCAATTAAAGGAATAGTCATTTAGAGTAATAATTAAATGAAATTATAAATATGTATAACATAATAATAGGCAAGTACAAATTTAACAATTAAGAGTGATACATAATTATATTTCCACATAAAGGTAATAAATTAAATTTCATTCTTAACTATTATAAACATACACTAGCTAGTAAATCACTGAAGGCTAAATAAACGTCATGAAATAAGCATTTAATTCTTCTAATATTCATAAGTATTGTCTCTTACCCATGGATATTTTACTAGTAGAATATCCATTTGGTTAATTAATTATCATAGAAATAATGAAGAAACATATAATACAAGACCCTGTCAACACCTTATGTCAAGACCTGAAATGTCAATGGCCTCATTCCATGACCAGATTGTCTGATGTGAACTATTGATGCCTCAAGGATCTTTCATTATCCTATCCCCAACCCATTATACTGAGTCTATTACGTTACTCATATTCCAAATAGGGTTGTATATTCAAAATGTTCAATACCACTATGAATATTTAATTTCACATTTCATTTTATTCAATGTGTCCCATACCGCCTTGAATAATTTAATTCATAATTCCATAATAGGTCATAAGATTTTGTATTACATTCATTATCATATACATATATATGGTGAATCAAGCATATAAGTATTAATTACAAAACTATCAACTGCATGGCAATGTCATTGAATGGTGGGTATAATAAGAAGATTATGGAATATATGATAAAAACCAATGCACTAAAGGAAATACAAGTTTTTTTATATAAAATGATAACTCTAAATGAAAAATTTGTAATGATAAATTACAAATTGGAATTTTATCATGGATTGGGTTCTTAATTAAATGATAAACCAAATATTTTAAAAGGGGTATTAAAGACATAAATACCCAAACTTCCACTTCTGGTAAGCTTGTGTTTAACATATCCCAGGGTACACATAATGTTATACATGAATATCAGGATATCCAACCATAACTAACACCGTTTAGTATTTGTTAGAAAATAAGTGATTCATAAATATTTATGTAAGAGTAGTAAACCCCAAATTTTAAACTCAATAACTCTCCACAATTACTAAATGCATCAAGAGTATAATATTTGGAAATATCTGAAATTAGGTTATAGTTTTCTGTAAATCTGTTTAAACACAAGGGTATAAAAGTTGTGTTTTCAAACAAAACTAAACATATTTCAAAAATAACATGTTTTATTCATTCTTTTCAATCCTTCAAAATAAAATTGATGATAAAATTTTACATGTATACACATATTTTTACATATTCAAATATACATCATGTATTAAAGGGTTATACCAAAAATCCATTAACACCCATGCAACTTTAACATACTAGACACATTAATTAACTAGAGTCCCTAAAAATTTAAATCGTAATATAAATTTTTAAAGGGTTTATTTAATAAACAATCTTACATAAATTTTTATGTAAACATGTATAACTTACATGTATAACTGAATCCTAAACTAAAGTTAATTGGCTCATACCTTTTTACCAAAAATAGATATTAATCATTGATGTTCAATGTTAAAAGACTTAAAACTGGCTCAAAGGGTGAGTTTTATAAACTATATAGTTATACATGCCCATGTATACTCTATATATATATATATATATATGAAAATATAATTCCATATGTTTAAAACAAAATTCTACCTCGTCTGTGAAACTCAATGTTTAGAGGGTTTGAAACCGAACATAGTAGATGTTATTTAAAAACTATATGGTAATATATATATATATACATATACATATATAGATATAATAAATTTTATAAACAAGATATATATATATATATATATATATATATTTCCTGATAAAAATAGTCTTTCATGTTTAAAAATTACCTCATAACCCAAAATCCATAAGTTCTAGGATCGGGTATATGCAGGTTTTCACCCAAACTGCAAATATGTATGCTTATGTAAATGAGTATACATATGTATGAATAAATGTATACACCACAACATAATTCCCTTACGTCCATAATAATACTTGAACTCAAAAACCAAAAGACCTAGGAATGAAATAAAAGAAAATTTTAACTAAAACAAAAGGTTATAAATATATTTTTTTATGAGAATACATATATATATATATATATATACCCTAAAAAACATCACAAGATGAAATATCCCTTACCTGGATTGAGGAGGAGGAGAGGCTCGGGAAAGCATTGTGGGAGCTTGCTGGAAGTTTGAGGAGAGGAGGAGCAACCGAGGGAAATGGGGTGTAACAGATTGTTTTTAAACTATATTATGTATAAAATATAGATAATATTTAATGCTACTATTGGAAAACTGAGTCCTAATCAGTATATTAGAAGACTGGGGGAAGTATTTTTGGAAAAAAAGGGGGGAAAGGGAGGCCTCATATAGTGATGGTAGGAGTCAAGGTTGTGAAAAAATAGAAAGGGAGGGTAGGGGTTACTAGTCCAGCACGGGTGGGAGGAATAAGAAGGCGTTGTGGGTGAGGAAATCTGGAAAAAGAATGGTTGATGGAGATTAAACTCAGAGAATATCAGATGACCAAGGATGATGTAGCGATTAAAAAGAAATGGATGGTCGCGATTAGATTCACGGTAGATTAGATGGCTCTGGTTTAACATGGTGTTTTAAAAATCTTAGACAGCTGAGATTAGATCCGTGTTGGATCATATGGCGCACAAACAATGCAGAGGATTTCGTGACTATTAGGAGTCGAGCGCTGGATCAAAATATATGGCCCAGATCACGTGTGATGTGATCCAACTGCCTGGATTCAATCCTAGACAAAATTCCTCATCCCATATCGAAATAAAGGGTCTATCGTGGATTCTTTATAAGCCAAGATCTCCAAGAAATGGCTCAGATTACTCCCTCCCCTATCCCAGTACCGCGCCATACCGTGTTCTATGAACGCGCTCGTGTGCCCACCCACGCCATCGTGATGCCCCACACGGTGGCGCCTCTAGTTCCCTTGTGCATGCTAAAAGCATGCACGCACACTCTCCACTCGCCCAAAGGCCGGCCTATACTAAGGATGAGGGCTAGGCTCAGCTGCCTAGTGTGTGTTGACTCCCTCGGCCTGGTGATAGGGATGACCCTTGTTTGGTTTGTTTTTTTAATAGAACAAATTTCAAAATAAACTAAATGAAAAAAATAAACAATTTTATAAAAAATGATTTCTTGGGAATATCAAAGTACACTTTTACCTAAAACACTCAAGATTTTATTATACCAAAGTTACATGTAAGATATATATATATATATATTCTTATGAAACAATGTTTAATATAGCCTTTAAAAGTTGATTTATAAAATCGAATAAACTAAAATTATAAAATCTAGAGTAACTCCATACAATATTTAAAACATTTGAAACATTTAAAAATTATTTGAAAATCCTACCTATGTTTTGGAATCATACTTAGTTTAATAAATTATGCTCTTCAATTCAAAAAAGTGATGTTAAAGATAATACTTAAGATATGTTAAACACATCAAAATAGTTATTATTCATAAGCTATAGAGTTTTATGAAATTTTATTAAATATATCTTTAAAATTTCCACTTAAATTTATTTTGGTTTTTCGAGTTGCTAAGGGTTACATATTTTTAAATTCAAGCTATCCTAAAAGAAAATCAATGATCGCAAGCATCTCCAAAATTCACCCAAGGGGTAACGGTCGGGTGGATTACTTATAAAACCATACATTAGGGTGTCCTAAACTCAAGACAACTGAAGAAGATGGTTCACATTATTCCACTGATGCTCAGTTCTGTTTTAGTGGCTCTATCCATACTAATGTTCGATGTGACGAATTCGAAGGACCCATATTATCTTCTTGGGCTTTTTGTTGTTTGGGGGGGGGGGTATCCCTGTAGTCATAATAAGTCTTTTAATAGGTATTTTTGGTTAGTATGGTTTTCCTTTGACCATGTTTTAATGTAAACACTTAAGTATTTTATTTAAATGAAATGTCTGGTGTTTATAGTTTACAAAGTTGTTTGGATGACATGAAAATAAAACTATAATATTACTATTACATGAGTGATTTGTTTTGGGGCATCACATCAATAATCATACTTCACTTATCAAATCTCAATACTCCTTTTTTATTGCACAACCAATATCATGATTTAAAATATGATATGGATACCACTTCTCGATCATCATTTTCAAAGTATTTAGATGATTTGAGACTTGTATCTTCAATGTTTAAAAGAAACTTCTGTTGTATTGTTATATTAAAATATACATCATGAATCATTTTTCATCTCATTGGGGATATATAACTTCTTGGATTCATTATTCTTATCCTAATTCTTCTTCTTATTTCAAGACAAATGAAATTCCACTTTAATATAATTCATATTGAAACATTCAACTAGTTCACATTCTATACTGGTAGAGGAAAATATTATTTTCTTCTTTAATCATAGATTCTTCCCTATATAACTCTTCTAACATTATCCATAGATATTTTTAAGTCTTTTAGTGGGAAATTGTTTTAACACACTTTCTTCTAAAGCATTCATGAGTCCCTCTTTAGCACAAGCATAAATATCTAATTTCATTTGATCTGTATCATATATAATTCCATTTTTCTTATAAAAAAAATAAAATTATCAAAATATTAAAGGGAATTCCAACATATTTTTTCTAAATATGTTACAGATTCCTTCTGCTTTGAAAATTTATTTTATCCAAATACCCGGTCTTCACAAGATATTCTATATCTTGAAGAGTATTCATAAACCACGTATATAAGGTTGAATCCTTAAGAAAACCTTTAGGAATTGATACCACTTGTAGGTACTCGAACAAACCTGAGAAGTAGTGAATCAGGGATATAATTGAATTTATCTTCTTTTAATTTTTTTTATTTGTGTTTTTTATTTTATAATCTTGTTCCCTCATTGGATAAAACACTATTAAACCTTTGATAAATCTTTCCACACAATCTAATAGATGTAGAAATATAATTTCAGGGAAATAATAACTTTTAGTTTGTTCACATATAATAGGCCTATCTAAAGGGAATACACTCATCATTGCTCTATTGTACTAAATCCACTATACCTCAATGTTTTGTGGATAAATTTTTTTAGGAAAGGGTCTTCCTTAGAAAGTCCCACCACTGATTCTTCTAAAATACTAACTGCTTTCAAGAGGGTAATTTTTTTGGGATAATACACTGATTAAAAAGGATCAGTTCCTCTTATTTTTCTATGTGCACTACTTTAGAGAAGGTATCAGTTTATCAACTTGTAGGTATTTTCTTAGTTTAAGGAAATAAATGACCCTTAAAGAATTATTTTTGAAATATGAATCATATTCTCCATTTTTTATGTACCCATGAATTCCAAATATTTATTTAAATTATATTCCATATATATTCAACTCTTTTAAATAGAGTTGTTAATTTTATCATCAATCTAACTTCATATGTTAACAAACCAATAATCCATATATTAATTCTAGAAGTAAAATTATTCTTCACTTCATTTATTATTCTTCCCTATAATTGACCATATGTATCAATGATATGCCCCTAAATTACTCTTAATTTTACAAAACTTATTTTTTAAGGATATTCCACAAGATTGAGTCTTCCAAAATATTCACACATTAAATATCCACTTAGTACTATTATCTTTAATTAAAATCCATCCAGTAACCCTATACATCTTAAATTGATCTTTAATAATTACACTATTGTTTTCCTCCACTTTCTCCTTTCTAGGAACACATAGTTACCCTTATTTTCATAGAACACCCAATTAAATATCAAGATATTCTTATAGTTTCTCTATTTCAAATTATATATAGTTGATCCATATATATCTATATAATAGTTTTAATTTCAAATTTTAATGTCAAATTAAAATAAATTCAAACTTATCTTACTTAAGATTCATAATTTGTATATTTATCCATTTAATCTTAGTCATTAAAACATGAAATAATAGTTTTCATATGCTTAAATAACTTCCAAACTAACCATATAAATCCATTTCATCACAATAGTTAAAACTGTCCATAAAATATATTCAATGAAATGGTTATGTGATCCGTGGTGTAACTAATTTTTTTCTAATGGTTATCCTCAATTTCCACATGAAATAATTGTGTAGCATGACCTGTATGAAATATAGAACTAAAATCTTATAGATCTACTTACACATACTACTATGTAATGATTATTAGGTTGTGACATAAATAATGTAATACAATATGAGGATTCTTGATTTTTCATAACCATCAAATCTCATTAGATCTTTATTTTCGGTGAAAAATATACCCTTAAAATATAGGATTACTTTCAATCAGCTAATTGTGGTAAAGAGGTCCTCTATGGTATAACACTGTGTAGATATATAAAATAAAAAAACGCCAAGATTTAATCGATCTATAAAATATAAACCCTCTACAAGATTATAGGATTTTGTAGTGTGGATCAATAGAGGACATTCATGAAACATCGTAGGCAATGTATGGGGAATGATAATCATAAAATTTCTTCCACAACATGAATTATACCATTCAAAACTATGACATGTCCTCTTCTTCTATGGTTTAAATTTTTTATATTACCTTCAAATTGATCCTTGAATACTTTTACACTTTTATGACCTTAAATACTTAACTCCAATGAATATCACATTTCAAGATTCTATATTTAGCGACAAGAAAATAGAAAATGCTGGGAAATGTTTCCATTAATAATATAAACATCTTTAAAACACATCCCTAAATGTATATTATTATCATATATTCAACGGATTCAATGTGAATATTCTACCATGTTTACTTCCAAGGGATATGTTTCTTTACATCCAAACATCAAAATCACTACCGTTTTAATCCTTCAATAATGGCATAAAATTCCAATATATTAACATTCATTAATCCATATTTTTATTAAATCCAACACAACCTTACAGTTTTAACAAATATACATAAACTATAACTGACCCTTATTATTTAATTTATAACTAAAATAAAAAAAATCATATTCCTAGTTTAATGAAACTAAACCTTTTATATAACACCTAGTATGTAACTCTTATATGTATGTCATGAAAATTATAAGAAGTAGTTCAAATAATTTAAAATAAAGCATATAATATTCATAATATAAAAATTTTATATCCATGAATAGGTATATCAAACATAATTGAATAATAAAATTTTATAACATGAGAAATAATAAATTTATATAAATATAAATTCTTTAAAACACACATATGATATGGTTTAAAGTCATATAGATTTTTAATTGATGAAGTTTTTTTATATTTTTTAATGTTTTCTACAGAAAAACTAACAACCATGATGTGGTTTCACTACCTAAGCTATTTTTAAGAGTGGATTTCTCAAGGTTTCACCATAAATCAAAACTTATTTTATAAAAACAAACAATTTTTTGTTTTATTGCTATACCATAAACCATGAATAGTTTCCATTATCTACAAATTATTTTTTATTTATGGAAATATCATTTCCGTAGACCATTATTTTTTTATTAGGAAACCATGGCATGGTAATGATAAAATGATGATCTATTTTAGGATAATAAAACTATAATATTTTTCCCAAAACACACCATTTTCCCTAAAAACATACAATTTTTCTAGAATAATTATATAATTCATAATATGTTTTATTAAAATTTAATGTTTTCTAAAAAAATACATAAACCATGAAATAATATAAATCATGGTTTTTGAAAATTCCAATCAATTTCATTTTTTCTTATTTTTGTCTTACTAATTCTTTATCAGTAATGGATATTATACACACACTGAATGGACTTATAGGACATCTCGATGACCATAAGTAATGAATTAAAACCTGAAAACCAATCTAAAATATTAATCAGGATAGAAATAAACAAGATAAAATAAAGAAACATAAAACATTCATAACTCATTATCCACATTAGTTCTTCATAAAGACTAATTTTTATTAAGTTCCCTCTATAATTACAAATGGGTTATTATGTCCAAATGTGTTCAACAACCACTATAACCCCTGAAAACATTGTTAAAGCCTCTTCTTCTTCTTCAAAAGTGTGATAGAACCTATATCACAAAGTTGAATGCAAAGAAGATATTAGAGAGGGATTCATCTTCAAGAATGAACTCATGTGTACTTTAATTAGTTTCATGAACTATAATTTATATAAATACTTTGTTTAATAAAGGATACACTTAGATTCATGATGTTTTGGAAATTTTTTAATAGCCACCCTTCGTAATTCAATTCATTAACTCTTAAAACATCAATCTAATTAAAATAAATCAACTGGTGAACCCCTTTAGCAATCAATAATATATCTATACATCATCACATGATGTTTCAATGTACCGAATGGTATTGGTAATAATCATAGGTGTGTTGAATGAATGATATCATATATCATTCCAATAAAATAATGATGTAGTTTTAAGGACCATGATCGAACATAAATAATGAGATAAAGACTCTCACTACATTATTTTTTATGTTTTAGTGCATAAATACAACATTGTTTTCTAATTAGACCAATGCAGTCCTCATGAGTACCTAACTCAAAACTCTAATCTAACTCTCAAAATAAATTTTTGATACCAATTTATCACTATATTTCTCTACTATGGCATCTTTTAGGTTACTAGTGAACCTAATTGTGATTCCCAAATCTCAACTCTAATAGGAAAAGGGTTGATGAATATCATCGAGGGTATAAAACATACAATATAGGACTAATTACACTATTTAAATAATAATAAATTAAAAAAATACACTAATCAACAACTACTCCATAAAATTATGGTATACAATGTATATAATCTTGTATTTAAACAAGGAAAATTTCTCCAATGTAGATTAAAAAGATAAAATTGCTCCAAAGATAGAAACATAGACTCTAACCAATCATCACACCAAAAGATAGTAATTTCTTTACTGATCACTAAATCCATCCTGAAAAAATGTAAAAATAGTATATATAAGTAGGAATGAGTATTTATGCATACTTCTAGGGTCCTACCCTAAGTATATCATGAAAATTTTGAAGAAGAATATTGTAGTATAAGTGAATAGATAACAAAACCAAATTGCTTCCTATCCATGGTCAACTATATATCATCTAAAAAAAGTTCCACACTCTAATTCTATTTACAAATATGGTATTGTAAATTAAGAAAATACATAAATAGAGGTAACATGAACCCAGTTCCCCAATGTGTTAGTAAAACTTACATCCCAATAGATAATTTCATAGAAGTATCATCCCATCCCACATCCTCAAACCAAAACCAGATACTAGAACTATATAGCATATTCCCATACCACATCCATATACCACATTCATATACCACAAAAACATAGCCATATTATGGCCAGAAGTAACAATGTGGCATGGTACTTACCCATCCATATTACTCACATCCTAAATGTTAGGAGTTCACCTAGTATCAAAAACCAAATATTGACATCGGATATGTTTCCCAACTGTGGTGGTGGGGAATTAAAAATATAAAAACATATAATGAATATATATAGCTACAAAAAAGTATAACCTATGGTCCCCTTCCTATTAAACACCTCTATAAGAAAATATTATCACCACAGTGTCACTACCACCTAAAACTATAATTTTTCACACAACAAACCAACACCAGAACCATATAACTTATCCCCATTTTACATTTAATTATCAATTACCAATTAACATTTTTTATAAATTAAATTCATCATCTACATTAATTCTATCAATTTTTATCTTTCATAAACCACTTATTATTTTTCAAACCTCCCCCATTCTCATTAATTTACCACTAAATATATTATCACCACATGAATTTAATTTATTCATAACTGTATTAATTCAATATAACCCATCATTAGTTCATATTTTAATTGTTTCATGTGCTCAACACAGTTCACATCTGCAGCAACTAAAAAACACTTATTACATCAACTTCACCAAACTACCAATTCAAAAAAGATATCATCACCACAATAACATCAACATCAAGCATAAAAAAACCTCCTCTACATGAATAATTAATTTAGCTACATGAATCATTAATAATAATAATAAAATCATTTAATTTTTCATATCTTCATCATGAAATTATTATTTCATGCTTAACACATAAAAAATTAATCAAAATGTTCATATTTTATAGTTCTTTATTACATTTCCATCTTAACTCATCCATATAATTTAAAATATAATTCCAAATATATGGAAATAAATTTTAATCTTAGTATCATGCTTACCAGAAAATCAATAAAAAATATAAATATAAATAAGGAAAAATGTGTAAAACATTAACAAACCCCTACTCATTTGACCTGATTCAATTGTTTATCTTTATTAATACCAATTCCATATATTTACATAAATATAAAATAAATAATTATTAATAAGAACTAATGAATATTATAATAATGATTGAATTTGAATCACCTATCTTAAAATAAACTTACAACAACACAACACTAAGAAAAGATGGACCTCAGTGATCAAACTTCAATAACTACACACATATTCTTCCATTAACCTAAAATTAATCATCCATAAATAAACCCTCTAATATATTCATGAATACACCAATGTTATAAATATCCCTTATTGAATAAATAAGATAAGATAATAGAAACATAGAATAAGATAACCATAAATTATAGAGACTAAAATATCCCACAAAAGAATAAAAAATTACCACAAAATATCCCCACACCCACCTAGGGTTTCAAGAAGGATAGATGAATCAAAAATAAGAAAAACAAGGCATAAAATTTATATTAGAATTTCAGAGTACCAAACCACAATTTGATGAACCACAACTAAAACTTGGTTTATTTCACCCGATGTTGATAAAAAACGACAATGCTTCAAAATAAACATCCCTGAAAATCACTCTACTTATTTCCCTTTCGAAAACACCATTCTCATTGAAGCATGACACAGTCTTTAAAACCATTAAAATTTTTATTTATTCTCTCATTACCCCCACAAAAAGAATATTAATTTATACCATAAGGAACTAACCATGATAATTTTCTCTGACCCATGGAAAATAGGGACTCCATAAAAACACATCTCCAAACCAAAACTATAAAAAGGGGAGACTACACAAGAAAATAAATTGTTTATACCAAGATGTAGTCCCCCCCCCCAAATGGCCACACTAAACTCTAACTTCTCAAAATATTTTAAAACATTTACTCCACCATTATTTGATTCACAACCATGAGGAAATCACAAAACCAAGATGTAGTAGTGATTATACCACAATATGTTTTCCTCTAAAAGATCAAAAACTCATTCCTCCATTTTCAACACAATTCCAAACTCTCTTTTACCACCCAAAACACTTAAAAACACATTTTATAAGACCATAAAAGTATAGTATTCTCTATTTTTTGTATAAAATTTCAATGTAATTTTATCATAATTTCGACTATGTTTTTTAATTTAAGTTTTCAATGAAATTTTTTTCTATCGGTTTTCAATGAAATTTCTATTGAAATTTTATTATGGAATATCTAAATTCAACTATATAGTGACATTTATATGACTAAAAAAAGTAATTCTATTCATTTAAAAAATGATTGTGCATTGATTAATAAAAAAACTAGTTTCAATTTTATTATTGCAATATATGTAATGAAATATTTATCATAATTTTAAAGTAAAACACTGATTTTCATGAAAAATTCACAATAAATGTATCATGTTTATAAATTGGTTTAGATTAATTTTGAAATATAAATAAAAAATTATTTTATATCTATGTTTCCGAAAATTATTACTTGGTTCCCAATATAGATAATTTTTTATAGAGATAACACATTTATTAAATTTTAAAATATTTCATTTTATTTATTTTATTCAATATTGTTTCCACTATTTTGATGTATTGAGTTAAAAAATATTAAATTTTTTAAAACATATAAAAATTATTTTTTAGGCCTTTAAAAAGTAACAGTTAATTTTAAACATAAAATATATTTTTTATAGGGATGACTTATTTATTAATTTTTAAATGATTTAAATTTTTTCATTTTTTACATTAATTTTTCGCAACTCTAATTAATTGGGTTAGAAGTTATTTTTTCTGAATATAAATACAAAATATTTTTTAGTCTATAAAAATTAATAATTAATAATAAACATAAAATCTATTTTTATTGAGATGAAAAATTAATTAATTTACTAATTGGTTTTTTTAGTATAATAATTTTCCATTTTTATAAATTTAAATATAAATTATTAATAAAAAATATAAATAATGTTTTTAAAATTATTTAAAAATTATAATTTAACTCTATATATAAATATTATTTTTGTAGAGATAAAAAAATTATATTTTAAAATATTTTAAAATTTATAAATTGTTTAAATTAATTCTTCCCTATTTTTATTAATTTAATTATAAATTTCTTTTTAAATATATGATTAAATTATTTAAATGTTTTTAAAATTTTAAATTTATCTATTTACAAAAAATAAATTTTTTATAGGGATCATAAATCTATTATTTTATTAAATGATTTAATTTTTTTAATATTTAAAAATTTAAAAAATTGTTCTATTTTTTTGTTGTGTAAGACACATTTATGACCTTATAAATAAAATGTTAGAATATTAATCTAAAAAATTATTGTGGAATAACATATTAAAATAATTATATTATGGGATGTCATTTTTTCATGGCGAATAAGTGATCTGCTTTTAGTATCTTGAATTGAAACATTTATTCAATATTGGACATAAATATATTGAAGAAAAATACTAAATTATATAGGGTATGTGAGACACTAATTTAATTTGTTATATAAAGTTAGATAAAGTAGTTATGGTTCTGATTTGGGTTTGAATCGCAACTTTCCGTACCCAATGTTTAGAGAAAATGTGAGAGGGATGATGATTCCAGACCTAAAAACTCACTACCAAAAAAAATCAATTCATTATGTATTCATGAAGTCTCATATTTTATTTTTTAATAAATATTTTACATTCTAATTATTTACCTATGGATTTGAGAATTCAAAATGGAATTACAATACAAAACTATTTTTAATTATTAGTACCAGATCTAATAAAGTATAAATCTTTATATCTTATTTGGTTTAAAATTGTTTGATATGTCTTGAAACATTCAATAATTATGTCAAAATTAAAAGTCATGAAAATTTAGGATTGATGTTGAAAAAATCAAGTGATTTTGTTTTATATTGGAAATTTTATTTAAAGTTTATATAGGCCCCTCAAGGGTTTTATATGAGAGATATTATGAGAGGGTGGGGGAATTATAGTATGGAAATCATTCCCAATTTAAATATTTTTCCTCGAAACTCTCACCAACCTAATGATCTTAACCTCTTACTGAGAAGGGTCATTTTTTTATTTGATGAAACATTGATCTAATTACCTTTTCACTTGACTATCCATTAAAAAATATTATCAATGAGTGGTTTAATTATTTTAAATTGTGTTGTGTAGAATATAATATAGAAATCATAGGATACATGTTCATTTTTACTTAGTTTACCACTATGTGTTAGTCCAAGGAGCATGTGATTGATAATTTGTTATTGCACCAAAATAATATAAGCTCACTACTTAGGGTTTTGGATTGGTCACACATGTTTGGGCTCACTACCCTTATATGTTTAGAGTCCCTCAGATCACATCCCTCACACTTCTCTCTTACACTCACTATATCAATGTTAAAACAATGGGGGATCCTAGAACAATATCAATATCACCTTATTATTGATGATCAAACTAAGTATAAGTTAGTTCTCTCTATGTATAGGAAAATATTTCAAAATAATATTATGAACATCACTTCAAATATCAACTTCAATTTATCTAGAATAAATCCAAAACACCATATTTCTAGTATAATGAATTGAATCTTACGCTCTATTTTCCAATAGTGATTCCTCCTACTTCTAATTTAGAAAGTTCTTAAATGGGTTCCAATAATTCTTCTACTTCTTTAAAACCCCTCATTTGTAATTCCACACTTTAAAGATTTGGATATACAATGCTTTCACATCTCTCATATTTTTATCCAGTCTGAATATTTAATAATGAGATCACATTCCATTAAATTAGCCACATGTCTCACAATAATAGGTCTTTGATAACATCCCATTAACTCCTTAATTATTTATATAGGTAATACAATAAAAAATGTAATTTCTTCATGGATCCATTTTTCTATAATTTTTATCAAGGAATAAATTCCTTTTATTTTAAATCATGAATAATAAAAAATCCATTCGAAACAAAATGAGGGACCGTGATTTAATACATCAAGTTTTGGTAGATATTGTAGTGGGTGTCACTATAGTACCCAAACCAAACTTGTAATACATGGGTATATGAAATTAGTTTTAGGTTTAGGCATTAGAAAACCCTCATTAGTTTTATTATGCTTTAAATTGGTTGTTGTTGATGCAACTATATTATACAATGTTATTTCTGGTTGGTGGTTATTGAGCCTCATATGAGGCGTCTTTATTATTTTTGGGATGTATAACCATTCTTCCTAGGATTTAGATTTTGAGCCTTGTTATTTTAGATATTTACTTGTTTACACTAAGGAACTACCTAGTATCTATCTTTTAAGATTGTGTATTTGATTATTATATTATTGGGATTTCCATAGGTGCTTCCTGGAATCTTTCTGTTGGTCCTACAACTATAATATATGGACATGGAATCCCTAGTAGTGAAACTTGTGGATGATTCTACCCTCCTGAGTGATGAGGATGATTCCACTCTCCTCATGTATTTATATGATGTGTATTATTACTCTCTCCTTTATTTTTTATATGATGAAGAAAATTATACTCTCCTCAACTCATGGGTTAAATGAGGATGATTACACTCACATAAAACCAGGTTTTTCAATGGATGATTATGCTCTCTTGGACTTTTGTTCTATAGAGGATGATTACACTATCCTCAAACTATGGCCTATAGAGGATGACTAAGCTCTCCTCATTTCATTATATAATGAGGATCTATAGAAATTATCTATGAGATTAGGCTTATGAGCACTTTTCTTATCAGGTTGGTTGGGAATAATGTCTCACACCTATGATTGAAATATACATTTGGATCTCAATGGGTGGCCATGGCGTCTCACCAGTCAAATATTCTTATAGATATCTTACAATTCAGAGACCTAGGGTTCATCTAAGTGGAAATGGTGTGACCAGCTACAGACCAATATATAGGGCTTAGACATTGAAATGGATTTATATGGCATGATCAACATGAAATCTAGCTCTTGGACATTTATAGTATGTCTGTATGTACTTCACTAGAATCCAATGTTAAAGTTATTATAGGAATGAATGGGTTAACTCATGGTTAGGATGAGTATCCCTCTGTGGTGGCATAACTTGCTCAGAGACATATGAGAATGTCCAAAGATGGTATATATAGATTGGGATTACAAAACCAATGATCAAATTAATGATATAATTCTTGGGTGTAATGACATCAAACTCAATTACTATATCACAGGATGCCTAGGAGATCGGGATAATGGACCTAGGGATCAACTGCTTATGGGTTTTAGGTTATTTTATTCACCTTACACCTTAATATTCATATTTACATATATATTCATAAGAATGGGACTATACATGTATACACATATAGATATGGACTTCCATGGTGTCACTTGACCAGTTGATTGGGATTACATACACAGGGTTAGACTGTGGTTTCATATTTATTAACTTTACTTATCTGTTCAGTTATGTCTCAACTAGACTGAGCATATTTCTTTTTTATTCACTTATGGCATCATATTATATAGGATAATCATTGGGGTGACATACTAAGATTAGTTATCACCCCTTAACATGAAACTTAGTGTTCATATAGTCCTCATGAATTATTTTGAGGTTGATCATAGTTACACACTAGAGGGATGAGGCCCAGAGTTGCATGATCGAGTGGAGTTGCTCATATGGGTTCTTATGATCAGGCCGATGTAACTCAAAAGTGTCTAGAGATCAGGTATGTGGTATGGACTAGAGTTAGTAGTAGAACCAAATACTTTTATTTTAGATTATTTTTTTTACTTCTGTATCTATATGTTTGGCATAGTGGGGGACAAATGTTATATATAAGAAATATCTTTTCGAGATTTTATTGTTTTTTTCATTTATTTTTATAGCATGTTCTATTTGAATTTATTTACTCCTTCTGCACCCTTTTTATTTAACACTATATATGACAATTATCTATTTATATTATTTTATTACTCTTATATGAAGTAATAGTCTCCCCACTATCACACCATAGTCCCTCATTTCTAGTCATAATCCTCTAGCATACGGGAAGGCATGCTTGAGGCCTCCTACCAAACTAGCTCAGAGCACTGGTTTAGTTTCATCTAAGTAAGCATGTTACAAACATTTCAATTCATATAAATAAAATAATAATATAGATTTAAATTTAACAAATTTTTTTACCCATATCTAATCTCATTTATTCCCCTTGATTTGATTATTGATATGCTTGCATAATATTGGTTGAATTGGAATGGTATCTCTATACTTGGATGACATCACTATGAAACTTCTATATTGTCGATCATTTTTAACAATCATTGGTCATATTAATTGTAATCTACCATGATTCTGTTTTATGGTTCCATGATTCATTTATAGGGGTTCACCTATGTTTCGTATTATAATATCCCACTGAATATTATAAAAGAGAATAAGAAAAATTAATGAACAATAAAGCTAAAAAAATTGATGTGATACAAATTAACACACTTAAAAACATAAACTTGGACCAGGCTTATCATTAGTCTCTCATAGATGCGTGAGATGCTCTAGATCAGTAGCCAATGATGGATGTGGCTATTTTAATGAATTCTCTGGATCATATAAATGTTGTGTAGTATAATTTTAAGGAGCGCAAACATCATACCCTATATGTATAGGAGTAGGAAATGTAGGTGGTGTATACAATATAGGATAAGGGTAGAAGGGATTTGGATATATCATTAGATATAAAAATGGCATATGATAAGTAATGGCTAAATAGAATGATGATAGAGGTATAGATGAGAACATTCATGGAGGCTTGAGTGGAGGTGGACAAAGTCTGGTAGATGAGATGACTGTTGCTGGGTCTGGGTGTGAACGAGTATGATGAGTGTTATGTGTATCTCTAATAGCACCCCAACTCAATTTTCCATACTACTAAACCTTAGTAGAAGGCTTGTTAGTGGTCAACTATGGTTCATATTAATGTCCTTAAAATAAATTTGATAACAAAACTAACATGGCGTTAAATTTAATATATAAGAAAAATATGACAATTATTGTACTCACTAAGGGAACTAGATGGGGAATCCATATGTCACATAGTTTTAAATTATTATCGAACAATATCTTCATTATGATTTATTCAAGATATTTTATAATATACATAGGCCTCAAATGTGCATTTTTTAAAAATAGTTTTTAAATATTATTAATAAAAAATTTAATTCAAATAAGATATAAACAATATCAGGACACCATATTGTGTAAAACCACTTTTAAAAAGTTATAATAACCAATATCAAACCATTTTGAGAATGTTTTTTAAAATAGTTTTTAAATTTTATTTTAAATATATTTATTTAAGAACATAAAACTTATTGTACACATTTTTAAAAATAGTTTTAAATATGGATTTTTGGATTGAAATAAATCTAATTAAATGAAATTAAAATAACACACCATTTCAAACTAATGCCAAATTAAAATAATTACAATAGTACCAACTTGAGAAACCCAGGTTAATATAAATTGAATAAATATATACACATATGGATTCTTGGATATATTTATTACCACTAAATTAGGTTCAACATCAATTAAAATAATTGGACAATTTGAGTCATCAAATATAGTATTTTATTTGACACAAATGGGTGGAATCAATGGTGTAAATTTAATCCCCATCATCATAAAAAATATATGGTTCATTATTTTCCAGTAAGTGAGTCATGTTAATAAATATAAATACACAATCATAAATAAGTGTTCTATGTATCATCATTGAATCAAATCATATTCATTTCATCTTAGTGACTCGACCATGGGAGGCGTAATATAATGAATTTATTTTATAAAAAACTAAAAAATAAGACACATGCTCATATTGAGGCCTACTGTCCAATACACTTGAAAAATAGTTCGTTATTTTAGTTAACATAACACCATCATCTTGAGTTTTCATGTTCATCTCTTGATCATTTGTAACAAATTTTTTCACTTTAATTATTAAATATTTAAATTCATGGACCAAATAGTTGGGACTTAAAGATAATGATCATAATTATTGAGAGAAAGAGTCAACAGGTAAAATCAATATGAGAAATATATAAAAATAACATAATTAAATGAATATTTTATTTTAAGTTTTTTAAATTAATGGTTTTACCTTTTATTTCAACCAATTAGGATACTTTTTTTATGAAAACCCTTTCTCATTATTAAATAAAAAGAATGATTAACTATACTTAATATTTTTTATGTTCATTATATGAAATTATTATAAAATTTTATGGTATATGTGAAATAAAATAGTAAGAGATAACATATATATATTCATATCATTTACTTTATATAGTCATCCAATAAACCATATTTAAACAAGATCGAGTGATGTTCTATATCCTTCTATTAAAGGCTGAATGGTTCCAATTTATATGAACCAATAATTCCCCATTTTTTTGAAGAGATGGAAATTATGGCTCAATTTCCCCAAACTACTAATCTTCATTTCTCATTGTCCAGTTATGTATTTTCCATAGATCGAAAAAATACATTAAACAAAAATCCATACATTCTTGATCTAGATAACCTGTCAAAATTAAACCTTCGGGTTGATTATTGTTCTAGAAATAATACATCACTGTATACATATTTATTACTATGGGATAAATCGAAAAAAAATAAATGGTTCACCAAGAAGTGTATTAATTGGAAGGTGGACTGTTAGATGTAGTATACAAGTGAAAAATGATGGATAGGAAATTTTATCTAACTCACACAAAATTTATGGTTCCACTTCCTAAATTTTTATCAATAAAGAGATTCATAATATTTTAGTTTAAATTATATATAAAAATGGAACAATAAAATCACTATAACCCATAAATCATTTTATAATAAATGAAATATTTCTATTATAACCAATTCCTAAATAAGGATATGATAATCATGAGTTTTAGGGATTATATTTTCATGTCTATTCTATTAACTTGTTTAGATATGTTTCTTTATTAACCATTAAGATCCTTGATATTTTATTAAAACCCCCAAAAATTGGTTTTCTTATAAAGGATTCATCACATAAGAAGCACATGAAACTTTCTCTTTATTTTCACTGACACACACAATATAGACCCATAAAAACATTATGTACCTCATGTGAAAAATCAATATATCTTGAATCAAATTTCATCATGCTAATCCATCCAAAGGATGAACCAAATCATCAATTTATTTAATTTTATTGACATTATTCCATCATATATTTATTGATATTTCAGTAGAAATGAATAAATTTTGAAGTCTATGAATCAATGGAAAGTTACACATGAATTTATGTGGAACACAATATATTATTCCATATGAATTGGTCTTCCATTAAGATATAACAAATTTTTTATAGTAATTTTGGTTCTTTGTTTCTTCCCTAAATAAGCTGTAATATTTTGGGTGAGCGGGAATTATATTACTAGAAAATTCATGCTTGTTAATTAGCTTGGATTCCATATAATTATTTAAGAAAATATATTCATTAACAAGAATTAAGTCCTTAAAAAGGGAAAGAATATAATAAAAGGTGTAATTAGAAATTCCATACATGTTTTTTATATGATATAATTACATTAAAAATTCTAATTTTTTCATTTTAGTATCATTCTGATATATAGGAGTCTGAACATTATCCAACATTTTTTTCACCCTCTCAACATCATCATTTTCATTATTTTCCTCTTGTGTATTAATATAATTGTATTCTTGAATTAGAATAATATCATTATCATGATGATTCACAAATGGAAATCGATCAATTTTCAAATTCTCCAGAGCACACATTTGATTTTGGTCATGAATAATAGAATAATGTCTCATCTCTCCATTGTGATACCAAATATAACATTTTTTTGTAGTCTAACCTTTTTTATTTGGTTGATAACTATTTATATAAATAAACAAGGTCTTCTAGAAAAATTATAACATTTAAAATTTATAAGACCTCAATATGAATCATTATTAAAAGGAAAATCTAAAAAATCAAAATTCTTTTAAAGTTCGGTTAAGATATGATTCATACGAAACATATAGGTTTTATTAATTATATTATAGGAAAACAAGTTATATTAATATCAACATAGTAAACAATAAATAAAAAATTCATTAATAGAGATATTATTTTGAATACATGGAATAATAAATAGCTATTACATATTATTATATAATGTAAATGTAGTGAGTGACTATTTAATGAACTTTTATTCATCAAAAAATTAATATTAAAAAATTTCACACCATATTAAATTGAAATTAATTATATATAAATTTTTATTATTAAAATATCAAAATATAAAATTTAAATTAATAATTTGATAACCCCTTAATACATTCATAAAATAAAAAAGTACTAGAATAATTAATTAAATAACTAAGAAATATATGAAACAAAATAAAATATTTATATTAAATACAATTATATTTAAAACCTAAATCATTTATCCCCACTTGTCCAACCGAGCCATTTTATCCTCACTTATGCAATCACATGACAATGTCCCACCCAACATGAAAACTATCATCTTTGATACATATGTTTTTATTTAGGGAACTTTCATAATATCATCAAGGAATAATTTACTATCACATGCTGGAGAAATATTTCCAATAAGATAATCCCAATATCAATTTCAATATAAAATTCATTAAATAATACTAGTTACTAGCCAAAAAAATAATAAGATAAATTATATACGATATAACTGATGAATACAAGTAATGAACCAAAATAAGAATAATAATGTAATCGAAATAAAATATAACATAATCTGACTGAATACAAATATCTTTACATAAAAAAATCAACTGCTTCTTAATTTTGAAGATAACATAAATATAATTAAATAAATATGTCCTTATCAGGGAAAATCTTTACTCAAGACTAATAAAATACCTCACCCAACATTAATTTTTTTTATTTGATACACATTTTTTTATCTGGTAAAATTTTAAAATACAATCGAGATATGATTTAGTATTGTGTGTGTATATATCATTTACAATAAGATAATCCAAATACTAATTTTAATATGAAATTCATCAAACCATACTAGATGGTATCTAAATTAAAAATAAGAGACAAAATTTTCTAAAATTGGGGGATATTATTAATGACAAAAGAAAAGTAAAAGACATATAATAGGAAAAATTGAAACAAACTATTATATTAAAATTAATAATGAAAAAACTTTGATCATTCAATTATTAAAATATATCAATTAAATGAAAACTTTCATAACCCCGTAAAAAATTAAAAAACAAATTACTATAATAAATAATAATATAATTAGTTAATATATATTACCCCAAAAAATATGTTGGTTATATGTAATATTAGTGAATAACTAATTTAAAAATATATATATCTTCTGTAATCACATTTATTATGAAATAATATAATGAAAAAATTTAAACAATTTTTTTTGATGACTCGAGCAGAATGGTGACCTAAAAAGATATCATGTTGGTTTTGGTATGTAGATAAAAATGAAAAAAATCAACAAAATAGATCATGGGTTTCAAACTCAATAATTTTACATTGAAGAATAATGAAATAAAAAAAATGAATGGGAGGATATCTCTATGGGAAAACAGAGGGGAGGTCGTCGCTCAGGGTAGAAAGGATTAGGGATCACACTTGGGGAGGGGAGGACATGGAACTGATTTCACCTCCTTATATTTTTTTAAAAACCATTTTTATGGGATAATGGATATAACTCTTTACCAATAGTTCTAGAAAACCATTGTTTTAGAAGTGTGGGTATTACATAAAATTCTATTATTGATCAAATTTTTACCCAATCCATTATTCTATAAAATTTAAAGCACAAAATTTTTAGATATAACATTTAACGAATCAATTGATACTGATTATAAATATTAAGTTAGTAATTCTTCTTGAATTCTATTTCTCCATGATATTTATCATTCTTAGATAAGGCTTAATAGCCTTTCAAATTTCATTACAAACACCCACTAAATCTTTAGATCTTTACCCCAATTATGAAAATAATCTCTAAAATAGGGAGTACACGTATTAATAAAATATTTGTTAAATATAATCATTGAGTATATTATACACCATATAAATCTGATACCAATTTTTTAGTATATAAAACAAATAAAAATGAGATTCACCCATATAGATACTTCATTCGTCCCTCTTTTTAGTGGTTGAAGTCTACTAACACATTGGACTGATTTATTGTGGAACACCAAAATCTGTCTGATATGAATTGTAAAATATAAAATATAAAAATATATCAATTTAAATTTTTGGGTAGACTTTAAAATATGTTTTTTTATGTAGGTCAGTATATCCAAACAACTCTATATTCAACAGTAACTTTCAGTCCAACATGCAGCCTTCATATTCTAGATTTGTAATTTAACCCTATTTATGTGCCTTGTTCAACCTTGACGTCCTTGTTTAATGTTTATATTAAATATGGATTCAAAATAATATAAGTTAGTATTTGTTTAATTCAATTTTTAACTCTAAATACATCAAACTTCAGTTCATACTCATATGCTTTTTGATCACACTTACCCCATGGATTGTGTATCCCCCTAAATAATGCACCTCTTTGAACATGTTAGAAATATTTAAAGAGTATGGGGAGATGGGTAGCATTAATTTCCTCATGTTAAGGAATATTCTAGTCAAGATGGACCAACCCTTATCCTTCCACCTTTCCTTTTGTATTTTACAAATTTAGGGAAAGGAATTCTATCACCCCACCAACCTCATTTTTTTATAGACTTATATAACAGTCGACTTCTTAAGAACTTTTATAATAGATATTATATGTGTCAAAACACTTAAAAACATTTCTTTGTGGATAGAAGAATTTTTATCCTTAGCTTGGGAATTTCCAAAATTTTGGAATTTATTCTACCAATGAAAATTTCTTCTCGTGTTGCATAATTAGTGGATGTTTCATATTAATTCTTTCTCTATTAAATAACTCTTCATCCAATCTTTAACTATTTCCTTAGAGTGGTTTTTTGTGAGACCGCATAGTCATGAATATTCATTAATTTACATGAGTTTTATCATGTACTCTTTGTTTTTACATAGTGTATTCTTTTTCACTTGTTCTTTCACCTTTCTCACTGCAGGATAAAATTATTCCTTTTGATTCTAGATTATCTGTCATTCCTTCCAAGAGATATTTTGTGAGTGAACATATTTTTTTCTTTATTTACCCATTAATGGGGGTCATTTTTTCATCCAAAAAAATTAATTTGTTTTCTATTTTAACATTATTTATTATTGGTTAAAATATTTCCTAATATTTTATAAGAGTGTATGACTTTCTTATGGAATATTTTTCATTCCATCCATCCTTCTAACTACAATGTGTTTTCATCCAAGTGAGTTCAGAGTAGATAAAACATATAAAATTGTAATTAAACATCATGTGGTCTCTCCTTGATTGAGATTTTTGTATAATAGTATTTTTTATCGATTTGGGATTTTGGGATTTTATTTTCATGCTCATAATGTGACCAAGTCTTAAAAATTAAATTTTAGACATAACTTCTTTTATAAATATCATTTTAAAATTTTTCATGGAGCATCTAATTTTCTCTAGATTCTAGATCTAGATTAGTTCTTTTCTTTCTATATTTTTATGTCAATTATTTATTATTGTTCATTTTGAGGGTACCTTAATGGGGATCTCATATTTTCATTTGAGTTGTTAATCCTCTCCTTAAGTTCTTTTAATTTTTCATCCTTTTATTTCACCTTGGAATCCATCACTTTTAATTCTGATACATATTCATTTAATGTTCTTCTCCACTATTCTAATTGAATATTGAGTGGGGTAATTCTTTTCTCTAATTCCTTCTCCATCAGAATCTATTTTATGAACTATTGGGAGAGATATTCAATCACATTTCATTGTTCCTTCATCCTAGATCCCATCTTCTTTATATCAAACTTTTGGCCCACCTCCCCAGTTTTAATCCTTCTATTTTTCAAATAAAAATCCAAAACCATTGAAAAAAAAAACATTTCATGCATGAATTTATACTGTTCAACCTTCTATTTTAGAATTCGAATCTTTTACTAGACACAATATAAAAATTAATTAATAATATAACATGATGTTGTTAAAACCTATTCATCAGAGTCTCCACTTGTTTTTGTAGCTATTTGATAGAGTCTAAAATTATTGGTACAAATAATTTATATAGACCAAAGTTAAGATTATAAAATATAGTGATTTCAAGATTTGTTACTTCAATTGGTGTGTTCCTACTTGGAGTGGAATTCTATTTATTATTATTGTTATTACCTTTTAAAAAGAAATTATTCAAATACTTGTTTTAACTATTTATCATTTTTTTTCACTTTTCCATGTAATCTATATAATTCCATCCACATGTATTTTTTAGAACTTTCAATGATAATTTTTTTGAAAAGTTTCTTCATTCAGATATTCCATTAATGATTACTTATCATAGGAATCAATATATACATTCTTTAGATCAATCTCAAATACAACTTCATGTCATATTAAGAGATTTATTTGATTCAGAAACACTTAATGATGAAATACCAATTATTCTTCTAAACACTCAATGAACTTTTTCTTCCAGTTAGAGAAATGATTTCCATATATAATATGATATTTTACTGTGGATTTCATTCCTTTTCATAACATCAGATCAAGTTAAGAAAAAATCCAACATAAAAAACCTATGATTTGATACTAATTTTTTGTCCCCAAGGTCCTTAGATGAGAGATACCCTAGAGAGATCAAGTCATAAAATTCATCACCAATTTAAGAAGTTTTAATTTATACTCTCGCTAATGTAATGATATTAACCTATTTCTAAGAAGCTTCACCTTCTTTTTCTCTTAATGAAATTTTTATATGATTATAATTTTAATTGACTATCCATTACCGAATATTATCAATGATTGATTTTACCCATTATAAGTTGTGTGGTGTGTAATATAACAAACATGTCACAAGGGACACACTGATTTTTATTTGGTTCTCCGCTATAGGATTATACAAGGAGCATTCAATTGACAATTTGTCAATACATCATCGTTGTCCTTTTTCAACAAATAAGACAATAACAAGAAAGTAAGATCCATTTTTTAACAATCCTCCAGGATTCATATATTTTCATTAATAAAACAAAAATAATAATGTAATATCCATTTTTTAACAATCCTTCAAGAGTCGTATATTTTCATTAATTTAATAATGTTCCACTTATATTATCAAAAACTATCTCCCAGTCATATATATTTCTTATTGTCAATAGATCATAATATTGTAGGGTTCCTATAATCTTATATATTATCCAAAAATCCAACATAAACCCTTATAAGTTTAAAAAATTTATATAAAAGATTCATTATCTGTGAATCTAAAAAATAAATAAATAAAACTTCGAAAAAGAAATAAATTATTGATTATATATAGAAATATCATTTTTTAATTTTTTCATGATATAAGATATTAATTTTATAGAAATGTTTAATTTAAAATTTATTGAATATAAATTTATTTTCAAGGATTAAGTTTAAATTTTGGTATTTATCATTTTAAATAATGATTTCTAATTTTTTCAAATGAAATTTATTAACACAAAATATCTCCAAAATGATATATTTTTCATAAATTAATTTATCTAAAATGTATGGTGTATATACTTATTATTTATGAGAATAGTAATTTTTCCAAAGAAAGGATTCTATTTGACCAAATAATAAATGAATTTTTAGTGATAAATATGTGTAATATTTTAATTTTCCATATTAATAATAAATTATTCCAAGGGAATTTTTATTATTTGATAGGACTAATTGTTGAAATTTCATTGTTGCATTGATAGTACTATATAAAATTAATATATTTTCCTGAAGGTAAAATATTAAGGTTTTGTTAGGTATATTGTTTTTTAAATTACAATTGATTGAATTCATTACTTGAGAATTATTAAATTTATGGATTGCGAAAATTGATTATAGTTTTAATATTCTGTAATTATTTTTTAATACTAACCCATGTAAAATATTAATTCCATCACAATGATTGATGTTAAAATTTTCAAGAGTTAAAAATTTACCATATTGATAGTTTTTAGTTTCATGGAACTTTTAGAGACATGGTTTTTTACTTGTAATTATTTGAAATGTTTCTAAATATATATATCTAGAACTTGTAACTAAGACAATATGGGATACCAAGGCCCAGTGTGCCAGAAATTTATTTTATAAAAATATTTGATATATTTTATTTCTCTCACACACAGTTTCTTAAGTAAAATGGAATAAATTCAAAATAGAAGATAAAATCAGAAAAACGATAGCACATTTGAGTTCAAAACATGATGTTTACCCTAGGTACGACCTAAAATGGGTCAGTGTAGGGGATTAAGACATCTCATCCATTAGCGGAACATTTAGTGGTTTAATTAATTAATTAATTAATTCATTCATTCATTAATTTGTTCATTCATTTAACCTAACTAAAACATATTTAAGTATATTGAAAAGTAAATTCAGTTAGGGTAAGCCTCATAATCCTTGAATCTGTTGAGAGCTTCACGTTCCTCCTTCTATTGGTGAATCGTATCAGACTATGAAGAAACGATTAATTAGAGCATATCAAAGTAACGTGAATGAAATTATGTACTTAAATAATTGGAAATAATGTCATTCGATTAAGAATGATATAATATATAGGTAGTACCCATCAATTATTTACACCCTATTTTATTATATTAATTGATTAAATCAATCCCTCTTATTTATCTATTCCAATTACAACCATTATATATGCTCGTGTTCTGATTAAATTATGTTATTTAGTTTTTATCTTCTAGATTGTCCCCATTATTGATTTTTGAACAATAAATATTGACCAATGATGGTAATCCTTTTTTTCTTGGCCTTCCCCCCATCAATTTCTTCACATTCGCCACTGGTTGGACCCCATGGTCCTGATTCGATGTTTCTGGGTAGTACTGAGCCCAATCAGACCACCGGAACCGTGAAGGATTTGTAATTGAGTGATGAATTAATGAAATGGGGATATATTTAAGATCTAAGAAATATGAAAATGAAAATTTTTATGAACAATGCTTTAATATTTTAAGGTGGAATAATCTGAGGTGTACGGTGCATACAAGTTCAGTTGGAAATCAAATAGGATTTGAGATTTCAGCCAGCGAAGGGCTGGAATCCCTCAGATGATGCTAGATCCAAAAATAATGGGTGGAATGAATTCTTAAACCAAATGATTAGATAAAATATATTACATGGATATTGGATCTAGTAATCTATGAAAAACCTGACTACATGCTATGTATTAGGAAGAACACACGGTGTGTCACCCCTTAACTACAGTGGTTGGGGTTTTAGTTTCTCATAATAATGGCACACCATGTAGACTCCCAACACAACTTGTACCTTTATTCTTGTTTGGATGATCTGTGTGGTAGATCAAACGCCTAGGAACACTCCATGTTCATGAGTACACAATAACGACTAGAGTACATGGGCGACACCCCATGTGAGGAGGCATATGGTGTACTAAAAGTACAAAGACATGACTTAGATACATGGACATGACCAAGAAGAATGAAGGGACCCTAAGTTGTATTTATAACACCCTGTATATCCCCCACACATCATATATTTCTACATGGGATGAGATCCATGTACCTTCCAAGAAACACTAGTTGAAGGAGCAGGACCACACACTATGCGAATCCCCACACACGCCATGCACCCCTTGGCTCCTTTTTAGGAAACTTTAACCTTCCACATATCCTTTATTTGAACTTAGATTTTGGACTAATAGTATCTTCAATTATTTTCTTTTCTATATAGAAAATGAGGTTTCCCTCAGTTGTGGATTATGGTATATGGTGTTGAATGTTCTAGGCATGACGCTTTGTTAGGCGATGCTTGATGATGGAAGTTGTCGCACAGGATCACCATATACTTTCAAGTGGAACCCTACAACATTGATGGGTATGGTTATTTTATGAAAATTGAGTAACCCTATTATCAACACAGATCATGAGACCTTTACCAAAATCTAGAGTGGAGTCCTCTAATTGGGATGGACATGGGTCCTCTAACACTTCTCGAATAGAACCCTTCAGCTGAACTAGGCATGGGTCCTCAATGACTGGAGATGAACCCTCATATCATCATATGGAACAGTTCCTCTACTTAATCTTAGATTGGAACCCTCTTTGTCTAGGCATGATTCCTCTATCGCTTCTCGTGTGGAACCCTCTTATCAAGCTGGGTATGGGTCCTTGACACCTTCCTGAGTAGAATGCTCTAGCTGGACTAGGCATGGGTCCTCTACCACTAGAGTGGAACCCCCCTACTAGGAATGGTATGGGTCATCCATCATCTATCAGAGAAGAATCCTCATATTGTACTAGGTCATGGGTCCTCTACCTATGTATTTCCCCCCTCGACTATATAACATAGTGGAGAGGTGTGTTTTGGATTTTATGGTTACTTCTGGGAAGACTCATGAGATGTTGGGAATTATTGATGGACTTTTGGAACTATTGGAGACCCTTATTCTTGGAATTATCTATGAGATAGAGATCTAATTTATCTCTCGTTTGGGTTTATTTTAATAGATCATATATATATATATATACCTATATGTATTTTTACATTTATATATTGGTTACTCTGTTTTTATGAGATACAAAGATGCATGGGGTATTCAATGTGATTTCTGTGTTTAGATTCTCATGAATGGATGGTTTTACTGTCCTAATATGGGTGGAAAATACTCAACGTGTATTTCATCTACTCATTATTATTATCCCCCTATGATTGGACGAGGTTACTCCCTCTCTTAGTTTGGGTTGAGCTTTCTTATTTACTACATCATGTTTACTATCTACTGTGTTTATATTCCTATTGTATCTTTTAATATTTTCCCTTTATCTTTTGAAGAATATTACTAGATATTTTTATGCTCAACCCTATATGGGATTTTCCCACACATTTATTTTCTTATGCAGATTACGGATAAGCCGATGGTGAATTAAAATGAGATTAGAGATACCTGGTACTTTGGACTGTATATAGTGGTCATATCTTGGAGATCAAGATGTTGGATCTGTTAGCATATTACATTCTATTTTTTTCATTTTGAGACATATTTATTGTAGGGGTGTATTTATTCCCATAACATTTCATTTTACACTCACTCTTGTACTATCTAAGGGATAAGCATGCATGGTTGTTCCCTTATATTTTTTCTTCTTTTAATTTTACTTTTTATGCACTTCTGCATTGAGATGGCCATGTGTGTGTGTAGGTACTTAGGAAAATTACTCCCTATGTTAATTATATCTTCAACACTAGTTTTTATCCCCTGGCCTATAGAGTCAGTCTTGGGGTAGTAGCGGCTTGAGCTCCGTCTTAGGTCAGGTCGTGACAGATTGGTATCAGAGTAGTTCAATTTTTGGGATGTTTCATAGAGTAGTCACTTAATAAAGATTTTGTTGGGATTAGGGAAATAGTTTTAGGGTGTCTCAATTGTATCTCTCAAGATATGGGATATAGTGATGGTGTTGGAGGCTTACATATCCATTCACCATGACCTTGACTACCTTCTTGTCGACTCAACATACATAGACATTGGCTATATGGGTAAATGATACATGAATCATATGGGATTGAGTCCTTGATTTTCCTTCTTGATTAAAATTCAATTTTTTTTCTATATATATATATATATATACTCATATGACCATGAAACATCTTGTTAAATCTCTAGATTCCTCCACAATGATATCCATCTAGGATACCCGTTTCATATCATGACAATGATCTAATGAGTGATGAGGCTTCAGTTCATCCCATGAGATCCTTCATCTAGGTGGATAGGTTTTAGCACCTTCACCTATCGAGAAGAATATCTTCCAAGAAAATTATACTGAATATATGAACAATATTAGCTCACTCGATGAGTTCTAGTTCCCAAGGATCCTGAGGTTCTATAATGATCCAGGTCCCCAAGAAAAAGAGGATTAGCTAGAGTCAGTGGTCTGTATCTTCAGGAATATATAGTCCCCGATGAATCATGTGGTTTCACTGGATTTTATACTATTTTGTGGAGTAGATGGGAATTGGTGGAGTCTTTTTACCCAGATTCAATATGAGTTAACACTCTCATGGATCAACTTCTAGCAGTTGTTCCATTAAGAGGACTACCCCTCCTACTTGAGATAGGATAAGTTGTAGGGGTTCTGAGATGCAATATGGAGGGATTATAGTGGATGAGTATGTATCAAGGTTCATAGTCCTCACCTAGTAATCCCTTTATATGATCCATTATGGATACTTCAATGCATATAAATTTGAGCAGGGACTCCATATAGATATTTGTGCCGGTGTGGTTCCCTTGTGCATCCCCACCTATGTTGAGGTACTAGTGAGGGAACTAGTGAAAAGTGCATTCTTTCAAAGGGATTACATTTATCTAGAGATGACAGTCAGTTTCATAGATCTAAGTCACTTATAGTAACTATAATTCACCATTCGGTGGGATCCCTACCCATAAGATCCTTTCATGATCCGAATTAGGCATGTAGTTGTGTGTTATAGAGATATCGTAGAGAACCAGGGTATCCTAGAGAGGGTATGTACTATAGTTGTGATAGTCAAGGTCACATAATGTGTGATTTATCAACCAAATGTGTTATGTAGTGAAATTAAAGTAGATGATGGACTGCCACAGCAGAGGATGTTCAGGGATCTCTCAGGTGAGGGTAGTGTGTTTCCCAGGACAGAGGATCCGGTAGGGGAGTAGGAGGAGCTATGTGTGGTGTAATACATCATGATAGCCTTACTCAAAAACCCCCATGAAAACCACATCAGGCTCAGTGAGATGGAAGCTGGGGCTATAGATACATATAACCTTTGTAGGCTTATAACCCCACAATGAATGAGATGTTTTGAGGAACAATTTCTATTTATTCTGGTATTTCTTTAGTAATAGTAGACATTGGTTCCAATAATTCCTTCATACTTATACTTATGATGAGATATCTATAGCTACCGGTGTTATATTTGTGTATCCATCTTGATTTTTCCACATGGAATGATTCTTCTGTATCATTTATCTATTGGAAGTGAAAACTATCACTTGGTGGAGAGAGATTCATGTGGTAAAATTTGGTAATCACGATGGAACCCTATGAAGACAACTTGGGTATGGATTTCTTACATAATATGATAATATATTTAATATCACCTCAAATAATTCATATGTTAATGCACTAATGGGATGATATTATCCATTTCTGGTGAGAGAGATGTCATGGTAGGGCAACCGGGTTTCACAAATAAGAGGTTGCATCCCATCACCCATTAGTTAGCGAGAATTTCCCTTGGTGCAGTAGGATCCTCATGCATCTAGATTACTTTAGTTGTGTATTATTATATATAATTATTCCCTAATGTTGTTCCAAGACTACCTCTGTTGTGGGAGATAGAGTTTTTCATCGACTTGCATCCTAGGATTGCTCTAATATATTTTGAAATAAATCAGATGGACCCTACTGAACTCCAAGAGCTGCAGTTTCAGTTGGAGGACCTTTAAGAGAAAGGCCTAATAAGGCCCATTGGGTCCCCCTAGGATGATCTAGTGTTGTTTTTAAAAAATACAGACAATATCTTGCAGCTTTGCATGGATTATCATCACTTGAACCCGAACAGTACAAAAAAATTATGCCTAGACAAGGATTGTTGACCTCTTTGATTAATTATAAGGAACCATATTGTTCTTAAAGATTTATCTGAGGTATATATACCTTTAGATGATGGTTCATGAGGATGACAATCCAAATCTAGGATTCTGATGCTACTATGGACATAATGAGTAACTAGTGATTCCCTTTGGTGTGACAAATTCCCCTACCATGTTTATGTATTTGATGATCCAGATCTTATGTCTATACCTGGACCAATTTTTAGTCATCTTCATCGATGAAATACTCATATATGTTTCTTCAAGGAAGGAGAATTAATAGATCATGAAGATGGTTCTATATTCTCTTTAAGATCACTATCTTTACAGAAAGCTCTCAAAGTGAAAGTTCATTATTCAAGAGGTTCAATTTATAGGGAATTTTATTTATAATCATGGTTTATCCATGGAACCCAAGAGGATTTATTTAGTTATTTATTAATATAACCCAATATAATTTTATAGGTGAAAATATTTTTTCACTTGGTGGGGTACTACATGGGTTTTGTGGTAAACTTATCTAGAATTTCAGCCTTGTATACTACCCTGAGGTGGAAAGAGAATTCATTTACTTGGACTGAGTAGTTACATATGGACTTTGAAGAGTTTATTATTATGTTTATGGGTGATCCTATGTTGAGAATACTATAGTAGGGTGTTAATTGAATAGTTTATTTTGATTCCTCAAGATCTAGGATCAGTTGTGTGTTGATGAAACAATAATAAATTATTGCATATGGGTTTAGGAATATGAGATCCTAGGAGTTGAACTACATGAATCATGTCTTAGAGATAGCAGTAGTAGTCTTTACTCTAAGAATGTGGAGTCACAACCCTCTTCAAGGAGTGATTTTTTTTTATACTTGGACCACTAGAGTCTTAGGTATGCCTTCACTCATAGAGACTTGAACTTGATATGACAACACTGGTTGGAGTTTATATAGGACTATAAATTCAAGATAGTATATACCCCTAGGAAGGGAAACATATTAGAAAATTACCTTAGACATAAGTCCCATGCCCACTTCATGTATGAGGATTTAGATTAGTTTTTCTCTCTGCAACTAACCCTTGTGGAGTAGAAGGTTACATCTTTTCTTCATTTGATGATGTTTAATCCTCCTCTTCACGAGCGTGTTAGAGAATTATAGATAGGAGAAATTTAATTTTATGTCTTATGTGTCCAAATATCCATATTATATTCACTAGAATGATATAATGAAGGAGGTAATCACATTATCTTTTTTCAGGGATGAATGGTGGTTCCAGCCACAATGTGGGAGGAGGTGATGTGAGATTTCTACACTTCTCCCCCATATGTACATCCCAGTATAGAGAATATGTAAAAATAACTTCATTGGAAGTTTTCATGGTCTGAAATGAGATGAATCATAGTGGATTTCATATCTCTATGACTCACCTATCTGTATGCGAATGATGAACACCAAGTTTCGACAGGTTTATTACAGACCATTAGGATCCCAAAGTGAATGTGGGATGGAATATCCATGGGATTTTTGAAATGTATTCCATGTATAGAGAAGGTATATGTTTCAATCTAAGTTATAGGTGACAAACCCATGAAGTCAACAAACTTCCTTTTAATTAGTGAGTAGAGTTCTGTAGATGGTTTGGGTCAGTTGAGATCATCTGCCTTCATGGGGTTCCCTGAATGATTGTCTTCGGTCGTGATGCATAGTTTACGTCACAACTGTGGAGAGGACTGTAGGAGGAACTTAGAACCAAAATTTGGATGATTATATCCTTTCACCCCTAGAACAATGGGAAGACCAATCACACTATCTAGGTATTGTAGGATATGATATAACGTCCTGGGCCCAGATGCCACCCAAAATTGTGCTCTAGACTCGGTTGGCCAAATGGCCTCAAGTGTATCTCCCTAAATGACTGACACTACCAACTAGAAGTGAGGGCCTAGTTGAGTCAATGGGGAGGCTATTCCATCATTACTAGAGTAACACAGTGAAATTCAAACATAACAAATATCAGACGTGAATTAAATAGTAGTCAATAGAAAGTAGACAGGACAATATTACATATCAATAACTAGGAAAAACTCATATATAAAATGATGCATATGATACATGTATCGAGAAATCATCCAAAATAGTATATGGAAATAAAATACAATATATATGTACCAAATTGTACAAAATAACAAAAAGTTATACCAGTAGCATCGCAAGCATCATCTTGGTCCAATGCTCATGTGCTCCAAAGACACAATCAACAACCTAGACCAGGGTGCTTGCCCCAATCATCACCTACAACCATAAAATATATTTGGGTCCCTGAGGAGGCCCAAACAGGGTGTGAGATAAACATCTCAGTAGGTATCCACCCAGGGTCTACAAAGTTATAACATCAATAAATAAGTGCTATAAAGTTTAAACAAGTAGTAAATTAAGTTTGTATTCCCACGACATAAGTGCACAACCAAATATCCCCTTGAAGCTACATGAAACAAAGTCAGGTCCTAACAAGGAAACTATAAACAAAGAAAACAAGTAACACAGACATTCTATACATCTGTCCATTTTACGTAACCCACAACCATGCTGTATAAATAAGTGTATAATTCCAGAGTCATGTCGTATAGTGAATACTAGACCACCAGGGTTGGATCCAAGGTGTCATGTACCAGGGAATCCAAGTAATTAATATAATCTATTAATGGATTGATCCAAGGAACTCTTCCAAGTCATCCACATCGATTCCTAGGGGATTCATATTGGAAAATCAGTCTAGGCACTAGTTGGAGTCTTAGGAGCATCTGTACTGACATGTTCTATGCATGTCCAAGCAAGCCAGATCCACCTAGTAGTAAGGCCTAAGGCATCCCACGAAATCAAGACCCAAGGGGAAGTGTCAACCCAAGGTGTACAATACTACATTCTAGATCCATAGATAGTGGTTGAAGGAATCTATAAAACCATTCATTCAGTGCATTCAAAATAAAAAATTAAACCCATGTGAGTATACCCTCTCACATAATCCAGCACACAACATGAGTATACCAAATCATACATTCATTTAACCATTCATATTTAATATAGGCGTAACCTCACATATTTCCCTTTTAAAATTACATTAATCAAATTCATTTAGGTATATTCACCCATATCACATATTTAACTATACCAGCTGATTCACACTCAAATTTACCCAAAAGATGAAGGTAGAACAATCCTTGTAGTTTAGCTTGGGTTGTTGAATCCTCGGAGACGTAAGAAGTAACCTAAACACACGTAAATTCTAAGGATGATTTTTTGATATAAAGTGGCCAAATTGGGTTGATTTTAGGTGGGTTTAAGGTATCACTAACAAATTTAAGTTAATTCAAATTAAGATAATGAGTTTATCCTAGGTTATCGCTTGTGTTGGATTGGATGAATTCCGTTTTTAATGATTTCAATTTCTTATATTGGAGATGGGTTCATTTAAGAAGATCAAACAACATCATCACTTACTAGTTTAATACCTACGCACTTTAATAATAATCACATATAAACATTAAGGATCAATGTTTTGATCAATTCAAGTAAAGTTTTGTATTAGCACTTTAAGTGTGTGACCTTAAATTCAACAAGGATGAAGGAGTTTAAATATCTTTGATAAAAATTCTCAATTAAATGAAGTGATTCGAAATTAATGGAGTGAGAAATAACATCCACACCAGCCCATTGATACTCCTTTGGATCAACCCATAAAATATTTATCCCTCCATTTATTCTAGGGTTTCAATGGAAGATGAATGTAGACTCATGAGGGAGGAATTGGAGAAGTAAAAAAACGATAAAAAGAAAGCAATAACTCCACCACTGTGTGAAGAATATCACAAGATATGGTGTGAATAAATTAACACCTTAAAGAAAAGATATCAATGTGATAAGAAAAAAATCAAAATAATATGAAAGGAAGAAATTTTATTAAGAACTAAGGTTATTCGAACAACTTACATGAGAAAGAAGAACGTTACAAAGCCCAATCGATATAATAAAATTACAATAAAAACAAATCTCCAAGGATCCTAAAATCCACTACCAAAAAATCCGTAAATAGTAAAGTTTTATGCCTTGGGTCGATCCTAAAATATTGGAAGTCACTTAAATTAGTGGTGGTGGTCTTAGGTGGGTGGAAAGTTAAGAGAGAGTATACTTTTCCACCCTTTACCTGAGGTGGCAGCTAGCTTGCTTCCACCGAACAGATCCACCTGGAATACCTTCTAGATTGAAGATTTGTAGTGGTCCATAGAAGACAAAAATGAAGCTCCTGATTTATCTATCCCTATATAAGATTTCATCCCAAAAGAAGTTTTGGTTTTAGAGATATGATTAAATTAGTGAGATGATTTTTAGGGCCTCAAAATATGGCCTAGAATTTTATCTCCAAATTGGTCTGCCTTAATAGCCACCATGAAGGCCTAATTAGCACTAGATCTTCAAGACTTATTTGTTACTATATATGGAATCTAGAATTTCACGAACTTTGGGCTTCATTGGGTTTGTATATTGGGCCCCACGTTCTCATCTGTGGGTTGGTGTTCAATCTGCCTTCTCCAGAATTGTTTGCATGAAATCCCATTTTGGTAGTCTTCCAATGTGAATCGTACAACACTCCACAAGTATGAATTGTTCCCAATATTATTATAAACCTGAAAATTAAATATTAAAATAAAATCAAGATCATTGGTGTAATACCCTGACCCAGTTACCCAGAGTCGGTGCCTTATTACATATCATTGGCATGATCACAAGAAAGATCAAGTCTCGAAAGACCGATTAGTTTAGTAGCCTTGGAATAACTAGATACATTTATAAAGTTTATATTACATCATAAAGTGAAAACTACTAAAAAACATCTTGTTCTCATATCCCCTCATATTATCCCTATAGGTCATTCATAAATTACTTATTCACATCATGGGAAAAATAAAACATTGAAAGGGGTGAGCTCAGATCCTCAGTAAGGATAAAAATATAGCGGAAACATTCATAAATAAAAATAGACAATTAAGGCAATGTATAACTAAGACAAAAGCCTTTTAAACTTGAACTTAAGAATAATATGGCAAAGATAAAATTAAATAATTACATTTACTTATTCACATGGATATTCTACTAGTCGAATAATGACATGCAATATCAATAACCACATTCATAATGATGGAATGCATAATGCCAGACTATCATAACCACATAGTCAAGGCCTCGTGCCAAGACTACAAATAATATTTTTTCAAGTAATTGTTCCAAGACACTAGTTTGTCTCATGAGACCTACCGATGCATCGTGGAGCTATAGCGGGCTCCACCCGTCACTTATTAAGTCCAATGCATTCCTCATATGGACGGGTTTAAACATAACATAAACATTCATATTAAAACTATGATACGAAATGTCAATAATTTCTCCATAAACCATGAATGGTATAAAAATAACACATCCACAGTCAAACATATCACAAAAACTTCAATACAATATGGAAGTTTTGTATCATAATAAATCAACTTCAAATAAGCTTAAAATCCATCAAAGGATGTTGACATAGATGAAATTAAAACTATTTTAGAGAAATGTCTCTTTTTTTAAATAATTTAAAAGTCACATAATTATAAAATATTCTTATAAGATTGTAAGGGAATATTTGATAATTTATAATGGTGTAAAATAGATGCATCTTCCGTATAAGTTAAAAAAAACAATCTTACCTTAATTCTGTGGAAAAGGTTAAAAAGGACCTTGTTTGGAAAGCGACAGAAAGATTCCTTTATAAACTTCTTACAAAAATTAAAACAAGCGTATAAATGACATTAACCCATATTCTGTAAAATATTAAGAATGTTTTGAAATACATTTTTAAGAAACAAGGATGTGGATGATAATTAGGTCCCAATAGATAATTACGTATAAACAACCTCGAATAATGAAGAGATTGTGAAATAAACCCTTTCTAATTTGGTAACTTACAAAAAATACACCCCATGAAAGAGGTATCATAAAATAAATATGTAAATACACATAAAATAATGTGTATTACACAACGAATACAATTATGGGCAGTACATACACCACATAAAAGGTAATAGTCACAATATGGCATGAATCTCACGAGAATAAGGAGTGAGATGAAAACCCCTTACCTTATACTTTTCCTTAGTCGATGGTATGTTAACCTCCTGTATAATTGTTAAAAAATTGTTATTAAATTATACATGAACCATATACATAATTATTATATCACATATGATCTTTTAACATTTATTTGTTAATAATATCTTAGTATTATCATTGTTTCGGGTGTTAACTTACTCGTTTTCTTTTATATGTTTTGTTACATAAGTCGTGTTTGTTATGGATAGGTTGTACCTTATTCATATCCAGAATGATATAAAGTTCTTAAACATTACTTTTAATCATAAAATTAGAATTAGTTTTGAATGGATACGATGGGGAATGAATATCATCGCGTTCGTGGAGACGGTAGTCCGTACGTATGTACGAGCGATAATATCATTCTTTTGATATTAAAATAATATATAATTGGATGGTATATCATATATAAATAATCATTATCATGTTATATTTATTATTCACATAAATTACACATCATTATTATACCCATCCAAATAATAATATATTGAATAACAATTACACCACGACGTGGAGATGGTAAGCCGTACGTACGCACGTATGGTGACATGTCCTTCAAAGGATGGATAGAATACTGAATATAGTTGTACCATATTTATAATAATATCACAGTATATAGGAGATACTGGATTTATTATTTTAGAATGGTAATAACAAAGAAAGAATAAGTTGAAGAAGAAATGAACTTGGAAAAGGGTGGTGAAAACATTACCTCTTTTCGTGTTCTTCCTTTTTATTTGATTTAAAGGGCTCCTTAGGGTGGATTTATAATAAAACTAAGGCCTCTAGGTTGTAGTGAGATAAGTTGAGAGATTATTTGTGCAGGGTTTGGCCAATCCAAAAGGATTTGAATGTGTGAATTAGTGATAAGGGGGATTCCCTTTTATAAGAGGGGTGAGGGGAACCTTTGGAAAAGCTAGAAATATTATTTTATAATAAATTCATATTTGATTTCTAATGGCTCCAAAGTGGATTATTTAAAGTTTAATGTGGGGATGGGTCGAAAACCACTCAACCAATAGAATTTATACAGGTTTGGGTCATTATATTAACCTTATGTTTTAGATTTAACTCTTAGTTAATTAGTTTGACACTTACCATGTCACTTTGTATTTTTATGTTCTATAGTTAATAAACTTACTATATACCTCCAAGAGACCCCAAAGTGGTCCATTAATGATACAACTATCATGATATAAGTCTCTTGGACGAACCTTATATTTTTAGGATTTTAATATCAATTAATAATATAATATGTTTTTTAAAAACTCTTTTATGTCAATTTTGACACTATCATGTATTTTGTTTTTTATAATTTCATAACAGCATTATTACTTCTAAAAAATATATATATAACCAATTATAATATGTCATATTTACCTAAAAAATTAGTGGAATTCATAAAAAGTCTAAAACTACATTTATTTTGATATTTATAATATCAATTATTTTAATATTTCATTAATTAGGTAATTACTAAATCACCATTGTGTCATATATAAATTAAATTATTTAATGTCTAAAAATTAAAAATAAAATACCATTATGTATTAAATCCTTTTATCTTTCAAATTAATATTTACAATCTAATTTATCTTATGTATAACCATATATTAAAAATGTTTTTGTAAATAAACTTTGGTTTTAACTCTTTTAACTGTTCTTTGAATTAAATAATAATAAATGTCCTAATCTTATCCAAGTGGACCTAAATGATAATATTTTATTCCTAAGGTTGTTTTTGGTCTAGATACACTTTTCCAATAGAATTAGGACATGTGTTATGGTAATATTAATATCATTTTTACCCTTAATTACCCTATTTACTTTTAACCGCGGTAAATAAAAGTAAAAAGTTACTATTCACCAAAAAATATTTTCATCTCATTGAACCACATTTTACTCCTTGATATTAACCGTGTCTCTCGGATTTTCGAAATTACACTCACAGAAGCAGTAAAATTAAGTTTTATTTGAATTTCCAAATTCTCCTAGGAGGTGGGTAAAAGACGGTGAAAAGTTCAATAAAATTTATATATATATATAAAATTATTCTAAACTAACTCCAATGAATTACATTGAACTTATATAGGTATTATGTATCTATTTTGACCTTAATTAAATTCAAATTAAATAAATAATTATTTAAATAAAAATTCGGTTTTAAACTATAACTCAGTGTTTTTTCACTATTCATCAAAAATTGAAAGTTTTCAGAAAAATACCAAAATTTTACCCTAGGCTAATTTCGATATTCTGAATCCAAAAATGAAGTCCATTTTGAAGGATAAAATTTATAAAATTTCAAAAAGTGGGTATTACTATTCATAACGGCTAGTTTGATTGGTTGTGGTGTGTGTTTTAGAACTCGAAGTTGCGTACAACACATGCTACCGTATTATTGAAAGGGAAGCGTACCGTGGAAGCTTGGGGTGTTACATTCTCCCCTCCTTCAAATAATTTCGTCCTCGAAATTTCTAGAAAATTATTGTATAAAAAGACTCGGGTGATTCTTCATCATAAGTTCCTCGGGTTCCCATGTTGCCTCTTCCATCTTATGGTTTCTCCATATAACTTTTACCAGACGAGTCGTCCGATTTCTCAACACTTGTTCTCTTGTATCAAGAATCCTGATGGGATCTTCGCAATAAGAAAGATCAGGTTCCAGTTCTAATTCCTCATAGGTGAGTACATGCGTTGGGTCAGGCTTGTATTTTCTCAATAGAGATATATGGAACACATCGTGAACTTTGGAGAGACTTGGCGGCATTGCCAAACGGTAAGCTACAACCCCAATTCATTCTAGAATTTCGAAAGGTCCGATGTACATGGGACTCAATTTACCCTTCTTACAGAAATATATAATTCCCTTCTATGGAGATAGCTTCAAGAAAACATGATCTCCTACTTGAAATTCCAAATCCTTCCTTTGGTTATCGGCATAGCTCTTCTGCCTACTTTGAGCTGCTTTGATGTGATTTTGGATTACTTTCACCTTTTACATCGTTTCCTCCACCAGTTCTAGACCTACAAGTTTTCTTTCACCAACGTCATCCCAACAGGTCGGTGTGCGACATCTCTTTCCATATAACACTTTATATGGTGCAATCTGAATACTCGAATGGAAGCTATTGTTATAGGAAAATTCTACCAGAGGTAAATATTGATCCCACATACCCTGAAAGTCAAGTGAGAAGGATATCAACATGTCTTTTATGGTTTGAATAGTCCCTTCTGATTTTCGATCTGTTTGAGGGTGGTAAGTAATGCTCAAATGAAGTTCAGTATCCAAGGATTTCTAAAGACTCTTTCAGAATCTTGATGTAAAACGGGGATCACGATCAGAAATAATCGATAGGGGTAGTCCATGAAGTCTCACCACTCCATTAATGTATAGCCTTGCTAGACGTTCAAATGGTAAATCTTCCCTTATAGCAAGAAAATGTGCTGACTTGGTAATATGATCAACAATAACCCATATTGCATTGTTCCTTCTTGGAGTCTTTGGTAGTCCCATGACAAAGTCCATCGTAATATTGTCCCATTTCCACTCCGGTATGGGAAGAGGTTGCATGACTCCTCCAGGCTGTTGCCTTCCATCTTTCACTTGTTGACAAACCATACATATTGACACAAAATCAGCAATCTCCCTCTTCATGTTTCCCACCAAAAATGTTCCTTCAAGTCTCTATACATTCTGGTGCTCCCAGGGTGTATAGAGAAATTGGAACTATGAGTATCGTCCAACAATTCCCTTTTTAGATCAGGTATATTGGAAACACAAAGTCTCTTCCCAAATTTCAAAATTCTATCTTCATACCCAAAGTCATTCAATCTCCCATCATTCACAGCTTTAATCTTCTTTTGAAACTCTTCATCACCGATATGAGAACTCTTTATCCTTTATAGTAAAGATGGTTTGGCAACCAATTGAAAAAGTATTGATGTTTCACCTTCCATGGTATTTCCCATATCCATCTTCACTAGATCCATGAAAATAGGATCCCTTTCATTTCTCATCATGTTCAAAACTCCATGATCTTTTCTTCTCAAAGCATCTAGCACCTTATTTTCCTTCCCAGGGTGGTAGTGTATCATGAAATCATAATCCTTGAGTTGTTCAAGCCATATCCTTTGCCTCATGTTGAGTTATTTTTGTGAGAAAATATACTTCAAACTCTTGTGATCAGTATAAATCTCAAATTTTTTACCATAGAGGTAGTTCCTCCATATCTTCAGTGAAAAGATCACAGCTGCTAACTCGAGATCATGAGTAGGATAGTTTTTCTCTTGAATTTTCAACTGTCGTGATGCATAGGCAATAACCCTATGATTTTTCATAAGGACACAACCAAGGCCTTTCTTTGATGTATCACTATAAACAACTAACCCATACTTCCTCGATGGTAGAGTCAATATAGGAGCATTGACTAATCTTCTCTTCAATTATTCAAAACATTCTTCACACTCTTTTTTCCAAACAAATTTAACCCCTTTACGTGTGAGCTTTATTAATGGGTTAGCCAACCAGGAAAAATTCTGGATGAAACGTAAATAATAACCTACTAAACCAATAAAAATGCATACCTCGGTTATACTCGTAGGTGCTAGAAATTCTTGGATTGCCTTGGTCTTATAAGGATCAACAAAGATTCTATCTTTAGAGATAATATGGCCAAGAAAAGAAATCTCCTAAATCTAGAATTCACACTTGCTAAACATCCCATATAATTCATGTCTTCTCAGAGTCTTCAGGATAATGCACAAGTGATTTTCATGATATTTTTATATTTTGGAGTATACCAAGATATCATAAATAAATACCACCACAAAATCATCGAGATATTCCTTGAAAACTCTATTCATTAGATCCATGAATACAGAGGGTGCATTAGTCAGCCCAAAAGGCATTACCGTAAACTCGTAATGCCCGTACGATGTTTCAAATGATGTCTTTGGAATGTCTTCCTTCTTTACACACAAGTGATGGTATCGAGATCGAAGGTCAATCTTTGAAATGTATTGAGCTCCATGCAGTTGGTCAAATAAATCATCAATGCGAGGTAGGGGATACTTGTTCTTTATTGTTATAGCATTGATCTCCCTGTAGTCGATACATAACCTCATAGATCCATCTTTCTTTTTAACAAAAAGAACAGGGGCTCCCCATGGAGAAACACTAGGGAGAATAAATCCCTTATTATTCAATTCCTCTAGTTTTTTCTTTAGTTCAACTAATTCTACAGTGGAAATTCTATAAGGGGTCTTTGATATAGGCCTTGATCCTGGAATTAAATCAATGGAAATCACAACTTATCGTTCTTGAGGATGTCCAGGTAAATCTTCTGGAAACACATCTACATATTCTTTCACAATGGGTACATCCTCTATTTGAACATTCCTTTCCTCAACCACAGTCATTTCATTCTCTTCCTCCCCAATAATTGAATTTAGTTAAGCTAATAGGGGTGGATCTAGATAAGAATTAGGTGGTGATGATTATTCCCTAAAGATAAGGTGTTCCTTATCATCATCATCAAAAATAGTAACCTCCTTCTTCTTATAATAAATTTTTGCATCGTGGTCCGAAAGCCAATTTATACCGAGGATTATATAAAACTCAACCATAGGTATGGCGATGAGATCAGCAGATACAGAACATTTATGTGCTCTAATGGGGACTGATTCACAAAACATGGTTGCAATGACTCTTCCCTTAGGAGTTTTAACTGACAACTCCCTTGTTAAATCAAATTGAAAATATCTAATTTTATTAGGAAACTGGGAAGATACGAAACAATGCGATGATCCAGAATCAAATAATGCATTTTCTAAAATTGAGGAAACCATTAAATTACATGTCACTACGTCTTTCGGACCTTCTACCTCAGCAGTAGTGATAGCATAAGCATAGACTTGATCCCTTGTCCTTTTATGAGGTAAGTTCCCCTGATGCTTAGGACATTCATTTTCATAATGTCCCATCTCCATGCAATTATAGCATTGGACATCAGTAGCTTCCTTCTTCGCCTGGAAATCATGAGCTTGGTGGCATTTTGCACCACAATTATAACAGACTCTCATTCCTTTTAAGCAAGTACCAGGGTGTTTCTTCCCACATTTACCATAGGATGGATATTCAACCTTTCCCTTCTTCCCCATATTTCCATTCCCAGATTGATCAGTAGATCTCATATTCTCTTACATTGCTTTAAAGTCATAAGACTTAGAGAATTCTTTTTATGTCTTGATAGCATGTGACAATGCCTTCGTACAACAAGAAGGATTGTGAGACTAATGATCAATAGATAAATGGTTTTCACCCATCAAAGAAATGATCAATATTACTTCTTGGGTTACGTATATAATCTCTAGCATACCTTGCTAACCTTGTTAAGTTAGCCTCATACTTTGTGACATTCTCATCCTCCTTTTGTCTTAGACTCATAAATTACCTTTCCATATCTGCTCGATGGTAGCGAGGAAAATATTTTTCTAAGAAAATATTTTTGAACTCCCTCCATTCCATATTTTATACTTCATCATCTTCCTTCGTGTTTTGAATCAATAACCACCATTGATCAGCATCTCCAGTGAGGCTGTAAACTGCCATGATAACCTTTTCCCTTTCACTACTCCCCAAAGCCTGAAATATTTTCTCTAGGGAACATATCCATTTCTCAAATACTAATGGATTTGTACTCCCATTGAATGTTGGTGGTTTCTGCCTCGTGAAGCGATCTAACATTGATCCTCCACGCTGTGGATCAGGGTGCTCCATACGGGTAAATATATTATTCATAACCTGAGTGAGTCGTCCTAGTATAATGATCAGTTTATCATCACCAGTTGCATCACCAGCTCCACTATAATTATCTTGAGTAGGAGGGAAATCTCTAAATGGATTACATACATTGATACCGTTTCCATTTCTTCCACTAGGTGCCATTTCTAAATAATAGTATAAACTAGATCAGTTTATGAATCAAAATACATAATTCCATACTTATAAAACACTTAACATAAATTAAAAAATTTATGGATATAATCCATAATCATAAAAATGTTTTCTTTAAGGAAGTATATACTCATAAACCCTTCATAATGGTTTGTAAAGAAAATGAGAGTAATCCTAAGAATATCCCCCAGGAGTGTCGTAACCAAGAGTGCAGCAAGACCAGTTGTCGTTCACTATTTCCCATTCGATTCTAGCACAAAGCGGTGTTTTCAGGTTTTACCCCTAGGTATATCTATGCCAGAGCCGCCTCTACCAACTCATATCCAGACAGGGATGTATCGCTTGGAAAACTCACAAAATCACTACAATACCAAAATTCTAGGAAGTTCTTCTATACTAATCCTCAAAGTCCATCTTAGGTCTATGTTCTCTAATCAGAGTTTATCTAAATCTAGATTCCAAGGTTTGTACTAAACTTCCTCTGATACCAACTGTAATGCCCCGACCCTAGTTACCCAGAGTCAGTGCATTATTACATATCATTGGCATGATCACAATAAAGATCAAGTCTCGAAAGACCGATTAGTTTTGTAGCCTTGGAATAACTAGATACATTCATAAAGTTTATATTACATCATAAAGTGAAAACTACTACAAAAACATCTTGTCTTTATATCCCCTCATATTATCCCTACATTTCATTCATAAATTACTTCTTCACATCCTAGTAAAAATAAAACATTGAAAGGGCTGAGCTCAGATGCTCAGTAAGGATAACAATAGAGTGAAAAAATTCATAAATAAATATAAACATTTAAGGCAATTTATAGCTAAGACAAAATCCTTTTAAACATGAACTTCAGCATAATATGGAAAAGATAAAATGAAATAATTCCATTTACATATTCACATGGATATTCTACTAGTCTAATAATCACATGCAATATCAATAACCACTTTAATAATGATGGAATGCATAATGCCAGACTATCATAACCACATAGTCAAGGCCTAGTGCCAAGACTAAAAATAATATTTTTTCAATGCCTTATGCCAAGACAATAGTTTGTCTCATGATACCTACCGATGCATCGAGGAGCTATAGCGGGCTCCACCCATCACTTATTAAGTCCAAGGCATTCCTTATATGAACAGGTTTAAACATAACATAAACATTCATATTAAAACTAGAATACAAAATTTCAATACTTTCTCTATAAACCATGAATGGTATAAAAATGACACATCCATAGTCAAACATATCACAAAAACTTCAATGCAATATGGAAGTTTCGTATCATAATAAATCAACTTTAAATAAGCTTAAAATCCATCAAAGGATGTTGACATAGATGAAATAAAAACTATTTGAGAGAAATATCTTTTTTTTAATCATTTAAAAGTCACATAATTATAAAATATTCTTATAAGCTTGTAAGGTAAGCTTTGACTATTTATAACGGCGTAAAATAGCTACATCCTCCATATAAGTTAAAAAACATTCTTACCTTAATTCTGTCGAAAAGGTTAAAAAGGACCTTGTTTGGAAAGCGACCGAAAGATTCCTTTATAAACTTCTTATAAAAAGTCAACAAAGGGTATAAATGACAATAACCCATATTCTATAAAATATTAATAATTCTTCGAAATAAATTTTTAAGAAACATGGATGTGGACGATAAATAGGTCCCAGTAGATAATTACGTATAAACAACCTCGAATAATGAAGATATTGTGAAATAAACCCTTACCAATTTGGTAACTTACGAAACATACACCCCCTGAAAGTGGTATCATACAATAAATATGTAAATACACATAAATTATATTTTATTACACAATTAATACAATTATTGGCAGTATATACACCACACAAAAGGTAATAGTGGCAATATGGCATGGATCTCACAAGAATAAGGAGTGAGATGAAAACCCCTTACCTTGAACTTTTACTTAGTCGATGGTGTGTTAACCTCTTGTATAATAGTTAAAACATTGTTATTAAATTATACAAGAACCATATTCATAATTATGATATCATATATGATCTTTTAATATTGATTTGTTAATAATATATTAGTATTATCATTGTTTCAGGTGTTAACTTACTCATTTTATTTTATATGTTTTGTTACAGAAGTCGTGTTTATTATGGATAAGTTTTACCTTATTCATATCCAGAATGATATAATGTTCTTAAAAATTACTTTTAATCATCAAATGATAATTATTCTTGAATGGATATGATGGGGAATGAATCTCATTGCGTTCGTGGAGACGGTAGTCCGTACGTACACACGAGCGATAATATCATTATTTTGATATTAAAAAAATATATAATTGGATGGAATATCATATATAAAGAATCATTATCTTGTTATATTTATTATTCAAGTGAATTACACATCATTATTATACCCATCAAAATAATAATATATTGAATAACAATTACACCACGATGTGGAGACGGTAAGTCGTACGTACGCATGTATGGTGACATGTCATTCAAAGGATGGATAGAATAATGAATATGGTTGTAACATATTTATAATAATACCACAGTATATATGAGATACTGGATATATTATTTTAGAATGGTAATAACAAATAAAGAAGATGTTGAAGAAGAAATGAACTTGAAAAAGGGTGGTGAAAACATTACCTCTTCTTTGGGTTCTTCCTTTTGATTTGATTAAAAGGGTTCCCTAGGTTGGATTTCTGATCAAACTAAGGGCTCTAGGTTTTAGTGAGTGAAGTTTAGGGAGTATTTGGGTAGGTTTTGGCCGATACAAAAGTCTTTTAATGTGTGAATTAGTGAAAAGGGGTAGTTCACTTTTATAAGAGGGGTGAGGGGTACCTTTGGAAAAGCTAGAAATATTATTTTACAATAAATTAATATTCGGTTTCTAATAGCTCAAAAGTGGATTATTTAAAGGTTAAGGTGGGGATGGGTCGAAAACCACTCAACCAATAGAATTTAGATAGGTTTGGGTCATTATATTAACCTTATGATTTAGATTTTACTCTTAGTTAATTAGTTTGTCACTTACCATGTAACTTTTATTTTTATGTTCTATAGTCAATAAACTTACTATATTCCTCCAAGAGACCCTCAACTGGTCCATTAATGATACACCTATCATGATATATGTATCTTGGACGAATATTAGATTTTTAGGAATTTAATATCAATTAATAATATAATATTTGTTTTAAAAACTCTTTTATGTCAATTTTGACACTATTGGGTATTTTGTTTTTGATAATTTTATAACATCATTATTACTTCGAAAGAAAGTTATATAACCAATACTAATATTTCATATTAACCTAGAAAATTAGTGGAATTCATAAAAAGTCTCAAATTACATTTATTTGGTTATTTATAATAGCAATTATTTTAATATTTCATTAATTAGGTAATTACTGCATCACCATTGTGTCATAAATAAATTAAATTATATAATGTCTAAAAATTACAAATAAAATACCATTTTGTATTAAATATTTTTATCTTTCTAATGAATATTTACAATAGAATGTATCTTATTTATAACCTTATATTAAAAATGTTTTCGTAAATAAACATTGATTTTAACTCTTTTAACTATTCTTTGAATTAAATAATAATAAATGTCCTAATCTAATCCAAGTGGACATAAATGAAAATATTTTATTCATAAGGTTGTTTTTGGTCTAGATACACTTGTAAAATAGAATTAGGACATGTGTTAGGGTAATATTAATATCATTTTTACCCTTCATTACCCTATTTACTTTTAACCGTGGTAAATAAAAGTAAAAAGTTACTATTCACCAAAAATTATTTTCATCTCATTTAACCACATTTTAATCCTTGATATTAACCTTTTCTCTATGATTTTCCAAATTCCACTCACAAAAGTGGTAAACTTATGTTTTATGTGAATTTCCAAATTCTCCTAGGTGGTGGGTAAAAGACGGTGAAAAGTTCAATAAAATTTTTATATATATAAAATTATTCTAAACTAACTCCAATGAATTACATTGAACTTATATAGGTATTATGTATATATTTTGACCTTAATTAAATTTAAATAAAATAAATAATTATTTAAATAAAAATTTGGTTTTAAACTATAACTCAGTGTTTTTTCACTATTCATCAAAAATAGAAAGTTTTCAGAAAAATACAAAAATTTCACCCTAGGATAATTTCGATATTCCGAATCCAAAAATGAAGTCCATTTTGAAAGATAAAATTTATTAAATTTCAAAAAGTGGGTATTACTATTCATAACGGCTAGTTTGATTGGTTGTGGTGTGTGTGTTAGAACTCAAAGTTGCGTATAACACAAGCTTCTGTATTATTGAAAGGGAAGCATACCGTGGAAGATTGGCATGTTACAATTGGGTACTTTAACTGATGTTAAAAAAATGTTCCACATAATAGTACATTTTAAGAAGGAATTTCAATCATAATGTGAAATGATGTTCAAAGTGTAAAATGCACTAAAATGGTGTTTATGTATAATAAAGCATATGAATATTATATATATTGAAAATGAACATTAGTCTCGTTTATTGGCTAATCACACCCCCAAACTTGAGTTTTTATAGTACTGAGAAAAATATATCTCAACAATATGAAATTTGAATTCCCTTTTCCAAAAAACATTTTAATACACAATAACCACCAAAAACCCTTATACCAAAAAATCCTGAAACCCATAAAAATATTTTAATACATGATAGTTTCATAAGAAGATCCCAATCCTAAGCCCATTTATTTGTTCAAATTAATCTTCATATTTCATCCAATATCAATTAAGAGTGATCATGTGTTGTGCATCACATTAGACATGGGGGTTCATCTTTATTCAAGAGAGAAATGATAGAAGCAATGGGTGGAATCACATTTAAATATTAAGATGAGTATTCAAATATTTTTTATTTTATTCTTTTTTGTTTTTTTTTCAATTTTTCCATTGTAATTGAAATTGCACTCAAAAGATTCAACCCCTGTAGTGAGACTTTGCTGATGACTCCCAGGCTCAAAGACCTTAGGGAACCAAGTGAAGACCATATACTCGTGCATCATATCAAGTTAACTTAGTCAAAAATAAATTCAAATTACCAAAAATAAGGATAAAATTATTAACTCTGGGCTAGAAAACTATGGATTCAGGATCCTGAAGTGCCGAAATCCACACATTAGGTCATTTCATTGATCTACATGGAAATTTATTTTTTTTTTGAATTTTTTTATTTAATACTCATATTAAAACTAAAATGATCACCAAACCTATGCTATTTATTTGGGGGACCCCATGAACTCAAACTAATACCCCACTATACAAAGGTCGTGCGTTGTGATTTTTTTTATTTGGATGAAAATATAACCATGATATATCACATTAGACAACCAAACTGTCCAAAATATATTCTCATGAAATTATAGATGGATTAAAATCAAAATCAGGGAATGATAAATTATTTGATATTTAGTTTAAATGTGTACAATGTCTATTATCACGTTCAAGGTTAAAGAAATTTTTCCTTCATTAAAGAAAACTTTTTTTTTCAAATCATTCATTTTTTACACAAAAGAAATTTTATTTTATCTCCCCCCAACTTAAAATAACACTTTCCCCAGTGTTTAATGAAAAGAAAATTTAGAAGGGGGTAGAGGCAGAGAATGGGAGTTCAAAAAGGAAATTGAAAATGATGATCATGGAATGAAGTCACCTGGTGGTTGAAGTTGAAATTATTGTTGCTCCATTTTAATCCATTGATCTCGATGTCACTCTGAGAATTACCTTGTGGAAAAAAAAGAAAAAAAAAACAAACAAACAATAACCATATATATATATATAATAAAAAAGTAAAATATAGGTATATATATATAAATTATAGAATAATAAAGCACAATAAGACATTGTTCAGTGGTAAGCACGCGCCCCTGTCTCCCTTCGGTCCTAGATTCGAGTCCCCATGGCTTTCCCAGTTGTGACGGGGTTTTCCCCATGACCGACGATGTGGCCTTTTAATTTTATTATTATTATATATATATATATTATTTTAACCTAAAAACACATAAATATAAAATGAACTGATGATACATTGTCTTCTTTTTAAATTATAGGGTAAGGTATTACTTAAGGATTACACCACATAACACAGATGAATATGGCACTGTTCTTTCATACCCATCCATACTCATAATAGAAGAAAAAGTCAAAAATCTATTTTTTTTATTATTTTTAAAAATCAAAATGATTCATTAATCCTATTTAAAATATAAAGTTTATTAAAACAAAAAAATGATTGGAAACTTGAAAACCATGGGTTGCCTCCCATGCATCACTTTGTTTAAAGTCGTTAGCCTAACATGGATTCTAAATCTATCAATTTTTCATAGTTCATAGGTTGGCTCAGTTAACTAAACACTTGTTTCTTGTTTATTGAATGATTCAATGAATGGTTTTAAAATTTGACCACTGACCTTGAAATTTTAACCACTTGTGGGATCTTGAACCTCTACTTCCCCATGGGGGTACACATGATGCACTATAAAAGGACCTGACCATCTAGACCGTAACTTTCCCAGGTGTAAATGATGTTTTGAACTATACAAGAGCACAGATTTTCCTAGTTTAAAATTTTTAACTTTGATATTCCAAGATTGGTAGGCTTGAACTCTAGAATTATTGATCCCTGAATTTTCATAAGCCTCCACACTTAGTTCCTCAAGTTCCTTGAGATCTAATTTCCTTTTTGTTCTGGCCAATGAGAGGTCATAATTTATTTTCTTAATTTCTCAAAAATCCTTATGCTCAATTTCAATAGGTAAATGAAATGATTTTCTATAAACCAACCTATATGGTGACATTCCTAGGATGGTTATGTATATTGTATGATATGCCCAAAGAGCATCCGAGAGTTTCTCGGACCTATATTTCCTAGAAGGATTGATAGTTTTTTTCAAGAATATTCTTAATCTCCCTATTTTCTAACTCATCTTGTCCATTGGTTTGAGGATGGTATACAGTTGAAACCTTGGGATAAATCCCATACTTATACATGAGTGAATATAATGGACAGTTGTATAAATGGGTTCTTCGGTCACTAATTATAGCCCTAGGAATTCCAAATAAAGAAAATATGCGCTCTTTCAAAAATCAGATCACAACATGATGGTCATTAGACTTGGTGGGAATGGCTTCAACCCATTTTGAGACATAATCAGTAGCTAAAAGAATGAAGAGGTATCCCCTAGAGTCTGGGAAGGGACCCATGAAATTGATTCCCCAGCAGTCAAATATTTCAATCACTAATATGGGAGTGAGTGACATTTGATAAATTTTTGTGATTAACCCTACTTGTTGACACTAAAGACAACTTTAAAAAAATGTGTAAGAGTCCCTTGAGAGGGGGTCTAGAAGAGACCACACCAAAGAACCTTAGTAGATGTTTTGTTAGAGAAAAAGTGACTTCCACATGCTTCACTATGACAGAATTTAATGATGGTATCTTGTTCAAATTATAGGAAACACCTTTTAATGACTTGGTCCGGGCATAACTTATAGAGTTATAAATCATCAAACACTTAGTTCCTAACATCATAAACTAATTTCTTTCATGCTTGAGTCCCTATGAATTTTGGAATTACTCTTGTAGCTAAAAATTTAGCTATGTCAGTAAACCAAGGGAAGTCACTCATAGAGTATAGGTGTTCATCAGGAAATGAATCAGACACAGAAAGGTGATTTGAGTTGTCTTTGAATTCCATCCTAGAGAGGTGATCAGCTACAAAATTTTCAACACCGTTTTTTTCCTTGATTGTGAGGTTAAATTCTTATAAGATAAGGACCAACCTAATTAGTCTATCCTTGTCATATTGTTTTTGGAAAAGGTATTTTAGGGCTGAATGGTCAGTGAAGACAGTGATGGGTGATCCTAATAGATAAGTCCTAAATTTCGCTAATGCAAAGACAATAGAAATAAACTCTTTTTCAGTAGTGGTGTAGTTGATTTGGGCATTATTTAAGGATTTTCTTATGTAAGTAATGACATAAAGAGTTTTATTGCAACATTATCCTAACATAGCTCCTAAAACAAAGTCACTGGAATCACACATAAGTTCAAAATAAAGGTTCCAATTTGGAGATTTAATAATGGGAGGAGTGGTGAGAGAGGATTTTATGGTTGATAATGAACCCTCACAGCTTTCTTTCCAAACAAATAGAGCATTCTTTACTAGCAGAGCACAAAGGGGATGGGAGATTGAACTAAAGTCCTTGATGAATCTTCTATAGAAACCAGAATATCCTAAGAAATACCTCACTTTCTTAATAGTTCTGGGTGATGGAAGGTGACAAATGATGTCAACCTTTGCTTTATCAACTTCAATCCCCCTTCCCGAGACTATATGGCCAAGGACTAATCCCTATTTAACCATGAAATGAAATTTTTTCCAGTTTAGGACTAGATTCATTTTTTCACGTATGGAAAAATCTCTCTCCACATTCCTAATACTTTCCTAAAATGTATCCCCAAAGACATAGAGGTTGTCCATGAAGACCTCAAGAAAATACCGTACCATGTCTGAGAATATTACCATCATGCACTGCTTAAAGGTTCTAAGAGAATTGCATAACCCGAATGGCATGAGTTTGTAGGAAAAGGTGTCGAATGGAAATGTGAATGCAGTCTTATCTTGATCCTCTAGGGAGAACTCAATTTTATTATACCCTGAGTACCCATCTAAGAAATAGTATAAGGCATGACCTGCCACTCTTTCAAGGACTTGGTCAATGAATGGTAAGGGGAAATGGTCTTTCTTGGTGAATGAGTTTAGCTTCCTATAGTCATTGTAGACACTCCATCCACTGCTCACCCTTGTTGGAAGAATCTCTCCATCCTTATTGGTTATCACTGTGATTCCTGCCTTCTTGGGAACCACATGGACTGAGCTAACCCACTCACTCTCAGCTATATGATATATGATACTAGATTTTAACAATTTCAAAAGTACTTATCTCACTACTTCAATGAGATTAGGATAGAGTCTCCATTGAGGTTGATGACATGGATTTGAATCAGATTCCAGAACAATCTTATGAGTCCCAATAAGTGTGATAATCCCAGTAATATCATACAGGGTCCAACCAATGGCTTTCTTATTTTTCAGAAGTACATCTAGAATAATCCTCTCATGATTGGATTCTAGAGAATAATAAATGACAATAGGATGTGTTTTATTATCCCCTACGAAGGCATACTTGAGTGCAGCAGGAAGTTCCTTCAATTCAAGATCATGTTGGTTCATAATTTCAGCAGAAGATTGAGACATTAGATCAAGATCAATTTTGTTTCTTAGAGTTTAGATAGGATTGATTCCCAACATATAGAAGGTTCGACTACTAGATTGGCTTGATCAGATTTAGGGAAGGAATTTGGAGTGGTCTCCATGAAAGTGGTTTCTTTAAATATTTCACTGATTATTGGACCTAAGACTTCATCATAAGAGACATTTGAAAATGATTCAATCCAAGTAGATAAAAATTCTTCAAGGGAACAAAGGAAGTCAATCTCATGCTGAGATAAATATCCATCAAATATTCCTTGATGTTCTATGGATTCATTATCAATGCTTTCTATCATTTTTAATTCATGAATGTCATCATCATCCCCTATTTGTGAGCTTGCATTATAGATGTTCAAGTATAGAGTCATGTTTCCAAAGGTGATGGTCATGTTCCCATTTCGGACTTGAATAACAGATTTTATTGTTGCAAGGAAGGGATGACTGAGGATGATTGGGGTTTGTTCCTTATTTCCTATGTTTGGATGGTTTTTAAGGACAATGAAGTCAGTAGGGTAGATGAAGTTTTCAAAATTTACCAGAACATCCTTTAAAATCCCCTTTGAAACCCTAATGCAATGATTAGCAAGTTGAAGTGTGAAAGATGCGAGTTGGATCTCTTCTAGGCCTAACTAGTAGTACACAACAAATAGGATGAGATTGACACTAGCACCTAGGTCACACAAGGACTTGAAACCATTGCTCTATCCTAGATAAACATTGATGTAAGGGAAACCTGAGTCTTTTAGCTTAGGAGGAATGGTCACTTTAATGGTGGTACTCACATTAGCTGCCTAAAGGAATTGATTTTTATGTGAAAATTTTATTTTAAAATTGCACAAGTCCTTAAGGTACATTGATTAGGATGGTATGGTTTAGATTGCAACGAGAAGTGGAATGTTCAACTTGACTTGTGAGAAGATTTAACTCAATGTTTCACTCAATTCAGGCTTGGTTTTCCCCCTCATGCATTGAGGAAATGGTGCAGGTTGTGAGGTTGTTTGTGGAAGAGTTCTTTCTTTCGCATTGTTATAAGTTTCAATAGTTTGATCTTTTGGTTCATTTGAATTTTCATTAGATTTTGAATCTTCACATGGTTTCTGACTTATTTTTTCAGGTTTCTCAAATTATTTCCCACTTCTCAATACAGTCACAGTCTTTAGTTGTTCATGAGTTGTTTTAGTACAACTTGAATATCCCCTTGAAGTTGAGGATGGTACCGCCTGATTAGGCATGGGTGCCTTTCTAGTTTTTATGGTCTTAAGTTCTTGTTTTAGGGAAAAGACTTCTAAGTCCATCCTTTCCATTAGTTTTCACAGTTGTTCTAGTAGGCTTTGTGGAACAGTTTGGGTTGGTGCTTGAGAAGATTGGTTTATCCCAGGGGGATATTTTGGAGATGGGATGGATTGTTTAAAATGGACTGGTGGTTGTTGGTATTTGATAGGTTGGGTTTGGAACTGGTTATGGGTTTGGTAGCTCTGATGGGGGTAAGTATTTGGTCCCTGTGGTTGGCTAAGTTGATGTTTATCTTTCCAGCGGAACCCTAGGTGGTCATTTTACCTTGGGTTGAAGGTGTTTTTGTATTGAGGATTTTGAAAGTTCAAAGAATTTACTTCCACTGGGGGTCCTCCAAAAAAACATTCTTGATGGATGGAATGGTTGGGTAGTTATCTATCTTATGGTCATGTTTTTAATAAATTGTGCAAACAAGGTCTACAGTTTGGATTTCATGGACTTTCCTAAGGTCTATCTCTTAAACCTTCCCAGAATGTGCTATGAGTTTAGTCCGAAGGATTTCCTCTTCTCTAAGTGTATGAATTACAGTAGTTCTTTGTGGATTTTCAGAATAAGGTGAAGTTCCCCATGTTTGGTTTTGTTCATCAAGGCTTTCTAGATAATCGTAAGCATCATTTGGGGCTTTGTTTTTCAAGGTTCTATTACAAATCATGTCAATGAATTGTTTGTTCCCCAAACCCAACCCTTCATAAAAAATTATCATTTGTTCAGGAATAGAAAAACTATGGTGTGAAACCATTTTAGGGTGTCTTTTAACATCTCTCATGTTTCATAGAATGACTCTCCCTCTTTTTCAAAAAAGTTTTGGATGATTTTTTAAGTGCAATTGTTTTATGGTGGGGAAAGTATTTTTTGTATAATTCTCTTTGTAATTGGTCCCAAGAGATTATGGATGATGGTATCAATTTTTTAGACAAATTTTATCTTGATAATTTAAAGAAAAATGAAATATAATCCTCTTAGCTGATTCAAGTTGATGTGGGGGACACATGGTTTCAACAATGTCATTTAAATCATTAATGTGAAGGTAGGGCATCTCAGACTCCATTTCATGAAACGTGGGAAGATTCTTTAGGACATGGGGTTTAAATATGTAGTTGGAATATCCTATAGAGTTGTGTCTAATGCATGAGGGTTAATTGGTCCAGGAATGTGTGAGGTAGTCATTCATGGTATGATCAACTTCATTCCCAAAGTTTGGGGTTGCCTCATTTGGGTTTCCATTTTGGTTTCCACTCGGGTTTATGAGTTGGTTTCATTGAAGGTATTCCATTGAAATGGGATTGATTTTTTTTACTCTGGAGTATTATAAATATTTGGATGTAATGGAAAGGGTTCCCTTGGTGAACTTGACTCCCCAAACCCAAGACTATCCACCCTAACTAGATGGTTTGATTGATCATGATTGCATGAAGACATGCGCCAGAAGAAAAAAATGAGAAAGGGAAAAGATAAGAGATCTTGGGTGAGAAAAGAAGAAATGAGGGATAATATAATTGGTGTTTATATGACTTACTTGGGTCCCGGACAACCGAAAAAAAATTTATTCATGCTCAAATTTAACCAAGAGATGAAGGTAGAACAGTCCTTGTAGTTTAGCTTGTGTTGTCAAATCCTTAGAGACCTAAGAATTAACCTACACACACATACATTAAATGGATTGTTTCTGGTTATGAAGTGTCCAAAATGAGTTTATTTTTCATGGGTTTAAGGTATTAATAACAGATTTAAGTTAATTCATATTAATATAATGAGTTTATCCTAGGTTATCACTTGGGGTGGATTGGATGAATTCATTTTTTAGTGATTTCAATTTCTTATATTTGAGAAGGGTTCATTTAAGAAGATCAAACAACATCATCACTTACTGGTTTAAGACCTACAACCTTTAATACTAATCACCTATAAACTTTAAGGATCGATGTTTTTAGCACTTCTTGGTAAATGTTATTATTATCACTTGAAGTGTGTGGCCTTAAATTCAACAAGGATGAAGGAGTTTAATGATATTCAAACAAAATTATCAATTAAGAGAAGTGATTAGTAATTAATGGAGTGAAAAATAACATTCACACCATCCCCTTTCTACTCCCTTGGATCAACCCAAAAAATATTAATCCCTCCATTGATTCTATGGTTTCAATGGAAGCAAAGTGTAGACTCATGAGGGACGAATTGGAGAAGTAAAAAAACAATAAAAATAAAGCAATCACTCCACCGTTGTGTGAATAATATAACAAGGTATAGTGTGAATAAATTCACACCTTAAGGAAACTATATCAATGTGATAAGAAGAAAAAAATAATAAGAGTAAAGGGTGAAATTTTATTAAGAACTAAGGTGATTCTAACAACTTACATGAGAAAGAAGAACGTGACAAATCTAAATCGACATAATAACATTACAATGAAAAAATGATAAAAGGATCCTAAACTCCTCAACCACCACTACCTCAAATAGGAAACATTTAAGCCTTGGGTCGATCCTACAATAGTGGAATTAGCCTCAAATAATGGTGGTGGGCCGAGGTGGGTGGAAAGTTAAGAGAGAGTAGACTTTTCCACCCTTGACCTGCGGTGGCATCCAACTTTCTTATACCGAACATAGGCTCCTATAAGAGCATATATATGACAGAATTGGAGTTTTTAATAAAATACCAAAATCAATCTCCGGATATCCCCTATCTCTATATAAAATTTCAGCCCAAAATAATTTGTGGTTTTTGAGATATGAATAAATTGGTGGGATGATTTTATGGGCCCTAGAATCTGACCTAGAATTTTATCTCCAAATTGGGACGGCTTAATAGCCACCATGAATTCCAAATTAGCACTGGATTTTGAAGAATTATTTGTTCCTGTATATGTCTTCTATAATCCCATGATGTTTGGGCTTCGTTGGGCCTGTATGTTGGTCCCCACATTCTCATCAGTGGGCTGGTGTCCAATCTGCCTTCTCCAGAATTGTTTGCATGAAATCCCATTTTGGTGGTCTTATATTGTGAATCATACAACACTTCACAAGTATGAATTCTTCCCAATATAATTGGAAGCTTTAAAATTAAATATTAAAATAAAATTAATATCATTGGGTACTTTAAATTATGTTCAAAAATGTACCACATAATAGTGCATTTTAAGAAGGAATTACAATCATAATGTGAAATGATGTCCAAAGTGTAAAATGAAATAAAATGGTGTTTATGAATAATAAATAACATTAATATTATATATATTAATAATTAATATTATCCTCATTTAGTGGGTAATCACTATCTAATCAACAATAAGAATGGAATATAAAGATATCACTAATAAAGGAGTCATTACAACTTCTAAATAGATATTCAAACCCATTAAGGCATCTAAGGGATTCCTATAACTAGAACAGCACAAGAACACACACCTTGGGTGGTTTAAATATGCATAAATAGGTTATTTCCTTAAGTTTTACCCCAAGGGTGACCTCAAAATGAACAACTAGTGTCAATGCACATAAACAAAACCTACAGGCACCCTCACTAGGTCTGACTAAGCCTTCAAAGAGTAGCTCACTCAAAAACATGGTCACGCTGGAATGTCTGATGGGCAGTGAAAAGTAAAAACACCTGAAAAGAACCTAAAAATCGAAAATAAAGTATATACTACCTACCTAATCTTGTTAATATATATCTCATCTAGTATCGAGTCCGAATTCATCTTATTTTAGGAGAGATCTGAAGAATGAATGAAGAACAGGATATTAGGGCATATGAGATTAAAATAAAATAGCATAATTTATTTCCAAAAGAATTGAATATGGGTAAAAAGGGATTTAGGCCGTACTTATATGGATCTGATGGGACAAACTGTGCTCAAATCGAATGTTGAACGGCGACTCAGGGTCAATTCCTAACTTAGGATCCCTTGAGAGCTTTTCCCAAGCTCTCTCCTCTGTCTATTGAAACCAAAATGAGTTTTAGGTTTAAAATAGAAAAAATCAGTTTAATTAAAATTTCAAAAAACTCACACAGCAGGATCACAAGGTTTACCCACATGGTTTCCCAAATAATGTGGTAACATTGCTCAACTCACTATCTCCAAGGGGCACATTGCATGGTTACCTCACATGGTTTGGCTAACTATGTGATAACCATGCGTATTTGTCTATAAATTTTTTTCAACTTTTCAGACATACCACATATATATGTGGCCTCTTCCACATGGTTTCCCAAAACCATGCAGAAGCTACTACATCTACTCGCACGGTAATGTTAATTCTGTGTAAGTCATGCACAAATCGTGCGCTAATCTATTTTCAACCCAATAATTGGTTTTGGGATCCAAACATGACCCAAACACCTATAAAATACTGATGATCATAGGGGGTACATATTTAAGTCCATAAAAATGAATTTAAACAGGAAATAAACTATTTTCACCTCTTATGAAAATATGAGTTTTTAAAATCTTCCCCCTTATTGTAATTTGTCCCCAAATTGCACTCTGAATTGTGGTCAAGATTCATCTAAGAACACCTATGGTCATTGATCATGTATGTTGGCCTCCCCCTCATATGTCTCGTTCTGTAAAAAATCATGATACCATATCACCCATACTAGAAAAACTGACCATCCCAGGGAAACCTTCATGCTTCTATCAACGATATGAATTAGATGATCCTCAAAGGATGCATCAACCTGAAACTCAACCTCCTCAGGATAAAAATTATGAGATGGGTCCGAGTGATAGTGGCATAGTTGAGATATGTGTAATACTTTTTTAATGGATCGGTACCTATAAGGTAACTTCAACTGATAGGAAACCGACCTGACTCCCTCTAGATTATTAAACAACCCAACATATCACAATGAAAGTTTACCCTATATCTTGATCCACCAGTGTCCCAACCATAGTGAAACATTAAAAAAACCCCAATCCCTATCCTCGAACTCTAGACATCATCTTTAGCGATCATCATAATATTTCTGATGAGACTATTCTCTAGCCATCAGGTTTTGAATAAACTGGACTTTTCTAAAGTCTCGTGTATGAGATGTGGTCCTAGTAAAGATAACTCACCTAACTCTAAACAATATAGGGTATAATGACATGGATTACCATATAAAGGCTCATATGGTGCCATATCTATCATCACTTGATATTTTTTATTGTAGGTGAATTCATATAGGATAATATCCCTCTCCCAAGAGCCCCCAAAATCCAGGACACATACTCGTAGCATGTACTCCAACATATGTAATGTACACTCTAACTGGACATCAGTCTGAGGGTTCTATGTTGTGCTTAGAAATAACTATGTACCCAGTACCCTCTGAAAACTCTTCCAAAAATGAGATTTTAATATGGAATCCCTATCTAAAATGATTGAATGAGGGACCCCATATAGTCATACCACCTCTCGGATATACAACCTTTTGAGATCCTCAAAACTAAAGGTCTCTCTAATCATAAAGAAATGAAAAACCTTTGCAAGACATCCAATAACAATCCACACAACATCATTACGTCTAGGTAACCTAAGAAAAATAGTCACAAAATCCAACATGACATCATCCCATTTCCACTCTGGGATAGGTAACAACTATAAAATCTCATTTGGTCACTGATGTTCTGCCTTCACCTACTGACAGGTGGAAAATCTCATAGCAAAACTAACTATGCCTCTTTTTATACCTAGCCACCAATACTAATGACATAAGTCATGGTACATCTTGGTGACATCAAGATTCACTACCCAAGATAAATCATGAAAATACCACATCATCTTCTCATTTATATCCACTAGAACCCAAAAACGTCCATCGATATGCATTATTTAATCCTCACCTACCGTCCAACTAGAAGGAGGGTCCTCACTTGCCACACTCTCCCATAGAACAAGGCCCTCTGAATCTGATAGTTTCCTCATCTTAAATTTGTCTAGTATGGTAGAGGTCACAGCTAATATTGAAATGTAAGTATATCCTTGTCCATCATGCACCTCTAGATTCATCTTAGAAAACAATGCCATGAGATTCCACTCAATACTAGTCTACTATACTTCTTGTATCTGAGTCCTCCTACTCAGTGCACCGACCAAAAAAATTCATTACCAAGCATGTTGGAAAGCTCGAAGTCAAAGGACTGTAGCTAATCCACCCACAATAACTACCTCAGATTCAGATCAGGCTGCGTAAAGATATACTTGAGGTTTTTGTGGATGGTGTATACCAACAAATGATCACCTAGTAAATAATGTTTCAAACACCGTAACACATGAAAAACTACAGATAACTATTGATCGTGTGTGGGGCAATTCCTCTTGTAACGCCTCATCTACTAAGACACACATTCCATGATTCAAACCCCCTAAATCAGCACTTCCCCAAGATCAATACTTGAAGCATCACAGTACACCATGTAATTCTTTCTCTACTCTAACAGTATCAGAACTGTGGATGATTTCAACCTCCCTTTCAAACCATAAAAGGCTATCTCGTAAGAGTCTGACCGCATGAACTTCATGCCCTTTTTAGTCCAGCTCATCAATTTCACTACTAAGCGTGATAAGTCATGTATAAAAAATATTTAGTAACCATCTATCCCCAAGCAACACCGTATGTCAAAAATGTTCTTGGGTTATTCTCAGGAAACTACCACTCTTGCCTTTTTGAGGTCTATTGACACTCCTGTCTCTGAGATGATGTAAACAAGGAATTTAATCTGGTCCATCCAAAAGTGTAACTTTGTGATATTAGCATATAATTGATTCTCTCTCAGTGTATTCAAAATGATCTGAAGATGATTATAATGTTCATGTTGATTGTGAGAATACACTATTATATATTCCACGAAAACCACCACAAAAGAATCCAAGTAAGTATGGAACACTTAGTTCATCATCGTCATGAAAACTACTGGTGAGTTCATGATACCAAATGAGAAAACTATATACTAATATAGATAAGAATTACTGTGGAAGGTTGTACGAGGTATGTCTACATTCAAACATGCAACTGGTGATATTTAAACCTCAAAGTAAATCTTTGAGAATAATCTATGTCCTTGAAGTTGATCAAAAGGGTCATCTATATTTCATAAGAGATATCAATTTTTAATAGTCAATTGGTTCAATTTCTGATAGTCCACGCATAGCCTAAGGGTACCATACTACTTTTCCACAAAAGGACCGATGAACCCCACAGAGAAGTACCAGTTCAAATAAACCCTTTCACCTCCAAATCCTATAGTTTCTTCTTGAACTCATATAACTCCATCATAGACATCCTATAAGGAGGAATGGATATGGGCGCAACTCATAGAACTAGCTCAATGGAGAAATCCACCTCTCTCTCAAGGGGTAACCTAGAAAAGTAATTGGTAAAGACATCCTTGAAAATATCAACCACTGGATGGAATTATACATGACTCACTCCCTAATAACCCAGAAAAAAACTAGAAATTTGGGATGTTATCCCGCCCAGACCACGATTCTCGGGTCCATCTCAGCTCGCCTAGAAATCCCATTCACTCTTGTGAATGACCACTTCACCCAATAGTGATGTGAAAGTCACCCTCCAGTGATAGCAGTAAATGTATACTCTATATGATACTAGTAATTCCATCCTGAGAATGACATCAAACCGTTTCATCTCGTGGAAATAAAGATCCTAGACAAAGTAACAACTTCCAACCTCAAGGGGATACTCCATACAGTAGCACACCTCACCCATTCTGACTCCCAATCATGTATCTAACGTCATAAATCCCTTGTAAATAAAAACTAAAACCCATGGATTTTAACTACTTGTAAAGATATGAAACTATGTGATGCACCTATATCAAAGAGATGATATGAAATAGTAAAATCTACTAAGATTGTACCTCTCATCGTAAATGGCCTGGGATCCTACTCTTGTTGGGTCTGTTGCACAACATAATTATGAAATGTACCATGGTCTTGTGACACTATCTAGACACCCTAAGGTGATCCAACCTACTATCTCTATGATCCTAGTGGTTGGCTACCATGACCTTAACCACCACATCCCTAACATGATCAGTCTGCACTAATCCAGCTCCCAACCAGATGCAGAGATGAAGAAACTTCTCCTAAACCTGATGTTGGAGCTGACCCCATACCACTCACAACTAGAGGAAAGGTCCTGCAAAACCATTTCATATGACCCAACATGCCACATCATCTAACTAACACTCATGTTGCGGGAAGCCTTGAAGAAACACATCCAAACTGAAGACGCTGATGTACCAAGTCGAGAAACAACACTCCCATGTTCTATACCCCTAGCTTCCCATAGGTTCTCCTCTGTGACTAGTGCTTGATTAAATATATTAGTGATTGAATTCAACTAGAACATGTTGACCTAAGATTTGATATCATGTCTGAGATCTTCCACAAAGATTCTCTCCCTCAACATCACATCAGTAAGATACATCGGTGAAAAACACTACAGCTCTATAAAACATGTCAAGTATTCCATAACATTCATCTCTCTCTACTCCAGACGTATAAACTCACTATCCCACTCTATTCATAGAGTCGTGGGGTAAATTTATTCCTAGAAGGAGGTCTAGAAATCATTCCAACCCATATCTTGAATCTAGTCATCTTGGTTCAAAATGTCACACCAGTGCTTCACCACTCCAAGTAGCATATAAGTCAATAGATTGACCCTCCACTCAATATGATCCCTCCTATGCTCAAAAATTTATAACATGGTCTCAAGCCATAGCTCTTCATCCTATAGACCTCCATCCCCTGAAAACATGAGAGGTTGCTCCTACTGGAACACCCATGTCAACTCATCCTTAGACACGGAAGGTTGTGGTGCTTTCTGGAAGGTCTTCATAGAATTAAAGAATACTTCATGGAACTGTGCCTCGACGCTTGTGTTTGGAATAGCCTATGGTGCCTTGGCTGGTACCAAAAGAAGATCTTCTAGTAGCATGTGGCCTGCTATCTCTAAAGTCTGGTCATCACCCCCTTCATAGTGTACCACTGGAGTTCATCATGGGGGAATCATTCTAAAGATCCAAACACACTCCTCAGAAGATATTGTCATCAAAGAACACTACTTAAAAGCATAGGACAGGTAAAAACCATCCTAGTAACCAAGTCAACCCATAGCCTAATCCTAAATAAAGAACAATCTAAGGAATGACCAATAAACCACAAGAAACTACACCTATTTCCCACTCAAAAGTTAGGTCTTGGTAAAGTTTCTATAATACATTCTAGTTTCCATTTTCATTTCACATTTAGTTATCTAGGAAATTCCACCAAGGGTTTTCCAATTCCAAATCCACGTGGACCTATAACATCTCATGAATCCAAAACTTATCTCTCATTAAAACTATACATATAAAAAGTTCATTTAGAATTTACATTTCATTGGTTCATTATTTCCAGATTCATAAGGGCCCATAATACTTATGAATTGAAAGATGATGTCACTAATATATCTGATACATCAAAACTATCAGAACAACATGAACAACTATCAAAAAAACTATAACAACAACATGTAATAAGTAATTCATCCTAGATGGAATGGCATAATGCATGGAATGTGAGTTATAAGAAGTTCCTATATGATGCAAGAGATGGAATGACCTCATATCATTGGGTTACAACTGAAATAAAACCCACAATTCAATCAATAGTGACAAAATTAATCATGTGTTTCACCCAAATATGAAATAAAAGTAATTGTAACCATAAAAAACCAAAAAAAGAAAGATAAATCCATTCCAGGAAATTTGGATTTTCCCTATAAGCGGGTTAGCTACTCCCATACACATATTATTACCAAATTTCACTTCCTTATTATCCCTATCTATTGTCTACAAATTGTAAGTAAAACTAGAAAAAAACATGGATCTAATACCACTTTCTAACGTCATCGACCCGAATTCCACCCAAAATGATTCTTTGGACCCGGTTGGCCACATGGCCTCAAGAACATCTCCCCAAATTCTAAAGGTTGCCAAATAGCAGCAAGTTCCTAGGTGAGTCAGTGGGGATACTATTCCCACTTTACCAGAGTAGCACAAGGGAAGTCAAACCTAACAAATAGCGGAAGAAAAATAAACAATAGTTAATGGAAAGTAGACAAGATAGGATTGCATATCAATAACCTGGAAAATCTCTTTTAAAAAATGATTCAGATGATAAATTTATCTAGAAATCATCATAAATAGTACATGGTGAAACAATAAAATATAGATGTACCAAAAATTAAAAAATACCAAAAAGGTATCCCAGTAGCATCGCAAATATCAGCTCGGTCCTATGCTCCCTTGCTCCAAAGAAATAATCAACGACCTGTACCATGGATATTTCCTCTATCATCACCTACAACCATATAATCTATTTGGTTCCCCAAGGAGTCCCAAATAGGGCGTGAGACAAATATCCCAATAGGTAACCACCTAGGGTCTATATAGTTTTAACAGCAATAAACAAGTGCTAGAAAGTGTAAACAAGTAGTAAAGTAAGTGTGTGTTCCCATGGCATAATTCCAATGCCATATATAAAACCAACAACCCCTTAAGGGTACCTGAAACAGAGTCAAATCCTAACAAGGTAGCTATAAACAAAGTAAACAAGTCACATGGCCATGTCATAAATCCACCCATACTAAGTAACCCATGAACACACTATATAAAAAAGTTTATAATTTCACCGCTCGGCCATATAGTGAATAATATACAATAAGGTCCAGATCCAAGGTGTCATGTACTAGGGAATCCAAGTAATTAATCTGGGCCATGAAGGGCTAGTTCAAAGGAACTTATCCAAGGCATTCACATCGAGTGCCATGGGCTTCCCTGTAAATCCATATTCTAGGAACTAGTTGGATCCCTAGGATAATGTGTACTGATATATCCTATGTGAGTCCAAGAAAGATAGACCCATGGTGTTGCAAGCCCCGACGCATCCCACGAAATCAAGACCCAAAGGGTAGGGTCAACCCAATGCATCCACTACCACATTCTAGATCCATATAGATTAGTCCAAGGCATCTATAAAACCAATCATTCAATTCATTCGGAATAAAAAATTAAACCAATGTGATTATACCCACTCACATAATCCAGCACAAGGCTTGAGTATCCCACCCATGCATTCATTTAACCATTCACATTTAATATGGGCCTACCCTCCCATATTTCCTATTTAACATGTCATTAATCAAATTCATATAGGTGTACCCACCAATATCACCCATATAACAATACCCTATAACCAAAAATAAGTATGGTATAGAAAGAAACCACTAATGAAGGAGGAAGTACATCTCCAAAGTAGATATTCAAAACCATTAAGTCATCTAAGGGATTCCTCTAACTAGACAAGAATAAGAACACACCCCTTGGTCGGTTTAAATAGGAATAAATATGTTATTTTTTTAAGGAACACCCCATGGGTGACCTCAACATGAGAAAAAGGTGTCAACGCACCTAAACAGAACCTAGGGGAACCCTCACTAGGTTTGACTAAGCCTACCAAGAGTATCTCACTCAAAAATAGGGCTACGCTGGAAATTCTAATGGTTAGTGAAAAGGTTGAATTCTTGAAAAGCACCAATAAGTCAAATGAAATTATAGAAAACCTACCTCGAATTGGTAATAGAGAGCTCATCCACTATCAAGTCTGGATTAATCCTTGTTTAGGAGAGATCTGAATAATGAATGGAGAAGGGTATGACAGGGAATATGATCCTAAAATAAAGTAGCGCAATCAATTTCTAGAAGAATAAAATAGGGATAAAAATTATTGTAGGCCTTACTGATATAGATATGATGAGACAAATTGTGCTCAAATAAAAGGTCTTATAGAGACTCAGGATCAATTCATAGCTTAGGATCTCTTGAGAGCTTTTCCCAAGCTCTATTATCTTTCTGTTGAAACAAAAATGGGTTTAAGGTTTAAAATAGAAAAATTCAATTTAATTAAAATTTTAAAAGACACACACAGTAGGATTTCATGGTTTACCAACATGGTTTACCAAACCGTACGGTAACCATGCTCATCTCACTATCTCCAATGGGCACACTGCACGGTTACCCGACACGGTTTGCCTAATCGTGCAGTAACCATCTGGATCTGTAAAAAAATTCTGAAACTTTTCAGACATACCTCATGGTTGTGCGACCTCAACTGCACGATTTCCCAAAACTGTGTAGAAGCTACTACCTCCACTCACATGGTTATCTAACATCATGAAAGCCATGTGCAAACCATGTATCAGGCCATTTTCATCCCAAAACTTGGTTATGGGCTCCGAACAAGCCCTAAACACCTCCAAAAAACCCATGATCACAAGGGATACATATGTAAGGCCACAAAAAAGCATTTAAACTAAAAATAAAAGGATTTGTACCTTGTATGAAAATATAGGTTCTTAGATATGATAAGGGATTGTGCATTAGACTTCAGCGAGATCTAGGAGGACCACTTGACCCTAGTAGAGTTTTCATACAATAATAGATACTACTCTACCATTGGCATGACACCTTTTGAGGCCATATACGGGTGGCCCTATAGGTCACCCTTGTGTTAGACCGAGATTTTTTAGGCATATCTTGTGGGACCATAGTTGGTTCAAGTGAAAACAGAGAAATTATAGGCAATTCGTGAGTGAATGTGGATGGCCTAGAGTAGGAAGAAATCTTATGAACATCATCATCGTAGTCCCTTAGAGTTTGAATAGGGATACCATGTTTTTTAGAGTCTCCCCATGATGAAAATTGTGGAGGTTCATCTGAAAAGGTAATCTATCCCTGAGGTTCATCTGTCTATTCGTGATTGTGCAGAGGGTTGGTGAGATTGCTTATTTCTTTCCCTACTCCCACAACTAGAGCAATGCTTCCATGTGTTGAAACTAAGTAGACATGTTCCTGACCCTACACACATCATCGGCTGGGGCATGATGGAAATCGAGGATGGATCCACCTTTTTAGAGAACCTAGTGGTGATTAAGGATCAATGGGAGATAACCCTATCTATATGAACCATCCTCTTGGTTCATGTGTTGTGACCAAATGGGAACATGAAAGAAATATCTTGGGAGAGGGAGAGCCTTATGTGAGCTCAGTATCCCAAGTTTTTTGGTTAGTTTTTATTTTTGGGGATGAAAATATTGAAGGAGGGAATGATGTATAGACCAGGTTTTTTCAATATAATACTTTGAAATATTTTAGTATATATTTTTAGATCTAGGAACTTAGACGATGTGTAATATCTATTCCCGACGTTCCTGGAATTGATTTTATAAAAATAGAAAAAAAAATATTTTTCATGTGTGGTTTCTTAAATAAAATTGAAAAAATCTTAAATGGAAGCTTTAATTATAAATCTGGGACCACTTTTGATTTTTTAACATGATGTTTAGCCTAGTCGCAACCTAAAAAAGGTTGACACAGGGAATTTGAACATACCACCTATTAGAGGTACATTCAACGGATTAATTAATTAATTCGTTCATTCATTTATCCTAACTAATATATATATATAATTATACTACCATGGAGATTCACCCAATGTTTTCCTTATAATCCTGGGTTCTTCCAAGAGCATCTCATTCCTCCTGCCTTTGGAAAATTGCATTGTACGATGATGAAATAGAGGATCGAAGAAAATATGAGTGCAACGAATGCAATGATGTCCTTTAATCATTTAAAAGAACATTATTTGATGAAAAACAATCCAATATCTAGGAATTACTCATAAATTTTTTGTCTAAGCCCTATTTTATTAAATTAATTGAGGATATCAACCCATTCTATTGATTTTCTCTAATTTCATCCTTTTCAAGAAACTGTGTATCGGGTAAAATCTTTTATTCATTTTATCTCACCCAAATTATCCCCATTCTTGATCACTGGCCAAGAAATCTTGGACAACGATGGTTAAACCATTGTTCTTGTTTCTTTACCCCTCAATTTCTTTGTGTTCTTCACCAGTTGGGGACCCCACAGTCTCAGTTCGATGTTGTTGGGAGGTACTGAGCCTGATCAAACCCCTAAAATCATAACGAATTTGCAAGTGAGGGAGAGATCAATGAAATGGGGATAAATTTAGGATTATTTTTGAAATATGATTATGGTTTTGATAATCAATGATTAAATCTTCAAAGGAATAAGAATATATGTATTACGATGTGTACAGGTTCGCACATAAATCAAACTAGATTTGAGTTTCCATCCATTGGAGGGATGAAATCTATCATTCGACTCTAGTTCCACAAATCCTGTTAAAAATAAAAGTCAAAATAAAATGAAGATTTTAAATATTGGGTGTGGATCAGGGAACTAGAAATTAGTGAAAAACTCAACTACATGCCACGTATCATGATAAACACACAGCGTGTAGCTTATTGCATGTGGTGGCTAGGGTTTTGGGTTCTCATATGGATGGAATGTCATGTAGAAACACTACACACTAGGTATCGTCCTTCCCATGTGGATGATTCATGTGGCACAGTACACATCAAAAAACACTCGTTGTTCTTGAGTAAAAGGGTATGTCTAGAGAACAGGAGTGACACTCCATGAGAAGAGGCATGCTGTGTAGTAAAAGTACATGGACATGGCTTAGATACAGGCACACGGGCGGGACCCTAAGTGGAATTAGGAACACCGTGTATATTCTCCAAAAACCATGTATATATATATAGGTTGGAATTCATGTACCTCTTGAGAAACATCCAGGAAAAGGAGTAGCACAACACACCATGTGGGTCCCCTCACATGTCATGTAACCCTTGGGTCTTTTTGAGTAAACTCCAACCCACATATCTTCTTCATTTCAACATGAATGTTGGCCTGTGAGTATCCCATTCTTAATTTTTTACACATAAAATGTGATTGTTCCCTTAGTTGTATATTTTGTGATATTATGTGGTATATTCCAGGCATGACTCTTGTTTCGGTGATACTCGATGATGGTAGTGGTCATGAAGGATCACCAGAGCCTTTTTAGAGGAACCCTCTAGTCGGACTGGCCATGGGTCCTCAATGACAGGAGTGGAACCCTCCTTTCAACATAGGGAATGGTTCCTCTACTGACTTCTAGAGTGGAACCCTCCAGCTGGGTTGGGTAAGGCTCCTCAATTTATTCCTTAGTGGAACCCTCCAGTTGAGTTGGCTATGAGTTCTCAATGACTACACTAGAACCCTCCTGTCAGCAAGGGGAATGGGTCTTAAAACAACTTCTAGAGTGGAACCCTCTGGTTGGACTGTGCATGAGTCCTCTACCATTCATGATTGGAACCCTCTTGTCAATCTGGTCATGGGTCCTTATTAACATCTAGACTGGAATCCTCTAGCTGGGCTGGGCATGGGTCATCAACCACAAAAGTGGAAACCTTCTTCTCGTTAGGGAATGGGTCATCCAATATCTATCAGAGTGGAACAAACCTATTATTCCAATTCATGGTTCCTCTACCTAGAGATTGTGGCCCCTTGGATATGTGGCTTAGTGAAGAGGTGTGTTTTTAATTGGAAAATTACTTATGGGTATATGTATGATATACTAGGAATCGTTAATAGACTTTTGGAACTAATAGAGACTTTTTGTCCTAGGATGAGCTGTGAGATGGAGATCCAATTTCTCTCCCATTTTTATTTCTTTAGACTGATAATATATATACACTTATTTTTATACATACATTTTCATTTGGTTACACTCTTTCCAGGAGATGTGAATATGTGTGGGGTATTCCATGTGATTATCGTGTTTAGTTTCTCATGTTTGGATGAATTTACTCTCCTGCTATGGGTAGAAAACACTTTATGTGTAGTTAATCTACTCACCCTTTTGATCCCCCAATGCTTGGATGATTTTATTCCCTCTCTTGGTTTGGGTTGAACTGTTCTTTTTCACTACATCATGTTTACTCACTAATATCTTTCTATTCCAATTGTATCTCTTACTACTCCACCTTAAAATTTTAGGGAAATTTACTGGGCATGTATACACTCACTCCTACATGGTATTTTTCCCACATGTTTCATCTCTTATACAGAATATAGATAGGTCAGGGGTGACTTTAGAGGAGTGTAGAAATACATGGTACTTATATGTGTTTTACCTTCTAGTTTTGTTAGTTTGGGACATAATTTAGTTAGGGTGTGTATTTTTACCCTTTACTTTTCAGTTTACACTACTGTATTCTTTTACTGTTAAGATATATGCATGTATGGTTATTCTCATTAGCTTTTTTTCTTAATTTACTTTTACCAACTCTGCACTATTACATCGATATAGTTGTGTGTGTGCACACAAGTACATAAGAAAATTTCTCCCCATTTTAGTTATTCCTTCGATGATTGTTTCCAGTCCCTGTCCTATGGAGGCAAGCTTGGGGTAGTTGCGGCTTGAGTCCTAGATTGGGTCGGGTCATGATAGATCTTTAGTTGACCCTAAGGACAAAACATTTCCCAGATCCTATATATGAATGTTCTATTGAGGATAGATGTGGCATAGAGAACTGGAAAATTTCTAATCATGTGATTGTTATGATCATAAAGTTCCCAATTCTAGAAAAATTTAAGAAATCTATATATGATAGTGTAAGTGATAATAATTTTATAAATCCTCTTGATTTTTTTTCTAAAAGTGAAACACAAGAATTGGGAAAAGGAAAAAATAAATAGGAATCAATTGAAACATACTAACTTTGTTACAAAACTAAATAGGTAAATATATAGTTTCTAAAGTATAAAAATCATCGTGTTAAGAGGAACAATTTTCAATTAGTTTTTTCTGATATTAATTTGAATAATGTACATAAAAATGCATGGTTGTTATATTTGGGGAAATTACTCACATAAATGTGCCTATGCTTGGTTGTCTAATTAGCTAAAATTCACGTAATGTTTAATCATTTATCTATTATGGGAAATGAAAAATCAATTATCATTAAAGCTATATTGAATATTATATTTTTATTTAAGAATAGTTTTTATTTTATTTCAAAAGATATATTTATACTACCATTAGTTAGATGGAATTTTATTTATTTTTTACTTTGGAAAAATTAGGTTACAATAGTTCAATTAAAGATAAAAATCTAGAATTTTTAAAAATTCAAATATTATTTTTATAGAATATTTATCTATGAATGTAAATAATTATTTTTTAGATAACAATGCTTTATATTATCAAACTTTTCATACTTTTTCATGTCGTATGAAACCAAAATTAACCAATGAATATTCAGATATATTATAGAAAAATATTTCTAGTCATATCTCTAAATAGAGAATTTAAATTCTTGTGTCTAATGTGATACTTAATCTATGAAATTTCTTAAACAAACAAGTTTTTTTGAGTGTATTATGAGAAAATTGATTCACATAATGAAATTAGGTGCCTACTGAATCTATAATGTCTTAGAACTAATACAAACTATTATTCTTGGTTTATTCTCAATGAACTCTTGTAATGGTCAATAAAATTTTATTATATTCATATAAGCCTATTAAAGATATTACTTGCAATATTTAGTTAATGATATGTCTCAATTATTGAATGTTATCTAGGTTTTCAAAACTTAATTTTAGAATCAACTTTGGAAAGTATATAATTTAATTAAATCTTATTCCGGTGGTTTTATGGTGAATATGATAAAAAAGGATAACAATGACCAAGAAATTTTCCCATATTCTGAAGAAATGTAGTATTTCCCTCTAATATACTCATCTAGAAAAACATATAATGAAATGTGTTGTAGATAGAAATTCTGGAATGCCTATGTGTATGGTAAAAAGCATTTATAGTTATTATACCTTCTCAGAATACCTCTAGGATGAATTAATAATTATCATAGATTATATCTTTAATAGGATTCCATTTAAGGTAGATAAAAATACCCCTAATGAACTCTATGTAAGAAATATGTATGGAATTAGGTACTTACACATTTTGGGTTTTCCTAATGAGGTAAGCCCATTTAGTAAATATAAGAAAAAATTGAATTCTAGAATTATTAGATTTTATTTTTTTGATATACTAAAATCTCAAGGGGTTATAATTATTTTAATCCCACACATCAATCATTTTTTATGAGAAATACTAAGTTACTTTAGGATGTTGAGTTTCTAGGTAAAGGTATTATAAAAGTTAATTTTGAAGGATAATGTATTACTCATTATATTGTTTCTATTAATAGTGATCATATTTATTTCCTTAATATTGTTCAAAAATAAAGTATTTTAAATTCTGATATTTTTATTGAATTACACTTCTAAAATCATTAATTTTTTCAGTAATATAAAACTCAACAAATTTAAGATAAAATTTTACTATAGAGATTCACTAGAGAAAGGAGAAGTTTGATTTTAAATGATTACATAATTTTTCTCTAATAATACGATATTGAAATGGGTTTGATGGGATATGATATAATCAAATTGTATCAAGTAAATAAATATTCTTATTCAAATAAGTATATCAATTCCATGAATTATGAGATAATGTCTACAAAAAAATAATGATGTATGAGAGCTCGTCAAATTGTCTGAGGGTTTCAAACCTGTTAGTTATAAATAGATAATTAAGTTAAAAAGGATTAAAATGGAAATGATGACTGATATAAGGCTCATATTATAGAAAAGGGTATTTACTTAATAATTAAATATTGATTATAAAGACACATTATCTATAGTTTCCTCAAAATATTCTTTTATAATCAATATGGAACTTGTGTCATATTTTTACCTTGAGGTACATCATATAGATGTTATGAATGCATTTATAAATGTTAAACTTTATGAAAAGATTTAGAAAGTGTGAAAAAGACGTTTTTATTATATTATTAAAAGATAATTGTTTTCAAATTAAATAAATCAGTCTATAGGATTAAGAAATATTATTATCAATGGTATCATAAGTTTCATCAAAATTATCATTTCATTTTTCTTTGAAATTATTTTGGTTGATGACTATGTATACTATAATTTTAGAAACATTAATCATATTTTTAAAGTTTTATATGTCAATGAAAAATTAATTTATATTATTTATATATATTTATGTATTGAAACAATGATATATCTAATAAAATAAATTTATAATACAATATCACATGAAAATTTTATGTTAGGTATGAGGATACTATGAAATCACATTTATGGTATCCTCAATTTATCACAAAATAGATATATCAATAAGGATCTTAGTGAAATGTTTCTTAAGATTTAAAAAAACTTTTCTATCACAACATATGTAAATAGATACCCTAAAACCAAGATCTACCATGGATGAAAACAAAACAATAATATATATAAAACAAAGAAATGTTTGTGTACCATAAACCATAAATCTAGGATTTTTATTGATAAATAACACTCAAATGTAGTAATCAAACTCTCCTATCCCAGTAATTTAATTTTCATTTTATTTCATGATAAAATATCTTTTATGGATTGAGAGGGAAGCCTTACCGGGATGAAAGGCCCTAAGGATTTATGTCCCATCATAATTTTTATGTCCCGAAGTCCTTATGGAATGAAATTCCACTACATGGACCAATGGTCAATTCTATTAATAGTACTACTACAGTACCTTATATAGATATAGAAACTTCCACTACTATAATATCTATTATAGAGCCCATAATTTTCTAAAGGGTATACTATAGTGCTACTATAGTATATGTGAAATAATACCCCAAATATTTGGTTATTAGGGGTTAGACTCTACCCTTTTGGATGTCAAAATAAGGGTAGTACTACTCAGGCACAACCTCATTGGCTTGGGATAACCTCTCTAATGTGTATCCAAGAGTTGAATTTAAATAACCCATTATATGAGTAGGACCACCACATATCCCATGATATGATCAATTATAATGTAGAAGTATGAAGAGAGATTCTAGATAAATGGGAAGTCCACTAGTAAAATCAGAACTAAGAGAATAAACATCCCATAATAGTGGTTCCCTTATAAAATCATTAAGGAATCTTTTAAAGTGAGCATAAAATTACTCATATTTTACAATGAATTATTAAATGATATTATTCTATTAATCATTATTTATATTAATGAATCTATGATTACTTTTAACATATGAAATGGTAAATATTATGATATCCAACATGGAAGAATATGAATGATAAAATTTATCAGATGGTTTTCAAGGGAAGTGTCTGGATATCGTACACCATGTCTTATGCTATCCATTTATAAAGACATACAATATTACTATGTTTTCATGCATTTCATACCATACAATATGATAATATTTTACAATATGATATGACCCAATGCACATGAAATATACAAGGTCTTTAGGGAGTATCTATTTCAATCTCCCAGTTTCACTAAATCCTAATAGACTTTCTGTCAATTCACCTTATATTTTATCTTATATGATGACTTGGGAAACCATATACAAACCCATATTGGATATATCCACAATTTTTTTTAAATATATCATAAAATCCACCTTGTAAAACATTACATGAAATTTATGGTGAATACCCATCCAAAACTCCATTAAAATAAACTCAAAAACACATTTAGGATATCTCTTTATGCCAAACTCTAACATTATTTATTCAACCAAAATGTGTGACACCATGGACCATTTTAGAATTTAAAAAAAATACCAATTCCCAAATCCATTAATATATTCTAAGAGAGTCCTATAGTAATGTTTCAGTACTAATCAAGAGACAAAGGGATATGGAATGATCTCCATCAAACATATGTATCTCTAAACCCATTCCCATCAAATGCATCGTATTCAATCATAAATTTTTTTATGATCTCTTTTTCTAGGATATAAAGTGACCATGAGACAAATATTATGTTAATACCATATATCCTCCTCATATTTTCTTGATTCCCCATGTATAGATTGACTAGGTCGATGAATACATCACATTCCATTCACCTTTATAGATTATCACATCACATAACTCTTACCCAATAGATGGGAACGTCATATTTCATATCTAGGTATTACCACACACAACCTCAATCTATCTAAATCAAGTGACATTATGTCATACTCATCATACGAGAGGAAAAATATCATCCTTGTTAAGATTCAATCGATGAAATGATCAAAAACATACCTAACCACCCCTTAATTAGCTAAACCTCAAGGCTTGTGTAAGAAAGGTATCAAAGTAGGAAGGTTATTAGGCTAGTTACCTCACCAAAAAAAATTACTAGATAAATCTAAATAAGAACCATGTACAAAAATTATATACTAGAAATATAGTATATGACACTCCATGTGGTATACTTAATGGATCATCCAACACAAGAAACCAATTTTTCACCTAATGAGTATATTCTATATCCAAAAATAATAATTATACTCTCACTAACCTTAAAATTTCATCATAACCTATAATGATCCATTATGAACATAGGTTAGTCTTAAATGAAATTTGTACTTTGATAGGTCAATTATCATTTTACTTCATGACACACACACACACACACATATTAGTATCCAACATGAAATAATGATGAAGTGTAGAATTCCTTTAATATAACATAATACATTCGATATTATTAATATTGTTTTAAGAACAATGAACAAAAATATACATGATAGATTTTATAACACATCACATATCATATACTTTCAGATCAACCTTATGTTTGTTGTAATTTCAAGGTTTTGTTAAATTCATTATCTATTTATGTAATTATTATTACATCACTATGTGGCCATCTGAAAAAAAAATTCACCACAAAATCTTCACTAAGTTACATATATGAAGAAATAAAATTTTAATAATTGTAAGACTTAATAATCATATTCATAATGTTCAAATATTTAAACATAATTTTCAAACTCCTTAACTTCACAAAATCCAATATTATGAGGTTAATAACTTCAGTTGTCTATGTATAACACTTTCTAAATTCAAAATCATCATTATCATCCTTGGAAACAATTCTATAAATCTATTTGCTTGAAATATTTTGAAAACTAATTTAATTATTTTCATTAATATTTTATCAACATGCACAAAAAAATTAATATGTTAAGTAAAATTAACTTTCACTGATGTTAAATTTCATTAATTATTTTTGAACTTCTAAAATTTCTAAAATATAATCAATATACTATTAGAAACTATAATATCATCAAAATATCATTCTATTACACACAAAATAATTCATGTTTAGGAAATAATACTTATTTCCTTCAGTGGGAATATTTAACAAACAAACCATTGTATCTATATTCTTTATGGAATTGTATGAATTTGGAGATGTTTCTTGATAAGGATATTATTTTTTAAGATATCTATATATCTACTAATTAATGTTGGCTTTTTTCTGCCTACGTGTCACCTCTACATGAAGACACATCACCCTGAAATATGTATCCAGCGCTCCAAACCTAAAAACCATCCCAATTATCCGCCACTGCTCAGGATTTCATCCCCCTCCCATATTTCCATCCCCGAAACCCTTCTCCCTGCTCTAGGGTTCCCAAAACCCTCTCGTCTACCACCATCCACGAATCTGATCTCCCTCTCCCCTCCACAAATCCCTACTCCATGATTCCATTCTCACGTCTCCCCAAAACTATATCCTCCAGCAAAAAATCAAGCGCCTCACTGTATCCCTCCTCTCCCACTCACGTTCTCCCTCTACACCGGCTACGGTTTCTGCATCGACACATCCCTCTCCTAGGTATGCTCTTCATAAGGCTCCATCCGCTCCTTCTCCGTCATGTTTACCTACTCTGCATCGATCTTCTTTGCCTCTGTGCCGCAGATTTTCACTTCATCGTCAACCAGGTAATCCTCCTCTGAGTACTACCACCCTCTATATATCCAATCCATACCCTCACAGTCTCGAGTACCATATCCTTACCATACGGTTTGTGGTTACCATCAACTCCCTTCGAAACACCTTTAAAACACGATTTATTTCACATGTATGAACTGTAACCCTACATTTATAGGGGAGGGATAGGGATACACCACAAACAACCTTAGTCTCAGTATTTCAGTTCCTTGTAATGATGGTAATCCCTAAACAAGTCATTTTATTTATGATTTTGTTCCATGATAACATTTCAAAACTCTAGGGATCTCTAGTTCTATGTATCCATCTTAAAAACTCTGGGGATCTCCAATTACTTCTTTGTCAAGAGTCTGTATCAGAGGTAGGAGATCCCTCTTCTATAAGCATGGGCATGGGTACTTCTTCTCCTATGGATATCATGTCTTCCAGGGATATTTCTGTTCTTAAGATGTATCCTAGGTTTTTTATTCAATAATGGGTCAGTGATTATTCATTTTACAACTGTGTTATAGGAACATCAAAGAAGTGGTTGTTTAGGAGTAAAGTGCCACAATGACAAAGGATTTGTTACAGCAACTACAAATTATTCCTCTACTCTGGTATTTGTATATTTATCTTCATTGTCTTCTATTTTCATTACATCATTTGAATGGACATTATTGATTTTCTAGCATGTCTGATTTGAATTATTTTTCAATTTCAGCATGTTAGTTGCCTAAAAAGTGTGCTGCATTTCAGGTGTACATAATTTGTGGTGATTGCACAGATATGAGATTCTATGATTTTTTAGGTATTACGATTTTACATCATTAACCAGTCTAATACTACTATTTTCATTTTATTTTCATTTATCTTAAATAATAGACATAAGTAATGTTACTGTAATTTTCCTTCCAACCTTCCATAATAGGAGCATCACACTAGTAGGTCTTCTCCATCAAGTTCAAACACTTCCAGTAGGTTTGATGCCTGTACGTCTAATCGGTTATCTACTCAGGTATGTAACAGTCATCATATCTGAATAATAACTTATTTAATTTGAATTAACAATACATGCCTGATTATTGTTGAGTTTCAATGATTTTAATATACATGACGTTCAATTATTTACATCTATTACTATCTGTTGTTAACAATCATATATGTTCTACATTGATTTCAACTTCAAAAAGTAGCTTCAAATTCTACTAACTATATTCTCTATGTAGAAAAAACTTTCACAAGAATTTGATACGGAGGATGACATGCAACATGGTCTTCAGAGTAGTCGAGATAGTTTAGGTACAATTACTCATTGTACTCAAAAAGAAAGGCGAATGAAGGAAGATTTGAACAAGAAAAATGAGAAATTAGATTGACATTTTCTCATATACTGTCTAGGTAATAATAATTAGCGGTTGTTTAATTGGTTTTCATTCATTTTATTTAAAGCCTTAAGTGAAATACACAATGATCTGAAGATTTTTGTATTTGAAATTTCCCACAAGGGACATTTCAGTATGAATTATCTATAGGTTTTTTATAAAATTATCATGTTGGATGATTTTCATGCAGGACGCTTATAATGCTGGACGATTTTCATGACATGCTGGACGTACTTCATGAATTATGCTTTCGTATCAGTTTTCGTTGCTTGATTGTTTGTCATTATTCTGGACGCTACTCCTTGTGGAATAGGATAATGGTGGAGGTTTTTAATGGTAGACATTGTAATGAATTATTTTTTGTTTCTATTAATCATATTAGACACTGTTAAAAACTGGGTTATATGTTTTGTATTTGGTTTTCCAACGATATTGTAGGTTTTTTGTATGGACGTTATGCATAGAATCACATTTTCTCCCCCTGTACTCATCATTGAATGTTTACTGTGTTGTTTCACTTTTATCTAATTGTTTTACGAGATATTGTGAATACGACAATAGGAATAGGTAATGACTGTCAGTATTGTGTCATAAAGCTGGGAAGTGAACCTCTGTTCCAACACTCTTCTGCTTGCAGGTAATTTCTACATAAATGTTTCTGAATTCAGTATGCAAATTCAATACACTAGCATTTCTGTTTCATTAAATTCGTATGAGGTAGTTGATACTTTTGTAATTTGTTGTTCATTTCTCATCTTCTTGCAAAACTAAAATTTTTCCTCTAGCAGAACATCATATGGATCAATTAAAAACCCTACAAATAACCTCGAATGACATTTTGATCATGAAATTCTATCCAAGTTATGATATCTATCTTCCCCCTACAGTATGATATCTTATGTTTCCAATTTCTGAATCTCTGATAAACTCAATATAGATAAAATATACCACTATTAGTATGACTTAACATGTTATATTACCTCTTGAATGGGTTTTCATTATGTCTCACCCCTTCAGTTAACATTACATACTGCATATTTGTTTGATCTTCATATTCATGTTAACTGTATGGTATAATACCATACATATGTTGAATAAAACATTTCATTCTCTATATGTATATGTTTTAATAAAATCCCATATAAAAATTGTGTGTGTTTTTTATATTTTATTGCTTTTTTATTTGTGTTCGAATCCATTTTCATTGTTTATTTATGCTCCATTTTCCAGTCTTGCCGACATGAAATCACAATTATAGAAACATGATTAACAAAACCCCATATAATAATTTTGTGCGTGTTTTATATTTTATTTCTTTTTTATATTTGTTCGAATCCATTTTCGTTGTTTATTTATGCTCCATTTTCTAGTCTTGCCGACTTGAAATCACAATTATAGAAACATGATTAACATAATCTTCTCTTGACTATTATGTGTTTCTATTCACTTTCATTGTATTGAACCAGTTATTGGTGGCTATGTGAATTATATATCTTCGCAATTATGTGGTAAGACAATGTATATGTGTTTTAACTGTATATATGTTTTGACTCTTATTGACTCAAAACTCCATTTTATCTCTTGAGAAGGTTAGAAAGGCCCATAGTGGGACATTTATGGATCTATATGCCTTTGCAACCCCATATAGTCTAACATAGGATTCTTATTTCCTAAGTCAGGTGTATACTCACAAGTTTGATTGGTAAAAAAGATAAGAGCTTGAATATTGTGGGTTTTCAATTTATTTGTTTTTTAAATAATTCAATCTTCTGATTTTTTTGAAGTCTATTTCTTAAGGTCCCATTCTCTCTAGAATCAGTTGAAACAAAGGGGGGGGGGGGGTGGTCTCAATATTTTTCATATAATAAGGGATGCTAGGAACTGTTACTGTATTGTCAGATGTACTTCTTTATTTTAAAATACTATATAGGGAGAGGGTGAAAATATTGGATTCTTTGAGTGGGTGATATGTATGACACTCTCCCTACACCTATTAGAAAATTTGGGATATCAACTTACAATGATGGATATAGAGGTTCGGCAGTTAGGATATCTTGAACACTGGAGTGGCTGCTACATATGAACTGATGCTATATTTTCTCCATTTTTTATACTATGTTTTCATATTAAAGTCCTTCAGCTTGATTGAATAAGTCTTACCTTCATTCACATTCAAAATTTTTGGGGTAAGAAATCATTATTTCTAAAGGTGGAACATGAGGATTATTTCCCAGACAATCGATGCTGATGGAACTTTCTATATTTAGATCTTTAGAATCCAAATTATAAATCGAATCTATCATTGTAATTATTTTTTATTTGTTGGGAAGTTTTTTGGTTTTGGTCAATGTCATTTGTGATATTAAATTTTCACTGATTATACTGTTCATCTGTTTGTCCCATTTAATTTATTTTCTTTCCTTTTGTTATTTTAGTATTTGATAAAATTTCCTTCTTTTTTTCTGGGTAGGAAAAAAACAGGACAACACTCCACCAACCTCTTGATAAAATGGAATGCCGCTGTGGAGAGGAATTTCATAGCTGATACTATCATAGAGAGTATTGAAATCATTGATCGATGGTTGAATACAGGGAGAATTTCTATATCCTCTACCCCATGTAGGAACATTACGGAAGAAAATAGAAAGGGGAGGAGTTTCTTTCTATTTGATCTTATGGCCCTGAGGAGGGATACCGTTTTACTTCTTAGGAGGTATTCTATCATTATTTATCACTTTTTTCCCATGAATGAGGCATTCGTGGTATATACTTTAGGGTGGACCTTTCGATACACGGTTAATAATGTTTTGTGTAGGGCCTTCAAAAAACATACTACCTCATTGAAGATGCAGTAATGGATTTATAGGATCAGTGACTGCCTGTGATAGTTTTTAATGGCATTAAGAACTCCATCCTGTAATAGAACATGGTTATGAGGTTGGTCTTAATTTTTCCATCACCTTTGTCATGATTTCTTTTTAGGTGATATATTACAGGATACTAGGGAAACTTTCTATATGTGAAAATCTTCATATACATGTTTCTTTTCATGTGGATCCTTTAGTGCTTTCAATATATTCTAGAAAGATTATATAATTCTAGAAGTGATATATACATGTGTTATAGTGGCCACTAGAGTGGATCATTGACCTGCATTTGGAAAATGTATTTGTTTGTAATACTGTTGAAAATCTCACATGAAATTCTTCCAATAACTCTCCTTGAAGGAAGAAGGGATGCATGTAGGGTCCTTAGTGACCATCAAATTGCTCGGATGAGTCACCCCACATTAGAAGGTGCGATCATGGGCTCGAATCCTGTATATTTACATTGACTCAATTACATCTTGGATGGTTTTTAGGATATTTCCCTTTTAATTTATTTTCATTCCCTTATTTATTTTAGTATTTAATAACACTTCCATTCTATTTTTTGGGTAGGAAAAAAACAGGACAACACTCCACCCACCTCTTGAAGATCGAATTATATTGTTGTTGTAAGCATAACCAAATCTCCAGGTTTGTGTTTCTAAATTTTTTCCAATGTTTTTGATGTTTTTGACCTTCCTCATCAAATTGTATGAGAGACATTTCCACTCTAATGTTTTGATTTCTCTAAAAGACATTTAATGTGCATGGTTCAGGTAACTGTTATCGAATACATGATTTAGTGCTCTTTGTAATGGACATTTGTGAGACTATTCAGGTAAATATCTCCTTAGTTGGTGCACTCCACTACTAATATTGTTTCAATTTAAAAAACTAATAGAAAAAATCTTATTGCACCTGACATTTATAGTAAGTGCTCCAATACAATTTTATTTTCAGAATTTCTTCTTGAAGATTCATGTTTTTACCATTTATTTAAATGTGTTTATTCTGAATAAGGTTCACATGAAGATGGGAGATGGGGGCGTGGTGTCTAAATGGTCAAGAGTGGGTAGTCGTAAACAATAACCACCAGTACATAGTATTCCAGAGGATTCAGTATTCAATCAAATACCAAGTCTCTTGACATTTAGTGATGTAACAACCAGATTCAATTATTCTTCATCTATTTTTTATTCAATTACACGTTAAGTATTATGTAGTGGATGTTGAATATCTATTTTAATTTATTTAATTTATTCAATATCATCCTCTATTTCATCTTTTTCTCTGATATATTTTTCAACTAATTGAATGATGTATTCATATTCTATTCCCTCTTTCCATTAGCAGACAACATTACTTCCTAATTATTATTTATTCAATATATGTTTTCTTTATAAAGTTTCTAAATATTAATCACTTATTAGAAGAAACCCCATTAATTGAATACGCCGTGAAATAGAAGGGGCGAGTATTAGTTCTACTAATAGTGGGATAAAATACCTCTCAGTTTTAAAAAAATAACTAGATAAAAACTATAACAAATGGGACTCACTGATAACACATGCACCTCTCTATAACATGACGGTTAGGTCCTGGCCCACCAAGTGACACTGGTATCCCTGCAGACACATGTTATCTACACAATAGGGATCACCCACGTACCTAAATGGATCATCAGAATAATAATTATCCCCATCTACTAACACATGTTCTTTTAGTGTTATATTTACTCACTTTCTCACACCATGAAAAACTTCCCACGGGGTTACCCATCCTGAAACCACTCCAAGCCAAGCCCCGTTTAACTATGAAGCTCTAATTAGGTAGGAACCTGAAAAGAATGGTTCAAATTATTGAAAAAGGATGTAAAATTTAGTATTTTAACCATTTAACTTTATTTGGTGATACATCCCCCCCCCCTTATAGAATAACATCCCCATTATGGACCCTAAATTTTAAAGGCATGGGCCTGTTATTTTTCATTCTTCATTGATATTAAAGATCCACTATTCTATCATCAAAAGGAAACATAGATCAATATTTTTATGATAGATATATGGTTTATTTCAAGATCTAATTGAGTTTCTTATATATCCATCATATAATTGGGATCTGTTATTCAAATATTCATTAATAATTATGTATTCTTCAAGAATCATGATGTTATGTGACCTCTCAATATCATATTGTTCTAGAAATGATAAATTAAAGATTATTATCTAGGAATTCATGTATTACGGTTCTTCATTATCATTATGAACTCTCTATTATTCTTGTATTATGAATCCCATGGTAGTGTTGTAATTCCATGATTTTTGAGGTAGTTGGTTTCATGATTTAGATTAATTCTATAAAACTTTATTTCTTAATTATTGAATTTTATTTTTAAAAAGGTTTAAAATAATGATTTATTTATTTTTTCAAGAAATGGTTTTGAAATGGTTTTATAAATTCTTGATAAATGTGTTGATGAAAATTCGTTTTTGGTAACATTTATAAAAATCGATTTATCATTCAGTTTTGGTAAAAAGTGGGTTTAAATCATGTTTTCTATGCTTTTAAAGATTAAATGTCCTTTGAAATATTATAATGTTTTAATCCTAAATGTGACTGAAAATTAGGTAGGAATTTATCCTTTGGCATGAACTCTTTCACCTAGACATATTATACTAGGGTAATGTGGGCACTAGGTTTCCTATGTTTTGGCAGGGAGCCACTCCCCGGAGTAAACTCATACCCCTATCCCGATTCTAAAAGGGTAATGTGCACAGCGGGTGTCCTATTGACCACATTAATGGGACAAGGATATTAAATTAACTATAAATAATGTTTCTTAAGTTCTTTTTTATCCTTTTTATGTACTTAAAAAATTATAATCGGAATGTTAATGTAAATTCGTTGAAAATCAGGTTGTTTGTATGATTTATAATCTTTGAAAAGTGTTTATTTGTACCTGTTTTGTATTAAATCATATAGAGTTTTATCTCATTTTATATATCTATTTACTTGAGAAAAACTATCTTATTTTACAAAGACTTATTATGAAACACTTTTTTGGTTTGTACAAGAATATTTTTCTCACACCCTGTATACACCTTTGGGTGTATATAGATGTTGTTTTATCTATCGTAGGTAAGTTTATGGTGCTACAGTGTGATGGAAGGTTTGTTTTTTAGTAGATTGTAGTAGTTTTTAGGTGACATAATTCCACACGGAGTTATAACTTATTAATTTGTGATTACTTGGGTTTCTATATGAAACTTGGAACTTGGTTTTCCTTACAACTATAGCTTTATATTGATGTATTTTTTTTGGATTACTAAAATTATTATGTATCTTTATTAACTTATTCCATGTTATATTTTTGAAAGATAATTCCTAAAGGAAGTTATTAATGCCCCTATGTTTGTTTCCAACATATGGAGATAAAGAATTCCCTTCAAGTCATGTCATAGATGACTTAGGTTACGAGTAGTTGGGTAATCTTGGTTAATTCATGAAAAATAATGTAAAAGCCTAAAAATTTAATGGTTCAAAAGAAAAAAATGTTACCACCCATGTTAATAAGGTGTGCCTTTTTTTATCCTATGTGATTAAATCTCCATAGTTAAGTGAGTCTTGGTCTAGAGTAGTGTCAGGATGGGGGACCTCATATGGAGATTCTAATGGTGTTTGTGGGGAAAAATAAAAGTAAAAGGACATGTGTTAGCCTATGGGGAGATTAATTGGTTTTAGGATCTATTCATTCATGTGGGTGGGCCTTATTCTGGGGAAAAACATGTCTATGGTGAAACTAGTAGTGCCATGTGGGAAAATGAAAGACCTTGTTAAGGAAAGGTGTATGTGATGTCAGTGGGACTAGTTGATAAATTTGTATGAAAGGTATTTTTTTATTTCCATTGTCATTATACATATTGGTATGTCATGGTAAATGAGAGATATGAATTTTTGGTCATGATGGGGTATATTATGAAAGATTTTCAGAAAATATTAGTGTGACGAGCCTTAAGTTTCCATGGGTGGTTAGGAAATGTGTCTTTGGGATTTAGGGTGTTGTAATCCCAGAACGTAATTTCTCTTATCTCCTTAAAATTAAAATTAACTTTTGTTACTTTAAATAAGAGTTTATTTATGTATATCATGTTTTTTATTATATTTATATGTTTTTTGTAGTACAATTACCTCTATAATAATTTAAATTATTCTTCTAGATCATGTTGTTAAAGAAAAACATTAGGTAAACCCTCTATTTGATCTAAATATGATCAAAGAAGTTTTGTGCATGGTCTATTATATGGATCAAGTTATGCAATATGATCTTATTTAATCTAGATAAGTGTAACCTCTATGGTATGAGGATATAAATCAAGCCCATGAATTTGTTTTCCATAAATTTTCAACTTTTTAAGGAAAGAATGATCCTTAAGAGGAATAATATTATTTAGGAAATATGGAAAGTCTCTTTGAATTCCTATAGACTCATAGTTCAATAAAAGTGAGGTCTTGTAAATTTCAGATAAAAGGAATGAGTAGAAGGAGGTTGGAATTATTTTTCATGGAAAACAATCATGATGTCTTGGCATGGAAAGACTTTAAGGATATATTTACGTAGTAGTTATACCCAAAATATATAGCCTTGGGAAAATACATGAAACTTCTCAAACTTGTGTAAGGGAATCAAGAAGTGATATTTTATGTTAATCAATTCACTAATCTATCTTTTTTATGAGGTTGTATCTAATGGGAATATAAATTCTTAGAGGTTTTATATGGGTCTTTTATCAAATACCTAGTCATAGGTCTTTATGTTGAATCTTACTAACTATGATGAGGCGGTGGATAGTGTGCTAATGGGAAATATTGACTTGGTAGGCGTATCTGGGAAACCATAAGTTCCTTTTTCCTCTAGTGATATATATAATGTTTTTTATAAGAGAAAGTGGAAGAAGAGTGATATTTGTAGAGGAAATAGTGGTGGTTATCCTCAAAATATGTCTCCCTACACCATCATCAGCTATTAGTGTCTTGTATTATTATTAGTGTGGTCAAAAAAGACACAAAACCTACTTTTACCAGTGCCACTAAAAGTTTACAGCTTGTTTGAAAATCATGGTATCTTTAAAAATTTCTATGATGATATATCTTTTACTTATTCTTGAATAGCCTCATTGGCCCAAAGAGGATTTGTAGTACAGTTATATGATTAACAAACTATAGAGTTCTAGTCTCAGGCCTCCAAAATGAAGTAGTTACATATAGTGGAAGGGAATTTAATGGAAGTTAATGCAGGTCATGGGATAGTGAGAGGTACCAATTTTGTTTATTATACATTAGGGGATTATTTATTTGATACATGTACCTCTCAGTCCATCATTAATACTCATATGGTGGATCTTTTAAAACTAAAAATATAAATCATGACATTCATATTGGAATTTGTTACACTACCAGGAAAGAATAAGGATTCAAGTTTATGATTTCCCTCATTCTATTTCACAAAATGTATATATCTATAAGGATCTTAGTGAAATGTTCTTAAGATTTAAAAAAACTTTTCTATCACAACATATGTAAATAGATACCCTAAAACCAAGATCTACCAAGGATGAAATAAAAACCATAATATATATAAAACAAAGAAAGGTTTGTGTACCATACACCATACATCTAGGATTATTATTGATAAATATCACTAAAATGTAGTGATAAAACTCCCCTATCCCAGTAATTTAATTTTCATTTTATTTCATGATAAAATATCTTTTATGGATTGAGAGGGAACCCTTACATGGACGAAAGGCCCTAAGGATTTATGTCCCATCATAATTTTTATGGCCCGAAGTCCTTATGGAATGAAATCCCACTACATGGACCAATGGTCAATTATATTAATAGTACTACTACAATACCTTTTATTGATATAGAAACTTCCACTACTACAATATCTATTATAGAGCCCATAATTTTTTAAAGGGTATACTATAGTGCTACAACAATATATGTGAAATAATCCCCCAAATATTTGGTTATTAGGGGTTAAAATCTAACCTTTTGGATGTCAAAATAAGGGTAGTACTACTCAGGCACTGCCTCATTGGCTTGGGATAACCTCTCTAATGTGTATCCAAAAGTTGAATCTAAATCAACCATCATATGAGTAGGACTGTCACATATCCCATGATATTATCAATTATAATATAGAATGATGAAGAGAAATTCTAGATAAATGGGAAGTCCACTAGTAAAATTAGAACCAAGAGAGTAAACATCCCATAATAGTATCTCCCTTATAAAATCGTTAAGGAGTATTTTCAAGTGAGCATAAAATTACTCATATTTTACAATGAATTATTAAATGATATTATTATATTAATCATTATTTATATTAATAAATCTATGATTACTTTTATCATATGAAATGGTAAATATTATGATATCCAACATGGAAGAATATGAATGATAAAATTTATCAGATGGTTTTCAAGGGAAGTGTCATGATATTGTACACCATGTCTTATGATATCCATTTATAAAGACATAAAATATTACTTTGTTTTCATGCATTTCATACCATACAATATGATAATATTTTACGACATGATATGACCCAATGCACATGAAATATACAAGGTCTTTAGGGAGTATCTATTTCAATCTCCCACTTTCACTAAATCCTTATAGACTTTCTTTCATTTCACCTTATATTGTATCTTATATAATGACTTGTGAAACCATATACAAACCCATACTGGATATATCCATAACTATTTTTTAAATATATCATCAAATCCACCTTTTAAAACATCACATGAAATGTATGGTTAATACCCATCTAAAACTCCATTTAAATAAACTCTAAAACAGATTTAGAATATCTCTTTATGTCAAACTCTAACATTATTTATTCAACCAAAATGTGTGACACCATGGACCTTTTTAAAATTTAGAACAAATACTAATTCCCAAATCCATTAATATATTTTAAAAGAGTTCTACAGTAATGTTTCAGTGCTAATCAAGATACAAAAGGATATGGAATGATCTCCATCAAACATATGTATCTCTAAACCTATTCCCATAAAATTCATCATATTCAATCATTAATTTTTATATGATCCCTTTTTCTAAGATATAAAGTGACCATGAGACAAATGTTTTGTTAATACCATATATCATCCTCATATGTTCTTGATTCCCCAAGTATAGATTGACTAGGTCGATGAATACATCACATTCCATTCACCTTTATAGATTATCACATCACATAACTCTTACCCAATATATGGGAGCATCATATTTCATATCTACATATTTCCACACACAACCCGTATCTATCTCAATCAAGTGACCATATGTCATAATCATCATACGAGAGGAAAAATATCATCTTTTTTAAGAATAAATCAATGACAAGATTAACAACATACATAACCACCCCTTAATTAGCTAAACCTCAAGGCTTGTGTAAGAAAGGTATCAAAGTAGGAAGGTTATTAGGCTAGTTACATCAAAAATAAAAATTACTTGATAAATCTAAATAAGAACCACATACAAAAATTGTATACTAGAAATATAGTATATGACACTCCATGTGGTATACATAATGGATCATCCAACACAAGAAACCAATTTTTCACCTAAGGAGTATATTCTATTTCCAAAAATAATAATTATACTCCCACTAACATTAAAATATCATCATAACCTATAATGATCCATTATGAACATAGGTTAGTCATAAATGAAATTTGTACTTTGATAGGTCAATTATTATTTTACTTCATGACACACACACACACACATATATTAGTATCCAACATGAAAGAATGATGAATTGTATAATTCATTTAATATAACATAATAAATCTGATATTATTAATATTTTTTAATAACAATTAACAAAAATATACATGATAGATTTTATAACACATCACATATGATATACTTTAAGATCAACCTTATGTCTATTGTACTTTCAAGGGTTTTGTAAAATTCATTATCTATTTATGTAATTATTATTACATCGCTATATGGCCATCTAAAAAATATTTCACACTAAAATTTTCACTAATTTACATCTATGAATAAATAAAATTTTAATAATTGTAAGACTTAATAATCATATTCATAATGTTCAAATATTTAAACATAATATACAAAACTCCTTAACTTCACAACATCCAATATTATGACATTAATAACTTCAGTTGTATATGTATAACACTTTCTAATTTCAAAATCATCATTATCATCCTTGGAAACATTTCTATAAATCTATTTCCTTGAAATATTTTGAAAACTAATTTAATTATTTTCATTAATATTTTATCAACATGCATAGAAAAAAATATATTAATTGAAATTAACTTTCACTGATATTAATTTTTTTTTATTATCTTTGAACTTCTAAAATTTCTAAAATATAATCAATATACTATTAGAAACTATAATATCATCAAAATATCATGCTAATACACACAAAATCATTTTTTAGGAAATAATACTTATTTCCTTTAGTAGGAATATTTAACAAACAAACCATTGTATCTATATTCTTTATGGAATTGTATGAATTTGGAGAAGTTTCTTGATAAGGAGATTAATTTTTAAGATATCTATATATCTACTAAATTTGGCTTTTTTATCCCTATGCGTTACCTCTACATGAAGACACGTCACCCTGAAATATGTATCTAGTGGTCTAAACCTAAAAACCCATCCCAATTATCCACCACTGCTCGGGATTTCGTCCCCCTCCCAGATTCCCATCCCTGAAACCCCTCTCCCTGATCTAGGGTTCCCAAAACCCTCTCTTCTACCACCATCCACAAATATGATCTCCCTCTCACCTCCAAAAATCCCTTCTCCACGATTCCGTTCTCAAGTCTCCCCAAAACTCTATCCTCCAGAAAAAAATCTACCGCCTCTTTGTATCCCTCCTCTCCCCCTCACGTTCTCCCTCTGCACCAGCTAGGGTTTTTGAATCAACACATCCCTCTCCTAGGCATGCTCTGTATCCGCCTCCAACCGCTCCTCCTCCGTCATGTTTAACTGATCCGCGTCAATCTGCTTTGCCTCTTTGCTGCCGATTTTTACTTCATCATCGACTCGGTAATCCTCCTCTAAGTACTACCGCCATCTATATATCCAATCCATACCCCTACCCATATCGAGTTACATATCCTTCCCATACGGTTTGTGGTTACCATCAACTCCCTTCAAAACACCTTCAAATCATGATTTATTTCACATATATGAACTGTAACCCTACATTTACATGGGAGGGGTAGGGATGCACCACAAACCACCTTAGTCTCAGTATTTTAGGTCCTTGTAATGATGGTAATCCCTAAACAAGTCATTTTATTTAAGATTTTGTTCCACTATAACATTTCAAAACTCTCGGGATCTCTAGTTCTATGTATCCATCTCAAAAACTTTGGGGATCTCCAATTACCTCTTTTTTAGGAGTCTCTATCAGAGGTAGGAGATCCCTCTTCTGCAAGTATGGTCATGAGTACTTCTTCTCCTGGGGATATTGTGTCTTCCAGGGAAATTTCTGTTCTTAATATGTATCCTAGGTTTTTTATTCAATAATGGTTCAATGATTATTCATTTTACAACTATGTTATAGGAACATCAAAAAAGTGGATGTTTAGGAGTCAGGGGCCACAATGACAAAGGATTTGTTACAGCAACTAGAAATTCTTCCTCCACTCAGGTATTAGTATATTTATCATCATTGTATTGTATTTTCATTAAATCCTTTGAATGGACATTATTGGTTTTCTGGTATGTCTGATTTGAATTATTTTTCAATTTCATCATGTGAGTTTCCTAAAAAGTGTGCTGCATTTCAGGTGTACATAATTGGCAGTGATTGCACAGAGATGAGCTTTTGTGATTTTTTAGGTGTTGTGATTTTACATCATTAACCAGTACAATACTACTATTTTCATTTTATTTTCATTTTTCTTAAAAAAAAGACATAAGTAATGTTTTTATAATTTTCCTTCCAACCTTGCATAATAGGAGCATCAAACTGGTAGGTCTTCTCCATCAAGTTCAAACACTACCAGTAGGTTTGATGCTTGTACGTCTAATCGGTTATTTAATCAGGTTTGTAACAGTCATCATATCTGAATAATAACTTATTTCATTTGCATTAATAATACATGCATTATTAGTGTTGAGTTTCAATGATTTTAATATACATGAAATTTAATTATTTACATCTGTTACTGTCCACTGTAAACAATCACATATGTTCTGCATTGATTTCAACTTCAATAAGTAGCTTCAAATTCTGCTAACTATATTCTCTATGTCGAAAAACATTTCACCAGAATTTGATAAGGAGGATGACATGCAACATGGTCTTCAAAGTAGTCGCGATTTTTTAGGTACAATTATTCATTTTTCTCAACAAGAAAGGCGACTGAAGGCTGATTTGAACAAGAAAAATGATAAATTAGATTGAAATTTTCTCCTCTACTTTCTAGTTAATAATACTTAGTGGTTGTTTAATTTTTTTTCATTTATTTTATTTCAAACCTTAAGTGCAATACACAATGATCTGAAAATTGATGTATTTGAAATTTCTCATGGGGGACGTTTCAGTATGAATTTTCTATAGGTTTATTATAAAATTAACATGTTGGATGATTTTCATGTAGGACGCTTATAATGCTGGAAGGTTTTCATGACATGTTGGACGTACTTCATGAATTATGCTTTCTTATCAGTCTTCGTTGCTCGATTGTTTTTCATTATGTTAGACATTACTCATTGTGGAATATGATACTAGTGGAGGTTTTTAATGGTAGACATTATAATGCATTATTTTTTTTCTATTAATCATAGTAGATGCTGTAAAAAACTGTGCTATATGTTTTTTATTTGGTTTTCCAAGGATACTGTCGGTTTCTAGTATGGAAGTTGTGCATATAATCACATTTTCTCCCCCTGAACTCATCATTAACTGTTTACTATGTTGTTTCACTTCTATGTAATTGTTTTATGAGATATCATGAATAGGACAATAGGAATAGGTAATGACTGCTAGTATTATGTCGTAAAGCTTGGAAGTGAACCTCTGTTCCGACACTCATCTGCTTGCAGGTAATTTCTGCATAAATATTCCTGAATTCAGTATGCAAAATCAATACACTGGGATTTCTCTTCCATTAAATTTATATGAGGTAGTTGATACTTTTGTATTTTTTTGTTCATTTTTCATCTTCTTGTGAAACTAAAATGTGACCTCTAGTAGAACATCATATGGATCAATGAAAAACCCTACAGATAACCTCGAATGAAATTTTGGTCATGAAATTATATCCAAGGTATGATATCTATCTTCACCCCTGCAGTATGTTATCTTATGTTTCTAATTTCGAAATCTATGAAAAACTCAATATAGATACAATATACCACTTTTAGTACAACTTAACATGTTATAATACCTCTTGACTTGGTTTTCATTATGTCTCACCCCTTCAGTTAACACTACATACTGCATATTTGTTTGATCTTCGTATTCATGTTAACTATTTGGTATAATACCATACATATGTGGAATAAAACATTTCATTCTCTATATGTATATGTGTTAATAAAACCCGATATAATAATTGTGTGTGTGTTTTATATTGTATTTCTTTTTTATATGTGTTCAAATCCATTTCCATTGTTTATTTATGCTCCATTTTCCAGTCTTGCCGATATGAAATCACAATTATAGAAACATGATTAAAAAAACCCCATAAAATAATTGTGTGTGCGTTTTATATGCTATTTCTTTTGTATATGTGTTCGAATCAATTTTCATTTTTTATTTATGCTCCATTTTCCAGTCTTTCCGACTTGAAATCACAATTATAGAAACATGATTAATATAATATTCTCTTGACTATTATGTGTTTCTATTCACTTTCATTATATTGAACCAGTTATTGGTGGCTACGTAAATTATATATCTTCCCAATTATGCGGGAATACAATGTATATGTGTTTTAACTATATATATGTTTTGACTATTATTGAATTAAAACTCCATTTTATCTCTTGAGAAGGTTAGAAAGGCCCATAGTGGGACATTTATGGATCTCTATGCCTTTGCAACCCCATATGGTGTAACATGGGATTCCTATTTCCTAAGTCAGGTGCATACTCATGATTTTGATTGGGAAAAAAGAGCAGAGCATAAATATTGTGGGTTTTCATTTTATTAGTTTTTTAAATACTTCAATCTTCTGATTTTATTGAAGTCTGTATCTTAAGGTCCCATTATCTTTGGAATCAGGTGAAACAAATGGGGGGGGTCTCAATATTTATCATTTAATAAGGGATGCTGGGAACTGTTACTGTATTGTCGGATGTCCTCCTTTATTTTAAAATACTGTATGGGGATAGGATGCAAATATTGGATTCCTTGAGTGGGTTCTATGTATGACACTCTCCCTACACTTATTAAAAAATTTGGGATATCCACTTACAATGATGGATATAGAGGTTCAGTAGTCAGGATCTCTTGAGCACTAGAGTGGCTGCTACAAATGAACTGATCCTATATTTTCTCCCTTTTTTCTGCTATGTTTTCATATTAAAGTCCTTCAACTTGATTTAAGAAGTCTTCCCTTTATTCAAATTCAATTTTTTTGGGGTAAGAAATCATTATTTCAAAAGGTGGAACATGGGGATTATTTCCCAGATGAGGATGCGGATGGAACTTTCTATATTTATATTTTGAGAATCCAAATTATAAATCGAATCTATATTTGTAATTATTTTGTATTTGTTGGGAAGTTTTTTGGTTGTGGTCAATGTCGTTTGTGATATTGAATTTTTAATGATTATACTGTGCATATTTTTGTCCCTTTTAATTTATTTTCTTTCCTTTTGTTATTTTATTATTTAACAACATTTCCTTCCTTTTTTCTGGGTAGGAAAAAAACAGGACAACACTCCACCCACCTCTTTATAAAATGGAATACTGCTACAGAGAGTAATTTCAAAGCTGATACTATCCTAGAGAGTATTGTCATCATTGGTTGATGGTTGACTACATGGAGGATTTCTATAACTTCTACCCCATGTAGGAACATTACATAAGAAAATAGAATAGGGAGGAGTTTCTTTCTATTTGATCTTATGGCCACGAGGAGGGCTACCGTGTTACTTCTCAGGAGGTATTCTATCATTATTTATCACTTTGTTCCCATGAATGTGGCATTCATGGTAGATAATTTAGGGTGGAACTTCTGATATGCGGTTAATAATGTTTTGGGTAGGGCCTTCAAAAGTCATAATACCTCATTAAAGATGATGTAATGGATTTATAAGATCAGTGACTGCCTGTGATTGTTTTTAATGGCATTAAGAACTCCATCCTGTAATAGAGCATTGTTATGATGTTGGTCTTAATTTTTACATCATCTTTGGCATGATTTATTTTTAGTTGATATATTACAGGATACTAGGAAAACTTTCTATAAGTGAAAATCTTCATATACAGTTTTCTTTTCCTGTGGCTCCTTTGGTGCTTTAAATATATTCCAGAAATATTATATAATTCTAGAAGTGATATATACATGTGTTATAGTGGCCACTAGAGTGGATCATTGACCTACATTTGGAACATGTATTTGTTCGTAATACTGTTGAAAATCTCAAATGAAATATTTCCAATAACTCTCCTTGAAGGAAGAAGGGATGCATGTAGGTTCCCGAGTGACCATAAAATTGCACAGATGAGTCACCCCACATTAGAAGGTGAGATCATGGGCTCGAATCCTGTATATTTACATTGACGCAATTACATCTTGGATGGTTTGTAGGATATGTCCCTTTTAATTTATTTTCTCTCCTTTAGTTATTTTATTATTTAATAACATTTCCTTTCTGTTTTTTGGGTAGGAAAAAAACAGGACAACACTCCACCCACCTCTTGAAGATTGAATCATATTGTTGTTATAAGCACAAAAAAATCTCCAGATTTGTGTTTGTAAATTGTTTTCAATGTTTTTGATGTTTTAGACCTGCCTCATTAAAGTGTATGAGATACATTTCCCCTTTAATGTTTTTATTTCTCTAAAATACATTTAATGTGCATGGTTCAAGTAACTATTATCGAAGATGTGATTTAGTGCCCATTTTAATGGACATTTTTTAGACTATTAAGGTAAATATCTCCTTGGTTGGTGTACTCCACTAATAATGTTGTTACAATTTAAAAAACTAATCGAAAAAATATTATTTCACTTTAAATTTATAATAAGTTCTCCCATATAATTTTATTTTCAAAATTTCTACTTGAAGATGTGTGTCTCTACCATTTATTTAAATGAGTTTATTCAGAATAAGGTTTACATGAAGATGTGAGATGGGGTGTGGTGTCTATATGGTCAAGAGTAGGCAGTCGCAAACAACAACCACTAGTACGTAGTATGCCAGAGGACCAGGTATTCAATCAAATACCAAGTCTCTTGACATTTAGTGATGTAACAACCAGATTCAATTATTCATCATCTATTTTTTATTCAATTACACGTTAATTATTATGTAGTGGATATTGAATATCTATTTTCATTTATTTAATTTATTCAATAGTTCCCTCTATTTCATATTTGTCTCTGATATATTTTTCAACTAATTGAATGATTTATTCATATTTTATTCCCCTTTTCCATTAGCAGACAAAATTACTTCCAAATTATAATTTATTCAATATATGTTTTCTTCATAAAGTTTCTAAATATTAATAACTTATTAGAAGAAAAACCATTTATTGAATACGTTGTGCAATAGCACGGGCGAGTACTAGTTCCACTAATTGTGGGATAAAATACCTCTCATTTTTGAAAAATAACTAGATAAAAACTATAACAACTGGGACTCACTGATAACACATGCACCTCTCTATAACATGACAGTTAGGTCCTGGCCCACCAAGTGTCACTAGTATCCCTGCAGACACATGTTATCCACATAATAGGGATCACCCATATATCTAAATGGATCATAAGACTAATAATTATCCCCATCTACTGACACATGTTCTTTTAGTGTTATATTTACTCACTTTCTCACACCATGAGAATCTTTCCACGAGGCTACCCATCCAGAAACCACTCCAAGCCAAGCCCCGTTTAACTATGAAGCTCTAATTATGTAAGCACCTAAAAAGAAAGGGTCAGATTATTGAAAAAGGATTTAAAATTTAGTATTTTAACCATTTAACTTTATTTGGTGATACCCCACCCCCCATATTGAAAAACATCCCCATTATGGACCCTAAATTTCAAAGGCATGGGCCTGTTATTTTTCATTCTTTATTGATCTTAAAGATCCACTATTCATTCATCAAAAGGAAACATAGATCAATATTTTTTATGATAGATCTATGGTTTATGTCAAGATATAATTGAGTTTCTTTTATATCCATCATATTATTGGGATCTATTATTCAAATATTCATTAATAATTATATATTCTTCGTGAATCATGATGTGATGTGATTTCTCAATATCATATTAATCTAGAAATGATAAATTGAAGATTATTATTTAGGAATTCATGTATTATGGTTCTTTATTATCATCACGAACTCTCTATTATTTTTGTATTATGGATCCCATGGTAGTGTTGTAATTCCAAGAGTTTTGAAGTAGGTGGTTTCATGATTTAGATTTATTCTATAAAACTTTATTTCTTAATTATTAAATTTTGTTTCTAAAAAGTTTTAAAAGAATGATTTATTGATTTTTCCTAGAAATGGTTTTGAAATGGTTTTAAAAATTCTTGATAAATGTGTTGATGAAAATTTGTGTTTGGTAACATTTATAAAAATCGATTTATCCTTCGGTTTTTGTCAATAGTGGGTTTAAATCATGTTTTGTGTGCTTTTAAAGATTACATGTCCTTTGAAAGATTATAGTGTTTTAATCCTAAATGTGAATAAAAATTAGGTAGGAATTTATCCTTTGGTATGAACTCTTTTACCTAGACCTATTATACTAGGGTAATGTGTGCACTAGGTTTCCTATTTTTTGTCAAGGAGCCACTCCCGGGATTAAACTCGTACCCCATATCTCGACTCTAAAAGGGTAATGTGCACACTGAGTGTCCTATTGACCACATTAATGGAACAAGTATCCTAAATTAACTATAAATAATGTTTCCCAAGTTCTTTTTTATCTTTTTTATATACTTAGAAAATTATAATCGGAATATTAATGTAAATTCATTGAAAATCAGGTTGTTTATATGATTTATAAATTTTAAAAAGGGTTTATTTGTACGTGTTTTGTATTAAATCATGTAGAGTTGTATCTCATTTTATATATCTATTTACTTGAGAAAAACTTTCTTATTTTATAAATACTTATTATTAAAAACTATATTGGTTGGTACAAGAATATTTTTCTCACACCCTATGTACTCCTTTGGGTGTATATAGATGTTGTTTTATCTCGTAGGTAAGGTAATGGTGCCACAGTGTGATGAAAGGTTTGTTTGTTAGTAGAGTGTAGTAGTTTTGAGTTGACATCATGCCACATGGAGTTATAACTTATTAGTTTTTTATTACTTGGGTTTCTATATGAAACTTGGCACTTGTTTTTCCTTACAACTATACCTTTATATTGATGTATTTGTTTTGAATTACTGAAATAATTATGTATCTTTATTAACTTATTCCATGTTTCATTTTTGAAAAATAATTCCTAAAGGAAGTTATTGATGCCCCTATGTTTTTTTCCTACATATGGGGATCAAAAATTCCCTTCAGGTCATGTCATAGCTGACTTAGGTTATGAGTAGTTGGGTAATCTTGGTTAATTTATGAAAAATATTGTATAAGCCTAAATATTTAATGGTTAAAAAGAAAAAAATATTGCCATCAATGTTAATAAGGTGTGACTTTTTTTATCCTATGTGATTAAATCTCTATAGTTAAGTGAGTCTTGGTCTAGAGTAGTGTCAGGATGGGGGACCTCATATGAAGATTCTCATAGTGTTTGTGGGGAAAAAAGTAAAAAGACATGTGTTGGCCTATGAGGAGAGTCATTAGTTTTATGATCTATTCATGCATGTGGGTGGGCCTTATTATGGGGAAAAACATTTCTATGGTGAAACTAGTAGTGCCATGTGGGAAAATGAAAACCGTGTTAAGGCAAGGTGCATGTGATGTTAGTGGGAATAGTTCATAAATTTGTATGAAAGGTATTGTTTTTGTTTCCATTGTAATTATACATATTGGGATGTCTTGGTTGATGGGTGATATGAATTTGTGGGCCTGATGGGGTATATCATGAATGATTTTCAGAAAATATCAGTGCGACGAGCCTTAAGTTTCCATGGGTGGTTAGGAAATGTGTCTTTGGGATTTAGGGTGTTGTAATCCCAGACATTACTTTTTCTTATCTCCTTAAAATTAAAATCAACCTTTGTTACTTTAAATAAGAGTTTATTTATATATCTCACGTTTTTTTGTATATTTTTATGTTTTTTGTAGTAAAATTACCTCTATAAGAATTTAAGTGATTCCTCGAGATCATGTTGTTAAATAAAAACATCAGGTAAACCCTCTATTTGATCTGAATCTGACCGAAGAAGTTTTGTGCATGGTCTAGTATATGGATCAAGTTATGTGATATGATCTTATTTAGTATAGATAAGTGGAACCTCAATGTTATGAGGATATAAATCAAGCCCATGAATTTATTTTCCATAAATTTTCAACTTTGTAAGGGATGAATGATCCTTAAGAGGAATAATATTATTTAGGAAATATGGAAGGTCTCTTTGAATTCCTATAAACTCATAGTTCCATAAAAGTGAGGTGTGGTGACTTCAAGATAAAAGGAATGAGTAGATGGAGGTTGCAATTTTTTTTCATGGAAAAATATCATGAGGTCTTGGCATAGAAAGACTTTAAGGATATATTTACCTAGTATTTATACCCAAAATTTATATCCATGGGGAAATACTTGAAAATTCTCAAACATGAGTGAGGGAATCAAGAAGTGATATTTTATGTTAATCACTTCACTAATCTATCTTTTTTTATGAGGTTGTATTTAATGGGAATATGAGGTCTTAGATGTTTTATATGGTTCTTTTATCTAATACCTAGTCATAGGTCTTTATGTTGAATATTACTAACTATGATGAGGTGGTGGATAGTGTGCTAATGGGAAATATTGACTTGGTAGGCGTGTCTGGGAATCCTTAAGTTCTTTTTTCCCGTAGTGATATATCTAATGTTTTTTATATGAAAAGAGGAAGAAGAGTGATATTTGTAGAGGAAACAGTGGTGGTTATCCTCAAAACATATCTCCCTACACCATCATTAGCTATTAGTTTCTTGTCTTATTATTAGTGTCGTCAACAAATACACAAAACTTACTTTTATCAGTGCCAAAAAAATGTTTGCACCTTGTGTGAAAATCATGGTAACTTTAAAAATTTCTATCAGGATCCATCTTTTACATAATCTTGAATAGCCTCATTGGTATAAAGAGGATTTGTAGTACAGTTAGACGATTTAAAAACTATAGAGTTCCAGTCTCAGGCCTCCAAAATGAAGTAGATACATATAGTGGAAATGAATTTAATGGAAGTTAATGTAGGTCATGGGATAGTTAGAGGTACCACTTTTGTTTATTATACTTTAGGGGATTATTTATTTGATACATGTACCTCTTAGTCCATCATTTATACTCATATGGTGGATCTTTCAAAACTAAAAATAGAAATAATTCCATTCATATTGGAATTGGTTACATTATCAGGAATGAATAAGGATTCATGTTTTAGATGTCCCTTATTCTATTTCATTATGTGTGATATAGAACTAGTTTTGGATTTCCTAGTTATCCACTAGGATGTCGACAATTTTTTGTGTCTAGATAGACTGTTTGATTTCGGACAAGTCCCATATTGACTGTTTTTATTGGTGGGTTTCCTGTACTGCACATGATGGGAAATACTATGTGTTTCATAGATAATGGTATATGAATTCCAATCATGTAATACCACCTCCTCCAGATCTTAGTTAGTTGAAATTTTTATCTATAGTTAAATTGGGATACATATATATTATTAGTGACCATAATTTCATATTCAATGAGTATATTAAAGTGTCTTTGAATGGATTATTGATTTTTCCTATAGGGAAGGAGGTGGAGTTCACGATTACCTATTTTCCCAAAAGTCAACTGATATCAATGTAATATTTTTATAAGGATCCATCTAAGTTTTAGAAGATAAAAATTTAATGGGATAATTTGAGATCGAAGGTATTTATATTCTTGAGTGTTTCACTTAAGGAATCCCCATTATCTTTTCCAATGATGACATGAAAAACTTCACATATCAATCGATTATTGTAATCTCAATTGAGTTTCAATCAAGAAAAATAAATTCCTTACGTTTTGTTGATGATTTTTTCAATCAGTTGAAAGGGGAAAACTGGTTTTTATAGCACAAATACTGCATTTAGGTCCACGTATAACCATTTTGAGTAACTTTAGATGTTTTTTATTCCAACTAAGCCTTATTTTTTCTTCATGGTGTTGTTGGACCATATTTACCACCAATATCTTGAAACTTCTGGGTGTTTGTGGATGAAATCTTGGGGTACTCAAATAACGATGATGATCATGTGTATCAATAAAGTCCTATTTTGGGAATCCTAAGGGAACTCTTACTATATGAAAAAATTTCAAAATTCCAATTCCGTATTCCAGAAGTCAAATTTTTAGGAAATGTGATCTCAGACATGACATATAAGTTGATCCGAAAAAAGTGAAGGCTATCATTTCATGTTAAGAACACTAAAGTTTCTTAAATATTCATAAATTTCTTATTATTTCAAGATATTATTCATGTTTCATAAAGGATTTATAAAAGGATGTTTTACCTTTTATAGCTCTCACCTAGAATTGGGTGAAGTTATTATGGGATTTGAATTGGCAGTCATCCTTCAATGATTTAATTAATTATTTTTCCTTAGAAGTGATTCTGAATTTTCCAAAGGCTAGTTAGGGATACATGGTTAACTATGATGCTTTAGGAATAGGTTTGGGTTGTGTCCTTATGCAAGGAGATATTATAGTGGAATAAGGTTCTTCATATCTTTGAACTCATGAGAAGAATTATCCCATTTGTGATTTGGAACTCATGACTATTGTCTATGCCTATAAATTTTGGCATCAAAATATTTTAGGGGAAGTCTTTACTATTTTCTAATACCATAAAATTTTGGGATAAATATCTTATAAAAAATATTTTAATATCTGGAAGATATGTTGGGTATAATTCATGAAACCATTCTACTTTAACATTTCCTAAACTTTGAGAAAGAGTAATGTTATTGTTGACACTCTTTATAGGAATCTTCTTTCCCATCCTATGAGTAAAGTATGAATAGAAAATTATGGGTTTATTTTTAAATATGCAATTGGGATTTGGTGAATAAGATTATGGTAATGTTCTAGTGAGTTTGAATGTGGAATCTTATCTCCTTGAGATGATTTTTAGGATAAACTATAGGATTATGTGTTTTTGAGTATTAGAGAAACATCATATAGTGGTGAGACTATCTATGAATAGACTTTATCTAGGGATGGTATCCTTTGTTTTTGAAATTGGTATATTGTTTCACTAAATTCAAGGAAGGTTGTGTTGTGTTATTTTCTTCATTTTTTCTGTGTTTTCCACTATAGAATCTTAAATATGTTTTATGACATGATGAAACATTTTTGGTATCCTGGTATAAAACAAGATATATACAATTTTGTGTCTCTATGTTACACTTTCCAATAGATTAAAAAAAATCACCAAAACCCTTCCGAGATACTTCATCCTATTATCATGCCAACATAGAAGTGGAATGAGATCTCAATGAATTTATTCATAAGTTTACCTCGAAATCCTTGAGATGAGCATTGGATTTTGGGAAGTAATTGATCAGTTAACCAAATTGGATCATTTTATACCGATCCATAACCCCAGTAAAGTGGAAGACATGGGGAAGTTTTATGTGCATGAGATTATAAGGTTGCATGGTATTTCTATGTCCATTATTTTAGATAGAAACCCTCTCATTTCCACTCAATTTTTGGAGGGCGACTAGGGGAAATGGGAACACAGGTCATGTTGAGAATGATATATCACCCCCAAATAGATAGGTAGATATAAAGGGCTAATCAGATATTAGAAAATATAATTTGTATCTATGTCATAGACTTTATAGGTGTTCGAGTTAGTTATTTTGGGCTTGTTTAATTTTCATATAATATTAGGTACCACACATCCATTAGAGGTTAACTTTTAAATGCTTTGTATGGTCTTCCTTTCAACTCTTATCTATGTTGGTATATGGTTGGAGAATCTTTTTTGGTTAGACTATGTTTGGTTTAGAAGGAAATGAAAAAATATCCAATTGATTTTTTAGTGTCTGTTGAAGGCTAAAATCAAGTAAAAGTCTTATAAATATTGATATTTTCATCTTTTTTTATCATTCAGTTGGAAACCAGGTGTTCTTGAAAGTATAACCCCGGTTGGATCACAAATATCTTAAAAACATTTAATCTTACTCTTATGTTTATGGGGTCATTTAAGATCATTAAACAACTAAGAAATGTGTAAAATCACTTGGATTTCCAACCTTAGTTGTATCTCATATCAATTCTAAATTAATAAGACCATAATATAAAACCCATTATTTCTATGACCGAACATCCACATTAAGTCGTTGATTCTCAAGTGATGGTTCTATGTGGGAATTTTATACCATTAGTTTTAGTTCTATAGAGGTAAGTTTCTGATTCTCATGAGACTTATGAGAAAGAGTATTTAATGTCGGATTAGTGGCCTTATCTCTTTGGGTGGAATCCTTCTTAGACACAAATTTATGGGTTATAAAGCAATATGATGGGGAAAATTGTCATATCCTAGTATTTCTTTCAGGAACATAAATCCCTTTTCTTTGTCCATATTTACTTTAGAACTTTTCTTGATTCATTTTGGGTTAATTTTGGAATAATTTTAGAGTTTTTGAGGCCTATTCATGCTTGGTACATAATTATGGAAAACTATATAGGTCTTTATATGATACTATACACCTTATGTTAGAGTCCTGGAGGAGGGTTCACCGTTAAGAATATGGTTAATATAAATGGTGTGACCTTCCCCAAAAAAAGTTTATCTCAAGATAGTGTATTTTCACATGGTCGGTTAAAGGTATATTAAATTTTCTGATAAAACCATGTGACTCATCTAGTATCCTAGAATGTCATTCATGGTTAGTAAGTGATTACTATACCATGTGTCCAATCCGTTCGATGTGAAATAATTATTCTTATTTTTTAAGACTTAAAAACCATACATTTTGATTCATTACTCCTCTAGTTAATTGGAATTAAAACTAAGAGTCTCCACTTGGGGATTTTAGATATTCCTAACCACCCATAGGTGGATTTAGATGGACTTTTTCGTGGTAGATCTATTTTTTAAGCTATGTGCCTATTCATTATTGATATTCATTGATATTCTAGATCCACTATTCTCTACCCAAAAAACCATAATTTGGGGACTTTTATACTATATTTAAGGTATGTGTCATGATCTAATTAGGTTTATTATAGATCTATCATGGAATTTGGATTTTTTTCTAGATCTTCCTTTAGTGTTGTGTGCTCCCTGAGAATCATTGGGGTAAGTGATTTATCTCTCTGTAATTTTTCTAGAAAAAATGAATTAGAGATTATTATTTGAGAATTCATGGATTATGGTTCTTCCTTGTCTCTTTAAACCCTTAATTCTTCTGGTCTTTCAAATCCCATGTGAGTGTTGTAATTCCAAGTGTTTTGAGGTAGGTGTTTTCATGATTAATCTATATTCTACAAGACTTTCCTTCTTTATCATTCAATTTTGTTTCTAAATTTTTTGTAAAGCATGATTTATTACTCTATCATTGAAATTGTTTTGAAATTGTTTTCAAAAGTAATGAGAAAAGTTTTTATGGAATGTCTAGTTTTGGTAACATTTAAGGAAATGGATTTTTTGATTGGTTTTGTTAACCGAACTGTTTTTAAATAATGTATTATGTGGTTTAAAAGATAAAATGACATTTGAATAAATATAGTGTGGAAAACCCTAATGTGATTGATGATGAGTCAAGGAAGAATCCATAGGGATGAACAATTTACCCACCTACTTGTAACCTTAGTTGACCATAACATGACCTCAAGGGAATTCATGATCCCCATAGGTCAATAAAAAGTGTATGATCATCAAGAACCACCTTTGGGGATGATTTTATCATAATATACCATAGAGAATTGTAATAAAGATATAAAATAATATAGTAATTCCCACAAAACTACAATATAATAAATGTATAGACATATGGAAAAACAAATTACAAGTTATATATAACAACCAAAGTACTTAAAAACTATTAATTCCCAACTCCATGTGATATGATGTCACATCCAAACTCTCAAAATCTACTAAAATCGAAACCCTCTATCGCCCTCTGGTGCCTTTCCATTATTTCTATCAGATGTATCATGATAAGTATATAACTAAAGGTTTATCCAGGGTGTGAGAAAAAGATTCTATTAAGAACCTATCAAGTTTTCTATAAAATTATTTTTTAAAAAATTATGATCAAGTAAACAGAAATAAAAAATGATATAAAATTATTCAATTTTTTATACAAAATAAGGATAAATCACACCTTCTAAAAGTTTATAAATCTTACCATGATCCTTGTTTCCAAATAATTTCCAAAAACATTTTGAACATACTTTTCAAGGATTATCAATAGAGAACAAATTCCCTCAAGCCTCCTTAGTTATATGTTAGTGAAGATACTCATTCTATTATTATGATTGATAGGCCACCTGGTGTTCACATTACCCTAATAGAATATTATTAAGGGTAAATATTTCACTCCTATGATTGGATTCTTGTTGAAACATAATAAATTCAGTGCTCACATTACCCTAAAAATAGTTATAGGGGGAAATGGTAGATCCCCAAGGATGAATCCCTACCTCATTGTTGAATGAATTTTATTTTACCAAATCAGAATCATTAAAATTTTATTTCATCTTTGAAACCACAAAAACATTCGTTAAAACTATTTTTGTAGATTCCAATAAGTGTGAAATCCAATTTCATAAATATTACCAAAATCATACATTTTATGAAAACATTTTTCATTATTTTAAACCATTTCAAAACCATTTACATGATAAACATAAATCATGTTTTCCAACAATTTTAGAAACCAAATTCATAGAGAAATCAAGATTGGTTTTCATAATATTACTGAACCATCAAACCACCTACCTCAAAACACATGTAATTCCAATACTCACATGAAATACACAAGACAATAGGAAAAGAGGGTTCAACAAGATAACAAAGAACCACGATTCACGAGTCCTAAAATATGAATATCTAATTAATAATTTATATAACAATAAGTGAGATAGAAATCACTTACCACAATGACCCAGGAATAACACATAATTATCAATGAATATATAGGACTCCAATCCCAATTATATGATGGATTTATAAGAAACCCAATTAGATCATGATAAAAAAATTAGATATGTAATGAAAAACCCCAATATAAGGTTTTTTAGGAAATAAGAGTGGATTTAAAATATTAATGAAGAGTTAAAAATAACAAGAACATAACATTTAAAATTAGATCCAACATCCAATAATCCATAAAAATACACTACTGAGAGGAAAGGAATATCCAACTGTAGTATCCTAGGTTAATAGCTAAATTTTATGGAGAAATAATGATGAAAAATTGATGGTTTTAAAATCTAAAAATAAAAAATCAAAAATAATTAATTTAAATTTCATTTTTTGGTAAATTTTATTCCAATAATGTTCCCATTTCTAGGATATTTGAGGAGAAACATGGTTTGGTCACATGTTTTAACAAACCATTTTCCAAACATGTGAGATGCCTCTATCATAAGATGCACAATTTGTGTGGAAGGTCGCACAATTTTTATTCACTATGTGCATAATAGTATTCCCTGTTCTAGTAATCCAACAAAAAATTCATGGTTTCATGGGAGGACATTCATAGTTTCCCCTAACCTTGAGCCAATTATAAATAAGAAAAAAACATTAAACACTTTAAAAATCCACCAAAATGACTTGAGAAAACCCCCAAATGAAATATGGTCAAATAAAACTGATGTATGTTCCAAAAAAACATCAGTATGTGAACATTATCACCACAGTATTGCTTTCTACCCCCAAAAATCTAAGTCAGCGAAGGTTAGACCCTAAAGAGATAAGGCCACTGATTCCTCATAAAATACTCACTCTCTTAAGTCTCATGAGAATGAAAACCATCGTAACATGGAGCTTTAACTAATGGTATATAATTCCCACATAGAACCTTCACTTGAGAATAAATATCTTGAAGTAGTTGTTTGGTTATGGATATTTCATGTTATATGTTGAGGTATTCTTAATTTAGAACATGAGAGTATTCTGGTTGTTACTTTTTCAGTTATGATACATGAAATAAATAATATACCGAAGGAAAATAAGGTTGTAGGCCTAAGAAATTTTCCACCCTTACCAGTCATTTTAGGATCTCAAATGATCCCACACAACAAGGAGTGTCTCTCCCTTACTTTCTGAGCCATTGATGACCCAATTGGGGCGAGACATTCAATAATGCATGATCGCCAACTGAAAACTCTATAAGATGATGATGTTGATCCACATAAGATTAAAACTAGATATGAGGTATCAAAAAACACTAATGAATCAAATGAAACTTTTTTATTATCTCCTGAACAAAAAATGGTTCAATTAATGAAAATTCTCCAAACCAAGACCAATAGAGAGAAGACTTTCAAGGATGGATATATAAATATTCTAAAGGTTTCATTAAAATATAGAATTGGTAGCTATTATTATATGAAAATTTAAAATACCCCAAATGGATATCCCAATAACCTCTGAATTCCAAGACAAAGGCACAAATAATATCTTCTAGAATTCGATTAGCCGTTTCTATTTTCCCGTATATAAGGGGTGATATTTCATGCTTAACTTGACATGAGTTCCCTATTGCCTCCTAGAATCCCTTCAAAATATGATATATAAAGAGGGGATCCTTATTTGGGAAACAAATTAAGTTATATAATGTTTCATATTAGTCCATTAGAGTGAGGGCCTTACGTTATAAAACATCTATATTGTCCTATGTTTGAAAACCCCCCAAAGAATGATAACAATCTCCTAGTACAGTCTTACTTTTAGTCGATGGAACAACATAGAAGCTTCTGAAAAAAGATACCTTTTTTGGAGAGAGACCATTACAAGATGGTCTACCCACCATATAAATAATATCTGATACTTAAAAACTCATTATATTACTTTTTCTATAAAATAATCATCTCAAAGAGAGAGTATGCCACATGAACACTCACCATAATATTAATATATTCCTCTTCTATGACTCCCAAGTGCATGTGAGAAAATTTCCTTCATAATGTTCCATTAATCCCTTTCGTACATCATATTATAAGAAGTAAACTTCCTATTAATAGAATCAAAAACACAATTAAACATTCCCTGAGTATAGATAATGTTGAAGTTGAATGATTATAGGTATTCTACCCAACAACTTTACGAGAGATTCAAATATTCTTGAGAAAATTTATAGCCCAAGCATTTATGTTCAATGTAAATTGAAAACCATTACTTTAAAATATAGTGAAACTAACTTTTAAGTGCATGAACAACAACCATGTTTTCTAAATCATGAGTGGGATTATTTTTAACATAAGTTAGAAGATAATGAAACCATAAGTTACTAAACAATCTCCAAGAAAAATGACATAGCCCAAACCTATAACTAAAGCATAACTATAAACCACATAACTCTGGCCAACCTTTAGTAATGTTATAATCAATAATAAGGTCATACACCACTTTAAATCTTCAAATTATTTGTGGATCTTTTAACACCATAATAGCTTCACCTAATTCCATGTGAGAGTAGTCAAATGTGAAGCATGCTTTGATAAATCCTTTATAAACCACCAATAATTTCATTCTAGGCCTAGAAATATTTGAATCTCAAATATATTTCAGGGTTATTACCATGACATGATGAATAAACTTTTTTTAAGATCAACTGATATTCTATGTTTATAGATCACATGTCCCAGGTCCAGAACTTCCCAAATCCATAATTAAAATTTTGATAATTTTGAATATAGGTAGTGATACCTTAGGATTCAAAAAAACTCAAGTGATGCATATAAACATCCTCATTATTTTTTCATCCTTTAACACCATGGAAATATTATAAATATATTGGTGGAATATTTGTTTGATCAGCACCATGAAGAGAAAAAGATCATTAGTTAGACTAGACAACATCACGGGGTACCTGAAATGGCCATACCATCACCTGAAAGTGGCCTTAGGAATATATGATTCCCTAATCCTAAGTTGGTGATAACCAAGCCAAATATTTATATTAGAAAATAGATTTCACCCTTCCAAATGATTGAAAAAACATCAATGTGAGGAAAAGGATATTTGGTATTGATTATTGATCAAATGAGCTTTCGATAATGGACACATAAGTGAAGAGTTCCATTGTCCTTCATTGTAAAGTTGATGAGGGATACCCAAGGTGACACACGCAGACATATAAATCACTTGGATATAAAATCATTCAACTAAAATTTAATCTCATTTAAGTCAGTTAGTGTCATATATTAAGGCAACATTGATATTAGTTGAGTTCTAGAAACTAATTGAATCAATTAATCCACCTCCTTATCTAAAGGAAAACTAGAGAATTCATTAAAAAACACTTTAAGAAACTCATTAAATACCATTGTAATATCACCAAAGATATATTCTTATACTAGTTCCAATATGGAAAAAAATATAAACTAACCAAACTCTTAAAGAGGAGGACCTACCCAACTAGACCTCATATCCCATTCTCCATAAAACATATAGGAGTTCTCATCGGTGGAAGTAAATGAATCCAACCAATGATGATAATAAATACCATCCTCATAAAAAATCAACTATTCCATACCAATAATAACATCAAAGAGGTACATGTTGAGAATTTGGAAATATCAAACCATTGCTATGCCACACACAAATAAAGGCCATAAGGGACATCTAAAATCATGCTCTATCTATACTCTTAGAGAAATAACAAAATCTATAAAAAATGGAATGATTTTAATTAGAATTTATAAAATATCTGCTGTATGAGTAAGCATAAAGGAGTGAGAGGAACCAATATTAAATAAATAACTCATTAAATTAAATGAAAAAGAAATGATACCACTCACTATCATATGAGATGCATCATCTTCCATTAGAGACTCTTCCATTGTCTATAACTACTTGATTCCAGAGTCCCATTGCTAGAAGCCTATAATTCATAATGTATTTGACTACACCACAGATCCTCTAGGTTCCAATGAGGTTATTACATAGTGAGGAGAATATATATCCCTAGTGAACTTCTACAAGTGTCAATGATGCCCAAAACATTTTCAAACTTTTTAATGCATGGGGGAAAATTACTTTGTGTGTCCTATATTACCACACTGAAAACAAGTTATTTCACTAAGAGTTGATGATGGTGTAATGAGAGATTTTTGATTGGTGCCACTATGATTTATCTTATAAAACTCACTCTATTTCCTACAAACCTTGTAATAACTATTGGAGCTACAACTAAAGAAAAAAAGTAACTTTGGATAGCCCATAAATTACTTATAGTTCAATATCCTCCATCAGTAACTTTTCCACCACTTCAATATAGGCGGTCATCTTCAATGTCATAATCGTTTACTAGATATTATATTGAAGACCCATCTAAAACCACTGACCCTTTATTATCTTATTAGGTACAACCTTAAATAAAAATAAGGAGATATTGGTAAATCTATTAGCACACTCCATCACTATCTGATTCCTTTTATCATTCTGAGAAAATCCATGGTTTTCACTATATTTATATATTCTAGATATAACTACTCAATCAATATGGAATTTAACTCTTTGTATTACAATTCCTCATGCTACGTAGTAATGACAACCAAGTCCCAATACCTTCTACTCGGGCCTTCTGTATTGAAGATGACACACCTCAATTTGAAGAAATCAGACGTCTCTAGGAATTAAAATATCCTTTCAATATATCCCAACCAATCTTCTACCACCTAAGGATATATCATCCCTTGTAAAGATATCAATTTATGGTGAATAAAAATTCCTGGTCTTGATTCCTATCCTTATCCCTTTAAGGTTTTGCTTCTCTATACTAAATAATGCTAGGTTCCACACCTTGGTCCATAGACCAAGCCATGATCAAAAATTCAATAATCATATTCTGATCAACTATTGGATTTCTATAGCATGGTTAATTGAAAACAACCTACCATGGAATCACTATAATTATTCTAGGGGGAATGGTACTACACCACAATAGACAAATAAACTCAAAACAGATGGGTTTTTGATATCCAAATTCACAACAGGAATATTGATGAAAATGGATGGGTTATGGGACTTAAAACGAAAAATTAGAATAATTAATTCATGTCTCATGGTGGGTGAATGGTGTGAATTCCCTTCTATAGGACTTGAACACATGGTTCATTATTTCATGGGAAGACCCACATAGTTTTCCCAAACTGTGCACCAACTGTAACCTAGGAAACTCTAAAAACCTCTAAAAACCACAAATAATGACTTGAGAAAAGCCCCATATAAAATATAGTCAAACAAAAGTGATGTCAGTACCTGAAATCATACCTCGGTTATGATAAACACCTTTATCTCAAATAAAATATTGTTATCCTTATCTTTTTTTCTATGGAATTTGATGAATCATAAACCACATGTATCATATCATATTATTTATCACAACTCATTTTTAATAAAAAACTTCTATTATCACATAATTTATATGAGATAACTATACACATACTTTATATAAATCCTTCATATCAGGATAAAATTACTTTAAATCTATTTAATGATTTTTAAACACTTTTATTTATAATATATATAAAACTACAAGATCTTTAAATTCATTCCTTGTTTTTGATTTCCATTTTATTGAAAACACTTTTAAAACATATAGTCTCTATCATATACCCTATAAATAACTATGAATTGATTTCTATAGAATAGATACCTACCTTTTACATTCCATAATGTTTCCTCAAATCTTTTATTTATCCTAGAATACAAAACCATTAGTTTTTAGTATGTACTCTCCATTAAATAAAGCAAGTTTGTATGATAGTTTGTGATACACAGAAAACTGAACTATAGGGAATAATGATTTGTTACAATAGAAAATGAAATTAATTAAAAAATATTTAAATTAATTGTAATTGAATAAAAAAATGTCATTTTAAAATTATAAGGGTTGTGTTTTACGTTGGAGAATACAATTAATTCTAGATAAATGGGTTTGATAAATAACTTATTTTTAATAAATTTAATAATTTTGAGTAAATGATACCCATAAAATGTATTGATGAAATTATAATAATGATTATTAAAATTAATTAATAAAATATATAGGACGATTAAGTTATGGTAAGGAATACTAATATAATAATTCATGTCTAAAAAGGAATTTTTTCTATACAAACATTGTTTTTATTTTATATTATATATTTTATAAAAGATAACATTTTATAAATTAGAGTGTTAAATTTTTTTAAAATTATTTTTTATTCATGTGAAAAAATGAAAAATCAATCATACATTGATTCATATAATGGTTTTTACTAGTTAAATAATGATAAAAAATTCATTTTATGCTTCAAAAATACATTTTCTCTAAAAATAGTTTTTATGCATTTTATGCATGAATAATAGAATTAGTTTCTAAAAACATTAAAATTTGTATTTTATAAAATGGTTTTAAATTTTTAATATGAAATTTTAAATTTTATAATAAGGAAAATTTCATTTTTTTCATAAATATTATTTACCATGTTAAAAAAAACACCACTATAAAGGTTAAAAAGGTTAAAAGGGGGCTAAACTAGGGGATAATGCCATAAATACTACAAATCCTTTTTTAAATTTTATTATATAGGTTTACTTTAGACCCAAAACATAATATATTTAAAATTTAGATTACATGGTTCCACTTTACCTTGATATGAAATATATTTTATTTTAAGAATAAGAGTATTTACAAAAGTATCACTCGCCCCACTTATAAAAGGATCTCTTCACCACCTCACTTATCTATACTCCTTGGTTACCCAATATTTGAAAAAATACCTCACAAAATTTATTTTTCATATCTTATAGGTTTTTTTCTTCCAAAAATACAAATATAATAATGTTTAAGGAGATATCATAAGGAGGATATCCATGAAATAAGTAATTGTTTTAACTGAGTTCTTTTAATCTTATTTTTTCTTAAACCTCATACAAATATTTCATAACCATAATAACATTATGAAATTATTATTATTAGTATAATAAAATTTTATTATGTTGTTATAATAATTATTATCTATCTTCCTCTCCAATCCATAAAAAAATGAGAATGTTGCTCATATTATATGTGCACTACCACCTCTTTGAATGATGTATTTCATTTTCCATCATCGTCTTATATGGATGGATATAAAAAATTATTTAAGGAATAAATATTATATTTATATAATTATTTATATTAATTAATGATAATTATTTAATTATATTTATAATTTTAAAAATAACATGTCATCATTAAATTTAACCACTTAAAACAAACATACCAGGACACTTTGAAAGCAATAAATTATTACTGTTCTATTTCATTCATCTTATTAAAAACATATTCTTGAATTTTAATTATCACTTTAATAAATATATTTATAAATCGTTAATATTCTAAAAAAGTGAAATTATCACTATATAATAGCATGTTCTTACTCATTCAACTGTTACAAAATGTTCCTGTTTACTTCAGTTTACCACCCATATGAAAATTATTATAAAGATTATGTTATGAGTGATTAATAAAATCTATATACTTGTAATATTATTAAACAATAATTAATTTAATATAATTTAATTTTTCTTAAATGTTTATATATATATATTCACTAATAAAATCAATTTTTTTGTGGAATTGAATGTTTTAAAAATGAGATTTTTAAGCTTTACAGGTGAATTATCACAATAAGTTAAATGAAGTGACCATTAAAACCAATAAATATATCAATAAAATAATATATGAATTTATTAAAATTGTAGTGGTAATGATACCACGAACAAGGTGAAAGGACCTGAACTTCTGAACATCAACATTTATGGAAAATGTAATATTTAACACAAAAATATTGATTTTAAATAATATTTATTGATAAATAGTTAATGAGAAATTATAAGTGAACGGAATATTGTAATAAAATTTTTAATATGGATATAATATATATTTATAATAAATATAAATTTATTATATAGTAATTTAGATTTTGTTTTATCATGTCAAACTCAAGGGTAAGAGTTTATTTTATAATCTCACTTTTTAGTAGGATTGTTAATGTTTTAAATAACATTAAGGGAATTATATATCATTCCTCTACTAAACTTCATATATATTATTCTAACTAGATTATTTATATGTTTTTCATGTATTATTTTAATTTTTTCTTTATTGGGCACACAAAACTGATGAAGGAATATATGTAAAAAATCAGATCTTATTTCTTGTCTCCGGTAGGGAATATTTCTCTTCCATATACATAAATATTTTTTTGAGAATTTTTTTTACTTAAATTAATTATAATATTAAATTTCTATAAACCTTTTTCTTCAAAAATTTTAAAATTAATCTTCTTAATTTTTTTGTAAAATTATTTTATGACTTTGATTATAAAAGAGTGAAAAGAACCTTTTTAACATTTTTTATTTGAATTAATTTTACCACCATCATGACCATTATAAATTATGTTATTTTAAAAGTTTTGATGGTTTTTATTACTAAAATATTTTTCAATTATTCTATTATTTTTTTAAATTTATATCAAAAGGAATGATATTATTTTATTATAAATTATAAAAAAGTTTTCATTTCACTTTTGTATATTTTTATCTTCCAATCCAAATTTTCACACTTAAGCATAGTTTCGTTTCAATATTCTATTATTGTAATTAATTTTACAATTATTTTGTTTAAATTATCCTATGATACTCATCAAAAGTGTTTTGTAATTGACTTCTAACTTTGTTGTTGTGACTAAGTTAAAAATTTAGAGAAATATCTTTTAAAAGTTTTTCTTCCATTTTCTTCTATAATTTTCAAAAGGCTTAAATTAAACATAAAACCATAATTTATAATTAATTTATAGTGTATTTTCAGCCCTTAGTAATATAATTTCTACACCTTATTTTGTGCACAGGTATTATTCTTAATTCATTCAATTCCTTAAAGTTATGTTCTCTATCATTCTCCATCATTCTTTTGAATTTAATTTTCTCCTTCAATTTCATGTTTTCTGTTACCATGGATATATAAAATATCATTTTCATATTTTCCTAATTATATAACCATTTATATATGTGGTGTTAGTTGAATAAATCTTACTATGAAAGGTTATCTAGTGACTGGGGGATATTGACATTATGTATACTTAATTCAATATATATATTTATTGATTTCTAATGAAAATTGATTATGTTTTATATTGGTTATTAAATATATGAGGAATTAATTATAAATTTTATTTATTTAATTAACACAAAAAATATTATTATAACTTATATAAATTAGAAAATACCAAGACCAAGATCAACCATATAAGAAATATGAATTTTTTTTATAAAACTAAATGGAGAACACAACTATAAATCATGCATACAATACAAAAAAGAATATTATATAACATCTAGATCATAATTATATTTTATTGAGAATTATCACTAAGGTCATGTAGAAGACATCCTCTATCTATAGTGTATCCATGGTTTGAATAGAATCCCATTTCATACATGTAGGACTCTCCACCCTCGATGATGTGTTCTAATATAATAATGGAAAAGTGGTAGGATGAAGAGATATTTAGGTAAGAAGATCCATAACAAATTATTCATCCCCAATATCCATCATATGGATTAGATTTATATATCCACAATGGTGATCCTTAAGTTTTTTGTTGAATTTATTCATGAGTTATAATGCATGAGTAAATTCTGTAACTATTTTCATCAAATGTTGGCATGAAACGAGTTATCCATACAAAATATATTATGAAATGATCCTTATAGATATCTCAAGTGGACAATTTCTCATAGACAAGTTTCATTTCTGAAATAGTATTTCATGCATTCTCTATGAGTGGAAGAAGTTTTATAAAAATTTCATCTTCATGTATCTTTTCAAAAAACAATGTATTATAGTCTAATTTGTCATATAGAGAATAAGACTATAGGTATTATCACTATAAATATTTAATGATTGGTGGGGACTAGAATTATATATCCCCTTGATGCATTATGTAACATCTCATGAGAAAATCAACTTAGAATGCATTATTAATTTTGTATTTAGTGTATGTATGTTCATTTATTTAATGTTTCTTGGATGAGGCCTTAATGAAAATAGTATTATTTATAAAATTATTCATTCCAACATTTATAAAATAGTTATTATTTTCCATATGATTTTTACATTTTTATCACCATTTGATATATTTCCTGATAATGTTATTGGTTATATGGAACACTTATTGATTATTTACTCTGTTATATTATATATTTCTTGTGTATGAATAACATATTTCATTTTATAAAACACCTTATTGGTAATATAATCTCACCATTTATTTTTTTTCCTTTCCTGAATCCTATTAGGGTCTCTAAATTAGTGTAACCCAAAATAAACACCAAGAACAATCTATCAAAGAAAAATATTAGGGAACCAAACTATGGAATATCCAATAAAAGTATAATTCATCCATATTTTCTTTCCTTATAAAAGATAAAATTGGGGTACCTCACTATCAAATTTTCTACCAATTGGACAACTTAGGTCTTGAAAAGTTCTCTTTAGAAGGAATCTAACATGTAGTATTTGAATAGGGTTTAATCTCACTATCTTATCTCATGTTATTACCTTTGTACACATTCATCTACTAATACAGTTTCGTATAAAATTGCATTCACCAAATCAATGTATTTAAACCATATTGATATGTAACCATTTACATAACTCACAAGTTTGTGTTAATCACCCAAAAATATAATCCAAATACATTCATACATATCAAAATACATCACATTCATAAGTTATATGAACTTTTTCATGTAAATAAATAAGGTAATATAAGATTAATAATATCCAAATTAGTAATCTTGAAGTGAAAGATGAACAAACTCATTCACTTTTCTATATAAGGCATAAGCCTCTAGGACAGTATCACCTCTACTTAGGGATATATTAGTCAAGATAGAATTCAATTCATAATATCTCTAAAAAATAATATGCAAAAACTATATGTAGAAAACTAACCTTAAAAATAAAATTATATTAATTTTTAATGAATGAATTAATTCTATTATATTTGAGGATATTTTTTGGTTTAGAGTTTTATAGAATTAGTATATAACTCATATATAACAAAATAATGAAATAAAAAGTTGACACTTCCAATTATAATCCATTTTTCCTGTAATATAATAATTTTAAAATAAATCATTATTTATTTTCATGGAAAATATTCATGACATTCAACATGATTTATTCTTTTACCATACCCATCCTTAATTCCTCTTAAAAAAATTTAAAAACTTGGTATGAGAATAAAATCACAGTAATGGATATAAAAAGAAAGTAAACCATTAGTTTAGTAAAAACATTAAAACCTAAGAAATATTTACCTTTACATCAATGTTCCTTTAGAAAAATAAGTAAAATATTTTCTCATGAAAAGACACATACATATTTATGAAATAAAGCCTTTAAAACCCATATAAATCATTGGTGAATTAGAGAATCATATTCATGAAACCCTTTCAATACCCTTTTAATTGTAATAACCATACATATAACTTCCAATATAATCATAACCTAATGTTTTAAAGAGATATAATATAGAAAACCCTTCATATACGATATATTAGGCATACCTGTGAGCTATAATGGGTCTCAACCCTTTGTATAAGTGATATCAGGATCATATATTTTCCATGAGCTATAATGGGGATCAATCCATTTTATATGTTATATCGGGATCACCTGTGAGCTATAATAGGGCTCAAACCTTCATATTAGTTTTATCAAGATCAACTATTTTGTATAATTTTCTTAGGTACCATATAATGAATAAAAAAAATTAATCATAAACCCTTTGAAAAACACTTTTAGACCCATATCAAAAAGAATTTCATAAAAAAATACAATTTTTTTTAAAACCCCATTTTCAGTATCAAAACAACATTTTCTTGAAAAAAAATTCAATACCAAAATACACAAAAAGGGAAAGAGTGTTTTTAATTTAAGAAAATATATAATAATAAAAATAAATCTAGACATAAAATATCATCAATGATGGTGGAAAACTCATTATCTCTTTGACATTAAGAATAGAATATCCCTTTTATCGTTTGATGAAATGTTACATCTAAAACACATAAAAAGATTATGTTATAAAATCATTGGAATAAAGAAATGTTACATAAAATATAATTTATAAACCTTTTATTTCAACATAAAACCATTAATAAAATAATTTTAAAACATGGACATTGTATAGAAAGATATTTGAGGGAAAAACATTAATATAGGGTTTTGTAAGGAAAAGTCTTTTATCACATAGAAAACACATGAATCATAATACCAATGAAAAATTAACACAAAAAAACATTAAATATCATTATAATATATATATTAGTGATATAAAATGTTAAAATTTCTGTTTATACACCATAAAAAAGAATATAGGTGAATAACATCAAAAAATGACTCAATGAAAAGAAATTGGGATAAAGTCCTTTACCTTGGGTATAATTCATCACGTGCATCTTTATAATCTTGAATAATTAACTTATATTAATTATATACCTTATTTAGAATATTTTTCAAATTTATTATTAATTTTATTTCACTTATTAACAAGTTATATACAATTACTCAATTGGTAAATTTTAAGGCAGATGTTTTGACCATATTCGGTTTATGTGTCAAAAATGAATTTGGTAGGTTTATTATGGTCAATGAGGTTATTATTTGAATATAAAAAAAATAATTATCATGAAATAATTATCATATTTATACATAAATTATACTTTTAAAATCAATCAAGAAATATGGTTGTGATAAATGAACTAATAATATAATCATGAAGACAGTAGGTCGTACGTACACATGAGTAACGTTTCCATTTTTCAATCACCATTATAGAAAAAATGTATGTAATATTTTAACTTTAAAGAATTGTAATTTTGTCCAAAATATAATTCTATTTAATTATATATAATTTTATATATCATTATAGTAATTTGGTGATAAAGACACATCACATTAAGGAGGAGATTGTCTACACGTCCATGAATGGCGTTATCACTTTTTCAGTGTATGAAAAGGTAAGAAAGGAAAAGATATATTACATTTCCAGAAATTTTATTATTTAATTAATATCATAATTATTTCATTTATGTCATATATATTCATCATAGTTACCCTTATTACCTTCCATTTTACATGTTAGTAAAAAACACTTCACATCGCTTCGTGGGTGGTAGTTTATTGTACACATGAGCAATGTTATCGTATCCATTACAGAATGGAACATAAAGATTTTATATATGATATAATTAATTAAAAAGTATAATAATATTATATATATCATATATAAACTTTATATCCACCATTATACCCAACTTTCAGAGGTGTTGATAGAAAAACGAACGACATTGTTTCGCATGGTGGTAGTCCGCCATACCAAAAAATGATGATTTTATTTTCAATTTGATGAAAGTGTGTGTGGGTGCAGGTTTTATCATTAAATTAACAAAATATAAGTATATTTAATTTATATAATCATGTTATAAGAATAATTTAAGGGCTTGGAGAAATAAATAAATCAAAAAATTACATTGATGAATGTTACCTTTTCCTTGGGTAACTCCTTTTGGTTTTCACCAAAGGCCTTCCTTGGATGAATTTAAGAAAAAATTAAGTCTTATATGATTATGGGAGGTGTTTTTTTGAGTTAATTTGGTATTTATTGGATGATCCAAATTTCATGAGATGTGTGGAGAAGTGCAGAGAGTGAGTTTCCTTTTATAGTCGAGGAGGAGTTTAATTCTAATAAATAATCAAAAGTATTCACTATTTTGAGTTCTCACATACCTCATATGCTCAAAAAAGATTAAAAATAATGGATTTAATATAAATTATGGTAGATCAAAAATTAAACCACACAACAATAAAAAAAATTATAATTCTTTTCCTTAGTCTTTTATTTTACTCATTTTTACCCTTCTTTACCATAGTAACTATTTTTCAAAACTAGATAATTTATCCTTTAAGAATAAATTAAAGAGATAAATTTTAAAAAATTTATACCCAATTATTCTAAATATAATATCTAATTTATAAAATTAAAATCTCATGTGTCTTGGAAATTTATTTTAACATAAGTGAATGTTATGCGCAAAAACACTTCTTTAACCCCAACCGTACTAACAAAGTATTTACTATTTTAGGGCCAATATGTTAATTATAAAAGATAAATTGTTCCATTAATGGAACATATTTTAAATTTATTAACACTTAAAAATCCCTTGGAAGAATATTGTATTTTTAATAATTTTAAATCATTTAATAAAATAGCACTTATTATAAAACAATAATAATGTCAATTTTCACATTATTTATTTAATTTAAATTTAAAAAATATCCAGACTATGATTTAATTTTAATATATTAAATTCTATAATTTGTATCATGATATATTAATATAAAAAATTAATTTATAGCAATAATTTTTTCAATTTAATTCAATTTTAATATTTTTAGTATCAATTATTTTAGTTAATTATTAACTAAATAATTACTACTTTGGAATTTATTAAAAATTTTAAGTAATTATATCATATGAAAAATTAAATATAAATTATTATTATAAAAAACTAATTTATATTTTAAAATAATATTAATAACCTATTATATTTATCCCTATCCCAATTCGTTATAGATGTTAATAGTAAAAAATGTTTTTTTAACTTTTATTTACTTAACTTATTATATAGTTAAATTTCATGGAATATTCTCCCTATAAATCAAAAAAATAGAGACTAAGGTGATAATGGTCAAAATATATATATATATATAATGTGATTTTTAAAAGTTGGTAGGTTATTTTACCCCTTATCTAATAATTTTAAACACTAAGTAAACTTGTTTTTACTTTAGTCGTTGTAATTAATTTTAACAATTTTAACTGATCATTTTTGTAAAAAATAAATTGGACCTTATAAAACATTATGAATGATTCTGATTCTATATATAGAATTTATTTTTGTAAATTTAAATCAGATAAGTTGAATAATTTAATTTAATATTAATCCCGCAAACATGATAAGAAAACCGGTTTTTAAAGTGAAAATGTTCAAAACATAATAATGTTTTTATATACAAATTAAATATGGAAAAAATTAAAATGTCCTAAATTGGATTAATATATTTATAATTTCAAAAATTATACTTTAAAACCAATTCAAGTTATAATTTAACATTTCAAATCAGTTAGACAAAAGGCGTTTTTGATTAAAAATTCATTATTTTTCATTATTCATCAAAAACGAAACGTTTCATGAGAATCCCAAAAATTCAACAAATGATAATTTTAAAATTAATATTTAAAAAATATAGTTTATTTTGTTAAATAAGTTTTTTAAAATTTTAAAAAAATATTTTTAAATTAAGTGCCCTATAAAAAAGAGGCAAAACTGTTTTTTTGGAAAAATATAGTTTTTAAGCATAAAATATGATTTATCTTTATCTATTATCTAGAAAACACATAGGATGAATTTTAAAAATTATATTTAATATAATAAACATAAATTTCATTAATATTATAAAAATATAGTGATTTTCTTAATTTATTGTTATAAAACTCACTTCTACACATTTAAATAGTTTTTTAGAAAAAGATATCCCTTTATTTTTAAAAAGTGTTTTATTTTAATATATAATTATTTTTTCACCTAAAAATTCAGTATAGATACATATTTATAACATATTTTTACAATTTAATTAACCTTTTCCAAACCCTCCATTCCAATGGCTAGGATATAACAATCATGTTAAATAATTATATTAACAGTATATTGTTGTTCAGTACAATAGGGTCTTGCGTGTAACACAATATAATAATGATATTTCTTATAACACAATACAAACTCATTGTTTCATTTTATATACTTTATTGAACATAATTTTCTTCTTTTAAAATTTCATGGTGTTGCATTATATTCAAAAATAAAATTCACATTCAAAACTTCAGTTATAAACATAGGTCAGAGTAGATGAAAAACTAAATTCATTTTCATATATAACATGTAATGAAAGGATCTTTTTCCTATAAGTTGTTTAATATTTAAACTAATCTATACATCATTTATCATATAAATATTTTATAAATATTAATAAAATATTGGTAAGACCTTTAAGTAAATGAATAATCCAAAAATTTGAAAATGAGTTTTCCATTTAAGAATAATTCATAGATAAAATATATTTCTAAAATTTTTATAATTTTACCTTTAACATTATGGTCATTCCATAATATTAGACATAACGATTTTAGATTAATTCTAATATGAACTCTTTCATATTCTTCATTATTTGTATTTTTTATAAGTATATGGTAATTTATGAATTATAAATAATTTTATAATCCAATTTATATTTTTTATAATTTTTACATAATCTATATATCATATACTTAATATTATTTAAACAATGATCAAATTAATCATCAAAATCATTTTTTAAATTTTCTTAAAAAATATAAGATTTTGTGCATTTATAAGGTGCATTTTTTTTAAATTTTGGTTTAACTCCCTTTAAATTTGTTAATTAAATGATTCTTGGGAGTCAAGAAGGGCTAGAGAGTGTTTTGGGGGCTCATGACATAGAAAAGGGTGAATGGGGGACATCCGGTGCATGGTACACTATTATTACTAATTTTGCACTAGAATTGTGTGCCCTAAAGAAGGGAGGTGCATAGTTTGTAAACCATGCAAGGGGGTTTTGAAACCATAAAACCTATAAAAAATACAATGACATAGCCTTCACATTGTTTTCCAAACTATGAAGCTCGGTATCCTCTTGGATAGTGGGAACCACATGGTTAGATCCCAGTTTGGAAAACCAAATTGCCAAACTTTAAGCCTCTAAAAAAGTGTGAATTTTAGCATTTTCCCTCTCGACCAAAAATATTTCTTACCTGGTTGTCTTCCCTCTAGCAATTATAGTAGAAAAGGTTATGAAACAAGGGATCCCTTCTCTTTTATTGACATTTATCCTTTGATCTTGGGTCATTTGAAGCATAGTTGGCTGTGAGTCAAGGTTATGGGTGAGTTTATAAGTCCCCTTTCTTCTATTTTCCTAAAAAATATTCATGTAATTATTATTTCTCTTATGAACCTCCAAAAGATTCATTTATAAAGAATTATTATATTAGGCCTTTATTGTTGTTTAATATTGATTCAAGTGTTCCATTTGAGTGAGTAGTAGTCAATGACCTAAGGTAAGTGGTCTATACTCTTTCTCCCAAAGTCTTGGTAATATTCTTGTGTATATGGTTGTTCCATTTCACTTTATTATTGTGAGAATGTGTTCATGATTATGAAAATTAATTTGGGGGCTTTGATTAGTGTGTGAAACCTTTCCTATACCCTGTTGGTTCTATTGGTGGTCTTAAGGATGAGAATATGGAAACCCATGGGGTGTGTCACTTCCATGATAATGGTAAAATGGGATATAAATGGTAGGATAAATGGGTTAATGATTTTAAAATAGTTATACAAGAGTTATATTATTTCAAAAAGGATTAAGGAGTTGTATGTCTTAATTCATGTATTTAATGTATTATTACATAATAAAAGAGGAAGGGAGAATTTGATTAAAGGGACATATTCATGTTGATAACTGATTGTAAAGATCCTCAAAGGTTGTGGTTTATTAATAGTTGTTCAAAATAATTGATTATGATATTTGGTTAGAGACATTGAAATTAATGGACTACATAAATGAGGATGAATGGAACAGGTTAACATTGTATACCACATGAATATAGACTTTTTAAATAGACACACCATTATTATTTTTCTACTAAAATAATAAAGTGTTGAACCATGGAAAATGGGTTTTTAATGGAATGGTTATCGGTGTTGGTCATGGAATTCAACACCACGGTAGCGATGTTGATCATAGCGGTCTACATCAAGGAATGGGTGTTGGTCATGGTGTTCCACACTATGGTAATGATGTTGGTCAAGGTTGTCCACATCATTGTTTGGGATTTTCAGTCATGGAATTATATATCCATTATTAGAATACTTGGACTAATTCTTATTGTATAAAAATTTTGTGGCCACTACTATATGTGGTTCAAACTATCAGAATGGTCTGAATCACTTTTGGTGACGTGGGTGTTATTGTGGAACCCAAGAGCCTATATAGAGAGTAGAAAACTATTTAATTATGAAACCTATTTTATTATCTTCTTTAATATCATTAATTTATACTTATACACACACTATTATTATAATAGATATTTCTGTATACATATTCGGTGGGGGAAAACTGAATTGTACTCACAACCCGCTCAGGCCACCATTAGTACCCGAGAAGATTTCATGGTTTCAGGTCTGGATTAGGGAAAATGTAGTATTATAGTGGGATGAGTTAGGATTTTGGGATAAAGCATGGATGAGGTAAATTGAATTATTTCATGAACATTTATGTGGATTGATGGTGTTTTTTAATTTTGGGATAAATTGACACATGAAACTAGAATGACATGGAATTTTTACTGTATTTAGTTGTGGGAACTTACCCACTTTTGGAATCAATTACATGATACATGGATATTTTTTATTACTAATTTAGTTATTTTATATTTTAATATTGCACTATTTTACTACTCTTGTAATGAGGGTATAGTCTTTCCACATTTCTTATTATACCTTCACTACTAATCGGAAACCTCTTGAATATTGAGAGGTGCATGAGAGTTCATGTAGTGAACTGGCTCGGGGAAATGGTCTAGTGGAACTCAGGCCATGACATTAATAAATTGAAATCAAAGGTGTTTTATGTTTTTTTATAATTGTGGAATTATATACAAGACACTAGTATGTTTCATTCCACGGTAATGATCTTTTTTATGGGAGTACTTAACCCATGTGTGGGGGGAACCCAATTACTGAGGGTGAAATTGGTGTTCATGATGTTCGCTTGTTATAGTTGGATGTTATTTTACCTTGGGTGACACACATGTTGTGTGATGTTATTGTTTTAATAAGATTTTACATAATAGAAATTATGGAATGATGATCACATATGCATGAATCATTTTAATCACATAGGGATTTAAGTTGCATGCATCATGTTGGGAACCCATGGGAAAGAATATCGTGGTTGAAATTTCAAAAAAAATGGGAATGTTTTTTTTTTGTTATTTTTTAAAGTAAAGTTTACAATAAATAAGGAAAAATAGTTTAAATTGAAAAACATTAAATGTAATGGTACTAATGGTTCCTAAAAGGTATGTTACAGTTATAATAAATGTCTAAATATGTAAAAATAGTGTCATAAAGGAATATTGGATTTTGAAGGTTTAGTTACCTCGATTTATACATGGCCCCAGATGGGAATGGTTGAGGTTATATATAGTGATATTGTTGTATTATTTAGTATAGTGTATGTGGAATAGCCTGATATAGATATTTGTGGCCCATATTTTTTTTAAATGTGAAATAAATATTCATCTTACCTGAAAACGTGTGTTTGGAATTATAAATAGATTCCACCATGGTGATGTTTACAGGTATGGAGATTAGAAGATATTTCTTATAATTCACTTCCAGTAGTGAGTTAAGAAACCGTATTGGTTCTAGAAGATAAGGGTTAGATAATTTTTGTGAAAACATTTCTTTTTTATAATCATTTTATGGAAAGAGACCCTTGGTAGGATATGCCGAGATTGTTTGATTTGATAATAGAGTTCCAGTTGTAGCATCCTCTAATATTTTTCTAAGAGGGTGGGTCTAAGGTATTGAAGCTATGTATTGATTCTATCCAGATTATTTTGGATCACTTAGACACTCCTTCATGTTAGAGAGTTAAGTGGGTAGCTTACATGTTACGAGGACCAGTGAAGAATTGGTGGGATATTTAGGTTTAGGATGAGATGTTGGAAGGAATGGTATATAAGGGCTTCCAATAAATGTTTTTGAAACACTTTTACCCAAAACCTTGATGCAATATAAAGTTCTAGAGTTTTTTTAACATAGTGATCTATTTCAGTGATTGATTATGTTGGCCTCTTCACTAATTTTTAGTGTTTTTCTATGAAATTAGAAGGCAATGAGGTAGCTACGGAAGGTTGATTTTAGGATGATCTTATATATGATATCAATTCACATATTAATATCTTTCATTTGAGTAAGATTTTCGAGGTAGTGGAATAAGATCTCTTTTATGAGAGGAACCTAGAATAGGATTCTATTGGTGGGTAGATAGTTTAATTCAACTGATATGGTGGTGTTTTTTTAATGGTAGGAATTTTCACTATGAGAACCTCTATAAAGGAATTTAAGGATAGGAAAAACAAGGTATTTTACCAATATCAAAAAGAAATAGTCATATTGAATTCTATTAGTGTGGAAATCAAAATAACATGAGAGGTCAGTGTCTTTGATAACCAGCAGAGTGGTGAGATTATGGTAGGATGGGGTACCTACATAGGTTTTTCAAGAAACCTTGACAGATGGTAAGTGATAGAGGACCTAGGCTGATATAGATCACTGAAAGGGGATCTATTACCCCATATCAATCAAGCAGTTGGAGTTCCACTGATTATACTGGTCAGGGTGAGGGACATGGTAGTCCAGAATAAGAAAATTTGTATCAGATATGTAGTGTGACTCACATGAAATAGACTAGAGACTAGGGGAGAGGGAAAGTTCATCTTCATGCAGTTTAGCTAGAACCCATAAATAGAAAGGCTGGTCCATCAACTATCTAAGGAACGATTCTTATATATTATATTCTTGGTAGTGTTTTATTTCATAAAGGACCTTCATATTATTTTATATCTTCTCATTTTTTCAATAGTCTTGATATGATGGTGGATTTTATGTATGGGGTAATTTCAATCTACACATTATTTTGGGTTCGATCAGAGGGTATCTTATGTTGTAAATAGTGTTCCCTTGATGTTGGGGGTACCATATTATTTGGGACTTGTTCATACTTGATATTTTAGGGCTTTAATCAATACTATGAATATAGTGGTTGATTATGTACTAGGATCATATTGAATATTATCTTAGGAGAGTGAGATTCACATCTCCAGAAGGTGACACTTATGTCCATCGTAGAGAATGGAATATCCAGATAGTATATTCAAAGAAATTATTAAAAATTGTGTGATATCCTATCACATATGGTAATTATTATGCTCAATGATGGGAGGGTAGATCTTAAAGTCTTCTCTCATATAGTTGATCAGCTTCAGGATGTGTTTCCTAATTACTTTTCCAAGTTTCCACCTAAGAGAGATGTTGAGTTTATGATTATGTTAGTGTCAGAGCTAATACAATTTCTATTTTCCAATATTGAATGGAACTAGTAGATATTCAAGAGCATAAAACTCAGGTGTATGAGTTATATGAATAGGGATTCATCCATCTAAGCATGTTTCCATGGGGATATCAAAAGTTTTTTTTTCTAAAAAGGAAGTTGTAAAATATTTTTTATGTGTTGATTACCAAAAGTTGAACCAAATGATTATTAAGAACCAGTATCCACTTCTTCATATCAATGAAATTTTTAACCAGTTTAATGGTACTTGTATGTTCTCTAAAATTCATCTGATATTAGGGTATCATCAGCTAAGAGTGAGGCCTTATGATATATCATGGTTTATTTTTGGAAGTATATATGGTTTTTAAAAGTTCATTTTCATGCGTTTTGGGATGATGAATGCAATTGTTGTGTTTATGGATTTGATAAACTAAATCATATGACCGTATTTAGACCAATTTGTAGTTGTGTTTATGGATGACATCTTAGTGTACTCCCAAACTCATGACGATCATTCCAAAAATCTTATCATTTTCTTGAGTACACTAAGAAATAATCAACTATACTCAAATATATCATACTATCATTCATGGATCAACAATATATATATATTGTCCTATATCATCTTGGATTAAGTATTGTTAGTGGACCCAGATAAGGTTCAAGTAGCGGGTTTTTGAGAGATTACAAAGAATTTTTTTATATATGGTTTTCTATGGGTTTAACAAGTTGTTTCTAAAGTTTCATCATATAATTTTTTCATGTAGTAGTACCACTATCAATCCTAATAAAAATGGGGAAAATTTTGAGTGGTATGGGTCATGTGATGATTATTTATAGGAGTTAAAGGGTTGTTTGACTACAACACTGATTTTGATCTTACCCAAACCAGGTGGAAGTACACCTTGTACTATGATGCATCAGAGATTATACATGGGGTAGTGTTGATATAGGTAGAGAGATTTGTGGTTTATAGATATTATAAATTGAGTATAGATGAAAATAACTATCATACTCATGAACTCAGGTTGGTTATAGTCTTATATGCCTTAAAATGTTGAATACATTATCTCCTGGATGAAAAATATATTATTTATACTAACAATAAACTTTTTAAAAACATATTTTCCCAATGAAATTTAAATATTTCTCAGTAGAGATGGATTGATTACTTGCGGTCCTTTGATTTTGATCTGGCATACATGTTGGGAAAAGGGAATAGTGTTGTGGATTTTTTGATTCAAAATATACAGACTCCAGAGATTTAGGAGTCATGTTCTAATTATAGGATGATGGCCTAGTTTTTTGAAATTCACATAGAAGATTATAACATCTTTATCCATTGAGCCCTCTATTCTAATAAGAGTCAAGAGGAAGTAGTATGATGACCCGTAATGTTTGAATTTGAAGAATATTTTTAATGGTGGGGAGATCTCTCCTGAATGGATCATCGATGATGATGATATTATCGATGTTTATGGTCTTGTTATAGTACCTTCTTATGTGTAGGAAGATTTGATGAGTGGGTTTAAGGACTCAAAATGGTCAGTTCACCCTGGTTTGACAAAAATATATTGTGAACTTTGTAGATAGTATTGGAGAATGGGTATGAAAAATATGATCATAGGTTTTTTTACATGGTGGTACACATGTTAGAAAGTAAAGGACAAGCATCAGTGGCCCACCAGTCATTTATATCCATTACCTATTCTAGAGTAGAAGTTGGATGATTTTACTATGGAATTTGTGGTGGGATAATCAAGGAATCATCATAATAATAACATTATTGGGATTATTGTGTGTTGGTTGAAAAAGGTAGCACACTTCTTTCTAATTCAGGAGAATTTATGTTGGAGCATTTCTATGAATTGTATGTTGGCGAGATAGAGAGATTTCACTAGGTGCCTCAGAGAATGGTTTTAAATAGAAAAATATTTTTTACTTTGTGCTTATAAAAAGGCATGTAGAAGGCTTGTAGATATATGACTAGTTGTAATGAAATATCCATGTTTTAGAGTCCATGTTGAGTGCATGCATCCAAGATTTTGGTGGAACTTGGGATAAGTAGAGTGTGATTATTGAGTTCACCTACAACAACTATTATCAAGAAACTATTAAGATAATAGAATATGGGGACTCTATGCTAGGTCTTTTTGATCACCTTTTTGCTCAATAGAAGTATGAGATTCAGTGTTATTGGTCCGATTATTGTGAAGGATACATCGAAATAGGTTCAGTTTATTCAGAATCATCTGGCTACATCACAAAGTAGGCATAAGTCATATGTTGATCGACATCATTAAATTATTAATTTTATAATGGGTGACTTTGTATTTCTTCGAGTGTTTTCAATATTGGGATGCCATCATATTTAGAAATAGTTTAAGTTATTAACCTAGTTTTTTGGACCGTTTAAGATCGTGGAGAGGATCATACCAATGGTGTACTAATTGACTCTTCCACAGTAGTATAGTGATATGCCTGAGGTTTTCCATGTGTAAAATATTTGGAAGTATTTCCCTGATCATTCTCATTTTATTTTTGTTGATTATGTTGAAATTGATACCGACACGTCTTTTTAGGGGAATCTAATTCAAATTTTGGATCACATTAAGAATGTATTGTGTAGTAAGACTATGTCGTTGTTCTGGGTGTTTTAGCATCATGGTCGTGTTTTGGAGGAAAATTGGGATATATATAAGTAGATATGTGATAAAAATGGTATGAATCTTTGCCTTAGAGGCTTATTTATGCTCAGGAGAGAAGCTCAAGGATGAGATGTTATAAGGTGGGTAGGTTTTAATATCATGAGCTTTGAAGAAGTAGGTTTTAATTTAAAATTTTAGTTTAAATCCCATAAAATTGGTCAATAAAATAATTTCTAGAAGTAGGGAAGGTCTCAAGAGTGTTTTGGGGGATCTAGAAATGAAAATAAATGTCCATACTGGCATTGTTTATGGTTGGTGCATAGTTATTACTAATCATGTACCAACACCATGTTCCTAAGAAAAGGGAGGTGAATGGTTTGTAAACCATGCAAGGGGGTCTAGACACTGTGTGATATTGGATAGATACAACCAGATAAACTCTTTACTGATTGGAAAACCGTGAATGCTCTCCATAATATTCTACAGTTTGGTTTCCTCTTACATAAAGGTAACCACATTATTGGGGCATGGTTTGGAAAACTATGAAGCCAAACCACATGCCTCTAAAAAAGTAGGCATTTTACCATTTTTATCCCTTATAATTAATGGGTTCTTAACTAATTTTCTTCCCTATTCCACCTCCAATGGAAAGGGTTATAAACCAAGGGCTCCCTCTTCCTTTAAAGATGTTTCTCCTTTTATATTGGTTAGTTTGAATCATTTTTGTTTCTGAATCAAAGATCCCGGTATTTTTATGATTACTCTTTATTCTATTTTCTAGATAGAGCTTCTTGTAGTTTATATTTCTATTTTGAATATCATAAACCATAATTTTATAGGGAATTTATAGTTTTTGGAGATTTAATAAATTCCCACATTTGAGAAAGTAGTTTCCAATCACCCTAAGGTAGGTGGTTTATACTATTTCTCCTAAATAATTGTTATTATTCTTATGAATGTGGTTATGATAATCGAGTAACTTTTTATTCACTAATGATACCAATTAATAAAAGTAATTTTGTCCAATTATTAATGTTTTAGACCCTTCATGGACCACATCAATTCCATTGATGAACTTAAAACTGAGCCTATGTCCACCCGTGGGGTGTGTCACTCCCTTAATAATGGTGAAATGGGTTATGAATGGTGGGATAAAGGGGTGTATGATATTAAAATGGTTTTATGTGAGTCATAGTTTGTTATCATGGTATAACATTTTTTTTGGAATGATGGGGATTTAATGGATTATGACATAATAAAGGAAAATGGGGAAATGATTAAAGGGAAATATTCGTGTTGATAATTGAGTTTAAAGAGCCTCACCAGTTGTGTTATTTGAATGGATGGTCAAAATAATATATTATGATTTTTTTTCATTGAAATTTCATGTAATGAACCATAAAAATGAGGATAAATGGAAGAATATAACATGTTATAACAAATTAATGTTGAATTTTGAAAAGAGGTGCACTCTTGCTATTTTTTGTGTTAAAATGGTTAAGTATTGGACCTTGGAAATGGGTTGTTGGTGAAATGGTTACAGGTTTTGGTCCTAGTGTTCCACACCATGGTAATGTTATTGTTTATGGTAGTTCACATTATGTAATGGGTGTTGGTCATGGTGTTCTGCACCACAGTAATTATGCTGGTCATAGAGATCCACGTAAAAGTTTGGGATTTTGATTTAAAGTGTTCTCCATCCATAATTATAATAATTGGACTGGTGGTCCTTGTGTAATAGTGTGAGACCCTTACTGATAATTATTTATAAATCTTTCATATTTTGAAGAACGTTTTGTGAGAAATTTGATATTTTAGAACTCGGGATCCCTTAGAGCTAGGTGAAAACTGTTTAATTATAAAACCTTTTTATTATATTATTTTCAATCATTAAATTATACTTATATATCCACTGTTATCATGATGGGTATTACTTTATACACCATTGGTGGGGGCTTACTAAGTTCTAATCACAACCTTCTCAATTTTTCATTAGTACCTGGGCAGATTTCATGGATGTTGGTTGGGAAAAGGGTAAAGGTCGTATAATAGTTGGATGATTTGGGATTTTTGGATAGATCATAGATGAGGGAACTGTACAGATGTTGTATTATTATATTACCTTGAAACATAAAACTATTAGTACATGAAATGTTTATTGTATTTAGTTGTGGGAACTATCCAAGTTTGGGAATTGATTACATGACAGATGGCTATTGATTATTACTGATTTAGTTATTTTATACTTTGATTTTCTACTATTGTGATACTCTGGTAAAGTGATAATAGTCTCCCCATGTGTCTTATTATACCCTCATTATTAGTCAGTAGTTTTTTGAATATAGGGAGGTGAACCTGAAGTCATGTGGTGAACTGGCTCGAAGTATAGTTTTAGTGGAACTCTAGCTAGGAAGTTACAAATAATCACCCAAATATGCCCACTAATTTTGAATGTTCCAAAATAAGAAATTTAAATAATTCATAAATTAAATATAAATAACTTTATATTTTGTTTTTATTTATGTAATTTATTAACACTTTATAAATTACTCTTTTTATTTTTAAATAAACACCTTTATTTCAAGATCATAAGACATTAAATATAGCTTATTAAAAAGTATTTTAAATAAAAAAATTAATATTTAAAGAATATTTAATCATAAATGATTAATTAACACTTATTAATTAATTATAAACCTTTTATATTTAGTTTATTTATTTATAAATTCTTTTTAAATTTAATATTCCCAAAATACCTTTCATCCTAATTTATATACATTTTATAAACTATTAAATTAATTTAATGTGAAAAATAATTATTTTTAACATTTTCAGTTTTTACTTACATAGAATCCCTATTATATGTTATGGTAACCGCCCACCACACTTTATTAGATAGTATATATAAGGGTGTACTTAATTTACCCTTACATAGTATATACTACATAAGTATGCTTATCTTTTACCTTTAAGTGAACCCTTCATGTAGTAGTAAAACTTGGATTACCCTTATGTAAAAAAACCCTCATGTAAAGTTAATCCATGGATTAACTTTACTATAACTCATTCATGTAAAGGTAAGTTTCAAACTACCTTGTGATCCTTTTACATAAATTCCAATCTCATGCCAACTTTATATGATCCCATTACATATATGTAACCATCATATTACCTTTACACAACCCAAATACATAAAGGTTTCACATTGATTACCTTTACATATCCTAGATACATAATGGTAACATATCTATTACCTCTATCAAGTCCAACTGTGTTGAGGTATATGTCTTAGTTTCCAATATATATCCTAGTTATGTATAGGTAAAATATTTTAAAACAAAATTTCCCAAATTTAAAACACTACTATTTTCTACAAATTTTATTCATTTCAAGCATGATTTCAAAAATATAAACACATGGGATCACTTTGATACCACTTTTATAAATTAAAAATGAATTATTAAAATTATTAGAACATAAAAATGATTAAATATATTTCCCAAGATCATCCATGTATGAAATTTGAAAACTACTTATAAACTGAAATAAAAAAGAACTACTATAAATTATGTATACCATACACCAAATAGATTCGGTGAATTCTATATCACAATCATTGAGGCTTGATATATATTTATAAGGGAATATAAAATACATACCCTATCCATAGTTAATCAATGAGTTAAACTGAATCTCATTTCATACATGTAATACTCTCTATATTCCATGATATTCTAGCATCTCTCGATGCAGAGGGGTTAGGAGAAAGAGATATTATGGTGTGGAGCGTCTCAACTAAACATCCTCCCACCAACATCCATTATATGGCATGGATTTATATAGCCATAAATATTCACCTCAGGTTATTTCTATATTTACTTATGAGTTATAATGCATGAGAAAATGCCTCAATTTTTTTATCCAATGCTTGTATAAAATGAGATCCTCATCCATTACACCTTATGAAATACTCCTTAATAACATCTTAGGTAGAAGATTTCTCATGAATAGGTTTCATGTATGAAATAATATATCATTAATTTTGTACATGTGTAAGAAGTACCATGAAAATTGTATCTTCATACTACCTTTCGAAATGTCGTGTAATATAGACTAATGTATCCTATATAGAATATAGTTTTAGGGAATACCACCTTCAATCTCTCACTTTCACTAAAGACTAATGTAATTTGTGTCATTTTAACTTGTATCATTTCATATACAATAACATGTTAAATAATATCTAAAACTCATTTTAGATATCTTCTAAAAACCTTTGGAAAGATATCATCAACTTTTCTGTGTATCACATCATATTTAATACCTTGTGATTTCCAATCCAAAACACTTTTTTTATTAACTATAAAACACTTTTATTATATCTCTTTAAGTCAAAATCAAAACCCATTAAGTAAATCAAAAAGTGTGACTCCATAGGACTTTATAGTATTGATGAAAAATATGAATCTCTAGATCTATAAATATATACAAAGAGAGGCCACAATAAAATCATTAATGAAACTTAAGATAAAAAGGGATCTGGCATGATCTTCATTAAACTAATGTATCACTATACCTATGTACACTAGTTTATATTATATGAAATATGTCATTACCATATTTTCCATCTATCTCGAACAATAAGTGTCCATAGGACATTGAGCATATCAATCATTTATAGCCTAATCAAACATTATCGATTCTAAAAGGATTAACTGAATTGTTCCATGAATATATCATATGTCATTCGCCCTTATGGATAATCATGTCATATGTCCCTTATCTATATAGATATATAATATGTACGTGTGGTCTCACACACATAAAATTTATCTAAATCAAGGTCCCAGATGTCAAACCCATTATACGAGAGAAAAAAATCCCATTTTAGTTAATCTCTAACTAACAACATGATCAGTAACATACAAAACCACCTCCATATTAAATAATTCATTATATATACTTTCATAAGTATGATATCAAATTATGAAGGTTCTCATGTTTTCTATCTCACAAACTGAAGGTAATTAGGACTCAAATATGATCCATGTACCCCAAATATACCAAAGATATATATATGAAACTCTATGTGGTATACTTGGATATCCATCTGACACACACAAAGAATATTATTCTTTATTTTACACCTTTTAAGAATATTTCATATCTCTATAAAAGAATATTACTTAATTTAACCTTAAATTTTCATCATAACCTACAATAATTCATCACAAATATCGATTAAGGTTAAATCAAGGTCGTATATTGAGAGGTTAATTATCACTACACACTTCAAGAATTATATATCTATATATAAATTTATACTACCAATATGAAATAGTGATAAATTGAATATTGTCTCTAATATGATACATTTTATATGATTAAAATATTTTAAGAAAAATATGCTCTTACATTAAATTTTGAATGTTAGTTATTTAGATAACAACATTAAAATTGAAGAATAAACCTTTTAGTATCTATTTTATATAAAAATGATATTGAAAAAGTGTTTAAAAATATATATTTTCTATAGACATTCCCTCATTTTTTCGAAGTGATATTTATAAAACCCTCATCCTATCAATTATCCATGGCACCCAACCATGATCGATCTTCACTTTCATTCAATTTTCATTTTATTTACGCATTATTTCCCATTGATCCTTCATCCATCATCTTTCTTCCTTAACCCTTGATATTAATCAGTCTATGGAAACCCTAATTCGTTCAACCTGAAACTACCCACCATGGTTTTTTATTTGTTTGTACTTTTTTAACATATCTATTCAATCATATAGTGAGAACCCTATTACCACTTCCTTTGAGTGATTTCAAAGGAATTTAGAAACTATTTTCCATTTTTTGACTATAAATTGTATTTTTTATATTTTGAAATGATATATTAATTATTTGTCAGTTATAAATTACATTCATCGATTAATTTTCTTGTATGAATATTATTATAAATTATAAGTTTTTTTGTTAAAATTGGTTTAATTTTTTTTTTCAATTTCTAATTATTTTGTGGCAGTAATTTTTTTATGGTTGTAAGTATTTGTATTTACAATTTTTTAAATCATTATTTTTTTTGATTGAAAATAATTTTTTCTTTTTTTCATTTATAGATAGTTTTTTTATTATAAATAATTTTTATTAAATAAAATTTATAAATTACTTTCATTTTTAATGTTTTTTGATATATAAATTAGTTGTTAGAAAATTATAGATGTTTATATATTTTTATGCTCATATGTTTTAATATTATTTGATTATATATATGTTGAAATTTATATATTTGTTAATATATTAATATATTATATTTTGAATTTTTAGGTAATTAATGGATCGTAATTGGATAAATTCATTACCAATTATCGATGAATATGATAAAGGGGTTGATAGTGTCTTGGAATTTTCTAAACAAAATCTTAAAAACAAAGATATTTTTTTTCAATGCATGTAATGTTTGAATATGATTAAATTAGGGTATATAGAAATCAAATACCATCTAATTTTCTATTTTATTATTCATAATTATTCAAACTACATCTGGTATGGTTAATTAACAAAAAGTATCCAATAATGATAAAGATGTTCCACAAGAGAAATAGGATTATTCTGAAGAATTAATTATGGATGTAGGTGTTTAAACCTTTAAAAAAACAAGTATTAAAAAATTATATAGATTATAAGAAAACACAATTCTTAGGTTTTAGTAAATTTATTGTGTTATTAGTAATACTGAGATTAGTTAACTTGAAATCAAGATATGGTTAGAGTAATAAAAGTCTCATTGAATAGTTTGAAATTTTAAAAGAGATACTTCCAGAACGAAAAGGGCTTCTAGATTCTAGTTATGGTGAAATATATAAATATTATGTTTAATGTTATTAGGGTATAAAAAGATACATGCTTTCCATAACAATTGTTTTTTTATAGTATGGAATATGAAATTTTATCAAAACATCCAAAATTTTGGACATCGTGATATAACAAAAATGAGAAATCCAACCATGACTCATTCTCAAGAATTGGCATCAAACCTCCCATTAAAGCAATATGACAACTTCCCATAATCCATCATTTGAAGTGTCTCTTTGAAAATTCAAACGATGCAAATAGGATAATATTACATACAAATGAGCATAGTTCTAATGGAACCCTACTTTATTTTACTAATTCATCAGAATTGAAAAGATTTGATCACAAATTTTATGATTTTTTAAATGAAGTTATAAATCATAGAATGGGTATTTCAAAAGATATAATGAATCAATATCAAAGTCTCAGTAGACAACCGAGTTCATAGCCTACTTTTTTGGTTGTGTAATATTTTTCACCACAAATATGTTTGAAGATGAAATATGTGATGATGAGGTTGATGATTTCTGGACCGAAAAAACATATAAATGATATTGATGTTTATCTATCATTAGTTATTTAATATTTGAGATTTATATGGGAGACAATTTATAAAGTATTTTATGAAAACAAGAAAAAGTTTTTTGTGTGTACTATGATAATGTTTAGTATTAATGGAATTCCTATATATGAAAATTTATCTGGATATAGTGTTAAAGGATATAAATCTTTTCTAATTTTTGAAGAGAGGAATTCATATAATCAATTTCATAATAGAATAAAAATAGTATATCTTGTAAATAGGATATTTTTTTCAATGTATCATCTTTATTAATTCTTAAAAAAGGAATTTAACTATTTACAAGAGTATGGTTCTTCCCCAAAACCATTTTCAATTGAAGAATATTATAACAAGGTGTGAAAAATAGATTCCACATTTATAAAGAATTGATATTATGGTTGTCAAAAAAATACATAGAAGAAATTATCAATTTCATTTGAGTTACATTTTTAGGAAATTTTAGACATAAATCCAAACATTTATGTTATAAATATTATGAAAAACATTTGTGATTGTCAAATTATAACATTTTTAAACATAAATTTAAATAAAAAATATTGACTAAAAGTATGAATGGAATTAATAACCATGGGGATACATTATATGGTATATCCCATAATAAATGGAAAAGAGAACATATTTTCCTCCATCATATCACACATTAATCAAGTGTGAGAATATAATTTCTTTCAATGCAAGTATGGTGTTAAATTAAATAGTGGTTTTTATTCAAATGTGAAAAATTTGGTGTCATTGAAGGATTTAAAGTTAATGGGTATGAAATCTCATGACTACCTTATATTGATACAATAGTTTCTATCAATTTCATTACATAGAATATTGTCAATATATGTCAGAAAGTATATAATCTAGTTGTGTAACTTTTTCAATACAATTTTTAGTAAATTTATAAATCCATATTTTTTAGAAGTGTTTGAGAATGATTTTTTTCCTCATACTTGCCAACTAGAAATATATTTTTCACTATATTTTTTGATATAATCGTTTTTTTATTCATTTGGTGAGATATATAACAATATTTGGGCCTATTTATTAATGTTTGATTTATCCTTTTAAAAGATATATAATTTTTTTGAACAGATATATTAAGAATTAGCATCGACCAGAGGCCTCTATTGTTAAAAATATATATATCATAAGTGATTATTGATTTATGTATTGAATATTTGTTATAAGTAAGGAAAATTAGTCTTCCTATATATTAACATTTTCCAATTTATATTGTAGGTAAAGGGATTTGTGGATTAAAGGTAGATTTAATTTCCTATGATGAATTAATGCATGAAAACTTATATATTTTGAACAAAAAAGGTGATGGTTAACCATATATATCATCACATAATTCTAGATTGAAGGTATAATATCAAAGAAAAAATGAAAATTGATTGATAAATGAATATGAAAACACATATTTTTTATGGTTTAAAGAGAAAATAAACATTGATTTATCCACACCAAAAACATTAAAACAGTTATTAGTGGGACCATGTGTTAATTTGATCACATGGTATGGTTTCGATAATAATGGTTACACCTTTTACATATAAAAACATTATAATAAGAGTAATATTAAAAGAATTTTTGTAATAGTTATTGATAAATCATTTCATTTTTCAAGTGCCAAAGACAAAAAACTTAATTTCTATATTAACAACATAATTTGGAGTTGTTGGGGATATATGAGAGATTGATTGTACTAAATTTCATGTATCAGTATTTAAGTGTAACTGGTTTGACTATAGAAGTTTTATTTAACATGATGAGCATGGATTTACACTTGTTTATTTGATAATATTTGGTTAGAAGGATGAATAGTTTATTATTGAAACACATGAAAAATAAATATTTTATTTTGCTGACCTATCAAATGATTAGCGGTCTATTAATTTTTTAAGGAAAAATCATTTTGGTGATGAGAATAATAATAATGTTGAGGTCTTATCTAAAATTTATCCACCTATTATAACATTCCCCGAGGATAACAATGATTGTGATGTGGAAATTTTCCAGGAAAAATGAAAGGATCATTTAAAAATGACATAGGAAAACACTCCATTACTCTCTAAATTCATCATGTAGTCTATTTTTTGTGAAACCAACAGAGTTAAAAAAAATTCTAAAAATTTTATATTAAAATATATATATGTTTAGAAATCCTTCCTCTTTTGTGTTATTTTTTATATTCATTATATTCATATGTCAATTTTTAGTTAAATTTGTTTCCATTATCATTTTTTATGATTATTTTCTTAATATTCATAATTTTCAATAATACACTTTCAATAGAAAAAAATATTTATAATTTTCTTCCTATTATAAACTATTTCATTTTTACTTATAACATTTATATTCTTCTAAAAAAATAAACGTACAATAAATTACACATTTTTATGTGATAACCATTTTTATCATTTTTATTGTTAGTTTTTATACACACTAGTTTTAGTTTCACATTTTTTGTATTGAAAAATTTAACATTAATTTTTTTTCTATCATGAACAATAATTTTTTTATTTATTTAATTTTAATCAAATACAGGTACACATACTTTTGTTAAAGTATCATAGATATTTCTAAATGATATAGATAGAGGCAGGGGAACCGAGGTGTGTATGTTTTTTCTTATAAATATATATGTATGTATGTATCTAGGTATATATATATCTAACTATAGAAATTAATTTCTTTAATGAAATTAAATTTTTTAATGAAATTAAATTTTTTAATGAAATTAAACTAATATTTATGAAAATTGAGTGTAGTTATTCTTCTTCCCTAGAGAGGATATTATATAAATATAATATACATGAGATTACATGTTTACCAATACGTTTTCTCACACATGGTGAGGAGATGGGGATGATGAAATTTAATTAGAATGACCAACCAAATAGCCCACATGCCATGTAGTTTAAGACTTACCTTTCTATATAGAGTCACTGTAGCATAACTAATTTATTCCCTAATTGGAAGAGCATAGGCCTGTCAGTGAAAGATATTTTTTTGGGATTCCATTACATTAAAATTTATAAACTTATTTGTTTATTATTTAATAGATTAAATATTATACATTTATTAATATTATATATATTCAATTACAGATGACATTTAAATTTAAAGATACAAAAAAGAATTAAGAAAAAATTTCTATACTTTAAAACAATAGGATGGAGAGATTTTAATAAAAATTTGAATTCATTTTAAATTTTAGGGAGTAAAAAGAATTAAGATCCATGGATTAAGTATGGGTTTATAGATAGGGATACATGGAAGAAGTTTGTCTCCTATCGGCATAAAGAAGGCTTTATGGTATGTTTTTATTTTTCTCTATTTTTTTAATATTTTTTTTTGTTTTTAAAAAATATATTTATAATTATGTAATTGTAAATGTATTTATTATAGTTAAGTAGGGGTAAAAAAAGTTATTTAAGGCTAAACATAAACTTTTTAGGGAAATTAATGGTAAAATAAAGTTTGGCAAGGGTAAATTAATGTTATGTAAGGGTAAAAAAGGTAATTATGGGTAAAATAAAGTTATGTTAGGGTAATCTATAGTTATATAATAGTGAAATAAATTTATGTGAGGGTAAAAAAAGTTATGTAAGGGTAAAATAGAGTTATGTAAGGTGAAATAAAAAATTATTCAAGTTAATTAAAGGTAAAAAAAGTTATGTAAGGGTAAACTAAAGTTATGTAAGGTTAAAAAAATAATGTATGGGTAAACTAAATTGATGTAAGGGTAAACATAACTTTTTTAAGTGTAAAACAATGTTATATAAGGGTAAAAAAGAACTTGTACATGTCATGTGAGGGTAAAATAAAGTTAAGTTAGGGTAAAATAATGTTATGTAAGGGTAAAAAAAGTTAATTAATTTAAAATAATGTTAATTAAGTCTAAAATAATGTTAAGTGAGGGAAAAAAGTGTTTTAAGGGTAAATTGAAACTTATACAATTTAAGTAAGGGTAAACTAAAGTTAAGTAAGGGTAAAAAAATTAAGTTAGGGTAAACTAAATTTATGCATGGAAAAATAAAGTTAATTAAGGGTAAAAAGAGTTGTGTAAGGGTAAAATAAAGTTACGTCTAGTTAAATGAAAGTTAAGTGCATTTAAAACAAAGATATTTATGTTTAAATATATTCTTAAAAATGTTATATAAGGGAAAACTGAAGTTAAGTATGGGTATGAAAAAGTTATGTAATTTTAAATAAAACATATTTAATGGTAAAATAAAGTTAAGTAAGGGTAAAAAAGTTCCGCGAATTTAAAAATAAACTTATACATGTTAATTAAAGGTAAACTACAGTTATGTTTTTGTATAAAAAAGTTATTTAAGGATAAAATAAGGTTATTTAAGAGTAAAATAAAGTTAAATAACGGTAAAACAATGTTATGTAAGTGTAAACTAAATTTACATTAGGGTAAATAAAAGTTAAGTAATTGTAAAGAAAATTTAGGTAAGTGTAAACTGATGTTAAGTAAGAGAAATCCAAAGTTAATTAACAGCAAAACAATGTTATTTAAGGTTATAACATAGTTATGTAATGGTAAAAAACTTATACATGTTATGTAAGGGTAAGATAAAGTTATGTAAGGGTTAAAAAGTTAAGTAGGGATAAACTAATGATATTTAAGTGTAAAATAATATTATGTAAGGGTAAACCAAAGTTATGTAAGGGTAAAAAAAAGTTATATAAGGGTAAATGGAAGTTAAGAAAGGGTAAAAAAGTTATGTATGGGTAAAAATACACTTTTATAGGTAATGTAAGGGTAAACTAAAGTTATGTACGGATGAAAAAAGTTAAGTCTGGGTAAAATTTTAATGGTAAACTAAAGTCAATTAAGGGTAAACTGAAGATAATTAAGTGAAAAACAAAGTTGTGTAAGGGAAAAACCTATATAAGGGTAAAAAAACTTTTATAGCTTAATTAATGGTAAAATAAAGTTAAGTGTAAAAAAAGTTATTTAAGGGTAAATTAAAGTTAATTAAGGGTAAAATAAAGTTATGTATGGGTAAAATAATATTTTTAAGGGTAAATAGAAACTTTTTTATGTTATGTAAGGGTAAAATTAAGTTAGGTAAAGGTAAACTAAAGTTAAGTGAGTGTAAACAGAAACATTTATAGGTTATATAAAGTTAAACTAAAGTTAAGTAAGTGTAAAAAAGATAATGGTTAAATGAATTTATATAAGGGTAGACTAACGTTATGTAAGGGTAAGATAATGTTCTGTAAGGGTAAAATAAAGTATGGGTAAAATAATTTTTGAATTAATTTTAATTAATTTATAATTTTTTTATTATTTAATTTTCCTCTACGAAAACTCACTAAGAGATGTTATATCATAATTTATACCCTCATATATTGTGTCATATATGGTATCCTTTTTAAATCATAAAATGATTGCTTAAAAATATAGTGAATTAATATCTAAGTCAACTAGTGGCTCTGAAGATGTTCCACTTGAACCTACATCTCATCCCCCTAATCATGAAAAATAGAAAAGGGTGGGAATGTTAAAAAGAGGAATTATATTAGCTATCCAACAAGAAATTACCTAATAAGATTTCAAGTTATTAATTATTAATTTTGATAAATATTACAACTTATTCAATTGATCTCATTAATATTACATTTGAAAATATTAATTTTGGATAAAATTTAGGAATAAATAATGTAGGGGAACTTTATCCATGAGGTTAGGATGGAAATTATTTCCACTTTTTTAGGAAAAATGGAACACTAGGGTCACATAAAAGTGTATAAAGAGGTTTTTATGACCCTATTGTGGAATTGATGGGGGAAAATTATAAGGTAGGAATAAATTCTTTGAATTATGATTTATGACACTTGAATGAGTTGATATAGGATAAAATTAAATCATAAGTATCATCTATGATTTCAGAATTAGTGAGATAGACATAGCATTTACATCCTTCTTACCTAGATCCACTACATCCTCATTTACACCTAACCTTGTACTATGAGTTGCACATTGGGGATCCTCATGTTCATATTATAACATACAAAATTGTTAGTCATCTGGGGGATCATATAAATCATTAGATTATATATTAGGGTTATGTAAGATTAGATTTACATTATATTATTTATCAAACTTCTCTTGTTCTATTGATTACTATGGGGCTGTTCATATTTGGACAGACTATTGGCCTCTTTTATTTAACCGTATAATCTTTACTCTTATCTGACATATAATGTAAGCATTGTTTTAAATTTTTTATTTATCATTAAATTAATAATTACATATAATATTTTCATACCCTTAAATTATATAGGATTGTCTGAAATTTAAAGAATATCTATAAAGGAAAAAAAATTCATGTTCTAGCGCCTTTAGATAATCCTCGGGAAGAAATTTTGATAACCAAGTTACCACGTATTTTTTCTACATTTGATAATTATTATAATTTTCTGATGCGTGATGATATATGTGGAATAGATTAAATGTAAATTATTTTTTTAGACCAACATAATGGATGTTGTAAATGGTGATCAACTCATTGTATTTGTGTTGTAATTGTTTTACATGTATGTAAATTTCAATCATTAAATTATTTTCATAAAGTAAACATATATTATATTGAATTAATTAATTAATTTTATAATCAAGTACCTCAACTCTCTTTTCCTTCAATATGATTTCAACTGTATTTATGGTTTTATGGACCCAGAATACATTTCAAAATAGGTAAAATACTTGAACCAAGAATCCATAATTGAATATGTATTTGAAAGATTAAAAAACACATATATTACATGTTGGTTTCTTCCATTCCTTAACTGGTAAGAAAAAATATATAATAACGAAACACTATTTTTTATATTATTATTCATGTTAAATTTTTTATATTTTAGTGAACATTGGAAGTTATGCGTATTTTCACTAAAATTTGTAAACAATATTGGATATGCACTTTATTAGGTGGTGTTCAAAGAAGATTAAGAAAGTTGATAAAAATTTAAGTCTTATTCTAATATATTTTTTATTTAATCTTAATTATTTTCATTTTACATCATTTTTTATAATTAATATTTCAAATTAAAGTACGTCTTGGATTGAGTTATATAGGGCTCTCTATTCTATAGTAGAACCCAATAGAATTACATATGTGAAATTTTTGGTAGATAACATTTATATTATAATTTTTTATTATATATATAGTGTATTTATTTTTAAAATATTATTTTATTAATATAGTTTCATCATAGAAAAGGGAATTCTGAATGTAGAAATTATGTTTTATGATTCATTTATTAGATAATAACAACAGAAACAATAATATATTTTGAAAAGGTTAGTTTCATTATAACACTTATAATTTAAATAAATATATTATTTTTTGAATTCATAACACTTTACTTTTTATGTTTTTAAGGATTTTTCTTTATATACATTCAATTAATTAAAATTCTTTTAAAACATATTTACATAATATTTTCTAGGTTGGAATTATTTTGAGATTTAGTTTAATTTAGCTGTATATTTATAAAAAAATGTTCTAAAAGTTCCCAATGACTTTAGATGCTCTTGTTATATTTTTGATATTTTTTTCCTTTGGTTCGGTACTATTAGTTTGAAAGCGTGGGATTAAATATAATTTTGTAATATTTTTAAAAAATAAAATTTCAACATTTTTTTGTAAGATCATGGACTTATGGTGAGCTACATTCATGTTTAAATCATGGTGTAAATATTTATAGGATTGTGAATGAAATTTTTATATGAAGTATAAGGATTCTTAGAAGTGTTTTGGGAGTTACATACACAAAATAAGGGAGAACATGGTCATACAGTGCATGTTTCATCATTGGCACATGGTTAGGAATAACAATCACCCTAACTGTGGATGCCTAGATGAGGGGTGCATGGTTTAAAGAAACTATGTAAGGGGGATACCAAAGTATGAGGACATATATAGAGCTATCCCACATGGTCATAACATGTTTTACTAGATTGTGTGGTCTCCCCAGAATTCCATATGGGCCGGACCCCTCTTGGATAGAGGGTAGCACACTATTGGCGCAGGGTTGGGCCAACCGTGTAGCCTAATTGTGTGCCTCTTTAAAAGTGGGGTTTTCCACTTTTTCCTTCTCTTAATTTTAGTGATATAACTGATGCCTCTCCTCCATTATTCCTCTAGTATCCCTAGTGAAAAACCAAATCTCCCTAAACTTACCAAGGATTGATCTCCCTTGTTTCTAATTTGTTTATAGTGACTTTGGTTTAGAATAGAATCTACAGGTGAGTCTAACACTCATCATACCTCCTTTTTCTAGATTAAGTATTATTTAATTTTCCCTCTTATTACGAATCCCTAAAACAGTATTTTTATAGAGGATCATAGATTAAGGCTTCATAGAGTGTTTCAGTTCGAAGAAAATGTTAAGGTTAAGTGAATGTTCTCTTTTAGAATTGAGGTAAGAAGTCCAAAAATTCATTTCTCATAGTCTTGATGAATATTTTTGTATATGTGGTTGTGAATTGGTGTCATTATACTATCCTAGGACCAACACTCTCAAATATTATGCTGAAATCATTTACATTTTAGGCTATGATGATGATAATCATGACCCAATTTTTTCCATTAAAACTATACAACCTCAAAGAAAAACATGGATCACTTATATTCATGAAGACCTTTTAGGTTTAGAGTTTTAGAGAACTAGGAAAATATCTTACATAAATAATTCACATCAACTTGGAATCATAAATAATTTTTTTAAAGTTAAACCTTATCTCCCATTAAACCCATGTTTTTTATTTCACATTAGCTCATCAAAATTCATCCTTGTGAAATCCTTTATAGACATAAATCATTCCGTATCATTATTCAAAACCTGGGGAAAATGAAAGACAAGAAGGGTGATCTCAGATTCTTAATCAGGGTGAACATAATCATTAACAATTAAATGTCATCAATGATCATAAGAGTTCATAAATTTATAGTGACATAATCAAATTGAATGAGAAAGTCATAAAGAAACTCATACCCATCAAAACCTGGATCATCACATATGAAAATATGGAAAAGGAAACAACCATCAAAATAAATAATCATGAGTCAAGTGATATCAATATAAATCATTATAAATATTATAAAACTATAGAAAGAATAAATAACACATAAAGGTATATTGGGACATAATTATACTTTTAATTATTATAAATGGAATAAACATGTGGTATATTTCCATACATATTACTCTTACAAATGGAATATCTATACAGCTAACTTCCATACCCAATTCATTGAAGGTATATCACCTATCCACCCTTCCTTGGTCTTTTACAGAACCAAACCCCATTATTGTATCATGTTACCACTCATAAAATTTGCAAGTAACATTGAAAATAATCACACCTAAAATCTTTCATGAACAAATTAGATGAACCAATAACCTCGTTCATAACATTCATAACCCGCAAAAAAGAAATGGGTTCTATAAAAATATCATTGAAACATTATTAACCCATGAATAAGAAATGAGTTCCTAAAAATCTATTTCGAACATTATTAACCCGTGAAAAATAATTTTTTAATAACAACCTCATTTACACATGATTAAACCATGAAAAAGAAATGGGTTCAATAAAAATCTCTTTGAAACATGGTTAAACCCTGGAATAGAAATTGGTCCAATGAAAATCTCTTTGAATCATGATTAACCCATGAAAAAGAAATGGCTTCAATAAAAATTCCTTCTAACCATTTTTAACACATGTCAATGAAATTGTTTCGTTAATAATATCTTTAAAATATGATTAAACCTTGTCAAAGAAATGGGTTTAAAAACAATACCTTTTATACATGGTTAACCTGTGGAAAATAAAAGGCTTCCATAACAAGATATTTGAAATAATCTTAATCCATCCATAAAATAATGAGGATGGAATCAATAAAAAATATCCCTTGGGTAGAATAAGTAACAAAAATGGTTGTTGATGTTGATGAATATAAATACCATTAAAATATCATTAAAAACATTCATGAGGAAAATAACCTTGAAACATTCCAAAGTGTACCATACCACATTGAAACATTTGAACCATTAACCCCATGAATGGAATAAAATTAAATGAAATTTATAGTATCATGGTAATAATTATATTAATTATTTAATATTTCAAAGTATAAATATATAAACCTTATAAAAGAAGATATGTACATAACATGAGAATCTCCTCAAAGAAGTAAAATGGTGAAAAAATATATTATTATTGTGGGAAATTTGAAATCGTAAATCCCATGAAAGTGATATCATGAAAAAAATATATGTAAAACCCTATAAATTTAATGATAAGAATCATTAAATACATTCATCAGAATTTTATACAGCACAAAAAATGGTTAATATGTAATATATCTTATTGAAATAAAAGTGAGGTGAGAAAACCCATTACAAAGATTGTATCATTAGAGTGAGAATAAATCAGTGAAATAATTTTGTGTGAAAAAACTAAATCCTATAAATAAAAGTGAAAATATATAATAATTCAATCATAGATCATTCTACACATATTCTTTACATAAAATAACCAATGAAAAATAATTTTAACCCAATGAATGAAAACTCATTTATGAAATTCCTTACTACTTGAGTAAATTTTGAATCCCAAGATCCATGAAAGAATAAAATAAATTGAAACCTTTAATATCCTAGAATAAATTAAACTCACGATATAAAAACTCATAGGGTAGTAGATTATCCATATAAAAGTAACTTGGTGCAAAATAACAAATACGTCTCAAGGTAATGTAAATTGAGATGAAATACCTTACCTTGAGTCTGATTTGTTATTGTTGTCCTCTATCTTCTTGAATAATAAACTTATATTAATTATATATTTTCTTCATAACCTTTTACAAGTTCATAATTAATTTTATTTTACTTATAAACAAGTTATACACAATTACATAATCAATAATATTTAAGTTGGATGTTTCGACCACATTCAGCTTATGTATCAAAACTGAATTTGATAAGGAAACTATGGCCAATGAAGTAATTATATGAATATATATAGAATAATAAACATGAAATAATTATAAAAATTCTACATCAATTATACTTTTAAATAATATATTATTGATTTTTATGAAAAATGAAGCAATGTTACAAACATGGAGACGGTAGCTCGTAACGTACACATAAGTAACATTACATTTTTTCAATGATCATTATGTAAAAAATGTAAGTAAATTTTATCTTTATAAAATGAAACTTATATCATAAACACCATATTAATTAATTATATATACTTATATATATAATTCTAGTGATGTGGTGATTAAAAATGAAGAATCGCATCTCTACGAGGAGGCGGTACTCCGCACGTCCACAGACAACAATATCACTTTTTATGTTTGTGAAATGGAAAGAAGAAAATGATATTTTATATGTAAAGATATAAAATTATGTCATTAAAATCATATATATTTAATTTATATAAAATAGTTTTATTAAATCCATCTTTAATACATTCAAATTAAATGGTGAACGTATCACATAGCTTTGAGGAGACGATAGTCCACATATCCACAAACAATGTTATCGTATTCCCACAAAATCGAAAGCATGAAGGTGTGTGTTATATAATAATTAAAAATTTATAAGTACATTATAAAATATAACATATATCATATAAAAATATTATTTATATCATAATTAAAAATAATAATATTTGGTAAAGGAATGTTGAACAATCATTTCGTGAGGAGGTAGTTCGTCGTACACACTAACGGTAATTTCGTTACCCATTTGATGGAAGTGTGTGTAGGTGTCAGTAGAAACCTTAAAAAAATATTAGTATATTTAGTATACTATGTTTATTATATTATTATAGAATAATAATTATTTAATGATTGTAGAGAGAAATAAAACAAAAGTGGTCATTGAAGAATATTACCTCTTTTCCGGGTAACTCCATTTCATTTACACCAACGGACTTACTTGGATTGATTTCTACCCAAATTGAGGCTTATATGATGATATTATGGATGTTGGGATATTATTTGGTCCGTGTTTGAACGATCCAAAAGGGATTGAGTGTTTTTAATAGAAGGGGATGGTGTGTGCCTTTTTATAGTGGAGGAGTGGCATTATTGTAAATATAAAAAGATAAACACTATTATGAGGTATCCCTTACATAATGTGACTCAAATAATGAACTAGATTCCATAAAAGTGGTAATATGGTCGAATAATGTCTATACAATTTATTTTGGATAAATTTATTGGTTATTTATTCACTTAATATTAAATTTTAACCACTAAGTAAACACATTTTTTTATCTTAATCTATGTAATTAATTATAATTTCATTCACTAATATTTTCTGTCAAAAACTATGTTGACCTTAATAGAAATTATAAATTATTTTGATTCAAAATATGGAATCTATTTCCCCAAATTCTAATTACAAGAGTTGTATAAATTAATTTAAAATTAATCCTGTAGAAGGGAAGAGACAACAATTTTTTTCAAGATAAATGTTCAAAAGTTTTAAATATTTTTATATCCAATTTCAATGTGACATTGATTAAAATGACATAAATTGGTTTAAATGATATAAAATTTCTCCAATATTACTTAAAAACGAATTATAAATACAATTTAACATAATAAATTATTTAGATGAATAAGAAACTTTCAATGAAAATTTGGTGTCAGTTACTAGTCATAAAAATATGAAAGTTCATAGAAAAATACCAAAAATTCACCCAAAGTATCTTTTGATATTACTCTTCCAGATAAGAATCTTATTTTTTCAAATAAAATTTATAATGGTTTCAAAATTTAGTTTTAAAAATATTCTTTCATTAAAAGTATGAAACATTATCTTTTATAAAAATAAACCATTTTAATGCTTAAAATTTGATTTTTTATTAAATTAATCCTATAAAACTTATCAAATGAATTTAAAAACATTTTATTAAATATATATCATATAAATTTCATTAAAATAATTCAATAATAGTGATTAAATTAATTTATTATGATAAAATGAAACTGTGTTCATAAAAATGGTTTTTCATAGAAACACATCCTTAATATGAAATTGGTTTAAATTTTGATTTATAATTAGTTGGTCACCAAAGCATTCATTATTTAAAAAAATTTAAACCATATATTCATAACCTAGTTAATAATATTAATTTATACCATTCCAATAGCTAAGTAATAACTATTATGTTAAATAAGTAATATTAATATTATATTGTTGTTTAGTAAGACTCGACCTTGCATGTAACACAAGATAAAAAAGAAACTAAATGTTACATGAAACAAAAGATAAAATTTTTGTTGCATATGATACAAGATAAACTATTTATTTAATGTAACTCAATATATTAAAGAATTTAAATTAATTTAAAAGAAAATATTTCATAAAAGTTGTGGATGTTACAATCATTTTTTTGTATTTTTAGTTTTCCATGGTAGAATTGATGTTTTAATTAGTTAATTGATGGATTGAACCCATTGTGACCTCGTGGAATAAATTGGGGATGATTAGACTGGGTTAAGGTCCACCAATGGGGTGATCCACCATATTGAACCTGAAAACTGTAATGATAAGTGTATAATTTAATTATTATGAAATAGAAACCATGATAAATATGTTGACATGTTAACTGGAATTATAAAAAGGCACTTATGGTAGTTGTTTCTAGGAACTGACATGGAATAAGTGGGTGTTTGGAATAACATGAATGGGTTAAATGAATTAAATTGAATGTGTTAAATAACTTATGGGTTGTAATAGAAATGTGTAAATGAATTGAGGCATGTGAATGTGGAATGTGTTAAATGGATTAGCATATAAAAGGAAACATGGGCTAATGGGTTATTGTGTGAAGATGGAAAATGTTTTGAATGGATGATATTGTAAATTATAAATGTGATTAATGGTTATAGATTGTGTGGGTAAATGTGATATGTTTAAGGAAGCATATGCACATGTGATGGTGGTATGTAGGTTATTGACTTGAGGTTCTACACCGATGAATCAGGTTAGACTGAGTCTTTAAACCTCAAACCTATAATTCATAGGTTAGGGAGTCGTACTGAGGCTCTAAACCCCACCACTATAATGCATAGGTTAGGGAGTCGGACTAAGGATCTATGCCCTTAATGGTTTCATTTTATGAGACTAATTTGAATAAGGCACCATAGTAAGTGTAATTTAATTATTTGTGAAATATGTCTCCGAGTAAGATATAAAATATGACTTATCCCCTTATGCATAGTAGTTGGCTGACATAGGTCATAGTGTAATTGATGAAAATACCTAGACCATAGACCACAATATGAAAATGTTGTAAGTGAATATTTTTAACTAATGGTGCCTAATTTTTTTTATCTTTTAATTAGTTTGGTAAATTCATATAGAATGTATATATACTAGATATTCTTTAGTCACCATTGGTGGTGGCTTATCGATTTTTACTCACACCCTGCTCAGGTCATCATTGGGTCCTCGAGAGAACTTCATACATGAAATTCAGGAAAAGGGAAAGGGTACTATGATAGATGGTTGATTGGGCATGGGATGTTCATGGATAAGGATTTGGAATTAGGTTCAGGACCCATTTGGGGAATTCTCTAGTCGTCTTTGTTTAGGGTTTTCATACAATTTTCACTATCTCACAGGACATAGCATATTCAGTGTTTTGGTAAAATGGTGAGTAATGCATGTTTATTATTTAAGGATTATTACCTAATTTATCTAGTACTTAGTCTATTTTTTATTACTCTAATAAAGAGGGTATAGTATCCCCATGTATTAAATTATACCCTAACTACTAGTTGGTAGCCTCTGGCATATGGGGAGGCACAACTGAGGTCATGCAGAGACCCAGCTTGGGGCACTGAGTTTAGTGGACACTGGGTTTGAGATGATATAGGTTTTATAAAAAAAAAATTAAATATTATTATTAAGGATTTAAACATATATATTACTTAACATATAAATTTAAATCCCCATATAATTCTCATTTTAAAATGGGTCTCAATGTCGGTTTATAAAACCCAACATGGAAAGTGACACTTTTAACTTCACCTACACTAGCATCGCTTTATAACCAGTGTTGAAAGGTAAAAAATTGAAGTTATTTAACACCCAAAAACTATAAAATAAGAACATTTTATTTGATATTTTATGGTACATGCAACATTCAGCTTAAATAACCAATGAAATATATTTCTTTAAATTTACTCTTTTTTAAAGCTTGTGGAACATGCAACCCAAATCTAAATGAACAGTAATTTAATATACCATTATAATCTATCCATTAAATTGTTGTGTATGCATAGTAATATCTAAATAATAAAAATTATGGTTATCTATTGATTATAAATAAAATAATAATCACTAAAAATAAAACAGAACCATTTTCTAAAAAACATTATTTTTTCTAAAAGATGGTTTAGTCGTGCTCTCTATGGATAATTTAAATTTAATTTTATACAATTTTAGAAAATTTATTTGAGAAAAAAACATAATTTATTAAATCGTAATATAAAAAATATATTAGGGTGATTTTTTTGTATTTTTATGAAATATTTCATTTTTCAATGACTAGTGAAAAATAAAGAATTTTAATTGAAAACTGCCTTTTCATTTAATTTATTTATAAAGTTGAATTATATTTAAATTTATTTAAAATTAAATTTATTTCAATAATATATATTTTAATCCATTTTTTTTTATTTTAATAATTTTCATATTTAATTTGGATATGAAAACATTGTAAACTTTTGAATGTTTTTACTTTGAAACCTCGCTTTCTCATTGCGTTTACGATATTAATATTAATTTAAATTTTTTAATTTGTGTGAATATAAATATTAAAAATGTATTAAATATTTTGAATAAACATAATTTATATTATTTAATAAGTTCAAATTAATGTTTGACAAAAATTAATAGTGAGGATAAGAAAACGTATTTACTACTGTTGAGGTAAAAATAAATTTATTAGGGGATAAACTAAACATATAAGGGTAACAATGATATAAAAAAATTTCTAAAATATATTTTATGAACATATTTATACTTTATTATGTCCAAGGATTGATAATAAACCATTTCAACCCTAGTGGTATGTGCAAAATGTGTGTACACCTTTTTCTTTTCTTAAATTACAAGTGTGTCACTCAACTCACTTATAAAAGGTTGCCCCATATCCTATCATATTCACAACTTTAAAATGTTTCTTAAAAAATACCTCCCCAAATAACTTCCCAAATTACCTAATTTAACAATAAAAGCCTTATTTTTCACATTAATCCACCTAATGAAGTATTTTAGTGCAAATATAATGAGGTTAAGTGAAAATGAGGTAATGTTCTTCAATAAGAATTTTTATTTTATTTCGTCCTCCACCTCTTTCAATTATTATTAAACAATGATGATATAATAACATAATTATCTTATATATAATTATATGTATTTATTTTAAGTGAATTTCCTAAAACCAGCCCACTTTCATCAAATGGATTATGAAATAATCATTCGTTGGTACAATGGACTACCACAGAACGAACTGATGTCATTTTTTTCCGTTACCACCTCTCATGGTTGGGAATAATGATGAATATAATTTATAAATATGATATTTTTAAAATAATAATACACATATAGTAATTATACCATGTATAATTTTTTAATTTTTATTTCATAGGGGATATAATAACATTTATCATATATACAATGGACTATCACTTCGCGAAACAATGTGATTCATCTTTCACTAAGGCTTTGCATGGAAGGTGATAAGGAAAATTTTATAAATTTTTATGATTTAAATATCATAATTATGATACTAATTAAATTTTTATCATTATTAAATATAATAAGTAATTTTACCTACCTTTTTATTCACTTAAAGATGATTACAAATTTCGTATACATGTGGACTACCGCCTTCATGAAGAGATATGACTCTTTTTTCATCACCACAACAAATGGAAGATATATATATATATATATAAGTATATTTAAAGAGTTAATATTTAATTTATGATATTATTGTCATTATTTAAAAATAAAATTTTACTTATCTACTTTCCATAATGATTGTTTAAAATGGAAATGTTACTCATGGGGATATATGACCTACTATCTCCATGATCGCAACATAATCCATTTCTCAAAATCATATTTCATGATTGGTATTAAAATTATAATTGATTTATAAATTTTATAATCATTTTATTATTATTATCTATATAATAAAACTATTTAATATTCATACGAACCATAACATTTCTGAGAAATCATAAATGAGAAAACAAGACAATTAACACCCTAAACAATGAAAATAATGGAAGATTATTTATGAATGGGTGATAATATATTATAAAAGGATAATATATGATATAATAAATTTTAATATGGTCATGGAATAATTTAATAAAATTTATAAAACCATTATACATGCTATGAAATCACGTTCAACAAAAAAAAATTGTGAGGTAAGGTATTTCATAACTCAATTTCCATTCATTGGGATAAACTTCTACTTCATTGATTATGTCATGATAAGATTATATGTGAAATAACCTTTCATTACTTTATATTTTATTTACTCTTATTTTATGTTGATTTACATTTGACACACATAATTAATTCATTGATTAATCCCTACTGCAATGATATGATCTTTGTAAGGGGATTCATCTCAATTTCCATTCTTCAAGACATATTGTAATGTTATACACCTAATTTATTTTATATGGTGTATATAATTCCTATCTTACATGTAATATAGTTATTCATTAATTTTTAATTGTATTTTTAGTTTCAATTTTAATTATTTAATCTATGGGGTTTTTGTTTTTTAAATTACCAAGTGGTAAATAATTTTTTAAACTCAATTTTAATTAATATGTTATATTAAAAATTCATCGTCTTTTATATTTTAAGATTATGTGTGTAATTATTTTTGATTATATTATGTTTTATTTCCAATTATTATAACTTTATTTAAATTTGATACACATAATTGATTCATTTATTAATTTTCACATAATTATTATGATCTTTGTAAGGGTTTACTTCATAATCTCATTTTAATCGGGATTATATATACTTAAATTTCCCTTGAATAAATTTATTTGATCATTATAAAACAAACCCTTATAATTTTCTTATACTTAGGTTATTTATGAAATTTTCAAGTAATAGTACCACTTTTACACTCCTTGATACTTGAAAATTTTAAGAAAGTATTTTTAGTAAAATCCTACTTCATTTCTCTCTTCAGCCAAAAATACTTTTTATTCAAAAAGTATGTTCTCTAAAAATTATTTAAATAATGTTTTAAAAAAAATTAATAATAATTTATTAGATAAATGTTTACCCATTTTCAATTTTTACAAAAAAAATTAATGGAATCTTCATGTCATTTTCAAAACAAGGTCTTTTTGTCTTTTTCCAGATATGTGAAAGGAATCTTTATTCTAATGTACTCGGTATGTATAGAATTTCCTTCCGTCAATACCACTCAATGTTTTAAAGAATACTTTAGAATTTTTAAAGATTACTTTTAAATGAAATTATTTTTAAAATGTTTCCTGAACTTTTAGTTCTAAAAATAATTTTTCAAAATGAAAAAAAATCTTGAAGAATATTTTTAATGATATTTTATGATATTTATATTCATAAAAAAATCAATTTTTTTTAAATATAATTACATAGTGATATATTGTATTGATACTATATTTATTCTTACTTTGGATGTTTTATTTTTATTTTTTCCAACTATAGTATCAATATTCACTTCCTTGATTCATTTTTATAGTCATTAACTTTCCCAAGAATTATTCTCTTTCTTATGATCATTAGAAATTAAATATCCCCTAAATATCCATATTACTTATCATAGGAATGATTATTTTTTAAAACATATTTCATTTTTAAATACATTTTTTTAACTTTGAAATTTATTTGATTGTATGGTAAAATATTGATAAGTCTTTTTTTTCTTCAATAGGCATGTTTAATGGTAAGACACATTGTTTATATACTGAATAGATTATTTGTTATATGCGGAATAATCTGAACATGAGGGGATAGGTGGGGAATATTATTATATAACCCCTTGATGCATTATTATTCTCATGTGGTGAATCAGTAAGATAGAATTAAACATGTGTATACCTATATATTTAAACCATCTTATAAAAGGTCTTCATAGTAGAGGTATCATAATGTCTAATATCTTGACATCGAATAATTAAATATTTCCTTAATTAAGAATTCAGTTATTATTATCCATGATATTTTCAGAATGATATTTTCTCTATATAAATTTCATTTTCAATTACTTAATTGAATGGCATGTGTTCTTAGCTATTTTCCTTGTCATATTGATTATTCCTGTAACATCCAATAAAAATAAAGAATATGACATTTTCAAATTTATTAATATTTTTGAATTAAATATTAGTTTTACTTTCAAAGGGATGTTATGTCTGATATTTTACTCAACACACAACAATGGGTTTCTTTGAAATCTTACGTTGTACATAACTTTGAGTTATACCGAAAAATAATACATTATTATTATTATTTTAAATGGTAGTTAAAGCCTAGAAATTTTATTGGTGGGAATGAATAGAACTAACTAAAATATTATTAAACAGGTTTTTTAAATGTTTTTACTTTTATCTAATAAATTTTAGAGTCTTATAATAAGAATGAATGTAATTTTAAGCATTAAATACTGTAATATTCTTTAAAAAGTCGATTTACCACCTTGTGATATGGAAACCTTTTTAAATATAGTTTTTGTCACCTTTATATGTTCCATTTGACAAAATAAAATTCTCATTTAAAATAAGGAAATCAAAATTTACTTTGGGTAAAATTTTGGTATTTTTCTGATAAAGTTCATTTTTTGATGAATAGTAAAAAATTCTGCATTTTAATTCAAAACAGACTTTTAATCTAATTTATTTATATAATTAAATTGTCCTTTTAATTTTTTTTAAAGTTTAATTAGATTATATTTTTAAAATTTAATCCAATTTTGGTAATTTAATGTAACTTCACTTTAAAATTGGACATAAACACATGTCAATCTTTTGCATGTTTTTACTTCTTAAAATCACACTTTTTGGTTTTCACAACGGGAATTAATTTTAAATTTATTTCTGTAACTTATGTGTTTTGAATTTTAAAAAATATATTCCATATTTTGAATGAGTATTTCCAAATTGTTTAAATAGGTATCTTTTTTTATACATTATGAATAGTGAATTCAGTGAATATTTTATTTACCATGGTTAAAGGGTAAATCTGGTAAATAAGGGTAAAAATATATTATAATAATATTAAATTACCCTAACACATGTCTTAACCCTATTGGTTGATACATGTATTACCATTCACATCCTTGAATCGATTTTGGGCCCTCATGTACCCACTTGTATGTGAAAATGACATTTTATAAAACTTAATTTAATCTTAAGAAAAATGTAACATAAACATATATCTTTTAATAAAACAATGTTTATATGGGGTTATATAAGTGATATTTTCAACCATAAATAAAAATTATAAAGATAAAAATATTTCCCTAATCATGGTATTTTATTTATATTTTTTATACAATAAATAAAAAATTAAATTATGACAGAATGGTGATGTAGTGATTGCTTCTTTAATAAAGGATTCAAATAAATGATATTATCAATTTTAAAATAAATGTAATTTTTTTATTTTGATGTCATACATGATAGTTACATGTTATATTTGTATTAATGAAATTTTTTCGAATCAATCAGGTTGTTATGTAGTTTTAAAAAAATCATGATATGAATAGTGTCAAAATTGACATAATTCATATTTTAAAATATAAAATATTTTATTAAATATTATAAATTTCATAAAATCTAAGATTCAGCCAAATAGTTTTGATAAGTCTAAAATTTTATTATTGACTCTTTAATTGGATATTTTTCATTTTTTGGTAACTATTTTTATTTTTAAAGTGTTAAATGATTTATAAAATGGGAAGAGTAAAACATGGTAAAATAAAAAAGATAAGGATTAAAAAATATCCAAATCCTATCTATTTATTATTGGATGATTTTATTTCGACTTATAATCATCTTCTATTATAATTTAAAGAGTTTTGTACCTTTTCAAACAGAAAATAATTTTATAAGAAAATAATACTTTCAAACTTTCCTAAAGAGCCCATCCTCTTTATTATAAAAGGCCACCACCTCTAACCCATTATACACACCTCTCTATCCCTTTGTCTCATCCAAACTCTACTCCAAGAAGACCCCAAAATTCCCCTCTTCCTTTTAGATGTTTTCCCTTAGGCATAAGGGAAGTCAAGAAATCCTTTTGGCTCAAATTAAAGAAAGTTACTCGTTTTAAAAGGAAGAACAAGGAACATACAAGATAAGTCGGACTCGAGGTAAGTGAAACTTTCACTCTCCTCTTTTAGTTAAAGGCTTCTTTTATGTTATGCATTTTAATTTCCATTTCCTTATATTGTAATATGTTATTATATATCCTTATTGATGTAAATTTTATTTCCAAGTGATGATAGACCCTTTTCTCTCTCATCAACTCATTTTCGGAATTTTTATGTGACGTTGTTAGGTTGCCAAATTTTTGTTAGGGACATCATCTCAATATACTTTCATTGAGGCCAATTTTTATTTATACATGAATTTCTTTCTTATAGTGTATAAAACCCTTTAACTTTTAATTTCATTCAAAGGGAATATTCTTTCTACATAGCATTTTGTTAAACGACGAAGAGAATGTTTCTTTTTAATGTACGTGGTGATAATGACCTTTCCACGACCGCGAGCATTATTTTATATTTGGATTCATGAAAAAGTAGTAATTTTTTAAAAATAAAAAAAAATTCCATTTAATCTTTTTATGTATTTTGGTGTTGATAATGGTTTTGATAATAGATTGATTATGTCAATATGTTGAACTGATATCTTATGATTGCAATGTGGAAATTTTATCTTTCCTTTATGGTTATTCATGTGCTTTGATTATGTTATGGTTCTTAGTAATTGTTTATGTATACAGGTGGTTCTGTGATAAACCTAGGTTGGGTGAGCCTGAGATAGCTCTCCAATGCATTAGGTTACGTGACCAAGGTAAACGGTAATGTTTCTCCTAAGAGATATAGGGAATATACTATGATTGGTATTCCAAATGTAAATCCCTATGTAGCTGTGAAAGATACAATGTAAGTATGTTATGAATTCCACAAGTTACCTTTATTATTTATGATTTCTATATGTTATTCATAAATCTTATGATTTCATGAGGTATGTTAAACATCTTATATTTTATTATTAAAAAGTATGATTTTAATGATTTGTAAGTATTGATGGAATAATGTTTTCTTTCCTTATTTTATAACCATTATTGAGATTTTTATACTCTTCCCATGTTTTTGAAATTTTTATCATAGGGATGACAATATTCTATAAATGTGTCCATGGAGGTTATAAACAAAGAACCTACCATGGAAAAAGGAAGCATCCTATTGACTCTCGGAAAGGGAAATAAGTTCTTTCTGAAGGATAAATTGAATGTTTTAAATGTAGAGTGAATGATCATTATACAAATAGATGTTCTATGAAGAATTTTAGGTAATGGGATCATAATAATCATACAAATATATTTTTTACCAATTCCTAATGCCATTCCAATTGTAGATGAGGAAACTGAAAATGACATATGAAAGGTATGGATTATTTCTTAGCTCATGTTTTCACATTACTGAAATCTTAGTAAATTATGAATGATTTTGTTTGTAGTAAAAAAGTTTAAAATAATAAGATGTAAAAACATGGATAAAGGATCAAGAAGAATATTAAATGATTAATATTTCTACATTTATAAATTGAAGAGTTATTTTGGATCTATGGATGATGATATGTTTAAATGTAGTAATGATATGATTACTTTGGAAGACTTTTTATAATATGTGTAAACCTGAACTTTGATATGTGAAAATATTATTCAAGGAATAATTATCTTTTCTTTTGTGGATACAGTTATAAATAACCATTTGGGTTTATATGATCCTTGAATTTGAGGAAATTACAGGTTATTACTTTTTGGGATGGAAATGCATGGTATGAGATAACATTTGTGGTTAAAATATGTTATGGTTATTTTTTTAGGAATTTATCTCATTTTTTAGAATGTTATAAAATTATATAATTTTTAAAAAAGAAAAACATGCAGACTATGTGACAACTCATCATGTCAAACAAAGCTGCTGGAATCGAACCCATAACCAAAGTGTGATTGGGTTTTATCGTCTACCACTAGATTATGTGAATTCCCTGGTTAGTATGAATTTTTATTTTTAGTTAAATGATTTTTTTATCAAGAATAAGTTTATTTGGGATCTTATGTTTTATCAAATGGATATCCTTATTATAGGAAAATTATTTGGTGATTAAATGATAAAGGTTATTTTGGAAGACACTTTCTCTTTTAGGAACACTATATGCCTATGGAAAATAGAATAATATGGGATTTCATTTGTGGAGTAATGGTTGAAATTTTATTCTGAAAGAATCTATGTTTTTATTTTGGAAATATGGAGATTTTGGTTATTTATATAAATGATTAACCTATCATAGAGAATATGTGGTTTGGTTAATTACACTTCATTATGAGATAGAGTAGTCAATGTTATTTATAGATAAATTTTTAGATTTACTATGGAAGACTATGTGATTAAAGTATTCTGAGTTTTGGGTTTCAATCTTAGTTTAGATTATATTGAAGGATTTTAAAGACAATTATTTATTTAATGGTGTTTATTGAACTTTGGCTGTTGTTTGTTGAATTTTAGAGATTAAGAGTAGTATTTAGTTTGATGAAGTATCATCCTTTTTGGAGATTATCTGATCTTGTACTAACCTTTTTTGGTTTTAGTTAATGTCTAAATACATGGAAAATATATTTTTCTTATTTTTTGGATAATTTTATTCTTTATAATCTGATTCTAGTACTTTAGATGTGACCAATTCATCTTGAATACTCGTCATTTAGAGAAAATATGAGTTTGTGGTAGAAGTTTAGGAAAGGATAAAAGTCTACATGACAAGTAAGTATGTTTCCTTATGTTATTAGTCAGTCTCTTAAATAAATTTCTTAACTTTATGAAAATTAACTTAAAAAAAATACATTTTCTGTTTACTTTTCCTACAGGGAAATCAATGATCGTTTAACCCATCACAAGTTTGTGATTTTTTGGTGGTTAACATTATCCTAATCCTGTTTTCTATCACTCTCCATCATAACTTGATGGTTTTTTTTCTCCTTAATATCCATGTTTTCATGGAATCCTATTATTTGTTATCTTGAGTGACCTTGGTACTTCCCTTTATTTATTTTAAAGTGTTATTTTTATTGACTCTTTTTCTGATGTGGTACTTTCAATGAAGTTTCGAAGACCAATTTTAAAATTGTGAGGATGCAATTCCTAAAAGGGGGTAAGGATTTAACATCCCAGGTAAATAAAGAATATTACATTTTCATATTTATTTATATTTTTGAATTAAATATTAATTTTACTTTCAACAGGATGATATGTTTGATAGCGTACTCAACACGCAAAAACGGGTTTCTTTGAAATTTTACATTGCACAAAACTTTGAGTTATACCGAAAAATAATATAATAATATTATCATTTTAAATGGTAGTTAATTCCTAGAAATTGTATTGGTAAGAATGAACAGAACTAACTAAAATATTATTACACATGTTTTTTAAATTTTTTACTTTTATCCAATAAATTTTAGAGGCTTAAAATAATAATGGATCTGATTTTAATCATTAAATACTCTAATATTTTTTAAAAAGTCAATTTAATGCATTTTGATGGTGAGCCCTTTTTAAATCTAGTTTTTTTACTTTTATATATTCTATTTGATAAAATAAACTTATTATTTATAATAGGGACACAAAAATTTACTTTGGGTAAAATTTTGGTATTTTTCTGATAAAGTTAATTTTTGTATGAAAAGTGAAAAATACTACATTTTAATTTCAAAACTGCCTTTTAATCTAATTTTTGTTATATGACTAGATTGTCCTTTTAATTGGTATTAAAAAATAATTAGATTATATTTTTATTATTTAATCCAATTTTGGTCATAGAAATTTATTTCACTTTGAAATTAGACATAAACACATGCTAATCTTTTGGTAGTTTTTACTTCTTAAAAACATGCATTTTGGTTTCGACAATAAAAATTAATTTTAAATTAATTTCGTAAAATTATGTGTTTTGAATTTGAAAAAATGGATTCCATTTTTAGAATTATAAAGTTCAAATTTTTCAAATAGGTTACTTTTATTTTTAGACATTGTGAATAGTAACTTCAGTAAATATTTTATTTATTATGGTTAAAGGATAAATCTGGTAAATAAGAGTAAAAGAATATTATAATAATATTAAATTACCCTAACATGTGTCCTAACCATATTTTATGACACATTTCCAACCATGTGCATCCTTGGGTCGGTTTTGGGACCCTATAGAGCCACTTGTAAGTAAAAAATGTCATTTTATAAAAATTAATTTAAAGTTATCCAAAATATAACAAAAACATATATCTTTTAGTAAAATAATTTTTATATGGGATTATATAAGTGATGTTTTAGATTATAAATATTAATTAGAAATATAATATTATTTCTTATATCATGGTATTTTATTTATAATTTTTAGACATTAAATAAATAAATTTAATTATCACACAATGGTGATACAATGATATCTTTTTTAATATAGGATTCAAATAAATGATATTATAAATGTTAAAATAAATGTAATTTTGTTATTTCGATGTCATCCAAAAAATTTTTGGATGATATTTATAGGTTATCTTTTTATTAATGAAGTTCTTTTTAATCAATTAGGTTGTTATGGATTTCTAAAAAATTCATGATATGAATAGTGTTAAAAATAAAATAATTCGTATTTTAAAATATAAAATATTTTGTTAAATATTATTAAATTAAAATAAACTAGATTTTGAAAAATATTTTTCATAACTATAAAATTTTATTATTTACTCTTTAATTGGATATTTCTCATGTTTTGATAGATATTTTTATTCTCAAAGTGTTAAATGGTTGATAAAATGGTAAGAGTAAAAAATGGTTAAATAAAAAAGATAAGGACTAAAAAATATCCAAAACCTATCTAATTATTATTGGATGATTTTATTTTGACTTATATTAATAATATATTTTAATTTAATGATTTTTTGAATTTTTTAAACTGAAAATTGTTTTATAATAAAATAATACCTTCAATATTTTCTAAAGAGCCCCTCCTCCCTCTTATAAAAGGCCACCACCTCTAACCCATTATACACACCTCTCAAGACCCTTGACTTGTCCAAACTCTGCTCCAAGAAGCTCCCAAAATCCCCCTTTTCCTCATAGATGATTTCCCCTAAGAATAAGGCAATTCAATAAAGCCTTTTGTCTCAAATCAAATAGAGTTACACATTTTAAGAGGAAGAAGATGGAATATATGAGACAAGTCAGACTCAAGGTAAGGGAACCCTTCACTCTCCCCTTTTAGTCAAAGAATTATTTTATATTATTTATTTTAATTTGGATTTAATATGTTGGGATATGGTATTATATATCCTTATTGATGTACATTTTATTTCCAAGTTATGATAGACCCTTTTCTCTCTCATCAACTCATTTACTGAATTTTTATGTGACGGTGTTAGGCTGCCAAAATTTTGTAAGGGACATTATCTCAATCTACTTTCATTGAGTCTTATTTTGATTTATACATGAATTTATTTTATATTATGTATAAACCCCCTTAACTTTTAAATTCATTATAAGGGAATCTCTTTTCTATGTAGTATTTTATTAAATGACAAAGGGAATGTTTATTTTTAACGTACATGGTGACAAGGACCTTTCTGCCGCTGTGAGTATTATTTGAAATTTGGATTCCTAAACATGCCGTAATGTTTTTAAAAGGAAAATAAATACCATTTAATCTTTTTTTTGTTTTGGTAATCAAAATTGTTTTGATAATGGATTTATTATGTCAATATCTTAAACTGACATCCTGTTATTTCAATGTGGAAATTTTATCTTTTCGTTATACTTGTTATTGTGTTATAATTATGTTATGGTTCTTGGGAATTTTTTACGTATACTAGTGGTTCCATGATAAACCAAGGGCGGGTGATCCCAAGATAGCACTCCAATGCATTGGTTAATGTGACAGAGGTAAACGTTAAGGTTTCTCTTAATAGATTTAGAGAACATACTGTAATGGGTATTCCATATGGAACTCCCTATATAGCTCTGAAAGATAAAAAGTAAGTATGTTAAGGATGAAACAAGTTACCTTTGTGATTTTTTATGTATATGTGTTATTCATAAATCTTATTATTTCATGTGGTTTGTTAAAGAGGTTATGTTTTATGATTGAAAACTATGATTTTATTGATTTGTAATTATTTATGGACTGATGTTTTTTTTCCTTATTTTATAACCCATACTGGTCTTTTTATTCTCTTACCATGTTTTTGAAATGTTTTTCAGAGCGTATTAGGAAGGGTAAGCGAAAAGAATATTTCAATAACATTTATATCAAGAAAATAATTCTTGTTTTCTTTTAAGAGTTTGTATTTTATGAAATGAAAATTGATACTGAGTAAAAGTGTATACTTTGTAATATTTTAGATGTCATGTTATAGTTGTGGACAAATTCTGTAAAACTCTAAACCTGAAAAGATCCTCAATGTTAATTCTTGATTTAACAAAGGATTAAGTAATGTTATAATGTTGTGGCCTTATAATTCCATATATTATTATACGTGATATTATCTCTGGATAAATTTCATTATTATTTTATTGATTAAATAGAATATTTTTCAGTTATTTACATTAAAATATTGATTATTCATTAACTAATTATGATAGCCAAATTATATATTAAATGGAATGTTTGTTCTGTTATTTACCTTTCCATATTGATTATTCTTTACTGATTCAGAATATCTTCTACTATAATAAACCATTAATGAGAATTTTATCTCATTTTTATTTTTTCCCTTTCATAGGAATCTAGGAATTTTTGATGATTGATATGTAAGGATATTCTATAAATAATAATGATATTCTTGAAAAAAATTATGTTTTAATTTTTATTTTCAAATTTAATATGGGAAAATTGAATGTATCTAGATTACTATGAATAATAAATTATTCGGCCTTTCAAGATGTGATTCCTTTTATCTTATACCAATATAATAAAGTAGAAACTTATTCTGGGCTACTTGGGTTAGGTTCCCTACAGTGGGTATTGCGAGAAATTTAATAGATTCCTTGAGAACTAGATTAATGAAAAAATAGATTATTGAATGTAACCCTTTGATATAATTTTAGGATAAGTATAAAAGAATATACTATTGTTTTCAAAAGATAGATATTATGTGTTTTTTCTAAGAAATACATCCCTATATGGATACTACAAGTTGACTTAGTTCTTGGAAAGTTGTACCTAGGTGCAATAACTTTAAAAATGGTGCATTGGACATGAACTGACCATCACTTAATGAACTACAATGGGATTTAAATCACACCTAATTTGAAACTATCTATGTATATTCTTAGGATAATTCAAATTTTCTTTAAAAACCATTATTAAGGATTTTATTAAATGATGATAATGAATGAACTAGGTTAAACCTAATGTGTCCTAGATTAAAAAAGGGCGTCATGATTTAAAAATCCTAAAAATGATTATATGGTTTTCCCACTATGATTATTATTCCTCATACTATACTTTTTGGTTTTATTCAATGGTTTAAATCAAAAGGTAACATGTTACCATATAATATTAAAGATAAGGTGGTGACTATAAGAACTCAAATGGAATAATTATAGAAGTGAAAGATATGTTGATTATACCTAATCATTTATACTAAAATATTATTAACAACCTATATATTAACCAACTCATGTACTCAATAAAGAAAACATGGAAATAGTTTTCTAAGATCTTGATTGATGGAGATCATAAAAGAAATAAGTCTCAAGTTATATCATGTAAAAAATGTTGAAAGACACACCCAAGAATTATTCTCAATAGAATGAGGAAATTTTTTATGTTTGAAAAATAAGGGAATATAATTACTGAATAAAAATGAAGAGTATGATAGAATGAAAGAAATATCATACTAGGGATTTATTTGAAGTTCATTGTATTAAATGTGGGAAACTTGGGAATTATCTGATTCAATTCTAACTTATAAAGGTTAAACCCTATACTAAGGAAGGGACTATATTGAAATAAAATAAATGAATTATATATGTATTGTGATTAAATAATTAAATTGTATAATTATTTTACCAATGGTATTTTGGTTATAAGTATTATGAAACATCTTAGGATTGTGTTTAATTTTATAAGCATATGAGTCTTCATTAACTTAAGAGTTATGGATACCATATTGGGTTATGAATTTAAAATTATTCATAAGTTAAAATTATTAAACCCCCCTTTTTTAAAAAAATTGGTATGAATATAATATGATTAAGGATTTTTTTGGAAAACATTTATAAGAATGTAAATATTAGTTTAGTGTATGAATGAGGTATTTTGAAGAATAATTATTTTACATATTATAGACATAAGTTTAAATATATTTATAACCTTTAGGATTAATATGATAATTAATGACATTTTACTAGTAATCAAATAATATTATTAGAATTTGCAAGAAAAAAGTTTTATTCAAACCTTAGTTAAAAAGTTATTTAATGATTAATTTTATATCAATGATTTCCAGAATATTTTTTTGGAAGCTTATTCTAATTATATTAATATATTTTAGATAAAGAAAAACCCACATGTTGGGTGACAACCTGTCACATTCATAAAGGTCTTGGGGCTTGAACCCACAACCAAAGAATGATAAGAGTTTAATACCTATCATTGAACTATATGATGTTCTTGTTAATAATTCATTATTTTTAGTTAAACGATTTGATGAATAAATATTAAGGACGGATCAGTTGTATTATTATTTAGGATTATAGATTAATGTATTATATTGGATAACTTGGGGTAACCATATCTGTTTTGTAAAATAGTTGGAACCATGTAGACCCTGAAAAACGCGTCCCCAAAATTTTCCAAATGCTTCCATAAACGATCCAAGATCGTAGAAATTTTCTCAAGACATTGATTTGGTAGGTCGCAGGGCCCGAACGGAGTTACGGATTAGGAGTTATGAACATTTGAAGTTGGACTGGAAAACTGCCTCGCGAAGCCACTTCGCGGAGTCCCCCCAGCACCGCGAGCCCGCCGCGAAGCAAAGAAGGCGAGACGGCTCCGCAAAGTGCTTTGACATTCACAACGTGCCACGAAGACCCGCCGTGAAGAAAAGGAGGCGGGATGGCTCCGCGAAGTGCTTTGACATTCGCGACGCACCACGAAGACCCGCCACGAAGCATAGGAGGCTGTAACGCTCCACCAACGCCCTGAAGTTCGCGAGCCCGCCGCGAAGCCCCAGAGGTGGGAATGCTCCACGAACCCGGTTGACCTTCGTGACCTGCCGCGAAGCAACCGTCACCCCTCCGCTGTAACACCCTAACCCCAGTTACCCAGAGTCGGTGCATTATTTCGTAACATTGGAATGATCACAAAAGATCAAGTCTCGAAAGACCGATTAGTTTAGTAGCCTTGGAAACACTAGATATATTCATAAATGTTACATTACATCATAAAATGAAAAACTACAGTAACATAGTCTCCATTTTCCACACTCATATCCCCTTCAGACTATCCCTGCAGGTCATTCCTAAAATACTTCTTCACATCCTGGAAAAATTAAAACATTGAAAGGGGTGAGCTCAGATGCTCAGTAAGGATAACAATATAGTGGAAGCTTTCATAAATAAACATAAACATTTAAGGCAATGTCTTACTAAACAGAATCCTTTTAAACATGAACTTCAACATAATATGGAAAAAGTAAAATGAAATAATTCCATTTACTTATTCACATAGATATTCTACTGGTCGAATAATTACATTCAACATCAATAACCACTTTCATAATGATGGAATGCATAATGTCAGACTATCATAACCACGTAGCCAAGGCCTCGTGCCAAGACTACAAATAAGATTTTTTCAAGGCATCGTGCCAAGACACTAGTTTGTCTAATGAGACCTTCCGATGCATCGAGGAGCTATAGTGGGCTCCAGCCGTCACTTATTAAGTCCAATGCATTCTCCATATGAACAGGTTTAAACATATCATAAACCATAACCTAATCGTATCAATTAAAACATGCATAAAGGAAACATAAAATTTCCACATTTCAATCACAAGATATCAATACAACACAATGATATAATAAAAACATTATCAAAACCATTTTCAATACCAAAATAAAAGAAAATTAAAACTTGGTATTTATTTTTCATTTAAAAAAATGTTATGGCTTGTAGAGGAAGTCGAAACTCAAATAATAGTCATGGCGGCGGAGAAGTCGTTGTCGCCGCATATGTATGAAAAAAACATTCCTTTTGTCGTTTAGTAAAAATGCTTCGTATAAAAATATTCCTTTTGAATAAAAGTACAATTTAAAGGGTTTTACACACCGTATAAAGTAATGTTGTGTATAAAACCAAATATGCCTCAATGAAAGGATATTGAGACGAAGTCCCTTACAAAATTCATTTTTTAAATAAAATAGATCTATTATGTGTATTCACTATAAGTACATATAAAGAATGTATAAATAAAAGATAGGACATAATAATATCATGACATAATTTTAAAGTAGGAGATTAACCCAAAGAATGGAAATTGGGTTAAGAAGTTCCCTTACCCCGTGTCCGACTTGACTCGACCGTTCTTTAACCTCCTTAAAATCGGGTAACTCTTTTTTTTTTGATTTGAGCCAAAGGCTTCCTTGGGAAGAATTATGCCAAAAGTGAGGCTTCTAGGAGTAAGAGAGGAATGTTTAGAGAGTATTTGGGCAGAGTTTGGCCAAGCCAAAAAGCTTTGAAGGTGTGAAAAAGGTGGTAGAGGTGGGGGCCTTTTATAAGAGGAGAGGAGGGGCACTCTTGGAAAGTAATGAAATGTTACATTATTATATAATGAGTTTCGGATTTTAAAGGTCCCACACTTATATATTTGGTGGATAAGGTGATAAGGGTTCTAAATAGACTCATACAATTGGTTTTTGACAAGTGTAAGTCTTAGATTTTACATTATCTTTTCATTTTATTTAAATCGTTAATTAATGAGGTAATCGTTGCATCATCATGGTGTCATAAAAAAATTAATTTATTTAATGTCTAAAAATTATAAAAAAAATATCACAAGGTAGAAAATCTTTTTAGATTTCTAATGAATATTTATAGTAAAAAATATGACTTGTATAACCCCATTTAAAAATTGTTTTAGTAAAACAACTCATGTTTGTGACATTTTTATTTTAACATTAAATAAAACGTTTTTAATGTCATTTTCCTACCAAAGTGGCTCCATGGGGTCCCCAAGTTGACCCATGGATTTTCTTGGTCGGAAATGACTCATCCAATAGGGGTAGGACAAGTGTAAATGTATTTTCATATTTTTATAATATCATTTTTACCTTGAATTTCACTAATTACCTTTAATCGCGATTAATTAAACTTAAAAGTTACTATTCACAAAAAAATTATTTTAATCCCATTGAACCACATTTTACTTCCTAATGACAACCATGTATGTAGGATTTTTGAAAATCAAATCACAGAAGTGGTATTTTTTCATTTAAATGGAAAATCAGTTTTTAACTACCACTTAGTGGTTTCACTATTCATCAAAAATTGAAGTTTTTCAGAACAATGCCAAAATTTCACCCTAAGATATAATTGATATTCCGAATTCAAAAATGATGTCTATTTTAAAAAATTCCTAAAATATAAGTTACATTAATTAATTTTATAACTAATTCCCGTTGTCACAACAAATAGCGTGCTTTTAAGAAACAATATATATCAAAAGATTGACAACTGTTTATGTCCAATTTCAAAGTGAAATTAATTATAATGAACACCATTGGATAAAATGGTAAAAATATATTCTAATTATACTTTAAAACCAATCATTAGTATAATTTATCACTATAAATTATTTTGATTAAATAAGTTGTTTTTAATTATTTTTCACTATTCATAAAAAATTGGAAGTTCTCCGAAAATTACAAAAAATTCAACATAGGATAATTTAGATATTCCGAATACAAAAACGAAGTCCATTTGGAAAGTTAAAAATTATAAAATTTCAAAAATTAGGTATTACTATTCATAACGACTACTTTGATTGGTTGTGGTGTGTGTTAGAACCTCGAACTTGCGTACAATGCAAGCTATTGTATTATTGAAAGAGAAGCGTATCGTGGAAGCTCTGGGTGTTACATTCGTGCCGTGTGAGGTCTGCTTCGCGGCGCCCCAGCCTATAAATACCCAGATCTCCCCCTTCTCCCGACGGATAGCCACAACCACTTCGCCCCTTGGGTGGCTGAGCGGAGCTCCGCATTGCGGCTCTGCGAGGCCATGCTCCACGAGCAGCTTCCTTCGCGTTGCTGATCCGTGAGCCGAGGCTCCGTGAGTCCATGCTCCGCGAGCCCATTGCGCCCTTATGCGCACCCACCTTCCACCTAGGGAACACCATGATTTGAGATACTCCTCCGTACACCATGAAACGCCTTGAGGCGAAATATTCTTATTGGTTTCATTCTCATGTCGTGAGTTGAGATTCTCATCACCAATTCCCCGAGTACCTTGAGACGAACCATTCCTCAGGTAACTCCTCCAAACCAATTCACATGGCTACTATGCTAGGTTGAACCAGAAAGGGCCGCCCTTGCGTAAGTCCCAACACCAACCATTTCTAGGCACCTTCTGCCTAACAGTCCTTTCTATATGACTCTAAACTGTAGTAATCCCTATGTGCCAAACATGGGATGCCTCTTGCTCCAAACAAGAGATGCCTTGTGCTCTAAGCATAAGATGCCAAGAGTCCTATCTACATGACTATAAATTGTAGTACTCCCTATCTAAAAAATGATAGGATGCCTCTTACTCCGAACAAGAGATGCCTTATGCTCCAATCATAAGGTGCCTAACAGTCCTCTCTACATGACTATAAACTGTAGTACTCCCTATCTAACAAATGATAGGATGCCTCTTGCCGTATACGAGAGATGCCTCATTCTCCTAGCATGAGATACCTATAGTCCTACCAACAAGACTCTAAATTGTAGAACACCCTATGTGCCAGACATAGGATGCCTCTTACTCCAAACAAGAGATGCCTTATGCTCCAAGCGTAAGATGAATAAAAGTCCTATCTACAAGACTCTAAACTGTAGTACTCCCTATGATCCAATCAGAGGATTCCTCTTACTTCAAACAAGATATACCTTATGCTCCAAACATGAGATGCCAATAGTCATATCTACATGACTATAAACTGTTGTACTCCCTATCTAACAAATGATAGGATGCCTCTTGCCCTATACGAGAGATGCCTTATGCTCCTAGCATGATATGCAAACAGTCCTATCTACATGACTTTAAACTATAGTAATCACTATGTTTCAAACATATGGTGCCTATTTCTCTAAACAATAGATGCCTTATGCTCTAAGTATAAGACGCTTAATGCCATGATTACAGTGCCATGATTCCAACGCCCCTTGGCTTTATCCCTCTTGTGAACCAGTGCATAGGTGAAGGCCTCAATTCACCAGTGAGTTGGGATTCCTTCATGGCCAGACAAGAGGAAGACACCCGGGTAGCTTCCTAGCGTAATCCCCATTCACCAGTGCCGCTCCTTAGCGACACTCGGGCAGTATCCTTGCGTAACCCCCATTCACCTTTGTCGCTCCATAGTGGCACCAGGGAAGCTTCTTTGCGTAAGCCCCATTCACCAGTGCCGCTCCTTATCGGCACCCGGGTAGCTTCCTAGCATAATCCCCATTCACTAGTGCCTCTATATAGCAGCACCCGGGCAGCTTCCTAGCGTATGCCCCATTCACCAGTGCCGCTCCTTAGCGACACCCGGGCAGCTTCCTAGCGTAAGCCTCATTCACCAGTGTCACTCCATAGCGGCACCCGGGCAGCTTCCTAGCGTAAGCCCCATTCACCAGTGCCGCTCCATAGCAGCACCCGGGAAGCTTCCTAGCATAAGCCCCATTCACCAGTGCCGCTCCTTAGCGGCACCCAGGAAACTTCCTAGCATAATCCACATTCCTTAGTGCCACTCTATAGCGGCACCCGGGAAGCTTCCTCGCGTAAGCCCTATCCACTGTTTTCACCCCATGCAGCGGTAAGTCGTTGACATCCCAATCCAGCGGTAATCCGTTGTGATCCCATCAAACGGTAAGCCGTTGCGACCCCATGGAGCGGTAAGCCGTTGACATCCTTATCCAGTGGTAAGCTGTTGTGATCCCATCCAGCGGTAAGCCGTTGCGACCCCATGTAGTGGTAAGCCGTTGACATCCTTATCCTGCGATAAGCCATTGTGACCCAATCCAGCGGTAAGCCGTTTCGACCCCATGCAGTGGTAAGCCGTTGACATCCTTATCCAGCGGTAAACCGTTGTGACCCAATCCAGCAGTAAGCCTTTGTGACCCTGTTTAGTGGTAAGCTGCTCACATCCTTATCCATCGGTAATCCATTGAAACCCCCAATCGGTGGTAAGCCGTCATTAGAAGAACTTTGCGGAATTTGATTCCCTGCCATGTGGATACGTAGGAATACTTTTCAAGGCTCAAGCCCAAAGCTTTCATCATCCTTTTCCTCGGGCCTCTATCCTGGAGTAAGTCCCAGCACCATGGGCTGCCTAATGCATAAGCCCCTCTTCGCTTCTCACGGACTCACCCTTCGCGGCGTGATCGTCAGGTCCTTGCTGCCTCTTGTTTCTCACACCGAGCATGACTCACATGGTCTTAGAGTGAGCATCGGCCATGGAAATTCCCTCGTCCAGCATGACGTTAAACTGTATGCCCTCATCCAGCATGACGTTAAACTGTATGCCCTCGTCTAGCATGACGTTAAACTGTGTGCCCTCATCCAGCATGACGTTAAACTACACACCCAATCCGAACTACGAGGACTTTGATCCATGTCAAGGCATGGTACATAGGAAGTCTCCACAAGGTTCAAGCCCACTCGTAATTTATTCACGTCGAGTTCCACCTTCATCCAGTATGACTTTAAACTGCATTCCAGTCTGACGGCAAGCCGTTGTGACCACCCAAACTACGAGGACATTGATCCATGTCAATGAATGGTATGTAGGATGCCTCCCTGAGGTTCAAGCCCATCTCCCACCAGACCAAGGTCCCTTCCTCACTTTGGTTCGCCAACACCCACCCTCATAACTACGAGGACTTTGATCCATGTCAAGGCATGGTACGTAGGAATCCTTCACAAGGTTCAAGCCCACCACTAGTGGACCCCCGGGTCTACTTTCACGTCGGTTCACCGATGAAACCCTTTTAACTATGAGGAATTTGATCCATGTCAAGGCATGGTACGTAGGAAACCTCCCAGAGGTTCAATCCCACCACCCGTTGGTCATTACGACCTTCTTTGCGTCAGTTCATCAACACCCGGGCAGCCTATTGTGTAAGCCCAACACCATTTGGACCAAGGTCCTTGGTTGCGTCGAATCACCGACACACCATCCTGAACTACGTGGTCTTTGATCCATGTCAAGGCATGGTACGTAGGAAGCCTCCATGAGGCTCAAGCCCATCACCCGGTCGTTCCGACCCCATTCACGTCGGTCTACCCCCGTCCCGCATGACATTAAACTGTATTCCAATTTGAACTATGAGGTCTTTGATCCATGTCAAGGCATGGTATGTAGGAAGCCTCACGAGGTTCAAGCCCACCATTAGTGGACCCCCGGGTCTACTTTCACGTCTATTCGCCGACAAAAACCCTTTGAACTACGAGGTCTTTGATCCATGTACAGGAATGGTATGTAGGAAGCCTCCTAGAGGTTCAAGCCCACCACCTGTTGGTCACTCCGACCTTCTTCACGTCAGGTCACAAGCACCTGGGCAGCCTAGTGTGTAAGCCCCACACTATCTGGACCAAGGTCCTCACTCACGTCGGTTCGCGGACACACCATTTGAACTATGAGGTCTTTGATCCATGTCAAGGCATGGTGCGTAGGAAGACTTCACGAGGTTCAAGCCCACCACCAGTGGACCCACAGGTTCACCTTCACGTCGGTTTGCTGACGACACCCATCAGACCAAGGTCCACCTTCATGTCGGTTCACTGACCACACCCATCGGACCAAGGACCACCATCACGTCGGTTCGCTGAAAACACCCATCGGACCAAGGTCTACCTTCACATCGGTTCACCGGCACCATCCGGAACTACGCGGACTGTGATTCCCTTCCACAGTGATACGTAGGAGGTCTCTTCGAGGCTCAAGCCCAACTTCACTATCTCCCTTGTAATGGTCCCATTTCATTCCCCCTCCACTTCATTCATCCATCCATCATTCGCCCTGATTCTTACCCGGGCCGCCACATCCCGGTGGGATCATGCCGTCCACTTCCTCGCTACTCCAAGAAGTACATGGGCCACTATCCACGCGTAATCCCCAACATGTCTCCAGGTCGTTGTTCTCTGTGTACAGACCGATTTTTCACCCCTTTGAACTATGTGGGTTTTTATCCCTGTTGTCTATACAGGGTATGTAGGAAACCTCCCTGAGGTACAAGCCCAGCCAGTGGAAAATCTTGGTGTTTCCCCATTCTGGATTGCACACTCCATGATCCTCCCTCAGTGGTGTCCAAATCAGCTTTCACGATGTGACATCTCCCCTCTACGGGGCACACCACCTCTGATCCGTCTCTAAGGGACGTTCTGATCACCCTCATTCCATATTTGCAAGACGTTCAACTCGTGTCCAACCTCGTGGTAAACATGATATGACTGAGGAAAACCTCATATGACACGCCTTTGGCGTAACCGTCTCCGAAAGACGTTAAACTCACATCCTACATCATGATAAACATGAGATGCCTGAGGAAAACCTCGGATGACACGCCTTTGGCGTAACCGTCTCCGCAAGACGTTAAACTCATAGCCTACCTCGGGATAAACATGAGATGCCTGAGGAAAACCTTAGAAGACATGCCCTTGGCGTAACCATCTCTGCAAGACGTTAAACTTGCGGCATTCCCCGTGATAAACATGGGAAGCTGAGGAAAACCTCAGATGGAATATGATTCCCCGCATCCGATGTGGGATGCCTTGGGTTCTTCACCCTTGACATACCCACTTATGAGGAAGAATACAGGTTCCCCTATGTCCACGCACCTAGAGATGCCCCGTCATGCCTGAAGTTGTCATCTAATCCGACCGAAGGTCGCTACCATGTCAAGACCCTATGGAAAGTCTTGACAGAAGTAGTGTAATTAACTGGCATCCATGAAGATATGGCACCGAGAATGAGATTCATGAACAATGTCATAAATCTATGAGGGAGACCCGGACTAGGTGATGAGTTCCAAGGAGGAATCCATGGAAGGAAGAACCGACATCCCATCACCCCGTTTCGATCAAGGAGTAGACGTACCTGAACAAGGAACGAATGTCGCCCACCTTTGGAAAGCAGGAATGCGGGGCAATAGCTGCGCGTCCCCACAGACGGATGTGCGCGCCCCGGCGAAATCATCAGAAACAAACCATATAGAAAGACATGTCACTCTTTTGTGAATATTATGATCTGTTAAAAGTTAACTTTAGTTCTTATGGTATAAAAAATAATTTTTGGATATTTATTTCTTGGTGTAAGTAATTAACTGGAAATTGATCAATGTAAAACCAAAGTATGAAATTTTTCTTATGAAATAGAAACATATCAAGTAATTATATTTACTTATATTCGTAGATAGTAAAATAATTACTCAAATTTAAGATAAGAAGATCTTAAAATTTTAGCATATTACTTTTACATCCAATTAATCAGATGGTATTTTAAATCATAATGGATTTATAGTTTTTAGTTCCTTAACTTTCTATTGATCATCCACTTTCTCGTGATCAATTGTTTCTATCACTCTATTAATCCATGGGTGTTAGTATTATCTTCCATGTCCATGTTTTTATTTACAACATATGTTCTCCTACTTGGAAACCTAGTTATACGACCATTGTAAATTCCATTATATCTTATTAATATGATGTTTTATTAACTCTTTTTATGATGTGGGTTTTCTACAAAAGTATTTTCAAATGTCAAAATCTTGATTATAGGGATCATTTTTAAATTGAAAGGATGAAATTTCCTTCTATATAATATTTTTTGATATATTTATATTTTAAGAGGTGATTGATATGGTCATGACATTTAAACCCTATAAGTGATATCTATTGTATTTTATAAAAGACAATAATTTTCAATGCCTTCAAGAAGTGGCTACCTATGAGTAAACCAATGCTCGTGACTATTGCAACATATAACAAGAGATATATAGAAGACACACATTATATTAGGAAACGACAACATAAAAAAAATGGCATGATCAATTATGGATTATGACATAGCATACACAAGGAAAACCAATAACATGATAACCTAGATGATATAACTTTTTATGATATTCATCATATCCTTATTAAAACACGATTCTATGTTTGACAAAATCCCTTTGATTCTATTGTATTCTATGATAGGATATATCATGTGCTATGATATACTGAAAAATTAAATGATTAAACTGAGTCATTGCCTATGATATCCCATATTTTATAGGGCAAAGCAATTGTGGATTAAAATATATGACATAATAATCCAAGAAAAAAACAAAATATCAAGCATATTTTAGGATAGGCAATATTACATCCACGAAATATCATATATTCATCATTTAAAACATGATTTCAAGAATCAAATGATACATTGTTTCTCTAATATCATTGAAATCTCTCTTTGGATTAAACCAAAATTATCTATAATAATGCAAGTAATTTGTAACCATAATACCCAAGATATATTATGGATAAAAATAAAAAATATTATATATATATAATAAATAATAGTTTGTATGCCTTAAATTTTTAATTGATAATGAATCTATCTATGATCATACTTGATAAAAATAATTCTAGGGAAGCCATCATACTCCCCTATTCATATTGTATCCATGGGTTGAATATGGGAAGGACTTTCACATATCCCATGACATTATAATGCCTCACAAAGTCTAATGTATAAAAAGTAATAAATATTATAGATAAATAAATAAAGAACAAATAGATTCATAACCAATCAAAAAAAATCCCATGGTAGTGGCTAGCTTATAATGCCATCAATTATTTTTTTCATTTACAATTTAATATATTCAGGTGTTACAAAAAATGAGTAATTGAAAGATTTAGTAATCATCACATGAATTCATCTCTCATGTATTTTATCATATGAAACTATTATGATTATGATAGAAAATTTAGAGGAATATGAATGATAACATTAAACGCTTTCTTTACAGCAAGATGAATATAAAAAAACATCCCAATCATAAGAAAGATGACCTTAAAAGGAATGACATAAAAGAGTGTTCTTAAAAAGAAAGAGAGGGGTAGGTTCCCTTACCTCGGGTCAGACTTGACTCGATCGTTCATTAATCTCCTAAATAATAAACTTGAGTTAATTTCTACTTTATTAAGAACCTTTTTCAAGTTCTTTATTCCTTTTATATCACTTAATACCATTCTATGAATACTATGTAATTATTTAAGTTAATAATGGTCATTTTGTAGATCATTGCTACTTGAGTCCAAAATAAACTCTTTATAATTACAAGTTGTTCATTTGGTAAAATATATATTATATCCAGAATTATATTAATTATGTAGATATCATATATATATCATTTATATCCATTATATACATGCATTTATAATATTACATAACATTTAGAGGTAAGAAATGAAATGCACCGTTCATGGAGACGGTAAGCCGTACGTACGCATGAATGCTACTTCCATTTCTATTTCTTTTTTAATGGAATTAAAACATAATTATACATAATAGTATTATAATTACAGTATGGTTTCATATATAATATCACTAAATCTATCCTTTATGCGTACCACATATGGTATTAACGAATCAAATCACTTTGAGGGGGCGGTAGTCCGCACTTCCAAAAATGAAGATATCGCGTTTAACCATAATGGAAACCATAAAGGTATGCCATAAATGAAAAATAAAGAAGATTAAGAAAAACATAAACATATTATATATCATATATAAATATAGTGACATCTCAATTTCTACCTTTGAGCGTGTTAAAATAATATTGAACAATCATCGTTTCGTGAAGCAGAAATTCACCATCCACAGAAATAGTATGTTCCTTAACCATTAGATGTAGGTGTGTGTAATTTTAGCTATAATACTTCTTATAACAACATACTAGAATATTAAATATACTGGAGTTGTTACAAAAAAATTAATAAAAAGAGTTTAGGGGGTTGGAGAAGCAAAATAAAACAAAAGAACACAAGTGAATACATTACCTTAAAATCGGGTATCTCTCATTGATTTGAGCTCAAAGGATTCCTTGGAAAGACTTCTTCCAAAATTGAGGCTACTAGAAGTAATATAGGGATGTGGAGAGACAAAATGAGCAGGGTTTGTCTGAGACAAAGTCTTGAGAGGTGTGGGTAAGGTGGTAGAGGTGGAGGCCTTTTATAAGAGGAGAGGAGGGGCACTCTTGGAAAGTTACAAAATGCTACTTTATTTTCAAATGAGTTTCGGATTTTAAAGGTCCCACATTGATTTATTTTGAGGATAAGGTGGCAAGGGTTCGAAATATACTCAACCAATAGGTTTTTTACAAGTTTATGTTATAGTTTTAACATTATCTTTTCATTTTATTTAAATCCTTTATTAATGAGGTAATCGCTGCATTATCATGATGTCATAAATAATTTGATTTTTTTAATGTCTAAAAATTAAAAAAAAATATCATGATGTAGGAAATATTTTTATATTTCTAATGAATATTTATAGTCAAAAATATGACTTGTATAACCCCATTTAAAAATTGTTTTAGTAAACAACTCATGCTTGTGACATTTTTATTTTAACTTTAAATAAAAAGTTATTTATGCCATTTTCCAACCAAAGTGGCTCCATGGGGTCCCCAAGTTGACCAATGGATTGTCTTGGTTGGACATGACACATCCAATGAGGTTAGGACATGTGTCTAGGTGATTTCATATTATTAAAACATTATTTTTACTATAAATTACACTAATTAACTCTAATCGCGATTAAAAACTTGAAAGTTACTATTCACCAAAAAATTATTTTAATCCCATTGAACCACATTTTACATCTTAATGACAACCATGTATGTCAGATTTTTGAAATTCAAATCACAGAAGTGGTGAATTTTCATTTTAAAGAAAAATCAGTTTTTAAACTACCACATAGTGGTTTCACTATTCATAAAAAATTGATGTTTTTCAGAAAAATACCAAAAATTCACCCTAAGCTATATTTGATATTCCGAATTCAAAAATGATGTCTATTTTAAAAAATTCAAAACATATAAGTTTAATTAATTAATTTAATAATTAATTCTCTCTGTCAAAACAAATAGCATGTTTTTAAGAAACAATATCTATTAAAAGATTGACACTAGTTTAAGTCCAATTTCAAAGTGAATTTAATTACAATGACCACTATTGGATTAAATGGTAAAAATATATTCTATTTTCACTTTAAAAACAATTCAAAATATAATCTAATCATATAAATAAATTAGATTAAAAGAGGTTTTGAATTAAAATACAACATTTTTTACTATTCATTAAAAAATAAACTTTATCAGAAAAATACATAAAATTTACACAAAGTAAATTTTTATGTCCCGATTATAAATAATAATTTTATTTTGTCAAATATAACACATAAAATTGTAAAAAAGTTGATTTAAAAGAGGTTCACCATTAAAAGGCGGTTAATCGACCTTTTAAAGAATATTAGAATGTTTACGCTTAAAATTGGATTCATTTGCATTTTTAATCCTCTAACATTTACTATAAAAAGTAAAAATATTTGACAAACATATATAATCATTTTGTAGTTAGTTCTGTTCATTCCATCCATTATAATGGTTAGGCGTTAACAACCATTTAAAATAATATTATTTTGTTATTAGAGTGCAACGTAAGATTCCCAAGAAACTCGTTGTTGCGTATTGGGTACGCCATCAAGCATAGCATCCCCTTTAAAGTAATATTAATATTTTATTCACAAGTATGGATAAATATGAAAATGTCATATTCTTTATTTACCTGGGGTGTTACATCCTTCCCCCTTTTTGGGAATTGTGTCCTCGCAATTTTAAAATTGGGATTGGAAGCTTCATTGAAAATCCCACATCGGAATAAGAGTCAGTAAAACTATCACTTTAAAAGAATGGGAGAGAAGTACTGGGAGATAAGTACAAATGTCACCCGAGTTAACCCATACTAGGATTCCAAGTATGAAAATATGGATGTGGAGGAAGAACAAAGGGTCATGTTCTGATGGAGAGTGATAGTAAACATGTCTAGGAGAAAGTTAACAACATGAAAATCACAAACTTGTGATGGGTTAAACGGTATTTCATTCCCCAGTAGGAAAAATTAACAGACAACATTTTTCTTTTAAGTTACTTTTCATTGAGGAATTTATTTATAAGCTTAACTAAAACATAAAGAAGCATACTTAATTGTCATGTTGACTTTCAACTTTTACAATATTTCTTACTCGAACTCATATTTTCTCCAAAAGATGAGTATTTGGGATGACTTGTTCACATTAAGAGAGTTATAATCAACTTCTAGAGAATCACCTAATCCACAAAATAGAACTATATACTTCCCATGTATTTAGACCTTAACCAAAACTAAAACCAAAAAGGTTAGTATGAGATCAGATAATACCCAAAAAGGATAATCCTTTATAAAAAAAATATATTCTTAATCTACAAAAATTTTCAAACAAAACTCAAAGTTCAACAAAGACCATTCAATAAACATCTATCCATAAAATTCTACAATGTAAACCAAACTAAGATTGAAACCCAATTCTATGAAGGATTTAATCACATAGTCTCCTAAGATATATTTTAACATTTTTCTCCAAAATCACATCAGTTACTCTTACAGTCTCATACTGAAAAGAAATTATCCTAATCACATATCCTCCATGATAGGCTAATCATTTCCATTGATAAAAAAAATCAACTTACTATTAATTAATAAAATCATCTAACTAAAAATAATCATTCAAAATAACCAGCGACTTCACGTAGTCCAGTGGTAGGCGATAAATACCAGTTGCATTTTGGTGGTGAGTTCGATTCCCCCAGCTTCATCCGACGCGACGGGTTGTCACATGGTTTGCGTGTTGACCCTTTTCAAAAACAATATAATTTTATAACATTCCTCAAAAAGATATAAATTCATCAAAGATAACCATAACATAATTTAACCACAAAGGTTATCTGATAACTTCCATTTTGCAACCCAAAATGTATTAACCAGTAATTGCCTCAAATTCAAGGATCATATAAACCCAAATGGTTCTTTATAACTATATCCACAAAAGAAAGGATAATTATTCCTTGAATAAAATTTTCGTATATCATACATCATGGTTACTATAAAAAGTCTTCTAAAGTAACCCCATCATCAAAAGAGACTTAATACATCTAAGAATTTCACCATACTAAAATCTACCATAACTCTTGAATCCCTTATATGATGACTTCTTACTCATTCAACATTCTTCATGATCCATTAGCCATTCCTTTTCAACTTATTCTGAAATACTTATTTCCTACAAACAAAATCATGAATCATATCCTAATATTCCAATAATAGGAAGACATATGTTACGGAATAATCCATACATTTCATTCTTCATTGTCAGTTTCTTCATCCTCAATCGGAATGGCATTAGGTATTGGTAAAAGAATATTTGTATGATCTTGGTGACCCAATTCCTGAAACTTCTTCGTAGTAAATGTGTTTGCATAATGACCATGCACACCACATTTAAAACATTCAATTGATCCTTCATAAAGAACTTCTTTCCCTTTCCAAGAGTCAATTAGATGCTTCCTTTTTCCAGGACAGTTTCTTGCTTTATGACCTTCATTTCCACATCGATAACATCTTTCTGTCCCTTTGAAACATTTTCCTATGTGTTTCTTTCCATATATTTGAAACATAGGTTTTTGAACATACTTACCTTTATGATTATTACCTGAACTTTCATAGGAATTTTTTTCTCGCATATATGATGCCCTATAAAAATCACTAAGGTTCAGGTGGTCAATCATGACTCCAGATAGTTGGTTGAGGATAAACACAAGAGTTATAATTGCAGCTCCCATATCATTCAGTTGTTCTTTCATAAAACTGTCACAGTTTTCTTCAAATCCACTGTTAATTTGGTACCTACTAGATCCAGCCATTTACTAAAACCAAAAAGGTCAGTGTGAGTATATCAATAAAATCATCAAATAAAAAAGATGAAGATAAACACCAAGATATACTTATCCAAGTTATCTCAAACTCATTCTAACTTTCAAAAAAAACGATGACTCCATCTAATATACTAACCATTGTGGTTATACATAACTTGTCACTTTTTCTTAAACAACACTCTAACCTCTAAAGTTATCTAAACCGACCTCTGATACTAACTATAAGTCCCCGACCTTAAACCTTACTTAATATTGAATTAAATGAATAACTCACATTGAGGATCTTTTCAGGTTTAGATTTTTAGAGAATTAGATCATAAATCATGAATTACATTCCACATTTAAACAAAGTGGTTACATAGAAGATAGTATTCGTTATTCCCCATCAATGGAAACATATTTAAAATAAAACATGGATTCTTTCTTGACACTTCCTTGACACTATCATCATAACATGCACCTTTCCTTTTACCTGTGAAAAACATTTCAAAAACCTGGGATGAGCATAAAAAGATTAGTAAAGGTTATAAAAGTACGAAAAGAAAACATTATTCCATGTATGAAATCATACTTTATTCATAAAACATAAGAATTTTAACATGCCTCATCAAATAATGAATATATCATAGAAATCATAAGGTATAAAAGTAACTTGAGGCATTCATAACATTCTTACGTAGGGAGTAACCCTCTTGGTTACATTTGGAATACCCATCACAATATATTACCTAAATCTCCTCAGAGAAACCTTAACGTTTAACTCCTTCACATTACTGTTGACGCTCCTTTCGTCACGGAATCTAAAGTTCGGAAAAGGGAATATCTGAGCTCAAAGTGATTAATCCTTTGAAGAAACATCAAAAATCGACAAAGGGATGAAAAAGGAGAACATTGCCCATAGGTCGCGCAAGTTCCCTCTTGGTCGCGCAAGTACACTTGCGCGCCGCCTCAACACTTGCGCGACCCCTCATGGTCGTGCAAGGGACTTGCGCGACAGATCTGGTAACCGCCCAGTAACCGCTCGGGGTCTTCTTTTGCCTATAAATAGACCCTGTGGGCCCCCCATTCGAGAGGATCAGTTCCCAGAAACTCGGATCAAAGCTCCCGACGCCCAAGTCTCTTCTCAAAGCTTCCAGAACACTTCTAAGGTAATTTCTTACCTAGAATGGAAGATCTAAAGGGAAGAAGGAAGGCCTAAGTGTTGAAACTTATCAAACACTTGCGCGCCGACTTAATTCCTTCAATATAACTTGCGCGTCCCTCTTCTGGAAGAACCTCAAGAGGATGGGAAAGGGTTTAATAAAGAGTCGCTCAAGTAATTCAACTCTGGTTGAAAATCGCGCAAGTATCTCTTATGTCGCGCAAGTATACTTGCGCGACCAATACTTGCGCGCCGCCGCAGGACTTGCGCGACCTTCAATACTTGCGCGCCCCTATCTTTTTGGGTGCCCATCTTGCCCTTTTTCACCCTTCTTAAGCCATTTCACCCTTCCTATTCAAGATTCAGTCTTCAAGATACTCTTCAAAGCCATTTATGGCATGATTTCTAGATTTTACATCCTTATCTGAAAGGAATTATGTGAAATATCTCTCAAAACCTAATGATTTAAACATCTTTATGTCACCAAAGATTGAGAGTTCATTCATTCAACCTCATCCTTTAAGATGAGAGAATCCTAACCTGGGTCTCCGTTTTAGGAATAAGACTTAGTCATAACCTTGGGCTTCCTTTTCAGGAGTAAGCCCCAAGTCCCCTAACCTAGGCTTCCTTCTCAGGAATAAGTCCTAGTCATAAATCTTGGGCATCTTTCTTAAGAATAAGCCCCAATCAAGTCCTTTAAATCTTGGGCATCCTCCTCAGGAGTAAGCCCCAAACCTTAATCCCTAACCTGGGTCTCCTTTTCAGGAATAAGACTCAGTCATAACCTTGGGCTTCCTTTTTAGGAGTAAGCCCCAAGTCCCCTAACCTAGGCTTCCTTCTCAGGAATAAGTCCTAGTCATAAATCTTGGGCATCTTTCTTAAGAGTAAGCCACAAGTCTCTTAAAATTTCTCTTAACCAGTCATAAATTCCCTTTGATTTGGGTTTCCTTTTCAGGAATAAAACCCAATCATAAGTCCCCTCCTAATTTGGGCATCCTCCTTAGGAGTAAGCCCCAAGATTAGAGTATTCAAATCTCCATGAAGCACATATAACTTTGTGGACCCTGTTCATGGATTTTCTTCCTAAAAGTAAATCCTAAACCTTCACCTATCTGGGCAGTCATCTATACATAAGCCCCAAAACAAATTCTTATGATTGCATCTTTTATGGCACAATTGTCTAAATTTTACCAATACCTCTTGTTTCTCACACCGAGCATGACTCACGTGAGCTTAGAGTGTAAAAGTAATTATGACATTCATCTTTGAGCCATCAATCATAAAACATCATATCCCATTCCTCGAACTACGTGGGTTCTGATTCCTTTTTCAAAACAAAGGATACGTAGGTAGCCCATTCATGGGTTCGATCCCAACATTGAAATAATCTCTGTCCTTCTGAATGACGATAAACTTCAAGTGCCTCACTGAGTGGCTTTAAAACCAGCCTGGTCATCAAAATGACCAAGAGACTTTTATATAAATGTTTTGAAGGATACCATTGACCAAGAATCTCTAAACAAATATAGATGATTCTATATTGATGAAGAACCTCGAATACATATAAAAGATTCTCTAAATTTCTTGCATATTTAATCATTGATTGTTAAAACTAAAGGAAAGCTCATTTTATACTTGGTAATGTAATAAGGATTCACGAACTTAACTTAAATCTATAAAGAGAGTCCCGGAGTAGACAATAATTCCCCTCAAAAAAGGTGTGATGAGTCCGACCTCCCATCCTCTCGACCAATGCAAATTCCTAAGCCTCATTAGCCCACAAGCTAATGAGCGCCTGCCTTTGGAAAGTAGGTCCAAACGGATGTGGAATCATTGGATGTTTCCGGTTCTACGAACAAACCCGTTAGAAACCGATCGGAACGTTTGAATCTCCCGTCCAGGAGGTCATCCCCGGATTCCGCGCGAAACAAAAAAATGGTGAACCCGACGTGAATCCTTAACCAAGTTAAAGTGATGTTCTTCTTAGATGTTAGGACCCTTGGGCCAACAAGGCAATCATTGACATATGATCATCCAAAAGATGCAGTAGCCGGATTCATCTTGATTATGTCTGTTATATGGAAAAGGCACTCTTTTTTCAAGATCTTCTACAAAAAATGGCTTTCCTTAAATTCACCCCTGTGAATACTGCTGCTGAGAACACCTCTACTGTGAGGTCTGCTGCCATGAAAACCAATGCTGCTACTCCTGCTGGAACGTCATCCGCTCTGAGGATGACGTCACCAACTCAGCGTCTTCAACGCTGTGTTTCAAATGCACTGGTTAAGGAGTACCGTCGTAACGGTACTATCCCAACTCTGGAGGCCGCTCGTCAAGCCCTCCAAGTTAACAATTCTACCTGGTCGTCCGGACAACGGCGACCAGCAATCAAGAAGCAGGCGGTGCTGACTACCGTCTCCAACCGTTTCGGGTCGTTATCCCCGGAACGCAATTTCCATTCACTCCCTCATTCTGAGGAAGTGAATGAGCAGGTCCCGCAGGACCTTAATTCAAAGAGACAGGAGTCCTTCTCAAGGGCTCCCATCAACAATCGCCGCCAGACTCGTGCGGTAGTGCACCCTCAACATGATGAGGGTACCGGCTCCAGGCATTCAGCTCAGGTTCCTCGAACCCAAGCAGGCAAGATGAATCACCAGAGACGGAATCCGGTTAATAATAGGCAGGTTGTCATCCCTGCCATCTCCGGAGAAGTCCTCCAACCTAACTTGGTGGCAAATAACGAGCAGGCATACACACCTGTTCGTTTTAATCCCGCTGTCCAGCAGACTCGTCTGGCAGCATCAAGCCGATCCCGCCAGGCAATTCCGGCGGAGTACCATAGGCAGGAACATACACCTGCTTATACATCAGCAGTTAGTCAGCAGGCTCGTCTGACTACATATGATGGATCTCGTCAACAGCGTTTGGCGAAGTGTAATCAGCAGGCACATACACCTGCTAATACTAATCAAGCCTACCAACAGTCTCGTTTGGTAGCGCACGGAGAAGTCAGTCGGAAAGCCCCGACGACAAACAGGAGGCAGACTAAACTCTCTGCCTCCACACTTGAGTACTGTCAGGATTCACTGACAGGAAAAGGAGGACAGGAGCAGGCACATACACCTACTCCAAGCCCGGAATGGACGTATATCCCTGTTCCGGCGGCTGAAGTCACCAAACATATTTTGTCAATGGTGAAAGAGCAGAAGCAAATTCCTGCTCATATTCTGGATGCTTGCCAGGATATCATAACAGCTTCAGCATCATCTCAGGGACAGACACATAAATCTATCCCTAGCAGTGGAGTGACACATCAACAATTCACTCCGGAACAGACACACACATCTGTTCCAGTCCAAGAGGGTTGTGGGGCCTACTCCCCCATATCATATGGACAACCAAGTCAGGCACATACATCTGATTTGAGCGATGATCGTCAGCCTAACCTGACCATCTTTCCTGATCAGGCACATACACCTGCTCAGAGCAATCACTTTCGTCATCAAGTGATTTCTAAAGCGAGTAAGAAGGCATCTAAGAAAAAGATCCGCCCAGCACAGTCAGGAGATCAAAGGCCAATCTGCAACAAGGCCTTGCTCGATGCTGGAGTTCTTGAAGCCCTCAGACATTTATCTGTCGGAATTCAAGATTCTACTCCCTCAGTTCCCAATAACAGGAACATTAATCCCGAAGGTCTTCAACAGACACTTCCTCATGAAGACTTGCTTCATGAAAATTCGGTCAATCTTGAAGTTTCCTCTTCAGATGAGAACCACAGGAACCCTCTGTGTGGTCAGAAGACCAAGGAGCAAGAGATATCATCTTTTGCTGTAACCCATCATGAAGGTCCTCCTCATGGTGATGAACTTCGCTGCGAAAGTCCTCTCCGCAGTAGTGATTCACATTGTCTCGAAAATTTTTCAGAAGGCAATGTAGTAACAAGAAAGCCCTCCTATCTCGAGGCACTTGCAAACGTAAAACCAGTCATGTCTGAAGTTTTACTATCGGCAGGTGAAACTCTTTCTCCATCAGAAGATAGCTTGGGGTTCAGGTTATTCTCCGAACCTTCCCTAGGTCATTCATCTTCCAGCATGAATAGTGATTCCTCTACCAATCTTGTTGAATCTAATGAAGCAACAAGGAAACACCAACTCTGGTCCAAACAGGTAGAAGAATCTTCATTTAATGATAAAGAGGAAATGCTGAACATGAGGAAAAAACTGGCAAAAGGTGAAGTACCAGTCATGTTTTGGCCTTTGGCTGATTCACAGTATGACATTCCAAAGATGTTGACGGATGATGGAATCCATGATATTCATCTTAACATATGGAAAACTCTTTGTCAATTAAAGAAGAAGGTATTATCTTACGATGAATATGAAAATCATCTTAAGATAATAGAAGGGTTACAACGCCAGATTGATTTGGCATCTCTATCAGTCTCTCGGTATCCGAAGGCTGAAAAGCAACAGAGAACCCTTCAACGTTCATGCCTTGGCGCGCTGAGAAAATTGCGTCAGTTAATTTCCAATGCTCCATCTAATGTTCATATCAGAGGATGGGGTATTCACGGAGCACTACATTTCACAGTGCTTTCCGGTCAGCAAAGCCCGCCGAAAATGGTCTCATGCAATGTTATTGCCCATAGCCGGCCACAGTCAATGGGCTTTGTTCATAATCAAAATCTTGCTCGAGATCAAGCTTCAACTAGTTCCTCTAAAAATCAAGTATATAGAGAACAGGTTGTTGAATTGCTCCTACATCAAGCAGGCGAGAATATTGCGCAAGCCTCTCGTCTGGAGCAAACACGTCATCAAATGACAGAAGTTTCGGAAATCATCCAACGGTCTGTTGAACCAGGTGATAAAAGTGGATACAGGTTAATGCATCCAGCTAATTTCCGAACTAAGATCCGCAAGATCAAGAGAGATTTCAAGAAGATCTCAGACATAGCATGTCAAGAGACACCCCAGCTTGCCAGACTGGGGACTTCTCTAACCCAACCCTCAGAATCAACGAATGGGATTCGAGGAGTTGAGCAGAAGCAACAGGAACACCCCCAGTCCACCGGACTGGGGACTTTTTCAAATCTTCAATCCCTCCCTCAGAGAAAGTCAGTATTCTCTCGATTAGGGAATAAGCCTCAAGAGGAACGAAGAGCCAAGATGTCAGGAGATTCTCTCCAAGTGACGGTTCACAAAGAAATTCCTGAGGGGTCAAGTCAACGGAATGCCATGTCTTATCATGGACATAAAAGGAGACAATATCATAGAAATGCTGATAGAAAGGATTTCATGAAATATGCATCCATTAATGTTATCACTGCCGTTGCTGCTGATTCACCAGATGAGGCTCAATCAGAGGGATCAGATGAAGAGGTTCCTGCTCAAGAAGTTGCGCACACAGACCTAAATGAAGAAGGTGTGCGCACACGTAATCAAAGGCTTACCCAAAATTTGGGTATTCCTTCAAGTAACCCACTTCCCCCTCTCCGAAAAGGATCCAATAAGGGGAAAGGAAAGAATCAGGTTACTTCTCACCCTTCCTCTGAAGGAGGTCAATCGCTCTCATTAGAGCAAAGGCTTGCACAACAGGAGGAAGAAATGAAAGAATTAAGAAGGTTGAATGCAGAACTACTTCAGAGTAGTCTTCTTCTTAAGAATGCTGAAGTCCGACAGCCGAAGGAATTTGTTGTAACTACTGAGATGGATCAGGAATATCCTCCTTTATCAGTACACCCACAGAGGTCTAATCCTATGGGTCAAACGCAACAACGGTTGGCAGCACTACCATTAGTTGCAGCACCAACCTCCACGGCTGTCCAAGCTCCATTCATTGCACCTACCCAAAACCAAGTTCAACCTGACGTTTCTCAAAAGTTAATAACTACTATTGAGTCATTAACAGCTCGGTTAGAAACTATGGAAGGGAAACGGGCGCAAGTTCAACCTGAAAAGAAAGTTTACCCTGAATGGGTAGATTCAATTTCTCCTCCATCCAGTTTTGGAAACCCTATTTTCCCTACTTTCAATGGATCAGGCGACCCTGAACAACATTTGACGCATTACGTGTCTTGTTGTGATCCTATGATGGGAACTCCAGAACAACAAGAAGCAGTGAAACTCAGATGCTTCGTGCGAACCTTGCAAGGACCAGCTTTTGTCTGGTATACAAGCTTGAAATCCCGGTCAGTCATCGGATGGGAGGATCTTCGTCAAAAATTCCTTCTTCAGTTCAGCTCAACTTTGCCAAAAACGACAGTTTTCGATCTTACAAACTGCAAGCAAAGGGAGAATGAAAGAGTCTCTGATTTCATTGCTCGTTGGAAGGGATTAACGTATTCCTTGAGTTTATCACTCCCTCAGGAGGAGTTATTGCCAATCTGTGTGGCAAATTTGCGTGACGAATTACGCACGCCATTGATCCCTGTGAAATACACAGGAGGGTTTCGAGACCTTACTTCAATCGCTCAACAGATTGAAGATTCCCTTATACAGGCTAAGGTTAAATCTCGTGTAATTCCATCAGCTCCAGGAAGAAGAATGGGTAAAGCAGAAACTGCTACAGTTATGCTTAAACAGGCACCTGTACCTATTTCTACTTCAAAACCTTCATCTTCTCGAAGGGCTCCACCTCCTGAACGCCAACAACAAAGGCTGTTTCGTCCAAATGATCAAAAAGATCAACGACGAAAACAATTTGAGGATATGAAGAGTAAAACATACTCTTTCCGAAGTGAGCAAGTTCCTGGTTACTTCATTTCAGCTCTGGAAAATAATTTGGTTCAATTACCAGTGCCGAAGAGACCAAACAAGGAAGGAGATGAAGACCGTCCCAATTATTGTCCCTTTCATCAAATGTTGGGACATCCCATCCAGGAGTGTTTTGTCTTTAAAGACCTCCTACAAAAGATGGTTGACTTGGGACAAGTCAAACTGAAGGGTTCTTCAGCTCATGTAGCGTGTATTACCGCTACAGATCCAGAGGAAGGAGGCGAGTGGCAGGAAGTCAAAAGCAAAACTGCGAAAAAATATGATGATTGGATGGTCAGAAAGACAATCAATCGGACCCATTCCATTTTGCGAACACAATTGAAGAAACCAATTGTGTCTCCTACAAAAGCTGCAGTAAAGCCTCCATCAAAGGACAAATCCTCAAAAGGGCAGCGTAATTCAAAGAAGAAAGAGGAATCAGAAGAAGATGAGTATGCATCAAAGCCTAAATTGTCTTTGACTCTGGCAGATTTCATGCCATCTACTTCAAAGTCACGGGCACCGTCCCACCAAACGGCACAGCCTAAACAGGCCAACCAGGCAGAGTCTTTATCAGACGAAGAATTGATCTTTGGTTCTGTTAATATGATTCAATTAACAGATTCATATTCCAGTCTTGATGAGCCTGAATTCCCTGTATCAAATAAAGGAACCCGAGGAAGTTCTAGAGGTTCAGGATATAGGGGAAGACGTGGATCTTTCCGAAGCCACTACTCTAATTCTACCCCTGCTAGCACTGTATATGCAGCAGAAACTCGTGGTAGAGCCCTTCAGCGAGCTCAAAATGAACAAGCAAGTTCTTCTGCTAATGGCCAACTCAGCTTCGGCACAATTATTTTGGAAGACCGATTAAAGGTTCCATCTTCTTTATCTCAGCAAGCAAATGGATCTAATCAGTCTAATTTTCCAAAACCAAAGATGTTTCCAACTTCAATACAAGATGCATCAGCTTCCAAAGCATCTGCTTCCAAGATACCTACTAAACCACGTATTCCTATTGGGAAACGCAGGCCTCTAGATCAAAAGTATGATATATTGAAACACTTGGCCCAAGTACCAGCCAAATTATCAATTTTGGATGCTTTGAATCTATCAAGAGATCTTCGGGAAGCACTCATCGAAGCTTTGTCAAGTCCTCAAGAGTTTGAAGCTGAGATTGCTGCAGCTGAAATTTATCACATAGAGAATAATCCTGCAGAATGTCATGCAGTGATATCTTTTACTGATAAAGATGAGGATGATGTTGTGCATGGGCACATAAAACCTTTGTACTTATCTGGCAAAGTCAATGGTATAGATGTTCGAAGAGCTTTCATTCACAATGGTTCAGGAGTCAATCTCATGCCCATTCGCACACTTCGTCGATTGGGCCTCACAGAATCTGATTTATCTCCTTCTACCATGATGTTGCAAGGATATGATAAAAATGAACAAGAACCACTGGGAGAAGTTACGCTCAGAACTCAGTTTGGAGATCTTGTTTCCAATTCAGATTTCATGATTGTTGATCAAGACTCAGCTTTCAATATCTTGCTTGGAAGACCCTGGTTACATCAGCATGCAGCTATTCCGTCATCATACCATCAATGTCTCAAATATTGTTTCGATGGTCAAGTTGGAACATTATATGGTGATAAGGCCCCGTTCAAAACATGTGAGTCTCAATACATTGAGGCGGAATTTTATCACATGAAGGGAAGAGAAAAATCTACAATGAAGGAAATTACCAAAGTTAATGCTCCATATGGTTTGGAAAAAATTCCAATAAATCCATTTTCACATGTGAGTACAGATTATGTGTTACCTATCAGTCAAATTGACAAAATAGGCCCAAATCAAAATACTCTTATGGAAAGATCCATAATGTCAATTACGGCAATCGAGCCAGACAACATGGGAGAAATTGGTAACTTACCAAGCAATGATGAAAGCATAAGTGGTGACGTTTTCATTTCGTCTGCTGAAATCCAACAAGTCTATACTTCGCTAATCAGGCCAGAAGAAGTTATAGCAACACCAGAGGTGAATGTTGATGTCGATTCTCAATCCATCATCTCCTCTTTATTTCCCAAAGAAGACCCTTGTTCATCAATAGGGACGGAAATGGAAGCTTCTTCTTCAAAATGTGAAAATTTTGACATCTCTTATGATCATGAGAATTTCGTTTTTTCATCTACTTTGCAAGTAGAAACGGAAGATATAACACATGATGAAGAGGAAGAGGAAGATCTTAGAGATGCTCCTCCAGCATTTGAAGAGGGTATCTCTACCACTGTGGATGAACTCAGAGAAGTAAATCTGGGTACAGGGAAAGATCCACGCCCCACTTTAATTAGTGCGGCCATGACCCTTGAAGAACAAGAGATGTATATTTCTTTTCTAAAGCAAAATAAAGATATCTTTGCTTGGAATTATACAGAGATGCCTGGCCTTGATCCTGATGTTGCCACCCATCATTTGGGTTTGCCAAAAGAACATCGAGGATTCAAGCAAGCCGCGAGAAGAACACACCCAACCTATGCTTCCAAAATCGAGGCTGAAGTGGATAAGCTTATCAAAGCTAACTTCGTCAGAGAAGTTCAATATCCCAAGTGGTTGGCTAATATTGTCCCAGTAAAGAAAAAGAACGGACAAATTAGGGTTTGCATCGATTTCAGAGATCTTAATCAGTATTGTCCCAAAGATGATTTTCCAGTTCCGATTACAGAACTCTTAATTGATGTGACAGCTGGCTATGAAGTACTTTCTTTCATGGATGGATATTCTAGATATAATCAGATCCGAATGGCCCCAGAAGATGAGGAATATACAGCCTTTAGAGCTCCTCAAGGTGTGTTTTGTTACCGAGTGATGCCCTTTGGTTTAAAGAATGCAGGTGCAACATATCAACGTGCCATGCATCGTATCTTCAAACCTTTTCTAGGGAAATTTGTTGAATGCTATGTAGATGATTTGGTGGTTAAATCCAAACAACGTTTTGATCACTTGGCTGATTTGGAAATCATATTCCACAAGCTTCGACAACATAATTTGAAGATGAACCCCTTAAAATGTGCTTTTGGGGTAACCTCAGGAAAATTCCTCGGCTTTGTTGTACGCCATCGTGGTATTGAAGTCGATCCTGAGAAGACCAAATCAATCCTTGGTATGTCACCTCCTCAGAATTTGAAAGAATTAAGAGGACTTCAAGGACACTTAGCCTATATTCGGCGTTTTATCGCCAATTTGGCAGGCAAAAGTTTACCTTTTACCAAATTATTGAAGAAAGGAGTCACTTACCAGTGGACTAAAGAATGTCAAGAAGCATTTGATGTTCTCAAGAAATACCTCTTAAGTCCACCAGTACTCATGCCACCTGTTGAGGGTAGACCTCTTATCCTCTATGTGACAGCTTTAGAGCGATCATTGGGTGCCTTTCTCGCTCAAAAGAATGATGCTGGGAATGAAAATAGTCTCTACTATCTCAGTAGAACTATGCTTGAAGCAGAAACCTGGTATTCGAGTATTGAAAAATGCTGCCTAGCATTAATCTTTGCAGTTCAGAAACTGAGACACTACCTGCAACATCACGAGGTCCAATTGGTATCTCGTAATAATCCACTCAAATTCATCCTTAGTCGTCCAATGCTTACAGGACGTCTGGCAAGGTGGGCGGTTATTCTACAGCAGTTCGACATTCAATATGTGTCTCAAAAGGCAATTAAGGGCCAAGCTCTGGCTGATTTCCTGGCTGAACACCCTTCAGTGGAAGACACATATTCAGATATCGAACTCCCTGATGAGGAAGTTTTTTCTATTCAAGAGAATCCTCAAACATGGGAAATGTATTTTGATGGTGCTTCTAGAAGTCCAACAGGGAAGAAAATGGAAAATCCTAAATTCAACAAAGTTGGTTTAGGAATTGTGCTCATTTCTCCAGATAAGGCAGTGTTACCTTATTCCTTTTTGTTGTGGGAAGGTGGTACCAATAATGAAGCTGAATACCAAGCTCTCATTGCAGGCTTGGAGTTAGCGCTTCAAGCACAAGTGAATCACTTAAAGGTAAAAGGTGATTCAGACCTGGTAATCAAACAAATCAATGGGGATTATGCCATCAGAAAAGAAGAATTAATCCCTTTGTATGATTACGTCAGAGAGTTAATGTCGGAATTCCCTTCAGAACCGACATTTTCTTATGTCCCAAGATCACAAAATGCTCAAGCTGATGCATTGGCTAATATAGCCACAGCTTTAGCAGATCCAAATCGGGACGAGACAACCATCGGTATTGCCCACCGTCGTGCAATTTCACCTTATGTTCAAGTCAGAACAGAGGAAATTAATGAAATTAGTCCCATTCCTGAACCATATGGTCATACTACAGGATGGATGTCACCTATCAGGGAATACCTTCAAAATGGAACACTTCCACCTGATAGAGCCAAGAGAGAACAAATTCGGCGACGTGTGGTCAATTTTACTCTTTATGATGGTCCAAACCACCTCGAGAAAATTCTCTACAAACGTGGTTTTGATGGAGTTCTCTTCAGATGTATTGATGGTGAAGAGACAATGGCTGTCATAAAAGAAGTGCATGCAGGAGTCTGTGGTGCCCATCAGTCTGGACATAGATTGTCTGATCAAATTCGAAGACTTGGATACTTCTAGCCTTCAATGATACAAGATTGTGTTAATTTCACAAAGAAGTGTCATTCATGCCAAGTATATGCCAATTTCATTCATCAACCTCCAGAATTGCTTCATACAGCTAAATACTCATGGCCATTTTCCACATGGGGAATGGATGTGGTGGGACCTTACCCTTCAGCTACGGCCAAGCAGTTTAAGTACATTCTTACTGCTACTGATTTCTTTTCCAAATGGGCAGAGGCAGTACCTCTCAAAGAAGTCAGTTCTAAATGCATTGTTAGCTTCATCAAGTCTAACATCATTACTAGATTTGGTGTCCCTCATACCATATTGACAGACAACGGCACCAACTTCTGCTCTTCTGAGGTAAAGAGATTGTATCAAGAATACAACATTAAGTCCAACCATTCATCTCGATATCATGCAGCGGCTAATGGCCAGATAGAGGCCTTCAACAAGACTCTTTCAAATATACTGCAAAAGATGGTGGATAAAGATAAGAGGTCATGGCCTGATAAACTCTATCATGCTTTATGGGCTTATCGGACTACCACTCGCAATGCAACGCGGTCTACTCCATATTCATTGGTATATGGAACAGAAGCAGTCTTGCCAATTCAAGTCCAATTGCCCTCACTCAGAATAGCCATTTGTGATCAGTTATCAACAGATGAGCAATCCCAAAAGCGGTTGAATGAATTGGAACAGTTAGATGAGAAAAGATTGTGCACTTTTCACCACTTGGAAATCTATCAGAATCGAATAGCACGAGCTTTTAACAAAAAAGTTCGTCTTCGTTCATTCATTCAGGGAGAATTGGTATTGGTTCTCAGAACACCAATGATACCAGGAAAGAAGCCTCCCAAGCTTGAACCAAAATGGGAAGGACCTTATTCAGTACATAAGGTCTACTCCAATGGAGCGTATTCTCTGATTTCAATGGATGGAGAACACATCACGACTCCAACTAATGCCAGATTTCTGAAGAAGTATTTTGTATAAACACAAAATATTGTTCACAGAACTAAGACTGTTACATTTGGTTCATACAGCAATGGTCCAGTATGACCTTAAACTACAACTACGTCCAGCATGACGATAAACTGTATGGTCCGTGCATATGACCTTAAACTATTCGCACTTATGTCCCTGCAACATGACACTAAACTGTGCAGCACCAATAGTCCTAACTGCAAGACTTTAAACTGCATAGTCCCTGATTTTGTCCTACATGACAATAAACCGTATAAAAGTTCTTATATTTTGTCCGAGATGACATTAAACTATATTTTGTCCTAGCGACATGACATTAAACTGTGTGGCACTTTCATCGTCCAGCATGACGTTAAACTGTGTTAAGTCCCTTATTGTCCTACATGACACTAAACTGTATTCTGTCCGAGATGACATTAAACTATATTGTGTCCTAGCAACATGACATTAAACTGTGTGGCACTTCCAACGTCCAGCATGACGATAAACTGTAAAAAGATCAGAACTGATATCCTCATATTGATTCACCTTAGTCTTAGCTACATGACTTTAAACTGTACAGCATCAGTTCGTCCTTGCAATATGACGCTAAAACTATACAGCAATGGTCCAGTATGACTTTAAACTGCAACTTCGTCCCACACGACATTAAAACTGTGAAAAAGTTCCATAAACAGTCCAGCATGACCTTACAACTGCATCATTCCTGGTCCATGTATACAACCATAAACTATTTGCAAATATGTCCAGCAAGACGTTAAATTGTGACGTCCTAACTACATGACGCTAAACTGTACAGAAAATCCTTGATATGTCCTACATGACATTAAACTGTGCATCGTTAAGGTTGTTATTACCTCTTGTTTCTCACACCGAGTATGACTCACGTGAGCTTAGAGCGAACATCAACCATAACACTCCCTTTGGGCCACTAACCATGTGTAAGTCCCAACAACATTTTTTTTAGATCATTGTCCACAAGAACAACTTGATCATTAATTCATTCTTTAATTGAACTACACAGACTTTGATCCTTGCCCTCCAGGCTAGGTATGTAGGCAACCTCCCAAAGGTTCAAGCCCAAAAACAATCTCTTCACATTGGTTCACCACCATCTCATATGATGATGATTTGTGAAACCACCCCTGGAATCAATATCTTTACATTGATTCACTTTCGTCCTTGTTATATGACGTTAAACTATACAACACTTTTGTCCAGTACGACAATAAACTACAATATTCTTTGATTTCCTCATTTGAGAAGGAACCATTATTAACATTGATTCTTTTTCAATCATGGTTTTCATTTTCAAAAAGACTACGTACATACATGGTAATGCCTAAACTTTTTATCTTAGGTTAAAACCATCATTGCACTAAAGTCCCTTTTCACCCTTCACATGTACGAACCAAATTTGTACAAAGGGTAGTTTCTAGAACTACGTGGACTTGATTCCCATCTTTATGGGATACGTAGGAACATTCGAGTGTCCCTCGAATCCAGTCCCAAGTCTTTTGGGCCTAACCCCAAATTTCACTTTCAGTCCCTTGGCTGAAAAGTCCTCATGAAAACACACACTGTGTATTCATTATTATGGTCCGAATTCTATGACCCCAAAAACTAAGATCACTCATCCTTTCGTCCTGCACGACGTTAAACTGCATTTCAAGAACTACGTATGGCTTGATTCTCATTCTTATGAGATACGTAGTGAAGTCCAAGTTTCAATTCAGGACCCAGCCACAACATGATTATGGTTTTCATTGACCTATGTATCTCTATATACATTGGAAAATACCCATCTTTATGTATTATAATCCTAACCTTAAATATTTTCAGATCTTCATAACCCTTTTCATGACTTATGGTCACAAAAATGTCAAACTTCTGAGAATTCTTTTGCCTGACTATGCAGCACGTGCCCATAGGTGGCCTTGCATAAACAGTCCACATAACAGACTTGTCAGCCAAGAGATGCTATTTATTTGACCATGCAGCCAATGCCCATAGGTGGCCCTGCATGTTTTCAACCCCCTAACGGGTTTGTTAAATAATAGTAACTTCATTCTTGGGAAGAATGCCTCTTTTGTCCTTATTTGTCTTAAACGACAGTATGTAGGGATCCGCAAAAATAGCCATCCTTAACATATTTGTCCCATATCCTTTTTCATGATCTGAAAGTATTCAAGTCTATGGTTTATTCTTCTACCCTACGTTTGGGTCAGACCTTCGTAGGAGTGATATTCATCCAGTTCTTCGATATTCTTGTTTGAAAATATCTTCTCCATATTCAAGTACCTCTTTCCATACAACAAACTCTATGATTTAGAAAATTTGAATCTCCATAAACTTTCACTGGCTTTTAGCACTAGGAAAGTAAATTTCTGAGAGTTCTTTTGCCTAACTATGCAGCACATGCCCATAGGTGGCCTTGCATAAACAGTCCACATAACAGACTTGTCAGCCAAAAGATGCTATTTTATTTGACTATGCAGCCAATGCCCATAGGTGGCCCTGCATATTTCAACCCCCTAACGGGTTTTTTTAAATAATAGTAACTTCATTCTTGGAAACTACTTCTTCTAATTCTATTTAGCTCTTTTTCATATCATTCCTCAGATTCAAATATTCTTAAGTCATAGTTTACATATTTTCTCTCATACTTGAGTATGGTAATTTGTTTTCAGATAAATTATCAAGGAATTGAATCCATTTTAATCCATTTTTCGGTCAAAGCTATTTCGACCTTAAACATTAGCCTCTTTTTGTCCGGCTTGCATGACTTTAAACTGTCCACACAAAAGACAGAGGAACTATGAATAAAAGTCAAAGTTCCAGCTCACTAAATATACATTTTTTGTATGATTTAGCTAATATTGAGCAATTAAAAGATTCAAAGTTTGTAGGGTTATTTGTAATAATCCTAGTAAAAATCAAACTATGCTTACTAGGCCCATTGGCTTATGTAAATTTGAAGCAGGTAATGAAAGAATGCAGGTACAAATGATTGAAGACAAAAGTGTTTTTCATTGATACACAAGAGTTAGAAGGACATCCACAGATTGGAGTCTCTTCTCTTTTTCAAGAATTACATGAGGCTTTCAACATAACACTTCATTTGATTTACGGCATCCCGAGCTTCATCAGCAACCACCCGGAATTCATTCATTCAACTGGATACAACAAGAGATGCAGTGATACCAGCTCTTCTTGGAACAATTGTAAAAGGATGTTCTTGAGTGCGGTTTGAGAAAATTTTTTGCTGATCAAACAGTGACTCTGTTTCTGTCCAAGAGACTTGGAAGATGGATACATGGATTTGAGAATGGAGCATTGGAAGTAAAGATCCATTTGGAGAGAGTACTCTTTTCAGATATTTCTCTAATACCATGTTTGTCTTCTCTCCACCAACCGGTAGTGGAAAACATTTCAGCCCATGGGTTTGCCATTTTCATATCTGCAAGGAAATGGCATGCAAGGAGAATTCGAAAGTTCACACCATTGTTGTTGCTCTTAATGCACAGCATAACCGAAATGAATGAGTAGCAGCGCAGCTGCATTTCAGGTGTATAGTTGTTTGCATTTGGAACATTGACTCCTTGCAAGTGACCATGACCACATAGAGACAGGTAGATGCTCTGTGGGAAATTAAGATGATATTTCTTCAAGTACTTAGCCAAATCTGGAAGAGTGCTGTCGCAGATGTCATAGTAATCAGGGCCAATGATGTTCATAATGTCATCAATCCGCTTGCTAGCCAGTTCATAAGTCGTTCCAATTCCCTTGGGAACCACTGAATCTGCACAAAAGATGAATAAACTAACTCTTAAATGGGTTTATTTTTCATAAATTTTGTGAAGAAATTTGAAAAAATGGCTAAGGCATTAAGGCGCGCAAGTCTACAAAATGGCGCGCAAGTATTCACGTGCCGCGCTAGTTTTCGTCGCGCAAGTATAAAACGCGCATGTACGAATACCTTTACAGGAGCGCGACATCAAGGAAAAACAGAGAAGACTTGCGCGGCTTAGGTGACCTGCGCGGCGAGAGCTCGAGAAGGTATGAAGTCCGGAAATCCAGATACTTGTACGGAGGTGAGGCCGTATATTTATAGGCCAGGAGGCCTACCTGCGCGCCATACCAGAGGGTTTAAGGCTTGCGCGACGCAGACTTGCGCGCCTCCCTCTGCGCACTGAAGACTTGCGCGCCGCCCTTTTCCTTTAGAGGGATTCGATTTCCTCAGAGTCAAATCCTCATTTTCTCTCCGGATCCAACTCTGAGGGGGGACTTTTGTTGACGCTCCTTTCGTCACGGAATCTAAAGTTCGGAAAAGGGAATATCTGAGCTCAAAGTGATTAATCCTTTGAAGAAACATCAAAAATCGACAAAGGGATGAAAAAGGAGAACATTGCCCATAGGTCGCGCAAGTTCCCTCTTGGTCGCGCAAGTACACTTGCGCGCCGCCTCAACACTTGCGCGACCCCTCATGGTCGTGCAAGGGACTTGCGCGACAGATCTGGTAACCGCCCAGTAACCGCTCGGGGTCTTCTTTTGCCTATAAATAGACCCTGTGGGCCCCCCATTCGAGAGGATCAGTTCCCAGAAACTCGGATCAAAGCTCCCGACGCCCAAGTCTCTTCTCAAAGCTTCCAGAACACTTCTAAGGTAATTTCTTACCTAGAATGGAAGATCTAAAGGGAAGAAGGAAGGCCTAAGTGTTGAAACTTATCAAACACTTGCGCGCCGACTTAATTCCTTCAATATAACTTGCGCGTCCCTCTTCTGGAAGAACCTCAAGAGGATGGGAAAGGGTTTAATAAAGAGTCGCTCAAGTAATTCAACTCTGGTTGAAAATCGCGCAAGTATCTCTTATGTCGCGCAAGTATACTTGCGCGACCAATACTTGCGCGCCGCCGCAGGACTTGCGCGACCTTCAATACTTGCGCGCCCCTATCTTTTTGGGTGCCCATCTTGCCCTTTTTCACCCCTCTTAAGCCATTTCACCCTTCCTATTCAAGATTCAGTCTTCAAGATACTCTTCAAAGCCATTTATGGCATGATTTCTAGATTTGACATCCTTATCTGAAAGGAATTATGTGAAATATCTCTCAAAACTTAATGATTTAAACATCTTTATGTCACCAAAGATTGAGAGTTCATTCATTCAACCTCATCCTTTAAGATGAGAGAATCCTAACCTGGGTCTCCTTTTTAGGAATAAGACTTAGTCATAACCTTGGGATTCCTTTTCAGGAGTAAGCCCCAAGTCCCCTAACCTAGGCTTCCTTCTCAAAAATAAGTCCTAGTCATAAATCTTGGGCATCTTTCTTAAGAATAAGCCCCAATCAAGTCCTTTAAATCTTGGTCATCCTCCTCAGGAGTAAGCCCCAAACCATAATCCCTAACCTGGGTCTCCTTTTCAGGAATAAGACTCAGTCATAACCTTGGGCTTCCTTTTTAGGAGTAAGCCCCAAGTCCCCTAACCTAGGCTTCCTTCTCAGGAATAAGTCCTAGTCATAAATCTTGGGCATCTTTCTTAAGAGTAAGCCACAAGTCTCTTAAAATTTCTCTTAACCAGTCATAAATTCCCTTTGATTTGGGTTTCCTTTTCAGGAATAAAACCCAATCATAAGTCCCCTCCTAATTTGGGCATCCTCCTTAGGAGTAAGCCCCAAGATTAGAGTATTCAAATCTCCATGAAGCACATATAACTTTGTGGACCCTGTTCATGGATTTTCTTCCTAAAAGTAAATCCTAAACCTTCACCTATCTGGGCAGTCATCTATACATAAGCCCCAAAACAAATTCTTATGATTGCATCTTTTATGGCACAATTGTCTAAATTTTACCAATACCTCTTGTTTCTCACACCGAGCATGACTCACGTGAGCTTAGAGTGTAAAAGTAATTATGACATTCATCTTTGAGCCATCAATCATAAAACATCATATCCCATTCCTCGAACTACGTGGGTTCTGATTCCTTTTTCAAAACAAAGGATACGTAGGTAGCCCATTCATGGGTTCGATCCCAACATTGAAATAATCTCTGTCCTTCTGAATGACGATAAACTTCAAGTGCCTCACTGAGTGGCTTTAAAACCAGCCTGGTCATCAAAATGACCAAGAGACTTTTATATAAATGTTTTGAAGGATACCATTGACCAAGAATCTCTAAACAAATATAGATGATTCTATATTGATGAAGAACCTCGAATACATATAAAAGATTCTCTAAATTTCTTGCATATTTAATCATTGATTGTTAAAACTAAAGGAAAGCTCATTTTATACTTGGTAATGTAATAAGGATTCACGAACTTAACTTAAATCTATAAAGAGAGTCCCGGAGTAGACAATAATTCCCCTCAAAAAAGGTGTGATGAGTCCGACCTCCCATCCTCTCGACCAATGCAAATTCCTAAGCCTCATTAGCCCACAAGCTAATGAGCGCCTGCCTTTGGAAAGTAGGTCCAAACGGATGTGGAATCATTGGATGTTTCCGGTTCTACGAACAAACCCGTTAGAAACCGATCGGAACGTTTGAATCTCCCGTCCAGGAGGTCATCCCCGGATTCCGCGCGAAACAATTACCCAATGCATTGGAGAGCTATATCTGTCTCACCCGCCCTTAGTTTATCACAGAACCACCCGTCTTCATAACAATGCCCAAGAACCATAACATAATCATATCACATAAAACATGCATAAAGGAAACATAACATTTCCACTTTTCAATCACAAGATATCAATACAACACATTGATATAAAAACATTATAAAAACCATTTTCAATACCAAAATAAAAGAAAAGTAAAACATGGTATTTATTTTTCATTCAAAAAAAGTTATGGCTTGTAGAGGAAGCCGAAACTCAAATAATCGTCATGGCGGCAGAGAAGTCGTTGTCGCCACATACGTATGAAAAAAAACATTCCCTTTTGTCATTTATTAAAGGATTTGTATAAAAATATTCCTTTTGAATAAACGTAAAAGTAAAAGGTTTTTATACACCGTATAAAATAAAGTTGTGTATAAAACAAAATATGCCTCAACCAAAGGAGATTGAGACGAAAATCCTTACATAGACGGTATCCTTGGATTAAGGATAAATCAATTACATAATTATGTGTGACAAATTAATACACCTAATATAAGTGGATATTAAGTTTAAAACAATCAGAGGCCATTCACACATATTCCTAGAACCACATATTCAAGGAGTACAAGTTTATCCCAAAGAATCAAAATTGGGTTAAGAAGTTCCCTTGCAAAAATTCGACAGCCTAACAGCGTCACTTCAAACATCATAAAATGAGTTAATGAGAGATAAAAAGGGTATCTCATCACTTGGACATAAAATTTACATCAATAATGATATAGAATAACATATCCCACCATTACAATATGAAAATTAAAAGACCCAACAAAACAAGTCTTTTAAAAAGAGGAGGGTGAAAAGTTCCCTTACCGACTTGGGTATCTTTCGAAACGTACACCCCATGAATGGAGGACAATACAACATTGATGTAAATACTCATAAAATAAATTATATAACACAAAGAGTATAATAATGGGTAGTACATATACCACTCAAAGGAAATGGTGGTAAATGTAGCATAAATCTCATGGGAATAAAAATGAGATGAAAAATCCCTTACAAAAACTCGGCAGCCGAACGACGCCACTTAAAACTTCCAAAAATGGATTGATGAGATCAAATAGGGTATCTCATCATATTAACATAAAATTTACAGCAATAGGAATATAAAAGAAGATCCAAATCATAAGAAATATGAGCTTAAAAGGAATGAGATAAAAGCGTGTACTTAAAAAGAAAGAGAGGGGTAGGTTCCCTTACCTCGGGTCCGACTTGACTTGATCGTTCTTTAAACTCCTGAATAATAAACTTGAGTTAATTTCTACTTGCTTGAAAACAATTTTCAATTTCATTATTCCTTTTATGTCACTTATTACCATGCTATGAACATTATGTAATTATTTAAGTTAATAATGGTCGTTTTGTATATCATTGCTACTTGAGTCCAAAATAAACACTTTATAATTACAAGTTGTTCATGTGGAAAAATATATATTATATCCAGAATTTTATTCATTATGTATATATCATATATATCATATATATCCATTGTATATATGCATTTATAATATTACATAACATTTAGTGGTAAGAAATGAAATGCATCGTTCATGGAGACGGTAAGCCGTACGTACGCATGAATGATACTTCCATTTATATTTCTTATTTAATGGAATTAAAACATAATTATACATAATAGTATTATAATTATAGTATGGTATCATATATAATATCATTAAATATATCCTTTATACGTACCACATATGGTATTAACGAATCAAATCACTTTGAGGGGGCGGTAGTCCGCACTTCCTAAAATGAAGATATCACATTTAACCATAATGGAAACCAAAAAGGTATGCCATAAATGAAAAATACAGAATATTAAGTAAAAAATAAAAATATTATATATCATATATAAATATATTTACATCTTAATGGCCACATTTGAGTGTGTTAAAAGAATATTGAACAATCATCGTTTCGTGAGGCAGAAATTCACCATCAACAAAAACAGTATGTTCTTTAACCATTAGATGTAGGTGTGCGTAAGTTTAGATCAAATAATTCTTATAACAACATCCTAGTATATTAAAGATACTTGAGTTGTTACAAAATAAATTAATAAAAAGAGTTTAGGGGGTTGGAGAAGCAAAATAAAACAAAAGAACACAAGTGAAGACATTACCTTAAAATCGGGTATCTCTCTTTGATTTGAGCTCAAAGGATTCCTTGGGTAGTCTTCTGCCCAATGTGAGGCTTCTAGGAGTAATATAGGGATGTGGAGAGAAAAAATGATCAGGTTTTGGAGGAGCCAAATGCTTGAGAGGTGTGGGTAAGTTGGTAGAGGTGGGGGCCTTTTATAAGAGGAGAGGAGGGGCACTCTTGGAAAGTTACAAAATGTTACTTTATTTTCAAATGCGTTTCGGATTTTAAAGGTCCCAAATTGATGTATTTATAGGATAAGGTTGTAAGGGTTCTAAATATACTCATCCAATAGGTTTTTGAAAAGTTTAAGTTATAGTTTTAACATTATATTTTTATTTTATTTAAATCATTTATTAATGAGGTAATCACTGCATCATCATGATGTCATAAATAATTTGATTTATTTAATGTCTAAAAATTATAAAAAAAATATCGTGATGTAGGAAATATTTTTATATTTCTAATGAATATTTATAGACAAAAATATGTCTTTTATAACCTCATTTAAAAAATTGTTTTAGTAAAACAACTCATGCTTGTGACATTTTTATTTTAACTTTAAATAAAAAGTTATTTATGTCATTTTCCAACCAAAGTGGCTCCATGGGGTCCCCAAGTTGACCAATGGATTGTATTGGTCGGACATGACACATCCAAGGAGGGTAGAACATGTGTCTAGGTCATTTCATATTATTAAAACATTATTTTTATCTTAAATTATACTAATTAACTCCAATCACGATTAAAAACTTAAAAGTTAATATTCACAAAAAATTTATTTTAATCCCATTGAACCACATTTTACATTTTAATGACAACCATGTATGTCGTTTTTTTGAAATTAAAATCACAGAAGTGGTGAAGTTCCGTTTAAACGAAAAATAAGTTTTAAACTACTACTTAGTGGTTTCATTATTCATCAAAAATTGAAGTTTTTCAGAAAATTACCAAAAATTCACCCTAAGCTATATTTGATATTCCAAATTCAAAAATGATGTATATTTTAAAAAATTAAAAACATATAAGTTCCATTAATTAATTTAATAATTAATTCCCACTGTCAAAACAAATACAGTGTTTTTAAGAAACAATATCTATTAAAAGATTGACACTAGTTTAAGTCCAATTTCAAAGTGAAATTAATTCCAATGACCACTATTGGATTAAATGGTAAAAATATATTCTAATTTCACTTTAAAAACAACTCAAAAGATAATCTAATCATATAAATAAATTAGATTAAAAAGAGGTTTTGAATTAAAATACTAAATTTTCCACTATTTATTAAAAATGAACTTTATTGGAAAAATACCAAAAATTTACACAAAGTAAATTTTGATGTCCCGATTATAAAGAAGAAATTTATTTTTTCAAATATAACACATAAAATTGTCAAAAAGTGGATTTAAAAGAGGTTCGCCATCAAAAGGCGGTTAATCGACCTTTTAAAGAATATTAGAATGTTTACACTTAAAATTGGATTCATTCGCATTTTTAATCCTCTAACATTTATTGTAAAAAGTAAAAATATTTGACAAACATATATAATCATTTTGTAGTTACTTCTGTTCATTCCTGTTATTACAACGGCTAGGCGTTAACTACCATTTAAAATAATATTATTTTGTTATTAGAGTGCAACGTAAGATTTCCAAGAAACGCGTTGTTGCGTATTGGGTACGCCATCGAGAATAGAGTCCCATTTAAAGTAATATTAATATTTTATTCACAAATATGGATAAATATGAAAATTTCATATTCTTTATTTACCTGGGGTGTTACATAAAAACATTACCAAAGCCAAAAACACCCTCAAAATACTTATATTGGTTTAAAAATATGAATGTTCATTTCATCGAAATCTTGGCATTCATATATATATACGTATTTAAGAAATGACTTGACAAACCAATTCACACCAATTTTCCATCATAAAAATAGTTTATACTAACACACCACAATAAAATTATAGGTGGTTTAAATCGTTAAAGTAATGATTAAGCATTAATGAAATATGATGGAAAATAAATGGATGAAAACACCAACCTCAACAATGTGATAATGAAATAAAACTTCAAGGGAAAAAAAAATATACCCAAAGAGAAAATCCACACAGCATATAACCAAAGAAAAACATCCCACACATCATCCATAATCCTTAGGGTTCGATCAAGAGAGAACCCACTGTGAAAATACAAAGGAATCAAGAGATAAGGAATAGGAGAAGATGAAAGGAAAAGATTTGATGAATAAATCATGAATAATCACTATCCTTTGGCGATAAATCATCCAAAAATAGGCCCAAGACAAAGGATAACAAATGGGGGTGCCTTCTGGTCGACACCCATCTAGTAGGGATTCAAATGGAGGGTGGAATAACATAAATAGAGTTTTTAAAATTTAATTTATTTATGTTTTAATGGGATTAATAGATTTGTATAACTGTTTTGTAAACCAAGCGTAAACCATTTGACTGATACTGGAATCATTTTTCAAACTTGCAGGTTTAAGTTTAATAGATTAAGAAACTCATGCTCAATATTTTTGACCTGAAAAATTAGAAAAAACCCTCAAATTACACCCCAAACACTATGAGAGGCCACCCAATGATCCTTGAGTGATTTAAACACAATGTACTAACCCCCATGGGTGTCACAAACTCCTCAACATGACACATTATTTTAATACCTTTCACAATAACCATGCATAGGGCTAGAAAAAAACTGAAACCACTATAACCCAAGGACTATTGTTGGACACTCAACCCAACCCTCAAAAAAAATATCTAACATCATGAAATAAATAAAAATAAAATAAAACATTGGTCTAGATGTGAAAATCATATAAATTCTATAACAGATTTCATGTACCAAAATCTATTTCAGTATCTTGGTAGTTTCTTCATTTGTTGTAAATTAATTGGAAATATTCAAGAATAAACTAGAAGTGGTTGGTAAATGTTCAAACTAACAATGTTTGATTGGTTAGTATAGGTTTCAATAAATGTCTATACATAGTCTATGATTAATACTATTAATAGTTATTATGCTAAATTTTATTAGAAATATACTTCTCATAGAAACCTTTTAGGATCCTTATATTTGGAACTTACAATTCAAGGCAACCATCCTTATGGAAACCATATAGAATATGTATATTTGATGAAACCAAAAGTTTTTATGACACCATATAAAGAAAATGAGGTATATAGGTTGAAAAAATATTATTATAGATTGAATAAAAAATCATGATCATATAATGTCCATTTAATAAATCCACCAATGAATTTAGTTTTATTAAAAATAGTACGAAACTTGTATATAAGAGGTAATGAGAGCACTATAGTTTTTTAATTCAAATATGTGGATAACAAATAGAAAATATTTTAAAATTATTATAGTTGGATAAGAAAAAGGAAAAGATATTTCTCTAAAATAACTAAAAAAGAAACCTAAGTATAGGGAAAAGTATCTTATAAAATAAATATATGGGGTTTCTTAGATCTAGTCATAGTATAAGAATTTACAATGTATTTATAAATACAATATTGAATGATTCAAGAATAAATTTTTACCCATATCAAATAGAATGAAATCCCTCTAAGTTTGTGTGTAAATTAACATGAGGAAATTCTTGTGATGAATAGATTTTCATATGTATAAGAGTATTTTTGGATCTATATTATATTCCATGATATGTACCAAGGGTTGATATTTATTATGAATTAATCATAGTTGGATGATATCAGAAAGAACAAGGTTAACTTTATAGGATTGTATTCAGGACTTTCTAATTTCACTTGAGAAAATATAATGGATGAGTAACTGGTAGTTATATAATAGAAAAACTAGATATTAAGGGGACAAAAACTAGTTTTTTATTCAACAATTTGATTAGATATTTATTTAAGAAATTAATAAATAAGAAATTTTTATTAGATCAAATGGTTTCCATATATACATAGATCGATTATGTTTCATATTTTGATGCAGTTTAATAAGTGGTTTAGTAAAAATTTGTTCCAGATTTTGGAATTGTACCAAGATTGAAAAATTATCATAATATATGGAAAAAAATTAAACTAAAGAATTATCCGAGATATCAAATTTATGATTGAGGAAGAAATGTAAATAATCTATTATATCATCTCTTGAGGGATTTTATCAAGATAGTGATGTCACAACATGAAAAATAGAAATAGGAGAATTCAAAAGGTGCAAAAAATATAGGAACACCACAATAGAATCGTAGTTATTATGTGAAACACAATAAGTAATTCAATATTTGGATTTGGTAAAAGTGGGAGATTCTTTTGTTGTACCCTATAACTAACTAACTTTATGTCACAACCCACCTCCATTGATAACCCCTTTTGGTCCTACTATGAAGATTAGAGTGATCGTTGAGGCCTACCTTCAATATTTCTTTGGTTATAGACAATCAATGAGGGTATAAAACATTAAAATGGGATGAATCACACTAATAAATCCTAATAACATAATAATAAAACAAAAAAACTAACACCATAATATAAAAAACAAGATATCATAATAAACAATAATGCATAGAATCAATTTCCACAGCATTTTGTGGATGATGGTGGTTTCTTGTAAGTGAGGGGATTAAATAATCACTAGTCAAAGATATAAGGATATATCCAATGAGTACCAATTTCTTAATTTGTTTAAATTGGTGAAAAAGTCTATTTGGATAATTATTTTAGTGAATTTAATGTTTTTGAGAATCCCTCAAAAGATTTAGAGAGGTTTTGAGAGTTATTGGGTGAGATATATAAGTTTAATCCAAATATTAAAAAATTTGATAGGTCCAAATCTATCTATAAAAAGTGCTCACATAAAAGTATAGATCCACATATGATTTGATCCATGTATGAGTACTCATATATGGGGATCCATATCTATGTTATTGTTATAAACGGGTCCAAAATAGATTTATCTATGAAAGAGGGTCTATATCATAGATCCATTTAAGGGGATTCAATGTATACCACCATGTAAGTAGATTCAACATATGCATAACCAATTTTGAGGATTCAGAAATGAGCCAAAATGTAAAAGGATACATGTATGAACATTCCTTTGAAGATATTCATATTTAAAAATTGATATAAAGATCATTGTTTTAAAGGGATCAATGTAAAATTCATCCTATGAGAATTTTAGAATTTATGTTTTTGATAAATGGGAAATAAAATTTGAAGGTGATTTTGATGTGTTATTTAATTAAATCTAACTTCACAATGTGATTAAAATTAAATTTATTTAATTTTTAGAATAAATCATTAGAGAAAAGGTGATGTTGTGTGAGGAGGAAGAGCTGCTGTTATGCTATAAAAATGTTCCTCATTGAAAGCTATAGTGCCACGTCACACTATATGATCGCATGAACATGAGGAAAATGATTTCAAAACATAATTTTTTTTGATTATCTAGGAATAATAACTTATGATATTAAAATTTCAAATGAGGAAATTAAAATCCTGAGTCTTAAGTAATTTTGAATAATTCCTTGGACTCGATTTAAATTTGTTTTAAAAAGAAGGATCTCAGGTTGTTGTGGATGAATAATTTTCCAAATCAATAAGGAAACAAAATATTCAGAATCCCATGAATATAAAAGAGTATGAGTAGAATAATATGTTGATCTTTTGAAACTATTATTTATAGAAGAAATATATGTTTTAAAGATGTGTGATACCTAATATTATACCTCAAATAAGAACACCTTATGGTATCAAGGAAGAAAATAATAGACTCCTACAATGAAACTCTGTAGTATAAAGTGGTCAAGGGAGGTATTTTGAAGTATAAAAAAAATAATAACATGCTCAAAACATTCCACATCAAGAGAATTCAATTATAAAAGCCATGACTTTTAATGCACACATCTTTATGGGTAATTAATTTCATAGTAAATTTGAATTCTTGAATTTTTAGTCCTGGAGTGGTGGTCATTTTTAGAATTGGGTTTCAAACATGGAATCTAAGAGTCAAAAAACCTTTGGGTAATATTTTTGGAAGTGGAAAAATTCTTGGGAGGGGTCTCATTTATAGCATCTATAATTCATTAAAGATATATCTTAAATCTAAAATTTCAATTTAAAAAAAATATCTATGTTTTGGGATATTTTTTATGGATGTACTTTAAAGAATGGTGTTTTAGTTTGATTTTTTGTTTTTATAATTTGTATTAGGACCTAGTAGAGGTGTTAGAATAGGGTGGGTATTTATTTGATGTTTTTCCTAGCTATAGGAGTGTTTTAATAGATTGATAAGGGTATTGGTGAAAGTCTACAGGTGATGGGTATATTATTTTAAATGATCTTAGTCTGATTTTATGAATTTTATCTATTATTTTCATTTTTAAATGAATTTCTCTAGGTTATGGAGTGTTTTAACATATTCCATAGCTAAAAAAGGTCTAGCATGTGTTTTTAACGAAAAAGGGTAAATATTGAGTTGTGTCGGGTTAATAGGTGTTACACTTACCATGTTCAAGCTCTATGTAAGGGAAACTAGTGTTAAACTTATAAGGGACCTAAAATACATAAGGGTAATCAATTTTACCCTTATACAAGTCCTATGATGCATAATGGTAGTGTTACCATTACATATGTCATGCACTGGTTAAGAGTTTCCAGTGTTACCCTTACACAAGGATTTTCTCATTTTCATGAGGGTAGTGTATTTTGTCAAAAAAAATGAAAAAAAATTATTTTACAATATTTATTTAAAATGATTATTTTTATATATAAATTATGGGTTTTTAATTTCATTAACTTTACAAAATGATATCACATGAATGGGGCTTCTATTTTCCATTCAACCTAGAGTCATATCTCTAACATTCTTCGATGGATTTGAGTATTGTTTTATCTGAGAGATAGATTAAGGTAAATAAAAAACCCCACATCAAAATTTCATTTAATTTTTTCCCTTTTCATCATTTTTGTATTACTAAAAATCAACTTAGAGTTATCAATAAGTATTTCACTAGTGTATGCTGAAATCATATTGATATGAAACGGAATTTGTTCTGTACAGTTAAAGTAGATCATAGGTGATAGATCACACTAGATATTATGATAATTTAAAGAGGTATGGCATTGTCTTTATTTTATTTAATGTTTTAAAAAAAATTGTTTATTTGAATGATAATTTCAAAAATGAATTGGGGACTTGTGTGTTAATGTTTCAGAAGGATGTCGGGGCTGTGAAACCCATTTTCTTAAGGATTTAAGTTACAAAATGTTTCATGTGTTTAATTTCTTAGCTATATTCTAGTATTAAATGATGATATTAATTATTAAAATATTGCGGTAAGTATATAAATTATTAACCATTGATTTATAATTAATTCTTCATGGCCTTGATTATTCCATGAATCTTAATTATATAATGGAGGATGTAATAAATTTGGATATGTATTATTAATTTTTTATAATTAATTAAGGTACTACAAATAGATATTTTAGGATATAAAAATGGGGAGTGGTCCCTTTAATATGATATAATATTTTAATTATTAATTTTTTCTAATTATATGTGTAAAATTATTTATAATTGATTTATAATTAAATTTAAATGTTGTTGATGGTATTAGGGCCTTCCATTAATGGATGATGGTTGTAAGAACCTGGGTTTTTTAAAATTGGTCAAAATCCCAAACCGGTTTGAATTTTGGTTTGTTCTAAAAAACTCGTAGAATCTAGGAAAAAAATTTAAAGTTGTGGAGGTCGTACATGGGTACACGGTTGGCACACGGTCTGAACAAACCTTGCGGCCAGCCCAAGAAACTATCCACCCTTGACAGTGGGACAGTGGAAACCGAATGGTTGACACACGGTTTTCCAAACTGTGCGGGGTAACCATGTGAACAATTAATGTTAGGATTTTTTTTAAGTTCTAGGCCACTCGGGATTTCCCATTCTCAATCATTCTTCCTCTCTCTTGTGACTCAAGTGGGGAAAGCCGGTCGGACCTTCAAATACTTCCTGAATCTTCATCTGAACCCTGTTTTGAACATCATTTGATGCGTTAAATCCCCCTCGGTAAGGTATTGATTCCTCTTGAACCATTTTTCATGATTTCTGTTCAAGAATGAGTTTTGGGGTTTGAAAATTTTTGATTATTCTGTAGTTCTACCACATTTTATACCTAATTGGAGGCTGTTACTAGAGGAGTGACATCGTACTAGTATGAGGTAGGTGGTGAATACCTATTTTTTTGTTTTCGTGGCCATTTGGGTAGCTCTGCCTTCGGCACATTTTCAGGTATTTTAGAGAGACCCTAATTTATCTGCTACTACTTATTTAAATTTCTTAGTAGACCTATGGGATACCTTTGGTTATGCCTTTTGTCCTGTCTTTATTGAATATGGTCGGGCGAGTGGTCGTTTCTCACATGGGGCATTTTGGACGGGGTTTCCAAAATTATAATACTTGAATTGTGTTGGTTTAAACTGTTAGGTTTAGTTATTAAAACCTTGATATAATTGTTCAAAACCTTAGAAACATCAGTACTAGTATGGGACAACACTTTCTTAGTGTAATTCATCTTTTTAGATGGTTTCTCCTATTATGTGTTCTGTTTAAATGTGTTTTATATGTAAATGATGAATTGCATATGCTGGAACCTTCAGGTTGTGAGGGGCATGGCCTGAATATTGTTAAGTGATGCTGATCACAGGATGGGCATGACCCGGGTTACTTTTGGTGGTTTTGACCACAGGATTTGGAATCATTGACGTCGGCTTGAGGCAGTATGGCTGTCATGTTGGTCTTGGACCGGGGTTACTTTGGGTGGTTTTGACCATGGGATTGGGCGTCATGGACGATGGCTTGAGGAAGAATGACTATCAGGTTGGGCATGGACCGGGTTACTGGGATGGCAAGGCCATTAGACTTCAGTGGCATGATCATAGGGACATGAGGTGTCAGATGTGTGGGGGATTAGGTGCTATTTTGGGGATTACCACTCACCTGAAACATTGAGTTGTGTGGAAATAGACACACTCCGTGAGGAGTTGGTTTTGACTACTCGTGTGGGTAAAGTCCCCTGTAGATGCGGTCTAGGTACTTTGGTTGGGATTGGTTGTTATAGGAATCCACGTGGGAGGTGAGGAACCTCTAGGAGATAGCTTGAGGCTGTCGGGTTGGGGGTTGAGGCTCACTGTGATTTGACGGCAGGTATTGTTGTCCCTTCAGTTACTTATTTGAGGGTGGATATCACCATCCCTATGGTCACTTGATTTGAGGGCATGTATCATTGTCCCTCTAGATATTTATTTGAGGGCATACATCATTGTCCCTCCGGTTATTTATTTGAGGACATGAATCGATGTTTGTCCAGGTTACTTCTTGGGTGTTCCTTCAGGATGTCGGTACTTGAGGCACGAAGTTTCAGGAGGCACAATGTGCCGGGTTACTATTCTTGGGCTGGCTTTTCAGTCGTCAGTACTTGAGACACGTAGTGTCATGGGGCACATGGTTCCGTGTTACACGGTAGAGATTCTGGTGTTGGCCGAAGTATGTGACACTCCATGGTGGCTGCTGAGCACCAGTCCAGTTTGTGTTTATCTGTGCATCGTAATGTTTACTATTTTAATTAAAAATGCATTCCTTATTAAACACTTATATTAGGTACACACCATTGGGTGGTATCCTACTAATATTTGTCTCACACCCTGCACGGGCCCTTCGGGATGCGTGTAGACTTTATGGATTTATGTGCAGGAAACAGCCCAACTTCAGGAGCTGGGCTGCATTAGCTGTTGCATGGAGATGGTATGGACCTTGTGGTCTTTCCTAGCTAGAGTTATCTTGTTTTGTTTCCTTTACTATATTAGCATTATTTTGTTATGTAGCTACAGTTGGTTAGCCATTAGTTCCTTTTTATATATAAATACATGTATGGCCTATTTTGGATGCATGTTTGTTGTTCAGTGGTAGTTACAAGTGATCAGTGTGCTATTGTGTTTACTTTCTGCTCCTATTGTTTATATTTATCGCTTATACTATTTATCGATATTTAATGTGCTTCCTCTATGTGGGTCTGGTTCGAGTCTGCTGAGTCATTTATTCCACTGCCTATTTATTATTATACTCTGACCAGTACAATTATTATCCTCTGAGAGGGTATAGCCTCCCAACTATACTTATGTGACCCTCGCTACTAGTCGGCAACCTTTGGCATTTGGGGAGGTGCGCCTAAGGTAGTAACACCCAACCCGTTTTGTACTGTTTGGGTGGTTGTTCGGGTTCGGGTCGTTACAATGGTTGTTCGGACTTAGAAAATCATCAATGAGTGTTTTTGATCATTCTTTATAATGGAAACAACTTCATAAATGAGTTAGTTTGTCCCTTCAGAATACCCCTTTGGTAAATAAATTTTATTTATATGAATGTTATTTTAGGTCCCACCATCGAGGGAGATTAAACATTTTTTAAAATTTTTTTTTTATTTAAAATAATTCTTATAGATGGAAAAAAATTAGGGGTCATGATGGAAACCTGAGTACTAGCTTGATGCTACATCCACTAATGGTAAAGGGATTGATTATATATATATATATATATATATATTCATTGATATGTATAATCCTTATTCGTGGGTTTTTAATGAAATGAATGAATATATAGGCCCTTAGGATAATGTTCCATTAGCACCCCTAAGTAGGGAGTAGTGGTGGAGTAGGCATGGAAAACCTCTGGTGTCACCTTAGAACCTAATGGTAGGTTATGAATGACGTGATAAGTCTTATAGCCTTAGGATAGATAATTAGAGAGTGGGATGAGTTTTTTCAGCCCTCTAGTATATGAGTGACTGGGTATGTATTCCAATGTTGGATTATAAATATGTTAAGTGAGTGGAATAACCTATGATAATTCAAAAAATTGATATTGGAATTATGACCCCTCAATAATATGACTCTAATTCATATTTTCCTAACAGGCTTGTGAAGATGTGAGGTGATGGTGGCATGATGAGAGGTAATTCCCTATAAGTGTTAGGATTGAACCCAAGAGATAATATGGAGGTTAGGGAACCAATTTAGGGTGTTTGGGTTATGTTGTGATATGGGGACCATAGTGGGTTCTTGAGCTTTATGTTGACCCTAGAGAGGGTTATTGTAGAGGATCGTGTATCATCAATTCTAGGTGGATCCTTAGAACTTATGAGATCATGATGACGATCTATGTTGTTCACCTGTGAGGCTGAACTAGGAGATGTGTGATGGGATCAAATTATGGTCATATCTTATTGCTATTATTATCATTAAGAGATGTGGACACAAGATGCCTTGATTGTTCTCCTTATATCCTACTTAATGTCTATGGACATGGGATGGATTGGTTATCTTATTTGGATGTGTATTTGTGTCTGATAGTATTTGGATGCTTAGTAATCTTGGGATACAGCTTCCACACCTGATGAAAATGGATACCTAGAATGTTTATGATCTATATTTTTATGTCTAATATAATGGATTTCCTATTATATAACTTAGGATTCAATGTTGATCCTGATACTATAGATTTCTAGTTTACCCCCTAAGATCTGATAATTCACCTGATATTATAAGGATGGTAAGGAAATTATATAAAATCCATATTTTATTCCTGATGTAATGAGATCCTTATGTCATCACTAGAATCTGACTATTGAGATTGATATGATCGATTCATGGGATACATCCTAGGATCTGGCATTATTTCTAATAGGTATAAATTCTTAGGATACTACCTAGGATCTTTCTATTGATATAGATACTATATTGTATGTATATTTGGTGGTCCCAGGATTTGAAGATCATGCCAAAATACTATTTGGTTCCTAGGATATTTTCTTGGATTTGGATATTTTGACTGATGATATATCATACTCAGATACACCCTGAAACTATAAAATCATGTATATCCAGTCTTATGTTCCACCATTGAACCCAAAGATCAACTGTGGTTATTAAATTTATGCTTATATAATATATTTATTAATTTATCTAAGAATATCACATGTGAAAACACAACTATATTTCTTATGTTAGGGAACATTTTTTTTGTTCCCTACTGAATTATACTCAAATGATCCTCTGGAGGTCGTGTTAGTTGGGTTTGTGAGCACTCTCATTATTCACACATTTTAGTAGGGAAGAGGCTTGATGTTTCTTGATCAAGTTGGATATATTGAGTGGAGTATGAATACTATGGTGAGGTGATGTTTTGGAAAAGTATTAAATATCATATCTTTATTAATGTATTTATTCTATATATGTGGTCTTCCTAGTGGGTGACCAAGTGATATGTATGGTTGTGTGTTTGTATGACTGTCTTTTTCCTCATTATATTTATTTGCAGAATGTTATGTTTTTATTACTTCAATGTAATATGATTATTTGTGATCGATGTTTGGTGATTTCTAATATGAATTACTCTAATATAAGGGTATAATATCTCAATGGTAACACTTTAGGCATTATTTTATAGTCATCACCCTCCCACATATAGAGAAGCATGCCTGAGGTTAAGTAGTAACTCTGAACTGGACACTGATCAGTTGTCTCCAACCGAGGGACATTGAAATGTGGAATTAGAGCATCATTTTTCTTTGTTTTACTATTTTAGGACATATTAGAAATAGATTGGATATGTTTTAGAGGTTGTGATAGACCACATACTAAGGTTTTATGAACATATTTTCGGGTGGAAATTTTATGTTACTAGGGATATGTGATTGTTATTCTTGGTTTAAAAATTGATGATGGTATTATTTAACCGAGCATGACACACTTAGGTTTTGAATTTATTAATTATAATATCTGTAACACACAGATTTTTTGTGAAATGCATTTTTTAAAATGAATTTAATCTTTTTAAGATTTTTTGTTATACATAACACTGAGTTTAGTTTACGTTGCATGAAACACTGAGTTTAAATGAAACATGTCATACTATTAAAATAATATTATTTAAAATGATATTTATATCATCTCCATTGGAATGGTGGGTATGAATATAATTAACTAAATTATGAAAATATATTTTTTATCCATGTATATAAAATTAATTATTTGGTGACTAATTAATTAAAAATAAAAATAAAAATTATTTGAAAATAAAGGAAATCTTTCTCTAGAAAACTATTTTTTTTGAAAACAAACATGTTTTAACTAAACAAATAAAAAAATTTATGCATTATTTTAATGAAATTTATATATTATATATTCAATAAAATATTTATCATTCATATTATGTGTTTTCAATATAATAAATAAGATAAATCTAATTTTATGCCTAAAATTGTCTTTTTTTAAAAGTAGTTTTGTCATATTTTTGTGAACTTATTTTAAAAATAATTTTTTAAATTATAGAAATGTATTTTTATAAAAATAAAGTTAATTTTTGGAATTATCATGTAAAATTTATCTTAGAGTGAATTTTTGAATATTTTCTGAAAAGATTGATTTTTTGATGAATAATGAAATATACTAAATTTTAATTAAAAAAACTTTTCATTTAAGTTATTTATAAATACAAATTATACATATATTAATATAATTTATGTCATATTTATCATTTTCATATCGAATTTTGATATAAAAACCTTGTAAATTTTTGGACTTTTTCTCTTAGAAAATCCGCTTTCTCATCGTGACTACGGGTTTAATTTTAAATTAAAATTTTCAACTTGTGTGAATTGAATTTGAAATAACTTATTTCATATTTTTAATAAGAATAATTTATTTTATATAATAACATAAAATTAATTTTTTACCAAAATTAATAGTGAAAATGGTAAAATTTGATTATCGTGGTTTTGGTAAAAATGGGCTTACCGGGGTTTAAACTAAAAAGATAAGGGTTAAAATGACCTTAAAAGTTATCTATAATATATTTTATAGTAATATTTAGTTAATATAATTTATAATTATCTATAATAATCTATTTTTTACCCTTGTGGTATGGGAAAAATGTGGGTACACTTTTTTGTTTCAATAATTACAAGTGTGCCACTCACCTCACTTATAAAAGGCAGCTCCCTCTCATCTTCACTTCACACCTTAAAAACCGTTTTTGGAAAATATTTACAAAAATAAATTACCTAATTATATAATCTCATCATAGAATAATTATTTTTAGTATATATAAAACCTAGGAAGTATTTCTTGGAAAACCTGATGAGGTTACTTAATGAAGAGGTGACGTTATTCAACGAGCATTTATATTTTATTTCTTCCTCCACCTCTCTAAATTATTATCAAAATATTATGATATAATAAATTAACTATCCTAAATAAAATTATTTTTTTATGTAATGTTAATAACCTAAAACCATCACCACTTCCATCAAATGGTTCATGAAATCATTATTCATGGGTAGGGTAGACTACCACCTCACGAGCCGATTTCATTCGTTTTTCTATTACCACCTTCTCATGGTTGGATATTATGATGGATATAAAATATAAATCTTATATTTATAAAATAATTATTCCTATGGAGTAATTATATCATATATACCTTATTTAATTTCTATTTCATAGGGTATAAGATAACGTCACTCGTGTGTATGGCGGACCACCGCCTCGCAAAACAATGTGATTTGTTTTTCACTAATGATTTACATAGAAGATAATAAAGCTAAATTTGATGAATATATGAGATATAAATGACATAATTATTATATTAATGAAATATTTATCATTATGTAAATATAATATCTCATTTTATTTCTTACCTTTCACTCACTGAAATATGATAACGTTATTCGTGTACGTGTGGACTACCAGCTTCACAAAGCGATGTGAATCTATCTTTTCTTCACCACACCACATGGATTATATATATAATTATATTCAAAGAAATAATATGTTATTTATTATATTATAATCATTATTAAAAGATAAAATATGACTTACCTTCTTTCACAAATGATCGTTGAAAAATGGAAATGTTACTCATACGTATGCATTTCCAACCATCTCTATGATCGTAATGTACTTCAATTATCAAAACCATATGTCATGATTAATATTAAAAGTAAAATTGGTGTATAAATAGTATAAATATTTTATTATTTTTATTTATGATATGATTGAACTATTATCAATGTAGGGGGAATAAAAATAAAAAATCAAAACATATATACAAATTAAAGCAGTTATTACTCAAAGAGTGATTTTAATAAGAAATTGGCAATAAACTGGTATTGAATGGTCATAATTAAATAATTTATGGGATAGTATATATAATTATGGTTCTATAATATATTTATAATAAACTTATATTTATTATACATGAGTTTCAAACATTTATAAAGGAAGTTGAGACTTAAGGAAAGCGATTTATATTCTCTACTTTATTTATGGGCGACATAAGAAAATTCACCAATCAATTATTTTTTATGGTGTATATACTACCAATTTTAAATTTTATATCATTAATATCATAATAGTAATTATATTAAATATTTTATTATATTTTATGCCTTATTGGGGATTATAATTCAAAAGATTACTTAAACGGTAAGGGATTTCCATCTCACTTTTAACTTTTATGTGATACATGCCATATTCACCACTTTATCTTATATGTGGTATATAAAATGACCATTAATGTATTATATATTTATTCTCATGAAAATTTTTGGGATTTACATATCCATTTGAGTACATATCTTTTATGGGGTTTATGATTCAAAATATACCCAAGAAATAAGTGGTCTTTGTCACAACTTGGCTTCTTTGAGACATATATTGTGTTATACACATATCTTCTTTATGAGGAGCATATAAAGACCCTTTGAAATTAAATAACATGATTTTATTCAATATAATGATATTTTAAATTTTATTTAATGTTATTCATGGGGATTATGATTAAAAGATATCAAAGTGGTAAGGTTTTTATGTTACAATATCATCATTTATCATGATTGCTCATGATTATGATTACAATGATGAAATAATTTGATATACCTATAAATAAAATAATTTATTTTCTTATCATGTGTTTATTTATATAGAATACATGTTTCCATTAATTTTACACTCTTTATTTCATCAATAGTACAAAATATTGTTTTTAAGAAAAAACATCTTTTATTCTTTTCTTGGTCGAAAAAAATTTATTATTCCAAAACCATGTTTTCTAAAAAAAATTTAAAAACATTATTTAAAATTATTGATGCTGTCCATTAAAAAAATTTCCCACATATTATTTTTTTAAAATGTTTTGAAAGTAATCTTTATGTTATTTTCCTATTAATGTTTGTTTTTCTTTTACTAAAACTGTGAATGGTATATTTGTTTTAACAAGTAAGTAATTTAATATGGTCATAAACATTATTCTCATTGAATATTCATTTATAAGTATTCAAATTTATTTTCTAAGAAAATTAATTTCAAAAACAATTATGTTTTAAAAAGTTTTTTTCAAATAGGAAAGGATAGTTTCTTCGTAAATTTTTTTTAATGATTTTTAAAGCTTCTTTTATAAATTTTCAAGTTTATTTCCAAAGAAATTTTTTTCCAAAATATTTTTCATTTTAAAAATTAATTTCAAATAAAATTTATTTTTCTCAATAAATGTTCCCAGTGATATTTTAAAATAATTCTTTATTTAAATTGAAATACTTTGATGATACTTATGCTTTACTAGGGATATTATCCTTGGATAGCATTCTGATTATTTCTATGAATGGTTTATATTTATAATGGAATTATTTTTATAAAACCTATTTCTATTCCATAGGTTATACCATGAAAAATTTCTTATGAATCCCAATTATTTTTCCCAAAAGTTAAGCTATGATAATATTATTATGAAACCTGTCTCTTTTCTATAGTTTATGATATGATGAAATGTTTATGAAACCCGTTTTATTTCATTGGTTTTGATATGTTGAATATTTTATGATCTTTTGGAACAAATATATTTTAGTTTAAATATGTTTTGTGTTTAACATATATCTCCCTGAAATTCATTGATTACATATTTTTATCTCATGAGATAGGAAAAACCGGAACAACGACTGAACACAGTTCATTAAGGTACTCTATCTACTATGATGGTATTAGGAATGAACATTGACTAATATGCTGGTTTGGGGTAGTGAACCCATTACACTATGATATCCTTATTAGTGAACCTTTACTAATATGGAAATTATTTTATATTATTAATTTTATTCCATAATTACATGTCTTATGATAATTTTATGCTCTCGTGGTTCATGTTCTTTGATTTTATTATGATTCATGTATTATGAGCTATAAGTAATTATGGAATGACTTAAGATTATGATATTTTATATATTGGTTATGGTTTTCATATGTTATTCTTGTGTTCTCATACCCTTATGTTCATATTATTCTTATGTATCTCCATTTTTCCTTTACTGAGCATCTAAGCTCACACTTTCTTATGTTTCTCTTCCCCGGGTTATGATGAAATGTTTTAAGTATGGTATGTCTTTAAAAAGTAAAAAAGGATAAGATAATTATGGGATATTTTGAATATATTTCAACAAATTAGATGATTGTGTACCTAATATCAAAAGACACTAAAATATTATGGTCTTTAGATGTGCGTTTGTTTAATTTAATTAATATTAATATAAAAATATGTAGTAATTGTGTATAAGAAGGTAGATTTGATATAATTGGTATTATAGGAAAGGTTTAGTTAACCATCAGAAAAAAAGAAGAAAAATATTAGCGATATCTCTAGGGATATTTATAAGGATATGTCTAGGGATATGTATAAGGATAATTCTAATTATTTTTCAAATTATAGGAAAATGTTCTAGACTTTTTTAAGAGATTGAGAAATATTTCACTTTATAAATACTACAAGTGGATATGTGTGTAGAATATAAGTACCTATGGGTAAAAACATTAAAAAGGGCGCATTTATCTAGAATCAATCATAACTTGGTGCATGAATATAGGTCTTGTTAAATGCCTAGTTTGACACTCCAAGGGGATATTATTTGTAAATTCAGAAAATTTTAGGAACCATCATGTAGGATTAAAATATATGATAACTATTATTGACCTAGGATAAACCTATAGTGTCATAAATTTATAACAATGTGTCAGTATTTTGACATCATATAAGTGGTTTTATCATGATTATGTGGTTTTCTACTATGATTATTATTGCTCAAAATATATTTTTTGGTTTTAGGAAATGTTGGGAACTAGAATTAACTAGTTTAACGTTAAATTTTATGGAAAATTTTATGATTATCATCTAAATGGGGTGATGAATGGAAAAAAAATATTGTTATTATGCTTAATTAGTTATCATAAAAGATTATTAACATTGTACACCTTAAACAACTATTAGAATCACCGAAGAATATAAGGATATAGTTTTCTGAGAGTTTAGGTAGTGGAGACCATAAAGTAATGAAGATTTAATTTCATATATGTCAATAATTTAAGAATAAGAACTCAAAAAAATGACTTAAAGGTTTGACAAGATTTTTTGAGTGTGGAAAATAATGATATAAATTAAGTGATTTATGAGGGAAAATAAAAAGTTTAGTTAAAAATGGATGAGAAGTATGGTATCCTTATGGTAGCATTTACTTTTGAATATTTTAAATTCATAATGTATGAGAATTATGAAAATCTATGTTTTAAGAAGAATTCTTTTGAACATAATATGCAAGGTTGTATGAGTAATGATTTTTCTGTTTATGATGAAGAGACTATGAATATTATATAAAAGTAATGAGGTATTGAGTAATAAGATAATTAAGCCTAGTTAATGTCTTAATGATTATTTAGAATGATTGAAGTGTTTATGTTTGGAAATTAAATAATTATGTTATATAAATCATGAAATATATAATAATTTTTCTATAAATGTATTTCATAATGGATTTTAAATAATATTTTGAATGGTAATGATGACAAAAATTGGGATTTAAATGAAAGGTTATATTTTATGAAAAACATATCATAAAGATAATATAACCCTTAACATGTTCTTTATTTAAGAATATTGTGTTTAGTTTGGATAAATAGATGACTAATATGGAAGTAAATTTAATAGTATTTATAACCTTAGAATTGATAAATGATTTTTTGAAAAAAATAATTTATGTTATCATTGATGGAGTTTTCAACATTATCAGATCTATGGAATCAGTTCAATGATCTATGGTTTTATTCAAGTATTGAGGAATCATTCATGTTTCATTGATTTTTTTATAGTAGTTATGGTTATTACCAATATTTATGAGAATATATGACAAAGGAATTAACATATTTGGAAATGAAAATTAAGAGATGCTAAATGATATTTGGAGGATTAATGATGAGTTTGGTAAATTTAGTGACCTTCTCTATAAATTTTTAATATTAGAAGGTTCATAAGGGTAACCATTTATTTAATGGTTTAAATTTTACTTTGGATGATGTTTTAGAGAATAATGTATGACTTCAACATATAAATGTTTATCCATATTGGATAATCAATGCTAACATTTTTTTAACAAGTGATAAAAGGAATGAATTTTCATTCTATTATAAGTCTTATTTAGTTCCTTAGATGTGATAAAATAATCTCTTATATTAATAGATTAATTGTAAATTGATTATGTAACATTTAAAAGATTAAATTGTGCCTATGAAATAAAAAGATAATAAGTAATTACATTTCATATGTTCTAATTCTAAATGGAAAATAAATTACATAACATTATTAAAAGGATCTTGAAAAAAAAATTCTCCAATTATAGTAATTTTTTATGATATCAATTACCTTTTTCATGCCTCTTTTATTTATGGCCTTGTGGCCCTTAACTTTCTTTTAACCATGTTCTCTATCACTCTCCATCGGTATTTGCGTGTTGGTTTTCTATTCTATGACCATGTTTTCACTTACCATCTATATTATCCAATTTAGAAACTTGGTATGTGTTATTCGAGATGACATTCTCATATCCCTTTCTCTTGTTAAATTGGATATTTTTTTAATGCTTTTTACGATGTAGGTTTCTATGAGGTAATTTTCTAATGTTATTCATTTGATAATCGAGATGAATTTCTAGGGTGAAATTAATTTTAAGGGTAGTATAATGTAACACATTGAGATTTTTTGAAATATTTTATTTCAAATTAATTTAATATTTTTTATATTTTTTATTACACTAAACATTGAGTTTATCTTTCGTTTCATGCAACACTGAGTTTAAATGAAACATATCATACTACTAAAATATTATTATTTAAAATGATAATTATCTCACACCCATTGGAATGTAGGGTATGAATAATATTAACTAAATTATGAAAATATATGATATAAAAATGTATGTAAAATGAACCATTTGGAGACAAATTAATTAAAAAAATAAAAATAATTTGAAAATAAAGGAAATATTTATTTGAAAAACTATTTTATGCAGACAAACACATTTTACCTCAATAATTTAAACTAACCAATTTTGATGAATAATTTTAATGAAATTTATATATTATATATTCAATAAACTATTTAAAATTCATATTATGTTCTTTCTTGTCAAGATATAAGAATAGATCCAATTTGATGCATACAAATATTTTTTATAAAAAACAGTTTTGTCATCTTTTTCTGCACTTATTTTAAAAATAATTTTTCAAAATTTTGTAAAATTTATTTGAAAAAATAAATTTTATTTTTAAAAAATAATTAAAAAATTATCTTATGTTTAAGTTCTGAGAATCTTCTAAATATATTACTTTTTTGATAAATAGTGAAAAGTATTAAATTTAAATTGAAAAATATCTTTACATTTAAATTATTTATAAAATTAAATTATAATTTAATTTATTTTTAAATATAAATTAGTTATATTATATATATATATTAATTCTATTTATCTAAATTTTATCATTTTTGTATTCAATTTTGATATAGAAACCATGTAAACTTGAGAACATCTTCTCTTTGAAAACCTGCTTTCTCATCACATCTACAGAATTTATTTTAATTTTGAATTTTCTAATTCTATAAATAAAATTTGGAAAAATGGATTAAATATCTGGAATCAGAATAATTTATATTTTCTAATATTTTTAACATAATTTTTTTCCAAAATGAATAGTAAAAATAGTAAAAAATAATTATCGTGATTAAGGTAAAAATGGGCTTACTTAAATTAAAAATATAATGGTTAAAAAGACCTTAAAATGTATTAAATCAATAGGATGGACATATTTCAACCCTATGATTTCTATGGATCTATAATAATACATTTGGACCCTTTTCTCATGTGAAAAACATGCAAAATCCTTTTTCTTTTCAAAAAATACCAGTATGACACTCACCTCACTTATAAAAGGTCACTCCCACTCCTCTCATATTCACAAATTCAAACCCATTTTGTTCAGAAAATATCTAAAAAACTAAATTCACAAATTCACTTCTCTCATCATATAACCCTTATTTTGGGCATAAATCCAACCTATGAAGGATTTTGGTGAAAACTTAAGGAGGTTACCCAAAGAATAGGTAAAGTTCATTAATAACTGTTTTTATTTTATTTCTTCCTCCACCAATTTAAATTATTATTAAACCTTGATGATATAATAACATCAATATATTACATATAATTATATTTTTTTTTATTTTAAGGTAATTAACTTCAACCATACCCACTTCCATCAAATGGGTTATGAAATCATCTTTTGGGTGTATGGAGGACTACCGTCTTGTGAACCAATGTAATTCATTTTTTAATTACCACCTATCATGGTTGGGAATGATGAGGGATATAAAGTATATATATGATGTGTATAACTTAATTGTACCACTGTTGTCATTATATCATATATACCTATTTTAAGTTCTATTCTAGAGGGGATACGGGGACATCATTCATGTGTATGGTTGATTATCATCTCGCAAAATTACGTGATTAATTTTTCACTAATGATTTACATTAAAGATAATAAGGATAAATTTAAAGAATATATGAGATAAAAATGAAATAATTATGGTATTAATGAGATATTTATCATTCTTAAAAGATAATGTATCAGTTTATTTCTTTCCATTTCACTCACTGAAAGATGATAATGTCATTCGTGTATGTGTGGACTACCACCTTCATGGACCGAAGTGACTCCCTCTTTTCATCACCAAACCACATATATAATATGTATAAGTATATTTAAATATATAATATTGTATTTATAATATTATTATAATTATTTAAATATGAAAAATTTCTTTACTCATTTCTAGAATGATCATTGAAAAATGGAAATGTTACTCATGCATACGTATGACCAACCGTCTCTATGATCATAATGTACTTAATTTCTCAAAAACATATTTCATTATTAGTATTAAAAGTATACATGAATTATAAATATTATAATTATTTTATGATAATTATTATTGATATGATTTAACCATGAAAAAAGTTAGAGGAACAAAAATAAAAAAATAAAACATATACGAAAAACAAAGCGCTTATTTCCTAAAATGTGATTTTAACAAAGTATTAATAATAAAAGGGTAGTGAATTATCCTAATTATATCATATATGGTTTGAAATGTATAATTATTGTTATATAATACAGTTATAATAATCTTATATTTGTTACACATTATTTATAAATGTGTACATGGTAAGTTGATACTTAAGGTAAGGGATCTCTATTCTATCTTTTATTTTTGGGAGACATATAAAAAATCACAAATCATTAATTTTTTGTGGTGTATATACTACCCGTTTGAAATTTTATATCATGAATTTCCTACTTTTCAGGATATTTAATGTTTCATTTTATTTTATTCTTTATTGGGGATTATGATTCAAAATATCACTAAATAGGTTAGGGGTTTTCATCTCACTTTTTACTTCTATGAGATACATGTCATATTCAGAAATATTTTTTATATATGGTGTATATACTATCCATGAATGTATTTTATATTTATTTTCGTGAAAATTATTTTGGATTTACATATACATTTTATGATCTCTATTTCATGGGTTTTACAATTCAAAAGATACTCAAGCGGTAAGGGGTCTTTGTCACAATTTTTTTGAGACATATATTATGTTATAAAACTATATTATTTATGAGGAGTATATAAAACCCCTTTGACTTGTAAATTCATGATTTTATATGATTAAAAGTTACTAAAGTGGTAAGGGTTTTAGGTTGCAATCTCATCATTTATCGGGATTTCTCATGATTGTGGTTCCAATGATGAAATATTATGATATACCTATTAAGAAACTCATGTATTTAATTATACTCTAGTTTTTTATAAAGATTAAATGTTTTAAATTAATTTTTGATTCTTTATGTACTCAATAGTTCTTAATAATGTTTTTAATAAAAATTGTATTTATTTCTCTCTTTAGTTTAAAAATCCTTTTTCTTTTACAACTGTGTTTTCTAAAAAAATCAAAAACGTTTTTATAATTCATAAAATAATTTATTCAATAATTTTTACCAATGGTTTAATTTTTAAAAAATAATTTTTAAAGGAATCTTAATGTCATTTTACAAACAATGCCCATTTTTCCTTTTACTATAAATGTGAAAGGAATCTTTTTTTATCGTGTATGAAATTTACTACCATCATGCCCATTATTTTATTTGAAGCTTAATTTATAATTATTAAAGTTTATTTTAAAATAAATGTATTTTTAAAAAACTATATATTTTAAAAATTGTTTTTCAAAGTGAAAATGATGTTTTCCTTAAGAAATATTTTAAAATATTTTTAAATAATAATTTATATGTTTTTCAAGTTTATTTTCAAAGTAATAGATTTACAAAATATTTTTATTTATAAAAAGTGATTTTTAAATAAATTTTACTTTCCAAAATAAATTTTCCAAGTGATATTTAAAATTATTCTCCATCTAAAAAACCATATTTATATGAAACTTATGCTTTACTAGGGATATAATCCATTGATACCATTCTTATTTTTTCTCTAAATGGTTTAGGATTATGATGGACTGATGTTTATGAAACCTATTTCTCTTCCATGAGTTATACAATGAAAAAACATGTTATAAAACTCACATCTTTTTCCCATGGGTTAAACTATGATGAAATATTGATGTTATTATGAAACCTAACTTTTTTCTATAGGTTGTGGTATGATGAAAGGTTTATGAAACCCATTTCATTTCATGTGTTATGATATGATTAATGTTTTATGATCTTGTGGAATACATATGTCTGATTTAAATTATCTAATGGGTGGGACATATATCTCCATCCAATGCATTGTATAAATATTAATATCTCATGAGATATAAAAGACTTCAATGGAGAGTAAAACTAGTTCAGTAAGGGACCTTGTCTACTATGGTTTCTTAGGATTAAACCTTAAATATTATCATGGTTTGGGGAGTGAACCCATTAGATGATGATATCCATGGAAGTGAGCCTTAACTAATATGGAAATTATTTTCTATACATATGTGTATGTCAGAATTCAATTTTTTATGTCAATGTTATTCTCTCATGACTTGTGTTATTTTATTTAATTATGATTCATGTCTTATGAACTACCAATATTTATGTCGACACTAAATATTATGATCTTTTATATGTAGGTTATGGTTTTCATATGTTATTCTCAGGTTCTAATACACTAATGTTCATGTTATTCTTATATATCTTTTTTTACCCATAATGATCTTATGATCTCACCCTTTCTTATGTTTTATTTCCTTGAGTTATGAAGAAAGATTTTAAGGAGGGTATGGTTGAGAAAATTACTAATGGGGAAGATATTTATTGGATATTTTGAAGATATTTCACCAAATTAGAAGATTGTGTACCTAGTATCTAAATACACTAAACTATTACCTTCTTCATAAGTGTGTTTCAGTAATGTATTGAATATTCAATTTGAGTTTATTCTACTTCTGAATTGTTGCTCTCGTACTCTTAATTATTCACTACAGCAATAAAGGTATTCTCTCTAGTTTTTTTAGCAAATATTTTCTCAGATTAATCTTCATTTTCTTCTTCATATTCATCTTTAGATAAAAAGATTCTACTTATTTATTTGAAGAACTTTTTATCCTTACCCTTTTAAAAATATTTATCTTTGTCAGCTAGTTTCTTCCACAACATTCTTGACCTTCTGTTATCATCATCACTATCCTCTTCTTTATTCTTTTGAGGACAGTTAGCTGAAAAGTGACCAATGACTCTACACTCAAAACATTTCAAGGGAAGTTTACCCTTGTATTTCCCTGTACCTCTTTTCACATTCTTAGAAAAAAAAAGATAAAATTTCATCAAATTTTTTACATACCCCATCTTCAGAATCAGATTCACCAGCATCATCTTCAATAAGAGTCTTCTTTGACTTCTCTCTCATTGTAGCCTTGAATGGAATTTCTCTATCAACTTTTGTTTTGACCTTCACAGTCTTCCCCCTTCTCATCTCATAATTAATAAGATTTCTTTGAAAATCATCCAAACATAATGTTTCAGGGTCTCTATATTCTAATGAAGACACTTTAACATCAAACTTGTAAGGAATAATTCTCAAGATCTTTTCCGCAACTGTAGAATCCTCCAACATTTCACCAAGACATCTGATTTTACTGAAAATATCATTTATCCTGGTAAAGAAATCCCTAAAAAATTTAGATTCTCCCATTTTCAAGTCTTTATACTTTAGTCACCAGATTTGTAGTTTAGCCTTATTCACTTTTGTATTTCCTTTATAGATGTTCTTCAGTTTGTCCCCGATTCCTTTGGTCGTAACAACACCTTTCACTATTAAAAATTCACTCTCAGAAAGAGATGAGAGTAACACATTTTTAGCTCTACCATCATTATCAAGGTTGTTCTTATCGATAAGAGTAAGAGGAACCTTGACATCAATAGAAGAAAATCCATCGGTTGTAGTTTCAATAACTTCATATCCAAGAGACATAAGATAAGGCATTATTATGTCCTTCTAGATTTGATAGTTCTTTCCATCAAAAATCAGAATCCCCTTACTGTTCACACAATTTAGATTCTCCATCTCAAATTCTCTTCAACCACTTCCAAAATGAATAAACGAAGGTAACCTATCAACTCTGATACCAATTGAAGTTACTTGTCCATATCCAAGTATCACTGAGAGGGGGAGGGGGTGAATCAGTGATATCTTTTTCTTTTTAAGTTTCCCCTTTTTTAAACAACCTTCACCTTTTTCTAAAGAGTTTCTTCCCTACTGAACAGACACAACCATATGAACAAAAGATTTACAAAGTTCACTACTCAAAAATAGTAGCTACATCCTTGGTATGGTAAAGAAACAATCCACTAGAAACCAATCCTTTGATGTGGAATAAAACGCGTAGGATATACCCTTACACTTGTGTAGAACATGGAAAACAATCCAAGAGTACGTGTGCTCCCTCTTAGCACAAATAGAGTAATACAATGGATCAATTCTTCTTAATGAGCTTACACAAATCAAATCTTTCAAATAAATTCTTCACATTCGTACCCAGATGCTAGTAGGAACCCCATGAGCAAAATAGCTTGTGCGCCCACTTCTACTTGTGTGACCTATACTTACGCACCTATAACTTGCGCGCCACTTCTTGCGCACTGCCTACGTGTGTACTGCCCTTCAGAGGCGCTTCCTGCTTGCGACCTATGGGCCAACTAACACTTGCACGCCTCCAACTTGCGCATTCCCAACTTTTGTGCCTTTTAACAACCCTCAACTTGTGTGCCAACTCTCTACTTTCACACCCAGTGCTCAAAGATAATTCTCAATTATTGAGCCTCAAAAATGAGGAGGCTAGTCGTCTATTTATATGTATTTTGGTGACTTTTTGACCTATACTTGTGCGTTGTTCTCACTTGAACGCCACATCCTCACTTGCACGCCACTCCATCACTTGCACACCCTTATATCACTAGCGTGAAACTTTCTTTCCTTTGTCATATTTTGATATGATGATGTTGCAATATGACTTTCTGATAGCATACACTTGGACATCAATACTTTCACACCACCACTTGCGCACCACCACTTGCACGCCAATACATGCATGCCACTTTCTTTTTTCTTCCATATTTCTGAAATAATGATATTTAAAATATGACTTGCGCGCCACTACATCACTTGCGCACCGACACTTGCATGCCGCCACTTGTGCACCGCCACATGTGATTCTTCTTCTTGCCTCTATTATTTTTGGATAGTATGATGTTGAAATGTGTTTTTCCAAAAACACTTCTTTACTCTATCTATCCTTCATACAACTTGCACCACAAGTTCTACAAACTTGTGATGATTGTAAAATAAAAATCAGCAAATCATCGTCTGATTTATGGTCCTTTTACAAAGTGAATTGTTTTATCTTCTTTGACAATAAATACCACACTCTCCAAAGGAAAACTCTTCAAACTTTCTTCTCCATCCAACTTGGTCCCAACAAACATGAGAATAATGATAAATCAATTGATGGAGTCTTGGTGTCATAAGATAGTTGGGTTTCATGGATCTTTGTCACATTATTGGTGATGATGATGAGAGAAAGGCTCTATTTTTATTATATAATGCACCTTGTTTGTGGAATTCTATAGAAGAAGTTAATTAGACATTTTGAGGTAGAAAATGATGAGTTTGTCATGAATTCGTGATTTAGGTAAGTCAAGTAGCACGGTTGGAGGACCATTAAAGTTTCATGGGGAAAATAAGCATTATAATAGAGAGATTTTAAAAACCAGTGACTTTCCAAGTTATGAATTTTGAAGGAAATTTGTTCTTTTATTTTTTTTCTTAGAGAGGTCGTCATTTTGAGATTAAAATTTGAACCAAGAATCTGAGATCTGGAATTCCTTTGGGTAAATTTTTTGGATTTTGGTAGAGGCCTCAGAGATATCTTGAGATTAGTACCTCTAACTGATTTAAGATCTTTCATAAATATGAAAATTTAGTTTTAAAACTAAATTATTATATCTTGTTGGATATTTTGATTGGTGGACCATTCATGAATAGTGTTTGGGTATGATTTTTTTTGTTTAACAATGTGTATTGGGGCCTAGTAGAGGTGTTGTAATTGGTTGGGTGTTGGAATTATGTTTTTTTAAACTTATTGTGTGTTTGGAAAAATTTCCAAGGGTATTGGATCAATTCTATGGGTTTTATGCATTTTATTTTAAATGATCTTGGTTTGATTTTATTAACATTATATATTACTGGTAATTTTTTAAATGAAGTCATGCTTTTTCTAGAGTGTTTAGGCATGTTCTACATCTAAAAAGAAGGTTTTGCATATGTTTTTAGTGAAAAAGGGTAGATTTTTCACAACATAAGGGTAACTACTATTACCCTGATATGTATATTGTAATGAATGAGGGTAAATAGTGTTACCCTTGAATAAGCCCTTTTTTATGTAAGGGTAACTGATGTTACCATTATATAGGTCCTACATTGTTTAAGGGTAATCGGTTTTACCCATATACATGGGCTCCCCATTGTATAAATGATTGGTCCAAAAGGCATTGTTAATTTTTTATGGGCCTATAAAGAAAAACTAAAACTATGCTACTAAATTAATTAAAATTTAGTATTAGGATAGTTCCATGTCAAACCCACAGAGACTGTGAAATTAGTTTGATTAGGTTTTTATAAGATTTTATTTTGTTAGATTTAATAAAGATGTGATTAAATTTGGGTTTGATTGAAAATTTAAAGAAAAGGATAAAAGCATATTGAATGGTTGGTTTGTAAATAGATTTGAAAAGTGTTCCGGGGTTTTTCAATTTTAGGATTCAGGTGCAATTATATTTAATAAAATATGTTGATTAATTCATTATTGGTGTTGAATTTGAGGCTAGGAAGATACAATGGCCATGGTATCTACTCCTTGATGTGGAAATCCCCTATTTCCATTTGTCACTATACTTTATTTAAAACTAATTTCCCTTAAATTAGACAGTGTTCATGTCTTCTTTAGGGTTTTCAGTTTTAAAATTTTAAAATTTATTTTAGATTCAAATATCAATGGTCGTGATAAAATAAAAATGAAGGGATTGGAAATTTATTGAAGAAATCACACAAAACAAATCCATTAATAAATGTAAAGAAAATAATTCCAACACACCTCCCCCCTTTAATTAAGTTACCCTAGCACATGGTTAGTTTACCCCCTCGTCATAGTGATGAGAGAATAAGAGTGAAAGGTAAAATAAAATGAAATCATAAATAAAAGATATAAGAACTTGGAAAGGGTCATGCAGCTTCTCACTCCACACTTTGGTCTCCAGATCTCCAATGCCTCCAACAGTAGTAGACTATATCTCATTTTATAGGCTCTAGATGGGCTCCAGAATTGATTAGTATCATTAATAATTGATCCAACGGTGATATAGGGTGGGTCCCATGTTAAATATTTAGTCAAAATTTCAATATACGCTGAATCTAGTCACTTAAATCTCATCTCACAAATTTACCCAACGTGTAATGTGGTTTCACAATGTGTAATCTTTTAGTTTCTAGGCCTTGTGAATTTTAGTGTATCTCTTCTAAAAATTCATCCGGAAATAACTCATGTCACACAAATGGATTACACGATGTGTAACTAATTTTCACACTGTGAAATATTTTCAAGACTTATACTGGCGAGCAAACTTCCTTATGAATTCATGTCATGTAATTTTGCTACACATCGTGAAACTGTTCTGCTCCAGCTTTCCAGCTACACGTCATCCACAAAATTATGATGTTATACCACGTTAGCTCAAAAATTCATCCCTTCTCATTCTTTTTCTAAAAAATCATTGTATACTTCTAAAAAACATAAAACAATTTAAATTTATAAAAAATTGGAAAGAATAATAAATTAAATATATAAATTAATACTTAAAAACGCCCTAAAATTTATGCATGAAATATAGTTATCAGTAATATTAGTGGATTTTTTAAAAAATATTTAAAAAATGTTTTTATAGATTTCTTTAAAATTATCATATCCATGTTTAAATGATGGATTTTGGGATATTTCATAACCTATACATGGTGAACTTTTATAAATGGGGATTACAATTTTCCCTATAATCCAATGTGATATCTCCCTCATTCTTTAATGGATTTGAGTGTTGTTTGATCTATGAGATTTATTATGGTTAATCTAATACTCCACATTGATTGTTATTTGAATTTCACTCTCGCATCAATCACTTGAAGAAAAAATATGAATTAGAATCAGTTTTTTAATGCTGATTTTTCAATAATCAATGTTAATAAAGACACAATTAGTATTTTAACATTGTATATGACAAAACCCATGTTAAAAGTGATTCAGAATGACTTTTAATGTTAGTTTTAGAATAAACAAATGTTTAAAGTAATTATCAAGCACTTTAACACTAGTTTTATCCCAATGGATGTTGAAATATTTTAAAAAATCTTATAAGAACAACCTTATACTTGATTTTTTACATGATATTTTTGAACCCCTTATCCTCTCAACTTGTGACTTCACCCCACACACACTCAATATGCTACATTCATTTAATTTTCAAATTTTTTTTGCATTTTTCTCTCTCCAATATTCTATCATTACACCTTATTGCATATCCCTAGACTTCATTTGGCCTATTAAAACCCTAATCCACTTGAATCGCAACTATTATCTAAAGATTTTTTTCTCATAAAATTTTTACTTTATTTTTTCAAACATTTCTCATCAATCATGCATCATTCTCCTTACTTCCACTATGTTCGAGTGCATTTATCAGACTTAAATATATATTTTTCATCATTGGACACCATATTTTGAAAGTTAATTCTTTTTGAAAGATTAATAAATTATTTATTAGTTATAAATATCATTCGTATATCCATTTTTTTGTATGTATAACATTTTCAATTATATATTTTTACTATTATAATTTGATTAAGTTTATAATTTTTCTGTGATTATAAAATTATTTTGATAGTAAATTATAGTTATACATTAATTTTGGTTGTAAATTTTTATATTTATAATTGTTTTTATTTCTAAATTTTTTATCATTATAATTTATTTTTGTTTAAAATAATATTTTCTTAATTTTTTAGTTATAAATTATATTTTCATTATAATTACATTTGGTTATAAATTGTTAACTTGTTGAATTATTTCCAATTATAAATTGATTTCCATATATATATTTCTTATTAAAAATTTAGGCATGTTTATACGTTTATATTAGTATATGTTTTATATTTATTTGTTTCTATATATGTTTAAATGTTTATAAGTTTTAATATAACTATCTATTATATTGCGACTTTAGGTAATTAATTGATCATAATTAGATAAATACATGAATAACTAGTGATGGATAAGATAAGCGGGTTAACAATTTATTGGAATTTAAAGAATGAAATATTGAAAACAAAGATATGATTTTCTATCCATGTGTGAAGTGTTTGAATATTATTGAATTAGGGTATAAATAAATCAAAAACCATCTGATTTATTATTATTTTAATCATAATTATACATATTTTATGTGGTTGGGGTTTGGATTAGTGGTAAGCACCCTGTAATCCTACATGAAAAATGAGGGTTCAAAACCCATGGGGCGCAGGTTTCTGTAGCGGTACTGTAGTGGTACTATAGTATCGGTGGTACTGTAGATTGGTGGGTAATGTAGCGGTGGCAGGGTACTGTAGCAGCGGTGGGTACTGTAGACGATGAGTTACTATTCACATAATGGGCCATAGGCCAAAAATTTCGGCCTACGGGCTATGTAATGGGCTACATGCCCACTGGGCCTTCGGGCTATGTAATGGGTCTCCCTCTACCCAGTTAAAAGAGGTCTTTTCTTTGATTTAATAATAAAATGATGCTTCGGTCTCAACTATTAAAAAATATAAATAGTTTATTTCTCATGGTGAAATTAAAAAAATCAATATATAATGATGGTGAATATGTTTAGCATAATATAGTGTATTGTCTTGAAGAGTTAATTCATGTTATAGGTGTTGAACCCATTAAAAAACAACAAGTATTGAATGAGTGTGAGAAGATGATGTGAAATTACTATTCTCAAGTGGAAATAAATTTATAGTTTTATCAGTATGGATGATATTAGTTAACTTAAAAGAAATAAATGGTTGGATTGATAAATATTTTATTGAATTTATTTAAATTTTAAAATAGATACTATAAGAAAGAAATGGACTTCTAAATTCCAATTATGGGGAAAAAAATATTATGCCCAATGATATTGCAGTACAAAAAAATACATTTTTTCCCAATGATTGTTTGATTTATATAAAGGATTATAAAATATTATCATATTGTCTTTAATCGGGGACATCAAAAAAGAAAATAGATAAAAAATCCAACAATGATTCATTTTCAAGAACATGGATAAAACCTTATACTAAATCAATATGGTATCATGAAATGATTCATTGTTTAAAGCATCTATTTATAAATTCAAATAATAAAAGAGGATACAATAACATATAAATGAGTGAATATTTTATGGAAACACACGTCACACTACTGAATAACTGCAAAAAAATGGATTCGATCACAATTTTTTTATTTTGGAATTTAATTTAGAAATATTAGAATGAGACTATGCACATATGGTTTGAATCCATTCTAGGGACATATTACACAACAAATTTCATGTATTTTTATGTTTATAATATATAATGTTTCCCCATAGTTATGTATAAAGTGGAAGTATGTGATAATGATATTAATGATTTCTAGACTAGTAAAACCTAGAAATTGTATTAATGTTTATCTAGAACCATTGATTGATGATTTTAAATCTTTATATGAGATAGATGTTAAAGTATTTCATTCATACAAGAAAGAGTGTTTAACTTTTCATATTATAATAATGTTCAATATACATGAATTTATTACATAAGGAAGCTTATATGAATACAGTGTTAAGGGATATAAAACTGGACCAATTTATGAAGAGGGGACTTTATATCATCAATTACATAATAGAAGGAATATATTATACATGGATCATTATATATTTTTGTTAATTAATGGTCCTTATTGAAGATTAAAAAATTAATATTAATGTTTTATAGGAGTATTATTTTTCCCCACATCCATTTTTAACTGAATAATATTATGAAAAAGTGAAAAACATAGATTTTATATTTAGATGTAAATTGTTGTTTGGTCCTCAAAAAAATACATAGAATAAAATTTTCATTTTATTTTAGAATCATTATTGTAGATATTTAGATACAAAATATTATATTGATATTATTTATAATGAGAAAAAAATGGTATATTCTGATTAGGACTTTGTTATCCATAATAGCAAAGAAAAAAAGATGGATTTAATGTGAGAATAGGGTTAATAACCATAGGAATATGTTTTGGGTTATTTCCCACAATAAAAAGAAACAAAAAAAATTTCCTCCAACTTATAATACATTAAGAAAGAGTGAGAAAATAAATTTTCATCAAATTATACATGTTATTAAAGTGCCAATTTTTTTTTCCTAAAATGTGAAAATTTTGGTTTCATTAAAGTATTTAAATTTCATAAGTATGAAATCTTATAAATGTCATGTATTGATACAAAAAAATTACTAATGGTTTCATTACCTAACATATTTATGATACCTATTCGAAATTCTGTCATAGTCTTGTTTCACTTTTTCATTTCCATTTATAGCAGATTTATAGATCCATATTTTTTATGTGTCAGATAATAAATTTCTACTCATACTCTATCGACTGTAAATGTATTTTCCACCATTATTTTTTAACATAGTGGTTTATTTTTTGATTACTTTGGTGTGAGAGATAAGAATATGTGAGCTTTTGTTTTTATGTTGGATGTATCCTTTTGAATGATATATGAAATTTTTAAAGGGATATATTAGGAATATATATCAACTAGAGGCCTCTATTATTGAAATATATATATTAAACTCAGTGATTGAGTTTTATACTAACTATTTATTTGAAATGGAGCATGTTGTTCACCCTATGTCTCAAAATTTGACAATTTATTATGAAGTTAAAGGGATTAATTGATTAAAGGTAAAGCTAATTCCACATAATGAATTGATTCATGAACATTTATACATTCCGATCAATATAAATGAAGTTAAAACATATATATAATCAAATATTTTTGGATTTATTTCATGATATCTATGAACAAATGAAAATTACTTAATGGGTGAACATAAAAAATTATAATGGTTTAAGTATAAATTCAACAATAATTTATCTATAAAACAAACATTGAAATAGTTATAAGGGGTTAAAGTGTTAATTTTATCACATAATTAGGTTTTCATAATAATGTTTACACATTTTACACACAAAAACCAAGATGGTAAGATTATCAATCAAAATAATAGAGTAATTGATGTCAATAAAGAACTATATTTTTTCGGCTCCAAATATAAAAATATAATTTCTACATTAATAAAATATTTTATAGTTGTTGGGAATATGTGAGATATTAGTTATACTAAATTTCATGTACCAGTAATTGAGTATGATTCGATTAATTGTAATATTGGTGTGAAACATAGTGATTATGGATACAAACTTGTTGATTTGAAATGATTTAGTTATAAAGAGGAATTATTTATCATGGAAGCACATGGAAAAAAATATTTTATGTTGTTTCCCCATAAAATGTTCAGTGGTACATTGTTTTTAAGGGAAAAATCATTTGGGTGATGATAATGTTGATGATGTTGAATAATTTTTTGAAACCTTTTCATTTATCTCATGATTTACTTAAGATCTCAATGAATAAAATGTAGATATAGTCCATGCAACATGAAATTATCATGTAGAAGTAACATGGTAAAACACTGCATTACCCTCTTAATTAATCTGGTAAATGTCTTTTTTTTAACCGGCACAACTAAAAATTTTATTTTTAAAATTTTATATTTAAATATATATAAATTTTACCAATTCCTTCCATTTTTATAATATTTTTTATATTTATTAGTTTTAGATATACATTTTTTGGTAGAAAAAATCGACCTTTAACATTCTTTTATGACTATTTTCTTTATATTATTTCTTTTTAGGTATATTATTTTATTTAAAAAAAATTATATTTTTCCTCCTATTGTGAATAATCACATTTTTAATTATAAAATTTATTTATTTATAATAAAATATAGGTATAAAAAATTACACATTTTATATGATAACAATTTCTGATATTTTTTATATTTTTATATTCATTATTTTTATTTATATATTTTTTATTGAAAAGTATAAAATTATATGTTTTTCTTTCTATTAAGAACAAACAATTTCGTATTTATAATAATTATCTATTTTTAATCAAATATAGTCATAAAGTATTTCATTGAAGCATCATACAACTATCAAAATAATAGATATGGAGGTAGAAGAATTTCTTTGTGTGCATTACTTCATATAAATATATATGTAGTAATTAAATTATTTAATTATATTAAACTTATATTTCTTGAAATTATGTGAAAATATTCATCTTCTCTAGAGAATAAGGTAGCCAAAGTTGGTATGTGTGGGATTTCACATTTACCAAAACATCACTTACACATGGAGAGTAAAGTCTGATAATTTATTTTGAAAACAACGACCAACCATTTATCAAACATGAACAGAAGTTTAGTAGTTATATAACTATATAGATTCATTATAGGATAATTATTTTATTCCTTGATTGGAGGATCATCAACCAGTCAAAGAAAGATCAGTTATGGGATCCCATATTAGTGATATTTCTAAATATATTTATTTATTTTTGCAATGGTTTAAATATTATACATTTTATATGATGAATATTTAATTTATTTAATTATAGATAACATTTTACATTCAAGAGATGAATGTAATTAAGAAAATGTTTTTATCCTTTACAGTAATAGATTAAGATATTTTAATAAAAATTTGACCTTATATTATATTTTAAGGAGTAATAATAATCAAGATTCATTCCTTATACATGAGTTTATATATACAGATACATGGAAAAAGTTTATCTCTTGTTAGAATTAAAAATCTTTTATAGTAGGTATTTTTTGTTTTTTAAATAAATTTTCTAACTTAATTTAAATTACATGATAACTTATTAATATATTTTTATATAATAGGTCTTCATGAAATTCCACCAAGTGATACAGTCCCAGAATTTATATCATTACACATTGTCACATATAGAGTGTCCTTTATTAGAGGATAAAATGATTTCTAAAGAAGTAAAAAAAAATAAGATCCAAGTCAAGTATAGGATTGAAATAGGTTTAATGAGGACCTCTATCTCCTACCCATAATCATGAAAAATATAAAATAGAGATGATAAAAAATAATGACGAAGTTTATTGAGGATCTAATATAATAATTCAATGATAATATTTTAAGAAATTGTTTATTATTTTTCTTTAATATTTTTATTTTTTAAATTCATCCCACTAATATAACATTTGAAAATATTATTTTAAGAGACCTTTCATGAGTAAACATCATAGAGTACCTTTTGCCATATGGGTAAGATAGATATTCTTACAATTTCTTTAGGAAAGCCAGAATACTTTTTCCACATTATAAGATAAAAGAAGGGTATCAGTTTTTGTAAACAAAATTTGTCATTCACCCTATACAACATTGATGTTGGAAGAAAATAAGGGAAAAATATATTCATTTATGTCTAAGATATAATAGTTGAAGTATATGATATATTATAGAATTAAGTCACTAATATAAGAAATATTTACAGAATAGATGAGACAGATGTAGTCTGTATAGCCTACCCACCCAAATCCACTAAATCTTTATTCATACCCAACTATGTACTCTAAGTCTTTTATTAGTGATCCCCATATACAAATTATATCATAAAAAATTAAACATCATCTGGGGGATTAATTACATCATCAATTTATGTTGTATAGTTATGTAAGAGTGGTGGTAAATGATATTATTGATCTAGAAACTCTAGTGTAGCTACTTACTAAAGAAGATTCCATAATTGGATAGAGTTTCAGTTATTTATTTACTTTATACAACTACTCTTTGTTTTTAGTTGATATATGATGTATTTTTATATTTTAATTTTTATTTATCATTAAATTAAAATTAAAAAATTATTTTTTTCTTACAATTACCTTATATAAGAGTATATAAAACCGAATGAATCATTACAAAGTAAAGAAATATTTTGGGAACTAGTACCTTTAGAAACTCATCACGGTCATGATGGGATAACAAAGCTAACACATGTTTCCTTTATATTAGAGAATTATTATACTTTTTTGATAACTAATGATATTTATAAGAGATTTTACACATTAAATATATTTAAACTTACATCATTGATGTTGTAATGGGTAAAGAGCTCATTGTACATGTATTTTAGTTGATTTTTGTGTAAGTAAATTTCAATTATAAATTAAATTTCTTTAAGTAAACATGTGTTATATATTTCCTTAATTTAATAATTTACTAATCACTTATATCCATACTATTTTTATACAATATTATTGCACTACTATTTATGGATTTATGGATCCAAAATATATTTCAACAGCTATACAATAATTAGACAAACATTCTAGAATAGAATATAGATCTGAAAGATTAAAAACACCTGGATTTGATGTTAGGTTTCTCCATTACTTTACTTGTAATAAAACATATATTATTATGAACCAATTTCATTATACTATTATTAATGCTATAATTTTTATATTTTACTACACATTTTACATTATGCATATTTTTTTTAAAATGAATCTAAGGCATATTGGTTATGATCTTTATTGGGTGGTGTTGGAATAATATTCAAAAATTTGTTAAATTAGTAATTTTTACTCATTTATTTTAGAAATTTAATATTAATATTAATATTTTATATATTTTTTGATAATTAATATTTTAAGTTAAAATATTTCATATATTGAGTTTAACAAAGCTCACTTTTCAACAATGGAACCATAAAAAAAGAATATTTAAAAGTTTCGGTAGATAAATTTTATATCTATGAATAATTATTTTTCTTACATATGTAGTGTTTTATTTTGATAATATTCTTTCATAAAGGTACTATCATCATCAAAGATTGGAATGCTTAATGATGGAATTATGTTTCATGATTTATTTACAATATACTCACGACCATAAGAACAAAAGTTTATAAATAGGTTAGTTTCATTATAACATTTATAATTTAAACAAATATTTTTTATTTTTAAATTCATAACACATTATGTTATATTATGTTTTTATGTTGTTTTTTCAAATATTCCAAATGAATTGAAACACCTTCAAAATTTATTTGAATAATGTTTTCTATGTTTGACTAATTTTTAGTTTTATTTCCAAATATATTTGATCTATTTTTAACACATTTTGTAAAACTTTTCAATGAGTTTTACTATTGTTGTTTGTTCTGTTTGGAGATATTATTTGGTATTGTTGAATTTGTTGCACATTTCTAGAATCATGTATTTTAGAATATTGTTTTAAAAAAAAGTATTATATTACAACATTTTTGTAGGAATGTTTGATATTTAAATCCTTGTAAGAAGGTATTTCGATGTTGGTTTTTCTTAAAACTAAAATTTAAGGATCTTTTGGAATCAATTTTATTAAAAACCAATGTGGAAAACCTTGTATGAGTGCTTCAACATTGATTTTCTTAAAGAAAAATGTTTAAATCTTTTTCTATATAATTTTATAATAGGGATTTCACCATTGGTTTTATAAAAAACTGATCTTAAATTACCACTTTTTACATATTTTAGATTAACATCGCTTTTTAACTGATGCCAAAATGAAAAAAAGGATAATAAAGCTGTTTTTTTGGACTAGTGACTATTGAATTTATATAACTCCAATTAGGGTTCTCAAAAATGATTTAATTTAAACTTGGTGAAATCATATTTATATAAAGGGGATTTTGTTCAATATAGTTAAAGAAGATATTGGGAGGATGATTGCACTAGGTTTTTTTATAAATATAAATAGGTATGTCACATAATTGATTTTATTTACGATTTAAAAAATTTGGGTGTATTCAAAGAATTAATTGAAAAATGAATTTTTTTCTTGTGTATTAAAGGTTTGGGCAGATATTAGGGTGGTCCAAACCCTTTGGTTAAGGATTTAATTCACATGATGTTTCTAGTGAGTAATTTATTAGTTATGTCCTAGGATTGAATATGTAATTAATTGTGAAATTGTTCTTGGGTTAAATATGTAAATTGTTTACCATTGATTTATAATTAATTTATGATGTTCATGATTATTCCATAAATCCTAATTATAGATTTAATGATGTAATACATTTTTATATTTATTAAAAAAATTAAATTATTTATGGTGTGATAAATGAATATTTTAGGATACAAAAAGGGAGAGTAGTATCTTAAATACACCTTTAAATTTTACTTATGAATTTTTTTCTAGTTATAGGATTTAAATTAATTATAAATTATTTATAATTAAATTGAAATGTTCTTTATGGGATTAGGTCCCTGTATGGATGGATGGTGGTCATTCAGACTTGTATAAGCTTTGAATAGGTTGGTCAATCTTCATTTATAATTGAAATGACTTTTTAAATGAGGTAGGTAGTCTATAGAGAATACCCCTACGGTAAATAAATTTTATTTATATTTATGTGATATGTGATCTAACCACCAAGGGTAATTGACATTTTATTTAAATAAATTTTTTTTGTTAAAATAAATACATATGGATGGACACAAGTGTCAAGGTCCATAAAAGACTATTGAGAACTAGCTTGATGCCTCATCATCAATGGTTAAGGGATTGATTATAGATATATATTTTGAGATGTATAGACATTTAGGTGTAGTAGTTTAATTAAATGAATAAATATAGTGGCCCTTGGTATATGGTTCCCTTATCTCTTCTGAGCAAGGAGTGGTGATGGACTAGGAATGAACAACATTGAGTGTCGCCTTAGAACCCGAAGGTAGGTCATGAGGGAATTTAGAGGTCATAGAGCCTTTGGATAGATAATTAAGGAGTCTGTAATATGTTCCTCCTCCTCTAGTACGTTATTTCTCCAGTAGGTGTGTATGGATAGAATTATGGATAGGTTGGGTGAGTGGACCAACTTAGGATGAATTGGAAAAGTGAGATAGGAATTTTTCCATATCTGTAATCTGATGTCATTATCAATTTTCTTAGGAGAATAATGATATTTTGAGAAAATGATAACACTATCAGTGATTATATTCCCTCTGAGTATCATGCTTGGACTCAAAAGATGATATAGATTCAAGGTAACTCATATAGAGTGTCTCAATTATATTGTGATATGCGGGACTATGGTGGCTTCCCCAACTTTACATTAACACTATAAACGGGTAGTGAGGATGAGATTTTATCATTGATTCTGATTGGAATGTAGAATCCTATATTTTTAAGGTACACTTTTTTTCTTATTCAAGTGTGTGTTTTTAGGTTTAGAGGGAATATGAGTTGTTTTAGGAACATCCTTATACAACTGGGTTGGATGTTTCCTGTAGGACACATTCACACTGTGAATGGAATTCAAAACATGAATGAAATTCATGACATAAATATGTCACTAGGAAGATGTTGTAAGATCAGTTCAAAATATGGAATAATTCAAGCCATGAAATATGTTCACATCGTGAAATGGTTGATTGGGATGATTTAACCTAAGGAAATTTCTTTTTTGGCATGTATGTGACTCATGGGATTTACATCATGAACTTTGCATAACCTCTAGATTTTTTGTGTTGCATACATAACTTCTTTAAATTATTTCGATTTAAAGTCTTCCCCCCTAGAATCTTAAGTAGTTCCATGGTGATTTTTGGGGATCTCCCTCCTTTCGGATCACTTTATTTAGTATTCAGTATCTGTGAAGGTTTTATCACTTCTTCTTGTTAAGTGGCCTTTTTTCTTCCTCATTTCTATTCAATATGGACACCACATTGTCTAGGATTTCAAATATAAAATAATGTAGTTCTGACCAAGTGTAGATGAAGTTTTATTGTTCCTTTATATATGTTGTGTGATCATCTTTTAGGGGTTGGTCTTTGTTGGTTGTACTATAGTAGTGTGTGTTCGTTGGGTATGTTATGATCTATCCTTTCCACTATCTATTTGGTTGTTGTAATTTGATTATAATATATGGGAATACATTCTGCATCCTATGTTATTTTAATTTTATTCCTTCTAGTGTTGGTGGATCTAGTTGAACACATGTGCAACCCGAGTCGAGGTTTGTGGTTTCATCTCTAGCCTTTTTTGAATGAACCATGATTTCTCCTGTTTTATAAACTGTTTTATAAATAAATTTTCCTGATTGATTTATGTACATGAATGGATTAATAATGAAATATAGTTTTTCCCTTGTTTTTGGTAATGGAAATGGGTGTTTGAAAATCATTTTGAATTGTTTTTTCAAATATGTTTTCATAAAAGAAGGGTTTTTTTAAATCTATTATGAATATCCATTTTAAAATGATTTGGAGATTTATTACATGGAAATCCTTTGATACTTAGGTGGAAGGTGTATCTTAGGTCATTCATCCATTTTACTATTACTGGGTTCACTCATGGGGTGTTTCTCTGATCCCTAGGCCCATTATTCTAAAGACTTGATAGTGAAACTATTGTAGGCTCACTCTTGGGGTGTTTATAAAATCCCTAGGCCTATTATTCCAAGATATTAAGTGTGCACTGGTATTTAATTTTGGTACAAGTAGTCTATTATCCTGAACTAATATGATATTTGTCTTTATTTACCTATTTTTTGGCCTTTTATTTTTCTAGATTTTATATACCTTCTTTTACATTGATAGATGTTTATAGAAGTTATATTTCGAAACTATTTTTCATGGACTATTTTGTGAACTGTGGAAAATGGAAATATTTTTCATGATTTTGATATGAATTGATTTATCATTTATCATGCCATGTTTTCTTTAAAATGAGCTCATTTTTATTGTTTATATAGAGACATGGTATGGAACACTTGGGTGGGCTCTTACTGAGCTTGTTTTACACACACCCTACACACCCCTTCGATGGTGTATAGACCTGGTTTTATATTTTGATGTCAAAAAAGGAATGGTGCTTCAGTGAGGTGGTAAGTTTTCTTGCAGATAGGCATGGTAGATAGTTGAGTGATGGTGGGATGTTTCCCCTGTTATCACATGGAGTAGTCAACATATGTTAGTTGACTTTTTTTGTTAGGCTTGTACTTCGGGTTTGTTGTGATTATTTTGAGTTGTATCACTTTTTTATATTTTATTTCAGTTATGGAATATATCTTTCAGGTTATTATTATACTATTCTATTATACTATGTATATATATAACATTTCATATATTTCAAGTTGTGATAAATCATTCCTTCTAGTTATTTTTGATGACTAGGTGCTAGTCACTGGCCTTTTGGGATTGGGAACAACCTTAGGGAATGTGGTGGGTAAAGTTGGGAGCCATTTTCTGAGGGTACCCAAGGTTGTTTCATTACAAAAATGGTATCAGATCATGGAAATACTCATTCTTGGAAAGCTGGTATATTGTATATATTATTTTTGAGACTTTAAAGGTAGGTTTCGATGGGTTTCTAGACAGATCTTTCGATGAAAAGATTCAACATACCATGGGATGTTGGGATGTGTGTCTCTTATGTTGAGTTCATGATTTTAATATCAGTTATTTTATATAGTTTTATTATTTGAACTGATATTATCTTTTCATTTTATTATCTATTCTATTTTTTGTGTATTGATATGCCCTTAATATTACTTACATGGGTTTTAAAGGGGAGTGAAGTGTATTCATACCAAGGGAATCATTATTTGGATCAGAATCTTATAGAGGCTATTTTTTAAGTAGTTCAGGCCATAGAAAAAAATGTACCATGAGTCTAGAAACCATTTTTTGAGGTACATCCAAAAGTTAAAGGATAAATGGATTGATCTCGGGAGTTCATATGTGAGAAACACCCATCCTTTAAGTGTATGAATGAAACTCAAGAGGTGGAGGGATGGGTGGATTAGATTGAACTGGATATAAACTTATTAGATACCCCTAAGAATATCAAGGTAATGTGTGTAGTGTTTATACTTGAGGGTCCTAGTCAATGATGGTTGGATTCTATGGTAAACAAGGATTGTTTGGTGGGATTAGACTAGAAGGGTTTGAAATCACTCTTCTTTCTTCAGTTCAACCCAAAGTCTCTAATGATGGAAAATTATATGAATTTTCAAATTTTTGTAGCATAGAGAGTGATCAGTGTCAAAATACACCAATTAGTTCACAGATATGGATCATTTTTCTCTATAATTGGTAAAAAAATGATCAGTTGAAAGCTTGGAAGTACCGGTAGGGTTTACGACTGGATATTAGATCACATGTATTTATGATGGATCCTCCTACCTATGTGGAGAATATATATAAGGCCATGATGGTAGAGATAAACACAGAAGTAAATATTGGATTTTATTCCCCTTCGCTTCCACCTTGTAGAATATTCAGGGGAGCATATAGAAATAATAGGAAGTGGAATAATCATTTAAGGAGTGTTGGAGGTGTTTCCCAATAGCGAGCCTCCTCTACACCATTTGTTACATCCAGTAGTATTCCCTTAACTTGCTATCAATGTGAAAATTTTGGTCACACCTTACAATCTTATTATGTAACTAAGAATATTTGAAATGTTTATAGCCTCTATGTTCATATATATCTATTATACTATACTATGTCTATACCTAGATATGGTCAAGGATCATCGACTCCAAAGGCCGCTATAGTAAAGTTAGAAACTTCTAACTCTATATGCCTCCATCTAGAGGCCTTATAAGTGAAGAACCTATACTCAGTGGATTAGTTTTATGTGAATTTTGATGTGGTTCCAACAAAAATGAGAGGTACTACCTTTTTTATCCTCTACAGTAACTTATTTATTTGATACAAGTGCCTCCGACTCATTTAAATATACATATTTTATTTATGTGTCAAAAACTCCAATGGAGTTCATTTACTTTATCATGTAGTTGGAGACACCTATTTGAAAAAGTAAAGAGTATGGGTTTTGATGTCCTTCTTATTCCCTATGAATAACAAACACAAATTTAATCATGGATTTTCTTATTCTTGATCTTTATATATTTTATGTCATCATTGGGGTGGATTAGCTTGTCACTCATTATGATGAGTTTTATTATTATCATTGGAATATATCATTCTTTTCTATTTATGGAATATATTTGTTGATTTAGGGAGATTGGGATCAGAGGTCTGGTCATGCATGTCATTCGGGGATAATGATTAAGAGTTTTTTGTATTTTGTTGTAGTCGATCCCAATTTTATTTCATCGGTTGGTGATCATACTTTGGTTGCTAGGTACTTTCCTAATGTTTCCAGATAACTAATATTTTCTTCCTCTAAATAGGGAGGCAAAGTTTAAAATTTATATATTTTTAGGTATGCAATCAATCTTTATACCCACCTATTATATGGAACCGATATAGAAAAAGAGCTCAATATCTTGTTGGATGATCTAATGGATAAAGGTTTTATGTTCCATTGTTCTTTACCATAGGAAAATTTGGTGCTCCTTTCCAATAAGATTGATGGTTTACTTTGATTTTTCATGTACTATCAGAAGATAAACTAAGTAATAGTTAAGAATAAGTATCATTTTCCCCATGTGGATGATTTATTTGATTAGTTTAAAGTGGTAAAGTGGTTTTAGAATATTTAAATTTATTTGGGTTATCATCAACTCTGGATTTGAGATTCTGATATACTGAAGATGGATATTGGGAATAGGTATTATCATTAAGAATGTTTTATAATTCCTTTCAGTTTAATTAACACTCTTTTAGTTTTTATTTCTCTGATGAATCGAATATTTCATTAGTATCTAGAAACCTTTTTCATACTAGTCATGGATTATATTATGGTTTATATAAGGTTTGAGCGTGAGCATGAGCACCATATTAGTTTGTTTTTGGAAATCCTAATGATTCAGCATTTGTTTGGAATGATTTTGAAATGTTGTTTCTGTATTTAAGAGGTGAATTTCTTAGGTTATGTGATTTATAAATGTGGATTATCAGTTAATCATAAGAAGGTGAAGGCTATCTTTTCATGGTAGGGGCCACATAATGTCTCTGAGATATGAATCTTAGTTGGTATAGTTGGATACTATCAGTGGTTCTTCAATGTTTTTTCAATGTTTGTATCACCCTTGACTACTCTTAACAATCATGGGTGAGTTTTACATGGTGTGTGAAATTTCATTCTTCTTTCTATGAGTTGAAACAACTTCTGACATAGACACCTATTTTGATCTTACCTGAGCCTAGTAAGGGATATGTGGTATACTGTGATGCTTCTAGTGCTATTTTGGGTTTCATTCTTATATAGGATGATCAAGTTGTGGCCTATAGTTCTCATAAATTTAAGCCTTATGAGAAGAATTACCCCACTCATGGTTTGGATCTTTTCATGGTTATGAAATTTATTAACTATTGGTGGTATTATATTTTTGGATAAATATTTGTAGCCATTTGGATCCTAAAATTTTTAGCTACATGTTTCCTTAGAAGAACATAAATATTAGAAAGATGTGGTGGGTGGAATAACTTCAGAAATTTTACATCAACATCACCTATACCCTTGGGAAGTGGACTTTCATTGCAGATGCTCTTATAAGGAATGTTTCATCAAAAGTTTTCATGAAATCAAATGAAGAGTGTAACCTTATGGGGCACTTCATTCAGCTTCATGTCGATTCTTAGGATGATGTTTTAGGTGTAGTTATAAGAAGTGTTCAATTATTACCATCTCTATGTGAGTATATTTTACTGGGTCAGTAAAAGGATGATGAGTTTAATGGAATCATACAAACCATTTATGGTGGGTAGACCATTTCTGGTTGGTATCTTCCTTCAGATGGTATTATCCACTTTAGGGATAAATTTTTTGTCCTAACATCTATGATTGTTTTCTTTTGTTTGAATATCATAGTTCTCTATGGTCCATTAATCCAAATGTTTTGAAGATGTACTATGACATGAAATGATGTTTTTGGTATCCAAGTATAAATAACAACATTTATGATTATGTGGTATAATGTTAAACCTTCTAGAAAATAAATTCATAGTATCTAACACCTTCTATTTTTTTCTATCCTCTTTTATGATAGTTTTTAAATGGGTTGAGGTTTCAATGGACATTATTTTTGAATTACCACAGACTCATTGAGGTAATAATACTATATAGGTAGTGATTGATTGGTTTAAAAAATCATCCCATTTTATTCTGATCAGGGACACCACTGAGGTTGATGATTTGGGTAAGACATATATACAAGAGGTTGTGAGGTTACATGGGGTTACCAATACCAATATCTTGGATAGGGATCCCAGGTTTACCTCCTAGTTTTGAAAGAGTATCCAAGAGGCAATGGGGACTTAGGTTTGGTTGAGTACAGATTACCATACACATACAAAAAATCAGATAAGGTGTGCTATTAAGATGATAGAGGATACACTCCATGATTTTGTTTTGGATTTTAGTGGATTGTGGGATATCCATCTAGGACTCGTTGAGTTTTCATATAACAATAGTTATAATTCGTGATAAAAATGGCTCCCTTTGAGGCTTTCTATAGTCACTCCTATTGACCACCTCTTAATTGGGAAGAGGTGGGTGAGGCCTCTCTTGTTGGATTGAGGCTAGTTTAGAATGCAGTACACAATCTGGTTACAATGTAAAGTTAGTATAAATCATTTACAGGCCATCGACACCGCCCTTTGGAGCTTTCTATAGGTGACTAGGTTTTTTGGACATTTTCTCCTTGGTTGGGTCATCGTGAGATTAAGAAACTGGGAAAGTTGGATCTAAGATATGTTGGACCATTTTAGGTCACTGAGTGGATCGGTTAGGTCGCTTATTTTTTATAATTACTATCTTAGTTGATAGGTATTCATGACGTATTCCACATATCTCATCTCAGGAAGTATCATCCAATTACCTTTCATGTTTTATGTTAAGAAGAGATTAAATTAGAGATGGATGTTATAGTTGTAGAGTAGATGATGGAGATCAGTGATTCTTATGTGAAATTATTTCATGGGATTACTATCTTATTGGTTATATTGTTATGATGGAATGGACTATATTCTCATGATACATGGGAGTTTGAATTGCAAGTGATGGAGTTGTGGCCACAATTATATTTGAAGCACCATTCTTCCACACTAATTTCCAAGGATAGAAAGCCTTATATTGGAGATATTGTAACATCCTAGATTTTAAGTTATTATCAATTTCTTGTTTAAGTGTTTTTTTTGGTTTAGAGGGTGTTGGAGTTGGTTTGAGAACTTCCTACTGTAACTGGACTAGAAGATTTTTTCGGGCCACATTCACACCATGAATAGAATTCAATATGTGAATATGTCACTGGGAAGATTCAAAAGAAACAATTCAAAATGTGAAAATAAATTGGTTGTGAAACATTTCACATATTTAAATGGTTGATTAGGATAATTTCACTTGAGGCGATCCCTTTTTCGGTGTGCATCTCACCCATGGTATTCACATCATGAATCTCTATTTCACATCGTAAATTTTGTGTGACCTGTAGGTTTTATGCACTATACATGTAAATTAATTTCATTGTTTTGATATGAAGGTCCCCCCTTCAAACCATAAGAAGTTATAGGGGGTTTTGGGTGATCTTCTTACCTCTAGATCACTCCATTTGGAATTCGATATCCAAAAGGGTTTCATCGCTTCTTCCTAGTAAGATAAGTCTATGATTCTTGAATTTAATTTGTCACATCAGCCACATTGGAAGCGTTTATAGATCTAAAATCATTCATTTTTTATCATGTGTGGATTTTGTTTTCTTATTCCTTTAGATCCATTTTTTGATTATCTTCCGGGGTCCAGTCATCATTGGTTGTAGTGCAGAAAGTGTGTATTATTTAGGGTATGTTGTGATCTATCCTCGATTCCATCAGTTTTGTTTTTAGAATGTGATTTTATGTTGTGGGATTAAATTATAGGTAATTTTTCTTGTGTTTTAATTCCTTCTAGTGTTATTAGATTCAGTTACAGATGTGGGCAACCTGAATTGAGGTAGGTGGTTCTGTCTCTAGACTTTATTGAATGAACCGTGATTTCTCTTATTTTATAAATTTATTTATAAATAAATTAGAATTAATGATTTGTGCATGTAAATTGATTTAAAATAAAATATGGTTTCCCCTTGGTTTTGGTAAATGAAAATTGATAATTTCAATAAATTGTGAAATGGTTTTTCAAAGAAGGTTTGAAAAATATTTTGAAAATCACTTATGGAATGATTTTGGAAATTAAGAACATAGGAAGCCTTCAGTTCTTAGGTGGAAGGTGTAGCTTTGGCCTATAATCCATTTTACTATCAGGGGTTCACTCATGTGATATTCCTCTAGTCCATAGTATCATTGTTATATGGACTTGATATTAATACCACTTGGGGGATCACTCGTGGGGTGTTCCTCTACTCCATAGGCCTATTGTTCAAGGGGAATGAGTGCGCACTATTCGTTGATTATGGTATGATTAGTTAGATAGCCTAATATGTTGTAATCCTTGGTGTTATTTACCTATGATTTGGATTTGTATTTTTCTGGCTTTGATATACCTACTTTGACTTTGATAATTTTTTTTGGAAATTATTCTTTCAAAATATTCTCCACAGCCTATTTTGTGAATTGTGGGGGAAATATTTACCATGCTTTTGATATGAACTAATTTATCATTAATCATTACATTCTTTTGTTAAAATGACAATATTTTGATTTTTTGTATAGATACTTGATATAGAACACCTGGGCGGGATCCTAATGAGCCTATTTAGATCACACCCTATACACCCCTTCAGTAGTGTGTAGACCTGGTTATGTATTTTTATATAGGAAAATGAAAGGGGGCATAGTGGGGTGTTGGATTTTTTGTCAGTTAGGTATGGTTGTTGGTGGTGATATGGTGAGATGTTTCGCGTGTTATCACATGGATTAGTTATTTTTTGTTAGTTTTCATATTTTTTGGACTTATACTTTGTGTTTGTTATGATTGTTTTTATTTTCATTAGTTTTTCCATTTTTTTATGCTATGGCATATATATTTTTGGTTATTCTTCTACTGTTCCTTTCCACTATGTATACACATGCCATTTTATCTACTTATGGTTGGTAAAAATCATTCCATCTTGTTTTTTCGATGCCAAGTACTAGTCTCTATCCTATTGGGATTAAAAATTCCCTTCAGATATTTGTTGGATTGGTTCGGGTGCCATTTTGTGATGGTATCCCAGGTTGGGCTGTTAAAAAATGGTATTAGAGCATGGTTATTCAAAGTCTTGGTTATTTTGTAAATAGAAGATAATATTTTTGTTAATTGAGTGGTAGGTTGCGATGAGTGCCCGGTCAACTCTTGATGTGATGAGAATCAAGTTATAATGGTATGTTGGGATGTGTGTACCTGATGTTGAGATCATGAACTTAATATCAATTTTTTCATATGGTTTGCTGATTTAAACTGAGATTATTCTATTGTCTAATCATTTATTTTGTTTACGATGTATAGTGATACGCATGTGGTACATATTCTATGGGTTCGAAAAGAGAGTGAAATAGACGCTCCTCAAGGGAATCTGCCTTTGGGTTAGAATCTTATAGAGTCTATTTTGTGAGCAGTTCTACCATAGACCGAAATGTGTCACAAGTCTAGAACCCATTTATTGTGGTATAACCAAGAGCTATATGAGAAATGGATCAATATCAGGATTTTTTACATGATAAACCACAGTATTTTAAGGTTATAATGAACCTCAAGCAGGGGAGGATTGGATAGATATGATTGATCATATCATTTACTTCCTAGATACCCCTAAGAATATCAAGGTAAGGGGCACAATGTTTAGATTTTATGGTCCCAATAAGCAATGGTAGGATTATATGGTATAGGTGGATAAGTATGTAGGCTTGTACTGAAATATTTTCAAGACACTCTGATGATGGAAAAGTATATGGAGTTTCTCTCTTTATAGTAGGATGTGTACTCAGTGTTATAATACACTAATAATTTTGTTAATCTTATTCATTATTCTCCAAAAGTGGTAAATAATGATCATCTTAAATCTCAAAAGTATCTATAGGGTTTTCAATAGCATATCATGTTGGAGGTATTTATATATAGTTTTTATGCCTATACGGATATGGTATACAGAACTATGATGTAAGACATGGATAAGGAAAGAAATATTGGATTTTCTTCCCTTTCTCTTCCACTCAGTGGTATCTTAAATGGTAGGTAGGGAAATAATACAAAGTTTCATGATCATCAGCAGAGTGGTGAAGATAGTTCTTAGTATAAGGCCTCCTCTAAAAAATTATTTATATATGGTAGTGTGCCCCTGATTTTCTATCATGGTGGAATGTTCAGGCACACCCAATGTTCTTGTTTTGTGCCTGTGAAGATGAGAAATGGTTGAGGATGTTATGGGTATTTGAAATTATTCTGATAAGCTATGTTTATGCCTCGATATGTTAAGGTATTGTTTTCTCCAATTTCTACTGCAGTGTAGTTAGAATCTTTTTACTCTATAAGGATCCAACCAGAAGACTCATGAGTGAAGCACCTTCATGAATTTGATGAGTTTCTAGAAGATATAGGCATGTTTCCAATGACAGTGAGAGGTTCCATCTTTGTTGGATCCACTATAGAGACTTCTTTATTTGATATAGGTGTCTCCTACTCATTTATATCTTCACATTTTCTTGATGTGTTAAAAATTTCAATGAATCTCATGTCTTTTTTCATAGAGTTAGTGATACCTATTGGAAAGAGGAAAGATTGGGGTTTTTGTATCCTTATTGTTCTCTGTCGATGGATGATGCAAAGTTAGTCTGGGGTTTTCTCATTCCTGGTCTGAATCAATTTGAAAAAATCATCAGGATGGATTTTATTTTCACTTATAATGATGAGATATATTATTATCATTATCATGTCTCATTTATTGCTATCTATGGGGGATATAAAGTGTTTCAAGGAGAGTGGGATCCAAGTTATGCTCATCTAAAACCTTCTTTCCCAAAGATTAAGTGTTTGTTGTCTATTTTTCTAGTTGATCTTGATGTTATTTCTTTTATTGGTGATATTACCCTAATTTTTAGGTACTTTTTTTTTTCTTGATTACTTATCCAATATTTCTTCGAATAGGTATGTAGAGTGTATGATTGATCTAGTTTTGAATACATAACTGATTACCCTCTAATAATATGGAACTATTAGAGATGAAAGAGCTCAATATCTAGTTGTAATATCTGATGGATAAAAGTTTTTTGAGCCCTATTTTTTCCTCATGTTCAACACTAGTTCACTTATACAATAAGACTTATGGTTCACTTCGATTGTTCGTGGACTATCAAAAGTTGAACCGGGTAATGGTTATGAATAATTATTATTTTCCATGTGTTGATTATTTTTTGGATTAGTTGATCTGGTAGAATTGTTATTTGAAGATCGTCCTTCAGCCAAGTTATCATTAGATCAGGGTTTAAAAGTCTAATATACCAAATATAGCTTTCAAGTGCAGGTATTTCCATTACGAATATCTTATTATGCCATTTGGTTTGAAAATTTACCATATAGTTTTTGTGGTTCTTATGAATTTTATATTCCATCTTTTTATTTAAAATGAATATATTTGGATTATTTTTATATATACTTGATATGGAACCCATGGGTGGGATCCTATTGAGCTTGTTTATCTCACACCCTATACACCCCTTCAGTAGTGTATACACCTGGTATGTCTTATGATACAGGAAAAGGCATAGCACTATAGTGAGGTAGTAGGTTTTCTGTCAATTGGGTATTGTAGTTGGTGGTGATATGGTGGGACTTTTCCCATGTTATCACATGGATTAGTCCATTTCTATTAGTTTTCCTTTGTTGTTGGACTTTTACTTTGGGTTTATTCTGACCATTTTAAGATGTATTACTCTTTATTTCTATAAGTTATGGAATATATCTTTCTAGTCATTCTTCTACTATTCTTTATATTTATATATATTCCATGAAATATACATTTGGTTTGGAAAAATCATTCCCTATGGTAATTCGAGTGCTAGTCACCAGCCCATGGGGATCAAAAATGTCATATGGGTATTTGGAAGATCAGGTCAGGTTACAATTAGTGAGGGTATAATGGGTGATTTTGTTATATGGAACCTTATAATTCCAGATATAATGATGGCCTAGATTTTCCACTTGTGATTGCAACCAAGGATATGTGTGATTGGATTGACATATAGTCGTCCCTTATTATTATTATTATTATTATCATCGTCATTATGATATGTGGAAATTTTAGAGGCCCAAACTTCTCAGACATAAATATTAAATCCTACTAGATGAATATAAAATAATGATCCATGATATAATCACTTAGGTCTAATGCCTTTGAATAATTATACATGTAAAAAATAAGTTAACAAGTGAGATACATCATCTCTCAGTAAGTTATTCATAACAAGAACCCTTCTAATACATACCATACATAACATTTTATGGGGAAGGGAAACAAAATAAAGGGTGATATAAGATGCTCAATAAGGGTAAAAAGGGACATATCAATATAACATGAGCATATGTATGACAACCCTTATCTTTATTAAACATTAATTCATGATTTATTACATAATATTACACATAATAAAACCAAGAAGATTAATAATTATAGTGTCTTTGGGAATTATGTGCATTACATAACAACTTAAAACATGGGGTAAGAAAACATTATTTAAAACATTCTTAACAATCTCATATTATTCCATAATACTTAAAACTTCATGGGATAACCTAGGGAAATACCTAAGAAAGGGGTGAGCTATAATGTCTAATAAGGGAATAAACACGTAATAACATAAAGAAAGTAATACATGTTAGATAATAACCATATAAATAAAACATAAAATTATTGAGAATCATAAACATGAAAAATTAGGCATGAAATAGCAAGATATTCATAATTAAGAATGGGAAATGTGGAAACAACGTAAAACACAACATCATAAAAACAGGTTTAGGAAAAATGCCAAGACATTATGATGGAAAAAGTCCCATAATGGATTAATTTCACTCCCTAATAACATGAATGATTTCTCAAGAGACTAAAACATTACCCAATTCATTATAGTGCCATATAATTTTAGGCTCACCCATTACTTTCATTTCATTCTCATGCATAAGTGTGCCACATATATAATAAAACATTGAATCATTTGTCATCAGATTTTATTCCATGATAATGAAGTGTAGAATAAATAAATGTAATTCCCCAGTAAAATAATTATAAGTGCATAAAGTTTAACATACTTGATATGAAATGGGTATGGTTATTCATTATACATTTATCTATCATGGAAAATCATGGTGAAATTTCAGCTGCATAATGACATTACTAAAAGATTCATAAAATTATATGATGAGATTGAAATGGGTATCTCATAATTTAGTCATAAAATGGATATTAATAGGGATATGGTAAAATATATCCAAAAATTGGTAAATTGAGATAAAAGGTATAATAAAATGGTGATTCTTGAATAAATTGGAGAATGAGAAGATCCCTTACTAAATTCTGGCATGGTAATGGGTGTACATAATGTTTCATGGGATGGATTAATGAGAGTGAAATGGGTAACTCATAAAATACAAATTAAAATGGTAAGTAAAATAGATATATAAAAACATTACCCAGGCATGAAAAAAATCTAATTTAATATGAATAACATAAAATATATTCTTGAATAAAATGAGAGTGGATGATCCCTTACTGAATTTTGACATGGTAACTGGTGTACATAAAGGTTCATGGGAGGGATTAATGAGAGTAAAAAGGGTACATAATCATTTATAAATCACATGGTAAGTAATATGGATATGTAATAACGTATACAAAAATTATTACTTTTAAATAAAAGGAATAAAATGAAGAAGATGTTTGAATTAAAAAGAGAAGAGAGCGGTCCCTTACCTTGAGAGGGTGATCCCAAATGCTTGGGGGGAGACTCTTATGACCTTGTGGGGACTCTATAGAGGGGAGGGAATATTAAGGACATTATACAAGGTTTTTGAGTGGAGATAAATGATATCTTTGGTGGGTTTATATGGGAAATGGGTGGGGATTATTTATTATTTATCAAACTTTGGTTTTGGACTCTATATAATAAGGTAATCAAAACCACAAACCTTCCAATGGTTTATGAAAAATAATGGTGGTTTTCATTATTTTATAAGTACAGTGGATAAACTTATTAAAACATTACCCTTGGTGATGTGTAAGTGAGTCATGTCCTTTAATAAATTATTTTAAAATCATTAAATATATTATAGGTTTTGTATGATTCATAAATTCTTTTTAAAATTAACACAATTTAATTAATATTAAATTATTTATATGTAAAACATATATTTGGTTTTATATACCATTTATAGTATTTACTACATCATTTTGGGTTATTTTGATGTCATAATACACATCGTATATTTATATCGTATCTAACTATTGCTCGAATATTCATTTGTCTCATAAAATAATGAAAAATTCACCATTGGATAATTTCATTTTTTTGATTCCAAAAAAAATATTTATTTTAACCATATAATTTTCTAAATATGTGAATTCTTTACTTTTAAAATAAGAATAAACATTTACTAAGAAATGCTATGTTTTTTGAGAATAATAGTTTTCGAAACCCTATGAAAATTACATTTGACTTCATAAAAATTATATGATCATTTAAATTTAATAAAAAATATTTAATAATAATATTAAAATATTATGTAATTACAAAAATACATTAATTCATCAAAATAAATGTTTTAATTGAAATTTAGTATTAATTAAAAATACAATTTGTGTTTTATTGAAAAAAATAAAAATCATTCATAAGGTAACAATAAGATGAAAATATATTAATTATTATATAAAACATACATATTCATATTATTAGGGTATTAATACATAGCCCTTTATTACAATAGAAAACTCCTTAAGGGTATAGTGTGTGATGGTGATACTTTCATGGGGTTGTTTGGCATACTTTATTTGGTCTGTGATCTCAATGAGCTTTAACTTCTCATGTAAACTATTTCGCTCATGTGTAAGTTTTTAGATACAATATTTGGATTGGTCATGGTAAAATACTAGTTATTCTATCTCTCTTAGAAGCTCTAATAAAAGGTCTTAATAGGGTATGATCTTATTAGTTGAGGCTATAACATCCTTTTTCCGTTTCAATTGGATTTGTTAAAACCCTATATATATACGAATCATATGGTCATTGCTCAACAATTGTATTATCAACAATTACGATACTTAATGGTATTTTAAATCTAAGAGGATATAATAAAACAAAGTAAGTGAATGTGTTTTATATAACCATAATACATATTAAGACATTTAATTTAACCACAATGGAACTTTATTTATAACAGATTGGGTTGTTACAATCTTCCCCCCATAAAAAATTTCACTCTTAAGGTTTTCATTTCACAAACTAAAACAGATGAGGGTAGTTTATTTCATCACTTCCTTCTATTCCCACATTTTTTTCAAACTTTTTTTTTCTCTGCATCACTTTAACCAGGTGTATTTTATTATTTTTTATAAATGTGTCTCTATTTACTAATATCTTCACTGACTTCTCCTCAAATTGGAGATCATTCTTCAACACTACCACTTCTAGATTGAGTACATGTGATGGGTCATTATTTACATATTGAATATAGATATTTGGAATACATCTTGTACTTGATATAAGTTATGTGGGATTTCTAGTCGATATGCCACTACTCTGATGTGATCAAAGATCTCAAAGGGATGAATGTATGTTGGAATAAGATTTCCCTTATTCCCAAATCTCATGAATTTATTCCATAGAGATATGATGAGGAATACATTATCTCCATACTAAAAATCTATGTCTTGTCAATGATTTTTTTCATAGATATTTTTTTGACTTTGATCAGCCTTGTTGTGTTGGTGAATGGTCTTGTAATTTTCCATCATTTACTTGACCATATCAGGACCTAGTAGTTTGTTTTCTCGAAATTCATCCCAACATGTTGGTGTCCTACTCCTCTTCCTATAAAGGTATTTATAGGGATCCATTTGTATGATTGAGTGGGAACTGTTATTGTTTGAGAACTCAACCAGAGAAAGATGTTGATCTCATCCTCAATTGAATTAAATTGAGAATTATATCAACATGTCCTTGAGTGTTTGGATAGTATACACAGATTAGCCTTAAATTCGAGGGTGATAAAATGTGATGAAGTTAAACTCAGTATTTATTTCATGTTGGATACTCTTATAAAAATTAGAGGTAAACCTTGGATCTCGATTAGATACAATCAATAGTGGTGTTTCATGTAGCCTCACCACTTCTCTAATGTATATCCTTACAAGTTGTTGAGGGATAAGTCCTCTGGAATTCAAATGAAGTGAGAAGTATTTGTGAGACAATCCACCCCAATCCATATATAATTATTTCCTCTTGATGTATTCATAAGACTATCAGAAAAATAAATGTTTATGTTTTACCATTTCTATGTAGGTATGGGTAATGGTTTCGTCATCCCATTTTATTTTTGCCTTTTTGCCTTCACTTGATGCCACACAAGACATATTGATGAATATTTCATGATATCCTTTTTCATATTTTCCCACAAATATTTCTCTTATAGATATTGATACATGTCTATTATTACTATATGGATGGAGATTGTTAATCTATGTGCATTATCCAACATCTCCTTCCTTTACTCAGTAGTTGATGGTACACATAGTTGTGACCCAAATATCAGAACTCTTTCTTCATTAACATTAAAATACAAGGATTTACCTTTTATTATAGCTTACACTTTTTTCTAAATTCACACATCATCTCTTTGAGAATCCTTTATCTTTCCTATAAGGGGTGGTTAGGGGATCATTTGTTAAAATATTGATGATGTTCCTTCCATTATGATTCACATGTACATCCATTTCAAGTCTAAGAAGATCAGATCCCTTTAAATTCTCATCAATGATCAAATTGTTGGATCCTTTCTACCTAGAGTGTCTCTAACTTTATTTTGTTTCCCAGTATGGTAGTGGATTGAGAATTTATAGTCCTTGATCATTTATAACCATCATCATTGGAACATATTCAGCTCTTTCTATGGGAATATATACTTGAGACTCTTGTGATTTTTATATATTTCATACTTCTCTACAAAGAGATAATGTCGCTATATTTTCAATGAGGAGGTCACTAAATCCAACTCTGGATCATGTTTTGGGTATTTCTATTCATGAACTTTTAATGGACTTGAAGCATCAGCTATCAAAATATCATTATTCTTTAACACACAACCCAATACCTTCTTCAAAGCATCATTGAATACCACAAAAGGTTCTCCACTTGTGGGTAGTAGAAGTATAAGTGCAGTGATAAGCCTCTTTTTTCAACTCCTTGAAGCTCACTTCACATTCATAATTTCAAAAAAAAACATGAATCCCTTTCAAGTTATCTTGGTCAGAGGGTTTAAAAATCCTCATAAATTTCTCACAAATAGATGATAGTACACAGCTAATCCAAGGAAACGATGGATATCTGTCACAGGTGATGGCCTCAACCATCCTTAAATTGATTTTTTCTTCTAAGGGACTGCAGATATACCATTTATTATGATAATATTCTCCATGAATGAGACTTCCTTCAACCAGAACTCACATTTTTTGTACTTTTAATAAAGTTTCCCCTTTCATAATGTTTTTAGAACATTGATCAGATGCTCCTCATGATCCTACTTTCTTTTGGATTATATTATAATATCATCTATAAATACTTATAAAAGAATGTCTAAGTCATCTATAAATACTATATTCATTGACTTCATGAATATTTCTGGAGCATTAGTGAGTCTGAATGGAATTACTATGAACTCATAGTGCTCATAACTTGTACAGAAAGTAGACCTGGGGATATCCTATTTCTCCACCATTACTTTCTAATATTCCAACCAAAGATCCACCTTATAGAAGTATTGTGCTCCACATAACTGATCAAACAACCCATAAATCCATGGTAGAGGATACTTGTTATTTATCATGTTCTTGCTTATCTAATGATAATTAATGCAAATACACATTGACCCATCCTTATTCTGGATGAAGAGGACTGGTGCACCCCAAGGAGAAGCACTTGGGAATATGAACCCTTTATCTAGATTCTCATATAGTTGATTATTTATCTCATCAAGTTCTGCAATATCAATTATATATAGATTCTTAAATAATAGAAACACCCCATGTATATGCTTGATTGAAAATTCAACCTCTCAGTTAAGAGGAAGACCAAGTAATTCTTTAAGCAATACATCAGTATATTCCCTCACAATGGGCTTGTCTTAGAGAATGATCTTTTATTTGGAATCAATAATTTGAGATAGATATGATTTCGCATAGGTAAATAATATCCATTCTTGAGATGTTGGTGGTAAATAATATTTATTTTTCACCTTAAATTTTGTACATAATCAGAGGATGATTCACAATACAGATATTTATTTCCTTATCATGGAAATTTATATTAGATCTATGTAGGGAATCTGATCCATATCCATAACTATATCAAATTCTAATAAATGGAGCATCATAAGGTTATCTGGTAAGTTTAGGCCACAAATTCTAAAAGGTGAGGAGTTATGTACTTAGGATGCAATAATTTCCCCATTTTCCATTTTCACCAACAGATCTACATCTATTCTTTGTGGTTGTGTGTGAATAGTTCTACTAAACTTATTTGATATGAAGAAATGTATATAACTATATATGACAACCCTAACTTTCAATTTTTGATTTAGGTCCTAACCATTTACTTTATCCAAAATAAACTTAGGGATGCTTATTTTTAAACTTTTGAACACATAAATGATAATCCACTAAAATTAAATGGATAACTTACAAATGATGCGTATTCCTTAACTTATGAATTTCTAGGCTTCAATCTATGTTATCTATGGTCTGTTTTCTAAAACATCTTCCTATAAGAAATTTCTTATTCCCTTAATAATTTTTTTCAATGAGCTTGTGAATTTACCAAAGTATATCCACTGGGAGTGTCAAACTAGGTGTGCATCAAGGTCTATTGTCATACACCAGTTCCCTGTTAAGACTATCTCAACAAGGTATTTCTAGGTTTTACCCCTATATAGATATATAAAATATACAAATACACTTGTAATATATTTATAGGGTTGTATTTTCTTGATAACCCACTTACTCTATACACTAACAAAATTTAGGGATGTTTTCTTATTCTTAGTTTTATCCCTAATTATTTATATAGAGTTTTCTAATCATAATCACAGAAATAACTATTTTTTTGATACCAAGTATGATAACATTTCTCATTATTACACATTAATTTATGATTTGTTACATAATATTATAAATAATAAAACCTATAAGATCAATAATTATAGTGTCTTTTGTAAATAGGTATATCAAATAACAACTTAAAACATATGGTACGAAAAAATTATTGAAAACTTCCATATCATGATCATATTATCCATCATACTTAAAAATACATGGGATAACTTGGGGACATGCATAATAAAAGGGTGATCTATAAAGCCGAGTAAGGGAATAAATATGGAATAACCTGAATAAAGTAATACATGTTTAAAAATAGGCATATCAATGGTGCATAAAAGGTTTTATAATCATAAACATGAACAATGAGGTATGGTATAGCATGATAATCTTAAAAGGAAACATGGGAAATATGGAAAAAACTTAAAACACTACATCATAAACATAGTTCAAGGTTAATTATCAACACATAATGATGTAAAATGTACTTTGATAGATTTAATTCACTCTCTAATCCCTTATATGTTTTCTCATGAGACTAAAATATTACCCAATGCATTGGAGTGTCATATAATTCTTGGTTCATCCATCGATTTCATTTCATTATCATGCATAAGTGTGCCACATAGATCATAAAACATGGAATCTTTTGTCATCACATTTTATTCCACAATCAAGTATTATGGAATATATAAATTTACGTCTAAAAAAAGAAGTATAAGTTTATAAAGTTGAACACCCTTGATAGGAAATGGTTTTTGGTATTTACAACAAATTTTCTTGGCATGAAAAATCATGGTGAGAATTCATCATCAAAACAGTGTTACTAAAATATTCATAAAATGGTTTGATGAGGGTGAAAGGGGTATCTCATCATTTTGTAATCAAATGGACTGTAATAGGGATATGGGATAACATATCCCAACATTATGAAATAGAGATAAAATGCATAATAAAATATATATTATTGAATAAAGAGGATAAGGATAAGATCTCTTCCTAAATTTTGGCATAACAGGTGTACATAAAGGCTCACGAGAGGTATTAATGAGAATAAAAGGGGTCTATAATCACATTAAAAATAGTTAAGTAAGATGGATATATAACAACATAACCCAGACATGATAAAAGTTAATTTAATAGTCATACTATAAAATTGGTTCTCAAATAAAAGGAGTGTGGAAGATCCCTTGATAAATTTAGGCATAGTAATAGGTGTAAATAAAGTTTCATTGGAGGGATTAATGAGAGTTAAATGGGTCTATAATAATTTTTAAATTACATGGGAATTAATGGGGATATGTAAGAACATATCCCAATATTAGTAATTGAAAAAATTGGTATAAATTGAAGAATATGCTTGAATTGAAAAGAGGAGAGAGAGGTCCCTTACCTTAAAAGATTAATTATAAATTCTTGGGAGGAGATTCTTGGGAAATTGGGGGTAGCTTGGGAGGACTCTATAGATATATGGAAAGAGTAAGGATTTTATAAAAGGATTTTGAGTGAAGCTTAATGAGATCTTTTGTGGGTTTATATAGGAAATGAGTGGGTGTTCTTTATTGTTTCTCAAACTTATGTTTTGGACTCGATATAATAAAGTAATAAAAACAACAAACCCTGCCATGTTTTTTCTAATTTTTTCTACCAAATATGGGTGGTATTATTTATTTTATAATTACAAGGGCCTAAATTATTAAAAATATTACCCTTGGTGTTGTGGAAGCAAGTCATGTCATTTAAGAAATGATTTTAAAACCTTAAAATATATTATAGGGTTTGGATGATTTATAAAATTAATCAAATAAAATTAATATTACATAATTTTAATGGGAAAATATATATTTGGTCATGCATACCCTTTATGGTATTTATTACATCATGTTTTGTGTCATTATGATGTCATAATACACACCTTATATTTATACCGTGTTTAATTTTTACCTGAAAATTTTATTGTCTCAAAAAATTATGAAAATTTACTAAGGAATAATTTTGATTTTCTAATTCAAAACAAAATATTTATTGTAACCAAATAATTTTATAAATATTTTAATTTTCACTTTTAAAATAAGAATCATTATTTATTGATAAATTCTAATTTTTTTACAATAACATTTTTCAAACCCATATAAAATTTACATTTTACTTCAGAAAAAGTATATGATCATTTATATTTAATAAAAATATTATAATAATAAAATTAATATTTTATTTATTTTTAAAAATTCCATTAATTCATCAAAATAAACTCAATTGAAATCAAATTATAATTAAAAATACAATTTGTGTTTTATTTTATAAAAAAAATCATTTATAAAGTAATAATTAGATGGAAATATATTAATTATTCTATACAATATACATATTCATATTATTACGTTCTTGATACATATCCCTTTATTATACTATAAAACCCTCTAATTGTAATGTGTGATATGGTGATACTTTCATGGGGAGGTTCAGCGTACATGTTTTGGGCCATGATCTCAATGAGCTTGAAATTCTCCCATAAACTGTTCCCTCGTGCTTAAGTTGTTGGATATCAGGTTGGGTTTGGTCAAGGGAAAATCTTAGTGATATTGTATCCCTTGTAAGCTTTGATAGATGATCTTCATAGGGTTTGATCATACCGGTTGAGGCCGTCACTTCCTTTGTTTCAATAGGATTTTTGAAAACCCTGTATTTATATTAATCATATGATCATTGTTCAATGGATATATTATCAACATTTATAATGCCTAATGCTATTTTAAATCTAATATCATATAATAAAACCAATTAATTTCATGTGTTTTCTATAACCATTATACATAATAATACACTTAATTAAACCACAAGGAAATTTAATTTGTAATAGTTTGGTTCATTGAAATATGGGCATGAGAATATGAGAATATCATTTTAAAACCATACCCTATATATCATATATAATAAACATGATTCCTGGCATAAATCATAGCAATTCATAACTCCCGAATCATAAAATAATCAAATAACATGATCCATGAGAACATAAAATTTTCATAATACATAGATTTGCAGCATACGCATAATCATAGAAAATATTATTTTAATGTTATCCAGCAAGATAATCCAAACATGTTTGGCTTTGTATAACCACCCATGTACCTTATTTGGGCATGGTATGAACTCCCATGTACCCTTTTTGAGGCTTAGAATAACCTCCTGTGTACCCTATTTCGAGCTTGGTATAACCTTCCATATACTCGTTGAGCTCATATAATAGTAATCATTACCCAATGCAATAGAGGGAGATACAGGTCCTACCCTTCTTTGGTTATAACATGACCACAATCCTTTTTTATAACATAACCACTATCACATAATGAAAACCATAAATGGTTTTTCCATAATATAATTAAACATTCATCTCATAAAAACCCATGAAAATAAATTGGATTCACAAAACATGCCATCATAGAATAACCCACAGAAATAAAATAAGTCTCATAATTATCTCATAAATTCATCACAACATATCCTATATGAAAAATAAATTAGTTTCATAGACATCTATTGCCCATAAACATAAATAATATAGATGAATAATAAATATGGTATTATTTGTTCATATCCCCATTAAATATTATGTAGCATCAATGGATTCTCTTATGTGGAAAATGATTTTGAAAGAAAATCACATTTATCATTTCTTGAGGAAAATAAAATTTATTTGAAAATCACCTTTTAAAAACTATAAATTTATAAAATATCGCGGAAATCATCTTCTTTGAAAATAACTATGAACACTTATAAAATAATATTTAAAAATTATTTAAAAAATTTCTTGATGAAAATAACATTGATTTGAAAATATCTTTTTAAAACTAAAAATTCATAAATAATTTTTCAAATCCTTTTATTTGAAAATAAAATTTTAAACATATAAAGTAATCTTTCAAAAACATAGTGGTCATAGTGGTGGTAAATTTTGTACACGTTAAAATAAAGATTCCTTTCACATTTTTGGTAAAATCCAAATGATCCTTATTTCAAAAATGATGTGAAAATTCCTTTAAAACAATTGTAAAAAAATCAAAAATGGGTATAAATGGATTTAAACAAACCCAAGAGGAAAATGAAATCATTTTTAAAAAAATTAAAAAAAATTGATATGGATGAAAAAAATGTTTTTGACCGAAGAAAGAAGTTAATTAAGTTTTATTTGAAAACATTCTTTTGGAATCATGAGTACATAGAGTTATAAAATGAAGTTAAAATAATTATTCTCAAGATATAACAAGAGTAAAAGAAATTCATGAGTTTATTGAGAGATATATCATAATACTTTATCACTAAAAGCAGAATCATAAGCAAACTCTATAAACAGTGATATTGTAACATCAAGCCTCTACCAATTTGGTGTATTTTGAATCATAGTCCCCATTATAGAAAAAAATAAAATGAAAATTTTAATTTCATGAAAATAATGAGATCTATGATACAACATGTAAAAGGGGTAGTATATTCACCTCATATAAGGGGATAGGTTTATGACATAACTTATGTCCTAGAGAAAGATATTTGAGACAAATAATCCATTCCCACTTTGGTCACTTTTGAACCATAAACCCCGTGAAAGAGATATCCTAAAATGGATATTTAAATCCAAATAATTTTCATTAGAATAATTAAATAATACATTCATGGGTAGTATATACACCACATAGAAGAAATAGGTTATCAATATGGCATGTGTCCCAAAGAATTAAAAAGTGAGACGGAAATCAATTTCCATAAGTCTCTACTTCCGTTGTATAAATTTTATGTTTAAATTATGGTAAACCATTTTTCTCTAATTTATTCCTCTTATTAACTCTTATGTACACCCATTATTATGCCAAAATTTTGTAAGTAATCATCCATCCTCATATTCTATCAATCATTACTTTTATGTTATGTGTTCTAAATTCCTTTTGTATATGTTGTTATATGTTCTTAAATATCCATATTACTTTCCATTTTATGCCTAAATTATGAGATATTCCTTTCTCTCTCATCAAACCATTTTATGAATTTCTATATGATGTTGTTATACTGTTGAAATTGTACCAAGATTCACCATGCCAAAATATTCATGTAGTGAATCCCATACCCATTTCTCTATCAAGGGTATTCAGCTTTATTCACATATACTTCTTGATTTGGGAATTACATTTATGTATTCTACATTTCTAGATCATGGAATAAATTATGATGTTGAATGAATCCATGTTATATGATCTATGTGGTACACTTAAACATAATAATGAAATGATTATGAAGGGTGTGCCTAGATAGTGCTCCAATGCATTGGGTAATAGTTAGTATCATGATACATCCTGTTGGGATAGGGGGTTTACCAAATTCTTTTATATGTATTTTGTACACCATGATGTCTTGGTGAATTTATCTTTGACCTATGTTTATGATTCATTGTTTTAAGTTGTTTCCACATTTTTCATGTTATAATTATCATGTTATATCATGCCTTATTATTCATATTTTTTTACACCTCGTTGATATGACTTGTCTAAGATATATTATTATCCTCAAGCTATGCAACTTTTATCCCCTTAATAAGCTTTTTATCTCACCCCTTTATTATGTATGTCCTTAGGTTATCCCATGTAGTGTTAAGTACGAAGGAATATTTTGTTCATGTCAAATAATTTTTCAATAAAGATGTCAATTTTCATGTTTTAAGTTTTTATGTAAAATAAATAATTTCCTGAATACACTAGACCTATTGATCTTCTAAGTTATATTATGTTCAATTTTTTGAAATAAATCTTATTTAAAATTGAAATAAATATCAGGGTTTTTATAATATTTATTTTTTTGGTCGATACTACAAGTATGATCAACAGTCTATTTATTCAATCAAATCAAACTATTCTAATTTATTAGAGTTTTGGATACTTAGACTCAGTCATGGTAGAGTATCATCTTATCAGACTAAGCTGTAGAGAATCTGATTCCCTATAAAATAACCATAAGTCTCTTTAAAGCCTTATTATAAAGTTGTCAATTTTCTATACTCAGTTGTCAAGGTAATTTGTTAAGAGAAACTTTCTATTAAAAAATATCAGGCTCGTAGAGAGAGAATTAGTGGGTTGGACTAGGTGATATTTTTTCCCTAAACCACTATAAAAATTATTGTGTTATTATTTAATTTTTATCCACTTCTCAAACTACTTACAGAAGATAATTCTGCATATCTACATAAAATCACAAAGAAGGCCAAAAGTCAAAATATTTCAACATTATTGAAAAGACCCCCCCCCCTCTTATGTATCTTTGAATTATTATGAACTAAAAATTGGTTTCATAGGATTGATTTTTTAATAAAATATATGATCTCTAGAAAGATCAAAACTATAAGGTCTATTCAAAGACAGATGTCAATGGTTGATCCTAGAGAAGGTATGTCAGTGATACAATCTCTATATTTCAATGGTGATAAATATGGATGTTGTAAATATCATATAAAAAGATATCTGAAAAATCATGGATTTAAATATATATGGAGATTATCACTTCGTATGCAATTATAGAAAATCCAAAAACATAGGATACTACAAAACGAAGCTAATTATGACATCAATTCAAAAGAAATGAATGATATTATTTTTGGACTTGGTCAAGAATAACTCAATTGAGTATCTAAATATCCTACTTCTTATGAAAAGTGGAAGATGATTATTTTTCAATATGACAGAACTTACAATTTTATACAATTCAGGTAAGATACTACAAAATAGATTTTTTACACCTATAGAATGTATGTTAGTGAACGAATCACCCATATGAATGGGTGATTGATAAAAATAGGCAATAATGTTTCTTTCTTAGGAAATTTAATTACTAAATTAAATCAAGTGTCTAAAATACTTTGAGTAATTCTCTCAAATTGGACTGGAATATCTGTTACTGTATGAAAATCATCATTAGTCAAATATATGAAAATGAAAGAATTAATTTGAACTCTGATGATATATGAAACAATGATGCAAGCTGAAGTTGAAGATCGTACGATACTAAAAATAGAAAACACTATCCTTAATGTGAAAACTCATAAGAATGAAAAGTCAGATTCTGAAATGTAACTGGCCTAGCAAGCTAAAAAAATTATAAAATTCTATAGGAAAAAGAAAGGCTTCAAAAAATACATCAAGAAGGATGAAAAAGGATCTAAATAAGTAATATGATATGAATAAAAACAGTTGGATCACATCAAACATGAATTATCAAAGTTAAAATAAGAAAGAATAAATATGGAAATGAAAAACTAGAAAAAAGATGATTATGAAAAATATGTAAAAGAGCTATGAAGGATTCTTGGAGGGTGTCTAAAGACTCTAGAATCTCTTCCAAATATGACTCAAAAAATGATCCAAAAAATATGAAATCAAACATGTGCGTTATGGGTAAGGAATAATATGGGGTACAGTCCTATTATTCTTCTACTACTGATTCTGATAGCTTTTCAAGTAGAAAAAATAGCTACTTATATATCAATAATTGAATAAAAATATGACTCTCTAGTAAAAAATCATAAGTCACTAAAAATTATTCATAATTCAATTTTAGATTAAAAATATGCAATGCAAAAACAATATCGAGAATTAAAATAAAATTTTAACAAAAGTACATAAAAGTGTATTGTTCATAGAAATAAAATAAATGAATTATAGGATAAGGTATAATCATTCAAAAGTGCTTCTAATATATTAACCAAAGGGGGGAAATATCTAAATTTGATTCTTGGAAAAACTATTATTAAAAAGGAAAAATATGAATTATAAAGTAAGGGGGAAAATAAAAGTTATAAAAAAATTATTTTCTTCCTGTTCTAAAAATACTACCTATTTATGTTATGGAACAAAAGCATGTTATTATAACAGATGTTTCTTAATAAATCCTCAAATAAGTGGAATTAAAAGACTAATATTTCGAAAAACATTTTTGAAGAATGTAATGTAAATTTTGGTGAAATAAGGAAAATATGGATTCCTAGATCTTTGATTGCTGACACAGCTGAACCCAATAAAATATGGGTTCCAAAACAAACTCTTGTTAAAATACATTTATAAGAAAATGGGCACATGAACAAAAATTTTGTATGGTATATGGATAGTGGATGATCAAGACACATGAGCGGTGACTCTTCTAATTTTAATACACTGGGAAAACTGGATAGAGGCCTAGTCGCCTTTATAGACAATACTAATGGGAATATAATTGGAGTTGGATTAGTTAGAGATCCAAAAAAAATCAATAAAAAAGTTCTATATATTCAAGGGCTAAAAAACAAGCTGATAAGTATTTCTCAACTATGATATTATGGTTTTTATGTTGATTTATCTAATAATTAATGATTAGTTTTCAAATATAAATTCATTAAATTTAGAGTACCTAGAACTAAAAATATTTATAACTTGGATCTTGTTTTTTTTTGTGTAAATAAAGTGAATTATTTAGCAACTAAGAGAAATGAATTTTGAATCGGGCATTGAAGAATTAGACACTAAAATATATTTACTTTATATAAATTTTCTATGAAACACTTAGTTTCTAATTTAGCTAGTATTAAATTTAATAATGATAGATTCTTTAATGTGTGTCAAATAGGAAAACAACACAAATCATCTTTTAAATCTATTAACAACGATTCTACATCTAAACCATTATAACTTATCGATATGGATTTTTTTGGACCATCAAGGGTAGAAACATTGGATAAAAAATTATATGTTTACATATTAGTTAATGATTCTTCAATATTTACATGTGTTTATTTTCTAAAACATAAAAGTGAGGTGGTCACTTTTTTGAAAGATTTTGTAAAATTGTTTAAAACAAAAAATAATAATTTAAAATAACTTCATTAAAAAGTGATAATGGTATAAAATTTGAGAATCAATAATTCAATTCCCTTTTTCTCAAACTTTGGCATTAAACACAACTTCTTCTGCACCAAAAAAGCTTCAACAGAATGGAAATGTTGAAAGAAGAAATTTAACTATTCAAGATATGTTAAGGACTATGTTATGTAAATATAGTCTTCCTACTTATTTTTGGGTAGAAGCTGTAAATATATATTTTTATATCCTGAATAGAGTTTTAATAATACTACTTATTAAAAAGATACTATATGACATTTGGAATAACAAAAAACCTTAATTAAGGTACTTTAAATTATTTTAATGCATGGTATATATCCTGAAACTGAGGGAAAACATGGTAAATTGGATCCAAAGGTTGATGAAGGAATATTTTATGGATATTCTACTACTTTTAAATCCAATAGAGTGTATAGTAAAAATTTGAGGATTTTTGAAGAATCAGTTCATGTGAAGTTTGATAAAAGTGTTCCTTTTGATAAAAGTAAAATCAAACATATCAAATTGTGGACTCTTTGGACAACATTAGGATTGAATCACCGAGGACTGATTTTGAAAATAAAATAAATAAAATTCAGTCTAGTCCAAAATAACATGAAGTAGATAAACCTAAAAGTGTCTTACCTATACAATATAGAACCTTAAAATATCATCTTTTAGAAATTATTATTGGAAATCTAGATATAGGAGTAAGAATTTGAATAATTTTAGAAAACATAGTTGAACTTGTTGCCTTCCTATCATAACTAAAACCTAAAAATATACTATAATGCTTAAATGATGAAAATTGGTTAATAGCTTTACAAGCATAACTTAGTCAATTTAGTATAAATAAATTTTTGGAATTAATTGATGGACTAACCAATTATCTAGTAATAGGAACCAAATGGGTTTATAGAAATAAACAACATTATCAAGGGATAATTAATAGAAATAAATCTAGATTAGTTGAAAAAGGATACAATTAGGAAGAAGGTATAAACAATGATGAAACCTTTGCACCTATTTTTAGATTGAAATCTATTAAAATCATTCTATATTATACATATCATATTAATTTTATTTTATATCATATGGATGTAAAATTATCTTTTTAAATTTTATATTTAATGAAGGAATATATTGAACAACCACTATGTTTTGAAAAATCTCATTTACCAATATCTATTTTTAAAATTACTAAGGATTTTATGGCCTTAAAGAGACACCTAGAGATTAGTGTGAAATATTGCGAACCTTTTTGTTGGAAAATATATTGTCTTTAGGGTTAGTAAATCTTAATCTTTTTAGGAAAACCATTTTTTCGAATATATTATTAGTACAAATTTATATATATTATGTTATTTTTTGTTCAAAAAATAAAAATATTTGTAATTATTTTTCAACCTTATGAAAAAAAAATTGAAATGAGTATGATGGGAGAATTAAATTTATTTCTATGATTTCAAATATATCAAAAATATTATAATTTTTTAAAATCTAATAAAATACATAATTTATTTATTGAAAATTTTTTGACTACAAAATTGTAAGACCTATACAACTCTCATATGTAGTAATGTAAATCTTGATTTGGATGAAACTGGAAAACTGGTTGACCACAAGTTATATATAGGTATGATTGGTAGTTTATTGTATCTTACTACTATTGGATAAGACATAATGTTTTCTATATATTTATATGCTATATTTAATTAAAAACCAAAATAATATCATCTTAATATAGTTAGAATAATTTTTATATATTTAAAATGAACTATTTTTCAATATCTATATTACCCAAAAACATCGAATTTTAACTTAATTTCATATTAAAATTATTATTTTGGAGGATTTATATTATATTCAAAAGGCACATTAGTAACCTATCACTTTTTAGGAAAATATTTTGTTTCATGGTCAAGTAAGAAACAACATTCAGTTTCTTTATCAATAGTTGAGGCAGAATATATATCTACTGGCAGTTGTTGTGTAGAAGTGGTGTGGATAAAACATGCCTTACTAAAATTTGGACTTAATTTTAATAATATTCATATTTTATGTGATAATAAAAGTGAAATTAATATTTAAAAAAAATCATATAAGTCATTCAAAAACCAAGCATATTGATATAAGACATCATTTTCTAAAAGATTATATTCTGAAAAAGGATATATCTTTAAAATTTTCAAATATTGAATATCAACTTTGTCACACCCCAAAGTTTAAAAATTAATTTTAAAATATAATTTAATGAATGAAACACTGGGTCTCTACAAAACAACACTTTGTTATTATAACCCATTCGTTAAAAAAAATCCACCTCTCTGTTTTGAATTTTGAAAAACAGACATACATGGTTGTGATTAGTAAGATATTTAGAGTCTGATAGGATCAACATACAATTTTTACTAAATAGTATCTTGACCCTTATGAATAGTAATATACCCTTATGAATAGTAATATAACACTTATGAATAGTAACCTTACCCAGGTATGTATAAATAAAATGTAGGTACCATATAAATAAGAGTAAATATTTTAAAAATTAATAACTAAGAGTTGGTATTTTTGTGAGTAATAAATATTTAATTGAAATTTTAAATTAATAAATTAATTTAAAATAAAATATATTTTCATAAAATTTATTCCAAAATTAAAAAAAAATTCCTATGATTTTATGTTTATTTTATGAGACCTCGGTTAATTTTTGAAAGTATTATAAAATCAGTTTTAAATTTAAAATCCATATTTTTTAAGTAAATAATGATTTTATTTAAAAATTAAATTTCTAATATTTAGAAAATTATTTTGATAAAATGGATTCCATTTTTAAATTATACATGTTGTGAAATTATTATGGTGTATTTTGGGATTTTTCTAAAATACTTGAATTTTGTGAATAGTGAAATTCGCTAATATGCCAAATAAATAAATTTCCGCATCATGCTTGAGTCATGGATGATGTAAATGAAAATTTATTCAAACTCCCATGAAATTATTACTATTTTAGTCACAATAATGAATACTATTCATAATATTCAGCCAAAATAATAAATTAATTATTAAAATAATGGGAGAACTCTCCTCTCCTCCACTATAAATACAACTCAACACCACCTATTTCTCTCACACCTATCAAGATTTTTTTTTACCTAAGTTCTAAAAAATAATATTCCCTATTACATCCCCAAATCTAAATTATCTTGTTATTTTTAAAATACCAAAATCTCTTCCCTTTAAGAGATTCTCAAGGAGGTGTATTCAAGAGGTAAAATCCACTTCTTTTTTTCTTTTATTTTCATTTCAATTTCCTTTAATTTATTATACTACCCTCACCTCATTTATCAAAATTACCATGATAACTCCATTATAATATATATAATGAAATTATATCATGTTAATTGAATATCCTTCCTCAAACTACCATCTCACTCTCTCTCTCTCTCTTTATTTTATAAACAAAATCAGCATTCGGGAGGTGCCGATTTTCAATCTTCATAGACAAAGAAGTTGAATTCTAAAAATTATTCTTCGAATATGTTCATGAAACCATTTTAATGGTTGATAAATATTTTATAATTTATTATATAACCTTTTTATGTTCTATAAATAACATATTTACATAATTCTTAATGATAAAACAAAATGATTTCATTATGATCAATAACTGTAGTAATAATCTAAATGATTATTAATAAGTGTATTATCTAATAATTCATACTTGTAATATATAAAAAAATGTTATAAATAACCATTTTCACTTATTTATTTTAATTAATAACATTTAATTCCAATTCAGGATAATTATATAAATTCCACATGAATCTCATTACTTATAATCAAGCGAACCGATCATGAAATTAATGAATGAACACTTGAGAATGATGGAATTCTATCATATAACTCATCAATGATAAAATAAATGAACATAAAAAAATTATAATAGATAAAATACATATATATAAGGTTATTAATTATTTAATTAATGGATTTAATTTTATTTTCCAATATGTTAAGGTCAAGTGTAGAACACGTTCGGACATATGGTAATGGTTTTCTACCTAAACCTCCATTTTCTTTTGGGTTGAACTTTTTCGGTATTAATACAAATTTAATTATTAATTATTATTATGTAATAATCATAAATTATGTGTGAATGTTCTATATATTTGTACCAATTATAATCCTTATTTATTTTATGGGAAGTTAAATGTTATATAAATACCTTTCTCAATTCCTCCTGATAAAAAAGCCTGTTTCAAGGAAACTTCTCAAATTCATACCTATTTTCAAGTACACTATATAATCTATTTTAAGAAAATATTATTTTTATAAAACCACTCACTTAATTATGGAAAAAATACCTTATTTCATTTCTAGTTTTATGAAAATATTTTTCCAAAATAACTCTTCTTTTCAAAGTAAAAGTGCATTTCTCTCAAACATTCTTAAATGATTTTATTAGAGTATTTTTTTCTATTTCAACACCTATATTAAAATTTTTTCTTATTTAGGTTAATATCTCATGTTTATCATCTAACATATTGTATTAAATTTCTTCTGATCAGTTTGACTGTGGATGTGCTATCTTGATACCATTCACCATACTACTCATAATGGCTAATGTTTATGTGTACAGATTGGGGAAAGTAATTTCATATGATCTTGTTGATTATGTTTATAACCTTTCATATGAGTAATGACTTGAACTTAAAAATTTATGTTTGGCGCCTTCTATATCCCCTTGATGAATCATTAGTTAACATGCAACAAAACAGAATATGGTTTTAGCCGAGACCTTACCCTAGTATTTACAGAAGTCTTGGTTAATGCCATGACAATATGTTTCAGATGTATAAATTTATGAATTCCCTCATTATGGTATCATAAATTGATAAACCATGTGATTATTTGACTAGTATAATTTCAATAGTTATGTTTCATTCTCCCATTATCATTTATATGACCTTTTTTTAATCAGTTTTCATTCCTACCATATTATTCTATAGTATATTTTTTTAAAGGAATGTGTTCTTAGTTGTTCTCCATGCCTAGTGTTTATGTTTATGATATCCTTAACTATATTACTTACCCTTACTAATAATATGATCTCACCTCTTTCTTATGTTCTATTTTCCCCAGATTGTGAAGATGAATATTATGAATGACTTTCTGGGATAATCTACGATTTGTAGATATTTCCAATGGAATTGCTATTATTTATTTCATTTCAAAATGTAATGTTGAACTTATGTGTGTATATTGTTTTCCAAGGATACTAAAATATTTTTTCCTTTGGTATATGACTTCCTTGTTTATATTCCAATGTAATTAAATAAGTCATGGCTCTAAAAAACTGGGTTATGGTCCTTATAGTTGGTATTAGAAGAAGTTTGGTAGAAATAATAAAAACTAGATATAGAAAAAAAAATACATTCCCTTCTGGATACTACAAGTTGGCTTGGTTTTGGCAGAGATGTACCTAAGAGTAAGAACTCCGACAAGGTGTTTCGGTCTTGACTCGAGGTAACCTAGTACATAACAATTGGACATACTATGCACCTATTTTGACACTACCATGGGGTATTATTGGGATAATTCACATATTTTTTACAATCCATTATGAATTATTTAAATGTAAATATTTTCTCAAAGAAACGATGATTATGAAAATGAAATTAGACATGCATTAATTTTTAATTTATGTTAAGTGCTTTTATAGTTAGACATTATACATTATGAATCACAACCTAATTTATTGTATGACATTATTTAGAAATGGAACCTAGTGGAAGGAATGGAAACAACATGAATGCACATATCCCTTGTAGGGATTTAACTATTTTGAAAACTAGTGATTTTGGTTCTAAAGCTGCGACTAGTGTTTAGAAACTTATAACTATATTGGGATTGAAGACATAGGGTATGAATAATAACCTTACCCTTATAGATCATCCTAATACACAATGTGGAGGAGAAATTTTAGACTGCTTTATACGACAACAGCCTCCATCATTCAATGGGACTACAAACCCATTCATAGAGGAGTAGTGGATGAGTTCCTTAGAGAAGATATTTCTCACTTTGGGATTTAACAAAATAGAGAAGGTTGTCATGGTATTTTATCTTATATCAGGAGATTCAGGTCAGTGGTGGTCATTAATTAAAAACATTAAAAAGGATGAGTAAATAGAAGAAATAGAATGGAGGGACTTTAAGGAAATATTATTAGAAAAATATTTTCTTCAATAACAGTAAGTAGATATAGAGAGGTAATTATTGACTTTGAAACGTAAAGAGGATAAAAAAAATTCAAGGTTAGAAAATCATGTCACGAACTACATACATAATCCAAGGTGTAAGATTGATCAATTCTTTTATGGTTTAAAACCATTCGTCCAATGGGAACTGGTCTCCCAAACATTCTATTCATATGAATATATATTCTCATGTACTATCATAACTGATAAATAATTGACCAAGTCATATGAATTTAAGGGAAAGTAAGATAATAAGAGGTTAGTGGAAGAAAGAATAAAAAAGGGAAGAATAAAAAAGGGGAGTTTTCTGACATGTGGGACTTGTGGAAAGAAACACCCCAGATCCTTATTAAATGGAAAAATATTATGTAAAAAATATGGATAAATGGCCACAAATATCATGATTTAAAGGGAAATAAAAAATATACCAATGTTCAATGCTATAATTATAATGAGATGGGAAATTTTTCCAATGATTATCCTAAGCCTCAAGGAAAAATTACCCAGAGAAGGCCAAGAGAGCAAGGCTAAAATTATGTTATCACAACTTCTAAAGTTGAAGTTCCTAATGATGTGGTGGTAGGTACTTTAATCATTTCCTAAAACTTATATAATTCTTTATTTGATTCTATATCATCGCATTCTTTTATATCTTCCCAATTTTCCAAGAAAATTAGACATTTCTAATTTGATTTAATAAATGAGTTGTCAATCGAAACACCTAAGGGAAGTATGATTTCAACAAACATGTGTAGATTAGTCCCCCTTATGACACATAAAAATTCTTTAGTTGTTGTAATTATCACCATACTCATGATTGACATTGATATAATTCTTGGTATGAATTGTATTTCAATTTATAATGTGAAAATCTATTGCAAGAAAATGGAATTTACAATTATTGAGAATGATATAGAATCAATTATATTTAGAGAAGAAACCTCATAAATTGATTCTTATATATATACAGCCCTGGTAGCTCTAATAAATACAATTATTGTGGAGGAAGATAAAACAATATCTATGGGTGAGGAAAGAAATATTCAAATTGAGGATGTACCTATTGTGAAATAATATATTGATGATTTTTCATATGATTTACCTAGACATTCTCTGGAGCAGGAAATTAAGATTTATATTGATTTGATTTCTAGTGAAAGGACCATATTAAATACCCCTTATAGAATTTCCATAGTGGAATTAGTATAAATGAAGAAACAACTAGATAAATTGATTGATAAAAGATTTATTTTCCATAGTGTTTCTACATGGGGAGATCCAGTTCATTTTGTTAAGAAGAAATATGGATCTATGAGGTTGTGAATTGACTACATGTAGATCAATAAAATTACAATAAAGAACAAGTATCATATTCCTCACATTGATTATTTATTTGTTCAACTTCACAGAGCCCAATATTTTTCGAATATTGACCTTCGATCTGGATATCATCAATTTTGTGTAAGGAAGTAATATATTCCAAATATACCATTTTATACTAGGTATGGGCATTACGAGTTTATAGTAATTCCTTTTGGACTAACTAATTCACCCTTTTTTTCATGGATATAATGAATATATTTTTCAAGGAATATCTTGATTACTTTTTTATTGTATTTATAGATAATATATTGGTCCAAAAGCTACAAATATCATGAGAATCACTTGCACGTTTTTTTAAATATTCTTAGAAGAAAATAATTATATAGGATGTTTAGAAAGTGTGAAGATTGGATTTAATTAGTATATTTTCTTGGACATATTATCTCTAAGTATGGAATATTAGTCGATCTTGTGAAGAAAAATGCTTTTTAGGAATGAACTACTTCAACGAACATAACCGAGGTATGCAGTTTTATTGGTTTAGTAGGTTATTATCATAGTTTCATTTAGAACATCACCCATTTATCCAACCTGTTGAAAAATATTACTCGTAAAGTGGTTAATTTCATATATAACAAATAATGTGAAGAATGTTTTTGAATAACTGAAGTGGAGATTAGTTAATGCTCTGATCCTGACTCTACTATCAGGAAATGATGGATTTGTGATTTATAGTGATGCATCAAAGAAAGGACTTGGTTGTATCCTTATGCATAATGATAGAGTTATTAATTATGCATCAAGGTGGTTAAAAATTCATGAATAGAACTATCGAACTCATGATATTGAGTTATAATATGTAATATTTTCTTTGAAGATATGGAGACACTATCTCTATGGAGAAATATTTGAGATATATACAGATCAAAAGAGCTTAAAATATATCTTCACATAGAAGGAAATCAACATAAAGAAAATCTGATGGCTCAAGCTACTAAAGGATTATGATTGTTCCATACACTACCACCCAGAAAAGGGAAAAAGGTAGTTTATGCATTGAGGAAGAAGGATCATGGAGTTCTAAACAAAATGAGAATTGAGAAGGATCCTATGTTCATGGATATAGTACATATGGATATGAGAATTATAAAAGAAGGTGAAACATCACTGATGTTTCAATTAGTTTCCCAACCATATTTATTATAAAGTATTAAAAATTTTCATTATAATTATGAGATTATTAAAAATTAAATTAAAGATGTGAATGATGGCAATTTGGTTGACTTCATGTGTGGGGATGGAATTCTAAAATTTGGGAAGGGGCTATGTGTCCCCCCTATATCGAAGCTGAAATGTGAGTTATTTGATGATACCCATAGATAAAATTTCTCAATATACCCTTGTAGAACTAAGATGTATATATATTTTAAGGAACATTTATAGTGGGACAACATGAAGTGGGAAATTTCTGATTATGTATCAAGATGTTTAGCCTATCAATAAGTGAAGGCCGAATGAAAACGTCATAAAGGATTCATGAAACCTATACCTATTCTTAAATGGAAATGGGATGACATCACCATGGATTTTTTCACTATATTATCCAAAACTCCATGAATGAATGATACAATATGGGTAATTACTGATTGACTTACGAAATCTTCACATTTCCTTGCTATAGGGGAGGATTTTCCACCATAGCACCATGCATGAATCGATATCAATGAAGTTGTGAGAATTTGTAGAGAAACTCTACCAATTTTTTCTAATAATGATCCAAGATTCACTTCGAAATTATAGAAAAGTCTTCAAAAATATTTGGATTCTGAACTTTGTTTGAGTACTACTTATCACCCCCAAACTAATTGGTAATCAGAAAGGGCGATCCACACTTTAGAAGACATGTTGAGTTCATGATAACTTAATATTAAAGGTACGTGGGATCAATATTTACATTTGGTAGAGTTTTATTACAATAATAGATTCCATTCTCGTATTCAAATGAAACCATATGTAGTATTGTATGGAAGAAGATTTCATACACCAACTTGTTGGGATGAAGTTGGTGAAAGGAAGCTTGTGATCCCAGAGCTTGTAGAAGAAACAATAGTGAAGTTAAATACTATTCAAACCCATATTAAATCATCTCAAATAAAGAAAAAGATATATGCCAATAATCGAAGGAAGGATTTGTAATTTCAATTGAGAGATCATGTTTTATTAAAAGTATCTCCATGGAAGGGTGTTATAAGATTTTTGAAGAAATAAAAATTGTGCCCCATGTACATTGGTCCTTTTGAAATTATATAAATAATTGGAGTTGTGTCTTATCAGTTTGAAATTTTTTGTAACTATTATAAGGTACACAATGTGTTCCATGTATCATTTTTGAGAAATTACATGCCATACCCAACACATGTACTCACTTCTGAAGGTATATAATTGGAACATCACTGATCATACTGTGAAGAGCCTATCCATATTCTGGACATTAAAGAATAGGTGTTGGGGAATACGACAACTCAAAAGGTAAAGGTAGTTTGGAAAAATCATAAAATTGACGAGGCAATGTGGGAGCTAGTGGAACTTATGATGAAGACCTACCCAAATCTTTTTATGAGGTAACATTTAAGAAATTTCAAGGATGAAATTTTCATACGAGGGGGAGAATGTAACAACCTAAGGTTCTATAAATAAATTTAATACATAATTTAGTGAATGAAACACTGAGTCTCTATGAAACAACACTTTGTTATTATAACCTAGCCATTAAACATAATTTTTTCACCTCTATGTTTTGAATTTCAAAAAATAGATATACACGGTTGCGATCAATAAGTTATTTAGAGTCTGATAGGATCAACTTACATTTTTGTGAATATTAACTTTCCCCTTATAAATAGTAATGTACCCTTATAAATATTAATATGACCCTTATTAATAGTAACATCACCCATGTAAGTATAAATAAAATTTAGACACCATATAAATGGGAGTGAATATTCTAAAAAATAATAACTAAGTGTTGGTATTTTTGGGAGTAATAAGTATTTAATTATAATTTTAAATTATTAAATTGATTAAAAATAAAACTCATTTTAATAAAATGTATTCCTAAAGAATTATTTTTTTATCCTATGATTTTAGGATAATTTTATGATATCTCAGTTAATTTTTGAAAGTATTTTTAAATCAGTTTTTAATTTAAAATCTGTATTTTTCATGTAAATAATGATTATATATAAATATTAAATTTAAAATATTTAGAAAATTATTTTGATAAAATTGAGTCCATTTTTAAATTCTAAATGTTAAAAAGTTTTTATGGGGAAAGTTTTGGATTTTTCTAAAAAACTAGAATTTTTGGGGAATATTAAAATTTGATATTGTGTTAAATAAATGAATTTATGAATCATTCTTGATTCATGAATGATGTAAATAGTCATTGGTTTGAACTAATATTCACTTATTAGTCTTTTATTCATAATAATCAAGTCTATTCATAATCTTGAGCTAAAATAATAAAATAATGATTAAAATCATGGAAAAACCCTCCTCTCTTCCACTATAAATACCACCGATCACCCCCTCTTCCTGTCACACCTATAAGGATTTTAACCTTCTCTATGTTCTCCCAAATACTCTTACCTAGTCCCTTATAATTTCCATTAGCTCTTGGTATTCCCAAAATACCAAAACTCCTTCTCTTAAAGAGATTCTTAAGGAGGTGTATTCAAGAGGTAAAATCCACTTCCTTTTTCTTTTATTTTCATTTCAAGTTCCTTTCATTTATTATTGTCCCCTAAAATAATTTATAAAAAATTCATGAAAACTATAGTATCATATATATAATGTAATTATATAATGTTAATTGAGTATCCTTCCCCAAACTACCATCTCTCTCTTTTATTTTATAAACAAAATCAGCATTTGGGAGGTGCCAATTTACAACCTTCATGGAGGACGAAGTTTCATTCTTCAAATTATTCTTCAAGGATGTTCATGGAACAATTTTAATGGTTGATATAGATTTTATAATGTATAATATAACCCCTTTATGTTCTGGATGTAACATATTCACATAATACTAAATGATAAAACAAAATGAGTTTGTTATGATCAATAACTGCCGTAATAATCTAAATAGTTATCACTAAGTGTATTATCTAATGATTCATCCTCATAATATATAAACAAATTATATATATAATAATTTAAAAAAATTATGTTCATTTATCACATATAATTCTTATTCGGGAGAATTATATCCATTCCAAATTATTTCTATTACTTATAACCAAGTGAACTGATCATGAAATCAAAGAATGAACACTCCAGAACAACAGAATTCGGTCGTATAACTCATAAATAAGAAAATAAATGAACATAATAAAATTATAATAGATAAAATAAATGTATATAATTTTATTAATTATTTAATTAAATTATATAATTTGATTATCCATGATGTTAAGGTCAAGTACACAACAATTCATACCTAATGTAAGGGTTTTCTACACAAACCTCAATTTTCTTTTGGGGTTGCTCTTTGTATCTATAAATACCAAATTAATTCTTAATTATTATTATTTAATCCTCATAAATTATATTTTAATTTTATTTATATGTGTACCAATCATAATCCTTATTTATTTTGTGGTAATTTAAATGTTTTGTAAAGATCTTTCTTAATTTTTCCCGATAAACAAGCCTGATTCAAGGGAACTTCGCAAATTATTACCTATTTTCAAGTACACTGTATAATTTGTTTTCATCCACCATTATTTTTATAAAAACAATAATTTCATCATTAAAAAACTACCTTAGTTTACTTATTTTTTTCTCCAAATATTTTTTCAAAAGAACTCTTCTTTTCAAATTAAAAGTGTATTTCTCACAAAAATTCCTCAATGATTTTATTAGAGTATTTTTTCTATTTCAACACCTCTTTTGAAATTTATTTATTCTTGAGGTTGATATATTATGTTTATGATCTAACATATTGTATTCAATTTTTTATGATCGTTTTGACTGTGGAGGTTCTATCTTGATACCATTCATCATACTACTCAAAATGGCTAGTGTTTATGTGTACATATTAGAGAAAGTTATTTCATATATTCATGTTGTTTATGTTTATACCCCTTTATATAAGGAATATGTTGGACTTAACAAGTGATGGTTGGGTCCCACTATAGCCTCTCAATGCATCAGTAGGTCTCATGAGATAAAAAAAATTGGGTTTTGGCCGAGGTCTTACCCTTGTATTTACAGACGTCTTGGCCGAGGCCTTGAAAATATGTTTCAGATGTACGGCATTATACATTCCCTCATTAGGGTATTAGAAATTGATAAACCATGTGATTATTCGACTAGTATAATATCAATGGTTATGTTTCATTATCTCATAATCATTTATATGTCCTTATTTAATTATCGTTCATTCCTTCCATATTATGCTCAAGTATATTTTTTTTAATGGCATGTGTTTTTAGTTGTTCACCATGACTAGTGTTTTGGTTTATGATAAATTCTGTTGTATTACTAACCCTTCCTGATCTTCCTATATCACCCCTTTCTTATGTTTTATTTTCCCTAGTTTTTTAATATGAATATTATGAATGACTTGCAGGGATAATCTAGGAGTCAGAGATGTTTCCTATGGAATTTCTATTATGTATTTCATTTCAAATTGTAATTTTGGACTTATGTATGTATCTTGTTTTCCAATAATACTAAATTATTCATTCCTTTAGGATATGACTTCCTTGTTTATATTTCAATGTAATAAAATAAGGCACCATCTATGGGCAATTAGGGTCTGGTACTTACAAACTTGAACATAATTTTACTAAACCTCTTCCCACTATTAGTTTTGATTCTATTAGGGGGTTAAAAATATTTAATTTTAAATATTTTTTATTGATTTTATCATTAATTTCTGTATTAATAATTATACTATTGACATTTGTTTATTTTTTATTTATTTTTTATTTATATATAAAAATAACTTATTACATTTTTTAACAAACATTAATTTTTAAAAATAAATAATTAAATAATGATTAACGGAATAATTGACTTGAGAAATCAGATCAGAACCTCTAAAACTGTTAGAAAACTCACTCTCTCTTTCACTTTCACTCTTATTCTAGATATTAAAACCCTTTAAACTTCTATATCTCTTGTTTTTTATTCTAACCCATAGAATCTGAACCATCAACCATCAGTTTCGTAGAAATATCGATGATTAAGAGAACTGATGAAGGTTAACAAAGAAGAATGAATTGAAAATGTGTCATCTATAGAAAAATTATTCAAGTAAATATTATAGTTTTAAAATGTCTCCATAAAAAAATATTCTTATAAGTAATTATAAATATTTTCAAGGTCTATAATTTCTTTTTAGAGAAAGAAACACTAGGTATATTTTCAATATAAATGTAAAATAATTTTATAGAAATGTTCAGTTTAGTTTTGGTGACATAGAGGATTTAATCATATCATGGGTAAATGATAGATATTTTCCTATCTCTTCAGTCAAAATGGATAATGTTTTTTAGTGTCCCCATTAAGGGGTATTTCATTTCAATATTAATTCGATTGGAAATTAAGAACATAAATTAGTGGATATTATCTCTTTTCTCTTCATCTCTACCCAAATAAAAAATATTTTTGTAAAATATATAGAAGCTAACCAAAATGTGAGGGTACATTTTTTTAGTCCGTAATAATTCAAATAACTAATGATCTTGAAAATATTATTTATCCATACATTTATATGATTTTTTTGATGATGAGTGATATTATGTTTAATTTTATAAGATACATGCTAAGTTACATGCATCACTATTGTTAGGAATAAGCAAGAATGTATTTTTATCCTTATGGAAGAATAATTTCTTTATTGATGTATAAAGGATGTATTATTTGAGATGTATAGAATCCCACCAAGTGTCATCATACTAATATTTTTAATGTTGGAACTCTGAGGAAGATAGGTTTATTCTGGAGTATAGTTAAAAGAATGTAGTTACTTATTACTATGGAAGACCAAAAAATATATAGTCTCATTGCTCAGGGAGAGAAAATAATTATGGAATATAATGCTTTAATCCAAATTCAAGAAGAATTTTTAGAATCTGGAATATAATTTTCCGTTCAAACATAGTGATGCAAAAGCATATATATTGTATCTGATTCTAAAGCTACAAAATATGTTCCTCAATATCTTGAATAAAATTTAGAAGAATAAAATAATGAGCCCCTTATCATTAAGCATAGATAATGGGATGAACCTATATTTCAGGATACTATAGTTCAAGCACCAGCGGTAGAGGCTGATGAAACTAGTGAAATTGCTTAACTAGAAAATCAACCAGAAATCAGAGAATAGAAAGAGGCTCTTTCTAAAAATCAAGAGGAAATTCAAGAGAAAGGGTACCCATATTAAAAATAGAATCAAAGAGTTTTTTCTGAAAAATAAGTTCAAGATAATTCTCAAGTTAATGAGAAGGAACATAAAATATTATTTGACACTACATGGTTAGCTGAGAATCAATCAGAATCTATTATATTCGATTCCTTGGACAAGGAAATTTTTAAACCTACTAAAAATACAGAGTTTATTGAGATTTAATTCTATACCTCTAGTGAGAAAGTTAATGAAATTTTTTAACCTTGGTTGAAAAAGGCCAACCATATCAAGTTTAATAAGCATAATATTAAGATTCTTTGAATAATCAAATTAAAGAATTTTTTCAAAATTTTAACAATATATGAGAAGAAAATTCAAGTCTACAAACTGAACTAGAGTCTAGAAGAAAATATTTGGAATATTTGAGAAGTAAAATCTATTCCTAGAAAAACAATTTAATTTGTTTATTCCCAACTGAAAAATATCATATAAATATTAGTTTCAAGAATATATTTTATGTATTTTATAGAGAAATGGATGATCATCTTAGAAATCTCCAAACATAGTCTATTACCAAAAAAGATTTTGGAGATTTGAAAAGATATTTAAAAAGTCAGTTTGAATCTATCAAAAGTAGTTCTAATAAATATAGATAATCTACAACTGCACCTCAAACTTATCTAGATTTAGTCATAATATTTGAATCTATAACTATTGTCATGTCTTCTTTCAATGATTAACTTCATACAATTCAATGTGATAGTGCACCACTAAATTTTTTGTTAGAAAACTAAAGAGATATCATTGAGAAGATAACTTCAGGTGATCCCGACATAAAGACTCTTCTATTTTAGTTTGTTACAATGATAAAACACATTTTTTAGTCATAAGAAATCATTCATGAGTTTCTAAAAGTTAATTTAGTTAAATTTTTAAAAATTGGTCAAGATTGAATGATTTTGATGTGACAATTGGCTGAAAATATTAATAATTTTCTAATAGGATAGATGAAAAAGTTGGAGGAATTTATTTAAGTTGTTCAATCTTCACCAGAGTTTCAAAACTCTTTTGGATCATCCATTTCACATTTATCTAATCCTACATTTTGAAAACTTTTCTCAGTCAAAATTATTTTTATAATTATAAACATATTTATATGAAACTGATTATTAGGTTTCTATTTATTATTATTTATGTCCATTTCTACTACCAGAAAACATTTCATTTTAATCCATTTTCATTATATTTATTTTTGATATCACAGAAAGGGGGAGAAACTTAGCTCAATATATATTTTATTAATAGTTTCTATTTTCAACGAAAAAAATGTATTTTTTTGTGAATTAATTTTTAATTATCTATAATTTATATATCATTTTTAAAATATATTATTTCATTTATGTTTATAATTCCTATATTTTATAAAATTTATGTTATAGGTTTAGTGATCATTAAAAAGGGGGATATTTTTTAACATGTATTGTCTCAAAAATAGTCTATAAATATTATTGATTTTGATACTCAAAAATAAACTTGTTTTTTTTACTGATAAAATTACTTTAAGTTTTTTTTAGGAATATATTTCTTGAAATTTTTATCTTATTTATGAGTTTAAATATTTGGTTAATTATTCTGAACATGTTTTCAATTATTCTAGAAACATTTAAAACACCCAATGTTTGTACGTATAATGTATGGTTTCACGACCCTGGTTTAAAATAACACATATGGATCATGTACCCTATGTTGTTAGAAAAGTATAGATCATCAACCATAAATTTAGTACAAAACCTATATTTGATAAAAGTAATGTATTGTTTATCAAACTTATATTTTTGAACAACCATATGTTGTCAACCCTATGTTTAGATTGTGTTGTTACATGAAGGAACCTTAAGTTTGACTATTCAATGATGGACTTTTCTATCAAAGATATTATCATTGATTACTATAATGGTATTGAAGGAATTAAATATCATTTTATAGATGTTTTATGACTGATTCAAAGGATCGTATTCAATGGAGTAAATAATTCCTATTTTCAAGGGCAGTTACGACGGCGTGCCGCTCTGCCTCTACGGCCGGCTGGTGCCAGCTGCCTTTCTCAACTGCCATAGTTGAAAAGTTGTGGCCTCTTCCTCCTGTGGTGCGTGACAGTACGCTACCACCATCTCCTCAGCCGGCCGATGTCTGACATCTACTGACCATCACGACCTAGTGTTGTGGCCTCCACTTGCGACACGCGATGGTGCACCACCACCCCCATGGCTGGCCAGTGTCAGCAACCACCATGGTTGGGTAGTGTCAACCACCACCATCACCTACCAGCATCGGTCGCCTATATCGGCGATCTTCCGTAGACCACTGGGTGAGCTCTGGTGGTCTATATTTCTATTCGTTCGCACCTACGGGCTTCCTGGGTTGTCTCCTTTGCTACTTGACCCTTATATTTGGGTTTCATCCAACCCAAAAAATTACCCATATAGAACTCAATGATAAAACAAGAGGTGGAGAGATCGGGCCTTGTTTGTTTGACCAGTGCCATCCACGTAAGAATCTTAACGAGGGAGAAGATAATTGATTCAACAACTCTTGCAATTTCAAAAAAACAAAACCCTACCTCATGAGTCATTGGAGAGTGTCCCGCATTTGAAGATGGTTCGTTGTTCGTCGATCCCAAAGCAAGCCGCCAATGATGCCGCTCAAACGATGATCTTCAGTTCTTTCTTTATTGATCTGTTCTACATAAAGATCCTCCTCCGAAATCCCCCTATCCAAAAACACCACTAATTTTACAACAAATTCAAAAACCCAAAACGAAGAAGAGGGGATTTATCTTTACAGCACATAATTAAGAGAGGTCCATTAATTGGTTCAATTAATTAACATCCTTAATGGCATGTAGGGTGGTCACACATTTTGTGTAACTAGGAATTTAATGTCCTACATTAAATACCCGACCACCCCTTGTGGTACCCACCACCAAAACCTAAATGAGAGTTGTAAGATATTTAAAATAAATTAGATTCATTTTATTAATCCTCCATGAATCCTGAAAAAACCCAACTTCCTCTCTTAACCCACTACGTTTGAGGTTAAGGCTCCCTTTAGTGAATCATAGTACTGTGAGTTCAACGGTGCCCTTGGATTTCAATTACAAGAACCGGTTTGAAATTTAGGATTTCATGATCGCACATTTACTAAACATACCTTAAGAAAATTTAAATTTTATTTTCGGGAACACCGAGCATCAGAATAAAACACCGTCAGATTTCGCAGCCTCGAAATAGTTCCATATAATAAAAAAATTACATGGAAAATCAGGTTCTTTACATTCTCCCCAACATAGATATTTTCATCCCCAAAAGTCACAACATATACTAAGGAAACAAGTGGGGGTACTAAGCACGAATATGAGCCTCCCACCCCCATGTGCTCTTCTGGAGGTTCCTATACCGCTAGTGAATGCGCACCAGAGGTATCGATCATCCACAAAGGACGCACTCCTATCAATACTCAATCACCACTAGAACCTCCATAAATATCACCCCATCATCAATTTCCAGTTCACCCTAGTCGATAACATGTGATGGATCATGCACTTACTTCCTCAGCTATGACATATGGAATCCTTCATGCACCTGATGCATCTGTGGGGGGAGATATAGGTGATACACCACCTCTCTAACTCTACTAAGAACCTGAAAGGGTATGATGATCCCCAGAGATAGTTTTTCTTCCCGACCAAATCTCCACAAACCTCGTCAAGGTGAGACTCATAGGAATACATGGTCTCCCTCCTCGAACTCCAAAGTTATCTATATACTATTAGAAAAAGACTTTTTCCTGCTCTGTGCAGTCTTCATCCGCTCTTGGATGATCTTCACCTTCTCAGTGGTAGCCTATACCAACTCTGGACCCATAAGCGTTGACTCCCCTGGGTCTGTCCAGCATAGAGGTGATCTGCATGTTCGATCGTACAAGGCCTCAAATAGTTCCATACCGATGATGGAGTGATAGTTTTTGTTGTATGAAAACTTCACCAAGGGAAAGTGATCCTCCCAACTACATCCAAAATCTAGGATTCAAGTATTAATAATGTCCTTTGGTGTTTGTATGGTCCGCTCCGTCTGACCATCCATTTGAGGATGAAAGGCTGTACTCAAACATAGCTGAGTCCAGAACACCTCCTTTAATCCATTCCACAACTAGTAGGTAAAAAATTTGTCACAGTCAGAGATAATCGTCGATGGCCCCCATGAAGCCATACAATCTTATATACATAGAGGCGTCCCAAGACCTCTACTAATCCCTGCTCTTGGATGGGTAGGAAGTGGGCTGACTTGGTGAGTCGGTCAATGATCACCCAGATGGAATCATGTCCCCTAGACATATGTGGTAGCCCTGTCACAAATTCCATGGAGATACTATCCCACTTCCACTCTAGTACCTCTAGTGGCTATGATAAGCCTACTGGAAATTGATTCTCTACCTTCACTTGCTGACAAGAAAGGGATTGTGAAAAAATATTCGCCACTATTTTCTTCATTTCTAGACACCAGTGCTGACTCCAGAGGTCCTGGTACATCTTCTACACACTATGATGTACTTCCATATGGGACGTATCAAACTCCCTCATCAAATCCTCCCATAGTTCCACTGGTAGCATGGTACGTCCTCTAAAGAGGATGATGTGCTCCCCACCTTCAGAAAATCCATCAGGTGCCTGTCTTGAGGATATCTGAGCATGTTGATCCTCACGGTCAATGTCCCCAAGTTGTGCCTCCCTGACTCGCTGAAGGAGTGGGGGAGTTACTATCATAGACTACAGGTAAGTTGCTCCATCTCTATCCACGAAAGATATCTTCAATCTAGCTAGATGCTCTATCGCCTCACTCCGAAACTGTAGACCAGACCTCCTACTGAGTGCATTTTCTACCATGTTCCCCTTCTTAGGAGTATAGACTATCTCAATGTTATAGTCCTAGAGGAACTCTATCCATCACCTTTGTCTCAGGTTTAGGTCCTTCTGTGAGAAGATATACCTAAGACTCTTGTTATCAGAGTAGACTGTAAAATGTTCTCCCATCAAGTAGTGTCACCACATCTTCAAGGCTAAGACCACTGCTGCTAACTCTAGGTCATGGGTAGTATAGTTCTTCTCATGTTGTCTCAGTTTTCACGAACCATAAGTGATCACTTCTCATTCCTGTATCACGACACATCCAAGTCCATTCCTTGATGTGTCATAGTGGACTACATACTGAATGCCTTCTTCTGGTAGCCTCAATATGGGGGCACTCATCTGTCTATGCCTCGACTCCTGAAAACTCTTCCCACATCTCGTTGTCCACATGAAGGGTTTTCCCTTCTTCGTCAAAGCTGATAAGGGTGCTAAAACTCTGGAAACGTCAGGTATGAATCTCCGGTAGTACCCAGCCAACCCCAAGAAACCTCACACCTCGTTCACACTTCTGGGTGGCTCCCAAGAAAGCACAACCTCTATCTTCATTGGATCCGCTGCAACTCTATCCTCCGAGATAATGTGTCCCAGCCCGTATCCAGAACTAGAACTTAGAGATTTTACAATAAATCTAGTTATCTCAATGTGTAACCAGAAATATCTGAAGATGATAGGCATGATCCTCCCCTTTCACTGAGTACACCAAGATGTATTCAATGAAGACCACAATGAAGCAATTGAGGTATGGCTGGGAGGTACTATTCAAGTGTCCCATGAACACTATAGGGGCGCTGGTCACGCCCAATTGCATAACCAAGAACTCATAGTGGCCATACTGATATCTGAAGGTCATCTTCTGCACATACTCATCTCGTACCCTGAGCTAATGATAGCCTGATCTGAGGTCTATCTTCAAAAACCAATGAGCTCCCTTCAACTAATATAAGAGATCATCAATCCACAAAAGTGGATACTTGTTCTTCACGGAAACCTAGTTCGGGTGCTTATAATCTAAACAGAGCCTCAAACTCCCATATTCCCTCTTAGAAAACAAAATTTGCTCTTCCCATGGAGAAACACTAGGCCTTATGAACCCCTTCTTATGTAAGTATTCCATTTGTACCTGTAACTCACGAAGATCTATGGGAGCCATCTGATATGATGGTGTAGATATCAGTGATGTCCTAGGGTAAATGTTGATGTAGAAGTCCACCTCACTATGAGGAGGTAGTCCTAGAATATCATCAGGGAACACATCAGCATACTGGTCCACCACTATATAATATCTCAGACTATCAACATAAATTACTATGAGGGTAAGACTAGCCAACTGATGTGTGATCGGATGCACCCTCCTCTGGGTAAGTCCACCCCATGCTGCAAAGGTTCCCTTATTTTTGGTGAAGGAAGACCCGGTCCCATCCTTGTGGACACACCGCACTTTGCGCCTAATGCAGTCAATCTGAGCATGGACTGTAGATAACCATTCCATACCCAAGATGAAATCGTAAGTCCTCAATGCCACTAATAGAAGATCTCAGTTGAAGCTCTCACCTCTTAGAGTAATCTCACACTACTGGAACCAGTGTGTAATCGTCAAATCTCCTCCCATAGGATTATCTAGCCGTAAGGATCGAGCCAACGGCTCCACCGAAATCTCTGAGCACCGAACAAGGGTTGTGGAAATTAAAGAGTGACTGGAACATGTGTCTATAAGTACTACAGCTAAGATGGAGTAGACATAGATCGTACCTCAAATCATCTCTGGAGCACCATGGTTGTAGGTCTCAGCTACCTAGAGCTGAGCTCGTCCCTGTCCACCTGCTCCATGTAGTCGGGGTGGACCACCTAGAGGTGGTGGTAGTAGAACCTCGAATCTCCACCCACCACCTACTGCACGACAAACTCCTCTACCATGTCCAGCTACTGCCTGCAGCCCTCCCCACTCGAATCTCTACATCTTCCTCAGTTATCCCTCAACCGTCTGTTAGTCGTTAGTGCAGCTGTTTGGGAAGTCAGGATCCATGTGACCATGCCCGCCGCACATGAAGCATATAATGCTCCTCTTATGGCCTACTCTACCTCGTGAGCCTCACACCTCCAACCCTACATCTTGGGGTTGTCCACCAGAAGTTATGGCCCACTTGGACCTTTATGGCATCTACCTACTACCAGCTGTAGATGACTCTACTACATGTCACCCGGTGGTGGGTCTCGCTATCGATGTCAGCTTAGAAAGGAAGATCTCCACCAAGAGTGCTCTCTCCAACATTCCAGCATGCGTCGGAATGCTGAGAGATACAATCAAAGCACTGATCTCCCATCAGAGTCCTTGCTCTAATGTCTGGGCCCTAAAAAAAGTCATGCACCATGTTGGTAGAGTAGCATGAGAGGTCGGTGAACCTCGCCGAGTACTGGGACACTATCAGGCTACCCTACTATAAGTGTAGAAGCTCCTATATACGCGCACAGCGTAGAGTCACTGGAATGAACTCTACCCCGAAGAGGCCCTCAAAATCTTCCCAGGTGAGGGTCGTCTCGTCGTGTATCTATAGCGTCAGGCTCCACCATCTCCCTTCTGATCCATGGAAAATACTGGCAGCTAGGATCACCATCTAGTCAGCTGGTGTCCCAACTAGGTGAAAAACTCTAGCCACAACCTCCAACCAGTCCTCAGCTACCTGCGGATCCATCTAGCCTCAGAACCTCAAAGGCCTCTGCCACTGAAACTCTTGCAACGCGCTTAGTCGTCATGCACTATATACTGGTGGGGATGGTGGAAATGGCTGCCCAATGAATAGTTGTGATACTAATACACCACTCAATGGTACAATCAAGTAAAAGGTCCCTGCATTGAAGCCTCCTCGCTCGGTGGTCCATCATCGTAAACTCTCACTCGAACCCTTGCTAGCTATCTAGGTGGAGGAATCCTTAAAGAAAATAGATGCACCACAATCAATAAGTTATACATGGTGATCTGACTCAAAAGTGATCAAAAGGAAAAACATTTTAAAAACACGTGCAATCAGTGTTTTCTTGTACTAAGTTAGAATTCAAAATTCAGGGACCTAGTGTATGGATACATCGATCGCGGAACCAATATTGGATTCCCCAAAATAAAAATTAAGCTCATAACACGTAACACTATTACCCATGAAAGGATCATAGTCATAGTTATTCAGTAGAACCGAATCCTATGATACCACTTTGTCATGACCAGTCCCCCGGGGTCTACGGCTTGACTACCCCAAGCCCGCCTTCCATAGGCTAGGGGTTGATGACTAGCACCGAAAGGCATATCACTGTAAACGAGAAGGCATTTCCTTTAAACCTGCAAACACACTGACCAAGTATACAATAGGATGCAAACTACGAAGTGAATCTGTATAGTAAAAAGGGGGTGTGTAATATAAGTAAAGGGGGCCTAAATACAATCCCAAATGAAAAAGTACAACTATGACAGAAAAATAGCTCCTAGAATCATCCTCTAGTGTTCCTACCTGAAGGGTAGGTATAGCTCACGGTCGGTCATCACTGCGGCTCGTCATGTCAAAAGGTCCACCTCCAAGCACCGTCCAGTCCTGGGTCCCAGACCTCGGTCAAAGTTTTCTATCATCTACACAAGACATAATAAGGTGTGGGTGAAGCCTATGAAGGGGTGATTATAACAATACTCAATAGGGACCTGGATACCCCTGAAGGTACCCCAGAGTTCCATAAAGGAAAAAAACAAAGAAATACCTCAATCACAATGCATGAAGCAATAGTCAGCTCACACCGGGTATACAACTCAAAAAATCAAGAATATAGATGATTAGTATTTAGCAATATCATCTTATTCCATTTCAAAGTTCCACAACTGATCTACAGAGAATTTTTTCTATTATAGATCCACTGTTGGATGTAAGTCTTTGTTCCATGAAGGGCCACTGTAAGGATGGTCCTTGTTAGGTCACGCAACGGTTGATCCACACAAGGTCGCTTGAATGCTGATCCATACAATGTTGCTGGAATGCTAATCCACACAGGGTCACTTGAATGCTAAGATGTTTGGGATTTGGAGTGGAGTCACCACGTGGAGCCGCCTGGTCACCCGCGGGACCCACAGGGAGCGGGTACCTACCTCCTCTATGGCTTCAAGAAAATTCCACCTTCAACGACACGCGACGGCGTGCCGCTCTACCTCCACAGCCGACCGGTGCCAGCCGTCCTACTCAACCGCCACGGCTGAAAAGTTGTGGCCTCCTCATCCTACAGTGCACGACGGCATGCCTCCACCAACTAGGAGGCCATCCGGTGTCGGATGCCTACTAACCGCCATGGTCTAGTGTCACGGCTTCCTCCTGCAGTGCATGACGGTGTACCGCCATCGCTTTCCATCATCATTCGCCCGTGCCAGCGGTCTTCCACAAGCCACTGGGTGAGCTCTGATGGTCCTTTTTTCCATCCGTTTGTACCTACGGGCTTCCCAAGTCGTCTCCTTCACTACTTGAACATCATATTTGGGTTCTGTCCAACCTGAAAATTCACCTGTGTAGAACGCAATGATAACACAATAGGCGAAGGGATCAGGCCATGTTCATTTGGCCTTCTCCCTCAGCGTTATCATTTTAACGAGGGAGAAGATAATTGATTCAACAAATATTGAAATTAAAACAAGAAAAAACCCAACCTCATGAGTCCTTAGAGAGTGTCCCGCATTTGAAGGTGAGTCGGTGTTCATCGATCCCGAAGCAAGCCTCCAAATGATGTCTCTCAAACGACGATCTTTGGTTCGTTCTTGATGGACCTGACCAAGCCCGGGTCTGACCCGGCTCGGTTGGGTTGGACCGATGTAGTCTCGACCCGCTGGGATGCAGTCTGGCCCGACCCGCTGTGGGGGGTGGCACAGCCTGACCCGCAGGGGGCATGACCCTGCCCGCAGGGGGTGCGACCCCGCTCGTAGGGGGGAACGGCCCCGCCCGTAGGGGGGCGTGGCCCAACCCATAGGGGGGCACATTCCAACCCGTAGGAGGGCTCATCCCAACCCATAGGATGGATAGGGGCCCACCCTAGCTGGCACAAGGGGAAACATCACCCCCTTTTCCCAAACGGCTAAGACTTTTGGGATTTGGAGTGGTGGTGCCAAATGGCGTCGCCTGGTTTCCCACGAGAGCCACAGGGAGTGGTTCCCTGCCTCCGCTACGACCACCTTTTGCGGGGTGTGACAGCACGCCGCTCTGCCTCTGTGACCAGCTCGTTTCGGCCGCCCTGCTCAACCGCCACGGGTGAAAAGTCATGGCCTTCTCCTCCTACGGCATGCGACAGAGCGCCTCCACCATCTCTGTAGATGGCTAGTGTTGGTCGCCTGCTAACCACCGCAGCTTAGTACTACAACCTCATCCTATGGTGCGTGACAGCATGTCGCCACCACCACAACTAACCGGTGTCAGCCGCCACTAGCGGTATTCCTCAAGCCACTAGGTCAGCTCCTGTGGTCCTTTTTTCCATCCGTTCGCACCTACGGGCTTCTCGGGTCAAATCCTTCGCTGCTTGATCCTCATATTTGGGTTCCATACAACCCAAAAATTCAAACGCATAGAACGCAATGATAAAACAAGTGGCAGAGGGATTGGGCCTTGTTCATTTGGCTTGCACCCTCCACATTAGTATCTTATTGAAGGAGAAGATAATTTATTCAACAACTCTTGAAATTTAAACAAGACAAAAACCTACCTTGTAACAACCCAATGTTTTTCAATGAAAATTCCCTTCATATATTTATTTCATAAAATCACATGAAAACACAACATAATGAACTATAAGTGATAAGTGGCCCTAAAATATAAGTCTGTCACTGATGTGTTTGGAATTTCGAAAATCCGGCATACACGGTTGTGTTCAAGAGGTTTTTTGGAGTCTAATAAAACAAAAATAATTTTTTGGTGAATAGTAACCTACCGTAATGAATAGTAACATACCCTTATGAATAGTGATATACCCTAATGAATAGTAACCTCACCTATGATAGTATAAAAATAATATTCAAGTTGGAAGTACAATATATCTATGTTTTAGAATGAGTTAATGCATGTTTTTAATCTGGTTTTGATAATAAATTATTATTTTAATTAAATATTAAAACAATCATATTTAAAAAATTATTTTTGAAAATTGGACTTCAATTTTGGATTTTACACGTTGAAAAATGGTTAGGATGAATTTTTGGGATTTTTCTGAAATACTTGAATTTTTTATGAATAGTAGAATCTGATAATTCACAATAAATGCTAAATAATGGATCAACTGGGTCATTGATGATGTTCTACTAATGTTAGCCCACATGGTTAGAATTCACATGACCCATTTACTATTCTTGGTCATGGAATACTTACTATTCCTTGTCTTGGGAGGAAATAATAAATTAATGATTATAATATCATGAATTCCCTCCTCTCCTCCACTATAAAAACCCCCCTTCACTCCCTCTTCTATCCACTCCTCTCAATATGCAACCCTTCTTGAATTTCTGCCCAAATCTCTCCCCACGGTTCTCCCCCACATCAAAAATCTCTCAGCCTCCTCAAAATAACAAAACCTCTCCTTCTAAGAGGTTCTCAAAGGAGGAAGTCTCAAGAGGTAAATTCCTCTTCCCAAATTTCTTCTTTTCTTTTGAGCTCTTTTCTTTTTATTTCTTTCCTCACCTCCCTTCACAATAATAGTATGAAAAATCCAGTAACATACATGTACTGTAATGTCTTCATTCTAGTGGTATATTTCATTATATTTTCTCATTTCCCCACCATTTTATTTGAATGAAATGAAAGCACCGTTTCAGATGTGCTAATTTAGCTCATTCAAGGACAACAGTTTATCAATTTCTATTATTATCTTTAATTATGGTCAATTATTATATATGTAATATATCCTATTTTTGTTTATGTAATATTTTGGTACAAATGGAATTAAGTTATAATGAAAAAATATTCTTTGTAATCAAATCAACCGATTAACAAAAACGGTTATCACTAAGGTTATATATATAATAATTCAACATCACTATAAGTAACCTAATTAAAATTAAAAACTTTTAATCTTGTTGATATGAACTAAAGAATATAACTTTAATTCTGTACAACCACTTTCATCTTGATTGTAATAGAAACTTGAATATAAGTGAACCGATATTTTAAAGCCAAGTAAACAAATGAGCCCAAACAATGAAATTAAACCTTATAACAAATAAAAAAGGATTTGAACGAACTAAAAATGGTTATAATAAATAAATTAAATATAGAAGAGGTTATGGACTTATGAATTAATAATCCTAATTTTTTTATTAGGTTCATTAATAACAAGTGGAGAACACCACCGGATTTATGGTAAGGGATCCTCCCCTTTTCACTCTTAATCAAGATTGTTCTTTATGCTATGCCTTTTTTGTGTAATAAAAAGTGATGGGGGATGTTAATAAACCTTATCCATACTTCCCTAATGTATTATAAGTGATTATAATCACCTTATCTCTCTCATCAATCCCTCTTAGTTACACCCGACACCATGCGGGTAAAATCGTAATGAATTCTACCCGAACCTTCTTTGTTATTTCGGGTTGCCTTATCTTTCTTTAAAAATGGTGTTATCTTATCTATCTATGTGATACTTATGAATTCTGGTTATTTGTACAAAATTATTATATCAAGACCCTTTCATCACATTCTTTCAGGAATATACATGATTTTAAAAGATTCTCTCCTTAGAACTTTCCGATAAGCCAACCTGTTTTAAGGGGACTTCCCAAATTTTTACCCAAATTTCAAGTTCACTATAACCTATGTTTTAAAACACCATTGTATTTATTAAATCAGTATTTATATTATGAAAAAATTCTTGGTTAAATTATGGTTTTATATAAAAGAATGTTCTTTTTTATGTTTGAAAAGTTCTCGAGTGTTTTCTTTAAAACCGTACAAAAATGTTTTAATGATAATGTTTCTAAAATACATTTTTTATATGTTGCCACTTATATTTGACACCACTTACCATGTTATATTCCTATTTTAATCTATGAATTTCCATGTATGTTCTAATCCCTTCCTTTCATGGACACTTTCATGATACGCCAATTGGATATGTTTTATGTCATGATTGTGGTACCCAATTCATTCCATGGGCATCCTTATTTTTATGTATGGTTGATTATGTATGATTATTTATGTGTCAAGACTATTTATGTGGCAAGAATGTTCATGAATATGTTGAGATGGGTGCACCCAGATAGTGATCCAATGCATTGGGTAAGGATAAGTCTCATGAGATGCGATGTGAAACGAGATTGGCGGTTATCCTTGACCTGTATTAAAGATATGATTTATGATTCTGACACATTTATATGATTTCATGTTTATAAGATCCCATGCTTATATTAAATGATTTCTTAAGTTTCATGCTTTGGATATCATTATGACATGCCTCCTAACTCATGTGCTTGAGATGTATCCTTATGTTGATTCCTTTACTGGGATTTTTAGCTAATACCCTTTGTTCATGTGTTCCCCAGGGTACCCTATGCAGATGTAAGAGCTCAAATGAAGTTATAATATCTTTATGGAGATTAAATAAAGAAGATTTTTAGTCCCATGTTTTATGTTATATGTACGTAGTCTTCCAAGACACTAGACATAATGATCCTTGGCTTGTACTCTGATTATTAATCATTCTTAAAATAATGAAATGTTATATGTAAAAGGCTTGGGTCGCTATAGTTGGAATCATAGGATGGTCTAGTTATTTATGGAGATTAGTAATAGAGCACATTAGTGAGAACCTTAAGGATGAGACCAAGTATAAGAAAACAGTACTAAACTTTGGTGAGTATAGAGTAAGTGGTTTTTCAAGAAAATACATCCCTGTCCAGATACGAGTAGGTAGAGGCAGTTCTAGCACAGATGTATCAAGGGGTAAAACCCAAAAACACCGCTTTGAGCTAGACTCAAACAGGAACTGGTGCATGACAACGGGCCTTACTACACTCTTGGTTACGACACTCCCGGGGGATGTGCTTTGGTAGATTCACAACCTTAGTACAAAACATTATTAAGGGACTAAAATAATCCCATGAGAATATAAGTTAAGAAATAGATCGAGGATAACATAGATATAATCCTAAGGAATCACAAGTTAGGATATACTTTTTATTTATAAGTTCATACTTTTATGGTCAAATTTTCTTTTTATGCTCAGAAGCTAAGTATTCAAGACCTCTAATTATATGTTATTTTTAATAGTTAATGGCGGGAAATAGAAGAACACATTCCAAAAACCAATATGAGATAAAATGTAATTATTTCCCTAATGACATGCCTGATGTGTCACAAGTGGGTTCTCAAAACTTCATGGCAGTACTTGCTCAGCTGGCTCGAGTTATGAATAATAACTTGAATCAGGTGGAACGTCCCCCTCCTCCAAGGAAAGAGCAAGTTACCATAGAATCCTTCGTGTAGCAAAGGCCTCCCATGTTTAGCGGGTTTTCTGATCTCCTCATCCCAGAACAATGGATTAACTCCATCGAAAATATTTTATCTGTCCTCCAGTGCTCAGAAGAAGAGAAAGTTGTACTGGAAGTCTATCGTTTTGATGGGTAGGCTGATCAGTGGTGGACACTGATCAAGAATACGAATTCCCAATAGGAAATTGATTCCATATATTGGGAGGAATTCAAGAGGATGTTTTTCATCAAATATTTTCCTTGAACCCTCTATCTCAAGATAGAAAGAGAGTTCCTTGGACTCAAGCAGAAGGAAGATGAGTCCATCAGGGCATATGAAGCAAACTTTACAAGGCCTTTAAGTTACACCTCTAGAATTGTCATGAACACCGAAAGCCAGGTGGATCGTATCTTTTGCGGACTAAAGACGAGTCTACAAAAAGTGTTGGCAATTTGAGACTTCGATAGCTATGAGGAGATTTTTCGTTGTTCCCTCAAGGTTGAAATAGAAATTGGAGACTCTCAGTGGTATCATGGGCCTAATGACAAGAAGCAGAAAATGGAGAACAACATGGGTGGTTCATAAAACAAATCCCATGATGGAAAGAAGCCTCACATTCCCATTTGCAAGAATTTTGGGAAGAAACATCTTGGTGACTATCTCAAGGGAGCCAGAAATTGCTTCAAATGTAGCATGATTGGTCATATGACCAAGAACTACAGAAGGGATATGAAAAATCCCGCTAATGTTGGAGAAGAATGGAAGGTTCAGATCAACACTCATCCTATAGTACAGTGTTTTAACTACAAGAAGCTTTGGCATTATGCGAACAATTTCCCTAAGATGAGGGCTGTCGGAGGCAATCAACAACAACCTCCAAGGAAACAAGGAAGGGATTATGGTATCACTACTGCTGATGTGGAGCCGGAAAACGATGTGGTGATAGGTACGCTTTTTATTCATTCAAGAATAGAATACGTACTATTTGATTCTGGTTCTATACATTCTTTCATATCATTTAAGTTTAGAAGAACTATTCAAACACCACCTCAAATTTGGAGGAAAAGTTATCTGTGAGAATAGCGAATGAGGAAATTATTGCATCCATGGTTTATAACTCCTCCCTAGTTAATTTTTGTGGACTGAACCTCCCAAAAAATCTTATCACACTTTCTTTATTGGAGTTTGATGCTATCTTGGGTATGGATTGGATATCTTTTTACAAGGCCAACATCAACTTCCGGGAAAGGGAGATTACTCTTCACATCCCAAAGCATCCTCCAATTCTTTACTAGTGCATTGATGAAGATGAGTCTCCTTTAGAATATTCATCTCAAGTTTGGATATTACTTCCTTATGAGAATGCATACCTAGATCAAATGATTGAGAAAAAGGAGATAATCATGCTTAAAGACATTCCCATCATGAGGTATTACACTGATGTATTCCCTAAATAGTTTCATGGTCTTCCCCCTAACCGATAGGTTGAGTTCTCAATTGAACTTATCCCTGGATCCCTACCAATCTCAAAGACACCTTACAGAATGGCCACCGTAGAACTAGAAGAGCTGAAGAAGAAGTTAGAGAAGAATATGGAGAAGGGTTTTAAACGCCCTAGTGCTTCATTGTGGGGTTCTCCAGTCCTCTTCGTCAAGAAGAAGGATGGATCAATGCGCCTCTGCATTGATTATCGCGAGCTCAATAAAATAAATATAAAGAACAAGTATCCCCTTCCACGTATAGATGACTTGTTCGATCAGCTTCGTGGGGCCTGTTATTTCTCTAAGGTGGACCCTCGGTCGGGATATCACCAACTAAAGGTGAGGAAGAAAGATATTCCCATGACTGCCTTTGGAACGAGGTATGGACACTATGAGTTCATAGTGATGCCCTTCGGACTCACTAATGCTCCATAAATTTTCATGGATTTAATGAATAGAGTCTTTAGATATTACCTCGACAAATTTGTGGTGGTCTTTATTGATGATATTCTGATATAGTCAAAAAGAAAGGAGGAACATGAGGAGCATTTGGAAACTGTGTTAAAGCCTTTCCAAAGTGAGAAGTTGTATGGAATGTACAGTAAATGTGTGTTCTGGATGGAGAAAGTATCATTCTTGGGGAATGTTATCACCAGGAAAGAGATATCTGTGGACCCTTCCAAGACAAAGGCAATTGAAGAGTGGTCGAGGCCAACATCTGTAATGGAGATCCACAGATTTTTAGATCTAGATGGGTATTATCGATGATTCGTGAAGAACTTTTCACGATTGTCAAACCCAATGACCAAGCTGAAACAGAAGGGAGTAAAGTTTGTCTGCACACAAGAATGTGAATACTCTTTCAAGGAGTTGAAAAAGAGGATTATCACTGTGTCGGTACTCACACTCCCTTCAAGTGTAGAACTCTTTGTGGTGTATAGCTATGCTTCTAAGAAATTATTAGGTTGTGTGCTAATGCAAAATGTTAAATTGATAGCCTATGCCTCAAGGCAGCTGAAAATCCATGAGCAAAACTATCCCACACATGATTTGGAGTTTGCGGCTGTGATCTTTGCATTGAAAATCTGGTGGCATTATCTCTATGGGGAAAATGTGAGATATATACTGGCCACAAGAGTCTCAGATATATATTCCCATAGAAATAGATTAATATGAACCAATGAAGATGGATAGATCTCATCAAATATTATGACTTCTCAATCCACTGCCATCCCGGTAAGGCAAACAAGGTGGTAGATGCTCTAAGTAGAAAGGATAATGCATCGTTATCAATGATGAGAATTGAAAAGGATCCGATCTTCTTAGGTTTGGAAAGGATGGACATGTTAATCATTAAGGGAGGAACATCATCAATCCTTTCTCAAATGATTTCTCAACCATCCCTCATGGAGAAAATAAAGGTTTCTCAAAGAAAGGATGTAGACATTTACAAATGGGTGGAAGCTGTTAAAAATGGGAAATCCTCTGATTTCAAAATTGTTGAGGAAGGAGTTGTAAGATTTGGGACATGATTATGTGTACCATCTGATCTAGAGATAAAGAAGGAGCTATTGAATGATACATATATCTTGACCTTCTCTATCCATCCTGGGAGTACCAAGATGTACCGTGATCTCCAAGAACCCTTCTGGTGGGATAACATGAAGAGGGAGATTGTGGAATATATATCCAGGTGCTTGGTATGTCAGCAAGTTAATGGTGAGTGACAAAAGTCCAAACATATGATGCAGCCATTTCCTATACCCATGTGGAAATGGGAAAATGTTAGCATGGACATTTTCATGGGTCTCCCGAAGACGTCGAAGGGAAATAATGTGATATGGGTTGTGGTTGAACGACTCACCAAGACATCTCATTTCATCACTATTCGATAATATATCTCACTTCAACAACATGAAAAGTTATATGTGAAGGAAGTTTTGAGACTGCATGGTGTTCCACTCTTAATTGTCTCTGACGGTGATCCAAGGTTGACATCTAAATTCTGGAGGAGCCTTCAACATTCTTTGAGTACTGAATTAAATTTCAGCACGACCTATCACCCCCAAACTGATGGCCAGTCTAAAATAACTTTTCAAATGCTTGAAGATATGAATAGAGCCTGCTCTCTAGAATTTAAAGGTGGATGGGATCAGAATCTTCCATTGGTTGAGTTCTCATACAACAATAACTTTCACTCGAGTATTCAGATGGCTCCATATGAAGCTCTGTATGGAAAGCGATGTAGAACTCCAACCTGTTGGGATGAAGTTGGAGAAAGAAAGCTACTTGGACCTGATCTTTTTCAAGAGATGATAGAGAAGGTTCAAGTCATCCAGAAACACATCAAATATTCTCAAATTCGGCAAAAGAGCTATGCAGACAACTGTCGAAGGGACTTGGAGTTCGAAGTTGGAGATAAAGTCTTCCTTCAAATATCTCCATGGAAGAGAGTCATGCGATTTGGGAAGAAAGGGAAGCTAAGCCTAAGGTATATTGGCCCCTTTGATATCCTTGAATGTATTGGAGCCAGGGCCTATCGGCTTTCATTTCCACCGAATATGGCTCGAGTTCATGATGTTTTCCATGTATCACTCTTGAGAAAGTATATACCTGATCCCTCGCAAGTACTAAACTCAGAGGTGGTGTAGCTGGAAGATGATCTATCATATGAGGAGTAGCTAGTAATGATTCTAGATCGAAGAGATAAGGTTCTACGCAACAAGACACCCCATATTTTCAAAGTGTTTTGGAGGAACCATAAATTTTAGGAAGAAACATGGGAATTGGAGGAACCAGTGAAGGAAAATTACCCACACCTTTTTTGGCTTAGCATATAAAACGAAATTTCGAGGGTGAAATTTCATAAGGGGGGAAAAATGTAACGACCCAATGTTTTTCAATGAAAATTACCTTCTTATAGTTATGTCATAAAATCACCTGAAAACACAACATAATGAACTACTAAGTGCAAATTGACCCTTAAACGTAAGTTTGTCACTTATGTGTTTGGAATTTCGAAAATCCGGCATACACGGTTGTGCTCAAGATGTTTTTTAGAGTCTAATAAAACAAAAATATTTTTTTGGTGAATAGTAACATACCCTAATGAATAGTAACATACCCTTATGAATAGTTATATTCCCAAATGAATAGTAACCTCACCTATCATAGTATAGAAATAATATTCGAGTTGGAGGTACAATATATCTATGTTTTAGAATGAGTTAATGCATGTTTTTAATCTGGTTTTTGATAATAAATTATGATTTTAATTATATATTAAAATAATCATATTTAGAAATTATTTTTGAAAAATTGACTTCATTTTTGGATTCTATACATCAAAAAATGGTTAGGTTGAATTTTTGGGATTTTTCTGAAATACATGAATTTTTGAAGAATAGTAGAATCCAATAATTCACAATAAATGCTAAATAATGGATTAATTGAGTCATCGATGATGTTCTGCTAATGTAAACCCACTTGGTTTGAATACACATGACCTATTTACTATTCTTGGTCATGGAATAGTTACTATTCATTGTCTTGCGAAGAAATAATAAATTAATGATTATAATATCATGAAATCCCTCCTCTCATACACAATAAAACCCCCCATCACTTCCTCTTCTCTCTACTCCTCTCAAGTTCCAAGACTTCTCTATTTTCTGCGAAATATCTCCCCAAGGTCCTCACCCACTTCAAAAAGCTCTCAGCCTCTTCAAAATACTAAAACATTTCCCCTTAAGAGGTTCTCAAAGGAGGAAGTCTCAAGAGGTAAATTTCTCTTCCCAAATTTCTTCTTTTCTTTTAAGCTGTTTTCTTTTTATTTCATTCCTCACATCCCTTCAACATAGTAGAGTGAAAAATCCAGTAACATACATGTACTGGAATGTCTTAATTCTAGTGGTATTTTTTATTATATTCTCTCCTTTCCCCACCCTTTTATTTGAAAGAAATGAATGCACCTTTTGAGATGTGCTAATTTAGCACATTCAAGGACAACGATTTATCAATTTATACTATTATCATTAATTATGGTCATGAAACCATTTCTATTATGGTAGAACTAGATTATTATATATGTAATATATCCTATTTTTTTCTGCAATCTTTTGCTACAAATGGAATTAAGTTATAATGAAAAATATATTCTTTGTAATCAAATCCACCGATTAACAAAAACGGTTATCACTAAGGTTATATATATAATAATTCGACATCACTCTAAGTAACCTAATTAAAATTAAAACCATGTTATCTCCTGGATATTAACTAAAGAATATAACTTTAATTATGGACAACCACTTTCATCTTCCATATATTCGAAACATGAATATAAGTGAACCGATCTTTTAAAGCCAAGTAAACAAACGAGCCCGTACAATGAAATTGAAACTTATAACTAATAAAGAAGGATTTGAATGATCTAAAAAGTGTAATAATAAATAAATTAAATATATAAGAGGTTCTGGACTTACGAATTAATAATCCTAATTTTTTTATTTAGGTCATTAATAACAAGTGGAGAACCCCAACAGATTTAAGGTAAGGGATCCCCCCCCCCTTTCATTCTTAATCAATATTGTTCTCTATGTTATGAATTTTTTTGTGTAATACCAAGTGATGGGGTATGTTTATACACCTTCCCACTACTTCCATAATGTTTTATAAGTTATGAGAAGCCCTTTCTATCTCTCATCAATCCCTCTTAGGTACACCCGACACCATGCGGGTAAAATCGTAACGAATTCTACCTGAACCTTCTTTGTTCTTTCAGGTTGCCTGATCTTTCTTTCAAAATGGTGTTATCTTATCTATATATGTGAGACATATGACTTCTGGTTAGTTGTACAAGATTATTATATAAATACCCTTTAATCACATTCTTTTGTGGATATATATGATTTTGAAAGATTCCCTCCTTAGAACTTTCTGATAGGCCAACCTGTTTTAAGGGGACTTCCCAAATATTTACCCAAATTTCATGTGAAATCTATCCTATGTTTTAAAACACCATTGTATTTATAAAATCAGAATTTTTAATATAAAAAAATTCTTGTTTCAATTCTGTTTTTATATAAAAGAATGTCCTTTTTATGTTTGTAATGCTCTAGAGTGTTTTCTTTAAAACCGCATAAAAATGGTTTAATGCTAATGTTTCTAAAATACATTTTTTATATGTTGTCACTTATATTTGACACCACTTAACATGTTATATTCCTATTTTACCCTATGAATGCCCATGTATGTTCTAATCCCTTCCTTTCATGGACACTTTCATGTTACGCCCATTGGATATGTTCTATGTCATAATTTTGGTACCCAATTCTTTCCATGGGTAACATAATGTTTATGTATGGTTGATTATGTAAGATTATTTATGTGGAAAGATTATTTATGTGGCAATAATATTCATGAATATTTTGATATGGGTGCGTCTAGATAGCACACAAATGCATTGGGTAAGGATAAGTCTCATGAGATGCGATGTGAAACGGGATTGGCGGTTAGCCTTGACCTGTACTGAAATGGGAAACGGGATTGGAAGTTATCCTTGACCCACACTAAAGATATGAATTTTGATTCTGCCACATTTATATTATTCCATTTTTATAATATCCCATTCTTATATTAAATGATTTTATAAGTTTCATGCTTTGGATATCATTATGTCATGCCTCCTAACTCATGTGTTTGAGATGTATCCTTATGTTCATTCCTTTACTGGGATTTTTAGCTCATACCCTTTGTTCATGTGTTCCCCAGGGTACCCTATGTAGATGTAAGAGCTCGAATGAAGTAATAATCTCTTGATGGAGATTAAATAAAGAAGTTTTTTTAGTCCCATGTTTTATGTTATGTGTACCTAGTCTTCCAATACACTAGACTTAATGATCCTTGGCTTGTACTTTGATGATTAATTATGCTTAAAATAATGAAATTTTATATGTAAAAGGCATGGGTTGCTATATACATCATGAGTCTTTAGAGAGCATCTCGTGTTTGAAGATGGGTTGGTGTTAATCGATCCCAAGGAAGCTTCCAATGATACTACTCAAACGACTACCTTTGGTTCTTTCCTGATGGATCAGTTCTTCGTCAAAAGGCTCCTCCAAAATCCTCCTCTCCAAAAACACCATTCCTTTGCCAATGAATTCAAAAATAAAAAGGAGAGAAGAGGGGAGTTATATTTTCAACACATAATTAAGATAGGTAAATTAATTCGTGCAATTAGTGAACCTCATTAATTTCATGTAGGGTGGTTACACATTTTGTATAACTGGGCATTTAATGTACTTCATTAAATGCATGACCACCTTTTGTAGTCTCCACCACCAAAACTTAAAAGAGAGGTGGAAGATATTTAAAATAAATTTGATTTATTTTATTAATACTCCACGAAAATTGAAAAACCCAACTTCCTCTATCAACCCACTACGGTCGAGGTTAAAGCTCCCTTAAGCGAATCCCAGCACTACGAGTTCAACGGTGCCCCCAGATTTCAATTTCAAGCACCAGTTTAAAAGTAAGGATTTTCTGCTCACACATTAACAGAACATACCTGAAGAAAGTTTAAAATTCCTTTATGAGAACACTAGGCATCAGAATCAAACACCATCGTATTTCACTTCCTCAAAATAGTTCCATATAAAAAAATTACATGGAAAATCTGGGTCTTTACAATTATACCCTTATCATTGTTTACCCACTTTTATTTGAATAAGATAGCTAAAAATTGACCATCATAGTTTAATTATATTATATCAATCAAATTTCCATAGTATCCCACTTTTGTAAGTGTAAACACACCATTAATTTTTTTTTAAAGTCTTCTTCATGATAAATTGTATGATACCTGGATAGGAAGATATAAGGTGTTACATTTAACATAGAAAAAATAATTACACATTAATAATTCAAATATGAGTATGTACTTACACGATGGGTGAACCATTTGAAAATATTCTTATTAACAATTTTTTGTTAATTTCATCTCATTTTGAGCTAAACCCTTTGTCTCATCTTTGCTTTCAATTGAAATTCTTCAATAAATAGATCTGAAATAAGTCTATTCACTAGCACATATCTATGTGATTGTAGTTACTCTAATTTATATTGTGTAAAATTTGACCCCTTTCGAATTGTTTGTCTAATAGTTGGAAATACAAATGACTAGTTTTGAAAATGAGAATTAGTAGAGGTTTCATCAACACATCCAACATGATTGAATCTAGTCTCAATCCCATAAAAATAACTAGAAAATAATTTCATGAACTTTTCGGTTGTGTAACCTTCAGCAATAGAGTCTTTAATTTAAGCTTTATTCATCACATATGATTTCAAATGGCCTATGTTCCTAATGAAAAAAATAAGAAAAAAAATTAAAAAATAAATACACCATAACTTGATTAAATTGAATTCAACAATGAATTAAAAAATAATATCAATGTACCTCTCATTTGGATACATCTATCAATAGTGTATCAATGCATCATGTTTAGCTTCTTCAACTAAATGAACATTCAAATGAGTCATGACTGTGAAGAATAAAGGTGAAAATAATATCTTTAAATGAAAAAGTGTCAGATCAATTATTTATTGAAGTTTATCAAGATTAGTTGGATTTATATTTTTTCCAAAAAATATCTCTGAAAAGGGTATAAAACTCAACTAGAACTACAATTACCTTTTTAGGTAATATATTACATAATGCCAACAGCAAAAAATTCTCCATTGAAATATGTGAGTCATGAATTTTTAATCAATGCAACTTTCATTGTTTTAAGTCAATGCACCTTGAAATGTTACTTGAATATCCATATTGAACTTTTAAATTCTTTACATTTGGAAGGAATACGTATTTCTCATGATTTTTCATTGTAAAAATGGTCAAAGGATACTTACCATTCTCATTATTCCAAAAATCATGCTTTATATTCATTGATTCCAAATACATACAAGCATTACAGTGATCCTTTGATTTACCCTACTCATTAAGAAATGTAAAAATTAAATTGTCACATATTTTCTTCTCAATATGCATCATGTAAATATTTTGAATCATCAAATTTAACTCCCAATAAGTGAGTTTGTAAAATATACACATTTTCTTCCACTATTTTATTCCAACCTCTTTTAGATACTGTACCTTGTACCCTTTTCCCACCTTCATTATACTGATTACATTTTCCAAATTAAATAGGGACATTCATTAATTATACTATGATTTATGAACTATATAATTACTTTGATGGCTTCCTCAATTAAATATCTCTATTGAATTGTATCTTTTTAAACCTGAATTTATAATAAGCCTCAAGAAAATAATGATGACACAAAAAACAAAATTTTCAACTCTGAGGTAATCGTTGAGGTTCAAAATAAAAATTAGAAGCTAGACAATATAAACCAATATGAGTTCTACAGCTGGACAAATTTCCTAGTCTAGAATATTTAATAATTATCTACATTAAAGAAGTATGAATTTTTAATAGTTTTCCAATTAAAGCATCATGTGTTTCTATTCCATCATCCCATAATTCTCATAATTATTTTATTATAGGTTGAAGGTATATATGAATATCATTTCTATACATTTTCTTTCTAATAATAACCATCAAAATAATAAAATAAGTCTTCTTCATACACATTTATAGAGGTAGATTATAGGGGATCATGACAACTGGGCAAATTCTATAATTAGTACTCAAAGTACCAAAATGGTTAAAACCGTCAGAAGATAATCCCAAACATAAAATCCTAGGATCCAAAGAAAAATCTGGAAATAATGAATAAAATATCATTCATGATGTTGAATCTTTTGTTTGTCTCATCAAGTCATCTTTGTTACTATCCTAAGCATTCCACTTCATGTTGCATGTAGTCTTATATGAAATGAATAATATTTTTATGCATGGTTTCAGAGTAAAGTAATGTAATACCCTTACAAGAGTTTTCTTCTTATATTTCTTCCTAGTGTTGCATTGATTTTTACTCTCATTTTTTTTCATTGACTTTTATCTACTTTTATGAAATCTTACGCATTCTTATTTATCAGACACTTTTCTCTAGTAAATCATGCAATCATTAGGTTATGGATGTATATTTTTATAATCACATCCATGTTTTTGGGTGATTTTATTCATCTCATAGAATGGTGTAGGTATTTTTTTTATATTAAATGTATCTTGAAGTAACTCTAAAATCATGGAAATTATTTTTTCAATTATTTCATAGAGACACTTTATAGGATAAAACTTACATAGAAAATAGAACTTTGAATACTTGACACACCCTTCATATAGTTCTTGTTTTCCATCTTGAACTAATTCAAAAAACTCATTTTTCACTAAAATTTTGAGAAAGATCAACCTACTCAAGATCAAATGATTGTTTTTATCTATTAAAATATTGGTTGTTTTATCCATCAATGATAAATGCTTCATTTATCAAGTTTCAAACTAAATTCTCCTCTAGTGGGTCACTTTGTGTTTTTTTAAATGATAATCATTGTTTTGACATCCCATAACATTAGATTCACCATGTTAAATCCAATATAAATATTGAATAAGAAATTTTTTTGATATAAATTACTCATATAATTTGTTTATATTTACTCATTACTTGAATTTAATATCAGGACACTAATATTTTATTCAACCATCCACTGATCAGTTCTCAATTTCATAATATAGATATTCTATCAAACCCTTGTCATACTTAGTTGTGTTGTGTGGTAATTAATCCAAATTTTATCCATAGATATTTGATTTTTACTCTTATCCTTGTACATTCAAATATAAAGACATAATTATTCAATCAAACAATTATAGTCAATTTTTAACATCACTCAATTTATTAATTTACTAGGGTATGGTCTTGATTTTACATAACACAAATTTAACATGAAAATGATTCTACTTGACATGAAAAATATAAACATAAATGAATAATCATTAACCATCACAATAACAGTATTAGATGTCATGGAATAAATTCATTTTAGAAAGGATAGGGAAATGAACAACATGAAAGTCAGATATACAATCCAAGCAACGTCTGACTCAGACAAAATTAGAGGAAATCGAGGATGGTGGTAGGAGTACATGGTAGTGGGGAAGGGGGTTAGGGGTCAAAGGCCATTAGGGAAGACAGTAATTAGAAAATAGGGAAGAGGGGTCATTATCTCTACTGAAGACCCATCTGGGGATGTTTTTGTGGTCGGTGTCGATGGAGGGAGGGTTGGGGGTCAGTGTGGGTCAATTTTCATTGACATGGGAGGGGGGTCAGTGTTCAGGGGTCGATGTCGAGGAATGGGGGGTTAGAGATCGGTGATCGGGGTTGAGGGAGGGGGGGAAGTGTCAATAGAGGGGTACTAATACAAAATAGCCCATTTTTTGAACACCAAAATCATTCTCTTATGGGTTTTAGCAACTGCCAATGGGCCACCTTTGGTGGTTATAGTTGGTTCGATGATAAAGGCTTATAGTGACCAATAAAGGTGGTCATTATTTCTCTCTAAATTTTTAGAGCATTAGTGACCACCAATGGTGGTTTCTAACCTGGAGACTTTTTTTAAAAAACCCTGGAGCTTGACAACACCAATTATCATAAACAAACAAATAGGGAGCAAAAATCAAAATAAAAATAAAAATAAATATGAGTAATGTTGGAATAGGAAGTTTTTCAATACACTACTTCAAAATAAATATGGGTCAAGTTGAAATATTTTTATGATAAAAAATATATCTTCAAGTATAAGAATAAATTTGCTAAATATCTAGTTTTGAACTCTCTTGAAGAAAAGTGTCACCTTTCCAAAATCTAAAAAAATAAGAACAAGTAGAATTAAGATAAATTGAATTCACCTATTCAATTAAAAAAATTAATCATTGTTCATATAAATTTCTAACACAAAACAATATATCTCTTGAAAATATGAAGATACCAATTTTATATCAACTGAATGGGTTGAGAATATAGAAACCACTTAATAAGGTAAATCTAATTTTTTTTGGTATAACCAACAAGAGGAGAGTCAGTCATTGAGATATGAAGTTCAACACTTGAATTTTAAAGTTAAAAAGAAGTCGTACTCAAATAATAAAATTATAGGAAATAATTACCCAAATGGATAATAAATTAAAAGATAAAATTTATGTGATTTATGAATTGATTCATGAGTTAAAGGTTATCATGTAAAAGAAGAAGATTCATGAAGCATCCATGACTATCCTATGGTAACATCATAAAGAATGGATGAAGACTTCATTTATTTAAATAGATTCCCAAATTGAGAATATAGAGGTCCAACAAAAAGAGAAGAATATGTTAATTAAGAATATTAAAGGGGAGATTTAGATTATGAGGAAGATTTCAATTACTAAGGTGTCTCGTGTGGATACTACAACTAGTAGTGAGCAGTTAACCAATCAGGATTCAAGAACTCTATTGGTGGGGGTTCAAATCCCTATACCTACTAAAACTGATGTGAGTGGTTCTCAAAAATTGATTGCAGTTCAGTGATATTTTTGTTGAAAGACAGGACACATTATTGGTGTATGTAACATGAAAATATTTATTCATGCATTGAATCTGTCATATGCTTGAATGGTTGTGCATAGGTGAAAAACCTTATAAGATGAGTATTTTATGAAGGAAAAATTTAGTATAGTGAGGTTGGTGTGAATGTAAAAGGGGAACCATATACATATATTTATTCGATGAAAAAAAACATGCAACATATTTAGTTTGCGTGAAGTTTTTGTTTTAGGAACAAGTAGACTTTGAGCAGTGCACATTGGTGTTGTTTTGAAAAGAAGATGGAAGGTCATTACCAAGCATGATATCTTCTGTGACTATTAAAAATTATTCTACAATTTTAAATTCTTCTACCATTGAGTGAACATCTATAGTTCCCCTTGTCACTGGTCAGCTACAATATGTGAAGAGAAGAACTCTACTACCATTATCCTATATTCCACCATGAAAAGGAGTAATTTTCTATTATACACCTTCCTTGATATCATTTTTCTTGTGATGATGATGAGATGCGCCTTATCAAATGAATCTTGAATATTATCAAATCATCAACCATATAATGGTTCAAAGCTAGGTATCAATCAGAATTTGAAACTGACTAATGAACATCGAGTGAAGAATTCCAAGCTTAACTTGTGCATTGATTGGTAATCATGAATGTTGATTGAAGAAAATAAATATGAGGATATTTTGGTGCCCATGAAACTAGAAATATAATCTTGGTTTATAGTGGAGCACCCAAAATAATGAATACAAATCTGACCCATGATGGAAGATGAGATTTAGTATCATAAGTGGTGTGACTGACGCTATACGACCCAAGTTGATGTTGGTTGTTTACTTCATATATTTTCAATTTCATTAAGGAGTTGATGGGCCTCTATGTACTCAAATTTTTGGTATCTATGGTTGTATGTGGATGTACAAAGGGTGTTCCATGTATTGTTCCAAAGGAATTTGAGTGTGAATTTAATGGGGGTTTTTCTTTAACTAACCAGTATGTGTTTGTGTTAATTGAGAAAGTTCATGCAGATATTTATGATTTCATAATGTTTTGAACAAATTTTAATATATATGATTAACTATTTGTTTAAAAAATAAACACATTTACAATCATTTATACCTTGGCCTTTAGATGCAGATGTCTCTATAGACTAATGTTGATCTGGTGCTTATTCCCCTGACATGTCTATAGTCATAGAAAGCATTTTTATGGAATGGATTCAATGCTTATTACAGTGTCATATAATTTGAACTATGAAGGACTCATGTAATTTTTATTTACTACACATTTATTTCATCAAATATAAAATGGGTTATGAATTTTAATGATTTTTTTTATAGTTATAATCAATTCTTATAGACACGTCAAAATGAAGAGTTCTTGGAGTCACAAGTGGCTATTATCAACAACATAAACCACCTAGTAACATAGACTACTACTCACCGTCATGGGTTCCAATATATATCCAAAAAATTGAAGTCTATTCAAAAGAAACAATGAACATTATAAAACAAAACAAGGTGAATAGTTGTATGAAATGAATATGCATACAAACTAAATGTAACCATTAATACAAAAGAAAAATGGAATAATAAACTACATTTTTTAGGTGATCACACTAAAATTATTAGATCATATAAAGGGTATAATCATATGAATTAGACTAATAGTGAAAATATTTTATTAATAGTTAATTGGAAGACATATATAGGATGATAGAAAAATATACAGTGAATGAAACATAACGATAGTGAATAAAAACACAAATATATTATTGAAACCAAATGTTTACTATTTCATGAAAACATTTTTTACACAGTTACAACATGATAAAAACATGTATAGTAAATTCAGTAAATACAAAACAATGACATTGAATTAATATAGATCAGTATGTTATTGACTAGTATTTAGATTGATATTTTTTTTGTAATAAATTTTCCAGTATTCTTTTTTTCATTTATCACAACATATAGGATGAATAATAAGGTATGAATACAACACTGGAAGATATATAGTATTACTTTTCAATACTATTTTATACAATTATGTTTTTTAGAAGCTTAATTTTGAAATAAGATATTAGTGATATTTTATGAGATATTTTAGAAATTTTGAATGCGAATCATTAGTCATTGATTGAATTTATTCAAATAATATATTTATATATTGATAGAGGGATATAATTACCATGAGTTTCATTTAGAATATAAAAAATGAGAGTATGGATGTTTATGTGGTGTATTCTATAACCAAAGGAGGGGGAAACTTGGACTTGCACTTGTATGTAAAGTCAACTATTAGGGACGAACTGGGGGCATGTTTCTTCTTTATTTATTTAGAATTATATTTCAATAATACATCATTTATAACATTAAGGGATAAGTATTTATAGTGTTATGTGATGTAATAGGAGGGGTATTGAGTTAGTGTAAATTATTTTCTACTTTAGCCCAATTTCAGGTTGGGTATTTCATGCCCGTTCTTATCTCCTCCTCCTTCTTTTTACATGAACATTGAATATGATTAAGTAGTTTTTAAATTCATAAATAGACACTCTAATACATAATAGACCATTATATGAATCATAATGATAATGATTAATATTGGTATTGAATAACTTAACTAATTAATAACAAGAATTAGTTGACCATATGAAAATGGAAATTAATAAGTGAGAGAGGGCATCGAGCCGATGGATTTTCTTATAATCAACTCCGATGACAGTATGGATTAAAAAAATTCTAAATTCAGTCCACTAACCTATAAAATAGAAATTAATATTCTTATAATATCATTCCACTTTGTGTTTCATTATCACTTTAACTTCTAATATCATTTCTCATGTACCAGAACAATATGTCATGTGTAGAAAAAGGGTGGATAATCATGTATTCAACCTCTTCATGAGTCATGTAGTTTCTTATTTACATGGTGTGTGATGATAAGGTGCATACCGTGAAATTTTTAAAAACCTTTGAAAACTAGGAACCACTGTCAACACTGTAGATATGTACAAGTCCCTACATCAATGAGAGGTGGAGAAATTCTTTTATAGATAGAGTAGAATAATTACGTGTCGAAAGAATCCGATGTGATAATTGAAAATACGCTAAACCTGTAAATAAATTAAATCTGCTCTAACACTCCCCCTTATGCCAGAATATTTATATCATGGAAGAAAAGTCCCAAAAAAAATAAAAATCACACCAAATAAAAATAAGACTCTGCAAACTCCCCCTCAAGATGGGTCGTTGATGCTCTGGATGACCAACATAGTGTAGAGAGAGTCCAGTCGATCTCCAAGGAGGCATTTGGTGAATATTTCATCAAGTTGATCTGCCATTGGAATCTAGCTGAAATTGACATGACTTTTGTCAGGTTGATGGAGAATAATGTGGTAGTCCACATCGATATGGTTCATGGGTTCATGGAAGACTAGATTTGAAGTAATATTCATGGATTCCTAATTATCACACCAAACATGAATAGATGTTTGTGGTAGGAAACCAATATCATGGATAAGATTAAGAAGCCAAATAATATTAGTATTGATGGTGTTTATCGCATGATATTTTGATTCAGCACTAGATCTGGAGATGACAGTCTATTTATTACTTCACCATGAGATAAGGTTTCCTTCCAAGAACATTGATAACCTATAAGTAGACTTTCGAGTAGCCAATAAAGTAGCATAGTCAACATCATAGAAGGCCTCAACATTTAGATTATCATGATGTGAATACCGAAGACCTTGAGCAGGTTCTTTATTAATGTACTTAACAATATGAATGACATCATCCCATTGAGACTTCATTAGATGTTCCATGAATTGGATAACTTTACTGATATCACATGAAATATATGAAAGAGTCAAGGTCAGATAATTAAGTTTCCCCACAAGATGATGGTACCTCTCTAGGTGATCATATGGGTCCACGCTATCATTTAGAGACTGTTCCCTGGGTTCAAGTGGAGTGTCAATGGTAGCTTCCTAAGAAAACTAGCATCCTATAAGATATCCAAAGCATACTTTCCTTGCAAAAGAAATATGGTGTTCAGAGAATGAGATCATTTGATTCCAATGAATTATTTCATAGGCCCCATATCTTTGGTCTGAAATTTTTGTTGAAGATACAAATTTATATGGGAAATTCCATGTGAGTCACTTCTAGTGATAATGATATCATCAGTATAGAAAACCAATATGATGAATCCAGAGGACATCATGTGGTAGAAAAATATATGGTCCTTAATACTATGAGATAGTCCAAATGTAGTGATGACTTTGAAAAATCCTTCAAACCATACATGAGGAGACTGCTTGAGTCCATAAACAGAGTGATGGAGATGACAAACATGTGAATACTCTCTTGAGTTAAGGAAGCCAAGATGGTTGTTGCAGATATATATCTTCTTCAAGAAAACCATGTACAAAATAATTCTTGACATAAAGTTGATGAAGAGGTCAATGAAGAGAAGTAGCAAGAGAGATGGATAATTGAATAGATTTCATCTTCACAACTGGATAGAATGTATCAATAAAATCGAAACCATATGTCTGGGAAAATCCTTTTTCAAAAAATTATTTTTAAGGTGATGAAGAGTATCATCTTCATTTAGTAATACTGTCTAAATACATTTTCTACTGACCACCTGTTTACCTGCTGAAAGGGGGACCAAATCCCAGGTATGATTATCATATAGAGACTGCAATTCATCTTTCATTTCTTGAAGCCACCAAAGGTAAGATTTTTCATCAATAACCTTGTATAGAATAGATATTGTGTCCGGAGAAGAAAGTCCTCTCTATGAAGATGTGAAAAGTGAAGTATTCTATCAAGAATGAGTTCATTTTCGTAATTCAATGGGAATGTTGTCTATTATCAGAGTAGGAATGTTAGATGACGATGTTGAGATGGTTTCCTTAGCCTGGATGGGGGACACATTTGATGAGCGATGAGAGCAGACATTTCCAAAATGGTGATCAGTAGAGTGAGACACATATGGCAGTGGTGGGTGGATAGTGAGAGGAATACATTCATTGGTAGTGGTGTTTGGATGGGAAGAGGGGGGAGATAATGGAGATATCTCAAGAAAAGATACATCAACATAGATGATATAATGTCATAAGTCTATAGAGAAACATTGGTATTTGTGATGAGTGAAGGAATATCCAAAGAAGATACAATAGAGGTATTTTGGAGAAAATTTTGAGGGGTTGGGACGATTTTCACATACATAACAAAGACACCCTAACACAAGGAGTAGAAGTGGGTGAGGAGAGAGAGAGGATATTGAATCCTGAAAAGTAGTCTCCCCCTAAGGAATGGAATAAGTAAGACAATTTATGAGGTATATAGCAGTAAGGATAGAATCCCCCCAAAAATGAAGAGGCACCTACATGTGGAATAAGAGGGCATGAGAAACCTATATAATATGATTATGTTTATGATCAGTCACCCCATTTTTCTAAGGTGTATCGGAAAAGGATGTCTGGTGAGTAATTTATTTAACCTTCAGAAACTGATGAAAGGAAGTGGATAAATATTCTCATCCAATGTCCAAGCAGAGACATTTCATGAAGGTGGATAACCAAGTATGAATTTCATGATAAAAAGTCCGAAAGTTATTCAATATCTCAGAACAATCATGAATAATTTAAATTCATATTATGCATGAAAATTCATCAATTAAAGATACATAATATTGATACCCTAATTGACTCGAGACTGCACAAGGACCCCTATTCATCTAAATGGACTAAATCAAAGGGTTTGTAGGCCCTTATTACCAAACGAGAAATATATGATACATGTTAATGTTTCACAAACTTATAGGACTTGTAGTGAAAAGTAAGTTGTGGACTAAACTGAGGATAAAGTTGATAAAGAGTGGAGGTAGGTGGATTTCCCGATCAAGAATGAACATCCAGTTCATGAGTAGAGATTGATGAGTAGACTACGGATGTCGAGCTATCTAACATGTACACCCCGTCATGAAGATGACCTCTACCATGTTCTCAATTCATCAACCGATCCATAATAACAACATCATATGGTGTAGAAATAGTATTATATTCAATGTACTTTGTGGGATTACTGATGGAGAGAATATTAAAAGGACTTCAAGGAACATATGCCATAAAAGGAAGAAGAATACAAGAATTCAAGGAGAAGGTTTCTAATACCACAATAGGGATAGTGGATCCATTAGCAATAGTAATGGTTATGGGGCCAGTATACCGTTGGTATGCAGATAACATACCTGCATCACTAGTGAGATAATTGAATCCAACTGAATCAAGCATCCAATCAGGTGGGTGATGGGGGACATATGAATGGGTCCACTAGAATGAGAAATACTCTATGAAGAAGAAACAGGTAGCGAAGCAGCCTGATGAGTATGTATAAGCTAAATCATTCCCATGGAGAGGTATAGGGTGTGAGGGAGAATAGAAGCTGATGGGAAAGCATCAGTGGTATTAGTCTAAAAATTTTTAGGTGGCTGATTTGGTCGACCATGAATAACCCAGCACCGATTTATGAGATGTCCTAGATTTCCATGGTGCTAACAGAAAGGACGATTACGACCCTCACCATAGCCACAACCACGAGTACCTGAAAAATTACCACTAACATGGCCCAGGAGGGCAGTGAGATCTGTACTATGAGAAGTTTGGTGAAGGATCCTATGATACTTTCCAAGGTGATAATAAACCAATGTAATCTCATGAGAGGAAGGTATGGACAACATCTTTTTTAGCATTTGTTGTATATTGGGAATCCAGTCCATGCAGAAGGATGAAGAGACATAACTGGTTATGCTAGGCCAATGCTGACTCAAGTGTTTGAGGAAGGGGACACAGCTCAAGTACCTCATCACGGAGGGATTTCCATTAAATTAAATAGCCCAGAAATTAATGGTGGTTCTAGAAGATAATGGAAAGGTAGTGAAAAACATCTGAAACCCAAGCCATATTATTTGTTTCATAGTACATGAGCATTAAAGAATCCCAGAATTCATTAATCATGTTTGTCATCTGAGTTAAATATTTAACAGATCATTCCATTAAATTGAAAATCAAAATGGATACACTGTTGTCAGTGAGATTCCATACCCTATACATCAGATCTGATTGAGGTGGGGGAAGAGCATCAAACTGTGAGTCGAGGTCCATGTTGGCGAGAGGCATAAGGACCATCTTCCACCAAACAGAGAATTTCATTGAATCAAGGCAGTCATTAACAAGATGAGTGGAGGCAGTGATCAAATGAGGATAGATGGAGGATTATTTCATTGGATGAAGAATGTAGATATAAATACGGGGACAAGAATAGTATGTCAGTTATGAGGTGTAAGAGAACCACACTGATGAGGTCGGTCGATAGAGCATTGGGAATACCAAAGAGGCAGGGTCAAAAGATGGTGTGTCGGGAGATCCTTGGAGGATATGCGTGGGCTGAAGATGGGGAACAATGGAGGAGGGCCCGTTAAATAAGGGCATGGGACGACTATAGGAGATGTTATCTTGGAGGTAGGGCTTCCACAGAAGGAGTCTGGTGTGGAGGCGAGGATGTCACAGGAGGAGGTGGGGCTATTGGGTGCCATCATGTGGAGGGATGGGGTTTCCTGCTGTCGTCGTCCATAGGGAGGAGAACTTCTAGTTCTTTCACACTCATAGGGAGGGGGTCACCGAGTATTTCGCTTAGGAGGGGCTAGTGTTGGGTTGTAAGAAAGGAACTGCAAAAATGGGGACCATAAGGGGGATCACAAGCCAAGTGGTGAGAATAGGGGTTGACGGGGCGGGCACACAGGCAGGGCCGGTCATGGGGGGTGCTGGAATAACTGAATAGGGGGAGGGGGCTACCTCAGAGGAGAAGGGGATGTAATTTTATGGTATGTAACCTCCCTTTCATACCATGTAGGTATTTACAAGTTCTTTCCTCAATGAGAGGTGGATACATTCTTTTATAGATAAGGAAAACTAATTACAAGTAAGAAGATTCCAATGTGGGACTCAAAAAAGTCACTTAAACCAAAAATACAATAAATTATTTCTAACAAACACCATACACGTCATGTATTTATTGAACTAAATTTCATGTTATTTTTAAACCACTAGATCCTCCATTTTATTTTATCTCTTTTCTATAAATATGATTTCTAATTCTAATTACACTGGTCATGCCACTCAACACTGTCCAGAGACACCAGGGTACATATTTCTCTAATTGTTTCCACCTTCGCTTGTGGACCAATGATCCTTGACCAAATTACTATTCATAGCCTATGTTCGGGAACTCATGATATACAACTCTACCATAGTGTCCCCATTCATACAACCCCTTACCATGTTCTCTTACGGTATCCCTTTTCCATTTCTATGACTAATCTAAAATTTCCCCCCTTTCATTTTTTCCTTTTCATGATCCATTTTCATCCTCATTGTACTGATAACCATGACAATGGACGAAGATGATCGCTTATCATGATAACTCCAAAAATTAAGAGAAAGGGAAAATAATTTATGCCTTGTGCATCCCCAGGAACCCAAGAAATAACATGGATAGTGATTGGAAGAAAAATTACCTCACCAAGCCTATCATGTTTCATAGATTTTGTTGTAAAATAGAATCATGAAATACGGAATCTATAGAAGTTCTGGTAAAAAACACATGGGATGTAAAATGTAGATAGAATATAGAGAATCAGGGGATTCATGGATAGGTGATGGAATATAATTCAGATATATGACCCACATAGAATAATATTTCTTGACAGTGATGTAAAATATGGAATGATAGAAATCATGCTAATGAGACTGAGGAAGACTCGGTATTTTATGGAAAAACTAAAAAAATTATAATTAATTATACAAATTATAGGAATTTAATTAAAACCATTTTGTAAGATCCAATATGGAGTTAAAGTTTTAAGAACCTTAACCTTTGGATAGTTGTCTAGGGGTTTTCAAAAGAAAAGTAAATGAAAATAAATTAATTAATTTGGAACTGTAAAATTTAAAATGAAAAAAATAATGACATAATAAATTAACTCGTCCCAAATCTCTATAGATAGGGTACTTTTTTCATAGTTAACTTATGTTATAGTCTCGCTTCCATACAAAACACATTTTTATTGGTAGAAATTTGTGACATCTTTATCATGGAATGATAATAAGTATGTAAATATATGTTGTTCACAATTGTTATGGATTTTTATTATAAAAAATTAGAGTATATGTAATAGAGTACATTGAGGTGAAATTAAAATAAGTAATTAGATGAAAATTGAAACAAACTACATTTACTAATTCAAGCCTTCCTAACAATCATAAAGTATAGGAAAACCTCATATGCTAAAGTCAATTAATACACTATATCATTACCTTATAAGCACAAAACATCTACCTTTCATTCTCATTCTCAACAAAATTATGCCCACATGATTCACCTTCCACTAAAAACATAATAAAAACATGGGTTTGCAAATGAAAAAAGTATAACATACATAAAAAGTGCAAGAAATTACAATGGAAATTTCCAATAGAAAAAAAATTACTACCCAACTGATTAATCTGTCACTAGAAATAATGAAAACATCAATTTGAAAATGTATAAAGTATTACATGATTCATAAGTGAAAAAATGACTATAGAATGGTAAAAGACAAAAGTAATAGTACATGAGTCATGACAATGACATGTCATTCATTGTTCCATATTTTCTCACAACCTATAATAAAAATAAACACATGTTTTAAAAAATTGACTTCTTTTGGAAAATAAAGGAAATGAGAAAAAAGTTGAATATTTTTAAATACCAAGGAATGTTTAAGTAAATGTAGACACTCTATCTACAAAAAAAAACATGTTCAAAATTTGAGGAAGAAGAAAAAATTATATGTGTGCTTCATGTGGTTGAACACAAGAATGACCCAGAGTATGGTCTAGTGGAGGTATTTCCCTCTCCACCACAAGCTACTCCAAAACATCCACAACACTGCCAACTTTGTCATTCATACCTATCGTCCAAGATTGTTATGGATATAAAATCAAGATAAGGGGTTGAATATCCAAACTATAACATTTATTGAAGTTATTAAATTCTAGAAAATCATGAGATACTACTACAGATGTTAAATGGAGATTGGTAGTTCTATGACAACCTGATGAATGAGCTTTATTCGAGGTCACCTTTTTCACAAAATATTTGTAAGTTCTGGGTGCAGTGGAAGAACTGGAGGGATGGTGCCCAAGTTTAATTTTTTCCATATTCAATGAACAATTTGGGATCAATACTATGATGAACACTAGTGTCCAAATAATTGAATCATGGATTAAGAAAAAGTAATAGAAACCTAGAACCAAGAGAGAGGATCAACATATTTTGTTTATAATTAATTTAATTAAATTAAATAAGTACCTCTATGGTGATTCTTTATTCGTCGATATGTTTGACCACAGATCTACAGTGCTCCTCTGTTTCATTGTAAATATCAAGGGTAGATCTTATCTAACTGTGTTCCACACACATTCCACATATCTTCAGATGTCATCAAAGAAGTCTCCAAGTGATAGAAAGAAATATCCTTGTGATTGGGATGTCTGCCTTCAATCACCTTGAGAACCACTCCAAAACTTTCTCTTTAATCCGATGGAGGAGGATCTATCTTATTGTTAAGAGAATTCATGGAGAGGGATTAACTCTCTAGGTTTGAGAGATTTTCTTCAATTCATTGTGCCCCAAAAAATTAATCATCGCTTGGCTATCAATTGGATAATAAGAGAATAATATAAGTGGGTATTTAATTCACTAGGGTAATAATAAATAATTTTCACAAGTTCCATAATTATTTTATTAATCCTAGCGAAGCACCCATGTCAAATAATAACAATAACATTATTATTTCCTAACATGTTCTTAACTTGCGAGTTATAATTAAATATTATTTAATAAAATAATATTCAATATTATTATTTCTCACTAGACACTTAACTTTGTCTACCAATCCTCCACCATATTTATTGAACCTTGAATAATGACTATTTATTTATTAAATAAATATCACTTCATTATTCACCAATAAATATATAAATAGTATATTCATTAAATATTAAATAAATATTTATTAATAATTATGCCCACATTATATTCTCTTAAATGACTAGATTCAAAATAAATGCAATCATGCATCCATGAATAATTATTAAACCATAACTAGGAATAATATTTATTCAACTTTTTAAATAATATATTATTTAACTAAGATACTCAATACTCTTAGTGTGTGACCCTCTAGGCCTCTTTCTCAGTTTCATTAGGTGGAGCAACCTAAATTCCAAGATTATAATCTAGAAACACGATAAGGAACCCATGAAAATAAGTTAACATCGCAACATAATGTCACCTCATATGAACACTTATTATGTAATACAATCTCTTTTTTTCAATATCTCCAATCAAATGGTTTTCATGCAAGTCTCATCAACACATGTGCTCGATTTGTCATTATTTGAGTTCACAAAAAATTGAACTTTCCTATAGAACACCATAGCCATGGATTTATTTAGGCTATATCATTTCCATCAAAGGTCATGAGATATCAACTTCTATTATGGAACAGAAGATAAAAAATTATTTCTCATATTATTCATTAATGAAGTATTACTCATGACTCGCCCAATATATTCTACCTCTCCATGAACATATATCATCACAGTTTTTTCCAATACATATATGTGCACATGTATTAATACCCATTAATAATAATCTTAATGTCTAAGGACAAATAAAAACATCTACAGATAGGAACATCCAATGACACTTATACATGTGGATCTTCTAATGTTGGGTCTTGTTCTCATAATATCCTACTAGATATCGCCAAGGGTGTACACCATGAGAAGGTTTATCAAAGTTCTATGAGTCTCCACCCCCGATATCATGTATCATTTGTGTACCTCAAATGATGTTGTCTAGCTATATAACATATATCTAAGAATAGTGTCATAACACTTCCGGGATCTTATCATAGTGTGGAACTACTTGAACTTTTAGTGTGACAACTAATCTTGGGGAATTATCACATGAAATGTTATGTAGAAGAACTATCACGATGCTAAAAAGAGTTTATTGATATCCATCCAATGAATATACATTGATCATAATGTAAAAATAAGTTGGTTCTAGGGAACCAACTCGAACAGACTCCCACTTGCACTAAATCCAACAACTAACAATCTTTAGTCTCCTAGATCTCACACGATATTCATGTTTCTGCTGAGATAATACTTTATTAAAGGGGTCTTCCATATTCTCTTATGTGGATATTCTACTCACTGCAACTTCACCCCTTTGATAGAAATCCCTCAAAAGGTGATACTTTTGGAGTATGTTCTTTTTCTGATGATGTGACAATGTATTTTTTTGAATGATCTACCATTGTAGTGTTATCACAATAAAATGTGATAGGTTATTTACTTAAAGGTACCACATCAATCTTCTGGACAAATTTATGAATCCAAACAGCTTCTTTGGTTGCATCATAAGCCGTTATATACTCAGACTCCGCTGTAGAATCAGCGACAACTGGCTGCTTTGAACTTTTCCAGCTCACATCTCCTCCGTTGAGACAGAAAACATATATTGGTTGTGACTTCATATCATTTTGATCTGTCTTAAAACCAACATCATCATACCCTCTAATGAAATGCTCCTCATCTCCTCCATACACTAGGAGCATATCCTTAGTTCTTCTCATATACTTAAGGATAGTCTTAATAGTAGTCTAATGTTGTTCTCTTATATATGATTGATATCTTCCTACCATGCTCAGTGCATAGACAACATCAAGTGTAGTATATAACGTGGTAGACATGATAGATCCTATTTATGAAGCGTATGGGATCTTACTTATTCTATGTTTCTCATGTTGTGTCTAGGGACACATTTTCTTCGAAAGATATAAAACATGTGACACTAGAACCAATTCTCTCTTGGATTGTTCCATACTAAATATCTTTAGTATCTTGTCAATATATATACTTTAAATTAGTCCAATCAGCATATTGGATGTATTATTAATGATCTTGATCCCTAGAATATAGGCTTCTTCTCCTATGTTCTTCATGTAGAAGAACTTGGTCAATCAGTATTTAACTGACAGTGAGACTAATATGTTGTTTCTAATATGTAATATTTCATCAACATATACTACTAGGATAATGAATGCATTACAATTAAGCCTTATGTAAAAACATAGCTCATATTCATTTTTAATTAAACCAAATTTTTTTATGGATTCCTCAAATTGAATGTTTCATGACCTAGATGGTTGATTCAATCGATAAATATATCTCTACAACTTGCAAATCCTTTTGGCATCACCTGGTGTCACAAACCCTTATGGTTGTTTCATATAGACATCTTCATGAATGTTCCCATTAGGGAATGAAATTTTCAAATCCATATACCAAATCTCATAGTCATGGTAATCTTCTATGGAAAATATGATTCTGATGGATTTAAACATGGAAACTGGCAAAAATGTTTCATCATAGTCAATTCCTTGACATTGTTTAAACCCTTTATCCACTTGCCTTGATTTATAGGTACTTAATTTACCTTCCATTCCTAGTTTCCTATTGAATACCCATTTACATTGAATAGGCTTTACGTCAATTGGTGCATCGACCAGAACCCAAACTTGGTTCTGATATATGGAATCCATCTTAGAATTCATAGCTTCTAAGCATATTACATCTTCTGATATCTCTATTTCCTCCTTGTAGGAGATAGGTCCATCATTTTATAATAATAATGAGTCACCATACTCAGTGATAATAAAACCATATCTCTCTGGTTCCCTTACCTCTCATATACTCTTACGCAGTACTTGTGTTTCAAGAACTACTTCTGCCATAGAAACCAGTGGAACTTGTTCTCATACCAACTCCAACGTATCTTGAGCATCAACATCATTGAAGTCAATCTTTCTCCCACTATCAGTTTTGAGGTTATTCTACCTCTAAAGTAACACAGATTTTTGGGTGATAGTTACTTTCTTGTATGAGGGGTTGCATAGGTAGTATCCCTTTGTATCCTTGGGATACCCTATAAAGATAAACCTCATGCCTCGGGGTGTTATTTTTTTTCCTGATAAAGCCTTAACAAATGTCTCGTATACCCATACACATGTATGCAACAAAATGGGTTTCTTTCCACCCCAAAAATAAAATGTAATTACATTTTTCATCTTATTTGGTACTTGTTTTAATGTGTATACCACATTTTTTAATGAATATATCCAAAAAGATAATGGGAGATCTACATGACTCATCGTCAACCTTACCATGTCCAACAAGGTACGATTACTCCATTCACTAACACCACTCCATTATGGTGTATAAGGTGGAGTGAGTTGAGATAGAATCCCAAAATCCTGCAAAAAAGTCTATTAACTCTTGGTTAAGATATTCTCCACCTCGATCTGATCTAAGATTATTTATATTCTTACCAATATTATTCTCTACTTCATTCATAAATTCCTTTAATTTCTCATAGGAATCAGATTTATACCTCATCAAGTAAATATATCCATATTTACTCAAGTCATCAGTAAAAGTTATGAAGTAAAAATATCCACCTCTATATACTACTGGAAATGGTCCACAAACGTCAGTGTATACCAATCCTATAATCTCTATGGCCCTTTCAACCTATCCAAAAAATGGTGGTTTGGTCATTTTCCCTTAAAAAAGCGTGACATTTATCAATTGGTTTTATCATAGAATAGTCTAAATAACCATATTTATAGAGCTTTGTCAAACACTTCTCATTTACATGAGTGAGGCGATTCTTCCACAACTGGTGTTATATGAGTCATGTGAACTAATTTGTTATCAATTTCTAACTCTTTATTTTTATAATTTAATACATACGGACCATTATTTAAATGTTTCATACCATACCATATGTTTTCACTATAAAATAAACAACTTTTATATCTAAACTTGAAAATAAACTCATTTTTACCCAAACATGATACAAAAATTATGTTTTTGGTATCACTAGTTTCATAATAACAGCCATGTAAAACCAAAATCATTCTCATTGGAAATGTGAGGTGGCAGTCACCAATGTCAAGAGTAGAATACCTCACACTATTAACATCTCAAAGATCAGCCTCTCCTCTATAAATTTTACAAAATCTACTTGGTTCTGGAATTTGAATGTAGATGTGAGCACTACAAGATGTATCTAATACCTAATTTGTAGAAATGGAAATATTGCACTTGGTAACGAATGCACCTTTGGAGTCCCCTTGCCTCTGGGTGCAGTTCCTCTTCCAATGGCCTAACTTGACACATGAAAAGCATACTCCCTCCTTTTCCTTTCCCAGCCTTTGGATCTTCTTCTTCTTGGTCAGATGGTGCTTGAGGGATTTATACTATTTATAAGTCTTAGTCCCCTTTCCCTTATCCTTCCTCTTCATATTCACTATAAGGACTATAGGTTTTCCACACCCCATGTCCTTATCCACATGGATAATTAAAGTAAGAAGTTCTAATAGACTCTTCTCATTATTTCTCATATTATACTTCCAAATAAAACTATAGAATGCATTGAGAAGTGATGATAGTATGATATTTATATGCAAATCATCTGGGAATTTAATCCCTAATATTTTCAAATGCTCAATGTAGCCAATACTATTGAATACATGTGGCCCACCTGGCATAGACTCTCCAAGCTTAGTGGTGAAAAAATTGTTGGAGATATCGTACCTCTCTTATCTCGCCTTCTCTTGATAAATATCCAGAATGTGAGACATTATTCTATAAGCATCCATTTCCTCATGTTGCTTTAAGATCTCATTGGTCATGGATGCTAGAATGAGGCACTAAACATCTGTAGCACCATTCAGATGTTTCTCATACATAAAGGGATCCTCATCACTCACCTCATTTCCAGGCACAACTGGTAAAGGTTCTTCCAGCGCATATAGTTTCCTTTCATGGTGAAGGATGACCTGAAGGCGCCTACTCTTCAAAATTAGTTTCGGTGAGAAGGTTTTCCTTCTCAAATATGGATCGCATTGATATGTTTGATGTCATTTTTAATTCCGTTTATACAAATAATATAAATACAGTTTTGGTACTTTATCTGATAAAATTAAGACAAATAAATTAATATTCATTAGTCTCCCATTATTTTAATGAAACTCAATATCCCTCACCATTGGCATCAGAATATCTTGTTTCTTGGAAATTCTAGCGTCAATGATCCATATTTCCATGCACATTACCCTAAATTTGGTTATTCAAGTAATTTAAAAGTTTTTAGGTAGGAATTCCAAATGCCAAGTGCATTCTGAAATCCTTAATTTTGGATTTTCTTAACCTTTTCCTCTTAATTAAACCAAGTCCTACTTTGGATGGTCAAGCACTTTGAACTGTTGTTCGATTCTAACCGAAGTAATGGAAGGCTATACTGACTTAATATTTTATCGAGGTATTTTATCCTTTATCCATAAATTTCCATTTATTATCTTTTCACATGATTTTTAATATTAAGTGGAATAATCTTATTTGATTAACCATGTATTAGATAATATTTACACATAAGCCAATTTATTTTAGTTCCATCTTACATGCATGTTTAATAAGTTAATTATGTGATCATGACAATACATCCATAATGAATAAACTATGAAACTGACAGAAATAAAATAAAGGGTATGATCATGAGCTTATTCTAATGGTTATTTTATCTAGTGGTTGATAAACTAACCACTGACCTAGTGGAGAAATACCTTTAACCAATTTGGTTTGTGTTTACAGCTTTTCACTTGTCCACCTTTGTATCTCCTTGGATTGGTTTTGCCTCGACTCCTAACTTGAACTACCTCCACTATATTGGGAGCTTTATCCATTACATATGCTTTTACTCACACGCAGATGAGGGGTAAAAGAGGGTTTACATAAAAGAAACCATGGACATGAAATCCATACATATTAATGAGGAGAGAAGGAATGCAGACCAACAATTTAATTTAATAAATTAGAAGGAAACCAATCACATACAAAATGTCTAGTATAGCTCATGACCATCCACATGCATGAAATGAATTTATGCATTTAATAAAACTAGCATTCAATTCTTTAATCATTATTATTTAACATAAATCATGATCGAATCAATTAATTATTATCTTTAATTATTAAATAATTTTATATTAAACCTTTTTATGAATTTCCTTGATATTATCATCCATTATAATTTTAAAAAAATTATAATTCATTTAAAATTTACCTTATACATAACTTTTAACTTGGAGGTAACCTGGTGAATACCTATCCAAAATTACCAAATATGTATTATACTTGTATACACTTTATTCATTGTGACATATAGCATGAACACAAAATTATAATTGTAATACAACTCATACATGATGTGAAGATCTTTGAAAATTACATAGATTTTAATTCAACATTTATATATATATATATCAAACACCTATCACATGTTGCGTCTCATCTTTACACCCACATGAAGGTACATGTCTCAAGGGTTACATAATATAATAATACATTTGTAAGTCTGCGTAATCTGGAAAAAGTACACAGTGTGTAGATCTGACTACACGGTGTGTACCCTCCTCACTATCCATCCGAAGTACACGCCTCGGGAAACAACATGTGAGGTGTACTTCCTAAATCTTTGGAGTACATGGCATGTCCAATGGACCACATGCCCTGTAAACTCTACATTACATGGTAACTAGTTGGGAAAGTTGTGTATGGGATACATGACCCGACCCTAACTCGAAGGGACTATACACCGTATCCAGTGGGCCATACAGCGTGTAGTCTGGTTTCCATGCACTAGTTAATCCTGGTCAACACCACATGTATTAAAGGTCATTAATGGTTTCATTAATGCCTAATTAATGTAATATCTCAAATTGATTACCAAACAAAATCTTGATGTGTTGTACAATACTATACGACGTGTAATTTTGATTTGCATGGCGTGTAGTCTGCTGTTGTAGGGCCAGGATCCTTGGCACCTCAGGATGAGTTCCTTATTTTTATTTTATTCATAAAATTGATCGTCTTTATTAGATCTGCGAGAAAAGATGAAGGAAGAAATAGATCTCGTAATTCAGATTTAAATAACGATTAAACTCATACTGAAAAACTAAATTATAAATGTTTAAATCATTAGTAAAACTAAATAATTATATACAATAATATGTCCATTATAATACTACTTTTAGGTTCTGGGTGCAGCGGAAGCGTGGGAGGGATAGTTCCCAACTTTAATTTTATCCATATTCAATGAATAATCTGGGATCAATACAATGATGAACGCCAGTATCCACAGAAATGAATCAAGGATTTAGGCAAAGAAATAGAAACCCGAAACCAGGTGAGGGGATCATCATATTTTGTTTATAATTAATTTAATTAAATTAAAGAATCACCTCCAAGGTGATTCTTTCTTCATTGATGCATTCGACCACAGATCTACAGTGCGCCTTCGTTTCATTGTAGAAATCAAGGGTAGATCTCCTCTAGCGGTGATTCACACATGTTCCACATATCTCTTGATATCGCTGGATGAGTCTCTGAGTGATACCATGTAAGATCCTTGCGCTTGCGATGTCTTCCTTCAATTTCCTTGAAAACTGCTTCCAAAGTGTTCTTCTTGATTCAGTGGAGGAGGATATCTCTCATTCTTAAGATAATTCTTATAGAGGGATAAACTCTCTAATCTTGAGTGATTTTATCCAATTTTTTGTGCACAAAAAAATTAATTGTCACTTGGCTATCTCTTGGATAATAAGAGAATAATATAAATGGGTATTTAATTCAATAGGGTAATAATAAATAATTCGCACAAGTGCCTTAATTATTTTATTAGTCATATAGAAACCCCCGTTTCAAATAATAATAACAACATTATTATTTCCTGACATGTGCTTAACATGCGAGTTATAATAAAATATTATTTAATAAAATAATATTCAATATTATTATTTATCACGGGACCCATAACTCAATATTCCAGTCCTCCACCATATTTATTGAACCCTGAATAACTACTATTTATTTATTAAACAAATATCACAGCATTATTTTCTAATAAATATATAAATATTATATTCACTATATTGAAAATAAATATTTATTAATTATTCCACCCACATTATATTCTCTCAAATAATAAGTATCAAAATAAAAACGATTAGGCATCCATGAATAATTATTAAACCACTATAATGTATCAAATTTTCTATGTATTATTTTTAAATATTATATGGAATTATTAAGAGACAAGGACTTGTGACGGCGTGCGATTTCGAGGCCTGGGGTGGCCAAAATAAATGTTTGAAATAATTTAAACTCTAAATAGCGCACGTGAGCAGTTTTCCAAAAAAGTGAAATAACTTTTAAACGGGTACCCAGATCAGAAATTTGAGGTTACCATTGCATTTAGAGTTGCGAATTTACCATAGGTGGGGCCTAACATTGATCGGCGTGGGTCAGCTGCAAAAGTTAGTTTTCGAGCGTTTTAAAGGAAATTAAATAAATAAATATTTTATTTTATTTTGATTTCAGTTTTAATGCAATGACCTTATTACTCCCCTTTAAATACATGCTTATGGAAATTTTGCGGGGTTAGCCGCATAACCCTGTGAATTGACGACTACGATTGGAGATACGGAGGAGAACCCATTGGCAGACGATGTTAGAGCAATCGATCAATGCACCTCGGATTCAACGAAACCTCACCAACAAACGTGGTGTGGCAATTGTTCTCCAACCAAATCGAGGTGGGGGTTTGTTGTTTTTTATTTAGTTCTTCCCCATTCATAAATTAAATGACGAATGAGGATCAACCCATGAATTGGTTGATCTATGGATCGTGCGTTCTTGCGGGAGGGTGTTAATTTTTTTCCTTTGGGGTTTTGATTTGGGAATTGATTTTGTTATAATTATTGGATTATCATTTTGATTTTCCTTTAAAACTATTAATGGTAGCAGATCGACATCGTGAAAAACGATGGTGGAGATGCATTCCTCCTTTGTTTGTTGATTTCTTCTCTTCCTTCCCCGCGTTCTTCGTGTTCCTCATGGGGCGAAGAACAACGAATCGTTGCAAATCCATCTCGCAACACAATGATTCTAAATTGGAGATCCGACATCGCAATGACCTAGAGGAGGTGCGATGACGATGGTAGATGATGAATCAAATTAGATCGAGGAAGATAATTCTTCGAGCGTCCATTGTGTGGAAGGATCGATATGTATTTTTGAGATGATATGAGGTCCAAAATCAACATAAGCGACTTCATGGTGTCGGGGAAACCTCAACCCTTTAGTTTCGTGGAGATCAGATGGCCGAATCAAAGTTTGGATCATCACCCGAAGCGCCGAATGATGAACATCGCGTTCTAGAAAATTTTGAAGAACACAATGTGTTCTTTGATGAACATGCTGTGTGTGAGTGGCATGGCGGTGGCTAGGGTTTGTGTAATGCAGATGATGAAGAAAAAAGTGTGCCTCTAGGGAGACACATCATGTGGACCCCACCCAACGGTGGATTATGTTTTGGGCGACAGGAAGAGCTAACATGGCGTGTGACCATCATCACATGACATGTGGGTCCTTCCATGAACTCATCGTATATCTCAGAAGATACATGGACATGGGGTGGATTACATGACATGTACTCCACCACACGGCCAGACACAGCCGGATATGTGGACTACCCTGTGTACTGGTACACGGTCTAGGACACATGAGCTGAAGTCATGTACGGGAACATGGCTAGTGTACACGAATTCTTCCCCAGATAATGGAACATAGAATGTCGTTATCTTACACATTGTGTATAACTTCTTCTTCACGAAAATCTTTACGACACGAGCTGCTGTACACGGGCAGTACCCGGGGTCAGAGGACACAATGTGTGACTCTTCTACACATCGTGTACTTCGCAGTACAAGGATTGAGCTTCTTGTCCACCGTTCCTTGGAAAAGTTTTGTTTGGGTTAGTTCTCCTTTTCTTGTTCCCCTGAAGTCTAGGCATCGTTTCCATCCATAGGAGTATGATCCCTTCAATAGGACTTCCTGAGATAGATTCGGGTATCCCTCCCAGAGGCCCAAAGAGATATCCTCTGTCCATTCTTGACCCTAGGTAGAGTCAGGTATCGATGTGAAGAATCCTACAGGATGTCAATCCTCTACTTAGAAGGTGAATCTGGATGAGTCTTGGTATCTTCCAAGGCCCTGACAGTGATTCTCATCTGCGTATCATGGTCTTTTCTCACTCAGGAGTGTTTTCTCCCAGAATGAGTTTATCTGTTCTCTATTCATATCTATCAGTGCATCTATCTCTCTCCAAACCTTTCTCAATGAACGATACTTCTCGAATAGACATCATCTGGGATATCAGTCATGTGGAGTGATTTCTCCTGGACGAGTGCTTCGTGGAGTCATTTAATTGAATCTATAGCATGGGTATGCGGTTGTTGCGACTTTTCTCTAGACTACGGGTCCAGGTTTCGAGTATATATAGATGTGTTTCTCTTGTTATATGTTCGGTAGACATATACTCTATAGAGCTAACTATACCTTTACTTTGTGTATTTATTTTTGGTTTTTGGGGTCCCCTACTAAGTATTTTTATACTCACCTATGCATGGGCTTTTCCCACACGTGTCATGTCTTATGAAGACGAGCAGCCTTTAGACAGAGTCTAGGGTAGACCAGGACCAGGCCGAGATTTCTGAGTTCTTTATAGGCTGTGGTGTTCCTACGATTATGAGTAGAAATTCCAGTACCTTTTTCTTTATTACAGGTTGAACTTTGTAGTTTTCAGACTCTTTCTTTTGTTGGGCATGTATTATGGCTTTGTTTACTTTCAGCACTTTAATTTCATTGTACTCTATTTGTTTGGTTTAGTTGTATGCATACATTTTTTTTCCTTGCTGGTTTTTACCTTCCATCATTTATGGGCATGGAGATGTGTGTGTGTGTGTGTAGGTACTTAGGAAATACCTCCCATGTTAGTGATATGTCTACTTGATGCTAGTCAGCAGCCCCTGGCCTGTTGGAGGCAGACTTGGGGAGTCACGACACAGGCCCCACTAGGACGGGTCGTGACAACCACAAATAGTAATAATCTTTATTCAACTTGTTAAATAATATATTATTTAACTGAGATTTTGGATACACTTAGTGTGTGACCCTCTAGGCCTCTTTCTCAGTGGAATTAGGTGGAGCAGTTTAAAGTCTAAGGTTAGCATCTAGAAACACTTCAAGACGCCCATAAAGAAAGAAGTTAATACCATAACCACATGTCACCTCATATGAACACTTATTGTGTAATATAATCTCTTTGTCTCAATATATTCAATCAAGTGGGTCGCATGCAAGTGTCATCAACCAATGTGCTTGATTTCTCATTCTTTGACTTCTCAGAAATTGAACTTTATTATAGAACACCATGGCCATGTATTTATTTAGGCTATATCATTACTATCAAAGGGCCCGAGATATAAACTTCCATTATGGAATAGAATGGAAAAATTCTTTCTCTCATTATTCATTAATGCAGTATCACTCATGACGCACCCAACATATCCTACCTCACCGTAAACATATGTCGTCTCGGTTTTCGCCAATAAATTTATGTGCGCGATACATAATACCCAATAATAATAATCTTAAAGTCTAAGGACCAATACAAACATCCTCAAATAGGAACATCCAATGACACTTATAAATGTGGATTTATTACTGTTGGGTCTCATTCTCATAATATCGTACTGGATATCACCAAATGAGTACACTATGAGAAGGTGTCTCAAAGTCCTATGAGTCTCCACCCCTGATAGCCTATATCATTTGTGTCTCTAAAATGATATCATCTTACTATAGAACATAGATCTCAGAATAATGTCATAGCACTTTTGGGTTCTCATCATAGCAGTTAACTGCTATGAATTTTTAGTGCAACAGCTACTCTTGGGACACTATCACATGCAATGTCATGCAAAATAACAATCATTATGTGATAAGGAGTTTATTGATATAAATCCAATGAATATATGTTTATCATAAAGTACAAAGAAGTTGTTTTTAGGGAACCAACTCTAGCAATATGTCACACCACATTTATCCATTCTACCTAGATGAAACAATTTATCCAAAAAGAACTCAAGGGAGGGTTCCTTTCAATTCGGGGTGAATTATTGTTGTGTTATTGTGTTTCTTTTGCTACATCGGTGTTTGGCTGATCAAATATAAAATCATTATTAAATTTATATACTAAATTATCATTAGCATAATACATCTTTTGACTTACAGACATCATCCATTTTCAATTTGTCCATGAAGGTGGATACACCATCCATTTAAAAACATGGTGATGATCTAGGAGACAAAATCACTCACCAGAAACAAGAAATAAAGCTCTTCCACACCACCTCTTCTTCACCCATGTCATCCTCTTCCTTGTTTCTATTCTCATCTATGGAGAAATTCTTCACCACCAACCCATCCTATTCAACTTTCACCACTGCCTCCTCCCTCCCCACACCAGCATACACTTCCTCAAGCTCTCTCAAAAGTTGTTGCAATGCCTCAACCATAATTAGATAAAAATATTTGTGAAAACATAAATGATAAAGCAGTAAAATAATTCCCACCTGGAACCCAACATATCTATAGATGAGAGAGGACAGAGGCATAGGCTAGTGCGGAGGTAGAGGCAGTGTGAGGCGAGAGGGGCAGCGGTGAGGGCAGATGGGCACCAGTAACAGCTATGGCGGCGATGAGCGATGTGTGAGGGAGAAAGATTTTGGCTGGTGTGAAGGTGGAGGCAGGGCAAGGCATTAGGGAGCAGCAACGGTGAGGGAAGATGGGCACCGGAAGTAGCTACGACAGTGACAGATCTGGGCAGGTGCAGAGACAGAGGCAGGGCGAGGCGTGAGGGAGGGGTGTCAGTGAGGGCGGATTGGCATCGACAGTAGCTATGACGGTGACGTGCGAGGTGTGAGGGAGAGGGATATGAGGGCGAGGGAGGCGGAGGAAGAGGTGGGAGGGATATGTTTTGTATGGGTGGTGGGGGTGGCAGATGGATGTGCTCGAGAGAGGGATGAGGTGCGATAGGGAGATCATTTTTTTAGGGTTGCGGCTGCCAATGGCGGTGGCCTGTCTCAAGGAGTTCCAATGCCCCTTTTTCTAGTAGTGGGGAGTCAACAACCGGCGACCGAGGGAGGGGGTCATCATCGAGGGAGGAGGAGTTGCCAGGGTGCTCAGGGGGATGGGGGGGGGGGGGGCAGGGTGTCCGGTCCGTGGGGGTCGGGATGGGTGGGGGAGGGGGTGGGCCGGGTAAATTAGTTTTTGTAAAAGTATTTATCAGAGGTACTGGTAAATATAATTATTGGTGACGGTTTTATGAAATCACTGTTATATTTTAAATAGTATACAAAACAAATATTTAACTGCAGTTTCCAAAACTACTGCTAAGACCCAATTTTTTTAGTGAATACCCCAAAAATCTTCAGAGTATACACGAGAAAGGTAACGATTCCAAACTTGGAAACTCTAAATCTTAGAAAACATCAATTCACCATGGATTCAAGTTTTCTCACATTTAATTTTCTTTAATCCATCTTCTTCATGATTTATATGATAATTCAGGAGATCACAATTGAATTGCGATACAAAATTGTTTCCAACAAGTAGGGGTACAACTGTTCCTTTTAAAAATATAAGGATACTCTTGTATTTTAATTTTCAATCAAATTATCATATTTTTTGGTTAATGTAAGATTTGGAGTGTAGTAGCCTCTAGTAATATAGGATCAATGGAAAGGGTTATTTTAAGAATTTTTTATTACAGTTCACACGAGGAAGGAAACTTGTCCAAGAACTCGACCCCGCAATTGCCACCCCAAACCCCTAGCCGCCCTACCACCACAGCCGCCTCTGTGGGGCGAAAGGGTTCTTATTCGTGGTTCTAGTAATGTAATTTTTTACTTTGATATTATCATTAAAAATGTGTGTTTTTTTGGATACATTCAACCAAATTGGATGGATATTGAGAAATTTAGCATGGCCCATGCATGGAGGGATGACAATCAAAAATCAGTAAATAGTTAACATTTCATACTTATTCTTTAACTTCCCTTTTTCAGAAATGTGAATTGATTTATTAAGTACTTATTATTTTAAGATAAACATTGAAATTGGGATGATGATTATAAATATATATATAATCAGATATAAAAAAATAAAACAATATATAACAAAAAAAATATTTGAGTAATTATCCTCTAGCATTTTATCAGCTTTGGATAGGGATGTCCATGGGTTGGGTTGGGTCGGGCTGAGGGCTATTTTGGACCCGAACTAAGCAAAATAATTCGGGTCGGGTCAAATTTGTTTTTTGTATTCAGACCTAACCCGACCCAACCCATCTCAAATCGGGTTGGGTCGGGTCGGGTTGATCAGGTTAAGGAAAAAAATTGTTTGGTATTTTTTTATGATCCCAACCCACAGATTGACCGGGCTACAAAAAAAATTATTCAGTTCTTTTTTTTGCTATCGCCTCATGGGTTGATCAGGTTACATATTTCTATGCTTCATCTTCTTCACCACACTATGGAATTCCCGCATCCTCCGCCTTGTAATAAATCGACCCAAAAAAACATCAGTCTATGACTCGATGGTGTGATGTGATTAGCTTGCTTGCAAGTAGTTTTCAAGGTTTGAGGAGGTTCAAGGTGAGGACAAGAGGGTGATGAGAATGGGGTAGTGCCTAACACCAAGACATTTGGAACTGCACACAGTCGCGATGGAGATGGAGGTGGTGGAAGAGGGTGGGGGTATATGCAGGTGCGGTGCGGTGGATACACTAGACTGGTGAGGGCGAGGGAGATGTTCAATGATAGTTTTCTTAGTCGATCCTCCACTGTCAGATCATCGAATCATTAAAAATTTTCTATCTTCTTTTGGTTTTTTTTCTTGTTCTTTAGTTTTCATAGCAAAATTGAATGAAATCCAGTTATCTTCATGTTTTTTTGTTGATCGGGCATTGTTTTTCTGTTGATTTCACATGTCTCAATTCCTTTGAATTTATTTTATGTTTTTCTTTGAAATGTCATGGAAGATTCAATCATCTATGCGATTAATATAGTATTCATGTAATGGTGGGAAATGGAATGGACTTAATGGATGATGTAGGAGAGGAAAAAGATAGCGGTGTGGGGAGAGGGTGAGGGGGAATTGGGTCGAGAGGCAGGGGGAGAGGGCGAAGTCTAAAGAGGAGACTCACAGTAGTCGGGTTGGTTGGGTCAGGTTGGGTCAATTTTTTCCAACCCGTAACCCACCCCAACATGACCATGATATAACACAACCTGACCCAACCCATGGTATAAATTTTTTAACTCGACCCAACTCGACCCAACCTGATTGGGTTGAGTTGAGTTGGTCGGGTTGGGTCAGGTCTAGACACCCCTAGTTTTGGAGGTTAGTGATCTTTCCGCCACCACTCACTGAAAGTCTGATCGTAGTGTAATGGGTTAGAACTTGATCCAACAATTTGTTGTTTGCTTTTTCAGTATTGAATTTTGGGATTGGCTGGTTATTAATGGAGATGCGTCCAATCTCGCTCCATGTGATTTAGAACTTACTAATTACAGCCACGCTAATCATATTTTGAAAATCCATTTTATAGGTTAAGTGGGTGTTTATATATATTCATTTATATAATTATAAATCTATATATATTTTTTATTTAATGTATAAATATGATGTATAAATAAATATAAATCTATTAAAATACATTTACATATAAAATGTGTATTTAAATATATAAATCATATTACAATAATAATATGTTATCAATTTTATTTACATAATTTATACAAATAATTATTATTAGATATATATTTAGAGATAAGTATATTTTATATTGTATTTAAATACATTAGAAAAAAATATAACTATATAATATATTGTAAATGTTTTTAAATATATTATATATATAAATACATTTCAAAAATGAATATAAATATACATTTAAAAATATAAAAATATATAATGTATATATATATATAAACATGTATATTTAAGTATATTTATATTAATATGAATATATATTAAAAAATATGCATGCATACATATAAATATAAAAAAAATATCACTCTAATAAAAAAATCACCAAGATTTGTGGTAATTTTCTCAATGCACAAAATTATTGTGTTGTGGTTCCAATCTTCCCCAATGTGAATTAATTTTAGTATTTATTGGGGTGGTGGGTGCGTCTTGAATTTTTTAAAATATTCACAGTGTTTTTATCACCGCCTTTTCAACACTAATAAAATGTTCATGACCTTTTTCATCCCATGTATTATCAAAAATTTCAAGTTTTGATAAAAACCTATTATGTAATAGTGGGTGTTTGTAAAACAAAGAGGAACACAAACATTGAATATGGTATAAAAATTATAGTAAAAAAATATTGCATTTTTTAAAATATTTTGATATTACAACCGTTATATATACACATTCAAGTCAAACATGTTTAGTATTATCCAATGTATATAATTGTCCCTATTTATGGGTGGTAAAAGATAACATTAATTTACATTATAAAAGGGGGAAATAAAACATCTAAATATTCAAATTAATTAACCCATAAACTATTAATATCTAGGAGTCATTTATTCCAACACTTACCCTCAAGTGAGTGCACAAATATAGTACATGATAAACCTATAAAGACATTTGAATAGGATTCATTTTAATACCACCTTGTTGAGAATATGAGATAAATATATGATCTTTTGTGAAAATATTTGGTAACTTAATAATCATGTTGCCTAACTTATCTTTGATGTAAAATCGTTCTACTGCAACATGCACAACCAAAAAACATGGTTTTATCAGTGCTAAAATAATCTTTTATCAGTGTTAAAAAATGCTGATAATCGAGGAGCTATTAAAAGAAGGCCCCTTTTATCAGCGCTAAAAACGCTCATAAAGACCTCTTTTATTAGAACTAAAAAATGCTGATAAATTTCAAATTTTTAAAAAAATTATCTTCCTAGAACTCAACCCCACTTTTATCGGCTTGGGGCTAGCAACCTTCTCACCCTTGCCCGTGCGCCCTACCTTTTCTAGATTTCGAACTTAAGACCTCCTCCTCATGTTCCCGCAACTCTATCACTCACCCCTACTATTATGTCCTTCATTTTATAATATATCTATATAGTTATATATATTTCATTACATTTTTTAATCTATATATATTTATTTAAATACATATAATTTGTGTGTGTGTGTGTTTATAAATACATAGATATATATATTGATGTATATGTGTGCATCTAAAAATATAATTATACATATTTATATTTATTTACATATATTGTATATTAATATTTATATACATATATTATAGAATATTTAGATATTCATATATATGGTTTTCAATACACATACACACACAAATATATATATATATACATATTATATATACATTAATTGTATAAGTATATGTGAATAAATATTCATACATATGTATTTTAAATAAAATGGGTGTTATTTTTATTTAGATAAGGTTAATATATTGAGAAATATATTATATATGTAATTATGTTTAATTATTTATTTATAAAATTTAAATTTAATGGGTGAATATATAAAAAAATGTGTAGATTGTTACATATTTGATTATAAATAACAGTACATTGTGAAAAATGAAAAAAATTTAGAACCATAATATCAATATGAATGTAACCCCTTGAAATTAATTCAATATCCACCAAAGAAGACAATAATACCCCCTTAAACAAGGCTTAAAATCCATTAAATCTTAAAAAATTTGGGTACCCTGATAAAAAAACTCAGCTTTGGAGGCCTTGTGTGCATTTTCTAGCCTCAAAAAATGTGACAGAGGTTTACCTCTATGATAAAGTACGTAGAGCTCATCAGATAATTCTATTTGATATGTGGTAGAGCTCAAAGAGACATTCAGATCAAATGTTATGACCGTTTTATGTTTGAGGTACGTTTCCAACTTATTTTCAATCTTTTATTAATTTTTATTAATTTTTTTATATTCAAATTATTATTAAATGACTATTACTCGATAATAATTTTTAAATTAGTAATTAAAAATCATTTTTAATTATTTTAAATGAAATTTTCAATAATTATATTGTATATTAAGTAAAAATTTCTATTTAGATCTATCTAAAACATATTTAAATATATATATTATTTATATCAATATAAATATATTTATATATTAATATATATTTTTTAATGAAATATTTTTTTGAAGTATACTTTTAACAACGCTTTTAAAAAAATGCTGATAAAGGGATCTTTATCAGCGCTTCTAAAAAATCACTGATAAAAGGGGTCCCTTTATCAATGCTAAAAAAAGAACTGACAAAGGGGTAACTTTATTAGCGTTAAAAAAATGCACTGATAAAGGGGTACTTTTATCAGCATTTTTTTGCACTATTAAATGGTGACGCTGCCAAAACCCGTTTTTTTGGTAGTGATGTTTCATTCAAACACATTAGACAAGATCGAGAGCAATATCATGATGGTGATATGCCCTAAAGCCATGATGTGTTTTGGCTTATATCACTACTATTGGAGTTGGTGTCCTAGAACTAATTGTTTGTACATTAATCATGTGAATATTTAATGTATTTAAATATTAAACATCTTATTACATATTGTTCATTGTTCTTCAAGACTAAAATTTAACAATGTCTTAAAGTGTTTGTCGCATTAAAAAGGTCATAGCAGTTCCACGCTGTGATGAGAACTTTGAAGTTCTATGAAAATATTCTTAAATACAGTTTTGTGGTTGGATGAGATACTATAATGAGACACATAGTATATAGACCTTCATGTGTGAGTACACATAAGCAGACGATACTTATTCTTAGGAAGTTCTCACTTGGTAACCTCCAAGATGGGAGATTATGAGAACAGACCCCTGCCAGTAGAAATTCAGCACGTTTTGGTGTCATCGAATATTTTTATCTACGAGCGTGTGTAATGGTCCTTAGAAATTAATATTATCATTAATATGTTTCATGAATCGTGTACTTTGATTTACTGACGAAAACCATCACGCCAAGTGTTGATATGAAGTAGGGTCTGTTGGGTGCGTCCCGAATGACATGTTATTAATGGATAAGTCGAGGAAGGAATTATCCTTTCCATTTATGGAATTTCATATCTCAACCCTTTGATTGAAATAGAATCATCGCCCTAAATTCTATGGTCATGGTGTAACGAAGAGTTTATTTCAGGTATTCAATGAATGACGTATCAAACATATAGGTTGATGACACTATCATTAAACATGTTTGATGAGATATTACGACAAAGGGATTATTTTACACAGTGAGCGTTCGTATGTGTATATCACGGTTACTACTTTAAGTTCTTTCTATTGGGTGCTTTGACTCATTTCTAGACATTAAACTTGAACTTTAGGAAACTCCGCCTAATGCCAACGAGAAAAAAATCCTAGAGGGTCACACACTAAGTGTTTCTGGTGGTCCCGATTAAATTCTATTTGAATTTAATTAATGGTATAAATATTATTTTCAAGATCGAGGAATAGTTTTATTCAAGCTAAAATGATCGCATAAATTAAATAAATATTTAATCACTGGATTGGGAGGCGTACTTTGGAAATCTATGAGTACGTGGCGTGTCCAGTGGGCCACACATCATGTTGTCTCTAGGTTATATGGTTACCAGTCGGCTTAGCTATGTTAGGGATACACAGTTTGAACCTTGACCCGAAGGGACTACACATTGTATCTAGCGGGCCACACAACATGTAATCAGGTAACCGTGTACCTATCTGTATTGGTCAACACATGGTGTAATAATTAACTACACTACGTGTAATAAATCCACATGGCTTGTGTAACTACCGAATTACACCCGATGTTCTGAACACAACTACACGGTGTGTAATTCGGAATACACAATGTGTGTGGTAGTTTACACGACATGTAATTTTTAATACACGGTGTACGGTCATGTCACCTGGATAGAATTGTCAGCATCTCCTGATGAGATCCTCTTTTTAATTTTGATCCAATAATTAAACATTTCTCTTAGCTCTATGAGAAACGAAAGAGGATGAATAGATCTCAAAATTCAGATTACATGAATGATTAACATTAAATTGACAAACTAAATTATTAAAGCGTAAATCATCAATGAATTATTTAAATAGTTATAAACAATGATGTGACTACTCTAATACCACTTGAAGGATCCAGACACAGCAGAAGTGCGGCGTTGGGTGGGGGAAAACTTTTCTTTTTCCATAATTGGTGACCAATCTGGGATCAATGCGACGATGAATTTAAACTCCACTTCTATTTATTGAACACCCAAATAAAATATTGTATTCTCTAAAATAAATATTTTTATTTACAAAATAGAAAATAAAAAATTATTAAATGTTCAATAATATAAATAAATATATTTTAATCACAATCTGGTAAATAAATATTTATTTAATTTATGAAATCATTTTTACTTGAATAAAATTATTCATTAGTCTTGAGAATAAAATTTATTCTATTAATTAAATTAAAATAAAATTATTCAAGACCACCTGAAACACTTAGTGTGTGACCTTCTAGGATTCATTCTCATTGGCATTAGGCAGGCTTGCCTAAAGTCCAAGATTACTGTCTAGCAACGGGTCAAGATATCCAAGAGAAAAAACTCAAAGTCACAACAACAACATCCACATACGAAATCTCACTATTTAAAATAATCCCTTTATCAAAAAATATCATCAATAAGGTTTCATGATAGTGTCATCTACCTATATGCTTGACATGTCATTCTTTGACTACCTGAAATAAACTCATTGTTACACCCTGACCATTGAATTTAGGGAGACCGTTCTGTTTCAATTAAAGGTATAAGATATCAACTTCCATAAAAGGAAGGGAAAAATCATAACTCGACTTATCCATTAATAACATGTCATTCGTGACGCAGCCAACATACCCTACTTCTCGTCAAACATATGTCATAAAAAATTTTCATCAGTAAATAAAAGTGCACGAGTCGTGACATGTATTAATGATAATCTTAATGTTTAATGACCATTACACATGCTCGAAGATAGTAATATCTGATGACACCAAAACATGCAGAATTCCTACTGGTGGGTATTTTTCATAATCTCCAATCTTGGAGATTACCAAGTGAAGACTTCAGGAGAAGAAGTCTCATCCACTTACAAGTACAATCACCTAACAGTCTGTATACTATGTGTCACATCATTGTATTACATCCAATCACAAAACTATATTTAAGAATATTGTCATAGCACTTCAAGGTTCTCATCATAGCGGGGAACTTTTATGACCTTATTAATGGGAACAATAATTCAGGACATTATTACAATATATTCATGGAAAACAATGAAAAATATGTAATAAGATGTTTAATATTTAAACACATTAAATATTCATGTAATAAAAGTACAAACAGTTGGTTCTAGGACACCAACTCTAAAAAACACTCACTTGGACTAGATCCTGTAAGATTTGGTGTCCTAGAACCAACTGGTTTTACTTTGATTACATAGATATTTAATGTATTATTACACATTGTTCATTGTTCTGCATGACTATGATGTAATAATGTCCTAGACTATTTGTTACATTGATAAGGTCATGGCAGTTTCCTACTATAATGAGAACCTTGAAATGCTATAACAATATTCATAAATACAGTTCTGCGGTTGGATGACATACTATGATCAGACACATATCGTGCAGACTGTCAGGTGCGAGTAATCGTAAGTACATGAGACTTTCTCTCATGAAGTTTGCACATGGTAATCTCTAAGATAGAAGATTATGAGAACAGACCCGCTTGTAATAATTCTGTATGTTTTTCTATCATTGTATATTTCTATCTGCGAGCATTTGTAATGATCCTTATACTTTAATATTATCATTAATACGTGTCACGACTCGCGCACATTTATTTACTGATGAAAACCATCACACAGAGAGTTGGTGGGAAATATGGTATGTTGGGTGAATCATGAGTGACATGTTATTAATGTATAAGATGAGGAAGGATTTGTCCCTTCCATTTATGGAAGTTGATATCTTGTCCCTTTGATTGAAATAGAATTGTCACATGAAATTCCATGGCCATAGTGTAATGATGAGTTTATTTCAGGTAGTCAAAGAATGATGTATCAATCATAAAAGTTGATGACACTATCATGAAACTTGCTTGATGAGATATTGTGACAAAGGGATTATATTACACAATGATCGTTCGTATGTGGATGTCATTGTTGAAACTTTAAGTTCTTTCTCTTGGGTGCCTTGACCAATTTTGTGACAGTACTCTTGGACTTTAGGCAAGCTTGCTTAATGGAAATGAGAAAGAATCCTAGAGGGTCACACAATTAGTGTTTTTGGTGGTCTCGATTAAATTCTATTTGAATTTAATTGATTAAATAAATGTTATTCTCAAGACTGTGGAATAATTTTATTCAAGTTAAAATGATTTCATAAATTTAAAAAATATATTTATTTATTTTATTGAACATTTAGTAAATATTTATTTACTAGTTTTTTAATAGAATATTTATTTAAGAGAATACATTATTTATTTATTTATTCAGGTGTTCAATAAATGGAAGTGGAGTTCAAGAAGGTCAAGGTCAGTCCGGTAGTAAAATAATTATTTATAGGAAGGTAAATAATTATTCAACTAATTGGCACAAGTTAAAATAATAATGACGATGCTATTATTTTGTGATGGGGATTTTTTTTATAATTCCATTTTTCATAAGTTGGCTCACCAAGAATAATGATGCCGTATTATTATTATGAGCATGAGTTTTCTCTAAGTTCATGAATGTATTTAATTGTTACTATGAAATTAAATATTGTAACTAAAATTCCATGTATATAAATAGACAAGTAGGCCTATTGTTCCATACACCACACCACACGATAGATAAATTGAGAATTGTTGAGCCAAACAATTTCTCTCTTGAATCCTCTTCTCTCTCATATCAAGAACAAGAGACGTTCTTTAAGGCTGATGAAAAAGCGATCAAGAACGACTGACACAAGACACTCGCTTCGCCGCACTAGCACCCATAGAACAAGCGGTGTCGATAGAAGGCCATCAAAGCACGTGTGGATCACCGCTAGAGGGATTCTAGTTTGGATCCTTACAAGAACAACCAGATAATCTAGAAGGGTCATTTTGGATGATCAACATCATCAATGAAAAATATACCAAAGATCTAGGTATTATTTTTATTTATGAAATTAATTAAATTAATTATAATCATGATGTGAAAGATCCTCTCTAAAGGTTTTGGGCCTATTTATTATTTATCTAAATATTTTATTATATTCAATGGAGACTGGTGTTCATCATTGTATTGATCCCATTATAATCATTGATCATGGTAAAAAATCAAAATTGGGTGTCATCCCACCCACACGTCCGTTGCATCTAGAACCTTCAGATCCAAATGCCTACGAATTTTAGTCTGCTAGAACTCACATGAGGATCTTGTTTATACTACTTCAAGGCTTTAGGAAAGGGTTCTTCCACGTTGTCTTCTTTGAAAATACTCCTCACTGCAACTTCACCTCTCTGAGAAAAATCCCTCAGGAGATGATACTTCCATAGTATGTGATTCGTCCGCTGATGTGTCATTTGATGTTTTGTTAGATCCATCACTGCAGTATTATCACAATATAGTGTGATGGGATCTTTACTTCTAGGAACCACATCCATCTCTTGGATGAAAACCCGTATCCAATATGCTTCTTTAACTGCCTCAGAAGATACTATATACTCATACTCCACTGTAAAATCTATGACCACACCTTTCTTTGAGATCTTCTAGCTCACATCACCTCCATTCAAAGTTAATATGTATCCCATTTATGACTTCATGTCACCTTGATCAGTCTAGAAACTATCATTTACATATCCTCTACTGACTAGTTCCTCATCTCCTCCAAAAACTAGGAACATATACTTAGTACGACTTAGGTACATAAGGATAGTCTTGACTACCATCCAATGATGGTCACCTAGATCATATTGATATCTTCTTACCACACTCAATGCATAGATGACATATAGCCTAGTACATATCATAACATACATGACTAACCCAATCATTGATGCGTATGGAATCATTTCCATTCTTTTTCTTTTCTCATGCGTCTGAGGAAAAATTTTCTTCAAAATATGAATTCCATGTGACACTGGAAATAATCCCCTCTTGTATTTTTCTATACTAAATATATTCAGTATCTTGTAAATGTATTTAATTTCACTTAGGCCCAACAATTTCTTGGATCTATCAAAATGGTTCTTGATCCCAAGAATATATGATGCCTCTCCCATGTCCTTTACGGAGAATCATTGACTCTAGTATGCCTTAACAGACTATAAGAATAGTATTTTGTTTCCAATAAGTAATATTTCATCAACATATACTATTAAGAAAATGACAGCACTCCCACTAAACCATTTGTAGACACAAGGCTCACATTTGTTCTTTATAAAACAAAATTCTATCATGGCTTCATCAAATAGAATGTTCCATGACCTGGATGCTTTCTTTAATCCATAAATGGATTTTTGAAACTTTCATGTTTTATTAGAATCCTTTGGAGTCTCAAACCCTTCAATTTGTGTCATATAGACATCTTTCTGAAGGTTCCCATTACAGAAGGCTATTTTGACATCCATTTTTCAAATCTCATAGTCATGGTAAGATGTAATGGCCAATTGAATTATGATTTATTTCAACATTGAAACTGGTGAAATTTGTTATTTTAGTTAATGCCTTGATGTTGTTTAAACCCTTTTGTATCCATTCATGCCTTATAGGTACTGAGTTGTCCTTCTATGTCTAGTTTCTTCTTGAATACCAATTTACAACTAACTGAATTTACATCTACTAGAGGATCTACCAAAATTTTGACTTGGTTTTGGTGCATGGAATCCATTTTATAATTCATGGATACTTGCCACTTGGCAATGTCTGTGCCACTTACTACTTCCTTGTAGGTTAGAGGATCATTATTATCAACTAATAATGAGTTAGCATCCTCAGTAACTAAAAATCATACAATTCCAATTCTATAACCACTCTTGTACTCATACATAGTACTTGTGTCTCTAGAACAGATCTTTCTTCCATGGGGCTTTATGGAATCTACTCCTGTACCAACTCTTGTCTACATTGAACCTCTAATTCATAGAAGTCTATCGCATTCCCACTATCTCTTTTGGATATTTTCTACCTCTCAAGGGATATGGTGTATCTTGACACTATAACCTTTTTTGAGGGGTCAAATAGGTAATATCCCCTTATTTTCTTAGGGTAACCTATAAACATACAATTTGTTCCTCAGGGTGTGAGTTTGTTACTTGAAGAGGTGTTAAAAAAATCATCACTTTGTCACAAATGTAAATTCGATAACATAGATTTTATTCCACTCCAAATCTCGTATGCAATACCATTTATCGATTTAGTTGGTACTTGGTTTAGTATGTGTTCCTCTGTTTGTAACACATATTCCTAAAAGTATTATAAAAGACTTGCATGAATCATCATTGATCTCACAATTCCAACAATGTTTGGTTCCTCCATTTTCTTACACCATTACACTAGTGTGTGTAAGGAGGAGTGAGTTGGGATAATTCCCAAACTCCAATAAGTAATCAATGAAGTATTGATTAAGATATTCTCCACCTCGGTCTGAGTGGAGTTGCATAATCTTATTACAAATATGGTTCTCAACTTCATTATTGTATTCCTTTAACTTATCAAAAGAATATGACTTATACCTCATTAAGTAGATATATCCATATCTACTAAAATCATCAGTAAAAATTTTGAAGTATGAGTACCCACCCCTTGCTTCAACCGGAAATGGTCCACACCCATCAGTATGAACCGATTCAATAATATATTTGGACCTTTCACCATTCCCACTAAATGGGGCTTTGGACATTTTTCCTTGTAAACATGTGTGACATAAACCAAGTGGTTTTAGTTTGAAAGAATTTAAATATCAATCTTGATGTGACTTTGTCAAGCATTTTTTCATTTACATGACCAAGTTGGTGATGCCAAAGTTGGGTGTGGTATGATTCATGTGAAGTATCTTTATTATCGATTTCCATTACTTGGTTTTTGTAATCCAACATGTAAATACCATTATATAAATGTGCATTACCAAAACAAATACTATCTTTATAAAGAAAAAACATTCATTTTAGAACTTGAAATTAAATCCATTTGTATCTAGTTTGGATACATAAATAATGTTTTTGGTTATATAAGGCACATAATAACTACCTTTTAACACCAAGATCATCCCAGTTGGAAATGTGAGGTGGTAGTTCCTGACATCTAGAATAGTAAGTCTAGCTCAGTGTAGATCTACCTCCCCTCTATCAATTTTCTTGAATCTACTTGGTTTCTGTATTTGGATACATATGTGAGCACCACTGGCTGTATCTAATACCAAATTTGTAGAAATAGATAAATTTCACTTGATAAAAAACGCACCTGAAGCTTTGCCTTGCTTCTTTAGATGTGTATTGTTTTTCTTTTAGTGTCCCTTCTTGCCACATGTAAAACAAATAGCTTCCTATTCCCTTACCTCCCTCATTATCTTCCTTTTCATGAAAGGGTGCGAAGAATCTTTGTGCTTAAAGATCTTCGCCTTCCCTTTCCTCTTATTCACCATAAGGACAGACGGCTTTTCACGCTTCTTGTCTTTTTCACTTGGTAAAGGAGGATAATAAGATATGGTAGAGACTTCTCAATGTTGTTCATATTGAAATTTACAACAAAACCAGAGAATCTATGAGGGAGTGATGCAAGAATGAGATCAGTACCCAATTATTCATGGAGTTTAAACCCTAGATCCTCCAATAACTCAACGTATTTAATGATCTTGACTACGTGAGGACCAACTGGGGAACCCTCTCAATGTTTACTCTAAAAAGAGTTCCATGGAGATCTCAAACCGTTCTTGTCTTTATCTCTCCTAGTAAAGACCATTGAGGTTCTCATGCATTCTATAGTCATCTATGTTTTCATGAGACTTCATGAGTTCACTAGATATTGATGATACCATCAAATATTGAATGTAGATCATGTCATTCATATGTTTCTCGTAGACCAGTAACTCTTCATCACTCACCTCTTGGGTAGATGGATCAGGTAATGAGGACTCAAACATGTAATATTTTTGTTCCTGACATAGAATCACCTGAAGAAAACTAAACCATTCCTAGAAGTTACTGTCGGTGAGGATGTTGTCTTTATACAGTATTGATCATAGGGATAGTGTGGTTGATGAGCTTTTAATTTTTTTTATATAATTAAAAGATCAGATAATTAGTACTTTCTTGATTACATTTTGTGAGAAATAATAATTTAATTTTATTATGTCTCACACTATTTTATCATTTCCCAATGGCCCTCACCATTGAACTCGGGATTTCTAAATACTAGGAGATTCTAGTGGAAATGATCTATATTCCACTTCACATAACCCTGAAAAGGGTTTACCAAGCTATTTGAAGGTATTTATGTAGGAAGGCCTTTTCCAACTATGGGCTTGCAGCTCCATGATCCGTTGAGTGGACTCCCCAGTCTTGAAATCCATACTTGTATTTCCTTAACACTTGCCTCCACATTTAAAGGACTTCTAGAAATGGATACTCCTCTTGATGTAAAATGGATAAGTAAACCCAAAAATTTCATATGATCTTCCTGTATAAAAGTCAGTGTACCAACAAGGGTTGGTTAAACACATAGTTTTATTGAGTCTTTCCCTTAATCAAGTAATGGAAGGATTGGTCTGACTTAATATTTTATTGAGGGATTTTTACCTCTTATGTTCAAATTTACTTATTACCTTTATCACATGCTTGTTAATATTAAGTGGAACTTACTTAAGTGATTAACCATGTCTTGATAATATTTACACATAAGCCTGGTTTATTTTAGTTCCATATTTCATGCTTGTTAATTAATTAATTATGTAGTCATGACAATACATCCATAATGAAAAACCATGCATCTGACAGAAATACAATAATGTAAAGGGCATGATCATGAGATATTCTGATGGTTATCTTACCCATCAATTGATAAACTAACCACTGAACAAGGGGAAAAACACCTTGAACCATTTATGGTTTCTGTCTACAGCTTCCCACCTGTCCACCTTTTTATCTCCTTAGATTGGTTTAGCCTTGACTTCTTACTTGAACAGCCTCCACAAGCTTGGGATCTCTATCCATTACATCTTATTTTTAACTTACACATAGGTGATGTAATGTCCCATAATTTCCATGTATTTTTTTAAATTATATGGAATTATTTCAATACCACATGATTTGACGACATGTGATTCCAAGGCCCGGTGAGCCAGGAACAGAATTCTGAACTTTTTTTGAGTTCACTTAAGTAAACTTGTGAGTGGGTTTGTCTAACTTTTGAACCAGTGCTCAGATCGAAAATATGAGGGCATAATTGAACTCATAATTTCAGGATTTTCTTAGAAAGGACTTAACTTCGACTAACAAGGGTCGTATGGAAATGTTTTTCATTTCAAACTTTTAAGAAAATAATAAAATAACTTTAAAAAGTTATTTTATTTCTTTTCTCAATCGTTGAGCGGCGGACGACAACATTGCGGTGAGGCGATGAGTTGGTGACGAGTCACATTAAAGGAATATCCTGAATGGCTCATTAATATGCAGCGTAACAGCTATGATGTTTCATAAAATGAAACAACATAATGTCGCAGTGTAACAGAAATGTTGTGACGTGTTCTCTTTTTAATTAACTAACGCATTGGAGAGTGTGGAATTAAAACCATAAGAAAATATTTAATGAACCTCCAACGAGTTTCCTCTCCAATGATGAATGACAAACGCCGATAGAACGTCATCGACTTCGACGAGCCTCAAAGAATAAAGCTGGAAAGTGACGAATGACGTAGAACTCTTGAACCCTTGAGGATGGAATGCTATAACAACAAATGTCAAACGAAATAGGGGTTATGTTTTCTTTGTGATTGATTTTGATTCCATGTTCTTCATTCTAAAAACAATGAATGTTGATCAACCCACCAATTGGTTGACCCGCAGATCAGGTGTTCTTGCGGGAGGGTTGTTAAATTTAGTGACTTGAATGGTAGGGTAGATTCATGTGTTGAAATACCAGACCTTACCTTTGATTATACACCTATAATGCGGAGGGCACGGGCCAACACGAACAAAGACCAAGTCCCTCAGCCTTGCGTGTTCTTGTGGGTTCTTTGTGGTTGAATTTTCAAACTGGCAGAAAGGCGAGTTCGAATTCGTCGTAGTAAAGGTGGAAGCCCTATGATATAGTTGGCGCAAACAGTTCAAAAAACAGACCACCAAAGAAAATATAGTGGCCCGCGGCGGCGGCTGAGGGAGGAGGAAGGTGGTGCACCCATCGGTGTGCTATGACAGCAGAGAGCTGCGACCATCTGGCCACGGTGGTGCAGTAAGGGCCGCCGGAATGGGCTGGTGGCATGTGAGAGCGGCGCACCCAATACGCGTCATGACAGAGCAGTAAGACGTCGTGACCCATCGGTCATGGTGGTGTGCTGGAGATGCGGTGCAACCTCGCACCACATGGAGGAAGGACCTGCATCCATGGGCCACGTTTGACCAAAGAGGACGGTCGGGTTGACCAGTAGCGTGCGCCCCCATCCGGACCAGTAGAACTGGTCCCAGCTAAACTGGACCATCCAAGCCGGTATAGGGTAATCTACACTGGCCCTTCAGGCTGAGCCAGTTGGACCAGACCGCCCGAGCAACCTATTCAGTTCCTTGAGCTAGTTCGTTTTAACAGACTAGGCCATTAAGTTAATTCTGGGCTGGTATGCAGCTCGAACTGGAAAAAGAGACCAACCGGCCAGTGCGGGTCGGGCTAGATAAATCTGGGCCACTGGGTGACCCGAAGAACTCGACCCACAGTCAACCTGGTCCAGGTCCATCGAGAACCAACAGGCCGTACAGACCAGATGGGTCACATGGGGCCCTAGGCTGGGTTGGTCGGATTGGTCCGAACCAGTCGGATCGAGCCCGGACGCAACCGGTCCTCATTTAAAAAAACACCTATATCTCTCAAACCGTACATTCAATTGATACAATGTCAGTCGGGACCCTTGAGATGAGGTTGTCCTTTTGGCATACTCTAGTCAGTCTGACCAAGTCGGACCAAACCGAGATGCGACCGACCTCTATTTACAGAATGTTCCATATCATTCATAATGTGCGTCTAATTGACGCAATGTCTATGGAGTTGGGACTCTTGAGATGAGGATATCCTTATGAGATACTCTAGTTGAGTTTTTAGGAGTTTTCCAGACATCTTTTTTGGTTTGGACTCGAATCCAACTAGGCCCTTTTTTACAAAAATGCCCATATCTTACAGACCGAGCGTCTGTTCGACACGTCGTCTATTGTGTTGGGACCCTAATGATGAGACGGTACTTTGGGTTACTCTATGTGGGAATTAATGGTGGTTGAGGTATGAAAAATGTCTTGAGAGGCAGATCCTCCCTGAATCAAGCATTCTAATTGTGGGAATCCAGTGGCTAGCTGTGACATGAAGAATGAAGAACGACCCTTCGTGGATGATCATAAGAGATACCCTTCATGGATCAGTATAAAAGATACTCTTCATGGATAAACATAATAGTGACCCTTCATGGATCAACAAAATACCAACCCTTTGTGGATCAACATGAGATATACCCTTCATAGATCAGTAGTAGTGTGACCCGTTGTGGATCAGTCGTAGAGCGAGTTGTCGTAGATCAGAAGCAGAGAAACCCTTCGTGGATCAGCAGTAGAGAGACCCTTCATGAATCAACAACAAATCCTCTCAATAGAATAATATGATCTAGCTTTATGACTAATCATCTTCACTTCTGGGCTTAAGTTATACCCGGTGTGAGCTGTGTCTTTTGCTTGGTGGTTTACTTTGAGATCTTTCTTTGTGGTATTCTTACTTTGTGGATTTCTATGAGACCCGAGTTGGTCTCAGGGTCCCTAATGAGTATTTTTATACTCAACTCTGCATGAGCTTCACCCACACATGTTGTTTCTTGTGTATATTAGAATCATCTTTGACTGGGACTTTGGGGAGCCAGGGCTAGACGGTGCTAAAAGGTGGATTGATAGAGGTGGTGCGCTGTAGTGACATCCGACAGTGAGTTGTACCTACCCTTCAGGTATAATCCTTGGTAGATGACATCTACATCTTGTAATTCTTTTATATACTTTCTTTTTAGTTGTACTTGTATTCTAATCCCTTTACTTTTAGTTTACACCTTTTACTCTCAATGGTGGTACTTTGTGGTCATCGTACAACTTTTTTTCCTTTGTGGTTTGTTTTTTGCAGTATTCCCTGTATGTGTGTGTACAAGTTTAAAGGCATGTCCTTCCCTTTTTGGGATATGCCTTTCTAGTTCTAGTAATCAACCCCTGGCCTATGGAAGGTGGGCTTTGTGCAGTCACAACAAGGGCCCCGGGGTACGGGTAGTGATAAAGTGTTATTAAAGGGTGGTATGTTCTACAAAAAGAACTAAGAGTTTATATTTTTTTTGGGGAAATAGTGTTAAGTGTTTTGAGTTTGGATTTTAGGTGAGGGAGTCCAGTCTTAGTGTTGTAGATGGTGTCTCCATACACCAGGACCCTGAATTCTGTTTTCTGACTCAGTACACGAAACCACTATTTGCATATGTTTTGAAAGTGATTTATTTTAATCACTTTTGAGTCATCTCAACAAGTATAACTTAACTAACTATGGTCTATCTTGAATACCCTTCAGGATTCCTACACAAATATAGACCGATAGGATTCTAGTGAGGGATCATGATGATGGTCCACCAAGTGATGAGGTGTCATTGTAGGGACCAATTCCAGAGATATCACCTCCAAGTGGTGTATCAGAGGCACCACCACCTGTAGAGAAGCAGTTTCTACCTGATTTTACAGCAAAGGGGAAGGTTGTGATTCATGTGTGGTAGAAAGGTATATTTAACTCAATACTTCCCAACCCACTATACAAATGGTTAACAGATGGTAAAGGGGTCACTGAGGCATAGGATCAAACATGGTGGTCCGTAGAGAGGCAGATGTGGAAAGGGAGTAGGAAGAGTGGCGAGCGGTGGAAAGAGGTATGAGGTACTACCACCACCACCCCCAATTGGTCCACTACAAGATCCAAGAGTAGGTGGACAGGGGTGGGAAAACTTCCGGAAATGTAGTCCTATGATCATGAAACTCTAGAGATGATTAGAGATATGATCTGTGTCTACTCCTCCTTATCTGCAGTTCCTATTGACATGGGTTCTAATCACTCTTTCCTTTGCATAGACCTTTTTCATAGTTCAGAGATTCCAATTGAGCCATTGGCTTGATCATTATGATTAATTACTCTTGTGATAGGGGATTAAATGATCACAAATTGGTGCCAACAGTGTAGGATTACTGTAGGGGAAAGAGCTTCGGCTAAGATCTCATAGTAGAGGCATTGAGGCCTTACGACATCATTCTGGGTATGGACTACCATGATTCATGATCAGATTGAATTTTTTAGGCACATAGTATGGTGTATCCGCAGATATGGAAACTGATTTTCTTTTGTTGGAAAAATGAAAAATAGAGCAGCATGGGATGGACTCTCACATAGGAGGGTGAAACCGATAACTCGTCAGATGGATAGAATGACCCTTGGTGCATTTTATGAGATGAGTCCACGATTTACTATAGTGGTGGAAAAATACAAGGACATCTTAGTGATGACTTTTTCCATGATTAATGCCCCAAAAGTGTTCATGGGACACATGAACAGGATCTTCCAGCATTAATTAGACCAGTTTTTAGTGGTATTAATTGATTGCATCTTGGCATATTCCACATCTGAGGAGGAGCACATGATAAACCTAATTATGGTTCTAAACAAACTCCGAGAGAACCGGATTTATCGTATTCTCTAGAAGTTCCAGTTATGGATTCAAGAAGTCTAATTTTTAGGACACTTCATCTCAGTGGCTAGAGTTGTGGTAGATCTGGAGAATATAGAGGTAGTGATTTCAGGGGAGCCACCTAGGAGTATGACTAATGTGAGGAGTTTATTGGGGTTGGATGGGTACTACTGGAGGCTCATACCATACTTTTCCAGAGTTTCATCACCCTTTTTAGATTTGAGAAATAAGGGATAACCCTTCTTATATATGGAGAGGTGCCAATGAAGTTTTCAAGAGATGAGATGAAGACTGACGAGTACCCCATCCTGAGAGTACAAGAAGAGGGTGTTGGGTATGTATTATTTTGTGAAACATCAGGGACCAGACTAGTTTGTGTCCTGATGTAGGAGTAATCAGTGATCGCTTATGGTTCATGGAATTTGAGGCTACATGAGAATAACTACATGACCCATGACCTGTAGTTAGAAGCAATGTTCTTTGCCTTGAAGATGTAGTGACACTACTTGATGGGTGAATGATTTAACATCTACACCAATCAAAAGAGTCTCAAGTATATATTCTTATATAAGGAACTGAGACTGAGACAATGAAAATGTCTAGAGTTCCTCCAAGACTATGACTTTGAGATAGTCCATACTCCTAGAAAGGGGAACGTGGTGGATGATGCACTCAGTAGGAGGTCTAGTTTGCAATAGTTGAGTGGGGTGATAGGGCAACTAGCCACGATGTAGATATCCTTTGTGGATGATGATGGGTCATTTTAACTCCAATCTATAACTATCACTCCCCCAATCCTTCAGTGAGTTAGGGAGGCACAACTTGTGGATGTTGATTTCGAGGCCCGATGTGCTCAGTTGTCCTCAGGACAAGCTCTGGATGGATTTTTGATAGGTGGGGATCACTTCATACTTTTCAAAGGATTAATCATAGTACCAGTGACATTACAGGAGGATGTGTTGAGGGATTTCCATACATCCCCTTGGGCAGTACATCCGGGTGTGGCAAAGATGTACTAGGACCTCCGACGTCAGTACTAGTGTCTAGGGATGAAGAAAGTAGTGGAAGAGTTCGTTTCATGATGCCTCACTTTTCAGCAAGTGAAGGCTAAGCATAATGTCCTAAAAGGCTTGGAACAACCAATTGAGGTACTAGAATAGAAGTGGGATGGTATCTCCATGGACTTCTTGACGGGGTTACCATGCATGTCCAGTGGCCCCGATTCTATCTGGGTGATCATTGACTGACTCACCAAGTCATCCCACATTCTACCCATCCTGGAGTAGAGATCAGTATAGGGCTTGGGACACCTCTACATTCAGAAGATAGTGCAGATTCATGGGTTTTCTTCGATGATCATCTCAGAACATGATACTCATTTTACATCCCGATTGTGGAATGGAATGCATGAGGCATTCGGGACTCAGCTGCACTTGATCACCACCTTTCACCTCATATATATGGTCAGACATAGAGGACCATACAAACCTTGGATAAAATGATTTATTCTTGTGTCCTTAATTTTGGCCATAGTTTGGAGGACCACCTGCTACTGGTGGAGTTTCCATACAATAATAGCTATCAGTCCAATATCAGCATGACACAATTTGAGGCCTTGTACGTGCAGCCTTGCAAATCAGCACTGTGCTGGATGGACCTAGGGGAGTTAACACTCATGAGTCTTGAGTTGGTACATGCTACCATTAAGAAGGTGCAAACCATTCAAAAGCGGATAAAGATTGCACAGAGCTGACATAATTCTTATGCTAATAGGATACAGAGACCCTTAGAGTTTAAGGAGGGAGATCATGTTTTCCTTCAGGTCTCACCCCTGATGGGGATTGCAGAGATTTGGATGGGGCTACAAGTTATCTTCAAGGATCATCTGACCTATCCAGATTCTTAGAAGATTTGGTGAGTTGGCATACCTCCTAGATCTTCCCCCACAGATTCATCAGGTGGATGATGTTTTTCATGTGTCGCAGCTGAGGAGGTACGTGTGTGATCCATTGCACATCCTCGACTGGGGCGATCTGGACATTGATGATGGGGAGACATTTGCAGAGTTCCTGATAGAAATTGAGGATCGACGAGAGCGGGTCCTTCGTGGATGGTCGATTCCTTTGGTGCACGTTTGGTGGCAGCACATGAACATATATAAGAGAAAATAGGAGCAAGAGGCTCAAATTCATGCACAATACCCCCATTTATTTGATTATACATTATTTTAGATTTTAGGGACTTAAATACCTAAGGTGGGGAGAATGTAATTTCATGGAATTTCAATGTATTTTTTTAAATTATATGGAATTATTTTGAGACCGCTTGCTTTGACGACACGTGATTCTGAGGCCCAATGATCCCAGAATGGAATTATGAACTTTTTTTGAGTTCCCTTAAGTAAATGTGTGAGTAGGTGTTTCTAAATTTTAAACCGATGCTTGGATCAAAAATCTGAGGGCACCGTTGAAATCAAAATGTTGGGATTCTCTTAGGAAGGACTTTACTTCAACCGGAAAAGGTCAGATGGAAAAGTTAATTTTTTGGACTTTTCATAAAATAATAAAATAACTTTAAAAATTTATTTTATTTCTTTTCTCGACCATTGAGAATTAGACGACAATGTTATGGTGTTGTGGCAAGGTGATGATGAGGAACATTAAAGGAATCCCCTTAATAGCACGTTAAGATGAAGCATAACGACGCAACATCGCAGCGTAATATAAACGTTGTGACGTGTTCCCTTTTTAATTAACTAACATGTTGGAGAGTGAGGAATTAAAACGTGGGAAATTTTTTGATGAACCTCCGGCGAGTTTCCTCTCTAATGAAGAATGAAAAGTGCCAGCGGAACGTCATCGACTTCGATGTGACTTGAAGAATGAAGCTGATAAGCGATGAATGGCGTCAGCCACTTGAACTATCAAGGATGGAGCGCTACGACAATTAACATCAAACAAAGTAGGGGTTATGATTTCTTTGTGATTGCTTTTCCTTCCCTGTTCTTCATTCTAAAAACAATGAATGTGGATCAACCCACTAACCGTTTGACCTCCATATCATGTGTTCTTGTGGGAGGGTTGTTAAATTAAAAGACTTAAATGGAGGGGTATATTCATGTTTTGAAATCCCAAACCTACCATTTGATTATACACCTCTAACACGGAGGGCACAAGCTGACACGAACAAGGACCAAGTCCCTCTACCTTGGGTGTTATTGTGTGTTATTCATGGTTTAATTTTCAAAGTGGTTACAAGGTGAGTATGAATCCATCATAGTAAAGGTGGAATCCCTATGATCCTGTAGGCAAAGACGGTTCAAGAAACAGACCACCAGAGTAACTCTGGTGGCTCGTGGATGAACCATCATCATTCTAGTGGCGGCGGTGGCCGTGGGCGGAGGAAGACGACGCGTCCATAGGTGCACTATCGTGGTAGATAGCCACGACTATCTATCCATGAAAATATATCATCGGCCAATGGTAGGTGGGAGCGACGTGCCTAGCATGCGCCGCGACGGAGCAGTAGGAGGTCGTGACCCATCGGCTACGACGATGTACTGGAGATGCAGTGCCACCTCGAACTGCGTGGAGGAGTGGCCCACATCCAATGGCTACATTTAACCAAAGTGGGTGGTCGGGTTGACTAGCCGCATGCATCCCTAGCTGGACTGGTTGAGCCGGTCTGGAATAAACTAGACCACCCAAGCCGGTTCGGGCTTAACCGGAGTGGCCGAGCCGGTCCATGCCAATCCAGGATGGCCCTTCAGGCCGGGCTAGGCCGATCGAGTGGCCCGGTCAGTTTCTTGAGCCAGTTCATTTTAGCATACTGAGCCAGTGAGTTAAATCCAAGACCGCTATTCATCCTGGGCTGGAAAAAGAGACTAGCCCTCCAGTGCGGGTCTGGCCAGATAAACCCGGGTCCCTGGGTGGCCCGAAAGACTGGACCCACAGTCAACTTGGGCCAAGTCTAGTAAGGCCCAATGGGTTGGACAGATAGGATGGTTCATGCGAGACCCCGAGTCCGGTTGGTCGGGTCGGTCCAAACCAGTCTGACTGAGCCCGAACGCAACTAGCCCTCCTTTAAAAAATACCTATATCTCTCAAAATGGGTGTACGATTGACGCGCTGTCAATGGAGTCTGAACCCTTGCGATGAGGCAGTAATTTTGGCATACTTTGGTTTGTCCAACCAAGTCAGACAAAGATGAGATATGACCAACCCCTATTTACATAAAGGGTCATATCTTTCAGATCGTGCATATGATCGGCGCACCGTCAGCAGTGTTGGGACCCTTGTGATGATGCGGTATTTTTGAGATAATCTACATGAGTTTTGGCATAGGTTGTCATATGACTAGGTTGGTTTAGACTCAAATCCAACTGGTCACTTTTTTACAAAAATTCCCATATATTACAGATAGGGTGTCCGTTTGACGTGTCGTTTGTTTCATTGGGATCCTAACGACGAGACAGTAAGTTAGATTACTCTATGTGGGTATTCGTGATGGTTAAGGTACAAACAATGACATGAAGAGTATATACTCCCAAAATCAAGTGTTCAAAGTCCGGGAATCCATTGGTTTGCTAATACCTGAAGAATTAAGAGAGGTCATTCATGAATCAGCATAAAAGTGACCCTTTGTGGATCATTATAAGAGAAAACCTTCATGGATCAACATAAGAGTGACCCTCCATGGATCAACATGAGAGAAACCATTCTTGGATCAACATGAGAGTGGCCCATTATGGATTAGCAGTAGAGTGAACCTTCATGGATCAGCAATAGAGAAACCATTAATGGATCAGCAGCAGAGCCTCTCAACAGAATAAGATGATCTAGCTTTACGACTAATCATCTTTACTTATGTACTTAAGTTATACCTGGTGTGAGCTATGTCTTTTACTTTATGCCTTACATTGAGATATTGGTTTGTGTTATTCTTCCTTGGTGGATTTCTGTGAGACTTGAGTTGGTATTGGGGTCTCCAATGAGTATTGTTATACTCACCCCTACACGGGCTTCGCTTGCACCTATTGTGTCTTGTGCAGATGATAGACAGTTTTGCTTTGTACTTTGGGGAGACATGGCTAGACGGTTCTCGGAGGTGGATCGATAGACGTGGTGTGATGCAGTGACATCCGAAAGTGAGCTGTACCGACCCTTTAGGTAGGATCCTTGGCGGATGACCTGTATAGCTTGTACTTATTTTTTTGTACTATCCTTTGAGTTGGGCTTCTATTCGGTCCCCTTTATTTTCAGTTTACACCTTTTACTCTCAGTAGTGGTACTTTGTGGTGGTTGTATTACTTTATTTCCTTTGTGGTTTGTTTTGTACAGTATGCCATGTCTATGTCTGTACAGGTTTAAAAGAAATGCCTTTTGGTTTTGGGATATTCTTTTCCATTGCTAGTCACTAGCCCTTGGCCTATGGAAGGCGGGCTTAGGGTAGTCACAGCATGGGCCCTGGGGTATAGGTCGTGACTGGTGAGGGGTAGAAAGGGAGTTTACATAAAAGAAACCATGGAAACACATGACCTACATATTAATGATGAGTGATGAAACCAATACCGACAATTTAATTTAAAATAAATTAAAATGAAACCAATCACATACAAAGGTATGGTGTAGATCATGATCATCCACATACATGCAATGAATTACACATTTAATAAAACTAGAATTCAATTTTTTAATCGTTCTTATTAAGATAAATCATGCTCATATTGAATAATTATTATCTTTAATTAATTAATCCTTTTATCTTAATCCTTTTTTGAATTTCCCTGAGATTCTCATATATAACCTTGGATGTAACATGGTGAACCCCCATTCGAATCTACATGATATGTAATTCTGAACATTATACAAAAATCAACATTTTAATTCTATGTAATATGTTAAAGTACACAATGTGTAGTTTTAACTACACGACATGTACTTCCTTCATTGTATTATCCTAGGTACATGCCTAGGGGATCAGTATGTGAGGCATAATTCAAACATCTTAGATTACATGGTGTGTCGTGTGGGACACATGTCGTGTGCCCATCTGTCTTGATCAACATACCGTGTAAGAATTAACTACACCATATGTAAGAAATGAACAAGAATTGAGTAATTTCCAAATTACTCCTGATGCGATGAACAAAACTATATGGTGTGTAATTTGGAATACATGACATGTACTGTCGTGTCACCTGGATAGAATCATCGATGCTTCCTGATTAGTTCCTCATTTTAAATTTAATCCATAAATTAAATGTATCTTTTAGATCTTAGAGAAATGAAAGAGTAGGAATATATATATAAATTTAGATTACAAGAATGATTATTTTTGAATTGACAAACTAAATTATTAAATAGTAAACCATCAAAAATTTTAAATAATTATAAATAGTGATGTGACCCCTTTGATACCAATTGATGGATCCAGACGCATTGGAAGCATGACGTTGGTTAGGGCCCAAATTTTCTTTTTCCATAATCGATGACCAATCCAAGATCAATATAACGATGAATGCCAATATCCACAAATTTAAATCAAATATTTAGACAAAGAGAAGAAAGGCTCCGGATCTGAGAAAGAGAATCTTTCACATCGTGTTTATAATTAATTTATTAATTTATAAAGAAATTAAATGCCTAAAGAGTCCTTTAACAACGCTAGAATATAGCTTTATCAGCGTTAAAAAAGTGCTGTTAAAGGGGGATTATTTTCATACTTCCATGAGGCCGACCCCTTTATCAGTGCATCCTTGACACCTTTAACAACGCTTTTCACCCCACCACCCCTTTTATCAAGGCTTTTTGAATTTCCAACCTCATGTGTGCCTACCTGGATTCGAATCCTACACATCTCCTTGAAATATGGAATGCCATTACCACTACACCATGCTGTTTTTTTGTTCGTTTAATGATATTTCTATTTATTTATATATATTTACGTATATATTTTTTATTCATATATTTATATAACTATTTTAAAATAAATTTATACAATATATGTGTGTGTGTGATATATATATACTTTTATTTATTTAAATATATTATATATAATATTCATTTACATATACCATAATATAATATAAATATATATCTGTTTATTAATATACACACATATGTGTATATAAACATTATAAATATATTTGTATAATGTAAAAAGGGTTAGATATTATTTTAAATACATTTTTAGAATATTCATTTATTTACATATATTAGAATATAAATTTTTATGTAAATATGTTGATATATGTATTTATATGAGTGATTTATTATAAGAAAATATAAGAAAACATGCATATATTTAATTATAAATAAAATTACATTGTGATAAATGATAAAATTTCAAAACCATAATATCAATATGAATGTAAGATCTGGGAATAAATTCAATATCCACCAAAAAAGGTAATAAGACCCCCTTAAACGATGCTGAAAATCTATCGAATGTTAAAAAATTGGGGCACCCCGACTAAAAACTCAGTTTTGGAGGCCTTCTGAGCCTTTTTTGGTTTTGAAAAATGTGGAAAAGGTTTATTTGTCTTATTGAGGGTGTATATCTTATCGCAGGTTTCGATTTGATATGTGGTAGATCCCAAAAAACACTACTAGAATTTCTGACATTTGTGATGGATCATTTGAAATTTCCAAATGACCCTTCACAAATAGTGTCATTTATGTTACTATTTTCAACAACCTATTTAATCCATTGTAAATAATGGTTTATTATGACATAATAAATAATCTGTTGCAAATGTTTTTGCCGTGTTTTCTCATTGCCTAGCGTGAAAAGTCATTATGAATGTGATTTGCGTCGGTTAACAAAATCTGTTTCAAATACCCCTAGGCTCAGGAATATTTGAAACAAACACTATATTCTTTCACAAATAATCTTGGTGAAAAACTATTTGTAACGTCATTAAATCCATCATAAATAACCTATCGTAAAAAACCCATCGATTTAACAGTGCGCATGACCTCCTTTCCTTTTTTCCTCTTCTTTCTTTCTTCCTCCTCACTCTCCCATAGCAACCCCTATGGCTGACGATTTCCTCCTAGCTCTTTGCAGCTCTATTCTTCCCATTTTTTTTACAGATTCCAACTCAGATCTTCAAGTTATGGAATCCTCTTACATTTTCTGTCAATTTTTTAATGTATTTGGTTTTATTGTTAAATATACTGATTTTGTTTCTCAGTTTAGAAATTTATCTAATTTTCATGCTTTATTTGACATTTAGGATAGATACAATTGTATACATTTCTATTTTGATTTTAATTGGGTTTGTTTTTTGTGTATTTGGGGTTCAATGTCAAATAAGTTGGTATGATTGAACCATAAGTTTAGAAATTTATCTGATTTTCATGATTTATTGGATATTTAGGATTGAGAAAATTGTAGTAATCTCTATTTTGATTTTAATCTAGTTTGTATAATTTATTTTAATTGATTTTTAGGAATTCTAGAATTTTTTTATTTTTGATATTTAGATGTGTTTTGTATTTATATTTGAATATATATATATGTATTTTTGTATACCATGTAAATTTTGATATATGTTTTGTGTATATATATATATATTAACACGTGTTTATATATATATATAAATGATTTTAAAAATATGTTTATGGTTTGTGATATATATATATACACATATATGTATGTTTGTATGTATATTTGTATATATGTATATATAAATTTAATATGTAGACCTGTTAAAAAAATTGCCGAATATATTTTATATATTTATATTAATTAATAAATATTTTTATATAAATTCATATAAATAATACATTCTAATTAATTAAGACTTTTTTATATAAATATATATAAACAGTACATTCTCTGTATATACACCTAAAAACGTTTTAAAAACGTGTAAATTTCTTAATATATATATATATATTTGTATATTTTTTTAAAATATATATATCTATATATTTATATATATAAGTTTTAAAAAACATGTAATGTTTATGATATATATATATATATATATACAGGTAGACATATAAAAATGTTTTAAAAAATGTGTATGGTTTTTAATATAAATATACATATATATGTATGTATGTAAGTATATATTTATTTGATATATATATTTGTTTTAAAAAACATGTAAAAATATATTTGATTATGAAATCGCATAATATAAATATATATATATTAATATATTAATATGTATATATAAATAGTTTAAAAATACATATATGGTTTAATATATATATATATATATATATATATATAGATTTCATATGTATATTTATTTAAAAAAATTAAGAATATATTTTATGTATTTATATTAATTATGAAATCGTGATATACATATATATAATAATTATTAATAATTTAAATAACTAATAATAATCATTACATAATTTACAATCATTACTAATTAATTATTAAATATTATTAATATATATTAAATATTTATGCATTTTTATATCTATGTATTTATAAATTTAATATCTATATTGATTTAAAGAAATTTTTCAGAATATTTGTTGTATATTTATATTAATTTATAAATCTTTAAATATAAATATAAATAATTATATATAAATAATTATTTACTTAATATTAATAATAATTAGTAAACATTTCTGTTAATTACAAAATATTATTGATAATTTGTAAAATTAATGAAATATATGAAAATTAGTGTGTGTTCAAAGCCATTTCTTAGCTGGGGAATGTGGCGCACATGTGGGCTGGTGGGGGGCCGCTTCTGGGAGTCGGTGTTAGCAACACACGTTTTGCCCATGGGGTGTTAGCCGAGTGGTACCCGCTGGTTATACCCCTCACTCTATATGGGAACTTGCATAGGATCGAGTCTCGCTAGGCTCGAACACTGTTCATATTATGAACAGGGCGATTCAAATCCATTTCTTAGATGGGGAACATTGCGTGCACTTGGGATAGTGGGGGCCCCCCTCTGGGAGTCGGTGTTAGCAACACACATTTTTCACATGAGCCTTAGCCCGGTTGGTAAGGACTCCGTAAGTGCATCTGAGAGACCCGGGATCAAATCCAGGAGGAGACACTATTTCCAGGTACTATAGCAGTAATGTAGCAGTACTATAGTAGTACTGTGGCAGGTTCTGTGGTAGGTACTATAGCGAGAACTGTGCAGTACTATAGCGAGAACTGTAGCAGGTACTGTTTGGCAGTGTACCAGCCGGGAATATTCCCCCGTTTGGGCCTTCAGGCCACCAATTTGGCCCCCCGAGTTTTTTAAGGCCTTCAGGCCACCCAGGCCTTCGGGTCAGTAAGGCCTTCAGGCCACCTCAAGGCCTTGGGGCCACCTTAAGTGCAGATGCAAACCAGACGACCTACAAAGAACAAGCTCTATAAGGAGGATGAGCAAGGAGCTTTCACCACCACAGAAGCTAAACGGGTTGCAAGAATGAGAGGGTATGACACCTGCCATTGGGACAAGCCTATGCATGCACGGGAATGCCTAGTCGAACAGCCATGAAAATGTGGAGAGTTGATGTCACGATGGAGATGCTGGAGAGGAGCAGTTCCAAGTAGTTAGTATGGGTTGTATGTAATGTTTGAAGCCCTCGGGTAAATGAATTCCTCTAAGGCCTACGGGCCATGTAATACTTACGCCTATGGGCCTTGTAAGGGTTCCACCTCACCCCTTGAAAGGTGGATTATCAAAATCAATAAAAAATGAAGGCCTTTAGGCCATTTGATGGATGGTGTGTGTGTGTGCGCGTATGTATATATATAGATTTGATATGATATATTATTTTTGAAAAAACATGTAAAAATTAATTTTATGTAAATAGATTTTATTTTGTGTTTTATATATATATATAATATGAAATAAATAGAAATTAGTATTTTTTAAGAATGATGAGAAAATTAATTAAGTGCAAACATTTTAACTAAACATTATTTATAAGATTTTTTATATAAAAAAACATTAAAAAATTGGTTAAATGAAAAAAATAAAAATTCAAAGTATGCATTATTTATTAAAAACATAGTTAATAATAATTAGTATAATTTTTATTAATAATTTATTTAAAATTATAACAATTACAAGACTTATTAAAAATTCATAAATAATCTTAATCATTAAAAATTTATTATTAATTTAAATAATTTATAATATTTAACAATCAATGAGTCGTTATTATTAATTAATTGTTAATATTACCAATGATTTGAAAATCATAATAATAATTTGTAAAAATATATAAAAAAATATAAAAAATAGCATGTCTTAAAAATAGCATGTGTCTCATATGATACAACATTTGAGAGATATTCTAATATTTTAAAAAAATAACATGTGTTTTATATAATATATTTAATATTTTTATTTTATCTATGCTGAGCCTCTACGGGACCCGTCATCTAGTGCTGACCCAATGCCTCACTCTGATCATATTCCATATAGAATATTTTAAGATGTTAAAATATACTAATAATTTGTAATTAGTCAAAAGGATCTATAATAATTGTTTTTATTTTTTTATATAAGTATGGACTCGAGAAGTAGACACCAGTATCTATTAACTGATCGTTATTGGATAAATAATCACAAAAATCTAAACAGATTTGGTTTAAATCTTGTCTTCATTGAAGGTATTGAAGCCTTAATATAATTTGCATCGTCAAATTCAGATTTTGTTTCTGAAGGAACAATTAAATGTCTATGTTAGAAATTTGGTCTTAGGACATTCAAAACATTTGACAATGTTATACTTCATCAAATTCATTCCAGTTTTTGGAAAGATTATATTGTTTGGTATCAACATGGTGAAAAGAGTTCAGTAGAAAATAAAAAAATTTGGTTCTAGATCTACAATTTTATAATTTATTACACGAGGAAGATGGTTCATCTATTCTTAAAAAAACAAATCAAAATGACATTACAAATCCTGAATCTGAACCTTCTCAGTTTTATAATTTGTTGCAATTCACTGAGGAGGCCTTATATCTAGTAATCTATATGAGTAAACTTGAAGTTGTTGCAAAATTTATAGCTATTAAATCAGATTTTAGAATGTCTAATAGTTATTTTGACCAGATATTATCCTTGGTTACGTTGTTGTTTCCTGATAAAAATACATTACGTGCAAGTTTCTATGAAAGTAAAATGATGGTTCATAATTTGGGTCTAAGTTATTAAAAGATCAATGTATGTTCAAATGTCTGCATCCTATATTATAGTGAATATGAATCTTTGGTTAATTGTCCAACCAGTGGAGAATCAAGTTATACAGAGGCATGATAAAGAAAGTCTATAGTTTTCATGAAACAGTTGAGATATTTTCTAACTACACCTCATTTACAGTGTTTATTTATTTTTTGCAACACAACTGGATTTATGACATGGAATAAATAAAATATTTCCATCACATAAATCTTAAATCATCCATGTGATGGTGACTCATGGAAACAACTTGATCAGATGCATCCTTCTTTTACTGCAGAACCTCGTAACATACGGATGTACCTTTCTACTGATGATTTTTGTCTATTTGGTGTTTATGATAATCAATATTCTTGTTGGCCTATTTTCATTACTCCTTACAACATGCCTTCTTGGATGTTAATGAAGGAACCATATATATATATTATGATGTTAATTCCAAGAATTCCAAAGAAGAATATTGATATTTATTTGAAACCACTAATTGATGAGTTAATTTCATTATGGAACAATGATGTGACTACATTTGATATAACTGCAGATCATAATTTTAAATTGAAGGTTTCATTAATATGGTTGATCAGTGAATTTTTGACAGATGTTATGTTATTTGGATGGATTATAATGGTCTAAAATCATGTTTATACTGTATAGATGAGAAAAAAGTTTGTATGCTTTGTAATGGGAGAAGGTTAGTTATTTTTATTATCACAAGATATTTCTTCCTGCGGATCACCCTTTTTGAAGAAAAAAAATTAATTTTACAAAAGGTCGAATTGAAATAGATGCACCTCCAGTAGTGATCTTAGGTAATCAGGTAAAATCTATTGTCTCTACATTACCTCATGTTACTTTTGGACCAACCATAAATGAGCAAAATATAAATTGTTTTGGGAGCGATCATAATTGGATAGAGTCGAGTATTTTTTGGGACCTTTCATATTGGTTTGATTTGATGGTTCATCACATGTGAGATGTAATTCATATTGAGAATAATTTTTTGATAATATGTTTTATATCGTGTTTGAAACACTTGGTAAGACCAAAGATAATGTAAAGATGTAGTTAGATCTTGCATAGATTTGCAGATGTCCTGAACTTGAATTATTTGAAGATGAAATATCACCCAAATTAATGAATCCAAAAGTATCTTACTCACTTAGTAAATAAAACCATTTATTATTCTGTCAATGGATTAGAGATTTGAGGTTACCAGATGGTTATTCTTCTAGTTTGTCTCATTGTATTATAAATGGGCATATTACCAGGTTAAAAAGTCATGATTATCATGTCATAATTGAAATATTACTACCTTTTGGTCTTAGAGGGATGTTGAATTCTTCAATCCGGGATGTGTTGACCGAAATATCATTTTTTAGAAGATATTTTTGTGCCAATATTGGATTATAATGCATTTAATTTCCTAAAAAAATATGTTGTTTTAATTTTATGTAAATTGGAGAAAATATTCCCACCAAGCTTCTTTGATTCCATAGAGCATTTAATATTGAATTTTCCCTATGAAGATAAATGTGGAGGTCCAGTACAATTCTGGTGGATGTTGTTTGAGATATGTATACAAAAATTAAAGAACAAAGTACGTAACCAAGAATTAGCTGATGGGTCGATTAAAGAATCATACTTACAGGAGAAAATTTCAAATTTTTGCTCTTATTTTTTTCAGTTGGAATATCCTTCAAAACATAATTGGATGGGTTTCAATGAGACAAAAATTAGTGATGTCACAGACCATCAGTTGCCAGTTTTTAATCTGTATGATCTTGGTTTCAGTGGTGAGTTTGAGCGATGACTTACATATGAAGAAATTCATATAGATCATACTTATGTTCTACTGAATTATGATGAAATGACACGATTTTTGCAGTAAGTACTAATTTTTTATTATTTCATTAAATATTTATAAAAGATATCTTTATTTACATTAAATATTTTTTAGACTATATGATGACCATATCAAAAATCAATTTCTACAGATTAAATCTGTTTCTCTTGAGGAATGTCAACAACAAAATTTTTCATATTGGTTTTAAAGACTGGTAAGTAAAGTTTCTTTTGATTTAATAATAAATCAAATTTTCAATGATATCTATTATTAATAATTTTTATTTTTTACATGTAACACAACATTAAAATAAAATTGAAAGTTCATTATGTGTACTGAAAAATCCTCCATTGATATTGGTAAAATATTATAATGGGTATGTGGTTAATGGATTTCAATTCTATACATGCATATATGGTGACTCGGGGAAATAAATTAATAGTGGTGTTCATTTGAAAGGATACCACCATAAGGAAAGTAAAGTTGAATTTTATGGTATGATAAGAGAAATAATTTAGTTTTGTTATCTAGGACCAAATTATATTATAATGTTTAAATGTCATTGGTTTGATACTGATTGGGGTTTTGAGTTTATCCATGACATGGTGGTATTGACATTAAATATAACATTCTTCTTGCATCAAATGAACCATTTTTGTTGGCACATCAAGAACATATAGTTTATTATGAAAAGTATTGTGATGATTTGATAGATTTGAAGGACTGGTGGAGTGTGATAAAAATGAAATCACGTGAAAATAAGTTTATTGAAAATGAAAATAGTTCTGTGGAAGTGCAACATATTTATTTTTTCAAGAAGCTTTCAAAAATATATCTATTACCTGACATGATATAAATATTGATGATGAAACCCATAAGTTAATGGCCGATGATATAGAAAACGATGATGAGGTAATAAGGGATGATGAAACTAAAAGTTATGTGGTAGTTGAAAATGAAAAATATGAGGATGGAGACATTGACGTCGATAAAAATAGTGATAAAGATAGAGATTGATGTATTATATTCCAGTCTTTAGTTATAGGTAATTATCATATTATGATATTTATTAGTTTTTTAAATTTCATATTTTATTAACAATCTGTTAAAGGTAACATTATTTTATTCTAACATTAATTAGTTTTTTATATTTCATATCTATTTTAAAAATCTCTTACTGGTTAGAATATTTGTTTCAGATTGATGTAGATGATCCTCATGATGATTTATTATGTTCTCTCACTGATGTAAAACTTTTTGATGATGAGCCCAATTTAGCTCCTCCTTCTTAGGCTGGTGCACCTACTAGGAGGGGTAACAATCTTTCTTGATTACTAATTCCAGATCCTATTCTAGAGAGAGGACCATCTGTTTATTTTGATCATCATTTACAAAATTGTGATTAATTGTTTAATAAAAAGTTTATTATATATTAACTAAGTGTATTAATTTTGATAATAATTTTATGATTAAATATTTGTTTCAATTTGAATTGTTTTTTTCATTAAGCCATTGGTCAGGCTGGTGTGATTCTGATAAATTATTTTTCTAAGGCATGCGTGTCATGGGACCTGGTGCCCATTGCCGTACGTGACCCGATGTTCGACCATTGGATTGTACATTATTAAATAATATATAATTTTTTAAAAATTTGTTTAATTACAAACATATTTTTGTAATTGTCTTGCAGAATTTATTTTCTCCGATTTCTAATAGTCAGAGAGGTTCTATTCGAAAGGTATGAGATACTTGTATACGCGATAACGTATTTAGTTTCTACACAACATCAGAAAGCGAGCTATGGATAAATCTTGTGCTGCCATCTTCAATCAGTCTTGCGTATCCCACCATCCTGATTATATATTATCTCATGTATTGGATGGGTTGTGCTCATTCTGGCTAATAGAGACTTTTAGAAGGAGGTTATCAACTAGATGTCAGAGATGGGGGAGGCAAGAGGTCCCTTATAGGGTCGGGAGTTGTACATTTGGCATACATAAATGAAATATGGTAAGTGATATTATTTATTAGTGTATATTTATTTTAACTATAACATGTTTGTTGTGATTTATAGGCCACTAATGACCCATCTATTACAAAGTTTGAAGTTTATAAGAAGATATATTCTGATCCCCATACAGGATAAGTTTTAGTTGAATGACATTAACATATTGTGGTTAGTGATTTTTTTGAACAATTTCATCAATATTATTTTTATTGTTATTCTAATTTTTCATTATATTTAAAGGAAAAATATAAGGCTTCAAATTCTCATTCATGAGAGAGTCAAGAAGAGACCAAACAAGATGTCACTACTGATATGGGTTTTGATGAGGGGGCTTGGATATAGGAAACTTCACAGGGTGTCGAAAAGGTCGAGTGATTGGTATTGGTTCTCAGCTGATACCTACAACTTATTATGGTACTTCTGAGATGGCATCCGTGAGCACAAATGGATCTCATGGAGATTCATCATCAATGTTGTCGTCTATTACAAATTATGAGGAGAGGTTGAGAGCTCAGAATGAGATGATACAACAGATGCAGAAGTAAAGGGAGAAGGAGTGTGAGTAGAAACATCATAGAAATGAGAAAATGATAGAGTATATGCAGTGACTTGAATGTGGTGTTGGTATGGAGTTTTCTCCCCATGGTCCATCGAGTGAACCTCCTCCATCGGATACCATTTGATGATTTCTGAAGATTTTATGACGGTTTTGTAATTTGGTATGATAGACATATTATATTTGAAATGATGTATTACTTTTATTTGTGTTTTATTTTTTTAAAATATTTTTTAATGATTTTTAAATATTTGTAATTTTATTATTTATTTATAAATAATTTATTTTTTCTTTTAAAAAATATTATTTGTGACCCATAGATAATCTATTGCAAAAGGTTATTTGTGACATATCATCGCAAAAGGATTCTAAATAATATTTCAGGTTTTTTATGATGGTCTATATATTCGTCGCAAAAAATGGTTGATGCAATGGATCATTGAAAATAATTATATTTCTGACACCTTCTTCCATGAAGGTCTATTTACAATGTACACCCATCACAACAATTCATTTAAGACAATAATCTCTTGCAAATAGACCATCACAATTATTCAAAATTCCAGTAGTATGACACCCAAATCAAAATTTATGGCCGTATGAAGTCCAAGTTACGTTTTCAACTTATTTTAGATCTTTTATTAATTTTTTTATCTTCAAATTGATATTAAATGACTATTAATTAGTAATAATAAGAAAATTATTAACTAAAAATGTTTTTTTAATTATTTTATAATTCATTTTCACTAAATATCTTATATATATTAAGTGAAAATGCCAATTTACCTTATCTAAAAAATATTTTAAAAAATATATATTATATTTATATCAATATAAATATATTTATATATTAATATAATTTTTTAATGAAATATTTTTTTTAAGTATACCCTTATCAACGCTACTAAAAAAGTAGTGATGGGGGGGGGGGGGGTCTTTATCAGCACTTTAAAAAAATGCTTATAAAAATTACCCCTTTATCAGTTTTTTTAGAACTGTTAAAGACCCCATTTAACAGTGCTAGAAAAACATTGTTAAACCCCCCTTTAACAACGTTTTTTAAGCACTGAAAAAGGGGGTCTTTAATAGTGCTTTTAAATAGCACTATTAAAGCCCTAGAATTGGATAAACCCAGTTTTTTAATAGTGTATCATCAGGAATGATATAAATATTTGTATGGAATGACATAAAGAAACTGAATTCATATTGAATTTTTTGGTTTTGGCATGTGTTTGGCTATGGTATAGTTGTATTATAGCCACTTCCTTGAATATATCATAATATCGTAATTCATATTATATGATAACAAAAACATGCCATGATTAGAAATACAAGAAAACATGAAGGGTTAATGTTCAAATATCCCCCACATAGCTATCATTGAAAATAACATTTCACATTGTAATGTTTAGAGTTTTTAGAGTGGGTCAAATTCTTTTCTAGTTTTGAATTTTTAGAGTTTGGTGGGCATGATAATTCTTTCCTAAATTATCAAAACCTAATTCCAATTTTTTATTATCAAAGACCGTTTTTTGGATGGGTTTAGAGGATTGGATAATTCCTCAGGGGTCTGGATGGGTTTTAGATGCGTCAGAGGCCTGAAGACCCGATTTTGGTTAAGTGCAGGCTGAGGTGCGTGGTTAGATTTTACTGTGCGGCCTCTTAGTTCAAACCGTGTGACCCTTTTTGTACTAAGAATAGTTTGGGAAACCGTGTAGGTGGGGGATCACAACCATGAAATACCTATATAGTTTTTTATCATAGGCCATTCGCACGGTTAGGGAAAACCATGTGCAAGCCACATGCTTAGTGCCATTTGGGCAGTACCCTTATACTATAGCATGCACGGTCAGTGAACAGTTAGGACTAACCATGTGGGTTAACCATACGGGGCTTGGATCCTAACCATTATGAGCCACACAATTTGTGAAAACATATAATCTAACCATGTATATCATTAAATATTTGAAAAGGCCATTTTATTTTCCTTCTATAAACCTAATTTTCTCCTCCTTCCTCCGTGGGTCGAACATAGTAGTGGTTGGAGTTCTCCCTTTTCATCCTCCTAGGTGTCGAGATATTTTCCTCATCCAACCTCTATTCTTTGATCTGTTGGTTGTGCTGGATCCGTAGAGGTAAGGCTCTCATTCCCCTTGACTCTTTTCTTCTTTTCCCTTATTGTAAGGTGTGCTAAATCTGTGTGAGTGTGTTTTCCCTATTTTCTAGGAATTCATCTAAAATATTGATTTCTTCCAAATTGATTGGTGTGAGAGGATATGATGAGACATGACTACTTCAATGACTATGAGGTGGGTGGTGCTTACTTTTCTTCATGATTTTTTGATTGTTTTGGGGGTGCCGCTTTGAGCGCGCCATTGTGTTGGCCAAGTGAGACCCTTAAAATTATATGGTTTCTATTAATCAATTACATTGAACCTTGTGAGATGCCAATGGGAATGAATGCACAAGTCTACAAATGGTTTGATCCATGTGTGAGGCTTTGGACCTTGGGCGGTTAGGCTGAGGTGTGTTATTTATTTAAATAGAATTGTTTTATTTAATTTTAGTTAAATTGTATATATATGAAATACTTGTGATACTTGGGATTATGAGAGGCTCCTCCCAAGGATTGAGATCACATTGGCCATATGGTTGGATATGACGTGATCGTCAGTATGGGCTTGGCATGAGGCATTTGAGTGGTGTTGACCATCGGTTGGGTGACTTGGTCATCAGTTGAGGTAGTGAGGTTGTCTAGTGGTGGGCATGGACTGAGATATGTGGGATGGCATGTCCATCAGTTTTGATTGAAGTGTTCAAAAGGGAACGGGGTTCTAGAATTGGTGTGGATTATGTTCTAATTGGTGATTTCCTTTCACTTGTGTGGACCAAAGTACCATTTAGAGTTGTGTGCACACAGGTTTAATTAGATGTTTGAGTAGTTTTGAACACTAATGTGGGTAGAGGCCCCAAGTATATGTATCTTAGGTAAAATTTTAAGGGTTATTGATATTGAAATCCATGAGGATGGGGAGGAAACATCATATGATAGCATTGAGGCTGTTAGTTGGGGGTTGAGGCTCGCTGTACTTGAGGCCATTAGGCTAGGATACTTTTGGGAGGATAGATGCCGCCATTCCTTAGGAAATAGACTATTGAAATGAAATTGATGTTACTTCAAGGAATGATATCACTGCACCTATAGACATTGGACTTCGAGCCGATGGGTGCTTTTGAGTAGGGGTCCAAGGGACCAAAGTTTTATTGATTGAGCGCGCCTTCAGGACATCGATGACTTGACATGGACATGAGGTGTGAGGAGGAACATGGTGCCCAGTGACTTATTTAGTGGTGGAACCTAAGGGTTCACCTAGACATTTCTATATTAGTTAATTCCTTGGGCTTATGTTAATGATCCTATTCTCTATGAAATTCATACGTGAGATGAAGAAGGTGATAACTTCTTGGTGGATTTTGAGTACCAGGGAAACACCTACCTATTTTATGCATGTGTTGCTTATTTACTTAGTTTTAGTACAAACCTTCTTAATTAAAAATGTAATGTATGCACACATTGGTGGTGACCTAATGAGACTCATTATCACACCCTACATGAGCCTTTTAGGGCGCATTGTCACGACCCAATCTTGGGGTTCCTGCCCCACACCAGCAAGAACTTCAAAGCTGTTGTTCATTTCGTTAGTCTCATTCTAAGTGATGGGAGTCACCCCGATAAAGAGAAGGATGGTGCGTGTCAACCTTGAAACCATTGGTTGGGAGTTGGGGCGACTCTCCAGATGAGTCCATGGCAGGACGAAACCAGTGAGCCTCACATATGAAGAGTTGGATGGCTGAACCCTTCCCACCTTGGAGGGGGCAGGGGTGCTGCACGGGGGAACTGCTATGCTGAGTTGCTCAGCCCATGACAAGTGGTATCAGAGGGAAGGTGCCTCGTGGTGTTTCAGAATGATGCCGAACGGACCTTGGTGGTGGGATCAGAGTCCCGGGGTGTCATGTGGAGGTGACATGACAGAGAAGGTCACGCTCGAGAGAAGTCTGAGGCAGAGACACCACTATGAAGGGTGGGTCTCATGGAGGTGGTTTTCGACCCATAGAGGGAGGGTGGACCAAGGTGGTATGTGACCTAGAGAGTGGGTGGGCCATTGATGCCAACGACAAGGAAGGAGCGTTCCCTGAGGCCATTCTTGGTAGCCGATTAGTTGGAAGCCATCACGGACACACAGAAGTCCATGATCCTGTATGCATGGAATGGTGGTGGGAGAATTTCATGACCCAATCATGGGTGCCCTGTCCCACACCAGCATGAAAATCAAAGCTGCAGTTCATCTGGTTAGTTCCTATAGAAGAGATGGGAGTCACCCTGACAAAGAGGAGGATGGTGCATGTTAGACTTGACACCACTGGTTGGGAGTTGGGGCCACTCTCCTGATGAGTCCATGGTAGGACGAAACTAGTGAACCTCACATATGAATAGTTGGATGGATGAACCCCGCCCGCCTTAGAGGGGGCTGGGGTGCCACACGGGAAAACCGTTGTGCTAAGACTCTCAACCTGTGACAAGTGGTATCAAAGGGAATGTGCCTCATGGTGTTGTGGAATGCTACTGGATGGACTTTGGTGGTGGAAATGGAGTCCTTAGGTGTCATAATGAGGTGACATGATAGATAAGGATGCACTCGAGAGAAGTTTGAGGCAGATATGCCACTATGAAGGGTGGGTCTCATGGAGGTGGTTTTCAACCCTATGAGAGAGGGTGGACCATGGTGGTTTCCGACCTAGAGAGTGGTTGGGACATTAATGGAAACGATAAGTAAGGAACATCACATGTGGCCATGTTTAGTAGACGGTTAGTTGAAAGAAGTCGCGGACACACAGAAGGCCACAATCCTGCATGAACAAGGGTGTGCATGGAATGATAGTGGGATAATGTCACGACCCAATCATGGGGGTCCTGTCCCACACTAGCAAGAACATAAAATATGCAGTTTATCTGGTTTGTACCTATCCAAGATATGGGAGTCACCCTAAAAAAGAGGAGTATGGTGCGTGTTAGACTTGACATGAATGGTTGGGAGTTGGAGCCACTCTCCAGATGAGTCCATGGCAGGACAAAACCAGTGAACCTCACTTATGAAGAGGTGGAAAGATGAACCACACCTTACATAGAGGGGTTTGGGGTGCTGCACGAGCGAACTGTTGTGCTAATACGCTCAACCCTTGTCACGGGCTGAGCATCTCAACATTGTGATTCGCTCGTGTGGCACCCCAAACCCATCCAAGGCGGGCGGGGTTCATCATTCCAGCTCTTCATATGTGAGGATCACTAGTTTCCTCCTTCTATGGACTCATTACAAGAGTGGCCGCAACTCCCAACTAGTGGTGTCAAGGTTGACACGCACCATCCTCCTCTTTGTCGGGCCGACTCCCATCACTTAGATAATGACTAACCAGATGAACCGCAGCTTTGATGTTCTTGCTGGTGTGGGATAGGACCCCCATTTTTGGGTCGTGACATTCTCCCACCACCATTCCATGCATGCCCTCGTGCATGCAGGATCGTGGCCTTCTGTGTGTCTGCGACTACTTCCAACTAACCGACTACCAAGCATGGCCTCAGGGGAAACTCCTTCCTTGTCGTTGGAATCAATGTCCCACCCACTCTCTGGGTTGCAAACCACCATGTTCCACCATCTCTCTTAGGGTCGAAAACCACCTCCATGAGACCCACCCTTCATAGTGGCATCCCTGCCGCTGACTTCTCTTGAACGCGACCTTCTCTGTCGTGTCACCTCCACATGACACCCCAGGACTCCACTCCCACCACCAAGGTCCATTCGGTAGCATTCCGCAACAACACGAGGCACATTTCTTATGAAACCGCTTGTCTCGGGCTGAGCGTCTCTGAACATCAGTTCACCCGTGCGGCACCCCAACCCCCTCCAAGGTGGGCGGGGTTCAGCCTTCTAGCTTTTCATATGTGCGGTTCACTGGTTTTTACTGCCCTGGAATCATTAGGAGAGTGGCCCCAACTCCCAAATAGTGGTGTCAAGTCTGACATGCACCATTCTCATCTTTGTTGGGGTGACTCCCATCTCTTCGATAGGGACTAACCAGATGAACTGTAGCTTTTATGTTCTTACTGGTGTGGGACAAGACCCCCATGACTAGGTCGTGACATTTTCCCACCAGCATTCCATGCACGCCCTCATGCATGAAGGATCGTGGCCTTCTGTGTGTCTGTGTCAACTTCCAGCTAACCGACTACCAAGCATGGCCACAAGGGATGCTCTTTCCTTATCGTTGGAATCAATGGACCACCCACTCATTGGGTCGCAAGAAACTATGGTCCACCCTCTCTCTTGTGGTCAAAAACCACCACCACGAGACCCACCCTTTATAGTGGCATCTCTGCCTCATACTTCTCTCAAGCACAAACTTCTCTGTCATGTCACCTCCACATGACACCCCGAGACTCCGCTCCCACCACCAAGGTCCGTCCGGTAGCATTCTGTAACACCACAACACACATTTACTCTAGAACCACTTGTCACGAGCTGAGCGTCTCAGCATAGCGGTTCGCCCATGTGGCACCCCAACCCCCTCCAAGGCGGGCGGGGTTTAGCCTTCTAGATCTTCATATGTGATGTTCACTAGTTTTTTCCTACTATGGACTCATCAGGAGAGTGGCCCCAACTCCCAACCAGTGGTGTCAAGTCTGACACGCACCATCCTCCTCTTTGTCGGGGCGACTCCCATATCTTCAATAGGGTCAAACCAGATGAACCGCAGCTTTGATGATCTTGCTGGTGTGGGAAAGGAACCCCATGATTGGGTCATGACATTCTTCCACCATCATTCTATGAACACCCCTGTGAATGCAGGATCATGGCCTTCTGTGTGTCAGCGACTACTTCCAACTAACCGGCTACCAAGCATGGCCACAAGGGACGCTCCTTCTTTATCATTGGCATCAATGACCCACCCACTCTCCGGGTTGAAAACCAACGTGGTCCACCCTCTCTCTCAGGGTCGAAAACCACTTCCACGAGACCCACCCTTTATAGTGGCATATTTTCCTTTGACCTCTCTCTAGTGCGACCTTCTCTTTTGTGTCACCTCTGCAAGACAACCTAGGACTCCGCTCCTACCACCAAGGTCCGTCCATTATCATTCCAAAACACAACGAGGCACATTTTCTTTGATAACACTTGTCACAGGCTGAGCGTCTCTGCACAGCAGTTCGCCCGTGTGGCACCCCAACCCCCTCCAAGGTGCGTAAGGTTCAGCCTTCCAGCTCTTCATATGTGAGGTTTACTCGTTTTGTCCTGCCATGGACTCATCAGGAGAGTGACCCCAACTCCCAACCACTAGTGTCAAGTCTGACATGCACCATCCTCCTCTTTGTCGGGGTGACTCCCATCTCGTCGATAAGGACTAACCAGATGAACCACATCTTTGATGTTCTTGCTGGTGTGGGATAGGACTCCCATAATTGGGTCATGACATTCTTTTCACGGGATGAGCGTCTCAGCACAATATTTCACCCGTGCGGCACCCCAACCCCCTCCAAGGTGGGTGGGGTTCAGCCTTCCAGCTCTTCATATGTGAGGTTCACTGGTTTCATCCTTCCATGGACTCATCAGGATAGTGTCCCAAAAATTCAACCAGTAGTGTCAAGTCTAACATGAACCATCATCGTCTTTGTTGGGGTGACTCTCATCTCTTCAATAGGGACTAACCTGATGAACCACAGCTTTGATGTTCTTGCTGATGTGGGACAGGACCCCCATGTTATGGTCGTGAAATTCTCCTACCACCATTCCATGCACACCCTCGTGCATGCAGGATCGTGGCATTCTGTGTGTCTATGACTACTTCCAACTAACCGACTACCAAGCATGGCCACAAGGGATGCTCCTTCCTTGTTAGTGGAATCAATGGCCAACCCACTCTCTGGGTCGCAAACCACTATGGTCCAACCTCTCTCTCAAGGTCAAAAACTACCTCCATGAGACACACCCTTGGAGGGCGCTGGGGTGCCGCACAAATGAACCAATGTGCTGAGACGCTTAGCCCATGAAAATTGGTATCAGAGAGAAAGTGCCTTATGGTGTTGCAGAATACTGTCGGACGGACCTTGGTGGTGGGAGCGGAGTCCCAGGGTGTCATGTGGAGGTGACGTGATAGAGAAGGTCATGCTCGAGGGAATTCTGAGTCAGATATTCCACTATGAAGGGTGGGTCTCATGGAGGTGGTTTTCGACCTTGAGAGAGAGGCTGGACCATGGTGGTTTGTGACCAAGAGAGTGGGTGGGCCACTGATGCCAATGACAAGGAAGGAGTATCCCCTAAGGCCATTACTGGTAGCCGGTTAGTTGGAAGCCGTCACAGACACACAGAAGGCCATGATCCTGCATGCACGAGGGTGTTCATGGAATGGTGGTGTGAGAATTTGACCACCCAATAATAGGGGTTATGTCCCACACCAGCAATAACATCAAAGTTGTGGTTCATCTGGTTAGTACCTATCAAAGAGATGGGAGTCGCTCCAAAAAAAGAGGAGGATGGTGTGTGTCAGACTTGACACCACTGGTTGGGAGTTGGGGCCACTCTCCTGATGAGTCCATGGCAGGACGAAACCAGTGAACCTCACATATGAAGAGCTAGAAGGCTGAACCCCACTTAACTTGGAGGGGGTTGGGGTGACACACGGGAAAACTTCTATGCTGAGACTCTCAGCCCATGAAAACGACGGGGAAGAAGCGTCCCCAGAGGCCATGCTTGGTAGCTAGTTAGTTGGAAGCCATCACAGACACACAGAAGGCCACAATCCTGCATGTACGAGGGCGTGCATGGAATGGTGGTGGGATAATGTTATGAACCAATCATGGGGGTCCTATCCCACACCAGCAAGAACATCAAAGTGATAGTTTATCTAGTTAGTCCCTATAAAAGATATGGGAGTCACCCCGACAAAGAGGAGGATGGTGTGTGTCAGACTTGACACCACTGGTTGGGAGTTGGGGGAACTCTCAGATGAGTCCATGGCAGAACGAAACAAGTGAACCTCACATGTGAAGAGTTGGAAGGCAGGACCCTGCTCGCCTTTGATGGGGTTGGGGTGCCACACGGGAAAACCGTTGTGCTGAGATGCTCAACCCGTGACAATTGGTATCAAATGGAATGTTCCTCGTGGTCTTGCGAAATGCTGTCAGACAAACATTGGTGGCGGGATCTAATTCCTGGGGTGTCATACTGAGGTGACACGACAGAGAAGGTTGTGCTTGAGAAAAGTCAGAGGTAGAGACACCACTATGAAGGGTGGGTCTTGTGGAGGTGGTTTTCGACCCTAAGAGAGAGGGTGTACCATGTTGTTTTGTGACCCAGAGTGTGGGTGGGCCGCTTATTTCAATGACAAGGAAGGATCTTCCCCTGTGGCCATGCTTGGAAGCCGGTTAGTTAGAAGCAGTCACAGACACACAGAAGGCCACGATCTTGCATGCATGAGGGTGTGCGTTGAATGGTGGTGGTAGAATGTCACGACCCAATCATGGGGGTCCTATCCCACACCAGTAAGAACATCAGAGCTTTGGTTCATCTGGTTAGTCCCTATCGAAGAGATGGGAGTCGCCCCGAAAAAGAGGAGGATGGTGCTTGTCAGAATTGACACCACTAGTTGGGAGTTTGGGACACTCTCATGATGAGTCCATGGCAGGAAGAAACCAGTGAACCTCACATATGAAGAGCTATAAGGATGAACCCCACCCTCCTTGGAGGGGTTTGGGGTGCCACACGGGTGAACCGCTGTGCAGAGATGCTCAGCCCATGACAAGAATGTCACGACCCAATCATGGGGGTCCTGTCCCACACCAGCAAGAACATCACAGCCATGGTTCATCTGGGTAGTCCCTATCGAAGAGATTGGAGTCGCCCTGACAAAGAGGAGGATGGTGCATGTCATACTTGACACCACCGGTTGGGAGTTGGGGTCACTCTCCCAATGAGTCCATGGCAGGACGAAACTAGTAAACCTCACATATGAAGAGCTAGAAGGCTGAACCATGCCAGCCTTAGAGGGGGTTGGGGTGCCACATGGGTGAACTGCTGTTCTGAGATGCTCAGCTCGTGACAAGTGGTATCAAAGGGAATGTGCCTCGTGGTTTTGCGAAATGCTGCCGGATGGACCATTGTTGTCATAGAAGAGTCATGGGGTGTAATGCTGAGGTGACACGACAGAGAAGGTCGTGCTCGAGAGAAGTCAGAGGCAGATATGCCACTATGAAGGGTGGGTCACTTGGAGGTGGTTTTCAAACCTAATAGAGAGGGTGGACCACGGTGGTTTGCGACCCATAGAGTGGGTGGGCCATTGATGCCAACGAAAAGGAAAGAGTGTACCCTGGGGCCATGCTTGGTAGCTGGTTAGTTGGAAACAGTCGTAGACACACAGAAGGCCATGATCTTGCATGCACGAGGGCATGCATGTAATGGTGGTGGGAGAATGTAACAACCCAATCATGGGGGTCCTGTCCCACACTAGCAAGAACATAAAAGTTGTGGTTCATCTGGTTAGTCCCTATCGAAGAGATGGGAGTCGCCCCGACAAAGAGGAAGATGGTGTGTGTCAGACTTGACACCACTGGTTGGGAGTTGTGGACACTCTCCTAATGAATCCATGGTAGGACGAAACTAGTGAACCTCACATATGAAGAGCTGGAAGGATGAACCCTGCCCGCCTTGGAGGGGGTTGGGGTGCCACATGGGCGAACCGCTATGCTGAGACGCTCAGCCCGTGACAATTGGTATCAGAGAGAATTGGCTCGTGGTGTTGTGGAATGATACCGGACGGACTTTGGTGGTGGGAGTGGAGTCCCAGGGTGTCATGTGGAGGTGACACAATAGAGAAGGTCGTGCTTGAGAGAAGTACAAGTTAGAGATGCCACTATGAAGTGTGGGTCTCATGGAGGTGGTTTTCGACACTAAGAGAGAGGGTGGACCATGGTGGTTTTCGACCCAGAGGGTGGGTGGGCCATTGATGCCAACAGCAAGGAAGGAGCATCCCCTGAGGCCATGCTTGGTATCCAGTTAGTTGGAATCCATTTCATTCACATAGAAGTACACGATCCTGCATGAATGAGAGAGTTCATGGAATGGTGGTGGGAGAATGTCACGACCCAATCATGGGGGTCCGGTCCCACACCAGCAAGAACATCAAAGCTGCGTTCATCTGGTTAGTCCCTATCGAAGAGATGGGAGTTTCCACGACAAAGAGGAGGATGGTGCGTGTCATACTTGACACCACTGGTTGGGATTTGGGGCCACTCTACTGATGTTTCCATGGCAGGACGAAACCAGTGAACCTCACATATGAAGAGTTGGACGGCTGAACCCTGCCCGCCTTGGAGGGGGATGGGGTGCCGCACGGGCGAACCGCTATGCTGATACACTCAGCCCGTGACAGCATGTAGACTTTATGCTTTTGCATTTAGGTAAAGGAACGAGTTCAAGAGTTGTATCTTAGTGTCTATTTGACATAGGATGGATAAAATGGGATGCTGTGGTTCTTACCTCAACTAGAGTTTCCTTTTGTTTTCTTTTCTATATCAGCATGCTACTTATATATACAGGTACTAAGGTTATCCATTGGAAACCCTGTTTCTTATTGATATGTATGACCTCATATGTATTCATGTCCTATTTTAGTATCTTTAAATTTCATGTTGACTTTTTTATTTATTTTTGTGGTTGTTGTTGATTATACTTATGCTATTGTTCATTATTTTTGTGCTTTTGCCAAGGGCGGGATACTGGTTCGAGTTTGTCATTATTTCCTTTCTGTAGTTTAGTATATATTTATATGGACCATTATTATATGATTACCAGAGGGTATAGTCTCCAAACTATAACCTATTACACCTAACTGCTATTTTTCAGCCTTTGGTGTTCGTGGAAGCATGCATATAACCAAGTGGTTCTAGGATCATTTCACTATTCACGTGGAAATTCAGGTCGGGGTGATATAAATCTATCAAAGGAGTTTATTTTTTCCTCTTTCTTAGTCTTAATATTTGGTATGTGGTAGAATGTAGATTATGGTATTTTCAGAATTGGGTTTATAGATCATGTTTAGGTGCTTGCAGCCCCATGCATGGGGGAAATGAGGCTATGGGGCTGAGATGTATTGTGACATGGTTGTGGTGGGAAAGGGAAAGGGTAGTGAGATTGTGCTACCTATTACAGATTTACCTATCTACATTATATATATATATATATGTTATATGGGATATCTATGCATGTATTGAAATTCAAAAGGTTTCCACATAGATGAATTCAAATGGAGTGTTAGGCGGGCAGTGACAGGGTGCCACTAGAGTAGTCAAAAATTCAGATTATGATCTGCAGGTACATGCATAGGTACAGGCTCCAGGGGAAATGGAAAGGGTAGTGAGATCGTGCTACCTATTACTGATTTACCTATCTCAATTATATATATGGGTTTGTTATATGGGATATCTATGCATATATTGGAATTCAAAAGTTTTCCACATAGATGAATTCAGATGGAGTGTCAGGCGGGCGGTGATAGGGTTCCACTAGAGTAGGCACAAATTTGGATTATGATCTGCAGGTCCATGCATAGGTACAGGCTCCAGTGTAGGCAGGGAAACAAAAAAAATATGACAACTTTTGGGTTGTGAATTGATAAGAAGCTCAGAGCGAGCCTGATATGTGTCATACAAGGGATAGATAGAGGAGTTCAGGGATGAGATCCTTCTACAAGATATCTGACTCAGGATTTCTAGTTGCATCACCCGCTAATATTTTAGGGTGAGGGTGGTCCATAGGCATATAATAATTTAATTAAGTCTATGGAGATGATCTTCGAGCTTCTAGAGACACCTCTAAGGTGGAGGGTGAAGCTCACAATGTACATGCTCAGAGGACCGACTAAGTGATGATGGGACATGCATGTTAAGGAGGAAAAACATGAGGGGATTTCCTAGAAGGAATTTGATTCTAGGTTCTTCAATAACTTCTTCCCAAAGGCACTGAGGGAAGAGAGAGCTCAAGAGTTTTCAATTATTTATAAGGGTGACATGTGCTTCATGGAATATGCAACAACAATCACCGATTTGTCTCGATTATCACCTGGAATGGTGAGCAACAATTCCTCATGGATGGTTTATGAAACACCATTTCGGTGAAGGTGAACATCTTTAGGTTGGACTCATTCTCAGAGGTAGTGAATCAGACACTCATAGCTGAGGGAAACTTTATTGATAATTCGTACTCAATATGAGTGACAAATTTAGTTGATTTAGTGGCTAAGCTTCAGATAGTAGGAAATTAGGTCGAGATGAGTTCCAATAGGGAATTCATGCCAAGGAATAGAGTAGAACGCCTCATATTGGATCATTGATGATGTGATTCCAATATGGGTAACCAGGGAATGTATAGAATCAGTGTGATCAGCCTTCAAAGGAGTTTCAAGATTTTGGTAAGGTCGAGAATCTTGAAAGGTTCTACAGGAAGCTGTCTTAGAAAGCTTGTAGTCAAGGATGAGGGTAGAATTAGGGTTATGAGATCAGGCCAGGAGCGGTACCAGGTGATAGTAGTCGAGTTTCAGTTATACACAAATGTCATAGTAGAGATAACATGACCCAATAGTGGGGTTAGTGGTCGGTAACTAGTTTATTACCATAAGGATGTCAGGATTTAGGCTGTTGGGCTTTATTCCATGTGCATGCCATAGAGCTTCCAGGGTCAGATAAGGTTGGTGAGCTAACGATGGTCAGAGGTATATTGTGGGTGTATTTGTGTCCTTTTTGTTCTTTTTTGGCATATCCTTTTTAATGGAATATCCATTTTGGGTGAATGAGATGTATTTATGGACTACCTATATGTTGGTTAGTAGGTTAGAATCGACTCAGATGTGTTACATATATATATGTTTGAGGTGCATGGCATCGGGTTTTTTTTAGGTGTGTAGGCATCGGGGCGTCGAGGAGATGTGGGTTACTAGAGGTGTGTTGGCATTTGATCATCATTACGATGAAATAATTTAGTGAGGTGTGAGATACCAAGACTTTTGGGAATCTATTGAGATGAAGAACCTCATAGGTTCCATGTATGATATGGGCACAAGGTGGGAATTGATATGGTGTAGGATTATGATGGGTGTCGGGTATAATATAGAAGCACATGATGAGGTGATAGAGTGATGATATATCACAGTAGGACCTTGAGTTTGGGAATGGTTGATGTAACATTAGTTTCATTTGAGTCTTGTGTTGAGATGAGATCGGGGTAGGCCACTCCTAAGGTGGGGATCCCCCTCGAGGTAGTTAGCCTTTGCCCTTCTGACCGAGGTAATTTGGGGTACTTTTAATAGGATGGATATATTAGTCACCATATATAGGAATTGTTTTATAGCTTAGTGACAAGATATGTTAAGGTGTAGAAATTGTAACATCCCACGTTTTTAGAGGGGGTTGAATTATTCACCCATTTTGATTTTCAAAGTTTGGTGGGTATGCCAACTCTTTCCTTGTTTATCGAAACATAATTATGACTTTTACATTGACCCAAGACCATTTTTTGGGATTTTTTTAGAGTCAAGCATAATTCCTCTGGGGTTATAATGGGTTTCAAGTGTGTTGGGGGCCTTGTTTTGGTTATGTTTTAGCTAAGGAACACAATTAAATTTAACCGTGCGGCATCTTAGTGCAAACCATGAGACCCCTTTTTGTATTGAGAATGGTTTGGGAAATCATATAGGTGGGCGGCACAAATTTTCAAGAGATATATAGTTATTTAGTAGAGGGAATTCACATGGTTTGCACACATTTTGGGTAAACCATGTGAAATTCGCATACATAGTGCTATTTGGGAAGTACCCTTACTTTGAAGCATGAACTACCAGCGCACAATTATGACTAACCATACAACATAACCATGTAGAGCTTGGATCCTAAGTAGCAGGAGCTGCACAGTTTTGAAAACCATGAAAACTAATCATTCATCTCCTTAAAGATTTGTAATTACCATTTTCCCTTCCTTCTATAATCCTAATTTTCTCCACCTTCTTCCTCCATGGGTTGCTAATAGTAGTGGAGGGAGTTCACCCTTTTCCTCCTCCAAGGTGTTGAGGTATCTTTCCCATCAAACATATGTTCTTCAATATTTTGGTTGCGTTGGATCCATATTGGTAACGATATCCTTAACCTTCCATATTTTCTTATTTTCCCTCACCATAATGTGATCTAAATCCATATGAGTGATTTCCCCCTATTTTCAGGTCATTCATCTAAAACTTCAATTTCTCCCAAATCAATCAAAATTAGAGGCCAGGATCAAACATGACTACGTCTAAAACTATGAGGTATGTGTTTCCTACATTTCCTTTTGATTTCACGATTGTTTTAGGGGCGATGTTTTGATCATTCCATTGTGTTGGATAAGAGAGACCCTGTAAATTAAATGGTTAATTTTAATTAATTAATTTGAACCTTGTGAGATATATATGTACAAGATTGCATGAGTCTATAAATGGTTTGAGCCATTTTCATGGCTATGGAACTTATGTGGTTAGGTTGGGGTGTGTTTTTATTTAAATTAAATTATTTTATTTAATTTTAGTTTAATTATATATATATTAACTACTTTTGATTCTCTAATGAGATCATTTCGATCATGATGGGATCAGCCCGAGGATTGAGATGGAATTAACCATCTGGTTTGAGGTGATGTGATTTTTAGGGAGAACATGGCCCAAGTCATTTGAGTGGTGTTGACCATCAGTTGGGTGACATGGTCATCGGTTGAGGAAGTGAGGCCATTAGGAGGCAGGCATGGTCTGAGATATGTAGGATGGCATGACCATCAGTTTTGAGAGATATGGTCATAAGGGAATGAGGTGCCAAAATTGGTGTGGAAAAGGTTCTAATTGGTGATAACCACTCACCCGTGTTGGCCAATACTATATTTTATAGTCATGTGAAAAAAGGTTGACTCATATTTTTGAGGTGGTTTTGACCACTTGTGTGGGTAGAGGCCCCCAGTAGTGGTGGATTAGGTAAAAGGTTGGGGTTTATTTTTGTAAAAAGACATGGGGATGTTGAGGATCCATCAGATGAAAATGTTGAGGTTGAATGTTGGGGGATGAGGCTATCTATTCATGAGCCCATTATACCATGATACTTTTGGAAGTATGGAAATATCTATTCCTTGGGATATCGGTTGTTGATCCGATGGTGATATTACTTTGAGGAAAAATATAATTATGCCTTTGGACATCAGGATTCGGGACGACGGGTTCTTTTGAGTAGGGGTTTGAGGGACCAAAGTTATGTTGATTGTGCATGCCTTTGGGAAGTTATTGACTTGACATGGACACAATGTGTTGGGAGGAACATGGTTCCATGTGACTTATTTAGAGGTGGAACCTGATGGTTCACCTAGAAAATTCTATATGAGGGGATTCCATGGGGTTAGGCTAAGTTTCCTCTCTGCCATGGAATTATGGCATGGGCCAAGGCACATGATAGATTCTTGGTGGCTTTTGAGAACCAGGGAAGATAGTGTTTATTATATGCATGTTTTTTTTCTTTACTTACTTTTAGTACACACATGGTTGATCACAAATGTAAGGTAATAACATGTTGGTGGTGACCTACTGAGACTCATTCTCCCACCATACATGGTCCCTTTGGTATGCATGTATACTTTATGCCTTGGAATTCAGGTAAAGGCCCAAGTTTAAGATTTGGTTCTTAGAGGCTATTTGACATGGGATGGATGGAATGGGACCTTTAGTTTCTCAGCTTATCTAGAGTTTCCTTTTGTTTTCTTTTCTATATCAGCAAGATACTTATATATATAGGTATTATGGTTTTCCATTAGCAGCTAAACTACTTATAGATATGTATGAACTGATATGTATGAATGTCCGGTTTTAGTAACTATAAATGGAATGTAGTATTGTTTATTTATTTCCACTACCTTTTTTTAATTATGCTTCCGCTATTGTTAGTTATTACTGTTCTTCCACCAAGGGTGGGTTACTGGTTCGAGTCTTTCATTATTTACTTTCCTATTCATAGTATATATTTATATAGACCGTTATTATATCATTACCAGAGGGTATAGTCTTCCCATTATCACCTCTTAAACCCTTGCTGCTATTCATCAGCCTTTGGAATATGGGGATGCATTCTTAATGACTAATGGCACTCGAAACGTTTCACTTTTCAGGTGGAAATTAAGGTTGGGGTGCTACACACATGATGAAATGCATGAGAGGTGCATCAACAGAAGGTTAAAAAATGTTTTTAATAGAAGTATTTTACTCATATCATTCATGTAAATTCCATAGTGGCTCAGAGAGCATCCATGTGGCCTATATAAGGATACATACACCCTTAATATGGTGGTTCAATATTTTCCTTGGTTCTTATTGATTCTACCACTCCCCATAGCTCCCTTAATTTCCATTCTATACACTATGAGATACTAGTATATAATCTAAGAGAGAAGAATCATGCCCGACAATTTAGTGATTCATATCAACCCATGAATACACCATGGAGGAGGGAGTTACAACACTCAATGCATGAGTAATGTGATGTCTGAGACCCAGTTCACTCATAAGTAACCAAAATCAGGTGGCCGCATGGCCTAAAAAGTGCCTCCCTATACACTAAAGGCTTCTGACCAACAGTGAGTGTAACACCCCCTTACTCATTGGTTTAAGAAGAGGCTTTGGTGCTACTAGGCCTTAGGTGACATCCCCAAGACACGAAAGGTTGGAAATAAATTCCAAGGGACTCAAGAACAACTTGGGAAATATTTTATATTTTAAGATAAAACACGCATATAATATCAATAATAAACATTCAATCCTCTAAATGATGTATGAATGAAAATACAACCAAAACATTAAGCAATATAAAAGTACGTGCAAAAACTAAAAGGCATTATCGAAAAAATCAAAAGACCACATAATATGAAGACACCCAAGTGGAATAAATACAAGCTACACCTAATAGCTCTAATAACCTACTCCACAAGCTATAATCATAGTATCAATAAGTATCATTAAATAGAAGAGATACCTTTACATTACATATGTCTTGATAAAAAAAATCTACAAATAAACAACAGTGCTCAATCAAGGGGTGAGTATTAACCCATCATGATTTCCCCAAATACTTCCAAATTCACACCACCAGGAAAAATAATTTTAGCACAATTTATAAAATAGTTTCCAAAATAATTTTAAACATTTTATATAAAAATAGTAAACTAGTTTCAAAGGATAACAATTATAAAGTTCTAAAATCAATTCATGTTATTTGGAATACCCATAACCATATCTCCACACACACCCATGCATGCCCATGTGACAGTTCCATACTCATGAGTGGTCTCTTGTCGATCCACCATGTCATCATAAGGTGAAAAATACCCGGTGCCCCAATGGTATAATCCCATTCCAATGGTTCGTGTCTATGAATGCAAACACCCTAACCATGTTTGCAAAAACCCATCCAAAAACAATTCATTATAAACCAAATCTTCCTTGAAAAAACTTCATCAAAAACTAGTGTGTATCAAAACAATTACACAATTTTAAAACTAACACTAAAATATTTACCAAAGATGGATTTTTTCTTCTGAAATACATCCAATTCCCAATTTCAAATGCCACAACCAGAAAAGGATTTATCTCATGAATCACACAAATGTTTCACAACAATTTCAAGATTTCTTTAATAAAAACTATGCTTTTAAGTTTTAATAAAGTAGAGATGAGAGAGAATCCACCTACCTATCAATGGTTTTAAATGTGAAGAACATCACTTAAAACTTCTAGATCTGATAAAAAACCATGTTCCCTTCACTAAATCCAACAAGATATTATCCATATTAACATCAAATAACATAGATATACCCATAATGGTCTAGATCTATGGTTTCGAGATATATAATAACAAATGGAATGAGAAGAATATGGATGCGTGGGTACTTATCAATGAATTTTGATATCCAATGCTTTTTTATCCAACAAATAATTGATTCTAGATTGAATGTATGACAACCTATGTCTGTATTACTCATTAATTCATGATTTAATATATAATATTACACATAATACAAACCATAAGTTCGATAAATATAGTGTTTTTGGTAATTATATACATTACATAACAACTTAAAATAGGTGTCACAATGTCCTTACTAAAAACATCCTCAACATGATCATAATATTCCATCGTACTTAAAACTACATAAGATAACCTGGGTATATACATAAGAATGGATGAGCTATAAATCTTAGTGAGGGAATAAACATGCAATAAGAATAAGAATGAATTGATTTTTTTGAGAATATTCATTTAAATGGAACATAAAATGGGTGAGAAACATGAACATGAATAATGAGGCATGATAAATCATGATAACATAAATGAAACATAGAAATGTGGTAACAACTTTAAACATGGAATCATAAACTTAGGTTAAGGCTAACCGCCAAGAAATAATGGTGGAAAAGTACTATGATGGATTAGGTTCATCCCATAATCCCTTTCATGATGACTCAAGAGACGAAAATATGACCCGATGCATTGGAGTGCTATATAATTTTAGGCACACCCATCACTTTCATATCATTAACATGCATAAGTGTGCCATATAAAACATTCAACATATGATCATATTTTATAATATTTAATTCAAAAATCAAAGGGTTTGTAATACATGCAAGGAAGTCCCTAATAATATAATTATAAGTGTACAAAGGTAAAAACCCTTGATGGGAAATGAGTACGAGTACTAAATACACATTTGTTTGGCTTGGAAAATCATAGTGAAATTTCAAAAACATAAAAGGGGCATATAAATGTTAATGGGAGGGATTAATGAGTGTAAAAGGGGTATACAATTATTTAAAAATCATAAGGGAATTAAGGGGGATATGTAAGAACATATCCCAGTATTAGGAATTCGGGATAAAAGGCATAAGTTAATGAAGATGCTTGAATAAAGAGGAGAAATATAGGATCTTTGCATAACAATGACTTAGGTAAACACTATAATGAGAGGGGATAAATGATCTATCCTTAAAAAAAATAGAGTTTAAAGTAGAGGGATGTTTATAATTTCATTACAACATTATAAATTGAGATTAAAAAGTCTTAAAACAATTATGGTTCTTGGATTGTAAAGAAGAGGGAGAGATCCCCCACTTTTGGCATGGAAAATCACATGAAAATTTCAGTATCATATTAGGTGTACATAAAGGTTCATGAGAGGGATTAATGAGAGTGAAATGGGTTTATCATAAAATGGAAATAAAAAGTACAATAATAGGTTTTTAGGAAAATATGCCCAAATAAAAAAATGGAAAATAAGAGACATAACATAAAATAGGCGCTTGAATAAAGAAGAAGAGAGGGATATCCCTTACCTTTAGAGGGTGATTCCAAAAGCTTGGGGGAGATTATTGAGAGCTTGGGAGAAAATTGTGGAGGAATATATAGAGGATAGTAAATATTGAGGACTTGATTCATTTCTTAGTGAATCATATTGATATCTTAGGTGGGTTTTTATAGGAATAGAGAGGATAATTCTTTATTATTTTAAAAATGTCAGTTTTCTAATCTATATAATAAAATAATAAAAAACAAAAACCTTCTTACGATTTTTTCCAAATATAGTTGTTTTTATTATATTTTAATTCCAAAGTACAAGATTATTAAAATATTACCTTTGATGATGTGGAAGTGAGTCATGTTTATAAATAAATGATTTTAAAACCCAAAAAATATAATATAGGTTTTGGAGGATTCATATAAGTTTTATATAATTAATCAAATAACCTAAAAACACTTTATTTTAAATAGGAATCATATATTTGGTCATTTATACCTTATATGGTATATATTACATCACTTTTGGGTCATTATGATGTCATAATACACACCATATACTTATATCGTATTTAATTTTTACCTGAAAATTTGATTGTCTCAAAAAATTAAGAAAAATTAACCATTGGATAATTTCAACATGATTATTCAAAGAAATAAAATTTATTTAATCAAAATATTTTTATAAATATGTGAATTTGAACTTTTAAAATAGAATTGGCATTCATTGATAAATACAAGGTTTTTAAGAATAATATTTTTTGACCACTTATAAAAATTACATTTAAATTTAATAGAACTTATTTAATAGTATTATTTTATTAAAAAATAAATTATTTTTAAAATTAATGAATTCATCAAAAGGAATGTCTTAAATTAAATTTCATATTACACAAAAATACAATCTGAGTTTTGTCGTATTAAAATATAATTATTATTTAACTCATTACTTAATTATTTATAAATTAAAAACAATAAGATATAAATATAATCATTATTTAATTTAAAATGAAATATAAATACTAATACGATTAGGGTTACTTTGTTTCTACACTTTTATAAATTATATTTACCCTTAATTAACCTATTTTCTTTTTACCCTCGTAAAAAATGTTTACTATAGTTACTGTTCATATTGTCTCAAAATTAGGTTTAACTTATTAATTAATATTAATTATTATTATTAAAAATATTAAATCCATAAAAATTAATTAATAGAGGTGGAATTATTTAATTTAAAATAAAACCTTCAAGCAAGATGAAAATAATTTTTCTCAAAAATGCATTTTTTTCAAGGGAATGATGATTTTACTTTAACTCTATAACTAGTGATATTCATTACAAGAATTTAAATTAATAATTATAGATTTATAATCCATAAATAAAATTAAAATCATTATCCATTAGGGTTAATTTTATATTTAATTAAAATTGAGAAACATTATGCCTTTTAAAACATTTTTTAAAATAATGTGTTTTCAATCTGATTGATAAAATTATTCTAAAATACATTATAAATATAATTTATATTAAATTAATTAGAATAAATATTACTCAATAATAATTATTTTATTTTTAAATAAAATTTAAATAATAATGGTATTTTTAAATCACTTAATTTATTATAATAAATGACAGATTTACAAAAACAATTGGTATTTTTCACTATTCATTTAAAAATAAATATTTTCTGCAAAATACAAAAATTTAACTCTAATTTAATTTTGATATGATAAAATAAAAATGAAGATAATTTTATCAAATTAATTTTATAAATATTATATAAAATTATTATAATATTTTTTTTCACAAAAATAAATAATTTTTTTGAAGAAAACATATTTTGAAGAAATTACAAAAAATTAAGTGATTATTTACTAAGAGATTTTCAATAAATTTATGTTTAGTAGGAAATATATATATATATATATATATATTTCATAAATTATATAATCCTACTCATATTCATTAATTTAATGTAAAGGTAAAAATGGTCATATTTAAATAGTCATTGTTTTTTTGGGTTCGGTGTTGCGTATCACATATGCTATCAAGCATAGTTTTATCTTTTAAGAACTCAGAGTGTTACATTCTTCCACCTTTAATAAAGTAAATTTTTAAAATCTAAATTTGAACTGTGAAATATATTTTTTAACACTTGAAAATATCTTTATTGAAAAGCCACATCATAAAAATGGTTAATAAAACATCCACTTCAAAATAGAAAAAGGTAAGTATGAAGGTCATCACATAACTAGGTTTCCAAGTAAGAGAAAATTAGTGGGTGGTGAAAACATATACATATAAGAGAAAAATAACACCAAATAACTAATAGAGTGTAATATTTAACATGATCAGGAGAAATTAAATGACCATAAAATAGTAAATCTATGATGGGTAAAAAGACCATCAATTCATCCACTTTGATCGTAATAGGATTATATTTTGGTTTTAAGATTCTTTTCCCAGAGTTCAGGAATTATTTTACTATCTATATTAGGAATATAAGGAAATATACTTTATTAACTAGTATAATTTCATCCTTTATTAAATTTACAATATAATTTCATCATTTTCTCCAAACTATGAGTACCCAAGATAATATTTTTTTATACTTTAAGCATTATAATAAGATTGTAAGAGATCACATAATCCACCAAAGAATAAAAAGTTATTCCTTGAGTAATTATTAAATCCAAAATGGTTATAAAGAATTAAGATAATACTGAAAATTAATAAACCTTAACGAACCTCTAAAATTAAAAAAAATCCCAAAGTTTTAACATAGACAATTCAGTAAATAAACACCCTTATATCCCAAATAACACCAATAACCTCAAAATTAAATAATGTTTTAACCTCCAATGCTGTCTCATAACTCTCATCTTAAACCTCCAAAAAATAATATATTTTTTCTCAAATAATCATATATATTTATCCTATTGGGTATACACACCACAAACTAAATAAATTATCCCCCTAAATTTCATTAATCACCTTAAAATCAAAACGATTTGATCCTATAATGTGTTTTACCAAAATATCCTTAATCATACTAAACTTCCATCACATAAATCATCAAAAGTGGTATCATTACTTTTAAATATTATAATTATATATATCATCCCAAGAATATTTAGTTTTATCACCACATTACACATATTAAGGTTTATCAATAACCTTATCACTAAATCACTTTTCAGGTTATGAGTACTTGATAATTTTATTTCATGTATATATTTTTGAGTGTTTAATGTGTTGATTTTTTATTTAATTGAATTATATTTTCAATTTGTGAGTGTATTTACTTGATTTATGTTTTATGGAAAGAAACATTGAATATGTGAAAAATGAATGAAAAGAGGTGGAAAAAATGAGCTTAAAGACGCTTTGCACTACGAGCGAAGTGAAACTGTAACACCCTAGGTATTTATAGAATAATATGTTTTTATATCTAATAATATTTTTTAATAAGATATTAATTTTAAATTAAATAGGACACTTTTTCCGATATCGTACTCTACATGCAAAAACAGGTTTCTCGGAAATCGTACGTTGGACACAACGTTGAGTTACACCAAAAAAATACATTAATAATAGTATTATTTTAAATGGTAGTTAACGCATAGACATTGTACTGGTGGGAATGTACATAAACAATTACAATATGATTAAAAATGTTTTTTAAATATTTTCTACTTTTATCCAATAAATTTTAATGGCTTAAAATGACAATGAATCCAATTTTAATCATAAAATACTCTAATATTTTCAAAAGGTTGTTTTACCTCTTTTTGATGGAGAACCCTTTTTAAATATAATTTTTGTCAATTTTATATGTTCTATTTGAAAAAATAAACTTCTTATTTAGAATAATAACATCAAAATTTACATTGGTTGATATTTTGGAATTTTTTTGATGAAATTCATAATTTAATGAATAGTTAAAAATACTATATTTTAATTCAAAAATGCCTTTTCCTCTAATTTATTTATATAGTTATGTTATTATTTAAATATTTTTAAAGTTTAATTGGATTAATTTTTTATCATTTAATATAATTTTTTTCATTTTAAGTAATTTAACACTTAAATTGGACATAAACACATGTCAATCTTTTGATAGTTTTTACTTATTAAAAACACACTTTCTGGTTTTGAAAGTGGGAATTAATTTTAAATTAATTACTGTAACTTATTTATTTTGAATTTGGAAAAAATTATTCCATATTTGGAATTAGAATATCCAATTTTTTTATAAGTACCTTTTATTTTTAGACATTATTAATATTAACTTAAGTAATTATTTTTATTTACCATGGTTAAAGGGTAAATAAGGTAAATAATGGTAAAAAAATAATATTATAAGAATATAAAACTACCCTAACATGTGTAATAATATTATTTGATGAGATATTTCAAAATATGATAATCCTTAGTCCAAACTTTTGGTATTTGGGAGCCACATGGGTGTTAAATTGATATTTTATAATATTTAATTTAAATAAAAGGGAAATATAACATAAACATGTATCTTTTACTAAATTAATTTTAATATAAGGTTTTATAACTGATATATATGAATAAAAATATTTATTAAAAATATGAAAATATTTCTTACTTCATGGTATTTTATTTATAATTTTTAGACATTAAATAAATAAATTTATTTATGACACAATAATGGTGTAGTGATTACCTTATTAACAAATGATTCAAATAAATGAATTTATAAACATTAAAATAAATCTTAATTGAGATTTATTATTCTATTAAATAATTTTATGGATTTTTATGACATACTATATTTGAGTTAATGATTTTGGTTCTAAAAAATCAAGTTGTTTTGACTATAATAAAAATAAATTTCTAAATAGTGTCAAAATTTATATAAATGAGTTTCTAAAACAAACAATATTTTATTAAATGATATAATAGTCCAAAAAAATTAATATTAGTTCAAATGAATTATATAATTTTAAAAATGTCATTAATGATCCAGTTTTTTTGGATTGACATTTTACACTGACTATAGTAACCATATATAATGAAATTACAAGAAAACATGGTAAGAGTTAATGTTTTTAACTAAGGGTTAAAAATAAAAGATAAGGTTAATTTTATGACCTAAACTTGTCTAAAATCTATTGGTTGAGATTATTTTTATCCATACTCATCTTATCCTGAAATTATAAAATTTTAGAGCTATTATAATTCGAAAATAAATTTTTAATAAAATAGTATTTCAAAACATTCTTAAAGTGATCCTCATCCCTCTTATAAAAGGCCACCAGCTCTACCCACTTAATCACATATCTAAATCCCCTTGTCTCATAAAACATCAGATAAAATAATCTCCCAACTACTCTCCTTTACTGATATAATTCTTAAATTGGGCATAAGGAAATTCAAGAAAGCCTTTTGTCTCAAATCAAAAGAATTTACCTGATTTAGAGGTAATGTCTTCTCTCAAGTTCATTTACTTTATTTTCCTTATCCACTCCATATGCTCTAATTATTCTATTATTACATAAAAAACCAGTATCCTCAATATACTAGAGTTTTTTATGGTAATAATATTAACTACACTTACACACACCTCCATCTAATGGATACGAACATACTTTTTCTATGTTCGATGAACTACAGCCTCATGAGAAGATGATTGTTTAATTTTCCCCTAACACCTCCCAGATGGCACAATATTTATATATTATATATATTTTATTTATATTTCCTATATTATTCTATAATTTTTATTTATAACATACCTTTATGCTTTCCATAATGTGTAAATATGATAATTTCATTTGAGGAAGTGTGGGAGACCGCCCCCTCAAAGTGATATGACTCATTCATTCCATACATTGAACATATAAAGGATGAAGCTAATTTACTTATGTAACATATAAAACATCAATATTATACTGGAATTATAATATACCTATGTATCATTAAGTTTTCATTCCTTTAACATGATAAATAAATGAAGGTAGCTTTCATGCATATGTACGACCTATCGTCTCACTGAACGATGCATTTCATTTAATATCTAAAAATTTTATGGAATATTATAAATAAATATATAATTTATATATATTATATTCAAATCATGAATAATATTTATGAGATTATGTACTTTTGACTACATGGAAAATTTTCATCAAACAAGTTCATTTTCAACTCAAGCACCGAATATCGAAAAAATGGCCAATATGAACTTAAATAATTATGTAATTTTTATGACATTGTAAGAAGTGATATAAAATAAATAATAAACTTGAAAATTTTTCTCCAGAAAGTATAAATTAACCTAATTTTATTATTTAGGAATATAAATAACGAATGAGAAATATCAGATTTGAGGTAAGAAAACTTCTCAACCCAATTTTAATTCTTTGGGTTAATCTTCTACTTCTTGATTATGTCGTGATATGATTATGTGAGAAATAAATTTTTATATCCTATCTGGTATTTATAATTTATTTATGTGTATTTATAGTGAATACATATAATCGATCTATTTAATTAACAAAATGATGTTTGTAGGGGAATTTCTAAACTCAATTTCCACTCATTGGGTTTTACGCATACTTCATTGATTATATTATACCAAGATTATGTGTAGAATACATTTTTATTTATTTATTTTGTAATTTACACTTCACTTTATGTGGATATTCTATTTATAACCATAATAATCCCATTGAAAAATTCTTACATCATTTATATGAACATTGTAAGGGAAATCTTAAAGTAATCTAATTTTATTGAGTTAAATATCCATGTCATTGGTTTTGTTTTTACAAGAATATGTATGAATGAAATATGATTATTTTAAACTTGATATACACTTATATTGGGTGTATTTATATTTTTTCACACATATTTATTTCATTGATTAATCCCTAATCAAAGGATATGATCTTTATAAGGCACTTCGTCTCAGTCTCCTTTCATTGAGACATTTCTTGATGATATGTGCCTTTATTTATTTATAAAGTGTATATAAAGACAATTTTACATTACTTATACATATTATATATATACTCATGATATTTATTGTCTTGTAAAATGTTCTACTTTCATTTGGTGTATAATTTAAATGGTCAAAATTGTAAAGTACTCTTTATCTAAAACATCGTTTTAAATGTTTTAAAGATTTAATCTTATAAATCCTTATCTTTCATGCCCATATTTTTGAAATAATTTTAAGGAAATATTTATATGTCCATGAATTTTTTAGGTTTAAATTCATTTTAAAAGTTTCAAAGTGGTTTGAGACACTTGGATTAAAAAAAATCATCTTTTATAATGTTTTAATTGTGTTTTAAAAGGGGATTGGTTATTTCAATAACTTTGAATGTTTTTTTATATATATGCCATGATTGTAATTTTTCACATTTATATTGAAATTATGTATTTATGTTTACTCTAAAAGTTTAATGTTTTATTTTAAAATAATATGTTTTCATTTATGAGTGTGTGGCTTGTAAATATTAATTGTGATTTCAAAGTGGAAATGTTATTTTTCCCTTATGATTGGTTTAAGTGTTATGGTTATTTTCTGGTTCTTGGGAATTACTCAAGTATATGGGTGGTTACATTCTAAAAAAAGGGAAGGTGAGCCCATGATAGCTCTCCAATTCATTAGGTTACATGACAATGGTAAATGTTAAGGTTTCTCCTAAGAGATTTAAGGAATATACTGTGATGGGTATTCCAAACATTACCATGAAGGTTACTCCCTTTGTGGCTGTGAAAGATACAATGTAAGTATGTTATAGATGCCAAAAGTTACCATTATGATTTTTTATTTTTATAAGTAATTCATAAATATTACTATTTCATGAGTTATGTAAAAGAGATTATGTTTTATGAGTAAAAAGTATGATTTCAATGATTTGTATGAATTCATGGACTAATGTTTTCTTTAATTATTTTATATCTATTAACGATATTTTTATGCTCATCCCAAGTTTTTGAACTCTTTTTCACATGGTATAATGGAGGTTAAGAGAAAGGAATAATTAAATATAATTTTTATCAAGAAAATAATGCTTGTTTTTAAAGAGTTTTATTGTTGTAAAAAAAAATGGATAGAGTAAAAGTGTCTACATTGTAATATTTGAGATGTATTATAATAGTTATGGACTAATTATCTAAAAATATATACCTAAAAATATCCTCAATGTGAGAGAAAGTAAATTCTTGATCAAAAATCAAGATTATGTAATGTTTAAGGCTGAGGCCTTATAGTTGGTATTAGAGGATGGTTTAGATAACTTTGGAGATTAGGATGTTTTCTTAAGGGTTAGGGATATCATCATGGGTTTATAATTTTTTTGTGTATCATAAGTTCAATGTCTAAGAAACCCCTTTTTAGGCTTTATTATCTAGAATATTAAGGAGACTAATGGTATTTTTGAGGACATTAACCTTTGAGGAAATTATGGATTATTAATTTTTGGGATGAAAAATGTGAGGTATGAGATAACCTTTTAGGTTAAAATATGTTATGGTTATTTTTGATGATTTTATCTCATTTTTTGGAATGTTATAAAATTATATACTTTTTTAAAAAGGACAGCACACAGACCGTGTGATAACCCATCGTGTCGGAAAAAGCTGCGGGAATTGAACCCATAAGCGAAGTGCGACTGTGATTTTTCACCTACTACTAGACTACATGAAGTCCCTGGTTACACTATAAGAAAATCACTACATAGCGGCTGTTTTTTGGATATGGTGATGGATTAAACCACCTCCATATGATTCTACAGTGGTTTCAAAAAACCACCACTAAATTGGGTGTCAATGTACAATACACAATGGTTTCTTCAAATTAGCAGTAGTTTCTAGTAACTGTCATAGTAAACACATTTTAAAGTGGTTATTGTGGTTTTATCGGTGATTTTCCTAGGTAAAACACCATAAAAACCACACGAACCACCACAAAATAATAACGAACAATGAGAACTATTTAGCGGTGTTTCAAACCGCCACTATAAAAACCATTTTTGCACAATAACAACCACTAAAGAAAAAAAACATGCTAAATTATACCGTTCATATATTTAGCGGTGATTTTAACTACCACTAATAGTAAAATACCAAATTAAAGTGGTAGTTTGATCCTCCATTACATAAGGACCATTTACATAGCGGTAGTTTAAACTGTCGCTAAAGGTATATTTACAAATAAAAATATTCTGATGATTCTGCAGCCCTAGTACCAGTACCCTAAAAAAATCCATTTTAATTTATTTATTAACAAAATATTTCACCACTACCTAGAAAGTAGCACCACATCAGAAAAACCAAAACAAAAACCCAACATTCCCATGCTAACAAGACCCTTTGAACAAACTACATGGGTTTTTATTCCCTTTGTGATCTATTTCATTTCTTAGGACACATATACCACATCCTTCATATGCACATACATCCTACATCCAAAAGAATACAAGGAAACCAACATTTTCATAAGAAAAAGTACTTTAAAATCCACATAGACACTTATTCAATTTGGAATCACATTTTTCATCACTTATACAATTTATAGAAAACATTTATGAACCACCACAAGGAAGCACAAATGAAACATATAAAATTTAATTTCGAAATCCATATTTCAGCACATACACATCTAAAAACCTTTGGACAACAAAATTCAAACATTTCATAAAATACATATAACACATTCAAGGAGAAAAAATGTACACTAGAATAATTTAATAATGATAAATCATGGAATAACCTACCATAATCTTGGAAACTTTTAAAATCTGGTGTAAAACCACAACTACATAACAATGGGAACCTATAAAGGAAAGATCATACCATAGTCAAAAATATTATACCCACAAAACCATGATTCACTCAATTTTAGGGAAACCAAACTACTGGATAAAATAGAACACAGGAAAGAGGAATGAATAACTATATAATAAGGAATAAATCCAAATAAGAGAGTATTACATAATGATCATTGAAGATCCAAAAGATAATAATAGTATAAACACTCATATGTGAAACAACTAAAAGAGAGATGATGGATCCTCTAACTTAATAAATGCTTTTTCATCTACTACGCAATGTTAGAATTGGAGGGAGATCACCATCAAGTACCTCAAAGAATGATAACACCTTGATTACCTTAAACACAACACCCACAACATATTATTACAATAAAATCATTAAAACAACAGGTTCCCATTGATAGTAACCTCCTATGGAGAAATAATAGGGAGAAGAAAAGAGAGAAAAATGTGGGGGGGGGCTCACCTAAAACCACTAAAGATAAATATCCCAAGGATGGAGTTTAAATACACTAAAAGGGGGATGAAATACCTTCCTGATATCCAATTGGGTTTCCCAAGAACTAAGAAGAAAGTCAAGATAATGAGGGGGTTTGAGTGGGGTTGATGGGGTTTTGGGATTTATAAGTCATTTGTAAAACACAATACCACAACACAAAACCCTTCACCATGACGCAGAAATACTCAAAAAGTGATGAATATGATGTAAAGAATGGGGAACATCCTACAACCTAGATGGTCAAAATTTTTCCTAGGAAACACAGTTATATTCACATCTCAGATCCGATAAAATAGGATAAGGGACCACAATGTAGTGCGAAGGTCCACGTCGTAGAAACCATTCACCAAGAAGAGGCTAGCCACATCCCTGCTCTATAGTGTAACTATTCCTAAAAAGGTAGAACCACAAAAACCCCACCGTTAACCACTATTATGAATCCATTATCACTATGATAAACCTATTATGATTTTAGAAATTTCACCAAAAAACTCTTCCTGATCCTCTACACCATAGATATAACAACATAGAAAAATTTACACATTATTATATGATTCATAAATATAAATATCCATTAATACAACATAAGTACCATAAATCCCTAGTGTCTTTGGAAGATTGGGTTCATAATACATAAAAGGAAACATGAGAAATTGAGAAAATTTTAGGTCATGAAAATGTTTGGAGACAACTCTGTGCCACACATGATACATATACAAACTGACTGTTACCAAATTTTTTCAATAGATCAACAATACCACTAATCACTATCTGAGGATGAACACAACTCATCACCCTCTCCACCTCCATCTCTACTTACTGCTACCAGCACATGTAAGAACATTATATTAAAAATTAAATACTATTTTATATTTATATTGAAAATTAAAACCAACAAATGTTTGGAAACTATATGATTTTTAAATTTTTGTGATTTAGCTGCTCACCACCAGTCTATGCAATACCACCGGGAAAAAATCCGTCTGTATTCTGATATAAATCATTCAATGATTTCTAAAAAGTGGATATATGAGTTCCCTATTCCTGAACAATGTTTTATAGAGAAAAAATATCTCTCTAAGCATCTCGAGATATTGACTAAATGTAATTCCCCAAACCTAGTTACCTAGATTCGATGCATTATTACATAACATTGGCATGATCACAAGAGATCAAATACCGAAAGATCGATCAGCTTTGTAGCCCTAGATGTACTAGATACATTCATAATTTCTACATTACATAATTAAATGAAAAAAACAATAACATTGTATCCATTGACCACATTCATATCCCTTAGAATATCCCTGAAGATCATTCATAATAAACTTCTTCACATCTTGGGAAAAAAAACATAGAAAGGGGTGAGCTCAAATGCTCAGTAAGGATAACAATATAGCAGAAACTTTCATAAATAATCATAAACATTTAAGGAAATGTATAATACTAAAACAAAAGCCTTTTAAACTTAAACTTCATTATAATATGGAAAATATAATTCAAATAATTTCATTTACCTATTCACATGGATATTCTACTAGTCAAATAATCACATATAATATCAATAACCAATTTCATAATGATGGAATGCATAATGCCAGACTTTATAACCACATAGTCAGGGGCTCATGCCCAGAATACAAATAATATTTTGTCAAGTCCTTATGCCAAGACACTAGTTTGTCTCATGATACCTACCAATGCATCGAGGAGCTATAACAAGATCCACTCGTCACCTACTAAGTCTATTTCATTTCTCATATTAAAAGGATTAAACATAACATAAACATTCGTATTAAAAATATCATATGAAATGTCAATAATTTATCCATAAACCATGAATGGTACAAAAATAACACATTCACAGTCAAAAATATCACAAAAACATCAATACAATATGGAAGATTTGTATCATAATAAATCAACTTCAAACAAGTTTAAAATCCATCAAAGGATGTTGACATAGATGAAATAAAAACTATTTGAAAGAAATACCTTGTTCTATTTTGAAACCATTTGAAAGTCACATAATTATAAAACAAATCATTTATTTTTAAAATATACTTATAATCTTTTATGTTAAGCTTCGACAATGTTATAATTGTAAAAAATATCTACACCCACTGTATAAGTTAAAAAAACATTCTTACCTTAATTTTGTCGAAAAGGTCATAAAGTACCTTGTTTGGAAAACGATGGAAAGATTACTTTAAAAACATATTTGGTAAAATAAGGGTATAAATGAATTTAACCCATAGTCTAGTAAATAGTAATTTTTTAAATTAAATTTTTAATAAAACATAGATGTGGATGATAATGAGGCCCCAATAGATACTTACGTATTAACAACCTTTGATAAGTAGAGAGATTGTAGAATTATCACTTACGTTGTAATTTTTCTTAGTCGAGGGTAAGTTAACCTCATGTATAATAGTTAAATTATTTTTATTATTTTATACAATAATCATATACATAAATATGATATCATATATGATCTTATAATATTTTTTTGTTAATAATATTGTAGTAGTATCATCGTTTTGGGTGTTAACTGATTCAATTTACATTATATGCTTAGTTATGTAAGCCATGTTTGTTATGAATAGTATGTATTTGATTCATATAAATAATGATACTAAGATCTTAATCATTATTTTTAATCATAAAATGAAAATTATTCTTGAATGATTATGATGGGGAATGAATCTCATCACATTCATGGAGACAGTAATCCGTACGTACGCACGAGAGAAAATATCATTAAATTAATGGTGAAATAATATGTAAATGGACGTTATATCATATATACAGAATCATTAACATGTTATATTTATTATTTACATTATTTATACTCATTATTATACCCATCCAAATAATGAGGTGTTTGAATAAAAAATTACACCACGGCGTTGAGACAGTAAGCCGTATGTACGCATGTATGGTGACTTTGTCATTTATAAGATAGATAGAATATTGAATATGGTTGTAAAATATTTATAATAACATAAAAGTATGTATAAGGTACTGTATTTATTAATTTGGTATGCAAGAAACAAAGAAATAGGAAGTGGAAGAAGAAAATAACTTGAAAGAGGGTGGTGAAATTATTACCTCTTCTTCGGGGGTTTCCTTTTGAGTTGATCAAAAAGACTCTATAGGTTGGCTTTATGATAAATTTAAGGCATATAGGTTGAAGTGAGAGATGTTTGGAAGATATTTGGCCGGGATTTGGCCGAGACAAATGGCTTTGGAGGTGTGAAATTAAGTGAAGGGGAAGTCCCTTTTATAAGAGAGGTGAGGGTCAGTTTAAGAAAAGCTTGAAATATTATTTTATAATAAAATAATTTTCGGTTTCTATTAGATAAAAAATGATTTATTTAGAGGATAAGGTGGTTATTGGTCAAAAAACTCTCAACCAATAAGTTTTATATAGGTTTAGGTCACCATATTAACCTTATCTTTTAGATTTAACTCTTAGTTAAATAGTTTTACATTTACCATGTCACTTTGTATTTTTATATTATATGGTTAATAAACTTACTATAACAAGCCAAGAGAACCCCAAGTGGTAAATTATTAATATATATAACCTATATAAGTCCTTTGGACGAATATTATATTTTTAGGAATATTATATCAATTAATAATATAGTATTCTTCTTAAAAACTCAATTATGTCAATTTTGACACTCTTTAGTATTTGATTTTTTTTAAAGCATAAAAACTTTATCACTTCGAATAAAATTTATTTAATAAACCCTAACATGTAATATTAACCTATAAATTTGTGTAATTCATCAGAAGTCTCAATTTACATTTATTTAGATATTTATATTATCAATTATTTTATTATTTCATTAATAAGGTAATTACTGCATCTTCATTGTGTAATAAATAAATTAAATTATCTAATGTCTAAAAATTATAAATAAAATACAATTATATAGGAAATATATTTATATTTCTAATTAATTTTTATAGTAAAATTTATATTTTCTGTATCCCTATATTAAAAATATTTTAGTTATTAACCTTTGAATTTAACACTTTCAACTCTTCTTTAATTAAAATAATAATAAATTTCCTAATCTAATCCAAGTAGACCAAAACGATAATATGTTATTACTATGGTTGTTTTTGGTAAAAATAAACTTATCCAATAGAATTAGGACCTGTTTTAGGATAATTATAATATCATTTTTACCTTTAATTACCCTATTTACTTTTAACCGTGGAAAATAAATGTCAAAAGTTACTATTCACCAAAAATTATTTTCATCTTATTGAACAAAGTTTTACTTACTAATATTAACCGTGTCTCTAGAATTTTTGAAATTCAACTCATAGAAGTGGTAAAATTATATTTTATGCAAATTTTCAAATGCTTCTAGAAGGTGTGTAAAAGACGGTAAAAAGTTCAATAAAATGTTATATATCTAAACTTATTATAAAATGACTCCAATTAATTACATTGAACATATATAGGTATTATGTATCTATTTTTACCTAAAATAAATTAAAATAAAATAACTAATTATTTAAATAAAAAGTCTGTTTTAAACAATAACAAAGTGTTTTTCACTATTCATCAAAAATTGAATGTTTTCAGAAAAATACTAAAAAATTACCCTAAGATAATTTTGATATTCTAAATCCAAAAATGAAGTCCATTTTGAAAAATAAGATTTATAAAATTTCAAAAATTTGGTATTACTATTCATAACGGCAAGTTTTATTGGTCTTGGTGTGTTGAAACTCCAAGGTGTGTACAACGCAAGCTACTACTTTATTCAAAGGGAAATGTAATGGGAAAGCTTGGGGTGTTACATTCTCCCTTACTTCAAATAATTTTGTTCTATAAATTTATATAATATTTCTGCCTAAAAAGATTTGGGTGGTTCTTCATCATAAGTTTCTCAGGTTCCCACATTACCTCTTCCATCTTATGGTTTCTCAATAGAACTTTTACTAGACAAGTCATTCGGTTTCTTAGTACGTGTTCTATAGTATCAAGAATTCTGATAGGATATTTGCAATAAGACAGGTTGGGTTCCAATTCTATTTCATCATAGGTGAGTACATGCGTTGGGTCAGGCATGTATTTTCGCAACAGTGATACGTGGAACACTTCATGAACTTTGGGGAGATTTGGAGGGATTTCCAAACGATAATCTATAACTCCAATTAGTTCTAGAATTTAGAAAGGTCCAATGTACATCGGACTCAATTTTCCCTTCTTACTGAATCGTATAACACCCTTCCATGGAGATACCTTCAAGAAAACATGATCTCCTATAAGAAATCCCAAATCTTTCCTCCGATTATCAGCATAGCTCTTTTGCCAACTTTGAGTTGCTTTGACGTGGGTTTGGATAATCTTCACCTTTTCCATTGTTTCCTCAATATGTTATGGGCCCATGAGTCTTCTTTCACCAACATCATCCCAAAAAGTTGGTGTGAGACATCTCTTTCCATATAATGCTTTACATGGTGCCATATGAATACTTGAATGGAAGCTATTGTTATAGGAAAATTCAACTAGAGATAAATACTGATCCCACATATCTAGAAAGTTTTGTGAGAAAGATATCAATATGTCTTCTATGGTTTGAATAGTTCATTCTGATTGTCCATCAGTTTGAGGGTGGTAGGCAGTGCTCAAATTAATTTCACTATCCAAGGACTTTTAAAGACTTCTCAAGAATATTGATTTAAAATGGGGATCACTATTAGAAACAATCGATAGGGGTACACCATGGAGTCTTAGAACTTCATTAATATATAGACATTCCAGACGTTCAAGTGGTAAATCTTCTACTATATCAAGAAAATGTGCTGACTTCGTAAGACGATCAATAATGAACCATATTACATTATTCTTTCTAGGAGTCTTTGGTACCACCATGAAAAAATCCATCGTAATATTATCTCATTTCCAGTCAGGTTTGGGAATGGGTTTCATGACTCCTCCAGGGTGTTTCCTTTCAGCTTTCACTTGTTGAAAAACCTTATATCTGGACACAAAATCAGCAATCTCCCTCTTCATGTTGTCCCACAAAAAATTTTCCGTCAAATCTCTATACATCTTGGTGCTCCCAGGGTGTATAGAAAAATTGGATCTATAAGAATCATCCAACAATTCCATTTTTAGATCAAGCATGTTAGGAACACAAAGTATCTTCCCAAATTTCAAAATTCCATCTTCATATATGAATTCACTCAATATCCCATCATTCACATCTTTAATATTATTTTGAAACTCCTCATCATCGATATGAGAACTCTTTATCCTTTCTAGTAAATATGGTTTGGAAACCATTTGAAAAAGTATTGATATTTCATCTTCCATGGTTATTCCCATATCCATCCTTACTAGATCCATGACCATAGGATCCCTTTCAACTCTCATCTTGTTCAAAACAGTATGATCCTTTCTGATAAAAGCATCTTCCACTTTATTTCCCTTCCCCAGATGGTTGTGTATAGTGAAATCATAATCTTTGAGTAGTTCAAGCCATCGACTTTGCCTCAGGTTGAGTTATTTCTATGAGAAAATATTCTTCAAACTCTTGTGATTAGTATATATCTCACATTATTCACCATAGAGATAGTGTCTCCATATCTTCAAAGAAAATATTACAGTTGATAAATCAAGATCATGAGTGAGATAGTTTTGTTCATTAATTTTTAGTTGTCATGATGCATAAGTAATGACTCTATCATTCTTCATAAGGACACAACTAAGTCCTTTGAAACATCACTATAAATAACAAACCCATCATCCCTCGATGGTAGATTCAATATAGGAGTATTGAATAATAATCTCTTCAGTTCTTCAAAACATTCTTCACACTCTTTTTTTTCAAACAAATTTATCCCCTTTATGTGTGATCATGGTTAATAGGTTTTTCAATCGGGCAAAATTTTGGACAAAGCACCAATAATAACCTACCAAACCAATGAAACTGTGTACCTCAGTTATACTCATCGGTACTGGTCATTCTTGTATTGTGCTTTTCTTAGAAGGATTAAAAGATATTCCATCCTTGGAGAAAATATGGACAAGAAAAGAAATCTCTTGATGTTAGAATTCACACTTGATAAACTTCCCACATAATTAATTTCTTCTATGAGTCTTTATAATAATGCACAAGTGATTTTCATGATCTTTATATATTTTGGAGTATACAAAGATATTATCAATAAATACCACTAAAAATTCATCAAGATATTCCTTAAAAACTCTGTTCATTAGATCCATGAAAATAGAGGGTGCATTAGTCCGTCCAAAAGGCATTACGGTAAACTTGTAATGCTCGTACCAGGTTCAAAATGCTGTATTTGGAATGTCTCTCTTCTTCACGCACAACTGATGATATGCAGATCAAAGATCAATCTTTGAAAAATATTGGGCTCCATGAAGTTGATCAAATAAATCATCAATGCAAGGTAGGGGATACTTGTTCTTTATTGTTATAGCATTGATCTCTCTCTAGTCAATGCACAACCTCATAGATCCATCTTTCTTCTTAACAAAAAGAACAAGGGCTCCCCATGGAGAAATATTAGGGTGATTAAATCCCTTATTACTCAATTCCTTTAGTTATTTCTTTAGTTCCACTAATTCCATAGTGGTCATTTTATAAGGGATCTTCGATATGGGCCTTAAACCAAGAATTAAATCAACGGAAAACTCAATTTATCATTTTATAGGATGTCCAGGTAAATCCTCTAGAAACACATCAAATTTTTTTTGCACAATAGATACATCCTGTATTTTAACATTCCTTTCCCCACCCAAAATTATTTCATTATCTTCCTCTATGATAATTGAATTTATTAGAGCTACTAGGGGTGGATCTAGATAAGAATCATATGGTGATGTTTTTTCTCTAAAAATAAGGTACTCCTTATCATCATCAAAAATTGTAACCTCCTTATTCTTACAATAAATTTTTGCATTATGGTCTGAAATACAATCTATATCGAGGATTATATCAAATTTAATCATGGTAATGATGATGAGATCAGTAGATAAAGAACGTTTATATTCCCTAATGGGAACTAATTCACAAAACTTTGTTATAATGATACTTCCCATATGAGTTTTGAATGATAACTCCCTTGTTAAATAAAATTGGAAATATCTAATTTTCTTAGCGAAATGGGAAGATATGAAATAGTTTGATGATCTAGAATCAAATAAAGCATTGGATAAACTTGAGGAAACTATTAAATTAATTTCCACCACATCTTTTAGAGCATCAACCTCAGCAGTAGTGATAACATAATCTTAGCCTTGATCCCTTGGAATTTTTTGAGGTAAGTTTCCCCGATGCTTAGGAAATTCATTTTCATAATTCACCATTTCTTTAGAAATTTGTCATTAAACATTTACATCCTCTTTCTTTCCCTTGCGATCACGATCTTGGTGGCCTTTTTCACCACACTTGTAACAGAATACCATTCTCTTTAGGAAAGTACCAGGGTGTTTCTTCCCATATTTACTACAGGATGGATATTCAATTTTTCCATTATTCCTCTTATTTCCATTTCCAGAGTGTTCAATATATCTCTTCTTCTCTTTCTTTTCTTTAAAGTCGTAAGACTTAGAGAATTCCTTTTCTGTCTCGATGGCATACGAGACTATATATTCGCATGATGATGAGGATTGTGAGACTAATTCTAGATGAAGAAATGGTTTTAATCCATCAAATAATAGATCAATCTTACTCCTTGGGTTACATATATAATTTGCTTCATGCCTTGCTAACCTTGTAAAGATAACCTCATACATTGCGACATTCTCATTCTTCTTTTACCTCATACTCAGAAATTGTCTTTCCATATCTTCTCTATGGTCATGAGGAAAGTATTTTTCTAAGAAAATATCGTTAAACTCCCTCCATTAAATGTTTTATAATTTTTCATCTTCCTTTATGTTTGGTATTAATGACCACCTTTGATCTGCATCTCCCGTGAGGTGATAAACTGCCATGAATTTTTTTTCCTTTTGCTACTCCCTAAATCATGATATATTTTTTCTAAGGAACTTATCCATTACTCATCTACCAATGGATTTGTACTCCCACTGAATTTTGGTGGTTTTTTCTTCAATAATTAGTCTAACATTGAACCTCTACGTTGTGGATCAGGGTGCTCCTGACGGGTAAAGTTATTATTCATAACCTGAGTGAGTTGTCCGAGTATGGTGATAATCTGATCAGCACCAATTTCATCACCAGCTTCACTATAATTATCTTGTGTAGGAGGGAAATCTCTACATAGATTACGTGTGTTGATATGGTTTCCATTCCTTCCACTAGGTGTCATTTCTAAAAAAATGGCATACACTAGATTAGTTTATGAATCGCAATACATAATTCCAAACTTGTAAAACAGTTAACAAAAATTGAATAATTTATGGATATAATCCATAATCATAAAAATGTTTTATTTTAGGAGGTATATACTCATAAATCCTTAATAATGGTTTATAAATAAAATGTAAATTATCCTAAGCATATCCCCAGGGAGTGTCATAATCAAGAGTGCAGCAGGGCCCATTGTCATGTACCAGGATACCCCAGGTCAAGCCCGAAACTCCTTTTCAGAGTTTTCACTCCTAGGTACATCTATTCCAGAGCCGCCTCTACCTGCTTGTATCCAGACAGGGATGTATTTCTTTGAAAACTCACAAAATCTCTACATTACCAAAATTCTAGGAAATTCTTCTATACCAATCCTCAAAGTATATCTTAGGGTAATGTTATCTAATTAGAGTTTTTCTAAATCTAGCTTCCAAGGTTTGTAATAAACTACCTATGAAAACAACTGTATTTCCCTGACCCTAGTTAACTAGAGTTGGTGCATTATTACATAACATTGGCATGATTAAAAGGGATCAAATCCAAAAAGACTTATCAGTTTAGTAGCCTTATAAGTAATAGATACATTCATAAATTTGAAATTACATTATAAAATGAAAAACAACAACAAAATTATCTCCATTTACAACATTTATATCCATTAGACTATCCCTACATATCAGTTATAATATAATTCTTCAAATCCTGGGAAAAATAAAACATAGAAAGGGGTGAGCTCAGATGCTCAGTAAAGAAAAAAATATAGACGAAACTCTCACAAATAAGCATAAACATTTAAGGAAATGTATAAGACTAAAAAAGCCTTTTAAACTTAAAATTCATCATAATATGGAAAAGATAAATCAAATAATTCAATTTACATATTCACATGGATATTCTATTAGTCGAATAATCACATATAATATCAATATCCAATTTCATAATGATGGAATGCATAATGCGAGACTTCATAACCACATAGTCAAGGCCTCATGCCAAGACTACAAATAAGATTTTGTCAAGGACTTATGCAAAGACACTAGTTTGTATCATGAGACCTAACGATGCATCGAGGAGCTATGGTGGGCTCACCTGTCACTTACTAATTCTAATGCATTCCTCATATGAAAAGGTCTAAACATAACATAAACATTCGTATTAAAACTAGAATATGAAATGTCAATACTTTATTAATAAACCATGAATGGTACAAAAATAACACATCCACAGTCAAAGATATAACAAAACCTTCAATACAATAAGGAATATTTGTATCATAATAAATCAACTTAAAACATGTTTAAAATCCATCAAAGGATGTTGACATAGATGAAATAAAAACTATTTGAAATAAATACTTCTTTCTTTTCAGAAACCATTTATAAGACACATAATTATAAAAGAAAACTTTTATTTTGAATATATTCTTATAATATTTTATGGGAAGCTTTGACGATGTTATAATGGTAGAAAATATCCGCACTCATCATATAAGTTAAAAAAACATTCTTAACTTAATTTTGTCGAAAAGGTCATAAAGTACCTTGTTTGGAAAACGACAGAAAGATTCCTTTCAAAACATATATGGTAAAATAAGGGTATAAATGACTTTAACCCATAGTCTAGTAAATAGTAAAAATGTTTTGAATTACATTTTTAATAAAACATGGATGTGGATGATAAAGAGTTCCCAGTAGATACTTACGTATTAACAACCTCGGTTAAGTAAAGAGATTGTAGAATTAACCCTTACGTTGTAATTTTACTTGGTCAAGGGTTAGTTAACCTACTATGTAATAGTTAAATAATTTTTATTAAATTATATAAGAATAATATACATAAATATTATATCATATATGATCTTCTAATATTACTTTTTTAATAATATTTTAGTAGTATCATTGTTTCGGGTGTTAACTGATTCATTTTCCTTTATATGCTGGGTTACGTAAGCCATGTTTTTTATGAATAAGATGTATTTGATTCATATACAGAATTATATTAAGTTCTTAAACATTATTTTTAATCATAAAATGAAAGTTATTCTTGAATTATTACGATGGGGAATGAATCTCATCATGTTTGTGGAAGGGGTAATCCATACGTACGCATGAGCGACAATATCCTTATATTGATGGTGAAATATCATGTAATTGGATGTTATATAATATATAAAGAATCATTAACATGTTATATTTATTATTTACATCATTCATACTCATTATTTTACTCATCCAAATAATGAGGTGTTTGAATAACAAACTACACCACAACGTGGAGACGATAAGCCGTACGTACGCACGTATGGTGACTTTGTCATTTATAAGATGGATAGAATAAAGAATATGGTTGTACCATATTTATAATAACATCATAGTATGTATAAGGTACTAGATTTATTATTTTGGTATAGAAACAACAAATAAAGACGAAGTGGAATTAGAAAAGAACTTGAAAGAGGGTGGTGAAATTATTACCTCTTCTTCAGGTGTTTCCTTATGATTTTATCAAAAGGGATCCTTAGGTTGCCTTTATGATCAAAGTAAGGGATCTAGGTTGATGTGATATAAGTTGGGAAAATATTTGGCAGGGTTTGGCCGAGCCAAATGGATTTGGAGGTGTGAAATTAAGATAAGGGGAAGTACCCTTTTATAAAAGAGGTGAGGGTCACTTTAGGAAAAGCTTGAAATATTATTTTATAATAAAATTATTTTAGGTTTATAATGGATAAAAATGATTTATTTCTATTATAATGTGGATATACGTCTAACAAATCTCAACCAATTGGTTTTATAGAGGTTTAGGTCACCATATTAACCTTATCTTTTAGATTTAACTTTTAGTTAAATAGTTTGACATTTACCATGTCTCTTTGTATTATTATATTCTAAGGTTAATAAACTTTCTATAACAAGACAAGAAAACCCCATGTGGTTCATTATTAATATATATAGCCATATATAAGTCCTTTGTATGAACATTTGATTTTTATGAATATTATATCAATTAATAATATAGTATTTGTTTGAAAAACTCAATCATGTCGATTTTGATGCTATTTAGTATTTGATTTTTTTGAAAGCCATAAAAACTTTATCACTTCCAATAAAATTTAGTTAATCTACCCTAAAAATTCATATTAAACTATGAAATTATTAAAATTTAATGTAAGTCTCAATTTACATTTATTTTGATATTTATTATATCAATTATTTTAATATTTCATTAATAAGGTAATTACTACATCATCGTCGTGTCATAAATAAATTAAATTATTTAATTTCTAAAAATTATAAATAAAATACGATTATGTAGGAAATAGTTTAAGATTTATAATGAGTATTTATAGTCGAATTTATATTGTTTGTAACCCTATATTAAAAATGGTTTAGTTATTAAACTTTGAATTTAACACCTTTAACTCTTCTTTACAAAAAATAATAATAAATGTCTTAATCTAATACATGTGGACCAAAAGGATCATATTTTATTCCTAAGGTTGTTTTTGGTCGAAATAAACTTATTCAATATAATTAGGACATGTGTTAGGGTAATTATAATATTATTTTTACCTTTAATTACCCTATTTACTTTTAACCGTGGTAAATAAAAGTCAAAATTTACTATTCAACAAAAATTATTTTCATCTTATTGAACCAAATTTTACATACTGATATTAACCATGTCTCTCGGATTTTTGAAATTCAACTCACAAATGTGGTAAAATTATGTTTTATGCAAATTTTCAAATGCTCCTAGAAGGTGGGTAAAAGATGGTAAAAAGTTCAATAAAATTTTATATATCTAAACTTATTATAAAAAGAATCCAATTAATTACATTAAACATATATATTTATTATGTGTTTATTTTTACCTAAAATCTATTAAAATAAAATAACTAATTATTTAAATAAAAAGTCAATTTTAAACAATAACGTAGTGTTTTTCACTATTCTTCAAAAATTGAAAGTTATTAGAAAAATACCAAAAATTCACCTTAAGATAATTTTGATATTCCGAATCCAAAAATGAAGTCTATTTTGACAAATAAAATTTATAAAATTTCAAAAAGTGGGTATTAGTATTCATAATAGCTAGTTTGATTGGGCGTGGGGTGTTGAAACTCCAAGTTGCGTACAACACAAGATACTACATTATTCAAAGGGAAATGTACCGTGGAATCTTGGAGTGTTACACTGACTACAACCAGAAGTAGATACGTCTACAATCAGTGGTTTCCTACCAAATACATCATATGCTACGGGTCCCAAACCCACCCCACACACTCGACCTGGATGCTTCTTCCCAAGGACTTTTCCAACTAGGTCATCCTGTGAGACTGAGTATGAATGCATAGGATTGACATCCCATAGTTATTTTATTTTTACCTATAAATAAAATACCAGTCATATTATAAGAAACATATATTAACATAGTGACAACTAATAATATTTTATTATAATGAAAAATGAGTTCATACCCCAATTTTATTGGTAGACTCATTAATAAAACTCCCATCAGTTTTTTTGTGAACATACAACCACACTTCTGTTCAGGATGCTTGATGCCCTAAAATCTATGACTAAATTAAACAAGGATAAATCAAAATTTTAATATATTAAATAGATAATATTTTCTTATATATATTTAAACTAATGAAAACATTACCAGAGTCTATCAACTTCAAGAAAATCTCTTTGACCCTATAGTCTGAGGGATGACTTGATTTGCTCGACTTGATTCATTTTTCCTTGAAAGATCCTAAAATAAATAAAATTTAATTTAATATTAATGTATTCAATATCATATCCTTCTCATATAGATGCATAAATGTCAATGAGATTAATATAATAATATATATTTAAATACCATCTTCTTCTCATCATGATGATTGTAAACAAAAACTTACCATTTTTATTTGGGTACCCCATCAGGTATATTTTCATACATATGTTAGGAGGTAAATGAAGTATTGTTGGCATCAACCCAAAATAACCATTTAAATTCTTACTATTTCATGCCTATATTTTTTAATGTCCACTTTTGTGCTATCACATCAGCAACCGTAATGTAGAAAAACATATGTACACAAAAATTCATTTTGAAAATATTATAATTTAATAACATAATGAAATTAAATTACACCATAATTTATTAAAATTACCTTAATTTGGGAATAAAAAAATTATTTTTCCAAGTTGAAGGCATATGCCATCAATCATCATACGTAATAGGAAAAGAAACCAGCTACATGACTAGTTGTCCTAGAATATGGTCAAGTAACCCTACAGCATCATCTGTAGGGACCTGATAGAGTTAATATTCTCATTATTATGAATATTTTTTTCCATTATATAATCCCTCCAAATTATTCAATTTGAGTATATTTGCACCATTTAAGTGTTTCTAGTGTATTTTGGGCATAAATGTGAAAATGGGGTAATTTTGTAAAATTGACAGTTTTATATAGCTTCTTTTTTTGGGGAATAAATTTTATAATATTGATCCAATTTAAGTGAATCGTTTTTTAGGCTTCATATTTTCATGGGATTCAATTTTGTCTTCTATACCAAGACTCAATTCAAAACCCAATGGTATAAAAATTAATCAAATTGAGAAATCAGTTTGGCTAGCAGAATGGATTCCACTGCATTAAATATTAAATATCTCATTAAACTAACCTTTAAATGAGGTTATTCCATCTGGTTTCAATATATAACATTCAAGGTATGGTTAAAATTAAATTTAATAAAATAAAATGCTCATCAAGGCATTTTTTCGGCGCATCCAAGTGTGGTGGGTGAAATACTGTTTTGCGGCCAGAAGAAGTTAAACTCGTAAATCAAGCCATATTATCCTTTACACCTGTCCAAATGATTTTATATTTTGAGGATAGATAGAAGCTTAAATTTTATACATCTTATAAGAATTGATATTGGATTTTCTTAGAGGTATGGTGGGCATAATAGAGGAAAAATTCTGGAGGACAGATTATAGATGATCAAAATTTATATTCTTTTTTTTCTTTCTTTTGTTATTCTTAGCTTTGTAATGACTTCTTATCCCCCCTTCAAATATGTTACCCTTACCATAGTGGGGTAGATATTCTGAGCTACTGGGGAAGGGCAGGTTTACCCTTTTTTAATTCATGAGTTATTGCACTTAATGTTTTAATATCCTCTTTTCTTTTCTACAAATCGGTTTCAATTCCTTATAGCATTATTTATTATCATGTATGATTGTGTATGATTTTAGATTATATTGTTTATTTTTATTTGGTCAATGATCAATATCTCTCTCCACTAGGTACTGGTTTGTATATGATGGAATAGATTGAGAGTTTTTGGTGAAGTAATCGGTGATCACTGGTACGTGTGTGAGAAGTAGTGAATGTTCTTGATTTCTTGGGAGAAACAAGACCCGATTGAGAATTGACTAAGATAATTAGGGGTATTAAATACAACTATATTACACATTGGAAGGAGATTAGAACAATCCAATGTTTGATTATGGTTTATTCTCATATTATTATTTTACCAATGTAGTTAGAAGAAATGATTTTGAATTCTCACTCTTAATGACTTAGCAGAAGAGAATTGGGTAAGTTGGTCTATAATAGAGTTATAATTGGAAAAATAACCCTTTCCTAATCACAATTTCATATCACTAATTTAAATCAAATAACTTTTCTATTAGTTTTAAAATTTTCACTTCATTTATTTGATTTATTTAGTCTTTTATTGTATTTTCAAAATCAAACAATTTCAAAAACAACATCAATTCTTACTTTAATTTTAAGTGACACACACTATTATTGAGTACTCCTCTTTGAAGAAAACCTCAAAAAATCACTATAATAAATTTTAACTTAGGTTACATTTGTTTTTTCCACACCCCATGACAGGAACATGTCAAAATTTGGCGTCGTTTCCAGGGAGGTAGCACCAACATTTCTTTTCTTTTTTTTCCTTTCTATTTTCATATTTTCTCTTCAAAATTGAATGACTAGAACCTCAAAAACTGAACATTTACCCATAGATTCTGAAATTGAAAGAACCTTATTTAATAGACTTAGAAACATTAATTTTCAATATAAATTTGATGAAATTCTCCTTGTAGACTTAACTGAAACTTCAAGTGTTCACTCTCAGCCTGCCATCATGGATTAAATTCAAAACCCTACTCTTAGAGACCTTTATGCACCACAATTACTTAATCAAAACAATCAAATTTACATGCCAGTGTTACAAAATTATTTTTAAATTAAACCTAACATGATTAATGTTCATCCAATGTTTCATGGTTTGGCAGGTGAAGATCCAAACAAACAGATTAAATAGTTCACAATTGTTTTCTCAACTTTCAGACCTTGGGAAGTTACTTAGGAGCTGGTAATGTGGAAGGAATTTCCATTTTCATTGAATAGGGCTACAAAATAATGGTTGTATGACCTAAAAATAGAATACATGCATTAATGGAATGACTTGGTAAGATGTTTTATAAAAATATTATTCCCCACCTCTAGAAGCACAACTATTGGGAAGGAAATCTACACCATACAACAATCATCTTGGGAAACCCTTTACCAGTACTGGGAGAGATTTAAGAAACTATGTGCCAACTGCCCGCATCAAGACATTGATGAACATCACTTTATTGTCTTCTTCTATCAAGGAATACTGGACAATGAAAAAAACCTTCTTGATGCATCATCCAGAGGTGCATTGATTGATAAGTCACCAGAAGAAGCCACGGGCTTGATTGAGAAGATTTCCCAGAACTCACAACAATTTGGAACAAGAGGTATTGGTACAATATGTACTCACAAGGTAAAAACTTATCATCCATCACCCTGACTAGAAACTAGGATTGACGTGATAACTACTTTGGTGAGGCATATGGACTTGAAGCAAGTTAGTGACTAACAAGCACCAGCTAAGATATGTGGTTTATTCTCATCACCTGATCATTTCACTGACCAATGTTCTGAAATAGATGGAATGGAAACATTTATAGAAACCTTTCATCCAAAACAGTTCCCAAAAAATCAAGGACAGAGAGATCCTAACCATGTTGAAATATGGGTTTTGAAATCAGTAGAATCAAGGTAGACCCCTGTACCAAAATCAATTCCAAAACCCACACCATTTCAACAAAATCAATATTATAACCAAAATTCTTACCCAAAACCAACCACTTCCCAAAGAACCTATGAGCATCCATCCACCAGTTCACAACCTCCAATTCAAAACCAACAGAAAAAATCTATGTTTGAGGGGTTGAAGGACACCATTAAATATTTTTCCAACTAGTTTGAAAGTCTCATGGATTTTCTAACCAAAAATCCAGGTAAACTCTCTTCCTAAACAATCTCAAACCCAAAATAGAATGTTAGTATTATAACTATAGGAAGTGGAAAAGAAATCCCACCACCATCCACCATTGAGCCTAGAATAAGACCACCTGGTCTAAGGGAGAATGAAGTTGGAAATGATCAAAATTATATGAAAATACATCGTGAAAAAGATAAGAAAGAGGAGGAGGAGAAGGATAGGCCAAGGAAAAAAAAGAAACACCATTTCAGAGGAAACAAAGAGAAAAGAAATATATACCCCCACTATTTCCATCAAGGATGATTGAATCAAAGAGGCTTCAATAAGAAACACTGCTAAAATAAATTTTAGACACCTTTCAGAAAGTGGAAATCAACATACCTCTGCTTGAAGCACTCAAAAAAATTCCATAGTATGCTAAATTTTTTAAGGATTTTTGCACCAAGAATAGGATACGTTAAGGTATTGAGAGGATAAATTTGGGAAGAAGTTTCTCAGCCCTTATCACACCACAATTACCAACCAAATGTCAATATCCAGGGATGTTTTCTCTTCCACACACCATTGGTTCATTAAATTTTTCTAATGATTTGTGCAATTTATGTGCATCAATTAATGAATTTCCTCACTCAGTATATACTTATTTATAGATGGGAGACTTGAATCCCATAGGAGTAGTGGTCCAGCTTGCAAACAGATCCACAGTTTTCCCAGTACGAGTTCTGGAGGATGTCCTTGTAAATGTCAAAGATCTTTTATTCCCTACTGACCTTTATGTGTTGAATATGGAAGATGATAGGATCCCATCACACTCACCCATAATTTTGGGGAGACCTATCTTGAATATGGCCAAAAGCATCATCAATGTCCATGAAGGGACACTTACCAAGGATTTTGTAGACAACAATGTCCACTTAAATATTTTTGAATCCATGAGGCACCAATCATATGATAATTCGCTCTTTGCACTCTCCCATGAATATGGTATATAAACAATTGAATAATCAGGTATGTTTCATGAATTCTTATCATTAGGAGATAATTTATCCTTTAAAAATATCACTGCACATATGGATGCCCAAACTCTTGGAGATTCTGATTTCCTATTGGAATAAGTGGTAAAAACTGATTTCTTTTATAGTTTGTTAAATGATGATGAAGATGATATGATTTATTGGGTGCAGGATGTCTAACCATTGGAAGTAGGGAACCTTAATTTAGTTTTATCCCTTGAGCATCCTCCTGATCTAGAATTAAAACCACTCCACACTTATTTAAAATATGATTACCTTATAGAGGGAGTTAAATTACCATTAATAATTTATAATAATAAATCTAACACTCAAGAAAAATAATTCATTGAGATTTTGAGAGAGAATGTCCAAGAAATAGGGTGAATTTTTGGTGATATCCCAAAAATAAACCCAAAAATTTTCTCACATAGAATTTTTCTTGAGTGAGATTCCAAACCTGTCAAACAACCCCAAAGGAGGCTGAACCCCACCCTGATGTAGGTTATCAGAAAAGAGATTGAGAAGCCGTTAGAAGCTGGTATCATCTATCTTGTATCAGATTCACAATTGGTTTTCCCCATCCATGTAGTCCCAAAGAAAAATGGCCTAACCATTTTGAGGAATGAAAAGAATTAATTAATCCTTGTGAGAATTAAGAATAGCTATAGAGTGTGCATTGATTTTAGGAAGTTGAATCAGGTCACTCAAAAAGATCACATCCCTATCCCTTTAATTGACCAAATTCTAGATAGATTAGCTGGGAGAACTTATTATTGCTTTTTGGATGGATTTCTAGGTACCCATTGCTTCTGAGGATCAAGAGAAGACTTCCTTTACTTGTCATTTTAGTAATTTTTCATACAAAAATATTCCATTTGGATTGTGTAATGTTCCAGGTACATTTTAGATGTGTATGGTAAGTATATTTTTTGATCACGTTAAAGATTTCTTGGAGGTTTTCTTGTATTATTTCATAGTTTTTGAATATTCTTTTTACCATTGTTTGAAAAATCTAGAAAAAGTTTTGAAAACGTGCATTGAAGAGAACCTTGTTTTGAATTTTGAAAAGTGTCATTTTATGTTTGAGAGATGAATTTTCCTTGGGCATGTCATTTCAAAAAAATACATTGATGTTGATAAATAAAAAATTAAAGTTATAAATTATTTTCCTTATCTAACTTGTGTGAAACATGTTAGATCATTTTTAGGACATGTAGGATTCTACATAAGGTTTATCATAGATTTTAGTAAGACTCATCTCCCTCTCTCTAGATTAATTTTGAAATATGCTAATTTCAATTTTAATGATTCATGTATGTAATCCTTTGATGAGTTGAAAAGAAGATTGATTACACCACTAGTAAAGAAGCCACCCAATTGGGAAGAACCATTCAAGCTACTCTGTGATGATTCAAACCAAGCAGTTGGAGCAGTTCTTTCTTAGAGAATTGAGGGCAGGCCGCAAGTCATTTCATATTCCTCAAAAACCTCAGATGCAGCCCAATTCAACTACACAACAACTGAAAAAGATTTTTTAGTAGTTTTTTTTTCTTTAGAAAGATTTAGATCATATCTGCTTGGAACTAAAGTCATTGTGTTTATTGATCATGCAGCTCTTAGGTAGTTGATGAAGAAGGATAAAGCAAAACCAAGGCTTTTGATATGGATGCTATTACTTCATGATTTTAACATATAAATCAAATATAAGAAGGGATTTGAGAACCAAGTGGTTGATCACTTAAGTAGACTTTCCAACACTGATGAAGATGAAATTACAGACACTAAACCACCGAATGATCACCTTCCAGAAGAGAAATTATACTTGATTAAAGAAGAAGTAACTTTGTATGCTGACTTGGTCAATTATCTAGTAACATCCCAAGTCCCATCTCATTTAAATTCTTACCAAATTTGCAAATTGAAAGGTGAATCTAGATATTACATCTGGGGTGATCTATTTCTTTGAAAGATTTGCAATGACCAAATGATAAGAAGATGTTTTCCTAAAAATAAAATTGAATTAATCTTTCAGTTTCATCACACATTAGATTTTGGAGGCCACTTAGGACCTCATATGATAGCAAGGAAGGTTTTCAAATCTGGACATTATTGGCCAAAACTTTTTAAATATTCTCCTGAATTTTGCAAACAGTTTGAAAATTGTTAGTTTACAGGAAATATTTCAAAGAGACAAGAAATACCCCAAAATACACTTAATTATTTTGAAAATTTTGATGTTTGGGGGATATATTTTATTCTCCCTTTACCAATGTCATTTGGAAATTATTATTTTCTACTTGTTGTTGATTATATTTCCAATTGGGTGGAAGAAAAAACCACCAGGACTGATGATTCTAATGTTTTTTGTGATTTTGTTAGGTCTAACATATTTTGTAGGTTTGGAGTTACTTGAGCCATCATTAGTGATCAAGGGACTCACTTTTGTAACAGGATAATGGAGGCTTTTTTGAATAATTTGTGGTGTATCATAAAACATCAACTCCCAATCATCAATAGACTAATGGGAAAGATGAAGTGTCCAATAGGAAAATCAAAGGAATTTTGGAAGACTTTTAATACAAATAGGAAGGATTTAACCCAATGGTTAGAAGATACATTATGGTATTACATGATAGCCTGCAAAACCCCAATTAGAATGAGTCCATATAAGCTGATTTATGGGAAAAGTTGTCACCTATCTATAAAATTGGAACACAAGGCATACTGGGCTATGAGGAAGATGAATATAGATCTTGAAAGTGCTGGGAAAGAGAGAAGATTATAGTTATAGGAGTTAGAAGAAATTATAAGGGAAGAATTTTAAAATTCCAAGATTTAAAACGAGATAACAAGAGTGGCTCATCACAAACTGATCCAACCAAAAGACTTCCATATTGGTGACAAAGTATTGTTATTAAATTAAAGACTCAATCTGATGCCAGGTGAACTTTGTTCAATATGGGAAGGTCCATTTATAGTTACTCATGTATATCGTTTTGGTGGTGTGTAGATTGTGAATGATGAAGAGAAGGATTCATTCACTGTCAATGGGAATTGGTTGAAGAAATTTCTTGGGACAATGCCATCAGAGCCAATAGAGGGGATCACATTCCCCAAACTGTTTATCAATAAACTCCATCAGGTTGTACCTATAATATTTATTTTCTTGATTTCTATGATTCAATTTCAAATACTCTTACATGTTAAATCCATTTAAATACATTGCAGACACTACATCATTTTGGTGTGGGGAAGGGAACCTTTGTAGTTTATAATTCTTATTTGTTAAAATGTGTGTGTTTAATATTTTGTTTGTTTTTTTAAATTTTTTTGTGTTTTTAAATATTTGGAGCAGAAATTATTATCTTTGAAATTTTTGAAACCCATGAACATGGGATAAATAGTTTATTCCATGAAACTGAGCTTAAATGAATGCTAAAAATGACTTTGTTTCAAGTTAAATTCTTTGTGAATTTCATGAAAAGTACTCTAATTTTTGAATCTCATACCACATACCACTATCATTATATTTTAAATCACATTCCTTTGAGTCTTCTGAACCTATTGTTTTCATACTCTTTACATTCACCAAAATTCTTGAGAGAACCAAACAAAGCTTGATTTAACGAGAATTTGATTTATTCCTATCAATACTTAAGGGTTTGAGGTACATGTGTTTTAAATGACTGAGGCATTTATTTGGTTTTCAATCCCTCTTTTCAATAAAATTATCTTTATTTTGACCCACCTTGAACATTTAATCCTTTTATCCCTTAGAATCCATTAACAGCCTGTTAGGATAGCCACATTACAAACCAATTTTTCCGATCCAACCTACTCTTGAATTAAAATTGCATGAACTAGTTGAACTTATGTGTGGGGAAATATGTCTAGTATTGTGATACCTTATTTGGGGATACTTTCAGTGAAAATAAAATGTTGGGGAGATGTTATTATTGTTGAAAAGAATAATTCTTCTCAAAGTTGTTCCTTTTATAGAGCTTCTAATAGAGAAAGAGAGCTATGCCTTTTCTGGAGCTTTCAATAAATATTATGTTTGAAAAGTTTAAAAGTTTTCTGCTTAAAAGATAAAATGTGTGAACATTCCATGATATTTCAAGATTACGGAGCTGATTTTATAATAAAGGGAGTGAATAGGAGACCATAATTGTGCAAAAATTAGAGTAATGCAATTTTTCTTCAAACAGAGCCAAGCCATCTTCATTCAGCCTCATAATTTTCACATCTAAATCCTACCTACCTAAATCCACAGAACAACATTGAAAATTTATCATGATAAAAATATGTCTTTGTCTCACATCGGGTGGAGATATAGGAATTTATCAAGCCTTTGGTGACCCTTGTATGAGTTTGGATGAGAAAGACATTTCTAAAAAATTGAAATTTGTGTGATGAGAGATAATGAAAGTTAGTTATGTTTTTTCTGTTCATGGTAGGACAAATGAAAAGTAAATATATTAAATAATATAAAATTAAGAACATGAAATAATAGTTTATGAGGAGACATGATATATTTTGTTTCTTATTGTCAAATTGGTGGATCTCATGGATATGTTTTTTGAATTTTCTTTGACAGGACTGGAATGGTAAGTTAATAGAGACATTATACTTGAAATATAAACATACTGAATAATGTCATCTAAGAAGGAAAATAGTTTTGATAAAACACTTGAAATGAATTCTTGAGGAAAATATCCTTTCTTCTTCAAAATCATTTTCTTTTCACAAAATTCGATGCTATTTTAAAAGAAAATGATTTTTTTGAAAATAGTCATGAAATATTGTAGAATAAGCTTCATGAGAATAAGGCGTTATAAAATAGTAAAAATCTGTTTATGCCGTATAAGTTAAAAAAACATTCTTCTCGTACTTTTTCTGGAAAAGTAAAAAAGTACATCGTATGGTAAACAAAAGAAATATTCCTTACATACCATGTAGTAAAAGTAAAAAATGGGTAAAAATTACATTAAACACACATGAAACCATTTTTAGAAAAGAGGGACATGGATGATAAATATAACCCTAGTAAATACTTACGAATAAACAATCTTGGATAAAAATGAGATTGGAAAGGTTATCCCTTACCTTATGTCTAATTTCTTCTGTATGTGTCCAATACTCCTGTATAGTGGGTTTAAAGATATTAATAACTTGTAATAGAACCATAATAATATTTATGATATGATATATTATTTACTTACGACTTTATATTTTCCATTCATTTGTCAATTCCATGTTAAAGAAGCGTTTTGGGTAAAATCGTTTCATTTATAATCCTTGTTTTGAATTGTAGTTATTAATATGATGACTTAGATCATGATTACTTAATTCCAGAATATAAAACATGATTTATATATAATATATATTCAGAATATACATATATATATAATAGATCGATAAATGGAAAGAAATACATCGTTCATGGAGATGGTAGGCCGTACGTACGCATGAACGTTGTTTTTCCTTTCCTTATTGAATTGGATGGAATTAAGTAGATGACATACATATATATGTACATAAATCCAGTAGCATTATTATGTCATATATTTCATGATTACTTATTATATATACTTTATAATCATTCTTGAATTGTTAACATGGAAAATGAATCTCATCGCGTCGTGGAGACGGTAATCCGTACGTACGCACGAACGATGATATCGTTCCCATATTTATTTAATAGAATTGGAGTGGATGGTATAATATATTAGAATAATAATAATGTTATAATAATCATATATAGTTATTCTTTAAACCATTATACCCATCCAAGTAAGGTGTTGGTGGAAAAACTAATTACACCACGGCGTGGAGACGGTATTCCGTACGTACGCACGCACAGTGATTTCATTTTCCGTAGGATGGATAGAAGGTGAAATAGGGTTGTTTCATATTTATAAAAACATATCATTATATGAGTGATACTGATGTTATTACTTCATAATGAAACAACTAAAAAAGAGTAAGTAGAAGAAGAAATAAATTTGAAAGAATCGGTAACGGATATTATCTCTTCTTCGACACGTATCTTTGAAACCTCCTCTTAGGGAACTAATGTTCGTCTTTAAAGATGACCAGGACCTCTAGAATATTACTAAGGGAGTTTAGAAGATGAATTTTCAGGGGTTGGCCGAGCTTCAAAGCTCAAAACGGTGTCAATAGAAGAGGGAGGCGATGCCCTTTTATAAGGGAGGAGAAGGGCACCTTTGGAATGTGTGAAAATATTATTTTATTATAAACATATCTTTGGTTTTAAAAGGTCAAAAAATCATTAAAGATGAAGATAAGATGACTCATGGTCATAATAAAATCATCCAATCAGAATTGGACACGTTTTGGACAATATTTTAATCATTATAATCTTATTTATTTAAATCATTTATTAATGATGTAAATACTGCATCATTATTGTGTCATAAATAATTTAATTTATTTGATGTATAAAAATTATAAAAATACCACCAACATGTAGGAAATATTTTTATCTTTCCAATGAATATTTATAGTCGAGAAGATAATTTATATAACCCCTTATAAAAATTAATTACTAAAAGATTTTTGTTAATGTCAATTTTGTCTTTACATTAAATTAATTAATCCAAATTGTCATTATCACTACCAAGTGGCTCAATGGGGTCTAAAATAGACCCATGGATGCCCATGGTCGGCCACTACTCATCCAATAAGGTTACGAAAAGTGTTAAGGTAATTTTAAATTATTATAATATTCTTTTAACCTTGAATTACTTTATTTACCTTTAACCGCAGTAAATAAAAGTCAAAAGTTACTATTTACCAAAAATTATTTTCATCATATTGAACCACATTTTACTTCTTGATAACAACCATGTATGTTGGATTTTTGAAATTAAATTCACAAAAGAGGTAAAATTTCTTTTAAATGAAACAGTCCGTTTTTTTAACTACCACTAAGTGGTTTCACTATTCATCAAAATTTGAAGTTTTTCAGAAAAATACCAAAAATTCAGCCTAAGCTATATTTTATATTCCATATTCAAAAATGATGCCTATTTTTTCAAATTTAAAACATAGAAGTGGAATTAATTAATTTTAAAATTAATTCCTGTTATCAAAACAAACAGCGTGTTTTTAAGAAACAATAACTATCAAAAGATCGACACTTGTTTATGTCCAAATTCAATGTGAAATTAATTCCAATGACCAAAATTAGAATAAATAGTAAAAATATATTCTAATTACACTTTAAAACCAATTAAAAATATAATATAACCATATAAATTTTTGCGATGAAAAATGTTGTTTTTCATTAAAATATATTGTGTTTTTACTATTCATTAAAATATGAATGTTATCACAATAATATGAAAATTTTATCCAAATTAAATTTTTATATCCTGATTCCAAGGAAGAATTTTATTTTTTCAAATTGAACTTATAAACTTGTCAAAAACTAGATTTAAAGGGGGTCTGCCATCAAAAGGCGGCAAAAGTGTATTTTTTAAAAAATACATATTTTACCCAAAAAATTTATTTAGTTCTCATACCATGTTCTAGAAAAAATGTAAGATGAATAATAATATTATAAAATTAAAAATTTAGTTAATACTATTCATAACTGCTAGTCCATAATAATATTATAACAATATATCGTTGTTTAGTGAAACCCGGTATTGCGTACTACACACGCTATCGAGGAAGGTCATGATTGCGTGTAATGCAAGACAATTCAGGGATGCGTGTAGTGAAAAATACATTGGGTGTTGCGTATAATATAATCAAAACTTATTTCATTTATACATTAAATAAAATCTATACTTAATGTTGCGTAGAATAATTTCCACAAAACGAACCTGAAATTGTGTGTAACACGAGCCAAGAATAGTGTTGCGTATACTGCAAGATAATACTGTGTTGCGTATAGTACAAGCTAATCTTGGTGAAGTGTATAATAGAAGACATCATAAAATTAAAAATAATATATCTCATAAAATCTCAGGGTGTTACACTCTACCACCCTTAAAATGAATTTCACCCTCGAAATTCGTCAGGGTTATAAATCATTTACTACTTGAAAGTTTCATTCATAAAAATCCACATCATAAAAAGGAATACTAAATCATAATTTTAAAAAGGAATGTTAGAAACAAAATGGATACCCAAAGTAACTCATCACTTTGGTTCCCACATAAGAGTATATAGGTGAAAATATGGATTTGAAAGAGAAATCTAACCGTCAAGTTCTGATGGAGAGTGGTAGAGAGCATGGCTATGAAATAGCCAACAATCGCAAAGGCATAAATTTTTGATGATCTAAGGTACCATCTGATTCATCAGATATCAGAGTACTAGGACAACATTTTTGGTTTCCAAGATCATTTCCCTAACATTGATGAACTTTTACATAAGGAGAAATACTTACTTGATTTCAGTGTAATATCATCGTTGGTCATTCCATGAACAATTTTCACTTCATCCCTATTTAAAGAAATGAAGCGGAATTTTTCATTCATGAAGTGTTATTAGATCATGCGATAGAATGATAAGTCATCCCATCTGTTTCAATCACAAAAAGGTTAGCATAAGTTATTAAATATACATAAGTCCATCTACGGTGAGATTAATCATATATGATACCAACAATGGACTTAAACTTCATCTATCACACAACATAATAAAATAAAACTAGTTCCTACCAACCAGGACTTCCTGTAGGCCAATGGTAGGCGATGAAGGCCTGTTGTACTTTGGTCGTGTGTTTGATTCCCGCAACCTTGTCCGATGTGACGGGTTGTCGCCCGTCTTACGGGTTATCCTTTTTCTAAAACTACATTATTATAACATCCCATAAATAATATCAAAAAAATGTTCTAGCCTTAAACAATACTATATGATGTCCAACTTAATCCATTCCAACCTTAAGACTTATCCAAAATACTTCTGTCCAAGCTCATATTATAAAGAAAACAATTACTAGAAATATCATTAACTAAGCATGTGAATACCATCATTTATCCCCCATATATCATAAGATATATCTTGTTGATCGCATTCCAAACATGTGAATACCCTAATCTTGTATTCTCTTACAACATGAATTACCATATAACCATAGTGAAAACATGAATTCTATTAAAAGGCAACTCTTTCCACATACCAAAATCCCAAAATTTCAATATACTAAAACCATGATATCACTTTTTCCTTATATCAGTCAAGAGCTCATTAATATTATTTTCTCCTTATCCCTTCATTATGCGCATATCATCTTCTTTCCAAAAAAAATTTCAATCACTTTTCATTGTTACCAGTTCCATATAATTATTGAAAACCAATATGAAGATATTCCAAAATTTCACAATACCATAAATGAGATTCCATGATACTATTTTGAAATCCCATTACATAAACACTTAATCATTTCACAACATCATTGTCATACTCAACATCACAAATAGTGATCGCATGTTACTTACCTTTATCCTTTTCCTTAAGAGGTTTCTCACATTGATCATTATTAACCCATGGATTAGGGAATTGATTAGCACAATGCCCCATTTCCTTGCACTTGAAGCATTGAAGTGTTGGTGGAGCGTCAACTGTAACCTTTTCTCTATTCAAATAATTACCTACATTTTTTCCATTACATTGACACTCAACTGCTAGATGACCTTATTTTCCGCACTTAAAACATTTTATAGTACCTTTTAGGCAATCTCCACCATGCTTCTTTCCACACTTTGTGCATAAATAATCATTCGTCTTCTTTTCACCATTATTCTGAGATTTCTCCTTGAATTCCATCATTCGTTTCTTTTCAAAACCATGCGATGGATATGTAACACCAACTTCCAGTTCTACCTTAATAGCACAACCCACAATTTCTTCATAGCTACTAAAGTCTCTTATTGCTAATGCCTTCCGAAGACTTAGTTTTAAGCCACTCAAGAATCGATCAATTTTACTTTTAGGTTGGATGATAAATCCAGATGCATACCTTGCAAGCCTTGTAAAATTCGCTTCATATATACCAACCGATTCATCATCCTTTTTCTTAAGCTCAAGGAAATCCTTTTCCATCTTTGTTTGAAGAATACTAGGGATGTACTTATTGAAAAATATGTTCTTAAACTCATCACATTCCATGGATTCAATTTCATCTTATGGACTTGTATTCTTAATTAGTGTCCACTACTCGTCTTCTTCACCTTCTAAACAGTAAACAACTAAAATTAATTTTTCATGTTCTGAACATAAAAGTATTGAAAATATCTTTTATATGGTACTAATCCATTGTTCAACAACAAGTGGATCAGAAGACCCACTGAAAGAAGGTGGACGTTGCCTCATGAAGGACTCAATAAAATATTGTTCCTTTCTTTACTCATTTGGAAATCCAGAATGATTCATAGCTTCTGTAAGTATAACAATAAGATTTTTCACTCCATCTCCCATAACATTGGTTTGATCATAAGGACAATCATTGCATTTTCCATTACATTGATCAACACGGTTCATTCAGGTTCCATCCATCATCTAAATCCCAAAAAGAATAGTGTGAGAGGAAAAAATCATTCTAGGGAAAACAACATAATAAACGGGGAGTACATTCAATATCTAACATCTTAAATTAATATCTAATATCGTTACCATAATTCTAGAATTATAACCTATACTTTTACTTAACCTTAGGTACATTCCTAGACATACCTTAGAAATATCTCCAGGGATTTCACTAAAGTTTTTGCATCCTAGTTTCCAAAGGTTAACTAAACCTTTCCTCTGATTCCAACTGTAGAGACCCAAATCTTGATGTACATGGACATTACATTACTTTTGAAGAATACTTAATACATAACAAAAACAAACACACAAGGACCGTAATAGTTTAGTGTCTTTGGAAACTCAGAAAAATAATCTTCAAATCATGGTGAAAGATCTTCAACATATCCCATAAAGATCTTCCCCTTTTTTCTTACCAAAAACCTTTCTTTATATCCTGGGGAAAAGAAAACATAAAAAGGGTGAGCTCAAATTCTTAGTAAGGGTAAACATAGAGAACATAAAACAATCCATAAACATTTGAATGCAAAAACATGAACATAAAATCTAAACATCAAAATCTTGAGGAAAGACATAAATCATGGAAGTACGTAAGGAATATATCATAAAGGAACATCAATCATGATAAAATAGCATGGGAATAAAACATATAACTGTGGAAAAACGTTAATCACATCATATTATTTCCATAGTAGCCAAGGAATTACTACCAAGAACATCTTAGTGGACAAAGTCTCTTTCTGAATCGAGTTCCCTCCTCATTCCAGTCCTGTATCACTAAACCATATTACCTTACCATTCTGGAAATATTTAAATATGATTCTGTAATAAGTCAATGACATTATTTAAATCATTATGCAGGGGGTTCAGATACGTACGAAGCATATAGGACCTAAGGTAAGGGATAACTTTTCCAATCTCGTTTCTATCCGAGATTGTTTATTCATAAGTATTTACTGGGGTTATATTTATCATCCATGTACCTATTTTCTAAATATGGTTTCATGTATGTTTAAAGTCTTTTTACCCATTTTTTACTTTTACAATATGGTATGTAAGGAATCTTTTTTTTGATTACCATACGAGGTACTTTTTGACTTTCCCGGCAAAAGTACGAGAAGAATGTTTCTTTAACTAATACGGCATGGACAGATTTTTACGGTTTTATAACGCCATATTTTCATGAAGCTTACTCTACAAGATTTCATGAATATTTTCAACAAAATCCTTTTGTTTTAAAATTTCATGTAATTTTGTGAAAAGGAAATGATTTTTAAGAAGAAATGATATTTTTCTCAAGAATTATTTTCAAGTGTTTTATCAAAACCATTTTCCATCTAAGATGACATTATTTCATATGTGTATGCTTCAAGTATAATATCTATATGATTTACATGGTTTCACTTTTCTTATGATGAAATGATATCCATTTGTTTTGTATGGATTATGTTATGATTGGACGATGTTTATGAAACCCATTTTTATTCTTTGGGTTATGATGAATGATTTATGTTTATGTTGTGGCACAAGTAAGAATGATTTAATTATGAGGTGGGTGGGACTTATATCTCCCTCCAATACATTGGGTAAAGATTTATATCTCATGAGATAGACATGGATGGAATGGTAAGTTAATCCGGTTCAGGGATACAGGACTGGAACGAGGAGTGAAATCAATTCAGAAAGGGAATTTGTCCACTAAGATGGTCTTGGAAACAATGTCTTGGCTACTATGAAAATCATATCATGTTATTAATGGTTTTCCACAATTACATGTTTTCTTCCCATGATATTTTATCATGATTGACTTTCCATTATTATACATGCCTTACGTACTTCCAAGATATATGTCTTTGCTGAATATTTTTATGTTTAGATTTTCTGTTCAAGTTTTTGCGTTCAAATTTTTATGGATTGTTTTATGTTCTCTATGTTTACCCTTATTGAGCATTTTTTCTCACCCTTTTTATGTTTTATTTTCCCCTGGATATAATTAAAGGTTTTAGGTAAGAAAAAAAAAGGGTAATATCTTTATGGGATATGTTGAAGATATTTCACCACGATTAGAAGATTATGTTCCGAGTTTCCAAAGACACTAAAATATTACGGTCCTTAAGTGTTTGTTTTTGTTATGTATTAAGTATTCTGAAAAAGTAATGTAATTTCCATGTAAGTCGTGTTTGGGGTCTCTACATTTGGTATTGGAGGAAAGGTTTCGTTAACCTTTGGAAACTAGGCTGTGAAAACTTTAGTGAGATCCCTAGAGATATTTCTAAGGTATGTCTAGGGATGTCCCTAAGGTTAAGTATAAGTATAGTTTATAGTCCTAGAATTCTGGTAAGAATCTTAGAATTAACCCTAAGATGTTATATATTTAAGGTACTCCCCCTTTATTATGTTGTTTTCCCTAGCATGATTTTTGCCTCTCATACTATTCTTTTTGGGTTTTATATGATGGATGGAACCCGAAGGAACCGTGTTGATCAATTTAATGGACAATGCAATGGTTTTACTATTGAACAACCAAATGCTATGGTAAATGGAGTGAAAAATATTATTGCTATACTTACACAAGCTATGAATCATTCTAGACTTCCGAATGAGTAGATAAGGTAACAATATTCTATTGAATCCTTCATGAGGAAACATCAACCTTTTTTCAGTGGGTCTTCTGATCCACTTATTGCTGAACAATGGATTAGTAGCATTGAAAAGATATTTTCCATACTTCGCTATTCAGAGCATGTAGAGACCCGAAGCCTGACGTTCATGGACATTACATTACATTTGCGGAATACTTAGTACATAACAAAAAACAGACACACAAGGATCGTAATATTTTAGTGTCTTTGGAATCTCGGAACATAATCTTATAATCATGGTGAAAGATCTTCAAAATCTCCCATAAAGATCTTCTTTTTTTTACGTAAACCTTTCTTTATATCCTGGGGAAAATAAAACATAAAAGGGTGAGCTCAAATTCCCAGTAAGGGTAAACAAAAAGAATATCAATCACATCATATACATAAGCACATAACTTTTGGAAATCTTAACCTTCAAAAGAGATCATAATTTCATAACATGGGGTAAATCATGGCAGTGAAATGTAATCACAATAATCATAACTTAAAACATGAATCTTTGTGTCATACACACATAATCTTGGAAAATCATTTCTTGTTAGTCATGACTCATTGCCAAGACTATCTTAGTGGACAAAGTCCCTTTCTGAATCGAGTAACCCTCGTTTCAGTCCTATTTCACTGAACCGGTATAACCTACCGTTCCAGCCCTGTCTATCTCATGAGATATGAAATCTTTACCCAATGCATTGGAGGGAGATATAGGTCCCACCCATCTTATAATGAATCCTTTCTTATGTGTTCCACATAATCATAAACCATACATCATAGCGTAACCCACGTAATAAAAATGGGATTCTTAAACAACATGACATCATAAAACAATTCATATAAGATAAAGGAATTCATAAAAATATTTCCATCACAACATAATCAAATCCATGTAATAATAGGGATAAAAACAGAACCCTTTTATTATCTTTGATGGAAAATAATTTTGATAAAATACTTGAACTTCATTCTTGAGGAAAACATCCTTTCTACTTCAAAAACACTTTTCCTTTCTTAACATGTCATACAATTTTAAACTAAAAGAATTTGATTAAAAATAAACTTGAATACTTGTAAAGGAAGCTTCTTAGAAATAATGTTCTAGAAATCCATTCATGCCGTATAAGTTAAAAAAACATTCTTCGCACTTTTGTCGGAAAAGTCAAAAAGTACCTCGTACGAAAAACGACAAAAGATTCCTTTCATATCTCATACTAAAAAATAACCGAAGGGTAAAATTGGATTTAAACAATTGTATTTGGATGGAAATAACATTACATATTGAGGAAACATTTATGTGGATGATAAAATACACCCCAGTAAATACTTACGAATAAACAATCTCGGGTAAAAATGAGATTGTGAATAGTAACTTTTTACCCGAGATAATTCCATTTTCATTATATACCTTGGATATAACCCATGTAGGCAAGCATTGGATTACTCAGCATAGGTCATAGTAGATGTCTTTTCATGCTTTACAAATGGACCTTATTTATGATTTTCTATTTACAGTGAACCTTGGTAGGCTAGGAAACATCAAATTTACATATATTATTTTATTACAGTTATATTTTGCGGACTACTTAATCATATATACACAAACTAGACATGTTATAGACACCGTTGTTAGTGGACTATAGACTGTGATCTCACACCTTGTTCTATCCTTTATTGGGTACATGGATAGACTTCATGGATAAAGGAAGGGACCGAGGCAAGAACCCACTTTATGATTATTTATTGGTTATTGATTCAGATTAAGGAAACATATGACCAAGATATACATCAAGATATTATATAGAGATAGTTTTTTGTTATTTTTATATTGTAATACATGTATTTTACTGGATCTATCACTATGTATTTCCTTCCTTTTTTTATAGACTCATTAAATATTCATCATGTTTTATTTGATATTGCCTTTATCATTGTATAGTACTCCTACTATTTCGATGCTTATTTATAGTTGTTTAGTTATTAGATATGATTCCACTTTTTATTGATATCATTACACCATTTTTCAACACTATTATTATGAAGTTATAGTATCCCCAATGTACTAACTTATATCCTTGTTTCTAATCAAAAGCCTCTGGAAAAAATGGAGATGTGGTTGATACCATGCAACCCACCAGATCAGGGCACTATTTAATGGAACCCAAGTCTGGACATTACAATGTGGTATTAGAGATGTTTTATTTTATTTTTTTTACTATTTTGAGAAAATGAACCAGATATTTGGAACATATTGTAACTTGGTTATAATATTTTCTTGGGAGTAGCTAACCCATATTCAGGGTAATGAACAAGTTGCTTGGAATGAGGAATTATTATTCAATATTTTAACTATTACTGTTTATTTTATTCCACCATTGGCTGATTCACATGATATGTGATGTTATTATTGTAATAATTTTGGATTACCATTTATTATTGTACCACTATGTCAAGAAATCTTGGATAATGCATCATTTTAGGAACCTTATAGGAATTATATTCAATGCATTATTCCATTCCATATAAGATTCATTTCTTGACTATATGACATTATTATGTGTAACTTTTGTGATATAAATTTTATTCAACTAAAATTTCATTTAGGGACTTGATAAATTATTTATTGGGATTAAATGGATTCCAAATTTCACTTTATAAGATGTATGTGCCCTTATAAATTGAAAATTGTGATCTATATTGTTTAAAATTTTAAAGAGAATTTATAAATAAATGAGAATGAAATTAAATGAAATTGAAATTAAAATGAAATAGTAACTATTAAATAGGTATTCTAATTTCAATTTAAAGGTTATTTTCCTCTATAAAGTAAAATTGAAACTCTGTATACTAGGAATTTAGACTAGTAACCAGGAGCTTGAACTAGACACAAATGTAGTAATGGGAAGTTGGTAGTTTCTTTGATGTTATTTATGACCATTCCTATTACTTATTCCTAAATTTAGGAGAAGTTATAGGGGTGTGACTTGGTTATAATAATGTTTTTACCAACCCAATGTTTATATATGTGAACTAGTTTTTACCAAATTTTGACTGATTCATGTGATATGAATTTGTAGAATATGACACTATAAAGGCATCCATTTGTATTATAGGAGGGTGGATAACATCACACTTTAGAGGTGGTTGGACCTGAGACACCAATAGTTCCTCAAGTAGTTACACTTGTGTAACTTACCATTGTTCCTGATATTGGTGTTGATTCCTTGTTTCAGGAGAGTTTCCCACACTTTATGTAGATAGTTTAGGGAGTCCTAAAACCAGCCTTGTCTATCAAAGATCTTATATGTGTGTTTTAGCAGCCTCATTGTAGAGACTCGTATCTTGACGTACATATACATTACATTACTTTTGCGGAATACTTAGTACATAACAAAAACACACACATAAGGATCGTAATAGTTTAGTGTATTTGGAAACTCGGAACGTAATCTTCTAATCGTGGTGAAAGATCTTCAATATCTCCCATAAAGATCTTCCTTTTTTTTACCTAAAAACCTTTCTTTATATCCTGGGGAAAAGAAAACATAAAAGGGTGAGCTCAAATGCTTAGTAAGGGTAAACAAAAGAAATATCAATCACATCATATACATAAGAACATAGCCTTTGGAAATCTTAACCTGCAAAAGAGCTCATAATATCATAACATGGGATAAATCATAGAAGTGAAAATGAGATCCCCATAATCATAACATAAAACTTGAAACTTTGTGGCATGCACACATAATCATGGAAAATCATTTCTTGTTAGTCATGACTCATTTCCAAGACTATCTTAGTGGACAAAGTCCCTTTCTGAACCGAGTCACCCTCGTTCCAGTCCTGTTTCACTGAACCGGTATAACCTACCGTTCCAGCCATGTCTATCTCATGAGATATAAAATCTTTACCCAATGCATTGGAGGGAGATATAGGTCCCACCCATCTTATAATGAATCCTTTCTTATGTGTGCCACGTAATCATAAATCATACATCATTGCATAACCCATGTAATACAAATTGGAATCTTAAACATCATGACATCATAAAACAATTCACACAAGATAAAAGAATTCATAAAAATTATTCAATCACAACATGATCAAATCAATGTAATAATAGGGATAAAACAGAACCCTTTATTATCTTAGATGGAAAATAATTTTGATAAAACACTTGAACTCCATTCTTGAGGAAAATATCCTTTCTTCTTCAAAAAACATTTTTCCTTTCATAACATGTCATACGACTTTAAAATAAAGAAGTTTATTAAAAATAAACTTGTAAAGGAATCTTCTTGGAAATAATGTTTTAAAAATCCATACATGCCGTATAAGTTAAAAAAACATTCTTCGTACCTTTGTCGGAAAAGTCAAAAAGTACCTCGTACAAAAAAAACGACAAAAGATTCCTTTCATATTCTTTACCAAAAACTCACCGAAGGGTAAAATTGGATTTAAACTATTGTAATTGGATGGAAACAATATTACATATTGAGGTAACATGGATGTGGATGATAAAATACACCCCAGTAAATACTTACGAATAAACAATCTCGGATAAAAATGAGATTGTGGTATTTTCCCTTACCTTAGGTCCGATTTGCTTTGTTCGTGTCAGAAGCTCCTGTATAATGGTTTAAATAATGTTATTGACTTATTCCAGAATCATACATATTGATATGATATCATATATGGTCATATTATTAGCTTCTTGTTAGTAATATTTCATTGTTACCTGTTACTCGGGTCTTTATAACTTTTTGTTCTTACGCGTGTTTTGTAGAATAAATTCTTATTCTTATCTTTAGGTTATAGATAATTAATTTCCAGAATGGTATTAGTGTATTATATACCATATTCATTCATTCAATTCATTTATATAATCATTATGAAATGAAGATCATGTAGAACGAGTCGCATCACATCGTGGAGACGGTATTCCGTACGCACGCACGAGTGATGATATCATTCCTATGATCGTGGAATTGTATTGGAGTATATATATATTATTTCAGTATCAATATTACTTCATAATAATCATATATAGTTACTCATTACACCATTATACCCATCCTTGTAAGGTGATGGTGGAAAATAGATTACACCACGGCGTGGAGACGGTATTCCGTACGTACGCACGCGCGGTGATTTCATTTTTCCGTAGGATGGATAGAAGGTGAATTAGGGTTGTTTCATATTTATAATAACATATCAGTATGTAAGTAATACTGATGTTATTACTTTATCATGAAACAACTAATTAATAAGAAGTTGAAGAAGAAAGAAATTGAAAAGATCGGTAATGGATATTACCTCTTCTTTTGGAACGCCTCTTTGAATCCTCCACTTAAGGAACTAAGATTGGTCTTTGGAGAAGACCAGGACCTCTAGGATTATTCTAGGGAAGTGGAGAGGATAAAATGGCAGGGGTTGGCCGAGATTGAGTGCTCAATTTGGTGTGAGGAGGAGGGGGAGGAGGTGCCCTTTTATAAGGGAGGAGAGGGGCACCTTAGGAATATCTCAAAATAATATTTTATATTAAAGTCAAAATCGGTTTATAATGGTTTCAAAGGGTCTTATTTCGAATATAAGGTGGGGATGGGTCGAAATCCTATCAACCAATAGGATTTATACAAGTTTAGGGTATTATTTTAACCTTATCAATTAGATTTAACTCTAAGTTAATTAATTTAACTTTTACCGTGTCTTTTTGTTTTCTTTCACTATATGGTTAATACACTTACTATAACATGCCAAACGAACCCCAAATTGTTTATTATTAATATGTATATCATTATCTAAGTCATTTGGATGAACCTTAGATTTTTAGGAATAAAATAACAATTAATAATATAATATTTGATTTAAAAACTATTTTGTGTCAATTTTGACACTATTTGATATATGATTTTTGTGAAAGTCATAATAGAATTATATGTTCTAAACAAGTTGATTAAATCAACACTAATATATCATAGTAACCTAGAAAATTAGTGGAATTCATAAAAAGTCTAAAATTACATTCATTTGAGCATTTATAACATCAATTATGTCAATATTTCATTAATAAGATAATTACTGCATCATCATTGTGTCATAAATAAATTAAATTATTTAATGTCTAAAAATTATTAATAAAATACAATTATGTAGGAAATCTTTTTAGATTTCTAATTAATATTTATAGTCCAATTTATCTTATTTATAACCCCATATTAAAAATGATTTACTTATTAAACTTTGATTTTAACTATTTTAACCCTTCTTTAAATAAATTAATAATAAATGTCCTAATCTAATCCAAGTGGGCCTAAATGATAATAATTTACACTTAAGGTTGTTTTGGGTCGAGATACACTTGTCCAATAGGATTAGGACATGTGTTAGGGTAATATTAATATCATTTTTACCCTTAATTACACTATTTACTTTTAACCGTGGTAAAAAAAATGTAAAAAGTTACTATTCACCAAAAATTATTTTCATCTCATTGAACCACATTTTACTTACTGACATCAACCGTGTCTCTCAGATTTTTGAAATTCCATTCACAGAAGCGGTAAAATTAAGTTTTATGAAAAATTCAGTTTTTTAACTACCACTTAGTAGTTTCACTATTCATCAAAAATTGATGTTTTTCAGAACAATGCCAAAATTTCATCCTAAGCTATATTTCATATTCCGAATTCAAAAATGAAGTCTATTTTACCAAATTCATAACATAGAAGTTGCATTAATTAATTTTATAATTAAATCCCGCTGTTAAAACAAATAGAGTGTTTTTAAGAAACAATATCTATCAAAAGATTGACACTTGATTAAGTCTGGTTTAAATGTGAAATTACAACCAATGACCAACATTGTATTAAATTGTAAAAATATATTCTAAATATACTTTAAAACCACTCAAATTAATGATTTATCACTATTAATTATTTTGATTAAAAAAGTTTTTTTCATTATAATTTAGTAATTTTCACTATTCATCAGAATATGAAAGTTATCCGAAAAGTACCAAAATTTCACCTTAGGCTAAATTCGATACTCCGAATCCAAAAATGAAGTCCATTTTGAGAGCTAAAATTTCTAAAATTTAAAAAGTGGTTATTACTATTCATAATGGCTAGTTTTAATAATATTTTAATAGCGTATCGTTGTTTCGTGAAACTCAGTATTCCATACTACACAGGCTATCGAGGAAGGTTGCGATTGCGTGTAATGCAAGGAAAGTAAAGGGTGCGTGTTGTGTAAGCTCCTTTTTGTGTTGCGTACAACACAAGACATTAATAAAATTAAAAAGAATATTTTTCATAAAATCTGGGGCTGTTCCATTCTACCCCCCTTAAAATGAATTTCGCCCTCGAAATTCGTTGGGGTTATAAATGGTTTACTATTCGAAAGTTTCTTTAATAGAAACCCACATCGTAAAAAGGAATATCAAAACCAATCTTTAAAAACAAAAGTATGAAATGTAACGGTTACCCAAATAAACTAATCACTGGGTTTCCACATAGGTGAAAATATGGATATGGAAGAGAAATCTAACCATCATGTTCTGATGGAGAGTGGTAGAGAACATGGCTATGGAAAAGCTAGTAATCACAAATCCATAGATTTGTGATGATATAAGGTACCGTCTGATTCATCAGGTATAAGATCACTAGGACAACATTTTTGGTTTTCAAGATCGTTTCCCTAAAGTTAAAGAATTAGAATAAATACTTACTTTATTTTGGTACAATCTCACTGTTGTTCGTGCCTTTAACAATTTCCACTTCATCTCTTAAATAAATGAAGTTGAATTTGTTATTCGTGAAGTGTTAGCAGATCATGTGATAGAATGACGGTCCATTCCATCTGTCTCAAACAAAAGGTTAGCAAAAATTATATACATAAGTTGATCTATAGTGAGATTAATCATATATGGTTCCTAAAATGGACTTTATACTTCATATATCATAATGCTTAATATAATAAAACTGGTTTCTACTAAACAGGGACTTCCTGTAGGCTAGTGGTAGGAAATAAAGGCCAGTCGCACTTTGGTTGTGGGTTCAATTCCCACAGCCTTGTCCGAAGCGATGGGCTGTCGCCCGTCCTGCAGGTTGTCCTTTTTCTAAAACTACATTACTATAACATTCCATCAATAATATCGAAAAAAAATTCTATCCTTAAACAATACTAACTTATGTCCAACATAATTCATTCCAATCTTTAGGCTTATCCATAATACTACAGTCCACTCTCATAACAAAGTGAAAACGATTACCAGAGATTTAATACCATCGTTGATCCCCATATATCATAAGATATGTTTTGTTGGTCACATTACAAACATTCAAAGTCCTTAATCATGTATTCTCTTGAATACCTTAGTGAAAACATGAATGCAGTTAAAAGTTAACACTTTCCACATACCAAAATCCTCAAAATTCTATATACTCAAACCATGATATCACTTAGTCCTTATATCGATCATGAGCTCATGAATACTGTTAAACATTTCATTTTCTCATTTTCCCTTCCTTATGCGCAAATCATCTTATTTCCAAAAAATATCTGAATAACATTTCATGGTTACTAGTACCATTAATCATACACTTTAAAAACTCAGGAAAGACAACAGTGTAACAATCCTTAGATGTCTCTTTATTCCATAGTACCATGAGATTACTTATACAACATTACACTTGATAAACATGTAATCATTCCACTACCTTCTTAAACCATTGACCAAGCTTCAACAATTCTTTCATCTCACATATCATTTGTAGTCTCTTCATCATCATCGATATAAATACTTCCCATACGACCATACTGATTCTCTTCAAGAGACTTTCCCTTAGGTAATTGGTTTTCATAATTCCCGTACATTCCACATTTAAAACATTTAACCATTGTTGATGTCGTAGCAATACCATTATCCTCATCCATGGTGTTAACTGAACCTTTTCCTTTGCACTTACTTGCTTTGTGTCCTTCTTTTCCACACCCAAAGCATCTTCTAGTTCCTTTGAAACATTCTCCTTGATGCCTCTTCCCACATGATTTACACAGGGGAAATTGAACTTTCTTTCCTCTATGATCATCATGAAACTCCATATTTCTCTTATTAGCCGAGTCAGGAAACTTACCAAATTTTACTTTATTGATCATATTATGAGATTGCTGATTCGACATAATAATGATGTTTGGACTTCCAAATCCCATTTCATTATGAAGAATATCATTCCATTGTCCATCATATCCTCCATTATCGTGAATCATCTTGTTTCCAGCAATTTTCTAAAACCCAAAAAGAACAGTGTGAGAGGAAAAAATCATGCTAGGGAAAACAACATAATAAAGGTGGAGTATCCTCAATATCTAACATCTTAGGTTAAATTCTATGATCGTTACCGTAGTTCTAGGACTGTATCCTATACGTATACTTATCCTTAGAGACATCCCTAGACATACCTTATAAATATCTCTAGGGATCTCACTAAAGTTCTCGCATCCTAGTTTCCAAAGGTTGACTAAACCTTTCCTTTGATACCAACTATAGAGACCTGAAGCCTGACGTTCATGGACATTACATTACATTTTCGGAATACTTAGTACATAACAAAAAACACACACACAAGGATCGTAATAGTTTAGTGTCTTTGGAAACTCGGAATATAATCTTCTAATCGTGGTGAAAGATCTTCAAAATCTCCCATAAAGATCTTTTTTTTATACCTAAAACCTTTCTTTATATCCTGGGGAAAATAAAACATAAAAGGGTGAGCTCAAATGCTCAGTAAGGGTAAACAAAAGGAATATCAATCACATCATATACATAAGCACATAACTTTTTGAAATCTTAACCTGCAAAAGAGATCATAATTTCATAACATGGGGTAAATCATGGCAGTGAAATGTAATCACAATAATCATAACTTAAAACATGAATCTTTGTGGAATACACACATAATCTTGGAAAATCATTTCTTGTTAGTCATGACTCATTGCCAAGACTATCTTAGTGGACAAAGTCCCTTTCTGAATCGAGTAACCCTCGTTTCAGTCCTGTTTCACTGAACCGGTATAACCTACCGTTCTAGCCCTGTCTATCTCATGAGATATGAAATCTTTACCCAATGCATTGGAGGGAGATATAGGTCCCACCCATCTTATAATGAATCCTTTCTTATGTGTGCCACATAATCATAAACCATACATCATAGCGTAACCCACGTAATAAAAATGGGATTCTTAAACAACATGACATCATAAAACAATTCATATAATATAAAGGAATTCATAAAAATATTTCCATCACAACATAATCAAATCCATGTAATAATAGGGATAAAAACAGAACCCTTTTATTATCTTAGATGGAAAATAATTTTGATAAAATACTTGAACTTCATTCTTGAGGAAAACATCCTTTCTACTTCAAAAACACTTTTCCTTTCTTAACATGCCATACAATTTTAAACTAAAAGAATTTGATTAAAAATAAACTTGAATACTTGTAAAGGAATCTTCTTGGAAATAATTTTCTAGAAATCCATTCATGCCGTATAAGTTAAAAAAAACATTCTTCGTACTTTTTTCGGAAAAGTCAAAAAGTACCTCGTACGAAAAACGAAAAACGACAAAAGATTCCTTTCATATCTCATACTAAAAAATAACCGAAGGGTAAAATTTGATTTAAACAATTGTATTTGGATGGATATAACATTACATATTGAGGAAACATTGATGTGGATGATAAAATACACCCCAGTAAATACTTACGAATAAACAATCTCGGATAAAAATGAGATTGTGATATTTCCCTTACCTTAGGTACGACTTGTTTTGTAAGTGTCCGAACCTCCTGTATAATGATTTAAATCATGTTATTGACTTATTCCAGAATCATATTCATTGTTATTATATCATATATGGTCCACTTATGACTTTATATTACCCGTTCTTTTGTAAATTCATGTTAAAGTAGCGTTTTTGGTAAAATCCTCTCATTTGTCGTTCGTGTTTTTAACTTGTAATTATTCATGTGATTACTTAGATCATGATTACTTAATTACAGAATATAAAACATGATATATATATATATATATATATTCAGAATATACATATATAATAAATCAGTAAATGGAAAGAAATACACCGTTCATGGAGACGGTAGTCCGTACGTACGCATGAACGCTGTTTTCGTTTCCATATTGAATTGAATGGAATTAAGTAGATGAAATATATATAAATAATTACAGTGTCATATATTTCATTAGTACTTATTATATATACTTTATAATCATTCATGAATGGTTAATCATTGAGAATGAATCTCATCGCGTCGTGGAGACGGTAGTCCGCACGTACGCACGAGCGATGATATCATTCCCATGGTCATGGAATTGTGTTGAAGTGTATGTATACTATTTCAGTATCAATATCACTTTATAATAATCATATATAGTTACTCATTAAACCATTATACCCATCCAATTAAGGTGGTGGCGGAAAATAGATTACATCACGGCGTGGAGACGGTATTCCGTACGTATGCACGCGCGGTGATTTCCTTTTTCCGTAGGATGGATAGAATGTTAATTAGAGTTGTTTCATATTTATAATAACATATCAGTATGTAAGTAATACTGATGTTATTACTTTATCATGAAACAACTAAATAAGAAGAAGTTGAAGAAGAAATTTTTTTTTGAAAAGATCGGTAATGGATATTACCTCGTCTTTGAAACGCCTCTTTGAATCCTCCACTTAGGGAACTAAGATTGGTCTTTGAAGAAGACCAGGACCTCTAGGATTATTATAGGGATGTGGAGAAGGGATTTTGGCAGAGGTTGTCCGAGCTTGAGTGCTCAAATTGGTGTGAGGAGGAGGGGGGAGGAGGTGTCCTTTTATAAGGGAGGAGAGGGGCACCTTAGGAATACCTCAAAATATTATTTTATATTAATGTCAAAATCGGTTTATAATGGTTCAAAGGGTCTTATTTAGAATCTAAAGTGGGGATGGGTCAAAATCCTATCATCCAATAGGATTTAGACAAGTTTAGGGTATTATTTTAACCTTATCAATTAGATTTAACTCTAAGTTAAATAATTTAACTTTTACCGTGTCTTTTTGTTTTCTTTCAATATATGGTAAATACACTTACTATAACATGCCAAACGAACCCCAAATTGTTTATTATTAATATATATATCCTTATCTAAGTCATTTGGCCGAACCTTCGATTTTTAGGAATAAAATAACAATTAATAATATAATATTTGGTTTAAAAACTATTTTGTGTCAATTTTGACACTATTTGATATATGATTTTTTTGAAAGTCATAAAAGAATTATATGTTCGAAAAAAGTTGATTACATCAACACTAATATATCATAGTAACCTAGAAAATTAGTGTAATTCATAAAAAGTCTCAAATTACATTCATTTGAGCATTTATAACATCAATTATGTCAATATTTCATTAATAAGGTAATTACTGTATCATCATTGTGTCATAAATAAATTAAATTATTTAATGTATAAAAATTATTAATAAAATACAATTATGTAGGAAATATATTTAGCTTTCTAATGAATATTTATAGTCGAATTTATCTTATGTATAACCCCATATTAAAAATGATTTACTTATTAAACTTTGATTTTAACTATTTTAACCCTTCTTTAAATAAATTAATAATAAATGTCCTAATCTAATCCAAGTGGGCCTAAATGATAATAGTTTACACTTAAGGTTGTTTTGGGTCGAGATACACTTGTACAATAGGATTAGTACATGTGTTAGGGTAATATTAATATCATTTTTACCCTTAATTACCCTATTTACTTTTAACCGTGGTTAAAAAAATGTAAAAAGTTACTATTCACCAAAAATTATTTTCATCTCATTGAACCACATTTTACTTACTGACATCAACCGTGTCTCTCGGATTTTTGAAATTCCATTCACAGAAGCGGTAAAATTAAGTTTTATGAAAAATTCAGTTTTTTAACTACCACTTAGTAGTTTCACTATTCATCAAAAATTGATGTTTTTCAGAACAATGCCAAAATTTCATCCTAAGCTATATTTCATATTCCGAATTCAAAAATGAAGCCTATTTTACCAAATTCATAACATATAAGTTGAATTAATTAATTTTATAATTAAATCCCGCTGTTAAAACAAATAGAGTGTTTTTAAGAAACAATATATATCAAAAGATTGACACTTAATTAAGTCTGGTTTAAATGTGAAATTACAACCAATGACCAACATTGTATTAAATTGTAAAAAATATATTCTCAATATACTTTAAAACCACTCAAATTAATGATTTATCACTATTTATTATTTCGATTAAAAAAGTTGTTTTTAATTATAATTTAGTAATTTTCACTATTCATCAGAATATGAAAGTTATCCGAAAAGTACCAAAATTTCACCTTAGGCTAAATTCGATACTCCGAATCCAAAAATGAAGTCCATTTTGAGAGATAAAATTTCTAAAATTTAAAAAGTGGTTATTACTATTCATAATGGATAGTTTTAATAATATTTTAATAGCGTATCGTTGTTTCGTGAAACTCAGTATTCCGTACTACACACGCTATCGAGGAAGGTTGCGATTGCGTGTAATGCAAGGCAAGTCAAGGGTACGTGTTGTGTAAGCTCCTTTTTGTGTTGCGTACAACACAAGACATTAATAAAATTAAAAAGAATATTTTTCATAAAATCTCGGGCTGTTACAGAGTATGAAAAATTCATTTTGGTTGTTTACCGTTTAGAAGGTGAAGCAGACTAGTGGTGGACTCTAATTAAGAATACGAGGCCCCAATATGAAAATGAATCCATGGAAAAGGATGAGTTCAAGAACTTATTTTTTTTTAATAAGTACTTCCCTCGTATTCTTAGAACAAAGATGGAAAAGGAGTTCATTGATCTTAAACAAAAGGATGATGAATCTGTTTGTTTATACAAAGTGAATTTTACAAGACTTGCAAGGTATGCATCTGGCTTTATCATCCAAACTGAAAGTAAAGTTGATCGATTCTTCAGTGGCTTAAAACCAAGACTTCGATGGGAATTAGCTATAAGATACTTCAGTAGTTATGATGAAATTTTGTGTTGTTCTATCAAGGTAGAAATGGAAGTTGGTGTTACATATCCATCTCATGGTTTTGACAAAAAATGAAAGATGGAGTTCAAGGATAAATCTTAGAATAATGGTGAAAATAAGATGAATATTTCTTTATTCTCAAAGTGTGGAAAGAATAATGGTGGAGATTTTATTAAAGGGACTATAAAATGTTTTAAGTGTGGAAAAGAAGGACATCGAGTAATTGAGTGTTGAAGTAATGGAAAAAGGGTTTCTAATGATGCGAATAGAGAAAAGACTGCAGAGAACGCACCACCAACACTTCAGTTATTCAAGTGCAAGGAAATGGGGCATTATGCTAATCAATGCCCTAATCTAAGGGTTAATTATGATCAAAGTGAGAAACCTCTTAAGGAAAAGGATAAAGGGAAGTCACATGTGACCACTATTTATGATGTTGACTATTAAAATGATGTTGTGTAATGATTAAGTGTTTATGTAATGGGATTTGAAAATAGTATCATGGAATCTCATTTACGGTATCGTGGAATTTTGGAATATCTATGTATTGGTTTTCAGTAATTATATGGTACCGGTAACCATGAAAAGTGATTGAAATATTTTTGGAAAGAAGATGATATGCGCATAATGAAGTGATAAAGAAAAAATGAAATGAGCTCATGACAGATATCATGACAAAGTTATATCATGGTTTGAGTATATAGAAATTTTGAGATTTTGGTATGTGGAAAGTGTTAAATTTTGACAGCATTCATATTTTCACTAAGGTTAAATGGGTATTAATTTTTCAATAGAATACATGATTAAGGTATTGACATGTTTGGAATGGGATCAATGAGATATATCTTATGATATATGGGGGATAAATGATGGTATTCGCATGCTTGGTTAAAGACATTTCTAGTAATCTTTATCTTTATACTATGAGATTGGATAGATGTATTTTGGATAAGTCTAAAGACTAGAATGGATTATGTTAGACATCAAATAGTATTGTTTAATGGTAGAACATTTGGATATTATTTTTGGAATGTTATAATAGTATAGTTTTAGAAAATGGAAAACCCATAGGACGAGTGACAACCCGTCGCGTCGGACATGGTTGCAGGAATCAAACCCACAACCGATATGTGACAGGCCTTTATCGCCTACCTCTGGCCTACAGGAAGTCCCTGGTAAGTCTAAACTAGTTTTATTTTTATTAAGCAGTATGATAGATGATGTATAAGTCCATTTTTTGAACCATAGGAGATTAATCTCACCATAGATGGACTTATGTATATAACGTTTGAAACCTTATGTTTGAGACAGATGGAATGACCTATCATTATATCGCATGATCTACTAACACTTTTCAAAAGACAAATTCAACTTCACTTATTTAAAGGGTGAAGTTGAAATTGATCAAGGCACGAGCAACGATAAGATTGTACCAAAATCAAGTAAGTATTTCTTTTAATTCAAAAATTATTCAAAATTTGGGAAATGATCTTGAAAACCAAAAATGTTTTCCTAGTGCCCTCATATTTGATGAATTAGATGGTACCTTAGATCATCACAAATTTATGGCTTTGTGATTGTTGGCTTTCTCATAGCCATGTCCTCAACCACTCTCCATCAGAACTTGACGGTTATATTTCTCTTCCATATCTATATTTTCACCTATGTTCTCATATGTGGAAACCCAGGGAGAAGTTAATTTGGGTAACCGTTACGTTTCATACATTAGTTTTTAAAATTAAGCTTTATAATTTCTTTTTACGATGTGGGTTTCTATTAAAGAAACTTTCAAGTAGTAAAAGATTTATATCCCCGACGAATTTCGAGGGTGAAATTCATTTTAAGGGGGTTAGAATGTAACACCCTGATATTTTATAAGATATATTCCTTTTAATTTCTTTCATATCTTATGTTTTATGATACAACAAGATTATCTTGCGCTATACGCAACACCATATTAGCTTGAAGTATACGCAACACTATTCTTGGATCGTGTTACACACAATTTCAAGTTCGTTTGTTAGTAGTTATTCTACGCAACATTGAGAGTATATATATATATATATATATATATATTCAATGTATAAATAAAATATGGTTGGATTATTCTATACAAAACAACAAAGGAGTCTTGCACTACACGCAACCCTGACTTGGCTTGCATTACATGCAATCACGACCTTCCTCGATAGCGTGTGTTGTACGCAATACCAGGTTTCACTAAACAATGATATATGGTTATAATATTATTATGACCTAGACATTATGAATATTATTAACTAAATTTTGAATTATATAACATTATCATTCATCTTAAACATTTTATAGAACATGGTATGAGAACAAAATAAATTTTTCGGGTAAAATAAGTATTTTTCAAAAAAATGCAGTTTTGCCATCTTTTGATGGAGCACCCATTTTAAATATAATTTTTCAAAAGTTTATGAGTTAAATTTGACAAAATAAAATTCTTTTTTGGAATATGGATATAAAAATCTACTTTTGATAAATTTTTCATATTATTCTGATAACTTTCATATTTTAATGAATAGTAAAAACATGCTATATTTTAATTAAAAACAACCATTTTCATCGCAATAATTTATATGGTTAAATTATAATATTTAATGGTTTTAAAGTATAAATAGAATATTTTTTACCCTTTAATATAATGTATGTCATTACCATTAATTTTTCATTGAATTCATTGGTAAAAACATTTCAATCTTTTGCAATGTTTTAACCTTTAAAACTCGTTTTCTTAACAATGAGATAAATTTTAAATTAATTTCTGAAACTTCAGTGATTTGAATTAGGGAAAATTTATTCCATATTTGGAATCAGTATGTCCAAATTATGTTAATAGGCTACTTTCAATTTTTGGACACTATGAATAGTAACTACGGTAAATTTTATTTACCATAGTTAAAGGTAAATCAGGTAATTGAGGGTAATATACTATTATAAAATTACCCTAAAACTTGTCTTAATATAATAGTATGATTATATTTCATCCTATGGAATATTTTGGTCGAAATTGAATCCATTAGAACCCACTTGGATGTGATTAAGACCATTAATTTATTTTATTTAAAATAAAGTGAAATATGTCTCACTAAAACTTTAATAACTAAACCATTTTTAAAATAGGGTTATTAATAATATAAATTTGAATATAAATATTATTTAGAAAGATAAAAATATTTCCTACATCATGGTAGTTTATTTATAATTTTTAGACATTAAATAATTAAATTTATTTATGAGACAATGATGATGCATCAATTACCTTATTAATGAAAGAATCAAATAAATTGTATTATAAATATTAAAATAAATATAATTTCAAAGTTTTTATGAAATCCACGAATTGTATGGGTGACTATGACATTTTATGTCTGATTCAATTTATCTTTTTCGAAGTAATAAAGTTTTTATGACTCACAAAAACAAAATAACAAATAGTGTAAAAATTGACATAAAATAGTTTTTAAAACATATATTATATTATTAATTGGGATTCTATTCCTAAAAATCTACGGTTAGGAAACAATACTTATATAATAATATATATGACATTAATGAACCAATTGGGCTTTGATTGGTAGTTTATAGTATTTTTATTAACCATATAGTGTAAGAAAACAAGAAGACACGGTAAAAGTTAAATTATTTAACTTAGAGTTAAATCTAAATGATAAGGTTAAAATGGTAACCTAAACATGTCTAAAACCTATTGGTTGAGAGGATTTAGACCCATAACCACTTTATTTTTTCAATAAGTCACTTTGGAGCCATTATAAACTGAATATGACTTTATTATAAAAAATAATTTATGTTTTTCATAAAGTGCCCCTCTCCTCCCTTATAAAAGGGCATCTCCTCCCTCTTCTTTTTACACAATTTTGCGCTTTCAAGCCCCACCAACCCCTTCCCATTTCCCTTATCAACTTACCTAGAAACATTATAGAGGTTCTGGCCTCCTCAAATGACTAAATCAAGTGCATTAAGAGGAAGCTTAAAAGAGGTGCGTCGAAGAAGAGGTAATCTCTTCTACCGATTCTTTCAAGTTTCTTTCTTCTTCAACTTCTTCTTCTTTAGTTGATTCATTATAGAGTAACAAAATAATTATAACTAATATACTGATATTTTATTATAAATATTAATCAAACCCATTTCACCTTCTATCCATCCTACGAAAAACGAAATCACCGCGCGTGTGTACGTACGGAATATCGTCTCCACGCCGTGGTGTGATCTGTTTTTCCACCACCACCTTATTTGGATGGGTATAATGGTGTAAATAAATACTATATATAGCTATTATAAAATCATACTGATTATGATATATTATATCATCCAATCCAATTCTATTCAATAATTATGGGAACGGTATAATCGCTCCTGCGTACGTACGGATTACCGTCTCCTCGGCACGATAAGATTCATTCTCCATGTTAACCATTCAAGAATGATTATAAAGTATATAAAATGAATAATAATTAAATATATGACATGATAAATATAATGTATTTATGTGTGTATATATATATATGTCATCTACTTACTTCAATTCAAGTCAATAAGGAAAGGAAAACAACATTCATGCGTACGTACGACCTACCGTCTCCATAAACGGCTTATTTCATTTATTTATATATAAATTATATATATATATATACTGAATATATATGATATATAAATCATGATTTAAATTCTGTAAGTAATTAAAACATGATATAATTAATAATAATATCAAGAAGAACAAGTCCAAACACATACAATAAATAAAACGATTATACCCAAAACTCTACTTTAACATGGAATTTACAAACGAACGGGAAATATAAAGTCATAATTGAACCATATATGATATCATAACAATTAATATGATTATGCAATAAGTCAATGAAATTATTTAAATCATTATACAGGAAGTTCGGATACGTATGAAGCATATCGGACCTAAGGTAAGGGATAACTTTTCCAATTTTGTTTTTATCCGAGATTTTTTATTCGTAAGTATTTACTGGGGTTATATTTATCATCCACATCCCTATTTTCTAAAAAAAGTTTCATGTATGTTTAAAGTCTTTTTTAACCATTTTTGACTTTTACTACATGGTATGTAAGTAATCTTTCTTTTGATTACCATACGAGGTACTTTTTGACTTTTCCGGCAAAAGTATGAGAAGAATGTTTTTTTAACTTATACGGAATGAACATATTTTCATGGTTTTATAACGCCTTATTTTCATGAAGCTTACTCTACAAGATTCCGTGATTATTTTCAACAAAATCCCTTTCTTTTAAAATTGCATGGAATTTTGAGAAATGAAAATGATTTTTAAGAAGAAAGGATATTTTCCTTAGGAAATCTTTTCAAGTGTTTTATCAAAACCATTTTCCATCTAAGATGAAATTATTTCATATGTGTATGATTCAAGTATAATATCTCTATGATTTACATGGTTTCACTTTTCTTATGATGAAATGATATCCATTTGTTTTATACGGATTATGTTATGATGGGATGATGTTTACGAAACCCATTTTTATTCTTTGGGTTATGATGAATGATTTATGTTTATGTTGTGGCACAAGTAAGAATGATTTCATTATGAGATGGTTAAGACATATATCTCCCTCCAATTCATTGGGTAAATATTTATATCTCATGAGATATACATGGCTGGAATGGTAAGTTAATCTGGTTCAGTGATACAGGACTGGAACGAGGAGTGAACTCTATTCAGAAAGGGACTTTGTCCACTAAGATGGTCTTGGCAGCAATGCCTTGGCTACTATGGAAGTCATATAATGTTCTTAATGGTTTTTCACAATTACATGTTTTCTTCCCTTTCAATTTTATCATGATTTATGTTCCATTATGATACATGCCTTATGTACTTTCAAGATATATGTCTTTGCTCAAGATTGTCATTTTTAGATTTTATGTTCACATTTTTGCATTCAAATGTTTATGGATTGTTTTATGTTTTATATGTTTACCCTTACTGAGAATTTGATCTCACCCTTTTTATGTTTTATTTTCCCCAGGATATAAAGAAAGGGTTTAGGTAAGAAAACAAAAGGGGAGATCTTAATGGGAGATGTTGAAGATGTTTCACCACGATTAGAAGATTATGTTCCGAGTTTCCAAAGACATTAAACTATTATGGTCCTTGAGTGTTTGTTTTTATTATGTATTAAGTATTTTTCAAAAGTAATCTAATGTCCACATACATAAATTTTGGGGTCTCTACAGTGGTGAAGTACTCAGGGAACACCAGTACGTGGGTGAGAAGTAGTGAATGTTCTTGATTGCTTGGGATAAACAAGACCCGATTAGGAATTACCTAAGATAATTGGGGGTATTCACTACAACTCTATTACACATTGGAAGGATATTAGAACTATATGAGGTTTTAGTAAGGTTTATTATCACATTATTATTTGACCAAGGGAGTGAGAAGAAACAATTGTGGGTACTCACTCTTAACGATTTAGCAGAAGAGAATTGGGTAAATTGAACTATGATAGAATTGCAATTAGAAAACTGACCCTAACCTGATCGCCATTTCATATCACTAATTTAAATCAAATAATTTCTTAATTAGTTTTAAAACATTATCTTAATTTCTTTACTTTATTTAGTTTCTTTCTTTTATTTTCAAAATCAAACAATTTCAAAAACAACTTCAATTATTCCTTTAATTTTATGTGACAAACACTATTGTTGAGAACTCCTCTATGATGACTACCTATGTAACCCACTATAATACATTTCAACTTAGGTTATATTTGTTTTTCCACACCCCACAATAAGCACATGTCAGGACCCCATAGGAATTAAATGGGATAACTATCTTCTCTTCAATCAGATTCCATAAAAATAAACTATTAATATTTTTCTCAATACTTTAATTATTTCTATCTTTTATGAACAAAAAATTATTATAAATTTTTTTTAATAAATTTATTCATATTAAAATTTGTACCTAGAACAATCACCCTTTAATATCCCCAAAAATAACTAGAAGTGGCACCCCGCTCCCTCACTATTGAGGCTCCTGAAGGGGAAGGCAACGATTGAGCTGATGAAGTGATGCTCACAGAGGGTGTGAGAGATGGTGAAGGGGGGAAAGCATATGGTGTCTTAGATTCCATAGGGAGGGAGAGAGATGGATCATCATCTTTCAGTGTGGTCAGTGAAATAGTATAATTCTCCCTTCTTGGAATTCCTGTCATTTAATCAAATAAAATTAAGTTTAGAACATATATTTTAAAAAAATGTAGAAAAAAAATTAAAAATGATAATAGATGCATTTTACTAATATATATATATATATATAACAAATCCTATAAAAATTGAAGTTATATTGAATTTATAGGTGGAATTGAGTTTTTTGGTATAACAATTCGTTTGTTCAATATTGAAGTTATTGGTGGAATTTAATTGTTTGTAAGAAATCATATCAAAATTGTTTTAGCTACAAGGATGCTAAATAGGCCTTCAGTTGAAAGGGAATGAATTTAAGTAGATGTGTTATTGGATCTATGTTAGTACATCTTTATTTAGAACAACTAGTTGAGATTACTTTAGGAAGAGACTTATGAGAACATTCCTATGTTTTATACTAACTGCTTCATCAGGGACATGATCAATTCGTCTGGTTCACATCATTCGGATTCTATTAAAGAGATTGTCAAGAATTATTACTTCACTTCCAATGATGAATTTCTGGTTTGAGAACCCGCTAAAAATATCTTGTTGGTCTCAAAAACATATTATAATCACCATTTCTCTACCGTTGATGATAATCTCAGCTGGATCGCCAACTTCAATAAGGCTTTAATAAAACCTTCTCGTCTTACCCTTATTTGACAAATTGATCACCAAAAAGTTCTTACTGATGGTTGTCTACAATCTTATGGATTTAATCTTTTTTCTAAATGTATATTGTGCAACCAACATCGGGAGGACATAAACAACCTATTGTTATGTTGTGAGACTGCTACTACTCTATGGCATTACATATTTGACCTTTTTGAGTGCAGATGGCTTTTGGATAACATTATTTTTTTCACAGTTGAAAAGGATGATTGAGTTTCTAAGGTCACCGCAAATTAGAAACCTTTTTCTCACTTCCATTGTAGAGCTTCTGAATATCCTCTGGTACGATAGAAATGATTTAATTTTCAACAATATCCCATTTAAATTAAATATAGGTAAAATGAGGATAATTATTTCTATAAAAGAGGCTACGATGATCCCAAAAGACCATTATGACAATTCTGTCATTGATCTTGAAACCCTCCGTTGTATTGGAGTGAGAGAAATATATCCAAAACTAAATTACACTATTTACGTCTTCTGGAAGGCTCCTCCTACTATCTGGATTAAATTAAATGTTGATGGAGCCACAAAGGGAAACCCTGGACCTTTGGGATGCAGAGGTGGTTTCAGAGACAATCTTGATCAGATTCTAAGATGTTTCTATGGAATATGCGACATTTCTTCTACTCTAGATGCTAAAATTATGGGTATCATTCATGCCATCTATATTGAAAAACTTTTCAACTAGAGAAACATCTGGATTGAGAGCGAATCTTCTACCATTGTGCAAGCCATCTGGAAGGGTGTGACTCACCTAGCATGGTCTCTGACCCCCTGATGGATTGACTGCCTCACCTCGCTCAATAGTCTCAACTTCATTTCTACACACACTTTCTGTGAATTAAACAGGATTACTGACGATCTCACCAACATGGGAGTCTCTCATGAGATCACTTGGAGGAATGATCTCCCTCTGGATTTGATTCTTTTTTTTATTTGAGAATCTAGAAAATTTCCCTCATTTCAACTCATGTAATTTGAATGCTCCTTTTATATGAATAAATTGCAGGGTTCTGGTCATTGACTAGAACTAATCCCCCCCACCCAAATAAAGTTATAACTTGTATATTCATTCTATAGTGTGATTTTTTTTTAATTTTAGGTCACCTATATGAAATGGGATGAATATTTTTACATTCAATTCTCTTATAGGAAGGGTTGTTCTATAGATTCATGGAAATGGGGAACTATGGGGAGATAGATTATTAAGTGGTTAAAAATAATAGTTATGCCAAGCACAAGGAAAAATCATCTGATTATCGAACCCACGAAATAGCCAAACCCATGGCTTAATCCTCCAATTGTCAAACTCAAAAAAAATTTCAATATAGTATATCATAAGACATAACCCACCTCATAGCCAAACTCATGGTTAACTCAAGGATTTACCATATAAAACTGAGTCAAGAAATATATATTGTAAAAAAAATATAAACACATAACATTACCATAAAATCACCACTTTAATTTCAACATAATACTCATTACAACATCAAACAATTCATCATCAGACTATGTTAACACACAAATTCATACGTCACTCAATACACCTTTAATTCCATTATAATTCAAACAATTTAGTTTATTCATTCATTCTCATTTTGCCTTATTTCCATGCATTTCTAGAATTAAAATTTTAATTAAATCCCCCTTTATCATAATCTATTATTATGGTTTGTATTTAAATTTTCCCATGTATCATGCCCATGTTATTTACTACTACTTTGATAGATTTTACTCAAATTACAAAATAATATATGTTCAATGGGAAATATTTGAGACACATAAAATAAGGATATTCCCTTATAATAACCACTACCCTTTAATATTTATATCTTATTTAAAACCTTGTTTTGGGATATGTATCCTCTATAGTTGCCGGCTAAGCATGTTGATTTTGTTTGTTAGATAAGAAACATAAAATAAAACATACAAAAAAACCAAGAAAATTATATCCAAATAGACCCAACAGATAAAAAAAATACTGGATAAAATATAACTAAAACAAAAAAATATAACATATCATAACTAATTAAACCTAAATCAAATATAACCAAACTATAAGAAAAACAAACTGAACTAAAGTAAACAAAAAACTAAAAAATAACATTATCTAAACCAAATCACACCAATATGAACTAAATAGAAAATAACCAATATGGATCTACCAAACATGATATATCCTTTATAAAATAAAATAAAATAGAATAAGACATTCCCGAATCAAAATTAAGTAAATTGAACACAACCAACAAGACCAAGAAAAAAATAATATGAATATATTCGAGTTGAAATAAACAAAATAGAACCAAAATTTTACATCATGAAAATATATAACTAAAAATCATATTAATATCAACTATTAAAATGAAAAATAAATTGAATAAGCCAAACGTTCCTAAACCAACTTATCCAAACTAGACCTAATAAAAAAACATGATAAAAACAAAATAGAACCACATTGAACTAACCTCAAGCAAACAAGACAAAAGTGGATGGGACCTAACCAATCGAATCCCAAAAGAAAACTAGACATATGAAAAATAAAATGAATTGAAAAAATTAATATCAAAACTAAAAAATGTAATTATAAAAAATAAAACCAAATGAAATGAAACAAAACTGAATCGATTCAAGCCTATTTAAACTTAAAAAAACTATACTGATCTAAAAAAAACTAGGTTTGATCATAAATGTATGGAATGAATCTTAACCAACTAGATCCAAATCAAATTGACTGGATCAAGTTAACTCAAACTTAAATAGACCAACATGAATTGAATAAAACCAAATAGAATAAACCCAAATTTCACTTATCTAAATTGAGTTGAATTAACCTTACCTAACCCAACTAAAGTAAATTTAACCTTTATTAATCAAACCAAACTAAGGTCACCAAAACAAAATTGAACCAAACTAACTTGAAATAAATTGAACCAAATAAAAAAATACAAAAAAATTGAATATAACTGAATTGAAGAAATATTACTTAAAAGGTAGGGATGGGAGGTGAGGGTTGGGATAGATGTCAAGGGGCAGTAAGGTTAGTGACCAACGGTGATGGGTGGAGAGGCGTGGGGAGTGGCGACAAGGGTTGGGACCGACGACAAGGGTGGTGAGCACCAGGAATTATATGGCTTCAGGGGTAGGGGTCATGGGGGTTGGGGGTGTGTGTGTGTGGGGGGGGGGGGTAGTGACCGATGACAAGGGACGAAGAGGCATGGAAAGTGGAATTGAGATGTAGAAAGGGGTGGAAAGGGTCAGGACTGGTGGTTGTGAGCACCAGGAAAGGTATGGATTCCGGGGGTCATGGAGGTCGGGTGCGTGTGTGGGGGGGGGGGGGTTCAGGGGAGAAGTATCGGGTCTATGTAAAAAAAATATTTAGTGGTAGTTTTTAATAAATCACCGCTAAAGCATAATTATGTTGTAGTGTTAGTATGAATTATTAGTTTTAGTTAAATGATTTTATGAATCAGGAATAAGTTGATTTTGAGTACTTATATTTTATCAAATGGATATCCTTAGTATAAGAAAATGATTATGTGATTAAGTGATAAATTATATTTTGGAAGACATTATCTATTTTGGGAACACTATATGTCTAGAGAAAATAGAATACTATGCGATTTCATTTGTGGAGTAATGGTTGAATTTTATTTTGGAAGAATCTAAGTTTTTACTATGAACATAGGGTGATTTTGATTTATTTTTGGAAATTCTTATCCTATCATGAAGAATATATGATTAGGTTAATTACTTTTAATTATGATACTTTAAGAGTAGTCAATGTTATTTGGAGATAAATGTTATGATTTATCGCGGAAGATTATGCGGTCAAATTGTTTTGAATTTTGGGTTTCAATATTATTTTTGGATTATTTTGAGGAATTTTAAGGACAATTGTTTATTGAATGGTCTTTGTTGAACTTTGGGTATTGTTTATTGAATTTTGGAGATTAATATTAGTATTTATTGTTATAAATAATTATTCTTTTTGGGGATTATATGATCTTGTACTAGCCATTTTGGTTTTGGTTAATGTCTAAAGATATGGGAAATATATAGTTCATCTTTTTTAGATTACATGATTCTCTAGAAGTTGATTATAGCACTTCATGTGTGACCAAGTCTTCTTTAATACTCATTATTTTGATAAAAGATGATTTTTTGGTTGATATTTATTAAAGCATGAAACTCTAATTGACAAGTAAGTATGTTTCTTTATGTTCTTAGTCAAGCTCATAAATAAATTCCTTAACGTTATGAACAGGATACGAAAACAAAAACTTTTTCTATTTATTTTTCCTACTGGTAAATCAAATACCATTTAACCCATCACAATTTTATTGGTTTCTGTTTGTTTAACTTTCTCCTGATCATGTTTTCTATCACTCTCCATCAGAACTTGACAGTTAGTTTTCTCTTCCATATCCATGTTTTCCTACATGAAACCCTAGTTTGTGTCATCTTGGGTGACCTTTTTACTTCAATTTCTATCGTTTAAAATGGATGTTTTATTAACCTTTTTTTTCAATTTGGTATTTCCAATGAAGTTTTTTAGCCCAATTTTAAAATCTCGAGTACATAATTTCCAAAAGGGTGGAATGATGTAACATACTAGGTATTTATAGAATAATAAAGTTTCATATCTAATAATATTTATAAATAATATATTAATTTTATATTAAATAGGAAACTTTTTTTGATATCTTTCTTGACACGCAATAATGGGTTTCTACGAAATCGTACGTTTCACACAATGTTGAGTTATACTGAAAAATAATACAATATTATTATTATTATATTAAATGGTAGTTAATGACGATCCATTGTATGGTAGTTAACGCCTAGCCATATGGCATGTAGACCTCATGCACTGATTAATTAATTGTATTGAAATTACATATTATGAATAAAATAATAATTTTAAAATAATTGTTTCAATATTATCATGGTAATTAACTATAACCTTAATAATCATAATTTTGTACATAAAAATGAAATTTTCCATAATAAATAATATTAAAATTATTCTATAAAAAGGAAGAATAATTTTATGAAATTAAAATTCTATTTTTATGGAAATTATTCTTCTCGTTTTCCCATGTAACATGTAAAACCCTAATTTTAAGAAAATTGAAATTTTATGTATAATATTTATGTATATGATAAAATTATCAATGTTATATAATATCATGATATTAAAAATATTTTTATTGATCAAATATAAGTTATTTTACATTTAAATAAACATATAACATAAATTTACACATGTTGAAACTTAAATAAAGAAACATATGGAATATAGTTTTCATAAAATATTAATGTTTCTAAAATTTTATGCATTGATTTTAGAAATCCGACATAGTATTTTTAAATTATTGATTTAAATTTATATTATATATATATATATAATAAATTTTTCAAAAACTATCAATTCATAATGTCATAAAATTTATGGTATTCGAAAAAATCAGCATGCTTCTCTATTTAGCTAAAAAAATATTAGGAAAAAACAAAAAATATTATACTATGATACTTTTGATATTATAAATTTTAAAATTATGTTTATTTGGGAAAAATATATTTCTTTCACATTCTATTTAAACATTTAAATAATTAATTAAAAACAATGAGATACTATCAATATAAAAAAATAAATTTTATAAAAACCAGTTGTTCTTATTTTTAATTTCCTTCATATACTAATTAATATATAATTAATCAATAAATATTATATTTTATTAAGATAATAATTTAACTATAATAATCTTATTTTTATTTAGAAAAAATTTCACGGCATAACAATATATATTCCTTAACACAATAATAAATTAATTAAATTTTTATAAAATAACCATTATATATGTATTAATATATTTTATAATTTTCTTACTCTTATTCATACCTGCTAATTCAAAGGAAATGTTTTTGATAATATAAATATACCATTGTTTTGATTTAGTTTGGTGTTTCATGAGGTATAATCGATAAAATATTTGACTTAATTACAGGAAAAACATATATTAAAATCTTGGGTTGTTACATTCTTCTATCCTTAATAAGATGCATCATCACAATTTTTATTAATCTTAACTAATCATTTTAGGAATGTGTATTATTAAGATATTCATAATTTGGGATATAATCTCTTTATATTACATCAACCTTACTCTCATAAGGCTATATTAAATCACTTAACTATCCTCAAACAATATTAATCTTTCATACAATCATATACTCAAGTATGTATATTCCCTAATTATATATTCTCCGTAACATAACATTCCCAAAAAAATTTATTCTCTTAGACATTAAAACATAGTGAAATAATATATTTTATCAAAAATAGTATCCCTTATATCCGGTCACTAGTTTATAAATCCAAAGGCTAGTTTAAATATATATATATATATAAATCATAATCCCAAATATGAGATAAACCTCACTAAAAATATCATGAATTAGTTATCAATATAAAGGTTTCTAATAATTTATAACTTATTTTTTTAGAATAAATCAACCATTTATCAACTAAACATGAATTATATGTTCAACCTAAGTGTTATTCATACATCAACCATGTGTTCTTCGATATGTATACCCAAAAATAAAACTTCATCATAAGATTGTTTTTCAATGTTATTAGTACCATATAATATATATTTTCACACATTTAAATAAAAACTACTAAAGAAAAATCCATAGATGTTTTACATGACTGTCATAACTTTTAGAATACAATTCAGTATCATTAAAAATTTCCACTTTCAATAAAAATAGCTAAGAGTATGAATAATTAATTTATATTAAGATATCAATCTTCCTACCTTATGTATGGATAAAAAACTCTATTTTTCCATCATAACATTCATATACTAATATTATAAATTATTTAAGTATTCTACCTCATTTAGTTATAATACATTATATTCTATAGATAAATACACTTATTAGCTTTATTTACTCAATCAAGTTTCAATAAAAAACTATAACCCAAATTGGTTATCAATATAATCAAAGCAAATGATAAAAAGAATACTAAATCTAAATCCTATGTTGTATTCTCCAATGACACTTTAATTTCAACCTATGATAATTTTATATCAATAATGACACACTTGGTTCATTCTATAAATTTTTTAGTTTATCCAAGGTTACATTAAGTTGGGTTATCTTATACATCTCAACTGAGTCCCTAAAAGTAATAAGAAAATTAATATATCATATTGTTTCATAAAGAGAATATGATTAACCAATTTATATCCCCCAGAAGTTTCTATCTTGGTATAAAGTCTTAGGGCCACTCATCATGGATCAGGGTGAAGATATAATAAATCATTAACCCACCCATTTCAGGATGATTACCCCTAGGTGAATCGGTTCCATAGTTTTTTGCACGGGATAGTATCTAGACATTGATGTATTGTTTAGAAAAGTACATAAACTATACTTTACAAAAATATCATGATATTATATTATGATTAATATTATCAATTAGACTTCTCCATATAAGTTTCACTAATTTTTATCTTATACTAATATCTTAAATATAATAATACCTTTCTATTACACGAACAAAGGATACCCTATCCTTAAACATACTTTATTTCATAGTTCTTCACATAATTTTCCAAAAATACATTCCATGGATCTAGAGTTCCAGTATCTTTGGAAGATTATACATACTAATACATCATATTAAACATTAAAACACAATATTTATTTAAAATTTCACATAGTGATCCAAACTAAAATAGATATTCTAAAACTGCATACGATATACTGTTTTAAATACATATGTAATATGGTGATCTAGAAATCCCAGTAAGGAAATAAACATATAAATAAATAATAACACGAGTTTCAAGAGAAAAAATATGATATCATAAAGAGGATTATCATAAGAATATAAAAATAAAATAAGTAAATGATATCAAAATATAATTGAATTATGAAATTTGGAAACAATTTAAAACATGATATCATAATCTAAAGTCAAATGTCACTCCCAATACAATCATTATAATGCGGACAAAGTCCCAAGGTGGATTTAAGTTCACTCCCTAATTCCATTCATAACACATTATGAGACATTAATATTCACCCAATTAATTATAGGGATATATAATTCTAGGACCAACCATCACATAAATTAAAATCATAAAAATTTGTTCCAAATGAGGACAATAGAACATACATTAATCATAAGCATGATAAAACCCATGCGAAGGAAGTGATTTCCATAATTATGATTCAATGCATAAACAATGGCTAAATAATAATAATTAACAAGAGAATAAGGAATTAAATTAATTTAGACTATCATAATTAAAAAATTGGCATAGGTATTGAGCATCGATATGCAATGTAGAAAATTCAGGAGAAGGATCTCGGAGAATAAAGAATAAAAACAATCTACTTGGGTGGTGCTTTATAAAATAAGTAAAGGATCATTTTTAATGAAAGAAATACCTTATTGTTTTCTATAAATCTATAATTGAACCAAAAGGGTTATATATAAAAAAATTATTTTTTTAAGATGTTAATGTTATAAAAACATTTTTGTAGGGTCATTCTTGATGTGGGACAAGAAACAAGAAATTTCCCTTAAACCGGGTTTACATAGATGTTGGAATTTTGAAGGGAAATAAAATAAATGAATAATCCCTACAATGAAATGGATATTTATATAACTATTTATGTATGTATCATATATAAAAAAATAATAGGTAAATTAGAATAGTATATAAAAAATAGAATATAAGATAAGAGAATTTGTAATCGACAAGTCATGAAGGTGGTAATAAAGATCCCTTACGGCTTGAGTAAAATTTAAATAAAAACACTTTAAAGATACAACACTTGAAATTAAACTTGAAATTACATGAATAGAAGATAATTAATGATATAATAGGAAAAATAGGAATAATATACACAATGTAAATGTAAATTGGTGAATAAATAAAACTTGTCTTAATGAAGGGAATTTGAGGTAAAAACCTTCACAACTTAAGAAAATTTCTTATAAAACAACTTGAAGAGATAAATCATATATTTTAGGTCAAAATAATATAAATAATGATAAATATTTATATTATATATATAATATTAATTATATACACCATTTAAATGAAATTTGTTTCATAAAATAATGTTTGATGTAAAGAAATAAATTTTGAGACAAAACCCATACAACATTAGTAGTTTTTGAATCAAAAGTAGTTGGAAGATTAAAAATAATTTTGTTATGTAAATTAAATGAATTATATAATTTAGTATGATAAAATAAATTATTTATAATTATACGAATAATATAAATAATAAATTTGTTTTTACTATAAAAACATGACTCAATGAAGATAAATTTAAATGAAAACACTGGCCTGTGTCTGAAAGCAGTTTTCACTTGAACTTAACTTCCTGAATAATTAAGTTAAATTTTATACATATAAAAAATGATATTATTCATATATATTACATATTAAATTTTCTTTTATCTATCATATGTTATTTATTAGTAATATATTTTTCTTGTCTGCGTTGGTTACTTGAGGTTGCTTCATCAATTTTCTTATAATATCTTATGTATGTTGACCTTGGTTGAATGAATTATAAAATATTTTAATAATATCAATAATATTAATAGTGTTATATAAATAATTTTTATATATCAAATATATAAACTTTTCCTACCACGATGGGTGGTGATAACAAATGAAACTCATTTGTCATAGAGGTAATAATCTTCATGTGAGAATGATTAGTGTTTCCATTTCACAATGAAAGAGAGGGAAAGAAGGAAAATAACAAATTAAAATTTAAAATTAAAATTTATATTATATATTTAATATATATTCATCCCTTAAATCATTTTTTCAGTCATGAATGGATTTGAGGAAAAATGGAAGGTGTCACTTTATTGAGGCATTAATTTGCACAACACACTAACGAAAATTTTGTTTTTCTTAGTGGATAATGAGGAATAAATAATGGTTATTAAATTAATAAAATAATATATCAGTATAGTAATGATAATTATCTCATTATATTTTTATGGATATAAGATATGTGGAAGATGAAGAATAAAAAGAAAGAAAAACATAAGGAGTTAATACTTATGTGGGATACATGATATTTCCTTAGAAAACTTCTTATACTTGAAGGGATTGGACTTAGTGTGACAACTGAATTAATAACGTGTGAGGGAAATATAAGATGGGATATTTGGATATATTTTCAAGGAATGTTAAAATGGTAAGTTCATTTTTTAAATCGTGTAAGTCACCCAATTTTATAAGAGTGGGAAAAATAATTTCTGGAAACACCCTTTATATTTTAACAATTACATGATACTACTTCATAGCCAATGAATAAAAAGACTCAACATAATGAATTTTGGGGTGTATTTTGGTCGATAAATACTTAAACAATGTTATCCCCACATGTTTTTAAAAAGTTACATTTCACAAACTACGTCATTATGGTTTTTAAAAAACTGGGGAAATTTGAATTTCTTCACTCAAGTGGTTTTATAGGGGTAAAATAGTAATTTATCATGTCAAGAGATCTTGGATAATTTTTTATCCACTATTTTGGTCTTTTAATATGTTATTTGTCCTAGTATATGAGTTTTTGTGGAAATATGAACCATTCAAAGTTTTAATGAATATTTAATATTTAATTAATTAAATATTATTTATTCATTCATATTCACTCAATGATATCATATTTTTATATTTTTGTATTATAATTATAAATTAATGGGGGGATTTTTTACTAGGTAGGGTATAAAATCATGTTGGGTATCAGTTTTGGGAGGCCCCCCTTCTCTTCTCTCTCCTCATTTTCATTTTCTTTTCTTTTTTTCTTTATTTTCTATTTTTCTTCTCTTTTCATCATTTATCCATTTTTATATCATGCGTAGGCCCCCTTTGGATTCCTAGGACCTTGATATATGAGAGGTAGAATATAGGGAGTGCATAAAGTGAGTGAGAAGGTTCCACCACAAATCTTGAGTCACACAGGATCATCATGCAGTAGCTGCATATCAAAAATGAGAACAAATCATTAGCTGTTTCTACATGGATATAAGAAATTTTAAATTTTTTCACCATAAATACCAATAGAGTCGTTTTTTTAAGTTTTAATGTAATTTTTTGGTTTCTAGGGACCCAAATAAAATCAATCTACTAGTTTTTAGTTAATTGGGGGGTTTTAGGAGGTTTCTAGTGGTTTCCCATTTGGGATTCCAATCACACGTTGTGTTGTTTGATAAAAAATAATATGTGTTATTAGTATTTGTTGAAGATTGTATTTTTATAAGTATAATTCACGTGATTTAAGTATATTTCATGTATTATAAATTGGCCATATACATGTCCATGTGGTCGTCTACATATGTTGTCGGACCTTGGGAAGTACACATCTTATACACTCGGTACTCCTCATGTAGTGGTTCCTAGATATGTATCCAAGTACATTGGTAGATGGATGTGTGGATATTACATGATGTGTAATTAGGGGATACACACCATGTAGGGGTACCTGTTCATGTGGTCGGGTGCTTGGGAAAACACCCTGTGTGAAGGGGCATGACCACGTAATAGTGAAAGGGTAGATTCTACACTCGGGTACTAGTACCCAGGAAAAACTCGATTGTACCCATTCCATTTATAATTACATTTCTAGGTGACGGTTTCAGGGTACATGTTGTGTACTTGGAAGTACATGTCATATACTTTTTTGGTCAAGGGGTTTTGGGTGTCCTGATGCCCAAAAGTTAAAATTAGACTTGTGAGTGGTCCATTTTGAGCCTTTTCCCTTGTATATTTCAATGGTTTAATCCTTTTTGAGTGTATAAGTTGTTTGGATGGATTTATGGTCCTAGATATTCTTTTAGAGGATTCTATCAAGGATTTTCTAGGGTTGGGTTGTGTGTTGTGAGGCTTGTGTGAGGATGTGTTCATGTTTAACACCTTATCTTAAGGGAGATAGTTGATATTTATTGTGGTTGGGATCAATTTTTTTTTGATGGGATTGTTAATTTGGTTGCTTAAGGTTTAGGTACATCCACCTAAGGTTGGGACCAGTGGGATCCTTCCAGGGGAATCAGCATCATGGTATTCTAGGTATCGTTGGGTGCTATTGAGAAAAGATTGAGATTGATCTGAGGGACCAGTTTGATGAATTCTCAAGTGGGGTATTTGTTTCTTGAGGTTTCCTTCTTGGAGATTTGTTATTGAGGTTTCCCATATGGACATGGTGATCTTTAGGTTTGATATGGTTGACCAAACATAGTTTATTTGAGAATTCATGGCCTTATGTTTGGTTTTATTGGAGAAACCCCATGTAGGGTGTATTTTTCTAATGAGGTTTTGGTAATCATGGTGGATTCCTTATGTTTGGATGGCCTGTGAAATGCTTGGTGCTAGTTTTGTTGGTTTTAATTGGAAGGTATGAGTGTTAGCTTACCCTGGTGCTTAAGATGTTGCTTCGAGGTTTGAGGTTCTTTTTCTTTATGACTGGTTGAGAGAGGATAACATTGGGAAAATAACAGACTAGGAATATTCCCTGAGATTGATTCTATTCATTTCCTCTACTGGATAGATAGTTTTTGTGAGGTGGGGATATGAAGCTAATAGATGATCTAGATGAGTTAAGACTCCCTATCTATAGAGGATACATCATTCACATGACCCAGTTTATATGAGATTGGAGATAGTTTAGGTAGCTCAATGATGAATTGATCAGTTCGTTCTTCCAATCAGGTTCTATATGACTTTTTTGGCATGGATTCATAATCCTAAGATCGATAGGGAGTCCCTATTTCTAGTTAAGATCATCCAATTGGAGTCCTTGTTCTAGGTAGATAAGCATCAGTTTTTTTACTCATAGGGTCAGATCCTGGGGTCTATAATTCATTCATATCCTTTTGTGGGAATTTGGATCTCCTTCTTATTTATGTGCACACACTTTATGTGTGGATATGTGATCCTTACTTCATAATTTCTCTAGTTGGGACTAGACCAACGATAGATTACATGCCAGTGTCATTCAAGAACATGAGGTTTTTTCCTTTTTTGTACCTTTTTTTATATTTTCCTATCTTAAATTTATTTTTATGGTGGTAGACACATTCATCTAGGCTGCACATGAATAGTGTTCATCCACATGTCATGATAGAATATGTTAGGACCACCATTGTGGGTGGACTTCTGAGGTTGGTTTCTCACCCCCTAGATATGAAACTTGGTGTATGTGTAGACCTTATGTCTACATTTAGGTTTATCATCGGAAAAGTTTTATTGGGAGGAGGACCAGTGTTGTATGACTAATCAGGATAGCTTATGTAGAGTTTTCAGTTCATGCTGGTGTTTTTCTATAGTGGTGGAGAATGGGGATGTTGTTCATTTAGGTGTAGCAGTAGAGCATTGTGTATTTATTTTATTTAATTTTATTATTTATGTGGTCGATCATGTGGGAAATGTTTTTTGTATACTTATAAATGGGTCATTATGCTACATTTAATTCATTATTAGTTGATTTAGGTTATTTATTTATTTATGTAAACTATTATTTTTATGGATGTTTGTATGTTTTATTTATTTATTTTTTTCACTACACTCTAATATAAGGGAAAAATGACTCACTGACACTAACAGTACAAAAATGACTTGCCTACACTAACAATATAAAAATGAAATGCCATCACTAAGAGTACAAAAATGAGTCACTGACACTAATAGAACAAAAAATGACTTGCCAACACTGAAAGTACAAAAATGACTCGTTGAAACCGATAGTACAAAAATAAATCATCTACATCGACATTAAAAAAATAACTCTTTGACACTAACAATACAAAAATTATTCTCCCACACCGATAGTACCAAAATAAATTGCCAACAGAAAACTAAATTTTTGGAAAACTCTTAGAATGAATCACTAATACCTCAAAAAACACCCCAAACACTGTATTTTTATAAAGGAATAGACCAGAGAGGTCTGGTATTTTACATATTAATAGAATTTAACTTCTCAATATTCAAAAAATGAATCAAAGAGTGGGAACCTTTCATCGATACATCTTTTGATACTGAGTAATGGGTGAACCACTGAGAAGGTGTGGGTAACATTAATGGTTTATTTTTACAACTTCATTTAACTTTTAGTATACCTATGAAACATTTTAAGGTTATTATCCACACAATTAATATAAATCACTCTGACATCTATGAAAATATATATTAGAAAATAACACAAAAATATTTTTTAAATGGTTCATTCCAAGGGGAAGTATAATGAACCAAGATTTTATAAATTAAATTCTATTTTAGAATCAATAAATTCATCAATAAGTAATGAAGTTATAGAATTCACATGGACTATTTTGGTTATTTCAGACCAATTATAAAATATATCATGTTAGAATTAAAATATGGTTAAGAGTATTAACCATTCATAATATATACATAATATAGTGACCATTAAGATTAGTATATAATAATGGTTATAATAAAGTCCATTTTCATAGATGAGAGAAGAGATTTCCTTGAAAAGTAGGATCATACCTTATGAATCCCATTTAGTAGAGATTCTAATGGAGATGGAATCGCTAGGATTTTCCCTTGATCAATACAAAGATGAAATTCAACAACTGAAGAATGAACAAATCTATTTACGATAGAAGTTAAAGCTTATTGAGATTATGGACTGTAACACCCCGAGATTTTATGAAAAATATTCTTTTCATTAATGTCTTGTGTTGTACGCTACACCAAAAGGAGCTTCCACAACATGCATCCTTGACTTGCCTTTCATTACACATAATTTCGACCTTCCTCGATAGCGTGTGTAGTACGCAATACCGAGTTTCACTAAACAACGATATGCTATTAAAATATTATTAAAACTAGTCGTTATGAATAGTAATAACCACTTTTTGAAATTTTGTAAATTTTATTTTTCAAAATGGACTTCATTTTTTGGATTTGGAATATCAAAATTAGCTTAGGGTGAAATTTTGGTACTTTTCAGATAACTTTCATATTCTGATGAATAGTGAAAATTACTAAATTTTATTTAAAAACAACTTTTTAAATAGAAATAATTAATAGTGATAAATTGTTAATTTGAGTGGTTTTAAAGTATATTTGTAATATATTTTTAAAATTTAATAAATGTTGGTCATTGGATGTAATTTCACATTTAAACCAGTTATAAACAGGTGTCAATCTTTTGATAGTTATTATCTCTTAAAAACACGATATTTGTTTTAACGACGGAAATTAATTTTTAAATTAGTTAATGTAACTGATATGTTTTGAATTTTATAAAATAGACTTCATTTTTGAATTCATAATATCAAATATAGATTAGGCCTAATTTTTGGTATTTTTCTAGAAACATTCCGTTTTTGATGAATAGTGAAACCACTAAGTGGTAGTTAAAAAACTGAATTTTTCATAAAACTTAAATTTACTACTTTTGTGAGTGGAATTTAGAAAATCCGAGAAACACGGTAAATATCAAGGACGAAAATGTGGTTCAATGAGATGAAAGTAATTTTTGGTGAATAGTAACTTTTTACTTTTTTTACCACGGTTAACAATAAATAGGGTAATTAAGGGTAAAAATGATATTATTATTACCCTAACACATGTTCTAATTCTATTGGATAAGTGTAATTAGACCAAAAACAACCTTATAAATAAAATATGACCATTTAAGACCGCTTGGATTATATTAGGACATTTATTATTAATTTATTTAAAGAAGGGTTAAAATAGTTAAAATCAACATTTAATAAGTAAATCATTTTTAATATAGGGTTATACATAAGATAAATTCGACTATACATATTCATTAGATAGATAAAACTATTTCCTACATAATGGTATTTTATTTGTAATTTTTAGACGTTAAATAATGTAATTTATTTATGACACAACGGTGTTGCAGTAATTATCTTATTAATGAAATATTGACATAATTGATGGTATAGATACCAAAATAAATGTAATTTGAGCCTTTTTATGAATTAAACTAATTTTTTAGATTAATATGACATGTTAGTATTGATTTAAGAAACTTGTTTCGAACTAATCATTCTGTAATGATTTTTTAAAAAATCAATTACTAAATAGTGTCAAAACTGACATAAAATAGTTTTTAAAAAATATATTATATTATTAATTGTTATTTTATTCCTAAAAATCTAAGGTTCGGCCAAATGACTTAGATAAGGTTATATATATTAATAATAAACAACTTGGGGTTCATTTGGCTTGATATAGAAAGTTTATTAACCTTATAGTGTAAGAACAGAAGAAGACACGGTAAAAGTAAATTTGTTTAACTTAATGTTAAACCTCAATGATAAGGTTAAAATAGGAACCTAAACTTGTCTAAATTCTATTGGATGAAAGTATTGCGACCCATACCCACCTTATCTTCGAAATAAATCAATTTGGAGCTATTTAAAACCGAATTTGGCTTTATAATAATATAATATTTTTAGTTTTCCAAAGGTGCCCCTCTCCTCTCTTATAAAAGGGAACCTCCTCCCCCTCTTCCTCACACCAATTTGAGCCTTAAATCTCGGCCAACCCCTGAAAATTTCTCCTCTCCACTTCCCTAGAAACATCCTAGAGGTTCTGGTCTTCTTCAAGGACCTATTTTAGTGCCCTAAAAGGAGGTCTCAAAGAGGCGCTTCAAAGAAGAGGTAATGTCTGTTACCGATTCTTTCAACTTTATTTCTTATTCCACTTATTCTTCATAGGTTGTTTCATTATGAAGTAATAACATCAGTATCACTCATATAATGATATGTTATTATAAGTATGAAACAAACCTATTTCACCATCTATCCATCCTACGGAAAATGAAATCACCGCGCGTGCGTACGTACGGAATACCGTCTGCACACCGTGGTGTATTCTATTTTCCACCACCACCTTACTTGTATGGATATGATGGTGTAAATAATAACTATATATTATTATTTTAATGTTATATTGATTCTGATATAGTATACATACACTCCAATACAGTCCCATGATCATGAGAACGATATCATCGCTCGTGCGTACGTACGGACTACCGTCTCCACGACGCGATGATATTCATTCTCCATGTTAACCATTCATGAATGATTATAAAGTATATATAATAATTAATCATGAAATATATGACATAATAACACTGGATTTATGTGTATATATATTTATTTCATATACTTAATTCCATTCAACTCAATAAGGAAACGAAAAAAGCGTTCATGCGTACGTACGGCCTACCGTCTCCATGAACAGTGTATTTCTTTCCATTTACTGATCTATTATATATATGTATATTAGGAATATATATTATATATAAATCATGTTTTACATTCTGGATTTAATTAATCATGATCTAAGTAATCATATGAATAATTACAAGTTAAAACACGAACGACAAATGAGACGATTTTACCCAAAACTCTCTTTAACATGGAATTTACAAAAGAACGTATAATATAAAGTCATAAGTGAACCATATATGATATCATTATAATGAGTATGATTCTGTAATAAGTCAATGACATTATTTAAATCATTATACAGGAGGTTCGGACACTTACGAATCAAATTGGACCTAAGGTAAGGGAAATATCACAATCTCATTTTTATCCGAGATTGTTTATACTTTGGAATTTACTGGGGTGAATTTTATCATCCACACCCATGTTTCCTCAATATGTAATATTTACATCATTATACAATATTTTATATCCAATTTTACCCTTCGGTGAGTTTTTGGTAAAAGATATGAAAAGAATATTTTGTCGTTTTTCGTACGAGGTACTTTTTGACTTTTCCGACAAAAGTACGAGAAGAATGTTTTTTTAACTTATACGACATGAATGGATTTTTAAAACATTATTTCCAAGAAGCTTAATTTATAAGTTTTCAAGTTTATTTTTAATCAAATTCTTTTATTTTAGAATTGTACGACATGTTAAGAAAGGAAAAGTGTTTTTGAAGAAGAAAGGATATTTTCCTCAAGAATGGAGTTCAAGTGTTTTATCAATATTATTTTTCTATCTAAGATAATAAAGGGTTCTGTTTCTATCCCTATTATTACATTGATTTGATTATGTTGTGATGGAATTATATTTTTGTGAATTCCTTTATCTTATATGAATTGTTTTATGATGTCACGATGTTTATGATTCCTATTTTTATTACATGGGTTATGCTATGATGTATGGTTTCTGATTTTGTGGCACACATAAGAATGGTATCATTATGAGATGGGTGGGACTTATATATCCCTCCAATGCATTGGGTAGAGATTTTATATCTCATGAGATAGACATGTATGGAACGGTAGGTTATACTGGTTCAGTGAAACATGACTGAAACGAGGAGTGAACTCAGTTCAGAAAGGGACTTTGCCCACTAAGATAGTCTTGGCAATGAGTCTTGACTAATAAGAAATGATTCTCTATGATTATGTGTGTATGCCACAAAGTTTCATATTTTATGTTATGATTATTGGGATTACATTTCACTACTATGATTTATCCCATGTTATGAAATTATGATCTCTTTTGCAGGTTAAGATTTCCAAAAGCTATGTTCTTATGAATATGATGTGATTGATATTTCTTTTGTTTACCCTTACTGAGCATTTGAGCTCACCCTTTTATGTTTTCTTTTCCCCAGGGTATAAATAAAGGATTTAGGTTTTTTTTTAAAATAAGATCTTTATGGGAGATGTTGAAGATCTTTCACCACGATTAGAATATTATATTATGAGTTTCCAAAGACATTAAACTATTACGGTCCTTATGTGTGTGTTTTTGTTATGTACTAAGTGTTCCGCAAAAGTAATGTAATGTCTATGTACGTTAAGCTTCGGGTCTTTACATGGACCAACCCATGTTCACTGAACCAGCCCCAAGGAATCCCTGCCATCACACACCTTACCCTTAGAGAATATGTTGGGTTAATAAGGGGTTATGTATCTAGACCCTAGTAGTATGAATTTTTATATTTTCCTTTTTAATAAAATAATGATTATATTTTTCCATTTTCTTTATTATAATTTTTTTATGAGTTTGATAAAAATTATATTTTGAAAACAAGAAACTAAAATTTTATATAGTTTTGATTAAAACACTCTTTTAGTAAATTCATGCACCCTTTAATAAATTCTATTTACCTGAAATATTATTATTATTAAATAAATTTTTTTACTTACAAAAAAAACTATAATTTAATTAAGTCTAATGAAATCTATATAAGGGAAAAAATTGTTATTCTTATAAAAAAAGTATATTCTAGTAAATACGTTTTTTTATTTGTGTAAACTCTCATATTTATAAAATTATTTTGAAAAAGTAAATATTATTTTTTAAATTATCATGTCAAAATTTTCTAATGGTGAATTTTTCCTAATTATTCAAGATAGTAAAATGTTTGGGTAAAAATTAAATACAGTATAAATATATGGTTAATATCACCACCTCATAATGACACTAAAGTTATGTGATAAAATTAATACATAGACAAATATATATTTCCCCTTTAAAATAATAGGTTTTTTAATTTATTTTATTAATTTTATAAACCATTAATGAATCCTCTAATACTTATGTTAAATTTTAAAATTTTAAAATCAATTCTTTTTTAACATGACCCACTTCCATATCATCACGGGTTTTATTTTAATATGCTCAGTTCAAAGTCCAATAAAATATTGATAACCAGTACTCTTTGGAAGAAACCATGGGAAATCATTATAAAGATTGTGTTTTTTATTATTTTATCATATAGAGTTTGAGATATAAGTATTGATATTAATAATGAATTTTACCTCTTTTTCTATAAGTATTCACCTATACTCCCACTCATCTTCACTAAATACCATTTGAGAACAAATTTACTCTCATTATCCCTCTCTAAATCCATCCTATAGTGTTTCTATGATCTTAATAAGCTCATACCAAGCTTTTAGAAGAATCATATCAATGTAAGGTACTCTATGCACTTATTTTTATTTCAAGAACTTTCTTTGTACTAAACCCTTTTGATTTCTAATTTTCCATGTTGTAATATTTGTTTACACATACATTTACTATCCTTATGTTTTACATTTGATGATATACCACATTTAACTCTCATTTAAACATTCCATATGCCTTTATTATTTTTAAAAAAGTATGGGGTGTGCCATTTATTTTATTGAAATGAAACCAACCACTTGTTATTTTGGGAAGAGGAATCCCATAACATGGCCACTGGAGACCTATTAAGAATAAGACACCCAATTTCCTTGGTTGGATTATCCTCTTTCCAAATTTTTAAAGGAATACTGGGTCTCCTATGGATCACTTAGGCAATTCCAAATCAAGAATTGAGTGTCCAAAGTGCCCAAATTAGTTCACTATGTCCTACCCAAGTTCTTAGTAATCACCAAAAACTTATCCACATAGTCCAAGATCATCAAATCAGTGTGATATAAATCCATGAATAGGGAGAAATATTTTCTTAATCAAATAAATTTATGATATCCATATTTTAAATAAAAATACTATCATATCCCTTTAAAATTATAAAATCATAAGTGTAAATCCATTAAACAAATACAAATATACAAAAGAATTTGATTAAACTATGACTTCAATATTACATCAGGTCACATCTCCTTCACTGAACCACAAAAAGGGTATACCCTTGAATTAAAAGAAAAAAATGGTAGTATAATGGGAGAATATATTAAGAAATAAAGAAAAATAAATAAAAAACTGTTGAAATAGAGTTTCCAACTGTAGTAATAGGTATTCTCCCATTGATCATCCAATTCATTTCTCTGGTGAAAACTCAGTGTATTCATAGTGGGAGGTAACCTCACAATAACATTCTTTTTAATACTTCCAAATATTCAGGGACATTTAATATATCATTCAAAATATATTTATCATTGATTCTATATAATTCATGAGTGTTTCCAAATTTTATCACTGAGTTGTAATTATTATTGATGGTAGCAACATCCACCATGGCTCAACGGTGGATTATGTTAGACCATTGAGTCAATGGTCTATCATTTTATACTATTGGTTCAGTGGTAGAATCTGCTACCATTTAAATTATTATTATTATTATTATTGTTGTTGTTGTTGTTCTTTTAACATTCATTACTTATTCTTCTTCCTTTTGTGGTACTGCATGTCAATAGTGAAATACCAATAGTGGGATGCTATTTCATGTATGAGATCAGTATCCTTATCATCCTCCTTGGATAGTGCACTGTGTTATCTCTAACTACCTAGAAAATGGAAGTAAAATAAATAGGATATTCAAGGGCACCATTCCCCATATTTTTAATGAAAATAGTTCTTGAGATTAAATCCTTCTTTACATGTGTATCCAATGTGCATGTCACTAGAGAGGGAGAACTTTTAGCAGTGATTCATGAGAATGGATGTGGTGATCTTAGCGGTGTAAGATATTTTTCAGAAAATGGAGAGAAGAGGCCTTCCTTCCAATTAGTGGATTATAAAATGCATTACAATCTTGAGGAGAACTTCTATGATGGATCTCAAGTTTCATTGTGATGAAAATGTGGGAAAAAAGAGTTGAATATCTCCTCTAGGTGATACCATTGGCTCACTTATAGTATAAGATTCCATTGGCATAATGGAAACACATTATTCACTTTGGAAAAAGTATTTTGATTCTTCAAAAAATGTTTCTCATTTTCAATAGTTTGTGTTTTTAGGTTGTGGAGAGAAAAAAGGGTGCATGGAAATGGTGGCCTTCTACATTCCATGGTTGTCCCGATGGTAGCATAGGTCGTACCATTGGTGCCAACGTTGGTATGTTCTAGTAGGGTTTATTTACGATAGATACATGGAATAGTAGTAGTGTTAAGAGGTGTGCATGAGCCTTATCATGCATTAAAGAGCAACGATGTCCAGATGTATAAGGTGGAATTTTTTCTAATGGAATCACTAGTGATACCATTGTCTTTCTAGGAAAATAAGTTCCACCATTATCCTGGTAGCAGTATAATTCTATTGCTAGTTCTCATAATATAAATGGGATCTTTTCATGGATCAGTAGATTTGAGCACTAGTAGTGGCAATTTATCTTCACCAAGTCTCATTTGTCCTTTTCAGTGGTCGGGTGAGTCAAAATCTTCTTCAATGAGGTCATAATAAGGTCCCAATGTGATCATAGGGGATCCCAAGAAGTTACCATGGTAGAAAGAGCATAGAGGGTGGTGAAAAAATGAGAGATCCTTCCTTATTTGTCCTTTTATGTAGTCGTATGAAGTTTCAAAATGGAATCTATAGTGATCGTATGAGCCACATGAGTTAATCCAAGGTGGTTTTGAGCTTCTGTGGTTGACTTCGGCTCAGGCTTGAGCTCTCTTGTCCATGAAAATGGTAGTATCTGGTGATATCAGTGGGTAGCCAATAATCTCAAGGATAGAGATCAGTAGAGGAGGGTGGAGCAGGGTGTCTTAGATGGAGCACATGAGGGAGTGAGATAAGTAGTGTTGTTTTGTTTAATCTTAACAATAATACCTAAAAATTCATCCTATATAAAAAAATAAGAGTGGTTCTACAATGATTTATAATTCAAATTACTGCAATGACTCAATAATAAAGTCGTTCTAGGGCCGAAGGACCCTCACTATCATTATAGACCACCCCATACTAATAAATCTATCATCCTAACACCTCATGGGATTGACCAACATAGGACGGTGCACATGGGCCTCATCCCACCTATGAATTCTCATGGATTCCATTCCTATGGGCCCTGCACGAACCTGATCCCTCCATATTTCTTACCACTAGTGTTTGATATCCTTAGTTTGTACATGGATGGGTGTCCCCTAGTGGGCCTACCTATATGGAATGTTGGCCTTCAAGATGAGGTTTTCCCAGATTTTCCCCAATTTTTTTTGTATGTACTGAAAATAAATTATCAAAATTCAATATTAATGAAATAAAAATTAAAACATTAAATTGGACAGCGATTCTATTAATTTAAAATAATTTCAATCCCTTATTTTAAATTTTCCATTATTTAGTAAAACATTGAAATACATGGTCATTATTAATTAAAATACTCTATTATCCTTTAAAAAATGTTTACAATTATACATCAAAATTGAGTATGTAAAATACCCTCATAGTTAAACAATACTTATTCTGAAGCATAAAATATCAATATTGAAAATCTGTGGTCACCAAAGTTACCAATATTCAAATTTCAAAGAAATAAAATAAAATGATTGTTGATGTTAAATAAAAATTAAAAAAAATCACATAAAATATAAATTAATTTTCTCAATTTTCAATGAAATATACAATTTTAGTATTTTACTTTCTCCCATTTCAAAATGGGGGTACTTTTCCTTTTATTTATTCAAACTCCCTAGTTTATTATTATTAAACATGAAAAATAGTGATCTACCTATCTTGAATCTTTTCACTCATATCTCATGACATAATTCAAGTAGATTTATGCTCATATCATGAAATCATGATCCTTATCAATAATTTTGTAAAAGAATAACTTTATCCACTTTGTAAAAAAAACGATACATGAAATTGTGAGGTATTTTCAATCAGGATTCTAATGTCTCTGAGTCTTAAGGATGTTAGAAATAGATGTTTTAAAAATTAAGGCTCAAGTAAGAGTTTTTTCTAATGTAGTATCTTTAAAAATTTTAAATAAAGGATTAGGTAGGTGAAATGTCCTAAGATCACTCATGAAATATTCTCAAGAATATATAGGAACTACTTGGTCTAGAAATCCTCTCTAGAATGGAACATTTGATTTGGGACAATCACTCAACTCATGAATAATAATAACAAATAAATTATCAAGAATTTTAGAAATTAAAATCATGAAAAATGTAAGAGAAATTTCATTTACATGAATCAATTAATTACATAAAATCATGAGACTTTATTTTAATATCTATGTTTCACTTTAATAAATAAATTTTGAATATTACCCATTAAATTTCATTAATATTGAAATATAAAGCATGGAATCACAATATTATTAAGAAACTCATTTAATCTATATAATCCATTAAAATCATGAATACAAGGGTGGATATAAAATTTTTAGTTTAACACAGCCGCTATAATATACAATTTAAAACATATTTTTAGAAACATGCAAGTAGTTGAAAACATAAAAAATGAAACAATGATCTCCCTATTCCAAAGCTTCTTTTTCTCTAATTAATTCTCTATTCATGGGGATACATTTTTACTTCCCACATTTTGGTATAGTAAAACAACTCATACTAGTGTAAGAGAAATTCTGTTAAATCTCAAGGAATAAAGGTAAGATGTGAACAAATCCTAAATCTTAAGAAAATAGTAAAATAGGGGTTTCCTTTTAGAAGAACATTTGGTTAATTTTTTTTGGCTCAACCTAACCTCATGATAAGAAATAAATAGATGTGTTGTAGAAGTCTGAGCTCCTCCACTAGCTCTTTAGGTATGTTCCCATGGAAAATTTTCAGCCTCTTGCCATTGACAGTGAACGGGTTACATTATTCTTCTCTGTTTATATTGATGACACTAAATGGATATGTATTAGTAAAAATAAAATTTCATTACCAACTAGAATTAATCTTACATATAATTAACTTCATTTTGGAATTGTAGAGTTGGACCTGATCTCCAGGTCGAAAGGTATTTTGTTTCATCAGTTTTTCATGTGCCACTTTGGTTCTCTCATTGTAAATTATTGAGTTTTCTGAAGCTTATATTTTGATTTCCTCTAGTTATTGTAAATAGAGTTTTCTCTCATTCCCATCACTCATCAAATCCAAATTAAATTGTTTTTCATCCTAATAGTCTTGGTACTCCAACTCTATCATCTTATCTAAATTTTTCCATAAACCATCTGGTAGGGGTTCATACTTATAGGGGTTTTGTATATTGTCTGATATGCACATAAGGTTTCTTCAAGACTTTGGCTCAAATACTTCTGGTTTGGTTTGAAAATCTTCGCCAAAATACCTTTAATATCTCTATTTTACACATTAACTTAGCCATTTTTCTAGGGACGGTAATGTGTAGATATTTTTTGGTAAAACCCATACTTTTTAAGAATATCCTCTATCTTTATATTTCAAAAATGAGTTCATTAGTCACTGATGATGGCCCTTAGCACTCTAAAACCCACAAAATATGTCAGTATTGAAAAAATCACATACAACTTTGGCATCATAAATCTTGATGGTCTTAGAATCCAACCATTTAGTGATATGATCCACAGAAATAAAAATATAAGATTTCCCAAAAGACATGGTAAGGTTCCCATAAAATCAATGCCCCATAATTCAAATAATTTACAAAAAAAAATGTTTTTCTGAGTAATTTCTTATCTCTTGGAATTTTTTTAGAATATTTACACTTATCATATTATTTACATTATTATTTAGAATATTTAAATAAGTTTGGATAATAAATTCTGTATTCTAATAATTTTGTAGCCTTTATTTGATGTCAAAATATACTGCTATAAGAAAATGTAGGACAGAATTCAAACATAGATCCTGTATGAATTTCAAGTAAGCACCTTTGTATGACCTAGTCATTACGTATTTTAGACAAGAAATGGACCTTCTAAGATATTGAATCTGGCTTCGACCATATGTTTGGTACTTTTATGGTACTTAAGGTGAGAAGGTACTAGTTTTTTTGCTAAAAAATTAAATAAATTAAGATACCATGGTACATTACCTACCACTGTGTAGAGTTTCTCTTTCTGAATGTAATAAATAAGAGGGATCACTTCTAGATTTTATATTTAATTAGTGTTTAGGAGTCTACTAAAGTGATATTCTAGCTATTTTTAGACCCTTTCTTTTACGTGATATCTATGTTTAACACTTTAGAGAATAGTATCCATCTCACCAGCCTTGGATTGGAATCAGACTTCTTCATCAAGTACCTAAGTGTTGCGTGATCATAAAAAAGAACCACTTGAGTTCCCAATAGATATGATCTAAATTTATCCAATAAAAAAATGCAAGTAATTCTTTTTCCATAGTTGTGTAATTTAGATTAGTTTAATCCAAGGTTCTTGTGGCATATGTTATGACTTTTGGTCTTCCTTCAATTCTTTGGGAGAGAAATGATCCTACATTTTGGTTTTATGCATCACACAACAACTCAAATGGGTGCTCCCAATCCGGGGGTTGCATAATTGGTGGGGTAATCAACTTTTCCTTCATGTCATCAAATTTCTAACTACAATTGTCATTTAAATCAATGTAATATTATTTCAAAATAAATCTTGAATTTGGAATTAATTTCCTATTAAATTCCTTGATAAATCTTATATAAAAACCTCTATACCCTGAAAATGACCTAATATGTCTCACATGGGTAGGATATAGAAAATAATTGATTACTTGATCTTCAGTATTACCAACCTCAATTTATTTTTGTGAAATGATATGACCCAACACTATCCCTTTTCACCCATAATACGACACTTATCAAAGATCAAAATAATATTTTTTTCTATGCAGGTTTTAAAAAAATTCAGATTCCCAAATAAATGATCAAAAAAGTTTCAAAAAATAGTAAATTCATCAAATAATACCTCTAGGAATTCCTTTATGTGATATGAGAAAATAATTACCATAGACCATTCTAATTTAACTTGAGCATTGAATAATCCAAAAGGCATAATCTTGTAGGAAAAAGTCTCAAATGGGAAGGTGAATGTTTTCTTCTCTTGCTATTCTAGGGAAATAGGTACCAAAAATTTACATGATAATCCATCCAAGAAACCGTAATCTGTCCTACCTATCAACCTTTCTAGCATTTGGTCTATAAATAGGATTGGGAAGTGGTCTTTTGGAGTTACTTGATTCATATTTATATAGTCAAGTAACACCCTCCAACTATTTTGGACTCTCATATAAATCAATTAATTATTCTCATTTGTCACTATTATCATAATAGGTTTATTTGGAACCACATGGATTGGGAATACCCATTGTGAGTCAGAAATTAGGTATATTATACTAGTTTCCAAATGTTTTTTAAACCTCTTTTTTATCAACATTCATATTGGTTTGGTTAAGTCTCCTCTAGGGTTTATTAATAGGTCTAAAGTATCCCTCTTGGAAGAATCTATGAAACCGACCTTGGGGTTTATTCTAGGAATGACTCCAAGGATCCACACTATAGATTGAATGTTTCTATTTAAAAGGTCGATTAAAATTTTCTTTTGGTCTTAAGATAGGTGGTTGGCTATTATAACTAGAAATTTTTCTCCTTCCATAAGATATATATATTTTTAGTTACATGGGAGACGTTTTAGTTCTAGGTTTGGGAGTTATTCCAGAGATGATATTGAATTTAAATTGCCCACTCCAAAATCCTGATTTCTTTTAGAAAATGGTATCATATTAGTTTCTTTTTATAAATTATCAAATAAATTTAATTTAATTTCCTCTGGACCATTAAAAATAAAATTTCTATATTTTTTAGTACTCACTTGTTCCTTGGTATTTTCAACAGAAATGGTTAAACATAAGACTAGAAATTCTCTAATCATACCTGAGAGTTAATTGGTCTCCAATTTTTTTGTGGATGATTGTAAAGAGTGAATGGTCATTTGAAGGATTATTATTAGAGTCAAGAACATTTAAGTACACTTTTCTCTCTCCCAAATCCATAGTGAGGGTTTTATTATATACATTAATGAATTTTTAGCTATATTTGGGAATTTTCTTCCCAAAATAATGGGTGAATTACAAGGTTACCTATATTTCTTCTTGGTGTGAACATAAAAGTCTACTGAGAAAAAAAGTCATTCAACTCCTACTAGAATATCCTCCAAAAATCCAAATGGGAAGACATTGGATCTATTGTCTAGTTGAAAAAAAACTCATGTAGGCTTCAGATTGCCTATTTTAAAAGATTAATATATAGAGTTAGATATGAAATTAATTGAACCACCATGATAACACAAGGAATGAACATATTTTAAAGAACCAATTGTTCATGGAATAGAGAATGTATCTAGATCATAATTTTCTTTATAATTGTGGTTTAATCATGGATGAAACACTTCTCCCTAAGATTATTCTTTCATTCCTATCCAGCATCTTTATCATGGTGAAAATATATTTAAGGAATCTAGAATATTATGGAATTTTTTTGATGGATTCCAAGAGGGGTATATTAATTTCAACCATTTAGAATGTCTCTTGGATGTTTTTTTGGAGTTGTTCATCTGATGTTTTCTTGAATTATATAAATCTGAAAGGGAATAGAAGGGGGATGTATTTTTTATCCCTTTTTTGTATTTTCTATGGATTTTTTGTCTTTATTTCTTAAATATTGTATTATTTTCTTCTTCTATATTCTATAATTATTCTCCCAGATGGGTGATTTTCTCTTCTTTAGTCTTTCCAAAATTCTCTCACTCGTCTTATTCCAATTAATCTTGATTTTCCTTAGGTTATAGTGGTTAGATCTCCTTTATACTCTTTCTGATGATCATGATCACACTTTCTTTGGGTTTAGGATTATTTGAGTTGATAGTTTTCCTATGTTTTTCGATATAATGTCCATGAGAATCTTGAATTTGTATGAAAATTACTTTAATGTATTCTTATAATCCTCTATCTTTGTTTGTTGCCTTTGTTTGACTGGTGGTGCAGTAGATAAGGGTTGTCCATAGGATTTTTTTGAAAAGGTGGTGGTTAATAGGCTTATTGTTTTAATTTCCACTCGGGTGATTGTTGAAAAGGGGATGGATTCTATAATTTCTTCTAGAAAGGGTTGTATTATAGCTTTGTTGTCCTCTATATCCTAGTTGGTATTTCCCTTCCCTCTATGGTTGGTTTTATTGAAACTGTCTTGGTTGGAATGCAGTTGCATAGTTTTCCATACACATACCTCAACCACTAATCAGTGAAGTGATGGGGTGATGAACATTAACCACATAACTAAGGTTGGGAAGGTTGTTCAGTCACATGGTTCACTACCATATGCCTTATAAGAGTTTTTAATTCTTCTAGCATGGATTAAATCAATGGTGATGAGTCGGAATATTTTACCTCATAGATTCCTTTGGTGCTTATACCTCTTGTTCCAAATTTTTAGGAATAATGTGCAATATTCTCGATTAGGATCATAGATTATATGGGTGACTTATCGATCAGATATCCTCTGAAGAATAAATATAGGTGGTTTCTTTAATATTCCAACAACCCGTAGTATAAGAAAACTATAAAGTGATAGTCTTTTAAATCTTGGTGAGGACATCTTACGCATAGATTTTTGAATCTTTCCCAATAATAATATAGGGTTTATCTAATATCTTGTCTAATAGAATAGATCTCCTTCCTTGTAGTAGTTCTCCAAGAGGCTCAGAAGAATCTCTACATCAATCTTATTTGTAAATCATCCCATTTATGGATCTCTCCAAGTTGTGGGATATAAAACCACTCTTTGGAAGCTCCTTCTAGTGAAAACAAGAATACCCTCCACTGGACTTGTTCCTTCACCACTCTTCTTGGATTGAATCTTGAACAGACATATCTAAACTTGTGAATGTTTCAATTAACATCCTATCCATCAAGTCTATGAAATATGGGTAATATAAGAATCATATTTACTGAAATTTAAAATTCATTCTATTTCATAGTCATATTTATTTGATTATTCTAGTTAGAAAACTAAGGGGTGGGTTATGTTCAATGTTTACTAGCTCTGAGTGAGAAATGGATGTTTCACTTGAGACTTGTAACTTGATTTGTTCAAAATTGGTTTTTATATTAACAATCCTAATCCTACTCTAAAAAATTATATCTATCACTAAATCTAGAGATATTAATTCATCATTGTAGGTATTATTCATGAAAGTTATGGGTTTGACATAACACTTACTCCCAAAAAAAGACACCATGTTTTGCACACACTTCTTTTGGGTTTTGTCCAAATCTAATTATTTCCTCCTAAGTGTGTAATAATAGTGATGACCAAAGTCATCTCCCAATAGTAGTGTTTTGAATAAAGATGTCACGAATGTGAGAATAAATTAAATAACTATAATTAAATGACTAAGCAGCAAGGAACAAGGTTTTAAAAGATCGAATTTGAGAAAAGTAATTAGTATTAGTCTTGGTTTCCCTTATGTAATTCTATCATAATCATTTTGAAATTGAATATTTTGTTTTTATTAATTGGTTTTATATATGGATTAATTTTTTTTTATCCTTTTTCACCATTGATTAAGATTAATTTAATAGTGAGAAGAAGAAACACAATTTTATTAGTTGGATTATCCTCTTTCTAAAGTTTAAAAGGCATATTGGGTCTCTTATGGATCACTAAGGCAATTATATATCAAGAATTAAGTGTCTCATGTTCCCAAATTAATTTACTATGTCTTCCCCACATGATTAGTAATCAGCAAAGACTTCCCTACCTGGTCCTAGATCACCTAATCGGTGTGATCTAAATCCAAGAAGAGGAATAATAATTTTCTTAATCAAATAAATTTCGAATATCCATATTTGAAAAAAAAATGAGATTGTATCCCATTAAAATTATGAAATTATATGTATAAAACCAATTAATAAATAAAAAGAGATAGAGGGATTTAATAAAATCAGGACTCCATCATTATATCAAGTCACATCCCCTTATCCTAGCCACATAAAAGCTTCACCCCTACATTAAATGGTAAACAACGGAGGTAGATAGGGTATAATACATTATGAAAGAAGAAAATAAATAAAAACAATAGAAATAGAGTGTTCAGCAGTAGTGGTAGATATTTTCTACTTGATCCTCTCACCCTTTTCTCTAGAACAGACTCCTTTTATTTATCAATGGAGGTAACCTCTCAATATCTCTTGTATGAATATTTAAAAACCTTTGCGGATGTTGAATATATCTTTCAAAATATATCCATCACTGAATCTTATTATATCCTAGGTGTTTCCATTTTCAGCACTGACTAGTAATTCTTAGTGATGGTAGCATCATCCACTATTGGCCTAATGGTGAATAATTTTCCACCATTGAGTCAATGTTATATCATTGTGTTCTATTTTTGGGTAAATTATATCATTTTATATCATTGGAAATTATTCTTTTTTTTACATTCACTCCAACTCCTGCTTCCTTGTGTGATACTTCATGTTAGAATAGAAATATCAATAGTGGGATTCTATTTAATGTATGAGATCAACTTCATCCTCCTCCTCCTCTGATAGTTCAATGTGTTAGCTTCAACTACCCATGAAATGACTATATTATCACCAGAAAATGAAAGTCCACCATTACTTATTTTTGTAATGTCAGAATGCTCGATAGCTGATCCTTCTTCTCATGTGTATCCAAATTACATGGCACTAGTGAGGGAGAACCTTTGGTAGTGATTCATGATAATGAAAGTGGTGAGCTCGGCAGTGGTGAGTTTGTATTTGATAGTGTATAGCATAGTAATTCCTCTAAATTAGTGATTGATGAAAATAATGGGATGCTTAAATGGAGATTCCATGGTGGATCTATGGTTTCATGGTGGTGACAAGGTGGAACAACAATGGGGAAGATTGCTTGAGGTGCTATCATTGGCACAATAATATCACATTCTTAAATGTGGATGAAACATCAATCTTTTTCAATAATGGTGTATCGTATTTAATAGTTGGTGCTTTCCGGTGGTGGAGAGAAATAAGGGTGTGTCGTAGTGGCCACTTTTGGTGAGCTATTGTTACCCCGATGGTAGCATGGGTGCTTCCATTGGTGCCAATGGTGGCATGCTTCAGTAGGGTTTCTTCATAGTAAGGCCATGGAACATTATTAGTGTTCATAGGTGAACCTGATCCTCAACATGAAGTATGAAGAAGTGACATCCAAAGGTGGCAGGTGGCATTTGGTCTAAAGGCAGCACCAATGCTACTGTTGGCTTCACAATAACACAAGTTCCACCATTTTCCTATCAGTATCACATGTTCCCCAATTTTATTGTTGGTAACACAAGTGACACTGGTAGTTCTCATCACTATAATGGTGTCTCCAAATATATCAGTGGATTTGAGTGACGATAGGGGAAAGCGATCTCCACCAAGTATCATTTGGATTTTTTAGTGGTTGGTTGAGTCGAACTCTCCTTCTATGATGTTAGAACCGGGTCCTAGATTTATCATGGGGGATCTCAAGTGGTGACCATTATAGTAGAAGTAGAGAGGGTGATTCAAAAATAGGAGCACCTTCCTTATCCAGCCATTGATGTTGCTGGATGAAGTATAAAAATGGCCTCTGTAGTGATTCTAAGAGGTCCCTAAGTCAATCCTTGGTGGTTGTGAGCTTCAGTGGTGGACTTTGTCTCAGGCTTAAGCTCTCCTGATCATGGTAATGGAAGTCTATGATGATAGTAGTTGGCGGTCAGTGCTCTCGAGGGAGGCTAGCAGTAGAGGAGGGAAAATCTAGATTTTGAGGAGTGGCATGTGAGTGAGTGAGAGTAGCAGTTCCATTTTGTTTATTTTGAATAGTAACACTAAAAAACACACCCCACATAAAAAAATATGAATGGATATTTCTTGGTTTATAATAAAAAGAACCATAATGAATCATAATTTAAGTCATTAAAGAGCCTAAGGACCCCCTCTGTTGTCATGGAGCACACCATCCTAAATGAATCTCTCCTCCTGTCACTTCGTGGGATTAGACACCACAGTCTAGTGTGCATAGACCTCAGTCCTCCTATAAATGCTCGCAGATTCCATCATCCTGAACCTTATATAGGATAGATCCCCCTATTTATCCTTCCACTGGTGTTTGATTTCCTTATGCCATTCATGGATGGGTGGACCCTAGTGGGTGTACCTTTATGGTAGGAATGCGTTCAAGTTGAGGGATTTCCTAATTGGCCTCAATTTTTTGGTAAATTCCAAAAGAATAAAATTAGTAAAATTTATGACAAATGAAATAAAAAACCACCTTTAAATTATTAAATAATATCATTCATTTAAAACCATTTAAATTCCTTATTTTAAATTCCAAATAATTTATTAAAACATTGAAATCCATTGGGATTATTCATTAAAAAATTCCAATATCCTTCAGAAAATGATTAAAATTATGAGTCAAAATTGAATATGTTGGGTACTCACCTAGTTGGACATATCCTTAATTGATTTGGTACTTCCATTTATGTAACCCACAATCCTTAGTCATGGGGTTATACATGATAAAATATATCCTTATATTCTATGATCTATATGGCACACAAATGTGCATTCATAATATTAATGTGATGGGTGGGCCAAAACGTATATACCCTCTAATACATTTGGTAATATTTTTATATCACGACATACAATGTATGGTTCATGAGTGGTTATCCTAAGAACACTATTTTATGATTTCTTGGTAGTTACCCTTGACATATGCTTATAATGTCATGTTTTATGTTATTTCCACATTCCTATATTTCCTTGATGTTATTGTATTATATCATGCTTCAGTATTCATGTTTATAATCCTAACCCATTTTATGTTACCTTGATATGAATGTTTTCAAACATTTATTTCTTTCATCGTGTTATGATTTTATCATTATTTTATTAAGATATATAATGAAACACTTTTTTATGAACATCCCAAGGTTATCCTATACAATATTAGAATATTGGGGGATTATAAGACTATGTTAAGGGGTTTTAAATAATTTTATTGTATCTATGTAACAAGTTATTGTCCTATGTATCTAATTTCCCAAAGACACTAGACTTCATGATATTTTGGGGTTGAATTATGTGTGTATTTATTCAGTAAATAATTAAATAAGGTGTATAAAATATATTTCTTGCCAAAAGAACCTACTCCTTGCTGTGTTCGGGATGTCTGGGTCATTGTTTTTATAATATAATCAATTATCCATTAAAATGGTGTGGGAAGGGATCAACCTTTAACCAAAATTTCATCCAACACTTATATATCCCACCAAGATGATTATACTTGTTCCCTCCAGTATCACAATATGGAATTTATTATGATAATTCTAAATATTAAAACATCTCTTACTCACACACTTCAAATTTTGAAACTTAGATGTCCAAATCTTGTATCTTATAGTCCTAAACTATTTACCCTTTTAACTTGGGAATATACTTATTTGAACAATTTTATATTATATAGAATGTAGGTTGGTCTCTTAGATAATATTATTCACTAAGAAATGTACAACATCATCAGTAAGATCCACTAGAATGATATTATCCCTTTATATATATCCATGATTCCTCTGATAATTTTGTAGAAAATGAGATTCAATTTAATACTACCACCCAAATGAATTATATATTCAAAAACTATAAATAACTTATGAAGATATCATATTTTTACATTTTAATTTACTCTTCAACACTCTGTGTCAATTGTATTTAAATATTCCACAAATCTTTGCATGATTTACTAGATTTTCCTTCATGAATTTTGGAACATTGAACATCCATCCCAATATCATCACAATGGTAGTGAATTTACAGTCTATGTGAAGTCACTATTTGTATTTTGATGAATGTTCTTATACATACTTCACTATGTGTTACTTCTTTCTCTTCTTATACTTTATCACAAGTCAATCTTATTTATCCTTCAATACTTCAAACAACTCTATCATGAATCTAGTGATTTTGGTGGCCTAAAACCTTTTCACCTATACTATATTGAAACGTCAGCTTATAACATCCACATTCTGATCAACTCAGCTTTTCATCATCTTATAGTTTGATCAAATAAGCTTGAATAATTGTTGGTCTCCCACCAAAGTAATGAACTTATGATGAATCAACTGGACATGCATCACCTAAATGTTCATTTAAATCTCCATCTAGTAATTATCTAACTCATCATGATTCCATGATCTTCTAATTAAATTATGATTACCTTTGCAATTATTTCTCTAGATGTAAAAAAATTTATAGATCTTCTGAAAAACATTCTTCAAAACAAAATTGACCAAAAATACAACACCTCCATGATCCTTGGGGAACTTAAAATATACACTCCCAAGATCAAGAATGTTATCAAAGACCGTACCATATATTATCTATTTAAATTAATGATATAAGTATATATATTTTGTATAATTTTATCTATAAAAACTTGAAATGTCAATAAATATGGTAGAAATATTGTTGGATTATCCAATAGTTTATCCCTACAATTATATTGAACTGCCTTTTTTTCCACATATATCATTTCATATGTCAGTTTAGAAAATTTTCATTCACTGTAAAATATTTATTATATAATTTATGTTAGAAATAACTTAACCCTTTATCATTTAGTTTCATTATAATATAAAATATTCATCTTATTAATGTTTTAATATAATATTTTACTATATCCATAGTAAAATCATCAAGGGAATAATTACCTCACCTCCCAACTTAATATATACCTAAATACCAAATCTTATGTGGTATCTTGGTACTTTTTTATGGTGCAGTGAATCACCTTTGATATTATACACTATGCCTCTCACAACATGGTGTTGTGTTTTTAATGATAGTTATAAATCACAATCAATTTAACCCTTTAATATTTTGATTCAATAATTTTTAAATATTTCTTTATTTTACAAGTAAAGTAATCCCTAATGAAAAATATAATTACTTTAGGTAAGGAAGGCCATCAAAAGGAATTATCGAAACATCATGAACCAAACCCGTTGAATCATTTACAAACTCAATTTTTATTATTCAAATAAGGAAGGTAAAGATACCAACCCATGATCTAGACACCATCCCTTAGAAAGCATCAATTCCATCCACAAATATAACCATCCATTTCTTCTACAAACACAATCAAAATCCTTACCCAAATCCATGTTCTATACAACATATCTTAGAAACACTAAATTTTTTTTCGAAACATGACCATCTATTCCTAGAAAAAATATCATGCCCTCATTTTTCAATGTCTAAGAAATAAACCACCATGTGAATATTAAATGCCCATTGGGAAATCTATTTTCTAATGCATGATACTAAATTCTCTTCAGTTAAACCCAAGAGGATAAGGTGAAAACATGCCTAAAATTTATTAACAACAATCTATGTAGCTATACCACCCTAGTAACTTGACGTTCAACATAAATAAGTTAAATATACAATTTTTTCAATCTATATTTCATTTTCTGACACACCATATATCTATGCCTAACATCCAAACTGATAGAATATACTAAACTAATACCAATTGTAATATTCTGACTCTGACCCATTGAATTTTGAATGACCAAAATGCAACTGACATTAGGTGTCTCCCTCAAGCAATGAAGGGTGGAAATAAATTCTAAGGGAATAAAAAATTCATGGTAAATGAAATTACCTTGCATGTGGACAATCATAAAATAGAAAACTCTAAGATAATATAAGTAGATATGATTGAAAAATCACCACAAGAAAAACCCCAATATACAATACTAATATCAAAAATTAGATACATAGTATTAAACAATTCATAGAAATATACTATATATAAATAACATGGGTTTTCTAGATTCCTCATGTCACATTCTCAACAACCACTTTCCCACTCAATTTTTATTCCTCCCTTCTCTATATGTCTTCCCCAATTTTCTTTTCCACCTTCTAAAATTTCCCTTGACACCTCTACCTCCATCCCGACTCCCTCACAAACCCCCTCTCCACATTCGCCTCCCTCCCAAACTCCACTATTCACCTCTACATCGAACCTCCTCACATTTGGGAATACTCATTATCCTTGACAACAATTTTGAATAGTTTTCCCAATTCTACTATCATCCATTATACTATTGTTTCTACCTATCAATGTTTCTCCTGTACTACCAACTTTCACCTATGGATCTTCCACAACTGCTTAGTATAAATCACTACTTAGTGTCTCTCCCCTCCATTTCTATTTCATACACCTCTAATTGAAGAAAATGTCATCATGTTAAACTTTCATCATCCATATAAATCTACAGCTCCTCCTTTGTGACAAGTTATCACCAAATCGCTACATACCTAATTTTATTTTAGTTCTTCCTAACACGATTCTTCTTCATTCAACCATATACTTTAGTGTTGGTTCTCTTCTACTACTGAAGCCCTAGTTTTTACAACCTCCATTAATTGATATTCTATTTTATATGATTCTTTCTATTGAAACCTCTTTTTAACAAACATCAATATTACCTCATTTTAGATTAATATTCAATATATTTCCAAAATATATGCCCAAGGACCGTAATAGTTTAATGGATTTGGAAACTTGAAAAAGAAATCATATATCCTGGTGAAATATCTTCAAAATATCCCATAAATATATCCACCTTTAATTATTCTACCTAACATATTTCTCCATTACATGGTTAAAGGAAACATAATAAAGGGGTGAGATCAGATGCTCAGTATGGGTAAATAAAAGAAATTCATAGGCCTAACATAAAAAAGGGTATATAACCTAATTATAATAATTGAAGACCATACCCTGAATATTAGATATGAAAATAAATATTGGAAGTTCATAAGATATTATTCATAAGGAAATAGATTACATAATCAATGAAAACATAACATAGGAATAAAACATTGAATTATAGAAAACACATAAGCATATAATAACCCTATGTCAAGGGGACCTACCAAGGACTTTTAAACATGTTAGTATTTGGTTAATCACCCAGGTACCTACTTAAAAATTGAGATTCACTCTCATGTACCCTCTTATTTTGGTCTTGGGATGTCCTCTTGTGTACCCTTTTTTTCTAGCTTGGGATTTCCTTTCATATACACTCTTTTTTTGGGCTTGTGATGTGATCACATGTACCCTCTTGTTTCGGTATTGGGATTTACTTATGTATACCCTATTTTTTTAGGAATGGGATGTTGAACCATGTACACTCTTGTTTCGGGCTTGGTATGTCCTCCTATATACCCCCTTATTTTGGGCTTGGGAAGACCTCTCGTGTAACCTTTGAGATCATAAAACATTTAATAGTACCCAATGAATTAGAGGGAAATATAGGTCCCTCCCATCAGATAAGAAAATCGTACATACATGTTCTATAAAAAATTTGAACTTGAATCATATTATGACCCATAAAAAGATATGGGTTTCATAAACAACAATCATAACCCATGAAATGAAATGGGTATCATTAACATTTCATCACATCATAACATATGGAAAATAGATAGGTTTCTTAACCATTTAATTAAATCATAACCCATTAAAGAATCAGGATTCAAAATAATCTAACTCATAAGGGGGAAATATATTTCATAAATATATAACCTATGAAAGAGAAACATATTTCATAAGCATATCACCCGTGAAAGAAAAAACGGTTTCATAAAGACCATGACTTTAAGAAAACACCATTCATTGAAAGAATATTAATGGACCATTTAGATCATTTTCTAAAATGGAATGAGTAAAATCAATGGATTTCATCTTAGATAGAAAATAAATTTTAAATAACTTAAAAAAACTTGAGGAAAATATCATTTATTTATGTAAAAATTATTTTTAATACAAAAAACCATTTGAAAATAATTTTATTTTAAAATACCTTGGAAGCTTATAAAGAAGGATTAAAATTATTTTGAAAACCTTTATCTTGAAAACTTATAAAATAATATTAAATTTGTTTTTAAAGCCATTTTCCTTGAAAATTTATAAAAGGAGATTTAAAATATTTTGAAAACCATTACATTGAAAATACTTTGAAAACTTATAAATAAAGATTAAAAAATTTTAAAATAATTATTGAAATGTAAAAAAATTGAAATCCTTTTTCTTTAAAAATATATATGAAAAAATTTCAATAAATTTTTGATAAACATAAAACATTTTTGAAAACATTGTTTTTGAAATAAAATAGATTTCTGACCGAAGAGTGAAATATCATCATATTTTCATCAAAACATTTTCTTAATTATATAAAGTACCAAAGAGTGATAAATTGGTACTAATACAAGGATATATATTTAATAAATAGATTATAATGAAACGAATGAGTTTTATTGAGAGTTATATCATAATATTTCATCAAATGTGTATAATCATTAACAATCTCAAAAAGAAATGATATTGTTTCAATAAATTATTTTCACTTGGTAAATTGGGATCATAATCTCCATGTAAGGAATTAAATTAAATTATGATTAAAATATCATGAAAAAATAATATTCGTTATGTAATATGTAAAATTGAAGTATATACACCTCTAAGTATAATTTAGGGGTAAAACAAAACATAGGTCTCAAAGATGGCCAATTGAGACCAAACTATTTTATCAATTTGGAAACATTTGAAAATTAAAAACAATGAAGAAAATATCATAAAATGGATATGTAAATACCCATAAATTTAAGATTAATATTTATATAATACATTATTTTTTATTTTGTACACCACACAAAATGAAACATTGGTGAACATGACTTGTATCTCACAAAAATAAAACATGAGATTAATCCTTATACCTTGTATCTTGACTCTCATAATACTCATTCAAACCTACTCTATATTTAAGATAAATGTCTTATATATATTTTAAAGAACCATATTACTATATCTAATATCATATATGTTTTTATCGGGACCTTATATTACCCTCTTGTTGAAAATCCTATGTCGTGGTTTCACTATGGGTAATATTCACTTAGTTCTTTGCATGTGTATTAATTTTTTATATATTTGGTCCTTATAATTATATCATGATTAAAATATGGAAAAAATTATATAAATAACATTTATATTCATTATATGTGTATTATAAAAATCTGTAGAATATATATGTATGAAATAGAATGCACCATTCATGGAGGTAATAAATTTTACGTACACATGAACGGTGTTTCTGTTTTTATTGTCGTACGGAAAAAAAATAAAGAAAATAAAATATATGTATATATGTATATAATATCATTATAGTAAAATTATAATTTCATATATACCATATAAGCTCACTTAACCCATTTTTAATACATTCCTTGAAGTGTGTGAGTGAATCACATCGCTTTGAGGGGGAGGTAGTCCACACTTTCTCAAACAAAATTATCGTATTTACACCAAATAGAAAGTAAAAAATATATGTGTTGGAAAATTAATAAAGAAACCTAATTAAATAATAAATATAATATATAACATATATAAACATATTTTTCATTATAATTTCCACCATGATAGTAGGTAAAGAAAAAATGAACACTCATCATTTATTGAGGCAATAGTTCGTCGTACACGTAAATAGTATGTTCGTTACCCATTAGATAGAGGTGTGTGAAAGTTTAGGTTGAAAACTTATAATAAATACATCCTATTATATTCATGGTACTTTTTTTCTATAAAAACATGTAATAAATAGAGTTTAGGGGTGGAGAAGAAAAATAAAAGAAAGGAGCGTGAGAGAAGGTGTTACCTCTTAATCGAGTAACTCCTTTTGTTTTATGCCAAAAGGATTATTTAGAATACTTTATTCCAAAAGGTTAGATTAAATTAGTAAGGTAGGGATTTTGGAAGTGTATTGGGTATATATTTTTTAAACCTAATTGGTTTTATGGGTGTGAAGAATAGGGATAGGTGGTGGCCTTCTATAAGGAAGGAGTGGCACTCTTGTAAATATTTGAAGAGATAATTCCAACCACATTTTTAATGTCTCAAGTTCATCCAATAATTATAAAAAGTTAATAAATGTAATTATAGGGTTTAAATATGGTCATAAAATTTATCTTTTAAACTTTTATCGGTCTTTTTGGTCCTTAAGGTTTTTTATTCCCTTATTAATCTTAATTTAACCTTAATCAATGTAATTAATTTTAATCACATTAACTATTATTTTTGATAAAAAACTAATTTGAACTTATTATAAATTATAAAATTTTCTGATTCTAAATATGGAATCAATTTTTTGAAATTATAATCACATAAGTGGTATAAATTAATTTAAGATTAATCCCACGGTCGGGTCGACAATGCGGGTTTTTAAAGTAAAAACATTCAAGAGTTTTCTATGTTCTTATATCCATTTTCAATGTGAAATTTATCTAAATGAAATAATTTGTATTAATTGATAAAATTATTATCTAATTAAACTTTGAAATCAATTTAAAATATAATTTGACTTTATAAGTAAATTATATGAAAAAGATGTTTTGAATAAAAATTATCTATTTTTAACTTTTCATTAAAAAAGTGAATCCTTAGAGAAAATTCAAAAAAAATCATCAACTAATTTTTATGTTTATATTTCAAATATATTTTTATATATATATTATGTTTATAAAAGTTCCAAAATTGGTATTTAAATGGGTTCTTCATCAAAAGGCGGTAAAATGACATTTATAAAAAAAATATGTTCTTAGGCATAAAATTGGGTTTTTTCTTTATCTTATGTCTATAAAATCAATTGAATGAATATAAAAAATAATTTATTGAATATATAACAAATCTATTACATTAATATCACTTTATAATTTCATTTAATTTAATTTTTATGGTAATACTACTTTGTGACCATGAAAATAATAATATTTTCTTTTATATTCAATTAGTTTTCATATTCATTTATAATTAATTGGTTACATATGAATTCATATTATGTTTCTTAAGCCATATATATTCATAAATTAATTAATACTATTCATAACCACAGATTTAACTACTAGGTTATATCATATTATATTAAATAATAAAATTTTAATGATAAACTATTGTTCAGTAAAAATATGTTATGCGTGTTACGAAAGCCATCGAGGAAATTCATTGATGCATGTAACGCAATATAACCTTGTTTTTCATGTAGATAAAGATAAATTTTATGTTTTACGTAGTGCATGATTAACTTGGTGTTGCGTATAATGCAAGACATACATACTTATTTAATATCAAATAAACCATTTTCAGTGTTGTGGGAAATGGAAAATATCAAATTGAATACATTAATTTGAAAAAAATAATTCACAAAATATTTGGGTGTTACAATTATTCTTTTGTAACCCCAATTTTGTTTGCCTGGTTTTATTCTCCTTCTATGTTCAATGGTTCTTCCCTTTGTGTGTTGTGGGGTATTTATTTCCAGGATTTGAAGATAATGAATCACCAAACAATTTATAATTATTATTTGTTTTATTTCCCTCAAAGTGTATGAAAAATAAATTTTAACTATTTAATTTTATTGGAATTTTGTTTTAAATATGATTTGATAATTTTTTCTATCTTTCTAGGTAATCAATACATGAGGGGTTACAAATAATATTGACTTTGTCTCTATTTTCTTCACTTGGACTAAAAAAAATGTTACTCAAGTGAAATGTTTTTATTAGGATATTTTTTGAATTGATTAGTTTTCAATTTGACCTATATTTTCTAAGAATATTATATTTTATGATTTCATTATTTTTTAGTCTACCATAAATGAAATCTCATCCATTATCCTTTTCCACCATCATAAATTTATGTCAAAATTTAAATTCATTTCCATGTTTTTTTGGAAAAAATTTAATACAGGTGACTATATTTATATAGATTTGTTCTTAATTATAATATTAAATATGTATATTTCTAATTCCATGCACACAATTTCATGGGTTTCCTAAATTTGATATGAATTTAAAATAAATGATTATGTAATTATTTATGTGGGGAATTTTTTTTAGAATACATATAAGTATTGTATATTACGAATTAGCCTATATATTTTTTTTCAAAATACATATTGTTTAAACATATTAATTATACATATTTTATTATCATTCATTTGGGTTCTATATATAATAACAATATTTAATTCAGGAATCCCTATTTAAAATAATCTCTTTTAATGATACCTCAAAAAGTTTATTTAGTTTTTTTTGTTTTCTATTTGGTTTGGTTTATGAATTATTTTTAATTTAGTAGTATTTATGAGTTTTAATTAAACCATTTTAGAAATTTAGGGTTTCTATATTGGAATGATTTATTTTTGATGAAATCTTACAATGAAACTATGAATGATTTTTTAGTGAAGACCTTTTTTTAGTCTTATATAAATTTCATGTTTATGTGGTATTTCTTATTGATTTTATTCACTATTTTCTCTCAATATTTTTATTTTATATATTTTTTGTTTTCTAGATGAATTTATTTAATATTTTTGTCTAGTTTTATATTATATAAATATTTCTTTATGGATTATATATGTGATGATTTACTATTTTATACTAACGTTTAGGGAAAAAAATAAGGGATATTACTATTGTCATCTTATAGAAATTGGGTTTTGGTATATCTTTCATATTTGTTTTTGTAGTGCATGTGAATATGTAAACAAGAATTATACATGTGTTTGATTACCAATATTCTAATTATATTCCATTATAATTTTTTATAAATTAGTACATTAACCTGTTTTTTCTAAGACTCCCAATCTCCAATGGTCTTCAATAGTCATATGTAAAATGTCACAACTTATATTCCATCACAAAACTAACATTTTAATTTTTTTTGATTTTTTATAAATTTTCAATTTCATTTTCATCTTATTTCTTAATTTACATATCATTAGTTTATAAAAATAATAATGGAATTTAATATTATTGGATTATTTATGATTTCCTATGACACTTTTTTGAATCTATCACCACGAATATACGTGAAATTCAATGGATTTCATTGGAAAATAATTTCCCCATTAAAAATCCTAATAACAAACAAGAAAATCATAGTTGTGGCCATTATATTTCTATCTTTCAATACTTTTTTTAATGCATGATTGTTTATAATATTATATTATCATTACCATTATGTCATTAGTTCTATTACTAGTATTTTCATTTCAATCATTGTTTTTTTCTTTTCACTCGTACCCTTAGTTTACATCAATGACATTTACAGACCATCATTATCCATTGACTCCCATTTACTGGCCACATCTCTTTTTCTATCACACATCATCATAAACATAATATACTCACCATTTTTTCATTTTAAATATGAACATAAAGGTAAGGTTATTTACTTTCACTTTATGTTTCTTATTAATTATAATATATAGACGTACTCTCTAAATTATAGAGATAAGGGAAATAGACAATGGCAATGGAAAAAACTAATGCTTTTCCTTCAATTTCTACTCATGTTTTACATTAATGTTAGATTTTTTAATTCCATATATAAATTGATTTATGAGACTAAACATTAATGATTTATAGGAATCACATGTAAGTGAGTTGTATTTTTACTCATAATAGTCTGATATATGGATATGTTTTTGGCTTTAGTGTGAAATATTTATTTTTTCTAAAAATGTTTTCAATATTTTCAACATGGTTTTTTGTTATAAACATAAATTTATAACTCTCCTAATTTCTTATCTGGGTTTGATATCTATTTTATGTTTCCTCAATATTTATTTTTATTTTCACTGCTCATATATGTGATCAAATTACCCTCCTTATACACTTTGAATGTCGTCTTCGTAATTTTTGTTATTAATTTTTCTATTTCCCATGACCAAAATATATTGTGTTTATCTATAAATTTCTAATTATTACTACATATTTATGGTAAATTTTTATCACTTTTATTTAATTTTGAATTTGTGTAATCTTTAATTTATTGTTTTGTTGTTTTTAATTAATATTTGTTTTATATATTATTTATTATAACTATTTTTTCTTATAATTGTTTTATTAATATTGTTTATATTTAGTGTTTAATTTAATTTTAACACTACTATTTCATCTTCTAGGATATCATTGTTTCATGTACTTTTGGATATATATATATATATATATATATATATATATTTCAACTATTGTTTTTTATTACTATTATTATTTGTATAAGTGTTTTCTCACTTTATGAGGGTTTTTTATTTCATTTTTAATTTTATTAAATAAAATTTCATTTTCTATTTGTGGTTTTATTCATTTTATGAAATTAAACATATCATTATTTCAACTCTTTTTATATATATTGTTTTAAATCAATTCATTATTGTATATATTATCTTTCTTTGATCTTAATATTATTTTTGGTCTTATATTCTTTGTGGGATTTAGCTTTTAGATCTCATGTATAACTTCAAATTCAATTTTAATGTTCATAATGATGTTTCATCATTTTTTAAACCTAAAACACTTCTAATCCTTGAATATTTATTATCCACCTTTTCTTGGAGCGTCTAGTATTCTACATATTTCATTTTTTTTATTTTATTCCTCAATCATAGGGTATGTTCTCATGGTTTTTAGCCAACTCATTGTTCATTATTTTTTTGTTAGAATGTTTGTATAATGGATTTGGAATGTTTACCTCTACAGTAATCCCTTCACTATCAATATACATAGATGAATATTATATGGCTCAAAATATGGAATATATATTGAATTAGGATGATGATGATGAAGATACACAAGTATATAACAATCTATTCAAGGATATTATGTTATTCTTATATTGTGAGGAGTCATCAATATCTTGGCCCCTTGGTTCCATAATCATATTATGTTTGTTTTTTAGTGATTTTAATATAGTGTTATTGATATTTTTTACCTATTAATGTTTCATTTTTTCTAAAATAGTTTTTCTTGAAGATTTTTTACTCTTTAAAATATCATCCCTATAGTATTTTCATCAACACACACCTACAATTGTTTTCTGTATAGATAATTCTATTCCTTCTTTTGTTTGTGAATACCATGTCTATTCATAATCAATCCTTTGAATTAATTATTTTCCATTGTGAATAAATTTTAATTATATATTTGAATCATTTCTTAATTAATGTACATAAAATGGTCATAATGATTGAATTATCCATCATGAATGGTCAATATAAATTTTATTTCCTTAAAAATTAGACTATATTATTCATACTATATTACGATAGTTTAACATGAAGAACATATAATAAATAAATTTAACATGATCAAAATAAGTTTTTAAAGAGAAAATTATGGTTATTTTTTATATGTTTCATATTATAGTCTTGTTTATTGGATTTATAACATCATTAATTGTGGTCATTTATAAAAAAAATTAGGTAGACAACATGCTCTTTTTCTGATGGATATTTTGTAAAGATAATTAATGTTTTGTGGTATTTTATTATATTTTTTATTTTAATTTATGTGTTTTTATCCAAAAATTTTATGTGTGAATTGAGAAAAAAGAAAAATAATAGTCATATGAAACACATAATAAACATAGTTTCTAACTTAATGTTGTTTCAAAAAAGAACATACCCTTGTAAAAAAATAGACTTATGTTCTTGATATTACCCTAGTGGTTTTTCTTAGTATAACACATAACCTGAATAGTGACCAGCCTTCTGAAATTGAGGTACAAATTAGAATAATTATTATTTCATATATCAAGGTTATGAGCTATTTAATATTGGATATTACATTATTATATTTAGATTTAGGAAATTCTGATTCTATTCAGATATATGGAAATGATGATCCTGAATGTATGTTATATTTTTGAACACATACCACATCTCAGTGTTTTTTCACTATAATATTTATTAAAATGAATTATAACATCATGAAGTCATTTTCTAATTTTTTTATCAAAATTTTAACATGACATGATATTTTTTTCATGTTACTAAATAATAGATTACACAAAACTAGTATGATCTTCAATGATATTGACGAATGGGATTCTCTTTTTTTTAAGAGATATTTAAGGCGGTTCTTCTCTCGTTGAGTTTCTAAAACACCCAATGTTTGTTTAAGTTATGATATTATCTCATAAATGATATTTTGTTTTGACTTGGAGGCCTTATTGTCAATTATCATAATTGATGTTGTAGTCTATGTTAATATTAATGGTGGATGTGATTGAATTGTGTTTGAGGTTATCCTAAATATTTTATATCATATAGAGATTTTATATGTTTCTATTCTTTCTAGTAATAGATATAATAAGCTACATAGAATACCAAAATACTATTTTAATTTGATTTCATATTTTCATGGATAGATCATCTCTTCCATTTTAATTCCTATAATTTTTTGTGATATGAAATAAAAAATATCATAAATTGAATATATAAAGTCGGGGTTCCCATTAAATAAGGAGGATACTTCTATACATGATGACTATGTCATTACTTTTTATGGTTCCAATCTAAGGAAAAGTTCATTTGTAGAAATATAATTAATGGTTACTAACTCTTCATTTTTTTCTTTAATGCTTTTCATCTTTAGTTCCCCCATTGATTTTTTCTCTATTTGATAGACTGGATTAGTTTATTAAATTTGATATTGGATTATTTATGTTCTAAAAAATCTCAACATATGAATTATAATAATTAATATTATCTAGAAGGATTATTTTGATAAGGTTTAATGATGTTATAATAAGGTAATATTGAATTATGTTTTCTTTTTTATCTATGATTTAATATATAAATTCTTATTTTTTTCATGTTTGTTTGGTTTATTTCTTCAGGAAGGGGAGATATTGATAAATTTTTCTAAAAATTTTTATTTAAATTTTCTAGGATTTTGAATGAAGGAAATGATAATTATATTACTTATTCCAACATAATTGATTATAAAGTTATAATTGGTATGATTTTTCCTTATTAAAATCCACATTTCCCCCTTAAAATACTCACTATTGATAATGAACTTCAAATGAATATTAGCAAAATTAATTTTTGTTAAATAGTTCATAAAGGGAAATAAATGTGTAACAACTTCATTTATTGAACCCCTAACAAAAAAATAAACACATTAATTCCCAATCTTTAAAAATTATTACATTTTCTTCATAAATAAATTTCAATAGGGGATCCATTTTTTCTATATATAGTTTTTATTAAACAAAATAAACCATGTTTAATCATTGTGAATTTCTTATTTTATTTACATAGAAATAGACATCATGCATTTTGTTTTCCTCAAATTATATGTATTGTCAACACTTAGTTATCACCCATAATCATTATTGATTATATATTATGATTTTTCATTATGAATTTTTTTTTAAAATATAAATATTTAATTATGTACTTTACTCACATGTGTTTGAAGTGGTATATTATTCTTAAAGTAGAAATAATTAACTAGTGGGATTATCCATTTTATATAATTTTTGGGTGCCTTTTCAGTTGGATTCATTACTATAAAATTTTTAAACAGTGAGGTTTAATCCCTTTCTTCATGGAAAAATCCACATTGGTCAAAAAAAGTCATTTAGGGTCAAAAATGGATATTGAAAGAAGCGTAATACCTTTTTCATGGAAACTATTTTTAATTATATTTGATTCAAAACACTTGTGATTGAACTAACCTATGTTTGGAATCTCCAATTCGTAATTTATTTACTTTCCACTTTGGTTTCCCAATTAAAACAAGTTATGTTTTTTGTTGGTTTTTAAATTTAGTCAGTTCCAAGTGGAATTCAAGTGACTGTAAGGTTGTGACCATGAAATTTAGATAAATTAAACTAGTTGTAAGGTTTCACATTTTATAATATTTATATATGAATGTATTTGTATCTGTACAATTTTGGATTGTTGTGATTTTACTTATGTTCATGTATAGTACATGAAAATTTCATATATTACACTATACTAATATTGTATTAACACCCTTCATAAATAGAAACTTTTTTTTATATTTTTTATTTATATTATAATATAATATACAAGTATTTTAATTTACTAGTATTTTAATTATATAATACACATTTTTTTTATTAATTCTTTCATTAAAATTATAAATTTATCAATCATTAAAATGTTATTAGTCTACTTACAACTTTTATAATCATTTCAGGTATCTCATAAATATTCTATAAAAAATTAAATTAATTTTTTTAATCGACACATCTCTTATATTTTTTTTCGTTTTATATATTATAGAAAAATAATTTTTTTATATTTTAATTGTTTGGTATATCATATTTGTAAAAAAATTGCATGAATTATAATTATTCATGTTGACAAAAAATAATTAACTACAAGCCATAGTTTTTACTAGATAAACTAATTTTGTGTTCTTCAATATGATTTCAACAATTATCTATATTGTTTAGGGTGATTATTTCCATTCTTACCTATATTTTTCAAAGTGTCCTAATCTTGAAAAAATGGTATACGATTTTAAAGGATATGGGGAAGTTTTAATTTTTATAGTAATTACTAGATTTGTTATGTTTAAAATAAAAAATAGGTTTTATTTTTCATTAATTTTCAATTCTTAAAAAAATATTTATGTGTTGGATTTTAAGATTTTTGTTTTCATTAATATTTAATATTATCTTTAAATGTGATTTTCTATGTAGAAAAACATGATTCACAATTTTGATGTTGAAGGTTCATTAAAATGTGATATTTTTTTGGTTTTGGACCTTGTGACTTCAAATCACATTGTGAATAGATAAAAACCCTAAACAAAGACAATCATAAATATAAGGCTAAAGAAACTAAAATTTTATCATCCTATTTTCCAAATTTCCATTTTATCTATTTTCTTATTGATTACCAAAAACAATTACCTAGTTTTTATATTACAGTACTTTCATCTCAATGTAAGAAAACTAATTATATTATTTAATTAACTTTTATTTTTTCTTATTTTATGATACGTAGTGGTGAACAATCTCATTCCTTTTCATGGGTGAATTAATAGTAATATTACATGACCAATGACCAAAAAGAAGAATATGTTCCAATATAACACAATCTCATGCTCCACAAGACTAATTACACCGAGCTCTCAACTACATCACCCAAGACCATACAATCCATACTTTTTTCTAGAAAATTGGGAGATTTTCCCTTTTCTATAGTATATAAAACCATGATTGTATACACACCAATATTTATATGTTGGTCATGAGTATACAAACTCAGTAGGTAATCTCCTAAAGGAATCCCACACATTCCACCTAAACAAGAATAGTTTATACCACATTTTTATATAAAATAGAAGGGAATCATAATACAATAAATAAAATAAAGTAATCTAAGTACATAAATCACACTAAATGATAAATTTTCCTTTAAAATACAAAATTTCAAGGAAATAACCCACACAAAAAATCACCCAAAAATATCATGAAATGAAAAACACGATGAATGCATCCCCTAAAAAAGTGGAACTCCAAGAAAAAACCCAAATAAATAGTGTAATGCAGTTCCTCCAACCCAATTTTTCATTTTTCATAGTTAAAATTTAACTTGTGTACTATATTTGGCATTGAAATCCATGTATGAACCTAAAAAAACCCCACACATATGTAATAGTAAATCACACCACAACACACCATTTATATTACACCTTTCAAAAACCATTTCTTCAACCATGAGTTCCATGTACACACCCACAAAAATTTCACATTAACTATGTTAAACAAACACCAAAACCATCCTTTTAAACCAAGTCACTTTAAATCATTTTCATCAACCAAGTTTATGAAACACATTAAATAAAAATCACATGATTTATTTTAACATAAAAACAACAACTATTTAATCTTGTACAGATATTGAGTATCTACATAAAGCACTTTATGTTTTGATAATTATTAAGATTTATGTGTTTTATATTAATTATATGTCTCAATGCATTGAATTTTATATTGAATAAAGTATGTTTAATTTTTATTAGATCATAATTTTTTTTACTCTTTATATTTCATATTTAGATTTTTTTAAACATTTTCTAAGTGTATCTTGAAGTTTTCCTAGTCAAAATGAGTCATATAGGTCTTTAAAATATCATTTATACGTATTTTAAATTTTTACCATACAAAAAACTCACTATACACTGCATATCTATTTCATAAACCATATAGAAAATTTGAAATTCACATTGAAAATTTTGATTCCACATACCTAATTTCCCATAATTAGTTACCTTCAATATTTCAACAATATTTGAGCTAAAAAATTAAAATTTAGTGACTTTTTTTGAAATTATATAAGAATATTTTATACATTTATTTAGAATAAATAATATTTTCAATTGATCTCTATCATGTCTGAAATTAGTTTCTAATTCATTAAAAAATTTCAATCCACTTTCTAAAATATTTCTGAAATGTTTTGACACATTTTTTTATTGATGACATGAGTTTTATAAATCTAATTAAGCTCATTATTGATTTTTTAGAAATATAATGAAAATATATAATCATAATTAAAAATTAGCAAAATTGTATTCTTCATTTAAAAAGGTATTTTTTAACTATAAATATTTAAAAGTTAATCTTTTTCCATTTTTTAGTATTTACCTTACTTAAATTTCTTATATGGATAATACCTTTTGTGAATCACCAATGTGATAAATTATGATAAATGAGAACATTGACTACATGACTATTTTTTTCATTTATCAGTTACATTAATCCCCAATTTCGATTAACTTTCTTGTTCAATTTACAAATCTAGATAAAATTTCCTATGTAAAAACCCCATAAATAAATTTTCCTATGTAGCACAATTAAAATCATTTAGGAAATTATACTCTATTTTAAATTTTCTTTATAATATCCATTGTCTTCATATTTAGTTCGTATATTAAAATTTTTTAATGACTTTATAAATTCATATTAATTATGTAGAACCTATGCAAGAAAATTTTCAATATTTTGTGTAGGTTTTCATACAGATTGAAGGTTGTTATATTTTCACACATAAAACTTACATATTCAAACTTAAATATTCATTTTTATTATATTATGTTTTTTGTTTGATTTTATTATTTCTAGATTAATATTAGTTAATATTAAACTCATTAAAACTATTTTTATTATCTTTAATTTTTTTATTAATTTCTTGATATTCTCTCCATATTTACTACATGTATTAAAATATTTTTTTATTTAAAATTTAAACTTATTACTTTCATGGGATCTTTCATTGACCTTTTATTTTGGTTACTCTATCAATTATTTAACAAAATATCTCAAATTAGTTTCAAACATTCTTCATTGTTTTCAATTTTAGTCAAGAGTTGAGTAATTATTATGCAATGATAATATACCTCTCTCTCTAATAATCAAGTTTTATCACTTTAATTAATCTAACAATTTTATTGACTACATAGTAAATATATTATTTTATTTAATGGACATGATTACTATTTGAAAAAAATGATAACATATGATTTTACTTGAATAAATTCAAGGAACTCATCTTATGTGAACCATTAAGTGATCCTTTAATCAACTTTTAAAAACCATTGTGATGAACTCTCAAGGAAAGAATAAATCGTATTCAACTCCATTCAACTGGAATAAATATAAAGTACATTTTCTGGAATTCTTGGACTTCATCATTCAAATTCATTCAAAGGGAATGCATCAATTTCTTTATCACAACATCCTTTATATAAATCACCTACAGTTCTATAATTGTTGTATTGATTTCTTATGGGAAGGGTAGAGTTTTATACACTTATATATTTCACTCAGTAGGTTATACCACATATACAAAGTAGTATCTAATTGTTCTAACTTTCCAAAAGGTAGCTCCTAAGTTATGTTTACATGACCAAATGGTAGTACACTTAAGTTGGGGTTACAGCTAGTAGAAAGTATGGGTTTCTATTTTCTCATACAAAAGGCTATGTCTATATGTTTAGGGATGATCCTCCCAAATTCATGGATTATGACTCATACTATGTAAAAGTTATAGGCTTTTATTTCCCCCATGTTGAAGTCTCTCTCTTTCATTATAGGTGACATAATCCATTGTTTAGGGTGTGAAGAGTAGAGTATGGTTGTTTAGATCTGAACTACTAGAAAAATCATTAATTTCATCCCATTAATTTTTTTTATACACACTTTACACAAACACTATTCTCATTATTTTATTAAATAATTGACAACTAATTTTAAACCAAAAAATACTGCAAATAATATTTAATAACTTTGAAAATTTTAATAAAGGCATATTCACTCCCCCTCTAATCCTTCTACCACCATTTTCTATGACCTAACAATTGGTATTAATGGGTTATCCTTCTAAAGTGTAGTTTAGATCTTTCATTCTCTTTCTTGATACCTAACATTTGGTATTTAAGTTTTTTCTTTTTAGGAATATTTAGTTCTACTCTATTTATTATTAAAAGGATTTTTTTAATTTTGTTTGAATTTTTATTTGAGCTAACTTGTATCCCAATCCTTAGAAATAATAATGAATGATCTATTTCATTGATTTTTATATAAAAAATGAAATTCAATTAGGGGTATAAGCCAAAAAAATGAAATAAAGGAGTATTATAGTCATGACTGTGATATTTTTTATTCAATCGAGTTTTGTGATTATAGATCCTTTATTTTTAATAACATAATTTTATATGATATACATGAGATGTATCAAGAACAACTTTATAAAATATTGGATTTAGATTTATCTCTTGAATAAAAATATAAGATATTTGTTGATGAAAAAAAAATTCATCACTTAAAGTGGAAAGATTAAGAAATTTTGATGTTAAAATATTAAATCAAAAAGATAAAAATGATATATTTTTGGATTTTATTTCTAAAAATAATTATGAGTTGGAAGGGAAATTTTATTTTTTATTAGATGATTTATCACAACTTGATGAAAAATATAAAACAGTGAAGAAAAAATGATATGTTGAGAAATTATTCTTATTATATTAATTTTAGTTTTTTAAATAAATTAAATGAAAATGTGACTTGGATATTACTAAAAAAAGATGAAGTTTTTTCAAAAGGATTATTCTTATTCCAAAATCCAACCATGATGATCTTTTTTATTTTAAGAATTGTGATTTTAAAAGGAAGATTGCTTATTCTTCTATTACATGCTTTAAATATTAGTTGCAAGGAAATTAGGAGGATGATTTTTCTCATAGGTTCCCTTAATATCTAGGTATTACTCAAGCTTCTACCTCTAAGAATATATCTTCTCACGTAACATACAATAAATTTCCTCATTCTGGTTGGGATCCAAAAGATTATATAACTGACCCAATTAGACCCAAAATAACATGGGTTCCAAAAAATGTTTGTTTTAAATTTTTTATAAGAATCTTCCACATATATTCCAATATTAATTCAAATAGTGTATAATCTATAAGTAAATAATCATATCATTTATATATAGGGAGTATTTAAAAAAATTATGATCTAATAATTTTATACCAGTGGAAATTTTAAAATTAAAACATAAATTTAGGGTAAAAAATTCTACTACTGAATTTTATATTCCTTTTTAGGAGGGGATTTACCGTTTTTAATTATTAATAAAATTTTAAATATAGTTGAATGGTCCCCATCAATATATTTGAATCCCTGAGAGGGGGATGGGTGAATCAGTGATACTTTTTTCTTTTAAGATTATTTCTTAATAAAAAACATTCACCTCTTGTTAAAGATATCTTTTCCCTATAGAAAACAAATAAAAGACACATCCACAAGTACACAAGAATTTACAAGGTTCAATATTAAAAAATAATAGCTACGTCCATAGTGTGGTATAGAAATAATCAAATACTAACCAATCCACTAGAAAAAAATTATTTTGTATGGAATTCAATGAGTAGGATATGCTCTTTCACTCATGCAGCACTTGGAAAACTATCAAATAGTGTATGTTCTTTATCTAGAATAAATGGTGTAATACAATGTTTTTATAACAAAACCAGTTACCTATATTTTTTTTAACTTCCAGAAATATATTATTTTGAAAAAAAAATTCTTCAATTTATTACCCAGAAGCTTGTAATAACTTCAAAGACATTGATTTGAAACTCAATCTAATTTCCCAGTCCCATTATTATAATTTGATTCTTCCAATCCAATTGCTCAATAAGAAAAATATTATTCTATCAGAATGTGATTGAGATGAAACTGAAAAACTTCTATATTAGTCTAGAAAACCCAATATGATTCCCTAATCTAATTATCAGCCTGACAAAATGACCAATTAAATACAATGACATGAATAATTGAACAATTAACTAACTATGATTATCTACTAAATACGATGATAAGATAAAAATTATGTAATATTTTCTCTAATCCTTTTAACATATCTCTAACCAAACATCTTCAAAAATATCAATACAGAAACTTATTCCTCTTAAAAATGAGGATATTCTCTCTCTTCCTCTCTAAATAGTACATCAGTTTTCAATCAAGTACAAATTACTTCTTGCCTTTTATAGGTGGCCTAAAAGTTCTTTGGGTGGGAATATGAAATTGTTTCCTGCTCAACCAAATCCCATAAATTTGATTGATTCCTCAAATTTTGTGTGCATTTAAGATGTTTTTTATGCTTCTTAATTTTTATTTATCCTTCTCTAATTTTCCCTCCACTTCATCTCTACATCAGATTTTCTTCACAAACACCATTCGGGATTTGATTTCCCATTATGATTTTCTCAATATGGTTTCTTCATTGCAATGCTCCTTATCATTTAAATATATACATAAATAGACCTCTTTCACCTTATTATCACACAAAAATATGATTATTTTTCTCTATTTTGATTAATCAATATTATTACATCATTAGGATACTATATACATATTGGACAAACATATTCTTCAAAATTTAATATCCTCCTTTGGAAACACATTTAAGAACTTATACTTCTTCATCACTTCAGAAAGAAGAATCGACATCAACTATAATACGATGGATCTTGACCTAATTGATAAAATAATTTTAAAAAAATCATAGTTCGTATTTCACTTCTTCAATGGTTTTAAACAATTCATCCTCTAATAAATATGATGAAATAATGAATACGATGAACGAAAATTTGTGGCATAGTTTCTTTTTGAATACTATTCCAATGACCAATCAAAACATATCTTCTTTTTCTTCTCCCATTAGATTCATTCTCCAAATATTTTTATATTTTGGATTCTCTTCTGACTAAAAACCATCACCTTCAGTTTATCACATTTTCCACGAACCATTTTATCCTTTATGATTCTGATGAACCCATTATAATGATCTCAAAACATGGAAACTTAAACTTTAATAAAATTATTCATTCTCAAACTTCATCTTACATAATGAATTACTTTATGGCTTTGAATACATTGAATATCATATTTATCCTCGCCAAATTTACCAAGGAATGTATTTTAACATTCCTATCTTTCTTCAATATCTTTCTTTCCTTGCCATCTTGAATACAATTGACAGGATTACAATTAGACTGAATACAATTTGTAGCATCTCTTTTCTTTCTCTCCATTATATTCTCAATACAATTGTTAGAATCACTTTCACACCACCTTTCTTTCATCAATATTTCATCACAAGGATTACCACTAACTCATGATTTGTGATAACTCCAAGATTAGAAAATCATTATCACATTTTTATTGTATTCATATCAACTCTAATTATTTCCCATTACATTCATTCATTTTATTCTGGATTCAGTGTGAATCTGATGAACCTTTTCTTCCAGCCCTCTTCTCCTGAATATGATGGAAATTTTCAAGCATTGTGAGTCAGATTCCCTAAATAAAATGGTTCGTCCAAATTTCATAAAATACAAATTGAGGTGATTCCTTTATCCTTTTATAGAGAAACCGATCACCAAGAAACTTTTTTATGATTACAATGGTGAATTTTATTTCCAGTAGATTTTAAATTTTTATCAATATCCCAATCTGATGGATCATATTGACTCATCCATATATCATGGTTCTGATGATGAATATTATTCTCATCCTTATGATTATAGATCAAGTAGACATATTTACTCACTCTTCAAAAATCTAAATTTCAATTACCATTTAAATATTGTTTCTTCCATCAATATAATCAGTTGATTGATTTATTGAAGAAAATACAATCAAAACTTAACTTGGGCCTAAAAATATCACCCTTTGTGTTTTTTAATAATACCCACTCCAACCATTTTAACCAATTCCAAACAATAAGTTTCATTTTTTTATTTTCTAAATTTTTATTCTCTCTATTCATTTCTTGCTCCCCCTCTTTCTTTTCTCTCCCCCTTTATCTTATCTATCCTCCTTATCAATAATTAAATTCAAAGGTGTCACCATGAAAAATTCATTGTTTATTGAGAAATAATCTCATTTATTGGGGTTAGAACATCTCTTATATGAATCTTGAAACTTTTCTTCAATATAGGTACCACATAACTTTCTTAACAAAGAACCTTTAAGTAAACAACTCTAAGTCTACGTGAGGGAACCCGATGAAGAAAAAGAGTGAATAATCAAGGTTGTAAATATTTTTCATTGTACAGATTTCATGTAACACCCTTTCTATATTTCTTTCAGTGTTATCATGATTGGAGAAATCCTTGAAAGAATTCGATTAAGATAAAAGTAACATGCTACCATGTCAACAAACATTTCATAAAGTTTATGTGTATAAAAACATAACATTTCAAAAAAACATAATTTTCTTAAACTCATTAATTTATTTTGAAAGAATAGTAAGATACTCATCTATTATAGATTCCATATTTTGACTCCTTCAATTCCCTATATATCAATAAAAATATAAAGAAAATTAAGAATAAGTAGGAACCATGATTGTTTCTTAGAAATAATAATCGAAGTAAGATTCTTCTCTTAGTCTTGAATTTTTCTTCTTTTCCTTGGATTTTTCATTAGAAGTTCTTTCTTCCTTCTGTTCATCCTTATCAGATTTTATAACACCTTTATTATCATTTATTGAATATTTAGATAAGGATTTCATCTTTTCTTTATCTTTATTAGCATCTTTTTTCCAATTAGTTTGTAACATTTTTTCCATGCATGTATTTTGTTCTGAAATGATAGTTGAACAACTTTTTATATCAAAACTTTCTTGCTCATATCCATAATCTATTGATAAATTTTTGTCGAAATTTATTATATCTTTATAATTATGTTTCTTTCCCTCTTCTTTCTTCAATTTTTGTGATTAGTATAACTTTTTAGCCAAGATAAAATATTCTGGCCAAATAACCAAGTACTTTTTTGGACTCAGCAGATCTGTTTTTATTAACATTCAAAACATCAGGATTCTAAGAATTGTTTAGAAACTTTTGTTGTGTCAGTAACAAAACTAGACATAATTTTTTAATATGTCTAGTTTTCTCACATAAGTCACAAATAGATTCTATATGTTGGATCCTATTTCCAATTTTTACACAAACATTCTTAGGTTTCTTTTGATCATCCTTCTCAATCTTATTACCTTGAGGGGATTGACTCTCCCTCAAACTTTTCATTATATAATTCATGGAATTGTTATTGTTTTGGTATTTGAACCAACATATGTTAGTTGTATTCCCAAATCCACTACAATACCAACAATATCAATAGGAAGAGTATAGTATTTTGTAACTTCTATATTGAAAATAGTTGGGAATATGTTTCTTGGTCGATTTCTTAATATATCTTTTTTGATCCCAACCATTTGTATTTTAAATAAGAACCTTGTTATTTAGCTTGTTTTTCTTTTCATCCTTATGAGAACCAAAATTAAAAGAATCATTTTTGTATTCAGAATGTTTAGAAACATTTTTAGACACAAGGTTTTTATAAACTTATAAATTCTCCACTTTGTTAATCTTGGCCACATACATAAATTTCCCCGCCTTCTTATTTTAAGAATCAATTACATAATTCTTCTCAACCATTGAATGTAACTTTTGTTGATCCTTATCAGGTTTTTTCTTACAATAAATTTCACCAACTTCAAAGATGGGGTTTTTGAAACTTTTACCTTTATATTCATCTTTAGAATGTTTTGGTTAGAAAAGTTCCAACTCTAATTATTTTTACTTCAACTTCACTTCCATATGTTCATTAGGAATATTTTATTTCTAAAAATATTTATTCAAACCATAAATATCTTCCATCATCTTGAAATTCTCATAAAGAATGAATTATTGATTTTTTGACGAAGAGTTTTCACATTTTAACTCCATGATATTATTTTCAATTATCCCAATCTTCCTTAGACATTATTTCAATTCTCCTTTAACATGATATTTTAATTCTGTTTCTTCTTCTTTAGAACTATTTCTTCTAAATTATTCATTGATTTTTTTTCAATGAAAGTATTCTCCCCATAATTCTCAATAGATTTTTTCAGATTTAGATTCACTTTTTTCTTCTTCAGAACAACTACTAACACTACTATAAAAACTTTTCTCAATAACTATTGAAATAAAATTGTTCTATTCAACACCATTTGTAACCTCCTCACTATCATAATTCTTAGAAAAAAATATTATCCTTTTGGGTTTGTATATCTTCTTATCTTCCCTCGTGGAATATAATTTTTATTTATCACCATTTTTCTTCTAATATCTTTTTTCCCTTCTTTCATCTTATTCACTTTTTTATTCCTCACTTTCTTCTTTATCAACTCCTGAAGTACAATTAGAAACAAAATGGCCAATGGATCAACATCCAAAATATTTTTAAGGATGTTTTCCTTTATACCTTCTTATACTACCGTTAGCATTTTTAGAAAACAACAAAAATTTTAATAAAGATTTTTACATACCTCATTTTTATATCTGGAGTTAGCAATATAATCTTCCTCATAAACCTTCTTAAAATTTTCTTTCTTGGTGGCCTTGAATGAAATTTCTCTATCAGTTTTTTCCATTCTAATCTTGTATGTGATGATAGTACTATGTAAATTATCCAGATAAAATGGATAAGGATCTTTATATTACAATGAATAAATATTAGCATAAAAAATGTTGGGAGGAATTATCAATATAATTTCCAAAATATTAGAATCTTATAACTTTTCACCAATAATTTTGATAGTGCTAACAATTTCATTCAACTTGGTAATGAAGTCACCAACATGTTTATACTCACCCATATTCTGATATTCATACTTCAATCTTCATATTTGTAACTTTACCTTTTTTACTTTTTTGATGCCTTCATAAATGTAGTTCAGATTAACCTAGATAACTTTGGTAATGGAAATGCCTTTTACTCTCAGAAACCCAATTTCAAAAATTGATGAGATTAAAGCATTCTTAGATTTTCCATTATTCTCAAGAGATTCTTAACAGCATTTTTGAGAGGGTAATTCTCAATACAAGGAGGGAAACAATCTGTAATAGCTCATGAAACAACATAACTGAGAGACATAATATATGGAAAAATTAGTCCTTTCTAGATATGATAATTCCTATCATTTAATATTGGAATAACATTAATATTCACAAAAATCATATTTTCTATAATAAGTTCTCCTTAAAATACTTTAGAAAAGATTGATAGAATGAAACCTTCAGCTCTGATACCACTTCAAAGTGCACAATCAAAATAGTTTTATCACTGAGAGGGTGAGGGGTTAATTAGTAATACCTTTTTCTTTTATTTTTTTCCTAAGAAAAAATCTCCACCTCCTATTAAATATTTATTTTCCCTACTAAAAAAATAAAACACACATCCATAGGAACATAAGTATTTACAAGGTTTACTATTCCACAAGAATAGATATATCCTTGGTATGGTATGCAAACAATCCAATACAACACAATCCACTAGAAATAAATACTTTTGTGTGGAATATAATGAGTAGGATATTCCCTTTCACTCATGTAGAACTTTGAAATTAATCCATTAGTATGTGTTCTCCCTATAGAAAAAATGGTCTAATACAATGTTGTGTAACAAAACATGTTATATATTCTTCTTTTTAACTTCCAAAAATATATTCTTTTGAAAAAAATTCTTAAACTTCTTACATATTTTCTTGTAATAACTTTGAGAGTTTTGATATGAAACTCATTTTGATTTACTAGTCCAATTTTTCTAATCTTTTTCTTGTAAATTTGATAGCTCAATATGGAAAATATGATTTTTTTCATAATACGATTTAGAAGAATATAAAAATAGTCTTCCTCATTTTGCAAAACCCATTAAGTTTCCTCAATAAGATTATCATCCTAATATAATTACCAGCTGAATACAATGATAATAAGAATATGACAATCAGTTGAATACGATGATCCACAGAATACGGAGATCAGCTAAATATGTTGTAATATTTTTTCTTCTTCTTTTCACTTCCCTCTAATGAAAATTCTTCAAAAAAGATCAATATAGAAACTTCTTCTCCCTACAAATGTTATTTTTCTTTCTCTTCCTATCTAAACAGTACTCTAGTCAACATTCAAGTAAAAAAGTATATCTCACCTTTTATAGGTGACCCAAAAGTGTTTTGGGTGGGATTCGAAAATTGTTTCCCGCTCAACCAAATTTCACAAATTTGAATTATTCCTTGAATTTAGAGTGAATTTATGACTTGATAGATGCTTATTAATTCTTATAAATCCATCTCAAAGCATATCACCACTTCATCTCTACTTAATACCTTATTTAAAAACACCATTCTGAGTCTAATTTCTCATTCCGATTTTCTTTGTCTAATTTATTCATTACAACACTCCATGTCAATTAAATCTATGAATAAATATACCTATTTCATATCCTTCACACACTTCAATATGATTCTTTTTCACCATTCTGATTTATTGATATGATTTCATCATTACAATGATTTATACCAATCAAACAAACATCATCTTCAAACATTAAGATCATACTTTGATAACAAATTCAACCACTTATACTTTTTCTTCACTTCAAAAATATGAATTGTAATCAACTCCAATACGATTTATCTTGACCCAATTGATAAAATCATTTGAAGAAAAAAATAAAATTTCATTTTATCTTCTTCATTGGTTTCAAACAATTCTACCTCTTGTAAATACGATGAAATACTAAATACGATGAACCAGTATCAGTGGATTATTTTCTTTTGGAATACTATACCAATAACCTTTCAAAACATATCTTATTTTTTGTTATCCCATTATCATCATTATCCAAATATTTTTATCCTTTGGATTTTTTTCTAACAAAAAACTATCACCTTTGGTTTCTCACATTTATTAGAAAATTTTCAGCCTTTATGAATATGATGAACCCATTATTATGATCTTGAGACTGGGAAACTTCATCTTTACCAACTTTTTTCTTTAACAAACTTTATCATGTATCATGAATTCCTTCATGATTTTGACTACATTGATGATCAGGTTCAACATCGTCAGACTTAATAAGGAAAGTATTGTAACTTTCCTATCTTTCATCAATAGCTCTCTTTCCTTGTCATCCACAATATGATTGACATGATTATAATTAGACAAAATATGCTCAGAAGCATCTATTTTCTTTCTCACCATTATATTCTCAATATTATTGACAACATATTTATCACACCCATTTATTTTATCAATATTACATCAAAAATTTTACCACTAACTCATGATTTGTGAGAACTCCATGATCAAAAATGAATTGCAACATTTTTTTCATAGTCATACGAACTTTGATTCATTCCATTATAATTAATCCTTTAATTATTAATTCAATGTGAATTTGATAAACTTTTTCTTCCAGATGTCTTCATCTGAATACGATGGAATTTTTCAAGCATTGTGAGTCTGATTCCTTAAATATGATGGTCATTCCAATTTTCAGTAAATACAAAGTGAGGTGATTGTTTTCTCCTTTGACAGTAAAACCAATAACCAACAAACATCATCCTAATTAGGATGGTGAATTTGATTTCTAACATCTTCTGACTTTTTATCCAAATCCCAATCTGATGGATTGTATTCACTTATCTAGATGTCTTAGATCTGATTCTAAATATGATTCTCATCATTATGATTCTATATATAATAGGAAACTTTACACACTCTTCTTCAATATGAATTTAAATTACCTTTCCAACACTCTTTCTTCCTTTAACGTAATCAGTATATTGATCTATTGACAACAAATAAAATCAAAACACAACTTGTTCATAACAATATCTTTATGTTTTCATGTGTTTAGGGGGAGTTTGAAAATATTTATATGATGAAATATTGCAATTTACATGAAATATGTGTAAACTAGATTTTTTTTCAGATTAATATTGATTAATTTTTTGTAAAAACTTTCTTATTATATAACTATTTTAATAAAATATCATAAATAGTAAATGATTTTAATATATTATTTAAACCTTATATTTTCATAAAATATCATTTTATAAAATATTTATCAATTTGTTTCTCAAACAAATTTTAAATATTCTGCTAAGAGCATCTAAATCTGTATTTGAATAGTGGATGGCTTTAAAGTAGATTCATGATACATGTTTTAAAATTTTCATGTTCAATATATATAGTCTTCTTTGTTTCATTAACATATAAAATAATTTCTATTCATTATAAAAAATACATAATATTTCTATTTTAACCATGTTTTATTTATAATTTCAAAAAGAGGGAGATAATTTTGAAACTATAATTGGTTTTATAATTACTAAAAAGGGGGATAATGTTGAGTTGATGCTTGAACAATTTCATTTTTTTATAATTAAAAATATGTATACATTTTATTTCATTTACACTTATTGATAATTTGAATTTTTTTATTAATGTATGTTTAATTTTTATTATATCTTAATTTTATTTGCCTAAATTTTCTTTAGATTTCATGTTTTGATTGTTTAATTTATATTATACAAGTTTCTTGAAGTGATACTAGGATAAATGAGTCATTTGGGACCTTAAAATATCATTTATACACATCTTATATTATTCCCATAATGAAAAATCATTTTACACTAAGTATCCATTTCATAAACCATATCGCCTATTAGAAATTCATATAGCCAATTTTCAATCCACATATCCACTTTCCTATAATCAGTTGACTTTTGTATTTCAACCATTTCATGAGATACAAAACTCTAAATTGAGTAAGTTTTTTTGAAATTCTTATAATATTATATAAAATTGATTAGAATACGTAATGTTATAAATAGATAAATATCATATCTAACATTAGGTTTGAAATCACAAGATATTTTCCTTCTATTTTATACTATTTTCCAAAACTATTTTGCTACTATTTTTTCATGATAAATTGAGTTTTAGATATATTATTAAGTTGACTATATATTCTTTATAAATATAATGAAATTTTATAAATATGATTAAAAAGTAAAAAAAAAAATTATCCCATCAAATTCTATTTTAGCTCTAAATATTGATAAGTCATTCTGTTTTTAGTTTTTCAATAATATCTCTATAAAAGTCACCTGTATATTAAACCACTTATGTGAATCGCCTATGTGATAAATTAGTATATGTGAGAAAATAAAATACATGATGAATTATCTTATGTGAATAAATTATTTTAATCACTTATATCGATTCCAATATGTTTTTAATTCACTTACCTAGTGAAAAAAAAACCATTGTAAAAACCCCTATGTAAATTTGCCTACATCGCTCAATAAAAATTCTACAAGGAGTTATACTTTTTTTGAAATTTTCTTTCTTATATCTATTTTATCCATGATTAGCCATATATTTAATGGATTTATAGAATTATATCAATTATTTATAACCTATGAGAACTATTTTTCATTGTTTTAATTGTGTTTTTATGAATATATAAGGATGTTATATTTTCACACATAGAACATACAGATTGAAAAACAAAAAACTATTTTTTATTATTTTATATTTATTTATTTAATATTATTATTTATAAATACACATTATTCAATAGTGAACTAAATAAAACATGTTTTAAAATATTTAATGTCATTTTATTAATTTTTTGATGTTCTCCATGTATTTTCTTTTTATCTTATAAAAAAATTTGAGTTTCATAATTCAAATTCTAACTAGATATTTTCATGGTATTTATCATTGAACTATAATTATGGAGACTATTTAAATTATTTAATGAATGGTGTAAAATTCATCTGAATTATTCTTCATTGTTTTAAATTTCATTATTGATTTGAGTGATTATTATACAAAAATAATATAACTCTCTCTCTCTCCCTCTGATAATCCAGTTTATCACTTTAATTATTCTAACCATTTTCTTGTGTGTGTAGTCCAAAATAGATTTATATTTAAAGAGAACAAGGATTCTTGGAAAACATGAAGATAAAATAAGATATCACTTGAATCAATTCAAGGTGCTCATATCTTGTGAACCTTTTAGTGATCCTGTGTTCAAATATTTATATCCTTTGAGTTGAAATCTCAAGAAAGGTTTAAATCTTCTTCAATTTCATTATCCTTGAAGAGGTGTACTCTAATTTTAATGTAATGACAGAAATTTATCATTCAAATCCATTCAATGTCCTGACATCATTTTTTCATCTACATCATACTTTTTATCAACTCTCCAATGGTTTCTAATTTTAATATTTATTTATTCTAGGATAGGTAGAGTTTCCTGGTACTTATATCATTCACATAGAAAGTTTTACTACTAATAAAATCTAATTCATGGTTGTTATACCTTAAACAAAATATCATGGTTATTATTACTAGTCCAAAATTATCACACTTTGGTTAGGGTTTCTCCGTGTAGAAATAATGGGTTTTGGTCTTCTCTTGCAAAAGGATGTTTTTGTAGGTTTGGGGATGATCTTCATAATTATATGGGTTGGTATTCATCCCTTGTAAAAGTTTTGGGTTTAAATTGATCCCATGAAAAATCCTTTCACTATTTTATAGTGGGTTACATACTCCATTGATTGGGGTTTAATGCTTAAAGTATGGTCATTTAGATTTGAACTACTATAAAAATTTATTATATTCTTATGTTTAATTTTATGCATACACTCTTCAATAATTCACTATTCTTATTCTTTTAATAAAAAATTGATTAATAATTTTAAACCACTAAATATCATAATTAATATTTATTAACTTTGATAATTTTAATAAAGGCCTATCCCCACCACCACTATGGTTCTTAAATAATCGTATATGGCTTAAAAAAGGAGAGTGATAGATATACACCTACCTCAAGCATAGTCTCTAATGTTAAATTACATTATTCTCTTATAGATATAGGATCTATAAACCCACATATTATTCTTTACAAAAACTCCCAATCAAAACATTACCAAACTACTAGATCCAGTTATAGTATCCCCATACTAGGGTTTTCTCCAAAATAAAACAAGATAAGGATAACAAAAAATGAGAAATGAGACACTTACCTTTTATTTTTAGGTCTAATACTCTAAGTTTAAAAGATATCAATCTCTATAGTGAATAAAACCACTAAAATCACCCAAAGTAACCTTGGTGTTCAGGATCCATATAAAAGAAAAGAATAATGATTATATTGAGGAAAAAAAACGTTTAAATCAAATTTTCCCAACCCTTTAAGGATGAACACAATTAGACATTATGATTTGATAAAACATATAAATCTCTATTTCCTAAATATTTGAAATGTATTGTGGTTATAGTATGGTTTACAAAAAATGTATGCCTCTCCCTGGATCCCCTTACCATCATGCACAGTTACCAAGGGAACATGCACAATTTCTACTAAATGTGTGCCAACCATTAAACCTCTAAAAAATGTAAAAAATATTTATACACTCACTAGAAACTCCCAAAACTCATCCCAAACATTCCCTAACCTAAAAATACACAATAAAATAGAAACATGCCTCATGCCGAGGGTGTTACATTTTCCCCACCATTATGTTTACCACCCTAAAAAATTAGGTTCTTTATATATAAAAACAATATCTGATCATTGATTTAGTATAATATTATTTTACTCCCAATACTCCTCAGAGACCCGCCCATGCTACTATAGCATGAATATTGATGGAATGCATTGTCCTATCAAGTGGTTTTCTTACCTCATCAAAATTTGATTCATGGTGAGTATCCAATGGATCATCTGATATAAAGTCACATAATCTCAACCAATTACAAAAATATAGATTAACTCACATTAAAGACATTACTAATCTCACTTATGAAAGAAAAAGTCCCCCAATATAGGGAATAACTGAAGAATACATATATTCCCCTCATATAAAATAATGTACAATAATGAAAAACCACATCAGAATACTGAAGATAAATATGAATTATTATAAAATGCTCTCAATAGGCCCATAGGAACAATCTATTGATAAATTGAAACTTATGGAATCTATAATGATATTTGTAACATACTGAACCCAAACCATGTCCTTAGGATAGACTGGAATTGCACTAAATATTGATGCATCCCTAGGGAACCAAAGGATGATAATAAATTCCAAGGGAATCACCAAAACATGGTGGATTATTTTCCATTAAATGTTAACCATCCTATAATAGAAACATCCAAGACAATATGTATATACATGCTGTATATATCACTACAAAACCAAACTCCAACACTAATAAAAAAACATAGCCATAATAGAAAAAATTACAAAAATGAGATTAAATAATATAGGTCCAAAAAGAAGAATAAGTACCAACATCACATTCTTCCATTCTATGCATGACTGCTAACACCAAGCTCTGAGATCCATCGCCAAAGAGCATAGAATCCATATGATTTTCTATAAAAGTGAGGAATCTCACCTTGTCTGTAGATTATTAAAAAATGACATCCAATGCACCAAGATGCATATTTAAGGGATTATTATACAAAATAATCAAGAAATTTCCCAAAGACACCTTACAAACACTATCTAAACAAGAAAAGGTTAACTAATAATTTTAAATTATATATGAGGGAAATAGAATGCAATAAATAAACCAATTTAATTAAAGTATGTAACTCACACCAAAATTTCATTATTTATTTAAAATATATTGTTTCTATAAAAATAATCATACCATAACTCACCCACACATTTCATGAACTCACATATCCAATTAATGCATCCCCCACTAAAATAAAACTCTTAGAATATACCTAAATCGTGAGTAGAACCATGTCCCTTCAACCAAAGTTATCACTTTGCGGTGTAAATTTTTTCATTCCCTTTATATTAGGCACCGGTTTCTATGTTTGATGTCAAAAATTCCCTACACATATGAAATACTAATGAACACCATTTCCTACTATTTAAACCACACCTTTCTAAAACCAATTTTTCAACGATGAGTTCCATAGAAACACCCACACTAGTTTCACATTAACCATCTAAAACACACTCCAAAACCATCCTTCTAAACAAATTCAGTGGAAATAAATTTCATTACAAAATTCTATGAAATACATTAAAAAAATAATATGGAGTTTTTTAACTTTAAAACAGCTAGAACTCAATCTCTTTAAGAAAGAAGAGTGATACAAAAGAAACCTTCCTCAATCATGGTTTCCAATATGAAATCACATCATACCCTTACAGATCAAGGATCATGAAACCCTTATATGAAGATTCAAAATATAGGCCCTGTAAAAATTACATTAAACTCTAGATATAATTATTAAAATACATTACTAGGGTATTTTCTAAATAGAACAACATAAGAAGATAAGATTGGTAAAGAGACCCATAAATTCATTTCTCAGGTCTGATGATATTTTATTTTATGATATCATGATTTAGATTGAAGATAGTTCCAAAAATATCCTAATTTAACCATATGGTTTGATAGTCCTAGACAAGTAATAAATAATGAGTTATTAAGGGAAGAAATTGAGATAAAAATAAATTTTTTGGATCCCTTTAATGACACAGATAGCTAGAATTCATAGTTGGTTATACCCTACACCAAACATGAAAATTTACACAGCATTAATTTTTTCAAATTCATACTTTTATTGAATCATTTACCCAAACTATTCACTAACTATGTGCCTCCCCTTGGTCCACTTATTATCTATCACAGTTACCTGGGGAACCCTTGTAGTTTCTCCTAACCAGGAACCAACCATGATCCCTCTAAAACACTTCCTAAATATCCAAAAAAACCCCACTAAAAACACCCAAAACCAATTCCAATAATTTTCTAGAATAAAAATATATAATAAAATAACACCACACCTTAACCAGAGTATGTTACAATGAATACCCTCAATACTGGAGTTGTGTGGCTTGACATAGTCTGGGTGTTGTTTTTTATTATTCTTATTGTTCTCTATGATATATATTACCCATTAATTTATTTTACATATTTAAAATTTTTGGTTTTAAATATATCTAAATCACTTTTTGAGCTTATGGATAACTTTTACCTTTTCAGATACAATAGATCATCCACAATGAACATGATGTTTTGGTTATGAAAAATGATATTTTTTCTAAAGAATATTGACAAATGATTTATCCAGAACGAAGAGAGAGGATCATTTAACATTAATTTATAATTAATTTAAAACATAAGAAGAAAGATTTCATTGATATTAAAATATTTCTTCATTATTGGTAATCATCATCCAAACATGATTAGTGTATCATCATTGCATCATGAGGACCCAAAGAATATCACCTCTACTTGGGATCCACATGTGCTACTTTGATCTTCTAATAATGATGATGAAATGTTGGTTGCCTGCACGGTTAATTGATCATCTTTCATTTTCAACTTTTATTACATAAAACTCCTTCAAGATTGAAGTAAACTCTGTTATTCTTCTCGATCTTGATAGGAAAAGATAAATATGGAGATCTTGAGAGGAAATATTGTGCACAACAATTATCCTTTTTTATTGTCATAGCAACCTATAAATAAATATTGGGATATTATTTAATTATAATTGATTTTTCAAATCCCATTAACATTTAATTAATCTGAAATAAACCTCATGTCATATAAAAAATATTATTATTATTATTTTAGTTATAATATCTATAAAACCATGGAATAGAAAATATTATTTTATAGTTAGGTAAATAAACATTTTTGATCGATCTAGAAACTTGGTTCGTTCATCCTTCCCATTATTTATTAAATTATTGAATAAATATTATTCCTTCATTAAATAAATAAATATTTTAATCATAACATGGTGAATATATTTTTATTTAATATTTTTATAATGGGAATAAAAATTTATTAATAAATAAATAGTTATGTATTACCTGAAAAACAAATCCATAGATAAATAAATATTATATATTCACTTAATTAAACAGTAACCTTGAGAAAAAATAGTTATTGAATTTTTTTAATTTAATAAATTAGTAATAAATTTTACTTCTTAGCATGGATAATAATATTTATTTATATTTTAAAAAATAAGTAATATTTAAATAATATTAATAGAAACACTTTGTGTGTGGCCCTCTAAGCCTCTTTCTTATATACATTAGGTGGTATTTCCAAAAGTCCTATAAGACTTTTTAGAAATAGATAATAGAACCCCTATAGGAAGAAGATATATCACAACAATAATAACCACATATGAATTCTATGTGTGTAATATAATCTATTTTTCATGATATTTTATCAAGAAGGTTTCACACTCATATAATCAACCAATATGCATGATATGTACTTATTTTACAATTTGTAATAAACTCATCTATACACCATGTTCATGTAATTTAATGTCAGGGTTATATTTTAATAAAATGTCCAAGATCTAAACTTCCATTATGATAGAAAGAAACAAAATCCTTCCATGACTTATTCATTAATAACATCTCATCTTCTATGTACCCAACGTTTACTTATTCATATTCTTCCATTGTTTATGACAATACATAATAGTGTGTGTTTCATGACATGTATTAATAATAATATTAATTTATAACAATCATTACACATACTCATAGAATAGAATATCCAAAGACACATAAACATGTTGATATCCTACTGATTGGTCTATTCTTATAATCTATCATCTTGGATAACACCTAGTGTGAAATTTATGAGAAGATGTCTACTCTACTTAAGAGTACCCAAATATGAAATTCAATATCTTATGTGTACCATCATATAATGTTATCTAACTTTAAAATAATATTTAAGAATATCAACATAGAATTTCAAAGTTCTCATCATAGTGGAAAACTCCAATAACCCTTTCAAGAAAAATATAATCCAGTAGATTACTTAATTAATTTCATATATAATGATGATGAATATGTAATAAGATATATTATTAATATACAATTATTTTATTATAAAAATAATCTAAAGTAAAAATCGTTGATTCTAGAACACCAACTCTAACAGATTCCCACTATGACTAGATCCAACTGTTAATGACTTTTACTCCACTAGATTTCACAATAATATCATGTTTATTTTTATTTAATGAATTATTTAAGGGGTCTATATGTTTTCTTATATGGAAACAATTCACACTATGAAGTATCCTCTCTCAGGAAAATACATCAAGATGTGATATTTCTAGAGTTTTTGATTTATCAACGGATGTGACCTTTTCTCCTTTAAAATTGCTACCACTGTAATATTATCAAAGTATAGTGTGATATGATCTTTACTTCTTATAATCACATCAATATCTTGAATGAATTTTTATATCCAAACCGCTTATCTAGCTTTATCAGAAACCATATTATACTCAGACACAACTGTAGAATTGGTAACCATGACTTTGAGATTTTCTTGCTCAAGACACCTCCATTGGGAGAGAATATGAATATTTTTAATGATTTTATAATTTATTAATATGTTTGGAAACTATAATATTTATATCCATTGATGAAAATCTCATCATCTCCTCTGTAAACAAATAAATATCCTTATTACACCTCATATGCCTAAAGATAGTCTTAAATTACATCCAATGGAAGTCACTTGAGTCATCTAGATAACTTCCTACCATGATTAATGAATAATAAACATCTAACCTAGTATATAACATGGAATATATGATTTTCCAAATTGCTGACATGTATTGATTCATTTCCATCATTTCTCTCCCATCATGTCTCTAAAGACACATTTTCATGGAAAGATAAAGGCAATGTGACACTAGAAATAATCCCCTGTTGGATGGTTCTATATTGAATCTCTCCAGTATATTTTCAATATATTCACTTTGATTTAGTAAAATTATATTATTATATTTACCATAGTCAATCTTGATTAAAATAATATAAATTACTTCACCAAAGTCCTTTATGGAGAATAAATTGTTTAACCAGGAATTAATAGACAACAAGACTGGTATTTCATTTCTAATTAATATTTTATCAACATAAACTATTATAAAATTGTCCACTCTCCCTCTAAACTTCTTATTGACACATGAATCATATTTTTTCACTGAAAAAATAATTCTATTATGGATTTATCAAATAGAATATTCCATGACCTATATTCTTTATTTAATCCATATATGGATATCTTCAACTTGTATATATTTTTAGAATACGTTGGAGTCATAAACCCTTCTATTTATGTCATATAGTCATCTTCTTAAAGGTTATTATTTAGGAGTGATGTTTTAAAATCTATTTACAAAATCACATAGTCCTGGAATTTTTCTATGGGAATTATAATTATAATGGATTTAAGTATAGAAAATAATGAACTATTTCAATAATATATAATTACATAATGTTATTTAAACCATTTTACAACCAGTCAAGCCTTATATGTTCTGACTTGACCATCCATCTATAATTTCTTCTTTAATACCCATTTATAACCAATGATATTTAAATATTATAGAGGATCTACCAAAATAAAAACTTGGTTTTGGTACATGGATTACATTTCATAATTCCTGTCATCTTTCCATTTATTAACTTATATGATACTTACTGCTTCCGTGTAGGTTAGAGGGTCATTATTATCAACTAATAATGAGTCACCAACCTCAATGACTAGAAAACCAAATTTTGATGGTTCTCTAACCTCTCTTATACTCTTATTAAGTACTTTAATTTCTGTAAAATCCTCATCTATGAGGATTTGTGGAGCATGTTTCTAGGAAAACTCTTGTGTATATTGACCATTTACTTTCTTGAAGTTTATGTCACTCCCAATATCCTCATTATATATGTGATACCATTCATGAAATATTAGAGATTTGTTAACCAAGATGTTTTATCAAAATTAATTTATAGTTATTATCCTATTATTTATTTAAGGTGATATTTAAGGATACACTTAGTGCCCCAGGGTGTAATTTTGATTCCATAAATAGCCTTAACAAATGCTTCACAATCCCGCATTCATAAATTTGATAATGAGGGTTTATTTTCACACTAATGTTTGTAAGAAATACCATTTATCTATTTAGTTGGAAGTTTCTTTTTTATATGTGAAATTATCTATAATGTGTGTCCACAAAAAGGTTAATTGGTGAATTTCATGACTCCTCATTGTTCTCACTATGTATAATAGGGTTAGGTTCCTCATTTTTATTACACCATTCCATTCTGGTTTAAAGAGAGGTGTGAGTTGAGATAAAATATAGAACCACTATAAATTATAAATGGAATCATGATTAAGATATTCTCAACCATGGTCTAAACAGAGTTTCTTAATATTCATACTAATATATTTCTCAAATTATTTTTTATATTCCTTTTATTTATCAAAGTAACCTAACTTATACCTCATAAAATTAACTTGTCCATATATACTAATTTTTTAATAAAAGTTATGAAGTATGGGTACCCAACCATAGTATCAATTGGAAGTAGTTTATATGTATCTATGTGAACCAACTCAAGAAGCTCTATGGAATTTTCATATTTTCGAATAAATGGGGATTTCATCTTTTTTCCTTCAAAACATTAATGTCATACACAATGAGATTTTAGTTCAAATGAATCTAATTATCCATCTTGGTGTAATTTGGTCAAACGATTTTTGTTTACATAACCTAACCATTGATGGCATAGTTGGGTTTGGTATGAGTCATGTGAATTATTTTTGTTATTAATTTCTGTTACTTGATTTGTATAATCCAACATGTAAAGACCATTACATAAATATACCTTACCTTAATATATGATTTCTTTGTAAAAGAAGAAACACTTATTTCTAATGTTTAAAATAAATCAATCTTTATCAAATTTGGGAAATCAATAATTTTTTTAATGACGGAAGGCACATAATAGAAATCATTCAAATCCAAGATAATTTCAGTAAAAGACATGAGCTGTTAGTCCGTAATAACCACAGTAGCAATTATAGATTCAGTGGATGATTTTAGATCTACTGCACCTTGGGAAATAATCTAAAATATACATGGTTATAATATTTGAATACATTTGTGAACACAACACACTGTATCTAAAACATAATTTTAATGAACAGATAGATTTAACTTTATAAAAAATGCATCAGAAGCTTCCTCAATATTATTTTTTTGGTGGAGTTTTCATTCCAATGGACCTTCTTTCCACATGTGAGACAAATATAATATTTTTTACTTACACTCACTTTGATACTTTTCTTCTTGGAAGGGAACTATGAAGAATCTTTAGACTTGGATCTGTACATTTATCTCTTTTTCTAGCATTTCCTCTTATTTACCTTAAGGACTGAAGTATTTTTATACTTTATATCTTTATCAAATTGTAAAAATTGAATGAGGATATTTATCATATACTTTTAAATGTTTTTTTAAATTAACATTTAAAACAAAACCGAAAAATCTATAAGGGAGCAAAGAAATAATGAGATCATTTCACAATTCATTAGTTATCTTGAACCTTAGAACCTCAAAGAGCTCAATATAGCTAATAAGTTTAATTATGTGAGGCATAGATGGTGAGACTTCTCCTAGATCACTCTTGAAGAGAACCTTGGAGATCTCATGTAATTCATTTTTGGATCTCTCCTGATAAAGATCATTGAGATGTTGTAGCATGATACAGGCATACATATTCTTATGAAACTTCCTGAGTTTTCTAGAAATGGATGAAATAATTAAACACTTAACACAAAGTGCTTAATTTTTTCGTTTTTCATTCACAAAAAAATCCTTATCAGTGACCTCCTTAATAAATGGATTGTGGTTTGATGATTCAATCATATAAGACTTCCATTCAAGGTGTAGTATAACCCCTATGTGTCTAGACCATTCATGGAAGTAAAGTACAGTTCATAAATTATCTTTCTCCAAAATTGATTTTTTGTATAATTTGGTTCATAAAAATTACATTATTAAAAAATAATAAGGAATTGTATTATTAATAATATACTTGATTAAAAATTATTTTAGAAATAATAATTTTAATTTTAACTTCTTATAATTAATACAAAGGTGATGAATATTGTATTATGGGTTTTAGCTAGGATGTATTTCTAACTATAGGCTTATAGACACTTATTTTATTGGGTGTAATACCCAATCCTAAAACCCTAGTCAAATTTCCTTAACAGTCTCCTATAAAATTTTATTGAATAGAAAAATTCCATTAAATAAAATATAATTTTAGATAATTCAACCCACCAACTTTGTTTAGATTTCTTGATAATTAAATATTTCCTGGATAAAGGCTCGAACTAACACTTTAACCATGGGTCCATATCAATTTAGATAATGAATGATTAATGAATTAATTTATACAATAGGTTTCTTTAGTATGCATAAATGTTTCTTATTTTTTATTTTACATGTAGTGTTAATATTATGTAGGTCTTAAAAAGTAATAAAACATATTTCAATAAAATATTTATTCAAAATTCTTGTTTAGTTTAATTCAAAATTAACATATTAATCTATTTATTCTTGTGATCATGATCTTACATCTATAAAATAATACATTCATCAAATGAAAATAAGAAAACATTGAATGGTCATGAGATTTAACTAGTAGTTTGTTTATTCAACGGATATTTGAAAAACAATTTATCATAGGGGAAAACATATTGATAATGTTTGGGCTTGAGTGTCATTATACTACGTTTCTCATGTGTATCTTCTTGGTTTGTTTTTTCCAAAGATGCATCATGAATTAAATTCATGTTCTTGAGAGATAAATCCTTACAATGCATTTACTCTAAACAAAGGTGAAGGAAATAAGAGGAGAGGTTTTCATAAAATAAATTGTGGGCATACATGCCCGTACACCATAATGAGGGAGGGATGACTCACATGATATCAATTTAATTTACTAATATAATTTTAAAAACCATTAAGTAATTAAATGAAAAAGAAATCATTGACATAGACATGTCATTTTAAGCTCATGATCATCCACTTATGCAATGAATGTGTATTTAAAATAATTTATAAACATTCATTTCATTATATTATTTTATGTAGATAAAACATGCATGGATTAATTTGAATTATTATTAGATTAATAAATTATTAAATTTTATTATAATCTCCAAATAATTTTCAAGAATATATAAATCCAATATAGTTTTTTAAAAATTAAATATATTGATTTTATTAAAAATATTTAATAAAATAATTTTACATTTTTTACTTGAATGAAAATTGGTGAGTACATGTTCAAACTACTCAGAATGTATTTAGATTTTACAAAATCAACTCATGTGTCATATAGAACACATTTTTTTCATGTAATTTCTTGGAATGTATGATTTAATAAATGACACATATAACACATGTTAATTTACATAGTGTATACTATTATTAATGTTCATGGAGTAGTCAATGTATTATAACTATACATGGTATGTGTTGGTTCTAGGATCTTACTCCGTAGTATATTTAAATCATATGAAAACTTTTTTTGTAATATGAAAATACTCTTGTAGTATACAAGTGTAGAATCCATCAAGTGGTGATCCACACATTCTCTTATGATCATTGACCGATATCGAAGAATCAATGGGTGCTAGCGCAATCAATAGATCATCCTGTGTTGTTCATCTTGATTGATTCATGTTTCATCATCCTAAAATAAATTATCTGTATATTATCATTCTTGGGAGGATTTGACGATAAATAGGTTGATTCTAATAAGAAATATGTTGTGCACAATTATTCTCAATTAACCTCACATATAATATATTAGCGGTCTATTTATAGACCCAGGGTTAGGGTTTTTAATTTAATTAATTTCACAAGTTCCCATAATAAAATGTTAAACCCATGTCTAACCCCATGTCATGTATTAAAATTTTATTATTTTTATTTCATTGTGTGTGCTAACTAGCGTAAAGATAAATATTATTTTACTAGTTAGAAAATTAATATTTACCATCAGTCAAAATCTTGTTCCACTCTTCCCCCTTTGAATTTATCAAATACCCAGATAAATATTTGATTAAATATTTATTCATAAAAACTCTTCTGAATAAAGATTTATTATATATTCTATAAATAAGTAAATATTATATATCAATGTAATTTAACAATTACCTTGCGAATAAATATTAATTTAATTTATGTAATCTTTAATTTTGAAGAAAAATATTCCTTGATATTGAAAATATTTTTTATTTCATTAATTAAATTGAAATAAAATTTTATTGAGATTAATGGAAACACATAGTGTGTGAACCACGTGGATTCATTCTCATTAGCATTTGGTGGGATTTCCTGAATTCCGAGATTACTTAGTAGAAACAGGTTAAGGCACTCCAGATAAAGAATTTAATGTTGCAATGTTGAAAACAACATACGAGTACTCGCTATTCAATATAATTTCTTTGTCATACTATCTCATTAAGAAGTTTCCACCCCAGTGTCATCAACCTATATGCTTGATACATCATTCCTTGATTATCTGAAATAAACTCATCATTACACGACATCTATGGAATTTAATGTGAAGGTTCTATTTCATCAATGGGAGGAGATATCAACTTCCATAAATATGGAGGGGGAAAATCCTTCATTGAATTATTCATTAATAACATGTCATTTGTGATACACCCAATGTACCTTACATCCTATGAACATATGAAATCATAGTTTTGGTCAGTAAATATAAGTGTGTGATTCATTACATATTTTAATTATAATCAAAAAATTGAAGGACCATTACACACACTCATAATTCGAAATATCTGATTCCACATAAAGATGAAAAATTCATATTGACGGGCATGTTCTCATAATCTCTTATCTTAGAGATTACCAAACGTGAACTTCATGAGATGAATACTTATCCTCTTATGAGTAATTTCATCTGATAGTCAACATACTATATACCCTATCATATTATATTATTTTCCTATAAAACTAGGTTTAAGAATATCATCATGGAATTTCAAGGTTCTAATCATAGTGGGGAACTCTTATGCCATTTTCAATGCAACAAATAATGTAGAACATTATTAAATTAAATTCATATAGAACAATTAATTCTATTTAATAATTTGTTTAATTAATATTTACTTATTTGAATACACATGTAATCTAAAGTAAAAAACAATTGGTTCTAGAACACCAACTCCAATAGACTCACACTTTGACTAGAGACTACTGCGAATGAATTTTAGTCCATTAGACCTCACATAAAGATCTTTTTTCTTCTATGTTATGGAATTAGTCAAGGGGTTAGCTATTTTTATCCCAAGGAGACTCTACTCACTATAACTACACCTCTTTAAAAAAATACCTCAAGAAGTGATACATCCAAATTATCTGGTTCATCCACTAAGGTAACCTTGTATCCATTTAAAGAGCCACTACTACAACACAATAGAATGAGATAGGGTCTTTACTATTATGTACCACATCAAGATTTTATGTGTAGTTTCATATCTAATTTAAATCTTTAGCTACATCAGAATTTATAATATACTAAGACATTATTGTAGAAGGTATGACCTCATCTTTCTTGGATATATTCTATGTCACAACACATCTATTGAGGGTGAATATATATCCTTATTATAATTTTAGATTTTACTGATCTATTTGGAAGAAAAGAATCTTCATATCCAAAAGAAACCCAGACTTTTCATACATAAATATTATATCTTATTAGAATAATATTCATCACATAAGATTAAAATCAAATTAAAACCATATAGTTTTAGTTTTTTTATAATAAATATACAATATTCTTATTTCATGTATGAACTTAAAAATTACCCATAAATATCATCCAAATTGTACTCTTCTTTAATAGACCATGCATAGAACCTTACAACAAAACCAGGGGAAGGAAAAAAAGAAATGGTGAGTTAAAATGCTCATTGAAGGTAAACATGAGGGATATAAATCATTTGGATATAATATGATCACAAGGGTATGATAACATATTCAATTGCATCATCTCAACATTAAATATTTATAAACAGAAAATATTAGATTATAAGATCTAAAATCAATTCATTAAAAGTATAATCAATGAGGATTTCAAATAATTAATCATCATTCAAGAGTCATTCCACGAGCATGTTATGTCATAAGCATAAGAAATCATAATATTTTGAATATATCTAAACACAATCATGTATACATATAATCTTGTGAGAATTGCTATAAATTGATAATAATCATTCATTAAATTGTGAACAAATATATTCATAGTAATTTTCACACATTTTTCTATGAGCATAAGTAGAAATTTATCGTACTCATGCATCAAAATGTGAACAAACATATCAGAAATCATGTCCACACTTATCATCATAATACTATGAGTTATAAATATCACTTTAAGCAATAAATTATATGTAAAAATAAACCCAACCAGGAAATAATCATAATTCAATAAAATAAATGTCACAAGATTATAAAACATTAATCATATTATCATAACATAACTCATGGAAAATAAATGGTTCCCGTAGATATATCATAATAATAATTATATACCATTCAAATAAAGAATAGGGATTTAATAATTGAATTACATCCCTATTAAAACATAAGTAAAATTAAAGGAAGTTATCATAGATAAAAATTTCTTTTAAAATATCCCTGGAATATTTTTTGAGGAAAAAGCCTTTTTCTTTTTAAAATATTATATTAAAATATAAAAATCTACCAAATATTAAGGAAACAATTTTATTTTAAAATATAATTTGAAACTTGAAAATTAATATACATATAATTCATTGGTCATTATAGAATGGAATTCTATTCAAGTCATTTATGTTAAAAGAAACATTCATTTTACACTTTAATAAATTGGTAAAAAATTACCTCATTTGGAAAACAATAAGAATATTCCTTTTAAACTATTTTTTAAAAATTAAATCATTGTTAAAAATGACTTCAAACAATCATGGGATAATATTAAAACATTTTTGAAACATTTTATAGAAAACATGGAGATAGAATAAAAGGGATTTCTGTTTGAATAGTAAAACATAGTTGGTTTTACTTAAAATAATTATTTCAATCTATTGATTACATAAAATGAGAAAAATTAACGGAAAAAAATTTAGAAAATATAAATAACTATATAATATTAAAATTTAATGGATTTAACATATACCATTTATAAAATTTTCTCAATGGAAATTCCTTCATAAACAATCCTGATTAAAATAGGATTGAAACATAAATCTCATACCTCATGTATCTTCATTCATTATATAATTTCAAAAATCATATATAATAAATATATATTCATTATAAATGTTTTTTAGAACCATAAAAAATTATACCATACCATTTATGATTTAATTATTACATCTTATCACCTATTTATTTACAATTTATTTATTAAAATCATTGGTTTGGGTGACAATTACTTTGTTTTTTCATTCATGTTTCAGTTCACCAGTCTCAATCCTTATACTTTGTTCTTCCTTACATCATCATGAAAAATTTTATCATGGTATAAATATAATATATATCCATTATATATATTTAGAGTCATATATAAAAGGTACATATAAAAAAATTAATTACCTTGTTCATTTTAAATGGTAGGTTATATGTACGCAAGAACGTTGTTTACATTTTGCAATTGATGGAAAGAAAGAGAAATAAAAATAATTCACCTTAAAAAATAATTATTATATCATATATATGGTATATATTCATTAAATTCATCCATATTACCTTCCATTTAAAAATAAAATGAAAAATGTATCACTTCGCTTTGTGGAGGTGGTAGTCCACACGTACGCATGAGTGATGTTATCATTTTCCAATAAATGGATAGGTAATAATGTTGACAATATATTATAATTTATTGATAATATTTTTTAATATATATAATATATACATATTAAATCTATCATTATAACCATACATGAAATATGGTGATGAAAAAATAATTACACTGGTATGTGGATATGGTATGTTTTAATTACAGATGAGAAATGTTTTCAATTTTCATAAGATAGAAAAGTGGTGGAAAAAGGTTTTCACATTATCAAAATAGTATATTAGTATATTCATTATACTACAATAATTATTTTAGAATGTATATCATATATTTAGGTAAGGTATAATAGTAAATAAAATTAAAAACACTCGGTTAAGAGTTATACCTCTTCATTGAGAAACCTCTTTTGGATTACAACTTATTTCTTAAAGGGTGGATTTTTTAAAAGAATAGATTCTATAGGATGTTTATAAGTGATATATAATGATATTAGTTTGGTTTTTATCAGATATATTTATCTCAAAGTAGTTTAATGAAAATATAAAAGGGGTTTCCTTTTATAAGGAAGGTAAAGGACACAATTGGAATTACAAAGAAAATCAAAACATAACTAATTAATTCCCCATAAAAATTCTTCCAAATGACCATATATTTGAATAAAAATATTATAAGGTATAAATATCATTATAAAATAAAATTTATAATGTTTTTTGTGTCATTTTAAATCTTGAATTTTGTTTTAACTCCTTGGTTAACCAATTTTATTCTTAATCATATTGATGTATTTTTTTATTATTAAAGGATTATATTTTTACATATAAGGTAATTATTGACTCCTAAATTACAAAGGTATGAAATTATCAACCAGTTATCATCCTAATTTTCCTGTTTCAATATTATTAATATTTTATAATAATTTAATAAAATATTTTTATTATCAAATATCATTAATGTATTTTTAAGAACAATTCACATAATTTGACTTTGAAAACCACATGACATCAATGTAATTACAATATATACCTTCTATACATATATATTTTTTATATTAATCTATAAAACTCTTGTAACATAATTATTCACTTAAATTTTATTACTTTAAATTTTTTTTAAATCATTAATTTTATTTTTATATTAAGTGAATAAATATTGTGACAGTGTTTTGTAAGATATTATGGAAATTATTCAAAATAATATTAAAAATAAATTAATATAATTAAAAATAATAATTTATATTTCAAGTGACCATTCATAGGTGAATAAATGGTAGAGAAAGTAATATCCATTCAACTAAAAATAATATTATCATAGGGTTTACTGAATGTTTATGATAACAGTAATCAATGAGATTTGGTGTTTGATGCTGGTGAAAAGGTATTCATATGAATTTATATATTCAATAAAGTTATTATATTCAAAAGGAAGGTAATTTAGATTCATATTTATATTTTTCCTTTGAAATTATTGATCATATTGGGATGGTATCATATCATTTGGAACGTGCACCGAATATCTCTCAAGTTCCTGATGTGTTCCATATATCTCTCCTGAGGAAGTAAATAGATGGACCTTCCAATGTGCTAAATTTAGAGAATGTTGTATACCCAAAACACCAATGAATTCCAAAGAAAAATATCTCAATGTATCCTCCAAGGTTTGATGGTTCTCTCAAACTAAAAATCTATCTGAGGATGATAAATAGTTTATAAACATAACTTTGTATCTAGGTCCTATATAAGACTTAACCAGAACATCAAGGTATTCCTTAGATCTTGATCAAATGAAATATAATTGAGTACTCTAAATAATCCAACAACTTCTTTAATGTATAACCTTGAAATATGATCAAAAGATAAATATAATCTTATTAAAATGAATTGTGCTAAATTTATAAGGTGATCAACTAAAACCCAAATGGAATGGTTCCCTTTATATGTTTTTGGGAGTCCAAAAATGAAATTCATGGAAATTATCTTCAATTTCCATTCTAGTATGGGTAATGGTTATAAAATCCCCTTATACATATTTTCCTTAGTTAAAACATTCTAACATAATATGAATATAAATAAATACTCTAAAATTTTCCTTTTCATGTTATCCGACAATAAATATTAACTCTGATCTATATACATCTTTATACTTCCAGGATGTACTGAGAATTATGAACTATGAGATTCATCCAATAGATCCTTCATCAAATTTGGTATGGATTGAAAATAGTTAATGGTTCCTGAATCTTATCATTCCCTTATAATAAAAGTTAAACTCAGTAATAATTCTCACATTATTCAATAGTTATACTTATTCCCTCTATACCTTTCTAATCTACACATGGATAGTTGGTTGAACACTCATTTGATTCAGATAATATTCATCCCCTTCCTTTATGATTTATAGATCCATCCTTTAAAAATATATAAATATTGGATATTTTTTTATCCTCATAATAGATAATCTAGAATGATTCTTTCATCTCAAATCATCGACCACCTTGTTCGGTTTTCAAGGTTGGTAATTTATTAAGCATTCATAATTATTAATTAACTCAAATAATATTCATTGGTACATGTTCATATATTCTTGAGTGAATATATATTTAATATTTTTTTCCATTATATATATTGATCATTTCTTAACAAATATAATTCCCCTATATCTATAATTCATTAATTACAATAGATAAATCCAAATCATGTTTTGTGTAATTTTTCTCATGAACCTTAAATTGGTGTGATTCACAAACTATCACTATATCATTCTTCATGAGGAAATATCAGATTTCATTAATTGATACATCACAATAGATCACAAACCATTCTCCATTGTAGAGTAATGAAAGCACAAGTTCACTAACTATCCTTCTCCTCAGTTCCTTGTTGTTTTATTCAAATTCATATATCTAAAGGAACATGGATCACTTCTGAGTTAACTTGGTGAGTGGATTAGAAAACTATGATAAATTCTCCACAAATATTTTATAATATCAATCAAAACATAGAATATTGTAGATCTCAATAATAGTGGTTGGTTTGTGCCAATGTTCAATAGCCTCTATCTTTTATTAATCCACATATATACCTTCACTTAAGATTATATGTCCCATAAATGAAACTTTTTATACCCCAAATTCACACTTTTTAAAATTTTCAAATAGCTTCTCCTTACTTAGGACCTTCAGTACAATCCACAAGTGATCTTCATGTTCTTACTTTGTCTTTAAATATATAATAATGTCATCTATAAATACTACCACAAACTGATTAAGGTAATTTATAAAGAATCTTTTCATCAAATCCATGAAGATAGAAAGGTAATTTGTAATATCAAATGTAATCATTATAAATTCATAGTGTCCATACCTTGTATGTGATGTTTTATTGGGTATATCTTCATTTTGGACCCTCAATTGATGATATCCATAATCAAGGTCAATCTTGGATAAATATTGATCATGGCATAGTTGGTCAAACAATTCATCAATATAGGGTAGAGGATACTTTTTATTGATAGTGATTTTCTTAGGTACTGAATAATCAATGAAAAGTTACATTGATCCATATTTCATCATAGTAAAAAGAAAAGGTGCACCCCAAGTTGATAAACTTGGAAGAATGAATCCATTTTTAATATTCTCCTGGAGTTTCTTCTTCTATTACTAAAACTCAATTGACTCGGTTCAATATAGAATCTTTTAAATAGGTTAAACCTCGGGTATTAGTTCTATTGAAAACTCACCATCAAGATTCAGTGGAAGGCTAGGTGACTCTTCCAAAAAGACATCAAAAAACTCATCTACAATCGTAAAATTTTCAATGTTGAGTTTTTCCCCAACCATATGAGATATATAACCTTCATGGATAAGAATTAAGACCCCGAAGATATAATTAATTTTCATTGGATGTTTATATTTATCCTCGCACCAATAAATGATTATAGGATCATTCAGAATATGAAATTTGAATTCCCCTCCTTATAATTTAATTTATATCCAATCCATGGCCAAAATAAAATCAAATTCAATAACAGGGGGAATTAAAAAATTTAAAGGAATCATGTTCCCACAAACATCCTTCAGAGAGGAGCTATAAAAATGATATATGATCATTGTACCATTATGAGTTTTTAAATGCAACTCAACATCTAATATTTTATGTGGTGATGTAATACCGTTAAAAAATTATTTAGATACAAAAGAGTGGGTGGATCCAAAAGAAAATAAAACATTTTTAGTTATAGAATGGATTGTAAGTGTACCTTTCACCACATAATTCACCTGATCTTCTTAGTTGCGATAGAAAAGGCCTTTCCTTTATAATTTTTCTTGAGGGGTTTTAGAGGCCCACTAACCTCATTATCTCTTGGATTAGGGAATTAATTTTTATAATTTATAATCTCCCTACATTTGAAGCATTGGATATCATTATTGGAATCCCTCTTATCCTCTATTGGATTTTTGATCCTTTTCATCCCCCATTGATAATCACTAGCTTTATGGCCAACCTTACCACATTTGAGCCATTTTATAGTTCATTTAGGACAATTTCATGAATACTTTCCTCCATATTTTTGGCATCTGTGTGGTTTGAATTTTATTCATCGTTGATATTTACCACTTGAGATTCCATGAAGCTCCAATTTATCTTCTCTTCACAAAAACCAAAATAATAATTGGAGTACCCAATCCCAATTTCTACCTTTAGAGGACATTAAATGATTTGTTTATAGTTACCAAAGTCGATTATGGATAAATCCTTTTGAAGACTTGGTTTCTGAACACTAAATAACCAATCAATTTTACTCACAGTTTTACTTATAAATCCAAAATTATTCCTTGATAGTCTAATAAAGTTTTCATTGTGGTTACTAATTAATTTTTCATCCCTTTTTTCAGCTCTAAAAACCCTCTTTCCTTCTCGGTATAAAGGTTTCAAGGAAATTATTTATTTACAAATAACATCTTAAAGTCCTCTCATTCCATGGAGTTTATTTATACCTCTTTCCCTATGTTCTTGATATAATTCAAACATTGATAATATTTTACTTCCAATTGATACACATCTAAGACAATTTTATAATAGTTTGATCACTGAAGAATATAAAATTTCTTTTTCATTGCATTGATCCATTACTCAAAAAGTAATGGGTAAAATGACCCATGTAAAGTTGGTGAACATTGTCTTATAAATGAATCAATTCCATATTTCTCCCTTATTCATTCAATCAACATCTCAACATGATCTTTGTTATCATTCGTCGATTGAGAGAGTTGAGTGAGCATATTCACAATATATTATAACCCATATCCCAACCCATTTGTTTTCTCTTGAGGATGATCATCACATTGGTCATCACACTAATTTTTTATATGATTTATCCTTATTCCATTGATTTAATAAACCCTAAATCATAGTGTAAGAATCATGATACAATTATTATAGTGATAAAGAATATATTCATAAAAATAAATTATTTATATTTCATAAATTATAAAACCTTTTTATCAATCTATGGAACCTCATGTTTAACCTATATCATCCATGGTCATCATCTTTTTAAATCCCCTATAATGGTTCATAAGAAAAATGTGATCTAACCTAAGAATATCCATCAGGATTTTTAAATGAGGTGTGTATTAAGGGAACACTCATTGTTTACAAAAATGATGATCAATATGTACTCAACTAAATATTTCTGGGGTTATTACCCATATATTAATCTATTCCCAAACCAAATCCACTTGTAGTATCCAAACAAGGATGTATGGTTAGGAAAACCACATAATCTCTTCATTAACAAAAATTAGGATGTTATCTTATACTTAGAATTATCTTCAGAGTTTTTAAAAAAGCTCATTAATATTAATATATAAATATTAACTAAACCCTCACATTGATACTAATTATAGAAACACATAATTTTTATACATAAATATTATAACTTATTAGATTATTATTCATTGCATAACAATATGATCCACACTAGAATCATATATTTTTAGTGCCTTTGGAGAATAGATACACAATCCTCTTATTTCATGGAATATCTTCAATATCTCCCATAAAGATCTTCCCACATATTACTCTTCTTAAGAATAACCAACTTAGAACTTCCATAAAAACCTGTGGAAGGAAAACATAAGAAACTGTGAGTGAAAATAACAAGAAAGGATAAACATGAGAGATATAAATCATTGGATAATAAGATAATCACAAGGGTATGATAGAATATTCAAGTGCATGTCCTCAATGTAAAATATCCATACCAATAAAAACTTAGATCATAATCTCCAAAATCAAATCATTAGATGTATGATCAATAAATATGTCAGAGAATTAATCTTTATAAAGAGTTATAGCATATTTTTGTTTCATCGTAATCATAAGAAACCTTAAAATTATGAAAATATCTAAACATAATCATTCCCAGACATATTCTTGTGAGCATAGTTATAATGAAATCATACTCACGTATCAAAATGTGGACAATGAAGTTTTTAATCATGTTCATCCATTTTATTGTGAATGTGGTTGGAAAGTGATCATAATCATACATCAATATGTAATCAAATCTATTTAAAATAATTTCAATTCTTATCATCATCATCTTAGGAGATATAAATATAACTTCACATATTTAATTGGATCGATATAATATACCAAACCATAGCATAATCATAATTCAATCAAATAAGTGTCACAATATCATAAATAATTCATCATATCATCATAACATAACCTATGGAAAATAAATGGGATTCATAAAAATCTCATCATAACAATAATAGAACTTATATAGAAAGAATAAGAATGGTATAATTGGGTAATATACCCTATATAACCTAAGTAATATCAAATGATGTTATCATATATTAAAATTTACTATAAAATATCAATGGAATATATCTTGAGTAAAATAGACTTTTCATTTTTAAATCATATATTAAAATATAGAAATTTCCAAAATTTTAAGGAAAATTTTAATTTGAAAATAACCTTGGAAATTCTTAAAGTAGGATTCAATTCATTTATTAGTTATTATGGTGTAAAATTATGTTCATATCCTATAAGTTAAAAAAATGTATTTGCACTTTTTAAAAAAGGTCTGAAATTAGGTTATTGGGAAAATGACCAAAATATTCCTTTTAAACCATTTTATAAAGATTAATTAATTTTTAAATATGAATTTAAAATATATTAGGATAATATTAAAGAAATTTTGAAAATATTTTAGAGAAAACATGGTCATTGAAGAAAAATGATTTTCTAATGGATAGTAAAACATAATCAGTTTTCCTTAAAAATATTCATTCAATCCCTTGTGTACTTATAATGAGGAGAATAAGAATAATATTAGTATTCTATAGAAATAATATTATTATAGTAAAGTCAAATTTATTTATCATATATTATTTATACAATTTCATCAATGTAAATTCAATCATAAACAATCCCAATTAAAATATGATTGGAACATAAATATCTTACCTCAAGTATCATCTTTCATCATACATGTTAAAACCTCATGTATAATAAATATATATTTATTATAATTACATTAAATAACCATAAACATATATATAATACCATTTAATGTTTACTTATACAATTGTATCACCATTTTATTAACAATTTGTTATTAAAATCATAGTTCGGGGTGATAACTACTTTATTTTTTTATGCGTGTTCTAGGTTATCAGACTATGTCCCTGAAATTTGGTCATGGTTCCATAATATATATAATTTTAATAATGATATAACTATCATATATGTTCATTATATAAATTTAAATTCATACATAAAAGTTATATTTTTACAATAATGAATTACACTATTCATAGAGAAGGTCATATATATGCATGAAAGTTGTTTCCATTTTTTTGGTAGATGCCAAAAAATGAAGGTAAATAATAATTAAACTTTAAAAAAACATTAATATGTTATTTATATCATATATATTCATTAAATATATTCTTATTACTATATATGTAAAAATAAAATTAAAAATTATTCACATCTCTTTGTGGAGGTGGTATTCCACATGATGTTGAAAGGTATTGAGCTATGTCATGGGCACAACATCATGTTGGAATCAGTGGAAATGAAATCAATGGGGATCCATGGGGAGTTACAGGAGAATATCCAAATTCTATGTTCCATCACTTATCTCATCCAGAAGGCCAAAAAAACTACTCCATATAAGGGTGGACATTACTCATACTTGGTGTGAGGGGAATAAGGTGGATGATTTTATAGATTCTTGGGTGACTAATGGGGATCCATGATTTTTATTTTCTAGTTTGGAATCCATTCCACCTAGTTTTAGTGGAATTTTTAGGGTGGATTCACTTGGTATACACTATTTTAGACCACCATGAACTTTTTTTCTTTGGATTTTCTTGGACTAAAATAAAATTTTTACTTTGTAGTAGTCCAGAGGTACGAATGAGCAACATTATCAGTTTCCAACAGATGCAAATTTAAGAAGGTAGATAAGACATTATAATTAGATAATAATAATTATTCTATAAATATCATATAAAAAAATTAAATCCATCATTATAATCATCCATTAAAGATGGTGATGAAAAGTGAATTACACCACTACGTGGAGATAGTAAGTCGTACATATGCATGATCGATGTTTTCATTTTTCATAGGGTATAAAATAGGTGGAAAATTTTTTAACATAATCATAGTAATATATTAGTATATTTGTGATAATAGAGTTATTATTTTATAATGGATGATATATATTTAGAAATGGTATAATGAGAAATAAAATTTAAAATCTTCAGTTAAGAGTTATACCTCTTTTTTGAGAAACCTCTTTTGGATTACACCTTATGCCTTGAAGGGATAGTATTTTGGAAAGAACAGAAGCTATTTTATTTTTTTAAGGAATCTATGATTGTATTAGTTTAAGCATTGGATGAGATATATGGATCAAACAAGTGTAAAGAAAACAGATAATGGATATCCTTTTATAAGGGAGGGAAAGGACACAAATGGAATTATAAAAAGATTAAAATGTAACTTAGTCAATTTTAATAAAAATGATTACAAATATACAAAGAAATTACTAAAAATAGTATAATGTCAAAATAAAATCATCCAATGAAATTTATTCAGGTTTTGGTGTAATGTTAACCTTATATTTTTGTTTAACACCTTGGTTAACAAATTTTAATATTAACTATGGTAATGAACTTTTTAAAATTAAATGGTTATAATTTTAATTATAAAGTAAAAAAATTGACTCATAAATTTAAATTTGATGAAATTTACAACCATTTATCATCCAACTTTTACTCATTAAATATTTTATAATTTTTAAATAATTTAATAAAATATTAATATCATAAAATAAAATTAACGTCATTTTAGGAACTATTCACTTAATTTCAACTTGAAAATAATATGATAATAATTGAATTATAATTTAAACATTTGACACACCTATAATATATAATATTATTCTAAAAAAAATTAAAATTCATTTATTCACCTAAACTTTATTACTTTAAATATTTTAAAATGATTTATTTTATTTTATGGTAGGTAAATAGATATTTTTCGGTGTTTCTTAATCATTTAAAATAATTATCCAATCACTAAAAAATACATATAAATTATCATGATAAAAAATAATTTATATTTAAAACTAACATTTATAACCAAACTTATCCTCTTTTTATTATTAATTAATAAATTTAGATATATTAAAATAAAGAGAGTTACATTTGTATTTATTCTTTTCTTAAATTAATTTAATGGTTTTAATCAAAGAAAAATGGAAAAAAGTTTTCATATATTTTATACATGGATGTGAATGGAAAAAATAAATCCATTTAATAGGATAAAGGTAAGTGTTTGAGGAATTTTAAAGTTATATCCCAAAGTTTTAACCCTATTTTCTTTGTTTTACCCTTACTAAAGTGACATAAGTTTATTATGATTACTATTAGAATTGACCAAAAATAAAAGTGATCTATTTTCAAAATTTTATCCTCTTGATTCCAAATATGGAATCCATTTTTCATTATTCAATTTCTATAACTTCTAAAAAATATTTTAAAATAAACTCATAAAACACAATAGAAACATTTAAAAAAAATAAGCATAAAACAGGATAAACATTATTATCTCATGCCTATAAAAATATTATACAGTTTATAAAACAATTTATTGAATATAATATATATATATATATATATATATTTCATTAAAATAATTCATCAATAGTGATCAATTTAATTTATTAAGATAAAGCACATTGTGTAAAAACATTTTTTTAAATATCTATTTTACTCTCAAATGATTTTTTTTCATTAATAATAAATTGATAACTAATGGATTAATTTTATACATTTTTAAACCATAAATTTTCAATAATTTAGTCATAACTATTTATACAATCCAATGCAATTTATTTCTAATAACATTAAACATCATTATGATTGATTTAGAATCAGGGTTTCATGTATCACAAGAAATCGAAGAAATTAAATTTCTTTAAAGAGAAATATATCCTAAAATAGTAGGGTGTCACATGTACTTCAATTACTAGTTCTATATTTACTCTATATATTAGGAAAATATATTTATTTAATCTCAAATACTTATGGATAACCTTTACTACCATCCAATTGTTGTCACATAGGTCAACTTGATATCTTCTTCCCACACATATTGAGTAAGTGACATTTATCTAATAACATAGCATAATATACATGAATGACTCAATCACCGATGTATATGGATTCCATTTAATCCTATAACTATCTTCATGTGTCTAAAGATACATTTTCTTAGAAATATTAATGCCTTGTGACACTAGAAACAATCCACTATTGGATTGTTCCATAATTAATCTCTTTAGTATCTTTTTAATATATATATATATACTTTGAATTATACAAATAATTATAATAAATATATTATGGTGGATCTTTCTCCAAATAATTTATATTGATTCACCTAATTACGTCAGGGAGAATCATGTATTTAATCAGTCATTAACAAATTGTAAGAGTGGATTTTTTTTCTAGTAAGTAGTATATCATCAACATGAACTATTAAAAAACAGTTAAACTCCCACTAAACTTATTATATACACATGGATCACATTTTTTGTTTATAAAAAAATTCCTATTGTGGATTAATTTAATTTAATAATCCATGGCATGTATTCTTACATTAATCCATAATTTGATCATTGAAATTTTCATACTTTTTTAGCATTATTTACAGTCACAAACCCTGCAAGTTCTTTCGTATGCACATATTCCTGAAGGTTCCCATTAGGGAAGACTATTTGGACATCAATTTTATAAATATAATAGTCTTGGTAAGTCTCTATGTAGAGAAAAATTATGATGTATTTCATAATTAAAACTAGTGAAAAGGTTTCTTCGTAGATTATGCCTTGATGTTGTTTGAACCCTTTTGAAACAATTCGTTCATTAAAATTACTAAATTATACATCCAAGCCTAATTTATTCTTGAATAACCATTTAAAAAATAGAATCTACATATACTATAGGGTCTACCAAATTCAACACATGTTTTTGATACATGGAATCCATTTCAGAATTCAAATATTCATTCCACTCAAAAACATATATACCACTTGGTGCTTCTTTGTAGGTGAAATAATCATTATTATAAACTAATAATGATTAACCATACTTGGTGATTATAAAACCATATCTTTTAGGTTCTATAAACACTCATTTACTCCAACATAGTGCTTCCGTCTCTAAAACTTCATCTTTTGTGGTGCATTGTAAAATATATTCATATGTGAACTCTTGTATACCTTGAGTCTATAATTCATCGAAGTCTATCTCTCTATAACTATATCTTTTATATATTTGATCCCTTACAAGTAATATGGAATGTATTTATATAATTATCTTGTTTATAAGGGTTAGTATTGGTTATATCCCCTTGTTTCCTTAGGGTATCCTATAAAGGTACACTTTGTGCATCATAGTGAAAGTCTTTATCTTGAAGAGGCCTTAATAAATGATTTATCCACACAAGTGTTAGTATTACAACATGGGTTTATTTATACTCTGAAATTATTATTGAATACCTTCTGCCTCTTTATTTTGAGCTCGTTTTAGTATGTATTCTACTTTCTTTAATGTGTATCCCCAAAAAGATAATGTAAGACTGGCATGACTCATCATTGATCTCCTTATGTCTAATAGGTTTTAATTCCTCCTTTCACTTACACCATACCATTATGGAATATAAGGAGGAGTGATTTGGGATATAATCCCAAAATCTAATAAATAACCAGTGAAGACTTGATTATGAGATTATCCTCCATGATCTAAGTATAGTTTCTGAATATTCTTACTAAGATGGTTATCAACTTCCTAATTGTATTTTTTTTTAATTTTTCCAAAGAATTTTACTTATACCTCATTCAGTAGACATATTAAAATTTAATAAAGTAATCAATAAAATTTATGAAGTGTGAGTACCCACAACATTTTTCAAATGTAAAAGTTCCATACACATCAGTGTGAACTACTTCAAGATTCTATTTTTCTGTTTCACCTTTACCACTAAATGGGGATTCATTCATTTTTTCTTCTAAAAAGTGTGATATAAACATCCTAGTTTTAGTTTAAATGAATCAAAATATCCTTCTTGGTTTAATTTAGACAATAAATTTTCATTTATATGACGAAGTTGATGATTTCATGGTTAGTTGTGGTAATATTCATGTGTATTATTTTTTTTATTTATTATCATTAAATGGTCAGTGTAATCCAACACATAAAGAAATTTTTCTTTTGAATAATGATCTCTATAAATGAAAAAAAATATTATAAATTGGTTGAATATATTTTCATCTTCTTCTCCCAATCTCTATAAAAAATATTCTTTAATATTAACAAAACGACTCATATAATTCTCCTCAGACCGTTGTTACAATATAGATCACCTTCTCCTTACCTTTACTAGTTTTTAGGTACCTATACATTTGATAAAAGATACATATTTTAATATAGATATTCATCCTTGAAATTTTCCATAATTTTTCCTCCATGATTCTCATTCAATTTTTTTCGAATATCTCAATTTAAATGTATTAAAAACTTGTAATTTAATCTTCTTCTAATTATCCACCAAATTCACATGAATTTATTCTATCCATATTTTCATGAATTTTCACAAGTAGTAAACCTAAAATTAAAAAAAAAATTACCTCAATTCATGAGGTGTAATTCTTTATTCATTAAATTAGAATAATCATGGAATGACACCTCAACTTGTGGTGCACCTCATTCTTAAATAATAAAACTATCATTGTTTGATGTTTTCATAAAACTAAAATTTCAGGCATGTTTTTATCCTTATATCATCATCCATTAGTCTTAAGATATAATCTTTTATTTATTGAAATAATAATTATATTTAATCAATGAAAGTCACCATTGTTTCTTCTAATTTTATTTTACATATAATATTTACTCTTGAAATATGAAATTTTTCACTCCCTCAAAATTTAAAAACTATTGGTGTCATATGTTTCACAAGTAATCTTTTATATAAGATTCTATATTCCCATTAAATTGAAGATATTCTAGAAAAAACAATTATTAATTAGACTTATATAAAAGTAATATACTTTTTAAAATTTCATACACTTTCCAAAAAATTATTATATGATAATATTGAAGTCTTATATGTTCATTTCTTTTCAAAAATTCGTTGAATGACGTGACTTACAAAATGATTGAAATATTATTAAAAATTCAAATAATATTATTAAATAAATACAGGTCTAACAAAATTTTTAGGACTTCATTTTTCAATATTCAACATGGAATTTCTTATGAAATCTCCACAAGTCTTATAAAAACTCATAAATTATTATTAAATATCTATGAGTCTTATCATATCTTCAAAACATATCAATTTTTCATATTTAGCTTTGAAAATAAATTTTCATCAAGAAATAATAGTACATATTTAATGCACTTCATGTTATCTTTAACCACTACAAATCACCATTTGATGTAGTTCCCCAAACTAAATTGGCCAGTGATAGGGGAGGGGTGAATCTGTGGTTTCTTTTTACAAATTCATTTTCATTCAAATTAAACCTCTTCAACCACTCAGCATTATTACTCAATACCACTTCATTTTTAGTAGTAATAATAGATAGAGAAGCATGCAATATTTATAGGGTTTCGAATAAATACCTAAACCTTTCCATGTTGGTCCCCCAACATGGATTATTAACTATTAAATAATTGATTACAATCTTCCAGATCCAACTAAGATACTATATTTTCTTATAGATCCAAATAAAAGACTTCTTCTATGGATCCAACCGATAGACTCCATCTAATCATAGTTCCAAATAGAATAATTCAATTAAAATCGAAAACAACCAGAATACTTCGCATCTGATGAAGGCTTGATCCATTATATGATATCATCAATATTTATATATGATCTTGCAGGATATGACTTGATCATGTACTCTTCAAGTATCATCAATAGCCATTGAATTTTTATATCAGCCTTACTCAATTAATTCTGATTGCCTATAATTACCAATTGCCTCAACAATGCTCATGATATGATTCCTTATAAATGAAGTCTCGACCTCACTAGATATGTTAAATATGTGAACACTAATGTCATTCAGTATTTTATACAATTTTGGACTTGCACAAATCTCAACTCAATTCCACTTCATGCATGACATTAATGGTATCCAAAAATCTTGTTTCAGGTTCCTCAATTTTTATACATGTGTAAGATGATCACAAGCATGTGCTAATTTATTATGCATAAATTAATTATTTACTTCTTTTCACTCACAAAAACTTTCTATTTATATTGGTTCAATTCTTAATAAATCACATGTGCATGGGCATACATATTCATTCACACACTATTTACAAAAATTCTTTATGTGATTAATAGGCCTTCTAAACCTTATTTAGTGTACACACATTGTCCACACACATGGATTATGTTATTTAGTTATGATTCAATGCATTTGTGTGTATAATTTACTCTGTGCAACATGAAAACACTCCAATTATTCCTTATACTACTCGATGTATCAAGGGTGAGTACACGACCTTCTCAAAAGTGACTTTGTTAAATAGAGTATGGATAACACTGCCTCATTATTATCAAAAAATCGCACGAACCAATAATGCTTTGGGGATCTCAATTCTTTGAAAAATAGAATGAGTATGAAGTAAAAATTTCAACTTTCCCATGGGTTATTGAAGCTTCATGCAAACTAGGTAGACATGTATTGAATTATCACGAGTGATTCATAGAAACTAGTTTCTTCATGAATAAATTCAAGAATGATTTATCCTAAGATTAATGATCATGGGATTCTTATCTTTCTCACAAGATGTAGCTTCATGGGAGGGAATATCCTTCATTAACCAGCGATCATGATGCTCTCTTTCTCTAGAAATAAGATATTTTCATTATTATTCATTACCTCTCTTGAATGAAAGATTCTACTTTAATAGGCAATGAGGATAGCGGATAGAAATACGTTAGATCCTCTTTTCAATGCACATTAAAGACTCCTTTAATTCACTAAGAAAAATTTCATATCTCATCTCATCTTCAAACACCTTGTTTGTTTAGGGTATGCCGAATTCCAGGTCATATTAACTTCTTATGTTCACTATGTTCCAATGAAGTGGTGTTCTCATGTTCATGAAATGAGGATCAAAAGCTACTCACTACATTATCTGAATGGCCTGCTGAAACTATGTTTTTAGTTCAATCAAGGAAGCTTCTTCAAATTAATTACATCCATGCAAGACGTCAGATTTCATGCAATATTTTGGTTCATTCCAAATAACTCATACAATATTTATCTTCATGATAGAAAATTGATGAAACCTTAGGTTTATCAATGGAAGTTTGGATATGTCCCAGCATACAAGAGATCAACGATGATGATGGAGGAGGAATATGATCGATGTGATCGATCAGATAGTTAATATTGGCAAGATTGAATGGATCTCCTTTTATCCACCATTTTAATGATGTGATAATAGTACATAGACCAACTTTTTCCCACATCAAAACTAAAATTGTTTTGACTCCTCTTTATAATATATCATGTCCCCATTACTTCTTTGAGCCACCACCGAGGTCAGTATGCAGATTCACAACACCTCACACCCACATGGACCGTGACACACCACGGTCCACAGGCACCCCTACGGGCTTCTATCTCCATCAATGTGCACCTACAAGCATGCTCTCTATAGGACCTATACAGAAGGCCACACATGGGATTATACATGACCTTCCTCTACCACTTTTGGGGTTTCTTATTGAAGTACTTCCCATGGGGATAAACTCATTGGGTCCCTTTATATATGGTAGAGGGATGGCCTTGGTGGCTCCATTGGTTGGTCCTAATTTTTTGAATAAGGGCCACGATTTTATACCTAGATAAATTAGTAAATAAATGTAATATCATTCCAAGAAAAACTTTTTAACTCCCTTTTATGAAATAATAAATTCATTTTTGAATGGAAATATTTTAATTAAACTTGTTTTAGAAATATGAAAACTTGTTCACCACATTTGTTAATAATTTAAGATCACTTAAAACAATCATCTAATTTAACAATATTGATAATTTCTCAATAATGAAATGCAATGACATGAATCCATAATAATTATCCAAGAGTCATCACTTCATCTAAACTCACCATGAATATTTTAATATATCATTGACAACATATGAAATCATTGGGCCCAATAATCACCCCATTTGTATTTATTGTCAATATATCTTTACACATTAAAAATTCAATATGTGCACTCAAAACACTTTTTTGTAGAAATATGAAAACTCATTCAATTTTTTTTTAATAATTTAAGATCATGTCAAATAGTCACGATATTTTACAATATAGATAATTTCTCAAGTGTTGCATCTATTGATATGAATCCATAACAATTCTCCAGGAATAATCACTTTATCCAAAATCACCAAATACATATTATCATATCATTGAAAATAAATGAAATCACTGGGCACAACAATCTACCCCTTTGTATTTATTGTCAATAAATATTCACAAATTAAAAATTAAATATGTGTGTTCACAAATTTTCCCCCTTTTGACTATAAAATGCAATGGATAAATGGGGAATTTATCTCGTCTCGGTTTTTTCTTATGAAAATTTGATCATCTATTTTATATGAAAATTCCATGATCACTTCTAGGAGAGTAATGACATCACAAGGTTCTATTAAAAAAGTTCTTATAGTTAATAAACTCTAATTCTACATGGGAGAACCTGGTGTAGAAAAAAAGAGAGATACAACCAAGGATGTCTATGTAATCTATAAACACTATGTACGTGAAAACATGCTAATAATTTCCCAATTCTAATTTGGGGGTCTATAAATAGTAAGATTTATCAATGAAATTATAAATCCTATACATAATTCAACAAAATCATAAAAAAGGTCAACTGAAAAGGATAAATCACCCCAGTTTTCTTCAAACCAAACACTACACCTTAATTGAAAAATTAATATAATTAAGAACAACGGATGAAAGTGTGATTGGAATACCTTGACCATTAATATTGAATTTCTCACAATGTTTTCATTTCATTCCCAAGGATGCTCCCCCCTAATGGATGCACACTTTTCATCCATTTCATGGAATTTAGATGACTCCATGAAGTAAAATTTCATAATGTATTCTATAAGTGATAGACTCAAACATCTCCTTTAAATCCCTACATTATTAGTTCAAAACACTCAAAAAATAGTATTGAATAAGGAGTCACCTCTTTATTTCTAAAAAGTAACATTCAGAATAAGAGCTTTCACTTGATCTAGACCATTATTTTCTACCAATATCGATATGGGAATATTTATTTGGACTCTTTCTTTTTATTTGAGTATCATCAATTTGAAAATCATCTTTATTCTTTTGAACTTCATCTTTGTGTTTAATAAATGTTTTGACCTCTTTTGTATAGTTTTCTAAATTTACAAATGTATATAATTTCTCATAAACCTCCACATATTTTTTGAGATTAATTTCTTTTCTTTAGATTTATTACATTTTTCAACTTCCTATAATTATTTAGCCTGTTTCAACTAATGTATCCCAACAACAATGAAATATTTCTTAACATTATCATTCTTCACAAAGTATTTACATGACTTTTCATTAGTTTTCTTTTGGAATATCTTCCCTTTCACAATATAGGGAATTTCTCCTTATAACCTTTTCATGCATACCTTAGCCTTGTGACCTTCCAAACTACATATACAACAAACTTCTTATATAATATGAAATTTGTTTTTCTTAGATAGTTGTGATATAGATATATTCAAATATTAATTTATTTTATATTTTTTCTTCTAATACTCATTAAAACTACCCCTTGATTGTTTCCTCATTTCTGGTAATGACATGTTGAACCCGTAAGAGTGGGATTTCTGACCATATTTACCACAACACCAAAAAAACCTTGAAACTGTATTTTCCAAGATTGGTTCCAAATGGATGTAGATCTGGGTTGTTGTTTTATTTTCCTGGGGGGGTTGTTGCCTTCTTGGAAAAAAATTATCTTCCCCATATATGAGATATTTCCTATCATTCTTCTCATCCCACATATTCTCAATTTTTTATTTCATACCTGCACTATTAGGATAAATATATCTATTAAAATGCCCATGTTCCCTTTTACCGTTATTTGATCTAACTTGAGAATTCTTTCCCTTTATCTGAATAGATTTATTGAAATCTTCTCTAGAATATTCAACTCATATTGAACTATGAAACATGTGTCTTGTGTCTTAAACAATCCTTTTTCTCTTTTAGTAAACTTGTATTCAAAATAACATTTCATTTTATCTTGTTTAAAAATTTTTATTTTGGTATCATGATTCTATTGGAAAAAGAAACTTATTTATTAATAAACTCATTCTTTTCTTCAGCAACAAGAATTTTTTCTTCCTTATTATTTTCAATAGATATTTTATTGTTTTCTTTCTCAAGATTCATTATTTATTTCTAAATATTTTTATCTGTTCCATGTAGAATTCTAATTTTTATTTCATCTTCCACTCAAGTTATGTTCTTTTCTCTTCATCATCACTACTACTTGATGAATCAGTTCTATATTTACCTAGGAAAAGAAACCAACATCCTTATCTGAAGAGTATCCCGATGGTTAATTATTAATATGAATTATCATAAGATTTATCTTCTTTCTACTATAGTGTTTCTTCTTCTTCTTATCCCATTTGTATTTATGGTATCTTTTAACATCTAATTTTAATTCTAATAAAGATTCATCAACCTTATTCTTTGGTCATTATCTAGAAAAATAACCAGTGGTACCATAGTTGAAGGATTTAAGTCGTTTATTACTATTTTCCTTCTATTTTCCCATTCTGAACCCTTTTTATATAGGGGAAACAATTCAATTGAAGTCATCATCGTCCTCATCACTGTATGAATCTTCAAAATATTCATCCTCTTTTTCTCCAACATTTCCATTTGTCATGGATTCAAAGGCCATTTAATGTTTATATCTCTTCTTAAATGCTATAATTTTCTACATCCCATAAGATTTGAGACTTATGTATAGTTAATCAAGAGATAAATCATCTCTTTCTTACAAGGATGAGACCTTTAAATCCAAACAACTAGGAAAATTCTTTATTGGTTTTTTGAAAATGATAGAGTCATCTATCTTCTCACAAAATCCTAGAATATTGATTACTATCTTATTTAATCAAGTGAAATAGAAATTAATACTTTCTTGGTCATTCATTTTAATTTCCTCATGATTAATCCTCCAAACTTTTATTTTTTCTTCTTTGACTTCGAAATTCTCTTCATAGTTGCTTTTGAGTTTATCCCAAATCTCCTTAGAATCCTAGAGACCCATGACCAGTGTGTAAACCATTTTTTAGAGACATAAATATAGTATTTTGGACCTTTCCATTGAATTATATATTTCCCTTATCATCTTGTTTCATATAACTATTATCACTAATGGGTGGAATACCCAATGTTTCAGTATCTCTCACTTTTTGGGAGTGTTATAGGAGATATGGTAGCATCCTACTCTTCTAACTGTGATAATATTTCCCATCAAATTTTGTAACACATTTCCTATTAACAGAATTAATATTCCCTATTTTTTAGAATTCTTCTTTGATATTTAGAGGGAACCAAAATCTTTAATACCTCTTGTAGTGCCCCATGTCAGATTGACCACTAAGAGAGAAGAGGTGAATCAATGGTTTCCTTTTATGAAGTAATTTTATTTAAAATTAAACCTCTTTAAATTTTTAGGGATCTCGATCCACTCAATATTATCTCTCAATCTTAGTTTATATGTAGTGTTAGTAATAGAGAGAGTAGCACACAGTATTTACAAGGTTCGGTACAAATACCTACTCATTTCCATGTTGGTCCCCCAACATGGATTATTTACTATCAAATAATTGATTACAGTCCTCCTATTCTAATCGATAAACATTTTTCCCCTATAACTCCATGTAAAGGAATTCTACTACAGCACCAATTGAGAGACTACTTCTGATCCTAGTTCCAATCAAAAGACTTCAAATTCTCCTAACACAGACCAAAGGACTTCAACTCTTATAAAGGCTTGATATACTATAGTATTATCCTCAATATTCCTCCACAATATTGTAGGATCAGACTTCCTCATGAACTCTTCAAGTATCTTTGATAGCCATTGAAGATAGATATCGACCTTTCTCAATTAATTCTAATAACCTATAATGACTAGTTTCTTTAATAATTATTGGTCTATACTTCTTTTATAATTATGTTTTATCCTCACAACATGTTTTCAAGATGTGCACACAAATTTTATTCAATATTTCATACAATTTTGTACTTTCACAAATATTAACTCAATTCCACTTCATGCATGACATGCATAGTATCTGAAATTATTGTTTTGGGTATCTCAATATTTATTCATGTGTAAGATGATCACATGAAAGTGCTTTTATATTATGCATGATTTACTTATTTTTTTCATTTCACTCTCTCACACTATCTTTTTAGATTGTTTAACTTATTAATAAATCACCTATGAATGGGAATAAATATGCATACAAATATTGTTCAAAAAATGATTCATGTAATTACATGACCTTATAAACCATCATTTTCACACACACATTGTCAATAAACACTACCTATGTTCTTTAGTTCTAATTCAGTATATCTGTGTGTATACTTTCCTTTGAGAAACATGCACACACTCTAATTATTCCTCATGAAAATCAATATCTCAGGGGAGATTATGTGGCCTTATAAAAATATCCTTCATGAAATATATTGTGGATAACATTGTCTCACATTTCTCTAAAAAACACGCAAACTAGGATGGCATTGTGGATCTCAGTTATTCACGAAACAAAATGAGTGTGTCATACACATGTCTACTACCCCATGGGTATTTTATGCTTCATGAAAACTAGGAATATAGGTATTTAGTTATCCTAAGTGCTTCATGAAAACTAGTTTCTTCATGAATAAATTCAAGAGTGATTTTTCACAATTTGTATTCTCATGGGATTCTTCTCCTTTTCCCAAATAGTGGCTTCATGGGAGGGCTTCTCCTTCATGAACCAACATATCACAGTTCTCTATTTCTCTAGAAATAAGAGATTCTGGATATTATTAAGCACCTCTCTCAAACAAGGTATTCTTCTTTCTATGAGATAAGGATAGTGCCTTGCACTATGTTAGATCCACATTTAATTCCATATTAATTAAACCTTCAATGATCTGAGAATAATGTTGTATCTTGGATCATCTTCAAACACTCGAGTCATTCAAGGTACATTGAATTTCTCATAATAATAACTTCATGAGTTCATAATGTTCCTTTATGGTCATATCCTTATGTTCATGTGATGAGGATCATATCCTCCTCACTACATCATCGGAATTGTCTCATGTAATTGTATTTGCAGTTTGTACAAAAACGATTCTTTGAATTCTTCACATTTATTCAAGACATTAGATTTATTGCAAGATTTTGGTTCGATATGAATAACTCTTACTCTCTTTATCATAATTATGTAACATTCACTCTAGCCTCATGTTTGTCTATGGAAGATTTTTTATATGCCTGTGTGTGGGAGATCATTGAGGAGGACATAGTAGAAAGATGATTGATGATATTGATCAGACGTATGAGATTAGCTAGATCAAATGATTCCCATTTTATATATCATTTTAATAACACAATAATAGTACAAACACCAAAATTCTCCTACATAAAATCTCAAAATTTTCTACCTACACATTATAAGTTATCATTTTTCAACTTTTTCTTAGAACCAGCACCAAGTTTGGCACTCTAATTAAAATAATCTCAAGCCTGTGAGGGTCGTGACACATCGTGGTACATGGGAAACCCTATGGGATTTTAGCACAATCTATGTGTGCCTAAATATGTTCACTCTAGAAGCCCTATACATAGTCCCATGTGTGGGATTATACAATTCCCACCTTTTCCACTTCTGGAGATTCCTATGGAAATACTTCCTCCAAGGTTAGACTTATTGGGTCACCCTATATGAGGTAGAGGGCTATCCTTGGTGTCTCCCTTGGTTGGCCCTAATTTTTTTAATTATATCCATAATAATATAATTAGATGAATTATTAATGAAATTTAATTCCATATAAAAAACTCTGTAACTTCCTTTCATGCATTAATAATTTTCTTTTCCTCATGGCTATCTTTCACTTACACTTATTTTAGCAATTTGAAAACTCATTCAGTACATGTATTAATCGTTTAAGATAACTTCAAACAATCATCTAATTTAAAAGTATAACGAATTTCTCAAGAAATAAATCCACTTCAATGAACTTATTACAATTCTCCAAGAATTATTACTTCATCCAAACTCACCAAATTTATATTGACATATCATTTACCAAAAATAAAATCATTGGGCCCAACATTATAAATTTATTAATACTCAAAATAGTCAATCAATATATTTTAGAAATAATTAAATATCATCCTTGAGTGAGTTTAAAAATATATCCATTTTTATTTCTTATAAATATAAATTTCATACATTTCCTATATAAATGTCCCCTTCATGATACAAATTTCACCCCTCAAACCATGAAATTCCCCAAAAATTTGAATCTATTTTCTCCCCTAATTTGAAAATAAATACAAATATAATGTGAAGGAGGTGGTTTAAAATTATTTAAATTAATGATCAATGAAAAAACTACATCAAACTTTATTTAATCTATTTTGGTTAAAAAAAGTAAAATTACCTTAAAAATAAAAACTAACATTTATTGATTCAATAATAGATATTGGAAAAAAATTATTCTGTAAATAGATCAGTAATATATATATTTAAGGTACTTTCCTACACTCACTAAAAAATATATAAATAATAATAAACAAGATGGTCAGGAATATCCCTCTAAAAATAATTATATTCATCTTTTAAACATTTTAATTAAAATAAAATATTGGTGGAAACCAAATAAGTTACATACCTTGGTGTTGGGAAGTGAGTTTCACTCCCATTTGTAACCTAATCTTCTCAAAATACTCCTTTGTGAGTGTCATAATGAGGATATGAAAAAAACTCTTGGATGGAATAACTTCCAACTTCAAGATTCCTTCAGCCATATTTCCCTAAAGAAAATGATATTTTTAATCAATGTTTCTAGATATGGAATTTTTATAATATTATTGGAAAAATATATTGAACTATTGTTACTATATCCAACCACTAGTGGGTATCTAGTTTCAACATTCAAATATTCATGATTTTTCATCATCACAATAATCTGAGTAGCTTCTTATGATACAACAACATATTCAGATTATGTAGAGCTCAATGTAACAAGTGTCTTATTCTTTAAGTTCCATGCAACACTTCTCTTAACAATGAAAATGTTTCAACTAATGTGATCATTCAACCATAAACTCCACTAGACCAATATTCATTAATAAACAACATTATATCTAGTTCACCCATCTTCTTTTACATTAAGATATACTAAATTATATTTGATATGTATCTCAAAACTCTCATTTTTCAAAGAAGATGTGATCCATTTGGATTTGATTTATACCTAGAAAAAAGAGTGTCCACATAGAAAAATTTTGGTATTATTGAAATGAAATATAATATATATCCAATTAACCTTATAAATTCCATTACATTTATATATTCCCCTTCATCATATTTTCTTATTTTTATACCAAAATTAATTAGTGTGGACACCCCTCTAGACTTATGTTTACCAAAAATTCTTAATATATCCCTATAATATTTTTATTATGAGATGAAGATGTTAATATTGGTTTGGGTAATTTATAATTTCAAAAAGAATTTTAGTTCACCGTGTAATGACTTCACAAATTTCATTTTCATAAATTTATAAAAATATTCATGCAACATGTCTTTCTAGATAGAAAAAATAATATCATCAATATGAACTATTAATAAGAGTGATTTTTTGTTGGAAGAAATCACATATATATTTTTTTCCACCTACCCTTTTCTAAATATCATGATCATCAAATATTTTTATCATCTTGATTTATTATGATCGTGGTTATTATTTTAGTCTGTAAAGAGATTTCTTTAGTTTACATGATTTTATTCCATCTTAGACCATAATAAAATGCTCATGATGCTCTTTATAAATTTCATTACCTAACTCATCAGTGATGAAAGATTATTTTATATCCATTTGAAAAACATTAATGAATATCTAATATATAATAGTAAAAAAATTATGATAGTTTATAATATAAAAAATGATGAATGAATAAATTATTGTCAATTCCTATAATATATAAATATTCTTTGCATACAAACCATTTATTTTTTTTAATAACTTCTCCCTTATCATCAAGCTTATTTATGAAAAACCATCTGTTCTAATTATATTTTTTTTTAACGTTGTGGAAGAAGAAACCTTATTTCATTCAATTAATTTTTTTTCCAGATTTTCATTAATATCCTAAATCCACTTATTATAATTAAAATATTTTTTAACTATTTGGGGTGTAATACATGAAATAAATACAGTCTGAATAGTCATTATGTTTCTATTATTTGTTAGAACCCCTTGACTCTGATGTCCAATAATGTTTTCAAAATAAAGTAATTATCTTAGTTTGGAATCAACTCTATGAACTTATAATCCAAAAAAAAACTAATTGATCATAATCTTTATCTTTAGCTATGTCTTCCATTATTTCTTTAGTGGGATCAAGACAAACAATTAAATCCTCAAAATTTACAATTATTGATTATTTTACCCTCTCATCATTTTAAACAACATCATATCATCATTATCCATAGTCAATTTTTTTTATTGATATAACATCTATATGAGAATATATTTTTTGTATAACCAAGTAATGTTTCTTCTTAAACTTTCTCAAAAAACTTACCACCACATATGACTTTTTTTAATTAAACATGGGATTGAAAACACTCTAAAGTACTTGGAATTTTATTTCTTTTTAACCAAATTTCATAAATTTGAATTTATGGGGTTGAAATTAAAATAAATATTCTAAAAATGATTACAACATTATTAATTTCTTATAGACAAAATTATCTTATGGTGTCATGCTCTATAAGTATTATTCTTTCCATATCCTGTATATTTATTTTCTTAATTTTAGAAACATAATTCTATTTAAGAGTATATAGAGAACTTAACTCATGTCTAATTTCATGTTAATGAAGATATTTAGTTACTATTTGTTGGAATAATTAGTACCACTATCAGAACTAAATTTTTTCGAAGAAAGTACTATTTGTTTATTTATAATTATTATAAAAATATTGAATCTGTCAAAGGATTGAGATTTTTGAGATGTGATCATGATTAATGTTATTATTATTAAGTCATTAATGAAATTGATGATGTACCTTTCTCCACTTGTTGAAATATTTTCCATTGGTCCTCAAAAATCATAGTGGTCTATCTATAGATGTATTTTAGTTGTAATATCACCTCCCTTAAAACATTTGTAAAAACTTTTACCTTTTTGAACTGTTTTAAAAATATTTTTAGTGTCTTCTTTTAAAAATTGGATATTTATCATATCCTATTCTCTAATATGTTTATTTTAGTTCTTTTGGAAATGTTTTCCAATCCATTTCTACCACTTTATTTTGTAGGCACAAGAAAAATTTTGTCCTGGCCTCTCTAACATGAAATATGTCGCTTGGTGTTCTAAACCCTTTGGTTATAATGAAAATATTTTTCAACTTATTTATTATAAAACATTTTTTATAAATTTAACATAATTTCAGGTATGAAAATGTCTTGATAGACTCAATATATTGGGATTTATTCCATAAAAAACAATAACTAAGTAAAAAATAAATCTAATTTTCCTCATATTAGTTGTTCCAAATCCATTAATATTTAGTGATATATCATTTTTAAAGGTGATAAATCTTCTTTTATATTATAAAATATTTTTTATGTTTCTCAAACCACCTACCATGTGAGGATAACAACCATTATCCAATATCCAAGGCTTCATAGATATACATTCTTTAAATTAAACTTCATCCAAATTTTCATGATTCTTATTTTTTCATTGATTACAAATATTTATCAATTTTTTAAAATGGCTTAAATGTGTTGCAATAAAAGTGAAACATTCATTTTAGGTATGTAATTCTGGATCACACCCCCCCATATATCTCAAAAAAACTCTAAAAACTATTCTTCACTTCATCTTTCTTCTCAAAATGTTGAATCTTTTAGAAATTTCTCATTTTGGTTTCTATCTCCCCTATTATTATTAACCCCTTATAAATCTTGGTAAATATATTCTATAAAAAAAATTGGATTTATTTCCCAATACACCACAATGCCAAAAAGAACCCTAAAACCTTCTCATATGATAAATTCTATACTATTAAATTGGTTACTTTCTTACTCTATTCCCATTTCTCTTTTGAGTTAATCCTAATAACCCATTTTTTGGAAGATAAAGTAAACATAATGTAGTAAAAATGTAACCCATTTTATATGTACAAAAAACTAGTCTTCTGATGTGGAAAGTAAAACTAGAGTATAAAAGGATTAAGAATACAAATAATTAAACTCTATCAAATCCTTTGGAGTCCATCCTAGTACAGTTACCAGCTCTATGCTCCAAAACACAATTATATTTTGAAGGCCCCTTTCCCTTACATAGATACCATATCATGAAGTATAAACATGTATTGGTGTTCTTATTCAATGTGTAAGTAATAAAACCCATTAAAACACTACCAAATAATCCTTTATATAATTTCAAAAGTATAACAATTGTATTCCATGATAAATGTAAATGTGAAAGAAATCATTAACAACCATATGTTGAGAAATCGTGTTCTGACCCAGAAAATATAGGAATTGATTGTTGTTACTTCAGGTCTACTTCATAAGGGTTTTTTGAATGAAATATGTGATCCTAGTTATCCACAAAGCTAATTATTATCTTTGGGTAGTTTTAAGGATCATGAAAAAGGTTGGGCCACATGGTCATCACACCCTTTCTCGGCCATAATTCAATCCAAAAGACCATTGTATCTAGTATATGTATGGGTTCAGGCCATGTGGCTATCACACCCTGCAGTTTCTACCTCAGGTATAGCCTTAAGGCCATCATAAAACTATCATATGTTTAGTTCCATCACCTTTATCATTTCATGATGTTCACACTTAGCCTATAAGGGATAACATTACTGTAATGTTTCTCCGATTCTGAGTACCAGTACAAATACTTCCAAATTCATGATAATCTCACACAATAGGGTAGGGAATATATAAGTAAAACATAGAATATCATCATGAGAGTTAGTAATAACACACAATAACATGTGAACAATATAAAACATGGTTTAACAAGATACAAAATAAAACTCATAGAATCAAGAATAATATATGGGTATCACGAGATACAGAAACAAAAAATTGTGATCAATATCAAACATGGTCATCCAAAGTAGAATAACATAAGCATCATACCAAGTCAAACATGTTATAAATGGTCCCCATATTGTATGTAACTTCATACCTTTATCTTTTTTACAATAATTTTTAAATCCCGCCCGGGAGAGATACCTGAGTCACACTCAAGATCTAACAAAATCAATCCCTCACACCAAGAACTCATAGAACAGATTCCTAATCAATCATGTAAATTTTCTCAAATGATATTCAAGAAGATTATAATTCCAATGGATTGTATTTACACCAACATACTTCTCAACATGTACTAAAGTCACTTGATTTGGGATTGATCAAGGGATGGTCTCCAACACATTAGAATCATCACATGTTTATAAATGATTCAATATTTCATGCTTATATATCATCATAATACATATATTTAGACACAAAACTTTGGATCTATGATTTATATTAAGGGAAAAGAAGTATATCATGAATAAACCTAAATAATATAGATTTTTAAATCACAATAATTAATTCATTGATCACCAACATGTATAAATCCATCGGAATCAAACTGAGAAGGGATAAAATTTCCAAAGAGATCTTATGGAGTATTTATGTTAGATAGGTCTGTAAATAGAAAGAGGAATTATTCAATTTAGATGATTTATTTCCATTTAAGATGATTTTTGTATCATTAACTCTCACACACATAGTTTGGTCACGTGGTTTTCCAAACTGTACACCAAGAGTGCGCAGATTTTTACCTCTCTTGTGAACCCATATGGTTTGGATTCATAGTTTGGTAAAATATCACCAACCATGTTTCTATCCTATATCCCAATCCATATGGTTTATAGGTAATGTCAAAATATTATCTATAATTAGGTTTCAACCATGAAACGCCCATTTTCCTTTCCAAACAAGTTGCACAGTTTTCTTGGAGAATTAAAACATTTTAGGAAAACGAAACTTAAACTATACACCCTTTAAAAGGATTTATAAACCCTACAAAACCAACTAGAAACCCCTGTAAGATGGTTCAAACAATTCATAATTCAAAAACACAAGAATAAATGATAAAATTAACTAATAACATACATGAAATATCCACAGACATTACAAAAGGTAGTGATTTTCATCTGCTTTATAAAATTCTAATATTGCTTCTATATTGATAGTTTTTTTTCATATTGTTTCCATATATTTATGTATTTTTGTAATATATTATTCTTATTAATAATGATGTATTATAATAACCTTTTTTAATGGTTTAATCACTTAAAGTTGGTAAAGAAATGGTTGTGTGATAGTCTAGAATTTAAGGTGTTGGTGATTGAACATGAACTTATACTATATTCAAAAAATAATAATAATAAGTTATTTAGTGTCAATTTATACTATGTTTAACCTTGTTTTCTATTGTATACGGGTTATTTATCATTGTGATTAAAAGGGTGATAGAGGTTCATTGTGGTTAGTTGGTAGGATATGGAGTGGTTATTGATCGGGTAGTGATGGATGGTATATTGTGTGGTTGTGGTTATGGTGGTAAGGGAGATTATGTGGAAAGTAAGTGGTTTTGGCTATTGATAGGGCATCTTATGGATTTCTTTGTGGAGGTATACATAGTGTTGAATTTTTTTGTTGTGGGGATGTTTTTTAGTTTCCTAGTATCATGGAATATGGTCAAAATAAATAAAACAAGTAATGAGTAGTGTGTTGGAATTACTAATTGATTGGTTGTTAAATAAAAAATGATAATGAATGGGATGGATGTATTTAATAAAGGATAAATATTGGGAAAAATGTAACATCCCCTACCTAAAATCCACTAAACGGTACCCTAGGTCGGGTCTCCATATAGCCTCAAGTGTGCCTCCTCATATGCCAGAGGTTGCTGACTGGCATCGAGGGTCTAAATAAGTCATGTGGGGAGACTATACCTCTTTACCATAGTAAACCACAATAGACAAAAATAAAAATAGTGAAAATAATATGTAATAAATGAAGAACATTCATAAGCAAAATCTCCAAAGATTGGGTACAAACCATAGAAAAAAAAGAAATATGTAATTTCATGTTAAACAGTTCCAAGTGAAAAAAAAACCCAAAATAAAGAATAACAATGGAATTCCCCAAACAGTCTTCACCTACATCTAGGACCTCTTACATGAACATACCAAGCCTGAATCGACCCCAAGCATAGGTACTTTTCCCCTATCTTGACCTTCAAACATGAAATTTGCTTAGGTACCCAATGGTAGTCCGAGCAGGGTGTGAGTACAGCTCATTAGGTCTCTACCAATGGTGTCTACAAAATATCCAGTTTAATAAATAGTGAACTCAAATGTTATATAAAAGATGAGGTTAATAAAGACAACTAGGTTTCCATTAGTTAACAACCTTTACTTTATCTATTTCTACCATTAATTTCAATTCCATAAATTATACCATATTCATCAATTAATTCATTTATCATTGTGTTTAATGAATTTGGAATATTCATCAATCTTAATGTATAAGGGGATTAAGTAATGTTTTCTATCTCATAAAGGATAAACACATAATCACATATACAACACACTCACCATGAATTATCAGTCCAAGTGGTCTCATCGAATGAAACTATTAGGGGAAAAGAACTCTATCTCCTTCCAAAATCGGTATGTTGTGGGGTGCATTTTGGAGCCTCGGTCTAACTCGACCTGTTAGGGTAGAACCTAATATTAATACCCCACTCAACCCATCCATGTTCACATGACTATTAATCAAATCACCACAAACATACCACATCAAAACCAACACAACCAATAATAATGAAAAACATAATCCATAACAAACAACATGGAAATCAATATTTTTCTATAACCCATTAACACGTTTTTCATTTACATTACATAGTCATTATCCCAATTCACATTTCTTATGCATAAATCACTAATAATATTCACTAATTCCTGTAAATTAACCCATTTAACATATCCAACCATTATTATATGTTAATTCACTTAACACATTCATCATTTCCATGTATTATTCCACTAATTCATTTCTAGTACAAAACAAACTTCATTTGTCACATTCACATTAATCCTATTTAACCAATTTTGTATGCCCAGACAAACAATACCTTATCCATTATTCATATCTAGACACAAATACCAAAATTCCCCTCTTAAAAATCAAATTAACTAATCCACATTTTCATCATGGGCTCTACTTAAACAAGATTAAATTTCATACTTAACATTTTCATTTTCATGTTTGGGAAGGTAGGTGCACCCCATTGATGGTCCTAAATTGGTCAAGTCATCCTACATGCATCGCACGGGGATCATGAGGGGTTCAATTTTACATTTAGACTCCTATTTTACAAAATCTCACTAATGGTACTAAGAACACAACAAGGGGAAAACAAGAACACAACCTCCTATGCACATATTTTTATAAAACCAATTAGATATAACTTATAGACCACCTACCTCAAATTTGTTGATGATCATACTCTTAATCATTGCCTTAGATCCAGATTCAAACACCCTTTTAATTATTAACCAATATTTCATTGAAAAACTAGGTTTTTAGGAATAATTAAGAAGATCACCCAAAAACCCTAATATGGAAAATATAAGAAAAGAGACGATTAGACATACCCAGAGCATTGATTCTCAACCAAAGACACTCCAAATGGTCTATTAATAAAGAAAAATATCCTTTGGGGAGTGTTGGTCACTAGGGTTCATCACTAGGGATAAAATAGAGAAATTGGGAAGAAAATGAGTAATAACTTAAGAATATTTAAGTGGAAATTTTATAAATTTGTCAACTTTAAAGGGGCGCACAGTTTACAGGCACGATTTTCTAAACCGTGTGTAAGCCATTTTCCTTGGAGAGTTGGGTAAATTTTTTACCTTGGAATACCCGCATGATTTATATATCGTGTTCTAATTGTGTGATATTCCACTGTCCAAGGTTACATTGTTTTCTTATGAAGTTTATATGGTTTACTTAACCATGCCCAACCATGCACCTTGCATAGGTTAGCTCGATTTCCCTTCCTTTCGGGTCACAAACCCCTAGATCACCTTCAAGGGAACTCATATTACAAGGAAATATTTCATTAACCCCAAAATAAGATATTGAAACTAAAATTTAAATAAGGGAATACCTCCATGAAGTCCTGGATCTTACAGCCTCCTCACCTTATAACGGCTCATCCTTGGGCTTCTCTCCCAAGAACCTATAAACATCAAAAGCAAAGAGATTGGGACATTGTGCCCACAAATCTGACTCCTACTCCCAGGTTTCTTCTTGAACATTACCATGATACCAAAAAACTCTAAAAAAGGGTATATTCTTTCCCTACAGAACCATCTCAGTATGATCCATGATATGAACAGAATTCTCCTTAAAGGATGCATCAACCTCAAGCTCAACATCCTCAACATCAATCATGTTAGACAGGTCAGGGAGATACTATCGAAGCTGTAAAATATTAAAAACACAATTCATACCAATATATAATAGTGGGGGATCCAATTGGTATTCCAATAGTTTTATCCTCTCCATAATATCAATCGACCCCACATACAGGGGTTCCAACTTGCCATGTTTCTGAATTCGATAGTGACCCAACCTTGGAGACACCCGAAGAAACACACTATCACGAAAAATAAACTCAAGAAGTCTTGGATACCGATCAACATATGAATTATACCTACTTTTATCCATTTCCATGCATTTCAAAATAAATTGAACCTTTTATGATGTCTCTCGAAGGAGACTCAATCCCAACAACACAGACTCTACAGCGTCTAACCAACACAATATAAAACTATATGGCCTTATATAGAGCACCTCAAAAGATTATATATGAATTGTAGCTTGAAAACTATTATTGTAGGAAAACTAAAAAAGTTACATGTGTTTTTACCCTGAACCACCAAATTCCAAAACACAATCTCTCAACATATCCTCTATAACATGGATCATACACTCTGACAGATCAGCCATTAGTTGGTGAAAATCTATACTCAACACCACCTGGGTACCAAACACCTTTTTTAATCCCTACCACAAGTGAGATTTGAAACAAGGATCATGATATGAAACTATAGTTTGTGGAACTCCATGAAATAATACTATTTACTAAATATATATCTCACCAAATTGATCAATGATGAAGGTCTCTTATATCGGCAAGAAATGATCCACCTTAGTCAACTGATTCACAAACACCCATATTTCATCATTCTTCTAAGCCATCATCAAAATTCCCACTTCAAAATACATCATTAAATCATCCCACATCCATTAAGAAATGGAAATGGATATAACAAACCACCTGGGCATTGATGCCCAGCCTTCACCTACTGACAGGTAAGACATCACACCACAAAACCTGAAACCTATTTATTCATTCCTCGCCACCAATACTTCCTATAAAGATCATGAAACATTTTAGTCAAAATAAGATTCATATCTCACCTTGATGCATGAGATTCATGCATCAACACTCTTCGCACACCTACTGGAACCACAACCCAACCACAAACACACAAAAGAATCCATCAGCACCAACAATCCAACCAGAGGGTGATTCCTCACTTTTAAGACTTTCCTTCATATTCAAACACTCCATATACTCAAGATAACTCTCCTTAACTCAGTTCAAAATTATAGACTCAACTATTATGGACAAAAGGGTCATCTGCCCGTGCTCACCCTCCACTCAGAGCTAGATTCCTAAACCACATGATTTTGAGTCTTCGGACTTAGAGAATCCACAACACTATTCCCCTTTCCTGGTGTGTAAACCAAGACAACATCAAAATACTGTATATATTCAACCAATATTTGCAACCCATGATTCAAATCATGATCATAAAAGATTTATTTAATACTTGTATGATTGGTAAACACTGTGAACCACTCTCCCAACAAGTAATTCCTCCAACATTTTAAGGAATAAACTACATTGACCAACTCAAGATCATGAGAAGAGTAATTTATTTTATGAGGCCTCAAATGTCTTGAACCATTAGCTATAACCAAATTGTCTTGCATCAACACTGCCCCAATTCTAACACTGGATGCATCAGAAAACATGGTGTACCTCTTACTTTGCTTAGGAAATATCAGGATCGGTGTTGTCATCAACTGCTTCTTCAACTCTTGAAAATAATTCTTACATGACTCATACCATTCAAACATAACTTCCTTCCTGGTTAAGAACAAAATTGGTGCTACCAAATGGGGTAAATATTTAATAAACCTTTGGTAACAACCATACAAACCTAGAAAACTATGAACATCAAAAAAATTATTGGGTTATCCCCAAGATACCACTACCTGCACTTTATCTAGATCTACTAACACGCCATCCTGTAAGATAATATGACCCATGAAATATAATTTATCAATCCAAAAATGACATTCTGATATCTTGGTGTAAATACTATACTCTATTAGTGTACTAAAGATGATTTTAAGATATTTGGCATGATTTTTCATGGGTTTTAGATTACACCAAGATGTCATCAATAAAGACAACTACGAACTTATCCAGATATGGGTGAAATATTTGGTTTGTTAAATCCATGAACACAGCTGGTGCATTGGTTAACCCAAATAGCATCACCAAAAATTCATAAAATATGTAATTATTACAAAACGAAATACATGGTATATCATAAGATATCTCCCTCAAGTGGTGATACCCAGGTCTCAAAGTGATATTAGAAAACTCTAAATCACCTCTTATCTAGTCAAACAAATCCTCAATTCAAGGAAGAGGGTATTATTTCCTAACCATAATTTGAATAAACTTCCTATAATCGAAATAAATCCTCAAAAATCCATCAGTCTTCTTAGTAAATAGAATGGGAGACCCCCAAGGTGATGTACTAGGATGAATAAACCCTTTATTCTAAAATTACTCCAATTAATCTTTAAGCACCTAGAGTTCTATCGATGTCATTCTATATAGTGGAATGGAAACTAGCTCCATGTCTAACAACAAATCTATCATAAACTCAACATCTTTCTTTGGTGGTAACCCTAGGAAATCCTCAGGAAATACATCCTAAAATGTATCCACTATAGAAAGAAAGACATGATGCTCAACTCCTCCATCGTCCATCACAAGACAATCCACTCGGGCTGTGATTTCTCTCAATTGTTGGAGAACTAGCCCTTCATAGCTCGCTCGAACATCACACTCACCATGATGGGAATACGTGTCTCTCTCAAAATATGTTATTGTTAACTAATGATAGTAATACTAGATATAGACCTGGTATAAAACCATCCAATCCATTCCCAAAATCATATCAAAACCTGACATCTCAAGAATGAAAAAAGTCCCAAAAAAATGATACCCACCAACCTCAAGAGAAAAAATCCTAAATTGTATGATATCCTTAGATCTCACCCACAATGGAGTGTCAGTCGAGATAACCCCACACATACACTCCTCTTCTAGGCCCAACACAACTACAAACTAGGAAAAGATAAAATAATGTGTAGTGCATATGTCAAAAAAAAGTACTATAAAGTGTGGAAGATATTAGAATAATACCAAAAACTATAAAAGGTCTAACCTCACCACATACAAGTGTATACTAAACTATATAAATCATACCTTCCCCTCTTCCCTAGGCTCTAAACTGAATTCATGGCATTGTGCTACTCTGCTGATATGGATGCTCTCTCTGAGGAGTACCACATCCACCTCCCCGACTAGAACGACCAGTTGATATCCAAATGCCTGACTGATATGGGGTAACTGACCCCCTTCCCATACTTGTAATCTACCTCACACATTCATCCATTCCCAACTATCAATGTTTCCTATAGAATCTCTATACATTACCCATTCTACCACACACTCTACACTCAACTGGTAGTTAGGGACACTGATTGCACATGTGCCCCGATCTTTCACACTAATAACAGAACACCTGATCTTTACCTTGATAGGTTGACCCCCTATTCTAATTTTTCTTTTCACTTAAACCCTATTGAAAACTCCCAAAGTGATGATTCCTTCACTTGGATGCCACACCACTTTCTCGTCTAACAGGTACCAAAAGACCACTACCTAAAACCCCCTTCAGGTTCCCTTTTGAGATGAGGGATTGATCCACTACCTCCAACAATCTTTTCAAATGGAATATGATCACCTGAGACCTAATCTCATGTCTCATCCCATCCTAGAAATATTTCTCCATAGTTTCCTCATCTCCTACTAATTTTGTAACAAAGCGTCATAAATCATTGAAACAACTATTATAATCTATCACTGATAATTAACCTTGGGTTAAACTCATCAAATTTGTAGCCTTATTCAAACTCAAGATCTCTAGAAAGAAATTTTCTAGTAACTTTTACTATAAATCATTCCATAACAACACTTCAGTTTTTTCAGTTTTCACCATGATATCCCACTAGTGCTTTTCCTGAACTCTCAATATATAAGCTACCAACTTGACCCATTTTTTATAAGGGGTCTCCAAATGGTCACAAATGATCAAGATGGACTATATCTAGAACTTGTATGCCTCTTTTCCACCCTCTCTAGTAAATTTAGGAGGGTTTTATAGATGAAATTCCTTGGTCAGCTTGAACATGATCGACACAACTCACCCTTGGTCTCACTTCATTATTTGCATAGAGAAAGCAAGGTTCTCATGGAAATTCTATCTCTATTATCCTATATCACCATGTTCTCTTTATCCACTACTGGAGGATAATTTTTGGAAATATATTCTTATCTCCTAACCAACACTCGACATCATGTTTTCATTTCTCTATAATTCCAAACACGAGTTTTGGAACACATAACATAAATCTGTCATAATTTTTATAAAAGAAGGCTCTCTTATAGCCATAAAAAACTCATTATTATACACTATCCCAAATGTCATAAAACACATTCCAAATGCTACCATCAGACATCCCTATCATGGTTCCTAGTTAACATGGGTAAAATAACATAAAAGGTTATAGTTTTTATAGTTGACCCTATTTTAGAACCATTTATACACTTACCATGTAAGCCTTTCTTCTAAGGCACATCTCCCGTCTCAAAATATATTATGGACAAAATTTTCAACTCAATTTGAACCATTAGTTATGAAAAATTAATTAACCATTATTTAACATTATTATCATTTAAATCATTTTATTAGACACCATTTTCATCAAATCCAACATTTCATACACTACACAACCATCACATGTGTGATTATCATGATGAATGTCAATTGTATACCTAGGTTCCTAAAATGATGCATGAATGCATAATCTGGTTCCATTTAGGTCATGATAAAAATATCATAAAACATTCACATTATACCAAAATTTTATCACCCAATGGTGAAATATCATCAAATGTAACAATGCACAACAAGAACAATAATTCCCACCTTAGGCACTTGGGTTTTACATCCTACACGGGTTAGCTAATTCCAAGAATGAGCTCATTGCCAATACTTGTCACATCCTAATCTCCCTTCTACCATCCCAAATAGCCATTCTACAGAAAATAACTACTCTGATACCACTTTGTAAAGTCCCCTTCCTGGGATCCACTAAACGGTGCCCTAGGTCAGGTCACCACATGACCTCAAGTGCACCTCCTCATATGCGATAGATTTCCAACTAATAGTGAGGGTCTAAATAAGTAACTTGGGGAGACTATACCCTCTTTACTAGAGTAATCCATAGAATACAACAATACAAATAGTTTAAACAATATAAAATAACCCAAGAATATGCATAAGAAACATCTCTGAAGACTGGGTACAAACCATATCCAATAATAAACATGATATTTCATGCTATATAGTTCCAAGTGAACAAAACTAAAAAAAAGGACTAATAGTAGAATTCCCCAAATGGTTCTAACCCAAGTCTAGAACCTCTTCCATGCACATCCCAAGACCAACGCAAATCCAAATCATAGGGACTTTTACTTAATCCTGACTTACAAGCATGCAATCTACTTAGGTAACCAATGGAATCCTGACCAGGGTGTCAGTACAACTCAGTAGGCCCCCACATATGGTTTTTAAAAAATATCCAGTTTAATAAATAGTTCATGAAAATATTAAACAAAATAAAAAGTGAATAATGAAAACTTGGATTCCATTAGTTAATAAAATTTAATTTATCAATTTCTACCATTAATTCTAATTCCATTAATTATACCATATTCATCACTTAATTCATTTTTCATTATGTGTTTAGTGGATTATGCATATTCCTCAAGCTCAATGCATAATGGTGGAAAGTTAAGTTCATTATCACACTAGGGATAAATGCATCATCACATATACAATACACTCACCTTTAAGCCTTATTATATGTGGGCTTATCAAATGAAACCAGTAGGGGAATATAACTACATCCCCATCCCTAATCTGTTCATTGTGGGGTGCAGTTTAGAGCCTTGTTCTGACTCGACCCATGGGTATCGAACCTCATGTCAATACCCCTCTCTACAAATCCATGTGCACATAATTATTAATCCATTCACCAAAAACATACCATATCACAAAAAATAACAATATAAATCATAATACATATCAAACAACATAGAAATAAATATTATTTCATAACCAATTAACACATTTTTCATTTACATTACATAGTCTTTTAGCCCAATTCCCATTTCTTATGCCTAAATCACTATAAATATTCACTAATTACCATAAATTAACCCATTTAACATATCCAACAATTAAAATGTGTTAATTATATTAGCGCATTCATAATTTCCATGTATTACTCAACTTACGCATCTCAATTACAAAACACAATTCATTTGGAACATTCACATTAATCTCATTTAACACATTTTTCATGATAATACAAACAATATAATATCCATTGTTCATATCTATACACAACTATAAAAATACCCTTATTAACCATTAAATTAACCAATAAACCTTTTCATCATGGGCTCTACTTAAACATGAGTCAATTTCATACTTAAAATTTTTGTTTCCTTGTTCGAGAAGGTCGGCGCACCCCATTGGTGTCCCTAAATCAGTCAAGTCATCCACAATGCAACCCATGGGGATCATGATGGGTTAAATGTATCATTTGGACACCCATTTTACCAAATATCACTAACAAAACCAAGAAAACAACAAGATTAAAATAATAACATAGCCTTATATTCACATATCTATACAAAAACCATGGGATATAACTTGTAGACCTCCTACCTCAAATCTAACAATGAAATAACTCTTAATTATTACCTTAGATATAGATTCTAACACACTTTGAAGCCTTAACATAGATCCCAAGGAAAAATTAGGGTTTCAGGGCTTTGAAAAAAGATCACCCAATATACAAACCCTAATTCAAAAAATATATGAAAATAGAGGATTAGACTTACTCGAAGCTTCGATCCAAAAACAACGACCCTCCAAAACGAAAATAAATGAAGAATAATCAGCCTTGGTAATTATTTTTCTCAAGGGTTAGTCACTATTTATTCAAGAGAGGAAATGGGGAAGAAAAAAAAGTAGGAACATAATAATCCTAAAGTGGAAATTTTAGTAAATTTTTCAACATTAAAGGGGCACATTTTTTAACCGCACGGTATTCCAAACCGTGTGCAAGTCACTATCCAAGTGGATTTGTGACACATAGTTACATAAGAATTCCCACAAGGTTTATATAACATTCACTAACCATGTAAAGATCCATTTTCTAAGGTTTCACATTTTTCATGTGAAGGTCGCATGGTTTCCTTAACCATACGCCAATCGTGCACCTAGCACAGGTTGGCCCAATTTCTCTTTCATTTCATGAACCCCTAGAACACCATCAAGGCCCCTCATACTCCCTGAAAACATTTAATTAACCACAAAAAAAATAGATTTAAACCAAAATTTAAACAATTAAATACCTCCATGAAGTCTAAGATCTTACAATAAATTTTTGAAATATTAATAATGAATGGTTGTAGCTGTAAAAGGATTAATGAATGGTTTGAAATTAACTATGGATAGTAAATGAAATAATAAATTTAATTAGGTTATAAATAGTAAATAATTAATTTATAATTTATGGGATGAATGATGTATAATAGTAAAGGCTGATAATAAGTTTGAAAGATGAATGCTAGGGATGTTATTAATGTTATTATGGTTTTATTATGTGATTAATGGGATTAGTTTGGGTATAGTGATAAAAATGGTTATTAGTGAGTGGTATTAATGATGTGATAGTTGATGTGGTTGATAGAAGTGATAGTTTTATGGGGACCCCCAGGTTTGTATTGTGTTGTTATATGACACTCTTATATTTTCTTATGATTTATTATTCTCTACTTCCCAAGTTATATGACCATACTAATGTCATCGTGGTTTTAGATTCTGGGTGTATTCCCTAACATCTAGGTTATAGAGCGAATGAATGGTTGACTTCTCCCTCTTCTCTACTCTCCCTTCAGACATAGTACGGGTTTTGATGGCCCAAGATAAGTATACACATATGGGCCACAATTTCTTTTTGTTAGAGTATATGCATTCGAGTTAACATGATTACGTGCTTGTGATATGGTTACATGGTAGGGGTTGTTCATAGTAGTGGGAGATAATGAGGTTGATGTACTTCATGTTAAGGATACCATAATTTGATGTGTATATGTTGTGTTGATGTGATGTGGATGTGGTATGTGGTTATGATATGTGGATATGTGGTTATGAAGATGCAGTTTGGGGTTGTTATAACACCCCGAACCCACACTATCAGATCTAGTGCTAAAATCATAACCTTTACATTTCTTGGTTTGATACTGATAAAAGTGACCCAATTTTATCAATCCAAAACAAATAACATAAAACATAAATATTATATCACTTACATACCTAAGGACTATTTAGGTTTAGAGTTTTAAAGAATTAAGAAAAATCTTAAATAAAAATACCCATGTCTTTAAGTGGGTATATTTCCCATTATAACCATCTATTCCAATTCCACATTAAGTATTAATCATCACCCGTTCATAAATACATCTATAATACACTTACACATTATCTTTTTTTTATAATTTAGAGAAGATAAACATAAGAAGAGTGAGCTCAAATTCTCAATAAGGGTAAACATTGGAATAAAAAATTCGATATCTTTGGTGAGCATAAGGTGATCATAAGGGTATTAGAATATATTAAAAGTGCATGATCATTATGTAATATAATTACTACCCCTAAAAAATGGATCATTAAACATGTTACATGGTATAAACCTTCATTAATGGAAAGAGTCATAGGAATCAATAATCTTGATCCTTGTGATGTAAATCTTGAACAAAGTGTTCATTAAAAACTCATATAAATCATTGAGAAAATGTTTTGGTATATTGGAAAATTATCTTCATCATCCATGTTCACTCATGTTAGAATTAACTAATTCCCAATTAAATCCATAATAGAAACCACTCTAGTAAACTCTCCTCCTCCATTCAATTAAACACAAGGAACATTACCCAAGGAATTGGAGTGCTATATTGGGTTCATCCATCATATAAGCTAAATCAAGCTCACCTATAATCCTGATCTATATAGGTCTCACACATAATCATAAATAATATCCAAGTATTTTATATGAATATAACACTTGGAAACATTAATTTTCATTATCATTATTTTAACAACAGTTTGCATTCCTTTATAACTTGATTTACTCATGGAAAGGAAATGGGTTTTATGAAAATCTATCTAAAAGGATGATTTTAAGTGATAAATAGAAAGAATATGGATTGTACCATATGATCATACTCTTAGTGAATCATATTAATCATTAAATTATGTTTAAATATAATAAAATACCTTTAAAATAACATTTAAATCATTAATTTGAAAATAGGGGAAATTCCCTTTTATTTTTTTTAATATTTTACAAAAAAAAATCCATAATATTTGGTAAAATATTTTCTATGGAAATAACCATGGGAAATTATAAATTAATCATAAAATAAAATAATGTTTATGGAGGTAGGAAAGTTTATTCATGTCATAAATGGTAAAAATAAACATTATTTTCAAACTTTTTTTAAGATAGTCAAAAGTGACCAATGTGGAAAATGTTAAGAAATTTAATTTTAAAACTTTTAGAAGACTATAAAATATTATATAAAATAACTTTATTAAATAATTTATTTTTATAAATTAATATTATAAAATAATATAAAGATAATGGATGAATATTTTTTCTAAAATAAATTAAAAACTTTGAAACAAAATTTTTAAAGAAATAACCCTTTATTCCCTTTTAAAACCAAAAATAATTTTCAATAAAGAAAATAATAAGGAAAAAATAACATGATTATAAAGAGATTCATGATATTATATTTCAAGAGTTAGTATATACATCATCAAAATACATAGAGGTGCATCAAGAAAAATCATGTCTCAATGAAAGAAGTTCGAGATAAGAAACCCTTTCAACTTGGGTAATAATTGAATAAAAAATCCATTTAATGAAGAAAAATAACATGATTCCTTAACAAATAATTTATATGAAATAATATGTTAAAATAAATTCATTGGGAAATAAATACACAATATAACATAAATAATGGTTTATAACATGAATTATGTCTGATAGAATTGAAATGGAGACCATAAAAACCCTTGAAACTTTTGTAACATTTGAATCAATATATCATGAATGATAGAACATCAAATAAAATTTAAATAACATGATAAAAAGTGTCATTCATGATATAATATCTCAATAAGAATCATATAAACCTTATAAAAGGAATTATGAGCATATTAGAAGATATATCTCAAAGAAACAATATTGAGACAAACAATCCTTACAATGATTATATCATTAATGTTATAATTAATAAATGTAGTGGTAATATAAAAAAAATATAAAACCAAAAAAAATAAGTTTAAATAAAAAATAATACAATCATATTTAACTTCACACATAATCCTTTCATAACATAGTCAATGAATTAGAAGTATAACCCAATGAAGGGAAATTATGTTAAAAAACCCCTTACCTCGAGTCCATCCTTACAATGTATGTCCTTCAACACATGTATAATAAAGTAATATATTTATTATAATTTTTAATAAAACCATAAAGTTTAATTTCATTGTAATTATTCCTTTTATTTCATTTATTACCTGTTTTTATTTAGTTACATAATCAGTTATGTTTACATTGGACGTTTTGAGGGTGTTCGGTTCATAATCCCAAAACAGCATTGGTAAGTTGATTGTGGTCAAAGGAGTCATTTTTACACTATCTCTAGAATATTATTAATCAAATAAATATCAAATTTATACATTAAATATAATTGTTTAACTAAAAATTTATTTAAAACATGAAAAATGAAATATGTCGTGCCATGGGGGCGATAACCCACTCATACACATGGGTGATGCTTCCACTTTTCTGTTAGCTATAAAAAAATAAATAAGATAATAAATTACTTTTCTAAAATATTAAAAATGTTATAAATTTAATATTTAATAATAAGTTTCGTCCTTATTACCATCCATGTTTAGTGGTAATTAAAAACAAACCACATCGCTTCGTAGTGGTGGTAATTCATGTGTACTCACGAACGACGTTATCATTTTTCAATGGATAGAAAGGTAATAAAATAGATGTTATATTATAATTTAAAAATTATAATTATTCCATTTCTATAAAATATATGAATTAAAAACATCATTATAACCAACCATGAGATTCGATGATGGAAAATGAAACACACTGCATCATAGAGATAGCAATCCACACATACACACGAATGATATTTTTATTCCACATAGGATGGAAAAAAAGATAAATACCACAAATATAGTACCATTAAATTATATTGCAGATATTTATGTTATTATATAATCATGTTTTAAGAATATTTTAATTAGGTATAAGATGAAATAAATTTGAAATACACTAGTTAGGAATTATACCTTCTCCTCGGATAACCTTTTTGGCTTACACAATAAGTCTTATATATCACGACCCATCCCCTAGGGCCTATGTCATGACTATCCCAAGCCCGCCTTTTATAGGCTAGGGGATGGAAACTAGCACTGAAGGCATATTCCATAAAACTAGGAAGACATTGCCTTTAAAACCTATAAGCATGTGTAACCAAACACACAAAAGGATAGGAACACAACTAAACTGAACTATAAATAGAGTGAGTGCAATAAGAAAAAGGGGACAGAATACAAGACCAACCAGAAAGTACGAGTACAACTGTGATACAATACAACCGAAGAAAAGAGAAAGTCAGCTACCAGGTCATCCTCTAAGGATCCTACCTGAAGGGTAGGTAAAGATTTCCTCCTCACTACATCATGTCCGTCCGTCTCCTCCACGTATCGACACACCATATGGTCCACCTTCGGGTGTCATCCAGTCCTGGTACTCTCAGCCTTAGTCAACGTTTTCTGTCATCTGCATCCAAAATAACAAGGTGCGAGCATAGCCCATGAAGGGGTGAGTATAACAATACTCAGTAGGGACCCCGAGACCCTCAAGGTCTCACAAAATCCACCAAGGATAAACCACAAAGTATGAAATCAACAGACAACCTTACTTAGGTATATTCCCATACATATACCTAAGTTATCATGTAATCCATCTCAATCATGAGGAAAACACAAAGGTGCTGACTCAGATCACACCAGATTTTATTATAGGGGTGGTATCAAGTAACATTCACAGTCACAACGTCGAACACCTCAGCTGCTGGAGAACTCCTCCTCTAACGAGTACACTGGGTCTGTTGCATCACATAGAGGCACTTCCCACTAACCCTGGACTATCGAGGTACTCCTCCTATCAAGTACCGTGGGTCTTCCGCATCATCAAGGCACTCCCCATAGTGGGTCTGTCGTATCACCAAGGCGCTCCCCCTCCTGGCCTGCTGAGGTACTCCTCCGGTCGAATACTGTGGGTCTTCCAAATCACCAAGGCACTCCCCATTTTGGATCTACTGTGTCACCAAGGCACTCCCCACTAGGCATGTCGAGTCACTCCGAGTTGAAACGGTCAGTAGTCGTCAAGTCTCAGCCAGCCACTGGGCTCCCGCACTATTCTCACTTGTCTCCTAGAAGATCCGCTCCACAAGCTACCAGTAGATACTCCAACTTCCATGAAGTCCCATGAATAAGTATTTCAAAGGCCCCCCTTATCATAGGGGTCTCAAAAAAACATGTGATGCATCAATCAGATTCTCGGTCTGTGAGTTATTAGCCTTTTAGTCCCAGGGCTTGGTTGGATTCATGCTCGATCCAACCTGAATGTTCCCCATCTTAATCCAAAACTCTGGTGGGGTATGCTCAAAGGGATCGTTACACTCCAAGATTTCCAGTTCCGATGACAGTTCATCAAATGGATGTTAGGTGCCGAAGTTATATCCAAATGAAGTAAATGGGTCGAAGTGGGCCTGGGTCCAGTCCGACCTAGTCGGCGCGGCCCGTAGGGTACTATGAGGGCATAGACTGGTCACAGATACTGTGAGGGCATGGACCGGAAGTGAGGGCGCGGACCAGTAGTGAGGTCGGTGGACGGGAAATGAGGGTGGAGGTCCAACTACAGGTTAGAGGTCTGGTCGCGGGTCGGCGGACCGGCCACGGGGTGGCGGTCTGGTGGCAGTTGGGTGGCTCGGCCAGCCATGGGGTGTGCCTCGACCCCAGGCTCACGGCTCAGCCAGCCACGGGGCGGCGGTGGCCACGGTCAACACAGTGGTCGTAGGGTGGCGGCATTGACCGCGGGGCGTCGCCGTCACCTTCATCGCGGACGGCGGTGGTGTTGGACATCGTTCTCATGCCCCGACCTTAGATGGTTTCCATCCTCCTCCATCATGAAGAACACCACATGATTTGCGGAAGGGTCGGGCCATGTGGGTTTGGCCCATACCCTCCATATTAGGGTGGTAGCATATGGATAAACACGAAAGAAAAATATCAAGCTTACAACTTCCTACAACGTTTCATTCCCAAACCACAAAAGAAACTAAGGTAAGAATATGGAAAAATTATTATCATGCAAATAAACCCCCTACCTCATTTTCTAGATGATGTAGGCGCAAGACGGTAGTACGGTCGTCGATTCATCATAGATGAGGACATCCCACGTCAGAATAAGTCCCGAGGAAGATGGTTGAAGGAGGTCAACATTCTTCATTAGTAGAACATTCTTCGTTAGAGAGCTTTCTCTCATGTTCTCCCAATACTTATTTGACAATACTTTGCCAAAAAATGAATAGCTGACTAAATAAAATGTGTTTATCTATTTAATTTGTTGGCAATAAATGTTGGCTTAATTAATTGGAAACAATAAATGGGCTATATTGGCATAAAATTTAAATTGGAGGATACCAAGGGTTGGCACAATTAATTAATGAGGGTTGGCACAATTAAGGTGGAGGAAGCTCAAGAGGTTCCTCCAAATTAATGAGTGAGTTGAAGAGGTTTAGACCTCGAGTGGCCCCCATCACCATAACCTCTCATGGGAGGTTAAGGTATAGTGGTCCCCACTTCTCAACTTCCACATGGAGGGTGGTTAGAACAAAATAAAATAAAACATGTGCTTATTTTATTTTATTATTTCCACAAAAAACAAAAAATTCATCTTTCACCCTCGACCAACTATCTTCGAGGTGAAAGTCTTCTTAACCGAATACTAGTGTTGAGAGCTCAACGGTGCTATTGGATTTCAATTCCGAGCACTAGTTCAACAGTTAGAAAAACTCTCTTTCACGTTTACTGAATGTACCCGAAAAAAAAGTTCATAAATTCTTTCAGGGCACTCCAGTCCTTGAAATCATGTGCTGTCAAATTTCACGGACTCGTAAAATTCTCATATATTTAAAAAATTCATGAATATTATGAGTCTTTATATTCTCCCCACCTCAGGGCTTTACATCCCCGTAAGCCACAACTCAAACGAATGGAACAATTGGGGGTACTTAGCAAACATCTGAGCCTCCCGCTCTCATGTGCTCTTTTAGAGGTTCCTATGCTGCCAGAAAACACACATTAGAGGTATCGAATGTCCACGAAGGACATGCTCCTGTCGATCCTCAATCTCTAATGGAACCTCCTTAAAAGTCACTCCATCGGCAACATCCATCTCACCATGTTCGATGATATGAGAAGGGTTGTGCACGTATCTCCTCATCTTAGATACGTGGAAGATTTCATGCACCCGGTGCAACTGAGGTGGAAGAGCTAAGCAGTATGCCCCCTCGCCAACTCTGTTGAGGACCTGAAAGTTTCTGATGAACATCGGAGATAACTTGCCGCCTTGGCCAAATCTCTGCAAACCTCATCGAGGTGTGACCCATAGAAATACATGGTCACCATCCTTGAACTCCAGAGGTCTATTTATCTTGTCTTCATATGAATTCTACCTACCCCGTGCAGTCTTGATCTGTTCCTGGATGATCTGCACCTTATCTGTGGTGGCTCATACCATCTCTGGTCCCATGAGTGATAACTCCCATGGGTGTACATGGAAGTCATGTCCTGAAGTCCATGGATATCCCATCCCACTTCTACTCTAGGACCTCTAAAGGCTGAACCAATCTTGTAGGTACCTGATGCTCCGCCTTCACTTGATGACAAGTGAGTCACCGAGAGACAAACTATACTAATGCTTTCTTCATTCTCGGCCACTAGCACTGTCACCGGAGGTCTTGGTACATCTTCTCCACTCCTGGATGTATCGCTAGAGGGGATGTGTGTAACTCCCTCAACACTTCCTCCTAAAGTGACACTAGTACCATGGTACGTCCTCTGAAGAGGATGACGTTCTCCCCACCTTCATAAAATACATCAGGTGCATATCTTGTGGATATCTAAGCACATCATGCCTCGCTGTCAGCATCCCCATGTTTTGCCTCTCTAAATCACTGAAGAAGTGGGAGAGTGACTATAAGAGACTATAGAAAGGATGCTCTATCTCTATCCACAAAAGATATCTGTAAAACGGATAGCTGCTCTGTCGCCTCACCTAGAAGTTGTATAGCAGACCTCCTATTGAGTGCATCTGCTACAATGTTCCCCTTCCCAGGAGTATAGACTATCTCGAAGTCATAGTACTAGAGGAACTCAATCCAAAGTTGTTATCTCAGGTTTAGGTCTTTATGAGAGAAGATATACCTAAGACTCTTGTGATCCAAGTAGACTGTAAAGTGATCACCCATAAAGTAATGTCTCCACATATTCAAGGAGAAGACCACTACTACTAACTCTAGATCATGGGTAGTGTGGTTCTGCTCATGTTGTCTCAGCTGTCGAGAACTATATGTGATCATCGCTCGCTCCTATATTAGGACACATCTGAGTCTTGTCCCTGATGCGCCACAGTAAACTACGTACCCTACTCCCTCCTCTGAAAGCCTCAAGTTGGGGGCACTAGTTAGCCTCTACATTAGCTCCAAAAAAATCCGTTGGCATTTCTCCAACCAAACAAAGGGTTTCCCCTTCATCTTCAATGCTGATAGTGGTGCAAAAACTCTGGAGAATTCTGGCACAAATCTCCGGTAGTATCTGGCCAAACCTAGGAAACTCCGTACCTTCGTCACACTTTTTGGTGGCACCCAAGAAAGTACTGCCTCAATCTTTGTAGGATCCGCTATATAACTCTAACCTCCGATATGACATGTCCCATAAATTGAACCTCTCGGATCAATAACTGGCACTTCGAGAGCCTACCATAAATCAGGTTCTCTCAGAGTGTGTCCAATACTACCTGCAAATGATAGGCTTGCTCCTCCTCGGTAGTCGAGTAGATTAGAATGTCATCGATGATAACTACTACAAAGTGATCAAGGTATGGATGAAAGATCGTGTTCATGAGTCCCATGAACACTGGTGGAGCATTGGTTACACCGAATGGAATAACCAAGAACATGTAATGGTTATACCGACATCTGAAAGTCATCTTATGCACATCCTCATCTCACAATCTGAGTTGATGATAGCCTGATCTGAGGTATATCTTTGAAAACCATCGTGCTCCCTTTATATGATCAAAGAGGTCATCAATCCTCGGGAGTGGGTACTTGTTCTTCAAAGTCATCTGGTTTAGGCACCGATAGTCAACACAAAGCCTCAAGCTCCCATCTTCCTTATTACTGAATAGAATTAGGGCTAGCTAGGGAGAAACACTAGGTCGCATGAATCCCTTCCCTTGCAAGTCCTCTAGTTGTACCCACAACTCACGAAGCTCCGCGGAAGCCATTTGATATGCTGGTGTAGATATCAGTGCCATCCTAGGGTAAAATTCAATGTAAAAGTCCACCTCTCTGTGAAAAGGTATACTTGGGACACCATCAGAGAAAATATCCATATACTGGTCCACCACTACGGGATAGCTCAGACTCTCCACATCAACAGCTCTGAGGGTAAGGCTAGCCAACTTATGAGTGATTAGCTACACTCTCCTCCGGGTAAGTCCATCCTGCACTACAAAGGCTTCCTTCTCACCGGTGAAGGTGAAACTGGTCCCATCCATGCAGACACACCGCACCTTGTGCCTAATACAGTCAATCTAAGCATGGACTATAGATAACCAGTCCATACCCAATATGACATCGTAAGGCCTCAATGTCGTTACTAGGTGATCCTAGCCTAATCTCTTGCCTCCTAAAGTAAGCTCACACTGTCGGCACCAATGTGTAATCATCGAATCTGCTCTTGTAGGAGTCTCTAGACATAAGGATAGATCCAACAACTCCATAGAAATATTCGAGTTCTGAAAGAGGGTGGTGGAAATAAAAGAATGACTGGAACATATGTCTACAAGTACTACAACTAAGGTGGAGTAGACACAAGTGGTACCTCATATCATCTATAGAGCACCATGATCATAGTCCTCAACTGCCGGGAGATGAGCTCACCCCTATCCACCTACTCCATGCGATCAGGGTCGACCTTCTGGTAGTGATGGCAGTAACATCTCGAATTCTCACCCACTTCCATCTGCCGAGCCAGCTCCTCTGCCACATCTACCTGCTCCCTATGAACCACCTTGGTCGAACATGTGTCTCTACCTAGGTAGTCTTTCGACTGTCTTCTGATCATCTGTACGACGATTCAGACAGTCACGAGCCATGTGACCATGCCCGCCGCATGCGTAACACTGCCCGCTCCTGGGATGACTAGCTCTTCCTCGGGTTCTCTGTACAACCGACCCTAAGTCATGTGGTTATCCACCTTTATGTCTGGTCCTCTTAGACCTCTGTGACATATGTCTACTGCAAGCTACAGAAGACTCCACCACGTGATGACTGGTGGTGGGTATCACTATTGGTGACTGCTCAGCAAGGAAACTCTCCACTAAGAGGGCTCTCTCTAACACCCCCGCCTGCGTTAGGATGCTGAATGAGATCATCGAAGCCATGATCTCCATCCGGAGTCCCTACTCGAAGGTATGTCCCATGAAGAATGGGCCCTGCACCATATATGTGGAGTAGCATGATAGGTCAGTGAACCTCACTGAGTACTGAGCTACAGTCATGTTGTCCTGTTGCAGATGAAGTGGCTCTTGAATATGCACTGCGTGAAGAGTCTCTGGAAGAAACTCTGCTTGAAACTGGCTCTCTAAGTCTACCCAAAGAAATTTCACCTCGTCTTGAACCTAGAGCATCAAGTTCCACCATCTTCCCACTACTTCTTGTAGAAGGTTGGCAGTAATAATCACCATGAGATCGACTGGTGTCCCTACGAGTCGGAAAACTCTCACCGTAGCCTCCATCCAATCCTCATCCTCCTATGGGTCCATCTCTCTCCTGAACCTAGGTGGACTCTAGTGCTAGAACTCATGCAACGCGCACAAGCACCGCGCACCGTATGCTACTGGGGCCAGTGGCATCAGTGGCCCAATGGGGAATGGTACCGCTGGTGCCTCAGCTAGTTCTTCTACTGGAAAAGGGCCCTGCACTAAGTCCTCATCGCTTGGTGGGATATCAGTGCGTAAAACTCTCGGTACCCTAGCTGGATGTCTTCGTGGAGGCATCCTGAAAAGAAATAGGTGTGCCACGATCAATAATTTCTACCTGGTGAGCTGAAAGTTATACTTGGTGAGCTAATTCAAAAGATCACAAAGCAAACTTTTGAAAACAAACACGCAATCAATGTTTTTGTGCACTGAGTCAGAAATAAAAATTCAGGGTCATGTTGTATGGATTTGTCGGTCACTACACCAACACTGGATTCCATAAACTGATAACCACACTCACTAAACTTAACACTATTGTTGTTAAAAATAAAGATTAGAGTCTTATATTCTATGGTAGAACCGAATCCTCTATACCAATTTGTCACGACCCATCCCTTGGGGCCCATGTCATGACTACCCCAAGCCCGCCTTCTATATGCCAGGGGATGGGGACTAGCACCAAAGGCGTATTCCCTAAAATTGGGAAGGCATTGCCTTTATAACATGTAAGCACACATAACCAAGCACACAGCAAGATAGAAACACAAGTAAACTGAACTATAAATAGAGCGAGTGAAGTAAATAAAGGGGCTAGAATACAATCCCAACTGGATAGTACAAGTACAACTGTGATACAATACAACTGAAGAAAAGGAAAAGTCAGCCACTCGGTCGAACTCCAAGGATCCTACATGAAGGGTAGGTACATATTACCTCCTCAGCACACCATGTCTATTCTTCTCCTCTGTGTATCAACACACTGTATGGTCCAAATTCGGGTACCATCCAGTCCTAGTACTCTCAGCCTCATTCGGCGATGTCCATCATCTGCAACCAACACAACAAGGTGCGGTTATATCCCATGAATGGGTAAGAATAATGATACTCATTAGGGACCCTGAGACCCTCAAGGTCTCAAAAAATCAACCAAGGATAAACCACAAAGTATGAAATCAATAGAAAACCTTACTTAGGTATATTCCCATACATATACCTAAGTTATCAAGTAATCCATCTCAATCATGAGGAAAACATAGAGGTACTGACTCAACTCACATGAGGATTTATTCTATGGGTAGAATCAAGTAACATTCCTCGTCACAAGGACGAACACCTCAACCGATAGAGAACTCCTCCTATACTGAGTACAGTGGGCCTACTGCGTCACACAGAGGTGCTTCCCACTAACCTTGGACTGCTAACATACTCCTTCTATCGAGTACCGTAGGTTTTCCGCGTCACCAAGGTGCTCCCCACCATGGGTCTACCATGTCACCAAGGCGCTCCCCCTCGTGGCCTGCTGAGGTACTCCTCCTGTCGAGTTCCGTGGGTCTGCCACTTCACCAAGCCGCTCCCCATCGTGGGTCTGTCATGTCACCAAGGTGCTCCCCACTAGGCCTATTGAGTCACTCTGAGTTGAAATAGTTAGCAGTCGTCAAGTCTCAGCCAGCCACTAGTTTCCCGCACTACGCTTGCTCATCTATGGGAGGATCAGCTCCACAAGCTACTAGAAATTACTCCAACTGCCACAAAGTCCTAAAAAAGAGTATCTCAAAGGTCTTCCACATTATAGGGGTCTCAACGCAACAAGTGGTGCATCAATAAAACACCTGATCTGTGAGTTATTTGTCTTTTAGTCCCGAGGGCCCCATTGAATTCGTGCTCGATCCAACCTGAAAATTCCCCATCTTAATCCAAAACTTCATTGTGGTATAATCAAAGATACTGTCACTCTCCAAGATTTCCAGTTCCACTGAAGGTTCATCAAACAGACGTTCGGTGCCAATGTTATAGACAAAAGAAGTAAATGGGTTGTAGTGGGCCCAGGTCCGGTCCGACACTGTCGGACCGAACCGGCCTGGCCCACAGTGTAGCTCGGACCGTAGGGTACCACGATGGTGCGGACCTACCACAGGTACCACGAGGGTGCAGACCGGCTGTGAGGTCAGCCGACCGGCCATGGGTCAGCGGTCCAGACGCGGGACGGCGGTCTGGATATGGGGTGGCGGTCTGACCATGGGATGGAGACTCGGTAGGCCGCAAGGTGGCGCCTCAGCCATGGGCGAGTAGCTCGGCTGGCCACAGGGCGGTGGTCCGGCCGCAGGCAGATGGCTCGGCTGACCGCAAGGCTGCGCCTCGACCGTTGGCGGGCGGCTCGGCTGACCACGGGGCGACGTCTCAACCACGGGGTGGCACGGAGCCATAGACGGTGGTAGTGGCAACGGTCTACGCGGAGGCTGAGGGGCGGTGGAGGTGACCACGAGGTAGTGTCGTTATGCTATCACCTTCGTCAAAGCCGATGGCGGTGCCCGCCGACGTTCTCCTGCCCCAACCTTGGATGGTTTCCATCCTCCTCCATTGCGAAGAACACCACAGGATTTGTGAAATGGTCAGGCCATGTTGTCTTGGCCTGTACCCTCCATGTTAGGGTGGTAGCATATGGCTCCACAAGAAATAAGAATTTCAATCTTACAAATTCCCACAATGTTTCATTCTAAAACCGCAAAAGAAACCAAGGTAAGAATATTGGAAAAGTATTATCACTTAAATAAACCCCCTACCTCGTTTGCTAGATGACATTGGTGAAAGAAGGTAGTACAGTTGTAGATTAACTGTATATGAGGACATCCAACATCAGAAAAAGTCCCGAGGAAGAGGTTCGAAGGTGGTCGGAGTTCTTCTTTGGTAGAGCGTTTTTCGTTGGATAGCTTTCTCCCAAGTTCTCCCAGTCCTCCATTTTCAATACTTTGCCAATAAATTAATAGCCAACCAAATAAAATACGTTTCTCTATTTAATTTTTTAGAAATCATATTTGGGTTAATTAATTGGCAACAATAAATGGGCTGCATTAGTATAAAATTCAAATTTTAGGATACCAAGGGTTGGCACAATTAATTAAGAAGGTTTGGAACAATTAATGTGGAGGAAGCTAAAGAAGTTCCTCCACGTTAATGAGGGAGTTGAAGAGTTTTAGACCTCGGGTGGCCCCCACCACCATAACCTCTCATGGGAGGTTAAGGTTCGGTGGTCCCCACTTCTCAACTTCCACATGGAGGGTGGTTACAACAAAATAAAATAAAACTTGTGTTTATTTTATATTATTATTTCTACGAAAAACCCAAAATTTATGTTTCACCCTCAACAAACTATCATCGAGGTGAAAGTATTCATAAGTGAATATCGGCATTGCGAGTTCAGCGGTGCCCTCAGATTTCAATTTCGAGCACTGGTTCAAAAGTTAGAAAAAACCGCTCGCACATTTACTAAATTTACCTGAAAAAAAGTTCAGAAATTAATTTTGGGCACTCCAGGCCTTGGAATCATGCGCTGTCAAATTTCACGGGCTCGTAAAATTCCCATATATTTAAAAAAAATTACATGGAAATTCTAGGTCTTTACATTCTAGGTTTGGTATTTTTGTTAGATAAGGACCTACACAAAGTGTGAAGGGATGAGCACCCTTAGAATTACTTAAAGTATTAAGTTAATATAAATTAATTTTCAGATTCAAGTGGCACAAAATTGAAATAATTTGAATCCGGATTTTGAATGAGTCTAAATACTCTCACAAAATAAAATTTAGAAATTTTTGTTTATTTTTTAACCTTATATCGTAGTTTCAATCCCTCGTTAACCCTTTTGATGATTATTGTGATGTTAATGTTTTCTACTCTATAGGTGTCAAGAAAGCTATTATAAAAGAAAAATTAAACCATAGGTGTACAATGGTTTATATGATAGATCATATCCCCTTACCATTTCCAAATATAGTAATTTTGAGAAATTTTAGTCATTAAAAAGTATTATTTAACAAAATATACCATTATAGTTATTTTCAGGACTATTCGCAAAGTTTGACTTTGGTGAGATCATTATAGTATTGGAATTAAAATATAAACATTTAACAAATCGCTAGTGTGTTATACATATCTAAAAAAATTTAATAACATAATAAAACATCAAAATATTATTAATATTGAATTTTTTTAGAATCATTTACTTTATATTTATATTATTTGACAAAAAATGTGTTGGTATTTTTTAATAATTTGAGGTAACAATAACATCATTAAAAATTAAAAAAATTACCATGATAAAAAAATCATTATGTTTTTAAATGACCATTTATAACTAAACATAACTTAATTTTATCTGTAATAAAGAATATTAGAGATATTAAAACAATGAGAGTAGCAATTTTTATTTATTCTTTAATTAATGTAATATTTTAGTCATTATTAAAGGAAAGTAGAAATAAACAACAAAATTTTATAATTTTGGATGATTATGGTATAAAAAATCTCATAAAATGAAATAAATGAAACCTTATTGGTTATTTTAAAGTTTTATCCCCTAGTTTTAATGTTGTTTTACCTCTTTTACCCTTACCAAGGTGACAATATTTTTACCAAGATTACTATTCATAATAAACAAAACAAACAAAGACCTATTTAAAAAATTTGAACCACCTAATTCACAATATGGAAACCATTTTATAAAATTTAATTCTTATATGTGGAATAAATAACATTGAAAATAATCCCATAAAACACAATGAAAAATGATTTGATTAAAAAATTTATTTTTAAGTATATAAATGTTTTCATACTAAAAGTTAGCATAATTTCAATTCTAATTATATTAATTAGACTTTTTTTAATCAAAAATAAATAATTAAATTTTAAAACTAATTTAAAACCAAATTGAACTTTGTAATTACTTCAATAGAAAATATAGTTTTCTATAAAAAATTTATTTTTTCTATATTCTTTTAAAATTTAATCTTTTTAGAAAAATACCAAAATTCCATTGTAACATAATTTTTATATTCTTATTTAATAAATTTTTTTATTCAATTAAATAAAATTTATAAAATTTTCATGAGTTAATTATAACACTCACTCACAAAAATGAATAAAAACCAAATTTGAAGAAAACATATTTTTGAAGAATAATATGATTTTACTAAAAAATGAGTGCTTATTTAATAATAATTAATCAATAAATTTATATTGATAAAAATATTTATATATATATTTCACAATTTGGTTACTCATATTCATACCCACTAATTCTACAGCTTGGTTATAACTATCATATTTGAAATAATATTATTTTGTGGTTTATTTAATCCTGGTTCTGTGTGTCATATACGCTATTGAACATAGATTACTTTTAAAATATCAAGGTATTATATTCTTTCCCATGTTAATAAATTTAATCCTTAAATTTTATCATGAGACTCTTAGAATAGGTTTTAACATTTGAAAATGCATTCTTTGAAAACCCACGTCATAATAGGTGTTAAGAAAACATCCTTTTGAAAAGAGGGAAAGTGGAATATAAAGTCTATCTGGATTAATAGATAACAAGGTTTTAAAATATTAAAGCATTAGTGTGAAGTGAAAATCTGTACATGGAGGAAAAATGTAATTTCTGAATAATTATAGAGAGTGATAGTGAACGTCGATCACAAGGAAGTGAATGATCATGTGAAAATCAAACCCCATAAAACCATATTTTAATTAGGTTGAAAAAAGAAAAAAACATCATAAATAAAGTTAATAGGATAAAAGTTTTATTCTAATATATTCTCCTTAATGTTGAGTAATTTCATTACCATCTAGTCAATGTACCTAAGGAAATATACATACTTTATTTTCCTCAAACCCATAAATTAGATTTCACTATTTAGTTGTTTTTACAATCAGTTTCCAACTTTATCTCATATTTTAATCAAAATGATTATTATGAATATTTAATTCTTAAAGTACTATAATAAACCTCTGACTAGCTATGAGTTAAAAAAATGATAAAAATAAATTCTTCATGGATTTAATAATACCAAAATGGTTAGCACATGATAATATAATGCCCAAATAAACCTTTATATGAAGATATAAAAAATTAAAATAACACTTAAGGTTTAACTCAGATCATTCCATAAATAGTTAAACAATAAATCTCTATAGAATTTTTTTTACCAAAATAACTTGAATCACTAAAAATCATATAATGTAGTAAACTTTGCCAAAATAACAAGAATCAACATTAGATACTAACCTGAAAGGTTATCCTTAGCTAGATCATTAATATCTAAAAAAATCTTTCTAACAAAATCACTTTTAAACCATCAAGGTTAACCCATTATCCAATAGACCATAATTCCCTCAATGGATTACCATTTCTAAAACCAAGAAAAATTGTTCAAATCAACTTAATATATAATCACTTATGAATTTAAAAATATAATTTTATCCATTAAACATATGGTAAACCATAAACTTATAAACCGATGATAGTATCCATAAGTCATATTTTAATCTCATATGAAAACATCCTAATCTAAAAATTTATCTAAACTCTGATTTGATACTAACTATAACACCTCAGACCCTCACTCATATATTTGGTGTTAAAAACATAATCTTTAAATTTCTCGATTTTATACCAATAAATGTGACCCAAAATTTAGCCATCCAAAAAATATAACATAAAATAAAAAATATTAGATCACTTGAATAACTAAGGAACTTTTAGATTTAGAGTTTTAGATAATTAGGATGAACTCATACATAACAAAACTTGTGTATTTAAGTAAGTATTTTTTTATACTATACCCATATTTTCTTATTCCACATTAAGACTTCATCATCACCCATATGAAATCCCTCTAAAAAATTCTTACTTAACATATTCCTTTATAATATAGGTAAAATAAACATAATGAGGGTGATATCAAATACTCTATAAGAGTAAATATAGACATGAAAATTTGAATATCTTTGGTGAGAACAAGATGAGCATAAGGGTATCAGAACATATTCAAAGTAAATAAAAATTATATAAGAGAATGTATACATAAAAAATCTAGGATCATTAAACAGGTGACATGTAATAAAGATTTATCAAAGTAAATAGTCATAATTATTGATAATCATGAGACATATAATGTAAATATTGATCAAAGGAACCCTTAAAAACTCCTAGAAATCATAGATAAAAGGTTTTGAAATATTGAAACATTAACTAAATCATCTGTGTTCACTCATTTAATAAATAACTAGATCCATGCTAAATTAATGGGAACAACCTTTCCTCTTAACTCTATTTTTTTTATCTTTAATGATAAGGAACATTGCCCATTAAAATGGAGATCTATATTATGCCCATCCATCATATAAGATATATCATGCTCACTCATCATCATGAGGTATATCAGTATCACCCATCATAATAAATATTATCCAAGTACTACACATGAATATAACATATGGAAGCTTTAATTTTCATCATCTATCATATAACAACATATTGGGACTGTAACGGTGGAAGTTCATTGTAGCGGCGGTAGGGCACTGTAGTAGCGGCGGGTAATGTGCGGTATTGTAGTAGGCAGGGGTACTGTAGCGTCACTTTTTACAGAATGGGCCTTGGGCTAAAAATTTGGGCCTATGGGCCATGTAATGGGATAAATGTCCACTGGGTTTTTGGGCTATATGATGGGTCTCTCTATACCCAGTTAAAATAGGTATTTGATTTTCTTTAATAATAAATGAGGCTTCGGCCCCAACCTTTAAAAAAAATATTTTATTATTTTATAACTTGATTTACCTATGAAAAATAAATTTCTTTCAAGGAAATATGTTTAAAATAGCCACCACAAGCTATCTAAATAAAGAAGACGTATAGTATTATAAGATTATATTCCAAGTGAAATAAAGGAATCATTAAATTATTCTGACATATATTAAATACCATTAAAACAAAATTTAAAACATATCATTGAAAATAAGGGAAAATACCGTTTTCTTTTGGAAATAGTTTTTTAAATTTTTGAGAATTTTGGGAAAATTGTTTTCTTTTAAAATAAAAAAGGAAAATTATAGATTAATATTCAAATAAAATAACATTAATGTAAATGGGAAAATATGTTCATGTCGTAAATGTTATAAATAAACATTCTTTTCAAACATTTGTAAAGTGAGTCAAGAGATGCCCATATGAAAAATGTTAATAAAATTTCTTTTTAAAAAATTTAAAAAAAGTTATAAGACCATTGGAAATAAATTTATGAAATAAATTTTTTTATAAAATAAAATTATTGAATTAAGATAAATAACATGGATGAATATTTTGGTTAAATGTTTTTAAAACATTAAAACAACACTTTTAAAGAAATTTCCCTTTATGGACTTTTAAAAAAATAATTTAAAAGAAAGAACATGAGAAGGAACATAAAATAAAAGGAGTATAAAAATATTCATGATATTATATTTCAAGAGTCATTGTATACACCATATAAATGAATATAGGTTCATTAATAAAAAAAGGTCTCAGTGAAGGAAGTTTGATATGAGAAACACTTGAAACTTGGATAATGATTGAATAAAAAATCCATTGAATAAAGGAACATATCATGATTCTATAAAACCAAAAATTTCCATGAAATATTATGTTAAAATAAATTAATTTTTAAAAAAATACACCATATAAAATAAATCATTGTACATAATTGGAATTTTGTCTCAAATAATTGAAATTGAGATCATGAAAACCCTTGCAAATTCTTTAATTTTTCAATAAATATACCATGAAAGAGATAAAATCAAAGGAACTTTAAATATTATTATCATAGATTTTTTCAAGATATAATATCTCAATAGGAAGAAGATTCACCTTATAAAAATAAGTAGGTTCATATTACAAGTTATGTCTCAAATAATCAATATTGAGATGAAAAAACTTTATAAATATCATGTCACTAAAGTTAGAATTAATCAATTAATTAATTATGTTTAACCATTATAGATCCTCAAAAAATAATTTTAAATACAAAATAATAAAATAATAATTAATTTAAAACATAATCTTTCCGTAACATTTTAAATTATGTCGATGTATAAACCAATGAATGAAAATTGAGTTAAAGAACCCCCTTACCTCGAGTCCAAACTTTCTATGTATTCTCTTTAACTCCAGAATAATAAAATTATATTATTTTTGTACTTTTTTAATAAAATTTTTAGTTTCATTTAATTATTATCATTATTCCTTTTATTTAATTTATTATCATGTTTTATTTAGTTACTTAATTGGTAATGTATATTTCAGATATTTTGAGGATGTTTTGTTCAAAAACCCAAAAAACTTCGATAAGTTTCTCGTGGTCAAATGGGTTATTCTTACATCATCTCTAGAATATTAATAATGAAATAGTATTTCATTTTTATACATTAAATACAATTTTATAACCATCCATAAAAGTAAAACATGAAAATGTAAAAACATCATATCATGGAGGTAGTAATCTGTATGTACGCACGAGGGACATTTCCACTTTTTTACTGGGTAGAAAAAATAAATAAATTAGATAATATTTTATTTTTATAGAATCTTAATAACATAAAAAATTTAATATTTATTCATTATTTCCATAATAATTACCATACTTATGTGGCAGTAATGTATAATGAATCGCATTGCTTTTTTGAGGTGGTAAATCCACACATACACAAGAACACCATTATCATTTTTCAATGGATGTAAAGATATGGAAATAGATGAAAAATTATCTTTATAAAATTATTATTATTTCCTTAATATAATATATACGTGTGTGTGTGTGTGTGTGTTTGTGTTAAATCCATCCGTATAATCAGCAATGATAGGAGGTGATGGAAAATGAAACACATTGCAACATGGATGTGGCAGCCCACACATACGTAAAAATAATTTTTTCATTCCCCATAGGATAGAAAAGAATATGAATAAGGGTTATAAAATTATTATAATTAAATTTAAGTATATTATAGATACTTATTTTGAAATATCATCATGGTTTAAGAATATTTTAAAGATTTATAAGAATAAATAAAGGTAAAATAGGTTGGTTCGGACTTATACCTTCTCCTCGGATAACCTATTTTATTTACACCTTAAGCCTTCTATAATTGGTATTTAGTGAAATCATTAACTTTAGGGTGAGTATATGAATTTTATATAGATATACTGTCATGTATTGGCTGAAAATAGTTCTCAAAAGGTGTGAGTAGGGGAGTATAGGAGGTTCCCTTTTATAAGTGAGGGGATGAGCACACTTGGAATTACTTAAAGTATTAAATTAATATAAATTAATTTTCATATTAAAGTGGGAATAAATATAAATATTTATAATATAGTATAAATATGACTATAAATACTCTTATAAAATAAAATTTTGATAATTTTAGGTGGTATTTTCTCCCTTATGTCTTACTTCTAACCCTTGTTAGCCCTTTTAGAGATTACCATGATATTAATGTTTTTTACTCTATAGGATTAAAGAAAATTAATATAAAATAAAAGTGACCAATAAGTGTAAAATGGTTGATAATATCTACTATATCCAATTAACATGAAAAAATATAATATTTTTATGAATTTTAAATCATTAAATAAAATATTTTTAATATAATATACCTTTAAAGTTATTTTCAAGACTATTCACATAATTTGACTTTAATAACATCAATATATTAATGGAATTAAAATATAAACTTTTAATACATCACTAATATGTTATATTTATCTAAATAATTATTGAAACACAATATTCATCTAAATTTTATTACTTTTAATTTTTTTTAAATCATTTACATGAATTTTCAATTACTTGAATAAGAATTGTGTTGGTGTTGCGTAAGTATTTAGGTTGATTATTGCATAGCTAAAAATTAAATAAATACCATGATAAAAAAAATTAATTAATATTTTAAATAATCATTTATAACTAAACATAACCTCTTTTTATCCCTATGAAAAAAATCAGAGACATTAAAATAAAGGGATTAATATTTTGTATTTATTCACTACTTAAAGTAATGTTAAGGTAATTTTTAAATTAAGGTGGAAATAAACTATTACAAATTATAATTTTGGATGATTATGGTCAAAATAAACTCAAAAAATAAATAAAATAAGTTTTAGGGTGATTTTAAAGTCTTTTCCCATAGTTTTAATCATTTTTTACCCATTTAACCCTTACTATGGTGACAGTATTTCTTATAAGGTAATTATTCATAATGAGCAAAACTAAAAGGGATTTATTTTTTGAATTTTAACCTAATAATTCCAAATATTTCATCCATTTTATTAAATTCAATTCCTAGAGTTTGAAGAATCTTCATTCAAAATAAACTCAAAAAACCTGAAGAGAAATGGTTTTCCATAAAAATATATTTTTAAGTATATAAATGTTTATATACCCAAAAAAAATCATATTATAGATTCAAATGACCTTAATTGGATTATGTTTAATAGAAATAAGTAATGAAATTTGAAAAAAAAATTAAAATAAAATTGGACTTTGTAAATAATTTAATGTAGAAGACGGTTTTCTATAAATTCAGTATTTTCACTATTCAAAGAAAAATTAATCTTTTCATAAAAATCCCAAAATTTTATCATAATAAAATTTTCATATGATTAAATTATAAAATGATATCATTTTTACAAAATAAAATTTATAAAATTTGAAAAAAGTAATTGTGATAATCACTCAAAAAATAGTAAAATCCATTTGTGAAGAAAATTTATTTTTGAAGAATAAGATTATATTAATAAAAATGTGTGATTATTTCCTAAGAATTAATAAATAATTTTTTATTGAGAATGAAATATATATATATATATATATATATATATTTAATAATGTGGTTACACCTATTCATTTCCGCTAATTCCACATCATGGTTGTCACAGTCATATTTTAAATAATTTTATTTTATGATTCATTTATGATTGGTGTTTTTTATTGTATGTGCTATCAAACATAGTATTATTTTCAAATATTATGGGATTACATTATCCCCCATATTACAAAAAAATTTCCTCATAATTTTGTCTTGAGCTCGGTAATCAAGGGTTTAACGTTTGAAAATATCTTTATTAAAAACCCACATTATAAAAATGTTAATCAAACATACTTTTGAAAAGAGGGAAAGATAAATATGGGGGTCACCTATAATAAAACATTAGTTGGTTCAGAAATATGATAAAATTTGTGTTATGTGAAAATATGGACATTGAGGATAAAGGTAAAGTCCCAATAATGATAGAGAGTGGTAACGAAGATTTATCACAAAAAATTGAATGTCCATGAGAAAATTAATGACCAGAAAATAATAGAAAAATGAGGTGTAAACAAACCATAAATTCAATATAAATTAAAGTAATAGGATAATTTTTTTATTTTGAGATAATTTTCCTATAGTTTATTTGTTTCTTTAAAATTTAGTATAAGAATATAATGAAATATATTTTCTTCATTTTCTTCAAATTCATAAAGCCAATGTCATCATTTGGTTTAATATTTCAATTAGTTTGAAACTTTATCATTTATTTTACAACAAATTCTGGGTATTAATATTTAATTCATAAATAATTACAATCAACTTATTATTGATCATAAGGTATATAATAGGATGAAAACCTATTCTTTTTATATTTACTAAAACAAAAATGGATTGCCCATGATAAGATAATAAAAATAAGCCTTTATAAGAATATATAAAACATTAATATCAAATTATAACATCCTATATTTTAATTTATTATATTTTAAGTGTTTATATACCACCATGATATTTTAAAAGAAAATAATTATGTTTGATAGTGTATTCGACATGCAATACCAAGATTAAATGATTAGTGAAATATATCATCGTTATAACCTAGCTGTTAAATTGGATGGTATGAATAGTATTAAATAATTTATGAAATATATATACATTTTATAATAAATATAAATTTATTGATATATTATTTATAAATAAAAAATAAATTTTTATCAAAGTAGTTTTATTCATCACAAATATGTTTTCTTCTAAAATAATTTTTATATATTCTTATGAGAAAATATTATAAATAATTTATAAATATATTTAATTTTTTTTTTGATAAAATGAAATTTATTTTTAAAATCATAATATCAAAATTAAAATATCGTATAATTTTTTAATTTTTCAAAAAGATTGATTTTTCAGTAAATAGTGAAAAATACTGATTTTTGTAAAACTGACATTTCATTTCAATAAATTATGAAATTTAAAAAACCAATTATTATTTTAATTTTATTTCAAGTAATTTAATTATTATATATTTATATATAATATAATTTATTACATTTAAATAATCATTATACTCGATTTTAGTATAAGTTTACTTTTGTTTTTAAAAACAAGTTTTTTTGAAAACTGTTTTAATGTGCATAATATTTCTACATTTTAATTAATTAAAAAAAATCCTAATAAGAAATTATTTAAATAAAAAATTATTATATATCAATAAATTTTAATTTTAATTCATACAATTATTATTATTATTCATAGAGTTAATATAAAATCATCTTATGCTTGAAAAATCCATTTCTTGAAAACCTTTTTTTATCGCGTCTTTGAATTTTATTTTTAAATTAAATTATGTAACTTATGTAAATTTTATATGGTAATATGTATTATATATTTGTATTAATATTAATTTATATTATATAATAAATTCAACATAATTTTTAGTTCAAATAATGAATTGTAAAAAATAGTTAAAATCTTTTACTATGATTAGCATGAAAAGGGGTTTACTGGTGGTTAAAATAAAATGTTAATGGTTAAAAGGACATAAAAAAATATTCAAAATCTATTTTACGGAAATATTTTGATTTTAAAATTAATAATAATCTATAATTAATCATTTTTTATCCTTATAGAATTTGAAAAATGTGGGTACACCTTTTTCTTTTCAAAAATTACAAGTGTGTCACTCACCTAACTTATAGAAGGTCACCCATCTACTCTCATATTCACACCATAGAATAACTTTTTCTCATCCAATACCTACCAAAATAAAATTAACAATTTCTTAACCATGACTTATATTCCCTTTTTTATCATAAATCCATCTTATTAAGGATTTTGGTGCTAAGCTAAGGAGGTTTTTTGAAGAAGAGGTATTGTGCTTAAACAAGCATTTTTATTTTATTTTTTATTCCACCTCCTTAAAATATTTCTCAATTATGATCATATAATAAATCCATTATATAAAATATAATAATAATTTTTTTCTTAATTTAATAACCTAAATCTTTCTCATCTTCCATCAAATGGTAAATAAAACTGTCGATCGTGTGTACGGAAGACTACAACCTAACAGATGTAATTTGTTTTTCATCATTTCCTATGTGGTATTTTTATAATGATATATTTATAGTGTTTATTTTATATTTGTAAAAAAATTATAATTATTTAATTATTATATCACATATACCTTCTTAATTTCTATTCCATGGGGGATACAATAACATCGCTCGTGTGTATGGTGGACTGTCACCTCACAAAGCAATGTGATTCATTTTTCACCAACACTTTAAATGGAAGGTAATAAGGATAAATTTAATGAATATATATGATATATATGAAATAGTTATGATATTAATGACAAAAATTTCATTCTCTAAATATGTCATATCATTTTGTTTCTTACCTTCCCACTCACTAAAAAATGATAACGTCGTTCGTGTGTACGTGTGGACTACCACCTCCACAAAGCAATGCGATTATTTTTTCATCACCACATCACATGGATGATATATATATATATATATATAATTATATTTAAATAAATAATATTTTATTTTTGATATTTGTATCATTATGTAAATATAAAATAATACTTATCATATTTCCATTTTGATATTTGAAAAATGGAAATGTTACTCATACATACATATGGCCTATCATCACTATGATTTTAACATAGTTAATTTTTCATAACCATTATTCAAGTATTATTTTAAAATAATAATTTTGTTATAAATATTTTAATTATTTCATGATTATAATTTTTTATATGGTGGAGTAGTGACCTCTTTAACCTCAGTAAATAAACTAAAGTTGTTTTGCAATAATGAACTGAATGTCCTCAAAACAAACAACATGGGATTAACTGATTAGGTATTTAAAAAATTAATTAAAATTAATAAAATAAATGATTTAAGTATAAGGTATTAAATATATAAAATTATCTTAATAAATCAAATAATTTATATAATATTATTATACATGAGTTAAAGGAAATACTTTGAAATTCTGGACTCGAGGAAAGGGGCATAATCTCAATTTTCCTTTATTGAGGCGTATTTTAATGTTATGTATCTAGTTTTGTATATATGGTTTATATAATTCCATTTTAACATGTAATATCATTAATACTTGATACATCATGGTATTTTATATTTCAATTTAATTATTTCATCCAAGGTGATTTGACTTGAAAGTTACCAAGCTGTGAAGAATTTTGTAACTCAATTTCTTTTCATTGGTTTAAATCACTTCTTTATTTTCACTGATATTAAAAGATTATGTGTGTAATGAATTTTTATATATTATGTTATATTTATGATTGTTTTATATGGATTTAAATTTCATATACATAATCATTTCATTGATTAATTTTCACTTCAATGTTATGATCATTGTGAGGGTTTCTCATCTCAAATTTTCTTCTTTGGAACATATGTTATGTTATACACCTATCTTATTTTTGGATGTGTATATACTTCCACATTGAAATTTTATATGAAGAAAATCCTTAATTTCATGATATTTAAAGTTTCATTTGAATTTATTATTTCATGGTGATTATGATTTAACAGTCACCAAAATGGAAAATGATTTATATTATAATATCTTTTCTAATTGGGATTGTTTATTATTGAATTTACATTGAACAAAATTATTTTATAATTGTCCAATGAACCTGTTTAATTTTATTCTCCTCTATTTATTTATGAAATTTTCATTTAATTGTACCATTTTCCACCCTTTGATACTTAAAATGATTGGTAATATGTTTTTAAGAAAATCTATCTTCCTTTCTCGCTTAAGTTAAAAATCCATTTTCTTCCAAATAAATTTTTTCTAAAAATGTTTTACTATGATTTTTTAAATTCATTTTTACCCAAAATTGTAATTTTACAAAAAAAATTAATCTTCCTCACCTTTTCCTAACAAGACAATTTTTGACATTTATTGAAAATGTGAATGTAATCCTTGTTTTAATGTACTCATCATGAGTAAAATTTTCCACCATCATAAACACTAAATCTTTTAAAGATTCATTTTTAAGTTTCAGTGGTTATTTTAAAATAAAAATGTTTCTTTAATGTTTATGTATTTTTTATATTTTACATAAGCTTTTTAAAAATTAAAAGTATATTTTCTACAAGAAATGTTCCAGGTGATCAATCGAAATCATTTTCTATTTAATTTGAAGTAATTTGATGTTACTAAATGTGAAAATTTTATTTTTCTCAAGAATTTTTTTAATTTTATTTTAATTTTATTTCCAGTTTTCAATAAAAATATCCCTTGATATAGCTTATGTTCTATTGGGGATATTTTTTATTGATAATAACTTCATCCTTTTTATAGATGTTTCAAATATATTGTTATAGAACTAATTTGTTTTACATAGGTTAATCATGTTATAAAAAGAATAATAGTTGTTTCTATGAGTATTATAATGAGATGAAATATCTATATACTTTATTCATAATATGGTCCTTGTACATTTTTTTCAATGGTTTGATCCATATTATAGATCACGGGTGAGAATTGTGTACCTTATATGAAGGGTTGATCCCCATTATAGCTCATAAGTGATCCTCATATAGCTTATATGAAGGGTTGATCCCCATTATACCTCATAAAAGATGGGTGAGTCTGATATACCTTATACGGAGGGTTAATCCCTATTATAGCTCAAAATTGAGCCCCATACAGTTTATAAAAAGGGTTGAGATCCATTATATCTCATGAAAAAATGGGTGAGCTCATTATAGATTATATGAAGGGTGTGACCCATTATAACTTTCCAATGCATTGGGTAATGTTTCTTGTTTTTTGAGGGAAGAAAGAGGGAGTTAGAAAAGGGTTTCTCTTATATATTTAACTGGGATCAAGTTATTTCTAGCATGGGTTTAAAATGGGTAATGAAGATGATTCATAGACATGGTGTCCACAAACATGGGCATGGGGTGTCCTCTAGCCATGGTTATCCCCCGACCTTGGCGGCTTCCATAGAGCTCGCTCCTCCCAGGGCTGATCCCTCGACGGTAGGGTCTATAATGCCTACCCCTCATATCCTTTCTAATGAGACTCCACCAGCATGCGAGGATACTCTGTGGTTAGATATAGTGTCGTTTTTCTGCTGAGACACTCCCTTATGCCCTGTGATCTGATGATTTTCTATCTAATCCCTTAGCATGTATTTTCGAGAGGATGGATGATGGGATAAGTGGTAAGGCTACCTTCCAATATGTTAGTGCCAGTGATGATGCTTCCTCTTTCCCCAGAATCTCCTTATAGTCAGTCATAAGGGCTAGGTTTCTAGATGTGGTGGCTAGACCTATCCTGGTGGAAACTTTGAGGGAAAGGATAGATTCCACTATGGTCGAGGATGGGGGATCCAAGGTCCTGGGGTATCCCTATGATGAGAAAGTTAACGAAGTTAAAAACCCTCTTAGCTCGGTGTGAGGAAAAACCTTACGGATGGGCCCTCCTGTGACTCCCCTAGCAACTAATCTTTATGGTCAGAGTCTTGGTATGTTTGAATGTTTGAGACATTGTCAGATCAAGGAGAGAACTTTCTCCCATTAGCAGAAGACTAGGGAGACCAGGTCCAAATCTAGGCCACCTTCAGCCTAAATGTTACACATGATAATGTGGAGCTCCCGAGGCCTTAGAGCTCAAGTAAAAACTAACTTCCCTGCGTCAGAGATTAAGAAGAATAAAGTCCTTTTTGGGGCTGTCCTGGAACACAAGCAAGACCTGGTTAAGATGAAGGAATTTTTCAAAATACATCAGATTCGTGGCTCCATACACGTGGAACTAGTTAATAGAAAAAATATGGGTATTCTAGAATAACGAGGTTTTGGTAGATTTCATTCAGGTAGGAGACCAGTTTATCACTATGAAAGTTACGAAAGGCAGGGAAAGCCTATATGTGACCTTTTTGTACAATAGTTGTGATGCTCACAGCAGAGTTCAGTTATGGCATGATCTCAAGTCTTTTGACTCGGGTGACGTACCATGGCGGGTGGGTGGGGACTTTAACATAGTATTTAAACCCAGGCAGAAGAAGGGAAGACGGGATTTCCCTCGACAGGAAATCTTGGAGTTCGTTCAATTCATGGAGGATGCTGGTCTTCTGGACATGGGATACTATAGAGATTCCTACATCAGGTTTAACAACTAGAAGGGAAATAGACGATGCTGGAGTAGGATTGATTATTTCCTTGTGAATATCAATGCAATCTTTATGTTCTTGAATTCCAAGGTAAAACATCTTATTAGGGGTATTTCTGACCAATCTCTATTGCTGATTCTATTGTCCCCAAGGTAGGATTCCCATGACAAGTATAGATACTACCAGTACTGGTCTAGAGATCCTAGATACCAATAGATTATTAGTGAGTCGTCGCTGGAGTTGACCCAGGGGCATACATGGGTTTCCATCCATAATAAGCTCTGAATGAAGAATCTCAGGCTCCATGAATGGTCCAAGAGCCTCCCTCCAGACGATCAGAATATGGTGGCCCTCAAACATATGATTGAGAGTAGGGAGAGCAGTCTTTAGGAGGAGTGGAGTGACTTGGCGTTTGAATACCTTGCAGGGAAGAAGGATTTCTGGGCTCAAATGAACCTGAATTAGGATAGAATGGCTCGGGAGATATCCATGATTATATGGATGAATGATGGTGATAAGAACTCTGCTTTCTTCCATGATTTTATTAGAGGAAAAAGGTGCCATATCATCCCCAATATCATTCTTGGGGATGGCACATTTACTGATTATAGAGACACTATAGGTGGCATGGCTCACACGTTTTTATGGGAACTCTTGGCCATCCCCAACCCAAGAATGCCCAATGGATACCCCATGGGATATGAAAAAATCTGTTAAGAAGTGGATATCTTGGTCTCTCAATAAGACAATTAAAGGCTAAAAAATATACCAAAGGAGGAAGAGATTCAGGCGTCCATGAGGAACCTTAACCCGGAGAGTGCACTGGGTCCAGACTGCTTCCCTGGTGCGTTTTACCGGGATGCATGATACATAGTTAATGGTGATGTCATTGAAGAAATTCAGGATTTTTTTAGGGGAGGTAGCCTCCCATGGGTGCCCTCGGATACCACGATGGTTCTCATTCCAATAAGAAAGAACCCCTCCTCCCTTGCATATTATAGACCGGTTAGCATGTGAAACTTTCCCTACAAGATTTTGGAAAGCATCATAAATTCAAGGATGCATCTGCACCTCCCTCGATGGCTCTCCATTGAACAACATGGGTTAGTGAAGGGTCGGTCCATCCAAGGGGCTATAGCCTTGTCACAAGAGGTGTTGAGAGACATCAAAATCAAGATGCATGGTTCTAATATAGCAGTTAAACTGGATATGAGTAAGTCTTGTGATAAGATTGAGTGGGGATTCATCAACAGAGTGCTTAGATGTCACGAACCATCCCAGGTCGACCCCGAACCGGTCAACCGAGTTGGTCCACGGCATGGCCCGAGAGGTGTTCCTGATCCTCCCAGGCTGGCGACAAGCGCCAGGGCATCATAGAGTACACATGGGAATGATTTCTCCCAATAAAAAAATTTACTAAGAAGTAGAAATAAACAAATGAAAATAAAATGAAATAGCCAAAAACATAACTAACCTGACCACGAACCCAACTCCTCGCGACCCCGAGAGTCGATCGTCAAGCTACCACCAACTCTCGTCCCTGGTGAGCAAGCTCGAGTCAAACCTGCGACAGAGACTAAAAACAAGAAAACGCTATAGGCGTGAGTATGAAAACTCAGTAGGCTAGCCCGATAAATCTATTCCCAAAGCACTACCATTAAAAGAAGAATCTACCAACTTCAAGTTTGAACTACATTATAGAAAATATGGGTTTTCACACACACACGCTTTCCATATTGAAAACAAGTAACAGTCCATTTCCCTTTTTAATTTAGAATAAGTTTAATGTTGAAAGAAACAGGTGAATTGCATTTTAAAACATTTTTCCAACAATTAGAAAACCAAAATTTAGTTGTTAGTCAAAAATAAAATCACACACAACACACACTAAGTGAAATGGGAAAACGTGGCACACAAGGGTCGGCACCCAAACTCGACCTCTCAATCGTCTGCCATATACAAATAAACACTAAAAGAGACATGGGTCAAACCTAGGAGATCGTGAACAAACCAGAACGTACTATACATGTGACTCATCCTGAAGGCATGCCATAACTCGATGACGTCACAACGCCCTAACGCCCGGCATAGCCCTAAATGGCCTAACCGAGGGGCCCAATCCCCATACCAGCAATAACTCAGTATTCCCCTGCTATGGGGCCACTAGCCAGTGCGTGGTCTAAACTAGTGCAGCAATCGTTCTCAGAAAATTCACTCAATATGGCAGGTTCCCATGTCAACACAAGCAATAAAAATAGTGCGTCCAAAATGTAGATTATTCAGTAACAATGCACAAACATCACATTCATCTCACCTAATCAACAAACACAAAAGATCACTCCAAAGAGACTTTTCAAAACATTAATTTCATTAAAAGTACCAAACGGGCCTCATGTACTTATTCAATATCAAATCAATTCCAAAATAATGATCAGACGTCGTCACATTTAAAACTAGAAAACACATTTAAAATCTCATTTAGGTAAACCAAATCACCATTTTAATTCTGAATTGCAAACATAAGGGCCAAAGGGGAATTTTCACTATTGCGCAATAACAAATCATGAAAAAGATTTCGGTACGATGCAAAGAAATAAGCAGTTCCAATTCCAGCAATATAACTACTCTAAAAATAATATTTTCATACGACTTCCAATTTGATGAAAATTTAATAAATGACAAGAAATAAGTAAATTCTTAATTCAAAGGCAAGTGCAGTGGGAACCTACCTCAACTCGCAGCTCGAACACGGAGACGCGACACACCTCGCACAGACGTACAAGTACGCGCAAGCCGACGACCGTGGTGTCGCGGAGTCACCTCGCCAACACGCTTCAATAACCGCACAGCAACTAAAAACACATAACCACTAGACTTAAAACAATACAAGCAGACAACCCGCACAAAAGGACCACCTGGACAAAATAACAAGACCTACTTCGCACCATCCACATTACTACTAAACCACCCTAAAAATTATGAAATAAAATTCAAAAAGTAACTCGCAACTTTACACAAACCAAACTCATTCAAAAACATGCTTTTGATCAAACATGCACCTAAGTCCCACTAAAACAAAAACGCACCGCTTGCTCGGTTAGATAAACTAATTGCACAATTTATATTAAAAAAAACAAATACACAACTCATGACTAGTTTCCATAAAAATGCATCTTAATTCACATGAATGTGTTATAAGGTATAAAACCAAAACTAAGTTCACTAAAATAAAATTAAACTTCACATCAAACACATTAATCACAAATATGCCAAATTAACTATCCAAATGAAGAAACAACACTAACCTCACCAATCACGCTGCAACAAATGCAAAACAACTAAAACACAAAAATACTGACTTAAAATAATTTATATGAATTAGGAACGTAAAAATAACTAATAGATATATAAACATTGACATAAAATAATCTATGTAAAATCAAAGAAAACCACACCTCGACGCCGGAGCAGGTGAAACGGGTGATCCCAAAACACACACCTTCGGCAGCAAGCATTCGGTGCACACCTAGAAGGAACGAGGCGCGCGGCTAGTCACGCGAACAGGAGCAGTGGTGCCGGACAGTGTAGCGGCGCTACGAGTGGCTAGCCGGGCAGCACGTGGACACTGCGGGATGCCTACGGGTCAAGGCGAATGTGACGGGTGTGGAGAGCAGGGCAGGGCGAGTGCGGCGCGGCCGGAGCCGGCTGGCCGGAGACAACGCGACCGGGGCGAGCTGCCGGATGTTGGTCAGGCATCGGAGGCTGGCCGGGGGGAGGTGTCGGACGCTGGACGGGCGCCGGAGACTGGCCGGGCACCCGAGGCTGGCCGGGAGGCGGCTTGCAAGGCAGCGCCGGAGAAGGGAGGCACGGCCGGAGGGAGAGCCGCCGGAGGAGGGTGCTACTGGGGCGGCTCGGCCGAAGGATCAGGGAGGGCGAAGGGTGGTCGGCGGTTGGAGTCGGAGGAGGCCGGCTGAGGGAAGGCCGGACGAGAGGTGGGTACGCCGGCTGGAGATCGTCAGCCGCGCGGGGGAGACCGGGGGGAAACACCGCTGGAGGAGGGAGGAGGTGCGGCGACTGGTAAAGGAGGGCGGCGGTCAGGAGATGGAGGGAGGAGGCGCGGCCGGAACGCGCAGGAGGGCCGAGAGGGAGCGGGTCGCGCGGAGGGAGAAGAAAGAAAGAGGGAAGAGAGAAAGAGAGAGGAGGGAGAGAGAAGAAGAAAAAAAATAAAAAAAAAAGAAGAAAAAAAAAGTGGCGGCGCCTAGGGTTACGGGGAAAAGAGGGGGAAGAGAAAAAAAAGGGAATAAAAGGGATAAGAAAAATGAAATAAAAAAAAGAAATAAAATAAATTAAAATAAAATAAATAAATCAAAGAAAATAAAATAGAATAAGATAGTAAAAAAAATATGAGTTTAATAATAATAATAATAGTAATATTAATAATAATAATTGTTATTATAATTACAAACCTATATGCATATATATATATATATATAAACATATATATAGACAAACCTACATAAAAAAAGAAATTACAAACATACATATATGAACATACATAACATATTATAAATGTATAGACATATATAATCATATTTATAAACACATTTACACATAAACATATAATGTTAAGAAAATATATATTTATCAGCATACGTGTATATATACACATATAAACATACATATATGCACATTTCGTTAAAAATAATATTAATAATAATAATTATAATAATAATAGTAATAATAATAATAATGATAATAATGTATAAACATATATACTCATATACATATTTATACACCTATATAATCATATATATATATATATATATTAATCCGCTCAACGAACGAATTTAATAACGTTAAAACTGAATGACCGCGGGGTACGCGTGCACCGTACTGTACCCAAGTGGATTGCAAACGGGCTGCGCAACACAACCGTATGGTGTTCGCGCATTATCCCAAACCATAAACTCATCCAAACATTAAAACTTCCAACCGGGAATCGCCCGCACACATGCAAAAACACCCGACGCCATGATAAATAAAATAAATAAAGTAAAATAAAAACAGGTGTGACATTAGAACTATGGGAATCTCTCCTAGAGTAATTGATCTCCTATTCAAATTCTTATTTTCCTCATAGATAGAGGTCTACTTTATGGGGAAGACTTATGGTTTTTTTAAGGATACCCATGGAATGAGGGAAGGCGATCCCATTTCTCCCAGCTTATTTATCCTTGTGTAGGACACTCCCAATCACCTTATCAACAGAGGATTGGGTCATGGTATTATTCTTCCTTATAGAATGAAAATCGACCTCCCTAATATTTCTCATTTGATGTTTGTGGATGATACCATTGTCATTATCAATGGTGGTTGGAGATCAGGGAGTGATCTCAAGAGGATCCTTGAATAGTATTTCTCTTGGAGTGGTCAGCTTATCAGCAATTCCAAGAGTAATTTATTTATCTCCAAGAAGTGTGAATCTCATCGGGCCTCCTAGATTTGCAATATGTTGGACATGAAATATGGATCTTTCCTCTTAGAGTACCTCAGTTCACCTATATCTTCTGGGAGACTCTGAGTTCAAGATTTTGACCACCTCGTGAGTAGAATATCAGATAGAGTTCTTAACTCGAAGAACAAATACATATCCTTCAGAGGCCATATTTCTTTGTTTAATAGCATTTTGACGGCCATTCCCATCCACACTATAGCTTCCACCAATGTTTGAAGGGATTCATCAACAACATTGATAAGATTTTTTCCAGGTTTTTCTTGGATTCATTCCCGGAAAGAAATAGGCACTGGGTGGCATGGGGAAAATGGAAAATCCTATCCATGATAGGGGAATCAATGTGAGGAGCTTTAGAAATACGATCCAATGCATTTAGGAAAAACTCACATGGGAAGGAATCGAAGAACAAATTCTATGGGTGAATTTGATGCCACACATTAGGGATGGAAATATATAATCCACTGGAGGTCAAGTATCTCCCTTCTGTGCTAAGATCCTCCAGTTTTTTCCTAGCCTACAACATCACTCGTGATGGATTTTTGGAGAATGTAATATTTTATTCTTGTATCATAATGGGGTAGGCTCTGTTATCGTATTTCCTGGATTCCCTTCCCCTATGATCAATTTTAGGGAAGAGAGTCTTTATCCTTCATTCTGCAATTTTTTTCTAGATGAGAAGCAGTAGGAAATCTTTGACTTTATAGTTTTATGATCGGAGGCTGATAAATGTATATTCACTCATTCTAGATCGAGAGATTTTACAACCAGAGAATTTTGGTGGCTTTAGTTTGAGCAGGATCACTATGATAATTTGAATGACATGATATGGTGCACAATTATTCCATCAAAGTATAATTTCCTTATATAGAGAATAAGAAGATAGGTTGTGGCAACTGATGAGAATATCAGGAAAGTGGGTATTAACTTTCCCTCATGATGCCAATGTTGTAGACACCCCTAGGATGAAAGAATGAACCATATGTTCTATGATGGTGAGTGGGCTTAGCTGGTATGGATATTTTTTGGTGGAAATGCTATGAGAGTTGACCATACTCATGAGGGGGACTCATTCTTGGAAATATGGTTCCATGTAAACTATGAGGAGGGTCCTGCAAGAATGGTGAGGTCCATTATATTTAGTTCCACCTGCTGGTTTTTGTGGAATACCTGAAACAAAGCCAGCATTGAGGGAACCAACCCAACTTTAAGGGATATAATAGTGCTCACAAAGAACCTATTGATTGACATGTCCTCCCTTTTCAGGGGCTATCATGATGTCCCTCTACTGAACCTACTCAACGGTCAGGTCGTGTATGCCCAAGTCTCCACCAAAAAACCTGTCGGTCAATGGGTATGCTGGGAACCCCCGACAATAGGCTATAAGATTAACATGGATGGGTCTTGTATTTGGGGAAATATGAGAGGTGAGGGTGTAGTGTGAGACATGCAGGGGACTGTAATTATTTCCTTTTCTGAGAGTATGGTGCTAGTGGCCCCCTTTAGGAGGAGGTGAGAGGTATGATGACAGGGTTATCCGTCTGCAACCGGAAGAACCTTGAGATTACCCATGTGGAGATAGATTCTTTAATCCTTCATGATGCCCTTCATTGAAAACGTGACATCCCTTTGTCCCTATCCTATAATGTTAGAAAGTGCAAAAAATTCCTTAACAACAATATATAGGTGACCCACACTTGGTGGGAGGGGAATAGGGTTACGGATTATACGACCTCCATGGCAAGACCAGTTTTAAATATTTTTCAAAATAATCATCCTTTCAAGGCTAAGGGGGTTAATTTGATCAGAGGGGGTTCCCTTAGTCTTCACTAATATATCCCCCCTAAGTATGCTTGATTTGGACTTTTTTGTAGGTCTTTCTTATATAGATTTCAAAACAAAAATTTGACATTGGATAGTTAAGATGATGTTCTAAGATATACATTTTATTTATTATTTATATGGGTTTTAATTACTCCTTTGATCAAGATTTAAACCACATGTATCATGATTATTTATTATTATGAATCATGTTTTTGATAATGCTTTATGTCATGTTTCAGGATTGATGATCTCGGTATTTATGGGTATGAATACAATTATGTTTTTCTCTTTCCCATTGATGATGTCATTATTCCCTTGTTCTGTTATTATTCTCACTAATTATATTTAATTGTTAAGGCTTAAATTTACCCTTTACAAGAATTATAGTTCACCCTTACTATTTTTTTCATTTCCCTAAGTTATTAATAATGGTGTGATGTTTAATATTTAATATGAATAATATAGTGATAAAAAATACTCCCTTGAATTCATGGGTATTGTTCATGTAAGAGTTTTTCCTAATTATATAAATCAATAAACATAAAAGGTCTTTGATTATGTAAGTGATCCAATATTTCCTTTTGATATTGTAAGTTTTAGATAGTGAATATTGGATCACCTTCATTGGTATCAATGTAAGAAATTAAATGAAGATGTTTTTAGTACTGGATCCTAGAGTTTGAATTTGGGGATATTATATTTTAAGAGTGTTTTCTTTTATTTTGGAGGTAATAAGAACCATATGTGAGTTTTATATATATTTTTGGGTATGTTACTACATGTGGGTCCATCTTACGTCATAATATATATTTACATTATAAATGTGGCACTAGAAAAAAGCTGTGAAAACGGTTTACAGCATAAGAATCTTGTAAGTTGTAAAATTATTTTTATGACTTAAATTATTTTTACACTATAAGAAACTATTTTAAATCATAAAATCCTTGATTAGGATCTTTTAACTCAAGGAAACATGTTTCTAAACATATGTGAGTTTTGGGATATTTACTTCATAATAAAGTTGTTTACGCCATAAATTCTGCTACCCTGTAGGTTTAACTATGTAGTGTGTCTTATGTTTTTCATTAGTCATGCAATCTCTTCTCTCCTAAAACCTACCATCATTATAGGTGAAACTTTGGGTGTATCCTACCTTCTTAGGTCATTTAATTTATCTATTTATCTTTATTATGGTCTTTTCATTTCCCTGGTAAGCATCCTTTTGGGATTTTTTGTTGTCGTTGGTCATGAAAGTGTTGCAGTGCTATGTTTTCATATTCTTTAACCATGTGGTGATATTTTGTTGATCCTTTATAGATTCCTCATGTGATAATATCCCAGAGGCTAACCGTCATGTCATTTGTGGTAACACATTATTTTTTTTAGTTATGATTTGTTTTATCTTCTCCTATGACCATTTTTAGTAATAGACTGATTCTATAATATTGGAATAAATTATAGATAATTTTTGGTTTTCAATGTTTCCTTTTAGTATTGGTGGATCCCATTATGGACGTGTCAAAACCATGTTGAGATAGGTGATTACGTCTCTAGCTTATATTAAATAAACCTTGAATGATCTAGTTTTATAAATTCTTTTATAAATCAATTGGAATGATTTATTGATTTGTGTGTGTGAATAGGTTTTTTAGAAAAGGTTGTTTCACCTTGTTTTTTTAAATAAAATTTATTTTCAAATCATTGTGAAATGGATTTATGTAATGTTTTTCAAGGTATGGTTTTGAAAAAATGACTTGGAAAATGTACCACATGGGAAGCCTTGGGTAATTAGGTAGATGGTTTAATAATAGGCCTCAACAATTAATAATGTCAAGGGGTTAACTAATGGGGTGTTTCTTTACTCCCTAGGTCCATTATTCTGGGTACTTTTAGACACTTTTCAGAGGTTCACTTTCTAGGGTGTTTATTTTTTCCCTTGATTCAATGTTATCTCTATGGGATTGATATGCATGATTTTCTATGTTTGGGTATGAGGGTTATAGCTAGACTAACCCATAGTGATCCTTTAATGATTTAACTATACATTGGTTTATACTATTTGTATTTGATTAACTTCTTTGACATAAGTGAGATGATTTGGAACTTTTTTACCTAGTTTATTTGGAACTATGGAAAAAGGGAAATGTTTTACCATGATTTTGATATAAAAATTGTTTAACTAGTTATTATGCCTTTTTTATTTAAATTTGAGCATGTTCAAATTTTTATATTGAGACTTGATATGGATCACCTAGGTAAGATCTTACTGAGCCTTTTTATCTCGCACCCTACACACCCCTTCATCGATGTCTAGACCTGGTTATGTATTTTGATGTTGGAAAAGGAAAGGTGACGTAGTAAGAATGTGAGGTTTGTGTTAGTTGGCCATGGGTAGCTTGTGGTGATATAGTGTCACGTCTCTCTCTTACCACATTGAGTAATTTTTTTATTTTGTTTTTTTTTATTTTGGTTATTCGACATGTACCTTATATATTTTAATGCATCTTTCGAGTTGTATCATTACTATAGTTTCATTTTTTGTTATGGAATATATTTATTTTATTTTATTCCACTATTTATTTCTTCTATGTGTATATATATAGTCCATGTTTTCTACTTCATGATGGGGTATATCTTTTCCTCTTATTTTTTTAATGCCCGAGTACTAGTTGTCGGCCCATGGGGATCGAGAATGCCCTTCAGGTATCCCATGAATTGGGTTAAGTACCAGTTTGGGAGGGTATCCTAGGTCAATTCATGACACTAATACACAAATAATAACACCTAAAGTTTAACATAGATAATTTCATGAATATCTTAACCATAAAACACAACAAAATATGTTTTTTTTAAAATAACTTGAATCGCAATAGAATCAAATAATGTAGTGAACATCACCAAAATAACATGAATCAACTTTTGATAATAACCTAAAAGGTTATCCTTATCTTGATCATAAATATATCCAAAAATATTACATTTTAATAAAATTACTTTTCAACCATAAAGGTTAACCCAAAACCAAATATACCATAATTATCTTAATGGATTATCATTCATCAAACCTAATAAAAGGATGAAATAATATTAAGGTATAATCATTTATGACATTAAAAGAGGATATTCTCTATTGAACATAAGATCGACCTTAAATTTATAAACCCATAATAGTATTCATAATTCTTAAGTTAAAATCAGATGAAAACATCATTATCTCTAAAGTTATCTAAACCCTACTCTGATACTAAGTATAACACCTCAAACCTGTACTCCAAGATCTAGTTATACAAACATAAAATTTACATTTCCAAAATTGATATTGATTAATGTGGCCTAATTTTATCTATATAAATCATATAACATCAAATTGAAAATTTTGGATCACTTACATACCCAAGGACCTTTTAGGTTTATAGTTTTAGAGAATTTTTAAAAACTCTTAGATAATAATACACATGCCTTCACATGTCTATTTTTTCTCTATAACCAAATTTTATTATTCCATATTAATTATTTATCATCAAACACATGAAATCCTTAAAGAAATGTCTTACTTAACACTTTTCTTTATAACTTGGGTGAAATAAACATAATATGTTTGAGATAAAATTATCAACAAGGGTAAACATATTCATTAACATTTGAATATATTCAGTGAGAACAAGATTAACATAAGGGTATGAGAACATATTCAAGGTGAATGAGAATTACTGAAGAGAATTCATAACCATATTAACATAGATAATTAAACATGTTACATGTTATAATGCTTTATAAAAGGAAAGGTTCATAGGAATCCATAATCATGAGCCATGTGATGTTAATTATGATCAAAGAAACCATTAAAAACTCATAGAATGTATAGATAAAATGTTTTGCTATCTTGGAACATTATCTCCATTTCCCATGTTCACTCATGTTAAAAATAATTGGATCCTAGTTAAATCCATTGGACAAATCTCCGTAGTTAAATCCCGCATTCTTATCTTTAAGGACAATGAACATTACCCAATGCATTAGAGAGATATATCATGATCACCCATCATATAAGCTATATCTGGATCACCCTCTATCATGAGTTATATCAGGATCACCCATCATCATAATCTATATTAGTCTCACCCATCTTCATTAGTAATTTTTGAATACCATACAAGTATATAACACATGGAATCATTAATTTTCATCATAAATCTTGTAACAAAATCTTACATTCTTTTATAACATGATTTGCCCATGGAAAATAAATGGTTTTCATGGTAATATCTTTAAAAAATAATTATAATACATACAAAGAGAGAATATGGGTGTTATAAAAAGATTATTTTCCAAATGATGTAGAGGAATCATTAAAATATTTTTATATAGATGAATAATTCTTTAAAAACATTTAAATCATTTATTTGAAAATAATGTAAAATGCACTTTTATTTTTGTAATATTTTATAAAAATTTCATAAATATGTGTAAAAAAAATTGTCAAAAATTACCATAGAAAAATATAAATTAATTTTTAAATAAAATATTGTTCATGAAAGTGGTAAAATCCTTTCATGTCCAAAACGTTAATAATAATCATTCTTTTTAAAAATTTATAAAGATATTAAAAATTTACCCATGTGAAAAACATTAATAAATTTCATTTTTTACCTTTTCAAATAATGTAAAAAATCATATAAAATAACTTTGTGAAATAATTTATTTTTTTAAAAGAACATTATTTAAATAATACAAAGAATATAGAGGAAGAATCTGGTTTAAAATCTTGAAAAAATTTAAAATAACATTTTTAAAGAAATACCCATTTATGGCCTTTTAAAACAAAAACTCATTAGAGATAATGAAAATAAGAAGGAACATAAAATAACTAGAGTATAAAAAAATTCATGATATTATATTTTAAGATTCAGTGTACATGCCGTAAAAATGAATATAGTTTGTCAATCAAAAACATGTATCAAAGAATAAAGTTTGAGATGAGAGACCCTTGCAAATTATGTAATGTTTGAATAAAAAACATTAATTGAAGGAAAAAAATTATTCTATAAAAACCATAATTTCCATGAGATAAAATTTTAGAACACATTCATGTTGAAATAATTACACCATATTAAATAATTTATGGTGCATAATAAGAATTATATCTCAAAGAATTTAAATTGAGACAATAAAAATCATTGAAATTTTTATAACATTTGAATAAATATATAATGAAATAAAGAGATTAAAAGTGACATTAAATATCATGATCAAAGATTCATTCATGATATAATATCTCAATAGGAATCATTTTCACCTTATAAATGAAATTAGGAGAATATTACAACACAAGTCTCAAAGAAACAATATTGAGATGAATACAACTTGAAAATATCATATCATTGAAGTTAGAATTAATTAATTAATTGATTATGTGTTGTTATTTTTAAACCACAAAAAAACAATACGAATTATTAAATAATAAAATCATAGTTAATTGAACACATAATCTTGTCATAACATAGTTAATGAATTATAAGTATAACTCAATGAATGAAAATTGTGTTAAGTAAATCCTTACCTCAAGTCTAACTTACTATGTATGTCCTTTAACTACTCCAGTTTAACACTTGTCTAATAAAATTTTCCAGGTTCATTTAATTATTATTCTTACTTTTATTTTATTTATTACCTTGTTTTATTTAGTTACATAATCATTTAATTTTATGTCATACATTTTGAGGATGTCCATTTTATAATCCCAAAACATCTTCGGTAAGTTGACCAAGGTAAAAGGGGTCATTGTTCAATCATATTAAAAATCTTAATTATGAAATAATTATCATTTTTATATATTAAATAAAATTTTATGACCATCCATGAAATGTGAATATGAAAAATGAAATATGGCGTATCATGGAGGTAGTTGTCCCCTCATACACACGGGTGATTTTCTACTTTTCTAATGTGTGGAAACTAAATAAAGTAGATAATATATTACTTTTATTGAATCTTAATAATGTTATTAATTTAATATTTATTTATTATTTCCATCATAATTACTATCGATGTGATTTAGTAATGTAAAACAAATAACATTGCTTTGTGGAGGTGGTAATCCACACGTACCCATGAATAAAGTTGTAATTTTTTTAAGATATGTAAAGGTAAGAAAATAATGACATTTATCATTTTGGAATGGTAATTATTTCATTGATATCATATATATATATATATATATTAATTCCATCATTACAACCATACATGAGAGGTGGTGATAGAAAATTAATTACATCGTTTCGTGGAGGTGGCAGTCCACATGTATACATGAATGGTGTTTTTGTTCCCCATAGGATGGAAAATAAGATTGATAAGTGTTGTAATATAAAAATATATAAAATTTATGTGTATTTTATATAATTATGTTATTATATAATCATGTTTCAATAATATTTGAAGGATTTAGAAAAAGAAATAAACATGAAATAGGTCTATTGTGACTTATATATTCTCCTCAAATAACCTCTTTGGATTACACCTTAGTACTTCTATGTTTGCTATTTTATTGATACCAACACCTCTATAACATGGAGAGGGATTTTTTTAGAGATATAGTCAAATATTTTCTAAACTATAGTTCTCAAAAGGTGTGATGAAGGGAGGATGAAGGTGTCCATTTATAAGTGAGAGTAGGGACACACTTGAAATTACTTAAAGTATTAAATTATTACAAATTAATTTTAATTTAAGTGGAAAAAATTTAAATATTTAGAATATACGATAATTATAAGTATAAATAATATCATATAATAAAATTTGGACAATTTTAGGTGTTTTTTTCTCATTTATCTTTTAGTTTTAACCCCTATTAACCCATTTGATGATTACCATAATATCATTGTTTTTTAAATTTATAGGAGTCAAGAAAGTTAAGATAAAAGTAAAAGTGACCTATAATTGGAAAATTGTTGATATTATGGACCCTTTACAATTAAAATGACCAAATATAATATTTTTATAAATTTTAAATCATAAAATAAAATATTATTTACCATAATATACCATTAATGTCATTTTTGAGACTATTCACATATTTGACTTTAATGGCATCAATATAGTAATGGAATTAGAATATAATCTTTTAAAACACTAGTAATATTTTATATTTATTTAAAAAATTATTTTAACATAATAATTCATCAAAATTTTATTACTTTTAATGTTTTCAAAATCATTTATTTTATTTTTCTATTACTTGAAGAAGAACTATGTCGGCGTTGTGTAAACATTTAAGGTAGTTATTACATCACTAAAAATTAAACATAAATTTCCATGATAAAATTAGTTAATTAATATTTAAAACAATCATTTATAAATAAACATAAACTAACTTTTTTCTGATGAAAAAATAATATATATATTAAAATAAACAGAGTGACATTTTTTTTTCTTTACTCAAAATAATATTAAGATCATTATTAAATAAATGTAGTAATAAACGATGAAATTTTATAATTTCAATGATTATTTTAATAAAAAACACATCTTGTTAAATAAAGGTAATTTTTTGGGTGGTTTTAAATTATTATCCCATGGATTTAATCATATTTCACTTATTATACACTTACATTGGTGACAATGTTTTTTTCAAGGTTATTATTCATAATGACCAAAACTAAATGGGAAATATTTACCAAATTTAAACCTCCTAACTAAAAATATGGAATCAATTTTATCAAATATAATTTTTATAAGTGGAAGAAATTAATATTAAAATTAACCTGAAAAGCATGATGAAAAATGTTTTTTTAGAAAAAAGAATTTTTAAGTACATAAATGTTTTTATACCAAGATTATGAATAATATTAATTATAATGAAATTAAATGTATTATGTTTAATAAAAAAGAACTAATAATATTTTGAAACTAATTTAAAATAAAAATTGTACTTTTTAAATACTTTAAAGGAAAATATATTTTTCTATAAAATTGGTATTTTTCACTGTTCATAAAAAATTTAAACTCTTTTTAAAAATCCAAAAAATTTATCTTAAGATAATTTAGATATGAATATTTAAAAAATTATATATGTTTTATCAAATAAAATTTCTAAAATTGGTAGAAATTAATCATAAAACTTTCTCATAAAAGTAATAAAACACATTTTTGATTAAAACATATTTTTGAAGAATAAGCTGAATTTACTAAAAATAAAGTTCTTATTTCCTAAGAATTAATCAAAATATTTTTATTGAGTATGAAATTTATATATGTGTATATATATATATATTAATATGGTTAATTTTATTCATACCCATCAACTCTATGGCTAGGTTATAATGGTCACATTTAAAATAATATTATTCTATAGTACGTTTAAGCTCAGTGTTGTGTGACATATACACCATCGGAAACAGTATTATTTTAAAATATCAAGGTAGTACAGTTTTGATATTTGGTTATGTGATTATACATTTATATGGAAGATGTTTAATCATAATAAATATGCCATTGGGATATGAGGGTGACGGGATCAGTTGGGAAGTGGTTGTGGTTAACCTTATTGATATATTCTCTTAATACAATATTATTATAATTCAATGTGATATTGAGTGAGTGAAACTTTATGAAATTGGGTGATAAATGACTATATATTGGTTCATATTGGTTCTATTTTTTGTTCATTAATTCATTAGTATTTTTTTCCTCATTTTCATTAAAAATTTTGGGGATGGTTCAACTAAATATACTTATATTATCACCCCTATATATATGAATATATTTTTCATATTTCAAGTTGGGAGCTTGTTGTTGAGATATAATTTACTAGATCAAGGCTTGCAGTTAGTATCATAGAAACTGTTGTAGGAGTTTCTTTTTGTTATTTTATTTAACAGACCTCAATTATGTGTGGAATTTACATAAATTATGGTTTGGATTTACTTTAAATTATATAGATTTGATTGGTTTTTTATTTTGTATTCTTGGGATTATGAGGGTAATTCATCCCATTTAAATGTGATTATACACCCAATTCTAGTCACCAAACTGTTTTCTATTAGATGCAATCTTTTGGGCTCACACAAATCTTTATTATCGGTCTTAGAGGGGTTCCCAGCAAGGTAGCTCATGAGAGACATGATCACAACGTCATACCTTTAAAAAAATGACCAAATGTTCTCTCCAACTTAGGCATTAATATCAGTTATGGCCAATTCTGAGCCATGATACCTCCACCATCAAAATTTCCTTACAAAGCACACCTCTTAGTTCTCTAATAATGATTTTGTTTGAAATATTAAACTGGAAAAGCCTGATTACATTTTTTGGTCATAAAAGAGACTATTATATGTGGGAATTGTTGAATCCTGATCTATGGAACTAAAACTGACCAAACATTCTTTCCTAAAATGACACCACTAACTTTTTAAACCACACACTCCCTATCCCCGTGGTGTGCTTAAAATAAGTTCCTTATAATGGTATCCATTAAAAATGATTGTGAAAAAGTAAATACACTCTGTCCAACCATTCTCAAAATTCCCATCATAGATAGTTGGTGTATTATATACTTAACCACAATGCCTTCTCACATGGTTCCATATGTTCACAATGATCTTGTTAGTCGATGTCCACACATTAATTTTAGTGATTTTCATTATTAAAAAAATAACTTGGCCATTTTAATTTTTTTCCCACATCATGACCAAGGTTGTAGTAAAGTTATAGCCTACCATAATCATTATTTTTTAAAAAATTGCCTCTTTGCCTGACCAAAAGTCTAAAAAACCTCAGATTTGTTAAACTGGAGTCCAAGGAACTAACCTAAGGTAGTCTATACTCCATTTTTTTAAAATATGATTCCTTGACCCAAAACAACCAAAGAAAAATTATTATCAAATGAATTTTAACAAGATTCTAAAATATGGGATCATATTATAATCTTTTTCATGTAAGGAAATAAAATCAATGGGGAGGTCTTTGAACCAAGTGATGCCAAGATTTACACCTATGTTGGACAAGACATCTTCAACCATGTTTTATTATTAATAAAAATGTGTGTTGATATAGTTGAGGTCAATAAGTGAGTGAGTTCATTCCATCCAATGTGTAGTAATTGTTCAAGAAAGATGTGTCACACTATTCCAAATTTCTTACACGATGGTTGTCGAGTCACTTTCAATCCAGAGGTTTTTCTATCAACATTAAAGGAGTGCTAGTCTAGTTATCCAACAAGAATTTCTTTATAAAGTACTACTAGTCTGGATGAAATTCTTTATAGAGGTGTTTATTGCTTTTATTATAATAACAAGAAATTTATAAACCATCATAGAGTCAACTATCTTGGAGACAATCATAGATTTTAGAATGCAATTCCTACTAGCTATAGAGAGAGATTTACCTTTCCACGAAGAAACATGGTTTAGGACATGGTCAAATATAGTTGCAAAGTGTTCAAACTTGGGTATGCCCCAATATATGGGAACAGCTAGATAAGTTAAATAAAGCGTACCTTATTTCAGACCTATGTCACTGATAATGTTATATTTTCTATTGGTAGGGAAGTTCCTTCCAAAGAAGATGCAGGATTTGTTCTAACTAATGGTTTGACCAGAGACCTACTCAGAGTGCGAGAGCACTATTTTATGGTTAAGAATGTTTATTTTATAACCTTTATGAAAAAGGATAATGTAATCATCATAAAAGAAATATGTAGGTGAATTCACATTTCCAAATACATGGATGGGTTTCAGCTTTTACTAGTGCACCATATGGGTGATTATGTGACTAAGATAGTCTTCTGCAATCGTGAAGAGGATGGCAGATTGGGGTTCACATTTCCTAACACCTATGGTGCATTTAAAATAGCCCTTGGGATATCCATTGATCAAAATGGAAATAGACGCCAAGTTGAACTAAGTTCTAATTGAAATGATAAATGAGGCATTAATGCCAAAACCCTAAAGAACCATCAAGATAAAGCTCCAATCCATGTTGTCAAATGTTTTTTTGATGTCATGTTTAATGTAAATATTTCCTCCTAAAAAATCTCAGAGGTATTTTCCACTTTTGGGATCATGGTTATAAATTGGGAATTAAGAGCATGAGGAAGCACATCATTGGTAAAAAATGATTTAACAATATTACAAACGTCAACATGAATCACATCCTAATAATGTTGATAGAAACCATAATTAAAACCATCAGGATCCAAAGTTGTATTCATATTCCATGTTTACAAGTTAGACATCAGTATTGAGATAAGACATCAACATTAGTACACTGACTAAGCCTAGAGAAGAATCCACCTAGTGGTAAAGCCATAAGAAATTTTATGGTTTCCAAGAGTCCAACCAAGGAGTTCCTACATGGGAACACATGTATCAATAAGGACTAATCAAGACTTGATAGAGACCACGCGTGTAGTATGAAGGTCTGATAGAAAAAATAAATTTATCGCAATAACTTTTAAAACATTAGCATGACATATAACTAACACTCTCTTTGTGCATCAAAGAGGAAATTAAGGTAGGGGACATGATCATCTCTTTTAGATGATTATAGTAAGAGTATTTAAGGTTACCAAGAAGATCATTCAAATTGGTACTGTAAAATTATTTGAAAGTATCTCGGCTTCACATACTGACACACCATCAACCGAACCACAATGGTTATACAACCCATGTAATTTCATGATAATTCATGATTTACCACCAGAGTAAATTCATGACCAATTATTTTTCTCAAATGATTCATACAAATCCAACTATAATAATTCCATGCTGCTAAGGAAGCAATGACATAGCTTAAACTCGCAAGTATAAAAGGAATTAAATAAAGGAAAACCATTTCCAAATGGTCCTCCATGGTTGAATTCCATATACTTAGATGAACACAAAATCACTAAAACTAACATGGAACTCCCCACCTTATGAGTTTTCTCATTGTTGAAAGAAGAGATGGACTAGCTACTTGCAAGCGCACAAGGACATAGTCATCTTAAATGAAAACCATTAAAAATTTGGTATGAAATCCTAACCAAAATTATTAACTTATAAAAACACATAATTCTACAAAAATTTATCCTAATATTTGGAAAAAATATTATTTCTTTGATTCTCCGATCACTATACTAAAAAGATGGACCAAGAATTTTGTCAAGAGATCATGGTTCAAAGATTCCACCAAACTGAACTAGTTTATTATATCATTTAGCACTCAATGAAAACTACATATGTGAACACCTACTACCCTAAGGTTTCACATAATAATTTCATATATTAGATATTATCCGTAGGTTTTCCATCATATATAATAAAGTATTATATGGCCCACACAGAAGCTGGATTAAAATAACAATATCTCACATGTCTTTCAAACATACTAATGACCACCCATGTTTCCCAAGAGAAAAGAACTAGGAAATGAGACCTAATAGGAGGATCACCATACTCGAGGCATGTATATCCCTATAAAATAAAAAATTAATGATTTTAATGATCCTAAAAATTGGCAAAGATATTGCAACCACCAATCCGCATAAGGGTGTCATTTGGAATCACAGAGTCCTCCTAGGGACAACAACACTCCAACAACACCTGATGTCTGAAAGCTCACAACATTCAACAATGAATTAATCTCTAATGGTCCTAGATACCATTTGATACCCCTTAAATATGTAAATGTGTTTACCCTGTCACTAGGTCACACCAACTAAAAATCCATTAGGCTCAATATCCTGTCATTTAAAACATTCCTAAAAAGGGAAATTCCTACCAGAAACTCACATGTTTTTGTTTGAAGTAAACTCAAAAAGATATTTAAACTACCATTACATGAGGGTTTTAACAAATTAAAACACTAAAGGCTCCAATTTAAGGCCATTAAAGTCATTCACATCTAATCTTTAAACATTTAAAAGACTTAAACAAAACATCAAGTACCAATTATAAAACAAAGCCACTGGTACTTGATTTAACTAACCTCCCAAGGAAAAAAAGAAAGACTGGTAGAAAATCCTTTTTAAATAATAAAAACTTATAGAAATACCATCATAAATTAATCAATTTGTTAAATAAATACCTTTTAACAGATAAGGAGGCCTATGAGGGTCTTGATAAGGTAACTTGTGTTCATCCGAATAGAACCCAATATTTGTTTCTTATTTATAAAATTTTTCAAAACACCTGTACTAAGTCATATAATGAGGAACATTCCCCATCTGACCAACTTGGGTCCATTTTTTCATTCATAAAGGTAATACCAATCCATTTTAGAGACAACTAATTTAATTTGAGATTAAAATTAATTGTATTTTTCATTTGAATCCATTTCAAAATAAAACAGGGTCACATATAATAGTTCAGTTATATGGGTAGCCATAGACCAATCCATAAATCTCACATACACATTAATTTTTGGAATTTTTCTCCCATTGATCTAAGACATTCCACTTTTAGAATTTGTCAATTTCATACAAAACAGTTCTATTATGTGGGTTTCCATCTCCTAATCAATAATGTTCCCAAACACTTTGCATGTTAGAATTTAGATCCAATTAATCAAAACGAATTCACTTTTAAAATATAAACTTTAGAATCCTTTACATTTAAAAAATTTTCTTTAGGTATGTATAAATATCAAAACAAAAGGTCAAATATACATATTAACTTTTCCAAATTATAAGGCACTCATACAACTTACACCTAAAAACTGGTTTCCATTTAATCACAACCAATAATATTTTTCTATAAAACCATTTACATATAAAAATATAACATTTCATTATAATCAGTAAACCCAGGGAAAAAATCTATAAGCATAGAGTCATGATACAATAATAGAACATGTAAAATAAATAGGCAGCATGGCATATAATCACTTATCATGAAAACAAATTAACATGTTAAATAATCACCCAAGAATGTTATACAAATATAAATTCTATGAAAAATAAAATTATGTTATATAATTACCTAAACATTTAAAAACATTAAAGGAAGACAATCTAAATCAACAAGCATCCTACAAATTCAACTACATGGCATGACCTATGCATGACATGAGAATTTTATATGTGCCTATAATAAGGCATGTAATACTTCATCATTTCCATATCAGGCAAAGGGTAAAATACCATAAATTCATAAATTAATAAGTAGTGTAAAGTACTAAATTCACTCAAGGTAAAATAATCTCAACTATAATATTGAATAGAATGAACAACAATACCAACCCTAGCTACTAGGATTTTCCCCATACATGGGTTGGCCACTCTCAGGCATGGATATTTACTAAGCATTAAAACATTCACAGTCTCCTATCTACTAGACCAGAACAGTTATACAAAGGAAAAAAAGAAAAGGATCTCAAAACACCTTTTAAAATCCCGACCAAACTAACCAGAAAGATGATAGTTGGGTCGATGGGTCATATGGACCCAAGAATGCCTCTTTATATGCTAGAGACTATCGACTAGAAGTGAGGGTATAAAGAGGTGATAGTAGGAGAAGATACCTTAGGATCATATTAGCATAATTATATTTTGAAAATATAAAATATTGTACATAAAAATCCGTAATAAAAGAAAGATAGAGAAGCACAATAATAATAAAAACAGAATTAAAAAGATATCCATTGCTAATATACATGTTTTCATGCATGTCCAGATGCTAATACAAAACTAAAATATTAGAAATAAAATAGAGAAATATACGGTACAATAAATTCATGAAGAAAAGAATGAAAATACCAAAGGAAAATCTCCAAAAGCATCCTGAGATTCTGCTCGGTCCTATTCTCCTAACTCTCGGGTACGAGTAATCAACCAAAGACCTATGAACATGATGTTCTACTCGGGTACCCTAGTGTAATGTAATCATGATGAAGGAGTGATATATAAATCATTTTTGGTAACCAACCATGTTTTCTATGACTAAATCCATCCCATGAATAATAATTAAAGTATTGTACAAGTCGTATGAATAAAAAATGATGAAAAACAAATAGTGCTAAAAGAATAATCACCAGTCGACATGGTTTCCATTATAAAACCTATAAGACTCTACCTGATTCAAATAATGGTAGGAATCAAATGTATGAAAAATATATATATATATAGTATAATTATATATTTTATCTACCTATATGAACCAAGTGAGTGCCTAGGCCTATGGACATATACCTGGAATATTAGCTGCTAGCTGGATGAGGCATAACTCAATCATACATAACCAGTCTAAATGAGCCCATAATCTCAATCCAATGGGTAAATTACATACATCCCAATAGAGTGTGATATGTCTTGCATGACACTCATGATGGCGAGTGAGCCATCATGCCATCACTCTAAATAGGGAGTATGGTGCCTCATCCCAATATCCATCTAGTATCACTGGTGTCATAGGTCATAAACTCAACACACAATTTAAGGGAGAATTATTTTATGCAACAATAAAAACATCCCTTACCATCATCCACAACCTATTTATATGGCGTAATCATATATCAATAATAAAATAATCAACTAGAAATTACTTATCATGAATGACAATTAATAATTCCATTATATAGTCAAGGGAATCACATTTAATAATAACATATAAAAATAATTATATGATTGGCATAGACATTGCACCATTTAAAATTCATTCAATTACAATTAAACCATATAATTCATTCAATTAATGAAACCAATCATAAACATTATAATGAAGTTAATACATATTATTTAAAAAAATTATAACAATAAAGGAAGGAAACCCATCATGTCAATCCATTCCATTTATATCAATAAATATTTTTAATAAAAAAACAACATTATTACCTATTTAATTAATTTCATTCCATTAAAGATATTAATCATGAAAGTTCATTTATAGAGGAAAAATAAGTACTTAGAGTGTATCATGGTCCAATGGAAAATTACATACATGGTTAATTCCATTTATTAAACAATCCCATCCCTTAGAAGAAGTTTTTATCATTTTTTATTTATAGAGAAATGGGGAAACTCCATTTAAGGGCATATTTAAGGGTCATATTCCAAACATGTGACATAACCTGCCATAATAAAATAATAATGAAACACCATTTCTAAAAGGCTAAGAATGATCAAATTATCCAATCTTTACATTTTAATTTAGAAGATAGTGCACCTTATCTAAGGGTTTTATTATAAAAACATGACATTGTTCATTAAAAACTCATATTGTCATACTAAGCATCACATTAAAGAATAATAAATCAATTCATCAAAAGAAAATAAAATAGAAATCTACCATACATGGAAATTAAATTACACAAAATTCTGCATGGAAATTAGGAGGTTCCATTACCATTTGTACTAATGCTTACAATGGGAAATTCTATTATCAATCCAATTTGAATTATTGGAAGTTTTTATAGGAATTTAATTCATTTAATTAATAAGGTAAAAATAGGGAGTCACGCATAAGGGGTGTCTATGATTGTGATTGAAATACTCTACATATTAATAAGGATCATAGGGAGTGCTTATAGGTGTAATGATCAATATGATACGAAGAAATAATTTAAAAGTTAATAAATGAAAAAGGGAAGTGTGTGGAAAAATTGAACTATTCAAATTTTAATGGAAATTTTAGGAAAAAATCCATAGACTACCCACCTCATACTTAGAATGACCTAGTCATCCAATATGGTGGTTTTATTCAATCAGGGTTAGAAGAACTCAAAAAAATAGACATTTGACTTGAAAATGGGGAAAATGATCTTGCACCTTAAAAACTCGATATAGAGAATATTAAATGAATAAATATTTAAAATTAAATGAGATTATTCCAATGCAGATCTATAGGGACCGATGATGCTTGATTTAGACTACAATAAAGGTAGATCGGTTGAAGTGTAGTGGAAGGAAGAGGAAGCCACAATGCACAAAAGAGGAGGATCACACTGGAGGAGCAGAAATAAAGAATGAAAAAAATATTTTTCACCTCATCAAGGGTAAAAGAGTAATTTCATCCCAAGAACCAAGTCTCATGGTTTGGTAGCACGGCTTGACCAAATAGTGCACTAACCATATGATATACACTACCTAAGAACCCCACCTCACACGATTATGCCACACATTTTACCTTAACTATCTTCTATCCATGAAATAAATAGTGATTAGGTAAGAGCTAACTAGAACTAACCATGTGGTATTGGGGCACTATTTGGTTAAACCATGCACAACTCATGCGCTTCATATCTCCTCACCTCCACAAGTTACATAGTTTGTTGTTTGGGGCCACACAGTTTTAGACAAACTTTGTTCCCTGTTCATAGCACTAAAACCTTTGATTTTTGAGGCCAGAAACCTATGAAGCCCAAATATATTCCCAAAAATCTCTCAAATCTTTTCCCATGTCTAAAATAACTCATTAAAGTGTCTCAACTCTCTGTATTATTCTCCGAATCACAATTGATAAAATAGACCAACTAGTTATTTCCAAATTTCAAATTCTCTGGGAAAGTTTCCATAGTAAAAACACATGTCATTATAAATGAAGAGGAAAACTATATTATAATATGTAGATATTTACCTAGAACCATACTAAATACCATTTTCTATCCCTTTTACACTTCTGACAATGATAACACAAATGATCTTGGGAAGTTGTGCATGTCTTACCCATGCCTTACCTATGTCAAAAAATATGGTGAAATTATATGTGATTTAAGGATAAATATATCACTTTTCTAGGATATCAGTATCATCTTTAGACCATCAATACACTATATTGTCAGCTGTATATAGGCACCTTTTTTCATATCTAGAAACCTGGGAGTATCATTATTATTAGTGAAATAGGTTAAAATTAATTACAGTGATAAAGAAAAATGAGTTTTCTTGGTGGTTAAATGTTGAATATAATGTGTAAAATGACTTACCTGTTTTTACAATGCCAATTTTTTAAAGTTATTATACCATTATCACATTAGGATATATTTTTATGAGTAAGGGATTACTATTCTATGAATTTTACCTACATAATATGTTTATTAAGGAAAAAAGAAAAAAAGAAACCTTCCTTGGTTTTAATATCTATAATGATTTTGGATAAGGAAAAATTCATTTTGGTAAGGATATATATATTAATTTGAAGGATAAATTATTTTTAATAGTCATAATAATTTATATTTAATTTTTAGGGATTAATTAGTTTCTTAAAATGATGAAGAAATGCATATACAGTAATTATTTAATTAATAATTAACTATAATAAATGATACTAAAGAATATAAAGTGAAGTAAAATGAATGAATTTTTATCTTCAATTAAATTTTTAGATGAATATATCATGTTACAAAAGTGTTAAATTAGTATATTAAAATTATATCAATTTCATTATGTTTTTAAATTTAAATTATATAAGTAATATCAAAATTTACATTAATGTTGTTTTATAATATATCAGAATTTATTAAATGATTTAAAATTATTAAATATACTATCCTCTTGATATTAATTTTTAAATGTTAACAAATATAAAATATGGTCTATTCATAGACAAATTTATCTTCTATAATGAACATATTTACCCATAAATAGTAAAAAAACTGTTAGTATTGTTATGGTGAAATTAGTGTTTTTACATGTTACACACACTTCTCTTAAAATAAATTTCCAAAAAAATTATTCTTATTTTTATAAAATATATATCATATTTATAATCAGTGGGTAAATATTTTTGAATAATTCCACAATTTATTTTATAATTAAAGTATAAATTACCTAGTATATAAAAATAGTTACCATACTAAATACAAAAAAGGTAAAATTGAGTAAATGTATAGAATAATGAAAAAATGAAACAAAAAAATTGTTTTCTTTTTTGTTTTTGTAAGTTTGGATCGACCATAAATTGCCTACACTACATTATTTATGAATTTCAGAACCACATGAGGTAAGTGAGAACTCCCAATAGTGAATATATAAGGCTCTGAACATAAGCATTACATAATCTTGAGTTTCTATATCATGAATTCATTTTCCCATAGTTAAATATATTTTAAGGTTTAGAGTTTTAGATAATTATTCCATAACTAAGATGTAAAAAAACCATGAAATAAAATTTGTACACTTCTGATTAGTTTCAATTTTCACTTGATATAAACCTTATAAAATAAAGAAGGGTTTCTTTTCATGGAAAATATCTATGACTTTCAACTTGACTTATTACTATAGTTTGACCATCCTAAACCCTATGAAAACATTTTAAAAAAATAGTATTAGAAAAAAATTATCATTATGGGATATAAAAAAAATCAGTAAAAACATGAAACCCGATGAAATATTTACCTTATCATAAATGATATTTGAGAAATAGAAAGAGAAAATTTTCATAATAAAATACCCACACATTTTTCTCAAATAAATATTTTAAATAACATATAAAGAAATTATAACTCTTTTTAGGTGAATTAGATATTCAATTCATAATACCCTTTCAAAACCATTTTAATTGGAATTATAATACGACCCAATTACAATATAATCATTACCAATTCATTAGATATCTATATTAGGTATCACCCTTTATATAATATATATTAGGCTCACACATGATCTATAATGGGGATCAATAATTTATTTAATCTATATTTTGATCACACATTTCTCTAGAGTCATAATGCATCTCAACAATTCATATAAGCTATATCGTGCTCACGCATGAGCTATAATGATTCTCAACCCTTTGTATAAGTTGTATCATGCTCAATCGTTAGTTATAATTCCAAATTAACATAACATGTATTATATATTTTCCTAATAAAACCCACACATATAAAAAACACATTTGAAAAAAAATGACATTTTCTTTTAAAAACCCATTTTCAATTCTAAGACAACATTTTCATTAAAAAAACTTTTCAAAACCAAAATACCCTAAATAGGGGAAGGGGTTTTTGATTTACGAAAAAAATTATTCTTTAAAAAGAAGCTCGATATCAAGTATAGGTGACTACAGCAGAAAATTCATTTTCGTCATGTACGTTATAATTACTGCATCATTTTTTCTCGTTTTTGGAAATATTTGTATAAAACATGTAAAATTTTTTTTTTTGAAAAAAATGATATAAATTCAAGAGACATAAAATTTACAATATAAATATATAATTTTCTTATAAAATTATTAATAAAATAATTTTTAAAACATTGACATGAATGAGAAAGAGACTATGAGGGAAAAAAAATAAAAGGCTATTTTTAATGTAAAAATCCCTTATCACTTGAGAAATACTTTTCTCCTAAGACCCATGAAATATTAAAATTGAAGAAAAAGATTAAATAAAATTTGAATAGATAAATTCATTATATATTATGTAAAATGGGATGTTTATAGGCCATATAACAGAATATAGGTGCATAACATAAAAATGCCTCAATGAATGGAAGTTGAGACGAAGTCCCTTAAATTAAGTGTGATTCATCATGTGTGTGTTTATATTACTAGATAAAAAACTTATATTAATTATTTAATTTATTAAATACCTTTTTAATTTTTATTATTACTTTTATTTCAATTATTTTCATGTTATTTACAATTACTTAATCAATTATGTTTATGTTGGATATTTTGACCATATTAGGCTTATGTGTCAAAATGATCTTCGTAGGTTGACAATGGTCAAATAGGGAAATATTTAAACATATCCAGAATAATAATAATTATATAATTAAAATATTTATCTATAAATTATACTTTTAAAACAAACCATGTATGATTATTATGAAAAATGAACTAATGATGTGATCATGGAGATAGTATGTCGTACGTGCACATGAATAACATTTACATTTTTCAGTGATCATTATGGAAAAAAGGTAAGTAAAAATTATATTTCCATAATAATAATTATATCATAAATAACATAATAATTAATTATATATACTTATATATATCATTTGTGTGATTTGGTGATGAAAAAGATAATAACATCTCCCTGTATAGGCGGTCTTGCAGACATCCACGAACGATGTAATCACTTTTTCAGTGACTGAAATAGTACAAAAGAAAATATTATATTATATTTAAATAATAAAAAATAAGTCATTAATATCATTATATGTAATTTATATCACATGAATTCATTATATTAACCCTCATTACCTTCCTTGTAATGCATTAGTGAAAACAAATCACATCGCTCTCGAAGGTGGTAATCCATCATTCCCACGAGAGACATTATCGTTTCCTTTATATACATGAATATAAAAATAAAATATTTGATATAATTAATAAAAAGGTATAATAATATTATAAATATCATATATAAAATTTATATCCATCAGCATTCACTACTGTGAGAGGTGGTAATGAAAACAAACAAGATCGTTTTACAAGGAAGGAGTCTGTCATACACATGAATAATGATTTCGTAAGAAATTTGATAGAAGTGTTTGTGGATTTAAGAAATATCATTAATATAACAATATATTAGTTTATTTATGAAACTAAAGATATCATAAAATAATTTTATAAAAAATATTTAAGGAATTGGGGGAGGAAATAAAAAAAAGATGGTTGTTGAAGAACATTACCTATTCTTCGGGTATCTTCCTTTGGATTTAACTAAACCCTTACTATATTGTATTCAAGAAAAAACTAATGGTTATAGGCTAAGGTGAGTGATTGTTTAGAGTTATTTTTAAGTGTTTTTATGATCAAAATGTCTTCATATGTGTTTATTAGTGGGGAGAGGGAGTTTCCTTTTATAGTGGTGGAGGAGTGGTGTTCTTGGAAATACTCAAAAGTATTCACTATTAGAAAGTATTCTTTACCAATTTTTCTTCAAAATTTAAAAAATAATGGATTTTATGAAATATATAGTCTATTGAAACTTAAAATACCAAAAATTGAAATCATTTTTATCATTTTGTTCCTTAGTCTTTAAGTTTACTCAATTTTACCCTTTTTTACCACAGTATCTAGTTTTCTAACCTAGATAATTTATCCTTTAAGACTAAAGTAATTTGATAATTATTAGAAAATTTATAGATATTGATTATAAAAATTATATTTAATTTATAAAATAAAAAACCATTATGTAATAGAAATTAGTTTTAACAGAAGCGTATGTAATGAAAAAAACACCGCTTTAATATTATCCACACTAATAAAGTTTTTACTATTTATGGGTCAATTTGATCATTATAAAAGATCAATTTTTTACATTAATGGATCATATTTTATATTTTTAACATTTAAAAATTACATGGAAGTAGATATAAGTTTTAGTAACTTTAATTCATTTAATAAAATATTATTTATTCTAAAAAAACATTTATATCAATTTTGCCATTATTTATTAAATTTAAATTTAAAAACATCAATACAATGATGAAATTTGAATATATTAATTTATAACTTATTTAAAATGATATATATATATAATATTAATTTAATAAAACAATTCATTCAATCTTCTATACATTAAATAATTCTTATATAATTTATTTTAGTTAATTATTAACTACATAATTATTCGGTTAGGGTTTCTTAAGCATTTTAAGTAACTAATTATCTGTAAATATTACATATAAAATATAATGATGTAAAAAACTAATTTATACTTTCAAATAATATGTATATCTAAAACAATATGGTATATAACCTGATCACAAACCATTATAGATATTAAAATCAAAGAAGGTTACTATTTTGTCTTTTTATTTACTTTATTTATTTTATTGTTCAGTCTCATTGAATAGTATCCCAATATATATTAAAAACCTATAATATGGTGATAATAGTTTAAATATTTCCATTAAATGGATGTTGGAAAAAAATTTAGGTAAATTTACACCTTATATTTTAAGTTTAACCACCCAGTAAACTTGTTTTTACCTTAATCACTGTAATTAATTTTAACTATTTTCACTAATAATTATGGTTGAATAATATATTAAGAATGATAAATAATATAAATTATTCTGATCCAAAATATGGAATACTTTTTTATAAATTCAATTTATATAAGTTGAACAATATTATTTTAAATTAATTTCATTGACATGACAAGAAAGCAGATTTTCAATGTTAAAAAGTTCAAAGGTTTGCAATGTTTTTATGTCCACAATAAATATTAAAATGTTTCCAATGACATATATTTAATTAATATATTCATAAATAAACTATTATTACTTTAGAACAAAATCAAAATCTAATTTTACTTTATAAATTTTTTAAATGATAAGGTAGTTTTAAACTAAAATCTAGTCGCTTTCCATATTCGACAAAAAATAAAATATTTCAAAAATATAAAAAATTAACCCTATATTTATTAATGTATTCCAATTTAAAAAATTATTCTTATTTTTTACATAATGTTAAAAAAAATCATACATTAATTTAAAATTATGAGCACCAAGCATTATAAAAATATCTTTTAATTTTTTATCAGAAAACATTCATTTTTATTTGAATTGATTTTAATTTTATTACTAATAAATATATAATTAAAAAAAGTGTAATATATAATTTTTTCATAATTTATTTATTACTATTAATAACCTCTATTCCAATTTTTAAGTGATAAATATCATATTAAATAATAATAATAATAGTATATTGTTTTTTATGGAACTTATTCATACATGCAACACAAGTTATTAATGAAACATGTTGTTGCATGTTATGAAAGATATGTTTTTATTGTGTATCATTTACAATATTGAAAATAATTTTCTTATTTTAAAATATTTAGGTGTTATATCCTTCTAAATTTTAATTAATTATGTCCTCACAATTTGAACGTTATCTCGGTAATCAAAGGATATACATCCTTGAAATAAAATTAATCATTTAATAATATTTTTACAATGGGTTTCAATACAATTTTTTAACCATATATAATAATATTTTTTAATATTATTCAAATTTTATTAATGATTATATTAACCCAATATGAAATAATTAACATTAAACATATGTCTATAACATGTAAAGGAATTATTTCTCAAATAACTTTTCCACTAAAATATATACTTTTGATTTGTATGAAAACTCAAAAAATGTCTCACATGGTAATTCCATTACATAAAACATAAAAATGGGCATGTTTAAGTCATTGAGCTCATGGTCAAACTTAGAAAAATACACACCTTCTTAGAGCTGTCACAACATCACTAGATAAACCAACATCAACTATATAAGTAGAAAATGATTTTTCCACCCCTTTTTTCTTATGATCATGAAGATTTCCACAATGAGTAAGTAACTTCAGACAACTGTTAACGTAACATACAAATTAATTATAAATAAATAATCTTAAATTTTACTAGTTATTTTTTATCTTGTTATTGGTTGATTCATGGCTCATTTTATTTCAATCCTAAACCATGTGACCAAACTTACTAGATGAGTAACACTTTCCAGATCCCGATATATATTCCCCAAAATTTATTTTACCACACTTGGAATAACTTTTGGGATTATCTCTTGAATTACTATTTGGTTTCTTATCCATTTAATTCCACCCTAACTATTTATTACTCTTTTTATCACATGGAACATTGTTTTTGGAAAAACCAATATCAACTTTAACAGCACAATAAACACCATTCTCACAACATTTTAAATTCTTATGAATTCAATCATATTTCTAAGATTTTTTTAACCTGAATAAAATCTATTAATTTTCTATAATTACCTTAAATAATTTCTTGAATATACCTAACTAATCTTGTACTTTTTTCCCTATCCAACACCAAAATCTTCATTTTCCCCAACTCAAAGAATTGTTTCTCCGTACTAATACAAACATACTTAGGGAAATATATATCAATGAAAATATATATAAATTTGTCCCATTAAATATTTTAAAAATCATAATACACTCTAGTTTTCTCAACCAAATAACACCATTGATCAAATTCACCTTTAAAATGATTGATTGAAAGAGTTACTTATTAATGTTATGAACATCCCATGGCATCAAATATCTTCTCTAGGGAATTGATCCATCCTTCGGCTACCATTGGGTCAGATGATTTATTAAATTATGGAGGATGTTTCCTCATAAAATTATTTACTATAGACATGTTTCTTCATTGTAGGTTAGATTCATCTCTATAATAGATACCACCACCATTTATAACTTATTAAAATTTATACATCACTTGGACAAACTATTTTATTCTAATTCCAACCTTATCGAGATGCTGATATGGAAATATATTTTCCTCTCTATGACATTGAAATTCAATATAGTTGTTTCCTCTATAGAAAAGATTTTTTATATACATATTTTAGATAAATAAACCTATAAATATTAAAATTACATATCATTTAAACTGAACCAAATTTTTAAAACATTCTAATTTAATTCTATTAACATTATCCTAAACTCTAAAGTTGTCTAAACTATAATTTGATACCAACTATAAGGACCCGCCCATAAAAATTAAAAAATATTCAGTTTTTAGTCAAGAATTAATTTTCTTATATTTTATGATCTTTTCATGTTTAGAGTTTTATAGAATTATTTCATAATCCAAACGTAACAAAACCACAAAATACAATGTGGACACTTTATATTACATTCCATTTTTTCATAATATAGAACTTTTAAAAAAATCATGATTTATTATCCTAGAAAATAATCGAAATTTCAACTTCAATTCTTCCTTTGCAGTACCCATCCATAAACCATATGAAATCATTTTAAAAACATGGGATGTGAACAAAATAACAGTAAGGGATATAGAAATGATAAGAAACTATTAGTTCATTTATATAAAAAACCAAGATATATATATTTTTAAATCAATGTTCTAGGATCTAGTGAAATAAAATATTTTGACAGGAAAAAAAGAAATGATTTTCCCTAATTAAATCCTTTAAAATAGGTATGAAAATTTTAAAACTTATTTTAGGTGACTTAGAGCATCAAAATAGTAAAACCCTTAAAAAACCCTTTTAATTGGAATAACCATATGATAAACTTCCAATATAACCATTAAACAATTAATTGTATATATATATAATGGGAATAAAAATTTGTATAAGATATATCAGGCACACTGATGAGCTATAACGGGTATCAGTCCGTCATATAAGCTATATCAGGCACACCCATTTTACATGAGATATTATAAGTCTTAACCCTTCATATGAGGTATATATGGCCCAACCATGTGATATAATGGGAATAAACCCTTCATATAAGCTACTTATGTATCAGCCATTTCATATAATGTTAAAATATGATATCATTAATAAAAAACATTCATTCTATATACCTTTGAAAAAAAAATTTAGCCCATATGAAAACACTTTAAAAAAAGTATCATTTTCTTTTAAAACACTATTTTAAAAACTTATACACGATTTTATTTAGAAACCCATTTTCAATACCAAAATAACCATGAAATTCAAGAGGGTTTTTCATTTAATAAAACATTTTATATTTAAAAGGAATATCAAATCAAATAAAAGACGCTATGGGGAAAATTTATTTTCATCATATATATTAAGAATAGAGCATTATTTTTTTCATTTGTCGAAACATGCCATATGAAACACATAAAAAGATTCCATTTTTTAAAAACATTAAAATAATGTAAAGATAAATAAAAAATAATTTATTAATATGTTGTGTCCATATAAAACTAGTAACAAAATAATTTATAAAACGTATACATATTAGAGAAAGAGAGTGTGCGGGAAAATCATTAAAATAAGTTTTTTAGAAGGAAAAGTCACTTATCACTTGATAAATCCTTAAATCATAATAAAAATTATATATTAATAGTAGAAAACATTAAATATCATAATAATAGATAAATTCATGATATATCATGTCAAATGAGATTTATTTACACCTTCTAACAAAATATAGGTGTGTGGCATTACAAATTCATCAATAAATAGAAATTGAGATAAAGTCTTTTACCTTGAGTTTGATTCATTACATTTACCTTTATCACCCTTAATAATAAAATTATGTTAAATATTTACTTGATTTATAAAAAATTTCATATTTATTGTTACTTTTATCTCATTTATTGAAAATTTATATGCAATTACTTAATCAATTATATTTATATCAGATGTTTTAACCACATTCGTCCTATGTGTCAACTGACTTTGTTAGTTTGAATGTGTTAAAACATGTAATTTTTAAAGAATATATAGAATAATAATCATGGATTATGTATCATATTTAAACATAAATAATATTTTTAAAACCAATCATGGAATGTGGTTATTAGAAGCGAACTAACATTGCGATCATGGAGATGGTTGGTCGTACATACGCATGAGTAACATCTCCATTTTTTGATGATCATTATAGAAAGAAGATAAGAAAATTTTCAGTTTAAATAAATTTTATTATATAATAAAAATATTAATTCTTATCTTTATATATTTATATATATCATTATTGGGATTTGGTGATGAAAAAAATAATCACATCGCTTAGAGGAAGCTATTGTCCACAAGTCAACGAATGATGTTATCATTTTTTCAGTGAGTGAAAAGGTAAGAATTAAAATGTTATATTATGCATAAATAATGACAAAAATGTCATTAATAACATAATAAGTCATATATTTCATGTATATTCATTATATTTACCCTTATTACCATTCATGTAACACATTATTGAAAATGAATCAAATCACTTTGTGAGACGATAGTCCATTGTACACATAAGAAATATTATCGTATCCTTTAAATAGTAGAATATAAAAATTGGGAATATGATATAATGAATCAATATGTAAAATAATGTTATAAATATCATATATAATATTTTAATATTTTTTATTCCCAACCGTGAGGGGTGGTGATGAAAAAATGAATGACAACATTTTGCGAGGCGGTAGTCTTCCAAACACACAAATGATGATTTAATAACTCATTTGATAGAATTGTGTATGGGTATTAGTCATACCATTAACATAAAAACATATCAGTACATTTAGAATAATTATTTTATTATATAATAATTTTATATGAATAATTTAAGGAGTTTTAGAATTAAATAATATAAAGACTCTTGTTGAAGAACATTACAAATTCATCTATTATCCACATTTGGTTTTCACTAAACCCTTACTATATAAAATTTATACCCAAAATAAGGCATCCAGGTTGAGGGTAAGAATTATTTTGAGTTATTTTTTATGTTTTCGGATTATCCAAGTGGTTTGAGAGGTATGGATAGGTGGGGAGATTGAGTTCTCTTTTATAGTCGACATGGAGTGGAATTCTTGTAAATACTCAAAAGTATTCACTATTGTGAGGTATAAATTACCTCATATGCAAAAAAAATTAAAATTTAACTGGTTATAGGGAAATTATTGTTGAGATAAACCTACACCACAAAAAAATAAAGTCAATTTTATCATTTTCTTCCTTATACTTTATGTTATATCAATTTTACCCTTTTTTACCATGGTAACTAGTTTTCTAACATTGGTAGTTTATAATTTAAGAATAAATAGAAGTGATATTTATTATAAAATTAAAAAAAATTATAAATAATCTATTTAATTTATAAAAAAAGGAACACGTGTAACGGAAATTAATTACAGTAGAAGCACATAGAATGTGCAGAAACACTTATTTAACCTGAACTGCACTAATAATTTTTTTACTATATAGGTGTAAATATGTTCATTATAATAGATATATAATTAAATTAACATAAAATATCTAATATTTATTGAAATTTAAAAATCACTTAGAAGAAGATGCTATTTTTTAATTTTAAATCATTTAATAATATTTCAATTTTTATAAAATATAAGTACTACCAATATTGACATGTTTTATTTAATTTAAATTTTAAAACATCCATACAGTGATTTAAATTGAATATATTTATTTAAAAGCTATGTAACATGATATAATCATCTAAAAATGATTTAATATAACTATTCCTTAATTTTACTTTTAATATTTTTAGTATCATTTATTTTAGTTAAATATTAACTAAGGAATTACTACATTGATGTTTCATAAGAATTTTTTTAAAAAAATTCATCTATAAATATTAATTATACATTAGTATGATGATAATGAAATTTACAACTCAAAATAATATTTATAACCTAACCAATGTGTTTTCTTCAATCCCAAATCATTATAAATCTGAAAGTCAAGGAAGGTTCCTTTTTTGTATTTTTCGTTACATAACTTGTTATATAAGACACTTTCATGGATTAGTATCCACATAAATAATAACTATAAATAATATGGTGATAATATTATAAATAGTTCAATAAAAATTGTTTAAAAAAACTTATATTTAATTTTACACCTTATATTCAATGTTTAACCACTAAGTAAACTTGTTTTTACCTTAATCAATGTAACTAATTATAACTATTTGAACTAATACATATGAAAAAAAACAAATTTTATATTATTAGATATGGAAATTATTATTATTCAAAATATGGAATCCATTTTTTAAAATTTAATTCTCATTAGTGGAAAATTTTAATTAAAAATTATTCTCGCAGATTTGATGAGAAAATAAGTTTTTAAATTGAAATGGCTTGAAAGTTAAAAAAGTTTTCATATAAAATTTTAATATAAAATTGATTCAAATGAACTATATTGGATTAATATATGTATAGTTTAAAATTATGTCTTTAAACCCAGTTAATAATATAATTTAACATTATAAATTATTTAGATGATAATGTTTTTTCAATTTAAATCCAGTATTTTTCAATATTCATTAAAAAATAAAAAATTTCATAAAAATAAAAAAAACATCACTTGAAGATAATTTTTTTATTCTGATTTTAAAAAAAATAAATTTTATATTCTATTATGAAATTACTAAAAGTGGTGAAAATTAATTTCAAATTATGTGTGCCAAGCACGATTAAACTATCTTTTTTATAAACTTTTCTTTCAAAAAAATTCCTTTTTATTTCTAATGATTTAGATTTTATTATAAATAAATAGATAATTAATAAAAAAATTCAAATTAAATTTTCAAATTTTATTTAATCATTTTTATAACCTCCATTTCAACATCTAGGTGACAACTATCACATTAAATAATAATATTAATAGTATATTGTCGTTCGGTAAAACATGGCCTTCTGTGTAATGTTAGATATCAAAGAAACTCAATTTTGAATTTAAAATAAGATAAATCTATATTTATTATCATTTACAATTTTGAAAATAATTTTATTCATTTAAAATATCTAGGTGTTATAGAATGATTTTGAGTATTTATAAGAATATCACTCCTCCAATATTATAATAGGGTGGTCATTCTCTCCATTAATCTACACCTCTAAAGCCATTTGTATCATCCAAAACCTACACAAATAACTCCTAAAATTCCATCCCATCATCTTATAAGCCTTATTTTATGTATGAATACAACCTATTAAAGTATTAGGGTAACCCAAAGGAAGATATCCATAGAATAGGTAAGGTTCTTCAACATCTATTTTTTGTTTTACTTCTTTATCCACCACTTCAATTATTCTTATACAATTAAAATATAATAACCTATGTACCATAAATATACAAATTTATTTATTTTAATAGTAAAAACTAAAACCACAAACACTTCAGTAAAATGTGTTACCAAATACTCATTGGTGTGTACGGTGAACTACAGCCACGCGAAATGATGTCATTCATTTTTCCATGACCTCATCTAACGGTTGGCTATGATGATAGATATAAAGTTAATATGAGAAATTTATAATATAATTATACCTTTGGAGTCATTATATCATATATAAACTTTTACATTCCATTCTTTAATGGATATGATAATTCCACTTGCGTGTACGGTGGACTACTGCCTCACGAAGCGATGTGATTCATTTTTCACAAATGTGTTACATGGAAGGTAATAATGGTAAATATATTAAATATATGTGATATAAATTAAATATTTATGAAATTCATGAAATATTTATAATTATATAAATATAATACATCATTTTATTTTTACCTTTTCACTCATAAAAAAATTATAACGTCGTTCATAGATGTCTGGACTACGGCCTCCTCGAAGTTATCCGATTACTTTTTCATCACCAAATCACAAGAATGATATACATATGTATATATGATTAACTAATATGGTATTTATAATATAATAGTAATTATTTAAAGTTAAACTTTTTTTACCATCCTTCTATAAAGATCATTGAAAAATAGAAATGTTACTCATTCGTACGTACAACCTACCATCTCGATGATCATAACAAGATTTATTTTTCATAAAAATTATTCATTATGGGGTTAAAAATTAAAATTATCTTATAATAATGATAATTATATCATGATTATTATTCTGCATATATTTAAAAAATTAAATATTTAACCATATTCAACATACCAAAGTCATTTTGACAAATAATCTGAATATGATTAAGACAACAGAAATAAACATTATTAATTAAGTAACTGCCTATAAATTGTTAATAAAGGAAATAAAAGTAATAATAAAGATGAGAAAAATTATAATTAAATTAAATAATTAACATAATTTTATTATTCCATAATATGAACACTCATATAATGATTTCGACTTAAGGAAAGAGACTTCATCACAATTTCCATTCATTTGGTTATGTTTTGATGTTATCCAGATATATTCTATTATAAGGTGTATATACAACCCCTTCAACGTGTTATATAATAAATTTATATATTCTCGTTATATTTTTTTGTAATGTTAACCATTCATAAGGTTTATGATTCAATAAATTCCTAAGTAATAAATGACATTTTCTTTAAAAAATTATCTTTTAATGTTCTTACCTCAAACTCACATTCTCTTCCACGTCCATGTTTTAAAAATGATTATATTAGTGGTTTTATATGTAAGTAAAATACTTATAATGAAAAATTTCTCTCTCTTTAATTTATTTCAATGGTTTTAAAAAAGGAGTCTTTTTATATGTTTTAGGTAGAAAAGTTTGAGAAACAACAAAAGGGTCTTTTTATTCTAAACATACACAGAAATAATGAATTTTTTACCACTATGAATATTATTTGACTTCAAGATTCATTTTAAAGATAACAAATTATATTAAATTTAAAAACCTCTTCCCATTTTTAATTTATTTTTTTATTGAAAATGAATTTTTAGTTTAAACCGTGTTTTGGTATTGAAAAAGGGTTTTTCAAAGGAAATAGTATTTTTTCGAAAGAATTTTTATAGAGAGTAAATGTTTTTTTCAAAGGGTTTTAAGATGAAATTATCGTATTCATGATATGATACTTAAGAATTATATGAAATGGATGTACTCAATAAAGATTTTACAAAAAGATGATCCCCAATAAGGACCTAGCCTTAAACATTACATAGTCTTGAGTTAAGTCAAGAATTCATATTAAGAATCTTTTTAGGTTTAGAGTTTTAGAGAATTAGTCCAAAACTTTGACATTACATCTCAAAAATTATAATGTAGAGACTTCTACTCTATCCAATGTTTCAGAAAAACTAAACTCCTTAAATAAAACAAGAGTTCTTTTCTTGATATAAATATTATTGAATACTTCCTTTCTCTTACCCTTCCTTATACCTTGTGAAAAACATTTCGAAAACTTGGGATGAGCATAAAAATCTAACTAAGGGTTATAAAATAAGGAAAGAAAACATTATCCCATTAATAAATAGAAATAAAATAAACCATACTTTTCGATCAGAATATACCTCATGAAATCATAAGATTTATGAATAACACACAAAAATTATAAATCATAAAGGTAAATTATGAAATCCATATTGAACTTACATTACAGATATCATATCCATGTAGGGAGTTACACTTGGAATGCCAATCATATTATATTCCCTAAATCTCTTAGGAGAAACATCACATTTACCTCTATCATGTTACCCAATGCATTGGAGAGCTATCTCGAGCTCATCCACCCTAGGTTTATCACGGAACCACCCGTATATGTAAATAATTCTCAATAATCATAACATATTCATAACACATAACACAAGAATTAAATAAATATAACATTTACACATTCCAATCACAATATACCATTTCAAGATATTGACATAATCAATGCTTTGTCAAAACCATTTTCAAAACCATTTAAAACATTTAATAAAGACATTTCTGAATCAAAGTGTCACATACCACATTGATGCTTATAAATGAATTATCATTTGAAAAAAATTAATTTTCATATAAATAAATCCTAAAAACCATTTTGAAAACATGGACATTAATGTGAAATATTTAGAAGAATAAATCTTTAAAACATTTAAAATGATATTTTAGTTAATGAGTTTTTAACAAAATGAGAGATGCTTGACTACAAATAATTGAGGAATAAAATTCAATAAAAACTTAATAATATCATGAGAATAAATGGATTCATGATTTAATATGCCAAAGGATAGTATATACACAGTATAAAAGTGAATTGATTCATAAAAATAATGAAGTCTCAATGGAATGTAAATTGAGAAGAAATCACTTATAAAAACTATATCCTTAGATTAATGATAAATAAATTACATAATAATGTGTGAAAAATATAAATACACTAAATATAATTGTATATTCCTTGTAAATAAATCATTGGAAACTCACCCATGTTCTTTTTAAGTCAAAACCAATGACTAGGATGTTTAACTCAATGAATGGAAATTGAGTTAAAATTACTCTTATCAAGTTCATATTGATGACTTGAGAAATTATCAATGGAGAGGTTATGTGTATCAAAAGTATATCCAAACAAAGGGGAGTGGAAATTAAAACATAAATAAATGAATAGTGATTCCACAGATAATCATAGAATGACATAAATAAGAATTAGAATATTAACCCAAGGAATGGAAATTGGGTAAAAATGTTCCCTTACCGATTTGGTAACTTATGAAACATACAACCCATGAAATAAGGTTCATAAAATGAAGATGTAAATACCCATAAATTGAAGTACATTACACAATGAATACAATAGAGGGCAGTACGTACACCACACAAAAGTAAATAGTAGCAAATATAGAATGAACCTCACTGGAATAAAAAGTGAGATAAAAATACTTTACCATGTTGTAATCAATCGAGTCGTATGACCAAAAATTAATAACCACCAAATGAATCACAGAATAACATGAATATAATGAGAATCATGATAGTATATATCAAATTGAAGTACACAATACACCACATGCAATAAATAAGTGGTGAAAAATAGAAATCTCATAGAATTAAAAGTGAGAGGAGAAATCCCTTACCTCATGTCTGACTTGACTTGTTTGTTCATTTTTATTCCAGAATATTAAACTTAAGTTAATTTATACTTGATTAATAACCCTTTTTTATTTTTATTATTCCTTTTATATAACTTATTACCATGTTATAAACAATATGTAATCATTTAAGTTAATAATGGTTGCTTTGTCGATATTTGGTACTTGAGTCAAAAATGAACACCTTATAATTACAAGTTTTTCATGTGGTCAAGAGTATATTATCTCTAGAATGATATTAATGATTTAGATATCATATATATCATATATATCCAGTATATATATGTATTTATAATAGTACATAACATTTGTAGATAAGAAATGAAATGCCCAGTTCATGGGGACGGTAAGCCATACGTACGCATGAACGTTACTTTCATTTCTATTTCATATTTTAATTGAATAAAAACAGAATTATAAATAGTTATATTATAATTACAGTATAATATCATATATAATTTCAATAAATCCATCATTTATATGTCCCACCTATGGTAAGAACGAGTCATATCACTTTGAGGGGGCGGTAGTCCGTACTTCCTCAAATGAAATTATCGCATTTACTCATAATGGAAACCATAAAGGTCTGATATAAATTAAAAATATATAAGAATAAATAAAACATAAATATAATATATATCATATATTAACATAGTTTCATCATAATGTCCACCATAAGTGGTGGTAAGAGATAATTGAACAATCATCATTTCGTGAGGCGTTAGTTTTCCATCCACAGAAACAGTATGTTCTTTACCCATTAGATAGAGGTGTGTGTAATTTTTGTTCGAATCCTTCTCATAAAAACATCCTAGTATATTGAGGATACTTTCAATATTATAAAATAGAGGAATAAAAATATTTTAGGGGTTGAAGAAGTAAAATAAAAGAAAAAAAATTAAGAGAAACTGTTACCTTTAATTCAGGTAACTCCCTTTGATTTGAACCAAAATGACTTCTTGAAGTGCCTTATGCCTAAGGTAAGGCTTCTAAGAGGAATAGAGGGATATTTAGAGATATTTTGGTCAGTTTTCGGATGATCCAAGGGGATTTAGAGGTGTGATTAATGGGTTATAAGTGAGGTATTTTTATAAGGGGGGGGAGGGGTTCTTTTGAAAAGTGCGAAAATATTATTTAATTATATAATTATTTTCAGTTTCTAAAGATCCAAAACTCATTAATGCATAATATAAGATAAATAATGGTATAAATAAATTCATAAAATAATAATTGGAGAAGTTTTTAATTTTATTTTAATATTTATAATCTTATTTATTTAAATCATATATTAATGAGGTAAATACTGCATCATTTTTGTGTTATAAATAATTTAATTTATATGATATCCAAAAATTATAAAAAAAATACCATGATGTAGGAAATAGTTTTAGCTTTAAAAATAATAATTATAGTTGAAAAGATAATGTATATAACTCTATGTAAAAATTAATTGACTAAAAGATATTTGTTTATGTCATTTTTTTCTTTACTTTAAGTTAATTAAAATAAAGTGTCATTATCACTCTTAAGTGGCTCCATGGGGTCCCAAAATTAACCCAAAGATGTCCATGGTCGGCCATTACTCAACCAATAAGGTTAGGATAAGGTTTTAGTTAATTTTTTATTATTATAATATTTCTTTTACCTTGAATTAGCCTATTAAACTTTAATTGCTGTAAATAAAAGTCAAAAGTTACTATTCACCAAAAATAATTTTCATCTTATTGAACCACATTTTACTTTCTAATAACAACCATGTATGTCATATTTTTTAAATTCAATTCACAGAAGCAATAAAATTTTATTTAAATGAAAAAGTATGTTTTTTAACTACCACTAAGTGGTTTCACTATTCATCAAAAATTGAAGTTTTTCAGAAAAATACCAAAAAATCAGCCAATGATATATTTGATATTACGAATTCAAAAATGATGTCTATTTTACCAAATTCAAAACATAGAAGTTTAATTATTTAATTTAAAATTAATTCTCATTGTCAAAACAAATAGTGTGTTTTTAAAAAACAATAACTATCAAAAGATTGACACTTGTTTTTGTCCAATTTCAAAGTAAAATTAATTACAATGGACAAAATTGGATTAATTTTTAAAAATATAATATAATTAAAATTTAAAACCAATTAAAAAGATAATCTAACAATATTAATAAATTAGATTAAAAGGCACTTTTGAATTAAAATACAGTATTTTCCACTATTTATAAAAAATGGATTTTATATAAAAAATACCAAAATATTACCCAAAGTAAATTTTGATGTCCCGATTCTAAAGAATAAATTTATTTGGTCATATAGAACATATAAAAGTGACCAAAACAAGATTTAAATACGGTTCGCCATCAAAAGGTGGTAAATCAATCTTTTAAAGAATATTAGAGTATTTTTGTTTAAAATTGATTTTCATTCGCATTTTAAGCCTCTAACTTTTATTGGATAAATGTAAAAACATTTAAAAAACTTGTATAGTAATATTTTAGTAAGTTATGTTCATTCCCGCCAATACAACGTCTAGGCGTTAACTACTATTTAAAATAATAATATTATATTATTAGGGTGAAACGTAAGATTTCAAAGAAACTTGTTGTTGTGTATCGGGTACGCCATCGAACATACCATCCCCTTTAAAGTAAAATTAATATTTAATTCACAAATATTAATAAATATTAAAATTTTCATGTTCTTTATTTACTTGGGATATTATATCCTTTCCCTCTTTTGGGAATTGAGTCCCCATAATTTTAAAACTAGGCTTGAAAACTTCATTGAAAGTCCCACATCTGAAAAGTGTCAGTAAAAATATCACTTTAAAATAAAGAAAAATAAGTACAAAGGTCACCCAAGATAACCCATACTAGGATCCCGTGTAGTAAAACATGGATATGGAAGAGAAAACAAATCATCATGTTCTGATGGAGAGTGATAGAAAACATACTTAAGAGAAAGTTAACCACCAGAAAATCAGAAACTTATGATGTGTTAAATTGTATTTGATTACCCAGTAGGAAACATAAACCAAAAAAAATTGTTTTACATTCCTTTTCATAATTTTTAGGAATTCATTTACTACATAGAATAAGAACATAAGGAAATATACTTACCTTCAAGTATAGTTTCATCTTTTAATATGTTTCTACCAAAAACTAATCTTTTCTCCAAAAAATGAGAATTCAAAAAGACTTGGTCTCATCAAAAGCACAAGAATCATCTTCTATAGAATCACATAATTTACAAAAGAATAACTATATATTTTCCTTGTCTCTAGACATCAACTAAAACCAAAATAGTTAGTACGAGATCATATAATCCCCCAAAAGGATAATCCTTTATAGAAAGAAATATTACTATTAATCTCCAAAAATCAAAAAAAGTACCCAAAGTTCATGAAAGACCATTCAATACACAATTGTCCTTAAAATTCATCAAAATAATCAAAACCAATATTGAAACCCAAAACTCAGAAGGATTTAAATCACATAATCTTCCACAGTAAATCTTAATATTTGTGTCAAAAAACATCGACTACTCTTAAAGTCTCATACTGAAGTGTAATTAACCTAATCACATATTCTCTGTTATAGGTTAATAATTTTCATAAATAATGCAAATCACCTTATGTCCATAATAAAAACATATATTCTTATAAAATAATATTTCAACCATTACATCACAATTAAAATCCCAAGTTATTCGATTTTCCTTAAGCATATAGTGTTCCCAAAATAGAGAATGTGTTCTAAAATAACCTTTATCACTTAATAACCAAATTAACTTCCTATACTAAGTATGTCCATTTGATAAAACATATAATCCTAAATAAACATATTCTTGAAAATAAAAAATCATTTACTAAAAATAATTAGTCATACTAACCAGGGAATTCATGTAGTTAAGTGGTTGGCGATAAATCCCAATCGCACTTTGGTTGTGGGTTCGATTCCCACAGTTTTGTTTGACACGATAGGTGGTCACACTGTTTTCATGTTGTCCTTTTTCAAAAACTATACAATTTCATAAAATTCCAAAAAGAAGAGACAAATTCCACAAAAATAACCATAACATAATTTATCCTGAAAGGTTATCTAATACCTTTCATTTTTCACCACGAAATGTAATAACCATTTATCACCTCTAAAATAAATATGACTCTTTCTAATATTTTAAGCATTGTGGTTATGTCAATTATTCTTAAATTACACCCTAACCTCTAAAGTTATCTAAACCGACCTCTGATACCAACTATAAGGACCTAGCCTTAAACATTACATAATCTTGAGTTAAGTCAAGAATTCACATTGAGGATATTTTCAGGTTTAGAGTTTTAGAGAATTAGGCCATAACTTTTACATTACTTCTCAAAAATTACAAAGTAGACACTTCTACTCTATATAATGTTTCACAAAAACCATACCATTTAAATAAAACAAGAGTTCTTTTCTTGATATAAATCTTCTTGAATACTTATTTTTCTCTTTTCTTCCTTATACCCAGTGAAAAACATTTCAAAAACTTGGGATGAGCATAAAAAGCTCAGTAAGGGTTATAAAATAAGGAAAGAAAACATTAGCCCATTAATAAATAAAAATCAAAGAAACCATACTTTTCAATCATAAATACCTCATGAAATCATAAGATTTATGAATAACACACAAAAATCATAAATCATAAAGGTAACTTATGGCATCCATATCAAACATACATTATAGATATTAGAGCTACGTAGGGAGTTACACTTGGAATGCCCATCACATTATATTCCCTAAATATCTTAGGAGAAACATCACTATTTCCTCTGTCACGTTACCCAATTCATTGGAGAGTTATCTCGGGCTCACCCGCCCTAGGTTTATCACGGAACCACCTGTATACGTAAATAATGACCAATAACCATAACATATTCATAACACATAACACAAGCATAAAATAAATATAAAATTTACACATTCCAATCACAATATATAATTTCAAGATATTGACATAATTAAGTATTTGTCAAAAAAAATTTCAAAACCACTAAAAACATTTAATAAAGAAATTTTTGAATCAAAGTGTCCCATACCACCTTGATTCTTTTAAATAAATTATCATTTGAAAAAATTAATGTCCATAAAAATAAATCCTAAAAACCATTTTAAAAACATGGACATTAATGTGAAATATTTAGAAGAATAAATCTTTAAAACATTTAAAACAATATTTTAGTTAAAGAGTTTTTAACAAAATGAGAGACGTTTGACTACAAATAATTGAGGAATAAAATTCAATAAAAACTTTATAATATCTTGAGAATAAAGGGATTCATGATTTAATATGTCAAAGGATAGTATATACACTGTATAAAAGTGAATTGGTGCATAAAAATTGTCACAAACCAACCCAATGGGGCTTGAGCCGCGCCTCCCCAAGCTCGCCTCCAATAGGCTAGGGGCTGGCGACTAGTGCCGAGTAAACTATCACACACATGGGAGGCATTATCCTAAGGTACCTGTACAAAGGCACCCACATACAGCTCCATGAAATAGTGCAAAGATATATAAAACAGAAAAGAAAAATCATGCATACAACTATCCCAAACCAGAGTGAAATAGAAGTACAAAAGGGAAAAAATAGGGCCCACCAAAAGAAAACTACAAAAGCATCTGACCTACTCAAAAGGAGGTGATCTCTATCAAAAGAACCTACCGGTAAGCTCTTTGAAACAGCTCTGGTAAACACCTTAGTCATTCTCGCTCACAAATCATTGCCTGTTTGAGGTCCTCCTGAGACTCTGTCGAAAGGCATGTGGTCTGCACAAGACACAAGAATGTGCGGGCAAAGCCCGTGCAGGGGTGAGTATATAAAATAGTCAGTAGGCAACCCAAAACACCCAAAATAAAAGGGAGCAACTGAAAGACAATAGTCATCTCATCTAAGCTAGAGGGAACCCAAATGAGAGAGAAACTTCATCTTGAGACCATCCTCGACTAACACGACTAGTCTGCTCAGCTCATGTGTATGCCCGTACAAACACCATGAAAATCTGCTCAGGTATATGCCAATACATATACCATGAGAAACCAGATATACTCATTCCACGCACTAAGCCTCACGTGGTTCCGTCCATCGCACCTGTGATAGGTAGATATATAAGATAACACACTCCAGGAGCTTTGTCATCCCAGATGACACTCATCTGAGAGATACACTCCATCAAGTCTCACACCAATATCAAAGGCGCCCATCCGAGAGATCACGCTCGTCGTATATCGTCACTGAGAACATCATGATGAAACATAAGAAACACTGAACTTCTCAGATAGGGGATCACTCCTAGGTTCCTCAAGGGGATACAAGAACCCACTCTGGTATCTCAAAGATCTCACAGATAGGGGATCACTCTCAGAATCTGCTGGGGGATACCACAACCCAATCTGGTTCTCCACAGATCACATCACTTGGATAGAGGATCGTCCCCCATGTGAAGATAGTCACGAAAATACCGGAAACCTCATTTTGTATTCTAAGATCTCACATATATGGGATCACTCCCAGGATCCACTGGGGATTCCAAAATCCGATCTCGTATTCGATGATCTCACAGATAGGGGATCACTCCTAGGATCTATTGGGGGATACCATAACCCAATCTAGCACTCCACAGAATCACATCACTCTGATATAGAATCATCTCCCATCAAGGTGGTCACGATGATACCGAAACCACATCTGGTATAACTCATGTAGTAGGGGATCGAACCAACGATGCACCAACCCTGCCGACACCACACGCTGAGTAGGGTATCGTATAACCAACGATGTTGCAACCCTACTATAAACCGCAAGTTGAGTAGGGGATCGCATACCTGATATTACCATAACCCTAATGAGCACGGACCAGTGCATAGGGGATCATATTCCCGATGATGCCACAAATTCTACGAGGGTTAACCTTCTAAATAGGGGATCTCCGCCCATGGATAAGCGGTTACAACGATACCAAGAACCTGATCTAGTGTAGCAAAGCTAGAGGATCCCGCCCTGGGCCCACCAGAGGGATGCCAAAACTCTAACAGATTAGAGATCCTATTGAGAGGATCACAAACCTATACTAAGGTTGTGATGCCACACGAACCCATGTAGGAATGAACTAAAGGAGTTCCCTCAACCACTACTAGTCCAAATGTCGCTAACTCGAACAACCCACCACAACACCACACCGCACACCTCCAAGGACAAAACCAAGGCCACCATCGCGATCCACACGGAAAAACACACAGGATAGGTTGTTTACTTTCGCAAAATGGATAACCGGTGAAAAAGGCAATGTTCACCGTAGCTAGCCTATGTGGGGCGCACACTACGATCCTAAAACTCCTCAAGTGGATCATACCACTACGATCCCCTCAGAAAAACACACGGGATCGACTACTCGATCGTCCCAAACAGACACCCGGTGAAAAAGGTACTATTTTCCGAAGCCAGTCCAGGTGGGGCCCACACCACGCTCTCGAAACTTGTCAAGCAGATTGCACCATTGTGATCCCCTTGAAAAATACACAGGATCGACTACGCACTCATCCAAAACGGACAACTGGCGGAAAAGTCACGTTTCACTGTAAACGCCAAAAAGAAGCCCCATGGGGCCCACATCTTGATCTCTATCCCAGAACCCAGAAACTATCCTGAAAATTCCGCCTTACTATCAGGATCACAATGTCACTGACGACACATCAATTGGACGCTCCATGTAAAAGTTATGGTGGATCGACGTTGAATAATAATAAAATATTATTAGTAATTTAACATTTCGTAGCTCTGGGCTATGAACATGACTCATAAAATTCCCAAAGTGAGTTGAAAATGTCCCTCTTGACGCAAGGAATGCATCGCCACAAACGACTCGCAAATCAGAGTTACAATTTGGGAGTTACGGGTGTTTAAAGAACCCCTGGAAAAATATGGTTGGACCACCGCAGGGTCGCCGGAAACCACCACCTGCCTGACCGGACAGCCGCCGCCAACTAGAATCTGTCGTCGCCGGACCACCGTTGGACCTATTAGACCGCTACCGGAGTCTCCAGAAAACCACCAAAAATCAGCCTGAAAACTACCTCGGGCCACCACGGTCACTCTGGTGGTCCAAAACGCGATCTGAAACCAGATCTGGAATCCTTGGGATGACACCTTTACAGCGCTTGCCTCCGCTCAGTGATCTGTCACCATTCTTATATCATGAAAAGTAACCACCACTTCTTCTCACCATTTCACTTCCTCTGGCACCCGAAACTTGAACCCGAGCACAGATCGGGACTCCTCGGGTCGAGAACATCGCAAACATATGCTTTGCTTTTCGATTTGTTGATGATTTGGTGAGGTGAAAAGTTAATGGATGAAGAACACAGAGAACAGACGAAGAAAATGAAGAATGCGCAATCAAAAACTCAATCTGACGATGACTATTCTTGGTTTGGTCATCGATAGAGACAAGAAAAGCAGCAGAAGCGGAAACAAATAAAAAATGACAACAAAACCTCAATCAGGGATATGCATAATCCGAAAGAAGTCGCCTACCTCAAATCTGGATCTGTTGTTGTGTTCCATGTTCCCTGATCTATCAGCATCTAAAGTTTCGTTGTGATCCAATATCATTTGGACGTCGAATCACCGTTGGCCAGAGCTTCTCCGTCCAAGAGGGGAAATGAGCTAACCCTTCTCATTTCCTTAACTCCCTATTTTTAGAAAACTGCCAGCAGAGGTAAAATCCAAATCTCGCGTACCCTCTCAACTGAGGTCACCCCTCGGGTAAACACAATGCTACAAACTCAAATATGGTCTCATATTTCCGATCCGAGATTCCATTAATGATTTATTCAAACCGATATCCATAACTAAACATTTTCATTAGTTTAAGAAAATCCCTTGGTGGGTTTTCTCACAGCAGGCCCGCACCCGCAAGGTTTACACCCCACCTAGGGTAAACAGCACACTCCGGACGCAACTGTGCCCTAAAATTCTTGTTCTGAGATACGTTTTAGGAGATAACACACCCCCTCCACATGAATAGTATAAAAAACTGAATATTTTTATAAAATTAATTCCGGGCACACCGGGCTTCGGAATCGCACGCCGTCTTCGTGCCTAACTCTGGAATTATTCATAGGAATGTTCCAAAGTATGGCAAGGCCAAAACCTGAGTCGTTACATCCTCCCCACCATAGAACTATTAATCTCTAAAAATCCATCAGCATAAGGAAAGCAACTAGACTCTCAACTGGGTCTCCCACACCAGTGATTTCGCCAACACACAACCACGCCCAGACGCACAAGTCAGAGGGACCCATCCACCACACCTCGCCACTATCTGCTTGGGTGGCACTGACTCACCCGCATGATTTTAATCGTGTCACAAAAATGCATCTCGGGGGGGGGGTGATTCTTATTCCTCATGAATTCAAATCACATCAAACAACACCCACACAGGGTCTTACCAACGCCTTAAAAAACCTCAAACAAGCAATAGAAATGAGAGAGTACAACCTAACAGTGTCAACCAAAACTACTGCAGAAAATAGAGAGGACACAGAGCGTACCTCCATCCATTCGCGGAGCCTCTTGTTCAATAATTTCCAAGGCCTTCAGCTATCCTTTCCCTTTCCCTCCAACTCCCTGATCTCGGCGTGGACCACCTGGGGGTGGTGGTGGTGGCACCTGATACCGCCTACCACCTCCCGCTGCTACACCCGCTCTTTCACCTCTTTCATCACCCTGCTGGCCGCCATATTTGGGACGCTGCCTCTGCCAAGGAAGTATGTCAACCGACTCCCTCTCATTTGCATGGCGGGTCGAACACTCCCTAGCAATATGTCCCCATTCGTCTCAAGGATAGAACAACCTCTCTTGCAGCTGAATAAAACTAACCTGAGAGCCCTGAGTCTCATATCCTCCATCCTGAGGTCACCTCTTAAAATGTCGCATACGTCTGGACCCCTGAGTCTATCATCGGATACTAGATACAGAACCGGATGATGAGGTGTCATCTCTCACGTTCCCAGCACTAATAGACGGGATCTGCTCAGCCTGAAAGATCTCCATCACCAAGGACAGCTCCACCACTATAGCATAGGTGGGAAGGTACAAGGAAACCACACATGCTCATATTTCTCTGCGTAGGCCCTTCTCAAAGGTACGAGCCCTAAAGAACGGGTCTCAAACCATATCTAGGGAGTATCAAGACAGGTCTGTAATCCTCACTAAATACTCTGACATGGTCATGCCCTTCTGTCGAAGCTACAGAAGCTCTTAGATCTGCACTGACCTCCGCGTCACTGGATAGAACTCTTGCCTAAAGATTCACTCAAACTCTTCCCTCATGAGCATCTCCTCATCATGGTACTACGTCACTAGGCTCCACCATCACCTGGATTAACCATGCAGAAGGCTCGTCTCTAGGACCACTATCTGATCAGGAGGTATCCTCACCGGGCGGAAAACTCGGGTGACTGCCTCAAGCCAGTCATCAGCTGCCTGGGGGTCTGGATCACCCCGAAACCTCAGAGGACCCTGCCCCTGGAACTCGTGCAGCGCACTTAGCGTGCGCGCAACCTTTTCCATCCCTTATACCACAACCAGTTACTCGACAGGTGGTGGCCCCTCGGATGGACCACCTAGAGGTCCAGCCTCAGAACCTGCACCCTGTACCAAGGCCTCTACTCGGGGTGGATTTTCAGCACAACCACAATGGGAAACCCCTACTGGTGGTTGTTGTGGATGAATCCTGAAATACAATCAAGAAGCACAATGCTCAAAGAGTATATCTAGAGAGATGACTCAAGAAGGATAAGGAAAAACCCAAAACACAGTCCTCTATGATGTATGTACAATTATTTCCCTGCGACCAATGTACAAATGTCCCGAGTCGAAAGGCTGTTCATCAGAGTCCTAGTGAATGGATATGTCAGCCTTCGTACCAACACTGGAGTCCCTGGCCTAAAATCCGAACTCGAAATATCATAACACTAACACTATGCCACACAAACCAAGCTCACAGCTAGACCAACTATGCTCTGAGATCCCAAAGGAGGAACCTCCTCTAATACCACTATGTCATGACCCGACCCAATAGGGCTTAGGCCGCGACTCCCCAATCCCACCTCCAATAGGCCAGGGGCTAGCAACTAGCACCGAGTAGGCTATCACACACATGAGAGGCATTATCCTAAGGTACTTGTACACACACACACACATACACCTCCATGAAACATTGTAGAGATATATAAAACTGAAAACAAAAAGTATGGATACATCTATCCCAAACCGGAGTGTAACAAAAGTACAAAAGGGAAACAATAGGTCCCACCAAAAGAAAACTGCAAATGTTCCCAAACTGCTCAGAAGGAGGTGATCACTGTCAAAAGAACCCACCGGTAAGCTCCTCGTCATAGCTCCGGTAAACACCCCGGTCAGTCTCGCTCACAAAGGTCTGCCTACTCCGGGTCCTCCTGGGACTCCGTCGAAAGGCATGTGGTCTGCACAAGGCACAAAATGTGTGGGAAAAGCCCGTGCAGAGGTGAGTATATAAAATACTCGGTAAGCACCAAAAAACCCCAAAATATTGGAGAGAAACTGAAAGACAATAGTCATATCATCCCAGCCAAAGGGAACCCAAATGAGATAGAAACTCCATCTCAAGACCATCCTCGGCTAACACGACTAGTCAGATTAGCTCAGGTGTATTCCAATACAAATACCATGAACATCTACTCAGGTATATGCCCATACATAAACCATGATCAACTAGATATACTCATTCCACACACCAAGCCTCACATGGTTCCATCCACAGCACTTGTGACAGGTTGATAACAAGGAGAACACACTCCATGAGCTCTATAATCCCAGATGACATTCATCCAAGAGACAAACTCCATCAGGTCTCACACCAACATCCTATATGCCCATCCGAGAGATCACGATCGTCGAATATCGTCACTGAGAATTTCACACTGAAACATCAGAAACACTAAACTTCTCAGATAGGGGATCACTCTTAAGGTCCGCTAGGGGATACAAGAACCCACTCTGGTATCTCAAAGATCTCACTGATACGGGATCACTCCTAGGATCCGATGGGCGATACCACAACCCGATCTGGTGCTCCAAAGATCACATCAATCAGATAGAGGATCATCTCCCATGTGAATATTGTCACGACAATGCCGAAAACCTCATCCGTTATTCGAAGATCTCACATGTAGGGATTCACTCCCAGGATCCGCTGGGGATACCACAACTCGATCTGGTATTCAAAGATCTCACAGATAGGGGATCACTCCCAGGATCCGCTGGGGGATACCACAACTCGATCTGGTGCTCCACAGAATCACATCACTCAAATAGTGGATCATCGTCTGTCAAGGCGGTCATGACGATACCGAAACCCCATCTAGAATAACCCACATAGTAGGGGATCGAACTGACGATGCACCAACCCTATCAAAACCACGTTCTGAGTAGGGTACCGTATAACCAACGATGCCACAACCCTACTATAAACAGCATGCTGAGTAGGGGATCGTATACCCGACGATGCCACAACCCTACTGAGCACAACCCAATGTGTAGGGGATCATATTCCCGATGATTCCACAAAATCTACGAGGATTAACCTGCTAGATAAGAGATCTACGCCCATGGATAAACGGTCACAACAATACCAATAACCCAATCTAGGGTAGCGAAGCTAGAGGATCCCGCCCTGGGCCCACCGGAGAGATGCCACAACTCTAACAGATTAGAGATCCTATCGAGAGGATCAAAAACTTATACTAAGGTTGTGATGTCATGAAAACACTCGTAGGAATGAACCAAGGGAGTACCCTCAACTACTACTGGTCCAAACGTCGCTAACCTGAGCAACCCGCCACAACGCCGCACCGCACAACTCCAAGGCTGGAATCGAGGCCACCATCGTGATCCACGCAAAAAAACACACAGGATAGGCTGTTTACTCACCCGAAATGGACAACCGGTGAAAAAAGAACTATTCACCATAGTTAGCCCATGTGGGGCCCACACTACAATCCCAAAACTCATCAAGCGGATCATACAACTGTGATCCCCTTAGTAAAACACACGGGATCGACTACTCAATCGTCCCAAACGGACACCCAGTGAAAAATGTACTATTCACCAAAGCCAGCCTGGGTGGGGCCCACACCACGCTCCCAAAACTCATTAAGAAGATTGCACCATTGCAATACCCTCGGAAAAAACACATGGGATCGACTGCTCGTTCGTCCAAAACAGACAGCCGGTGGAAAAGTTATGTTCCTCTCTAAATGCCCAAAAGCAACCTCATGGGACCCACATCTTGATCTTCATCCCAGAACCCAGAAACTATCCTGAAAAGTCTACATTACTATCAAGATCACAACGTCGTTGATGACACGTCAATCGGACGCTCTGTGTAAAAGTTATGGTGGGTCGACGTTGAATAATAATAAAATATTATTATTATTTCAATGTTTCATAGCCCAGGGCTATGAACATGACTCATAAAATTACAAAAGGTAGTTGAAAAGGTTCGTCTCAATGCAAGGAACGTGTCGCCACAAATTTCTTGCAAATCGGAGTTACGATTTGAGAGTTACTGGTGTTTAAAGAACCCCCGGAAAAATCTGGTCGGACCACCGCAGGGTCACCAGAAACCACCGCCTGCCGGATCGGACCGCTGCCGCTTGTCGAAATCCGCCGCTGCCAGACCACCGCGGGAGCTGCTGGACCGCCGCCAGAGTCTCTAGAAAACCACCAGAAATTCGCCGGAAAAGTTTCGCAGGCCACCACTGTCACTCCGATGGTCCAAAATGCGATCTGAGTCCAGATCTAGAATCCTTAAGACAACACCTTTACAGTGCTTGCCTTCGCTCAATGATTTGTCACCATTTTAGCATCACAAAAACTAAATGCTGCTTCTTCTCGCTGTTTCTCTTCCTCTGACACCCGAAACTCGGACCCGAGCACATATCGGGACTTCTCGGGTCGAGAGCTTCACAAATATATGCCCTGCTCCTCGATTCGTTGATGATTTGGCGAGGTGAAAAGTTAATGGATGAAGAACGCAAAGAACAGACGAAGAACATGAAGAACGCGCAATCAAAAACTCAATCTGACGATGGTTGTTGTTGGTTTTGCCATTGAGAGAGACAATAAAAGCAGCATAAGTAGAAACAAATCAAAAACGACAACAAATCCCCAATCGGGGAGATGCATAATCAGAAAGAAGTCGCTAACCTCGAATCTAGATCTGTTGTTGCGTTCCCTATGCCCTGATCTATTAGAATTTGATGTTTCGTCGTGATTCAATATCGTTTGGATGTCGAATCGCCGTCATCCAGAGCTTCACCGTCCGATAGGGGAAATGAGCTAACCCTACTCATTTCCTTAACACCCTATTTATAGAAAACTACTGGTAGACGCGAAATCCTAATATCTCGCACCCTCTCCACTAAGGTCACCCCTCGGGTAAACATAATGATTCTAACTCAACGATGGTCTCTGAATTTTTATCCAAGATTCCGTTCAAGAGTTATTCGAACCAACGTCCATAACGAAACTTTTCCATTTATTTATGAAAACGCCCCTGGTGGATTTTCTCACAGCAGGCCCATGCCCCCAAGGTTTACACCCTGCCTAGGGTAAATGGCACACTCCAGATGCAACTGTGCCCTTAGTTTCCCATTCTGAGCTACCATTTATGAGATAACACACCCCCACCATGTGAATAGTATGAAAAAACTTAATATTTTTATAAAATTAATTCCAGCCACACCGGGCCACAGAATCACACACTATCTTCACGCCTAGCTCTAGAATTATTCATAGGAATATTCCAAAGTCTGACAAGTCCAAAACCCGAGTCGCTACAACAACAATGAAGTCTCAATGGAATGTAAATTGATACGAAATCCCATATAAAAACTATATCCTTAGATTAAGGATAAATCAATTACATAATAATGTGTGAGAAATATAAATACACTCAATATAATTTGATATTCAGTGTAAATAAATCCTAGGAAATTCTCACATGTTCTTTTTAAGGCAAAACCAATGACTTGGATGTTTAACTCAATGCCTGGAAATTCAGTTAATATTACTCTTATCAAGTTTATATCGATGACTTGAGAATTTATCAATGGAGAGGTTATGTGTATCAAAACTATATCCACACAAAGGGGAGTGTAAATTACAACATAAATAAATAAATAGTTATTCCACACATAATCATAGCATGACATAATTAAGAATTAGACGATCAACCCAAGGAATGGAAATTGGGTAAAAATGTTCCCTTACCGATTTGGTAACTTACGAAACATACAACCCATGAAATGAGGATCATAAAATGAAGATGTAAATACACATAAATTGAATTATATTACACAATGAATACAATCTTGGGTAGTACATACCCCACCCAAAAGAAAATAATGGAAAATATAGAATGAACCTCATGGGAATAAAAAGTTAGATGAAAATCCCTTACCACGTTGTAATCAATTGAGTCATATGACCAAAACTTAATAACCACCAAATGAATCATAGAATACCATGAATATAAAGATAATAATTATACTATATATCAAATGAAATTACACAATACATCACATGCAATAAATAAGTGGTGAATAATGGAAATCTCCTGAAATTAAAATTGAGATGAGAAATCCCTTACCCCGTGTCCGACTTGACTTGTTTGTTCCTTTTTCTTCCAGAATAATAAACTTAAGTTAATTTATAATTGATTAATAACCCTTTTTCAAGTTTATTATTCCTTTTATATCACTTAATACCATGTTATAAATAATATGTAATCATTTAAGTTAATAATGGTTGCTTTGTCGATATTTGGTACTTGAGACAAAAATGAACACCTTATAATTACACATTTTCCATGTGGTCAAGAGTCTATTATCTCTAGAATGAAATTAAGGAATTAGATATCATATATATCATATATATCCATTATATATATGTATTTATAACAGCACATATCATTTGTAGATAGGAAATGAAATAAATTGATCATAGAGACGATAAGCCATACGTACGCATGAACATTACTTTCATTTCTATTTCATATTTTAATTGAATGAAAACTTTATGATACATAGTTATATTATAATTTCAGTATAATATCATATATAATTTCACTATATCCATCCTTTATATGTCCCATATATGGTAAGAATGAGTCATATCACGTTGCGGGGGTGGTAGTCTGGACTTCCTCAAATGAAATTATCACGTTTACTCATAATGGAAACCATAAAGGTATGATATAAATTAAAAATACAGAAGCATAAAGAAAACATAAACATAATATATATCATATATAAATACAGTTTCATCATAATGGCCACCATAATTGGTGGTAGGAGATAATTGAACAATCATCGTTTTGTGAGGTGTTAGTTTGTCATCCATAGAAATAGTATATTCTTTACCCATTAAATAGAGGTATGTGTAATTGTTATTCGAATCCTTATCATAAAAAAATCCTAGTATATTTAGGATATTTTTTTATAAAATAAATGAATGAAAAGATTGTAGGGGTTGGATAATTAAAATAAAAGAAAATAAATTAAGAGAAATTATTACCTTTAATTAGGGTAACTCCCTTTGATTTGAACCAAAAGGACTTCTTGAAGTGCCTTCTTCCTAAAGTAAGGCTTCTAGGAGGAAGAGAGGGATGTTGAGATCTTATTTGGGTAGGTTTTAGATGAGACAAGTGGCTTTAGAGGTGTGGGTAATGGGTTATAAGTGAGGGATTTTAATAAGGGGAGGAGGGGTTCTTTTGGAAAGTGTAAAAATGTTATTTTATTATGTAATGATTTTCGGTTTATAAAGGTCCAAAACTCATTAAGGTCAAATATAAGATGAGTCATGGTGGAAATAAATTCATCCAATAATAATTGGATAGATTTCTAATGTTATTATAATATTTATAATCTTATTTATTTAAATCATTTATTAATGTGGTAAATACTGCATCATTTTGTGTCATAAATAATTTAATTTATTTGATGTCCAAAAATTATAAAAAAAATACCATGATGTAGTAAATATTTTTATCTTTCCAAATAATATTAATATTTTAAATGATAACTTATATAACCCCATATAAAAATTAATTTACTAAAAGATATTTGTTTATGTCATTTTTGTCTTTACTTTAAGTTAATTAAAATAAAGTGTCATTATCACTCTTAAGTGGCTCCATGGGTTCCAAAAATTGATCCAAGGTTGCCCATGGTAGTCCATGACTCAACCAATAATGTTAGGATAAGTGTTAAGGTAATTTTTTATTATTATAATATTCTTTTTACCTTGAATTACCCTATTTACCTTTAACCGCAGTAAATAGAAGTCAAAAGTTACTATTCACAAAAAATTATTTTCATCTTATTGAACCAAATTTTACTTACTAATAACAACCATGTATGTTGGATTTTCAAAATTCAATTCACAGAAGCGGTAAAATTTTATTTTAATGAAAAGGTCAGTTTTTTAACTACTACTAAGTGGTTTCACTATTCATCAAAAATTGTAGTTTTTTCAGAAAAATACAAAACATTCAGCCTAAGATGTATTTGATATTCCAAATTCAAAAATTTTGTCTATTTTACCAAATTCAAAATATAGAAGTTATATTATTTAATTTAAAATTTATTCCGGTTGTCAAAACAAATAGCGTGTTTTTAAGAAACAATAACTATCAAAAAAATGACACTTGTTTATGTCCAATTTCAAAGTGAAATTAATTACAATAGCCAAAATTGGATTAATTTGTAAAAATATAATCTAATTACACTTTAAAAATAATTAAAAAGATAATATAACCATATAAATAAATTAGATTAAATGGTACTTTTGAATTAAAATACAGTATTTTTCATTATTCATAAAAAATGAATTTTATCAGAAAAAATACCAAAAACTTTCCCAAAGTAACTTTTGATGTCCTGATTCTAAAGAATATATTTATTTTGTCAAATAGAACATATAAAACTGACCAAAACTATATTTAAGTAGGGTTCTCCATCAAAAGGCGGTAAATATACCTTATAAAAAATATTAGAGTATTTATGCTTAATATTAGATTCATTTTCATTTTAAGCCCTTAACTTTTATTGGAAAAATGTAAAAACATTTAACAAACATGTATAATCATATTTTAGTTAGTTATTTTCATTCCCACTAATAAAACAGCTAGGAATTAACTACCATTTAAAATAATAATATTATATTATTAGTGTGCAACGTAAGATTTCAAAGAAACCCATTGTTGTGTATCGGGTACGCCATCAAAAATAGAGTCCCCTTTAAAGTAAAATTAATATTTAATTCACAAATATTAATAAATATGAAAAATTTCATGTTAATTATTTACCTGGGATGTTACAACCCCATTTTAACTCTAGGATGATACCGATATAACATACAAGAATGTTTGTTCCTCATTATAGCTCATGGGAAATGGATGATCCCACTATAGATTATATGAAGGGTTGAGACCCATTATAGATCATAAATGAGCTTGATATAGATTATACGATGGGTGAACCCATTATATATCTCTAATTCAATGGGTGACAATTATATTTCATGTCGATTTTATGGTATTTCCAATTAAAAGTGTTTTGAAAGGGTTTTTTGAATATGATTTTCTAAGTCACCTAAAAGGGATTTTAATTTCTTGATACCAGTTTTAAATGATTTATTTATGAAAACAGTGTGTGTTTATTCTTGTGAAAATGTTTTATATATTTCGTTCAACAAAAATTTAATTAATTTTAAATATTTCATTGGTTTTAATGTTTTTATTTAACTAACTATTTCCTTTCTTTTATATATCCATTTCCGAGCTATTGTGCTCATACCCAGATTTTAAAATGTTTTCAGAAAGTGTAAGGATGGTTAATAGAAATAAATATGTTGATTTAGAATTAGTGAAGATTTTTCATTAAATTAAATAATGGTTTCTCTTACATTTTTTATATTATATGAATAATTGATACTAATAGGAAGTTTACAGTTTGTATTTCATGTTTTTTATGTTATTATTATGACTAATTCTCTAAAACACCAAAACTGTAAAGATCCTAAAATTTAAGAAAATTAATTCTTTACTTAATACTCATGATTATGTAATTTTATTGTTAGGTCCTTATATATTATGAATTTTAACATTTGTATTTTTTGATTCCACTGTAAAGGTTAAATCAGATAATTAAGGTTAGAAATAAAATGGAAAGGAGTAAAAAACTACACTGAAACTTGGATTGATTTTATTGGATGATTATATATCATATATAAACATCCAATATCTAATACATGACCTTTCTTAACATTTTTACTTGATCTTAACCATTATTATATTTGTGGGAATATCATGTAAAAAATGTCCCACTCTTATTTTTAAAAACTATAATATTTTTAACATAGAGGTAAAAACGCATATGTTTAATTATACATATTAATATGAAATATAATTTTTTTATAATGAAAAATTAATTTTAATTTATATTGATGATATGAAAAACATAAAATCTTATAGAACACTTATACAATATTTGTTCAATTAATAGAGAAATTAAATATGTGATACTAAAAATATTAAAATTCATATAATTTGAAAGAATTAATGTGATCCAACAATTTTTTTTATAACTATAATATTTTAGGGACTTTTAAATTATTTATATCTGAATTCTATTGTTGTACTAATGTTATTAATGTCAATGTAAATTAATAGTTCAAAATTTGATCTTATTGAGATTTTGTAATAAATAATATTTTTTCAAATGATTTAAAATTTCTAAAATCTTATATTCAGACATGTTATTGGAATATGGTTTTATATAAAAAAAATATTATCCATTTATTTACATTTCTTCTATTTATTATAACTATATTGACCCATAAAGAGTAAAAAACCATGTTATTGCAGTAAGTGTGAAAATGCTTAATAAGGGATTAAAACAAAATGATAAGGGTAGAAAACTAGTATAAACTTGTCCAAATTTTTTTGGATGAGATTATTTTGACATATAATTATATTAGATTCTTATATTATCAATTTTTTACCATTTTAATTATGGAATTAATTTATATTAATTTAATATTTTATGAAATCCAAATAGTTCTCTACCCTACTCTTATAAAAGGGAACCTATTCTTTTCAGTTATTCAAACTAAAAAAAAAGAATTTTATTGGAGAATAATTTCCCAAATCCATTTCTTACACCCATAACCATGTCCAATAGGCATTATTTATGGAAAATAACAACCTTTTTAGTCATAATGTGTATAAAAAAGGAGGTCGTTCGAAGATAACGTATATTTTTTAATTGAGCATTTATGTTTTATTTATTCTTCCACCTCATTCAAAAAATCCATAACAATGTTTATATAATATTATTGATAAATCCCATATAATGTGATATTATTATTTAAATTAAATACCCTATATTGATCTCTATCATCTATCATATGGTAAAATAATCCTCCGTTTGTGTTTAAGGCAGACTCCCAACTCACGAACCAATGTAAATAATTTTCCATCACCACCTATAACAAATATTTGTGGTTATGGATTTATTATATATTTATATTATTTTCATGAAATATTTATCATTATGAAAATATAATATATAATATATCTTCTTATGATTCCATTCACTGAAAAATAAAAACTTTGTTCGTGCATACCTATGGACAACCACCTCTTTGACGTGATGTGATTCTTTTCTCATCATCATATAAAATAATTGATTTGTATATGTATATTTAATGAAAAATATAATATTTATGATAGAATTATCCTTATTATAAATTAAAAAATAAACATAACTTATTTTTATAATGATCATTGAAAAATTGAAAAATTACACATGTGTATATATGACCTACCATCTCCATGACTGTAAAACAATTAATTTTTCATAACCATATTTCATGGATTAATGTAAATTAATAATTTATATATAAAAATGATTATTATTTCATGATTATTATATTTAATAAGAATTAACAATTACCACTTTGATTATATTCACCATACCAAATTCGTTTTGGACATATGAACCGAGTATAATCAAAAATCACGATGTGAAATTAAGTGATTATTAAATTGTGTATACTGTGGTTGTAAGTTAAATAAAAAGACTAATAAACTTGAAAATGGATATCAAGAAAAAAAATATTTATCATAATTTAATTATTTGGTAATATAAGGAATTCCATGTTGATTTAGACTCGAGGTATAGGACTTTATTTAAAAAATTCTATTTTAATGGTTCCCTTCCATATCTTTCTCTTCCATGTACATATTATTAAAACAATTATGGATGTTTTTGCATATATATAAAATAATAGTAAAAGATAATTTATTTATCATTTTAATTTATTTCAAAGGATATCATAAGGAAACTTCTAATGGAATGTTTTGAATTTCTATAGAAAAGAAAAAAAATGTTCTATTTTAATGAATAAAAAGATGATTAATTTTCCATCCACCTTAACTATTATTTTATTTTTTGGATTAAATTATAATATAAGTTATATTATTTAAAGAAAAACCATATATCATTTTGTTCTAGGAATTTCTGTATTAAAAATGTTTTTTGAAAAGAAAGGGTATTTCAATATCTGAATGTGTTTTGCCTATGTGTATAAAGGAGTTTTTGAAAAAGTTTTATAATGAAAAGGTTCAAGTAAAAAATATTTTATTTATGATATTGTACTTAATCATTAAATTTTAGAAACATGTGAGGCGAATATCTCTTATATGATAAATTTAGTCTCAATTTCAATCATCAAAAATGAGTGTCCTCCATACATCTTATAAAGAGGTTAACCCCTTATATATATTGATTTCACCATTGTTTTATATTCTATGAATTTAACTGGAATAAAATTATTTTTGACATGGTTTTAAAATATGTTATGAATATAATTTTTCTATGTTTTATAAAAATGGGGTTCAATTTATTTATATAAAGTTTAAACGTATTAAAGAAAAAAAGTTGTCTATTTTCATTTGTAAATGATTTATTTTATATGATTAAATAATTATATGATAAATGTATTTATTTTATGGGTTACATGTTTTTTAATTGACAAAGGAATTTCTTTTTTTTGTCCCTTACTAAACTTTTTATTTTAATCCCATGTTTTAAAATCATTTTCTTATGGTTCTAAGGATGAGTAGGGACATAGACTATGTTAAGATCAAATACTATCAATAAATTTAAGGAAAACAAGACATGTTTCTTTTAAAATGTTTTATATTATGGAAATAATGTGTAATTAGAGAAATTTTCCAGTTTTTAATGTAATATATATTTGTTTAAGGGTGATGACCTAATTCTCTAAAACAATAAATCAGAAATATCTTTGAGAAATAAATACATGAATTATATTATAATTAAACTATATATTTTAATGTTTAATAATGGTTCCATACACCTATATAATTATTTGATTCTACATTACACACATTATAAGTCATTAAGAAATTGGGGTACCTATTATAGTATGGAACTCAATAAGTTACACTATTGTATATTTGGTTTACTATAATGTGAGTGTTATTGTACCATGATCATATAAATCATGGTAAAACTATAAATACATCCCACTATATTTACTCTTGTGAATAATTATTGTCATCACGCACAAGTCCCACTATATCGTGGTATATACTCTTTAGGTTATGATTCACATCAACTCAGAAAAACACTTTTCCATTATATATTTTCTCAACTCCAATGTGCCACTAACTCGTCTATGATAATATTAGTAATAAATTCAACTTGATAACACATATAAACATAATTAATGAATATCCACAAGAGTCTAGTTATAACACACCTCTTATGTGATTATTATATATACCCTAAACCATACAATACAATGATGTTTATGAGAGTACTCTAAATCTCGATGAAATATTAATTCCAAAACGAACATGTATCCATTAAGATCAACTCATAGACCCCATTTATCAATTATATTTTTGATTTTTTTATCTAAACTACTATTCTTATCAAATCCCCCAAATCATTGAAGACTCACCAATACTCTAAGGGGCCTTCATTCTCCCCTTTCATAGTTTTTTGGAATCATATGAATCAATATAATATGAGATCTCCCCATGCTTAAAATTTATCTACAGACATTTTAGGTGACCACATTGATCATCACCTATAAAAAACTAGATTATATCTACCTTTATAATAAAACCATATTTTTCATTCACCCATTTTTTATAAAATTAAATATAATTAATATGTGGAAAACTATATAAACTTAATGAAATTTTGGTTGAAATTTCATTCTCAATAAAATCTATTTTTTTGGAAGAAATACTTTGATAGAGGAATTTTAATGTTGTAAAAAACATTTCCTATAGTTAAAATATTTTGTAATGAAATCTCACCATGACCCCCCTTCCCCTAGATGACATGGTACTCATTGTCACTATGTTTCAATTGTGAATGTTACAATCGATTCATTAACAAGTTGATTATACTTTTGTTCTCACTCCAAATAAATAGTAAATATGAGAAATTCACTCTCATTTATTTGAAATTCAAATTTATCCACATAATTTGTATAAATTCCAATTTTTCAATAATACATTTCCCTTTTGTTGTACTGAATTTGATAAAAAAAATTCATCCATGAGTTCTATACTACTCATCTTCCTCCAAGAAAAAATAGACAACAAAAAGTAAATTTATGATCTCCCAAATCATCTTCCTAATTAACAATTAAATTAAATTGAAGATAAACTATTAATTTATTTTTATACTTAATCTTTAATTCAAGTGTTAAATTGATATAGAATAATATCTCTTTCAACACTACAATATGTTACTCCTTGGATTACATTAAAATATTTTACAAAATGTTACTATAAAAACATGCTCAAGTCTATATGTTGTTAAACAATGTAGGATACCAATAATTATACAGAGCTCTATTTTATCCAAAATCTTTCTATGACACCATGAAATTTTAAAAACAAGAACATTTTTTCCTATAGACTATACGATATGCAACATCGAGCTCAAATGACCTATGAAATATATTATTTAAATATGATCATTATAATCTAGCTACTAGATTGGTGGGTATGAATATGAATAAATAAATTATTAAAATTATTTATTTTACACATTTATAAATAAATTCAAGGGTTATCAATTAATTATGATAAAAATAAAGTAATCATATGAAATTAGAAGGAATATTTTTCTAAAAAAAACTATTTTATACCGCAATGTGTCTTTATTTTAATAAATTAAATTAATCAACATTAGAAAATAATTTTAATTAAATTTATATATAATATATATTCAATAAAATCTTTTATCATTCAACTAATGTTTTTAATTTTGTTAGATAATAATAAACCTAGTTTTATGCTTAAAATAATATTTTTTCTAAAAATTATTTTATCACGTTTTGTGAAATTAATTTAAAATTTATATCTAATTATTTTAAAAAAATTATTTTCAAAAAAACATAATTTTTTAAAACATCATGTAAAAATAATCTTATAGTGATTCTTATATAATTTTCTAAAAAGATTAATTTTACGATTAATAGTTAAAAATAATACTTTTTATTGAAAAATATATATTCAACTAAATTATTTAAAAAAATATATATTTTTTAAAATTGTTTGAAAATTAAAAATGGTTTAATTATATTATTACTAATATAATTTATTTCATTTTAATAAATTATATGAATAATTTTAAAATAAAAACTTTTCATACTTATGAAAATTGTTTCATTAGAAAATTGTTCTTACCTCGTGTCTGCGATCTTAAATCTAAATTAAATTCGGCCAGATATTTGAATTAAATTTGAAAAAATGGATTAGTTTTTTGGAATCATAATAATTAATATTTTATAAAAAGTTCACCTTAATTTTTTTTCTTAATTAATAGTAAAAAAAATAAAAATTAATTATTGTGGTTAACATTAAAACGTTTTTATACATTGTTAAACTATAAAGATAAGGGTTATAATGACATAAAAACATTTCTAATTACTATTTATGGACATATTTTAAAAAAATTCTTTTGGGGTTCTATAATGATCCATTTTGGATTCTTTTGGTATATGAAAAACATGGGTACAATGTATTCTTTTAAAAACATTCATGTGTTCCCTTTCCCCAACTTATGAAAGAGTACCCCTATCATCTTCTCTCCACCCTTCCAAATCAGTTTTTATGAAAATATATGACCATATAACTTCCTTAAATCTCTAATAATTAATTAGTTTCTTTTTTTAACATGAAACCATTTTAGTAAGGCTTTTGTTATAAAATGAAACAGGTTTAAGAAGAAGAGGTATAGTTCTTAACAATGAATTTTGATTTCAATTCTTCAATTAACTCCATAAAATATACATAAAATATTATAAAATATTAAAAATATTATATCCCATATACTGATATATTATTATTCAAATTTAATGACCTATATCCAACTCCTTTTCCATCAATGAGAAATGAATATGCCGATTGTTTGTACGACAAAATACCTCCTTGCGAACTAATGCAATTTGTTTTCCATCACCACCTATCATGGGTGGATGTAATGATGAATTTAAAATTAAGTATAACATTTATGAAATAATAAAACTTTTATATTTATAGTATCACATCTATATTCTTACCTTACAATCTATTTGAAAGTGATAACATCACTCATGCTTGTGTGCGGACTACAGCCTCCACGAAACGATGTGAAACATTTTCAATTTATTTTTACATGGATGGTAATAAAGATATTTTTAATGAATATATATTAAATATAATATATTATAAATAATTTTAAAAGGTGAATTATTATTTACCTTTCTTTCATTCAAACCATCAAACAATGAAAACAACATTTATGAGTACGTATAACCTACCATCTCTATGAATAAAGTAACTCATTTTTCAATCTCTAAATTTTATGGAATATTATAAAAATGTATTTATTGATTATATATGATAAATATATCATTATTATAATTAAAAATATTATTTAACCTAGTAAAACATAAAATAACAAAACCATCAATCCAAAATATATGTGAAAAATAAAGCAGCTATCAGTAGGAATAATATTTTTAATGATGAAGTTTTAATATAAATGTCATGAAAAGTTATATGAATATTATATATTTTATTATATATATAATTATAACTTTTTAATATACATGTAATAAATATTCATTTATAATAAATGTTTTTGGGACATGTATGATAGAAATCAGACCTATGGTAAGGGTTTCTCGTCTCACTTTTATTCTAGTTAAATACATGTCTTATTCACCACTTATTTCATTTTTTGGTATATATACTACAACTTTGATATTTTATATAAAGAATATATTTATTTTCATGGTATTTAAAAGTTTCGTTTTAATTTATCTATTTCATGGGGATTATGATTCAAAATTTTCCAATGTGTTGATGGTTTATTTCATAATCTTATATATATTAACGATTGTTTGTGTTTAAGAATATGTTTGGAGAAGTATTTGATATTTATATATGAAAAAATATATATTTACTTATCTAATTTTTATTCATAAAAATTTCATGTAATAGTACCACTTTTACCTCTTGGTTAATTTAAATGTTTGAGAAATTATTTTTAAGAAAAGATTACATTATTTCTTTCCTCAATCAAAAATCCATTTTCTTTAATATCCATGTTTTTAAAGATATTTTCAAAACTATTTTATATATTCTAAAAATTATTAATAGTGATATTTTTTCTTATTTTTAGTTTTTAAAAAGTGGTTTTAAAATAATATTATCTACCTTTTATGAAAGTGGAATTTATTTTTATTTTTTACCACAATATAAAGAAATGTTTTTTAAATTTTGCAACATGTACATAATTACCCACCATTATGACCCCTAATTTATTTTAATATTCTATTACATGTTTAGAATGTTATTTGTAAATAAAATATTTTTTTAAAATATTGTGTAAATTTTTAATTTTTGAATTTTATTTTTAAGGTGAAAAATATATTTTCCTTAGGAATTTTGTAATGATATTTTTATCGTATTTTTATTCAACAATTACAAAAAATCTCATTTTACCATATTATCCATTGGTAATATATTTTAATGCTACCATGAATTTTATTTATCCAAATTTTTTAAAATAATTTTTACTAGGATATAATATTTTGATATCATTTTCCATAGTAATCTAGAGGATTTATTATTATGTTAAGTTATTGGGTAATTTATTAGCATTAATATTATAGTATTCTAATATGAAAATAATGTTAATTTTTGTAATTGATTTAGAAATTATTAACATTTTAACGACAGTTTTTCAATATGGTTATTTATTTTTATTATGTTTCTCCAAATTCAAATGAGGAATGCATTTTCCTTAATATGTGATGAGTGATGCACACTATGGCCCATCAATGCATTGATAGGTCTCATGAGACAAAATAGCTGGAGTTTTGGATGATTCCTTAACCATTTATGTAATATGACTTTTCATGAGGCTTCAATGGTAAGGTTATGATTTCTATAAATATTAATTTCCTCATTATGAAATTATTTATTAACATCCATGCAATTATTTGATAAGATATAATAACTATGGATTTTTTTTCAATCATATGTTATAGTTTATATCAAACTATTTAGATCATCATTTATTCAGTCCATATTATTCTTCATGATCATGTCATTTATTCAATGTAATTAATTTTAGTTATTTACCTTTCTATATTTATTATTTACTGTTTTTATGATATCTTTCACTCTATGCATACCCTTATTGAGCATTAGAGCATGTTAATTTGTTATGTTTCCTTTCAATAGCTTAATAATAAGAAATTATGATTAATATATCGGAATATAATAATAGGACTAATGGATTTATAATATAAAATCCATGTTTTATTTTAAATTTTGAAATATAATGTGACACTCACCTATCAATGATTCCAATCCTGATATGGAATGCCCATGGACTTGGGGCCGAGGCCAATGTGGATTTCCTCGCTGTAGAAGTTCGTAAACAGAAGGTTGCGATCGTGGAAATTCTTGAGCATAAACGAAGATTATATGAGCTCAACGATTATGTATGGAATATCTGAATTCAAGGCTCCTTTCACACTGACCCCTCCAACTGCCACATTTAGATCTTCTGTAAAAAGATTCATTCCATCGACCCGGTCCAGGCTGGGAAACATTACATCATAACCAAGGTGACCAAAGGGGACACCACCTTCTTCATGTTAATTTTTTATGGGAGTTATGACCACCAAAAAAGAACAGAGCTCTGAAGTGACCTCAATTATTTCGATCCATCCAATATTACATAGATCTTTTGGGGTGATTTCAATGTAATTTCCAACTCAGAGGAAAATAAAGGTAGTGGTCCCTTCCAAAGGAAATCTAGAATAGATTTTTCCCAATTATTTACTGGGAATGTGCTTATCAAACTTGGATTCTTAGGAGACATCTTCACCTAGTGCAACAACCGAAGTGGTAAACATCACTAATGGATCCAATTGGATATGTTCATTTATAAACTCCATGTTACCACCCACTTCTCCAATGCAAAATTGATTCACCTAGTTTAGATCCTCCCAGACCATTTCCCTCTTCTGTTTAGCCTCTCTTTTAGTTAGGACAACACCAAATGATTCAAGTTTTTAAAAATATGGGCCATTTTTCTAGGATATCATTCACTAGTTAATGAAATATAGAAATAACATTCTTAGGGTAGCTTTTGGGTTTCCATTCACAACAAGCTATAAAGGTTATTGACTCACCTATAGGTGTGGGGGAAAGATTACCTCCTTAGTGATAGTAATATTGATCATGCCATACATGAATTTTAAAGGATTGAGGAAAATATAGAGGAGGTATGGTAAGATCATAAGTGTGTAAACCTATCAAATAAGAAATATATCTTCGTGGAAATGATTTTGAGAAATGATCTAATGGTTAGGGATAAATCGCACATCATGTGGCTCAAAGAGGGGGACAAAAACACCGTATTTTTTCATGAGTGCATAAAAGGAAAGAAGAGGCCAATAAAGACCAATTTTATTTTAGAATATGACACCTAATATGAGGATAGGTATATTCCAGGAGACTATGCTCAATCCTTCTTCCAAGATTTGCTCATGAGTCTAAATCCTATGATTCCAAATGGATATCTGGGTGTAGACACTAGTTTCTTTGAAGTGATCCCCACCTTCTTCTATTCCCAAGACAATGAAAGACCGAGTGTGATGTTAGAGGAAAAATAAATCCATGATGCCATGCTGATCGTGAAACCAGAAAGGGCCCCAGGTCCCGATGGTTTCTAGGGATCCTTTTATAGGGCCTCATGGGACGTGTTGAAGGGGAACATTGTCTCAACCATCCAAGATTTCTTCTAAGGGTACAGACTTCAAAGGGTTTATTCTAACACCTCTATCATGCTTCTTACAAAAACAAGGAATCCAAACTCTATTTTCACTATTGACTGGTGAACCCTTACAACTTCCTGTATAAATTACTAGCCAGTGTGATCAACTCCCAACTGTCTAGAAATCTCCCTCGGTGGATCTCAATTGATAAAAATGGTTTTTTGATGGGCCTTTTGATCCAAAGAACAATAAATATTTCCCATGAGATGATAAAAGGCATGAATTTTAAGACCCACTTCTCCAATATTTCCATCAAGCTAGACGTCAACAAAGCATATGACCGGGTGGAGTAGAGCTTCATCAAAGAAATTATGGCAAGTGTGGGCCTCGCCTCCTAGATTATTTATCTCTTTTTTTGATGTTTATTCTCCTTGTGTAAAGTGGTTAAATTCATTTAAAATTCATATATTTTCTTTAAGGACACACATGGGCTCAGATAGGGAGACCTGATTTCCTTAAGCCTCTTTGTTCTCTCTTATGACGTCCTCAGTCGCCACATCAATAGAAGTACGAACAATGTGGAGTTGATCCATTTTAAAAGAAGCAAGAGTACCAAGCCCATCTCCCAGATAATGTTTTCTAACATTATACTCATCTTTGTGAATGCTGTTATTAAACCAATCAAGGGATTTAACAAGTTTCTAGAGGAATACACCCACTGGAGTGTCCAAGTGATCTAAAAAGATAAAATATCATTATATATTTCTAACAACTACACTCCCTGACAGATCTCTGTGGTCCAGTAGAACCTTGACATTAATATAGGGGCCTTCTTAATAGAATATCTCAGATCCCCTGTGTCTCCGGGTACAATCTGCATCACATATTTCTATTTTCTTACCTCCAATATCATGGACCACATTCTTAATTGGAAGAACAATTATCTTTATTTTGGGGGGGAAATCATGCTCATTAACAGTGTGATCCTTTAAAACTAAGTTTATGTTCTATCATATATCAAAGTCTCATAGGGGTTGATCCATATTATTGACAAGATCATGGACATCTTCATCTGGGACCCTACTTTAGAAGGGAAACACTAATGGTCATCATGGAAAAAGGTTGCACATCAAGTTAGGGAATGTGGCATTAATTTTCGCTCCCTCGAAGGCACCATCCTCTGTATGCATGAGAGAATATCTTGGAAAATACTAGAACAATGTACGATGTGGGGAAAAACCATGCAATCATCTCATTTTTGAAACCCCTCATTGTCGGCCATTCAAGGATCTAAGCTCTGGTCTATAATTCACCCCTCCTTACTAGTCTTCAACTGCACTCTTGATGGATTGTGGGGAAGGTATAGATCTCATTCTAGCACAAAAACTAGGCTGGGGAGGTCATTGGGTTCTTGGGCTACCCTACTCCCAATATTTTCTTTAGGGAAGCTTAATGCTACCCATATTTCACCAAAGTGGTGCTGGATGATAATCAATAGGACAACTTCAATCTCATTGACCTCTCCCTAGAGACAGACCGCTATGTTTTCACTTTTCCCTCCTTAGGATCATTCTCCACATGGGACTTCCATATCACATTGTCCACTTGGTAAAGAATGATATACAAGAACTAAACCATTTTTACCAAGTTTATTCCCATTAAATATAACTTCTTATCATGTATAATATAAAACAAAGGAATTACTATGGATGATAACATCAAAGGTTGTGGTATTCAATTGGATTCCCATTGTCCCTGATGTATGAATAAAAAAGGGGAAACTGTTGATCAAATTTTATTCCAGGGTGACTAGGATTATGTTGTATAGAGAACCCTTTGTTAATTCACGACACTTTTTGACCCCAGTATTGCCGACATCTCATTTCTAGAGAGGTGGTTCCATGGCTCGGGAGACAGGGGTCAGAAGAGGGAGGCCAACACCACTATTTTACATGAATGGTTTTGGATCATCTGCCAAGAAAAAAATAAGGAGAGGCATGATGGGGTCTCTTAGTCTAATAGAACCATCGTCATCAAGAACTAAAAAAGTACAACTATATTTGGACCATCTCTTCAAAAACTAGTGGGAAGCACCATCCCTCCATTTTTTCCAATGGAATTCCAATGACTCATAGGTAGTTACAAGCACCATTAAAGGCCATTGGGTTTTATGGAACCCTCTCCAAGGGTCTGAAACTTAATTCTAATGGATCTTGTTGTATGGGGTCCTCCTTGGTGGAGGCATGGTCCGTGATGATAAGGGGTCATTTATCCTTACTCTCACCTCCCTCCTAGGTTGTGTCTCTTCACTCCAAACAAAGGCCAAGGCTTTGTTTCAGGGTATCAGTTTGTGCCATCAAGATAATATTAGTTTATTAGAGGTAGGAACTGACTCCAAGATCCTATATAACGCCATTATAGGCCTTATCTCATCCCCCTGGTCTATTTTATACATCATCAAAAAGTGATGGTGCTTTCCAATAAAAATACTAAATTGATGTACTCTTGGAGAGGGGGAAATCAAGTCACAGATCACCTTTCTTCCCTTGATGTTATTATCCCCAACCCCCTTTTCCTCCACAATGTGATGTACATGAAACTTTAAGGGGTCAATTTGATTTGAGGGGATTCTCTTGGTCTGCACTAATTTAGGCCTCTATAACCCCTGGTTTCTTGTGGCCCTTATGCCTCTTTCTTTTAATAAAAAATTAGTCGATGATGATGAAATATAATGTGAGTTTAATGTATGTATATAGTTTTCCAACAAAAGTAAACTATTATAACCCTTGGGATATGATCACATATATCTATCGCCAATTTAATAAATTTACTACTGACTCTGGGATACTAGGGTTAAAATATTTATAGTTCATATTAATGTAATTTTAATAAAATCCATGGAAACTAGATTTAGTACAATATTGATTTGAGAGAATTATATTGTGGATTTATTTAGGGATATGTTTATATATAGGATAATGTCCTAATGTTTTGGTATGGTATAGATTATATGGTCTAACTAGAAATACATACTTATATATAAAATATAAGAGGATGTGGGTTTAGAATAGTTGCATCCATGTGTAATAACTCTAAAAATGATGTATTGGTATTTTACCCAATCATCACATGGTACATGACATTGAGCCTTGTTTTACACTTGGATTGACACGCTATGGGTTTTTCTTAGGTCAATTCATATTCTCTTTATAAAAAATCATGAAGTAATTGAATATATGATGAAAATTAATGACATAGATTAAACCTAGAATATCTTGTATTAAAAATAAGGTTTCATGATTTATACATCATATAAATTACTATATGATTTTCCTCTATGATTATTATTTCTCATAATATTATTTGCTATTTTATTCAATGGAAGGAACCTAAAGGAATCACTTTAATATTCAATATGATGGATAATTTGGTAAATATAGGTGACCAAAATGGATGATTAATGGATTAAATGACATGACAATTCTTCTTAATAACTTATTATGATATATGATTAAAAATCACACCACAACCACCGCAAGGACTACCCAAAGAAGAGAATAATGGCATTCATTGAAAGATCATGTGGTTGATACCATTGAGAAAAGAAGAATAAATTTTCTTCATATTATAAATGTGGAATGGGAAACCTAGGATAATGTCTCAAATAAATTGAAAAATGTTTTATGTGTGTAAAATATGGTCATAAAAAAATATTTTAGATGAAAAGTGATGAGTTTAATGGAGAAAAATAAATTTTATCCTTGATATCCATTCACATTTTTTTTATTATATTTGGGGAACTTGGACATTATATGAGTCATTTTCCTCTTTTAAAATATACCTAATAGGCCATGAAATGGGCTATTATATATCAATCATTAATGCGAGAGGATTAAATTAATTATGTATTTGGATTCAATAATATTTTTTTTAGAAATATTTTTATTTATGGTATTTTGGTTATAAAAATCATGAAACATGTAAGGATGGTTTTAATTTTTGGAATCATATATCCCTTATTCTTTTAATTATATAATAGTTATAGATACAATCATGGGTTTATGAGTTTAGTTATTTAATATGTTAAATGTATTAAACTCCGCTTTTGAGTTTTTAAGTGATGGGATTTTCATGTTATTAATGACATTTCAAGAGAAATTTTTTTGGTAATATAACACTAGATATTAGCATGGTTATTAGTGAACAATTTATTTAAGGGAGATTTAATTTAATATTTTTGACATAAGATTAACGTTATTGAAAACCTTTAGGGTTTATATGATTTTTTAGGATGAGGTAATTAATGGTTATTAAAATATTGGAACATATGTTTTATCTTATATATAACAATAGGATTGAAAAGTAATTTTATGATTAATGTTATTCTTGAGGATTTTTATCATTATATTTTTGGAACATTATTTGTATTATATTAGTACAGTTTTAGAAAAAGGATAACTTGTATGTTGGTATACAACCATTCACATCTGGAAAGACCATGGTGCTTAAACCCACAACCAATGGGAGACAAAAATTCATTACCTACCAATAAACAACATGATATTTTGTTTAGTATTGAATTATTTTTATTAAACAATTATATTGATTAATATTAATTTAATTTTGGGAACCATACTATATAATCAAATATTTTTGAATATTTATAACTCTTGAGTTAATTAATGGTATTTTGGGGGATGCATTATTGGGTTGAGGTATATATATAACCTTTATGTTAAACATAAGAATTATTTGAGGAGATTTATATTTCATTTTTTGAGATTAAAACCAAAGGGATTTATTGATAAATACTTATATAATATAATGACATGAAATTATAGTGTAGATGTTGAGGTTCAGATACATTATACTGGATAACTTCTCCTAACTATTTGTAGTTTTTACAAATATTAAATATCATAAAAAAGTAAATTCCACTATATTATAGATATTGTGGTCCACTAGAATTTAATTTTAGTTCTTCGGGTATAAAAAATCATATTAGGTATTCATCTCTTGGAGTGGGAAATGAGGGACTAATTGATCAAATCACAACCAAATGATGAAATTGTGATTATGGAATATAAAATACATCAAGAAAGTAAATTTACCACTGTTCACTATCATGATAGTAAAATAATAACATCCTTTTATCAAAAAAAGATTTATAAAAAGATTTTAAATTTTTACCTACATTTCTGTTGAATCAAATTTCCTTCTTCAAATCACGTCAGTTTATCATTATCATAATTTATTTATTTATTAAAAAAGTGAAGTGAAGAACAAGAAGAAACATGGGCCAAACTAGCCCAAGCAGGATCCTAAGGGGGGCCAGAAGATGAGAAGTCCAAGGGCATCCCTTCTAACAAGATCATCCCCCGCTAGCATTAGAAAATCCATATTCGAGAAATAGGAGATGAAGTGACCGGTGGCGGTGAAGGATATGATATGGTCCACAACTTTTTATCCTTCATTCCAAGTATGTACGACTTTGATGTTACTATTTAACATACCAATACATTTTATGGTGGTATATGAGATTGACCATGGGTTATGAACCTTACCACCCAAGGACTTATTCAATATCAAGGAGTCAATTTACACCTTGGAGAGGGAAATATTGGCCTAGCGGTAGAGCGATAAGCCAGTAAACAACACCTTGGCCTCTGCCTAGAGAGAGGAACAACTGCCAAGGTGAGTAGTGAATGCTAGAATGACTGAACCTCCTGAGTCACAGACAACACCACCTCCCCTAATGATCCCCGATCTACATGAATATTCAGTATTGAGTTTCTATACCATAGAGGGAGGAGGACAACATAACCAAAAAGATCTTGGACCATTGGAGATCGGGTGAGTTGTAGAATTGGAATGGAGGAGCCGATGAAGAGATAGAGAATCTCGCCAGTTGTTACATAACCTAACAATGTCCATCAGTATGATTCACATTATAGTAATGATAGAAATTCTTGAAGTTTAGTTCCCCTCAAACCATGACTTGTTCCTTTCCTGCCAGAGGCACTAGCAGCCAGAATGAAGTATGACCGCCCGAGCCACCTTCTCAGGGCTAGTATCACCTGATCTATGAAACAACCAATCTAGGAAGGGATTTCCATCCATGCTATTAACAAAAACACTAGTAAACTCACCTAAAGCACTCCAAACCTTGCTCTACCATCCTCTTTCAATGAAAATATGCTCTGCATTCTCCTATCGGTGATCCTTACCTCAATAGCACCTGTAAGTTATGCTGATACCACACCTTTTGATGTTATCATCTGAGGGTATAGAACTGTTCCTTATTCTCCAGGGGAGAAAGTTGTATTTGGTAGGAATTTTTCTGACCAATAGTGTCTCATTCCAGATATTAGGAGAATTCTGAGAAGTCTAAATCATCCAAAAATCCTCGGAGGAGTAGGCCCTCGAACTGGATGGGGTGAAAATGCACCTATCAGGCTCTTCATTGATATCAATGTGATCAAATATAACCATATGATCCTTTTCCATAACATCCAAGATGAAGGTAGGATGCAGAGAAGCCTCCTTGAAGTAGATATTTGTGATAGGACACCCCGAGAATCCAATGATGTAGTCTATCCAATTTTGGTGCCAGAAAGATAGGTCACCCTCCCCATCGATCCAACGGGAGAAGGGTTGTAGATTAAAAATGATAGGGAGAATCCTGACCCAAAATGGGGACCCATTCCTTGCATCTTTATCCAAGCTCCCATGCTATCTACCCACCATTGTCTTCCCCCATGGGGTACAAATCTCCAAAACTTCCCATGACATTTTAGCATACAAACACCAAAGGGTGTCAGCCAAGCTTCTAAAATCGATACAACCATCATGTATAGGTCTTTCCATCATACCCCAAGACACCCAATTCCATTTTCCCTCTATGAGATCATCCCAGAAGAAATTGTCCATGATCTTTTCAGTATTAACAATGAATCATTTCAGTAAAAAAAATAGAAAAAAGAGCATGGATATGGGTAGCCAAGAGCACACTATTGACCAAAGAAACACGACCTCCAAAGGATAGGTATAAATTTTTACAGTTGTGAACACGTTTCGATATCTTTCTGAAAGTGTGGTCAAAATAACGAACGTGAAGCCTTCCAGAGGAGATAAGATCACCCATATAGTTCATCATAAATTTACCTCTTTGCATATCAAATGTGTTGCACAGGGAAGAGACACGCTTGGAATTACATCTTCTGAATATGTACAGGTTTCTCTTACCCTTGTTGATGACTTGACCACTCGAGTGATAATATTCTTCCAAAAGGTTGTTGATTCTGCGCACCAAATGCCTATTGGAATTCAAGAAAATGATGGTATCATCTTAAAACATGAGACAAGATATAAAAATAGAACACATCTTCCTACGGTACGGTGGAATATCTCAGTAGAGAACACTCTTATTGATGATCCATCTTTGGATGTACTTGGAGAGAATGATGATGCTTGGTGAGAGGGGGTCCCCTTGCCTTAATCCTCATGTAGCCTTGAAGAAATCATGATTCTTCCCCATAAAAGAGACCACGAACCAAGAATAGTAGAAGCACCTGGAAATAAGGTCAGTAGTCCAAGATGAGAACCCCATACCAGTTAACACCATGTTGATGAAGCTCCACTCGACATGATCATATTCTTTTTTCATGTCCAGCTTAATAGCCATGTTAAGTCCATGAGTTTTAGTATCAATATCCCTAACCAGCTCCTAGGCCAAGGCTATAACCCCTTTAATGCAGTACCCCATCACAAAACCATGTTCTTCCAGAGAGACCCATCTAGGTATAAATAACATTGCACATGCTCACCGATTGAAAGTGTGTAAGGGGGTAGGATTTATTATCTTTGGAATATGCACTAGGTTAGTGGCTGCCACGACCCTTAGTAAGCTCCCACCCCAAAAGAAATCCAGGATCACTGAAACCATATCATCTTTCACCACATACCATGAGGTTTGGTAAAACATACCCAGAAATCCATCCAAACCCAGTTCACTCTCCAGGTTAAGCCTCAACATAGCCTCAAAATTTTCAGTCTCGTCGAGGATAGCACTCAACATCTCATTTTCCTGAACTGAATATTGGTCAGGAATCATGTCCCTAATATCACCATTACCTTCCGTGTACCCAGATGCCATGTGTGGGTTTGGGCCTGCCACCAGGTTAGAGAAGAACAGATGGGCATGTGCCCCCATGGTGTCCCTATCATCCGAATAAGTGCCATAATTGAGCTGAATGTTGGGATTAATCATCCTCATCCATTCTTTAATTCAAGAAAGGAAGAAATCAGTATTTTTGTCACTATCCCTCATCCAATTGATGTGTGAATCCTCTCTTTCCAATCTTTCCTGCTTAAAAATAATGTTCACTAAGGACTCCTTCATTTTAGACAGCTCCTTGAACACCTGATCGTCCTAGACCTCCTCTAGACCTATCTCAAGGCAGTTAATATTATCAATCCGCACATCCATATCCTTTTCAATGGGTAGAAATGATTTTCCCATGCTTGGATCACATCTTTAGGCCACCTTAATTTGTTATGAATTGAAATCCATTTGCGCCCCTAAGAGGGACCTTTCCAAATATCATTATCTAAATGATGGTAAACTCGTAAGCAGGTCCATTGTTGATAAAACCGATATCTAACATGGGTGTCCTGCCTGGAGGACAATGATACTAGGAGTAGAGAGTGGTACGAGACTCCATGGTCTAGATGATTAACCTTAGTATTATCAAACATAGAGTGGGAAAGAATGTTGGAAACACAGCAATCTAGGAAACTCCATGAAATTCGGTCCCCCCTTTGGTTATTAAACCAAGTGAAGTGATCTCCAGAGAATACATGGTCCATGAGACCCTTTCCCACCATGAATTAGACAAATTACATGCTGAATTTCCTTGGTAAAGGACCCCTACCTTTCTTCTCCTATGGTGAAACCATGATATTAAAATACCCACCAACATTCCATGGATGGTTTCCTAGATCAAACGAGTTAAGATAATGCCATAAAACATTACTTTTTTTGGGAATCACAGCTCCCACAGATGAAAGAAGACAAAAAAGAAACTATTTCTCTATGACACCATGGTGGCGATGAACTAATCACCAACTTGGAACTCCTCTACATAAGTACCCTTGTTCCAGAAAATCTATATGTGACTATTGGTGAGATTAGTATGCATGTATCTTTTCATCTTGAGTCTTCGAGAAAACTCACATATTCTCAAAGGATTTCATTTATGTTTGATGATTTAAACAATAGAAGCCATACAGTTACCAATATCGGTGGCTATGAAATCATGTTTAACCTAGGAAACTAGACCCCGAAATTCCATATTATGATATGTAACATTAAAAAGAGAGTACTCTGGCACTGGCCTAGATCTCTTGTCCTTATTCTAATGGGAGACATGATATTCCTTTTGAAACATAGATTTCGATCTCATACATATTACTATATTTAGCTTATCTATGTGAAAAGGGGAATGAGAAGAGAATCTCTGAGCACCAGAATACATAGCTCCCTAGGATGAACCTGCACTCCTAATTGGGAAATATGGGGAACCAGGGACTGGAGGATGAGATGTGCTTGAAATACTTATGAGATCCAAGGGCATCTTAGGCCATTGTTATTTGTAGGGGATAAGCGGTAGAGAGAGCCCCTCCGTGACATGTTTCCCTTTCTCCCCTAAGCATTTGACAGGATTACCAGAGGGGGACATAAGAATAGGCAGAGAACCTGGGGGCCGATAATTCTCCATCAAGATATTAACGCTATCAAACACATTACAAAGTAGAAGGTAGCTGCCTGAGGGGACGACTGGAATGGCTAAAGAAATAGGCAAGACCATAAGAACCTGAGGCACCATCCTTATGTATGAAGAAAAAGCACACCCTGCCAGAGTATCCAAGAAAGCCTTAGGTTTTGGCTATGGGGATATAAGAGGGGTCACCACTGAAGCTCCAGCCAAGGACCGAGATAGCTCCTGGGAGCTATCCGGTGGACAGGGGGACCACTAATTATGTTGTACCATCCCTCTTTTCTCCTCCTGTGGAGGAAGTCGGTGAATGCCTGAATGAGATCTTATACATACCTTAAGGGAGCGGCCCTGAAGAAAGAAGAGTGAACAATACCAAGGGAAGATTGGGTATAGAATTTCCGGATTCCATCACACTGAGTCCTGCACCCACAGTTCAAGGGATACTTTAAGGGGAGAGGACAAGTCCATTTCAACACAGATACAAGCCATAGATGTATCATCATAGCTTCGAGTACGATCATCCTAGCACAAGTGACCACCAAGAGCATCATCGATGGATCTGAGGAGGGCTCTATTTATGAATGTCAGCGGTATACCAGGGAGGAAGATACAGACTACAACCATAGAGATTTCCTTTTCTTTGTGAACCTCCATTGACCATCGAGATAGGTTAAAACTCCAACGACCCAGGGATCGGGGAGCTTTTTGCCATGCCCAGATGAAGTCAGCCTCCGAAGTAAAGACCATACAAAAAGAGTTTCGATGTACAACTGAGATTCACACCAGGTTGACCAAACCTCATGAGAGAACAAAGCACTGGAAGACTTGAAGGGGTGTCTTCGCACCCCCGAACCATGCCATAAGCGTCCACTTGAGGCAGGCTAAGGCATCTTCTAAGTCTGTTGTCAAAAAATCCATGGATATGCTGGATACAAGCCTCTAAACCTTCCTAAAGGGAAAAAATGCATCCAAGAAGTAGGGGTCCGAGGACAATGGGTCGAGCAAAAACATCCCTAATAGAGGAACCCAAACGAATTCCACCAGGATGGGGAGCAGGATCTAGGGTCACTTGGGAGAGAACATGAACTGCAGGACAGCCAAGCAAGGGGGACAAAGGGGTCGGAGGAGCCAGCGGGGGCCGAGTTGAAGAGGAAGCAATGTCCCAAAAAAATTTAAAAACAGGCGGTGTATTGGGCACGTTCTCACAGTCCATGTTCAACCATTCTACATTGGTTTATTGTTTTATGGTTTTTATATTTGTCTTTATTATTCAATTCCTTATGATCAATGATCCCACCACTACCCATAAATATTTTTGATTTTCTTCTATGTATATATTTTTACATCCCACATGAATTTACCATATTGTAAACATAGTTTTTTGTTATTTTAAATATCCTTCATACTTCTATTTCCCTTTTATTAAAATGATGTTTTATTAACGATTTTTACAAAGTTTATTTTCATCAAGTATATTTTAAAAAATATATCAATTGATTTTATAGTGAAATTAAAAATTTTGTGGATATATTTCATTGAAGGGGGGATAATGTAAACCCTCTATATTTTAAAACAATGAAAATTGTGTTTGATAGCATAAATTATACACAACATTGAGCTTAAACGATCTCTAAAATATGTTATTTATATTCGACCATTATAAATAAGATATTAATTTTGTTATATGAGTTAGACTAAATATATTGATAAAATTATATGATTTATACATTTTTAAATAAATGAAATGTGTATAGATTGATTAGAATAAAAATAAAAAATAATTTGAATATAAAAGACATATTTTTCTAAATTTTCTTAAGTGAAAATTGTATTTTTCCTTAATAAAATAAATTAATCAGTATTGGTGAAATATTTTAATTAAATTTATATATATTTTATATTATATAATTTTTTTATAATTCATATTATATTTTTTATTTTCATGAGAAAATAATAAAACTAGTTTTAGGAAAAAAATTATGTTTTTTCTAAAAAATTCTTTCTTTAGGTTTTTTCCAATTACTTTAAAATTAAAATTTACCAATTTTAGTAATTTATTTGATAAAATGAACTTATTTATGAAATAATCATGTCAAAATTATCTGATAGTGAATTTTTAATAAATTTATGAAAATATCAAATTTTAAATTAATATTTAAAAATACATATTTTTTATTAAAAATTACTTTATAATCTAAAAACTTTATAAAGTTCCATTTTTATTAGATTTTATTAAAAATAAAATTATTTAAAATATATTATAATTAATCCAATTTTGGACACTTAATCAATTATATGTTCAATTTTAACAAATAAACTATTTATAATTATGAAAACCTTTCCTACGGATAATCATTTTTTATCGCATCTACGAGATTAAGTTTAAATTAAATTCTGAAAATTCAGTAAATTGTATTTAGAAAAATGAATTAAATTTTTTGAATCCGCATAAATAATATTATATAATATGTTAAACTTAGTCTTTGGTCACAATTAATTATAAAATTAGTAAAAATTGATTACCATGGTTAATGTTAAAACATGTTTATCGGGAGTTAAACTAAGATGATAAGGGATAAAATGACCTAAAAACATGTAAAATTCATATTAAATGGACATATTTTGACCTAATAACATATAATGTTTGGTAATTATCCATTTTTCGCTTTTTGGTTTGTGAAAGACCTGGTTATAATTGATTGTTTTCAAATATTTCAATTGTGTCATTCTCCCCACATATAAAAGAGAACCCCATATCCTATATTATTCACACATAAAAATACTATTATGTTAGTTAATAACTACCCACATACTTTACATAATGAATCCACAAGACCTAGGGTCCTTTTTTTATTATAAAACCAATCTATGAAGGCTCTATCTGTAAACCAAAGGAGGTTTTCTGAAGAATAGGGTTAGTTATTAACCATAAATTTTCAATTTATTTCCTCCATTAAATAATTAAAATATCACTCAAATATTACCCAATAATAAAAAATTTACATCCTATATACTGATATGTTATTAATTTATTTTAATTATCAATATTCTTCTCATATTCCATCAAACAGGAAACAAAATCGTTGATCATGTGTACAAAAAGAAACTGCCTCACGAACCGATCTTATTCACATTCCATCACCACCAATCACGAATGGATGTAACTATGGATTATATATATATATAAATATATATCAAATTAAAGTAATAATTAAACTTTAGGAATTATAATATCACATCTACCATCTTACCTTCTAATCCATAAGAAAAAAGATAACATCGATTTTTTATACATGTGGACTACCACCTCCACCAAGCAACGTGAGATGTTTTTTTTTCATTTTTTTGAAACAATGTAATAGTTTTTTCTATGGAATATCTAGAAAAATCATTTTTTATACAGGACCAACCTCTATTCATTAGGTTCTTCTTTCTTAGAATTTTTATTTTTTGGAAAGCTGTTTAAAATGTAAAAAAAACATTGTTTTTCACTGTAACTTTGATTTCAAGATATAGAATCACTTAAAAGAATTTTATAGAAATAATATCTACTCAAAAAATCATTTTTAGGACTCGATGAAATTTATTTTAAATTATAAAAATAGTGAACACATGAATAATCTATTTTGGATAGCATCTATATCCCACATTTTTTACATCTAAAAATCCTGAAATTCTATAGTTCATAATAAGCTATATCCCTAAATTCATGAAGCAATGATGGGAATGAAAAGGGATATCTTCACTTATTCCAAAGTTAAAATACATGAGATAAAAAATACAAATATTTACTTATGTACGATAAATATTCTAGATTTGAATGGAAAAAAACTTTTTGTCTGAAAACACATACACTGGATCCGACCAATTAAATTATGTATCATTGTTAATGTCTATGGTTTGACCTATTAAATTTTAAGACCCCCTTGATGTGTATGTGTCTTCCATACCCACCATAGATTCATAAAATGATGTTTTTATAATTACATAATATTTTTAACTTCTTATGAGGGTGAGTTATGAGCAATTATCAATGCAGTTAAATATGTTTTCCATCATGAATTGAATGAGCAATGGGTTGAGTATGACTCATAACATGTGGTTCATGACATGAAATCTTTAACTAGAAATTATACTTAGAGAGTTATACCTTGATTTATTGAGTTTATTCAAGCCACTAGCCATCTCAACTTCGTTGTTCCACATGCATATAGGGAAGTTAACCATGATTCAGATGCAATGTCAAAAGGAAGATTATAAAGATGATCTCGATGTGGTTCGTTTTGGATGTAAGAATTTTCATCACCCCTTATGGAGGTGGAAATGTAGGATGAGATCCACTGCCTCCCCTATAAACCCCTTGAAATGTTTGAACTATACTTTTATGTTTTTATTTAATATATTTTGAGGATTGGGATCTTACCGATCCTGAACCTTTTGTTGTATTATATTTATTGATTAGGGAAAATATTAAAATTTCATGTGATGGATTTTCAACATGAATATTTATTTTCATTATTTTTATCCCCTCTTATATAATGTAATGACTTGACCCCATAGGCATGGATCCAGTTCATTATTTTATTACATTGGCATGATTACAATAAATTCAGTCCAGAAGGTCCAATTTTTTAGCATAATTAAAAGACAAGATTAAAAACATGAAACCCATAATACATTAGGAAAAGTAAATAAAACATGATACAACATAAAATGAAATAATATTCATCTGTATAGACCTGTTTTTTTTTCTTGTAAGGCTTTTAAATATTTTTATATATATTTCTAGAACTAAGAACCTAGACGGTGTGTTATTCCAAGTCCTAGTGTGCCTAGAATTAATTTTCTAAAAAATATTAAGTATATTTTATAATATGTATGAAAATGAAATGGTATAACACTTAAACAATATCCTATGTCATAAATCTAATGTCATAGTTGAGTTCAGAACAAGGGTTTACCCGAGGTGGGACATAACTTCTTTCGGCATAGGAATTATATGGAAAAAGTCATCGGGGGGCATAATAATTAATAAAATAAATAATTTTAATTATTTTATCTTATAAATCATATTGAATAAATTATTAAGGGGGACTTAGATTATAAATTTGAGACCATTTTTGCGTTCATAATGGGGTATTTTACCTATGCGTGACTTAAAGTGAGAGGGCACGAGATGTTCGGTTTCTACAGTCGTTGGTGTGAATTTCATCATTTTTTATAAAAGGGTGGTTAAAAGGATTTATTAGGGTTTCCCTTTAAAAAATCACTAAAAACTCTCTCCATCCCTCTTTTTTCTTTTGTGGAACAATAATGAATGACTGAAAAATATTTGGTGGATCGAAACGGAAGCACAACTATCGTGTTCTTTAACACCAATTAGATTCAAATCAAGGTAATATCCTTTAATATGAGTTCTACATCTGTAATTGATTTTTATACTTGAAAAAACCATACCTTTTCATGTTTTCCCACTTTATCATTTCAATCATCGATGGATGAACTAAAATGTACATAGATCTATGATTGAATACTTTTAAATTTTCTTGTACTTAATCTTTTCTTTGCGAAATCATTGTTTAATTTTTTTTCTACATCAAAACATCGACGAAACATCAAGAAAATCATGATTATGTGAATACCTCAACCATAGGAACCTAAATTGATGCTTTTTTATTCATTTCATGTTGATTTGGAGGTGTTATATCATGCTGAAGGAGGTGGTAGTGTGACTCTGGTTAGGCGGTAGGCCTGAGGTTGTGTATAAGGTCGCCAATGACGGTGGCTCCTGGTACGGGTGGCGGAGCCATGACATACGTCAATAGTGGAGCTCAATAGGTGGTCGAAAAGTAGGTCATTACTCATATAGTGGTGTGGTGCATATATTTGGTTGATGTGGTTGGGTGCGTGGTGGAGCTGTGGGAGGTGAGGTGAAGCGGGGCTGTCAGAGCAGCGCTGCCGAATGAAGGAGCCAAGGTGGAAGCTGGAGCAGCCGAGGCGGCCTGACAGGTGGAACAAGGCATTAAACCAGGTGGATGGGTCGAGGTGGTGAATGGGGTGAGACCTGAGTTAGGTTATAGGGCCAGCAGAATGATGAAGTTGACTGCCCAAGAGAGCGGGTCGGGATGAGGCAGTTCAGGAAAAATCGGGCCAGGAAACGGTAAAGCAGGCCGGAACTGGCCAAGTTAGCGGACGATGCTTAGAGGGCCAGGCGGGCCTTTAGAAATCAACTTCAAATCCCTCATATCACCTAAAATAAGCATCTATTTTTCATTCCATGGGTGGAAAAGTGATATTATCTTTGAGAAGGACCTGTTGAGGCCATTTCAGGAGTTTTAGGATTTGAACTCGGGGTTCAGTTGCATGAAACTCTAAAAAATAATTATAATAATACTATATTTATTATTAGTTAGAAACTTTTGTATCAGAAATATCTTCTAAATAGGAAATCCAATTGGCATTCCATCTATATAATCATGGAAATTCAGGCGGATCATTATTGAATTATTTCAGTGCTTAAACCAAAATCAAGGTATAGGACCCAATGTGGTCTGATTTGGGTGTTTATGGGGAAATGTGACTTTTCTACAGAGTGTCTATTTTGGACAAATGAATAGTCAATATTCTATTTTTACACAAGGATCAAAACGTTGTGATTCATTTGGATTTGAGGATCCCTATTCATGATCTCAGTAAATGTAGAAATATGAAATGAATGTCAATGTAAGATCATTTTATGGTCTGAGAAGAATTCACGGTAGTGATCAGATAGCTTTACCAGAGTATTATTTGGCTTACCCTTTAGATAGGATGGACAGTGGTGTTCCTCGATGACTGTTTTGGGCTTACCCTTTAGAAGGAATGGGTAGTGAAATTTCCTAATGATATTTTTGAGTTATCCTCTAATAATATCAAGGTAGGGGGTTCCTTGACATTCCAGGCTTACCCTCCAGCTTGGCTAGGCAGTGGTGTTCCCCCGATGACATTCTAGGTGTAACCCAGTAGTCGAGCTAGGTAGTGGAATTTCTATGAAAACTGATAGGGCTTACCCACTAGTACTATATCAGTTGTGGAGTTCCCTAGTGAATTTAATGAGTGGTACCCTCTAGCCGGACAGGGCATCAGCATTCCCCAATGACTACTAGAGAAGACCCTTGGTAGTGCAATACATAGATGAGGAATGGTTTGATGTACCTTTGGACTCATGAGGAAACGGGAAGTACTCTCAACCAAGTTTCATCCTTGTGATGTGACCTAAAAACCACGAGGGTGTGTCAATTCCACCCAAGCATATAGTATCAAGGTGTGGTGATTTGATACCCTTTCACTTGTGCATCCTGGGTAGACATGTGGGATGCAGGGCATCGTTGATGGATACATCTGGAACTATTGGTGACTCATATTCTTGGTCTAAGCTATGATATGGAGAACCCCATACTCTCTCATTAGGCTTTCTTTTGACTGAGCACATATATATATATATATATTCCATTTTATTACCCACTCCATTGGTTTTGGTTACTCTCCTTCCAGGATAAGAGAAGACACGCAGGGTTTGACACGTGACTTCCATGTTTATCTTCTTGTGGTTGTATGAGTCTACTCTCCTACTATAGGTAGTGAATACTCAATGATAATTTCATCTTATCACTGTTTCTATATCCTTGTGTTTGGATGAGTTTACATCACTCTTTTGTTGGGTTGAGTTGCACTCTTTTACTATACTTTGTTCTATCTACTACATTCCTCTTCAGTGTATCTCTCACTCCTCCCCCATCACCATTTTAGGGCATCTTACTGGGTATGTTTATACTCACCCCTACTTTGGATTTTCCCACATGCATTTTTCCTTATGCAGATGATATATTAATTTGATCGAGACATCAAAGGAGCTCAGGGATACAGGTTCTTAGACCACATGTGGTGGTTGGAGCATGGGATCTATGAGCGGGCCTCTATCATCTATTTTAATTTTATAGTTTTCTATTACGTTGGGACACTTTTCTATTTGGGTATGTATTCTTCCCTTTTTTCCTTTCAGTTTATATTACTGTACTCATACTATTTAGTGGTCTATGCATGTGTTTTTTATTTACAGCTATGTAGAGTCTTCTACTCCTTTCCCTCTACACATCTACATTGAGTTGTTGTGTTCATGTGTACATATACTTTATAAAAGGCGTCAATGAGTTTTTTGTACCTTTAGAACTTATTTCCACCCCATGATTATGGAGGTGGAGTTGGGGTAGTTGCGGCTGGAGCTCTAGTATGGGTCAGGTCTTAACAGATTGGTATCAGAGTATCATCATTCCTTGGGATTTTGTTTAGATGTTTTTTCTTAAAATGATTGTTTGGGTATAGATAAATAATTTTTAAGTATCTCGAGAGTGTATCTCAGTCTAGGGAGTTTAGTGATGGTGCAGCTGGCATACATATCCATTCACTAGGACCCTGATTACCCGCTTGTCAACCCTGTATGGAGAGACACTTGTTTTAGTGAATAATGTTGAATGTATCATATAGTATTGAGTATTTTATTGTACTTCTTGAGTCAGATCCACATTATTGTTATCGATATATATGTATGTATGTTTATGTGTCTATATATATATATATATATATATATTCTCATATGAACTTGGTATTTCTTGAATTCATTTAGGATTCCTTCACGATGACTGTTATCCAGGATACCAGCTCCGGTTTTTGATGATGAACATGTGAGCAATGAGGCCTCAGTTCAGGGTCCATCATTCAATATCCTTCCTATAGGTTGATAGGTAGAAACACCTCTACCAATTGAGTAGTATATAGTCTTAGAAAAGTAGGCTAAGGATGAGCATAGGGTGAGCATTCTCTGGATGTTCCAGTGCCAGAGACCGTCGAGGTTCTGTGGTGATCCATATCCTCAAGAAACATAGGATTGGATGGAGTTAGTGATCCATGTTTTTTTGTCTTATCTGGAAATAAAAAGAACAAATGGTTTCACTAGTATCGAGTCATTTACATGAATCGGTTGGACGTTGGAGGGGTTTTGTTACTCATATGCATGACGAGTCAGCACTCTTATGGAATGACTTCTAGTATCTATTCTATGTGAAGTACTACCCCTCTTGGTTATGATCTGTTCAGATTTAGGTGATTATGTGGTTACAATAGGGATGGATTATAGTGTTATATTATGTGGTGAGGTTAACAAAAAATACATGCTACTCTCTTGACAATATCATATATGGATACTTTCAAGCATGAATGTTTGAGAAAGGACATTATAGTGAGATATGGGAAAACATAGTTCCCTTGTGCATCCCCACCTATGTTGTGGTGTTGGAGCATGTACTTCTGATAATGATCTTCCGAGCATAGGGATGATAGATAGTTGGATTTGGTAGTAGGCTTGAAAGGGTTGAATCATCTTTTGTATCTGGAAGGTGCTAGATATTTAAGGACATGGGACCCTTTCATGAACAGACTCATGGGTGTGGTCTTATGGTGTAGGGAAACATAGAGCACCAGGGTAACCGAGAGAGGGTTGATTCTATACTTGTGATGGGAGATATCACATAGCACGAGACTACCTGACCAGGAATATTGAGAAACCCTGACAGATAACAGGTGGACAACCATGGAAGATACAACTCCATGATCAGGGACCCCCATGCAGAGAGATGGTGGTCAATAGGGAGGTGGTGATGGTAGACGAGAAGGAGTATCTACAGGTTTCTGATGATTCTATGAGCATCTCCAACCACCACTATAGGGTGTCCCACACCAGTCTCAGGGAGCTTGTGGTTAGGGTCGTGAGTATCTTCAAGATTTGGATGCACGTGATCCCGCAACACACGAGATGATCTGAGGTACGATTTGTGTTTATTCAACTCTTTATTCAGAATAAGTAGACAAATTATCTAGTCACTATTTTGTCTCATTACTCCAAGTATGGGATTTGGATCTCATAGTAGAGGTGATAACACATCTTCATTTCCTTGAGGATCTAGTAGGGGGAGCTTCTTAGGTGTATTTCATCTACCAGAATTGCGAGCTATCACATGGAGGAGAGGGGTTCCCATGAGACCTACAGGTTTTCCTGATAGAACCCAATAATGTTATCCTAGGCATGGATTGTATTTCTATGGTTCGATCCCAGATCAACTGTCACCGCAGATTAGTCAGATTCCTACACACTGATGGGACGAGGTTCTCCTTTATTATTGAAAGTGAAATTGAAGAGAATAGGAAGGATATGTGAGTAGGAGGATAAAACAGTATACCCACTAGTAAGAAATTATAAACCTTGGAGTAGTAGACTCTTTAGGAATTTGGGTTCCTTCAGTTTTGGAGGATTATATGAACGACTTCCCCAAAGACATTCTGGGACAACCTCTAATGTGGAAGATGGATTTTTTCATTCACTTGGAACTAGGGACTCCCCGATATCTTATGTGGTATATCATATAGTACCCACCGAGCTCCTGGAGGAAATATTACAGTTGGAATACCTTCGCAATAAAGGTTTCATCCGGCCTAGTGTGTCTACCTAGGAAACACTAGTTCTGTCTGTGAAGAAGTAATATGGGAGGTTACAAATTTTCATGCATTATCATCACCATAAATAGGATACGATAAAGAAAAAGTACCCCTTTCCAAGGATTTAAGACCACTATGACTAGTTGTGAGGTGAAAAATGGTTCTCCAAGATCAATATTAGGTCGAGCTACAACCAGTTGTGGGTTACTGAGGCTAATATTCCAAATTTTTATTTTTGATCTCGCTATGGGAACTATGAGTTCGTAGTGATTCCATTTAGTGTGAAAAATTCACCCACTATCTTAATTGATTTGATGAACCAAATCTTCCAACCTTACTTGGAAAAGTGTTTTTGTCTTCATCAACGACATACTCGTATACTCTACGTTAGAGAGGTAGCCTACATAGCACATGAGGATGGTCCTTAACTTACATCGAGAGCATTAGCTTGATGGAAAACTCTCTAAGTTCCATTTATGGTTGTAGGAGGTTCACTTTTGGGGTCATGTCATCTCTGAACAAGGATAATATATCGATGTAGAAAATATCCAAGAATTATTTGATTGGGATCCACACAAGAATGTGTTAGAGGAACAAAACTTCCTTGGTTTGGTTGTGTACTAAAAGGGTTTTGTGTAATAATTCTCTAGGATCACAGCCCCTTTGACCACATTGACATTAAAAGGACTTATATTTACCTGTTCTGAGCAGTTCTAGAAGGCCTTCAAGGAGTTGAAAAAGAGGATGGAGAGCACTAATGTTTTGATACTACTAGAGGAATGCGTTGAGTTTGTAGTGTTTTATGATGTAACACCCTGAGCTTCCACGATACGCTTCTCTTTCAATAATGCAATTGCTTGCATTGTATGCAAGTTCAAGATTCTAACACACCGCGACCAACCAAAATAGCCATTATGAATAGTAATACCCACTTTTTGAAATTATATATATTTTATATTTCAAAATGGACTTCATTTTTGGATTTAGAATATCTATATTAGCCTATGTTGAATTTTTGGTATTTTTCTGAGAACTTCCAATTTTTTATGAATAGTGAAAAATACTTAAAAACAAATTTTTTAATCAAAATAATTTATAGTGATAAATTATACTATTGAGTGGTTTTAAAGTATAATTAGAATATATTTTTACCATTTTATCCAATGGTGTTCATTAGAATTAATTTCACTTTGATATTGGACATAATCAATTGTCAATCTTTTGATATATATTGTTTCTTAAAAACACGCTATTTATTGTGACAACGGGAATTAATTATAAAATTAATTAATGAAACTTATATGTTTGTAATTTTGTAAAATATACATCATTTTTGAATTCGGAATATCAATTATAGCATAGGGTGAAATTTTGGCATTGTTCTGAAAAACTTCAATTTTTGATTAATAGTGAAACCACTAAGTGGTAATTAAAAAACTAATTTTTATTTTAAATGAAACAATACTACTTCTGTGATTTGATTTTCAAAAATCCGACATACATGGTTTTCATTATGAAGTAAAATGTGATTTATTGGGATTAAAATATTTTTTTTGCTGAATAGTACCTTTTAAGTTTAATTAATCGTGATTAAAGGTAATTAGTGAAATTTAAGGTAAAAATGATATTATAAAAACATGAAAATACCCTTATACTTCTCTTAACATTATTGGATGAGTCATGGATGACCAAGACAATCCATGGGTCAACTTGGGGACCCCATGTAGCCACTTGGGTAAGAAAATGACCTTAATAACTTTTTATTTAAAGTAAAAATAAAATTGTCACAAACATGTGTTATTTTACTAAAACAATTATTACATGGGGTTATATAAGTTAACTTTTTTACTATAAATATTAATTGGAAAGATAAAAATATTTCCTACATCATCGTAATAGTTTTATAATTTTTATACATTAAATAAATTAAATATTTTATGACACCATGATGATGCAACTATTACCTCATTAATTAACGATTTAAATAAAATGAAAATATAATGTAAAATATAAGAATTATACTTGTATAAAACCTATTGGATAGGTATATTTCGAACCCTTATCACCTTATCCTAGAAATATATCATTGTGGGGCCTTTGAAATCCGAAAATCACTTCATAATAATGTAACATTTTATGACCTTCCAAGAGTGCCCCTCCTATCCTCTTATAAAAGGCCCCCACCTCTACCACCTTATTCACACCATCAAGCCATTTGGCTCAGACAAACTCTGCCCAAATACTCTATCAACTTTCCTATCCTAATACTAGAAGCCTCACTTTGGGCATAAGTCTTCCCAAGGAAGCCTTTGGCTCAAATCAAAAAGAGTTACCCGATTTAAAGGTAATGTCTTCACTTATTCTCTTTTGTTTTATTTTGCTTCTCCAACGACATAAAATATTTTTATTACTATATTTTGTAACAAAACCAGTATCTTCAATATAATAGATTGTTTTTATGAGAATTATTTTGTTTACACTTACACACACCTTCGTCTAATGGTTAAAGAACATACTATTTTGTGGGTGGTGAATTACTGCCTCACGAAACGATGATTGTTCAATATTTTTTAACACCTATCATGGTGGCCATTATGATGACAATATTTTTATATATGATATATATTATGTTTTTATTTTCCTTATAATTCTGTATTTTTCATTTATGTCATACCTTTATGATTTCCATTATGGGTAAACGCGGTAATTTCATTTTAGGAAGTGCGGACTACCGCCCCCTCAAAGTGATTTGAATCGTTAATGCCATATGTGGGATGTATAAAGGATGGAGTAAATGGTATTAGACATTATATTGGAATTATATTATACCTTTATATAATTATAATTTCATTCCATTAAATACGAAATAGAAATGAAAGTAACATTCATGCGTACGTACGGCTTACCGTCTCCATGAACGGTGCATTTCATTTCTTACCTCTAAATGTTATGTAATATTATAAGTGCATGTATATACTGGATATATATGATATATATGATATCTACATCATGAATATAATTCTGGATATAATGGATATTTTACCACATGAACAACATGTAATTATAAGAAGTTTATTATTGTCTCAAGTACCAAAGATCGAAAAAACGATCGTTATTAACATAAATAATTACATAATGTTCATAACATGGTAATAAGTGATATAAAAGGAATAATAAACATGAAAAAGGTTCTTAAGAAATTATTAATTAACTCTAGTTTATTATTTATGAGGTTAAAGAACGGTCGAGTCAAGTGGGACACAAGGTAACGGAACTTCTTAACCCAATTTTCATTCTTTGGGTTAATCTCCTACTTTCAAATTATGTCATGATATTATTATATACTATCTTGTATTTGTACTTTATTTATGTGTACTTACAGTGAATACACATAATAGATCTATTTTATTTAAAAATGATCTTTGTAAGGGACTTCGTCTCAATCTCCATTCATTGAGGCATATTTTGTTTTATACACAAATTTCTTTTATACGGTGTATAAACCCCTTTGACTTTTACATTTATTCAAAAGGAATCCTTTTATACAAATAATTTTACTAAACGACAAAAAGGAATGTTTTTCTTGTTGTACGTATGTGGCAACAAGGACTTCTCCGCCGCCGTGACCATTATTTGAGTTTCGGCTTCCTCTACAAGCCATAATTTTTTTAAATGAAAAATAAATACCAAGTTTTAATTTTCTTTTATTTTGGTATTGAAAATGGTTTTGAAAGTGTTTTTTTATTATATAAATGTGTTGTATTGATATCTTGTGATTGAAATGTGTAAATGTTATGTTTCCTTAATGCATGTTTTATGTGATACGATTATTTTATGGTTTATGATATGTTTAAACCTATTCATATGAGGAATGCATTAGACTTAATAAGTGACAACTGGAGCCCGATATAGCTCCTCGATGCATCAGTAGGTTTCATGAGACAAACTAGTGTCTTGGCACGAGGCCTTGACAAAATATTATTTGTAGTCTTAGCACGAGGCCTTGGCTACGTGGTTATGATAGTCTGGAATTATGCATTCCATCATTATGAAAGTGGTTATTGATATTTCATGTGATTATTCGACCAGTAGAATATCCATGTGAATAAGTAAATGGCATTATCTCATTTTACTTTTGCCATATTATGTTGAAGTTCAAGTTTAAAAATCTTTTGTTTTAGTTATACATTGCCTTAAATGTTTATGTTTATTTATGAAAGCTTCCGCTATATTGTTATCCTTACTGAGAATCTAAGCTCACCCCTTTCAATGTTTTATTTTTTCCAGGATGTGAAGAAATATTTTATGATTGACCTACAGGGATAGTCTGAAGGGGATTGAAGTGTGGACTATGGAGACTATGTTATTTTGATTTTTCACTTTATGATGTAATGTAACATTTATGAATGTATCTAGTGTTTCCAAGGCTACTAAACTAATCGGTCTTTCGAGACTTGATCTTTTGTGATCATGCCAATGTTACGCAATAATGCACTGACGCTGGGTAACTGGGGTCGGGGCGTTACATATGATGCCTTAAGATATGAGAATGGTTGGATGCTAATGGAAAAATGGTAAATAATTGTATATTTTTCCATGAAGATGAGAGCCAATGGGAAGAACTATGAGATTCATTACCTAGAGAAAGAAATGGTAGTATTCACCTTGAGGATGTGGGGGTACTACCCTCTAGGAGAGAATTTCGTGGGTTACTCAGACCACGATATCTTTAGGTACATCTTCACCTAGAGATACCTAAACCTAAGGTAGTGAAATTGGGTGGAGATTCTACTAGACTATGAATTATAGAGAATATATACTATAGGAAAGGAAAACATTATAGTGGATTCCCTTAGTATGATGTCACAGGCTTTCCTTGTACTGGAAGCTTATGAGTATTTAGCTTCCCTACAACTGACCCTAGTTGAGTAGAAGGGTACTGTTTTCCTCCAGTAAATGGTGATAACTCCTACACTCCTTTATCATGTGAAAGAGTCCCAACTGGGATACATCAACTGTTTTGTTTTTCTTGATCAGGTATCCCTAGGCGATGAAACATATTCTTATTCTTAATGGGGGAATCATAAGATCTTTTCCTGGGGGAAATAGTTGTTCTATCCATGGTACAGGAGTTCCACACTTCACCCTTAGTTGTACATCCAGCTGTAAGGAATATGTACATGGATCTTTAGTGTCATTTTTTATGGTCCTAAATGAGACAATGAATAGATGAGTTTAATCTCATGATGCCTCACATGTCAGCATGTGAATGCTAAGCATCAGGTTCGGATGGGTTTGTTACAGCCTCTTGTTCTTTTTGAGTGTAAATAGGATGAAATATCCATTGACATCATTCATTGTATTCCATGCACATTTAATGTCTATGACACCATCTGGGTTATATTTTATTAACTCATGAATTTAGTGCACTTCCTTACAATCTGGGAGCAAAGTAAGGTGGAGAGTTTGGGATATTTGTGTGTATGGGAGATCATACACCTTCACAGGGTACCCTCAAATATTATATCTAATCATGACATGCAGTTTACACCAAGATTATGGAGATTCATGCAGGTGGAATTTGAGACCCAGCTACAGATGATTAAAACCTTTCGCCCCCAGATAGATGGGTAGACTAAACACACTATTAAGGTGTTGGAGTATATGATAAGGCTTGCATGTAAGATTTTGGTTAGATCTAGGAGGATCACCTTTCATTGGTAGTGTTTTCATACAAAAAAAGTTTCCACTCTAACATCAGTGTGTCACCTTTTGATGAACTATACAGGAGACCATGGAGGTCAAATTTGTGCTAGATAGAGTTTGGGGAGTCATCCCTCATGGCCCTAGATGTAGGTGACGATGGTGAAAGTGCTGGTCATTCGTGAATGGATGAAGGTGACCTAGAGATGATAGAAATTCTATTCAAATCACCATAATAGGCCCTTGGATTTTGATCAGGGAGACCACATCTTCTTGAGAGTCTCCATACAATGTGGAGTGTGAAGGTTCTACAAAGGACACAAGTTATCCCTATGGTTCATCGATCCATTCAAGATAGTGAGGAGGTTTGGAAATGTTGCTTACCACCTCGACCGATGCCACAACTGAAGAAGGTGCACAACATCTTCCAAGTGTCACATATGAGGTGATACATGCATGATACTATGAACATCATCAACCGGGGAGAGTTGGATATTGAACATGGAGCCACCTTTACAGAGCACCTAGTGGTGGTCAAGGATTTATAGGAGTAGACAATATGTTGATGATCTATACCTTTGGATTGCATGATATGTTAGCACAAAAACATGCAGGAGTATTTCTAGGAATGGGAGAGAATATGTGAGCCAAATATACCTAGTTGTTTCCATAGTTTTGTTTTTCATGGAAAAAAATATGAAGGATGGAATGATGTATAGACCTAAGATTTTAATTATAATACTTTTGAATATTTCTATATATATTTCCAGAACTAGGAGCTCAAATGGGGTGCAATTCCAAGGCCCTTAATTTTATAAAAAATACTAAGTATATTTTATCCTACGCATGAGAAGGAAATGAGATAAATATTAAATTATAGTCTGAAGTAGAGATCCAAGGCCACAATTTATTTCTAAATGTTACATTTATTCTAGCCGAGATATAACTTTTTTCAAAATGGATATTCTATTGAAAAATTCACTAGGGGAATAATCCTCAATGAAATAATTAATTTTAATTATTTTCTCTTGAATTTTCTATCGAATAAAATTTCAATGGTTACTCAGATTTGAAATTTAAGACTACAGTTGTGTTCATAATGGGGTGTTTTAACTATGTGTGACCTAAAGCGAGAGGGTGGAAGACATTTGGTTTCCATAGTCATTCATAGTTGTCTAATCCTTTTTCTATAATAGGGTGATAACGAGGATAAATTAGGGTTGGTACCTAAAACCTTCACCAAACCTTCAATCTCTAACTCTTTGTATTTTGGTGAATCAATGAATAAAGACCAGGAAATCTTCAGCAGATCGCAGTGGAATCGCTGCGGATGTGTTCGTCAACGTCAATCCTTTCAAAATCATAGTAGAATCCTTCCATTTTAGTTCCATATCTTCGATTTAAGTTTCTACATGATAAATAAATCCCATGTTATTTTTTTTCTAATTTTTATATCAATAATAGATGGAGTAACTAACACATCCATAGATCTATGCTTGAATCTGTTAAATTTGTGCTTTCTTTTTGAATTCATTGTGGAATTGTTGTGAAATTTTTTATACATTGAAACATCTACGAAACATCATGCCAATCATGACTCGATGAAGTGCATGACCCGAGGATCACAAATATATGATCTTTTATGTATTTTGAGTTGAATAATAGGAGGTATGACAAAAGGAATGAGGCAGTAGTGTGGCTCTAATATGGTGTGAGGTCGACGACAGTGTGTGAGGTTGCCGACAGTAGTGGCTCCAAGTGTGGGGCAGTAGAACTGTGGAAGACGGAAGAAGAAGATAGAGGGAGGCATTCAGTGATTATGGCATGACCTATATAGAGGCATAGAGTGTGAGGAGGTGGATATCATATTTGGGATCGAGGAAGAGTTATGGGAGGTGAGGTGAAGCAGAGCCGCAGGAGTAGTGGTGTTGGGCGGAGGAGTCTAGGCGGCTGATGGAGCAATTGAGGAAGGTTGGAAGACAATGTGATGTGTTTACCTAGGCAGGTGGATTGTGAAGAATCATGGTGTGCGAGATGATCTAGGTTGGAGGGCACATGGTCCGGTGAAGTTGGCTTCCTACGTGAGGGGTCCAGGCTATGGTACAGTGGGCCGGAATGGGCTAGGTGAGTAGACCGGGCTGAGTGGGCTAGGAGGGCCTTCGAGCAACAACACCAAACCCCCATATATCCTAAACGGAGCGTCTGTTTTTTCATGTAATCTATAGAAATGCAATCCTATATTCAAGACGAACCTGTTGAGACTAGTTTTGGAAGTTTAAGATTTTTCATCATGGCTAAGATGCACGAAACACAAAAATATAATAATAATATAATTATTAATATTTAGAATCATTTTATCGAACATATCTTCTAAAAGGGACATCAAATTGACATGTCGTTTGTGGTGTTACAACCCTAAAATTTAGCCAAAAATTTAAAGACTAATTTTAGGTTCTTAAAATAAAATCAAGATATTGGCCAAACAAGGCCCGATCTTTGCATTTATGATGAAATTTGACTTTGTCACTAGGTGTCTATTTTGGACAAATGAATAGTAAATCTTGTGTTTTTTTCATAAGGATCACAACGGTGTGATCTGTTTGGATGTGCAGTGACTTATTTGTGATGTCCTTAAATGTGGAATCATTAAAGGAATATCGGAGAAAGATCATATTGATGGGTTGAAGATAATCCATGGAAGTGATCAAACATGTTTACCATTGTAGTACCCGACTTACCCTCTAACTTGGCCAGGTAGTGGAATTCCCTGATGGATGTTTTTGTCTTACCCTCCAGTAAGAGTGGGTAGTGGAATTCCATGATGATCATTCTGAGTTACCCCTCCAGTAGGATTTGGGTAGTGGAGTTCCTCAACCTTCTGGGATTACCCTCTAGCTAGTCTAGGTAGTGGTGTTTCCTAAAGAATTTCTAGGCGTACCCTCAATCTATAATGGGCAGTGGTGTTTCCCTGAAGAATCAATAATCTTACCCTCCAGTAGTTTATGGATAGCGGCATTCCTCGATTCCCTTCTGGAGTTGTACCCTCCAACTAGGCTAGGCAGCGACATTCTAAGGTGACTACAAGTGAATACCCTCGGTTTTGTGGCATAGTGATGAGGCATGATTTGACATACCTTTGGACTCATGAAGAAGAGGGGTACTTTCCCCACTGAGATGTTTCCTTGTTACATGACCTAAAAAATATGTGGGAAAGTTAGTGCCACCCAAAGTAGATAGTATCAAGGTGTGTTGATTTTATCCCCTTTGACGTGTGCCTCCTGGGTAGATATGAGGGATGCAGGGCATCGTAGATGCATACTTATGGATCTATTGGAGACTCTTCTTCTTAGGATGAGCTGTGAGACGAAGATCCCCTTACTTTATCATTTGGGTTTCTTTTGACTAAGAATATATATATATATATGTGTGTGTGTGTATATATATCCAATTTTATTACCCACTCCTTGGGTTTTGGTTAGTCTTCTTATAAGAGAGGTGAAGGCACGCATGGTATTCCATGTGTCTTCCATGTATAGATTTTTATTCTTGGATGAGTCTAATTTCCTATTATAGGTATCTACAACTTGATGAGAAGTTAATCTTCTCACCATTTATATCTCATTTTGTTTGGATGAGTTTACTTCACTCTCTTGTTGGGTTGAGGTGTTCTATTTTACTATAATTTTTTATCTCTTGATTTCATCTTCAGTGTACCTCTCACTTCCCTCATTCACCTTTTTGTGGATTCCAACTGGGTATGTTTATACTCACCCCTACATGGGATTTTCTTGCATGTATCAAGCCTTATATAGATAGTGGGTAGGTTTGATTGGGACTTAAGAGGATCTCAGGGATACAGTCGCTTGGACCGCATGCAGTGGACGTAGCATGTGATCCATGAGTAAGGCTCTCTGGACTATTGTACTTTTCTAGTTTTTTTCCAGTTTCGGACACTTTTCTGGGTGGGAGTGTATTTTTTTCCTTTTTATTTTTAGTTTACATAGATGTACACATACTATTTAGTAGTCCTTTCAGGCTTGGTTTATTTACAGTAGTGTAACATCTTCTAGTTCATTCCCTTGGCACTTTTGCAATGAGTTGTTGTGTGAGTGTGTACAGGTACATAGGAAAATGCTTCCCTAAGTTTGTTGTTCCACCATCTCTTGTCGCCACCCATTGGCCTATAGAGGTGGGATTGGGGTAGTTGTGGCTCAATCCATGTCATGGGTTGGGATGTGAAAACATCCTTCAAAGCATATTTAAATATTTATTCTTCAGAACGTGGGGCATAGAAACATAATAAAGGGGTGAGCTCAAATTCCCTGTAAGTGTAAGTAATATACAGGAATCATAAATAATATGGAATGGTTAATAACTAAAAAACCCATTATATTGAACCATTATCTTAAGAATAATATAGCAGGAATAAAATATTAATAAATTAGGACACACTAAAACATAAACATGGATATTATACTAGTCAGATAATCACATGGAATATTGATTATTAGTTTCAAAATGAGGGAATACTTAATGAATTGAAACATAAGCACCATATCAAGGCTTCAACCAAGAAATATGAAAATACTAGAGTAAGGCCTTATCCAATACCCAATTATTTTTTGTCTAATGAGACCTACCAATGCATCGAGGGGCTATAGAGGGCTCGCCCATCACATAATAAGTCCAATACATTACTCATATTAAAAGGGTGAAACCTAAACAATATAAACATTCATATTGGAAAAACAACATACAGAATGTGAATAATTTAACTCTAACCCAGGAATGGTATCAAATTAGTATATCGATTGTCAAAATGATCATAAAAGCGTCAAAAAAATATGGTAGATGGTATCATAATAGATAAAAATCAATGATATAAAATATTCAACAAGCTATGCTGATATAGATGAATATACATTCAAATGATACCATTGAAAATTTCTTGAGGAAATAATCTCTACACATTCCAAAGTTTCCCATACCTCATTGTAACATTCAAATAATAGTCCCTTATAACATCATGAGAATAATGATACTATTGATATGTTATATCAAAGGGAAGTACATAAACCACACACACACGGAATAAGTGGTGAAAAAGGAATATATCTAATATAAGTAAAAGTGAGATGAGAAAAAACCCTTTTTTACTTTGGAAAGAGGAGTTCTTTTTGAAATTCATTTGTATTTGTCATAAAAAAAATATTTTACAAATTTAAATCCCAAAAAATAATAGGTAAGTGCATTTAAAATATATTTTAGGAATAAATTATGTCTTACTAAATTGAAATCATGTATAAAGACTTTTTATGAATCTTTAGAAATAAATCATTTTAGTGCAATTTACAGAAAATATTAAAGATATTTTAATATGGAAAAGGATGATTAGTTTCAAAAAACAATAAATGAAAAAAGATAGTATTTCATGATAAAATTATAGATTTTATAAAAATAATTATCACTTAAAATAGATTATGTTGTGCACTTGAAAATGGGTATGATTTTGTTATGTTCCCTAGAATTAAATTTGTTTTTGAGGAAGAATTGAGAAGGAAAAACATTGAAACATGAATATCACCATAAAATATGGATAAAATTATTTAGATATCTGATTTTTTTAAAATATACACATAGAATAAAATAAATATACAAAAATAATGAATCATTACATTTTAATTAAGATAGAGAAAAAGTAACCTGAAGGAAAAAATGGGGGTTCAGGTAGAATCCCTTGCCACTTTGTAATTAATCGAATGATATGACCCAAAATTAATAATCATAAAATGATACACATAATAAACTGAAAATAAATATATTCATGATATGATACATCATTTGGAAGTATACATACACCATACATAGAAAATAGTGGTGAATAAGGAATATCTCACAAAAATTGAATTGAGAATTGGAAATGGTTGCCACTTTTCAAACAGTCGAACCATATGTACCATAAAATCAATGTACATAAAAAATAAACATAATAAAATTAAAATAAATATATACATTACATGGAACACAAATGGTAATTATTCATACACCACACACAAGAAATAAAGGTAAGTAAGGCATATCTCACAGAAATGAAGGTGAGTTGATAAAACCCTTTCCTTATATATTAATTTGTTCTGTACTTGAACATAATGCCCTGGATAATAAAATCAAATACATTAATTAATTAATTAATTAACCTTTATAAATTTTTTAAAATAATTATAGTTTTATTATGTACATTTATGGCCTTATTTATGAGTTATATATTTTAATTCCATTTCTCCACAACATTCATTTTCTTGGTTTTCATGGTCTGTTTGCTTTTTTATAAGTAATTGAGTTCATGTGGAATGGATATAATTCTAAAGAATTTATTTTATATGATACTAATTATCATATAGAATATTAAATTGTTATATAATTATTTGGGTTATTTGGTATAATGTTTAGTTATAATATAAAACATTAAGTATAATCATTTAGATTATTTTGGAGGTTTTTGATCATCACGAACTAGTTTTCCGTATGAATTAGTATTGTGTATATATACTGATTACCGAACGTTAAATAGGTTATAATTAAAATTTTATTTTCTGGTTCCACCATAAAAAAATATATCATGACTATCCTTGAATAATGAATTAAATAACAAAATTTCTTCATCCACAAAGGTTGTAAATCTGCAACTCTAAGACGATGATTTCCTTTTTAAAATAAAAGATAGGGAGAGAGAGTGAGTGAGGAGATTAATGGTGGTTATTCTATTAACATGATATCATTAAACTATACATATAGTATTATATTTATCATGATAATTTATATAAAGGAGTTTAGGAGAGAATAATAAAAGAAAGAATTTGAAAAGAAAATAAAAGGAAGAGGATTTTACCTCTCAAATACTCCTCCTTGAGAACCTCTTTAAGGAAAAGGGTTTTGGTATTTTGGTAGGAACAAGAGGTATTGGACCTGGGTAGAGAATAGGGAGGAATATTTACTCAGAAATTTGACAAGATTCAAGTCCTAGAGAAGTGATAAGAAGAGGGGGGGAGGGGTAGTTTTTATTGTGAAGGAGAGGGGTGATTTCTCAATATTTAATTCATTATTTTATTATTTTTTTCAAGACAAGAAATAGAGTTGATTATTGTGTGTAAATAATATAACTTATATATGTTATTTCTAACCAATGATTCTTGAATCATATTTACATCATCAATGAATCAATAAATAATGTAGTTAACATTTATCATAAATTATCATATTTTAATATTCACAAAAAACTCAAGTACTTTTGAAAAATCTCAAAATTTTACAATAACCATTATTCGACGTGTAGAATTCAAAATTGAACTAAATTTTATGAAAATAATTTTCTAAACATTATAAATTTATTTTTTTTATTAAATTACTCATTTACTTGAAAAATACATATTTTAAATTTATAATTAATTTTATAACTCTCCAAAAAATTAACTATGGTCTCATAAACTTTTTCCTAAAATTATATGACAATAAAATATATATTTACAATAAATTTCATAAAAATGAATTTTATTATAAATCTTATATTTAATTATATATTTTAATTAAATATTTATGACTCATAATAATACCCACACCTAAATATTAATTTTTAAAATATTCATTTTCTTATACAATGATAAAATTATATCATAATTTAAATTATAAGATTCCTAAATTTTATTTATAAATTTATCTATGATTTTACTATTAATTTGTTAAGTTTACTATTTACAAGGGTCATATTACTATTCATAAGGGTAACATTACTATTCAAAAGGGCCATGTTACTATTCACCAAAATAAATATGGTGATCCTATAAAACTATAAATATATTACTGATTAGAATTTTGTATATCCATTTTTTTAATTTAAATCATTGAAGTGGGAAAATTATGTTTAAATTCTAGGTTATAACTTTCTTGTTTAAATAATTATAATAACAATTTTTTTCACAGAGACTCGGTGATGTGTGTATTAAATTCTATATTAAATTTATTTGTAAATCCTTGGGGTGTTACATTATACTCTCCTAAAATAAATTGTGCCCTCACAATTTGAAATTAAAATTCAATAGTTAATAGTTGGAACTTTAAAATTCCCTTATGGGAAACCCACATCGAATATAGGGTTAATAAAATATCCTCTTATTTAGAGGGAATGGGGAATGCCCGAGTTACTATAAATCTACACATCTGAATAGTATTACATTAATGTGAAGTGAAAATATGTACATTGAAGAATAATACAACCATAATTTTCTTAAGGAGAGTGATAGAGGGCATGGTTGTTAGAATTATATGTGTCACAAATCCATAAATCTTGTGATCGATTAAAAGACCATTGATTTCTCAGAAAGAACACTACAGGGATAACGTTTTTGTTACAAAATATTTTCCCTTGAATTGAATGATTCCTTTACTATCTATATAAGAACCTAAGAAATTAGTCTTACTTGTTTACTTTCCATTTCATAAGAATAATATCATCCTTTGGTTGTTCTTTGATCAATTTTCACTTCATTCCAAATACATGGAAATGAATGTTCAAGAAAAAAATTCTATGCATGAATAATTTGAATCAACTTCAACGGATCACAGATCCTATAAAATTATAATTATCTATTCCACATAACATTATATATTATCTAAATCCAAAATGGTAAGGATAAGATAAAATAATTCCCCAAAAATAATAAACCTTTATATGATAAAAAACCTTAATCTCCAAAATTAAAATGTAAACCACAATGTTCAACATAGATCATTTTCCAAATTACTATATTTCTTCAAAAATAATATTCTAAACTATGACCCCAAAATTAAAAGGATTAGTTTATATTGTGTGCCAAATAACATTGATAACTTTTAATATATTATACAAAAAATTTAATTTCATCTATCGCAGAATTTCTAAGTAATACTAGCCATTTCTATAAAAAACCTCGATCACCATGTATCCACAATAAAAAATAATATTTTAATCCAAAAAAATGTAAACATTTATTCCTCAAAAATATTTTTTACCTAAATCTTATAGGATTCCATAAATTTAAAACATCGCTTGAAATAACATTAATTACTTACTCACCAAATCATTTTACAATCCAAAATTTATCTCTTTGGTAAAACAAATAGTCCCTGGAATAAAAATATCATTTATTAATTAAATGATTTAAATAAAACAATTAATTATAACTAGGATATCATGATGGCTAGTGGTAGGTGATTCAACCTCGTGATCCTTCATATGTGGGTTCAAAATCTGAGGCCTTGTCGAACATGGTGGGTCTTCACCGGCGTGCAGGTTGTCCTTTTGCTAAAAACATATAACTTCTAAAATGAATATGATGGACATAGGTCAATCACTAAACATCCTTTAAACTAGTATTTTCAATACAAACATAATACATAAATACATCATTCCTTTATTTCCACATAACTCCTTCCTTGATCCAGAGGTTATCTTATAGAATAGGGAATAGACTCGGGTAATTCCTAGGTCCCTTATAATTTAGGAAAATAACTGCAAATGGATTATTGGGATAATTTTTATTTCATTCCATTGTATACCTTATTTTTTCCCATTAATAATTTCATTGATGTCCTTTTTTTCCACACATAAATTATTTCTTCATTTCTTTTGATACACTTTATTGGGTGTATCCTTCAAAATTTCATGCATGATAAAAATAGAGATTTATTTTATCCATGGTATCCACTAATGGATCTCTTAAAAAACTCAATTAATATCTTATTTGGTGGGTTTTTTGTGTTGGTTGAGGTAGATTTTGTTAATAATATTTTGGGAAAACTAATTAGGCATGAACATTATATCTATCATTCCTATCAACATCCCATTTGGTTGCATATCACTACAACCTTATCCATCATGTTCTTTGTTAATGTGACTCATTCAGGTTCCCTCGATTGACCAAAACCAGAAATCATAGTGCGAGTAACAATAGCCATATTGAAACAATGTATAATCATTTATAGAATATCATAACACCTTATTTTCAACCTAAAACACCATAGGTTTAATATAGGTTATTCATTTTAATTTTATAATCAATCCATTAAAAAGGGTTTGTAATGTAAATTTGAATTATCCTAACCATATCTCCTCAGAGTGTCAAACCAGGTGTACAGTAATGCATGCTGTTGTGTATCGAGTTACCCGAGTTAGGCCTCAAACACCTTGTCAGAGTTGTTACACATATGTACATATATTCGAGAACCGTTTCCACTTGTAGTATCTAGAAAAATATGTATTTCCAGGAAGACCAAAATAATGCCTACATTACCAAAAATCTAGTATGTTCTTCTATACTTATCCTCAAATGCTTTCTTAAGGCTATGTTCTCTAATTTTTTAACTCTAGTTTCTAATGTTACTACTAAAAGTCCTATTATACCATTTCTAATGTCCCGACCCTGGAAGCTTGGAGCTAGTGCATCATTTTATTACATCAGTATGATTATAAGAAATTACATCCCAAATGACTAATTAGTTTAACAGTCTTGGATGAATAGATTATATATATGATACCCATAATATATTTGGAAATGAAAATAAAATATGATACAATATAAAATGAAATAAACTACATCCTTGAAATATTATTCAATGATTTAATTTTCAAAACATGGTGAAATGAAACATAATAAAGGGGTGAGCTCAGATACACAGTAAGGGTATATAATATATACAAAGCATAAATAATATGACATGGTGAATATATAAAGAACACATTCCATTAAAACATAATCTTGATCATAATACGGTAGTAATGAAATATGAATAAATAGTTCCATAACAAAACATAACCATGTATATTATACTAGTGGAATAATCACATGAAATATCAATTAATAGTTTCATAATGAGGGGAAGATTATTGTAGGACAACATAAACACACCATCAAGGCCTCAGCCAAGACGTCTGAATTTACTATGGTAAGGCCTCAGCACATTCCCAATTTTGTGTTGTCCCATGAGACCTACAAATGCACTAAGGGGCTATTTAGGCCCCCACCCATCAAATACTAAGTCCAATACATTCCTCGTAGAAAAATGGTGAAACATAAACAACATAACCATTAATATTGAAAAACTAGAAAATCAAATGTGAATACTTTAACTATAACCCATGAATGGTATCGAATTAGCACATCCACAGTCTAACTGATCATTAACCCTTTAACAAAATATGGTAGATTGTATCATATGAGATACACCTCAATGATTTAAAATATTTAATAGAGTATGTTGAAATAGATGAAGAAACTTTTGAAATATTCCATTGAAAAATTCTCGAGGAAATAACCCTTAAACATTCCAAAGTCTCCCATACCAAAATGAAAAATTCAAATAATAATCCCATATAATATCATCAGAAGAAGTATATTGTTGATATGATATATCAAATTGAAGTACATATCTCATGTGCGCATGATATAAGTGGGGAATAAAGAATATATCTCATAAAAGTAAATATGAGATGAGAAAAATCCTTTTTTACATTAGAGAGAAGAGTTCTTTTTCAAAATCATTTGAATTTTTTCACAAAATAAGATTGTAAAAATTTAAATCCCAGAAAATAAAAGGTAAGGAAATTGAAAATATGTTTTAGTAATAAATTATTTCCCACTAATGTGAAATCATGTAAAAAGAGTTTTTAAGAAACTTTATAAATAAAACATTTTAGTGCATTCTAAGAAAAATATTAAAGTGATTTTAATGTGAAAAGGAATGATTGATTTAACAAAATGAGAAATGAAACAATTTAGGATTTTGTGATAATATTTTTTTTATTTAAAAAATAAGTTATGTCTTAAAAAAAATTATATAGTGCACTTTAAAATGGGTAAGAATTCAGTTTGTTCCCTTGAATCAAGCTTGTTTATCAGGAAGAATTGAGAATGGATCCATTTTAAAACATGAATATCCCAATAAAATAAGGATTATATGATCTGGATATATGATTATGTAATATATAAACTTAATTTAAACTAAATATAAAAAATAAAGAATCATTACATTTGGGTAAAGGTGCAGAAAGAGTAACGTGAAGGAAAAACAAGGGTTCAGTTAGAATCCCTTATCACTTTGTAAACAATCGAATAATATATCCCAAAATTAACAATTACAAAATAATATATTTAATAAAATTTAAATAAACAGATTCATGACATGATAGATCAATTATAAGTATAAATATACCCTAAGAAAAAATAGTGTTGAAAAAGGAATATCTCACAAAAATGAATGTGAGATGAGAAAACCCTTACCACTTTGCAAGTAGTCGAACATTATGGCTGAAAAAATTAATGATCATCAAAAAAGACATTTCATACTATGGAAATAAAGATATTCATGATATGGAACATCAATTTTCAGTATACATACACCACACACAAGAAATAGCGGTGAGTAATGTAACAACCCAATGTTTAATAAATGGAAATTCATATCTTATAAATATGTCATAAAATCACAAAAAAAACACAACATAATGAACTACTAAGTGCTAAGTGACCTTTAAACATAAGTTTTTCACTTATGTGTTTGGAATTTCAAAAATCTGACATACATGGTTGTGATCAGTAAGTTATTTGGAGTCCGATAAGAAAAACTTAATTTTTGGTGAATAGTAACATACCCTTATGAATACTAACATACCCTTATGAATAGTGATATACCCTATTGAATATTAACCATACCTATGATAATATATAAATAATATTCAAGTTGAAAGTAAGATATACCTATACTTTAGGATGAGTAAATGAATGATTTAAAACTAGTTTTTGATAATAAATTATGATTTTAATTAAATATTAAAATAATCATATTTAAACAATCATTTTTGAAAAAATAGAATACATTTTTGGATTATACATGTCGAAAAATGTTCAGGATAATTTTTTGGGATTTTTCTGAAATAATTAAATTTTTGATGAATAGAAAAATGCGATAATTTACAATAAATGCTAAATAAAATATTTATTGAGTCATTGATGATGTTCTAATGATGTAAGACTAATTGGTTCAGGATAACATAATAAATTTACTATTATTGGTCATGGAAGACTCATTATTCCTTGTCTTGGGGGTAATTAATAAATTAATGAATTTTATATTGAGAAATACCTTCCCTTCTCTACTATCAAAACCCACTTCACTCCCTCTTCTATTCACTCCTCTCAATCCATGTTCCTTGCCAATATTTTGCCCAAATATCTCCCCAAGATCCTTCCAAACGACCAAAATCTCCTAGACTCTTAAAAATACCAAAGCCTATCCCCTTAAGAGGTTCTCAAAGGAGGAAGTCTAAAGATGTAAATTCTTCTTTCCAATTCCTTCATTTCTTTTAAGTTCTATTATTTTTGTTTCTTTCCTCACCTCCCTTCACCCAAATTCTATGACAACTAATATATCATATATGTATTGTAATTCTATTATTCTAATGGGATACTTCATTATCTCCTCTCTTTTCCTCACCTTTTGTTTGAAAGAAACGAAAGCACCGTTTGATATGTGCCAATTTAGCACATTCAAGGACAACAGTTTATCAATTTCTATTATCATCCTTAAATCTGGTCATGAAACAATTTTTTTTATGGTTGAACCAGATTATATATATGTAATATATCCTATTTTTATTCTATAATATTTTCAAACAAATGGTATTAAGTTATAAATCAAAACATGTTCTTTGTAATCAATCCCACCAATTAACAAAAACAGTTTTGACTATGGTTTTATATAATAGTTTGACTTCAATATAAGTAACAAAATTAAATTTAAAACAATGTAATATCCTGGATGATCTCTAATATAATATAAATTTATTTATGGATAACAACTTCCATCTTTCATGTTTATCTGAAATTGAATATAAGTGAACCGATCTTTTAAAACCAAGTAAACAAACGAGCCCAAACATTGAAATTGAACCTTATAACTAATAAAGAAAGAATTGAAGGAACTAAAAAGGGTTATAATAAATCAATTAAAAATAGAATAGGTTATGTAATTATTAATTAATAATCCTAATTTATTTATTCAGGTCTTTAATAACAAGTGGAGAACACCAATAGATTTAAGGCAAGGGATCCCCTCCATTTCTCTCTTAATCATGATTTTCCACTATGCTATGCATTTTATGTGTAATCCCAAATGATAGGGTATGTTTTCACACCTCCCCCATACTGGACTAATTATTTATAAGTGATGAGAAACCACTTATCTATCTCATCACTACCTTTTAGTTACACCGGATACCATACGGATAAACCGTAATGAATTCTGCCCGAACTTCCTTTATTCCTTTGGGTTACTTTATCTTTCATTTTACCAAAATGTAGTTGCCCTTTATTTTTATGTAAAAATTATAAATTCTATTTATATTCTCCAAACTCATGTTTAAATATCCATCTCTCATTTTATTTATGGGATATACATGCTTTTAAGTGAATCCCTCCTCGATACTTCCCAATAAGCACACTCATTTTAAAGGAACTTCCTGAATTCTTTACCAATTTCAAGTGAAATATATCCAATGTTTTAAAAATACAATGTCTTTATAAAATCAGTATTTTTATTATGAATTCCTTCTTGGTTCAATCCTGGTTTTATATAAAATAATTTCCTTTTTACTATTTTAAAATCTCTATAGTATTTTCCTTAAAAACCGCACAAAAATGTTTTAATCATAATGTTTCTAAAATATATTTATTATATGTTGTCACTAATATTTTTCACCAACTACCATGTTATATTACTATATTACCTTATGAACTTCCATTTATTTTCTAATCCCTTTATTTCATTGAAACTTTCATGATACACTCATTGGTTATGGTTTATGTCATGATTGTGGTACCCAATTCTCTCCATGGGTATCCTTATGTTTATGAATGATTGATTATGTAGTATTTTTTATGTGGAAAGAATATTTATGTGGAAAGAATATTTATGTGGTAAGAATATTTATCTAGAAATAATATTCATGAAAATTTTGAGATGGGTGCACCCAGATAGCACTCCAATGCCTTAGGTAAAGTTAAGTGTCATAAGATGCGATGTGAAATGGGATTGGCGGTTAGCCTTGACCCATACTGAAATGAGAAATGAGATTTGCATTTATCCTTGACCTGTACTAAAAAAATGTTTTATGATTATGACACATTTATATTATTCCACGTTTATATGATTTCATGCTTATATGATATGATTTCATATGTTCCATTCTTTGTTATCATTTTGTCATGACTCCTAACTCATGTGCTTAAGATGTATCCTTATGTTCATTCCCTTACTTTTATTTTTAGCTCATCCATTTGTTCTTGTGTTCCCCAGGGTACCATATGCAGATGTAGGGGCTCAAAAAAAGTTAGGAGCTCTTTGTGGAGATTAAATAATGAAATTTTTTCCCCATTTTTTATGTTTTATATACCTGGTCTTCCAAGATGCTAGACTTAACAATCCTTGACTTATACTCTGATGTATAATTATGCATAAAATCATGTATTGTTATATATAAAAGGCTTGTTTCTCTATAGTTGGTAACAGAGGATGGTCTAGTTATTTTTTGATATTAGGAATAGAGCACCTTAGTGAGAACCTTAAGGATGAGACTAATTATTAGAAAATAGTCCTAAATTTTGGTGAGTATTGAGTAAGTGGTTTATCAAGAAAATACATCCATGTCTAGATACGAGCAGGTAGAGTTGGATCTAGCACATATGTACCAAGGAATCAAAACTTTGACAAGGAATTCTGGGCTTGACCCGAGGTATCCTGGTACACGACAACGATCCTTGATGCACTCTTGGTTACGACACTCCCGGGGGATATGCTTTGGTAGATTCATAAGATTATTACAAACCATTATGAAGGAAAAAAAATCATAAGAATATAAGTAAATAAATAGATCGAGGATAATTTAGGTTTAAACTTAAGGAATCACAATTTAGGATATACTTATTCTTTATAAGTTTATCCTTTTATGTTCAGAGTTTTCTTTTTTATACTCAATAGCTAAGTATTCAAGACCACTAATTATAAATTATTTTTCTTAGTTAATGGTGGGAAATAGAAGAACACATTCCAACAACCAATGTGATAGGAAATGTGAATATTTCCCTATTGATATGTCGAATATGACAGGAGCAGGTGCTCAAAACTTCATGAAAGTACTTGCTCAGTTGGCTCGAGTTATGAATAATAACTTGAATCATGTGGAATGCTATCATCCTCCAAGGAAAGAGAAATTTTTCTTAGAATCCTTCATGAGGAAAAGGCCTCTCCTATTTAGTGGATCTTCTGATCCCCTCCTTAGGTAATAATGTATTAAATCCATTGAAAAGATATTCTTTGTCCTTTGGTGCTCTAAAGAAGAGAAGGTTGTACTGGAAATTTGTCGTTTTGATGGGGAAGCTGATTAGTGGTGGACACTGATCATGAATACAATGTTCCAAGAGAAAATTGATTCCATGGATTGGGAGGAATTCAAGAGGATGTTTTTCTACAAATATTTTCCTCTAACCCTCCGTCTCAAGATATAAAGAGAGTTTCTTAGACTCAAGAAGAATGAAGATAAGTACATCAGGGTGTATGAAAAAAACTTTATAAGGCTTGCAAGGTACGCCTCTAGCTTTTTCATGAATGTAAAATGTACAGTGGATCGCGTCTTTAGTAGACTAAAGCCAAGTCTATGGAAAGCATTGGTAATTTGAGACTTTGACACTTATAAGGATATTGTTTGTTGTGCCCTCAAGGTTGAAATGGAGATTGGAGAATCTCAGTGGTCTTGTTGTCCAAATGAAAAGAAGAGGAAAATGGAGAACAACATTGGTGGTTCATCAAACAAATCTCTTGATGGAAATAAGCATGACTTTTCCCATTGAAAAAATTGTGGAAAGAAGCATCTTGGTAACTATCTGAAGGGAACCAAGAATTGCTTCAAATGTGTAAAGTTTGGTCATCTGGCCAATTAATGCCGAAGGGATTTATAAAATACAGATAATGTTGAATAATAAAGGATGGTTTAGATCAAAACTCATCCATCAGTGCGGTGTTACAACTGTAAGAAGCATGGGCATTATGCGAACAATTTCCCTAAGCTGATGGTTGTCAGAGGCAATCAACAACATCCTCCAAGGAAACAAGGATGGGCTTATGCTATCACTACTGCTGAGGTGGAGTCGGACGATGATGTGGTGACAGGTACACTAGTTATTCATTCAAGAATAAAAAATATACTATTTGATTCTATTTCTACACATTCTTTCATATCTTTAAAGTTTAGTAGAACTATTCAAATACCACCTCAAAATAAGGAGGAAAAGTTATCTATGAAAACAGATAATGGAGAAATTATTGAATCCATGGTTTATAACTCCTCCCCTGTTAATGTTTGTGGACTAAACCTCTTATAAAATCTCATTATACTTCCTTTAGTGGAGTTCGACACTATCTTGGGCAGGGATTGGTTGTATTTATACAAAGCCAACATCAACTGCCAGGAAAGGGAGATCACTCTTCACATCTCGAAGCATCCTCCAATTATATACAAGTGTAAGGTGGAAGATGAATCTTCTTTAGGATCATCATCTCATGTGTGGGTATTGTTTCCTTATGAGAAATCATATCTAGCTCAAATGATTGAGACAGAGGAGAGAATCATGCTTGAAGACATGCCTATTGTGAGGTATTACACTGAGGTATACCCTGAAGAGTTTCTTGGTCTTCCTCTTGATTGAGAGGTTGAGTTCTCAATTGAAATTATCCCTGAATCTCTTCCTATCTCTAAGAAACCTTACAGAATGGTGACCATAGTGCTAGAAGAGCTGAGGAAGCAGTTACAGGATAATATGGAGAAAGGTTTTATATGCATGAGTGCGTCACTGTAGGGTGTGTCAGTCCTCTTCGTCAAGAAGAAGGATGGATCAATGCATGTCTAAATTGATTATTGTGAGCTCAAAAAATCATGATAAAGAAAAATTATCCCTAACCACAGATAGATGACTTGTTTGATCAGCTTCGTGGGGCCAGTTATTTCTCTAAGGTGGACCTTTGGTCGGGATATTATCAATTAAAGGTGAGGAAGGAAGATATTCCCAAGACTCTCTTTTGAATGAGGTATGGACACTATGAGTACATAGTGATTCCCTTAGGACTCACTAATTCTCAAGAAATTTTTATGGATTTAATGAATATAGTCTTTTGAGATTACTTCAAAGAATTTGTGGTAGTCTTTATTGATGATATTCTGATATACTCCAAGAGAAAGGAGAAACGTGAGGAGCATTTGAAAACTGTGTTAAATACTTTGAGAAGGGAGAATTTGTATTCAAAGTAAAGTAAATGTGAGTTCTAGATGGAGGAAGTATTATTTTTAGGACATGTTATCACAAGAAAAGGGATATATGTGAACCCTTCCAAGACAAAGGCAATTGAAGAGTGGCCCAGGAAAACTTCTGTAATAAAGATTCGCAGCTTTTTGAGTCTATCTGGGTATTATCGACGATTCGTGAATAACTTTTCATGACTGTCAAACCCAGTGACCAAGCTTCCAAGGAAGGGGGTAAAGTTAGTTTGGACATAGGAATGTGAAGATTGTTTCAAGGAGTTGAAAAAAGAGGCTTATCACTACACCAGTACTCACACTCCCTACAAGTGGAGAACTATTTATGGTGTATAGTGATGCTTCTAAGAATGGATTAGGTTGTGTGATAATGTAAAATGATAAAGTGATAGCCTACGCCTCAAGGTAGCTGCAAATCCATGGGACAAATTATCCCACTCATGATCTGGAGTTGGCAGTTATGATCTTTGCATTGAAAATCTGGCAGCATTATCTCTATGGGGAGAAATGTGAGATATATAATGACCACAAGAACCTTAAATATATATTCAAACAGAAATATCTTAATATGAACAAGTGAATATGGATAGAGCTCCTCATGGATTATTACTGCTCAATCCGCTACCATCCCGGTAAGGCAAACAAGGTAGTGGATGCTCTAAATAGAAAGGATCATGCATCTTTATCATTGATGAGAATTGAAAATGATCTGGTATTCTTAGATTTGCAAAGTATGGACATGGGAATCATTAAGGGAGGAACATCATCAATCCATTCTCAAATGATTGCTCAACCATCCCACTTGGAGAAAATAAAGGATGCTCTAAGAAAAGATGTGGAAATTCGGAAAAGGGTGGAAGCTATCAGAAATGGGAAATCCTCTAATTTCAAAATTGATGAAGAAGAAGTTGTAAGATTTGGGACACACTTATGTGTACCAATGGATACAGAGTTAAAGAAGTAGTTATTGAATGATGCACATAGCTCGACCTTCTCTATCCTCCTAGGGAGAACAAAGATGTATCGAGATCTCCGGGAAAACATTCAATGGGACAATATGAAAAGGGAGATTGCTGAATATACATCAAAGTGCTTGGTATGTTAGTAAGTGATGGTTGAGAGGCAAAAGTCTAAGGTGATGATCCAACTAATACCCATACCAGCATGGAAGTGGGAGAACATTACCATGGAATTTTTCACTAGAATTCCAAGGACATCCAGAGGAAACAATGCTATATGGGTCGTTGGGGATCATCTTACAAAGACATCTCAATTTATCACGGTTTTAGAGGACTTCTCATTGGATCAACTTGAACAGATTTACATAAAAGAAGTGGTAAGGATTCATGGAGTACCGCTATCTATTTTAGTCGATCGTGATCTTAGATTCACCTCAAAGTTCTAGAAAAGTCTAGATCATGCTCTAAGCACTGAACTGAACTTCAGTACGGCCTATCATCCTCAAACTGATTGCCAATCTGAGCGAACTATTTAGACAATGTAAGACATGTTGAGAGCATGTTCTATGGAATTCAAAGGAGGATGGCACCAACATCTTCCACTAGTTGAATTCTCCTACAACAATAGTTTCCACTCGAGTATCTGAATGGCACCATATGAATCCCTTTATGGGAAAAGGTGAAGAACACCGGTGTGTTTGGATAAAGTCGGTGAGTGTATGATGCCTGGACCTAAAATGGTTAAAGAAATTGTGGAGAAGTTGAAAACCATTCAGCAGTATGTCAACGCATCCCATAGTCGACAGAAGATTTATACAAATAACCATCGATGATACCTTGAGTTCAAAGTTGGAGATATGGTATTTCTAGGCGTTTCTCTGTGGAATAAGGTCATGAGGTTTAGAAATAAAGGGAAGTTATGTCCCTAGTACATAGGCCCCTTTGAGATCCTTGATCGAGTCGGAGCTATAGCCTATCAACTGGCACTTACACCTACCATGTAAAAAGTATATGATGTCTTCCATGTATCCCTCTTAAGGAAATACATACTAGACCCTTCACATGTACTCTCTTCATAGGTGGTACAGTTGGAAGATTATCTCTCTTATGAGTAGTATACATTGTAGATCTTTGATCATAGAGACAAAGTTCTACGCAATAAGACTACTCATCTGGTCAAGTTACTATGGAGAAACCATAAGTACGACGAGGAAATATGGGAAGTGGAGGAAGAAATAAAGGAAAATTACCCACATCTGTTTTTGTCTTAGAATGTAAAGTGAAATTTCGAGGGTGAAATTTCATAAGGGGGGAAGAATGTAACGACCCAATGTTTTATAAATAGAAATTCCTCTATTATAAATATGTCACAAAATCACATGAAAACACAACATAATGAACTACTAAGTTCTAAGTGACCATTAATCAAAATTTTTTCACTTTTGTGTTTGGAATTTCAAAAATCTGACATACACGGTTGTGATCAGTAAGCTATTTGGAGTCTGATAAGAAAAAATTAATTTTTGGTGAATAGTAACCAACCATTATGAATAGTAACATACCCTTATGAATATTGATATACCCTAATGAATAGTATCTTTACCTATGATAATATATAAATAATATTCATGTTGAAAGAACGATATACCTAAACTTTAGAATAAGTAAATGAATGTTTTAAAACTAGTTTTTGATAATAAATTATGATTTTAATTAAATATTAAAATAATAATATTTAGAAAATTATTTTTTAAAAATCGAATTAATTTTTGGGTTCTACACATCGAAATATGGTTAGGGTAAATTTTTGGTATTTTTATGAAATACTTAAATATTTGATGAATAGTAAAATGCGACAATTTACGATAACTGCTAAATAAGGGATTTATTGAGTCATTGATGATGTTCTATTGATTTAAGACCAATTGGTTCGGAATCACATGATAAATTTACTATTCTTGGTCATGGAAGAATCACTATTCCTTGTCTTGTGGGGAATTAATAAATTAATGAATTTTGTATTGAGAAATACCTTTCATCCTCCACTATAAAACCCCCCTTCACTCCCTCTTCTCTTAACTCCTATCAAGCCTTGTGCCTTGCCAATATTATTCCCAAATATCTGCACAAGATCCTCCCCCACATCCAAAATCTCCTAGAATCTTGAAAATACAAAAACCTTTCCCCTTAAAAGGTTCTCAAAGGAGGAAGTCTCAAGAGGTAAATTTCTCATTCCAATTCCTTCATTTCTTTTAAGTTCTTTTATTTTTGTTTCTTTCCTCACCTCACATCACCCAAATTTTATGATAACTCTAGTAGAATAAATGTACTATAATTCTATTATGCTATTGGGATACTTCATTATATCTTCTCATTTCGTCACCTTTTGTTTGAAATAAATGAAAGCATCGTTTAAGATGTGCCAATTTAGCACATTCAAGGACAACAGTTTATCAATTTTTATTTTCATATTTAATTTTGGTCATGAAACCATTTTTGTTATAGTTGAACTAGATTACATATATTTAATATATCTAATTTTTATTCTGCAATATCTTTGTACAAATGGTATTAAGTTGTAAATCAAAACATGTTTTTTGTAATCAAACCCACCCATTAACAAAAACGGCTATCACGATGGTTTTATATAATATTTTGACTTCAATCTGAGTAAGAAAATTAAATTTAAAACCATTTCATCTACTATATGTTTTCTAATATCCTATAAATTTATTTTTGGACAACCACTTATTTCTTTCATGTTTATCTGAACTTGAATATAAGTGAACAGATCTTTTAAAACCAAGTAAACAAATGAGCCCAAACAATGACATTTAACCTTATGACTAATCAAGAAGGCCTTGGATGAACTAAAAAGGGTTATAATAAATCAATTACATATATAATAGGTTCTGGAATTATTAATTAATAATCCTAATTTTTTTATTCTGGTCTTTAATAACAAGTGGAGAACACCAACGGATTTAAGGTAGGGGATCCTCTCCATTTCTCTCTTAATCAAGATTGTCTACTATGATATGTTTTTTATGTGTAATACCAAATTATGGGGTATGTTTTTAAACCTCCCACATAATGGACTAATGTTTTATAATTTATTAGAAACCCCTTAACTCTCTCATAAATCCCCCTTTGTTACACCTGATACCATGTCGATAAACCATAATGAATTCTACCCAAACTTTCTATATTCCTTCGGGTTGCTCTATATTTCTTTTTACCAAAATGTAGTTGTCTTTTATTTTTATATAAAACTTATAAATTCTCTTTATATTCTCCAAACTCATGTTACAATATCCATCTCTCATTCTCCTTTGGGGATATACATTCTTTTAAGTGAATCCCTCCTCGATACTTCTCAATAAGCACACTCGTTTTAAGGGAACTTCCTGAATTCTTACCCAATTTCAAGTGCACTCTATCCTCTATTTTAAGACAAAATTGTCTTTATAAAATCATTATTTTTATTATGAAAACCTTCTTAGTTCAATTCTGGTTTTATATAAAAGAATGACCTCTTTACTATTTTAAAAGCTCTGTAGTATTTTCTTTAAAAACCGCACAAAAATGTTCTAATGATAATATTTCTCAAATACATTTCTTATATGTTTTCACTTATATTTTTAACCACCTACCATGATATATGACTGTATTACCTTATGAACTTCCATGTATGTTCTAATCCCTTTCTTTCATCGACACTTTCATGATACATTCATTGGTTTTGATTTATGTCATGATTGTGGTGCCCAATTCTCTTCATGGGTATCCTTATGTTTATGAAAGATTGATTATGTATGATTATTTATGTGGAAATAATATTTTTGGAGAAATAATATTTATGTGGTAATAATATTTATGTAGAAATAATATTCATGAAAATTTTGAGATGGGTGTGCCCAGATAGTGCTTCAATGCCTTGGGTAAAGTTAAGTCTCTTGAGATGTGATGTGAAACGTGATTGGCGGTTAGACTTGACCCATAATAAAATGGGAAAAAAGATTGATGGTTATCCTTGAATGGTACTAAAGAAATGTTTTATTGTTATTCCCCATTTATATGATTCCATGTTTATATAATCCCATTCTTATATGATATGATTTCATTTGTTCCAATATTTTTTATCATTATGTCATGCCTCTTAACTCATGTGCTTAAGATGTATCCTTATGTTCATTCCCTTACTAGGTTTTTTAGCTCATCCCTTGGTTAATGTGTTCCCTAGGTTACCCCATGAAGATGTAAGGGCTCAAATGATGATAGGAGCTCTTTATGGAGATTAAATAATGAAATGTTTTTCCCCATGTTTTATGTTTTATGTACCTAGTCTTCCAAGACACTAGACTTAATGATCATTGGCTAGTACTCTGATGTATAATTATGCATAAAATAATGTAATGTTATATATAAAAGGCTTGGGTTGCTATAGTTGGTTTCAAAGGATGGTCTATTTATGTTTTGAGATTAGGAATAGATCACCTTAGTGAGAACCTTAAGGATGAAACTAAGTATAAGAAAATAGTCCTATATTTTTGTGAATATTGATTAAGTGGTTTATCAAGAAAATATATTCATGTCTGGATATGAGCAGGTAGAGGTAGCTCTGGCATTGATGTACCGAGGATTGAAAACTCTGACAAGGAGTTTCGGGCTTGACTTGGGGTATCCTGGTACACGACAACAGGCCTTGCTGCACTCTTGGTTACGTCAATCTTGGGGGATATGCCTTGGTAGATTAATGAGCTTATTACAAAACATTATTAAGGAAAAAAATCCCATAAGAATATAAGTTACTAAATAGATTGAGGATAATATAGTTTTAAACTTAAGGAATCACAAGTTAGGATATACTTTTTCTTTATAAGTTTGTCCTTTTATGTTCAATGTTTTCTTTTTATGCTCAATAGCTAAGTATTTCAGACCTCTAATTATACATTTTTTTCTTAGTTAATGGTGGTAAATAGAAGAACACATTCCAATAACCAATGTGATAGGCAATGTGAATATTTCCCTATTGATATTCCTGATATGATAAGAGCGGGTGCTCAAAACATTATTAGAGTACTTGCTCAGCTGGATCGAGTTATGAATAATAACTTTAATCATGTGGAACGTCCTCCTCCTCCAAGGAAATAGCAATTTGCCTTAGAATCCTTCATGATGCAAATTCCTCATATGTTTAGTTGATATTCTGATCCCCTCCTCACAGAACAATGGATTAACTCCATTGAAAAAATATTACTCGTCCTTCAGTGCTCAGAAGAAGAGAAGGTTTTACTGGCAGTATGTCATTTTGATGGGGACATTGATTAGTGGTGGACACTGATCCAGAATACAATGTTCCAAGAGGAAATTTATTCCATGGATTGGGAGGAATTCAATAGGATGTTTTTCAACAAATATTTTCCTAGAACCCTTCATCTCAAGATGGAAAGAGAGTTCCTCTGTCTCAAGCAGAAGAAAGATGAGTACATCGGGGCGTATGAAGTAAAATTTACAAGTCTTTCAAGGTATGCCTCTAGATTTGTCATTAACATAGAAAGAAATGTGGGTCACTTGATTAGTGGACTAAAGTTTAGTCTACGAAAATCATTGGTGATTCGAGACTTCGACAATTATAAGTATATTGTTTGTTGTGCCCTCAAGGTTGAAATGGAGATTGGAGACTCCCAGTGGTCTCATGGGCATAATGACAAGAAGAGGAAAATGGATAACAACATGGGTGGTTCATCAAACAAATCCCATGATAGAAAGAAGCCTTAATTTCCCACTTGCAAAAATTGTGGGAAGAATCATCTTGGTAACTAACTGAAGGGAACCAATAATTGCTTCAATTGTGGAAAGTTTGGTCATATGGCCAAGAACTATCGAAGGGATTTAAAAAATACCTCTAATGTTGAATAATAAAGGATGGTTCAGATCAACACTCAGCCAGTAGTGCAGTGTTAAAACTGTAAAGATCATGGGAATTATGCGAACAATTTCCCTAAGCCATGGGTTGTTGGAGGCAATCAACAGTAGCCTCCAAGGCAACAAGGAAGGGTTTATACTATCACTACAGTTGAGGTGGAGCCAGAAAACAATGTGGTGATAGGTACGCTAGTTATTCATTCAGGAATAGTGAACGTACTATTTGATTCCATTTCTATGCATTCTTTCATATCTTGAAAGTTTGGTAGAACTATTCAAACACCACCTCAAAATTTGGAGGAAAAGTTATCTGTGAGAACAGAAAATGGATAAATTATTAAATCCATGGTTTATAACTCCTCCCCAGTTAATTTTTGTAGACTGACCCTCCCATAAAATCCCATTATAATTCTTTTAGTGGAGTTCAATGCTATCTTGGTCATGGATTGGTTGTCTTTATACAAATCCAACATCAACTGTCGGAAAAGGGAGATCAATCGTCACATTCTGAAGCATCCTCCAATTATATTCAAGTGTAAGGGGGAATAGGAGTCTATTTTAGGATCATAATCTCATTTATGGATATTGATTCCTTATAATAACGCTAATCTAGCTCAAATGATTGAGACAGAGGAGAGAATCATGCTTGAAGACATGCCCATTGTGAGGGATTACAATGAGGTATTCCCTGAAGAGTTGCATGGTCTTCCTCCTGACCAAGAGGTTGAGTTCACAATTGAACATATCCTTGGATCACTACCTATCTCTAATACACCTTACAGAATGGCTATTGTAGTGCTGGAAGAGCTGAAGAATTAGTTACAGGAGAATATGGAGAAGGGTTTTATACACCTGAGTGCTTCACCATGGGGTGTGTCAGTCCTCTTCGTCAAGAAGAAGGATGTATCAATGTACGTATGCATTGATTATCTTAAGCTCAACAAAATTATGATAAAGAACAAGTATCCCCAACCACAGATAGATGACTTGTTAGATCAGCTTCGTGGGGCCAGTTATTTCTCTAATGTGGACCTTCGGTCAGGATATCATCAATTAAATGTGAGGAAAGAAGATATCCCCAGGACTGCCTTTTGAATGATGTATGGAAACTATGTGTTCATAGTGATACCTACTAAATCATGTGCTTAATATTTATTCTTATGTTCATTCCCTTATAGGGATTTTTAGCTCATCCCTGTGTGCATGTGTTCCCCATACCCTATGTAGATGTAAGGGCTCAAAGGAAGTTAGGAGCTCTTTGTGGATATTAAATAAAGAACTGTTTTTTGCCCCATGTTTTATGTTTTATGTACATAGTATTCTAAGACACTAGACTTAATGATCATTGGATTTTACTTTGATGTATAATTATTCATAAAATCATATAATGTTATATACAAAATTTTTGGGTCGCTATAAGTATGGAATATCACATGGAAATGAATGTGAGTTGAGAAAACCCTTACATTATGTCTGAATTTGTTCTGCACTTGACCATAATATCATGGATAACAAAATTAAATATATTAATTAATTAATTAAAAACCATTTATAAATTTATTAAAATAATTATTGTTTTATTATGTTTAGTTATGTCCTTATATATTTTTGAGGGAGTTTAATTTCATCGTTCCAGATCATTTTTTTTCTTGTTTTCAAGATCGGTTCTCTTGTTTATAAGTAATAGAGTTCATATGGAATAGATATAATTATACATAATTTATTTCATATGATAATAATTAATATAAAAAGGATTAAATTTTTATATAATGCATTTGGTTATATATTATGATGATGATTTATTAGATAAAACATCAGTGATAAGTTTTTAGATTATTTTTGTAGTTTTTGATCATCACGAACTAGTTTTGTCAAATGAATTAGTATTAGTTCTGTATACTTGTTCTAGAACATTATATAGGTTATAGTACCCATATCATAATAATTTTTAACCATAAAAAATTGTTTCATGACCATCCATGATGAATAATTTGAATAACTAATGTTTATCATCCAGGAAGTTTGTAAATTGGCACCTCCCAAATGATGATTTCATTTTAAAAATAAAAGAGAGAGAATAAGGAGATTGATTATGGGTATTCCATTAACATGATATAATTACAGTATATATATTATACTAGAGTTATAGTTATTATTATTATAGAGGAGTTGATAAGATTATAATAAAATATAGAGCTTGAAAAGATAATAAAAGGAAAAGAAAAAAGATTTTACCTCTTAAATACTTGTCCTTAAGAAGGGTTTTTAGTCTTTTGGTAAGACCAAGAGCTCCAAGATGTGGGTAGAAACCAGGGAAGATGATATAGGCAGAACATTGACATGCATCAAGGCTTATAAAGGTGATAAGAATAATGGGTGAGGGTGGTTTTTATAGAGGAGGAGTGGGGTGATTTCTCGTTATTTTATTCATTATTTTATTAATTTTCTCAAGACATGAAATAGTGTGGACTCTTCTGAAAAGAAAAAATAAACTTTTCATGTAAATTATAACTAATGGTACAAAACTCTACCTTAAATCAAAAATTACTAAAAATTCATGAATTTAACATTTATCATAAATTATCATATTTTACTATTCACATAAATTCATGTAATTTTGTAAAATCATAAAATTTCACCCATAAAATTATTATAAATGTAGAATAAAAAATAAACTACTATTACAAAAATAATTTTATAAATATGTGGAATTTAATTTTTAATTAAAAACCTCATTTACTAGAAAAATACAAATTTTAAATTTACAACTGATTTTATAACACTCTAAAAAATTAACTAAGGTCTCATAAAATTTATCCTAATATCATAAGAAAATAAAATAATGATTTATGAATATATTTTATAAAAAACATTATTTTAAATAATTTTATTTATTATAAAATTTTAATTAAATTTTTATGACTCATAATAATACCCACAAATTAATATAAATTTTTAAAAAATTTATTTTCCTAAACAATGATATAAATATAGAATACATTCATTTATAAGATACCTAAATTTTAATTATACATTAATGGGTGAGGTTACCATTCATTTGGATGGTTTATTATTCATTAGGGTAAAATTTCTATTCAAAATGGTAGAGATACTGTTAACCAAAAAATGATGTTGATCTAATCGGACAGTAAATATATTACTTATCAAAACCATGTTTATCCATTTTTCGAAATTCTAATCACAGAAGAGGAAAAATTATGTTCATTGTATTGGTTATAACTATCATGTTTAAATAATTATAATAACAATGTTTAGTTTTGTAGAGGGTCAATTTTGTGTGAATTACATTATATATTAAATTTATTTGTAAAACCTGGGGTTGTTACATATAAGGAATTCACTGTGGAAAGAATGTGATGGGTCATGCCTGTTATAGAACCTCGATTCATTGTTAGGACTCATGAGACAAATAACCTTTTATTTTATATTTAGGATTTACACATTAATATAATATTCCTTGGTATGAGGCCTTGAATATATGATTATAATGTAAAATATCGGCAGTGACTTATTATGAGAGATGTTTTTGATGTCTATGGGATTATGTGATTAGTTAGAATACCTATGGATAAGTTCATGATCATTTAATTGCTAATATAGAGTTATTTTCAATCATCATTTATTCCTACTATTGTATTCTTCATTTTAATGTTACTGATAAAATGGAATGTGTTTTAGTTATTTACCTTTCTATATTTATTATTCAAAATTGTTTATTATTTCTTACATTGTATGGATACCCTTACCAAGTATTATATATCACCCATTTCTTATGTTTCCTTTCCATGAGATTCAAAAAGTTTATTATGATTGATATTATGAATATAATAAAGTTAATTACAGTTTTATCAAATAAAATTATATATATATTTTGCAAATATAATTCTAGTTTTAAATATATATATATTTTTCTAAGACTACTATACTATTTATTCCTTCTAGATGTGATCACTTGTATCTAGAACCAACGTAATATGTAATCAGTGATTCTAAGATAATAGGTTATTTTTCTTTACACATTCCTTCCAAATCAATGAGAAACACAGTCCGATGTTCTATAGGAGTAGTGATATCTCTCCATTTATCCCTGAAAAATCTCTTCCACAGTTCATAAACATTCTTTTCTTATGAGATATAGATAGAATCAAATATATTTTTTGATGAAAATCAATGAAAAAAATAATCTCACCAATCCATTATATATACATTTGTTCAATATTTTGTGTAGAAAATATCTCACAAATTTTCTCTTTATTTCTAATAAAAATTATTTCATTGAAATATAGAATTAATGAAAGAAAATTTTTATTTTATCCCTTGATATAATGATCTGAATCGAGATTTATTTTCTTGAATTTTAACTAAATTGATCTATGGAATTTTTAATTGTATTTTATTCATTTTAGTACATATTTTACAAATAAGATAAGAATGCTGGGAAATGTGTTTGAAATTTTTTGAGCTAATCAGATGTGGTAGGAGAATCATTTCAAAGGTTTTGTGATTTTATAAGGTAATTTGGAATTTTGGGTATAATGTAAAAATGTATAGGTGATGTATTTGTTTTAATGGATTTTAATATTTATATATAACATTATATTTATGCATCATTATGTAATAATAACCTATATAAAGATTATTTACAAGTTGTGTAAGCAAGATTTCCCACTCTGTAAGAATCATCTATCCTCAATAAAAATGAATTTAAAATAAATAATGATCATTTGGGAAAACTATAAGGATGGTTCCATATTTTAAAATTTTCATTCATACATATAAATTAGTTTCTAATAATTATATAAGGATAATCATTTTATGTATCATTTAACCTTTTGGAAAAATGATATTTTCAAAATATTGCCATGCTGAAGATCAAAACCCATGATTAACAACAAGATTAAAGAATGTTTTAATGAGTTTATAAAGGATATTTAATGAGAATTATTATGACTATAAATTAGGGATATTTAAAATTAAAATCTTTGAAAATATTCTTTAAGATACCTAATGTTATTTTTCAATGAGTCTTCAATCAGGGTCTTTTATGTAGTGAAGAATTAATGAGTTTCTAGAATCTATTTGGAAACATTTATTTTACTGAATATGAAGATATATTTTTAATAATTAAACGAAAAAATGATGTTATATAAATGAAATGATATTCCAATACACTATTTCATTAAAGGTATAAAATAGTGAAAAATAACATATTCTGCATTACTGAATTCTAAATGGTTCTAAGAAAGATAATTATATAGCAATCGATATAGGATCTTTCTATTTAGGAGAAGAAATGAGATTTATTTATTATATTCATTCTCTAATGCATGACCTAAAGTGAAAAATGATCTTTTTTTATTTTTTTATGGATATCAAGACTAATTTAAAAGTAAATATGATATTTGATGAAAAAACACTTTAAATCACTCTGAAGATCTAATTTGACTAAGATAGTGGATGAAATATTCATAAGGTATTGGAACCAAGGTAAATAATTACATTCAATATATATTAAAGAGAAACTACAAGGATGTCACATACCCTTATTTTTCACTAGAAATTTTTTAACTCATTATGAGTTAGGGATGTAGAATACTCACCTATTGTAATAATGTCCATATTATTTAAAATCCAGGTTTAGGAAATTTATGAAAAGCATCAAAGGATTAGGATATTATATTGAGGTCAATTATTTTAAATATTTCCATGAGTTGTGTCTCCCATTTTCATATTCTTATATGGAAGAGGAAGTGATATTTAAATTGAATCATGATGATAATAGGTAAGAATGGGTTTTTTTATTAAAAGGAACTCATTTTTTAAATAAGTAATGATGATTAACCCCACATAGTGATACATTATTTAATCTTGTTATTAAAATTGATATTATATCTAAGGTATCCCTTGAGACTACACTCTTTTTTATATTAATCGTATAAATTTATAGTTTTATTAATAATAGTGATGTTCCCTTTTTCAAAGGAAAATTTTTTCATGGATAGAGATTTAAAATTATATATTATATTCCTCCATATTTTATGGTAATTATTGATGTTATTACTATGTCATTTTTTAAAGACCCTAACCCTAGTATCCTAGATTCATTAGTCACATTATTACATTTACACAAGATACAAGGAATCTCCTCCTAAAGGGATGAATAGTTTAATAATCTTGGAAAAATAGATACATACATTAATATCATATAACATTTGAAAATATAGAATTAAAAATAGTATTTTATTTGAGGATACCATTGTTTACCCAAGTATATATCTTGGTCTTAATAATAGTACAATTATTTTAATACTAGTTAAATAAAACATAATAAATGGGTGATATTAGATGCTCAGTAAGGGAATTCATTTAACAGAATCTAACATAGAAATAAAAAAGGCATGAATAATTTGGTAGTAATTAATGATGATAAATTAAATCCATATAAATATACACATGAAATTGAATCATATTTGTGGATATTATAACTACTCAAATAATCACGTGGATGTAAATAAATGGTTTCATAATGATGGTATGTATAATTCCTGTTATATAAAACAAACCATTGAGGCCTTGTTCCATGAAATATGAAAAAATCATCAATATCTTCTGAAAATACATTTATATAAATGGAAACGTCCAAGGTCAAATAAAATGTTTATTCTACGGGGTGTGAGGAAAACAATTGTCGAAAAATATAAAAATTAAGTGAAGTGGTAGGGAAAGGTTTTCCTCAGAAATGAGTGAACAACAATCAAGTTTTTCTCATGAAATATGATAAACAACTACAAGTTTCTTTGTAAATTCGTTAATTTAAAACAAAACAAGGAAGCTAATAAAATAATGGTTGAATAAAGTTCATGAGGGGGTGATAAAGTTAAGGTAGTAGCAAAATTTTCTATTTCATCATGGTAATAAAAATCCTTCCCCATCTCCTTATATTGATTGGTAAATTAAATAATCCTTGATTGAGCTAAAAATCACCCTTGGTTGATGGATGTAATGGAAACCACTCATGTATGCATAAAAATTAGTAAACCATTACCAAAGTACTAAGTCAAGTCCCTATAATAAATTTCCCCCTTATAAATCTAGATACAATTCAATTATTCTCCCAACATTCCCATAATCATAAACACTCACAACATAACCTAATTTTCATCAATCAAGACAAACTTCTCAAGGAGAAGGGATTTTGAATAACATCAAACAATGCTAAAAACAACGAATGACACTAAAACCCTAAATACAATCACATTAAGATAATTTGGTAAAACATAAAAAATAACTCGATATAAAAAGTGTTTTTTAAATCAATGCACATGACTTTGAAATTACAAAATAAAAAATCACCTTCACAATCAGTCAAAAGATTTACAACTCCATGTAAAGGGTAACAAAGTTGAATGGGGAATAAGAGAGAATAATGAAACTAATAAAAGTGAACATAGAAAATAAAAAAACATTAAATTTCTAATTATCTAGAACATCACCAATTTCTTCTTCTTCAACCCTTTTAATGGAAGTATATACACATTTTTATAGGGTTGAGAGATTGATAACATTACCTCAAAAAATCATCAAGATATTGAGATTCTTTTTTATAGGAAGTGGATGAATCTAGGAATAATATGTTATTAAAAGTTTATTCTCTCTCTAATTTTTAATATTCCATATAATATCATAATATATGGACAAGTTTCAAAAATTTATCCCTAAATTACCCAAGAAAACTTTTTCTGGATGAAGAGGCTCATTAACTTATTCCACACTATCACATTAAATGACTACCTTAAAGAGATAAAATATTCATGATTTTTTTTAACATTATTATTCGAGTCCTATTTTAATTCCCAATGTAATAACCTTATTTTAAGGTCTTTTTTCTGATATATCACTCAAATATGAAGGTGGGATCCATTTTCATGCAGAAATATTTTTTACCTTGATTTATTTTTCTTGGCTTGTGGGTTTTGAATTAGATTTTGGTTTAAAATAAAAGGATTAATACCATAAAAAGTAAGAATAAAAAATATAATCACTCTAATTATATCAAAATTGTAAATGTTATGCTCAAAATAGAAGAGTTATAGAAAACTGTCAAAATTCTAGAATTAAGATATTTTCACATTTTAGTGAAAAACTCGCCAAAAATACTAAAATGATGTAATTAATCACATATTTTTAAATTTAAAGGTATTATATATTATTAAAATACATACAAAAAATAATTAAAATATTATCTCATTAAATTCCCCGAAAATTAGAACATGAAATCCTAGACAAGCATCAAAATGAAATCAAATTCAAATTAGAAACACATTACATGAGATCCACCAATTTGACTATAAGAAAAAAAAATATTTTGCCTAAAAAAGAACTATTATTTCAAGTTCTAAATTCATATCATTCAATCCATTTCCACTTCATTTTTCTCCCACACATAGAAGACACATACCTGACATTATTATCTCACATCTCACAAATGTTATTTTTAACAAGGTTTTTCTCATCCATACCCATGCAAGAGTAACCATGGGCCTTATAAATTACTACATATCCACATGATGGGATTCATGGGCATGTGTTTATCCTGAAGACTTGATAGGTTTGTTCTATGGTTTCAGTTGTTAGGATTTAAATGTGATAAGGAAACATAAGGAGGGTTTGAATCTTTTTGAAGAAACATTTCATGTTTACATTTTTTACTCAATTGTGGTGTACTAAACACTCAATATAGTAGAATATCATATCTATAATATTGAAAAATCTAGAAAATTTCACACCATTAAATATTTTAGTATAAAAATTTTCAATCTTCTTAAACCTAAATTTTCTTGAATGTTCTATATAGACACAACATTCTTTATCCTTTAGAAGATATAGAAAGGTATAACTTCTTTTATCGTGAATTATACATAAAGGAACATATCTCAATATAATTGTTTTTATTTTATTAATAAATAAATATCATTAGTATTTTATTTTCCACCCAAAGTATCACCAAATGAGGTAGCATAACACAAGACATCTTCCCCCACAGTTAATTTATACTAGATCATGAAATTTCACATCAAAAGTAGTATAGATAGGGAAAATTGGCTTGTAATGTGCATAACATAGTAGGTTTTTCAATGAAACTAAGTGATATAATGATTAAATTTAAAATTCATGCGATATTGAAAAGGAATCTCATAAAATATGAGATTTAAAACCAATCAAATGCCTCAATCATTTAAAATATAGATTCCTCAAACCCTCAAATTTTTAGAGGAGGAAATAAAATTATGGTTAAATAATTGGTACAATTAATAAGTTAATTGAATTTAAATATTATGAAAAATTGTCTCATAATCTTAACATGACTGTGATTTCAAAGATAAATACACCATGATGAGACATGAGATTCAAAAATCGGAAAACTTTTCAAGAAATTTCCAAATATTTAAACTTGAGTCAGAGTCATCGTCAGCATTAATTTAATGTCAATATCATTGAATAAATTTTTCCATAATTATTCATGGGTTTCAGAATGAAATGATAATCATTTGAGAACAAAATTTTCATAAACCCAAAAAATTGAAAAATAAGGAAACATAAATTTTAAATACACACAATTTTAATTGAAAAATAAAAAAATAAAATTATTAAACTATGAAGGTTCAATACCCCACACATAAATGATACATTGTAATGGTGAATTCAATTAGATATATGATGGAATTAGATTTTTAATTTAATCATTGAAAGCAAGTAAGTGTTAAGTAGAGGTAGAACCTGACTTATTGGTAGTACAATATTGATTTGATCTCCAAAGTGATGCACACTGAAAGCCTAAAAATAAAAGTAGGAAAAATAATATAAAAAATAATTAAAATAAAAAAAATTGAAATATTATTATAATATAAAGATAGATCATGGTTTATTCCGCCAAATGGGACTTGGGTGTTGACTACCTTCAGATGGGTAGTTCTAGTGGGTTATCCATAATCTGATGGTGGGTGGAGTTTCTTTGAGATGAACCACCACCAATTCTTTATTAAAAATTGTAATTATTCATTTTCTAAGGAATCCATAGATATAGTATTCAAAATTAACCCCATAATAATTAGATACAAAGTTTACAATGAGCGGAAGAAAAATATTGAGTCCTCCTCTTTCTTGGTTTGAACTTGCACATCCTCATTTTCAATCTCCAGTGCTTCCGTTAGGTATTCTGCATCAAGGGAGAAATCAAAGATAATGTTTTACTAAAATTATATTTCAAAAAAAAAATTAAATCGTGAGAAATAAATATCAAATTAATCCTCTTAAAATTAAGCAGCATGTGTCTTGTACTTCTTGGAGAAAACCAATTTGATCTCCTCTTATACTCCATCTAATAAATATTCAAAAAGTTCAGGAATCTCATGGTATTACTCTTCAAGTGAATCTTATTTTTCTTTTTCTTCATCATATATTTCAATAAAAGTGTCTGAAAAAATATGAAAATTTAAAAAAATTATATGTGATAGTAAATTTAAATTCAAAATTTTAAAAGATAATGTGTTAATGAAAAGATCAACTCCATGATTTTTTACAACTTCAATTACTTCTTTAGTGTTATGTGCCTCTTTTAATTGAATTTCACTAGATATAGGTAGGTATTAAGCCTCCACTATATAATATTTAAATTCCATCACTTTGGTGGTGTCTACCTTTAATGGTATTGTCTCTCTTACATTTTAAAGAATATGGAGAAAAAATAGTTCCTCTTACTCAATATTGAGGTCATCTAGTTCTTGTTCGTCCCTTATACATAGTTGAATAGAAAATTATCTATCATTACCTCCTTGGGTCCTTACATAGGTTCTAGTTTCCGTATCAATGCACCAAAATTTTCATATCCTAGTCTTACATTTTTCTTTAGTTTTTTTATGTATTTTTTAAGTTATTTCATATAAAATTTATCATAACCACTCTCTTATTCTTATTCCACCTCTACCATTTCTTGATAAAATATTGGGAAGTACTCCAGAAGATCAATTATTTCTTTGGACAGTCCCCCCAACATAGGGTATTTGAGGTTCACTTTAATGTATTGGATGAGATAATTTATTCATCCCCCATGATGGTTTGGATTCGAGCTCCCATGATCCATTTCTTAAAGAAATAAGCACCATCCTTTATAGATCATGCTTTGTTATTTTTTTATTTTTCTAATTTGAAAAGTACCAAATATTTAAATTTAGATAGTGAACACTGCCTCCTCGACAACATTACTATGTTTTGACATGTTTATATCCTGAGGTGTGACAACAAAATTATTTATAAGTTAGAAATGTGGTAAAGTGGTTAACCAAGGTTGTATTTATAGTGTTATGCACAAAAATTACATTTTTTACTTTAAATTCATGAAATAAGTGGGTGTTGTTTCTAAAATTAACTAATTTAAAAAATAAAGAAAGAAATTTAAATAATGGTTTAAAAAAATTATGATGTGATTGATGGGGTTAGGGTAGGAAAACCATTTTCAAAGCATCATGGTAATAAAAATCATTCCCCCTATCTTTCTATTGAATAATAAATGAAAGATGCCTCGATCGAGTTTCCAATCACCCTTGGATGAATGAAGGAGTGTAAACTACTCCTTGTGTATGAAAATCAATAAAACATTACTAAATTATTGTGTAATGTACCAATAATGAATTATTTACACTTATAAATCTAGAAAAAAATTACTTATTCCACATAGGTTCCCATGACCCCTAGCACTCACCACCTAACACAATCTAATCGATAGAGGAAAACTGCACTAAGTAAATCCAAAGATGAAAACAATGAATAACATCAATAACCAATATAAAGTCATATTAATAAAATTTGAAAACACTAAAAATAAAAATTATTCAACAGAAAAATTTAGTTTTAAAATAAAGAACAAGACTGTAATATTATAAAAAGAAAACTTATCCTTCCCCCAATCACTCAAAAGATCTATGCCTCTATATGAAGGGTAATGGAGTTGAATGTGGAAGAGTATATAATTATGAAATTATTAAAAGAGAAAATATAAAATCAACAACACCTAACGGTTAAAATTCTCCAGAATAGTCCATACATATACCTATAAAACCATTTGAATGGATTTTGATTCCAATATTTATAGGGTTGAGGGGTGGAAAATTTTCCCACTAGTTTATATTCCCTGAACTTTTGATCATACTTCTTATATTAAATTGATAAATTTTGAGAACTATCCTTCATAACAGTTCATAATCTATCTCATTATCATTCACCCAAAAAATCCCTGATTCTTTGGAAAAGTGTAAAAAATATTATCCTAAAATTACTCATGAAATTATTTTCTTACTGAATATTCTCTTCAAGTTCCTCCACATTGTCATATAAAATGATTGTCTGAAACAGTAAAAATATCTATGAAATTTATGTTGAATAGGATACTTTAGTTACTATTTCATATATAACTAAAATCATATTGTTTAGAGGTGTTTATCTTGATAAATGTCTCAGTTAATGAGGTGGGGTCCATTCTATCAGCCAGAATGATTTTTCACCTTGATTTATTTTTATGGGACTGTGGGATTTGAATTAACACTGGGTCCAATTGAAAATTTTAAATCCCACAAAAAAGGGAATCCTAAAAAAATAATCAATCTAATTGGATCAAGATTATAAATTTTATGATCGAAATACATAAGTGACATAAAATTTTTAAATTTCCAGAATTAAGAAAATTTCATATTTTATCACAAAATTCAACAAAATACTAAAATGAGGCAAATCATATAAATTTTTAACTTGAAATGGATTAAATATTTTCAATATGCATGAAAATAATGAAAATATTACCTCTATCATCAAACACCCTATATATCATTTCTCATGAGACCTACTGATGCATTTAGGTGATGTATATTTATAATCACTTCCCATCACACAATAATTCCAATGCATTCATAATATGAATAAACAAGAAATATTAATCATAACTACTTAACAATTGAAAATTTCTATATTTGAAGTTATATTACATAGAATGTTAATACTATACTTAGTCAAACTGATCTTAAACCATACAGAGAAATATGGTTGATTATATATTTGGAATATATATTATTTAAATAATAAGGATAAAAAATATGTTTAAATTATTTAAAATAATTTTTAAAGATCACTAAAAATGTCTTGAGGAAAATACTCATTTTAACATTGTAATCACCTATATAAAAACTAAAAATTTATAAAATAATATGTAAAATAATTTATTTTTAAAGAACCCTTTAAAATGTAAAGTAAATATCGAATCATTTATTTATCATGATGTTAGGAAATTCTCTTCATGCCATATAAGTTAAAAAAACTCACTTCACACTTTTGTAAGAAATGTAAAAATACATATTTCAGAAATCGAATAGCGGATTACTTTTATATCATTATGTAGAAGTTAAAAATGGTAAAAATATATATAATAAATCATTTTAGAATAGTAAAAACATTATTTAAACCATTTTTAGGAAAATATGTATATGGAATAAAAATATTTTCAATTTAGTATAAAAAATAGTTTTCCTTAAAAACATTATTTTGGTATATTGAGTACATAAAGAGAAGAAAATGAATGGAAAACTAAAATTGAAAAAAATAAATAAAGGTAAATACAGTATATTTTGTTAATAATTAATAATCAAATAATTATCCAATGGGCACTTAAACAAACATAATCCCAAATAATGATGAGATCGTGAAATAAACCTTTATGTCTTATCAAACATACTTCAAGTGTGATTTATCCTCCTGTACAATAAAGATATATTTTTTTAAATATATTACATAAAATAAATAATATATATAATATAATATATTATTTACTTATAATCATTTTTCATCCATTTATTAACATTTCTATGTTAAAATCATTGTTTGGGATGAAACATCTTTTTTCCCATGTTTGTTTTTTCTTGGTAGTTTCGATCATTTTACATTAATAATATTCCCTCTCCAAAATTTGTTAATAATGATATAAATATAATATATATTAATTTTATAATTATTTAGGATCATCCATCAAATATATATATATATATATATATTGATAAATGAATTACACCTTCCACGAAGATGGTAATTCATACATATATATGAATGTATTTTCACTTTTTCAAGGTTGGAAATAAAGAAATGAAAATAATTATTCACTTTTATTGTATCATTTTAATATCATATTTACCATATATATATATATATTAAATTCATTGTTACTACCATTTATGTTAAGAGGGAATGAAAAATTAATCACATTGCTTCATGGAGGTGGTAGTCTAAATGATTGAATGAGCGACATTATCATTTTCCAGTGGCTTGGAAGGTTAGAAGGTATATATTATATTATAATTATAGAAGAAAAAATATTTCATAAATATAATATATAAACATTAAACCGCTAATAATACTCATCCATTGAAGAAAATTATGAAAAATGAATTGTATCACTATGTGGAAATTATAAGTTGTATATATGCATGAGTGATTATTTCACAACACATTTGATAGAAAAGTATTTCGATAATGGATGTTTCATAATTATAATAGAATTCATCTATATTTATTATATTTTAGTTACTATTATATGATAAATACAATAAATTTATAAGAACTATAAGATTACATAAATTGAAAGTGGTTGGGTAAGACGATTACCTATTCTTGTGGAGGCCTCATCTAGATGCTTTCTTAATGGACTGACGGTCAATTATTTTGAACAAAAAAAACCTCCAAAACTTGTATAAGTACTCTTAAAAGATTACTTTTATGGTACTGTTTTCTCAATATTTCTCAATTTTTTGTAAAGAAGATAGGGAAGGGGTGTCCTTTTATAAGTGAGGGGAGGGACACTCTTAAAATTTCATAAAAGATTAAAATATAATAAAGTAATTCTATAGAAAAATTATTATAAATTTAAATATATTAAAATATATCATAGGATATAGTTAAAATAGAATCAAAAAATAAAATTTCATAACGATTAATTGGTATTTTAAACCTTGTCTTTTGGTTTATCCACTTAGTTAATCCATTTTAACCAAAACTCTAGTTACACATTTTTCACTCTTAAAGGTTTGTAATTTTACTTATATGGTACCTATTAGCCCAAAAATGGAAAAGGGATTAAATATTATTCTATATAATATCCCTGTTTTGATTTCATTTTTTATCAATTTTAAATAATTTAATAAAATCTTATCTTCTTAAAATATCATTAATGACATTTTTAGAACTATTCATTTATTTTGTTAGTAAATACATTAATAAAAATATCGAATTTCACTATAATATTTTAATAAAGATATAATAAGTTATACTCAGATAAAAAATTAGTCAAAATTAATAATTCCTCCACACTATATTACTTTTAATATTTTTAAAAGAATCTATTTTATTTTTCCATTAATTGGAAAAATATTATATTGGTGTTGTGTAAGTGGTAAAGGTAATTATAGAATAAGTATAAATTATAAATAAATTCATATAATAAAAATAAATTATTTATTTAAAAAATAAAATTAAATATTCATTCCTAACTTATTTTTTCCCTATGTTAACATAAAAGATATGTTTAAAGTCAAGATAGTGAGATTTTGTATTTTTCATTAGTTAAATTAATATAAATTTAAATATCAAGGAAAAATGGAACTAATTGGAATTTTTTAATAGATTTGGATTGAAATGAAAAAAATACTACTTAAATAGGATAAATTAAAACGTTATAGAAAATTTATAGCCACGTCAAAATGTTTTAAACCAATTTTACCTCTTTTACCCATACTGCGGTGTAAAATATTTACCAAGGTTACTATTCATAATCACCAAAAATATAATTGATCTATTTAAAATATTTAAACTTTTTTATTCCAAATAGTGTAACCATTTTCAATTTATAGTCTCTATATGTGATAGAAACTAATCTAAAATAAAAACAAAAAACACAACATAAAGTAGTTATTTTAGAAAATTTTGTTTTTAAGTTTAAAAACAAATTTATACCAAATTTAACCTTAAAATTGAATATTATGAAATTATTTATTTTTGATATAATATTTTATAACTAATTGTAATTTTAATCCATTATAAAACAATATATATCATTTTACATTCATGAAAGAAAAATACAGTTTTTAATAAAAATTGGCATTTTTCACTATTTACATGAAATTCAATGTTTTTAGAAAAATCCCAAAAAAGTAACCTAAAATAATTATGATATGATGAATTATAAATTTAATTTTCTAAATTTCAAAAAAATTAAATACATTATATTAATATAAAAAGTAACGAAATCATTTGTGAAGGAAACAATTTTATTAAGCATAATATAATAATGAAAAAAATAATAATACTTATTTTATATTAATTAGTAAATAAATTTTTATTAAGTAGTACCTTATATATATTTTGTAATGTAGTAATTCTTATTCATAAACATCAATTCAATGAATATGTTATAATTTTCTAGTTTAAATAATACTAATATTTGGTTGTTTATTTATTCTCGGTGTTCTATGTCTTATATGATGTCAATCATACCTTTCTTATTTTGAAGTCTTAGAGTGTCATATTATACCCCCTTAAATGAAATTTTTAATTGAAAATTATTATTTTTAATTAAGGGTTCAATATTTTATAATAATTTTATTGGAAACCTACACTACACAAAAGAATAATGAAACCTCCTTTGAAAAAGTGAAATGGGAGACAAAAAGGTTGCCCAAAATATCACATACTCAAGTTCTTAGATAAAGAGAATATTGATGGGAAGATAAAATATATACATGGTGGTGAAAACTAAATTCCAAGTAATAATTTAGTGGGATGTAGGACATGGAGATGATAATGATAATGATTGCATGACCATAAATTACTAAGGGTTTGGAATAACATCAATTCCATTGAAATGATGGTAAAATAATAAAAAATTTATTTAAATATCATTTTTTTAATATTATTTTACATGTGACTTCTCAGACCCAGAAGCCACTCAATAGGTTCCCTGAGCTTGGTGGGACACATGGCCTCAAGAAGATCTCCCCAAACACCAGAGATTGTCGACTAGCAATGGGGGCCTAGGGTGCGTCCACATGGAGAATATTCCCTCATTACCTATGCGTAGCATAATAGATACATATAAAAATGGTAAATAGAGTAAGAAAGACAAGTAAATATGGAAATAGATAATAATAATAGATAAAAATGGATTACAATAAATGTGTAACTGAAACAACATTCAACATTACATCAACTGATGATGATAAGTCTTGTAACTAGAAAACTTGAAAACATGGATACAAGATAAAAGCCATAATATGTTCCACAATAGTATAAATAAAATCAAAGACTATCCCAAGCAATCTGTGCTCTGGTTCTCTCATATTCTATCAAGATCCATCCTAAACAGCAAGAAATCAAGTGTTTAAAGTCGTATACTTCCCTTTATTAATAGCTACAACCATGTAATCTACTTTGGGTAGCAAATGGAACCTGAATAGGGTGTGAGATAAATATCAATGGGCCACCACAAATGGTTTCTATAACATCCAACCCATGTAATGGAATATAACATTGTAGAAGCATGTATATATAAATTAAATTAATACAATGTAACTAAATACCCAAGTACCTACTTCATACCTTAGCAGGTGTATGAACATGTAACCAATTCATTACTTGATTGTTACCAATTTATAAATAATTCACTTATTATAAATATTAAAGGTTCCAATATGTAACAAAGCAACATGTGATGAGATTTAACAATGATGTTTCAAGATAGTAACCAAGGCAACAAAAAGGATCAAGGGCCACTAACTCATTAATATCTGAGTCTTGATAAGGGGTAAGAGTGTAGTCCAAGAAGTATAGTCTAAGGAATTCCACAATGAGACACCTACTGAGTCTATAGAGTGAATCCAAGGTAAAATGGGGATAATAAAAGACTGGTAACGATGGGATTTAACCATGGAACCTACTTGTCAATCAAGGATCCAATGAGTGTATCCATGGCATCTTGGATCTAAGGAGTGTATCTAAGGAATCCTTTTATACTACCTGAGGGATCCTATGTTATCATACCAGTCATACAAATGTTAAGCAAGGATTGGTTTCTAGGTGGGTCTCATCCAAAGTAAGATATATCCTTGAATCGGAATAGTGTTCTCGAGTGCTCATGGTATCTTTGATCAGAATCCAAGGACCGCTCGAGTTAGGCCATTCCTATTTGATAGTCAAGTCATATAATAATTCATTAGGTTCCATACTTTTCATTAATTTTTGTGTTACATTCAAGTGGTATGAAACCGTTTAATCTATTTAAGTCGTATTCCATATTCAAGGTTCATTCCACTACCTTCAATTAATGTGGTACGTGGTGAAATAGATATGTAACCTACTATTCATTTACATTCAATACGATCAAGTTATATACTCAATATACTTTCCAATTTCTATTTCAAATATAATTATTAATTGAATAAAATACCTTAGGTGGTTTAATTAGTAAGAATACATGGTACTTTCCATTATGAAATTCACAACATAAACATGCCATTTTATATTGAAATATTTCCCTTAGAGAGGTCAAGAAAAGGAACACATGAATGGCGGCTCAAACTTGTGTGAACACTAAAAATCAAAATATGGAATAACCATCAACAAGCAGCGGATTGAGTTGTAGGTGTAACCACTAACAACTAATCACATATTTGGAAAGAGCATAACCATGTGGTTCTAATAGGTATAATCATGGAATATGAATTTAATAAATGACATCCGATGAAATAAGTAGTCCCAACACAATAATTCAAATGTCAAAAAACATTAGGGATAAATTATATTCCACCCACCTTAGGGTTTTTCGACTATCCTCCTCCAATATCGACCCCTGATTTATGTCAGATCGGAGTAAATCTAAGAAGAAGTAAAAAATGATCAAACCATAATAACTATGTTGAGGGAAAAATAAAACATGAACGGATCAAACACACTTGAGTACTTATCATTGCTCATCCATGATGATGAATTGAAGCTCGATTGGTTTCCGAATGAAATATATCTCTTGATATCAAGTTTAGATCTTCAAAAAAATCTAAAACGAAAAAAATAGGTTAATCTCGTATAAGCTCAAATTAGGGAATATAGAGGTGGATTAATTAGATCATTAAGGAAGAAAATGAAAATTTTCCCTTAAAATAGCATGTGAATGGTTTGTTTGCACGGTTTGTCGACATGTTCTAAAAAACTATTCACAAACCATGCACGTGTACATAAGAAAAAGAGGAACTTGCATGGTTAGACTGCATGGTCATGCTCCAAACGTGTGAGGTGGAAACACCTGTATCAAACATCGAAGATACAATTGTAGAGGCTAATAGAATAGTACCTCTTATTGTAGAAGGTCATGTAGCCTGATCATTGGGTACTGGATATAGTGCATGCAACTAACATGATCCATGAACTTGTACAAAAGACGGACTACCACGATAAAAACTCTTCTACTGGTACTAATGGTGATCAGGGGCTTGGATACCATAGCCACGACCTCCTTCTCGGCTAGACCTGCCAGTGTTATAGAAATTCCTTCCTGAAATGGCATAAAAGAACTCTCTCTTGAAGGTGGATCAGGAACAAATTGTATTCTAGTTGAATCTGAAAGGTCATGTTGAAATAATGAAGATTACCCACAAGACACAATCCAAACAATCTAGTGGGTATCTATCACACTGAGGCTTTGAATAAACCTATCTTCCACACAGATTAAACACCAAAGAGCTATCTAAATGGTTACTCTAGTGGTCACTTCCTTGACGAGAATCCTCGAGAGAATGTTTCTTTCCACCAGAATAACTACTGGCATGTCATGGCACTAATCCTTTAAACACGATATTATTTTTTCCCTCAAGTTTTTCTCAGTGATAAGAGCCTGATTGACTATCTCACAATAATTAAGTAGGTGAAAGATATTGACTTACATATGGATGGTGTACTAGAGGCCATCCTTAGAATGACTAGCACATGGAATCTCATCACTAACTAGAAGCAGTGCGAAACACATGAACTCTATGAAACACTCTAAATACTATATAAATGACATAGAACCATTCTTGAGATGCATTAAATCTATATATTTTTCATCTCTCAGTGTTTGACGAAAGAACTGATCCGAGAATATGGTCTTGAAGTCATCTCATATCATGACTTGATGCTGATCATCCAGGGTAACCAGATCCAACCAATGCTTGGATGAATCCTAAAGCATGTATGTAGAAAGCATGACAATATGACAGGGAGGATATTTCAAATGCTAAAGATAGATAGGATGGTGTCTATCAAAAACTCAGTATCATGGGGACCACCATCCCCTGGGAAAGTAGGTGGGTTCTTCTGTTGGAACTCACGAGTCAGATCAGCCATCATAGGTGGAACTGAGGGAGCACCATGAATGGATTCCATCAGACATAAGAAACTATCAAAAACATGGAAATTAGTTATAGGATTAAGTACAATAGGTGGTTCCTCAAGTGGAACTCCTAGAGGTAATACTGAAGGCTTTGGTCTAACCATGTTAGGAGCACGGTCTTGGCTGCCTTCCTCGCCTACGATATGAAGACATCGTTGTGGAAATATTCCACAATATCCAAGAACATGCCTTACAAGCTTAGAAGTATAAGGATATCATTATTAGAGGAATATAAACATTGAGAAACTCACTACCCAAGGAATACTACCCCAACTAACCAGTTAGATAGCCAGGTATCTGTGAGTGCTCAAGTATAATTTTCATTTCAATTTACATTTAATTTCTAGGTTTACTCATTTTCAAATCATAAGCATGACAAGGTGGAGTAAGTATGTAGAACCATTTTATACTATATTTCATCATTCAATTTATAATTTATATCCATTTTTTATGAATCAGTTCCCATACACAAATCACCAGAAATGACACCCATTTATTTATAGTATAATGGATCGACTTGGTAAATTACTTATCCCAGCCCATGAGGGACCACACACCTCATGAATTGATATAGGAAATACCTAAATCACATCCAAGAGTACCACAATTATAATCTTTCTATCACAACATCACTCATCAATCATAGGCATATCAAGGAATGTAATGACGTGGAATTAACCTATATTTCATGGAAATATGCATGAAATTTGAAATCTAGGTTCCTATAATGATGCACATAACAATTCTCCTTACACTCATATCATCAGGACAAGGATGAATGAAAATCCTCAAATAGATTAATAATCAATAACACCACACAACATGTGCACCACACAATATACAAATAATATCAACTGTGATATGAAAAAATATAAACATAATTATAATTTAGGTAACGTGGTTTTTACACCAAATATGGGTTTTTAATTCTCATGCACGACTTATGACCATGTACCAATCATTATTATTCTCCAATATGTTGTCTCCAAATAGTATGAAATAAAATAAACCACCTATGATACCAATTTTTGACGTCCCGAACCCATATTCCACTTAATAGGTTCCTTGAGACCAGTGGGCCACATGGCCTCAAACACATCTCTTGAATCCTATAGGCTCCCGACTAGCAGTGAGGGCCTAAGGTGTGTCATTTGGGAGACTATTCCATCATTACCCTAGTGATTCATAGTGGATACACATAATAGAGGTAAATAGAAGAAGCATGATAAGTAACAATGGAAATAGATAATAGGAATAGAAAAACAAGGGATAATAATAAATGTGTAACTAAAACAACATTCAACAATACGAAAACTGATGATACATCATGTAAATAGAAAATTAGAAAACATGGATACAATATAGTATGAATAATACATTCCACAATTGTATAAAGGAACTAAATGACTATACCATGAATTCCAAGCTCTGGATCAGTCATCTTCTATCAAGAACCATCCAAAAAAGCACAAAATCAAGTCATTAAAGACATATACTTCCCTTTTTCAACACCTGCAACCATGTAATCTACTCCAGTTACAAAATAGCACCCGGAGATGGTGTGAGATAAATCTAAGTGGGACACCACCAATGGTGCCTATAACATCTGTCCCATGTAATGAAATATAACAATTTTTAGACATGTATATGTAATGTAATGTAGTACAATTCAACTAAATACACTTGTACCTGAGTCATCCCTTAGCAAGTGTTTGAACATGTCACTAGTTGTTTATTTGATTATTACTAGTTTTTTAATAAGTCACTTGTTATTAATAGTATAGGTTCCAAGATGTAACAAAGAAACATGTAACACTATTTAACCATGATGTTACAAGGTAGTAACCAAGGAAACATAAGACTCAATGACCGCTAACTCAATAGTATCTAAGTTTAGATAGGGGTTAAGAGTGTAATCTAAGGAGGATAGTCTAGGTAATTCCAGAATGAGACACCTAATGAGTCAAAGGAGTGAATCCAAGGTAAATTAAGGATAAGGAAATACTATTCCCGATTAGATTTAACCATGGAACATACTTTTCAATGATGGATCTATGGAGTGTATCCAAGGTATCTTGGATCCATGGAGTGTATCCAAGGAATACTTTAAAACTACATGAAGGATCCTATAGTATCATACTGAGCATCCAAAGGATAGACAAGGATTGTGTTCTAGGTGGGTGTCAACTTAAGAAAACCTTATCCTTGAATTGAAATGGGGCTACTGAGTGCTCATGGTATCCTTCGATCAGAATTCAAGGAGATCTCAAGTCAGGCCATTACTATTTGATTGTTAAGTCATATTATAATTCAATTTGTTCAAGACTTATATTTCCTCACTATGATAAGGTCATGTAGCAATCAATTATTTAATCCATTTAATGAATATTCTACATTAAAGGTTCATTATGCTTCTTTCCATTAATTTGGTAAGAGGTTCTATGGATCTAAAACCTTCTATTCATTCACATTTAGTATAGTCAAGTTATATGCTCAATTTACTGTTCAATTTCCATTTCACATTTAATAATTAATTGATGAACATACCTTAGGTGGGTTAAGTGGTAATCATACATAGTACTTTCCATTATTTCATTCACAAAATAAACATACCATTTAATATATAAATTTTACCCTTCAAGTGGTAAAGCGAAGGGACACCCGAATGGTGCCTCAAACGTGTCAAAACACTAAAAACCCTTATATGAAATAACCTTAGATGAGGGGTGGATTGATTTGTGGTTGTAATAGTTTAAAAATAATCACATATTTTAAAAGATAATAATAATATGGTCCTAATGAGAATAATAATGGCATATGAATTTAATAAATGGAATCTGTTGAAATCTGTGCACCCCACATGACATTTCCAAAGTCAACAGGCATGAAGGAAAAATTACATACTACCCACCATAGGGTTGTGTGACTCTCCACTTCCTGTATTGGCCTTTTATTTTCCTCATATAGGATTATATATAAGAATAGGTGAAAAATACAAAACAATGATAACTAGGTCAAGAGAAAAAGAGAAGGAGAATGGATCAAACGGACTCAAGTACATATCGTTGCACATCCAAGGTGAAGAAATGAAGTCCAATACATTTCTAGATAAAATAGATCGCTTGATCATAAGTTCAAATCTTAAAAAATATCTAAAATGGGAGAAAAATTGGTTTATAATGCATATTAATGGATTAGGGAAGATGGAGGTGGATTAATTAGATCAATAAGGGAAAAGTGAAATTTTACCCTTAAAATAGCATGCACACCGTTTGTCCATATGGTTTGAAAACCCATGCGCAAAACATGCACAGGTACCTGGGAAAAAGGGCCACTCACACAATTAGGCCACACAACCATACACCAATAATGCGAGGTGGATTTGTGTGAAAAAACACAATCTGAACAGTTTTCCAAAACGTGCATGAAGCCCGTGTTTCCCAAAATGATGGGTTTTATGCATTGAACGTTACACTAACACCCATGGGACCTTTTTTAGCCCCTTTGTAATCCATATTAAGTCTAAAGTAAATAATATACTTTAAATTAACAGATCCATACCAGATAGAAAATATGAGTTCTTATATTCTGCATTATATGTTGTTTTCTAAATCATGAAAACAAAATATACCGAAAAAATTAGGATTATATTCAATCCAAACATGGATATAATAACCATGTTTGAAACTACGAAATAACTACCCATCTTAATAGAAACCACACAATAGCTAGATTATTATAATGTTTCTTAATTGATAATTATTTCCTTAGAGTGACAAGGTAAGATTTGATATCCATGAAAAATATAAAATTTTTTATGGATATTGAATAAAATAAAGCATGATTTCATAATATAAGTACCTATTATCGTAACATAAGGGTTATAAATATTAGTTATATTAATTGTATAATATTAAACAATATTCATTATCTTTTTCTCAGGTAAATTCCATTTATTCTTGGGGAATTACATTACATAGTGTCCCATATCCTTACTATTTAAACAATGAACATTAGTGGTTTCATTCTTAGCCATTCATTATCATGTTTGTAGGACTTTATCTCCACACATGAAGAAAACTCTCATTCTCTCAAGCACATACCATGATATTTCCCTCCATAATTATCACATCTGGGAAGCTCAATTATTCAATAATGTTCTTTAAACACATTTATTTTATCATGTTCCTCAGTATTCCTATTCTTCTCCTTATTTAAAATCATAACATATAGCTTGGAGAATCGTTTCTACATCATGATGGAACTTGATATCATGTCATCATATGATAAAATCACATGAGAAACTACTTCCATTTATAGGAATGGATTAATCTTATAAAATAAATGATCAATCATAATATATGTATTATATACAAAGTTCATAACATTCCTTTGTAATATGCTAAATATTTACTCATACTTAGTGACACTTTCTAGTTCTATATATTATTAACATGAAAAAAATATGCCATGGGAAACTACGATACAACCCAAGATGAATGAGATATTTTACTCCAGCCAATTGGAAGAGTTAAAATCCCCTAAATCATAAAAAAATAATTTTCATCACTTTTTTGTGAAAATATATCAATAGTAATAATGAAAACCAAACAAAAATCTTTGTTACCTGGTAAATCATAGGTCCAATTTATGAGTTATATCCATGTGTTATTTAATTCACCAAGCATGGTTTTTGACGATTGTATATCAATTATACCAAGTTGTAAAGCATAAAAAAATTAAACTTCTTTAATAACACTATGTAAAAACGTAAGCCCAAATCATTGGGTTCAGTTCTAGGTTCTAAAAGACATCATGCATACATCCCCATATACATGAGGCTACCAACTAGTGGTGAAGAACTAGGACAAAATATTGGGAGACTACGTCATCAGTAGAATATATCAATCATAAATATTATAGAATCAAAAATAATATAATTGATTCAAACAACTCACATCTACATAGGATAGCTAAAAAAGGAAACACTACCCATCCTATAAAAATGGAATACTAGAGTAATATAAAATAAATAGAATCCCCTTATGTGGTGGATCAAGGGAAAAAAATAACAAAATAACAAAATAAAAATGAATCCTAATTGAAAAAGATCATGAAATATATCCATATATCTCCATAGTACACTTTGTTCCCACTAGTCAACCACCAAACATAGTGCCTTACATTTCACTGGATCACTAACTATAACATCTTCACAAGAATCTAGATTCACATATTGGGTGTGAGTATAAATACCCATTGGAAACCACCAATGGTTCCATAGCATTTATGTTATACATGTATATAAGGGTGTATTTATTTTATGTAATTAATTTGTAAATAAACACAAAACAAAATTGGTTATCATTTGCTAACCATGTAAACATAAACCTCCATCTTACCTTCCTCAACACCATGTCAAAAGTTATTTCATATGAAAACAATCACACAATTTAAACAAGCTAGTAAAATTCATCTGATGACTAAACTAACACATGATAGACAGGAAACATATGATGAGAGAAAGGTTACACATATGATCCCCCAACTCAACCATATCAAAATTTATCAGTCAAATATAATCATCAAAAATTGCACATAACATCATGAAACACCAAAAGTAGAGTCATCACTAGGATATACACATACCCAAAAAAATAATCAAGTATCAAACCAGAGTTATCATAGGGATATAGAGGTAACCATATACTAGTCCAACTATACATCATAATATACTAGTCATACCATGGTAAAGACTTCCTACATTAAGTGTGTAAGAGTCCACATGGACAGAACCATGTCCTAATTCAAGACAATAACACCTAATTATAATAATCTTTCCTAAATTCAGCATATGAGAATTCGAGAAATATGATTTTAGAAAAAGGAATCATGTAGGGTTATGATAGTCTAGGGGTTATCGTATAAAGAAAAACACAATCAACAGATCTTTAATTCTCTATGATAATTGAATAAATTATTGAGAATCATTGTTATTATCCTTCCATGATGTAAGGAAAACTAATTAGATCCTTCTCTTAAACAAAGATATATGCATGGCAGTTTCAATTGTGGGTTACTTTTGAGATAAAAAGATATGATCACGAAGAAGAAGAAAATGATATACAATGGATTCCTAGATCCAACAAGCCACAATTAGATCAAAATGAATTTCCAATGATAGGGAATTTCTCAAATTGTTAGTAAGAATATTTTAGTTCTTGATCCCTTTTCATAGGTGGATGAATGTGGGTTTTCTGTGAGATTTTTTTAAAAATTCAATTTTTTGGATTAATTAATCCTATATGCATTGTTTTGTTCACAATTTGACAAACTATATACTAAACTTATTGAATGTACTATCTAAAACTAGGTATGATCAAATGGTTTTGTGACATAGTTTGGTAAATCACCTGAAAACTATGCAAGATCCATTGTCTCTAAAGTCTTCAACCAAATGGTTACCTTGGAAATCAAAATGGTCTCTCCTAGTTTTTTTTCTTACAAACCACTCCCAAAAATTCGAAAAAACACCAAAACTCCCAATGTGAAAACCCAACTAAATAAAATCTCAAAAATGACACCAATATTTTAAATATATAGAAAATTCTATGTAATATAACTTATAAACTTTTGGAGAATCACACCATGAACTTGTGTAATAATATAACCAAAACAATTATCTATCGACACATAAATAAAGGATTCTAACTTGATTAAACATATTACACTCTTGTATATTTTTATTCGGGAAAGGATTATCCTTCTTATTCATGTGATTGTATCTAAAAAATATTATAGTTATCTAAAACTTCATAACTATTTTGAAGGGGTTATACTTTTACCATATTCCTCTCCACATTATAAAGTTATGATGATCAAACACAAAAACAATCATACACTATTTTTCTTTAATTATTTTACTTTTTCTACTAAAAGTATTCTCTTCATACTCTCTATTCCTACTATTTTCACTAAAAACACCCCACTTATTTCTTTTAAATTATTTATTCTTCACACTGTACAACATTAAAGATACATATTAAATTTATCTTTCAAAATAATAGCCAATACATTATGTATAAATTTTAATTTTAATTTAAAATTAAAAATACTAATATCAATTGGCCACCATTAACTTCTTATTATTCTTATACATCTTATTTATTTAGTCTTAAAAACTATATAGGTTTTCATAGTGTTTTGTAATTCCTCATGGAATAAAAAACTCATTCCAATAAATTTTGTTCAACTGCTACTTCCATTCATTGTGTGAATGTAACTTCTTTGTGAAAATTTTTATACCTTTTTTCTAGGTTTGGAGGTCATGTTATGACACTATTTATTATATTTTGATATTATTAAGGATCTCAAAATATCACAAATAGTAATAATCAAGGATTCCTAACACAACATAACTTAAACATCATTACAAGAACATTATTCTCCAACGTTAGAATCATGGATTTCACTCATGATATTTAATCTATAAATGAATATAATTACCATCATCATATTAAATAATTATTACATTTTATTATTTTATAAATTATTCATAACAATTAGAAATATTTCTTTTAGTAACACATCTGGTAAACTCTATAAATATTCTTATTCTTTAGAGATCTTATATTTTAAATAATTCTTAAATATTTTTCATATGAGAAAATATGTATGAATTTTATATATAAAAATTCTTTACCTTGATAATTATATATATAAACCCTGTGATCAAGAAATGTTCCCATAATAAATTTTTAAAAATATTTTACATATGAAAAGTCCCACATATGAAATAATTTTAGGAATATGATAAAAATATTATATATCTGAGTACGTTCTTTCCTTTTCTAGGTCTTCAACTCCTATATATACAAATGATTATACATCACATGAAATATATTGTAAAGACCCGGAAATTTCAAGGAAATTTTTTTCTTAATTTCTTTGTAATTTTACGAGTCTGTGGCTTCTGAAGGCACCTGATTCTGAGGCCCGGTGTGCCCGGAATAAATTTCCGAAGATTAGCTCGGGTACGTTCAGTGAACAAACAAGCTGGTTTTTCTATCTTTTGAACTGGTGCTCGGAATTGAAATCTGAGGGAACAAATGAACTCGCAGCGCCAGTTTTCGCTTAAGGGGGCCTTTTCCGCAGTTGTGTTTTATGTGGGTTTGAAGTTATATTTTGGAGTTTAACCTTAAATTAAATAAAAATTGTGTTTCACGCATTTTTATTTTGAGTTGGTTATATCCTACATGGGGGAGGTTGTTGGTGGGGCCCACACCCACATAACCACCCATGAGAGGGTATTTGTGAGGTGGGTCCCACACGATCCCAACCTTTTATCTTCTCTTTAACTCCTTGAAACCCCCCTTAAACTCCTTAAACCTTTAACCTTCCCATTTTACTCTCTATCTCTCTTTTAATATGCCAACACACTTGAGTTAAGGCATTTAATTAGTTGGCTCATCTATTTTGAATTAATTTGAATTCATTAGGTGAGAATAACAATAAGAGTTATATTATTATGTTTGGGTTGGCATAGCTTGAGTTGGGGGGAACAAAGGAGAGGATAAGTATTCTTGAATGAATAATCCTCTCCCAAGGAAGAACATCTCTCGACAAAGAATGACGACACTCACAAATAATGCCCATATTCTCTTATCTTCCTACGTGTTAAGAGAGAAGACACCGACCGCGGTGATCGTCACCAACGACAGTATTTATTTTCCTCCGATGTTGATGGAAGGAGACCATCTTTTGTGACGCCGATTTCTACACCGATGACGAACGAACCTTAAATCGAGGTAGGAGATTAATTTGAGTATGGTATTATTCCCATGGTTGTATCCTTCTAAAACAAAGAACTCGTATCAACTCATCATTAAGTTGATCCGCAAATGTTTTATTTTAACTGCGGGTTGGAATATTGGTATGCTTCAAATTTATTTAAGAAATCGTGGGATGATTTCATTCGATTTTATTTAAATAAAATTGATTTTTTGTCTTTATAAAACCCTGTTTAATCATGTTTAATTGATAATGCCTTACACGAAGGGCGTGGGCCGAATAAACATGGCCTGACGACCCTCCGCAGATTATTGTTGATGCGTGGAATGACGGTGACAATGAAACGGGACCGCAAATAAAATTTGAAGCCTCCGTAGTGAAGATCGATTCCTCAGAGGACCGCTAGCAAATATGGTGGGAGAAACGGACCACCGAAGCACATCCATTGGTCCAAAGAAAGGGGTGGCGGCACGCCACACCGGCGTGATGGCGCCGACGACCGGTGGCGGCGGCGCGCCGTCGGAGAAGACCGACGCAGCTGAGCCGCGGCGGCGACACCTGGATCGGAATGGCTTTGTCGTTCCGGAATTAAATGAGGCATGGCTTAATAGCCATGCCGGTTCTCTGTCAACCGGGGGGAAAGCGCCCCCCCCCCCCCCCCCCACACACACACACACACACTTCGCACCCCGCTCGGCCGAGCCGAGCCGGATCGCAGGCCGTGCGGGCAGGGCTGCCCGCGCTAGGCCGGGCCACCGCGCTGGGTCGGGCTGCGCCAGCTGGGCTGGGCCGCGCCAGCTGGGCCGGACCCGGACCCGGGTCGGGTCGACCCGGTTTGGGCCGACCCAAGGGGTACTGGGCTGGGTCGGATCGGGCCCAGACCCCTTGTTTTTGGGAAGTTTCGTTCAAACGCCCATAACTTGGGCTACGAACCTCCGATTGATGCACCGTTAGTTGCAATGGATCCTTGGATTGAGACAGTCGTTTTGGTATATTATACTCAAGTTTTAGAAGAACTTTGGGTATGGCCGGGTTGGTTCGAACCCGAAACCAACCGGGCCCTCAGAGCGGAAATGATTATAACTTGAGCTCCGGACGTCTGATTGACGTGTTGTCGACTTTTTTGGATTCTTTTCGGTGAGATAGATCTTTTAGCATACTTCACCTGAGGTTTCGACTCAGTTGGAATATGGTCGGGTTGGATTGAACCTGAAATCCACCCGGGCCCCTGGAACGGAAAAGCCGATAACATTCATACTGGACGTCCGTCTGACGAACCATCAACGGCGTTGGTGATCATGTTGATAAACGGTCCTTATGAGTTTACCCTATGAGAGTTTGGGGTACAGTTGAGATACGGTCGGGTTGGTCATACACGGAACCAACCGGGCCCCGGGACGAAAAGGCTAATAACACACAGACCGGGCGTTTTATTGACGCGCCGTTTATTGTGTTGAGATTCCTATGACATGGCAGACCCTTGGGATACTTCTTCATGGGACTTTGTGATACTTGGAGTATCGAACAGTAGCTCATGGAGCGGACCCTCCCGGTGGCAAACATGCGGAGTACAAAGACCTAATACTTGGCTGAGACTTGACGACTTCTTATCGATTGACTCGGATTGATTCGGATATCCCAATGGGGAGCTCTTGGTTGTAGAGGAAGACCCACGGTGGAGGAGCGTTTGGTTGTAGCGGCAGACCCGTGGTACTCGACATAAGGAGTACCTCTATAGGCTATAAGGGGGAGCGCTTGGTTATAGCGGTAGACCCATGGTGGGAAGCGCTTGGTTGTAGCAGAAGGCCCACAGTACTTGAAAGGTGGAGTACTTCAGCAGTCCAAGGTTAGTGGGAAGCACTTGGCTGTAGCGGCATGCCCACTGTACTCGACATAGGTGGAGTTCTCCAGTAGTTGTGGTTTCGACATCATGAATAAAATCCTGGTTTGAGATGAGTCGTTGGCCATTGTGTTTTCCTCATGATTGTTATGGGTTACTTGATAACTTAGGTATATGTATGGGCATATACCTAAGTAGTGGTTATTCATTGATTTCATACCTGTGTGGGCTGAGTCTTGACTTTAAATCTTTATCTTCGATAAGATTGACTTGATTTCTTTTGTAGATTCGGACATACTTTCCTGTGTGGACTGGGTTGAACATGGGCTCAGAAGTTGGATCTGAACTGAAATGTATGACTTAGGTATATGAATGGGCATATACCTAAGTAGTGTTGGTTGTTACATCGTGATTGCATCTTTCCTTTGTGTTTTATCCTTCGTGGATTCTGGGAGACCTTTGGGAGTCTCGGGGTCCCTACTGAGTATCGTATACTCACCCCTGCACAGGCTATGCCCGCACCTCATTGTGTTTGATGCAGACAACGGATAGCGCAGATGGAGGCCGAGTGTTCGAGGACTTGATAGTACCCTGAGGTGGACCTCAGAACGAGTCATTATCTGGAGGTGGACCTCGCAACGAGTCAGTATCTGGAGGTGGACTTCACGACGAGACGGTACTTGGAGGAGGTTGACAGGTGAGATCGTTGAGGAGGCTATCTGTATCTACCCTTCAGGTAGGATTTGTGTTGGACGATCCAGGAGATGCGCTATCTATACCTACCCTTCAGGTGGGATTTGAGGTGGACGACCCAGGAGCTACTTCTATTATTCTATCTTCTTGTCTTTTCTGTTGTACTTTCGTTCAGTTGTAGCTGTACTTTTCAGTTGGGTTTGTATTCTGGCCCATTTACTTTTCAGAACTTTCTTTTTTACTTAGTGTTTGCTTCCGCTTATACTTTATTGTGTTATTTTCTTTTATAAAGGAAATGCCTTCCTTTTTTATTGGGATTTACGCCTTTGGTGGTAGTCGCCAACCCATGGTCTATGGAAGGCGGGCTTGGGGTAGTCACGGCATGGGCCTCGAGGACAGGTCGTGACAAATTGGTATCAGAGGAGTCGGTTCTATAGCAGAACTCAGAACTCTGATCTTTCCTTTCTGTGAATCAATAGTGTTAAGGGTATTGAGTGTGGTCTTCAGTTCAAGGAGTCCAGTGTTGGTGCGGCGGCCGACGAATCCATACACCAGGATCCTGACTACTGATTTCTGACTTAGTGCACGAAAACACTGATTGCATGTGTGTTTCCCAAAAAAAAGTTTTAAAGCCAGCTCAAACTAGGTCAGCTCACCAGGTATAAATCATTGACCATGTCACATATGTTCATGATGTCTCCACATAGACAGTCAGTTGGGTTTCTGAGAGAGTACTCGATGACGGCCCACCGAGTGATGAGACTCTGGTGCAGGGCCCTCATTCTATGTTGGCACCTTCGAGTGGTGTACTAGAAGCACCACCACCTGTTAGGAAGCAGATGCCACCAGTTGTATTATTGTAAGGTGCACGCTAATAGAGCGCATTGCACGAGTTCCAATAGTAGAGGCCTCCGAGGTTACGAGGCGAGACAGATTCCCATGCAACAGAGGACTGGATGGAGGCAATTTCTAGAGTTCTACACCTAGTTTAGACACTGGTAGGGCAGATGGAGATCTTAGCTACTTGTTTTTTCTTCTGGGAGACCATGAGGTTGGTCCTTATAGTGATGGGGCTTCGGTACGTGGACCTATGCCTGAGATAGTACAATCGGGTAGTGTTCCAGCTATATCACTACCTGTTGGTCAACAGACACTAATGGCGGTACCGGTAGAGGATACTTGTAGGCTTAATGCCTTACTTATGTTTCCGCACCAGATATCCCTCAGGTTCTGAGGCAATCCCGACTCACAGGCGGCTGAGGACTGGCTTGAGGATGTGGTAGAGAGTTTTCTATAGTTTTTTAAGCTTCGGCAGGACAACATGTCGGTAGCTGAGAATTCATCAGGGCATACCAAACCATTCCTAGTACTTGATGAATATGATGCGATCGGTGCTTTAGGGCTCAGACTTCTAAGTGAGGTGTGTCTAAAGGCCATCCGAGCCGAAACTTATTTCTCTATGCATTTCTACTTATACTAGGGTGCTAGAGAGAACCTTTTTGGTTGATAATTCTTTGGCTGAGTGGATGCAGCCAGTTAAGGTTAGCAGTGGGAAAGCAGGAAACTAGCGCCTGTCTCAGAGACTTGGGCGTGTCAAATGTTTCAAGTAGAGGAAGTGAAAAGGACAAATGAATATACAAGGCAGCAGACGTGGAAGCATAACTAGGAGAGCAGCATGGGGTGGTGAACATTTTGACATGTTGCAACCACCCGCCTTTGTAATCCCTGCTAGACTCAGGGAGCTGGAGGGCAGGGGAAAGAGTAGCTGCATGTGGTCAAGGAGTGAAACCGAAAGTCTCTAAGGATGATTCGAAGTATGAAATGTGTCTCCTAAAAGCTTCCATAACAATATACATTGATAAGAATCATCCCTTCCTTCCACAAATCTTATCCCAGACCTAGAGTTTCCAGTTAAGTTGTTGACTTGACCCTCACGTCTGGAGATACCTTTGGGAGGAGACTCGATAATCACACTTACGTCGATAGTGTGATCTGACCCTTGAGGAAAAAGTTTCGATTGGAACCTCTTGGTGGCGGTGTCGAGGCCTTAAGACATTAGTTTGAGTATGGACTGAGCAATCACAGTTCATACACAAATTGACAGTATTAGGAAAAAAGGTTGTGGTCTATCTACAATGTCAGGATGAGTTTTCCTTGGTCGGAAAATAGGAAACCCCAGGCAGTACAGGATAAACTCATGCATAGGAGGGTGTAGCCGATCACTCTTGGGTCGTCCAACCTTACCCTCGTGGCTATAGGAGTTTTTAGTTTTAGTTCTAATCAGGAAATGGAGGCCTCTAGAGTTCGAGGATGGTGACCACGTTCTTATACGGGTCTCACCTCAATGAGGTTTACGGAGATGTGGTCGAGGCGGCGGGTTATCTCCGAGGTCCAACAGACCTTTCTAGGTCCTCAGCAGGGTAGTCGAGGTGGTTTACCACTTGTCCTTTCCATCTCAGTTGCACCGAGTGCACGATGTCATCCACGTATCTCAGCTAAGGAGATACGTGCATGACCCTTCACATATCATCGGCCGTAGGGAGTTATAAGTCAATGAAGGGTCGACATTCACAGAGGTTCAAGTGGAGAATGAGGATCGACAGGAGCAGGTTCTACGTGGACGGTCGATTCCTCAGGTGCGCTTTCACTGGTAGCACGGGAACCTCCAGGAGAGCATATGGGAGCGGAAGGCTCAGTTGCGTGCTCAGTACCACTTTTGTTTCCCTAGTTTGTGTTATCGCTTTATGGGGACGTAAAGCCCTGAGGTGGGAGTAATGTAAGGACCCGGAAATTTCAAGGAAATGTTTTTCTTAATTTATTTGGATTTTACGAGTCTGTGTCTTCTGACGGCACCTGATTCTGAGGCCTGGTGTGCTCAGAATCAAATTCTGAAGATTAGGTCGGGTACGTTCAGTGAACAAACGAGCAGGTTTTTCTATCTTTTGAACCAGTGCTCAGAATTGAAATCTGAGGGCACTGATGAACTCACAGCACTGATTTTCACTTAAGGTGACCTTTTCCGCAGTTGCGTTTTATGCCGGTTTGAAGTTATATTTTGGAGTTTAACATTAAATAAAACAAAAATTGTGTTGCAAACATTTTTATTTTGAGTTTGTTATATCCTACAAGGGGGAGGTTGTTGGTGGGGCCCACACCCACATAACCTCCCATGAGAGGGTATTTGTGAGGTCGGGCCCACACGAGCCCAACCTTTCATCTTCTCTTTAACTCTTTAAAACCCCCCTTAAACTCCTTAAACCTTTAACCTTCCCATTTTACTCTCTCTCTCTTTTAATATGCCAACACACTTGAGTTAGGGAATTTAATTAGTTGGCTCATCTATTTTGAATTAATTTGAATTCATTAGGTGAGAATAATAATAAGAGTTATATTATTATGTTTGGGTTGGAATAGCTTAAGTTTGGGGAAGAAAGGAGAGGAGAGGAATTCTTGAATGAATAATCCTCTCCCAAAGAAGAACATATCTCGACAAAGAACAATGACACCCACGAAGAATGCCAATATTCTCTTATCTTCCTACACGTCAAGAGAGAAGACGCTGACCGTGGTGATCGTCGCCAACGACAACGTTCTTTTTCCTCCAACATTGATGGAACGAGACCGTCTTCCGCGACGCCGATTTCCACGCCGACGACAACCGAACCTTGAATCGAGTTAGGGGATTAATTTGATTATGATATTATTCCCATGGTTATTTCCTTCTAAAACAAAGAACGCATATCAACACATCATTAAGTTGATCTGTGAATGTTTTATTTTAACTGCGTGTTGGAATATTGGTATGATTCAAATTTATTTAAGAGATCGTGGGATGGTTTGAATTAGTTTTATTTAAATAAAATTGATTTTTTGTCTTTATAAAACCCTATTTAATCTTGGTTAATTGATAACGCCTTACGCGGAGGGTGCGGGCCGAATAATCACGGCCTGATGACCCTCCGCAGATTGTTGTTGATGCGTGGAATGACGGCGACAATGAAACGGGACTGCAAAGGCAATTTGAAGCCTCTGTTGTGAATATGGAGTACCCGGAGGACCGTTGGTGATGACGGCGGGAGAAACTGACCACCAGAGCATGTCCGGTGTTCCGTGGAAAGCTGTGGCGGCGCGCCGCTGGAGAAGACCGTCGTGGATGAGCCGCGACGACGACACTTGGACTCGGACGGCTTTACCATTCCGGAATTAATTAAGGCGTGGCTTAAGAGCCGCGCCGGTTCTCTATCAACCAGGGGGAAAGCGCCCCCCCCCCCCCCCTCGCACCCCGCTCGGCCGAGCTGAGCCGGGCCGCGGCCGGCTCCCGATCCGGACCACAGGGCGCGCGGGTCGGGCCGCCCGCGCTGTGTCGGGCCACCGCGCTGAGCCGGGCAGCACCGGCTGGGCCGGGCTGCGCTAGCCGAGCCGCGTCACACCCTAACGGGCCAGACCCAGAACCGGGTCGGGTATACCCGGTTCGGGCTGACCCAGGGGGTACTGGGTCAGGTCGGACCGGGCCCAGACCCCCTGTTTTTGGGCAGTTTTGTTCAAACGCCCATAACATGGGCTACGAACCTCCGATCGATACACTGTTAGTTGTGATGGGATACTTGGATCGAGATAGCCATTTTGGTATATTATACTCAAGGTTTCGAATAACTTTGGATATGGCTGGGTTGGTTTGAACCCGAAACCAACCGGGCCCTCTGAGCGGGAACGCTTATAACTTGAGCTACGGACGTCTGATTGATGTGCTGTCGACTTTGTTGGATTATTTTCGGTGAGATGGATCTTTTTTCATAATTTAACTGCGGTTTGGACTCAGTTTGAATATGGCCGGGTTGGATTGTACTTGAAATCCACCTGGGCCCCTCGAACGGAAAAGCCGATAACGTTCAGACCAAACGTCCGTTTGACGAACCGTCAGCAGCATTGGTGATCATGTTGAGAAACGGTCCCTATGAGTTTACCCTATGAGAGTTCAGGGTACAGCTGAGATATGGTTGGGTTGGTCGTACACGGAACCAATCGGGCCCCCAGGACAAAAAGGCTAATAACACACAGACCGGGCGTCTAATTGACGCGCTGTCTATTGTGTTGAGATTCCTATGACGTGGCAGACCCTTGGGATTCTTCTTTGTGGGACTTTGTGATACTTGGAGTATCGACCAGTATCTCATGGATCGGACCCTCCCGGTGGCGTGCATACAGAGTGTAGAGACCTAATAGCTGGCTGAGACTTGACAACTGCTGATCGATCAAATCAGATTGATTCGGATAGCCCAGTGGGGAGCGCTTGGTTGTAGCGGCAGACCCATGGCGGAGGAGCGCTTGGTTATAGAGGCAGACATGCGGTACTTGACAGAAGGAGTACCTCTGTAGGCTATGAAGGGGAGTGCTTGGTTGTAGCGGTAGACCCATGGTGTGAAGAGCTTGGTTGTAGTAGTAGACCCATAGTACATGACAGGTGGAGTACTTCAACAGTCAAAGGTTAGTGGGAAGCACTTGGTTGTAGTGGTAGGCCCACTATACTAGATAGAGGAGGAATTCTCCAGCAGCTGTGGTTTCGACATCATGAATAAAATCCTAGTTTGAGCTGAGTCTTTGGCCATTGTGTTTTCCTCATGATTGTGATGGGTTACTTGATAACTTAGGTATATGTATGGGCATATACCTAAGTAGTGGTTATCCGTTGATTTCATACATGTGTGGGTTGAGTCTTGACTTTCAATCTTTATCTTCGATAAGATTGACTTGCTTTCCTATGTGGATTGTGACATACTTTCCTATATGGATTGAGTTATACTTTCATGTGTGGACTGGGTTGAACTTGGGCTCGGAAGTTGGAGTCGAACTGGAATTTATGACTTTGGTATATGAATGGGAATATACCTAAGTAGTGTTGTTTTTTATATCATGATTTCATCTTTCCTTTGTGGTTTATCCTTTGTGGATTCTGGGAGACCTTCAGGAGTCTCGGGGTCCCTACTGAGTATCGTATACTCACCCCTGCACGGGCTATGCCCACACCTCGTTGTGTTGGATACAGATGACAGACAGTGCAGACGGAGGCCGAGTTTTCAAGGACTTGAAGGTACCTGGAGGTAGACCTCACAATGAGTCGGTATCCGGAGGTGGACCTCACAATGAGTCAGTATCTGGAGGTGGACTTCACGATGAGACGGTACTCGGAGGAGGTAGACGGGCGAGATCGTTGAGGAGGCTATCTGTACCTACCCTTCAGGTAGGATCCGTGGTGGATGATCCAAGAGCTGTGCTATCTGTACCTACCCTTCTGGTAGGATTCGAGGTGGATGACCCAGGATCTACTTCTATTCTTCCAGTTTCTTGTCTTTTCTGTTGTACTTTCGTTCAGTTGTAGCTGTACTTTTCAGTTGGTTTTGTATTCTAGCCCATTTACTTTTCAGCACTTTATTTTGTAATTTGTGTTTGCTTCTGCTTGTACTATGTTGTGTTGTTTACTTTTATAAATGTAATGCCTTCCCTTTTTATTGGGATTTACACCTTTGGTGCTAGTCTCCAGCCCCTAGCCTATGGAAGGCGGGCTTGGGGTAGTCACAGCATGGGCCCCGAGGATGGGTCGTGACATATATTACATGTCACCATGGAAAATGAAACATTTTAAAATATCACTATATTTATTTAGTAGATATTAAATATCATCAAATTACATTTTGTATCAATATATACTACTATCCTTTACAAATTTACACATATCCAAGAGATATTATGTATGGGAAAATATATCTTACATTTAAAAGGATGTTTTTTTATTTTTATTTTTTAGTTACTCTACTAATTGAAAAAACATTACAAATATGGGTCTTTGTTAAAATTAAAACTAGAATATGGTCAACTAAAAAACTCTTCAAAATAACATTATAATTCTTACAAACATTCAAGCAAACATCTCTTATCATAATAGTAATTTTTTTCAAGTTATAACATAATTTATCTATTACCAAAACATAAAATAAAATAAATATATTCACACATTACTATGATATTCATTTACATAAACAAATCCAAAAAATACCGGGTATATTCATTCAACTCCATCTCTCCAAAAACTCCCCTTGGTTATCAATAATATCCCAAAGATCATAGTCACTTAATAATCAGATGTTATTATTCATGGGATTAATTTCATGTGTCACAACTGTTAATCCTTTTAGGATATATATTTAGTAAATTTTAAATAGTGCCATATGTAATATATAAATCCATTTTTTATGTCCATAAATAGATAATTTTTCTATTGAATAATTGATTTTACTCCCTTATACTCATGCATCATATGTATTTATCATTATAAATTAGTTTTATATTTCCATTTAATCTCAGCATCTTCTTTAAAATAGAGTCTTAATTCATATTATAGATGAAAAATCCATGTCTAAGAGAGATAAAAATATTCCTATAAATAAAATTCTATGAAACAATCGTGATACTTGGTTTCATCCCATAAAATAAGATAAAATCAAAAGATTTTTTCTAGATAATTTTAGTGATTTTAATTTTTTTTGTTAAGTAACCCATAATTTTTGAAAGACACAGCTTATCCATCAAAACATTGGATATATTTCATGTGATTATTATTGAAAACCATATGTTATGAGAATCTACTGTCAAGTATATAATTATTTTCTACTTTTAAAGCTCTTTAAGTAACTTTAATAACTATTTCTCTATTAATTATTCCTCATATTTATATAATTGAAATTATCTTTTTTTATAGATACTCAAGTAAAAATATATGTCCCTTGTTGGAGGTTTGTTTTTGGTTGATCAAACCTTCTATAATATTTAATGAGATAATTAATTCATCCTCCTTGACAGTTTGGATTTGAGCTTCCATGATCATTTCTTAAAGAAATAAAAATCATCCTTCATAGACCATGGTTTGTTATTTTTTTATTTTTCTGATTTGAAAAGTATCAAATATTTAAATTTAGAAAGTTAACAATGTATCCTCAATAACATCAACATGTTTTTACATGTTCCTATCCTGAGGTTTGATGAAAAAAATTATTTATAAATTAAAAATGTTGTGCAGTGGTTAACCAAGGTTATATCTAGAGAGTTATGCACAAAAATTACATTTGTTACTTTAAATTCATTAAATAAGTGGATGTTGTTTTTAAAATTAACTAATTTGAAAAATAAATAAAGTAATGAAAATAGTGGTTTAAAAAATTTATGAAGTGACTGATGAGGTTAGGGTAGGACAACAATTCTTAATGTTATCATGGTAATCAAAATGATTCCCCCTATCTTCCTATTGAATAATAAATTAAAGACTCCTCAATCGAGTTTCCAATCACCCTTGGATGAATAAAGGAGTGTAAACTACTCCTTTGTGTATTAAAATAAATAAAACATTTCTAAACTACTATGTAATGTACTGATAATGAATTATTTCTACATATAAATCTAGAAAAAAAAATTACTTATTCCACATAGGTTCCCACAACCACTGACACTCACCCCCTAACTCAATCTACTCGATAGAGGAAAACTGCACTAAGTAAATCCAAAGACGACAACAATGAATAACCTTGACACCCTCAATAAAATAATATTAAGAAAATTAGGAAACACTAAAAATAAAAATTATTCAACAGGAAAATTTAGTTTTAAATTAAATAACAAGACTCTAATATTATAAAAGGAAAACTTCTCCTTCCCCTGATCACTCAAAATATCTACCCCTCCATGTGAAGGGTAATGGAGTTAAATAGGCAACAGTATATAATTATGAAATTATTAAAAGATAAAATATAAAATCAATAATACCCAATGGTTAAAATTCTCCAAAATAGTCCATACATATCCCTCTAAAACCATTTCAATGTATTTTGATTCTAATATTTATAGGGTTGAGGGGGGGATTTCCCTCTAGTTTCTATTCCCTGAACTTTTGATCATACTTATCATATTAAATTGATAAATTTTGAGAATTCTCCTTCATAACAGTTCCTAATCTATCTCTTTATCATTCATGAAAAAATCCCCAATTCTTTGGAAAAGTGTAAAAAATTGTATCCTCAAATTACACAAGAAATAATTTTCTTACTAAATATTCTCTTCAATTTCCTCCACATTGGCACACAAAATTATTGTCTGAAAGAGTAAAAATATCTATGAAATTTATTTTGAACAATATAATTTTGTTCCTATTTAATATACAACTACAATCATCTTATTTAGAGGTGTTTATCATGATAAATGTCTCAATTAATGAGGTGGGGTCTATTCTATCGACTAGAATGATTTATCACCTTGATTAATTTTTATGGGACTATGGGATTCGAATTAACATTGGGTACAAATGAAAAATTTGAATCACACAAAAAAGGGAAGCCTAAAAAAAATCAATCTAATTGTTTCAAGATTATAAATTTTATGATTGGAAGATAGAAGTGATAAATTTTTTAATTTTTCAGAATTATGAAATTTTCACATTTTAGTCCAAAATTCAAAAAAATACTAAAATGAGGCAAATAATATAAATTTTTTTACTTTAAATGGATTATATATTTTAAATACGCATTAAAAATAATGAAAATATTACCTCTATCATCAAACACCCTATATATTGTTTCTCATGAGACCTACTGATGCATTTAGGTGATGTATAATTACGAGAACTTCCCATAATACAATAATTCCAATGCATTCATAATATGAATAAAAATGAAATATTAATCACAACTACTTAATAATTGAAAATTATTATATTTGAAGTTATATTACATAGAAGGTTATTATTGTCCTTAGTCAAACCGATCATAAACCATACAGAGAAATATGGTTGATTATATATTTGGCATATATCTTATGTAAATAATAAGGATAAAAAATATGTTTACATTACAAAAGATAATTTTTAAAGATCACTAGAAATGTCTTGAGGAAAATACTAATTTTAACATTGTAATCACTTATAAAAAAACTAAAAATATCTAAAATAATATGTAAAATAATTTATTTTTAATGAACCCTTTAAAATAAAAAGTAAACATCAAAGCATTTATTGATCATGATGTCGTGAAATTTTGTTCATGCCATATAAGTTAAATTAAAATTCCTTTCACACTTTTTTAAGAAATATAAACAGTATATATTTCAGAAATCAAAAAGAGGATTCCTTTTATTCATTATGTAGAAGTTAAACATGGTAAAAATATATTTAATAAATAATTTTAGAATTGAAAAAACATTGTTTAAAACATTTTGAGGAAAATATGTATATGTAATAAAAATATTTTCAATTGAGAATAAAAAAATAGTTTTCCACAAAAACATTATTTTGGTATATTGAGTACGTAAAGCGAAGAGAATGAATGGAAACTTAAAATTAAAAAAACACAAATACAATATATATTTTCAACAAATAATAATCAAATAAATCCCCAATAGGAACTTAAACAAACATAATCCCAAATAATGATAAGATCGTGAAATAAACCTTTACGTCTTATCTGACATCCTTCAGGTGTGATTGATCCTCCTGTATAATAAAGATATATTTTTTAAATATATTAAAAAAAATGAATAATATATATAATATATTATATTATTTACTTATAGTCATTTTTCATCCATTTATTAACATTTCTATGTTAAAATCAATGTTTGGGGGGTGAAAACATTTTTTTTCATGTATGTTTTTTCTTGGTGGTTTCAATAATTTTACATTAATCATATTCCCTCACAAAAAATTGTTAATAATGATATAAATATAAAATATATTAATTTTATAATTATTTAGGATCATCCATCAAATATATATATATATATATATATTGATAAATTAATTACACCTTCTACGTAGATGGTAATTCGTACATATATATGAATGTAGTTTTCACTTTTTGAAGGTTGGAAATAAAGAAATTAAAATAATGATTCAAATTTATAGTATCATTTTAATATCATATATACCTTATATATATATATATTAAATTCATTGTTGCAACCATTTATGTAAAGAAGAAATGAAAAATGAATCATATCGCTTCATAGAGGTGGTAGTCTAAATGAATGAATGAGTGACATTATCATTTTCCAGTGGATTGGAAGGGTAGAATGTATATATTATATTATAATTACAGAAGAAAAATTATTTCATAAATATAATATATAAACATTAAACCACTAATAATACCCATCCATATAAGACAATTATGGAAAATTAATTGTATCACTACGTCAAAATTATAAGTTGTATATATACATGAGTGATTATTTCACAACACATTTGATAGAAAAGTATTTGAATAATGGATGTTTCATAATTATAATATAATTAATGTATATTTATTATATTTTAGTTACTATTATATTATAAATACCATAGATTTATAGTAATTATATGATTACATAAATTGAATGTGGTTGGGTAAGACGATTACCTATTCTACTAGAGGCCTCATCTAGATGTTGTCTTAATGGACTGAGGGTCAATTTTTTGAATAAAAAAACCTCTAAAACATGTATAATTATTCTTAAAAGATAAATTTTATAGTATTTTTTATCAATATTTCTCAATGTGATATAAATAAGATAGGGAAGGGGTGTCCTTTTATAAGTGAGGGGAGGGACACTCTTGTAATTTCTTAAAAGATTAAAATATAATAAAGTCGTTCAAAACAAAAATTATTTTAAATTTAAATAAATTAAAATATATGGTAGGATATAGTTAAAATAAAATAAAAAAATATAATTTCATAAGGTTTAATTGGTATTTTAAACCATATATTTTAGTTTATCCGCTTAGTTGATCTATTTTAACCAAAATTGTGGTAACACATTTTTCATTCTTAAAGGTTTATAATTTTACTTATATGGTACCTATTAGCCCAAAAATGGAAAAGGTATTAAATATTATTCTATATAATATCCCTTTTTCTTATTTAAATTTTTTTATCAATTATAAATAATTTAATACAATATTATTTTTTTAAAATATCATTAATGATATTTTTGGAACTATTAATTTATTTTGTTATTAAATACATTAATAAAAATATGGAATTTGAATATAATATTTTAATAAATATATAAAAAGTTATAATCAGATACAAAATTATTCAAAAATACTAATCCCTCAAAACTATATTACTTTTAATATTTTTAAAATAATCTATTTTATTTTTTCCACTAATTAAAAAAATATTATATTGGTGTTGGGTAATTTGTAAAGGTAATTATAGAATAATTATAAATAAAAAATAAATTACTATAATAAAAATAATTTATTTATTTAAAAAATAAAATTTAAAATTGATTCATAGCTTTTTTCCCTATGTTAACATACAATATGTGTTTAAATTCAACAGAGTAACATTTTGTATTTTTCATTAGTTAAATTAATATAAAGGTAAATATTAAGGAAAAATGGAAGAAATTGGAATTTCTTAATATATTTGGATTGAAATGAAAAAAAAACACTCCTTAAATAGGATAGATTAAGGAGTTAAAGAAAATATAAAGCCACATAAAAATGTTTTAAACCAATTTTATCCCTTTTACCAATACTGAGGTGTAAAAATTTTACCATGGTTTCTATTCATAATCACCAAAAATATAATAGATCTATTTTAAATATTTTAACCTCTTGATTCTATATAGTGTAACCATTTTCAATATATAGTCTCTATATGTTCTAGAAACTAATTTAAAATAAAAACAAAAAAACAACCTAAAGTAGTTATTTTAGAAAAAAAAATTATGCATAAAAATATTTTTATACCAAATAATCCTTGAAATTGAATATTATGAAATTATTTATATTAGATATAATATTTCATAACTAATTGTAATTTTTATCTTTTTTAAAACATAATATATCATTTTACATTCTTGAAAGAAAAATACAGTTTTTAATAAAAAGCAGTATTTTTCACTATTTATATGAAATTAAATGTTTAGAGAAAAATCCAAAAAAAGCACCCTAAAATAATTATTATATGATAAATTATAAATTTAATTTTCTAAATTTTAAAAAAATTAAATACATTATATTCATATAAAAATAAATGAAATCATTTGTGAAGGAAATAGTTTTATTAAGCATAATATAATAATGAAAAAAAATTAATGCTTATTTTATATGAATTAGTAAAAAAATTATTAATTAGTGCCTTATATATATTTAATAATGTGGTAATTCTTATTTATAAACACCAATTCAATTAATATGTTAAAATTTTCATGTTTAAATTCTACTAATATTTGGTTGTTCATTTATTCTCAGTGTTCTGTGTCTTATATGATGTCAATCATACTTTTATTATTTTAATGTCTTAGAGTGTCATATTATTCCCCCTTAAATGAAATTTTCACTTGAAATTTTATATATATAATTAAGGGTTCAATATTTGATAATAATTTTATTGAAAACCTATACTACACAAAGGTATAATGAAACTTCCTTTGAAAAAGTGAAATGGGAGACATAAATATTACCCAAAATATCACATATTCAAGTTACTAGATAAGAATAGTATTTATGGGACAATAAAATATATACATTGTGGTGAAAAATAAATTTTGACTAATAATTTAGTCGGATATAGGACATCGAGATGATAATGTTAATGATTTCATGACCATAAATTAGTCAGGGTTTGGAAGAACATAAATTCCAAAGAAATGATGGTAAAATAATAATTTTTTTATTTAAATATTATTTTTTATATTATTTTACGTGTGACGTCCCAGAACCGGAAGCCACTCAATTGGTTACCTGATCCCGGTGGGCCATATGACCTCAAGCACATCTCCCCAAATGCTAGAGGCTGCTGACTAGCAACAAGGGCCTAAGGTGTGTCCATAGGGAGACTATGCCCTCATTACAAATGTGTATCATAATAGACACATATAAAAATGGTAAATAGAAGAATAAATCTAAGTAAGTATGGAAATAGATAATAAGAATAGATAAAAAGGGATTATAATAAATGTGTAACTGAATCAACATTCCATAATACAACAACTGATGATGATAAGTCATGTAACTAGAAAACTATAAATCATAAATACAAGACAGACACCATAATATGTTCCACAATAGTATAAATAAAATCACAGACTATTCCAAGCATCTTGAGCTCTAGATCGCTCATCTCCTATCAAGATCCATCCTAAACAGCAAGCAATCAAGTGGTTGAAGTCGTCTACTTCCCTTTATCAATAGCTATAACTATTTAATCTACTATGGGTAGAAAATTGCACCTGAATAGGGTGTGAGATAAATCTCAATGGGCCACCACCAATGGTGTCTATAACATCTGACCCATATAATGGAATATAACATTTTAGAAGCATGTATATATAAATTAAATTAATACAATGTAACTAAATACCCAAGTACCTACTTCATACCTCGAGAGGTTTCTAAACATGTAACCAATTCATAACTTGATTCTTACCCATTTATAAATAATTAACTTGTTATAAATATTAAAGGTCTCAATATGTAACAAAGAAACATGTGATGAGATTTAACAATGATGTTCCAAGATAGTAACCAAGGAAACGAAAGGCTCAAGTGATGCTAACTCATTAATATCTGAGTCTTGATAAGGGGAAAGAGTGTAATCCAATAAGAATAGTCTAAGTAATTCCACAATGAGACACCTACCGAGTCTATGGAGTGCATCCAAGGTAAAATGGGGCTAATAAGATTTTGGGCTCGATGGGCTTTAACCATGAAACCTACTTGTCAATCATGGATCCAAGGAGTGTATCCAAATCATCCTCGATCGAATGAGTGTATTCAAGGAATCCTTTTGTACTACCTGAGTGATCCTATGTTATAATATCAGGAATCCAAATGTTAGACAAGGATCAGGTTCTAGGTGGGTCTCATCCTATGTATGATATATCCTTGAATCAGAATGGGGTTCCCAAGTGCTCAGGGTATCCTCCGATCAGAATCCAAGGATAGTTCGAGTTATGTCGTTCCGATTTTACAGTCAAGTAATATAATAATTCAGTAGGTTTATGCCGTTTCATTAATTTTTGTGATACATTCAAGTTGTATGAAACTGTTTAATCTATGTAATGCATATTCCATATTCAAGGTTCATTCCACTACCTTCAATTAATGTGGTACGAGGTGATATAGATATGCAACCTACTATTCATTTACATTCATGACGGTCAAGTTATATACTCAATATACTTTCCAATTTATATTTCAAATTTAATTATTAATTGAATAAATTACCTCAGGTGGGTCAATTAGTAAGAATACATGGCACTTTCCATTATGTAATTCCAATCATAAACATGCCAATTAATATTAAAAGCTTTCCCTTAGAGAGTTCAAGAAAATGCAAACCTAAATGGTGGCTCAAACGTGTCTGAACACTAAAAACCCAAATATGGAATAACCATCAACAAGGTGAAGATTTAGTTGTAGGTGTAACCACTAACAACTAATCACATATTTGGAAAGATCATAACCATATGGATCTAATAGGTATAATCATGGAATATGAATTTAATAAATGACACCTGATGTAATCAGTAGGCCCAACATGACAAACATTAGGGATAAATTATAGGCCACCCACCTTATGGTTTCTCAACTCTCCTCCTTTAATATCATCCCATAATTTATGTCAGATCGGACTACATCTAAGAAGAAGTGAAAAATTCTTGAACCATGATAACTAAGTTGAGGGGTAAATATAACATGAATATATCAAACACACTCAAGTACTTATCATTTCTCATCCATGATGATGAATGGAAGCTCAATTGGTTTCTAGATGAAATAGATCTCTTGATACCAAGTTTATATCTTCAAAAAGATCTAAAATGGTAGAAAAATAGGTTAATCTCACATAATCTCAAATTAGGGAAGATGGATGTGGCTTAATTAGATCATTAAGGGAAAAAGGAAAATTTACCCTTAAAATATCATGTGCACGGTTTGTTTACACATTTTGAAAAATTGTGTGCAAACCATGCATGGGTACATAAGAAAAAGGGGCACTTTCACGGTTAGGCCGCATGGCCGTGTGCCAAATGTGTGAGGTGGATATTTCCAATGAAACACAATCCGCACCATTTTCCAAACAGTGTCGAATTCTTATACGGTTTACTGTAAATAGTGCTCCAATCCTATTTTCCCAAAAAGATTGTTTCCGGCCTCCAAACATGCCCCAGACACCCCTGAGACCTTTATTTAACCCTTTAGAAATCTATATTAGTTCCAAAGTAAAGATTAGACTGAAAATTAAAGTATCCATACCTGAGTGAAAACCTAGGTTCTTACAATATTACCCTATAAAATAACTCATCCCCAAGTTCATCTTTCAATGGTAGAGAAACATTTTCTAAGAACAACTCTAGCCATTGGCCACGTACGTTAGCCTCCTGCTCCCAAGTCATGTCTTTCATGCGGTCGTGCTACCATAACACCCATACTAGAGGGACATACTGGCCTCGGAGAGCATTCATGCTCAGGTCAACGATGTGTATTTTACACTCCTCAAAGTTAGAATCAACATCTATCTAAACAACCATGGGATCAAAGGTATGTGATAGTTCATCAAATTATAGATGAAGCTATGAAACATGAAATACATCATGCATGACATGGTACCTCTGAGATAAATGAAACCAATAGGCTACCGGACCACCTCTCTCTAGAATCTCAAACGACCCTACATAATGAGGAAATAGATTTCCTTACTTCCATAACCTTATATTTCCAAACCTAGGTTAAACCTGAAGAAAAACATGAACCACACCATCGAATTGATGACGTCATCGAAAAATATTGACATACGATTTTTGTCTAGACTAATCAGTAGTCAGGCGCTTTTTGATCTGCTCAACTTTCTTTGAAGTCTTCTGAATGAGACGAGGACCAAGTAGGGATGCCTCACCTGCCTCTATCTAGTACAAGGGTAAACAACATGGACTACCATATAAGTTATCAAAAGGATCTATCTGAATTGTTGCTTAAAAGATGTTATTATTGGAGAACATGATGTGAGGGATATGATACTCTCAAGAACTGTCGAAATCAAGGAAAAATTATTGGAGTATATCCTCTAGAACCTATATTTTCCATTATGATTTTCCATCAGTCTGAGGGTGAAAGTATATGCATATAAACACCTAAGTTCCCATATCCTTCTGCAAACCCTTCTTGAATCATGATGTAAAATGAGTATCCATATCTGAAACAATAGTACATGGAACCCTGTGAATTTGTATGATTTAACTGACATACATTCTTCCTAGTTCATCGATTGAGAAAGTCTCCTGAATAGGAATGAAGTGGGATGATTTTCATAATCGTTCAATGAATACCCTGATAGAATCACTACCCCTCTATGACCTAGGTAAGCTGATAATGAAATCTATATCAACACCATACCATTTACATTACAGGATTAGAAGTGGTTGTAACATGATTTCAGGTCTCGGGTGCTCCTCCTTTACTTGCTGATAGGTGGAACACCTAGTGATAAATCCTTCTATCTAACATTTCATCTCAGGTAAAAAATATCGGCGTGACATATCTTGATACATCTTCAAGATGCTTGGATAAATATCCCACTGAGAAGTGTGTTACTCCTTCATCACCTCCTCCCTTATATCAATATTAACCCTAATATTTCCATGGAGACACATGCATTATCTCGGTCCAAATTCCAATCCAGATGTTGGTTATCTCCTGATATACTCTCACAGATAACCAATCCTCTAGGATCTCAAAACTATTTAATCTTAAACTTATCAAGGAGGGATGAGGTAACTTCCAAGGATGAGAGGTAATAATTCTGGGGACTATCATAGAACTCTAGATATATCTTAGAAAAGATGCCATTAACATACATTCATCATTGGCTTCCCGTACGGCTTGTTCTTGAGGTTTCTGACTCTGTGTGTTTTCAACTACATTTCACTTCCTAGGCGTATAGGCATGCTCAAAATCAAATTATTGAAGATATTAGACCCATATCAACTATCTGAGGTCCAATTCATTATAATAATAGATATACATTATGCTCTTATAGTCATTGTATTCCACAAAGTGCTCACCCAATAGATAATGTCTCTAGAAATGTAAGGCATGGACAACTACTGCTAGATAAAGGTCATGAATTGGGTAATTTCTCCCACGAGGCCTTAACTTCCAAGATCTTTATGTAATTAATATGTCTTCCTATATTAGTACTACTCCTAGTCCAATTCCTGATGCATCACAAAAGATGGTATAACCTATACCCGGCTCGGGAAGAATCAGAATAGGTGCTGAAACAAGCCTTTCTTTCATCTCTTGAAAGTATTTTTCACATTATTCTGACCATGTGAACTTAAAAACCTTATTTGTAAGATAATTAAGAGGTGAATAAATATGTTATAAGTCTTGTATGAAACACATTTAATATCTATCCAACCCCAGGAAACTCTTTATATAAAAAAATTTCTTAGGATGCTCCTATGAAACTATAACACTATCCTTTTTAGGGTCAAAAAATAATATTGATTTTGAGATAATATAACCCAATAAGTGGAAATTTTCAATTCATAAGTGGATCGTATCAAGCTTGGCATAAAAATGATGCTCACTCAGTGTACTCAGAAAAATTTCAAGATGTTTGGCATGGTTTCTTTGAGTGAGAGAATAAAACAAGATGTTTTCCACAAAGACCAGGACATGAGAGTCCAATAGGGATGGAAAAACCTATTAATCAAATCCATGAAAAAGGAAGGCACTTTTGTAATACCAAACAACGTAACAATGTACTCATATAGACCATACCTGCTATGGAAAGTTGTTCGAGGTATGTCTGATGGTCTGACTCGCACCTGATGATAACATGATCTAAGGTCTATCTTAGAGAAGAACATTGCCCCTTAGAGATGGTCAAACAGATCATATTTTAGAGGAAGTGGATACCAGTTCTTGATAGTAATCTAGTTTGACCTTCTATAATCCATGCATAGACATAAGGTTCCATCTGACTTCTTGTAGAAAAGCACAAGAGAACCCCAAGAGGATGTACTGGGTTATGTAAAACATTTGGCCACTAAATCCTCTAACTATCACTTGATCTCCTAATGCTTTGTAGGTTCTACTTTATAAGGAGGAATAGACACTAGAGTGTCTCCTAAAGGAATCTTGATTTTAAAATCATCCTCTCTCTTAGGTGGTAATCCAGAAAAATCATTAGTAAAGACATCCCTGAAACAATCCACTACTGAAGGGAACTTAGCTTCTCATAAACCCTGATCATCCATGAAGATATTTGAAATTTGAGTGATCACTCCATGTATATCATTGTTCTATGGTGAAGATCTACCAGCCTAGACATCCCAATCACCGTTATGTAGATAACAGATACCCTCTGGTGATATAAAAGATACTTTACGGTGATAGCAATCCACAAAAGAGTGATAGTAAACCAAACAGTCCATTCTGAGAATGAAACTGAAGACCATCATCTCAAGGAAAAAGAGGTTCCATAAGAACGGGTAATTTCCTACCTCAAGGGGACAGTCTCTACACTAGAATATTCCCTCTTTTTGTACCCCCCTAATGTCATATCTATGGTCATTTCCCCAAAGTGATACAATATCTCTAGTCTGAGACATTCCATAAACGATACAAAGATAAAAGAGTTCGAAACACCTATATCAAACATGGAATATTCAATTGTAGAGGCCAATGGAATAGTACCTCTTATTTTAGAAGTTCCTAATGCCAGATCATTGGGTATTGGCAATAGTGCATGCAACTAACATGATCCACGACCTTGTACAACAGATGGACTAACATGATAAAAACTCCTTTGCTGGAACTACTGGTGATCAGGGGTTTGGATACCATAGCCATGACTTTCTCCTCAGCTAGAACTGCCAGTGTTATTATAAATTCATTCCGGATTTGGCATAAAAGAAATCTCTCTTGAAGGTGGGGAAGAAACATATCCTCTTCTAGTTGAAGTTTAAAGGTCCTGTAGAAATGCTGAAGATTCCCCACAGGCTGCAATCCCAACACTCTAGTGGGTCTCTATCACACTGAGGCATTGAATGAACCTATCTTCCACATGGATGAAACAACAAAGATCTATCTAAATGGGTACAATGGTGGCCAATTCCCTGATGATAATCCTTGAGAGAAAATTTCCTGCCACCAGAAGAACTACTGGCCTACCATGGCACTAATCATTTAAACACGATATTATTTTCATCCCTCAAGTTTTTCTCAGTGATAAGAGCCTAATTGACTATCTCACAAAAATTAGGTATGTTAAATACATTGACTTACATATGGATGGTGTACTGGAGCCCATCCTTAGAACGACTAGAAAATGAAAGCTCATCACCATCTAGAAGCCGTGTAATCACATGAACTCTATGCAACGCTATGAATACTACATAAATTACATAGAAACCTTCTTAATATGCATGAAATATCTAGATCTATTAGATCTCAGTGTTTGAGGAAAGAACTGATTAGATAATATGGTCTTGAAGTTATCCCATATCATTACTTGATGTTGATCAGCCAGGGTAACCAGATCCAACCAATGCTTGGACGAATCCTAAAGCATGTATATAGAAATCTTGACAATGTGCTAAGGAGGATATTTGAGATGAAAAATATAGATAGGATGGTGTCTATCCAAGACTCAGTAGCACGTGTACCACCATCCCCTAGGAAAGTAGGTGGGTTCTTCAGCTGAAACTCACGAGTCAGATCAGCCATCGTAGGTGGAACTCAGGGAGCACCATGAATGGATTGCATCAGACATAAGAAACTATCACAAACTTGAAAATTAGTGATATTATTAGGTACAATATGTGGTTCCTCATGTGGAACTCCTAGAGGTAATACTGAAGTCATAGGTCCAACCATGTCTGGATCATGGTCGGCACTGCCTTCCTCACCTACGATATGAAGACATCGTGGCTGCAATGTTCTACAATATTTGATAACACACCTTAGAAAAAACTTATAAGAATAATTATAACATCACTAGTGGAAGATGAATGTTATTAAAATCACTACCCAAATAATAATACCCCAACTAACAAGTTATATGGCCATATATCGGTGAGTTCTCAAGTATAATTTTCATTTCAATTTAAATTTAATTTCCAAGTTTACTCATTTTCATTTCAAAAACATGACAAGGTGTGATAAGTATATAGAAGCATTTTATATTAGATTTCATAATTCACTTTATAATGTATACCCATTTCTGATGAATCAGTTCCCATACACAAATCATCATAAATGACACCCATTTATTTACATAATAATGGATCGACTAGGTAAATTACTCATCCCAACCCATAAGGGGCCACACATCTCATGAATTGAGAGAGGAAATCCCTCAATCATAGCCAAGATTAACAAAATCATAATCTAGCTATCACAACATCACTCATCAGTCACATACATATCAAGAAATGAAAAGACGTGGAATGGACCTATATTTCATGGAAATATACATGATATTTGAAATATAGGTTCCTATAATGATGCATGTAACAATGCTCATTACACTCATATCAATAGGCCAAGGATGAGTGAAAATTCTAAAATATATTAATTATCAACAACACCACATAACATGTGAGTCACCCAACATACAAATAATATCAATGGTGATATGAAAAAATAGAACAATAATTATAATTTAGGAAACTTGGTTTTTACACCGAACATGGGTTCGTAATTCCCAAGCACGACCTATGACCATGTCCCAATCATTCCTATTCTCCAATATGTTGTCTCCAAATAGTAAGAAATAAAATAAACCACCTTTGATGCCACTTTTTGATGTCCCAAACCCAGATTCCACTTAATAGGTTCCTTGAGACCAGTGGGCCACATGGCCTCAAGCGTATCTCCCCAAATGCCAGAGGCTGCCGACTAGCAGCCAGGGCCTAGGGTGTGTCAGTTGGGAGACTGTTCACTCATTACCAAAGTGAATCATAGTGGATACACATAATAAAGGTAAATAGAAGAAGCATGATAAGTAACAACATAAACAGATAATACGAATAGAAAAAACAAGGGATAACAATAATTGTGTAACTAAAACAACATTAAACAACACAACAACTGATGATGATACATCATGTAAATAAAAAACTAGAAAACATGGATATAATATAGTATGAATAATACATTATACAATTGTATAAATGAAATCAATGACTATACCATGCATTCTGAGCTCTAGCTCAGTCATCTTCTATCAAGAACCATCCTAAAAAGCACGAAATCAAGTCATTAAATCCATATACTTCCCTTTGTCAACACCTGTAACCATTTAATCTACTCTAGTTACAAAACAGCACCCAGATAGGGTGTGAGATATATATGAGTGGGCCACCACCAACAGTGCCTATAACATCTGGCTCGTGTAATGAAATATAAAAATGTGTAGGCATGTATATGTAATGTAAAGTAGTACAATTCAACTAAATACCCATGTACCTGGTTCATCCCTCAGCTGGTGTTTGAACATGTAACTAGTTGTTTACTTGATTGTTACTAGTTTTTTAATAAGTCACTTGTTATTAATAGTATAGGTTCCAAGATGTAACAAAGCAAAATGTAATTCTATTTAACTATGATGTTCCAAGGTAGTAACCAAGGAATCATAAGAATCAATGACCGCTAACTCAGTAGTATATGAGTATAAATATGAGTTATGAGTGTAATATAAGAAGGATAGTCTAGGGAATTCCATAATGAGAAACCTATCGAGTCAAGGGAGTGCATCCAAGGTAAAACAGGTCTAAGAAAATACTAGACTCGATCGAATTTAACCATGGAACATACTTGTAAATGATGGATCCAAGGAGTGTATCCAAGGTATCATGGATCCATGGAGTATATCCAAGGAATCCTTTAGAACTACATGAAGGATCCTATAGTATCATATTGGGCATCCAGAGGATAGATAATGATTGTGTTCTAGGTGTGTTTCAACTTAAGAAAACCATATCCTTGAATCAGAATGGGGTTACTAAGTGCTCATGGTATCCTCTGATCAGAATCCAAGGAGATATCAAGTCAATCCATTCTTATTTGATTGTTAAGTCATATAATAATTCAATTGGTTCAAGACTTGTATTTTTTCATTATTATAAGGTCATGTAGAAATCAATTATTTAATCCATTTAAGGTATATTCCTTATTCAAGGTTCATTTTTCTTCCTTCCATTTATGTGGTTAGAGTTTCCATGGGTATGAAACCTACTATTCATTCACATTCAGTACGGTCAAGTTATATAATCAATTTACAGACCAATTTCCATTTCACATTTAATAATTAATTGATGAACTTACCTTAGGCAGTTCAATTGGAAAGCATACATGGTACATTCCATTATTCCATTCACAACATAAACATTCCATTTAATATAAAAATTTTACCCTTAGAGAGGTAAAGCGAAGGAACACCCGAACGGTGGCTCAAACGTGTCAAAACACTAAAAACCCATATATGGAATAAACTTAGACAAGGGGTAGATTGATTTGTGGGTGTAATAGTTTACAACTAATCACATATTTATAAAGAGAATAACCATATGGTTCTAATGAATATAATCATGTCATATGAATTTAATAAATGAAATCCGTTGAAATCTGTGGGTCCCACATGACATTTACAAAGTCAACGAACATTAAAGAAAAATTACAGACTACCCACCTTAGGGTTCTGTGACTCTCCTCCTTCAGTATTGGTGTTTGATTTTCCTCAGATAGAAGTAAATCTAAGAAGAGGTGAGAACTCCAAAACCATGATAACTAGGTCAAGAGAAAAAGAGAAGGAGAACAGATCAACCCAAATCGAGTACATGTTGTTGCATATCCAAGGTGAAGAATATAAGATCCATATATTTATAGATGAAAGAGATATCTTGATCATAAATTCAGATCTTAAAAAATCACTAAAATGGGAGAAAAAAATTATTAATCCTGCATATTAATGGATTAGGGAAGATGGAGGTGGATTAATTAGATCACTAAGGGAAAAAGTAAAATTTACCCTTAAAATAGAATTCACACAGTTTGTCTATATGGTTTTAAAAAACATGCACAAAACATGCACAGGTGCCTGGGAAAAAGGGTCACTCACACAATTAGGCCACACAACCATTCACCAACTATGCGAGGTGAATTTTTCTAAAAAATCACAATCTAAACAGTTTTCCAAATCATGTGTGAAGCCTGTGTTTCCCAAAAAGATGGGTTCTAGGCTTTGAAAATTCCCCTAGCACCCTTGGGACCTTTTTTATCCCCTTTTTCATCCATATTAAGTCCAAAGTAAAGAATATATTAAAAATTGACAGATCCATACCTGAGAGAAAAGATGAATTCTTATATTATTCATTATATGTTGGTTTCTAAATCATGAAAACAAAATATACCATAAAAATTAGGATTATATTCAAGATAAACATGGGTATAATAACCAGGTTTGAAATTAGGGAATAACTACACATCTTAATAGAAACCAAAAAACAACTATATTATTACAATGTCTTTTAATTGATAATTATTTCCCTAGAGTTTCAACGGGTGATTTGATATCCATGAAAAATATAAATGTTTTTATGGATATTGAATAAAATAAATCATGATTTTATAATATAAGTACCTATTATCGTAACTTAAGTGTTGTCAATATCAATTATATTAATTGTATAATCTCGAACATGATTCATTATCTTTTTCTCAAGTAAATTCCATTGATTCTTGGAGAATTATTTTACATAGTTTCCCATATCCTTACTATTTAAACAATGTACATTAGTGGTTTTATTCTTATCCATTCATTATCATGTTTGTAGGATTTTAACTCTACACATGAATAAAACTATCATTCTCTCAGGAACATACCATGATATTTCCTTCCATAATTATCACATGTGGGATGCTCAATTATTCTATAAATTTCTTTAAACACATTTATTTTATCTTGTTCCTAAGTATTACTATTATTCTCCTTACTTACATTGATAATATATGGCTTGGAGAATCTTTCCTCCATCATGATGGAACTTGATACCATGTCATAATATGATAAAATCAAATCAAAAACTACTTCCATTTATAAGAATGGATTAATCTTATAAAATAAATGATCAATCATAATGTATGTATTATGTACAAAGTTCATAACATTAATTTTTAATATTCTAAATATTTCCTCATACTTAGTGACACTTTCCAGTTCCATGTATTAATAACATGAAAAAATATATAGGCCATGTGAAAATACGCTACAACCCAAGATGAATGAGATATCCCACTCCAGCCAATTGGAAAAGTTAAAATCCTATAAATCATAAAAAAATAATTGTCATCACTTTTTTGTAAAAATAGATCAGTAGTAATAATGAAAACAAAACAACAATATTAGTTCCCTAGTAAATTGTAGTTCCACTTTACGAGTTCTATCCATGTGTTACCGTAATTCACCAATCATGGTTTTTGGAGATCATATATCTATTATACCAAGTTTCAAAGCCTAAAAAATTAAACTTATTTAATAACAAAATGTACCAAGTAAGACCAAATCATTAGGTTTAGGTCGAGTTTCTAAAAGACCACATACATGCCTCCCCATATGCATGAGGATACCAACAAGTGGTGAAGACCTTGGAAAAAATATTGGGAGACTATGTCACCAGTAGAAGATATCAACCAATCATTAATATTATATAAGTCAAAATAATATAATTGATTCAAACAAATCACATCAATATAGGATAGCTAAAAAACGAAAAACTACCCATCCTATAAAAATGGAATACTAGAGTAATATCAAATAAATAGGATCCCCTCATGTGGTGGATCATTCGAACAAAATAAAAATATAACAAAATAAAAATGAGGCATGATTGAAAAAGATCATGGAATATATCAATATATCTGCATAGTCTACTCTATTCCCACTTTTAAACTACCAAACATAGTGCCTTACATTTAACTGGATCAATAACTACAAGATATTCACAAGAATCTAGATTCACATATAGGGTGTGAGTATAAATATCCATTGTAAACCACCAATGGTTCCATAGCATAGATGTAACACATGTATATAAGGGTGTATTTATTTTATTTAATTAATTTTTAAATAAACACAAAACTAAATTGGTTATCATTTTCTAACCAAGTAACCATGAACCTCGATCCTACCTTTCTCAACACCATGTCGAAAGTTACGTCATAGGAAAACAATCACCCAATTTAAACAAGGTAGTACAATTCATCTGATGACTAAACTAACACATGATGGATATGGAAAATATAATTAGAGAAAGGTTACAGATATCATCCCCCAACTCAACCATATCAAAATTGATCATTATAATATAATCATCAAAAAATTTCACATGACATCATGAAACACCAAAAGTAGAGTCATCGCTAGGATACACACATACCCAAAAAATAATCAAGTCGCAAACTAGAGTTATCATAGTGATATATAGGCACCCACATACTATTAAAACTATACATAATAATATACTAGTCGTACCATGGTAAATTAAGTTTGTAAGAGTCCACATGGCTAGAACCATGTCATAATTCAAGATAAGAACACTAAATTATAATAATCTTTCCTAAATTCTGTATGCGAGAATTCGAGAAATAATATTTTAGAGAAAGGAATCATGTAGGGTTATGGTAGTCTGGGGATTATCATACAAAGACAGCCACAATCAATAGATCTTGAAATTGCAAGGATAATTGAATAAATTATGGAGAATCATTACTACTATACTTCCATGATGTAAGGAAAACTAATTAGATCATTCTATAAACCATATATATATACGCATAGAAGCTTCAATCGTGGGTTACTTTTGAGATAAAAATATAAGATCACGAAGAAGAAAAAATATATATATAATTGATTCATAGATCCAACAAGACACAATTATATCGAAATGTATTTCCAATTAAATGTAATTTCTCAAATTATCAGTAAGATTATTTTCGTTCATGATCCATTTCCATAGGTGGAAGAATGTGGGTTTTCTGTGAGATTTTATGTTAAAATTCTAATTTTTTGAATTAATTAAACCTATATGCATTGTTTTCTACACAATTTGATAAACTATTTGCCAAACTTATTAGAGGTAATATCTAAAACTAGATCTAATCAAATGGTTTTGTGAAATAGTTTGGTAAATCACATGAAAACTATGAAAGCTACACTATCTCTAAGGTCTTCAACCATATGGTTGCCTTGGGAATCAACATGGTCTCTCCTAGTTGTGTTTCTTACAAACCACTACCAAAAAATGTAAAAAACACCAAAACTACCATTGTGAAAACCCAACTAAATAAAATCTCAAAAATAACACTAATATTTTAAATATATAGAAAATTAGATGTAACATAACTTAGAAACTTTTGGTGAATCACACCATGAACATGTGTAGTAATATAATCAAAACATTTATCTATCGACACATAAATAAAGGATTATAACTTGATTAAACATATTACACTCTTGTATATTTTTATTCGGGAAAGTATTATCCTTATTATTTATGTCATTGTATCTAAAAAATATTATAGTTCTCTAAATCTTCATTACTATTTTTAAGGGGTGATAATTTTCCCATATTCCTCTCCACATTAAATAGTTATGATGATCAAACACACAAACAATAATATACTATTTTTCTTCTAATTATTTTACTTTTTCTACTAAATTTATTCTCTTCATATTATCCATTATTGCTATTTTCACTACAAACACCCCACTTATTTCTTTTAAATTATTTATTCTTCACACTATACTACATTAAAGATAACTATTCAATTTATATTTCAAAATAATAGCCTATACTTTATGTATAAATTTTAATTTTAAATGAAAATTAAAACTACTAATATCAATTGGCCACCATTAACTTCTTATTATTCTTCTACATCTTATTTATTTAGTCTTAAATACTGTATAGTTTTTCATAGTGTTTTGACATTCCTCATGGAATAAAAAACTAGTTCCAATAACTTTTTTCCAACTGCTACTTCCATTCATTATGTGAATGTAACTTCTTCATGAATTGTTTTATACCTTTTGTCTAGGTTTGGAGGTCAAGTTAGGATATTATTCATCATATTGTGATATTTTTAAGGATCTCAAAACATCCCAAATAGTAATAATCAAGGATTCCTAACACAACATGACTTCAACATCATTACATGAACATTATTATCCAATGTTAGGATCATGGATTACACTCATGATATTTAATCTATAAATGAATATAATTACTATCATCGGATTAAATAATTATTACACTTTATTATTTTATAAATTATTCATAACATTTAGAAATATTTCATATAATTAAACATCTGGTAAACTCTATAAATATTCTTATTCTTTAGAGATAATATATTTTAGTTAAGTCCTAAATATTTTTCATATAGGAAAATATGTATGCATTTTATAAAAAAAATTCGTATCTCAAGAATTATATATATAAACCCTGTGATCAACAAATGTTCCCATAATAAATTTTTAAAAATATTTTACATATGAAAAGTCCCACATATGAAATAATTTACGAATATGATAAAAATATTATATATTTAAGTATGTTCTTTCTTATTCCAGGTTTTCAACTCCTATATATACAAATTCTTATACATCACATGAAAAATATTATATGTCACTATGGAAAATGAAACATTTTAAAATATCACTATATTCATTTAGAAGATATTAAATATCATCAAATTATCTTTTGTATCATTATAGACTACAGTTATTTACAAATTTACACATATCTAAGAGATATTATGTTTGGGAAAATATATCTTACATTTAAAATGATGTTTTTTTATTTTTATTTTTCAATTACTATACTCATTGAAAAAATGTTATAAATATGGGTCTTTGTTAAAATTGAAACCATAATATGGTCAACTGAAAAAATCTTTCATATAACACTATACTTATTACAAACATTCAAACAAACATTTCCTATCAAAATAGTATTTTTTTTTTCAAGTTATAATATAATTTATATATTACCAAAACATAAAATAAAATAAATATATTCACACATTACAATGAAATTAATTTACATACACAAATCCAAAAAATATAGGGTATATTAATTCAACTCGATCTCTCCAAAAACTCACCTCGGTTCTCAATAATCTCACAAAGATCACAGTCACTTATTCATATGATGTTATTATTCATGGGATTAACTGTATGTGTCATAACTGTTGATCCTTTTTGGATATATATTTATTAAATTATAAATAGTTTCATATGTTATATGTAAATCCATGTTTTATTTCCATAAATTGACAATTTTTTATTATATAATTGATTTTACTTCATTATACTCATGCATAATATGTATTTATCATTGTAAATTAGTTGTATATTTCCATTTAATCTCAGAACCTTGTTTAAAATAGTGTCTTAATTCATATTAAAGATTAAAAATCCATGATTATTAAAGATAAAAATATTACTAAAAATAAAATTCTATGAAACACTCATGATACTTTGTTTCATCCCATCAATTAAGAGAAAATCACTGGATTTCTTTTAGACAATTTTAGTGAATTTAATTATTTTAATTAAGTAACCCATAATTTTTGAAAGACACATCTTCTCCATCATAAAATTGGATATATTTCATGGGATTATTATTGAAGACCAAATGTTATGAGAATCTACTATCAAGTATATAATTATTTTCTACTTTTACAGATCTTTATTCAACTTTAATAACTATTTCTCTATTAATTATTCCTTATATTGATAGAATTGAAATTATCTTTTTGAATAGATACTAAAGTAGAAATATATGTCCCTTGTTGGAGGTTTGTTTTTGGTTGATCAAACCTTTCATAATATTGGATGAGATAATTCATTCATCCTTCTTGGTGGTTTGGATTCGAGCTCCCATGATCTATTTCTTAAAGAAATAAACAACATCCTTCATAGACCATGGTTTTTTATTTTTTTATATTTCTAATTTTAAAAGTATCAAATATTTAAATTTAGATAGTTAACACTGCCTCCTTGAAAACATATTCACGTATTGATGTGTTCTTATCTTGAGGTGTGACAACAAAAATTATTTATAAGTTATAAATGTTTTAAAGTGGTTAACCATGGTTATATCTAGAGAGTTATGTAAAAAAATTACATTTGTTATTTTAAATTCATGAAATAAGTGGGTGTTGATTTTAAAAATAACTAATTTGAAAAATAAATAAAGAAATTAAAATAATGTTTTAAAAAAATTTTGAAGTTACTGATGGGGTTAGGGTAGGACAACTATTCTCTATGTCATCATGGTAATCAAAATCATTCCCCCTATCTTCCTGTTGAATAATAAATGAAAGAAACCTCGATCGAGTTTCCAATCACCCTTGGATGAATGATGGAGTGTGAACTACTCCATTGGGTATGAAAATAAATAAAACATTACTAAACTATTATGTAATGTACCGATAAGGAATTATTTCTACTTATAAATCTAGAAAAAATTTACTTATTCCACATAGGTTCCCACAACCACTGAAACTCACCAACTAATACAATAGACTCGATAGAGGAAAAATGAACTAAGTAAATCCAAATATGAAAACAAAAAATAAAATCGATAACCTAAAGAAAATCATATTATAAAAATTACTAAGCACTAAAAATAAAAATTATTTAACATAAAAATTGAGTTTTAAATTAAATAACAAGAATCTAATATTATAATAGGAAAACTTATCCTTCGGTCGATCACTCAAAAGATTTAACCCTCTATGTGAAGGGTAATGGAGTTGAATGGGGAAGAGTATATAATTATGAAATTATTAAAAGAGAAAATATAAAATCAACAACACCCAATGATTAAAATTCTCTAGAACATTCTATAAAGATCCCTATAAAATCATTTGAATGGATCTTTATTCTAATATTTATAGGGTTGATGGGTGGAAATTTTTCCCTATAGTTTCTATTCCCTTAAATTTTGATCATACTTATCGTATTAAATTGATAAATCTGGATAATTCTCCTTCAAAACAGTTCCTAATATATCTCTTTATAATTCACCCAAAAAATCCCTGATTCTTTGGAAAAGTGTAAAAAATATTATTCTAAAATTACTCAAGAAATAATTTTCTTACAGAAGATTCTCTTCAAGTTCATCCACAATGGCACATAAAATGATTGTCTGAAGGAGTAAAATTATCTAATTTTTTTTGTACAAGATAATTTAGTTTCTATTTAATATACAACTACAATCATCTTATTTAGAGGAATTTATCCTGATAAATTTATCAATTAATGAGGTGGGGTCAATTCTATCAGCCAAAATGATTTTTCACCTCGATTTATTTTTAGGGGACTGTGGGATTCGAATTAACACTAGGTCCAGATGAAAAATTTGAATCCCAAAAAAAAGGGAAGCCTAAAAAAATAATCAATCTAATTGGATCAAGATTATAAATTTTATTATCAAAATACAAAAGTGACATAAAATTTGTAAATTTCTATTGTTAAGAAATTTTCACATTTTAGCCCAAAATTCAACAAAATACTAAAATGAGGCATGTTATAGAAATTTTTTAACTTGAAATGGATTGTATAATTTAAATACGCAGGAAAAATAATGAAAATATTACCTCTATCATAAAACACCCTATATATTGTTTCTATTGAGACCTACTGATGCATTTCAGTGATGTATAATCATGAGCACTTCCCATCTCACAATAATTCCAATGCATTCATAAAATTAATAAATATGAAATATTAATCACAACTACTTAATAATTGAAAATTTCTATATTTGAAGTTATATTTCATAGATTGTTAATACTATCCTTAGTCAAATTGATCTTAAACCATACATATAAATATGGTTGATTATATATTTGGCATATGTATTATGTAAATAATATGGATAAAAAAGATGTTTACATTATTGAAAATAATTTTTAAATATCACTAGAAATGTCTTGAGGAAAATACTCATTTTAACATTGTAATCACTTATATAAAAACTAATTTTTTTTAAAATAATATGTAAAATAATTTATTTTTAATGAACCCTTTAAAATATAAAGTAAACATTAAATCATTTAGTGACCATGATGTCATGAAATTTTGTTTAAGCCATATAAGTTAAATAACAATTCATTTCACACTTTTGTAAGAAATGTAAAATTACATATTTCTGAAATCAAAATGAGGATTCCTTTTATATGATTATGTAGATGTTAAAAATGGTAAAAATATCTTTAATAAATTATTTTACAATATAAAAAACATTTTTAAGAAACTATGTATATTGAATAAAAATCTTCTCAATTGAGTAGAAAAAAAAAGTATTTCATAAAAATATTATTTTGGTATATTGAGTACTTAAAGAGAAGAGAATGAATGGAAATATAAAATTTAAAAAACATTAAGGTAAATATAATATATTTTTTCAATAAATAATAATCAAATAATTCCCCAATGGGAACTTAAACAAACATAATCCCAAATAATGATGAGATCATGAAATAAACCTTTACGTCTTATCTGACATCCTTTAGGAGTGATTGATACTGTTGTGTAATAAAGATATATTTTTGTAAATAAATTACATAAAATGAATAATATATATAATATAATATATTATTTTCTTATAATCATTTGTCATCCATTTATTAACATTTCTATGTTATAATCAATGTTTGGGGTGAAAACATCTTTTTTGTCATGTATGTTTTTTCTTGGTAGTTTAGATCATTTTACATTGATCATATTCCCTCACAAAAAAATTCTTAATAATGAAATAAATATAATATATATTAATTTTATAATTATTTATGATCATCCATCAAATATATATATATATATATTGATAAATGAATTACAAATTCCACAGAGACAGTAATTCGTACATATATATGAATGTAGTTTTCACATTTTGAAGGTTGGAAATAAATAAATGAAAATAATTATAGTATCATTTTAATATCATATATACCTTATATATATATTAAATTCATTTTTACTACCATTTATGTAAATATTAAATGAAAAATGAATCACATCGCTTCATATAGGTGGTAGTCTAAATGAATGAATGGGCGACATTATCATTTTCTAGTGGATTGGAAGGTTAGAAGGTATATATTATATTATAATTATAGACGAAAAATTGTTTCATAAATATAATATATAAACATTAAACCACTAATAATACCCATCCATAGAAGACAATTATAAAAAATGAATCATATCACTACGTGGAAATTATAAGTTGTATATATGCACAAGTGGTTATTTCACAACACTTTTGATAAAAAGGTATTTCGATAATATAGGTTTCATAATTATACTATAATTCATGTATATTTATTATATTTTAGTTACTATTATATGATAAATACCACAGATTTATAGGAATTATAATATTACATAAATTGAAAGTGGTTGGGTAAGATGATTACCTATTCTTCTGGAGGCCTTATCTAGATGATTTTTTAATGGACTGAGGGTCAATTTTTTTAATTAAAATACCTCCAAAACTTTTATAAGTATTCTTAAAATATTAATTTTATGGTACTATTGGATCAATATTTCTCAATGTGGGGTAAATAAGATAAGGAAGGGGTGTCCTTTTATAAGTGAGGGGAGGGACACTCTTGGAATTTCTTAAAAGATTAAAATATAATATTCATACTAAAGAAAAATAATTATAAATTTAAATATATTAAAATATATGGTAGGATATAGTTAAAATATAATCAAAAAATAAAATTTCATAAGTTTTAATTGGTATTTTAAACCTTATATTTTGTTTTATTCACTTAGTTAATCTATTTTAACCAAAACTTTGGAACACATTTTTCACTCTTAAAGGTTTATAATTTTACTTATATGGTACCTATTAGTCAAAAAATGGAAAATGGATTAAATATTATTCTATATAATATCCCTATTTTTATTTCAATTTTTTAAATCAATTTTAAATAATTTAATAAAATATTATTTTCTTAAAATTTCATTAATGGCATTTTTGGAACTATTCATTTATTTTGTTATTAAATACATTAATAAAAATATGGAATTTGAATATAATATTTTAATAAATATATAATAAGTTATACTTAGATACAAAATTAGTTGAAAATAATAATTCATCAACACTATATTAATTTTAATATTTTTAAAATAATCTATTTTATTTTTCTATTAATTGAAAAAATACTATGTTGGTGTTGTGTAAGATGTAAAGGTAATTATAGAATAAGTATAAATTATAAATAAATTACTATAATAAAAATAATTTATTTATTTTAAAAAATAAAAAATAATATTAATTCCTAACTTATTTTTCCCTATGTTAACATGAAATATATGTTTAAAGTCAACAGAGTGACATTTTTTAATTTTTTACTGGTTAAATTAATATAAAGGTAAATATCAAGGAAAAATGTAACCAATTGGAATTTTTTAATAGATTTGTATTTAAATGAAAAATATACTCCTCAAATTGGATAAATTAAGAAGTTATAGAAAATTTAAAGCCACATCCAAATGTTTTAAACCATTTTTACCTCTTTTACCCATAGTGAGGTGTAAAATATTTACCAAGGTTACTATTCATAATCACAAAAAATATAATTGATCTATTTAAAATATTTGAACCTATTGATTTCAAAAAGTGTAACCAGTTTCAATATATTGTCTCTATATGTGCTAGAAACTAATTTAAAATAAAAACATAAAACACAACATAGATTAGTTATTTTAGAAAATATAGTTTTTAAGTATAAAAATATTTTTATAACAAATTCAACCTTGAAATTGAATATTATGAAATTATTTATATTAGATATAATATTTTATAACTAATTGTAGTTTTAATCCTTTTTAAAACAAAATATATCATTTTACATTCTTGAAATAAAAATACAATTTTTAATAAAAATTGGTATTTTCACTATTTACATGAAATTAAATGTTTTTAGAAAAATCTGTTAAAAGTACCCTAAAATAATTATGGTATGATAAATTATAAATTTAATTTTCTAAATTTCAAAAAAAAAATACATTATATTCAAATAAAAATCAATGAAATCATTTGTGAAGAAAACAATTTTTATTAAACATAATACAATATTGAAAAAAAAAATTAATTCTTATTGTATATGAATTAGTAAATAACTTTTTATTATGTAGTACCTTATATATATTTTATAGAGTGGTATTTCTTATTCATAAACACTAATTCAATTAATATGTTATAATTTTCAAGTTTAAATAATACTAATATTTGGTTGTTCATTTATTCTCGGTGTTTTGTGTCTTATATGATGTCAATCATACCTTTCTTATTTTAAATTATTAGAGTGTATTATTTTACCCACTTAAATGAAATTTTCACTTGAAATTTTATATCTGTAGTTAAGGGTTCAATATTTGATAATACTTTTATTTAAAACCTACACTACACAAAGGAATAATAAAACATCCTTTGAAAAAGTGAAATGGGAGACATAAAGGTTACCCAAAATATCACATATTGAAGTTCCTAGATAAGGATAATATTAGTGGAAAGATAAAATATATACGCGGTGGTGAAAAATAAATTCTGAGTAATAATTTAGTGGGATATGGAACATGGAGATGAGAATGTTAATGATTTCATGATCATTAATTAGTGAGGGTTTGGAAGAACATCAATTCCATAGAAATGATGGTAAAATAATAAATTTTTGATTTAAATATATTTTTTTATATTATTTTATGTGTGACATCCCAGGCCCAGAAGCTACTCAATAGTTTCCCTGAGCCCAATGGTCCATGTGGCCTTAACCACATCTTCCCAAATGCTAGAGGCTACCGACTAGCAAAGAGGGCCTAGGGTGTGTCCACGGGGAGGCTATTCCCTCATTATCAATGTGTAGAATAATAGGTACATATAACAATGGTAAATAACATAAGAAAGATAAGTAAATTTTGAAATATATAATAAGAATATATAAAAATGGATTACAATAAATGTTTAGCTGAATCAATATTCAACAATACAATAATTGATGATGATAAGTCATGAAACTAGAAAACTAGAAGTCATGGATACATGACAGAAGCCATAATATATTCCACAATAGTATAAATAAAATCAAAGACTATCCCAAGCATCTTGAGATCTGGATCTCTCGTATTCTATCAAAATCCATCCTAAAAAGAAATCAATCAAGTGTTTGATGTCATATACTTCCCTTTATCAATAGTTTCAACCTTGTTGTCTACTTTGGGTATCAAATGGCACCTACATAGGGTGTGTTATAAACCTCAATGGGCCACCGCTAATGGTGTCTATAACTTCTGACCCATGTAATGGAAGATAACATTGTAGAAACATGTATATATAAATTAATGTAATACAATGTAACTAAATACCCAAGTACCTACTTCATTCCTTTGTAGGTGTATGAACATCTAACCAATTAATTACTCTATTGTTGTCGGTTTATAAATAATTCACTTGTTATAAATATTAAAGGTTCCAATTTGTAACAAAGAAACATGTGATGAGATTTAACAATGATGTTCCAAGATAGTAACCAAGGAAAAAAAAGGCTCAAGGGCCACTAACTCATTAATATCTAAGTCTTGATAAGGGTTAAGAGTGTAATACATGAAGCATATTCTAAGTAATTCCACAATGAGACACCTACCGAGTCTATGGAGTGAATCCAAGGGAAAATGTGGCTAATAAAAGACTGGGCCCGATGGGCTTTAACCATTAAACTTACTTGTCAATCATGAATCCAAGGAGTGTATCCAAGGCATCCTGGATCCAATGAGTGTAACCAGTGCATCCTTTTGTACTACCTGAGGGATCCTATGTTATCATATCGGTAATCCAATGGGTAGACAAGTATCGGGTTCTAGGTGGGTCTCATCCTAAGTAAGATATGTCCTTGATTCGGAATGGGGTTCCCCAGTGCTCATGGTATCCTTCGATCAGAATACAAGGACAGCTCGTGTTAGGCCATTCTTATTTGATAGTCTATACATATAAAAATTTAATAGGTTCAAGACTTTTCATTAATTGTGTAATACATTCAAGTTGTATGCAACCATTTAATCTATTTAAGGCATATTCTATATTAAAGGTTCATTCCACTACCTTCAATTAATGTGTTACTAGGTGATATAGATATTCAACCAATTATTCATTTACATTCAATACGGTCAAGTTATATACTCAATATACATTACAATTTCGATTTCAAATTTAATTATTAATTGAATAAATTACCTTAGGCGGGTTAATTGGTAAGAATACATGGTACTTTCCATTATTCAATTCAAAATATAAACATGACATTTAATATTGAAAGCTTTCCCTTATAGAGGTCAAGAAAAGGAACACCTAAATGGCGGCTCAAACGTGTCTAAACACTAAGAACCCAAATATGGAATAACCATCAACAAAGGGAAGATTGAGTTGTAGTTGTAACCACTAACAACTATCACATATTTAGAAAGAGCATAACCATACAGTTTTAACATTTGTAATCATCGAATATGAATTTAATAATTGACACCCGATGAAACCGGTAGGCCCAAAACGATAATTCAAATGTAAAAAAACATTAGGGATAAATTTTAGGCCACCCACCTTAAGGTTTTTTGACTCTCCTCCTATAATATCAGCCCTTTATTTTTGTCAGATAGAAGTACATCTAAGAATAAGTAAAAATTTATCAAACCATGATAACTAAGTTGAGTGAAAATAGAACATGAATAGATCAAACACACTCGAGTACTTATCATTTCTCATCCATGATGATTAATAAAAGTTTGATTGGTTTCTGGAAGAAATAGATATCTTGATACCAAGTTTAGATCCTCAAAAAGATCTAACATGGAAGAAAAATAGGTTAATCTCGCATAAGCTCAAATTAGGGAAGATGGAGGTGGCTTAATTAGATAATTAAGGGAAAAAAGGAAAAATTACCCCTAAAATAGCATCTGCATGATTTTTCTGCATGGTTTGTCTACACGTTCTGAAAAACTGTGCGCAAACCATCAGCGTGTACATAAGAAAAAGGGGCACTTGCACAGTTTGGCTGTATGGCCTTGTGTCAAAGGTGCGAGGTGGATCAGTCTGAAAAAACACAATTCGCATTGTTTTCTAAACGGTGAATAATTCCTATACGGCTTTCTATAAATAGTGCTCCAATCCTATTTTCCCAAAAATATTGGTTTCGGCCTCTGAACATGCCCCAGAAACCTATGATACCTTTATTTAACCCCTTGGAAATCCATATTAGTTCCAAATTAAAGATTAGACTGAAAATTAAAGTATCCATACCTGAGTGAAAACATAGGTTCTTACAATCTTCCCCCATAAAATAACTCATCCCCAAGTTCATCTTCCAATGGTGGAGAAAAATTGTCAAAGAATAACTCTATCCATTGGCCACATACGTCAGCCTCCTTCTTCCAAGTCACGTCCTGCATGTGGGCGTGCTACCATAACACTCGTACTAGAGGGACATACTGGCCTCGTAGAGCATTCGTACTCAAGTCAACGATGCGTACTGTATACTCCTCAAAGTTAGAATCGACATTTATCTAAACATCCTTGGGATAAAAGTTATGTGACATGTCGTCATATTATAGGTGAATCTATGAAACATGAAATACATCGTAAATGACATGGTACCTCTGAGGTAAAAGAAACTGATAGGGTACCAGCCCACCTCTCTCTAGAATCTCAAACAACCCTACATGATGAGGAAATAAATTTCCTTGCTTCCATAACCTTCTATGCCCAAACTTGTGTTATACCTAAAGAAAAACACGATACTTTCCATCGAATTGATGAGGTCATCAACAAAGATCGACATATGATTTTTGTCTAGACTAAGTAGTAGTTAGGCGCTTTTTGATCATCTCAACTTGCTTTGAAGTCTCCTGAATGAGACGAGGACCTAGTAGGGATGCCTCACCTGCCTCTATCCTGCACAGGGGTAAACACCATGGACTACCATATAAGGAATAAAAAGGATCTATCTTAATTGTTTCCTAAAAGATTTTATTATAGGCTAACATGATGGGAGGGATATACTACTTTCAAGAACTACCGAAATCAAGGACACATACTCAGAGAATATCCTTTAGAACCTGCATTGTCCATTATGATTTTCCATGAGTCTAAAGGTAAAATTCTATGCATAGAAACACCTAAGTTTCCATAGACTTCTGCAAACCCTACTTGAATCATGAAGTTAAATGAGCATCCAAAACTGAAACGATAGTATATAGAACCCTGTGAATTTGTATGATTTCCCCGACATACATTCTTCCCAGCTCATCAATTGAGAAAGTCTTCTAAATAGGAATGAAGTGGGATGATTTTGTTAGTCTTTAAATGAATACCCTGATAGAATCACTACCCCTCAATGACCTAGGTAAGGTGACAACAAAATCCATAGAAACACCATCCCATTTCCATTCTGGGATTGGAAGTGGTTGTAACGTGCTTATAGGTATTTGGTGCTCCTCATTTACTTGCTGACGGGTGGAACACCTAGTGATAAATCCTTTTATCCAACATTTCATCCCAGGTCACCAATACTAGTGTGACATATATCGATACATCTTTGAGATGCTTGGATAAATATCCCATTGAGAAGCACGGTACTCCTTCATCAACTCCTCCCTCATATCAATAGGAACCCAAATTTTTCCATGGAGACACATGCACTATCTCTGTCCAATGACCAATCCAGAGGTGGGTTATCTCTTGATATACTCTCATGGATAACCAATCCTTCAAGATCTCAAAACAATTTACTCTTCAACTTATCATGGAGGGATGAGTTAAATCCCAAGGATTAGAGGTAATAATTCTTGTGTCTATCATAAAACTCTAGATGTAACTCGGAAAAGAGGCCATTAACATCCATTCATCATTGGATTCCCATACGTCATGTTCTTGAGTTTTCTAAATCAGTGTGTTTTCAACTACATTTCACTTCCTAGGAATATAGGCATGCTCAGAATCGAAGGATTGAAGATATTAGACCCATATCTACTATCTAAGGTCCAAGTCATTATAATAAAAGATATACATGATGCTCTTGTATTCGGTGTATACCACGAAGCACTCACCCTATAAATAATGTATCCAGAAACATAAGGCATAGACAAATACTATTGGATCAAGTTAATGCATTGAGAAATTTCTCCCATGAGGCCTCAAGTTTTGAGATATATATACAATGAAACTATCTTCCTGCATCAGTACTACTCTTGGGCCAATTCCCGTTGCATAAAAAATATGGTATAACCTATACCCGGCTCAGAAAGAATCAGAATAGGTGCCAAAACAAGCCTCCCTTTCATCTCCTGAAAGTATTTCTCACATTCTTCTGACCATATGAACTTGACACCCTTATTTGTAAGATAATTAATATTTGAATCAAGATGTGATAAGTCTTGTATGAAACACATGTAATATCTATCCAACCCCAAGAAACTCTGTATATCAAAACTTTTCTTGGGATGCTCCTATGAAAATATAACAGTATCCTTTTTAGGGTCAAAAAATAATATTGATTCTAAGATAATATGACCCAATAAGTGGAAATTTTCAATTCAGAAGTGGAACTTAGAAATCTTGGCATAAATCTGATGCTCACTCAGTGTACTCAGAACAATCTTAAGATGTTTGGAATGGTTGCTATGAGTGAGAGAATAAACCAAGATATTGTCCACTAAGACAAGGACATAAGAGTCCAAATAGGGTTGGAAAACCTATTGATCAAATCCATGAAAATGGAAGGCACTTTTGTAATACCAAAAAACATAAAAATGTACTCATACAGACCATACCTGCTATGGAAATTTTTTCGAGGTATGCCTGATGGTCTGACTTGCTCCGGATGATAACCAGATCTAATTTTGATCTTAGAGAACAACTTTTCTCCTTAGAGATTGTCAAACAGATCATCTATTAGAGGAAGTGGATACCAGTTCTTGACCATAAGCTGGTTTAACCTTCTTTAATCCATGCATAGACATAAGGTTCTATCCGAATTCTTGGATAAAAGAACAGGAGAACCCCAAGAGATATACTAGGTTATATAAAATCTTTGGCCTTTAAATCCTCTAACTATCACTTAAGATCCTAATTCTTTATAGGATCCATCCTATAAGGAGGAATGGACATTGGAGTGTCTCTTAGAAGAAGCTTTATAGAAAAATCATCCTCTATCTCAGATGATAAGCTAGAAAAATCATCAGGAAAGACATACCTAAAACAATCCACTTCTAAAGGGAACATAGCTTGCCATAAACCCTGATCCTCCATGAAGAGATTTGAAATCTAGGTGATCACTCCATGTAGACCATGGTGCTATGGTGCAGATATACCAGCCTGGACATCCCACTCACCCTTATGTAGATAACAGATACCCTCTGGTGATGTAAAAGATACTTTGCAGTGATATCAATCTACAAAAGAGTGAAATCAAACGAACCAGTCCATTCTGAGAATGAAACTGAAGACCATCATCTCAAGGAAAAATAGGTTCCATAATAATGGGTAACTTCCTATCTCAAGGGGACAGTCCCTACACTGGCGTATTCCCTCTATTTTTACCCCCTAATGTCACATCTAGGGTTATTTCACCAAAGTGATATTGTATCTCTAGTCTGAGACTTTCCCAAATGAATACTAAGATAGAAGAGTTCGAAACACCTATATCAAAAATGGAAGATACAATTGTAGAGCTTAATGGAATAGTATCTCTTAATGTAGAAGGTCCTGAAGCCTGATCATTGGGTATTAGTTGTAGTGTATGAAACTAACATGATTCATGACCATGTACAACATATAGACTACCACGATAAAAACTCTTATACTGGTACTACTAGTGATCGGGGGTTTGGATACCATAGCCACGACCTCCTCCTCGGCCAGACCTTCCAGTGCTATTAGAAATTCCTTCCTGACATGGTGTAAAAGAACTCTCTCTTAAAGGTAGAGAAAGAACCTATCCTCTTCCAATTAAAGTTGAAAGGTCCTATAGAAACACTGAAGATTCCTCACAGGCCGCATGCCAAACACTCTAGTGGGTCTCTATCACACCGAGGCTTTGAATGACCCTATCTTCCACACATATGAAACACCAAATAGCTATCTAAATGGGTAGTATGGTGGTCACTTCCCTGACAATAATCCTTGAGAGAACATTTCCTGCCACTAGAAGAACTAATGTCCTACTATGGCACTAATCCTTTAAACATGATATTATTTTAGTCCCTCCAGTTTTTCTCAGTTATAATAGCCTGATTTACTATCTCACAAAAATTAGGTAGGTGAATGACATTGACTTACATATGGATGGTGTAATGGAGCCCATACTTAGAACGACTAGCACATAAAATCTCATCACCATATAGAAGCGGTGCAAAGCACATGAACTCTATGAAATGATCTGAATACTACATAAATGACCTAGAACCCTTCTTGAGATGCATGAAATCTCTAGATCTTTCAGCTCTTAGCATTTTAGGAAAGAACTGATCAGAGAATACTTTCTTAAAGTCATCCCATATCATGACTTGATGCTAATCAGACAGAGTAACCAGATCCAACCAATGCTTAGATGAATCCTAAATCATGTATGTAGAAATATTTACAATATGATAGGGAGGATATTCTATATGATAAAGATAGATAGGATGGTTTCTATCCAAGACTCAGTAGCATGTGGACCACCATCCTCTGGGAAAGTAGGTGGGTTCTTCTGTTGTAACTCACAAGTCAGATCATCCATCGTAGGTGGAACTCAGGGAGCACCATGAATGGATAGAATCAAACGTAGGAAACTATCACAAACTTTGAAATTAGTGATATTATTAGGTATATTAGGTGGTTCCTTAATTGGAACTCATAGAGGTAAGACTGAAGTCTTGGGTCCAACCTTGTATGGAGCATGGTCGTCGTTTCCTTCCTCACCTACAATATGAAGACATCGTGGTGTCATTGTTCTACAATATCCAAGAAAAATCTTTAGAACAAGATTAGAAGTATAAGGATAGCATCACTAGTAGAAGAGGCATGTAGGTAAACTCACTACCCAAGGAATACTACCCCCAACAAACCAGTTAAACGACCAGGTATCGGTGAGTGCTCAAGTATAATTTTCATTTCAATTTAAATTTAATTTCAAATTTTACTCATTTTCATTTCATAAACATGACATGGTTGGATAGGTATGTAGAACCATTTTATATTATATTACATCATTCACTTTATAATGTATATCCATTTCTCATGAATCAGTTCCCATACAAAAATCACCAGAAATGACACCCATTTATGTACAGTATGATGGATCGACTCGGTAAATTACTCATCCCAACCCATGAGGGGCCACATAGATCATGAATTGAGATAGGAAATCCCTCAATCACAAACAAGATTACAACAATAATAATCTAGCTATCACAACATCACTCATCCGTCATAGACATATCAAGAAATGCAAAGACGTTGAATGAACCAATATTTCATGGAAAAATGAATGAATTTTAAATCTAAGTTTTTATAATGATGCATGTAACAATGATCCTTACATTCATATAATCTATCCAAGTATGAATTAAAATCCTCAAATAGATTAATAATCAACAACACCGCACAACATGTGAATCACTCAACATACAAATAATATTAATAGAGATATGAAAAAATAGAACAATAATTATAATTTAAGAAATTTGGTTTTTACACCGAACATGGGTTAATAATTCCCAAGCACAACTTATGATCATGTCCCAATAATTCATATTCTCCAATATGTTGTCTCCAAAGAGTAAGAAAGAAAATAAATGACCTTTAATACAAATTTTTGACATCCTGAACTGGGATTCCATTTAATAGATTCCTTGAGACCAGTGGTCCACATGGCCTTAAGCGCATCTCCCTGAATTCTAGAGGCTGTCGACTAGCAGCGAAGGCCTAGGGTGTGTCATTTGGGAGATTGTTCCCTCATTACCATAGTGAATCATAGTGGATACACATAATAAGGGTAAATAGAAGAAGCATGATAAGTAACAATAGAAACAGATAATAGGAATAGAAAGACAAGAAATAATAGTAATTTTGTAACAAAAACAACATTCAACAATACAACAGCTGATGATGATACATAATTTAAATATAAAACTAGAAAACATGGATACAATATAGTAGGAATAATACATTCCACAATTGTATAAAGGAAATAAATGACTATACCATTCATTCCAAGCTCTCGCACTGTCATCTTCTATCAAGAACCAGCCTAAAAAGCACGAAATCAAGTCATTAAAGCCGTATACATCCCTTTGTCAACACCTGCAACCATGTAATCTACTCAAGTTACAAAATAGCACCCAGAGAGGGTGTGAGATAAATCTGATTGGACCACCCCCAACGGTACCTATAACATCAGGCTCGTGTAATGAAATATAACAATGTATAGGCATGTATATGTAATGTAAAGTAATACAATTCAACTAAATACCTATGTACCTAGTTCATCCCTCAGATGGTATTTAAACATGTAACTATTTATTTACTTGATTGTTACTAGTTTGTTAATAAGTAACTTTTTATTAATATTATAGGTTCCAATATGTGACAAAGAAACATGCAATGCTATTTAATTATGATGTTCCAAGATAGTCACCAAGGAAACATAAGACTCAAAGACCACTAACTCAGTAGTATCTGAGTCAAGATATGGGTTAAGAGTGTAATCTAAGGAGGATAGTCTTGGGAATTCCAGAATGAGACACCTATCAAGTCAAGGGAGTGCATCCAAGGTAAAATGGGGCTAAGAAAATACTAAGGCCGATCAGATTTAACCATGGAATATATTTTTCAATGATGGATCCAAGGAGTGTATCTAAGGTATACTAGATCCATGGAGTTTATCCAAGGAATCTTATAGAACTACATGAAGGATCATACAGTATCATACTGGGCATCTAAAGGATAGACACAGATTGTGTTCTAGGTGGGTGTCAACATAAGAAAACCATATCTTTGAATCGGAATGGGGTTACCGAGTGGTCATGGTATCCTCTTATCAGAATCCAAGGAGTTCTCAAGTTGGATCATTCTTATTTGATTGTTAAGTCATATAATAATTCAATTGGTTCAAGCCTTTTCTTTCATCATTACGATAAGTTCATGTAGAAGTTAGTTATTTAATCCATTTAAGGCATATTCCATATTCAATGTTCATTATGCATCTTTCCATTAAAGTGGTAAGAGGTTCTATTGATATGAAACCTACTTTTCATTCACATTCTGTACGGTCAAGTTATATAGCCAATTTACAGTCCAATTTCCATTTCACATTTAATAATTAATTGATGCACTTACCTTAGGCGGGTCAAGTGGTAATCATATATGGTACTTTCCATTATTCCATTCACAACATAAACATTCCATTTAATATATAGATTTTACCCTTAGAGAGGTAAAGCGAAGGAACACCTGAATGGTGGCTCAAACGTTTCAAAACACTAAAAACCCATATATGGACCTTAGACGAGGGGTGGATTGATTTGTGGGTGTAACAGTTTACAACTAATAACATATTTGGAAAGAGAATAGTCATATGGTTCTAATGAGTATAATCATGGCATATGAATTTAATAAATGGCATCTCTTGAAATATATGGGTCCCACATGACATTTCCAAAGTCAGCGAACATTTGGTAAAAATTACAGACTACCCACCTTAGGGTTGTGTGACTCTCCTCCTTCAATATTGGCCCTTGATTTTCCTCGGATAGTAGTACATCTAAGAAGAGGTGAAAACTCCAAACCATGATAACTAGGTCAAGAGAAAAAGATAAGGAGAATGGATCAAACAGACTCGAGTACATACTGTTTCACATCCAATGTAAAGAACAGAATCCCAGTATATTTCTATATGAAAGATATCTCTTTATCATAAGTTCAGATCTTAAAAAACCCTAAAAAGGAAGAAAATTTGGTTAATCATGCATATTAATGGATTATGGAAGATGGAGGTGGATTAATTAGATCACTAAGGGAAAAAAATTACCCTTAAAATAGCATGCACATAGTTTGTCCATATGGTTTGAGAAACCATGCGCAAACATGAATAGGTACCTTGGAAAAAGGGGCACTCGCAAAATTAGGCCACACAACCATACACCAAATATGCGGGGTGGATTTGTCTAAAAAACACAATTTGAACAATTTTCTGAACCGTGCGAGAAGCATGTGTTTCCTAAAAAGATGGGTTCTAGGTATTTAACTTTCCCCTAACACCCCTGGGTCCTTTTTTAGCCCCTTTTTCAACCATATTAGGTCCAATGTAAAGAATATACTAAATATTAATGGATCCATACCTCAAAGAAAAGACTAGTTCTTATATTATGCATTATATGTTGGTTCCTAAATCATGAAGAAAAAATATACCATAAAAATTAGGATTATGTTCAAGCCAAATATGGGTATAATAACCATGTTTGAAACTATGGAACAACTACACATATTAATAGAAACCACACAATAACTATATTATTTCAATGTTTCTTAATTGATAATTATTTCCTTAGAGTGTCAAGGGATAATTTGATATCCATGAAAAATATAAATGTTTTTATAGATATTGAATAAAATAAATCATGATTTTATAATATAAGTACCTATTATCGTAACTTAAGGGTTATCAATATCAGTTATATTAATTATATAATCTTGAAGATGACTCATTATCTTTTTCTCGGGTAAATTCTAATTATTCTTGGGGAATTAGTTTACATAGTGTCCTATATCCTTACTATTTAATCAATGTATATTAGTGGTTTCATTCTTAGTCATTCATTATCATGTTTTTAGGAATTTATCTCTACACATGAAGCAAACTCTCATTCTATCAATCACATACCATGATATTTCCTTCCATAATTATCACATGTGGGAAACTCATTTATTCAATAATTTTATTTAAACACATTTATTTTATCATGGTCCTTAGTATTAATATTATTCTCCTTATTTACATTGATAATATATTGATTGGAGAATATTTTCTCCATCATGATGGCACTTGATACCATGTCATTATATGATAAAATCACATGAGAAACTACTTCCTATTATAGGAATTGATTAATCTTATAAAATAAATGATCAATCATAATATATGTTTTTTGTACAATGTTCATAACATTCCTTTGTAATATTCTAAATATTTTCTCATACTTAGTGACACTTTCTAGTTCCATATATTAATAACATGAAAAAAATATGCCATTGAAAAATACGCTACAACCCAAGATGAATGATATATCCAACACTAGCCAATTGGAAAAGTTAAAATCCCATAAATCATAAAAAATTAATTCTCATCACTTTTTGTGAAAATGTATCAATAGTAATAATGAAAACCAAACAAAAATCTCAGTTCTCTGGTAAATCATAGGTACACTTTACGAGTTCTATCCATGTGTTACCATAATTCACCAAACATGGTTTTTGACAATAATATATCTATTATACCATGTTGAAAAGCATAAAAAATTAAACTCCTTTAATAAAACTTTGTAACAAGTAATCCCAAATCATTGGGTTTAGTTTGAGGTTCTGAAAGACCTCTTGCATGCCTCCCCATATTCATGAGGCTACCAACTAGTGGTGAAGACCTAGGAAAAAATATTGGGAGACTACATAATCAGTAGAAGATATCAACCAATCATATATATTATATAAGAAACAATAATATAATTGATTTAAACAAATCACATCAATATAGAATAGCTAAAAAAGGAAACACTACTCATCCTATAAAAATGGAATACTAGATTAATATCAAATAAATAGAATCCCCTCATGTGGTGGATCATTGAAACAAAATAAAAAAATAACAAAATAAAAATGAGGCATGATTGAAAAAGATCATGGAATATATCCATGTATCTCCATAGTCCACTCTATTCCCACTACACAACTACCAAACATAGTGCCTTACATTTCACTGGATCACTAACTATAACATCATCACTAGAATCTAGATTCACATATAGGGTGTGAGTATATATACCCATTAGAAACCACTAATGGTTCCATTGAATAAATGTAGAACATGTATATAAGTGTGTATTTATTTAATGTAATTAATTTGTAAATAAACACAAAACTAAATTAGTTATCATTTTCTAACCAAGTAACCATGAACCTCAATCCTACCTTCCTCAACACCATGTCGAAAGTTACATCATATTAAAATAATCACACAATTTAAACAAGGTAGTAAAATTCATATGATGAATAAACTAACACATGATGGATAGACAAAATATAATTAGAGAAAGGTTACCCATATCATCCCCTAACTCAACAATATAAAAATTGATCATTCTAATATAATCATCAAAAATTGCACATAACATCATGAAACACCAAAATTAGAGTCATCACTAGGATACACACATACCCAAAAAATAATCAAGCCACAAACTAGAGTTATCATAGGGATATATAGGCACCCACATACTCGTCAAACTATACATCGTAATATACTATTCATACCATGGTAAAGACTTCCAACATTAAGTGTGTAAGAGTCCACGTGGCCAGAACCATGTCCAGATTCAAGACAAGAACACCAAATTATAATAATAATTCCTAAATTCATCATATGAGAATTCAAGAAATAATATTTTAGAAAAAGGAATCATGTAGGGTTATGATTGTCTGGGGATTATCGTATAAAGACAACCACAATCAATAGATCTTGAATTTGTTAGGATAATTGAATAAATTACAGAGAATCATTGTTATTATCCTTCCATAATGTATGGAAAATTAATTAGATCATTCTATAAACCATAGATATATGCATGGAAGTTTCAATCATGGGTTAATTTTGAGTTAAAAAGATAAGATCACGAAGAAGAAGAAAAAATATATAAAATTGATTCCTAGATCCAACAAGCCACAATTAGATCAAAATAAATTTTCAATGAAAGGTAATTTCTCAAATTGTTAGTAAGAGTCTTTTCGTTCATGATTCCTATCAATAGGTGGAAGAATGTGTGTTTTCTATGAGATTTTATGTTAAAATTCTATTTTTTTGATTAATTAATCATATATTCATGGTTTTCTACACAATTTCACAAACTATGTGCTAAACTTATTGGAGGTACTCTCTAAAACTAGGTTTGATCAAATGGTTATGTGACATAGTTTGGTAAATCACATGAAAATTATGCAAGCTCTATTATCTCTAAGATCTTCAACTATATGGTTACCTTGGGAATCAATATGGTCTCTCCTAGTTGTGCTTCCTACAAACAACTCCCAAAAAATCCAAAAAACACCAAAACTCCCAATGTGAAAACCCAACTAAATAAAATATCAAAAATAACACTAACATTCTAAATATATAGAAAATTAGATGTGACATAACTTAGAAAATTTTAGTGAATCACACCATGAACTTGTGTAATAATATAATAAAAACATTTATCTGTTGACACATAAATAAAGGATTCTAACTTGATTAAACATATTACACTCATGTATATTTTTATTCGGGAAATGATTATCCTTCTAATTCTTGTGATTGTATATAAAAAATATTATAGTTCTCTAAAACTTCATCACAATTTTGATGGGGTGATACTTTTCCCATATTCATCTCTACATTACATAGTTATGATGATCAAACACACAAACAATCATATACTATTTTTCATCTAATTATTTTACTTTCACTGCTAAAATTGTTCTCTTAATATTCTCTATTCTTACTATTTTTACTACAAACACCCCACTTATTTCTTTTAAATTATTTATTCTTCACACTATACTACATTGAAGATACCTATTAAATTTATCTTTCAAAATAATAGCCTTTAATTTATGTATAAATTTTAATTTTAAATTAAAATTAAAACTACTAATATCAATTCGCCACCATTAACTTCTTATTATTCTTCTACATCTTATTTATTTAGTCTTAAAAACTATATAGGTTATTATAGTGTTTTGACATTTTTCATGGAATAAAAAACTTGTTCCAATAACTTTTTTTCAACTGATAATTCCATTCATTGTGTGAATGTAACTTCTTCATGAAATATTTTATACCTTTTTTCTAGGTTTGGAGGTCATGTTATGACACTTTTCATTATATTGTGATATTTTTAAGGATCTCAAAACATCATAAATAGTAATAATCCAGGATTCATAACACAACATGACTTTAACATCATTACATGAAAATTATTCTCCAATGTTAGGATCATGGATGACACTCATGATATTTAATCTATAAATGAATATAATTACCAACATCAAATTAAATAATTATTACACATTATTATTTTATAAATTATTCATAACATTTAGATATATTTATTCTAATAACACATATGGTAAACTCTATACATCTTTTTATTCTTTATACATATTATATTTTAGATAAGTTTTAAATATTATGCATATGATAAAATTTGTATGCATTTTATATAAAAAATTATTTATCTCAATAATTATGTAACCCTATGATCAAGAAATGTTCCCATAATTAATTTTTAATAATATTTTACATATGAAAAGTCCCACATATAAAATAATTTTTGGAATATGATAAATTTATTATATATTTGAGTAACTTCCTTTCTTTTCCAGGCCTTCAACTCCAATACATACAAATTTGTATACATCACATGAAATATATTACATGTCACCATGTAAAATGAAACATTTTAAAATATCACTATATTTATTTAGAAGATATTAAATATCATCAAATTATCTTTTGTATCACTGTATACTATAGTATTTTACAAATTTACACATATCTAAGAGATATTATGTATAGGAAAATATATCATACATTTAAATGGATGTTTTTTTATTTTTATTTTTTTGTTACTCTACTCATTGAAAAAACGTTAAAAATATGGGACTTTGTTAAAATTAAAACCAGAATATGGTAAACTAAAAAACTCTTCCAAATAACATTATACTTATTATAAACATTCAAACAAACATCGCCTATCATAATAGTATTTTTTCAAGTTATAATATAATTTTTCTATTACCAAAAGATAAAATAAAATAAATATATTCAAATATTACTATGAAATTCATTTACATACACAAATCCAACTAATATAGGGTGTATTTATTAAAATCTATCTCTCCAAAAACTCCCCTTGGTTCTCAATAATTTCCCAAAGATCACAGTCACTTATTCATATGATGTTATTATTCATGGGATTAACTGCATGTGTCACAACTATTGATCCTTTTAGGATATATATTTAGTAAATTTTAAATATTTTCATATGTTATATATAAATCCATGATTTATTTCCATAAATTGACAAATTTTCTGTTATATAATTGATTTTACTCCATTATACTCGTGCATTATATATATTTGTCATTGGAAATTAGTTATATATTTCCATTTAATATCAGAACCTTCTTTAAAATAGTGTCTTAATTCATATTATAGATGAAAAATCCATGTTTATGAAAAATAAAAATATCCCTATAAATAAAATTCTATGAACCACTCATGAGACTTTGTTTCATCACATTGATTAAGAGAAAATCATGAGATGTTTTCTAAACAATTTTAGTGATTTTAATTTTTTTTAAGTAACCCATAATTGTTGAAAGACACAACTTCGCCATAATAACATTGGATATATTTCATGTGATTATTATTGAAGACCATATGTTTTGAGAATCTACTGTCATTTATATAATTATTTTCTACTTTTACAGCTTTGTAAGTAACTTTAATAACTATTTTTCTATTAATTTTTCCTCATATTTATATAATTGAAATTATCTTTTATTATATATACTAAATTAGAAATATATTTCCCTTGTTGGAGGATTGTTTTTGGTTGATCAAACCTTCCATAATATTCCTAAATATAATTATTATGAAATTCTTCATTTTTTAAATATTTTTTGAACTAGCCTCTTAGAACATTAACGTTAATGCCATGAAATTCATAGCCATAATTAAATATAGGGAGTTATAAACCAAAAAAGAAAACATATGATTCATTCCCCTAAACTTGATGGTACCAAAACCTTCCTTAAATGAAAAATCTCCATGTTGAATAGATATTTTTTTCATAATATACTTATTGGGATTCTACAAAATTTGAAATTTACAACTTGTTTTAAATATTATCAGGAATAGAAGATTTATCCTTCAAATATTCCTTAATTTAATATTATCCATAACATTATTCTTCTCCTAAACAACATTTTTCTTTTAAAATTTTAACCACTCTTGATTTTAGAAAAAATTGATTTTTTCTTTTTTGGTGAAGTGAAAATATTCTTCTTCCCATGGTAACTTCTACCACAATATTTATTAAATTAATGGGTGTCAAAAAATATTTATATGAAAATTTTTAATATATATATGTTTATTGGTATAATCAGTAACCTTTCATATCTTTTTTGGAGTTTTTAAAAATTTAATTGATATAATTTTGAAATACAACTTTCCTTATTCTCAAAGAATTTTTATCATTAACTAACTTTATATCATGATATTTTAGGTATTCATTATTATTAAGCATATTTTTTTGTAACATAAAGAATCATATCCCAATGAATTTATTTTATTAATATTTTTAAAATATAGTTTTAATCCTTCCAAATAATAAAATGTATTCATTATTACTTGAACAAACACTATAGAAAAATATTAAACAACATTAACTATAAGAAAATAAAATACAACCACCATTTATGTAACACCCTTAGATTTTCTGAAAAAAAATTCTCAAATAAATTTAATATTTTCTTATTTAATTATTACATGAAACACTGATTTTATCATTCATTACATGCAACACTAATTTTGTGTTGTGTTAAACAAAATTCTGAATTTAGCTTGCATTATACAAAACATCAAGTTTCAAAGAAACATGAAATATGATTAAAATATTAATATTTAGTATGAATTTTATAATCTAGGTGTTTTAATGGTGATTATGAATGATATTAAATACATAATGAAAATAAATTCTTTACTGATGTATATAAAATTTAGTCTTTGGTGACCAATTCATTATAAATGAAAATAAGTCTCGTTTGAAAATAATAGAAATATTTTCATGAAAAACTATATTAACAATAAATTAATAAAATAAATTTTTTATAATTATATTCCTTATAATATTTATCATTAATCTATGTTTTTTCTATGAATTAGTTAAAAAAATCCAATTTTATGTTTAAAACTGTACTCTTCTAAAAAAATGGTTTGTCACATTTCGCGCACTTTTTTAATATCAAAATTTCAAACATTTAAAAAATGTATTATAAAAAATATATCCATTTTTTAAATAATAATTTAATAATTTTCTTATTATGTATTGTTAATAATTTTCCAAGAAGTCAAATTTTCTAGTGAATTGTGAAAATATTGGTTTTTTACTAAATGTTTTAATTTTTAATGATTTTAAAAACATATAAGTATTTTTAATATTGATTAAAAAATATAATTAGTTCAACTATATATCTATTAATTAAATTTATTTCATTGTATTAAATTAAAAATTGAATATTAATATAAAACTACTTTAAATGTTTGAATTTTTTTTCTTTGAAAAAATAGCTTTTCATCGCGTCAGTGAGTTTAGTTTTAAATTAATTTATTTTAGATATATATGTTTAATTTGAATAAATAGATCCATATTTGGAATTAGGATAATTTATATTGTATGTTAAATTCAACATATGTTTTGAGCATAATGAATAGTAAAAATTGTAAAAATTATTTACTGTAGTGAATGATAATATGGGTTTACCGGGGGTTAAATTAAAAAAATATGAGGTAAAATGAAATAGAAACTTATAAGAATAAAATTTTGTGGAAATATTTATAATTTATCAGATCTCATTTTTAATAATTTTCCATTTTGGAGCATTCTTGAATTTGAAATTTTTTGGGTATACCTTTTTATTTTCAAAAATTACAAGTGTGTCACTCACCTCACATATTAAAGGACACCCCATATCCTCTCCTATTTAGACATCCAAAAAAGAATTTTTATGGCCAAGACATATATAAATCACATACTTAGTTTCCAAATATGAAAATATAATCCCGAATTTGGTCAAAAATTTATCATAATATGCCTTTTGGTGAAAACCAAAAGAAGCTGTCTGAAGAAGAGGTGACACCCCTAACCGAGAATCTTATTTTATTTCTTCCTCCACATACTTAATTTATTATTAAAACATGGTGATATAATATCCTCATAATTTTAATTATACTATAATATTATTATTTTAATTTAATAACATATATCTATATCCACTTCCATCAAATGGGATATGAATTCATCATTCTTGTGTATAGTAGACTACCGCCTCATAAACCGATGTTATACGTTTTCCATCACCACCTCCCAAAGATAGATAAAATTATGGATATAATGTATTAATATTTTATTTATGATATTATTATTTCTATTTAATTATAATATCACATCTATATTTTTATCTCCCAGCCTGTTGGAAATCAATAATGGCGCTTGTGTACAACGAACTACCACCTCACGAACCAATGTGATGTGGTTCTCATTTTTATTTTACATGAATTGTAACAAGGATATATTAAAGGAATAAATATTTTATTTACAATAAAAATATACTTTTCAAAATATATTACCACATATAACTTTTTTTAATTTCCATTCCATAGGGGATACGATAATGTCGATATTGTGTACAGTAGACTACCGCCTTGTAAAACGATGTTATTCATTTTTCATGTACACATTACATGGAATGAAATGGGGATTATATCATTTAATATATTTAAGTTCAATATATATATATGTGTGTGTGTGTGTGTGAAATAATTGTTATAATGGAATGGTAATATATATTTTACCTTTCTTTCTTTTAAATCGTTATGAAAACGTTATCAATGTTCATGCTTACATACGACCAACCATCTCTATGAATGATGTATTTCATTTTATATATATAAATTTTATAGATTAGACTAAATAAATATATAATAAATATATATTATATTTATATAATGGTTAAAATATAGATATTATGGAACCATGATCAATGCAAGAGGAAAAAAATGACAAATCACAACATACAGACAAAATAATGTAGTTATTAATACAAAGTGATTTGAAAAAAGAGTTTTTTATTAAAGGGTAACAATTTATCATAAGTAAATAATATATGGAATGATGAATATGAATATATTTCTTTAATATATGTATAGTTAACTTATATTTTTTATACAGGGGATTCAAAAATGTATGAAGGAAGTCGATAATTAAGGTAAGGGATCTTTGTATCATTTTTGACTTAAGCGAGAGATATGCCATATTCACTATATATTTATTTTATTGGGTGTATATACTTCCCATGAATGTATTTAATGATGTTTAACCTAATAATTATTTGGATTTAAATATCCAATTGAGTATATAACTTTATTGGATTTAATATTTCATATGTTAACAATGTTGTAAGTGATTTGTGTCTCAATTTTACTTCTTTGAGGCCTATATTACACCATACACCTATATTATTTAAGGTGGTGTATATAATAACCCTTTGACTTGTTATTTAATGTGTATCTATATAGTAAAGATATTTTATGTTTAATTTAATTATGAGGTGTATATACAGACCCTTATAAAATTGTTTTCTAAAATATTTTAACATTCTCTAAAGTATTTATTAATGAAGATTTTGGACTTGTTTTAATTTTTTTAAGAAAATTTAAATGTAATATTAATATCATTTTCAAAAAAATCTCATTTTAATTTTACTAAAAATGAGAAAGAAATATTTTTTAACTTGTATGACTTGAAAAGGATTTCCACCATCATGACCATTATTCACATTTAATATTCCTTTATAATTTATAAAATTTTATTTTTAATGAAAATTATTTTTAATTGTTTTATGTTTTAGAATAATTATATTTTAACTTGGAAAGTATATTTTATTTAAGAATTGTTTTAAATTATTTTTAAAGCTTCCATTTTAATTTTGAAATGTTATTTTGGAAGAAAAATATTTTTAAATTGTTTTAGGTTTAAAAAAATGTTTTTGAAATTGGAAACGATATTTTTCTAAGGAAATATTTTAAATGATTTTGGAAGATTTATTTAAAAGTATCAAAGGTTATTATTAAATAAATGAATTTTAAAAAAAAATTTATGTTTTAAAATGTGTTTTTATAGTGTAATGGATATTTTCCTTCAGAGATGTTCCGTGATATATTTCAAAGTCATTTTCCATATAAGTTGTAATTATTTGACGATACTTATGCTATACTAGGTATATGATTCAGGTTCACTATTCTTATTAATTATTTTAATGGTTTTTTATGATAAAAAAATCTATGAAACACACAGATTTTTCCATGAGTTATTCTTTGATGAAATGGTGAAATGATCATGAAGCCTCTTTATTTTCCATAGGTTACGTTATAATGAAATGTTTATTAAAACCATTTCCTTTCATGTATTTTGATATGATTTATGATTTATGATACTGTAGAACACACAGAAACACACACACACACACACACACATATTTATATAATTTTATGATGTGAGGGTGGTTACATTATAACCAAGTATAGTGGAAACATAATAACTAAGATGGGTGGGACATATATTTCTATCAAATGTATTGGATAAATATTTGGTTTTCATGTGATAAATAAGAATGGAATGGGGATTTAACAAAATTTATTAAAGGACTCTATCTACTATGATAGTCTTGGGAGTCAATCATGACTACTATGATGGTTTACGGATTGAACCCATTCTACTATGATAGCTTGGCAATTTGCCATGACTGGAAATTATTTTATATGCTTATGTTTATGCCAGAAATCTATGTCTTATGATAATTTTATTCTATAATGTATCATTTAATTTAATATAATTAAGATTTATCTTTTATTAACTAACAAAATTTATTCCATGAACTGTTTTTATTATATATGATATGCATGTTATTATTTTTAAATTTCATTCACATGTTCACATAACCATATGCTCATGTTATATTGATATCTTCTTTATTTACCCTCACTGATCATCTGATCTCTCCCTTTATTATGATTATTTTCCCCATTTTATGATTAAAGGTATTACTAATAATATGTCTAAAAAGGGTTCTAAATAGGAGGAACTAAGTGGGAGATGGTGTAGAGCTCTTATGAACTAGTTATTTATATTTCTATATTTCTAAAGGCACTAAACCATTATGATCCTCAAGAATTTATTTATATAATGTAAATAATATTCGTCTAAATGATCAAATATCTCTGTATGTGAAGTTTATTTATTTATTGTTGGTATTATAGGATATTTTTATCTAACCCATGGAAACAAGAAAGAGAAAATTTTTGTGAGATCCCTAGGGATATTTTTATGGATATGTCTAAGGAAATGTCTAAGGATAATCCAAGTATGTTAAAATATCTAATAATTCTATTAAAGTATATAGCTGGTGGTTTCTAAGATATTACATTCCTATATCGATACTACATGTGAATATTTATCTACTATAGAGGCAGATAAAGGTTATAATTCAAAAAAAAGACACATAAATATGGACTTAGTCATCATCAGGCGCATCACAATGGTCCTTGAAAAAAACCTAATTGGAAAAAGTTGGGGGAACTACATTGAAAATTCATAAACTCCCCACAAACCATCATGAAGTATTTAAATAGATGGTGACTATGAATGAAACATGATTAACCTTTGGTTTTATTGATTAAATATAGGGTGTCATGATTTATCCCTCCTATAAATAATTTTTCTTGATTATGTGGTTTTACACTATGAGTATTATTGATCACAATATACTTTTTGGTAATTATTGCATGGAGAGAAACAAATGGAATAGGTTTAATGTTGAATGTGATATAAAACATGTTTATGAGAAACCAAATAGGATGATTATTGGGTTGAAGGATATTATTATTATTCCTAATCAGTTATCATGATATATGATTAACAACATGCACCATAAAAAACTCTTGAACTCCCCAAATAGGTTAAGGATATATTTCATTGAGATTTAAGGTAGTGGAGACCATGGAGAAAAGAATATTCACTTCTCTATATATTTAAACTATGGGATGAATCACAAAAGTGAATTTATCAATGGAATAGGAATTTTCTTCAACTGTGGACAAGAATAGTATAAATCAATTAATTACTGATGAAAATTAAATGTTTAGTTGATTAAATGGATGAGAATAATTGTATCAAAAATGTATCATCAATGGTTGAATGTTTTAATTATGGGAAGCATGGTCATTATGAAAATTAATGTCTTACTGGTAAATCTCAAGAAGATAATCAACAAGGATTAATGAGTAATGGTTATACTACTGATGATTAAGAGACCATTAATGACATATGAAACGTATGTTTTTTTATAATAGTATTATTTATTTTAAACATAAGAAGCATGATTAAATTTATGTTGATTAATGTTAATATGTGATTTATATTTCATATTTTTTTGAACGCATTTATAAGGAATATGATGACAAAGTCTGAGGATGGAATACAATTATTGAAGTGATTATTTATTAGAATTCAAGATTTATGTTATAAGAATTTACAAATATATAAAAATTATTTTCTATAATTTTTCCATTAATGATTTGTAAGAATGCGTTCAATTATACTAAGGACCCTGAAAAGTGATTTAATGGTAGGTTGATATTTTATGGAAAACACATGATTAAGGGAAGAAAACCATGAATATGTTCCTATAGTTTTTAAAATGGGGTTTTATTTTAAAAAAAAAGATGATTAATATGTATAATGTAAACTTCATATATTTTATAACCCTATAACAGAATAATGATTTGTTAAAAAAGTGGTATATGTTATCAATGATTAAGTTTACAATATTTTTTTTATTTATGGAATATAATAAATAAATTATAATATTATTTAAGGAATGAGGAAGCATGTATTTTTATTGAGGTTTTATTATAACTATTTATCTGATTATGCTTTAGGAGAATATATGATCAAGTTATTCACATATTTGATATGTGGAAATTAAGATAAACTTATTTATATTTTGTGGATTATCGTTAAGTTGATTTTGGGAAATTTTTTGACCTCATTCCAAAATTTTTGGATTTCAATTTTGGTCAAAATGGATAATCCTTAACTTTATCTATTAATGAAATAGAATATGTCGAACTTTTGATGTTATTGTATAAATAGTGTAAACTATTCTTTTATTTAAAATAAATAATGAATGAAGGAATAAAATATAATTATTTTATGGATCTTATGACCAGCTAATGATTCAGACTTACCAAACCCATCATAATTTATAAAATTAATAAAATATTTTGAAGTTAATCTAGGTATGAATAATATATAAAATTATGATTATGAAATAGATTGAAATCATGTTTTTATATTTTCTCATGAAAATTACCCAACATTTGGAAAAGGACTATGAAATAAATATTTTCATATTATTATTAATTTTGATGATATCAATGAAAATTTTCACACCTCTTTCATTTATAGTTTTGTGGTTGCATATTTTCACCAAATCAATCACTTTGTTGTGATCAATGATCATATCCACCCTCCATCGTTAGATTAACATTATTAATTTATTCAATGCCTGAATCTTTATATCCCAACCATGTTATACTATTTATAAACCTAGTATGACTTATTCCAAATGATCTTTTCACATAACTTTCACTCATTTAAAGTGGATGTTCTGTTAACCATATTTACTATGTGGGTTTCACATAAATTTATTTTTAAATGTTAAACCATTTTTTAGTCAGAACAATTTCAAATTGCAAAGGCGCAATTTATTTTAGGGGATAAATTGTAAAAACATGATATTTTGTGATATTTTTCAAATAAATATAATATTTTAGATATTTTTTATTACATGAAACACAAATTTTATCTTTTTTTACAGGAAACAATATTTTATAGTTATTTGGAATGAAATACCAACTTTAGGATTCACATACACAACATCGTGTGTAAACAAAACATAGAATGCTATTAAAATATTAATATTTAATATGAAATTTAAAAACTATCCATTTTACTGATGGGTATTATTATGATAAACTAAATTTTGAAAATATATTCTTTACACATGTATACAAAATGAATTATTTAGTGGGAAATTAGTTAGAAATGAAAATAAGAACCATTTGAAAATAAAGGAAATATTTTTTGGAAGAACTATCTTTTTCAATAAATTTAAAAAATAATTTGGGTGAATCATACTCAAACTGATATTTAGGACCCATATAATGATTTTTCAATGAATAAGATAAAATAAATATATATTTACACTTTTCACATTTTTATAACATTAATTTTTTATACATTTATAAAATTTATTTGGAAAAATGAGAATCATTTTTGAAATAAGCATGTAAAAATTATTATAGGATAATTTTTTTAGAATATTCCATAAAGATAAATTACTCGATGAATAATGAAAAACATGGGTTTTATATTAAATTATCATATCTTTTAAAAAATTAATAAACAACAAAATTGTTTGAATATGGTTTTAAATGTTTAATTAATTCAATTAAATATCTATTAATTCATTTTATATTATTTAAATAAATTTCATATTGAATATTCACATAAAACTTTGTAATATTTTGAATATTTTCTCTTTTGAAAACTAATTTTTCGCCACTTATTCTGGCTTAATTTTAAATTAAACATTCCCACTTATGTTAATTGAATCTGGAAATATTAGTTATGTATTTTGAATAATCATATTTATCCTATAAAATAAGTTGAACTTTATTTTTTACCATAATCAATCATAAAATGTAGCATCCCAAGTAAGTAAAGAATAATATATTTTCATATGTATGTCTATTCATGAATTATATAGTGTTTTAGAGGCTTAAAATGAGAATAAATCCAATCTTAAGCATATAATACTCTAATATTTTTAAAAGATTATTTTATCGCCATTTGATGGAAAACCATTTTTAATTCTAAATTTTGACAATTTTATAAGATCTATTTGTAAAAATAAACTTATTCTTTAGAATTGGGATATTTAAATTTACTTTGGAAAAAATTTTGGTATTTTTCTGACAATGTTCATTTTTTAATGAATAGTGAAAAATACTACAATTTACTTCAAAAATGATTTCTCATCTAATTTAATTATATGGTTAGATTATCTTTTTAATTGGTTTTAAAGTGTAATTATAATATATTTTTACCATTTAATCCTCTGGTGGTCATTATAATTAATTTCACTTTGAAACTGGACATAAACAATTGTCATTTTTTGATAGATATTGTTTCTTAAAAACACGCTATTTGTTTTGACAACGGAAATTAATTTTAAATTAATTACTGTAATTTCTGTGGTTGTAATTTGGTAAAATTTATTCCATATTTGGAATTATAAGGTCCAAATTATGTAATTAATACTCTTTTGTTTTTTGACATTATGAATAGTAACGACGGTAATTATCTTTAATTATCGTGATTAATTAGTAATCAGGTAGTTAAGGGTAATAAAATAATATCATAATTATATAAAATGACCCAAACTTGTGTCAAAATCCTCTTTTTTGATTCTTGGCCGACCATGATAAGCTTTTTACCAAACATGAGGTCCCATGGAGTCGCATGGGTGTCATAGTGACATTTATGACATTATTTTTAAAAAGAAGAGAAATATAACAAAAGTTTGTATATCCTAAGTAAAACAATTTTAATTTTCTTTACATAAATGATTTCTTAGAATATAAATATTCATTGGAAAGATAAAAATATTTCCTACATCATGGTATTTTTTTTATAATTTTTAGACATTAGATAAATAAATTTATTTATGACACCATGATGATGCAGTGATTTCCTCATTAATGAACGATTTAAATAAAATGAAAAGATAAGGTAACATATAAGACATAAACTTGTCTAAAAGCTATTTTATGGGTGGTTTTCAAACTCTTATCAACTTAATTCAAAATATATCATTTTTGGACCTTTAAAATCCAAAAATCATTTTATAATAAAGTAACATTTCAAGACATTCAAAAAGTGACCCTCCTCTCTCTTATAAATAAAATTCTATGAACCACTCATGAGACTTTGTTTCATCACATTGATTAAGAGAAAATCATGAGATGTTTTCTAAACAATTTTAGTGATTTTAATTTTTTTTAAGTAACCCATAATTGTTGAAAGATACAACTTCTCCATAATAACATTGGATATATTTCATGTGATTATTATTGAAGACCATATGTTTTGAGAATCTACTCTCATTTATATAATTATTTTCTACTTTTACAGCTTTGTAAGTGACTTTAATAACTATTTTTCTATTAATTTTTCCTCATATTTATATAATTGAAATTATATTTTATTATATATACTAAATTAGAAATATATGTCCCTTGTTGGAGGATTGTTTTTGGTTGATCAAACCTTCCATAATATTCCTAAATATAATTATTATGAAATTCTTCCTTTTTTAAATATTTTTTGAACTAGCCTCTTAGAACATTAACGTTAATGCCATGAAATTCATAGCCATCATTAAATATAGGGAGTTATAAACCAAAAAAGAAAACATATGATTCATTCCCCTAAACTTGATGGTACTAAAACCTTCCTTAAATGAAAAATCTCCATGTTGAATAGATATTTTTTTCATAATATACTTATTGGGATTCTACAAAATTTGAAATTTACTACTTGTTTTAAATATTATCAAGAATAGAAGATTTATCCTTCAAATATTCCTTAATTTAATATTATCCATAACATTATTCTTCTCCTAAACAACATTTTTCTTTTAAAATTTTAACCACTCTTGATTTTAGAAAACATTGATTTTTTCTTTTTTGGTGAAGTGAAAATATTCTTCTTCCCATGGTAACTTCTACCACAATATTTATTAAATTAATGGGTGTAAAAAAATATTTATATGAAAAAATTTAATATATATAAGTTTATTGGTATAATTAGTAACCTTTCATATCTTTTTTTGGAGTTTTTAAAAATTTAATTGATATAATTTTTAAATACAACTTGCCTTATTCTCAATGAATTTTTAGCATTAACTAACTTTATATCATGATATTTTAGGTATTCATTATTATTAAGCATATTTTTTTGTAACATAAAGAATCATATCCCAATGAATTTATTTTATTAATATTTTTAAAATATAGTTTTAATCCTTCCAAATAATAAAATGTATTCATTATTACTTGAACAAACACTATAGAAAAATATTAAACAACATTAACTATAAGAAAATAAAATACAACCACCATTTATGTAACACCCATAGATTTTCTGAAAAAAATTTCTCAAATAAATTTAATATTTTCTTATTTTATTATTACATGAAACACTGATTTTATCATTCATTACATGCAACACTAATTTTGTGTTGTGTTAAACAAAATTCTGGGATTAGCTTGCATTATACAAAACATCAAGTTTCAAAGAAACATGAAATATGATTAAAATATTAATATTTAGTATGAATTTTATAATCTAGAAGTTGTAATGGTGATTATGAATGATATTAAATACATAATGAAAATAAATTCTTTATTGATGTATATAAAATTTAGTCTTTGGTGACCAATTCATTATAAATGAAAATAAGTCTCGTTTGAAAATAATAGAAATATTTTCATGAAAAACTATATTAACAATAAATTAATAAAATAAATTTTGTAGAATTATATTCCTTCTAATATTTATCATTAATCTATGTTTTTTCTATGAATTAATTCAAAAAATCCAATTTTATGTTTAAAACTGTACTCTTCTAAAAAAATGGTTTGTCACATTTCGCGCACTTTTTTAATATCAAAATTTCAAACATTTAAAAAATGTATTATAAAAAATATATCCATTTTTTAAATAATAATTTAATAATTTTCTTATTATGTATTGTTAATAATTTTCCAAGAAGTCAAATTTTCTAGTGAATTGTGAAAATATTGGTTTTTTACTAAATTTTTTAATTTTTAATGATTTTAAAAACATATAAGTATTTTTAAGATTGATTAAAAAATATAATTAGTTCAATTATATATCTATTAATTAAATTTATTTCATTGTATTAAATTAAAAATTGAATATTAATATAAAACTACTTTAAACGTTTGAATTTTTTTCTTTGAAAAAATAGCTTTTCATCGCGTCAGTGAGTTTAGTTTTAAATTAATTTATTTTAGTTATATATGTTTAATTTGAATAAATAGATCCATATTTGGAATTAGGATAATTTATATTGTATGTTAAATTCAACATATGTTTTGAGCATAATGAATAGTAACAATTGTAAAAATTATTTACTGCAGTGAATGATAATATGGGTTTACCGGGGGTTAAATTAAAAAAATATGAGGTAAAATGAAATAGAAACTTATAAGAATAAAATTTTGTGGAAATATTTATAATTTATCAGATCTCATTTTTAATAATTTTCCATTTTGAAGCATTCTTGAATTTGAAATTTTTTGGGTATACCTTTTTATTTTCAAAAATTACAAGTGTGTCACTCACCTCACATATTAAAGGACACCCCATATCCTCTCCTATTTAGACATCCAAAAAAGAATTTTTATGTCCAAGACATATATAAATCACATACTTAGTTTCCAAATATGAAAATATAATCCCGAATTTGGTCAAAAAATTATCATAATATGCCTTTTGGTGAAAACCAAAAGAAGTTGTCTCAAGAAGAGGTGACACCCCTAACCGAGAATCTTATTTTATTTCTTCCTCCACATACTTAATTTATTATTAAAAGATGGTGATATAATATCCTCATAATTTTAATTATACTATAATATTATTATTTTAATTTAATAACATATATCTATATCCACTTCCATCAAATGGGATATGAATTCATCATTCTTGTGTATAGTAGACTACCGCCTGATAAACCGATGTTATATGTTTTCCATCACCACCTCCCAAAGATAGATAAAATTATGGATATAATGTATTAATATTATATTTATGATATTATTATTTCTATTTAATTATAATATCACATCTATATTTTTATCTTCCAGCCTGTTGGAAATCAATAATGGCGCTTGTGTGTACAACGAACTACCACCTCACGAACCAATGTGATGTGGTTCTCATTTTTATTTTACATGAATTGTAACAAGGATATATTAAAAGAATAAATATTATATTTACAATAAAAATATACTTTTAGAAATATATTTCCACATATAACTTTTTTTCATTTCCATTCCATAGGGGATACGATAATGTCGATAGTGTGTACGGTAGACTACCGCCTTGTAAAAAGATGTTATTCATTTTTCATGTACACATTACATGGAATGAAATGAGGATTATATCATTTAATATATTTAAGTTCAATATATATATGTGTGTGTGTGTGTGAAATAATTGTTATAATGGAATGGTAATATATATTTTACCTTTCTTTCTTTCAAATCGTTATGAAAACATTATCAATGTTCATGCTTACATACGACCAACCGTCTCTATGAATGATGTATTTCATTTTATATATATAAATTTTATAGAGTAGACAAAATAAATATATAATAAATATATATTATATTTATATAATGGTTAAAATATAGATATTATGGAACCATGATCAATGCAAGAGGAAAAAAATGACAAATCACTACATACAGACAAAATAATGTAGTTATTAATACAAAGTGATTTGAAAAAAGATTTTTTTTTATTAAAGGGTAACAATTTATCAAAAGTAAATAATATATGGAATGATGAATATGAATATATTCCTTTAATATATGCATAATTAACTTATATTTTTTATACAGGGGATTCAAAAATGTATGAAGGAAGTCGATAATTAAGGTAAGGGATCTTTGTATCATTTTTGACTTAAGCGATAGATATGCCATATTCACCATCTATTTATTTTATTGGGTGTATATACTTCCCATGAATGTATTTAATGATGTTTAACCTAATAATTATTTTGATTTAAATATCCAATTGAGTATATAACTTTATTGGATTTTATATTTCATATGTTAACAATGTTGTAAGTGATTTGTGTCTCAATTTTACTTCTTTGAGGCCTATATTACACCATACACCTATATTATTGAAGGTGGTGTATATACTAACCCTTTGACTTGTTATATAATGTGTATCTATATAGTAAAGATATTTTATGTTTAATTTAATTATGAGGTGTATATACAGACCCTTATAAAATTGTTTTCTAAAATATTTTAACATTCTCTAAAGTATTTATTAATGAAGATTTTGGACTTGTTTTAATTTTTTTAAGAAAATTTATATGTAATATTAATATCATTTTCAAAAAAATCTCATTTTAATTTTACTAAAAATGAGAAAGAAATATTTTTTAACGTGTATGACTTGAAAAGGATTTCCACCATCATGACCATTATTCATATTTAATATTCCTTTATAATTTATAAAATTTTATTTTTAATGAAAATTATTTTTAATTGTTTTATGTTTTAGAATAATTATATTTTAACGTGGAAAGTATATTTTATTTAATAATTGTTTTAAATTATTTTTAAAGCTTCCATTTTAATTTTGAAATGTTATTTTGGAAGAAAAATATTTTTAAATTGTTTTAGGTTTAAAAAGATGATTTTGAAATTGGAAAAGATATTTTTCTAAGGAAATATTTTAAATGATTTTGGAAGATTTATTTAAAAGTATCAAAGGTTATTATAAAATAAATGAATTTTAAAAAAAATTATGTTTTAAAATGTGTTTTTATAGTGTAATGGATATTTTCCTTCAGAGATGTTCCGTGATATATTTCAAAGTCATTTTCCATATAAGTTGTAATTATTTGACGATACTTATGCTATAATAGGTATATTATTCAGGTTCACCATTCTTATTAATTATTTTAATGGTTTTTTATGATAAAAAAATCTATAAAACACACAGATTTTTCCATGAGTTATTCTTTGATGAAATGGTGAAATGATCATGAAGCCTCTTTATTTTCCATAGGTTACGTTATAATGAAATGTTTATTAAAACCATTTCCTTTCATGTATTTTGATATGATTTATGATTTATGATACTATATAACACACAGAAACACACACACACACACATATTTAAATAATTTTATGATGTGAGGGTGGTTACATTATAACCAAGTACAGTGGAAACATAATAACTAAGATGGGTGGGACATATATTTCTATCAAATTTATTGGATAAATATTTGGTTTTCATGTGATAAATAAGAATAGAATGGGGATTTAACAAAATGTATTAAAGGACTCTATCTACTATGATAGTCTTGGGAGTCAATCATGACTACTATGATGGTTTACGGATTGAACCCATTCTACTATGATAGCTTGGCAATTTGCCATTACTGGAAATTATTTTATATGCTTATGTTTATGCCAGAAATCTATGTCTTATGATAATGTTATTCTATAATGTATCATTTAATTTAATATAATTAAGATTCATCTTTAATTAACTAACAAAATTTATTCCACGAACTGTTTTTATTATATATGATATGCATGTTATTATTTTTAAATTTCATTCACATGTTCACATAACCATATGCTCATGTTATATTGATATCTTCTTTATTTACTCTCACTGATCATCTGATCTCTCCCTTTATTATGATTATTTTCCCCATTTTATGATTAAAGGTATTACTAATAATATGTCTAAAAAGGGTTCTAAATAGGAGGAACTAAGTGGGAGATGGTGTAGAGATCTTATGAACTAGTTATTTAAATTTCTATATTTCTAAAGGCACTAAACCATTATGATCCTCAAGAATTTATTTATATAATGTAAATAATATTCGTCTATATGATCAAATATCTCTGTATGTGAAGTTTATTTATTTATTGTTGGTATTATAGGATATTTTTATCTAACCCATGGAAACAAGAAAGAGAAAATTTTTGTGAGATCCCTAGGGATATTTTTATGGATATGTCTAAGGAAATGTCTAAGGATAATCAAAGTATGTGAAAATATTTAATAATTCTATTAAAGGATATAGCTAGTGGTTTCTAAGATATTACATTCCTATATTGATATTACATGTGAATATTTATCTACTATAGAGGCAGATAAGGGTTATAATTCAAAAAAAAGACACATAAATATGGACATAGTCATCATCAGGCGCATCAAAATGGTCCTTGAAAAAAACCTAATTGGAAAAAGTTGGGGGAAGTACATTGAAAATTCATAAACTCCCCACAAACCATCATGAAGTATTTAAATAGATGGTGACTATGAATGAAACATGATTAACCTTTGGTTTTATTGATTAAATATAGGGTGTCATGATTTATCCCTCCTATAAATAATTTTTCTTGATTATGTGGTTTTACACTATGAGTATTATTGATCACAATATACTTTTTGGTAATTATTACATGGAGAGAAACAAATGGAATAGGTTTAATGTTGAATGTGATATAAAACATGTTGATGAGAAACCAAATAGGATGATTATTGGGTTGAAGGATATTATTATTATTCCTAATCAGTTATCATGATATATGATTAACAACATGCTCCATAAAAAACTCTTGAACTCCCCAAATAGGTTAAGGATATAGTTCATTGAGATTTAAGGTAGTGGAGACCATGGAGAAAAGAATATTCACTTCTCTATATATTTAAACTATGGGATGAATCACAAAAGTGAATTTATCAATGGAATAGGAATTTTCTTCAACTGTGGACAAGAATAGTATAAATCAAGTAATTACTGATGAAAATTAAATGTTTAGTTGATTAAATGGATGAGAATAATTGTATCAAAAATGTATCATCAATGGTTGAATGTTTTAATTATGGGAAGTATGGTCATTATGAAAATTAATGTCGTACTGGTAAATCTCAAGAAGATAATCAACAAGGATTAATGAGTAATGGTTATACTACTGATGATTAAGAGACCATTAATGACATATGAAACGTATGTTTTTTTATAATAGTATTATTTATTTGAAACATAATAAGCATGATTAAATTTAGGTTGATTAATGTTAATATGTGATTTGTATTTCATATTTTTTTGAAAGCATTTATAAGGAATATGATGACAAAGCCTGAGGATGGAATACAATTATTGAAGTGATTATTTATTAGAATTCAAGATTTATGTTATAAGAATTTACAAGTATATAAAAATTATTTTCTATAATTTTTCCATTAATGATTTGTAAGAATGCGTTCAATTGTACTAAGGACCCTGAAAAGTGATTTAATGGTAGGTAGATATTTTATGGAAAACACATGATTAAGGGAAGAAAACCATGAATATGTTCCTATAGTTTTTACAATGGGGTTTTATTTTAAAAAAAAGATGATTAATATGTATAATGTAAACTTCATATATTTTATAACCCTATAACAGAATAATGATTTGTTAAAAAAGTGGTATATGTTATCAATGATTAAGTTTACAATATTTTTTTTATTTATGGAATATAATAAATAAATTATAGTATTATTTAAGGAATGAGGAAGCATGTATTTTTATTGAGGTTTTATTATAACTATTTATCTGATTATGCTTTAGAAGAATATATGATCAAGTTATTCACATATTTGATATGTGGAAATTAAGATAAACTTATTTATATTTTGTGGATTATCGTTAAGTTGATTTTGGGAAATTTTTAGACCTCATTCCAAAATTTTTGGATTTCAATTTTGGTCAAAATGGAAAATCCTTAACTTTATCTATTAATGAAATAGAATATTTCGAACTTTTGATGTTATTGTATAAATAGTGCAAACTATTCTTTTATTGAAAATAAATAATGAATGAAGGAATAAAATATAATTATTTTATGGATATTATGACCAGCTAATGATTCAGACTTACCAAACCCATCATAATTTATAAAATTAATAGAAGATTTTGAAGTTAATCTAGGTATGAATAATATATAAAATTATGATTATGAAATAGATTTAAATCATGTTTTTATATTTTCTGATGAAAATTACCCAACATTTGGAAAGGACTATGAAATAAATATTTTCATATTATTATTAATTTTGATGATATCAATGAAATTTTTCACACCTCTTTCATTTATAGTTTTGTGGTTGTAGATTTTCACCAAATCAATCACTTTGTTGTGATCAATGATCTTATCCACCCTCCATCGTTAGATTAACATTATGAATTTATTCAATGCCTGAATCTTTATATCCCAACCATGTTATACTATTTATAAACCTAGTATGAGTTATTCCAAATGATCTTCTCACATAACTTTCACTCATTTAAAGTGGATGTTCTGTTAACCATATTTACTATGTGGGTTTCACATAAATGTATTTTTAAATGTTAAACCATTTTTTAGTCAGAACAATTTCAAATTGCAAAGGCGCAATTTATTTTAGGGGATAAATTGTAAAAACATGATATTTTGTGATATTTTTCAAATAAATATAATATTTTAGATATTTTTTATTACATGAAACACAAATTTTATCTTTTTTTACATGAAACAATATTTTATAGTTATTTGGAATGAAATACTAACTTTAGGATTCACATACGCAACATCGTGTTTAAACAAAACATAGAATGCTATTAAAATATTAATATTTAATATGAAATTTAACAACTATCCATTTTACTGAAGGGTATTATTATGATAAACTAAATTTTGAAAATATATTCTTTACACATGTATACAAAATGAATTATTTAGTGGGAAATTAGTTAGAAATGAAAATAAGAACCATTTGAAAATAAAGGAAATATTTTTTGGAAGAACTATCTTTTTCAATAAATTTAAAAAATAATTTTGGGTGAATCATACTCAAACTAATATTTAGGACCCATATAATAATTTTTAAATGAATAAGATAAAATAAATATATATTTACACTTTTCACATTTTTATAACATTAATGTTTTATACATTTATAAAATTTATTTGGAAAAATGAGAATCATTTTTGAAATAAGCATGTAAAAATTATTATAGGATAATTTTTTTAGAATATTCCATAAAGATTAATTACTCCATGAATAATGAAAAACATGGGTTTTATAGTAAATTATCATATCTTTTAAAAAATTAATAAACAACAAAATTGTTTGAATATGGTTTTAAATGTTTAATTAATTCAATTAAATATCTATTAATTCATTTTATATTATTTAAATAAATTTCATATTGAATATTCACAAAAAACTTTGTAATATTTTGAATATTTTCTCTTTTGAAAACTACTTTTTCGCCACCTATTCTGGCTTAATTTTAAATTAAACATTCCCACTTATGTTAATTGAATCTGGAAAAATTAGTTATGTATTTTGAATAATCATATTTATACTATAAAATAAGTTGAACTTTATTTTTTACCATAATCAATCATAAAATGTAGCATCCCAAGTAATTAAAGAATAATATATTTTCATATCTATGTCTATTCATGAATTATATAGTGTTTTAGAGGCTTAAAATGAGAATAAATCCAATCTTAAGCATATAATACTCTAATATTTTTAAAAGATTATTTTATCGCCATTTGATGGAAAACCATTTTTAATTCTAAATTTTGACAATTTTATAAGATCTATTTGTAAAAATAAACTTATTCTTTAGAATTGGGATATTTAAATTTACTTTGGAAAAAATTTTGGTATTTTTCTGACAATGTTCATTTTTTAATGAATAGTGAAAAATACTGCAATTTACTTCAAAACTGCTTTCTCATCTAATTTAATTATATGGTTAGATTATCTTTTTAATTGGTTTTAAAGTGTAATTATAATATATTTTTTCCATTTAATCCTCTGGTGGTCATTATAATTAATTTCACTTTGAAACTGGACATAAACAATTGTCATTTTTTTGATAGATATTGTTTCTTAAAAACACGCTATTTGTTTTGACAACGGGAATTAATTTTAAATTAATTACATCAATTTCTGTGTTTGTAATTTGGTAAAATTTATTCCATATTTGGAATTATAAGGTCCAAATTATTTAATTAATACTCTTTTGTTTTTTGACATTATGAATAGTAACGACGGTAATTACCTTTAATTATCATGATTAATTAGTAATCAGGTAGTTAAGGGTAATAAAATAATATCATAATTATATAAAATGACCCAAAATTGTGTCAAAATCCTCTTTTTTGATTCCTGGCCGACCATGATAAGCTTTTTACCAAACATGAGGGCCCATGGAGTCGCATGGGTGTGATAGTGACATTTATGACATTATTTTTAAAAAGAAGAGAAATATAACAAAGGTTTGTATATCCTAAGTAAAAAAATTTTAATTTTCTTTACATAAATGATTTCTTAGAATATAAATATTCATTGGAAATATAAAAATATTTCCTACATCATGGTATTTTTTTTATAATTTTTAGACATTAGATAAATAAATTTATTTATGACACCATGATGATGCAGTGATTTCCTCATTAATGAACGATTTAAATAAAATGAAAAGATAAGGTAACATATAAGACATAAACTTGTCTAAAAGATATTTTATGGGTGGTTTTCAAACCCTTATCAACTTATCATCAAAATATATCATTTTTGGACCTTTAAAATCCAAAAATCATTTTATAATAAAGTAACATTTCAAGACTTTCAAAAAGTGACCCTCCTCTCTCTTATAAAAGGCTTCCACCTCTACCCCTTACCCACACCTCTAAATCCCTTGGACCATCCAACTTTGCTCATATTATCCCTCCACATACCTATCTTACTCCTAGAATCCTCACTTTGGGTAGAAGTGTTTCCAAGGAAGCCTTTGGCTTAAATCAAAAAGAGTTACCCGATTTAGAGGTAATGTATTCTCTCGAGTTCCTTCATTTTATTTTCCTTATTCACTCACCAATATCTTCTTATTATTTTATCCCATAATAAAAACATTATACTAAATATAATATAATGTTGTTATGATAAGTATTCTACCTACACTTATACACACCTCTGTCTAATGGTTAAAGAACATATTGTTTCTGTGGGTGGCGAATTACTGCCTCACGAAACAATGATTATTTAATATTCTTTTAACACCTTTCATGGTGGCCATTATGATGTCACTATATTTATATATGATATATATGGTATTTATGTTTTCAATATGCTTCTGAATTTTCTGTTTAAATCACATCGTTATGCTTTTCATGTTGTGGAACTGCGATAATTTCATCTGAGGAAGTGTGGACTACCGCCCCCTCAAGTGATGTGCTCGTTCATGTCAAACATGGAATTTATAAAGAATGTAATTAATGAAATTATGTTACCTATATAACATATATATTATACTAGAATTATAATATATATATATGTGTCTCATTTAGTTTTAATTTCTTTAATATAATAAAAAATGATAGTAGTGTTCATGCGTACGTACGGCCTATCGTCTCCATGAATGGTACATTTCATTTATTATCTCCAAACATAATGGAATATTATTAAATACATATATACTGGATATATATAATATTTAAATCATTAACACCATTCTGGAGATGATGTACTTATAACTACATGGACAATTCTCTTCAAACAAGTTTATTTTTTTGACTCATGTACCGAACATCGACAAAACGTATGATATGAACTCACATAATTAACTAATTATTATAACATGATAATATGTGATATGAATTGAATAATAAACATTAAATTAATTCCTTAAGCAATTATAAATTGACTTAAGTTTATTATTCAGCAAAATAAAGAACGAACGAGAACTAGTCGGACTTGAGGTAAGGGACTTCATCTCAATCTCCTTTCGTTGAGGCATACTTCAATTTATATATGACCTTCTTTTATTAGTTGTATAATAAACCCTTTTGACTTTTAATTTCATTCAAAAGGAATATTTTTACATGAATCGTTTTACTAAACTACAAAAGGAATGTTTTTGTCTTACATATGCGGCGACAACGACTTCTTCGCCGCCGTGACCATTATTTGAGTTTTGACTTCCTCTATAAGATTTAACATTTTAAATGAAGAATAAATTCCATGTTTTACTTTTCTTTTATTTTGGTATTGAAAATGGTATTGATAATGTTTTGATTATATCAATGTGTTGTATTGATATCTTGTGATTTAAAATATGGACATGTTATGTCTCCTTTATGCATTTTTTATGTGATATGATTATGTTATAGTTCTTGGGCATTGATTATGAAGTCGGGTGGTTCTGTGATAAACTAAGGGTGGGTGAGCCCGAGATAGCTCTCCAATTCATTGGGTAATGAGAAGGAGTTAAACGCTAAGGTTTCTCTGAAGATATTTAGGTAATATACTATGATGGGTATTCCAAAAGTAACCATGAGGGTTACTTCCTACGTAGGAATGTTATGAATGTCTCCAGTTACCTTTATCTCTTATGATTTCTATGAGTTATTCATAAATCTTATGATTTCATGATTTATGTTAAAGTGCTTATGTTTTATGAGTAAAGTATGATTTCATTGATTCTTATGTATACATGGACTAATGTTTTCTTTCCATATTTTTATATCCCTTACTGAGCTTTTTATACTTATCCCAAGTTTTTGAAAAAAATTTCACATGTCAAGGGAAAATTACATGATGTGATGATAGTTCCGAGGAAGTGTCAAGAAAGAAACCATGTTTTATTTTAAATATGTTTCCTTTGGTTGAAAAAATGAATATTGTCTTTGATGTAACCACCTTGTTTAAATGTGGAATGTAATGCATCATTTATGATCTAATTATCTAAAAATCTAAACCTGAAAAGATCCTCAATGTGAATTCTTGATATAACCCAAGATTAAGTAATGTTTTAAGGCTGGGGCTTTATAGTCGGTATCATAGGTTGGTTTAGATAACTTTAGGAATTATAATTCTATTAAATGATTATCCAAAAATATTTTTTTTACATTATGGTAAAATTTAAATGATATAGAATTTGAATATTACCATGTTTCTTCATCTAAGACATGTTTGTTCAGAATGGTTTTCTGTAGAGGAAACAGGGAAGCAGTTTTAGGAAGGCATACAGAAGGAAATGACCTTCTAAATCAGCATCCTGAGATGGTCAAAATTGGAACTGAACTGTTTGTTGTAGTAATAGCACAGTTGACTCAAGAGATAAATGGTGGTGGTATCCATGCCCGAGATCAGCCAGATAAACCACAGAGGAACATGTCAGTGGTGAACATTTCATGATAAAACATCCTCCATCATTTAGAGGATCATCTAACCCTGTGCTAGATGAAGGGTGGATTAAAGCACTAGAGAATATTTTCGATGTCATGGGGTGTTCAGACAATCAAAATTTTAGTCTTGTTGTTTACCGTTTGGAGGGTGAAGCAGATCAGTGGTGGTCGATGATTAAAAATATCAGGGACACTGATGATATTTATGCTCTTGACTGGGATGAATTCAAAGGTATTTTTTTGAGAAATATTTTCCTAAGGTTGTTCGACTTAGGATGGAAAAACAATTCTTCAGATTGAGGAAAGAGGATGACTCAGTGGATTTTTATGAAGAAAAGTTCACTTGATTGGAAAGGTATGCTCCAAATTTTATCAGAGACTTTGATAGTAAAGTCAATTGTTTTTACTCAAGATTGAAGCCAAAATATCTAAGGGTATTAGCTTCTCATGAGTTCAAAAGTTATGAAAATATTTTTCGATGTGTTGCAAAGGTGGAAATGGAGTTTTCTGATGAGCAAGTGTTCTATGAAAACCAATCTCAAGAAGAGACCTAGGTGGTAGTAGAAAGGGAAGAATCCTTCAAAAAGGTTTCATGGTAAGAAAACTAAGTTTGATGTTCGTGGTGAATGTGGTAAAAAGTATGCTAGGTAATGTCTTTTGAATTCTGTAAAGTACTTCTGATGTGGTAAGATGGGACATAAGGCTTGTGATTGCACTGGAAAAGATCAGGGTAATAGTAAGACCGAATTTTATTTACAGTTAGTGAAATATTTCAAGTGCAATGAGATGGGTCATTATTCAAACGAGTGTTAAACAAAGAGCTCAAATGATGGAAAGAAGTCATACTACAAGTAGAAAGGTGTGGTGAAATACTTTTCCACTACTTTAGCAGATGTTGGGCCATCAAATGAAGTGGTATCGTGTAATTTTTTTGTTTTTTTATATTATGCCAATGTGTTATTTGATTCGAGGTCTACGTAGTCTTTCGTATCTGAAATATTTTCTACTAAATTAGGAATTCCATCTCAAGAAATGACTCCTGAACTTGTGGTAAAAACACTTGGGGGAAATGTTGAGGCAAAAATAATTTATAAGAATCGGCATATCCTTATCCGTGGAAATAACCTACTTGCAAACCTTATTGTTTTACCTCTAGTAGAGTTTTATTTTATCCTGGGTATGGATTGGCTCTCTGTTTACCATGCTAAGATTGACTGTAGATATAAAGAAGTTTCTTTTCAGAAATACTTTAAGTTTTTGTACAAGAATGAACCCTTACTATTGATAACATATCAAGAGGATGAAAAACTTGTAAAATATGGAAATGAATGTTACCGTGCACATATTGTTGGAAAAAAAGGAACCGTTCAGATTAATGATCTGCCAGTGGTAAATGAGCATCCTGATGTTTTTTCTGATTAGTTTCCTGGAATAATACCAGATCGAGAAGTTGAATTTACTGTTTACTTACTTCATGATGCTAATCCATTTTAAAAACCCCCTTATCAAATGGCTCAAATTGAACTTTTAGAGTTGAAGGTGCAATTGCAAGATTTTTTAGAGAAAGGTTTCATTCGACCTAGCACATCACCATGGGGTGCTCCTATATTATTTTCTAAAAATAAATATGGTTTAATGAGACTTTTCATTGATTATAGAGCCTTGAATAACATCATTGTTAAGAACAAATATCCTTTTCCTCATATTGATGATTTGTTTGATTAGCTCCAGGGAGCTCAATATTTTTCAAAGATTGACTTGAGATCGGGGTACCATCATTTGAAGGTAAAGGAAGCAGATATTCCAAAGACCGTGTTTTCTACAAGATATGGCCATTATGAATTTGTAGTTATGCCTTTTGGGTTAACCAATGCACCTGCTGTATTCATGGACCTTATGAATATAATTTTCCATGAGTTCTTGGATAAGTTTGTGGTTGTTTTCATTGATGATATTGTGTTGTTTTCTAAAATTAAATAGGAGCATGAAATTCATTTAAGGGTTATTTTACAAACCTTAAAAGAAAATAAATTGTATGGTAAATTCAGCAAGTTTGAGTTTTGGTTGCGAAAAATTTCTTTCCTTGGTCACATTATTTCTAAAGATGGAATAACTGTTGACCCTGTAAAAAAAATGTTGTTGAAGAATGGCCAAACCCACAAATGTAACCGAGATTCATAGTTTTCCTGGTTTGGCGGGCTACTACTGAAGGTTTGTTAAAAAAATTCATGGTTGTCTAGCCCATTGACTAAGCTAACTCGGAAGGGTGTTAAGTTTATCTGGACAAAAGAATGTGATGATTGTTTTCAGGAATTGAAAATAAGATTGATGAATGCTCTAGTATTGGCACTACCTTCCAGGAATGGTGAGTTCTTTATCTACAGTGATTCTTCATTAAAAGTAATTGGTTGCATCCTAATACAGAATGATCAGGTAATTACTTATGCTTCACGTCAGTTGAAAACTCATGAGATAAATTACCCTACACATGATTTGGAATTAGCTGTTGTTGTTTTCGCTTTAAAATTTGTAGGCATCATTTGTATGGTGTAAAGTGTGAAATATATAATGATCACAAAAGTTTAAAGTATATATTCACTTAGAAAGAATTGAACATGAGATAGAGGAGATGGCTAGAATTAATCAAGGATTAAGATTGCATGATTCACTACCACCCAGGAAAAGAAAATAAAGTGTCAGATGCTTTGAGTCTAAAAATTAATGCTTCATTAACCATGTTATATTTGGAACGTGATCCTTTGGTTAAGGATTTGATGAATTTTGGCTTAGAAGCTATTGGTGCAGGAAATTATTCTGTTTTGTTTTAGGTATCAGGGAAATCTTCTCTATCAGACAGAATTAAGCAAGCACAGAAGCAAGACAGTGAGTTACAGAAAAAGGTAGAGCTAGTTCAGGAGGGTATGTCACCTAAATTCAACATTGATAATGATTTTGTTTTGAGATTTGGGAAGAGATTTTATGTACCTTGTGATTCACAGTTTAAGAGAGAGTTGTTATGTGAAGCTCATAGTTCTCCATTTTTAGTTCATCCAGGCAGTACTAAGATGTATAGAGATCTTTGGGAGTATTTCTGGTGGGATGGAATGAAAAGAGATATTGCTGATTTTACTATGAAGTGCTTTACTTGTCAATAGGTTAAAGCAGAATGGCAGTTACTGAAAGGGATTCTTCATCCTTTTCTAGTGCTAGAGTGGAAATGCGAGAATATAATCATGGACTTCGTTGTGGGATTACCAAAGACAGCTCAAGGTAATAATTCAATCTAGGTTATTGTTGATCGCTTGACTAAATCTGCTCATTTCCTTTCTATACTAGATACTTTTTCCCTAGATCAAATTTCACGATTGTATCTTAAAGATATAGTTAGGTTACATGGAGTTTCACTCTCCATTGTATCTGACCATGATCTCAGGATCACTTCTAACTTTTAGAAAGGACTTCAGAAGTCGTTGGGTACTGAATTAAATTTTAGTACAGTTTTTCATCCTCAATAATATGGGCCAGAATGAACAATTTAGACCTTGGAGGATATTCTACATGCTTGTTCGATGGATTATCAGGGAATTTGGGACCAACATCTTTCATTGGTTGAGTTTTCTTATAATAATAGTTTTCATTCCAATATACAGATGGCACCATTTGAGGCATTATATGGGAAGCGGTGTCGAACTTCAGCTTTTTGGGATGATGTAGGTTAAAGGAAGTTGATGGGACTAGAATTGGTAGAAGAGATGGTAGAAAAGGTTCAGCTGATACAGAAACACATGAGAACATCTCAGAGCAGGCAGAAAAGTTATGCGGACAATAGGAGGAAGGATCTCTCTTTTGAGGTAGGTGATCATGTCTTCCTCAAAGTTTCACCATGGAAAAGTGGGATGCGATTTGGTAAGAAAGAAAAGATGAGTCCAAGGTTCATTGGACCATATGAAATTCTCGAGAGAGTTGGATCAGTTGCATACCGAGTGGCTTTACCTCCGAATTTATCTCTAGTACATAATTTTTTTCATGTTTCAATGTTAAGGAAGTACTTTCTAGATCCATCTCATGTTTTGAGTCCAGAGGTAGTTCAGCTGATAGAGAATCTATCTTATGAGGAACAATCAGTCCAGATTCTTGACCAAAGGGAGAAAGTGTTGCGGAATAAGTTGATTCATCAAGTAAAGGTTCTATGAAAAAACCATATAGTTTAAGAGGAAACATGGGAATCTGAAAATGCAATTATGGATAAATACCCCCACTTATTCAATAAGTAAATAAATTGCAGGGACGCAATTTTCTAAATGGGGGAAGGATGTAACATATAAAGTAAATAAAGAATAACATATTTTCATATCTATATCTATTAATGAATTAGATAGTGTTTTAGAGGCTTAAAATGAGAATAAATCCAATCTTAAGCATAAAATACTCTAATATTTTTAAAAGATTGTTTTACCACCTTTTGATGGAAAAATATTTTTAAATATAACTTTTGACAATTTTATAAGCTATATTTGTCCAAATAAACTTATTATTTATAATTGGTATATTTAAATTTACTTAGGATAAATTTTTGTTATTTTTATGACAATGTTCATTTTTTAATGAATAGTGAAAAATACTGCAATTTACTTCAAAACTTCTTTTTCATCTAATTTAATTATATGGTTAGATTATCTTTTTAGTTGGTTTTAAAGTGTAATTAGAATATATTTTTACCATTTAATCCAATGGTGGTCATTATAATTAATTTCACTATGAAATTGGATATAAACAAATGTCAATCTTTTGATAGATATTGTTTCTTAAAAACACGCTATTTTCTTTGAAAACAGGAATTATTTTTAAATTAATTACTGAAATTTTTGTGTTTCGAATTTGGAAAAATGGATTCCTTGTTTGGAATCAAAAGGTTCAAATTATGTAATTAAGACTCTTTTACTTTTAGACATTATGAATAGTAACGACGGTAATTATTATTAATTATCGTGATTAATTAGTAATCGGGTAGTAAAGGGTAATAAAATAATATCATAATAATATAAAATGACCCCAAAATGTGTCCAAATCCTCGTTTTTGAGTCATTTCCGACCATGGGAATATTTTTACTGAACTTGAGGGCCCATGGAGTCACATGGGTGTGATAGTGACATTTATGACATTATTTTTAAAAAGAAGAGAAATATAACAAAGGTTTGTATATCATATGTAAAACAATTTTAATTTTGTTTACATAAATGATCTCTTAGACTTTAAATAGTCATTGGAAATATAAAAATATTTCCTACATCATGGTATTTTTTTATAATTTTTAGACATTAAATAAATAAATTTATTTGTGACACCATGATGATGCAATGATTACCTCATTAATGAACAATTTAAAAAAATGAAAAGATAAGGTAAAATCAAATACATACACATGTCAAAAACCTATTGTATGAGTGTATTTAGAACCATTAAACCCTTATTCTAAAAATATATCTTTTTAGGACCTTTAAAATCCAAAAATCATTTTATAATAAAGTAACATTTCAAGAGTTTCCAAAAGTGACCCTCATCCCTCTTATAAAAGGCCCCCACATCTACCCCCTTACCCACACATCTCAAGCCCTTGGCTCATCCAAACTCTACTCATATTATCTCTACAAATCCCTATATTACTTCTAGAAGCCTCACTTTGGGCAGAAGTCTTTTCAAGGAAGCCTTTGGCTCAAATCAAAAAGAGTTACCCGATTTAGAGGTAATGTCTTCTCTAGAGTTTCTTCCTTTTATTTTCCTTCTTCACTCACCACTATATTATTATTATTTGATCCCATAATAACACCAGTATCCTCAATATACTATTATATTGTTATGATAATTATTCCACCTACACTTACACACACATCCATCTAATGGTTAAAGAACATACTGTTTCTGTGGGTGGTGAATTACTGCCTCACGAAATGATGATTGTTCAATATTCTCTTAACACCTTTCATGGTGGCCATTATGATGTTACTGTATTTATATATGACATATATGGTATTTATTTTTTCTATATTCTTCTGAATTTTTTGTTTAAATCACATCGTTATGCTTTTCATGTTGTGGAACTGTGATAATTTCATTTGAGGAAGTGTAGACTACTGCCCCCTCAAGTGATGTGACTCGTTCATGCTAAACATGGAATTTATAAATAATGTAATTAATGAACTTATGTTTCCTATATAACATATATATTATACTTTAATTATAATATACATATGTCGCATTTAGATTTAATTACTTTAATATGACAAAAAATGAAAGTAGCGTTCATGCGTACGTACGGCCTACCGTCTCCATGAACAGTACATTTCATTTATTATCTCCAAAAATAATGGAATATTATTAAATACATATATAATTTATATATATGATATTTAAATCATCTAAACCAATTCAGAGATTATTTACTTATAACTAGATGTACAATTCTCTTCAAACAAGTTTATTTTTTGACTCATGTACCGAACATCGACAAAACGTATGATATGAACTCAAATAAATAACTAATTATTATAACATAATAATATGTGATATAAATTTAATAATAAAATTTAAAATAAGTCCTTAAGAAATTATAAATTGACATATGTTTATTATTCAAGAATATAAAGAACGAACGAGAACAAGTCAGACTTGAGGTAAGGGACTTCATCTCAATCTCCTTTCGTTGAGGCATACTTCAATTTATATATGACCTTATTTTGTTAGTTGTATAATAAAACATTTTGAATTTTAATTTCATTCAAAAGGAATATTTTTACATTAATCGTTTTACTAAAGGACAAAAGTAATGTTTTTTTCTTACGTATGCGGCAACAACGACTTCTCTGCCGCCGTGACCATTATTTGAGTTTCGGCTTCCTCTGAAAGCCTTAACATTTTAAATGAAAAATAAATACCATGTTTTACTTTTATTTTATTTTGGTATTGAAAATGGTTTTTATAATGTTTTGATTATATCAATGTGTTGTATTGATATCTTGTGATTGAAAATATGGAAATGTTATGTTTCATTTGTGCATGTTTTATGTGACACGATTATGTTATGGTTCTTGGGAATTGTTTATGAAGTCAGGTGGTTCCGTGATAAACTAAGGGCAGGTGAGCCCGACATAGCTCTCCAATTCATTGGGTAACACAAAGGAGTTAAACGCTATGGTTTCTCCGAAGAGATTTAGGGAATATACTCTGATGGGTATTCCAAACGTAACCATGAGGGTTACTCCCTACATAAGAATGTTATGAATGCCTCAAGTTACCTTTATGTCTTATGATTTCTATGATTTATTCATAAATATTGTGATTTCATGAGTTATTTTAAATTGCTTATGTTTTATGAGTAAAGTATTATTTTATTGATTCTTATGAATACATGGACTAATGTTTTATTTTCGTATTTTTATATCCCTTACTGATCTTTTTATGCTCATCCCAAGTTTTTGAAATTTTTTTCACAGGTAAAAGTAAAATTACTTGATGTGATGATAGTGTTAAGGAAGTGTCAATAAATAAACCATGTTTTATTTTAAATATGTTTCCTTTGGTGGAAAAAATGAATATTGTCTTTGATGTTACCACCTTGTTTAAATGTGGAATGTAATGCATGATTTATGATCTAATTCTCTAAAACTCTAAACTTGAAAAGATCCGCTATATGAATTCTTGAAATAACCCATGATTAAGTAATGTTTAAGGATGGGGCCTTATATAAAACATTAAAAAGTATTTACCATAGTTAAGGTGAAAATGGGTTTATTGGGGGTTAAAATAAAAATATAAGTTGTTAGATGACATAAAAAATTCTCCAAAACCTATTTTATTGCCATATTTCTAGATTATAACCTATAAGATTCAATAATGGACCCTATTTTAGCCTTTTGATTTGTTGAAAATGTGGGTACATGTTTTTATTTTCAAAAATTTTAAGTGTGCAACTCACCTCACTTATAAAATGTCACCCCTTTCCTCTCCTCTTCATCATTCCAAATCCCATTAGTTTAGACAAAAACTACCCAAATTACTTCATTATTTCCATATAAACATCCTATAAGACTTATTTTTCTCAAAAATCCATACTATGAATCCTTTTGGTGAAAAATAAAATAAGTTATTTGAAGAAGAGGTAAGACCCTTAACCGATTATTTTATTTTATTTCTTACTCCACATCATACAATTATTATTCAAACATGGTGATATATTAACCTCAGTAACTATAATATTATGAGATGTTAGTTTTTTAATGTAATAATATATATCCTTCTACAGTTACGTAAAATCATATATTAAGTCATCATATGTGTGTATGATGGACTACCACCTCACAAACCGATATTATTAATTTTCCATCACCACCTCTCACAAGTGGATATAATGATGTATTCAATGTTTATATATAATATTTATTATATTATTATACCAAAAGAATTATAATAACACATCTTCATTATTACCTACCCACATGTTGTAAAACAATAACATTGTTTGTTTGTACAACAAACAGCTGCATCATGAACCGATGGTATGTGTTTTAAATTTTCTTTTACTTAGACGGTGATAAGGATATATTAAATTAATAAATATTTTATTTTTTATATAAAGTATTTATTTCCCAAAATGTGGTTTTAACGTTGAATTGTTGATAAATGGGTAATAAAAGGTCACAAGTGAGTTGTGTAAGGTATTATTCATATTATTATCATTATTTAATTGATTAATCAAAAAAATATATTTATTAAAATGTATGTTTGAATGTGAAAAATGAATTCAGTACTCATAGTATGTTATTTTCATCAATCTTTTTACATATTTGAGACACATTCTATATTCAACACCACTTTATTTAATGTGGTGTATATAATTCCGATGAATGTATTTTATAATGAATAATGTAAAAATTATTGGAATTTATATATTCATTTGAGTATATCTATTTCATGTGTTTTATGATTCAATATTTAACATAATAGAATGGTATTTTTTTACCGATTTCCCTTATTTAAGACAAATGTTGTGTTAAGAACCTATATTCTCTTATGAGGTGCCTATACTGCCCCACTGACATGTTATATCAGGAATATCTTTATATTAATTATATTTAATGTTTCTTGTGATTTTATTCTTTCATGGTGAATACATTTCAATGTTATAAAATTGTTAATGATTTTATGATACAAACTCATTGTTTATTGGGATTATTTATGATTATGTTTTCGATGATAAGATCATATTATCCAACTCTAAATAAACTCATGAATTTTTTATCCTCTAGTTATTTAATGGGAATAAATGTTTTTAATTCATTTTACTCTCTTTATGTATTCAATATTCCCAAAGAATGTTTTTAATGAAAATTGATCTTATTTCTCTTTTCGGTCGAAAACCCCTTTTCTTCTATCTTCTTATTTTCTAAAAAAAATTTATAAAAGTTTTATCATTTTAAAAAGGATTTATTAAACATATTTTTACCCATTTATCACTTTTACAAAAAAATTAAATATATATTTATCATATATTATTAAAAAATAATAATCAAATATATTTTATTAAAAATGTGAATGAAATATTTGTTTTAACATATATGGAATGAACACAATTTTCACCCCTAGGACCAATATTTTACTCAAATATTACATTATATATTTTCAATTTATATTTTAAATGAAAAGTATTTTTATAATATTTTTATAAAAATTGATGTGAAATGGATATTTTCCTCAATAAATGTTTAAAATTATTTTTAATGATTCCTTCATAAGATTCAAATGATATTTTCAAATTGAATTATTTTTAATATGTTTTATGATTTAATATTTTTCAAAGTTGAAAGGTTATTTTCCTCAATATATTTTCTTAATTATTTTAAAAGATTCCTTTATATGTTTTAATGTTTATGTTCAATTAAAATGATTTCAAAAATGTTTAATTTTTTAAAAAGTGTTTTTCAATGTGTAAAGGCTATTTTTCTCTAGAAAAGTTCTATGTAATCTTTCAAAATCATATTTCATCTATGATGAAATCCTTAGATGTTACTTGTGATTTAGTAGGGTTATAATCCCTAATACCAATCTTGTTATTATTTTTAATAGTTTAGGTTTTTGATGACATAATGATTATAAAACTCAATTAGTTTACCATAGGTAATGCTATGATAAAATAATGTAATGATTATAAATAAAATTTCTTTTCTATAAGTTATGTTATGATGAAATTTTTATGAAACCTAGTTATTTTAATGGGTTCTGATATGATTAATATTTTATGATATTGTGTTACAAGTATGTATTATTTTTATTATGTGATGGTGGTTATGTTACAACCAAGGATAGTAGTTACTCTATAACCAAGATGGGTGGTACCTATATCTCCATCTAATGAATTGGGTAAATATTGATATCTCATGAGACAAATAATTCTAGAATGACTAATGAACCAAGATTAGTAAGGGACTCTCCTCACTATGATAGTATTGGGAGTCAACCTTACTGATATGATGGGTTGGGGAGAGAACTCATTCTACTCTAATTTTTTTGACAATGAACCTTGAATACTATGGAAATGTTTTCTATTATTATGTGAATGACATAAATATATGTCTTATTCCACTATTAATTTCTCATGGATCATGTTATTTGATCCCATTTTTATTATTGTATTATGAAATACTATAGCTTACATTATGAATCATGTTTATGACATATGATATGTAGGATATGGTTTTCAAAAGTTATTATCATGTTATCATAACCATATTATCATGTTATATTAATATATCTCCATTTTTTTGTACTAATAATCTTAGATCATGATTTCTTATGTTTTTTCCAAATTATGATGATAGGTATTATGTGATATATGTTTAATAAGGAGTAATATTATGAGGAACTAAGTGGGAGATGATGTATAAGTATAATTAAGAGGATCTTTTTTTCTATGTTTCCAAAGGAACTAAACCATTAAAATATTCAAGAATATGTTTTATATTTTAGATAATATTCATCTAAAAGGTGTAATATCTATATATGATAAGTTTAGGTCTTTATAGTTTACTATGAAAAACCTAAATAAAATTGACTCCCAAATATTGAATCGACATTACTGTCATGGAACAATTCTTAATAATTATCAACAAGATAATACTTATAAACATAATGATGGAGAAAAAAAATATAATAGAAGAACTGTGAAAATGAATAGACAGTCCAACATCTTTACTATCACTGGGAACCACACAATATTGAAAAAAACACTATACATTCTGAATAGTTCTAAAAATCAAATTGTCATCTTCAACAAGATGAATCACCACCACAGAACACTATAGAACCGAAAAGGAATGAGAAAATAGGTACAGGAACATCTAAACATCTGTAAGTTGGAATTTCAAACAATATAAAAATAAAAGAGGCCAAAAACCATTGTTATTAAACCCCATCACTATGAATTAAATTCAACATGACAATAAGAAAATAAAAAACACCAACAATAAAGAAAACTGAAACATAAAGGAAGAAGAAATCTAATATTTATCACAAATACTAAAACACCAATGAATGATCATGGAATATATCATATCCCCACCCCACTAATGAAATCCACCATATTAAATCTAAATAGATCATAAAGTAATAGATCTAGTAGAAAGAGTATTGATTGTGCTAAAAAATGGGCCTCGACTGTAACGAACCAAAATTATATCAATGAAATTTCCCCTTTTTATAATTATTTCATGCAGTATAAATCACATAAAATCCTATATAGAATATAGTACAAACATTATAAATAAAGAATGACTGAAATAAGAGGTATTTCTAGAATTTAAGGAATATATAACGATGAAATAATAACTTGACCCTAGGAATAATAATGTGGACATTATGAATAGTAAACTAACCAAATGAATAGTAATATCAACCATGAATGTATAAATAAGTCTTAGTAATATTATAATTGATAGTATGACATAATTATATCATATTATAAGTAAATGAATTTTTAAAAAATTCTTAAGTAAGTGTTGGTAATTTTGGTAAGTCATAAATATTTAATTTATATTTTATAAATAATAAAATAATTAAAATTAAAAATTATTTTCCTAAAATGTATTTTTATTTTAGGATAATTTTATGAGACCTTAGTTAATATTTCAGAGTGTTATAAAATTAGATATAAATATAAAATCTATATTTTTCAAGTAAATGGTTATTTTTATAAAAAAATTAAATTACACATATTTAGAAAAATAGTTTCATAAAATTGTATTAATTTTTTATTTCTACACATTGAAAAATAGAGAGGGTAAATTTTAGGGATTTTTCTAAATTACATGAATTTTTGGTGAAGAGTAATATGTGATAATTTATGATAAATTTTAAATACATGAATTATTGAGTCATAGGTGATGTATGGATGATGTAAGCCCATAATATGGAAATATACATCTTTATTTTAATATATTTAGTGTTAATTCTTAAAATATTCATAGTCTTTAGAATAAATAATAAACAAAAGAATAAAATTATGAAAAACACCCCTCTTCTCCACTATAAATATCACCCCTCACCACCCCTTATCCTCACACCTTCCATGCTTTTAGTCTTGTGAAAAATCATCCCAATACTCTTCCCAAGACCCTCACCCTCATCTAGAAGCATTTTCCCTCAACAAAAGATAAAAATAAATAACTTTAATGAGGTTCTGAAGGAGGATAATTCATGATGTAAACAATATATTTCATTTCTTTTATTTTTATTTAAATTTCATTTATTTTATTATCATTACCTCAACTCTCCTATACAAGGAGACATGATAAATCTAGTATCATTAATATACTATAATTATTTAATGTTAATTTAATACCCATAATCAAACTCTATTCTATCTCTATCTTTTATTCTATAACTGAAAACATCACACTTGATGTGGAAATTAACCGACATCATGGATGATGCATTTTCATTTTCTATTAACACCTTCTCAAATAGTAATAAAACCACTTTTTAAAAAAAATATGATATATTTATTACACCATATTTTTTATTCTAGAACCATTATATAATCATAATGTTAATTAATAAAACAAAACTAGTTTGTGATGATCGAAAAACCACAAAAATAATCTAAATGATTATCACTAACAATTTATCTATTGATTTATCCTCACCCCAAATAACCAAATGAATTATAAAACCATTTAATATTTGATATACACATTAATAAAATATAACAAAAATTATAGATATATATTCCAATTTAACATGAACTTCTATAATTGGATACGCATAAACTGATCATGAAAACCAAGGAAATGAACTCTCCCGAATGATATAATTGTATCTTATAATTCATCAAAAAGACCATAAATGAACTTAATAAAATTATATCAAATAAAATAAATTTATAAAAGGTTATTAATTAATTAATTTATGGATTTAATTTTATTATCCAGGATATTAATGTCAAGTGAAGAACACGTTTGAACATAAGGTAAGTGTTTTTTTCTCAAACCTCCATTTTCATTCAGGTTATGAATTATTCTTCTATACACCAATTTAATTCATCATTATTTTGATATAATTAATCTAAATTATTCTTTTACATTCCAAATTCATGTATCCAGATCATTTCATCTTTTTTATAATAAATGCATGTTTTTTAATGTTCTCTTCTCAATTATTTTAGATACACAAGCCTGATTAAAGAGAACGTCTCGATTTATTACCCATTTTTATGTACCTTCTCTAATATGTTTTAATAAAATAATTTTTTATAAAATCAAAAGTTTTTTCATGAAAAAAATATTTTTTCCATTTCCTATTTTATAAAAAAAATTATGACAAATAAAAACGATTTTTTTCAAAAGAACTCTTCATTATGAAATAAAAAAAAGTAATTCTCTCAAGAATTACTCAAGGATTTTGTTTGAGTATTTTCATTAATTTCAAGACATATTTTTTATTTTTTTATTTATTGATATTTATATATTATTATTATCACCTAAAATATTATATTAAATAGTTTATGACCATTTTGACCATGAATGTTCTATCTTGATGATATTCACCATACTACTTAGAATGGTTAGCGATTATGTTTATTGATTGGGGAATGTTATTTAAATTTCATATGTATTTGTTGTTTATGATTAACCCTATTCATAAGGTAAATTAATTGGACATAGAAAGTGACATGTGGGGCCTACTGTATCCCCTTGATGAATCAATTGGTCTAATGAGGCAAAATGGAAATGGATTTTGGACGAGGCCTTAACCATTTATTTTCATATGTAATGGTCAAGGCCTTGATGATATGTTTCTGATGTCTAAAATTATACATTCTCTCATTATGATATTATTAATTGATAAATCATGGTATTATTTGACTATTATAATATCCATGGTTATGTTTCCTGTGATTCTTTATATTTTATTATTTATTCTACTTTTATTCATTCCATATTATATTCTCCATGCCTTATTATTTATTCATATTCTTTATTTATTGCCCTTAATTATCATTTGATCTCCCAACTTTCTTATGTTTTATTCCCAAGAATGCAAATATGTAAATTATGAAAGACTTTTGGGAATAATATAAGAGAATATGGTTGTTTCAAATGAAATTTATTTTTTGTATTTCCTTTCATGTTGTAATGTAAAGTTCTTGTATGTAATCTAGAATCCAAAACTACTAAAATGATAGGTACTTTAGGATTCATGTCATGTATATATTCTAATGTTATAAAGTATGGAAATTTCTTCAGGCTACTAGGGTTGAGGTTTTTATCATTTGTATCATAGAAGGATTAGTAAAAACCTTGGAAACTAGATTTAGAAAACATAGACTTGGGAAAACAAACATAATAATGAATTTGAGGATAAATATAGAACAACATCCATGAATTTTGGAAATATATAGATTTTTTGGGCCTTCCAATCAATACATCCATTTCTAGAAACTATAAGTATGAATTTTTATCGAACAGATGTACCTAAGGGTAACCACTATGATAAGGTGTCATGGGCCTAACTCAGGGTAACCCGGTACATGACAATAGGCCTTACAACACACTTGGTTTGACACTCTTGGGGGATATTGTTATGATAATTCACAGCTTCTTTACAAACCATTTTAATTTTTTAGAAGTTAATATGTCCTCAAATAAACCATGTCTATGATTATGATTTTTATATGCCTAAAATTTCAACTTATGTTATGTTTTTTGGTAGTTTAAGATTATGAATTATGATTTATAACCTAATTTAGTGTATTCCATTATTTATAAATGGCTCGTAGTTGAAGGAATGTAAACCCTATCATTGCTTGTATCCCATATATGGAATGCCCTCCTATGAAAGACAATGAGGTTAGTGCTGGAGCTACGACTGGTACTGAAAAACATATAAATACATTGGGACAAATGACTTAGGTTATGAACAATAACCATAACTATAAGGTGTATCCTGATCTAAAATTCATAAGAGTAATGTTAGACCACTTCATGCAAAAACATCCTCCATCATTAAATTAGACAACAAACCCATTTTTAATTGAGTAGTGGATAAGTTCTATAGAGAAGATATTTCTATCATTATGAAGTAATGATAGGGAGAAGGTTATCATGGTATTTTATTATATTTTAGGAGATGTTGATCAATTTTATTTATTGATTTAAAACAAAAAGTATGAGGAATAAATTGAAAATATGGAATGTTAATTTTATAAAGAAATTTTCCTCAAAAAATATATTATTTGTGAGTAGTGAGTAGATATGGAAATGAAATTATTTTATCTGAAAAAAACTGGATGAATATGTTTCAAAGTAATAATAAAACTTTATAAGGTTAGAAAGTCATGTTGGGGACTACATAAGTAATAAAATTATAAATATTGATCAATTCATTGATGGTTTAAAACCATTATTGTGAATGTAACTGGTCTCCTAAAATTTCTCATCCTATGAAGATATTGTCTCTTACTCTATCAAGATAGAGAAGTAATTATCTATGTGTTACGACTTAAGAAAATACAATATAAGAATAGGGTTATGGAAGAAATAATTGATAAAGGGAAGAATAAAAAAGATAGTTTTCCACACTATGATAATTTTGGAATAAAATAGCCCAGTACATTCCTGGTAACAATGGGTGTTTCTTAAAAGTGTGGAGAAAAAGGACACCAATCCCATGATTTTAATTGATGAAATAAGCTACCAAATAACAATTAATAAATTATAAATAGAGGGGACATTATAAAAATTATTTTCCTAAGAATCAAGTAAAATTTCCCCAAAAAAGGCTAAGGGGGATAGGATAAGCTTATACAATCAGAACTGCAAAGGTTGAAGTTCATAATTATGTGGTGGAAGATATTTTAATGATTTCATCAAACTTATCCAATGCTTTATTTGATTCTGAATCATCTCATTTATTATATTTTATTATTTTTCTATGAAAATTTAAATTTTAGATTTTTATTTAATAGAGGTTATTTCATTCAAAACTCCAGAGGTAAGTATCATTGCAACAAATATTTGTTCGTTAGTACCTTTTGTGACACATAAATGTGCTTTATTTGATGAACATGGCATCCTACCTATGATTGACTTAGATGTAATCCTCGGTATGTACTAGCTTTCAAAATATGATGTGAAAATATATTGTAAAAAAGGAAATTATGATAAGTGAGGAAGATACATAATCCCTTATATTTAGAGAAGAAACCTCATCATCTCAGTCATATGTGGATCCACCTCCAATAGCTCTTCTAAACAAAATTATTTTTGATGAAGTGAAAAAATCATCTATGGATGTGGAAAGAAATATTCATATTTTAGATTTACCTATTTTGAAAGAATATATTGATATATTTAAATGGGATTTACCTGGACATCCTCTAGATCATGAATTTGAGTTCTCTATTGATTTAATTATTGGTTTATGACTTATATAAAATACTTTTTATAGAATGGCCACTGTGGAATTAGTTGAGCTGAAGAAAAACTAGAGGCATTGAGTGATAAAATATTTATTTACACTAGTATTTCACCATGTATATTCCCTATTATTTTTTTAACGATGAAATACAGATCCATGAGTCTATGCATTGATTATAGAGAAGATAATGTTATTACAACAATAGAACAACTAACCCCTACCTTTCATTGATGATTTATTTGATCAACTTTATGGAGCTCCATAATTTTCTATTATTTTCCTTCTATTTGGATATAATCTATTACATGTGAGGTAGGGAAATATTCCAAAGATAGCATTTTGAACTAGGTATGGACATTATAAGATTAAAGTTATTCCATTTGGATTGAATAATTCACCCTCTATTTTTATAAATCTAATGAAAAGAGGGTTCAAGTAATCTCTTAAAGATATTTTTATGGTATTTATTGATAACATATTTATATATTCTAATATTTATGAGGACCATGAGAACTACATGCAAGCTGTTTGGACGACTTTTAGAAGAAAATATTTGTATGGTATGTTTTTAAAGTGAGAATTATAACATCAAATGGTTTCTTTTCTTGGACATATTTTCTCTAAAAATGGAATCTTAGTTGATCCTATGGAGACAAAGGTGGATCAAGAATATCTTACACCATCAATCATAACATAGTTATGTAGTATTATTGGGGTTTTAGGTTATTATTAGTGTTTTATTTAGAATATTTCCTGATTATCTAACATGTTAAAAAAGATTACTCATAAAGGGGTTAAGTTCATTTGGAAAAAATTATGTGAATAATGTTTTGAAGAATTGAGTAGGATGTTAGTGATTGCTCCGATCATGACTCTACCATCGAGAAATGGTGGATTTTGATTTATAGGGATCCATAAAAAAATTAGTTTGTTCTTTACTTATGTATAATGATAGAGTTATTTCATGTAATAGAGCAGTATATATCCTCCCTTTGAATAGTATCCTCCCCACATGCTTACATGTTTTAAAACTTCCTTTCGTATTCTTGTCCTATCACCCACTCCTCTTTTCATTCCAACTTCCCCTCCACTGCCATGTAGCCCCTTACTTCCTCTAGTTGCATATCTCCATCCACCCACACCTTTGGATCATGACCCTCCTTAGTAACCTCTAGTGGTTTTAGTTATCCCTTCTTCTAAAGATAATCTCATTTTCCCAACTCCACCTCAGTCATCCCTTCTTCCTTTGATCTCTAAGATACAGCTCAAAAACTTCAAATATTCTTCTATGGATGGTTTTCTAGTGATTTATTTTATGATTGAATCATTTGAGGTGGATACAAATATATATCAGTGGACCTTAGTGTCTTAGTTTGGGTTAGAAAAACCTCCCCTACTATCTTTCCATCATTTTTATTCTTCCATGGGGTTATCTCTTTTGTAAGTGTTTAAAACCATAACCACAAGAATTTCTATGTGGTGCTCGGCTCCCAAGAATATTTAGTCAATGTGTGTTCCTATATCCATCAATCCATTGATAAATGGTGCTTCAACTTCTTTTTATGGTCGATGGAATCTCATTTTGGGTGAAACTCCCCTTAAGAATAGGTCTAGTTCAATCTCCTAGATCTTCCTCTTACTTTTCACAAAATGGCCTTTCTTCATGGAATTTCAGAAACCATTGGATCATTTCATTGTGTATATAAATGTACATTTGATCATCAAGATGCAGGTATGGAGAAGATTTGTGTTAAAATGGAATTTGTGTTCCCTCTTCTAGAAGGAATTCTTCTCAGGGCTACCAAAATCTTTTTCTTAGTGGAAATTTCTAGTATCTCTTTCTCCATCTTGTTTCCACATTTTAAGTCACCTCCAATGACACTCTCAATCTATTTGTTGGATGTTCTTTTCTAAGTCTACTATTCATGCACCATTTCATCCCCTAGTTCTTGATCTCATTATTTCTCAGTAGGAAATTCTCTCTAATTTGGTGGTTGGAAACTCCCTTAATGATATTATTTAACCTAAAAATAATCCATATAGAATTCATGATTTTAATAAAAAGATCAGTATTCATAATTGAATGCATGGATATCCTGTCAATCAACACATATGGAATTTTTTGAAGGGTTCCCTTTTATTTGAAAAAATTAAAAAAACTAATAAGAAAATATTTACTAATATTTGTTGGGATAATGATAGTTGCATAATGTCCTTTATCTACACCAAATTTGATGCAGGAGAGAGGGATTCTTTTTCGCATGTTTTGGACTGTATCAGCCCAGGGGATGAGGCATGGCTGGTTAGGAGATTTTAATTTCATCCTATATTCCTAAAATAAAAATTGAGGTATGACTTATGTGTGAATTTATAGCAATGTATTTTCTATTTTTTAGGATAGGAATTGGATTCTTGATATGGGATTCTAGGTGGATAAATTCACTTGGTGTAACAACCAAAGAGGAAACCATCGAAAATGGTGTCTTTTGGATAGTTAATTTTCTAATAACCATGATTTATCCACTTTTACTAATGAAAACATTGAACATATGAACCATTATATATCTTATCCTTATATGTTTCTCATCATCCTAGTTGATGATGGTCATTTTGGTGAGTGAATCATCTTTTCTAGCTATTGGGTGAGGGAACTGGATTTTCTTTCTATGATGCGTGTTTCTTAAGAGAATAACATAGATGGTGATTCTTGGGTGGGTTTTCATAATGAACTCCATCGTCTTAAAGAGGTTCTATGATCATGGGTTTCTAGTAATCCATGTCATTTCATAGAGTTGGACCATATAAGGAAAGACAATGAACTAACTGAACATGAGTTGGAATCGCAATAAGACAATTACTGTTTTAGGAACGTGGTTGGTTTAAAGAATCACTTGGTTGAGATTCTACTTGAAAATGATAGATTATTCATAGAAATTTATAGATTCGTATAGATTAAGGATGGTGACAATAATACTTATTTCTTTCATGCTTGCATTCAGGAGAAGAAAGGTTCCCTTGTTTTGAATAACATTATCGATTGTGCTTCATTCACCAATGACTCAAACAGTGGGAGGATTAGTGGTGGAGAATATTCACTATCTTCTTGGTGATGTGAATCCATAAATATAGGTAGTATACTCAAGTGGTTATTCTTCTATTTTTTATAGTGTCCCACTTCTGGTATCTTCAGATGAAAGCCTTTTGTTGGAGCAGATTCCTGAGGCAGATGAGGTTTGAAGGGCTGTCTCTACACTCAAAGCTGGAGGTACCCCTGAACCTGATGGGTTCCTGGGATCCTTTTACATTACTTCATAGGACATCATTAAGAATTATTTTGATGGTATATTTTATGAATATTTGTGGGAGGGATCTTTCCTAGAGGGTCATGTGCCTCTTCTTTTACTATCATCTCAAAAGACAAAGATCCATCCTCTATTAAATAGTATTGGCCAATCAATCTTTGAAACATCCCATAAAAAGTGCTAGATATATTTATTAATATAAGGAACTTTCATTATATTCCCATATGGATTTATAATGAGAAAAATTCCTTTATTCAATGAATATCTACCCAATCATCCATTTTCATTTCTCATGAGATAATTCGTGACATGAAAAAAACTATCGGTTCAAACATTATAGATAAGTTCAATATGGAGAAGGTATATGATAGGGTTTATTATAATTTTATTTGAAGAATCCTAGGATGTGTGGGATTTTCTAATTGGGTGGTGTAACTCTTCTTCAGGTGATTTCCTCACCTTGGTTTTTGATTTACTTCATAGGGAACATTATGGGTTCCTATTGTTGTTCAGAGGCCTAAGGTAAGGTTTCATCCTCTCCCCCAACATTTTTATTCTTTCTCAAGACTCTCTTAGTAGATATCTTAATTATAGCATCATCTAGGTGAATCTCAAAAAATTCATATGTAAACATATCTTCAATGGGGTTTCCCACCTTTTCTATTCAAACTACCTCCTCATTTTCACCAATGGTAATAGTAGATCCATTGACGGGCTCAATCATATCCTCAATTAATACACCAATTAGAGTGCCCAGATGATCAAGAAAGGGGAAATTAATTTTTATTACCAACTTCTTAATCGATTTCTAGAGAGAAGATAATCGAAGTGAAATTTTTAGTCAATATAATACCCTTCCATTTACTTTATTTTGGTTCCCTAATCTCCACAAGAAGAGTTATAATTCAGGACATTCATATGTTTGTTGAAAAAATATCCAGCCGCATTATTAACTAAAAAAACTATTTCCTCTCCTTTAGGGGTCGGATAACCCTTATTAATTGCATACTCCCTTCTATACCAATTCATTTTTTTGGTAGATTATAATGTCCCAAAATAATTGATCCACAATATTGAAAACTATATGGTTGGTTTCATCTTGAGTGCACAAATTGAGGACATACTTCACTGGGATTTAAGGAATCGAATGTCTCATGGCATGGAGGATGGAAGTGTTAATCATAGAATAATTGTAGAATCCATTTAACTTCCTTCATGATATATGTTAATGGGACTTCTTAGAGGGTCATTATCTTTTTTTAAAGCTTGATTACATAGAAATATGGGTCTTATCCGGGTAAATAGAGGGGGAAATGTCATGTTCTATAGGACTCATTCAGCTAACATCTACATTTCCTTCATCATAATTCAATATAGATTATGGGGTGAAACTCAATTAAATTATGGGGTGACAACTGGTGTGGGAGCATTCTTGGATTACGAGGTTGTTAGGTACCAGAAATTTCTTTTGCTTAGGCCTTCTGTTATCGCCCTCTCATTAGCACTATTCTTATTTCTCAACAACATTATATCTTTAAAAGAATCATGAACATGAAAGAGATGGATAAACTAGTTTTTACTAACTTTTCTACATGTATTTTTTCTTTGATGGATTTCATGATTGTGTTGCATACACATTTTGATCACCAAATTGGGGAGAGTGGTCTATGGTGCCATGATATTCCAGAAAAATACTATTTTCATATTTGGAACATTTTCAACCATTCTCTACCTTATGATGAGGGGTTTCATCACAAGGGGATATATTAAGTCTCTAATTCATAATTCTATGTTAACGCCAGGAAGGAGTTAGATTCAAATATCTTCTTCAAAATAGAGTGGTTACCTCAGTTTGGAATGGTACGTTCTCATTGAGTATAAATGATTTGTAGAGAGAATCTGGTGATGTTTCCATCCCATCATGGATGCATGGTGAAGTGGGAAATTTCCATGATCATATGGTGAGGTAGATCCTTCTAGAGGCTGGATGTTGGAGTACTTGGTCTGCTCATAATATGGTAAGGCATGGGGGGCCTCCCTACCTCTATTTAGAGTTGATGGTTTGGGCTTGGTATCAGGGAGCTAACCTTATTCCACTCCACATGCAATGGGATATCTCTCATTCTATGAGGGTGTTCATGGCTGGTAGCTTATCTATTCCTCCGACCATAACTATGTCAAGTCAGGGTAATTGGGTGTGTTGGTCTCCTTTGGTGTATGACATCAAGCTTAACATGGATGGGTCTTGCTCCAATGAGCAAATACTGGTAGGAGGCATTGTCCGAGATATGTTAGGATTTTTTATTTTTTCTTTTAGTGTTTTCTCTAAGTAGGGTGATTCTCTCATTTATGAAGGTATGGATATGGTTACGGGATTGGATTTATGTTGTTGTCATGGTATCGTTGTGAACCGGGTTGATTCCGACTCCGTTATTCTACTCATATCTATTCATAAGTATATTGAAATACATTGGCCTATTATTTATGTTTTCCATAGGCGATGATGTATTTTCAACGGTTAGATAGATATATATTTCACATGGAGAGATGGTAACAATGTTACTAACTTCCTTAATTCTTAGACATTCCTATGTAATCTGCACAATACATTTACCAGCACATGATCCCTTCCCCCTGAATGTGTTAGTATTGTTAAAGTCAAAACCCTTAGGATTCACTATTTTAGACCTCATTGAACTATTATTTAGCATTGGTACTTTCTGGAAATTAAATATATTGAAATTAGATGGATGTATATAGTTATTGAATTTTAATGAAGGATGGTAAAAACTAATGAAAACAAGTATCCAACTCATGATCTTGAGTTATCAACTATAATATTTTATCTGAAAATATGGAGACAATATCTCTACGATGAATTAGTTGAGATATATACATATAACAAGTGTTTGAAATATATCTTCTCACCAAAGGAAATAAACATGAGGAAAAGGTGATGGCTTGGGCTACTCAAGGATTATGATTGTTTAATATACTACCTCCCAAAGAAAGTGAATAATGGAGTAGATGCATTGAGTAGGAAGGATAATAATTTTCTAAACAAAATGAGGATTTATAATGATCTTGTGTACATGGATCTCAGAAGGATTGATATGGGAATTATCAAGGAAGGTGAAACATCATTACTTTTCAAAATATTTTCCCAACCATCTTTATTGGAATAGATTAAAAGTTCTCAATCCGATGATGAGAATCATCAAAATAAAATTAAAGCTGTGAATAATGGGTATTTGGAAGACTTCATGTATGAATATGGAATTGTGATATTAGAAGGTGGATTTGTTTTCCCTCTATACTCGATATAAATAGGGAGTTATTGGATGATGACCATAGATCTAATTTCTCTATAAACACTTATAGAACTAATATGTATACATATTTTATGGTACATTTCTGGTGGGATAATATGAATTGATAAATTTCAAATTATGTATCATGTTTCTAGTCTGTTAATAGGTGCAGGCTAAAAGACAACATCTAATAAGAGTCGTGCAATCCCATCATAGTCCTACATGGAAAAGAGATGATATTACTATGTATTTTTTCACTGAATTAAAAAAATATCTAAGAAATAATGATGACATATGTGTGATTTTTGATTTAATTACTAGATCCTCCCACTTCCTCATTATAAGGGAGGATATTACGCCAGATCACATTTCTTGACACTATATTAATGACATTATAAGACTTCATGGTGCAAATATTTCAACTCTTTTTTGTCATGATCTACAATTTACATCAAAATCATATAAAATAATTTTGAAATCATTAGATACTAATCTTCATTGGATCAGTTCTTATCACCCTCAAACTAAAGGTCATTTTGAAATGACAATTCAAAAATTAGAAGACAAGTTGAGATCATTATCACACAAAATTCAATGTATGTGGGATTAGTATTTTCATTTGGTAGAATTTTCCAAAAAAATAGTTTTCATTCAAGTATTCAAATGGTGACCTATGAATCATTGTATGGAAAGAGATTTTGTAACCCAACTTTTTAGGATGAATTCAATGAAAAGAAAATTGTATGTGTAGTGATTATGGAGGAAACAATGACAACGTTAAAGATAAATAACTAAATATTAAAGAAGATAAAATTAAGAAAAAGTGATATGTCCATAATTGAAGGATTAATTTAGTATTTTAATTTGGAGATCATTTTTTCTTAAAAGTATATCCATGCAAGGGTTTTATATAATTTGGGATGAAATTAAAACTATGCCCCATGTACACTAGTCATTTTATAATTCTAGAGAGAATTTCTACTATGGATTATTATTTGGGAATGTCACCTAGCCTTTCTATAGTACACAATGTTTTGGACATCTATTTTTTAATGAATTATTTTCCATAGCTGACACATGTCCTCACATCCAAAGGAATATATTTGGAACCTAATTTATCTTACTATGAACAGCCTATTCAAAATCTTGATATTAAATAACAGGTGTTTAGGAATCGAATGACTTAGCTGGTATAGGTACTTTGGAAAAATCATAAAATTGAAGAGGTGATATGGGAACCATAGGAAGTTATGATGAAAAAGAACCAAAATTTTTTTATTGGTGACATTTTGGAAATTTTGAGGATAAAATTTTTATGGGAGGGGAGAATGTAAAGAACCATAATTATATCAATGGAATTTACCCTTATAATATTTTATATAGTATAAATAACATAAAGTCACTTAGAGAACACAATATGAACTTTATAAATGAATAACGATTGAAATAAAAGGTATTTCTAAAAGTTAGGAAACCTATACTGATGAAATTGAAACATGACCTTAGGAATAGTAATATGACCCGTATGAATAGTAAACAAGCCAAATGAATAGTAAAATCACCCATGAAATTATAAATAAAATTTATATATCTTATAAATTAAAGTTTTATATAATTATATCATATTATAAGTAAATTTATATTTTAAGAATTATTAATTAAGTGTTGGTATTATTTGATTCATAAATATTTAATTAAAATTTTATAATAAATAAAATTATTTAAAAGAAAATTAATTTTCATAAAATGTATTCATAAATTAATATTTTGTTGTATTATTTTTTAGGATAATTTTATGATACTTTAGTTAATTATTCAGTGGATTATAAAATATGTTATAAATTTAAAATCTGTAATTTTCAAGTAAATGATGATTTTAATTAAAAATTAAATTTCTCATATTTATAATATTATTTTTATAATATGGAATAAATTTTTTGAATTATACATGTAGAAAAATGGTTGTGTTTATTTTTTTGTTTTCTTCTAAAATACAAGAATTTTTTGTGAATAATTAAATACGATAATTTTTTATAAATGTTAAATACATGAATTATTGAGTCATATGTGATGTATGGATGATGTAAGACCATAATATCAAACTAAAATTCATTATTTTAATATATTTAGTTATAATAATTATACTATTCAGAGTCTTATGCAAAAATAATACACGAATGAACAAAATATTCAAAAAAATACCTCTCTAATTTTCTATAAATACCACCATCACCGCCCCTTCTCGTCATAGATTCCAATCATTGATCCTTGTAAAATTTATGAAAAATACTCTTCTGAAGACACCCATGAATGGTAGCCTTTGGTCTCATAAAAATATCAAAACCAATCCCTTTAAAGAGGTTCTCATGAAAGAGAATTAGGAGGTAAAATCATGATCATTTTCTTTTCGTTTCAATTTATTTTATATTCTTATCATTCCCTCATCTCCCTAGTTAAAAGAGGCATTATAAATTAAGAATAATTTATATAATTTTTAAATATCATGTAAATGGAACATCTATTCTTAAACTCATTTCTACCTCTCTTTTATTGTACAAATGAAAATAGCACACATGATGTGTCAATTTACCAACATCATGGACAATGCATTTTCATTCTCCACTAACATATTCAAGGAAGTTCAAAAAAAATTATGGTTAAAAAAATTATAATATATTTATTAAATACTATTTAATATTCATCAACCATTATCTATACATGATGTTAAATAATAAAATAGAACAAGTTTGTGATGATTGAAAAACATCCAAAATAATAAAAATGATTATCACTAACGACTTATCTAATGATTCACCCTCAACAAAAATAAATGAATGAATTATATATCCATTTAATATTATTTATGTTCATTAATAACTTATAACTTCAATTCTAGATATCTATTCCCATTTTACATGAACTTCAATATTTGAATACAAGAAAACTGATCATGAAATCCAAGGACACAAACCCCTCTGAATGATAAAATTGTATCTTACAACTCATTAGAAGACCATAAATGAATTTAATAAATATATAATAAATCACATAAATGTATAAATATTTATTATTTAATTAAATAATGGGTTTATTTTGATTATCCAGAACATTATGCTCATGTGCATAACACTTTTGTACATAAGGTAAGGGTTTATTAATGAAACTCCATTTTCATTTGGGTTATGATTTCTTCCTCTATGCACTAATGTAAAACTTAATTATTTTTATATACATATTATTAATTAATTTTATACATTACCAACTGAAATCTTTATATCTTTTCATCGTTAGTATGTATGAAATTCATTTTTTTATGGTTCCCTTTTCAATTCTTCCCGATACGCAAGCCCGATTAAAAAAACATCTTGATATTTACCCATTTTCAAGAAGTTTACATAATATTTTTTAATTCAATTTTATTTTTATAAAATAAAATAAATTTCTCATGAAAAACTATATATTTTCATTTTTGTTTTTATGTAGTCAATTATATCAAATTCAAATGATTTTTCTAAAATAACTGTTTTTTACAAAGTTAAAAGGGTATTGCTCTCACGAATTCCTCGATTATTTTATTAGGGTATTTTCATCTATTTCAACACCTATGTTAATTTTATTCTTTATTGAGATTTATCTATAATTATTATCATCTAACATATTTTATTAAGTTGTTTATTATGATTTTGACTATGGATGTGATATCTTGAAACAATTCACCATACTACTCAGAATAGTTAGTGATTATGTTTACATATTAGATAATTTTATTTAAATTTAAAATATATATTTTGTTTATGTATAAACCCATTCATATGTGTAATCAATTGTACATAGAATGTTATGGTTGGGGTCCATTATAGCCCCTCTATTCATCGGTAGTTGTAATAATACAAAATAGAAATGGATTTTGGATGAGGTCAAAACTATTTATTTTCAAATATCTTAGATAAGGCCTTGAAGATATGTTTCAGATGTCTGACATTATGCATTCCCTCATTATGATTTTAGTAATTGATAGATCATGGGATTATTTGACTAGTATAATATCTATGGTTATGTTTTATGTGATTTTTTATATTCCATTACTTATTCCTCTTTTATTCGTACCATATTATGCACAATATTATGTTTTAATGGAATGTGTTTTTTATCTATTCACCATGACTTATTATTTATGATCATACAGTATTAATTATGGCTATTGGGCATCTGAGCTCACACCGTTTTTATTTTTTATTTTTCCCTTGGATACGAAGATGTATATTATGAAATAATTGAATGAATAATATAGGATTATATAGATGTTTCCAATGGAATTTATTTGTTGTATTTACTTTCAAGTTATAATGTAAAGTTCATGAATATAATCTAGCTTCCAAAATTACAAAACTAATTGGTCCATTTGGATGTGTTTCATGCATCTATAACAATGTTATAAACTAAGGCACTGACTATAGGATACTTAGGTGGTTGTATTTACATCGACAGTGAGTTTTGAGCTGGATGTGAACAAAATAATCCAACCATATACCTTCCCCAAAAATTTAAATACAATACCTTCTATAGCCACTATCATATTCCAAAAATATCATGAAGAATACCAAGGTGGACCAAAAGTGGGTCTGAAAGGGATCCATTAGTTAGGGATGTTTTAGAGTATGATCCATATCCCAATATGTGGAGACAAAAACACAAAGATAGAAAGATAATAATTGTTGAAACTCATGAGGAGAGATAAAGAGATAGGAAGTGAGTATCTACGAGGGGAAGGAATGTGTGATTGGTAAAGTAGAGATCTTGAATCTTTAGTATGGCATGGTGGACCCATAGCTTGTTTCACTATGATTAGGATTATTAATATCACTAGATTTTATTTTGATACAATTTATGAGACAATTAATTTCAAATTTATTAATATTTACTCTTAATTGGATTCTTACTTTGCCTATATTTCCACTATAGATTGAAAAATATGAACATGCATATATTGTCACAATTTTTTGGAATACATGATATGATTTTTTCTCAATGAGTGAAAAATGTTAAGTGTGGGGTAGTTAATAAAAAAAGTATTGAATATTCAATTGATAATAAATGAAATAATTTAATTACATTGTGTTGAATATTTTTATTTATAAAATATTTGGGACTAGATCATTCATTTGAAATTTTGATGAAAATTCTAGCTTTTCCCTTTAAAATTCATTATAGTATTTTAGACATAAAAATTTTTATGTGAATTATTTCAAATTAAAATTTTGTAAATATATTCCTAAATTAATGGGATACAACATTTATTCATGAAATGGGAGCTAAATCATGCATTTTATTGGATTAAATGGGACATAAAGTCAAATTTGGGCTGGACATTCTAGATTGGACATCACTTTAGTAATTGGGACATAACTTCTTTATTTGTGATTGTATTGAGGAAAAATTTGTATAGAAGCTCTAGGACCCATTTTCCACAAATAATAATTCTATATTGAATGTTTTTTCATGGTTTTAGTGGTCAAATAGGCAGTGCAAGTTGGATTAATTTTTTTTTTGAATTTCCCCATTCACACTTAAAACCAATTTAAACCTAACCTCCCCCTCACTCTATAAATTAGTTTTTTCTCATTTAGAGGGGTTGGGAAGTGAAATATAAATTAAATTTCATAGGATAAGTAGTTCCACTTTAATTATCCAAGCATTTAATTAAGGGTATCTCTTGAAGAAAGGATCCCTTCATCGAAGCCTTCTTCTTCTTCTTCTTCGGGTTGTAATGTTTGTGTTTGCATAATAAAATTCTTAGTTACTCTTTTATTTATTATTATTTATTATATTTTGTTAAATTATATTCTTCTTTACTCATACTCTTGGGGCTGTAAATCAATATTAGAAATGATATTGGGTTATAACCTTTGTAAACCTTTGAACATGCAATACGGTTCTATGATGACTATACCGCCCGTGGAAGAGTAGTTATTTTTAGTAATCGATCAACCTCTCAAATTCTTCATTCATTTATTTTGAATCAATGATATATTTTAATTCACGTAATATAATATATTAATTTAGTTATTAATTTAAATGAAACTAATCTTTCAATTTAACAATTAACCGAAAAGACGTGAGGTCGAGTATTGTGTGAATTGTGAGATCTCAATCTTAATCAATAAAACAAATCCACATGGGAAAAAAATATAGAGTTAAAATATAATCCCTAAACTCAATTAAATGTTATTTATAGAATGGTTTTATGACCTAATTTACCACTAACCATAATCTCTAATTATAATGGCAATCAAATAAGGGTGTTGTGATTTCACGTTACAAAGATAACCTAGGGTTTAAATCTTTCCATCTTTGTGGTAATGTTAATTCTCATAGTGTTTGGGTGTTAAAAAATTAGGGGATCACAATTAAGTGGATGTTAATTTAAATTATAATTATTAATAAGTAAGTTAATAGGTAGAGTTAGATCGATTACACCTTTACAATATTTTTCTAAAAAAATATTCTCAATGTGTTTTCTCAATCTCATTTAAAAAACAAAAGGTAAAAAAATGACATCTTCTCCCAACATACTTATTCTAGATTTATAAATGGTAAAAACCCATAATTGTTAAGTAGTGTGTTTTTTCTATTTTATTTTATTTTTAGAATACCTTTGAGAAGTTATTTTAATTTACTTCCTCCTTTAAGAGACGACCATGGTCATCCACTCTGTTACACCTAAGAAGTAAAAAATTAAACATCATTTGAGAGTTCCCATGATAGTGACTTCCAATGGTATAGGGGTTTTACCTAACATGTGGGAGAATACATCATGGGTGACACCAATAATAGAATCCCACTATGATATAAGAACGTGAGAAGGAGGGTAAGTTAATACTTTCAAGGTCTGGATGAAAGCATGACTGATATGTAAAGGCCAAATATTGACCATGTTCAAAACATATAGACCATAACCACACTAGAAAATAATGGGGTGAGAAAATTTGGGATCTAATTTTTACCATATTTGAATCATAGGACTCACTGTTTATATGAAAACCCTTCTTTCTATTACAACTTAAACCTACTTTATTACATATAACTTCACTTGATACAACAAAGAAGATCGATAGGTTTAGTGTCTTTGGGGATTAGGATCATTACATAAAAACTTTAAACTTGAAATACAACATCTTTATTGAAAACTTCCTTTACATGACCACTACATTCTTTCGTACTTAGCATTGCATAGGATAACCTGAGGACATGCATAAGAAAAGGGTGAGCTATAAAGCCCAGTAAGGGAGTACACAATGAATAACATGAGGAGTTAAATACATGTTAGGCAATAGTAATATCAATAGAGAATAAGAGTAACATGAACATGAAGGCATGATAAAGCATGATAATCAAAACATGGAAATGTGGCAACAACACTTAACATTGAATTAGCATGAGTCAAGGCTCATTGCACATGGAGAATGAGTAAACCCTCATTGCACTTGAAGCACGAGTAAACCCTCGTTGAACTTGAATTAGCATGAGTCAACACTCATTTCACATGACGTATCATGATACTATACTTTACCCAATGCATTGGAGCGCTATAAGGGTGCACCCTTCATAAACATTTCATTTCATGCATAAGTGTGCCACATGGATCATAAAACATGGATTCATAAAACATAATCATTTATTCCACGATAAAGGAATGTGGAATTCATACATGAAACATTACAATCAATAAGTAAATTTTCATAAAGGTGAATACCCTTGATGGAGAAATGGGCATGGTATTCACTACACAATGACATTGGCTTAGAAAATCGGTGTGATTTCGGCAGCGTAACGGCGTGACATAAGAACTCATAAAAAGGTTGATGAGAGGGAAAGGGGTTCCTCATCATATTTACATGTAATGTACAGTAAGGAGGTCATATATATACATTCCCCAACAATTGAAATGGAATTTATATTCATGATACAGTAGTATTGCTTGAATGTAAAAGAAGAGAGAGAAGTTCCTTTCGGAATTTCGGCATAGTAACAGGTGTACGTGGGAGGCATTTAATGAGAGAGAAAGGGTTCTCCCATAATTAAAACAATAATAGGGTAGTATGGGGGAGGTGAGAAACCATACCCCAACATTTATAATTGAAATTAAAAAGGCAATAAAACTTAAAGAAAATTGAAAAAAAAAGAGAAAGGAAGAAAAAACCCTTACTTGGAAGTGTGCTTCCAAAGGCTAGAGAGAGGCTTGTGAGAGGCTTCTTGGGAGCTTGGGGTACCTTGAGAGGATTCTAGAGAGAGTAGGGTAGAGGTTGGGCGAACTCCAAGGGATTTCAGTGAGGAGGAGGTGGGAGCTTGGGTGGGTTTATATAGGAAAGGTGAGAGAATTCTTTATTATTTAGGTTTGGGACCCCTTATATTAAAATAATCCAAACCACAAACCATCCCATGGTATTTGCCCATGGTTTCTGGAAAAGGAAAGAGGAAAACAATATTTTACAAGGCCAAGGTCCGAACGTATTAACAAATTAGGGTTACTTATGTGGAGCTGAGTCACACTCCCATGGAAATTAATTTAAAAAGGCAAAGTGTTGAATAAGTCTTGAGGGCTCCATTAATGCTTTGAAAAGTAAGTCAAAGAAACCCAAAACATCATTATTTTAATGATAAAACATATATTGGCCGAACATAATGATTATGGTATTTTATTACATCACCATTGGGTCATTATGATTTCATAAAACACATTATATATTTAAATGGTATTTAATTTTTACCCAAAAATTTGACTGTCTCAGAAAATTATGAAAAATTAACCGTTTGATAATTTCAACGTCCTGATTCCAAAAATAATATTTATTTTATCTAAATAATTTTCTAAATATGTGAATTTTCACTTTTAAAATAAAAACCGACATTTAAAAAAAATTCACGGGTTTTGACAGAAATGGCTTTCAAACCTTAATAAAACATTTAATTGCATTCATAAAATTATAAGATCATTTATATTTAATAAAAATTAATTTAATATTAATAATAATATTTTACTAAAATATTATTTAATTCAAAAATCATTTAATTTAATAAAATATAATTCTTAATTAAATACTAACTAAAAACACCATTTGTACTTAAAAATCTATTTACAAAGTATCAAAAATAACTAGAAATTATATTCATTATTATATACAAAAATAATTTACATGAACATAGTACTACTTATTTATTACATAACCCCTTAAAATAGCTGCATAAGACCTAAGGGTAAGGTGTGCGATGGTGACAGACTCTTGGGGTGGCTCGGATAACATCGCTCGAGTGGTAAACTCTATCAACTTCCACTTTTCCCGTAGACGGTCCAGTTCAAGCTTGACATAATGAAGCTCAGCTTGGGCTTGGTCAAGGGCGAAGCCCAAAGATGCCACCTCTTTTCTGAGCTCTGACAAATGGGCTTCGTATGGGGCAATTCTACTAGATTAGGCCATCACTTCCTTTGTCTGAGTAAAATTGGGCTCGTTAAAGCCATATATTTATACTACTCATGTGATCACTGTTCAACGACTATAAAAGTAATGGTCACAAATCTTATCATAAAACCAAAGAAGTTGAAATCTTATAAAAACATTTTTCATAAAGAGACATTTAACTGGATCAAGAGGGATTTTCATTAATGAAACTTTGGGTCGTTACAATAGTCCCCCCTTAAGAAATTTCGCCCTCGAAATTTTCCTTTTCCCACACTAAAACAAATGTGGGTAACTCAGCTTCATCATATCCTCCGACTCCCAAGTCGCTTCTTCAAACTTGTGGTTTCTCCACAACACCTTGACGAGGGGCATTGTCTAATTTCGTAGAACTTTTTCTATACGATCTAAGATCTTCACTGGTTGCTCCTCATAAGAAAGATCATCTTCCAATTATACCACCTCGGAAGAGAGTACATGTGAAGGGTCCGGTATGTACTTTCTTAAGAGGGATACATGAAAGACATCATGCACCTTGTCCATAGTAGGTGGGAGTGCTAGTCAATAGGCCACAGCCCCAACACGATCAAGAATCTCGAAGGGTCCAATGTACCTTGGACTTAACTTCCCTTTCTTTCCAAACCTCATGACCTTCTTCCATGGAGATATGCGTAAAAACACCATGTCTCCAACTTTAAACTCAAGGTCTCGTCGACGATTATCTACATAACTCTTCTGTCGACTCTGGGCTGCCTTGATATGCTGCTGAATGGTTTTCACCTTCTCCACCATTTCTTCGACCATTTCTGGTCCAAGAAGCTTACGTTCACCGACCTCATCCCAACATGCCGGTGTTCTACACCTTTTCCCATACAGGGCTTCATATGGTGCCATTTGGATGCTCGAGTGGAAACTATTATTATAAGATAACTCAACCAGAGGAAGATGTTGATCTCATCCTCCTTTAAAGTCCATTGAGCACGCTCTAAACATATCATCAAGTGTTTTGATAGTCCGCTCAGATTGGCCATCAGTTTGAGGATGATAGGCCGTACTGAAGTTCAATTAAGTATTCAGAGCATGTTGAAGACTCTTCCAAAACTTAGAGGTGAATCTTGGATCTCGGTCAGACACAATAGATAGTGGTACTCCATGCAACCGTACCACTTCCCTGATATATATCCGTTACAGTTGATCCAAAGAGAAATCCTCTCGAATAGCAATGAAGTGTGCAGTCTTTGTAAGAAGATCCACAACAACCCAGATTACATTGTTGCCTTTGGATGTCCTTGGAAGTCCGGTGACAAAGTCCATGGTGATGTTCTCCCATTTCCATTCTGATATGGGCAATGGTTGCATCATCCCCTTATAATTCTGCCTTTCTGCCTTCACTTGCTGACACACCAGGCAATTTGATGTATATTCGGCGATCTCCTTCTTCATATTATACCACCAAAAGTTTTCTCGGAGATCTCGATACATCTTTGTGCTCCCTGAGTGAATAGAGAAATTTGAACTATGTGCATCATCCAAAAGTTCCTTCTTCAGCTCCGAACTTGATGTAACACATAGTCTTTTCCCAAACCGCACAATTCCTTCTTCATTAACATTAAACTCTAAGGATTTTCCCTTTTTGATAGCTTCCACTTTTTCTTCAATTCCTGCATCATCCTTTTGAGCATCCTTTAACCTTTCCAAAAGAGATGGTTGAGCAATCATTTGTGAAAGGATTGATGATGTTCCCTTCTTTATGATTCCCACATCTATCTTCATCAAGTCTAATAAGATTGGATCCTTCTCAATTATCATCATTGATAGAATAGTTGGATCATTTCTACTGAGGGCATCCGCCACCTTGTTCGCTTTCCCAGGGTGGTAATGTATTGAACAGTCATAATCCTTGATGAGCTCTATCCATCTTCTCTGGCGCATATTAAGCTCTTTCTGTGTGAATATATATTTAAGACTCTTGTGGTCAGTATATATCTCACATTTCTCTCCATAGAGATAATGCCGCCAGATTTTCAAGGCAAAGATCACCGCCGCCAACTCCAGATCATGTGTTGGATAGTTTCGCTCATGGATTTTCAACTGCCTTGAGGCATAGAATATCACTTTATCATTCTGCATTAGCACACATCCTAATCCCTTCTTTGAGGCATCACTGAATACCACAAAAAGTTCCCCACTTGTGGGTAAAGTGAGCACGAGTGCAGTGATAAGCCTCCTTTTCAACTCCTTGAAGCTTTCTTCGCACTCATCACTCCAAGAAAACTTTACTCACTTTCGAGTTAGCTTGGTAAGAGGGTTGGACAATCGTGAGAAATTTCTCAGAAATCGTCGATAATATCCAGCTAACCCCAAGAATCTACGGATTTTATTTACCGATGTTGGCCTCGGCCATCCCTCAATTGCATCTGTTTTGGAGGGGTCCACAGATATCCCATTTCTTGTGATGATATGGCCTAAGAATGAGACTTCCTTCAACCAGAACTCACACTTGTTGTACTTTGCATAGAGCTTCTCCTTGCGCAAAGTCTCTAGTACAGTTTTTAAATGCTCCTCATGGTCCTCCTTGGTTTTGGAGTATATTAGAATATCATCTATAAAGACTACCACAAATTTTTCAAGGTAATCTCTAAAGACTCTATTCATCAAGTCCATGAATATTGCTGGAGCATTGGTGAGTCCGAAAGGCATTACTATGAATTCATAGTGCTCGTACCTTTTACGAAAAGCAGTCTTGGGGATATCTTCCTTCTTCACCCTTACTTGATAATATACCGACCGCAAGTCCACCTTGGAGAAGTATTTTGCTCCACGTAGCTGATCAAACAAGTCATTGATTCTTGGGAGAGGATACTTGTTCTTTATCGTGATTTTGTTAAGTTCACGATAATCGATGCAAAGCCGCATTGACCCATCCTTCTTCTTGATGAAGAGGACTGGTGCACCCCATGGTGATGCACTTGGGCATATAAACCCTTTATCCAGATTATCCTATAGTTGTTTCTTCAGCTCTTCGAGCTCAACAACAGCCATTCTATTTGGAGTCTTGGATATTGGTAGTGCCCCATGTATAAGTTCAATTGAGAACTCAACATCTCTTCTTGGAGGAAGACCAGGAAGTTCCTCGGGAAACACTTCAGTGAATTCCCTCACAATAGGAATTTCTTCAAGGGTGGTTTCTTCCTTGGACTCAATCATCTGAGCCAGATATGTGTGCTCATAAGGCAGTAATATCCATGCTTGAGATGATGGAGCTAAAGGAGATTAATCCTCCTCCTGACACTTGTAAAGAATCAGGGGTCGATTCTCCATATGGAGTGTGATTTCCCTCTCCCGACAATTTATGTTGGCTCTATATAAAGAAAGCCAATCCATGCCAAGAATTGCATCAAATTCCACCAGAGGGAGTATGACGAGGTTCGCCGGGAAATTCAATCCACAGATTATAACATGGGAGGACTTATACTCATGGGATTCAATGATTTCCCCATTTTCCGTACTCACCGACATCTTTACTTCCATGATTTGTGGTGGTGCTGGGATTGTTGTACTAAACTTTTGAGATATAAAAGAATGCGTAGAACCTAAATCAAAAAGTATGTTCGATATTCTTGAATGAATAACTAGCGTACCTGTCACCACTTCGTTGTCGGGGTTCACTTCGGCAGAAGTGATGGCAAAAGATCTTCCTTGCTGTCTTGGAGGTTGTTGGTTGCCTCCGAAAACCCTTGGATTAGGGCACTGATTTGAAAAATGACCCGGTTCTTTGCATTTGTAGAATTGAACAATGCGTTGAGGTTCGAACGGAGTGTTCCTCTCCTCTGTCACAGCCACGGGTCCTTCTTGCTGACAGTTAACAGCTAGGTGCCCTTCTCTTCCACACCTGAAGCATTTTCTCGTCCCCTTAAGTCAATTTACAGGGTGCTTCTTTCCACACTTTTGGAAAGTGGGGTGCTGGAACTTCTTAGCGCCATTGGATTTATCCATCGGACCACCAACATTGAAGTCCACCTTACGCTTCTTGTCCCCATGATACCCCTGTGATTCTCCGATCTCCATTTCAACCTTGAGGGCACATCGGACAATTTCCTCACAGTTGTCGAAGTCACTGATAGCTAATGCTTTCTGCAAACTAGGCTTCAGCCCACCAAAGAAGCGGTCAACCTTGCATTCGGGGGTAACGACAAAGCTGGAAGCGTATCATGCAAGCCTTGTGAAGTTTACCTCGTACGCTCCCACATATTCTTCATCTTTCTGCTTGAGGGAAAGGAAGTCCCTTTCCATCTTAAGACGGATGGTGCGCGGAAAATATTTATCGAAAAACATCTTCCAGAATTCCTTCCATTCCAAAGCCTCGATCTCCTCCTCAGGCTTCGTATTTTTTATCAACGTCCACCACTGATCAGCTTCACCCTCCATACGATAAGCCGCCAGGAGAACCTTCTCTTGTTCAGAGCATTGGAGGATGGAGAATATCTTTTCAATGGAGTTGATCCATTGTTTAGAGATCGTGGGATTGGATGATACACTAAAAGTAGAAGGCCTTTGTCTCATGAATCTTTCAATAGCAACTTGTTCTTTCTTAGGGGGGGTTGAACGTTACTCTTGACCCGTGTTTCTATTTAAAACTTGAGTTATCTAAGAGAGAAGCGTTACAAAGTACGCGATTCCCGCTCCCATTGGATTGGGCATCTCATTAGTACAATCATCACACTGATCTTCACAACGGTTGTTAGCCCGAGTTCTCCTATTACCGGCCATTGGCTGGAATAAATGGAAAGTTAGGGGTAACACATAAAGGGTAATACAAAGACAAAAGTTGATGACTTATAAATAAACTTTAATCTCTTTAACTCATGAGTCTATAGGATTTAATCCAGGATTTTCATGATCTACCTTCTAACATATATTCTTAGGGGAATTTTTTCCTTAATAAGGGTTCATAATAAGATTGTGAATTTATCAAAACATATCCCCCGGGAGTGTCGTAACCAAGAGTGCAGCAAGGCCCGTTGTTGTGCACCAGTTCCCGTTCGATTCTAGCTCAAAGCAGTGTTTTAGGGTTTTACCTCTAGGATACATTTGTGCCAGAGCCGCCTCTACCTGCTCGTATCCAGACAGGGATGTATTTGTTTGATAAACCACTTACATAGTAATTACCAAAACTTAGGGATGTTTTTATTATACTTAGTCATGTATCTAAGGCTTTTCTAGGGTTTCCTAATCCCAAAAATAACTAAACCTATCCTCTGATACCAACTATGACAACCCTGCTTTCTATTACTACTTAAACCTGCTTTATTACATACAACTTCACTTGATACAACAAAGAAGATCGAGAGGTTTAGTGTCTTTGGGGATTAGGATCATTACATAAAAACTTTAAACTTGAAATACAACATCTTTATTGAAAACTTCCTTTACATGACCACTATATTCCTTCGTACTTAGCATTGCATGGGATAACCTGAAGAAATGCATAAGAAAAGGGTGAGCTATAAAGCCCAGTAAGGGAGTACACAATGAATAACATGAGGAGTTAAATACGTGTTAGGCAATAGGAATATCAATAGAGCATAAAAGTAACATGAACATAAAATCATGATAAAGCATGATAATCATAACATGGAAATGTGGCAACAACACTTAACATTGAATTAGCATGAGCCAAGGCTCATTGCACATGGAGCATGAGTAAACCCTCATTGCACTAGAAGCACGAGTAAACCCTCATTGCACTTGAATTAGCATGATTCAACACTCATTGCACATGACGTATCATGATACTATACTTTACCCAATGCATTGGAGTGCTATAAGGGCGCACCCTTCATAAACATTTCATTTCATGCATAAGTGTGCCACATGGATCATAAAACATGGATTCATAAAACATAATCATTTATTCCACGATAAAGGAATGTGGAATTCATGCATGAAACATTACAATCAATAAGTAAATGTTCATAAATGTGAATACCCTTGATGGAGAAATGGGCATGGTATTCACTACACAATGACATTGGCTTAGAAAATCAGTGCGATTTCGGCAGCGTAACGGCGTGACATAAGAACTCATAAAAAGGTTGATGAGAGGGAAATGGGTTCCTCATCATATTTAAATGTAATGGACATTAAGGAGGTCATATATATACATGCCCCAACAATTGAAATGGAATTTAGATTCATGATACAAAAGTATTGCTTGAATGTAAAAGAAGAGAGAGAAGTTCCTTTCGGAATTTCGGCATAGTAACGGGTGTACGTGGGAGGAATTTAATGAGAGAGAAAGGGTTATCCCATAATTCAAACAATAATAGGGCAGTATGGGGGAGGTTTTAAACCATACACCAACATTTATAATTGAAATTAAAAGGGCAATACAACTTAAAGAAAATTGAAAAAAAGAGAAAGGAAGAAAAAACCCTTACTTGGACGTGTGCTTCCAAAGGCTAGAGAGAGGCTTGTGAGAGGCTTCTTGGGAGCTTGGGGCACCTTGAGAGGATTCTAGAGATAGTAGGGAAGAGTTTGGGCAAACTCAAAGGGCTTTCAGTGAGGAGGAGGTGGGAGCTTGGGTGGGTTTATATAGGAAAGGTGAGAGAATTCTTTATTATTTAGGTTTGGGAACCCTTATATTAAAATAATCCAAACCACAAACCATCCCATGGTATTTGCCCATGGTTTCTGGAAAAGGAAAGAGGAAAACAGTATTTTAAAATTCCAAGGTCCGAACTTATTAAAAAATTAGGGTTGCTTATGTGGAGGTGAGTCACACTCCCATGGAAATTAATTTAAAAAGGCAAAGTGTTGAATATGTCTTGAGGGCTCCAATTAATGCTTTGAAAAGTAAGTCAAAGAAACCCAAAACCTCATTATTTTAATGATAAATCATATATTGTCCAAACATAAGGATTATGGTATTTTATTACATCACCATTGGGTCATTATGATGTCATAAAACACATTATATATTTAAATGGTATTTAATTTTTACCCAAAAATTTGACTGTCTCAGAAAATTATGAAAAATTCACCGTTGGATAATTTCGACGTCCTGATTCCAAAAATAATATTTATTTTATCTAAATAATTTTCTAAATATGTGAATTTTTACTTTTAAATTAAAAACTGACATTTAAAAAAAAATCATGGGTTTTGACAGAAATGGATTTCAAACCTTGATAAAAATTTTAATTGCATTCATAAAATTATAAGATCATTTATATTTAATAAAAATTAATTTAATATTAATAATAATATTTTATTAAAATATTATTTAATTCAAAAATACTTTAATTTAATAAAATATAATTCTTAATTAAATACTAACTAAAAACACCATTTGTACTTAAAAATCTATTTACAAAGTATCAAAAATGACTAGAAATTATATTCATTATTATATACAAAAATAATGTACATGAACATAGTACTACTTATTTGTTATATAACCCCTTAAAATAGTTGCATAAGACCTAAGGGTAAGGTGTGCGATGGTGACAGACTCTTGGGGCGGCTCGGATAACATCGCTCGAGTGGTAAACTCTATCAACTTCCACTTTTCCCGTAGACGGTCTCGTTCAAGCTTGACGTAATGAAGCTCAGTTTGGGCTTGGTCAAGGGCGAAGCCCAAAGACGCCACCTCTTTTCTGAGATCCGACAAATGGGCTTCGTATGGGGCAATTCTACTGGATGAGGCCATCGCTTCTGTTGTCTGAGTAAATTTGGGTTCGTTAAAGCCATATATTTATACTACTCATGTGATCACTGTTCAACGTCTATAAAAGTAACGGTCACAAATCTTATCATAAAACCAAAGAAGTTGACATCTTATAAAAAAAAATTTCATAAAGATACATTTAACTGGAACAAGAGGGATTTTCAATAATGAAACTTTGGGTCGTTACAGTTTACTACCAAAGATCCATTAGGGCGTTGGACCATGATGGGAGGTGAGCTAATGTTTCATGAGAACATAACCATTAGGGGTTTCATCTGGATTTGAATGATTATGAAAAACCCAAAACAAGAAGGAATATAAGTGTTGAATGATAATATCAGAGAGTGATATTTAGTCCCAATCATGAAAATAGTTTAATTTTATATTTCATGTACCATGGAGAACAATTTAAAGTCATATTTTTTAGACTAGAAAGAGGAGCACTCGCCTGAAGGGTACACATGTGGCACATAAGAGGTATAACCTGATGTGAATGAGGTCAAAGGAGCCCATGTTTCACATGGTTTTATTAAGATGGACTGAATATAGTTTAAGGTCATATATCTTTAACCATAATATTTTTATTTGGGCTCAAATACAAAGAGTTTGATCATCACTATATATCATGTAAGGATGGGAATCAAGCCATATGTAGTTCTAAAATCCTACGTAGTTTAGTATAATACAGTAATGATGAGGATGATTCAATTTGAAAAGGTGAAATAATATTGTAGTTGGACCTGATATCATTGATTCAAGCATCACTATGTACCCTATAAGTATGGTAATCAAGCCACGTGTAGTTATTGTAGAGAATTTTTTTCCGTGCCGTTATGACCCATACATAGAGAGAAAAGGAATTAGATATTTCTTATTTTTCTTTTTTTGTATTCCATTTTTTTATTAGTTAAACTAGGATGGAAAGTTTGGGTGTCTCCATAAGAATCAATATGTGTGTAAGTAATGATAGGTGGCATGGTGGATAACTATTTCCAAGGTTGATACCCTCTCAAGTGAGAACACCACATTGCTATTCCATTTTTAATCGTGTGACCAAGAGGATGAAATTGTATTTTAAGGTCATGTGATAGGACCATACCATGCCTTTTAACATCATGTAGTAAGGATGCAGAAGGTGTTTCAAGAGGGATATTCATGGTGTTGTTTCTAAAATGTGACATGAATGGGGACCAAAAATATCCAAATCACAACATACACTCTTGAGAATAATTATGGAGAAACTGTTAGTTTAAAAGGTCATAGATTTTGGACCACGGATGCCAAGTTTAACGTCATGTGTATAGGAAAAACATGTGCAGTTTAAAGTCATGTTGTGTAAGGATGAATATTTCATACAGTTTATCATCATGTGACTAGGACATAAAAACAAAGGTGTCTTAGAGAGGATGTGCAGTGTGGCATCATGTGGCAACCAGACATGAATGAGGACCAAATATATCCACACACCACAAATTATAGGTAAAACCATGAAGAGGTTCTTAGTTTAAGTTTTTAGAGTTTGGACCATAGGTTCATACCATTCTATGTGGGTACACACCCTACCAAGACTCTTAAGCCCATATGATCCATGCTCGGTATGGGAAACAAGGAGTGATGTTAGGATTTCCCCATCATATGGGAGCACACGATGATGGAAAGAAAATTTCATGAGGGAAAGTCCCAAATATATTAACATTCCCACTTAACATGTGTAGATTCATGGAGGGATAATACCGGGGGTGTTGGGGATCCACCAGAAAATAGGGAGGTGTAAAATGTGAATCACTACACCCGGTATCTGGAATACAACAAGGGTGGTGTAATGATGGAGGATACATGCTGACCTTATTCAAGACACAACACCCACATCATGTTACTAGGAATAATTATAGACAAATTAGTGTTGATTTCTGGCCATATTCAAGATACGGGACCTAACTCAAAGTGTCTTTCAAAGTCTTATAGGGTGTTGGCCCAAAATGGTAGGTGATCTAAAGAGGCATGAGACCATTCCATCAGGGGGTCCCTTCAGACGTGGAAGAGGATGGGTAACCTAATAAAGGGACATGTGATGCATGGGAATGGATTTGGGAAATTCCTCTATAGAATCCAACACTCTTGGTCTCATACCACCGCCCATTTAATAATGTTGAAGAGAAACATCTGTATGTGGGATCATATCTACCTTCAAAGATCAAGTTCCTAGGAAATGTATTGAAAATGGTTTAAGGGTCGTATCCATGTAGTTTAATAACATTTGTTAAGGATAAAAATTTCACAAAGTTTATCATCATGTGACTAGAAGATAAAATCTCAAGAGAGAAGTGTGTGGTGTAGAAAATAACCTGCCGTGAATGAGGACCAAAGAGATCCACACCATACCACACACTCTCAAAAGAGAACCCGTAACAAAAGGGAAAAGAAGGTGAATTTAAAATTTTGCAGTTGGTCATAGAGAAAAGATGTATGGGCATCACTACGTATCAAATAAGTTTAGGAATCAAGCCACATGTAGTTCTAATAGGAGGAATTGAATATGGCCAATTCCCAAAAAAAGGGGGCAATACTCTCTCAGACAATAATATCATTTTTGTTACACAGTTTATTTTCATGCAACTAAGACACTAAAAATATAAGTTTAAGGTCATAGATTTCGGACCAATTATAGGGGATATGTGTGTTGTGGTTCCATAACCCGATATGAATGAATATTAAAGAGACCCATACCATACGACACATTCCTATATGATAATCAGGCCAAAAGGGGTGAAGGGGTGAGTTTGTAACTCTGTGGCTGGGCCTAGGGAATGAGATGTATGGGTGGCACTGTGTATCCCATAAGGATGGTAATAAATAAACATGTAGTTCTTGTAGGTGGCATGAAAAATATCTAACTCTATGGGAAAATTTCTTCTCAGGTGAAGACATAATAACCCTGAGTAGTTTATCATCATACAATTAGGATGTAGAATACATAGTCTAACATCATATGATAAGGACAGGGGTTGTTATGCAGTTTATAATCATGAAACAAGGACGTTGGGATCTTAGTTTAGGGTCATAGATCTCAAACTACAAGATGAGTCTTTCAAAGGGGAAATGTGTAGTGTTGTGCCATGAAGTAACCCAGTGTGAATGAGGACCAAAGAGATCCACACAACACCACACATTCCCCAAGGAAAACCCACACATAGTTTTAAGTCATAAGGCTTGGAATTGGATGCTCAGTTTAATGTCACGTTCTTAGGAAATAAACTCCTAGTTTAAGTTAATAGATTTTGGACCAATAACTCTCATTTTAGGGTCATAAAGTTGGGACTATTTGGGAAGGGACTTGGTTTAAGAGAATTCACATAGGGTGGAGAATTAGAAAAACCTGACGTGAATAAAGTACAAGGAGGCATTCCACCTTGCATAATGTTACAATGAAAGATATCAATCATTTTAAAGTTGTAAGGCTTTCAATTGAATTCTTAGTTTAACATCATGTTCTTAGGACATAAACTCTCAATTTAATGTCATAGAGTTTGGACTAAAAAGGAGGTATGGCTCTTCCATGCAGGTGAAAAACGTACCAAGACTCCTAATTACATGTGATCCATGATAGGTGTGGTAAATAAAGGGCAGAGAGGATCCTTACGACACATGATAGGGGAATGTAGAAGTTAGGCTAAGGGTGTCCCAACGATTCTAATCATCATGATCGACACACAAAGGTGTGGGGATGGGTAACACCGAGGTTGTTTAAGTTTCTCATTAACATAAGGATATAGAAAAGGATGTAAATCGCAACTTATGATATTTGGGACATAGTTAGGGAGTCATGACGATGGATTATAAATGATAACCTTATTAGAGACATAGTGTCCACATCGTGTTACTGGGAATAAGGAAAAATAAATGAGGGTCAACTACTGACCATATTTAAAACCCAGGACCTAACTCAAAGTGTCATCCAAATTCTTTCAAGGAATTGTCCAAAAATGGTAGTTGATACAAGTCAACATGATACTAGTCCTTCAGGGTGTCTATTCAGATGTGGAAGATGGTGGAGATCCAAATAAGAGAACATGTGAAGCATGATATAATGAAATAATTTCCATGAAAAATCCAACACCCTAGGTCCAACATCATATCACATCTGAGCACATTAATGAGACATATCATATGGAGGGATCCAAACCCCTTATTTAGGGAATAATCCTTAATAAGTCTCTTAGATATATCATTCTAATGGACCAATGTCAAATGAAGAGGATAAAGAGGGATAAAATAGGGTTAATAAACCATGGTTTGGACTCGAAGAAAAAAATGGGCATTACAACATATCTCGTGAGGATGAGAATCAATACATATGTAGTTCTTGATTTCCTTGAAGTTTAATTTCATTTGGTAAGGATAAAGGTTGTGATGCAGATTATTTTCATGTGACTAGGACATTGGGGGGAGGTATCCCAAAGGGGATGCGCCTGGTGTGGACAAATAAACCTGATGTGAACGAGGACCATGAAAATCCACACCACCCCACATGTTCCCAAGAGAGATCTTAGGAAGAGGGGTCTAAAAGATAAACTTGTGGCTAGGCCCAAATACTAAATGACTGGTATTTCCTACTTATCCCATAAGTATAGGAATAAATCTATATATAGTTCTTGATTTCCATGCAGTTTAACGTTGTGTGATAAAAATGATGGTCAATAGAAATATTACTGAGGTAGGTACATAGTGAGAATATTATAACCTGATGTGAATGAGTACCAATGAGGTTGTAGTATCATGTACTCCTAGGTTAAATCTAGGCCAAATATTTTAATGAAATTATGGTTGGACTATAGAAAAAATGTCTCGGAATTGTTATGTATCCCATGAGGATGGGAATCAATCCATAAAAAGTTCTGGTAATGGAATGGTGAGTGAATAGTTCCAAAGGTGATGTCCAATAAGTTGGGAAAATAAATTTATTATGCACATTACTATAATGCATTTAGGATGAAGTGGTAGTTTAAAGCCTTGTGGGATGGGGAAGTTTGGTTTCATGCATGAAAAGGGGAACTTTCCTTTTAAGTTCATGTATAAAGGACTATAAATGCTATGTTGTTTAAAGTCTTGTAGGTAGGACATAGTAGTTAAGCATTATGTGGGATGGGGAATCACAGTTTAATGTCATGTTTCTTGGAAAAAAAATATATTAGTTTAGGTTCATAGAGCTCGAACCACTGGATGAAGCTACCAACTTCAGGATATGTAGTTTTTTTTCATGAAGAAACTTGATGTGAATAATTACAAATGAGGTCTCAACACCACACCACACACTCCCTCAAAAACTTGGGTAATGGGGCTTAAAAGTTGAATCTATGGTTGGGCTCAAAGATGAACTATCTGGGTGCACCTACATATCCAACAAGGATGGGAATCAAGCCATACATAGTTCTTGGATTCCATGCAGTTTAATTTCATGTTGTAAGCATAAAAGATATCTTAGTTTAAGGTTATGGATCTCGAACCATAAAGTAAAGAGTGTGCAGTTTGTCATCATGTAGGATGATTATGAAGTTATGTGTAGTTTAAAGTCATGTGGAAGGAGAGGCATCATAGTTTAATGTCATGTTTCTTGGATGGAAGAGATCATATTTTAGTGTTATAGATCTTGAACCATAAAGTGAAGAGTGTGAAGTTTATCATCATGCTGGATGATCGGGAAGTTCCATGTAGTTTGATTTCATGCAAAATTATGAGGAAGCACAATTTAAAATCATGTTGCTTGGAAAAAAGATATCTTTCTCATGCAATGTACTATTTAAGGAACCTGTAATTGTGGGGGGGAGTAATTTTTTCACCATACATGTTGAACAAAGAGTATAGACCATTGTGACATACTTTTTGAATGATGTAGGGTCCCTCCCATTTGGGCTCCAACTTTTGAGGTTTCCAAACAGGTATCATCGGTGTCCACAGAGCCAATACTGTGTCACCATGATAAAAGAATCAGAGAAAAAATTTCTTATTGAAAACTTTTGATATCTTGTTATGGTGACACTTTATATTTTTCAAGGCCTAGGGGTCATTCTCTTCGAGAGCTTCCAGTTCGTCCAGATGAACTTCTTCTACTCTTTCGGATGTCTTCTGATCATAAACAGTTATACGGAGCAATGTCAACTAAATATTTATGGAGAGGACTGGCTCTATTCCGTAAACTAGGGAATATGGAGTCACCTAGGTGTAATTATAATTCACTGTCTGATAATCCCAGAGGGTGTTAGGGAGATTTTACAGACAAATTCTCTTGTTCTAACCAAACATCTTTTGAAATTTTTTGGATATGGTCTCATTGAAAACCTAAATATTACCATTTTCCTATACATGGTAGCGAGAGGTGTGGTTTTACTGGATACTTTACTTGGTGTAAAATTTTTTCAGATAAGCTGCTCATAAGTTGGTTCCATTATTGGTGAGAATAGAATGAGGAACTTTTAATCAATGAATGATGTAGGAGCTCACAAACTCAACAATAGATTGGGACTTTACTTCCTTGTGATGAATAGATTCTTACCAATTAGAAAAAAAATCCATTTCAAATACAATGAACCTTCACTAGTGAGTTTTTGATGTTGTATATGGTCCCATGACATAAATTCCCTAGAATGAAAAGGAAAAAAAATACTTGGTAGCGTAGAGAGGTTTCGTTAGTTGATGCACAAAGTTGTCAAAGATTTAACATGCATGGAACCACTTAGAGAACTTGATATGACCATGGACCATAGTGGGCGAAAAGTATCCCAACCTTTGAATTTGGTGGGAGAGATTCATCCCTATCTGGTGAGAACCATAAGACCCATCATGGACCTTCTGTATGAACTGAGGAATATCGTCTCCTTGAAGGAATAGAAGGATCATTCCATCAAACCCACATCTATATAGAGTCTGCTCCAGGCTGGGACCACTCTGGAGGGTGAATTGAACAGCACAGTGATAGAATAGCTCACTCTCAGCTCTTTTTACTGGGAGATTGTCATGATAGAGATAATCAATGAAAGGAGTCATCCAATAAGAGTTTTATTCTACTATATCAAGGGGTCTAGAAGACCTTATGTGGAAACATCATCAGTAAGGTGACTTACCTACTGGTTATCATCATCCTACGATTTCATAGGGGTGATGAACCTTCGATGTGACACATAAATGAAAATATATTCTTGTCAGGATCTTCAAGAGAAGTGGATAAACCTTCTAGGGAATTAGCTCAACCATTTCGCAATAAGGGAACACGAGTCACCTCTGGCTGAGAAGGGAATCGGTCCATCAGCTAGCGAGTGCATTCTAGTAGGGGCATGAGCTCGTGCTTCCTGATTATATAGTCACCATTAATCTGTTTGATGATTATCTTAGATTACCCCTTCAAATATAGGTGGGTAACATAAATATATATATCTATCTCAAGACCATTGATGATAGCCTGATACTCTACCTCAATGTTGTTGCAACCTTCTAACAGTAAGAAAGAAAAGGGAAAAACAACTTGTGTAGGCATAATGAAGAAAATCCTCAGGCCTACTCTGTTGAGTCGGGTATCATTAACGTTCCTACCAATTGGAATTCAAAAGGAACTATAGAATTGAATCTTCTAACACATCATAGCTTGATACATTGATATAATGGACTCATTTGGAAAATCAAGGTTCAGAGACTACTCTTTGGGGACCATATGGGCATCCAGAAAGTCTGCCAGTGTCTGACCCTTGATAGCCTTCTATGGGATGAATATGATATCAAACTACTGAAAGATCATTTCCAACTAATTTTATTCACTTATTAAGAACTTATTATATACTCACTTTACTGATTTTATATAAAATTTTCATATTTTGTGTGAAATATTAATGTTTAAATATTAAATATAATTTTTGAGCAATATTTGAATTCCTCCATATTCAAGTCTGTTTAATGTTTTAATAATAAATATCACCATAATGAAACAAATTGAATTTATATTGTTTTTTAGGATCCCTAATTCAATATCTAACATTTCATTAGCAGTAATCTTGGGAAAATTCTCCCATTTGAAGGGTCATATGGACCACATAAGAAGGCTCACATAATATGTGAAGAAATTGGACCATTCATGAAGATTGAATTACTTGGATCAATCCATAAGTAAAAAATTCATTCAATATCCTTAAAAGTTCAGGGGGAAATACAAGTAGTCTTGGATAAAAATTTCAAGGCCCAACTCCAAAGACAAGGGGCCCAACTGATTCATTTAAACACAACCCACCATTCTGGATGGGAATTAAAATCAGTACAGTATTCATGACATGTCTCCTATTCTAGTAATAAAATAAGGCTAATATTTTTTATTTTGAAATAGGATATATATTTGTCCAAACTTTTTGAATAAATAATTTTTATTTGAAGGCATATTTATATTCAAAAATCCGTTCACATTTTGGACATCGAAAAATCATGGATAGAAATGGACAGTTTAATATTGTTTATGAAAACCAACATAACATAGGTTCCATAAGTCCAAATGCCTCCATATTTTGAGAGTAGTTGGTAAAAATTATTATATAAAACTTTAAATAAGGATTTATCTCTATATTCATCTTTCTGGATGTCCCAATCATCGATCCAAGTGGAGGGGTAGTTTTGGAATGCAAATAGTCCACCACCTTGGGCTATAAATACATCCCCTTTCCTCCTTTCAAAATGGTTGGAATTTCAGAAGATAGAAGAATATATTGGAATGACCAAAGCCTTTATAAATGATTGGTATGACGTTCCATACTCATCTTTTCACTTGATATACCTTTCTTCCTCTCCTTGTTTTCATTTACTTTTGTGTTCTTCGTTATTGTAATCTTGTAAGTCTTTTTTTTGTAATTCTGTTTTAATGCAAGTTTATTCTTAAATGTCTCTTATTATAATCTACCTTATGTAGTTTAATATTAATTTTCTTAAAATAGTTTAAATAAAGTTAAAACCCCTTCCATTCTTTTACTTTCTCAATCAATCTAAAGTCGGAATTTAATTCCCTTCATCGTTTGTGTGTGTGTTTGACGCAACACTCTTTTCGTATCCCTTTATTTTCCTTATCTTATTAATTTATCATAATAATAATTATAACCAAACTACTAATAATTTAAATGGATGAGTAAATATATCATTGGGGTGAGTTATAATTTAGGTATGTTAAGTTATTGAGAGCTTTTTCTCAATGAATATTCTTTAAATTAATATTGTGTATGTTGGACTTAACATGTCATGGATTAATGACTTTTTTTGTTTAATGTATGGATTATGTGGATTATTGGAACCGTAAATACACTACCAAAATAAAGTAATGATTGATATTATAATCATAGTTAATTTAAGTCTTGTATTAAATCCTTAATGATTTGGAATTCTAATCAACGTCAACTTGTGACACGGGTGTTAATTTAATGCAATATAAAGCAAAGATCAAGGATATCACAAGATTAACTACCTAATGATGAAATCATACCAATATTTATAAATTTTTTAAATCAATCTTAATCAATCAATCATTTCAATTAATCTCTGCAAACAAAACCCCTAATCAAAATACAATCAACTAAAAACATTTGACTATTAAAAAGTATCATCACCGAGGATTCGACCTGAGTGTTGTAATACACATTAGGAGAGAACTGGAACCTTGACCGGTCAATAGAAGACAATAAACTACACTTTAAAATGGATTCTTTTTTTGGGTTGGTGCAATTAAGTAGTTGTTAGTGTCTGCTTATTGTAAAAAACACAAAAAAAATTAAAAAAAATTAAAAAAATGAAAAAAAAAGAAAAATCTGCCTTCCTATTTCATCCAAAATCTCTCTGAATGCCCCATAGCCTCCCAAAAAATCCCTCAGATTTTTTTGACCCTGAAATTGAGTGAACACTTCACCAACTTAGGAGGAACATATGAGATAATCAACTCATTCAAGAACATGTCCTTGTCCGACTAGTTGAATTAGAAATGGCCAATCCTAGGGAACAAACACTTAAAGAACTTTATTCCCCTGATATAAATTACCAACCTCTTGGTATTAAATATCCAAACATAGAGGATGACTTCGAACTAAAATCGGGTTTTATTCATATTCTCCCTCATTTCCATAGGCTAGCCGGTGAGGGTCCACATCTCCACCTTTAAGAGTTCAAAGTCGTGTGTTCTACCATAAAGCCTTAAGGGGTTTCTGAGGAACAAATAAAACTTCAAGAATTCCCTTTCTCCCTAGATGACACTCCTAATTCATGGCTCTACTACCTTCCTCCTGATTCCATAAACACATGGAATGACATGAAGCAACTCCATTTAGAGAAATTATTTTCTGCTTCTCGTACTACTTATATCTGAAAGGAAATAAGTGGTATTAGTTAATTCCCAAATGAATCACTCCATGAATACTGGGAGAGTTTCAAAAGGCTTGTTTCAACCTGCCCACCCCACCAAATCCCTAACCAACTCTTGATCCAATACTTCTATGAGGATTTATTGGATATGGAGATAAGTCTCATTGATGTTTCAAGTGGCAGTGCTCTTGTTGATAAAAATCCTTTAGCTACAAGAGATCTCATAAGAAACATAGCTAAAAACACACAATAATTCCATATTTGAGAACATGATCAAGTCAAACAAGCCAAAGAGAATCAATCTGTAGAGCCCAATAAGATGACTAAGTGGATGAGTGTACATACAACTATTGTGAGACAACTAGTTGTGGTGGCCAAAGCCCCAACCTCATCTTCTCCACAATCTATATTTACTGGACCTATCAAGAACTATGGAATCTGCAACTCCCCATCTCATCCAACTGACACATGTCCATAAATTTCAAAGGATCAATCCGATTAATCTGGACCAATAGAGCTCAATACAGAATATGCTCAGCAGAACACCAACCCTCAACTATCAGTTCAGTTCATTAGAACCTCTAACCAACCACACTTTGAGCCCTTCTCTTCTTCTTATAACCAAGGATTAAGGTATGGAAACCTCATCCCTCAATTCCCTCCTCAAAACCCAAACTAGTTCTAATATGGTCAAGGTGTTGGTAACTTCCAAAAAACTTATCTGTTTTTCCTCAATAAAAAAGGATAAATCCTACTCCTTCTCCTTCAGGATTTCACTATCCTAGTGGTCCTTCTTAATTCCTAAACCAATAAAATCTCTTTCCCAAGAACCAAAATCAAGGTAATCCTAATTCGGGACAAGCCTCTTCTTCCAAGAAACTATGGGAAAGTGAAGTGGAAGATCTTGCCTCCTTCACCCATTCTATCCTCAAGAATATTGAAAACCAAATTGTTCAAATTTCTTCCCACCTAATCCAACAACAAAAATAAAATTCTTCCCAACTCTAAGATCAACCATTACCCAACCCTAAGGGTAATGTAAGTGCAATTTCACTTAGATAGGGGAAGCAAATTGATATGCCTCCAGATAAGTCCTCCAACCCCCCTTTGAATGTTGACCTAGAAAATGAAAAGAAAAGGAAACATGGAAATGAATCTAAATCCATTCCCTCACCTCCTTACATTCCACTTAGGAACCCAATTCCTTTTCCTCAATCCATTTCTAAGAGAAATAAGTAATTTGAACCTGATCCTAAAATGCTTGACATGTTTAGACGTGTTGAAGTCAGCATTCCACTATTAGATTCCATAAAACAAATCCCTAAATATGACAAGTTTCTTAAGGAATTGTGCACCCACAAGAGGCAACTTAGGACCTTAGAAAATGTTTCCACCCTGCAGTCTATTACCATAAAGCGCAAATATCTAGGGACCTTTACGGTTCCATGCCGAATTAGAAGTTCCAACTTTGGTGATGCACTCATAGACCTAGGAGCCTCAATTAATGTCATACCCAAATCCATATTCTCTATCCTTGGTCTAGGTCACTTATATCCAATGTTTTATGTTATTAAATTGGCCAATAGAAGCACTTCTAGTCCGGAGGGTATAATCAAGGATGTCCTTGTTTATGTGATTGATCTCATCTTTCCTGCTGATTTCTATGTCCTTGACATGGAAGGTGAGAAAAAATCTTCTTGATATCCCTTAATTATAAGAAGACCATTCCTAATGACAGTGAGAACCAAGATTGATGTCCATTCAGGCATCTCAACCATGGAATTTGGTGACAACTGTTCAAGTTCAACATTTTCTAGGCCATGCGATACCCATTTGAGGATCACTCTGCATTATCAATCCAATCTTTTGAGGACACTTATGAGAATCAATTGAACCCCATTACATAATGTTAATCATGTTATAATGAGAGAGTATCTTGTGAAATTTTCACCATGATTAACCAAGTTATAAATGGTGAAGTTGATGTTGAACTCTCTTTCATAGACTCCATCAATATAGAAGAACTTTAAAACTATCTTGAATCTCACATCAACTCTGATCTCTACTGCTCCACCTTTGACAGTATGAAGGAAAATTAATCAAAACCAACTAAAATCCCTTCCTCCATTCCTGAGTTCTATCCAACAAATAAAAGGTGATACTGATCTGAAACCTCTTCTTGAACACCTAAAATATGCATTTTTTCCATGATCACTCATATCCTGTCATTATCTCTGCTTAACTTACTGAAACTGAGGAGTCCAAACTTGTGCAGGTGTTAGAAGAAAACAAAAAGGCCTTAGGTTGGACCCTAGATGACATACCAGGAATCAAACCTACCCTTTTCATGCATCACATACATCTTGAGGAATCATCTAAACCAATTAGACAACCGAAAATAAGACTCAATCCACTCATACTTGAGGTAGTTAGGGAAGAGATCACCAAGTTTCTTCAAGTAGGTATTATCTACCCAATTTTCAATAGTGAATGGGTTAGTCCAATTCAAGCTGTATCTAATAAGGGTGGGATAACTGTTGTCACGAATGAACATGGGGAGGTAGTTATAGCTCGAGTGAAGAACAAATGGCATGTATGCATTTATTACTAAAAATTGAATGTTGAAACACTAAAAGATCACTACCCTCTTCCATTCCTTGATCAAATTCAAGAACGATTAGCCAGAAAGTCACACTATTTCTTTCTTGATGGATACAAAAACTACTTCCAAATCCCAATCGCACCTCAGGACTAAGAAAAGACTACTTTCACTTGCCCCTTTGGAACATATTCATATAATAGAATGCCTTTTGTCCTTTGAAATGCTTCTACAACATTTTATAGGTGTATGATGAGTATCTTTTCGGAATTCATAGAACACTATATGGAAGTATTCATGGTTGAATTTACCATTTATGGTGAGTCATTTGAGTCTTGCTTAAATTCACTCTCTCTAGTCCCCCAAAGGTGTGTCAAGTGTAACCTTGTGTTAAATTTTGAAAATGTCACTTCATGGTTGCAAATGGGAATGTTATAGGGAACACAGTTTCAAAATATGGTATTGAAATTGATCCTGCCAAAATTAAAGTGATCCAATCACTTCCTGAACCCACCACTATTCAAGACATTTGTTCATTCCTCGGTCATGCCGGTTTCTATCAAAGATTAATCCATAAATTTAGTAGTATTTCCCTCCCACTCACCAGGTTGCTCCAAAATTATGTCACTTTCCATTTTGATGAGTTTTTCAAGAGAGCCTTCATTGAACTCAAAACTGCTCTTACATCTACCCTGTTAATCCAACCCCCAGATTGGTCCTTACACTTTGAGTTGATGTGTGATGCTTCTGATAGATCTGTTGGGGCTATTCTTGGTCAAAGAAGAGAAAAAATTCCTCATGTCATCTATTATTCTTTAAAAACTTTGGATAAAACTCAATCTTACTACACTATCACTAAAAAGAAACTTTTAGCATTGGTTTTCACCTTAGATAAATTTTGGCCCTATCTCTTAGGTTCCAAAATCATCATCTTCACAAATCATTCTGCTATAAATTTCTTACTCAAGAAAATATATTCCAAACTGAGTCTAATAAGATGGATCCTAATGCTTCAATATTTTTACCTTGAAATCAAAGATAGAAAATGAAAAGAAAACCCTTTGGTTGATCACCTAAGTAGAATTTCTAATTATTCTCTTTTAGAAATCACTGATCCTGAATTCCCCACTGATAACCTTTCATCTCTCACTCTAAAAATACCATAGTATGCCCCCATTGTAAATTACTTGGTTTCCGGTGTTTTTCTTGAAAATTTATCAAAAGAACAAAAAATAAAGGTGAAAAGTGATTTAAAATACTATTTTTGTGAAGATAATAATATTTGGAAAACCGGGGTTGACATGGTAATAAAGAGATGTGTCGATGAAGATGAACGTTCCTCCGTCATAGAATTATTTCACTCAATACCTCGTGGTGGCCACTTGGGACCACAAAAGAACTCCCAAAAATTCCTAGACTCTGGATTCTTCTGGCCTTTACTCTGTAAGGACTCGCATGAGTTTTGTCAATCATGAAATAATTTCCAAAAGTTTGGCACTATTTCAAAGAGAAATGAAATGCCCCAAAAGCCTTTAATTTTTTGTGAGATATTAGATGTTTGGGGCATCGATTTCATGGGACCATTTCCCCCTTTCAATGGATTCTCATACATTCTTATTACGGTTGATTATGTTTCTAGGTGGTTCGAGGCCAAACCCACTAAGAAGGATGATTCACATATTGTTATTGAGTTCTTAAAGACACACATCTTCCACCGATTTGGCACACCACATGCCTTGATTAGTGAATTAGAAACCCATTTTGGTAATAAAACCAAGGAATATCTTTTCAAAAGGAATAGTGTTATACATAAAACTTCAACTTCATATTACCCCCAGAAAAATGGCATGGCTGAACTTTCTAGTGGATAAGTAAAAAATAGTTCTATAGAGAATTGTAAAACCCACTAGAAAAGACTGGCCTAAAAGACTTGGTGAAGCACTTTGGGATTATTAAACTACCTGTAAAATACCCATTGGGGTGTCTCCATTTAGGCTAGTATTTGTTAAAGCATTTCATTTACCAGTTGAAATCCAATATAAGTCATTTTGAGCTGTTAAAACCTACAATTTTTATTGTGAAAAATCTGGTGAAGAGAGATTATTGCAATTAGATGGAGTGGAGGATCTTCGACTTGAATCCTATGAGAATTCCAATCTGTACAAAGAAAAGGATAAGGAACTCCATGATAAACACATCCTGAGAAATGAATTTCATGAAGGTCAAAAGGTAATGCTCTTCAATTCTCAATTTTGACTTCACCCAGGTAAGCTTAATTTTTGTTGGGAAGGTCCTTTTGTTATTATTAATGTTTACCAATTTGGTGTAGTACAAGTCCAAGACCCCTCTTCAAAAAGGACATTCACGGTTAATGGACATCAGTTAAAGAATGTCCATGAGAGGACACACAATCCTAGAACAACATCGACTTACACTAGATCCCCAACTTCTGCAGTTGACCCATCACTGGATGGAGATTCCAACCCACCAAATCCAAACCAGGGGCACCTCTTTCCCTTTAACTCCTCTTCTCCCTCTCTCTCTCTCTCTATCTATCTCTCTCTCTTTTTCTCTCTCTATCTCTTCTTCTTCTTCCTCCCCCATTCTCATTTTTTACCACTTTCATCATCACATTTTTTTATTTACTCTTTCTCTTTTGTGTGGGTGTGTAATTTAAAAACACTAAAACAACTAAAAAATAAAAAAAAATGTAAAAAAACCAAAATATTCATACTTACTCACCATCCAATTTTGAAATTTTGTTCAACCATTTTGGGGAGTCAAAAGACATGGTTTAATATAAAAAATATTATTTTTTCATTATATATTTTGATAAAGAATATTGTATCAAACCTAATAGATTTTGAATTCTCAATTTTTGATTTGGAAACTGATTTTCCCCACCTATGAGGAACAACATTTGATTTCATTCCAAGGCCACCTACAGCCATCTTTTCAAAATGTGTGTTTTTCACCCCCATTTGTGAGTATTTATTTATTAGACCTTCAAGCTTAATTTCCTACTTTTGTGTGCATTAATATGATAGAGGCATTTTCTGAACCACGTGAGAATGGCAATAGCCAAATATCCTCTCATTTCCCTTACATTAATCCTTTTTTGGAAATCCCTTTCAAGCCTATGAAAAAAATTTCTTTGAAATCCACATTAAAATCCCAATACCTTATCCCACCCAATATCAACATAGATTTTCATTGCATAATTTTTTTTGAAATTTAAGTGTGGGGGAATGGATTTCATATTGGGTACCCTTTTATTAATTTTCACCATGTTATAATATTATTGAGGGAAAGAATCAATTTAAGTGTGGGGATAGGTTTTCCATAAGTGGGGTTTGGGAATGTATATATGTTTATCTTGTACAAATGATATTGAAAAGTGTTCAAAAAATATTAAAAAATCAAAAAAAATAATAATAAAAAGAAACAAAAATGGGTTGTGTCTTGGGTAGGTCAAAAATAACTCTTCCTTAACCTTTGATATTGTTATAACTATTAAAATTGGTGTCATGGGGAGAACAATCATGAGTTAGGATATGAGTGTGAGATCTTTTTCAAGTTCAACTTTCGAAAAATGGAAAAAAAATAAGAAAAAAAAAATAAGAACACTTATGTCATTAGGAGAAGTTTTGTGTTTTTTAAATATTTCATCCTATCATCCCATTCAAGTTTTCTTCTTATCTTGGGTCTTTATTCAAAAAATCATTCCCTTGTAAATATGTGTTTTCATTTCCTTCCATGTTTCATTTCAAAAAAAAAATTGCATTGCTTTTTCCATGTTTGTGTTTTACCCCCTTTTTCCTATCTTTTAGATATCATATTCCTACCATCCCATAGCCAAAAAAACCCTAAAAATACCTCTTGATTTTTGAGAACTTTTGGATAGGGATTGGAAGCTGAGAGATCTTATAAACTCTAAGATTTTCACTTTTGGTTGGGGAATGAGTGAAACTCCATAAATTAATTTTATCATCTTGAGAGGAGTAAGTTTTGTGTGCCACCATTTTCCATTTATAAATTTGAGCATGAAAAAATGAGTTGTTTTTGGAACATTTTTTATGTAACAAATTGTGGTGTAATTCAATATAGATGAGTGAAATTTCCTTTATCCTCCCCTGACTGAGGAAAACAAAATTTTAATATTTTTTGGTGAGTGAAAATGATTTTTTCATGTTTTTATATTTGGTGCACATGAGGACATGCACAAGACTAAGTGTGGGTTAGTTGATGTTATTCACTTATTTAGAACTTATTATATACTACCTTTACCGATGTTATATGAAATTTTCATAATTTGTGTGAAATATTAGTGTTTAAATATTAAATATAATTTTTATGCACTATTTGAATTCATCTAGATTCAATTCTGTTTAATGTTTTAATAATAAATATCAACATACTGATCCAAATTGAATGTTTCTTGTTTTTTAGGATTCTTAATTCAATATACAACATTTCATTAGAATGAATCTTGGGATAATTCTGCCATTTAAAGTCCATATAGACCACACAAGAAGGCCCACAGAATTTGTGAAGAAACTCAACCATCTATAAAGATTTAATTACTAGGATCAATATAGAAGTTAGAATTAATTAATTCTACTCAAACGTTCGGGGGACAATGTAAGTAATCTTTGATAAAAATTTCAAGTCCCAACTCCAAATAAAATAAACCCAACTGATTCATTTACACTCAGCCAACCATTCTGGATGGGAATTAAAATTAGTACAGTATTCATGACATGTCTCCTAATCTAGTAATCAAATAAAGCTAAAAAATTTCATTGTGAAGAAGGAGATATAGTTGGAAGACTTTTTTGAATAAATAATTTGTATTTTAAGGAATCTTTATATTCAAAAAGTCATTCAAATTTTAGACATTGAAAAATCATGGATAGAAATGGACAGTTTAACATTGTTTATGAAAACGGACATAACATTGGCTCCATAAGTCCAAATTCCTCTAAATGTTGAGATTATTCGCCTAAAATTATTATATAAAACTTTAAAGAAATAGATATCTCTAGATTCAACTATCTGGAAGTCCAAATAGTAGAGCCAAGTGTAGGGGTAGTTTTGGAATTCAAATAGTCCACCACCTTGAGCAATAAATACATCCCCTCCTCTATTTTTAAAAGGTTTGGCATCTCAGAAGAGAGGAGAATATATTGGAACGACCAAAGCCTTTACAAAGGCTTGTGAGTACCTTCCATACTCAAGTTTTCACTTGATATACCTTTACTCCTCTCTTGGTTTTCATTTACTTTTGTGTTCTGTATTATTGTAATCTTGTATGTCTTTTTTTGTAATTTTGTTTTAATGAAAGTTTCTTATTAAATATCTATTATTCTCATCCACCTTCTATAGTTTAATATTAATGTTCTTAAAATAGTTTAAATCAAGTTAAAACCTTCAATTATTTTTCTTTCTCATTCAATCTAAAGTCGTTATTTAATTCCCTTCATCATTTTTGTGTGCATTCGATGCACCACTCTTTTATTATTCATTTCTTTTTCTTATCTTCTTAATTTATCATCATAATAATTATAACCATATTAATAATAATTTCAATGGATGATTAAATCTCTCATTGGGGTGATTTATAATTTAGTTATGTTAAGTGATTGAGAGATTTTTCTCAATGAATGTTCTTTAAATTAACATTGTGTATGTTGGACTTAACATGTCATGGATTAATGAATTGTTTTGTTTAATGTATGGATTCCATGGATTATTGGAACCATAAATACACTACCAAAATCAAGTAATGATTGAGATTATAATCCTAGTAATGTTAAGGCTTGGATTAAAGCCTTAACACTTAGGAATTCCAATCAACGTCAACTTGTGACATGGGTATTAATTTAATACAATATAAAGCAAAGCTCAAGGATATCACAAGCTTAACTACCTAATGATGAACTCGTCTCAATATTTATCAAATTTTTAAATCAATAAATCATTTCAATTAAACTCTACAAAAAACCCCCCCAATCAAAATACAATTAACTAAAAACATTATACTATTAAAAAGTATCATCGGTGTGGATTCGACCCGAGTGTTGTTATACACCGTAGCAGAGCACCGGAACCTTGATCAATCGATAAGAGAAAATCAGCTTCGATTTTACCCACTGATCTATTTAGTCCTTAAAAATATGGTGATTCGAAATATAATTTAGAGAATCCATATGGGACACCATCAATATCTTGTGATGTTGCAGATAATGTCGCAAATTCTGTACTATGAAAACCATCATGGGTAAAATCTTTGTGATAGGATAATATATAGTCTCTATTTCAAGGATCATCTGACTGAGATAGTAAAATTTATTCCCCATTCCTTTCTTTTCATTTTGTGCGATAAGGGCACCAAGGGATCATTCCAGGGCAGTCACATAAAGAACTGACATCTTTTTTGAAATGGGTGGCATCAAAAAAGGTGGATACAACATATACTACTTAATCTCCTCAAAATAAGTATGGCACTCTTCATCCCACTGATATATAGAACCATTCTTCATAATTTTGTAAAAGGGATTACACATTCCATCTAGGTTCGCAATGAATTGGTGTACATAGTCTAAGTGTCCTTAAAAGACTTAGATCTCTCAAAGGTTGCTTAGAGAAGGCATCTAACTTATGGCCTTGATCATCTCTAGATTATTCTAAATACCTCTGTATCTAATGAAGAATCCAAGAAACATTCTATAGGTAACCCAAAAAGTTCATTTCAATGGGTTCATCTTTAGATGATGGGAGTAGAGGAAGCTAAACAAATTCTCAATATCTCTAAGTTGGTCCTGACACTGGTGGGATTTGACCACCAAATCATCTACATTTCATTCCACTTGAGTTGTAAGGATATGTTTAAATATGAATTTCATGGAACGCTGATAGTTGGATCCTAAATTTATCAAACCAAAAGGAATTACTTCAGAAAAGAAGGTACCCTTTGTTGACATGAAGGTGGTGCACTCTTCATATTTGCGATCCATTCAGATCTTATTGTACCTGGAATACCCATAGATTATGGATAGGGCCTATAATACCATGGTGGAATTGATCAGAAGCTCCATCACTGAAATGGAAAAATAATTCTTCGAGAATTGGTGGTTGAGATCCCGGGAGTCGATGCAAACTCTGATCTATCAGTTCTTCTTCCTGATGAGAATGATGATTGATAACCACCTGGGGTACTAAAATTATTTGAAAAAGTTATCCTTGATGAGTTTATTAACTTCGGCCTTAAACATAGCACTGTGAGACTGGTGCATCTTCTTGGTAGGCTTCTTGAACCCATGATGGATCACTAGGAGGTCAAGATGATGGATGGATACCTAACGGTCTAACCGTAAAATTTCATCATAACCCCAAGAAAACACGTCATGATGTTTCTTTAGGAATTACACATATTGATATTGTTTCTCTACAGGAATAGTCGTGCTGATTATTATTGGTCTCATATATGAGTCAGTGCCAAGATTTACCTATACCAACTCATCGATGGTGGTGGCGGATCCCTCTTTAAATGTGGGAGGAGCATCTTCCAAATCCTCTTCATCATCCAAGGTGAGAGGATCATCAGGAGGAGGAAACCATTTTGAGTTAACTAACCCTGGAGTCATGTTGGTTTCAGCTTTAGAGATGGTGTAATCTTCATCATGAGACTCCTTCACTGTTGAAACCAGGGAAATAAAAATGGTCGACCTAATTCCATCAGTAATTTGACCGAGGGACCCATGGTTGATGATTCTTAAGTAGTGGTGGAAAGTTGTTTTATGTCAACTTAGCCCATATCAGTGAAACAAGAAGGTACGAAACACTTTTTTAGCCATGGGGAAAACATACCAATACCTCATAGGGGTAATAGGATCTAGTATCACTCTAGACTATCATGTATAGGAGTATGAGATAATATTTTGACATTCCTTATACCTGGGAACATGTATCCCTCTCATCTCGTAGACGACGAAGTAATTTCCCAAGTCTGGAATTGTAGCCTCCAACTAGTGAATCTGGAGGATGAAAGCACTATCCAAGTCCATCCAGTATTCAGCCACAGTAGCATTGTTCTCATCCTCATAGGTTTAGACCCATTTTTTATTTAAATTATAATAATCAACATTCATGTAGTGGGCTTCACAAGAGGAAAAATAATACATTTCACCATGGATCATGCCCACCTAACCGTTGAGGGAGTACTTGAGGCATTGGTGATATGAGGAGGGAGCTATTTCTTGAAGATGGAGAAAGGGTATACCCATTAGCGTATTGTATGTGGTATCCTGCGATACCACCTTGAACTCAGTGCTAGAAATAAGGCCACCAAACAAGTTCTTTCGGTGAATCTTTCTACACACCCTCTTCTTAGTCCTATCATAACCCTAAATCTTTAGGTTAGAGGGAATCTAATATGCTTCGATCATTCCTAACCTATGGAGTGTCTGAGTCAGGATGAGATTAATCCCAAAAATTATGTCAATGAGACAGTGGTGTACCTCCATGCCATTCAGTTTCCTATGATGTAAATCAGGTGAATGTGCTCCTAAATGGTAGAACCTTTATCTTCTCTTAATATTGAGATGATGGCTTGGAATTTTTCTCACTCAACTTCCCCATCATGAAAGGACTCTACAGACACTACCTCTACTTCAAACTAGAGGGGGGGTTTAAAGTCTCCATGAGAGCTTCACGCATTTCTTCTGGTAGGAGGAGGGCCTTGATAATTTAGAGACTTATAGGAATGATTTCAATATACTTGAGCATGTCATACTTCCATGCTAGATTCACATTTCTACTGTAAATATGTTATGATTTGTAAGGAGGTACCATGGGTGTTGTTGGTTGAATCGGTGGATTTTGGATGGTGATGGAAATATCTTTTTTCTCAATAGTAGAACCAATAAAAATTATTATCAGATGACTGAGGAATGTCCACAACTGGACATGGCTGATCAGGACGTGGTCACAATGGCTCTTCCAAATCGAGTAGTATGAATGACAGTGGCTGTGAATTTTATAAGATGGAAACAGAGGCCTGTGTCTATTGGGTTCTACACTAATCTTTATTTCTAATCTTGGTATCATGCACGGCTTAACTAGAAGTGTTTTCATGAGAATTTTGACGATTCACATGTCCAAAACATCGTCGATGATGGAGTCGACTGGGAACATTGGGAGGATCTTCTCAATGTTCCTCATTGTCGGGAACCATATAAGAGTCTACCATTTCAATAGTATTCACCAAGGAATAATCCCTATCATGACCTTAGGAATCCTCCAACACTGTGTGAATTCTATTTGCGACTCCCATGTTTGGGGTCTTGAAATCACCAAGGGTGTGAGATGGGTTTGGCACCAGTGGGGGGCTTTGATTTCCCTTGCACCATTGATGCATGCTCTCCTGAGAATTAGGAGGCTGAGATGTGGATGTTGAAGTGATAAACAAAGTATATATGGAAACTTTTGGAGGATTGATCCAATTAAAATGAGAATGGATGATACCATGGGCATGATAAACTACCCTGTGAGTGAGCCAATAGTCCTACTTCTACGTCCTGTGACTAGAGACCTGTCACCACTCATATTTATTATTGTTTCCAGGATTTATAGAAATGTATTCTATCTATGTTAGGGCTGGTCCCAGCCTGATGATACTATTATCAATCTGGTCTAGGATCCATTCCATGAATATATAACACTACATGATGGCATGTCCAAGGAAGTAGTGATAAGGGAAGTAGTTGGGGCGATCAATGAGATTAGCCTCTTTGGGTCTTCTACATTCTAGAAGCTTCAGAATCCCTTAACCCAAGGCACTATAGAAATAACTAGGAACCTAATCCTCATTAAATGAGTAGGTCTAGTTTCTCCTCTTTGATAAAGGGAATCTAGGAGCCTGGACCTAGCAAGGGGTCAGATTTATGTTGTCTTGCCTAGGCGGCAGTGCTTGAAAGGGTGGTGTTGGCTGATTCTGCGGTGGGTGACATTGAACATGTTGTTGACACCCTCAGTGAGGCTATGAAAGAGGCTCTACTGTTAACAAATCTAGCATCTTGGGGGGCTCTACCTATGAAACTTTGGTAGTTTCAGCATTATATGATCTTCTTGAATGAGTTGTGAGAGGCAACGAGTGAACCTTCTTAGCCTGCTACAAGGCTTCCTCTAGGCACTGAGCCTTGTCAGAAAAGTCCCAAAATCCACCCTAGAAATTATGAGTAATGAGGGAGGGAACCAATTCAATATTAACATTCCCCACACACATCATTAGTGTCTTCTCTTGAGTTAGCGATATGTTGAGTGAATACGTGAGGCCCTTCCACGTGATGAAAAAGTCTATGACTTGCTCATCTGACATTTTCTTACACTTAAAAAGGTTAGAAATACTTTTATTGTGTGTGGTGGAGCTGAACTAATAAATAAAATGCATGTGAAGATCTTCCCAACCATTTAAAGACCCAATTGGTTACTAACTATACTAGATAAATGTAGGCACTTCCAATGTCTGCACAAAACACTAGACCTTGGTGGCTTCCTACTATGCTGGAGTTCCAGGCATGGGTCCACACCTTGAAATAAAGTGGTCCAGATGCTGAAGCAGGTCACCCATCCCATTGAAGGAGGAGAAGGTAGGATTATTGAAATCTAGGGGTGCTAGCATATCGTCCACACATGCCAGATATCACTTTCCATTAGGTGGGATCACCACCTATCATGTCTCAAGGGCCTCAAGGTGGTCGATGAGTGTATCCATCAGGTCCTCCTAGAAAAGATTCCTTTCCATATGAGGATATCTAACCAAAAATGGATTGTTAGGCTCATCAACATGGTGGGCAGGTTCAACAGCTCATGGAGTGGTTATTAAAATTGTTGGAGGAATGTCTTGAGGATCCAATGGGGGAATGACATGAGATGGGTCTCGAAAATTATTCACATGCAACTCAAGAAAATTGATGATAAATACCCTTGCTTCTTTTCATAAGATCTGATATCTACCCTATCAAGATGCATGCTATTTTCAAGATTAATGGGAGGAATCTGGACAAGGAGGGCATGTGGCTACCCTTACTGCCTCAGTGGATGAGGGACGATATCATATCGAGGATCACCATAATTAAGATGTCGCTCAACAAGGAGATCATTAATGATCCTTTTCTATTTGGAAAGTTTCTAGATCAAGATAGTTGTATATGTATTAACATCTATCTTATTCACTAATCCAGATGCATTAGAGGGCTTAGAAGTCTCAGTCGGTCCTTTACCCTTGTTGAGGTCTCAACCTAGACGAAATGACTCGTAGGGATCTACAATGCCAAGAATTTGCCTTTGTTGGTGGGTGAAAACACCTAGGGGGTCTATTAAATATTTTTATTCCCTAGGGGGTGGGTCATTCTCTTCAGATATTATGTCATCACCTCCTTTCAGGTATGTCTTAGGGACAACCATTTTCACTATAATAGTGCATGGAGGCATATTCTCAATGTTATTGGGTAGGTCTGGTTGTCGAAGGATCGGGATGAAGTGGAGAGTAGCGTATCTCCCCCAACCCCAAATCTATACATGTGGATATTCCTCTTTGATAACTCTATGGAGCATAGTAAATATTTAGACACATCTTTTCTGAAAATCTTGGTGACAGTCAGGAGATGTAGGGTGTTGAGCCACGGGAAGCGTGGCTAGGTCAACCACGCGACACTACTAGTTGATGTCATCATAATGTTCCTGGATTTTTGGATAATCCAACCATAGACCACAAAGATGTAAATTCATTTCCCAGAGGGTTTGATGGAATCACATGACTTTATCCTAGGTGAGCGACTCTGGAATTTCAAAATCGAGATCAGTGATCAACCAGAACATTTCAGATAACTAGTCTTCCGCAAGAGTGTCCTACAAAATTCTTTACTCAGAATTTGATTCCAACTCTTGGTATCTCCGCTCTTCGATAGGGGGTGGATGAGGAACTATAAATGGCACTAATATAGACCATTTTTTGGTGGAATATCCTGTAAGGAAAATGGTGTGCGAGCGGATAGGCCGCCACTGACTGGGTTGTTTCTCAGAGATGGTACCAACTACATCACCGTATCCCTATAGGATGGGTTATTTTCCATTGATTTGTGTGAAAGGGAAGTTATTTTTTGTGGTGATTTCAGCAAGTTCTCATCATCTACCATTCCCCAGAATAACTCTTCATGTTCTTGTTTTGAGGTAGAGAATGAGTCAAGAGACAGTAGAGAAGACCGCATGGTATGATCCTGGAAGGTAGCCAAATATTTTTTCCCTTTCATATACCTATGAATGGATTCTGGGTTATGGTGTATCTCACCTTCTAGAATGACGAAAATAACACATTGGGTTCCTTCCCTAGACTCTGATGTAGAGGATCAGGGTGAAGGATCCATTAGTGGGCCTCACTCAACTTCATAATCAAAGAAGCAGACCAGATTCATGATAATATGTCACTCCTCAAAGTTCTTTCTTCGATGGCGGTGATTCTACCTTCTGCACAGAGATGGTTAATTGAGACAAGGACCATTTTCAACTTGAAGAGGACCTTTGTGAAACTGTTTGATTGTGTGGGGATGACCTCCTCTTTGATTTTTCAGGATACAGGGAGGACCTCTATACCTGTTGTCATCAAAGTGGGGAGAACCTTCTGTTGGACTGTTGTAGGAGGGGAAAGAACCTCTACTTTGATTATTTAAGGGCCTAAGATCACCTGGGAATATGTTAAATGAAACACGAGGATGAGCTCTATATTGATTGATAGATGTGCGGGTAGGACCTCCACTAGAGCTGGTAAGGACATGGGGAGGACCTCCATATTGGATTCTAGTGGTATGTGGAGGACCGTCACACTGGCTGGTAGTGGTTAAATGAGGAGGGCCTTCATACTAATCAAACTAGACACAGGGAGGACCTCCATGTTGAATATCGATGGAGTGGGGATACCTTCATTATGGATGATTCTACTATAGGGAGGACCTCTACATGTGCTAGGAATGATTTGAGGAAGACCTTCATGTTGAAGATATGAGACACGGGGAGGACCTCAGTATCTAGAATCATGGGCACAGAGAGGGCCTCCATGCTAGATGTCAACAAAATAGGGAGGACCTCCACTTGGACTGATGTTGGTGACATGGGGAGGACCTCCATGCTGAGTACGAGAGTGGGGAGGACCTCCACCGTGGTTGGTGATGGAAAAAGGAGGATCTCCATATAGAATCTCATCATCACGGGTTGGCCCATGATAGTTTTTGATCATGTCTATGACCTAAAGTGTCAAACCAACCTATATATGGGGTGGATGAGGCCTCAATCCCAATTAGGCATTGGAGTGCCGCTGCTCTATAGTAATAGGTAATTGATGGTATATGTCTATGGTGGTGTGGACCAATGGAGCTCTTGAAGATGACTCCCATTAACGAGTATCCTTCTAAACATGGTACCAACTCTGGCATCGAGTTATCTGGACTGAGGCCAGTAGATCAGGGGTGTAGACCACCTATTATTCACTCAAATGGACCAATTTGTGGAATTGATGTGGCCTAGTGGGAGCCCTCCTTGGTGGCTCTCGGGTGATTTTTGTATCTGGGATAACTCAGATATCCCACACCACATCGGCATATGGGAGTGAGTCATATGACCAATCTGGATAGAGGCTCCCAAATTAGTTTAATGTGGGAGTGGGAGTAATGTATCCTTGTGCGACCCTTGGGGAGATGGTGATAATAAGGAAAAGAATCCTACAAATCCTGGCAGTCTATGTACCTCGTGGGAATAACCCCCTTCTACTCGTATCGACAAACAAGGGTTTTTATCACCATTATATGGATGATTTCAGAGGATGAGATGAATAATGGGAACCCGGTATCCATGTTCATGGATAAATTCATAGCAGTGGTGGAGTCATGTGGGATTTATGCATCGAGGTTCGTTCTTCCCTAGTGTCTACGGTGGAGGGGTGATTGGTTTCTATCATTGGAATCCTACAAAGTAAGAAGATTCATCTATCAATATGGATATAAGGAAATAAATTCCCAATTCTCCAGCATCATTCAATATTCCATGACTAGAGAGAGAGATCCACACAGATGATGTCACAATCTGGAATTCCCAACAATTAACTGCCCAAAATTCTAGCGAGTTTCATGCCATTCCAACTATTTCTTGGTGAGACCCGGCACCAAATAACTATATCTAGTGACATGATCATATCTATATGTATCAAGCATTACTAGTACCATATTGAGGATAAGAGTTCACATTGGGTTCACCATTTATACTGGTAACTCGATGCTAGTATCTCTAGAGTACAATCCTTGATCTAATGACCAACATGATCATTCCCTAGGGTTAAAGGTGAACTGGTTCACTTCAGATTCACCATTTCTAATTCTAACACTTTCCTATGGGGTGCGCCCATGTCTCTGTTCACTCAAAATGGAATGGGACATATTGTTTCCCAGTATTCTCACTTTCCAAAGGTGGGCCAAATTCATCACTTCTTTATAAATGTCTTCTCCTAGATCGAAATGGTATGATGGGATGTTGGTTCCTCCTTCCATGGATTCCCCCTTTGAAATCAACGCCTAGTTTGGGTCTCCCTTATTGATTAGGATATTGTTCTTGAACCTCACACCTGGTGCCATCTCTTCATGGATGCCAATTAATTATGCTGCTTCTTTCTGGACATTCCAAGGGTTCTAGCTAAGGAAGAAACCTTTGTTCAGGGAATTAGTCATGTTGGTCATAAGTGGCATGTTTGGATGCTAGAACATTGGAGTATCTATATTTATCCCCATAAGAGGACTTCTGAAGGGCATGGAAAGTCGAGGCATCCCACATCAATAATAGGGTATCATATTCCAGAGGCATGTCTTCTAAGGTTCTTTTCAAGTGTCCCAAGTTTATCATAGGGTATTTTATGAGTTTTACATCTATCATAGATGGATCATACTGATCAAAACACTTACAAAGGTAGGTGGAATAGGCACATACCTAGGAGAGAGTACCTAGAAGGGTTTACCAGATAGATGGATCAGAACACCCAATGAGAGCAGACTTGGGATGATGTGTCCCAAAAGGGAAGGTTTCACACCGTGAAAGGATATGTCCCAAAAATGGAGGCACTAAGATTTTCTAATGACTGGATGGGAATTCCTATAATGAAGAAATTAGGTGATGTGTCCCATAAAGGGAAAGATTTCACACCGCAACGGCTGGTACAGAAACCATTGAGGGTGGATTAGAGAAGATGGAACCCAACAAGGGGGCACCATGGTTTACCATTGGTTGGGATTGAACCCCAAAGAGGCAACCTACGTACCCTATGTAAAATACATGGATAAAAACCCACATAGTTCGAAGGTATGGTGTGGTTCTTACACATGGATAGGTTCCCATCGTAATAGGAACTTTCTCGGTTGGATGGATATGGATTGTGCGGGGCTTATACATGGTTGGCATCCTAGGGTATTCTAGGAGCAGCGGTGTTGTGGATGGCATGATCTCATTGGGATATGGCAGCCCAGGTAAGAATCCTTATGGAAATGGATGAAATATTGAAGTGGAATGGATGAGATGAAATCGATATGAAGGTGCTGGTGTTGGTATTTAACCTATAAGAGGCTCCATATGTATCTCAATTGGATGGGAATCAAATTACACATAGTTTTAAAGGGTCATTAATGATTACACCTGAAGAGGCGACCCAAGAATGTGGTGTAGGTAATATGCATTGAAGGTGCCTAGGGAAGATGGATCAGAATGCCTAAAGGAGGTGGATCCTGGGGATGTGTCCCAAAAAGGGAATATGTCACATCATGAGGTTAAATCCCTATGAGAGAGCACCAAAGTTTACCATTAGTTTGGATTGAAACTCATAGAGGCATCCCACATACCCTATGTAGAAGATAGGGATCAATACCTACATAGTTCAGCATTATGGGGTGTGGGGCTTACGTGCTAAGATGGACCATATGGAGTCATAGTCATTGTTAATATATAAGCCCATGTGAGTCATTCTTGATGTGAGAAACAAGATGCAGCTATAGACCAGATGATTGTGTCACAAAAGGTGAAGCCATGAGAAGTGATGTGGGTATTACACACTGAGGTGGCCCAGGGAGATAGAGATTGGGTCTTACTCTAGGATGGATTTCTGAAGGGGATATCATTCCATGAGAGGAGGATTCCATTCCCTACCAGATAGGTGAGGGAGGTATCACTCCCATAGAGATGATCGAGCATGGAAAATTCTCATGGTGTGGAACCCCATGTGCATTGCATGAGGTGATTCTACAGTATATCTTCATGTGTTTAGGATGACAGTTCTTGGAAGTTTATCATCCTATGGCTCAGACTAGGGGAGTTCACTTCTCACCCCTTGGACTTACATAACTAATTCCCACCCATACTTGGGTAAGGGAAGGAATCAACGATACCAGGATATGGTAGGGTGGAGGAGTGGTCAGTCATGGGGTTTATGTTAGAATGGGTATGCCAAAAAGAAATATCCATTAGTGTACCAATTCCAAAAAGAAATAAGTAGGTCATCGCAACACAGGACACCACACAAAGAACTAAGAAACCACTACAGACCATCCTGGAAGGCTGTACAGAGGAGGTGTGTGCAAGGTGTAGACGTTGCACATAATATGAGATCAAACATGGTTCTTTAAGGTAAAGAAAACCCATGGAGCCTAAAGGAAGAGGTGTGTGTAGTATTTTATGCTTGCGTTCAAGATGGGGGGTTTGAGCTAAAGAGTTACTAGACAAGGGTATGTTTTTCATGAAAGAAGGGTCTTTTGAATGAACTTTCCTTATTAGAAAAATTAAATTGGAAAGTTTTAACCCCTTGTGGGCCCACCCAAAGGGGGACCCATGGAGGACATGTCATGAAAGATCATATACCTTGAATCTGTGAATTTCATGTAGTAGTGGAAGGGTTCATATTGCAAACATGGGAGAAACAGTTCGACTTCCACACAATTACACTGAAAAGGATGAGGTTCCATTCTATTTATGGGAGAAATTATTGGTGGGAGAACGGTTGAAGGCCGGTGAGAAAGATCTAGTTGATGTCGCATTGGGCATGTAAGAACCTTACACGCAGGCTGTGTTTTTCACATGAACCTATTTACTTATTTTCACCTTCCTTACCCATATTTTGGGTTTCTAAGGTGAAATAATGCCTTTGAAGACATATTGGTCACATAAGGACCTTACATGCAGATTTCCATTTTGTGCATGGGAATCCAAACTTATGCGTATATTCCTTGGAGATATCAGAATTGTTTGATGAGTCAAATTGTGGTTTTAAGTTTCCCAAATATGCATATCTGTATCCTCAAGTAGAATTTGACACCAATAGTACTATTTAAATATTAAATCATTGATTGGTCATAAGTGATCCAAGGGCCAATGGTTTCAAATATTTTCATGGTAATGTTTTCCTGGGAATTTTGGATAAAATTATGAATTTACCTCTATATTAGATGATACATCCAGAATAAATTGGGTTCCATGAGACGGTTGGCATGTGGTTGGACCTTGACACTCGTTGTTGAGAGATGTGGTGTCAGGTGTTGGGTAAAGGTCAGTATATCTTGTTTGATGTGAGAATGTATTAGGAAATATATACACACGGAATATTATTTTACTCCTGTTTAGAGACAATCATTCCATATCTTAACATTATTCTTACTACACTAAGAGAGCATCGATTATACCCTGATCTCCTTTACATTTTCAATATTTTTCTTGGTTTAATGAAGGAACCTATTGAGGTTTTTCTTGAAGAGTGTTATAAGGTAAATTATATGGTGGGGATAGCAGCATTATCCGTTTGATGGTTGGGAACCTTGTTTTTAGTTGAAATTATGCATTTTTTTTGGTCATTTGTGACTATAGTTTGGTTATGAGATTATGATAAATGTATTCTTATGGTGGGGAGTATTAGGTTGGTTATGATTAAATTTCTTCCTTGATGGAAGAGTTATTTACATTTTGAGAATGTTCCTTGGATAGGTAAGATAGATTATTTGTATATATACTCAAAATGAGATCATGGATACTATTTTTACCACTAAGGATTCTTAGGGTCAATAAGGTTTGTGGTGGGGAGATTGTAAGTACCTGTGTTTTTTTGAACTGGAAATTTGAACATAAATTTAATTTTTTTTCTATAGGATTCTTATAAGGGGTAAAATGATCATTTTTTCCCTTTAATATGATCTTAGATAATTGTTATAACTACTCCATTGGTCCCAAAATATGGTGTTTACCCTAGGATAGGAGTTTGGTGGAATTCAGAACCCTTTGAATTTATGTGGAATAATTAATATTTAATATATATTTAATTAAATATTAATTTATTCACACTCATTCATTTGAATATATCTTTTTAATGGATTATAGGATTCAAATTCCATCTCTATTTTTGTTTCTAGAATGGTGGGGCTTTCCTAGGTAAGGAAAAAACTCATTTTGGGCATCGGGTTTAGGGTCGGGCCCCATTTTATTTTTGTTTTCTTTTCATTACTTACTCTTCCTTTACTATTTTATTTTCTCTCATCCACTTGGATTATTGTGTACTCAACCTATGGTATTCCTTCTTTGTGTGATTGGTAGAGAAAAATAGAAGGAGCAACAGGGATAGGGAGAAGAAGAGGGGTGCCTTCATGGAGCTTGGGAGGTGCTAGATCAGCATACGTTAGCCCTGGACTATGGATACAGGCAAAAAATCAGTAGATTCTGCCCCAAGGTAGGTTTTTTTAGTTTTTCCAAAAAAAACCATGTATATTTACCACTTTTTAGTTTTAATTTCATATTATGACTACTTAGGACCCCTTGTGGGTTGATCTATACCTTTTAAGGAGAAAACAAAGGTTTTGATCCAATTTGAGGGGTTTCCCTTTTGGAAACTCCAATAACATGACATGTAGTCCTGAAAAACATGTCATGTGTTCTTCTAATTCAAGGAAGATGACCTTTTTATAATTTCATTGCATGTACAGGGTACACAGATCGTGTACTCATACTCATTCATGTATCCAAGTACCCAACTAGACAAACGTGTAGGGGCACATGGTCATGTGGAGTACACGGCCAGAACCTATGTGGGTAACACACTGTGTATAAGTACATGGCTAAGAAAAGTACATCGCCAGACCATGTGAGGTACATGAGTAGGTACCATGTGTAAGTTACACACCATATACCTAACTTACACACTCTGAACTTGGGTATTACATGCCATGTCTGGATAAAGTACTTGTCCAGGTGGAGATTCAAGGGTACATGTTGTGTACCTGGGTATACACAGTGTTTACTCCTTACTTTCTACCATTTGGATGTTTCTTCATATATTTACACTTTGAAGTTATGCCTCTCAAGTGTTATAACCTGAGGGACCCAATGGGTTCCTTGGTGGTTGACCGACCCTAATCTGATGCATTGGGGTTTTTGGTAGTGATGGTTGTGGGTGTCACCTTATAACATGTGATGAATGTGTAATCCCATGGGGATATGGTATTAGTGGTTTATTTATGCATTCTCCCACCCTCACTCTTTATTTATACATTAACATGGTTATTGATAATGAAACTATGATAGCTAGTGGTGTTTCCTAGTTTGTATCTAATGTGCCTAACACAATGTGAGATATTATTCTTGGGGTCTGATTTATAATTTTTAGGACCCAACTGATGTACCCTTACCATTAAATATCATTTGATCCTGATAACCAGATGTACTTCCTAGGATCCAATTGTTGGGCCATACTTTTTTATGATTTTTAGATGTACTTCCTGGAATCTGGATTCTGAGCCTTATTCTATTGGGATTTCTAGATTCACTTCCTAGGATCCGACTATTGAGACTTAATGTTGTAGGATTTTCATACATACTACCTAATATCCATCTTCTAAGCCTTATTATTTTGGTATTTCTATATATACTTCTTGGGGTTTGGATCATGATCCTTACTTGATTAAAGGATACTTTTATTGTTACTGGAAGTGCCATTTTCACTGTAATTCATCCCTTATTAGGGAGAGGCAGGCCATTTAGAGTGTCTCGGACCCCTCTTATAATGGGTCACTCTAAGAGTGTATATTCCGCTATAATTCCATGGGATACCAAATATTTTTGGGTAGGTGCATTTCCCCCAAGAAGTGAGGTTCTAAGGACCTCTACGTGGATATACTTGATCTCCTAATTTTATTCCTAGGATACTCCATATGATCATTGGATGCACCATTATAGTATTTCCTAGACATGTTTTAGGATGAGTCTGTTGAGCTAGTTATTGAATGATTTCATGTTATTATACCATATCAGAATAGCATTCCTTACATATAGTGTGTCAAAGGGTGTAATAAGGCCCATTGATAAGATCTTCTCACATTTTATCTAGGAAACACAATCTTAGGGGAATATACATTGGGTTTTATGGGGGAAGAGGAAGAGGCCCATTCATGAGGGAGGGATCCATGTTAAAAGTTTGGTGGTCACAATTCATTACATGCATGTGAGGATCACATAGGAAATTATCAAGGAGTGTACACTGTGGGAAAGATTATGTCCCAAAAGTATCGGATCAGTTCTGTATCTACTTCAAAAAATGGGTCGACCTTATGATCCTATATATGTAACATCATCCCAAACATCCTTCCACGCTCACAATGGATCATTGGGGAAGGAAACATCCTCTTCTGGTTTCATAATTGGTTGGGCAACACGCTTTCCTATCCAGGGTGTCTCGCTCCCATGATCTCTTTTAATGAATCGATCCAACATCCAACATTTTTTAGATCAGTTATGAATATGTCTCAGCAGGAGGTTTCTGACTCCATTCTCATTACCTCGGAGCAAGATAGGTGTATTTTCACTCCTTCTATCACAGGGAAATTTAACACAAAATACTTTCGAAGGATGAAAGAATCTCAGTTTCAGTATAATATATGGAATGAAATAGTTTGGTGTAAAAAAATCCCACTAAACTTAAATTTATTACCTGGGGAATTTGGAACAATGCTTTTCCATCTGATATCAATATCAAACGCCTCAGTATTAGCATGCCTTCATGTTTCCACTATTATATGGAAAAAATTGAAGAGAGCATGAGTCATATCTTCTTTGAAGGTTATTAGACTCTCATGGTATGGAGTACCTTCGGGAATTTTATAGCCTACTCACCCTAAGAATCCATCAATGAAATGTTCCTAGAGTTATGGTTTCAGGGGTCCAGGGGTTCAGAGGTGGAAAAAGTGTTACATTACTTAATATTTAATATGGGATGTTGTGGATTATGGAAATTTAGAAACTGATCTAGGTTTGAGGGTTTTAATTCCACTGGTAGGTCCATAGTGGCAAGAGCTCGGTGCATGTTGGTTGATCTAATTTTTCATTCTGGAAACTTGAAGGAGGAACTTTCTCTTTGTTCACTTTGTGCTCCTTTGGTTGCGATTCATAACATCACCTTCATGGGGTGATGGATTCAATGGTTTCCTCTAGTGGATTTCCTAAATCTCAATACAAATGGTTCTTGTGTCTTGGGTGACATGTGCAGAGGCAGGGTGGTTCACGATTCTAGGGGGAGTGTGGTCCTGGCATTCACAACTCACTTTGGGAGTGGTAATTTTGTCTGGGCGAAGGCCAAATTTGTTCTATCAGGTTTTTTCATCAGTAGAAAAAGGTACATTCATATTTCCCAGGTGGAGACAGATTCTATGATTATACATGATTCATTACATAGTAAAGGCTCCATCCTTTGGTCAATATCTTACATCATTAGGAAATGAAATTACCTTCTGTGCAACAACATTGTGGTCACCCACACTTGGAGAGAAGGGAACAAAGTGTCAGAATACATGGCCTCCCTAGTGGTCCCTGGTACCCCAGTTAGTTTCCTTTATAATGTTTCCTTACTTAAACATGAGGGGTGAACTTGATTTGGGATGATTCCCTTGGTCTGCACTACTTTTGGCCTCTATAGGTCTTGATTGTATTCTTTCCCTATATCTCTCCTTGCCTAATAATAAAAATTAGAATATTGATGATGATAGGTATAAGACATGGGGATGTATGATCGAGCTGAGTCACTTGTCTGGATTTTTATAATCAAGCTGAAGTAGCTCAAGAGTTCCTTGGTGACTAGTTATGTGGTATGGATTGGAGTAAGTATTAGAGCTCTAAACTTTTATTTCAGTTTCTTTTATGTACTTTTTTTATGTGATTGGCCTAATGGATGATCAATATTGTATATATGACATGTCCATTTATCTATATTCTGCAATTAATTTATTATAACAACATGCTTCTATTTTAGTTTATTTACTATTTTTGCACCATATTTATTTAATTATATAGATGATATAAAGTTATTTATGATGGTGTTACTTTGATATTAGGGTATAATCTCCCCATTAGACCACCTTTACACCTTATCTACTAGTCACCTACCTCTGGAATATAGGGAGATGTGTTTGAGGCCTTTTAGTGAACTAGATCGATGTACTGGTTTAGTGGAACCCAAGTCAGAACATTACAGTGTGACCACACAGGTTTTTACAATGTTGAAAATAGATACTAATCTCTATATCCATATATGTAAGAAAAGAGAAACCTCTATAAAATCATTAATTCTACTCAATCTATAAAGGGATCTGGTTTCATCATAATCAAACGCATGTATCTCTATACTTTTTTTCACCCATCTAAGTCATATGAAATCATTCATTATTATATTTCCCCTTCATTTAAGACATCGAGTGACCATGGGACACAGTGCATGTCGATATCATATAGCCAAATCATATATTTTCAACTCTCTAAGTGTATAATGATCTGATCAATGAATAAATCACATGTTATTAATCATTATGGATAAGTACATCACATGTCCCTTATCCATATAGATACAAAATATCTAGGTGGAACCAAAAACTCCCACAGTCTATACCAATCAAGGGCCCATATGTCATATTCATCATACTAGAGGATAAATCCCTTCTTGGTTAATATTCAACCAACGACATGATCAACAACATACCCAACCACCCACGTATTAGCTAAGTCAATATATAGACTTGAATAAGTAGTGTATCAAAGTATGAAGGTTCCCATGCTAGTTATATCACCAACCTTAGTTAATAGGTAATAAAATATGATCCATGAACCCCTAGTATACCAAATTCATCTGTATGAAACTCCATGTGGTATACTTAGTAGGTCATCAAGCGCACACAAAGAATCGTATTACTTTTTTTATTCCTTATAAGAGTATTTTTTATCTCTATAAAAGAATCATACTCATGTTAACCTTAACATTCCATCATAAACTACAGTACTCCATGATGAACATATGTTTGGGATAAACTCAAAGTCATACTTTGATAGATCAATTATCATTGTACTTCATGAAATGTATATCTATATATAAATTTATATAGCCATCATGAAATAATAATAAAATAGAGGTTTCATTTAAAATAATACATTTTAATATTCTTAAAATCTTTATTACTTACTTAAAATTACTTTTTTATTATAAATAAAACACATTTGAGGAAAAAGTGAGAAACCGAAAAACTAAACTGGACAATCAAAACACCCAGAAAATCAACCGGCCCTGCCCCACCCTAGCACCTGTGCCATGATGAGAAGCCTTTAGCGATGTAGGACCCCTTAGTAGACAGTCTTGTGCATAGATACACAGGCACAGAACCGATGGAAACGCCATTCCTTCTCAACATCCCAGTCTAAAAGGCCTGCACCGATGAAGACTCCATGCTCTGATCCTCTTCCGAAGCAGGTCCAAGAAGACTGCTGGAAATGAGAACAAACTCACAACAAGCATAGTTCACACAAGAATTACCCTGAGCCAACCACCTGAGATCAAAAACTTTTACAAAATATTTAAAGACGAACCTGATATTGCCCGAATCAGTTTCTCTAAATAATTCCCACCATAAGGAAGCCATCTGAAAATCAGCTCCTTCTAAAATCGGCATCTCCAACGCTAAAGCCAATCGGTCCCAAGATTGAATGTACTCCTCGACACTGATCTTGCCTTGATTGAAACCTCCGACCAAAATTGAATCCTGTTTTTCAATACATGGTTATTTATCCTCATTGAGGGGCACCCCAAGAGACCGCCCCATCATCTTATCTACCTCCTCCTCAGTAGCGTTGAGCAATAAAGTCTGTTCTATCACTTGGTCTTCGGAACATAACAGCAGAACCAGGGGGTGATCATCCTTTACCTCACACTTCTGGTGTCTCAGAGCCTCCATGTCCACCTTCTTGTTTCTCATTTTCTTTGCATAGCAGGTCTCCATAGGAGGGGATAGTGAGGAATAGTCCTTCCTCCCCTTCCTTGTCCTGGAGTTCCTGTCACATTTTTGACATGAGTCCTCATCTGCTGAGTGAGCGTGTTCAATAATTTTTTTTGCTAACACATTGACCTTGATGTCCTCACCTGTACCAATGTAATCAGAACTCAAATTGGCCTCTCAGAGGCCTTCAAACCTATTGCACAAAGGAACCATCATCCGAAACAAACCAGATTCCCACTTCTACCCACCTCTAGTTGTAATAGGCGAATCCCGATCATCCCCTTGCCTCCCCTTACTGACATCAGCACTGCCCTTCCATGCCTTATCAGTAGCCAATCCAATCAAGTCCACAACCCCACTGCCCGATGAGCAATCCAAGACCTGTGTTCCCTTATTCCCCTAGGCTTTCACCTGAACCTCCACATGCTGGTCTTTCCCCCGCTTCATTCTGAACCCTACCAACTAAAGGACCCACGAGATCCCCCCTCAGTCTATTGAACACATCCTCCACTGCAATGCAGTTCACTACCTCTCCCACAGGTCATTCTCCCTCAACCAGTCGGCGTGACAAAGGCATGGTCTGCTGTCCGGGGTTCGTAACCTCATAAACCCCTGGTTCCTTTCCCTTGTCACTGTCTGCCAACTGACTCTCGACCTGCCCGTCCTTGCGCCAAGATTCCCTAGATTGGAGGCCAACTCTCTTGCCCATCATCAATGAAGACCCATGTTGGCACCTGATCGAGGCATGCCCCAGCCTCCTGCATGAAGAACAAAAGTTTGTCCAATCTTCATAGACAACTCGTTGTTTACACCTATATTCGTCACCTATCGTAATCCAGATAAAATCGAAGGGGACCTTTGACGCATCCATCTCAACGCATATTCTCGGATTAACAGGATGGAAAACCGATTCCATTCGGCTATCCAAATAGAGGTATTTTCTGACGAGATTACCGAGAATCATAATGATTGAGGGGTTTTGAAATGGTAATAGAAGCTTCGGAAGACTAACCCAAATCACTACAAATGGTGGGTTGTGGTTCATGTGGAATTCAAAAGACCAGCAGAACATGAAGAAGCGACAGCCATTACAGCTTCGGGGCGCCCTTGACCAGGAAAGGATGAGATCCTCCTATGAAGAAAACTGGATCATGATATGTTTGTTATCGAGCAGGCTTACTGTAGCCCGCTCCTTGAGATCCCAAGTGTCGAAGACGAACAGATCAAAGGAATCAACAAATGACCATCTCTACTTAAAATGCACAACCAGAGTGAGCTTAAGAAGAGAAGACGATTCAGTGAACTCTGAATTAGAGATTTGTAGATTCGGGAAACCCTCGATGATTTCCAGGACCTTCGGGTATAGATCGATTTTCAGAAAAGAAGGAAGGAGATCAGGATTTGAGAAAGGCCGAAATGGATGCGTTTCATGTTCGAGAAAAGATCCCTCCCCCAGCGGAGGGGGAGGGATCCTCGCGGCCAACGCCGCCGTCACTAAAGAAGATGTATCCTAGGGTTTCTCATGGCTGTCGTCCTCAAAAATATGTCCCCACTAAATCAACCTAATATCTGGTTTTTCATATCATATATGATAAACTTACAGAGCACCCATATTCTTGCTGCATTTTCTAGGTTTGGTTAACTTTTTTACATCATATGTAATTCCTATAACATCTCTATGTGGACATATAATAAAACTCTCCCACTAAACTCTGTAGTGAGAAATATATATGAAGTAATCCAGATTAAATAATGGTGGGACTTAGGAATCATATTCCTAACTTTTCAACTTCTTAAACGCATTTAAACTTCTTACCTTCCCAACATCAAATGTTATAATTCCAACTTATTTTATATACTTATAATTCCTTCTAAGTGCATCATCATCATCCTTGAAACACAATAACATCCAAAAAATTCTTGAAATAATGTGACTACTTACATTATTGTTTACTAATACATCCTATATATCTTAGGATATTAAGTAAAATTCACTTTAAACTAATACTGGTATAATATTTTATTTGTTAATTTTGAACTTATCTAAGTCCAAATATACTCCCACTATCCTCTTAGACATTATATTCTCTTCATAATATTTTTTTAAGATGCAAAAACTCTTTTATGTTAATAAATAACATTTATTTATTTTGATAATGAATTTCAAACAAATAGATTATATCATATATGGTATTTTATGTGTTTGGAATATTTTTATTTGAAAATAATACTTTATTAAAATATACATTTAGTATCACATACCTTTTAAAATTAGTTTCTATAGAATTCATACCTAAAATGGGAATTCCAAAGAGTTTCACAAAATCTTCCAAGTATACCTTGAAAAATCTAATCATATTTAATTTTTAGTCTTCCTTTATAAAAAAACCTAGATTCTGATGGCCTTGATTAACTTCCTAAAAAATTATTGAAGTTTTTAACCAATTTTTATTGTTCTAGTTTGAAATTTTACCTACTTGTACTATCTATAAATTACTTTAGAACTTAGATATCATATACCTACTTCATATTTATATTCCTAACACTTTGAGATTATCAAGTAAACATTATTTGAATTCAATCATATTGTCAGAGAATTTCCATAGTTGACACTATGATTAATTACATAGCTAGGAAAATCCATTTTTAGTCTCCCATTATATAAATTTATAGAATTAAACAAATTATAAACCATATATGTTAAAAACACATCATTTCATTTCATTTAAATAATTATTGTTTACATGAACTTATCAAGAGCTAAATAAGATAAAAATAAACATCATATGAAAAATTTATCCATGATTGAAATATCTAAGTTGTCAATGTATAGTTCTTTTGTTCCATTACTTAAAAGCATCAATCAAGATATAGCCTTAAAATTCATTCTTATCTTCTAACCTTTATTTACTTTTACAACACTTTTAAATCATACAGTTGATATCATATACCTTTCAGAATAATATATTTGATTTAAAAAACTAATAAATCTTTAATGAAACCTTTGGTATCATTGATTCATCAATATATTCAATCACATCAAATATTATTTGACACACCCAATCATATTGAGTGGATATTAATATTTCTTTATTAATTTTTCATCTAATTCCTTTAAAATATTAAATTAATCACTCTAGGTTTCTATAAGAATCTAGATTCACCTGTTGAATAGTTTTAACACTTGGTTACTAAGTAAGGAACTATTATAACATGTATAATTTTTATTAATAACTTTTCTTAAATCACCAATATATCTTAATAAATTTTCTGAAGTTACAAGTCTTAGGATTATCTTACATTAATATTCTCCTTTCAATGATTTATCATATGGTTTAACTTAATGTTGATGATGATAATATCTATAACAGAATCTTTTATTATATGGGTATCATGTTTTATAAACCATTTAATAAGGAAATCGATTAAATGGGTTCTCACTAAAATAATAACCCCTTTAAATAACATCATTTCCATTAGTGAGCCAGGATATATATTTCACTAAGTAATGAGTCTTATAGGATTCTCCCCTCAACAATTAATTATTTATGTAGGGAATCATCCCAATCATATCATATATGATTCTTTGTTAGATAAGTGGAAACCCATTTGTCTAATCCATCATATGGATAAACTTAACACCATTCCTCTAGTAACCTAATTATATTAAGGTCTCCTGACTAGTGTAACCCAAAACAAGAACCAAAAACAAGATAACAAAGGATAATCCAGGGGCACCAAACTTTGGAATGGCATAACCAAGCATATTTCAGTGTCACACGTCCTTTATTTCCCTGTATAAGATAATCCAAATTCACCCATCTTTATCATGACCTACTCAGTTGGATGATCTAATTATTGACAGGTTCTCTTTTGGAAGGAATCTCGCACTTAGTATTTAAAGGGTATTTTTTGTAACATCCTAGGTAAATAATGAATAAAACATTTTCATATTTATTAATATTTATGAATTAAATATTAATTTTACTTTAAAAGGGTTGTTATGTTCGATAGCATACCCGATACGCAACAAAGAGTTTCATTGAAATCTTTCGTTGCACACTAGTAATAAAATAATATTATTTTAAATGGTAGTTAACACATATCCATTGTATTGGCGGGAATGGATAGAAATAACTAAAATATTATTATATATGTTTTTAAATGTTTTTACTTTTATCTAATAAAAGATAAAGGCTTAAAATACGGAAAGAATTCAATTTTATGCGTATATGCCCTAGTTTTCACTAAAGGTTCACTTATCGCCTTTTGATGGTGAACCGTCATTAAATATAGTTTTGTTCACTCTTATACATTTTATCAGACCAAATAAAACTCTTCTTTAGAATCAGGACATCAAAATTTACTTTGTGTAAATTTTTGGTATTTTTCCGATAAAGTTCATTTTTTTAATGAATAGTGTAAAATGTTGTATTTTAATTCAAAACATATTTTTAATCTAATTTATTTATATGATTAGATTATATTTTGAATTGGTTTTATAGTGAAATTAGAATATATTTTTTCCATTAAATCCAATAGTGGTCATTGGAATTAATTTCACTTTTGAAATCGGACTTAAACTAGTGTCAATCTTTTGATACTTATTGTTTCATAAAAACACGCTATTTGCTCTGACAGTGGGAATTAATTATTAAATTAATTAATGTAACTTATATGTTTTTAATTTTGTAAAATGGAATTCATTTTTGAATTCGGAATATCAAATATAGCTTAGGGTGAATTTTTGGTATTTTTCTGAAAAACTTCAGTTTTTGATGAATAGTGAAACCACTAAGTGGTACTTATAAAAACTAATTTTTCGTTTAAATGAAATTTTACCACTTTTGTGTTTTTAATTTCAAAAATCCGACATACATGGTTTTCATTAAGAAGTAAAATGTGGTTCAATGGGATTAAAATAATTTTTTTGGTGAATAGTAACTTATTAAGTTTTTAATCGCGATTAGAGGTAATTAGTGTAATTTAAGGTAAAAATAATGTTTTAATAATATGAAATGATCTTGACACATGTCCTAACCTCATTGGATGTCTCCTGGACGACCAATAAAATCCATGGGTCAACTTGGGGACCCCATTAAGCTACTTTGGTTGGAAAATGACATTAATAACTTTTTATTTAAAGTTAAAATAAAAATGTCACAAACATGAGTGGTTTTACTAAAAAAAAATTACATGGGGTTATACAAATCATATTTTTTACTATAAATATTAATTGGAAAGGTAAAAATATTTCCTACATTATAGTATTTTTTTTATAATTTTTAGACATTAAATAAATTAAATTATTTATAACACCATGATGATGCAGCGATTACCTCATTATTTAACGATTTAAATAAAATGGAAAGATAATGTCAAATCTAAGACCTACACATGTCAAAAACCAATTGCATGGGTGGAATTTGAACCCTTATCACCTTATCCTCGAAACAAATCAATGTGGGACCATTAAAATCCGAAACTCGTTCTAAAATAAAGTAACATTTCCTTACTTTCCAAGAGTGCCCCTCATATCCTCTTATAAAAGGCCCCCACCTCTACCACCCTACCCACAATTCCAAAGCCTTTGGATCGGCCAAACCCTGCCCATTTTGTCTCTCCACATCCCTCTCTTACTCCTTGAAGCCTCACTTTGGGCAGAAGTCTTCCCAAGGAAGCCTTTGAGCTCAAATCTAAGAGAGTTACCCGATTTTAAGGTGATGTCTTCACTTGTGTTCTTTTGTTTTATTTTGCTTCTCCAACCCCCTAAACTCTTTTTATTCATTTATTTTGTAACAAATACAGTATCTTCAATATACTAGAATTTTCTTATAAGAAGATTTAGAGCTACACTTACACACATATACATCTAATGGTTAAAGAACATATTGTTTCTGTGGTTGGCGAATTTCTGCCTCACGAAAAGATGATTGTTCAATCTTCTTTTAAACACTTTTAATGGTGGCCATTAAGATGTCACTCTATTTATATATGATATATATTATGTTCATGTTTTCCTTATGCTTATTTATTTTTCATTTGTGGTATACCTTTATGGTTTCCATTGTGGGTAAATACGATAATTTCATTTTAGGAAGTGCGGACTACCGCCCCCTCAAAGTGATGTGATTCGTTAATGCCATATGTGGGACGTATAAAGGATGGATTTAAATTTATTATATATGATGTCATACTGGAATTATAATATACCTATATATCATTATTATTTCTTTCCATTAAAGTATGAGATAGAAATGAAAGTAGCGTTCATGCGTACGTACGGCTTACCGTCTCCATGAACGGTGCATTTCATTTCTTATCCCCAAATGTAATGTACTATTATAAGTACATGTATATAATGGATATATATAATGAATGATACATATAAATTATGAATATAATTCTGTAATTAAAATATACAGACCTCTCATTTAGTTTTAATTCCATTAATATGACAAAGAAATGAAAGTAGTGTTCATGCGTACGTACGGCTTACCGTCTCCATGAACGGTGCATTTCATTTCTTACCTCTAAATGATTATGTAATATTATAAATACATGTATATGCTAGATATATATGATATATATGATATCCAAATCAGGAATTTCATTCTGGATATAAAGAACCTTTGACCACACGAACAACATGTAATTGTAAGAAGTCCACTTTCGACTTAAGAACCAAATATCGACAAAATAAACATTATTAACTTAAATGATTACATAATGTTTATAACATGGAAATAAGTGATATAAAAGGAATAATGAACTTTAAAAAGGTTCTTAAGAAAATAGAAATTAACTCAAGTTTATTATTCAGGACGTTAAAGAACGATCGAGTCAAGTCGGACCCGAGGTAAGGGACTTCGTCTCAATCTCCTTTCATTGAGGCATATTTCGTTTTATACACAACTTTCTTTTATACGGTGTATAAAACCCTTTGAATTTTACTTTTATACAAAAGGAATCTTTTTCTACGAAGTGTTTTACAAAATGACAGAAAGGAATATTTCCTTTAACTTACGCGGTGACAACGACGTTTTCCGCCGCCGTGAGTATTATTTGGTCTTTGGATTTCTGAACAAGCCATAATGTTTTTTTAAAATGAAATAAATACCATATACTCTTTTATGTATTTTGGTATTGAAAATTGTTTTTTATAATGGATTTGTTATGTCAATATATTTAAGTGATATATTGTGATCAAAGTGTGGAAATGTTTTCTTTCCATTATATTTGTTTTATGTCTTATGATTTTTATAATGGTACTTGGACATTTGACGGGTGGTTACGTGATAAATCATATGACGGGTGGTGCCGTGAATACCAGGACGGGTGGTTACATTATAACCTCCAATTCATTGGGTATGAAAGTCGGCCGTATGGCTATTCCATTAAGTATGTATGGTAGTTGGCTGTATGGCTATTCCATTAAGTGATATATGTGGAAGTCAACCGTATGGTTATTCCACTTAAGTATGTTTATGTCCCAAGTTACCTTTATATGTTATGTGTTCTTTATATGGGTTTTATGGTAATCCTTTGGTTACAAAAGGGTAAGTAATGATATTTTATTCAGTGAAGAGTGTTTACTACTTCATGAAGGTGGAGGTATTACTTTGATAAAGTATACATGGTTTACTTGATGTTTGAAAAACTAACAGTTTTCATTCTTTGTGTATCCCTTACTGAGCTTTTTATGCTCACCCCAAGTTTTTTGAAATGTTTTTCACAGGACTTAATGTGGAATAGGGTCAAGGATGGGATCAAGGGAAAGTCATGCTATCTAAAACATGGAACTAGACATGTTTCTTTTTAAGAGTTTTTATTTTATGGAAACTTAGTAGAAGTGTCTACTTTGTAATCTTTTGAGATGTAATAGTTATGTCCTAATTCTCTAAAACTCTAAACCTGAAAAGATCCTCAATGTTAATTATTCATTTAATTCAATATTAAGTAAGGTTTAAGGTCGGGGCCTTATAGTTGGTATCAGAGGTCGGTTTAGACAACTTTAGGAGTTAGAAAATTGTTAAATTATAAGTTAATTTATGGTATGACTAAAATGATATAGCATTTGAAGATTACCATGTTGCTTCATCTGAGACATGTTTGTTAAGAATGGTTTTTCATAGAGGAAACAGAACATCTTTTCTGGGAAGGCATATAGAGGGAAATGACCTTTCAAATTAGTATCCTGAGATGGTCAGAATCAGAACTAAACAGTTTGTTTCAGTGATGGCTCAGTTGAATCAGGTGAAAAATGTTGGTTGTTTTTATTGATGATATTTTGGTGTTTTCTAAAAGTATAGAGGATCATGAAAGACATTTAAGGGTTATTTTTTAAACCTTAAAAGAAAAGAAATTGTATGGAAAATTCAGCATGTGTGAGTTTTGGTTACAAAATATTTCATTCCTTGGTCACATTGTTTCAAAAAAATGGAATAACTGTTGATCTTGCAAAAACAAAAGCAGTGGAAGAATGGACAAGACCCACAAATGTAACCGAGATCCGTAGTTTTCTTGGTTTGGAAGGTTACTATCGAAGGTTTGTTGAAAAGTTTTCATGGTTATCTAGTCCAATGACTAAGCTAACTCGGAAGGGTGTTAAGTTTATCTGGACAAAATAATGTAATGATTGTTTTCAGGAGTTGAAAAGAAGATTGGTGAATGCTCTAGTTTTGGCACTTCCCTCCAAGAATGGTGAGTTTGTTATATACAGTGATGCTTCGTTGAAAGGACTTGGCTGTGTCCTTATGCATAATGATCAGGTAATTGCTTATGCTTCACATCAGTTGAAAAATCATGAGGTAAATTACCCTACACATGATTTGGACTTAGCTTCTATTGTTTTTGCTTTAATAATTTGGAGGCATCATTTGTATGGAGTAAAGTGTGAAATATATACTAATCACAAAAGTTTAAAGTATATATTCACTCAGAAATAATTGAACATGAGACAGAGAAGATGGCTGGAATTAATCAAGGATTATGATTGTACAATTTATTACCATCCGGGAAAAGCAAATAAAGTGACCGATGCTTTGAGTCGAAAAAGTAATGCTTCATTAACCATGATACGTTTGGAATGAGATCCTTTGGTTTTTGATTTGATGAACTTTGGCATATAAGTTGTTGGTGTAGGAAGTTCTTCTATTTTGTTTCAGGTATCAGTGAGATCATCCCTATCAGACAGAATTAAGCAAGCACAGAGGGAAGACAGTGAGTTGCAGAAAAAGGTAGAGCTGGTTCAGAAGGGTAAGTTTCCTGAATTCAACATTGATAGTGATTTTGTTTTGAGATTTGGGAAGAGATTGTGTGTGACTTGTGATTCACAGTTGAAGAGAGTGTTGTTATGTGAAGCTCATAGTTCTCCATTTTCAGTTCATCCTGGCAATACTAAGATGTACAGAGATCTTCGAGTGTATTACTGGTGGGATGGAATGAAAAGAGATATTGCTGATTTTACTGTGAAGTGTTTGACTTGTCAGCAGGTTAAAGCAGAGCGGCAGTTACCGAAAGGGATTCTTCAGACTTTACCAGTGCCAGAGTGGAAATGGGAAAATATATCCATGGACTTTGTTGTGGGATTACCAAGGACATCTCGAGGTAATAATGCAATCTGGGTTATCGTTGATCGATTGACTAAATCTGCTCATTTCCTTCCTATTCGAGATACTTTCTCTCTAGATCAACTTTATCATCTGTATCTTAAAGAGATATTCAGGTTACATGGATTTTCTCTCTCCATTGTATATGATCGTGATCCCAGATTTACTTCTAACTTTTGGAAAGGCCTTCAGAAGTCATTGGGTACTGAATTAAATTTTAGTACAGCTTTTCATCTGCAATCCGATGGGCAGTCAGAACGAACAATTCAGACCATGGAGGATATGCTACGAGCTTGTTCGATGGATTATCAGGGAAGTTGGGACCAACATCTTTCTTTGGTTGAGTTTTCTTATAATAATAGTTTTCATTCCAGTATACAGATGACACCATTTGAGGCATTATATGGGAAGCGGTGTCGAACTCCAGCATTTTCGGATGAAGTGGGTGAAAGGAAGATGATGGGACCAGAATTGGTAGAAGATATGGCAGAAAAAGTTTAGTTGATTTAGAAACACATGAGAACAGCTCAGAGCAGGCAGAAGAGTTATGCGGAAAACCGGAGGAAGGATCTATCTTTCGAGGTAGGTGATCATGTTTTTCTCAAGGTTTCTCCATGGAAAAGTGTGATGAGATTTGGTAAGAAAGGAAAGCTGAGTCCAAGGTTCATTGGACCATATGAAATTCTGGATAAAGTTGGATCAGTTGCTTACCGAGTGGTTTTACCTCCGAGTTTATCTCAGGTACACAATGTTTTTCATGTTTCGATGTTGAGGAAGTATATGCCAGATCCATCTCATGTTTTTAGTCCAGAGGTAGTTCAGCTGGAGGAGAACCTATCTTATGAAGAACAACCAGTCCATATTCTTGACCGAAGAGAGAAAGTGTTGCGAAATAAGGTAATTCACCAGGTAAAGGTTTTGTGGAAAAACCATATTATTTAAGAGGCAACGTGGGAATCTGAAAATGCAATGAGGGATAAATACCCCCACTTATTTTGATAAGTGAATAAAATTGCGAGGACATAATTCCAAAAAGGGGGGAAGGATGTAACATCCCAGGTAAATAATGAATAAAACTTTTTCATATTTATTAATATTTACAAATTAAATATTAATTTTACTTTAAAAGGGTTGCTATGTTCGATAGCGTACCCGATACGCAACAAAGAGTTTCATTGAAATCTTTCGTTGCACACTAGTAATAAAATAATATTATTTTAAATGGTAGTTAACACATAGCCGTTGTATTGGCGAGAAGGGATAGAAATAACTAAAATATTATTATATATGTTTTTTAAATGTTTTTACTTTTATCTAATAAAAGATAAAGGCTTAAAATACGGAAAGAATTCAATTTTAGGCTTATATGCCCTAGTTTTCACTAAAGGTTAACTTATCGCCTTTTGATGGAGAACTGTCATTAAATATAGTTTTGTTCACTCTTATACATTTTATTGGACCAAATAAAACTCTTCTTTATAATCGGGACATCAAAATTTACTTTGTGTAAATTTTTGGTATTTTTCCGATAAAGTTCATTTTTTAATGAATAGTGTAAAATGTGGTGTTTTAATTCAAAACATCTTTTTAATATAATTTATTTATATGAATATATTATCTTTTGAATTGGTTTTATAGTGAAATTAGAATATAATTTTACCATTAAATCCAATAGTGGTCGTTGGAAATAATTTCACTTTGAAATCGGACATAAACTAGTGTCAATATTTTGATACTTATTGTTTCATAAAAACACGCTATTTTCTCTGACGGCGGGAATTAATTATTAAATTAATTAATGCAACTTATATGTTTTGAATTTTGTAAAATGGAATTCATTTTTTAATTCAGAATATCAAATATAGCTTAGGGTGAATTTTTGGTATTTTTCTGAAAAACTTCAATTTTTGATGAATAGTGAAACCACTAAGTGGAACTTATAAAAACTGATATTTCGTTTAAATGAGATTTTACAACTTATGTGTTTTAAATTTCAAAAATATTACATACATGTTTGTCATTAAGAAGTAAAATGTGATTCAATGGGATTAAAATAATTTTTTTTGTGAATAGTAACTTATTAAGTTTTTAATCGCGATTAGAGGTAATTAGTGTAATTTAAGGTAAAAATAATGTTGTAATAATATGAAATGATCTTGAAACATGTAATAACCTCATTGTATGTGTCATGGACGACCAAAAAAATCCATAGGTCAACATGGGGACCCCATGAAGAAACTTTGGTTGGAAAATGACATTAATAACTTTTTATTTAAAGTTAAAATAAAAATGTCACAAACATGAGTTGTTTTACTAAAAAAACTTTTACATGGAGTTATACAAATCATATTTTTGACTATAAATATTAATTGGAAAGGTAAAATTATTTCCTAAATTGTAGTATTTTTTTTATAATTTTTAGACATTAAATAAATTAAATTATTTATGACACCATGATGATGCAGCGATTACCTCATTATTTAACGATTTAAATAAAATGGAAAGATAATGTAAAATATAAGACCTACACATGTAAAAAACCTATTGTATGGGTTTATTTCGAACCCTTATCACCTTATCCTCAAAACACATCAATTTGGGACCATTAAAATCCGAAACTCATTCTAAAATAAAGTAACATTTCCTTACTTTCCAAGAGTGCCCCTCCTCTCCTCTTATAAAAGGCCCCCACCTCTACCACCCTACCCACACTTTAGAGCCTTTGGCTCGCCCAAAACCTGACCATTTTGTCTCTCCACATCCCTCTCTTACTCCTTGAAGCCTAACTTGGGGCATAATTCTTCCCAAGGAAGCCTTTGAGCTCAAATCTAAGAGAGTTACCCAATTTTAAGGTGATGTCTTCATTTGTGTTCTTTTGTTTTATTTTGCTTCTCCAACCCCCTAAAATCTTTTTATTCATTTATTTTGTAACAACTCCAGTATCTTCAATATACTAGGATTTTGTTATAAGAAGATTTTGAGCTACACTTACACACATCTACATCTAATGGTTAAAGAACATACTGTTTTTGTGGTTGGCGAATTTCTACCTCACGAAACGATGATTGTCCAATCTTATTTTAAACACTTTTAATGGTAACCATTAAGATGTCACTCTATTTATATATGATATATATTATGATTATATTTTCCTTATGCTTCTTTATTTTTCATTTGTGGCATACATTTATGGTTTCCATTGTGGGTAAACACGATAATTTCATTTTAGGAAGTGCGGACTACCGCCCCCTCAAAGTGATGTGATTCGTTAATGCCATATGTGGGACGTATAAAGGATGGATTTAAAGTTATTATATATGATGTTATACTGGAATTATAATATACCTCTATATCATTATTATTTCTTTCCATTAAATTATGAGATAGAAATGAAAGTAGCGTTCATGCGTAGGTACGGCTTACCGTCTCCATGAACGGTGCATTTCATTTCTTATCCCCAAATGTAATGTACTATTATAATTACATGTATATAATGGATATATATTATGAATGATACATCTAAATGATGAATATAATTCTGGAATTAAAATATACAGACCTCTGATTTAGTTTTAATTCCATTAATATGACAAAGAAATGAAAGTAACATTCATGCGTACGTACGTCTTACTGTCTCCATGAACGGTGCATTTCATTTCTTACCTCTAAATGATTATTAATATTATAAATACATATATATTCTGGATATATATGATATATATGATATCCAAATCAGGAATGTCATTCTGGATATAAAGAACCTTTGACCACATGAACAACAAGTAATTGTAAGAAGTCCACTTTCGACTTAAGAACCAAATATCGACAAAACAAACATTATTAACTTAAATGATTACATAATGTTTATAACATGAAAATAAGTGATATAAAAGGAATAATGAACTTTAAAAAGGTTCTTAAGAAAATATAAATTTACTCAAGTTTATTATTCGGGACGTTAAAGAACGATCGAGTCAAGTCAGACCTGAGGTAAGGGACTTCGTCTCAATCTCCTTTCATTGAGGCATATTTCATTTTATACACAACTTTCTTTTATAAGGTGTATAAACCCCTTTGACTTTTATTTGTATACAAAAGGAATCTTTTTCTGCGAAGCGTTTTACAAAACGACAAAAAGGAATGTTTCTTTTAACGTACGCGGTGACAACGACCTTTTCCGCCACCGCGAGTATTATTTGGTCTTTAGCTTCCTGAAAAAGTCGTAATTTTTTTTAAAATGAAATAAATACCATATACTGTTTTATGTATTTTGGTATTGAAAATGGTTTTTTATAATGCATTTGTTATGTCAATATATTTAAGTGATATATTGTGATCAAAGTGTGGAAATGTTTTCTTTCTATTATATTTGTTTTATATCTTATGATTTTTATAATGGTACTTGGACATTTGACGGGTGGTTACGTGATAAACCATATGACGGGTGGTGCCGTGAATACCAAGACGGGTGGTTACGTTATAACCTCCAATGAATTGGGTATGGAAGTCGGCCGTATGGCTATTCCATTAAGTATGTATGGTAGTTGGTCGTATGGCTATTCCATTAAGTGATATGTGTAGAAGTCGACCGTATGGTTATTCAACTTAAGTATGTTTATGTGCCAAGTAACCTTTATATGTTATGTGTTCTTTATATGGGTTTTATGGTAATCCTTTGGTTACAAAAGGGTAAGTAATGATATTTTATTCAGTGAAGAGTGTTTACTACTTCATGAAGGTGAAGGTACTACTTTGATAAAGTATACATGGTTTACTTCATGTTTGAAAAACTAACAGTTTTCATTCTTTGTGTATCCCTTACTGAGCTTTTTATGCTCACCCCAAGTTTTTTGAAATGTTTTTCACAGGACTTAATGTGGAATAGGGTCAAGGATGGGATCAATGGAAAGTCATGCTATTTAAAAAATGGAACTAGACATGTTTCTTTTTAAGAGTTTTTATTTTATGGAAATTTAGTAGAAGTGTATACTTTGTAATCTTTTGAGATGTAATAGTTATGTACTAATTCTCTAAAACTCTAAACCTGAAAAGATCCTCAATGTGAATTATTCATTTAATTCAATATTAAGTAAGGTTTAAGGTCGGGGCCTTATAGTTTTAATCACACCATCTTATCTAATGTTATTCCCTTTTATGTATGCATGATTTTAGTACTTTAGTTTCAAATCATATTCCATCCACTAAACCAATATTATCAAACGATATTGATGTGTCACTCTTTACACAACCCATAAGTTTATGTTACTCACCCAAAATTAGATGATAATTATATTCACTATAAAAACTAGTATTTAGTGGAATAAATTTAGAAGGGGTTGTTCTAAACCCCTACTAAATAAAAATTATAATGGGTTAACAATAAACCCTTATAATTAGATTTAGTTTACTTAAAATACCTCTTAATTATTACCACCACCCTTGATAACCCTATTTTACCACAACCATCACCACTCATAGAATTCCATATCTCCTACGTCAACTGTTATTTCCCCACCCCTACCCTAGATGAATGATTACCCTACAATCTTGTTATCCAATCCCTTCCACAGACAATGATTTCCCCTACCTCCCAGCACTCCCTCCCACCACCAGTCGCAATAGCACTCTTCTCACTTATGTAGCTGATGGATTCTCCTACCTTCCATCACAACAACACCCCCTCTCTTGGATTTCAACACAGAATCCCCCTTTTGAGAGTAACAATTCCCCCTCCCCCTACCCTTGGTGTATCCCCTCTCTCTTAGATCGCAAAGACCACTGGGATCAAGTATTTTACTCCTCATGTATAGGTCTCCATGAAACTCCAAAAACAATCATGTAATTTTCCTCACTGAAACCTTGTACATGGCATAGAAACCCCCTTTTATAATTTGATCCTTTAAAATATTCATCTTAAACTTATTGTCTAATATGAACCCTCACCTAACCAGTTTGTTTTTAGTAATTATCCACAATTTTCTTATTTCTTCTAAACCCTCAACAAAACCCTCACTAAACTAGTTGTTGTGATATTTTTTTCCTTTAATAAGGTACACAAAGATACTTTGAACCTTAAGGATACTAATTCTAGACCTAATATATGATTAATGAGGTAATTGGAATACTCTATTTTGATCTGGGGTTTTCATTCAATTGATTTAGAAAATTAATGCTAAATTTTTTCCCTAGAATTTCAGCATTGATTTTATTCTATAGATTATAATCTTTATAATCATTGATTATTTATAAAAATATTATCATTCACTCTGATACCCTTATATAATTTTTACTATGCATTTTATTTATATATAAATTGTCTATTATTTGTATTTTATTATTGTTAAATATCTATAAGACATATCAGTTATAATAAGTTCCACTTCTTTAATCAGTTTTATTCTAAAATGAAGGTACATTGATTTTTTAGAAACTAAAAAATGATTGTTTATTTTTTTTATCAATTTTTAATTATTAAAAAAGGTTGGGAGTATCTCTTGATAATAAATTACAAAAAATTCTAAAGTATGAGTTTTTTTGTTGAACACACTTCCCATGATTTTTCTAGAATTGTTTTAAATGAAAAAATAATTTTTATTTATGTTTTTAAGGGAAAACTATACTTTAAAAAATATTTTCTAATTTTATTGAATAGAAAATAGATTTGAGTTTTATATTTTTTAATGAAATTATTTTATGAATAAAATTTATTTAGACGTTTTTTATTATATAAAATTTATTTAGATATTTATTAATTTTTCCTATATTTATTTTAACATATTTAATTTATATATTCTATTTAGAATAATATAGTAGAAATGGATAAATCATGGATTTATTGGTCAATAAAAACTGACAATTATAAGGAAGGATTAAATAAATTACTTGATTTTATGTTTGATAATCAATCATTCGAGGGAATAATAATATGTCCTTTTTTAATTGAAATTTTAAGAAATATTTTTTTCCATAGCTGAAGTATATTCCCATTTGGGTCAAAAACAATTTCTGGTTGAATACACCAAGTGGTTATGTGATGGAGAATTAAATGAAGTTGAAATACCTTCTAATAGAGAATAAGATAACTTATACCCATAATATCAGTCCTCTAGATCCTATAGAGTAAATGGTTAATGATGCCTCTAATCTTGTTGATTTGATTGTTAAAAATAAAGTATAATCATATCTTTGTGTAAACATGGTTGAAACATCTACCTAGTTTTCTGAGTTATTTAATCATGAGAATCAGAAATTATATAAACGTTGTAAAAATTATACCAAATTATCTTTTATAATAAAACTATATCACATCAAGTGTTTATGTGGAATGAATGATAAGGTAATGACATATATTTTGTGTTTTCTAAGAGATTCTTTTGGACATGCCAAAATTCATAACACTTTTTATGAGACTAATAAAATCATCAATAAACTTGGGCTTAATTATACTAATATGTAAGATTATTTGAATAATAGTATTGTTTATTAGATGGATGATGAGGAAAATGAAATTTATAATAAATGTGAAGCATCTAGGTGGAAGGAATTTTTTTTTGAAAAAATAATAAAGATCCAACAAAATTTTTCCCTTATTTCCCACTTAAACAAAGACTATGATGGTTGTTTATGTCTAATAAAACTACCAATAATATACATTGGTATAAAAGTGAAAAATGTAATGATGAATTGTTGAGACATCCTAGAGATTTTAAAGCATAGAATACATTTAATGTCACACATCCTAAATTTAATATAGATCCTTAAAATGTTCACTTAGGTATTGTAGTTGATGGTTTTAATCCTTTTTTACATCATGATTTAAATTTATAGTATTTGGATTGTAATATTTATACCATATAAAATTCCCCCATGGATGTCTATGAAACAAACATATATGATTATTTCAATGATCCTTTGGAAAAAAATTCTAGGGAATGACATAGAAGTATATTTTTGACCGCCTTTTAAGGAGTTGAATGTTTTATGGGTGTTAGGTCCCTTGGTATGGTAGAGATGACTAGAGGGAGTGAATAGTCCTTTTTTATTTATTATTACAAATTCTAATTCATCAAAGTTATACAAAAATGTTAAATGTTGTAGTAGAAAGAAAATAGATAACACATGCGATTTTTATAGAGGTTTGGATAACAAAGATCCTAGTCCTCTATTTAATATCCTCTACTCCTTGAGGAGACTAGAATGCACTAAGTCCTCACATTTTAATGGGAGTGATAACCCAATTATAACAAATTATAGATGTACCTTTTTCACACCTGGTGGTATAACCTTTGACCTTTTGCTAGAGTCACAACAAACCTTCATTTTTTTGTGAGGAATAAACCGAACATCATTTTATATGTGAGAAATAACACAACAATAGCTTTTGGATGGTAAAAGATTAAACTAGGACTCTATAATTCAAATAAGTGATTGGTATAATTATAATGGAGAAATAATAGAAAAAAATTATATAAAAGATTAGTATAAGATAAAGAAATTCCTTATAGCTTGTGTTATTTGATCACATCAGTGGAGGAATATGAAGACAATGAAGATCCTTGGTGATCATAGTATAACAGCAGATGTCAAAGAAGTTTCTTGATCAATTCAAGAGCAGTAGAAAAAATGAATTATTGTATCCTTGTCAAATGAATTAGCTGCACTAGTACTTTTGTTTTTATCCATGAATTAATCTCTTAGAACATTAAATCGGAGATATATAGGATTGTGTTCATTTCCAATCTAAGACTGAAACTTGTTAGTGTTTAATAATAAAATAATATGACCACTGCCTTATTCTATTGAAGTCGCGCTGAATACAAAATACTCTCAAACAAATATTTAGTCATGGAATATTAAAATTAATGTTTGATATATTAAGAATAATAATTCTTACATAAAAAACATTTCAAAAGAAAGTGAAATAATATAATTCTATAGATTATACATGTAGCATAATATTGGGAAAAATAGATCATTGTATGACAAATATTCTGTATGAAAAAATTTCATTAAAATAAAAATACAACAATTAATTTTTAAACAGTGTTGCAACTGTTTTTAAAAAAAAATATTAATCATTATAAAAATATGATATATTTTAGAAGCATTAACTAAAATTAATAAATTAAAAATTTGGAAATAAGTTTTTAATTAATGGTGTGTCATGACTCACCATTGCAAATAGAGAGTGGTGAGATAATTCTCACCATTGGAAATATCTGGTGGTGAGACATTACTCACCATTGGAAATGTCTAGTGATGTGGAATTACTCACTGTTGAAAATTTCCAATGGTGGAAAACATATTTTTACCTAAAATTTAATTTTTTTAGCAAAAATAAAATGAATTCGACAAAACTAAAAACATATCCTTGTAAATTATCACCAAACAGTTCAATGAGTATAATAAAGAAATTACTCACCATTGGGTTCTAATGGTTATTCTTTAAAAATATTGTCGATTATAAAATATAAGATGATAAGAATAATCGAAAATATATTAAGATAAATCTACCAACATATTTATAGAGAAATAAAATTTAGTATAAATGTTGTATAGAAACAAAATGAAATCTTATGATAAAAATAAGAAAACCAATTTAAAAAAATAGAAAAATAAAAGTGGCAGCACATAAATGGTGTGAGCTCATGCAGTATCTTGATGAAGACTAATGCTAGAGGAAATGAGTAGAAAAATAGAAAATCAAACAATCCAAAATATATTAAGGAATCGAGTAGAATAAATAGATATTTTTAGCATTTGGAATGAATATAGAAGATCATCCAAATATATGTAGCAAATAAAGTCACATAGTAAGTGAAAATAAAAACTCACTGATGATACTTAAACTGAGGGTAAAAAAAATCATGTCTCTGAGGTGAAACAGTGAGTGAAATTACTCATCATTGATCTCTTGTAGGTGAGTTAGTGAATCAGAGTTGAATAAGATAAAAAATGGTGAAATAGATACACCATTGGTAATTTTTAAGTGGTTTCAAGGTCTCACCGTTGGTTAAAAACCAATGGTTTTAAAACTATATCATTGTTAGTTAATACTAATGGTGACTCAAACATGAAGAAGGAAATAAATATGTTGAAGGAAATCTGTTTTCTTGAGTTTGAATAGAATCTTGATGAAGAGGTCAAATTGAAATCTTAAAGAAGAAAACCCATTATTATCTATAGAAAAATGCAAAACAAAAAAGAAGAAATATAGGAGAACTTGAGATAAGGAAGAGAAAAATGAGAAGATTCCAATGCAGGAGAAAGGAATTTCACTAGAAAGGAAATGTGGCCAGATGGACTGTTGTGAAAGATAATGAGTAGAGGAGGAAAAGTGCTCAAGGGATAAGAAAATATAACTGATAGTTCAAAAATCAGATCGCATGGGATAATAGAAAGATTAGATGGATTAAGAGAATTTAGTGGAGATAGATGGTCCAGATTGAATGTCAGACTTTAAGCTTTGTCTCACATCTAATACAAACGCATTGGTTGTGTAGTATATAAGTCAAGATTTGATGGATGATATCAAAAACTAAAATGAGCATACACGACACACACAAGGCTTATGAGCTATGTGGGCACTCCATGCCCAATCTATGGGGAAACTCTCCTTATGCCTTAGACATGGGCCTATACGTATAAGGCATGCACTACACAATCTTTCTCTCATGGGTTAGACCTTCGGCTCCCCTTGAATTTTTTGTTGAGGTTCTATTGAGTCTTTTACATTAATCCTTAATTTTTAAATAAAAAAATAAAAAAATAAGTAAAAACAATTGGATATCATAATAAAATATGAATATCTATTAAAAAGAAGTAATTTTTTTAATAAAAAAGAATTTAATTAAATATTATATAAGTGTAATTTATCAAAATAAAGAGAGAATTAAATTAGTAAATAACTTATTACAAACAATATCCCCCTTTCTTAAATTTCAAAACATAATATTTATTAAATTTTCAAACAACTTAAAAGAAAAATTATTAAATCTTCAAAAACTTTCTTCCCCCTTTTGAAATTTATAAAAAAGTGAATAATAAAAAAATAAAAGAAACAAAGTAAACTATTATATTTTAGATATAGTAAAAATAATACATTGTTATTTTTTAACTATGAATATTTTAAAAATTATGATTTGATATATCATTTAAGCATAGTAGAAAAAATGAGTGAGATACAAAAAATATCATATAGTTGCAAAGTTCAAGTAAATAGTGTTACTTAATAAAAAGTAATTAGAGTGAAATAAAGAATGGTTAATTATAGAATACATATACAAAAAATAATGAATAAATTTATCAAAACAGAAATAATACTTAATTAATATTTATGCTTCCAATATACCCAATTCAAACTTCATTTTCTAAAATTTAACAGAATCCAAGGGTTTAGTTAAAATATTAGCTATCTGTTTCTTAGTTGGAATAAATTTTAAGTATATAACACCTTTATTTACAAGATCTCTAATAAAATGAAATCTTATATCAATGTGTTTAGTTATTGAGTGTTGAAGAGGATTTTTAGAAATTGAAATAGCACTAGTGTTATCATAGTAAATATGAATTTTATCAAAATTAATATTGAGATCATATATAGTTTGATTTATCCAAATAATTTGAGAATAGAAACTAGTAACAACCACATAATCATCCTCAGTTGTTGATAGTACTACTAAAAATTGTTTCTTTGAACTCCATGAAATCAAACTTTTTCCTAAAAATTGACACATTTCTGAAGTACTTTTCCAATCAAGTCTGAAACCTTCAAATTCATAATCAGAGTATGAGGGTAAATCAGATATATTTTCATTAGAATAAAATAGTTCAATACGTACAGTGACTTTGATATACCTTATTACCCTTTTAATAGCCTTAAGATTACTTTCTTTGGGGTTAAACTGATATCTATCACACATACAAACAACAAACATAATATCTGGCCTTAAATTAGTAAGGTATAGAATAATTCCTATCATGCCTCTATATATATTATTAGAGACATATTTTATAGATTCATCTATATCCAGTTTATAGTTTTCTCTTATAGGTATTCTCATTGTTTTACAAGGATCAGTTACAATCTTTTAAAAAGTTCTTTTGCATACTTATATTAATTTGAGAAAATTCAATATTTCCTTTTACTAATTTAAAAACCAAGGAAAAATTTTAATTCCCCCATTAAACTCGTATCAAATTTATTTTTCATCAATTTTGAAAACTCATTACTTAATTTATCATTTCTAGAAACAAAAATGATGTCATAAATATAAATATGTATTAATAGTATATCATTTGAAACCCTTTTTATGAATAAGTTTGGTTCAACCTTACCTTTAACAAAATCATTTTGAATTAAAATTTAAGTTAGTCTTTCATACCAATATTAGGAAGCTTTATTAAGACCATAAAGTGCTTTAGGTGGTTTGAAAAGATGATTTTAAAATTAATTATTTTCAAATCCTGGTGGTTGTTCAACATACTCCTCTTCTAAAATTACACCATTTAAAAATACACTTTTTACATCCATTTGAAAAAGTTTAAAATATTAAAACTTGTAAAAGCTAATAAAATATAAATGGATTATAATCTAGAAAATGGAGAAAATGAATCATCAAAATCAATACCTTCTTCATGAAGATATCTTTAGGAAACTAATCTTTCCTTATTTCTAAATATATTACCTGATTCATCTGATTTGTTTCAAAAAAATACATTTGGTTCCTATAGAAATTGTGTCTTTAGGTAGCTCAACTATATTAATTACTTTATTTATATAAAACTGTTCAAGTTTATCATGCATATAATTAACCCAACTATAATATTTCAAAGCAACTTTTCTATTAGTAGGGAAAAAATCAATTAAAAAGAATAATTTTCATACAAATTTAAAACAGAATGTCTAGATCTAATTCTAGATTCAAAATTACCTATTACATTTTCAAGAGAGTTATTTTATTGAGTTTTCCAAATTAAAGGATGACATTGATATGAGATATTATCCACCTAAACCAATGCATCATTATTTTCAGGTTTATCTTCCTCAAAGTTGAATTCTTTAAAATCTTCAGCAATATCAATAGAATCATTAATTATTTATCATTACTTTCAATGAATTTAACATGCATAGAGTCTTCCATTTCCATAGTTATTTTATTTTATACCCTATAAGTCTTCATATTATTAGAGTACCCTAAAAATATACCTTTATCACGTTTTGAATCAAACTTTTCCAGATTATATTTAGTATTTAAAATATAAATAATACATCCAAAATCTTTAAAATAACCAATTTTGGGATTTTTATTATTAAAATGTTTATTTAAAGTTTTATTCAATAAAGTTCTAATGTAATCTATATTTAATGTGTAGTAATAATTTTTAACAAATTCAGCCCAAAAATATTTTAGAATGTTGAATTCATTAAGCATTATTCTTTCCATTTCATGAATAGTTTGATTTTACCTCTCTATAACACCATTCAATTATGGTGTTTTATGGGATGAAAATTTATCAAAATATCAATTAGTTTTACAAAAAAATAAAATTTACATTTTAAAAACTTTCTTACATTATCACTTATAATAGAAGAAATTATGTGACCTTTCTTATTTTGAATTTTCTTACAAAAAGTGAAATTTTTTCTTAATGTTTCACTTTTATGAGATAATAAGATAGTCTAAGTAAATATATTATAATCATAAAAAATTAAAAATACATATCTTTTAGAACTTAGAATATATGTTCTCATGGGTCCAAAAAGATCAAGGTGTAGTAGTTCTGAGAATCTAACAGTATTGACCATATTTACAGATCTAAAAGATTCTTTATGTTGCTTACCTTTTAGACAAGAATCACATACATATAATAGTTACAAGAATTGAACATTGGGAGTTCCATAACCTGTTATTATTTGGACATCTTTTACAACTATAAAAGATAAACATGTATCAACCTCCTATGCCACAGAATGTGATCTATATCTACAACATTTAATCATTTTACATTTTGCTTGGTCAGTTTTGAAAAATCAATAGAATATATATTTTATTTTCTATTAGCATAAAATAAGAATTTATTATCTTTATAAAAAATACATTTGTTATATTCAAATTTAAAATACATTCCATCATCACAAAGTTGTGATTTTCTAATTAAGTTATGTTTTAATCCTTCTAAAAAGAATATTTTAGAAATTATAACATAGGTTAACATGCCTACTTCTCCAAACCCATTAACCATACCTTTAGAATTCTCACCAAAGGTGACTGTACCTCTATACAAATATTTAAAATATAATAAATTGTAAATTTCACCATTAATGTTCCTTTAAAACCCATTTTCCATGTACCAAGTGACTTTGGAACTCTTTAGGCATGTTTCCTACAAAACATATAAAGAAGATAGTTATTTTGGAACACATACCAGTTTGGGTCCAACTAGATTAGTAGAAAAAGACTTCAGTACCCATACAGATGTGATACATTTATTTTATGGTAATATTGATGATAAATTTTTTGAAATTAAATTTTTAGTATGGCCTAAATACTATGCATACTTCAATGAACATTTGTTTTCATAATTCCCTTTCATATTATAATTGAAATAGGTAACATTTGAAATATTTTCATTTATGCCTTTAAGAAAAGAAGTTCTATACATCTGAGGAATCTGATTATTATATCCACAACCCTTTTTATCATATTTGGTTTTCTTCATAGCTATTATTTTATCAAAATTTTCTTGGCCTTAAAAAATGAAGATAAGGTTTCCTTTAAACCAGTAATTTAATTTTTAAGTTTTTCATTCTCTTTATGAATAAATTATAGGTCATCACATATTTTCACATTTGAGCATGAACAATAATTTTTTAGTTTCTTATTTTCATGTTTAATATACTTGAATTCATTTTAAAGTTTATTGAAATCATCATAGAACAATTTAAATCTTCTATATTTATCTTCATCATTTTTAAACAAGAAAATCTTATTTTGATGTTCTCATCTTTAACTTTGATCATTAAAGAAACTACAACCTTTTTTATTATATAATTCTTAAAACAAAATCATTTAGTTTTTTGTTGTATTCATTAATATTCTTATTTTATCATTGAAGTTCCCTATAAATTTTATCCATTATTAATATTTCACTTTGAAATTTTTAGTTTTGAGAAGTTAATTCTTTAACTTCATGTTACATATCAAATTAATAACTTGAACTGTAATTAAATTATGAATATAACTTATTTATAATAGAATCCATCAAGCACAAATATGTGGATTCTATTTCACTTTTATATCCAGCATCACATGAGTATGACTCTTATGTACAACTCCATCCAGCATGATAAGCCTTTATTTGTTCTTTCTTGTATTTCTTATCATTTCCTTCTTGTTTTATTTTGGGAAAATTTAATTTTATGTTACCCTTTTCCTATACTCATATAATATTAATTCTAAATCATTATATTTACTTTTATTTTCTCTTTTACTGTCGTTTCTACTATATTTTTTAAATTCTCTTCTAGGATGCTTCTTAAACACTCTATTACCCTTCATCTACGTGTAAACACCTTTGGTGAAATTTTGAATTTCATCATTATCACTTTGCTATAACTCCAAATCAGAAGAATTACCAATAACATTTTTATTTTATTTAAATGATATACATTTCCTTTTATAATGGTCATCAATATTATCATTCTTCATTTCCAGCTTGTATTGAATTAGTGATCCAATCAAATCATCCAAAGAATATTTAGTGAAATACTTACTTTCTTCAATAGAAATCTTATTTTAATTCTATATTTTGGGTAGATATTAAATCAATATTTTAATGAGGTCTTAATTCTTCATGGTCTCTCCAAGAGCATACATGTTGTTGAAAATTTTGGTGAATCTACAATATATATCATTTATTCTATCTTGATCAGTTATTCTGAACTCTTGAAACTCATCTCAATGTATACTTATCTTAGTTCTATACAACTTCTTAGTACCTTGATGAGTGACTTTTAAGGTCCTTAAAATTTCATATGAAGTTTTATAGGATTAAATATGACTATATATATTTCTACTTAAAGATAAATATAAGTAATTCATTACTTTTAAATTTAAAACACATTTTGAAGCATCGTTAGAAGTAAGAGATTATAAATAAAATTTAAGAAATTTATATGGTTTAGACATTATCATCCAATAATAAAGACCTATATTTGTAAGAAATACCTCTATTATGTCTTTCTAGTAGACATAGTCACTTATATTAAAGTTAGGTGGTTTGATAGGATTCAACATCTCGAAATCCCAATTTTCTATAACAAAGTAGTGGATATTTTTCCTTAGACTTTTAAATCTAGGATAGTGGTTAGTTCATAAATATATAATGAAACAATTAAAACTAAATCCTCAAAAAGGAACCATGCTCTGATACCAATTTTAAGGTCCCTTGGTATGGTAGAGGTGACTAGAGGTGGTGAATAGTCCTTTTTGATTTATTATTACAAATTCTAATTTATCAAAGTTATAAAAAATATCAAATAATGAAGTGAAAAGAAAATAGATAATAGAGGTTATTTTTATTGAGTTTTAGATCACCATGATTCTAGTCCTCTCTTCAATATCCTCTACTTCTCAAGGAGAATGGTATGCACTAATTCCTCACTTTTGAATGGGTGTGATAACTTAATTACAACAAATTACATACGTACCATTTTCACACCTGGTGGTATAACCCCTGAATTTTGATGGATTCAAAACCAACCTTACTTTTTCCTAAGAGGAATAACCCAAAATTCCTTTTAGATGGGAGGAATAACCCAATGACAGTTTTTGGATGGGAAAATCTTAAACCAGGACTTTATAATACAAAAAGGCGATAGGTAGAATTATAGCGGATAAATCATAGCAAAAAATGATACAAAAGTTGAGAAGATAAATAAAATCATTGTAACACATGTTCTTTGATCACATTAGTGTAGGAATATAAATATGATAAAGATTATTGGTGATCACAGTAAAATAATAGATTTTGAAAAAGTTTCTTTATAAATTTGAGAGTTGTAGGAAAAATTAATTATCATATCCTTGTTGAATGAATAAATTACACTGGTACTTTTGTTTCTATCTATGAAGAAATCTCTCATAACATTAAATCATATATCTACAAGAGTGTGTTTATGTAAAATAAAATCATGATACTTTTTAGTGTTTAATAATAAAATAATATGATTGTTACCTTATTCTTTTGAAGCAGCGCTAAACAAAAAACACTCTTAGATAAATATTTAGTCAGGGAATATTAGAAGGAATGTTTAACATATTAAGAATAATAATTATTAAATAAAACACAATTTAAAAAAATTGAAATATTATAATTCTATATATTATACATGTAGCAGAATATTGTGAAAAATAGATCATTGTATGAAAAACATTCTATATGAACAAATGTCATTGAAAAAAATACAAAAATTAATTTTTAAAAATTCTTGAATTTTTTTTCAACATAAAAAATTAAACATTATACAATATAATATATTTTATCAACATTAATTAAAATTAATAAAATAAATAAATTTAAATAAATTTTTAACTAACAGTGAGTCATGAATCACCATTCAGAATAGAGAGCGGTGAGACATTTCTCACCGTTGAAAATATCTAGCAGTGAGACCTTACTCACTATTGGAAATGTCTGACTGTGAGACATTAATCACCATTGGAAATTTTCAATAGTAGAAAAATATTTTTTTACCACTCATTTCATTTTTATCAAAAATAAAATGAATTAAAAAAACTAAAAATATATCCTTGCAACTTATCATAAGATGGTTCCATGAGAACAATAAAAAAATAATCACTATTGGGTATCTAATGGAGACTCATGACTCACTGTTAGGTTCCAATAGTGATTCTTTAAAAATATTTTCAAATATTATATAGAAGATTCATATGAATTAAATAAGACCAATTAAGCTTAAGGAATCATAAATTAATAAGAACAATAAAAAATATATTAAAATAAATCTACCGCCATATTTTTAGAGAAATAAAATTCAGTATAAATGTTGTATAGAAACAAAATTAAAAATTATTATAGAAATACGAACACCAATTTATAAAAATAAAAAAATAAAAGTGGCCCCACATAATTGTTATGATCTCATGAATTAGCTTGATAAAGACTGCTGCCAGACGAAATGAAGAGAAAAACAGAAATTAAAATGATCAAAAATCTGATAAGGAATCAAGTATAACAAACAAATATTTTTAGTATAAAATATTAATAGAGAATATCAGCCAAAGATGTGTAGAAAAAAAACGCACACTATACATGTAAATAAAAAAAATCATCGATGATACTTCAACCAAGGGTAAATAAAATCATACCGTTGAGGTGAAACGGTGAGTGAAATTACTCATCATAGCTCTCTTAGTAAAGAGTCAGTCACTCACCATTGGATAAGATAAACAATAGTGACAAGAGAGACACCATTGGAAATTTTTTCAGTAGCGTTAAGGTCTCACAATTGTTTAAAAACTAACAGTGTCAAAACTATATCACTGTTGGTTAAAACCAACAGTGACTCAAACTTGAACAAGAAAAGAAATGTCCTGAAGGAAATCTATTTTCTTCAATTTTTAATTGAATCTTGATGAGGAAGTTGAACTAAAATCTTGAAGAAGATTAACCACTATTATATATAGAAAAATACAAAATAGAAAATAATAAATATAGGAGAACTAGAGATAAGGAAGAGACAAAGGAGAAGTTCCCCACATCGGAGAAAGAATGTCTCTGAAGATGAAATGTGGTTGGATGATTTATTTTATAAGAGGATGAACAGAGGAGGACAATTTAATGTAAGATAAGAAAATAGAACTGAGATATCAAAAATTGGATCGTATGGGATAAGATAAAGATCATACGGATTAAGAAAATCTAGTGGAGATCGATGTTTCAGATTGAATGTTAGGATTTAAACTTTGTCCCACATCAAATCCAAAATGAGGAGTACATGTGGTATATAAGTCAAGATGTGATGGATGATGGATAGAACTAAAATGATCATACACGACACACAAAAGGCCTGAGGGCCATGCAGGTGCTCCATACCCAACCTGTACGGGTGACTCTCCTTGGGCCTTAGACATGGGCATGCATGCATTAGGTGTGCACTATACAAGCTTCCTCTAATGGGGTAGACCTCCAGATCCCCTTGAATTGTGTGGTGATGTTATATTGATAATTACACATTAATCCTTAATTTTTAAATAAAAAAATTAAAATATAAGTAAAAACAATTAGATATTATAAGTAAATATGAATATATGTTAAAAATAAATGATTTTTTAACAAAAATGAATTTAATTAAATATTATATAATTTTAATTTATCAAAACAAAGAGAGAATAAAATTATTAAATAACCAATTACAAATAGTGGGTGGATAGTTTTAACACCTATGATGTCTCCATGTCTAAAATTTTTAAAATGTGGGCAGCATTATTATGGATAATCAATGACTTTCCCAAATATAGTACCTTATCTGGATGGAATACTTATACTAGACTATTCTGTGTGACTTATAAATTTGACAAAATTCAACTATGTTTGCCTCATAGTAGAAAGTGTGATTTTCTATTACATCATTTATTTCAACGTTATAGTCATAAATTTTGATTAATGATATTACATTTTGATGGAAATGATGATTTTTGAAAACTTCTAAGTGTGTTGTCTGGCGTGGATATTTTCAAACAAGTAAAAAAACATAAATGTATCATTTGGAAATATAATAACATAGAATAGTAATGGAAATTGATCTCAGGGGAATAATAATCAGTATGGATCTGAATAATGAAAAAAAATTATATTTTATAAAATTTCCATATTGGGAGATTGATATGTTACATCATAATCTTGATGTTATACATATTGAGAAAAATGTATGTGATAATGTCATTTATAATTTTTTGAATAAAATTGGAATGATAAAAGATCATCCTAAGGCTTGAAGATATATTCAAACAATGGTTATAAGAAGGTATTTGTGTCTTAATGATAAGGGGAAATATATGTTGTGTCAATTTACAATGATAAATTGAATGAAATATTCCTTTTTGAAATATCTAGTGAATATAAAGTTGTCTAATGGTTATTTAAGAGACTTTTATAGATGTATCGATAAGAAAGGTCATAAAATATTTGCCTTGAAAAGTCATGATTTTCATGTCATTATGGAGCAATTACTTCCCATTGCATTATGTAATGTGTTTTCAAACAGTGTGTCTGAAATATTGATAGAGTTGTGTGCATTATTGAGAAATATATGTGGTAAGGCTATCAATTTTTTTAAACTTGAGAATGTCTAACATCTAATTGTTCTAACGCTTTTTCATTTGGATATGTTATTTCCCCCATCCTTTTTTCTATCATGATTCACTTGTGCATGCATCTAGTCAATGAACTATGATTGGGTGGGATGGTATAATATCAATTGATGTATCCTATTGAAAGGTAATTTAAAATTGTGTATATATATTATTTATCACCATGATACTTTGTTTTTTTTCTTATTATTTTTATATTTTATATAGATATTTTTTGAATTTAAATTATTATATTTGTAATAAGGCTCAACTAGAAGGTTTTGTTGCTGAGAGGTATATATCAGAAGAATGTTTGACATTTTTTTAAGATATTTAAAAGGGATTGAGACCAAATTACATATGTTAATTCATGTTAATTATGAAGTAAATCATGTTTAGAATGATGAAATCTATACCATATTTTCAAATATTGGAAGAGTAATTGTGTGTGGTACTGATTTTTTCTTAACTTTCATTGTGATGAAATAGGCACACTGGCATGTGTTATTCAGTTGGGAAGTGGTGGATACATTCATAGAGTAGGTATCAATTTATGTTTCCATATTAAGTAATTTAAGTATATGATTTATTATTTCTATAATCATTACTTGTATGGAATACATATTTCATGTGAAGAGAAAAATGAGGAGTTAAACACACTCCTCTTCTATAGTGAAGAAAATAGTAAGTAAATACTTTGCTGATTAGTTTTCTATATGGGTAAGTGAAAGGAATTATTTTATTTATTTATTTATTTTTCAAATATGTAAAAGGTAAAATCCCCTTTATTGAAAATAAAACAAAAAGGCCTCTTTTGAAAACTATGAAAAGAGGAAACCCGCTACAAACATAGAGGGAATGGACTTAAAAAATCATGATGCAAATAAACATAACGAACATGAATGTTTAGTGGGAGAAAAATATCAATATAAGAAACTGAAAAATTCTCATCCCCCCACTAGAAAATGAAACATTGAAATCAATTGATGATGATGTTTAAACCCTGAACAAGATTTTGTGACATGATATACCAATACAATATGGCAGATTACCCCTCCCACCCACACAAAAATGTGGAGGGGGGACTAGATAATAAGTGACAGCACACCTATATCTCAAACAAGTTGCCCACATAATATTGAAAGTGTGTAAATCACTTAACAATCACCCAGATTCAATGAAAAACTAGATAGAAAACAATGTGCATAATAAAAACAAGGATACCCACACATTCAATAGAAGAGGACATATAGCTGATGGTGGGTGTCAATGCACCCATACCTCTTTCGAGGCCACCCACCCAATGATACCTGTAATAAGATGAAATAATATAAAAATAAAATGAGGCAAATTTAAGGCACATAAAACATATGTAACCCAAACAAACATGTATATCCAAAAAATAGATCGGATTCCAACTAAACCACATCAGAAAGCTCTGAAACAAAATAACACCTACTAACCAACACTATAGAACCCAAACCATGCCCATAATCTAAAACTATATGCTAAATGACCTTTGAAAACCATTTCCCGAAGGTATCCAAGACACTGCTTGAGTCGAACTCTACTTCCTTGGAATCTTTGAGCAATGAACTGTGAGTTACAGTAGCTGGATAGACCCATGGACCATCTCGAGAACCTCAATTTGGGTGAAGGAAAACCATATTTAAACCATATCTATAGATAAAGGAAGCCTAGGAGGAAAAATGTTGAAGGTAGAACCTGATAACTCCAACAAAAATATTGGAATAGAGAAGAAGAAAGAAAAATCCCCAAAGAATATTTGAGAAAGAAATAACGACCATATATTCTAAAGAATAACTAGAATTGAAGCCACCTCCATACCTCTCCCATAAAACCAGAGATGAACAAAACCATGAGGGAGTTAAAAAACCATAGGAGATGGAGATGGCATACTGCTTATAGAGTAAAAATCCATCTTCAAGTGAAAGGAATGATTAATAATTCAATAAGAATTGATAATATTTTCTTAAATATTGTTTTATTTAGGTATTTTTTAGAATATGTGGTTGGTAATCTATCATATGATTTGAAACATATAGCACAATTCTCTATTTTCAATGCTAAAAGGTTTTATACATTCAATATAAATGGAATCAAGTTTTGTATAATAGATCGTGAAAATGATTAAAAAAATAAAATTTTGAAGTGTTCATGACTTCTAGAACCAAATGTTTTTCAAGTCTCCATGTTGAAATTGGAATTGATGTCGATCAATTATATTATGGGAAGTTGAAAGATATTATTTAGGTAAATAGATGGAGAGATAATATAGGGATTTTTTTCATAAAAATTATGATTCCAACTTAACTAAATAACAAAATGGTGAGAAGAATTGTCAAAAAGATATAAAAATGAGCGAGGAAATGTTATATCAGTATTCTTGATTACTAAAAAACAAAAGTTACTTCAATTTTTTTTCATCATATTTAAACATTTAATTTTTTATATTCATTAAATGTTACTAAAATTTTTGTCTTTATATTTGAAGTAAATGTGTAAGAAAAATTAACTGAATAATATTAATCAAACTATTCCACATACATATAGAACTAAAAAAAATTCCCATAATAAAGATGAGATGGTGGTATAACATTTAAATTTTTAGCAATTAATTTCATATTATTTTTTTATAAGTTTTTTATTATATGAGAAGAACTCTGGACATTCAATTGATAGGTCTAATATATGGGATGTGGTCCATCAAAAAAGTAAAGGATCATGTGTAAATGATTATGCAGAAATTATGGGAGTAAGAATTCATATTAAAGTTGTATTATTATTTTACACAAACAAATTAATGACATCTTCATATATGAAAAATTGATTGTGGATTTAATCCAAGATGATTCTTCGCACTATTCAATACCTTATCCATATTATTCACTCAAAAAAGTGTTTGGGAAAGAGTATTCAGATGATGTATATTGTCTTGGGTTGGGAGCATGTCCAAAAAGTTTATTCAACTCTAAATTTTAATGATCAAGAGGTATCAATGTCACTATATCTACAAAAATTTCTACATCTCAAAAAGTGGTTGATGATTTAAAATCAAATTTGAGTCAAGAAAAATTGAAATTAAAAAGTAATAGAGATTAGTTAACCCAAAAAAAGTGAAAATGCATATAATCATTGATGTTATTAAAGGAATGGTGGATAATATTCCTTAAATGGATGCCAAAATAACCACTAATTATAAATAGGTATTTTTTTCATTATCTTTTTTCATTAGTGTATGTTTAAATTCCCAAGGTTGTGTTCTGAACCTGATCATAAAGAACTTTCCAAGGTCTCATTCTGAACTGCCATCAGGTTCATTATCATAAAGTTAGTAGAGTTTTTTTAACATTATTTGTATCCCAATCAATAATATCATCGTTGGATTAACCTGAGGCTGAATTGGAGTCATCTCTTCGGGATCTAGTTTTCCAACACAAACGTAGTAGAAGTATTTCCCATAAGCGTTTTTGTTTTTCTTGTAAGAATTCGATTAATCATTTATGTTTTTTTCATATGAGAAAAAGATTATTGTTTTAAAATTTGGGAATTTTTAGATCAAGTATCTAGTAGTTATCCATTTATATTGTATTATTATTTTTATTGTTAACTATAAACATATATTTTTAATATATGTTTGATGAATTTTATTATTTGTAAATGTTAAAACATTATATTTTCAAATGTTATTTATTATTCCATTAATTAAGAAGATGGGGGGAAACTAGACATCAACCATCACTGGATCATATAAGATCATCCAAATAAAATAATGTTAATTATAAAGTCGTGCATGCCCATGCTCTTTCTATTCAGGTTTTTGATCCAATATTTTATTACCTTCTTATTACGTAACTTGATTTATGATATGTGAATGAATTTTATGTAAACTATTTAGGTATTTTATCTAATTAATTTTTTATAAATTGTTTAGTTTTTTTATCCAATTCATTTTTTTGTTCACCTGATTTATTCCACTACTGTATAAACTATGCAACACTAATTTTCATTGCTAAAAAAGTAACAGATATATATTTATCAATTGATTTCCAAAAAAAAATTAATCATGTAATACTAAAAAAACTCTGATCAAATCATAATAGTAAAATGAAGTTTTAATAGTGCCTGGAATAGATAATTTTTGAAATAAAATATAAAAATGTTCTATATAATTGGAAAGATTAGGTGATATTCAGTTATCATTTCTAGTATAGTTGGAGAGTTTTTTTTTTGAAAAATGAATTTATATTAATATATAAATGTTAAAAAAGAAATAAATACTAAAAACATTAAATTTTGAAACCTATTAAATTATTTTTCATATAAATTATTTTATTTTCACTTCACTTATAGAGTAATATTTGAAAATATGTTATTACATTATGAAATAATTAACAACGATCAAATAACACTAAAAAAAATAAAATAAGAAAATGGTAGGAATATATGAAATTTCAACTAAAATTGAAAGATGTATTTGGTAAATGTGTATTTTAAAATTTGATTTCTTGTCCTTTTTTTCCACTAACCTTTTTTTCATAGTGATATCACTTATTGTTGCTACTATTTTTTCAACAGCAAGGTTGCTATTGTTTTTTTAGCGATGATGTTTTTTCTTTTCAATCTGTGGTGAGGGTGTTGATTTTCATCCAATGGTGAGGCTTCCATTTTTAATCTAGTGAATACCTTGATAATTTTTTGGTGAATGTTTTAATTTTTTTTATAAAAAAAATCTATTTTGGAAAAAATCACTTAATGTTGCTGTTATTTAATGAATTGTGATTTTATGGTTGTTTTTGGATGACTTATTTAATTATGTGACTTGATTTTTATAAAATCTTTGTATCATACCCATAATGTAGATATTCAAGATTGGTGTAACTGAATATTATTAATAATATTTTCTATTTTACTTTTAAATATTCTATAAATATTAATTTATTATTATAATTATATTTTTTGGATTTTTGGTGGCTAGGTGGGTGGGGCTTTAGGGTGGTGGTCATGGGGTCCAGTCCCATGGCTACATTTTTTCAGAGCGTGCATGTTTCCATGAATAGATATAACATATATATACATCTTGGAATTTCTTAAAGAATATAAAATAATACTAATTTATTTTTTAATATATATATATATATATATTAGAGGCAATTTTAACCCCTTATATTTTTTCAAAATTATATTTTTTATTTTAGTGGGGGTTAAAACCAGCTCTAATTTTTTCCTGAATTTTTATTTTTTAGATTATATATTTTTTTTTAAAAAAAATAGACTAGAGGATGTTAAAATTGCCTCTAATTTTTTAGAGGTATTTTTAACCCCTTCTATTTTTTTCAAAATTTTAATTTTATATATTATAGGTGGTTCAAACTGACTCTAATTTTTCTTTAAAAATTAATTTTTATATTAGAGGTAGTTTTAACCCCCTCTAATTTTATTTTTTGATTAGAAGAGGATAAAATTGTCTCTAATTTTTTATCGAATTTTATTTTATAGATTATAGGTTGTTTTAACCCCCTATAATTATTTTCAACATTCAAATTTTTTAAATGATAGGGGGTTTTAACCCCCTCTAATATAACTCCCAATAATTTCGTTATACCAGTTGTTACTATAACCCGACTTTAATGACAAGTAGGCGACCATATTAGCAAAAATTTTAATAACCACCACTAATATATTTAGAACGGTTTATAACCCCATCTAATGTAAAAAAATAACCCCTTCTAATATTATTATTTTTTATAGCGATTTATATATATTTGAATTCGTCATATACATAGGGTATGTGAACACTTCATGTAAATTAATGGATTTATCCACATGAGTAATCCCAGATTACTAGATATCCAACCTTATTCACCAACATAGACAAGGAAAAAAGCCTCCAAGTAGGTAGGTAGTCTGACCCCAAGTCCCTCTATTTGAGGATACTTTACTCAAGAGAGAATCAAATTAGTCATAACTATAAAACCTAATATTCAAGTTCATAACATTAGTTAAAAACTAAGGTTAAAGTATATTAAAAACTAAATTCATTATAGAGACATTCCTAGCATGTAATGAAAGGCTCTATCTTGGAGGCAGTTTAATATTTTAAACTAAATAATACAAAAAATTCAAATTCCTTAAACAATTTACTAAACATTAATACAACAGGGAATAATCTTTTAAATAAATGAACAATTCATATTTTTAAACTTGAGAAAAAAAATTATGTAAAATTAATAAATCAAAACTAATTATTAACCCTTTTATAATTTATAGCTTTAACATTATGGATGTATAAATATTTTATATTCATTTTAATATGAACACTTTTATATTTAACATTACATGACATTTCCATTTTACATATAAAATATTATCTAAATTATAAACAATTCACAATTCAATTTTATTATGTAAACATTTTACATAATATAAATATCATATACTTAATCATTATTTAAACCATGATCATATCAATCATTAAAACATTTTTGATGTGGTTGAAACAATATCCAAATAAGGTCTCCTTTAATTTTGAACAATTCAAAAAAGTTAACTATGAAAAATTCATAATTTAAATATAAAAGATTTATATTTTTTTTCTTATTTTAAAATTTATAACCTTTTATAAATTATTCCTTATGATTTCTAAGTAAACACTTTTATTTCTAGATCATAAGTTATGGTATATAATTTTTTTACAGGGTATTTCAAATATTAATATTTAATATTTGGTGAAAATGTTTCATAATAATTTATTTAATTATAAATAATTTATAATTAATTGATCTATAAACCTTTTATAAATTAAAATATATCAAAATACCTTTTATAATTATTTATAAACATTTTATAAACCATATTAATCATTTTAAATATTAAAATAATTATATAATTTTAAAATAATTTTGATTACCCTTACACAGAATCCCTATTTAATGTAAGGGTGACATCCTTCTATCCTTATGTATACTATATATATAATGTTAGATACCCATTACCCTTACATATTAGATTCTATGTAAGGGTTCGTTAGTTTTTACCTTTATGTGGCTTTAGGAAAATCTTGATTACCCATTTGTACTAGTGTTTCACGTAAGGGTAAACACTATCATACCCTTACATAAACCTATATGTGTGAGGGTAAGATTGTGGGACCCATACATAGACTAATCTATCTAAGGGTAATATAAAACGACCCTTATGTAGACTACTCTTTGTAAGGGTAAATCCTTGGTTACCTTTACAATGCCTAGCTAAGTAAGGGTAAACTGTTTTTCCAAAGTTACTTAAAACCTGAAAAATATTGCTCTGTTTTTGTAATTATTCATCATTTCAATGAATTATTTTATAAATCTAAAGCATGGCCTCCTATGGTACCACTGAAAGTGGAAAATCTATACTCCTCATATGAACATTTCCAACATGGTATCTATATGAACTTGTCAGAGGAATCCATTTCCCCAACTCTTTGGGTATGCAACTCTTTGTATCATAATAGAGATCTTAGAAAGAAATCCAGACTTCATCACCATTCATGTGTGAGAGTTACCAAGAATCAGTTAAATATCTAACCTTTCCTCTGATACCATTTAATAGTTTTTAATAGTCTAATAACAATTATTATAATAAGTGAAAAAAATTAAAATCCTTTTTATAGGATATATTATGCATGATTTGAAACCTGCATAAATTCTGAAATGAAGAATACTATAAAACATGGTGTACCTTACACCAAATAGAATATTAAACCTTTCAATCTTCAAATTATATACTTGATATAGATCATAAAGTGGCATTCAAATGACATACCGCCTATAGTGGTATCCATGGGTTGTGCTAAATCATCTGATGTTCAAATGATATTATTCTTCCATTCACAGTGTGTTAGCATCTCATATACAAAGAAGGAAAAAAAGAGATATATGGGTCTCAGGGAGTTTTTTCCAAGAATGAAGATCTAAATCCACTCCTACAATGTTGTCATATGGTAGTAGGATTTATATATAAACTAAGGAACCTCATGGGTGGTGTATTAATTAATTCATGTGTTTATTACACATGTATAAATACATCGGATAATTCATGCATCATACGCATGAATGCATTTAAATCTCATGCATTTTATCTTATGAAGCATATCTTTTAATGATATCCAAGGTGGAGGATTGATCTATTGACCATCCAATACTACCAATATAGGTGGTATAATATATATATATATATATATATCCCATTATGCATGAAAATCACAAATTTGATGTAATACATAATATATATAAGGATTTAGGGCATATATCACTTTTAAAACCTAACTCCAATAGGCCAGGGGATGGAAACTAATGCCGAGTAGGCATATCACACATATGGGAGGCCTTACACACACACCACCACCACCAAACTCCATGAAAAAAATAATAATAACAATAAAAATCAACTAGATTATGTAAATGCATGAAACAACCCTTTAGGAAATCATAAAAGTAAAATAATAAATACTAGTAAAATAAAAGGGGTAGAATACATTCATAACCATAAAAAGAGGTCCCAACCTTGAAACTGCTGTAAAATGAAAAATTAAGAGAGATCCCTACTCGTGATCCCTAATAACCATCCACTGAATGTGGTCACTACCACTACATACTACTATACTCTATCAACACTTGGTAGACATAATATGTTGTCTATCAATCCATAATATGCATAAGATACAACACATGCATAAAAATCCCATGTAGGGGTGCGTATAAACATACCCAGTAGCATGCCCCAAAAAATGTAAGAAGATAGTAAAATAAATGGTTAGATCAACCCATGATATAAATGGGAGAATATATGCTCAAAAAACCCAAATGAAGAGAGATAGGGGATCTTCATCTTGAAAACCAAGTTCAAATCCAAGTCTTTCTGTAATTCCATACGTCTATGCTACCCTAAAACCAGTAACCCAACCTAATCCTCATTATATTCATGGGGGCCCATTCCATGCTAATGGAACATCATAGAATGGGGGTGTTGATCCTATAATGGTGGAGGAACCAATACACATCTATCACTTAAGGATGAGGGGGTATAAATCCACATATATGAGACCAATGCTCTAAGGTTTGTATGGGAGGTATCCATCATGTCTATATTAGGAAATGGGGGACCCATGCTTGGACCCCTAAGTGTCATCAGGGGCACCGTCAACCCTGACGTCGCTCTAAAGATCACACTCAAGTATTTTCCTTAGTTATTTGAGATGGAAGAATTTAACATATTATGGAACCTCACACCATATTTTTTATGTTGAAAAAAATCCCAACATTATTTCATACACAAAATCCTACTTGTTATGGACTACTCACAGATCCAAATTTGAGTCCCAAGAAGGAGATACATGGGGTAGATTATCCTGGAAGAAGTTCATGATAACTCTATATGAGGTACACATTGTGTGCTACTAAATTCATGGCTGTTTTTGTCCTATATCCTCACATGGATTTTCAAAGGCCATGTACATGACATATCATTTGATGGGAATAATGTGTAGGGAGACTCAGGGCCCCAATTGTGTACTCCCTATATACAGGTTTTCGAGCCATGTAGGGTATATAGGGTGAGGTTAAGATATATGGTGTATAGAATACAAGGAACACCAATGCATGTACTACTAGTACAGGTCTTGAAAACAAAACTAAGGTCACCTGGTATGTGGGTCCACCACATAGTGCATGACACTTATAATGGGTAAAAACCCTAGCCACCACACAGATCAGATAACATGACATATTTTCCCCTATAATGAATAACATGTAGTCATGTTTTTCAAAAAAAATGTGAATGTTATCCATAAACCAAGTTTTTCTGTTTAATCAGATATAAATACCATTGTTATCCTCATCCAAGCCATTCAAGATCCAAGTATCACTGGGAGGGGGTGAATCAGTGATATCCTTTTCTCTTTTTATGTTTCCTTATTTTTTTTAAACAACCTTCACCTCCTGTTAAAGAGATTATTCCCTACTGAACACACGCAACCATAAGAACACAATATTTACAAGTTTCACAACTCAACAAGAGTAGTTACATCATTGGTATAGTACATAAACAATCTAGTACCACACAATCTACTAGAAAACAATCCTTTTATGTGGAATACAACAAGTAGGATATGTCCTTACACTCGTGTAGCACTTTGAAAAGAATCCAATAGTGTATGTTCTCCCTCTTATCACAAATAGGGTAGTGCAATGTTTTTTTGCTTCTTAATAAACTTTCAAAATTCAAATCTTTCCAAAAAAATCTTCACTTTCCTACCCATAATTTGGTAATAACCTCCTAGTGAAAACAGCTTGCATGCCACTCCCTACTTGTGTGCCTCCCTTCTTTCATGCCACTCTTCTTGCACGCATCCCTTCTTGTGTGTCTCTCTTCTTGTGCGTCTCACTGCTTGTGAACCGTCCTTCTTGCGCTCTTTACTACGTGCGCGCTAGAAACTACTTTTGTTCCATTATTGGGAACAACTCACAATTTGTGAACCACTTCGGGCTTATACACAAAACACTTCTTGCACACAACTCCCTGCTTGTGCACAACTTATAACTTGCGCGCTGCTTCTACTTGCACACCACTTTTGTGCATAACACACAACTTTCATGCCACATCAACTTGTGCACCACTTTCTGCCACTTTTGTGATCAGATCTCAAATTTTATCTTAACTATCAAGCATTAAAAAATGAGTGGGTTAGCTATCTAGTTATAGGAATTTTGGTGACTTTCGTAACATATACACTTGCGCACCATTCCTACTTGTGTGTCGCTCCATCACTTATGTTCCTCTCCATCACTTATGCATCACTCCATCACTTTCCCGCCACTCCATCACTAGCGCACCACTTTATTTCTTTTTTCATATTTTGATGTGATGATGTTGAAATATGACTTGCACATAACATAAACTTGGGTTCCGCTTATACTTGTGCACCACTTTTTAACATTCATTACACTTTCTTTCCTTTGTCATATTTTGATGTTATGATATTAAAATATGAATTTCACGCAACATACACTTACATTCCACTTATACTTGCATGCCACACTTGCACACCACATATACTTCCGCACCACTTTCTCTTCTTTTCTAAAAATACTTCTTTACTCCCTCTATCCTCTTTCATCAAAAGTTCTAAAAAAATATGATATTTTTGAAATACAAATCATAAAAGCATGTTCATAGTTTTCAAGGCTATTAAAAAGTAAATTGATTTATACTCTTTGACAACAAAAGACAACACTCTATAAAATAAAACTCTTCAAACTTCATTCTCTATCAAACTTGGTCCCAATAATCTCCCCCTTCTTATTTTTTTGTCAACCAAGATTCATAAATCACTAAAATTTGTAACCTCAAGCAATGGATTACTTATCAACAATTATAAGCCTATTTGAGCTAACACATTGTAGAAAAAAAGAATTATTGATATCCAAGACCATGTTGTCAAAAATTAGTGACTATGAAATTTCATTATCATATCTACTCATCCTTATTCACAACATATTCTAAGAATATACCTCAGTTTTCTTCAGTTATTCAACTTTCCTGGAATACAAAATTTTGTTTCCTACAACCACTTCAACAAATAGTTAGAATAGTTGACAAACATTATGACAACCCTGATTTTTATTACAACTTAAACATGCTTTATTACATAAAACTTCACTTGATACAACAAAGAAGATCGAGAGGTTTAGTGTCTTTGGGGCTTAGGATTATTACATAAAAACTTTAAACTTGAAATACAACATCCTTATTGAAAACTTCCTTTACATGACCACTACATTCCTTCGTACCTAGCATTGCATGGGATAACCTGAGGACATGCATAAGAAAAGGGTGAGCTATAAAGCCCAGTAAGGGAGTACATAATGAATAACATGAGGAGTACAATACATGTTAGGCAATAGGCATATCAATAGAGCATAAGAGAGACATGAACATAAAGGCATGATAAAGCATGATAATCATAACATGGAAATGTGGCAACAACACTTAACATTGAATTAGCATGAGCCAAGGCTCATTGCACATGGAGCATGAGTAAACCCTCATTGCACTTGAAGCACGAGTAAACCCTCGTTGCACTTGAATTAGCATGAGTCAACACTCATTGCACATGACGTATCATGATACTATACTTTACCCAATGCATTGGAGCGCTATCAGGGCGCACCCTTCTTAAACATTTCATTTCATGCATAAGTGTGCCACATGGATCATAAAACATGGATTCATAAAACATAATCATTTATTCCACGATAAAGGAATGTGGAATTAATACATGAAACTTTACAATCAATACGTAAATGTGCATAAAGGTGAATACCCTTGATGGAGAAATGGGCATGGTATTCACTACACAATGATATTGGCTTAGAAAATCGGCAGCGTAACGGCGTGACATAAGAATTCATAAAAAAGGCTGATGAGAGAGAAAGGGGTTCCTCATCATATTTACATGTAATGGACAGTAAGAAGGTCATATAGATACATGTCCCAACAATTGAAAAGGAATTTAGATTCATGATACAAAAGTATTGCTTGAATATAAAAGAGGAGAAAAAGGTTCCTTTCGGAATTTCGGCATAGTAACGGGTGTACATGGGAGGCATTTAATGAGAGAGAAAGGGGTCTCCCATCATTCAAACAATAAGAGGGCAGTATGGGAGAGATGCGAAACCATACCCCAACATTCATAAATGAAATTAAAAGTGCAATACAACTTAAAGAAAATTGACAAAAATGAGAAAGGAAGAAAAAACCCTTACTTGGAAGTGTGCTTCCAAAGGCTAGAGAGAGGCTTGTGAGAGGCTTCTTGGGAGCTTGGGGCACCTTGAGAGGATTATAGAGAGAGTAGGGCAGAGGTTGGACGAACTTCAAGGGCTTTGAGTGAGGAGGAAGTGGGAGCTTGGGTGGGTTTATATAGGAAAGGTGAGAGAATTCTTTATTATTTAGGTTTGGGACCCCTTATATTAAAATAATCCAAACCACAAACCATCCCATGGTATTTGCCCATGGTTTCTGGAAAAGGAGATAGGAAAACAATATTTTACAAGGCCAAGGTCCGAACTTATTAAAAAATTAGGGTTGCTTATGTGGAGGTGAGTCACACTCCCATGGAAATTAATTTAAAAAGGCAAAGTGTTGAATAAGTCTTGAGGGCTCCATTAATGCTTTGAAAAGTGATTCAAACAAACCCAAAACCTCATTATTTTAATGATAAAACATATATTGGCCGAACCTAAGGATTATGGTATTTTATTACATCACCATTGGGTCATTATGATGTCATAAATCACATTATATATTTAAAAGGTATTTAATTTTTACCCAAAAATTGGACTGTCTCAGAAAATTATGAAAAATTCACCGTTGGATAATTTCGACGTCCTGATTCCAAAAATAATATTTATTTTATCTAAATAATTTTCTAAATATGTGAATTTGCACTTTTAAAATAAAAACCGACATTTATAAAAAATTCACGGGTTTTGACAGAAATGGCTTTCAAACCTTAATAAAAATTTTAATTGCATTCATAAAATTATAAGATCATTTATATTTAATAAAAATTAATTTAATATTAATAATAATATTTTATTAAAATATTATTTAATTCAAAAATCCTTTAATTTAATAAAATATAATTCTTAATTAAATAATAACTAAAAACATCATTTGTACTTTAAAAACTAATTACAATGCATCAAAAATGACTAGAAATTATATTCATTATTATATACAAAAATAATGTACATGAACATGGTGCTACTTATTTGTTACATAACCCCTTAAAATAGCCGCATAAGACCTAAGGGTAAGGTGTGCGATGGTGACAGACTCTTGGGGTTGCTCGGATAACATCGCTCGAGTGGTGATCTCTATCAACTTCCATTTTTCCCGTAGACGATCACGTTCGAGCTTGACTTGATGAAGCTCAGCTTGGGCTTGGTCAAGGGCAAATCCCAAAGACGCCACCTCCTTTCCGAGCTCCGACAAATGGGCTTCGTAAGGGGCAATTCTACTGGATGAGGCCATCGCTTCCTTTGTCTGAGTAAAAATGGTTTCGTTAAAGCCTTATATTTAAACTACCCAGATGATCAATGTTCAACGGCTATAAAAGTAACGGTCACAAATCTTAACGTAAAACTAAAGAAGTTGACATCTTATAAAAATATAAAGAAACATTTAACTGGATCAAGAGGGATTTTCCATTAATGAAATTTTGGGTCGTTACAACATTCCCCCCTTAAGAAATTTCGCCCTCGAAATTTTCCTTTTCCCACACTAAAACAAATGTGGGTAACTTAGCTTCATCATATCTTCCGACTCCCAAGTTGCTTCTTCAAACTTGTGGTTTCTCCACAACACCTTGACGAGGGGCATTGTCTTATTTCGTAGAACTTTTTCTCTACGATCTAAGATCTTCACTGGTTGCTCCTCATAAGAAAGATCGTCTTCTAATTGTACCACCTCAGAAGAGAGTACATGTGAAGGGTCTGGTATGTACTTCCTTAAGAGGGATACATGGAAGACATCATGCACCTTGGCCATAGTAGGTGGAAGTGCTAGTCGATAGGCCACAGCCCCAACACGATCAAGAATCTCGAAGGGGCCGATGGACTTAACTTCCCTTTCTTTCCAAACCTCATGACCTTCTTCCACGGAGATATGCGTAAAAACACCATGTCTCCGACTTTAAATTCAAGGTCTCGTCGACGATTATCTGCATAACTCTTCTGTCGACTTTGGGCTGCCTTGATATGCTGCTGAATGGTTTTCACCTTCTCCACCATTTCTTCGACCATTTCTGGTCCAAGCAGCTTACGTTCACCGACCTCATCCCAACATGCCGGTGTTCTACACCTTTTCCCATACAGGGCTTCATATGGTGCCATTTGGATGCTCGAGTGGAAACTATTATTATAAGAGAACTCAACTAGAGGAAGATGTTGATCCCATCCTCCTTTAAAGTCCATTGAGCACGCTCTCAACATATCCTCAAGTGTTTGGATAGTCCACTCGGATTGGCCATCAGTTTGAGGATGATAGGCCGTACTGAAGTTCAGTTCAGTATTCAGAGCATGTTGAAGACTCTTCCAAAACTTAGAGGTAAATCTTGGATCTCGGTCAGACACAATAGATAGTGGTACTCCATGCAACCGTACCACTTCCCTGATATATATCCGTGCCAGTTGATCCAAAGAGAAATCCTCTCGAATAGCAATGAAGTGTGCAGTCTTTGTAAGACGATCCACAATAACCCAGATTGCATTGTTGCTTTTGGATGTCCTTGTAAGTCCAGTGACGAAGTCCATGGTGATGTTCTCCCATTTCCATTCTGGTATGGGCAATGGTTGCATCATCCCCTTAGACTTCTGCCTTTCTGCCTTCACTTGCTGACACACAAGGCACTTTGATGTATATTCGGCGATCTCCTTCTTCATATTATCCCACCAAAAGTTTTCTCGGAGATCTCGATACATCTTTGTGCTCCCTGGGTGAATAGAGAAATTTGAACTATGTGCATCATCCAAAAGTTCCTTCTTCAGCTCCGAACTTGATGGGACACATAGTCTTTTCCCAAACCGCACAATTCCTTCTTCATTAACATTAAACTCTGAGGATTTTCCCTTTTTGATAGCTTCCACTTTTTCTTGGATTCTCACATCATCCTTTTGAGCATCCTTTAACCTTTCCAAAAGAGATGGTTGAGCAATCATTTGTGAAAGGATTGATGATGTTCCCTTCTTTATGATTCCCACTTCCATCTTCATCAAGTCTAAGAAGATTGGATCCTTCTCAATTCTCATCATTGATAGAATTGCTGGATCCTTTCTACTTAGGGCATCTGCCACCTTGTTCGCCTTCCCAGGGTGGTAATGTATTGAACAGTCATAATCCTTTATGAGCTCTATCCATCTTCTCTGGCGCATATTAAGCTCTTTCTGTGTGAATATATATTTAAGACTCTTGTGGTCCGTATATATCTCACATTTCTCTCCATAGAGATAATGCCGCCAGATTTTCAAGGCAAAGATCACCGCCGCCAACTCCAGATCATGCGTTGGATAGTTTCGCTCATGGATTTTCAACTGTCTTGAGGCATAGGATATCACTTTATCATTCTGCATCAGCACACATCCTAAGCCCTTCTTTGAAGCATCACTGAATACCACAAAAAGCTCCCCACTTGTGGGTAAAGTGAGCACAGGTGCAGTGATAAGCCTCCTTTTCAACTCCTTGAAGCTTTCTTCGCATTCATCACTCCAAGCAAACTTTACTCCCTTTCGAGTTAGCTTGGTAAGAGGGTTGGACAATCGTGAGAAGTTTCTCACAAATCGTCGATAATATCCAGCTAACCCCAAGAAGCTACGGATATCAGTTACCGATGTTGGCCTCGGCCATCCCTCAATTTCATCTGTTTTGGAGGGGTCCACAGATATCCCATTGCTTGTGATGATATGGCCCAAGAATGAGACCTCCTTCAACCAGAACTCACACTTGCTGTACTTGGCATAGAGCTTCTCCTTGCGCAAAGTCTCCAGTACAGTTCTTAAATGCTCCTCATGGTCCTCCTTGGTTTTGGAGTATATTAGAATATCATCTATAAAGACTACCACAAATTTATCTAGGTAATCTCTAAAGACTCTATTCATCAAGTCCATGAATATTGCTGGAGCATTGGTGAGTCCAAAAGGCATTACTATGAATTCATAGTGCCCGTACCTTGTACGAAAAGCAGTCTTGGGGATATCTTCCTTCTTCACCCTTACTTGATAATATCCCGACCGCAAGTCGACCTTGGAGAAGTATTGTGCTCCACGCAGCTGATCAAACAAGTCATCGATTCTTGGGAGAGGATACTTGTTCTTTATCGTGATTTTGTTAAGTTCACGATAATCGATGCAAAGCCGCATTGACCCATCCTTCTTCTTGACGAAGAGGACTGGTGCACCCCATGGTGATGCACTTGGGCGTATAAACCCTTTATCCAGATTCTCCTGTAGTTGTTTCTTCAGTTCTTCAAGCTCAACCACAGCCATTCTATATGGAGTCTTGGATATTGGTAGCGCCCCAGGTATAAGTTCAATTGAGAACTCAACATCTCTTCTTGGAGGAAGACCAGGAAGTTCCTCGGGAAATACTTCAGCGAATTCCCTCACAATAGGCATTTCTTCAAGGGTGGTTTCTTCCTTGGACTCAATCATCTGAGCCAGATATGCGTGCTCATAAGGTAGTAATATCCATGCTTGAGATGATGGAGTTAAAGGAGATTCATCTTCCTCCTGACACTTGTAAAGAATCGGGGGTCGATTCTCCATATGGAGTGTGATTTCCCTCTCCCGACAATTTATGTTGGCTCTATATAAGGAAAGCCAATCCATGCCAAGAATTGCATCAAATTCCACCAAAGGGAGTATGACAAGGTTCGCCGGGAAATTCAATCCACAGATTATAACAGGGGAGGACTTATACTCATGGGATGCAATGATTGCCCCATTTGCCGTACTCACCGACATCTTTACTTCCATGATTTGTGGTGGTGCAGGGATTATCCTACTAAACTTTTGAGATATAAAAGAATGCGTAGAACCTGAATCAAAAAGTACGTTCGCTATTCTTGAATGAATAACTAGCGTACCTGTCACCACTTCGTTGTCGGGGTTCACTTCGGCAGAAGTGATGGCAAAAGCTCTTCCTTGCTGTCGTGGAGGTTGTTGATTGCCTCCGATAACCCTTGGATTAGGGCACTGATTCGCAAAATGACCCGGTTCTTTGCATTTGAAGCATTGAACAACGCGTTGAGGTTCGAACGGAGCGTTCCTCCCCTCCGTCGCAGCCGCGGGTCCTTCTTGCTGACAGTTAATAGCTAGGTGCCCTTCTCTTCCACACTTGAAGCATTTTCTTGTCCCCCTAAGGCAATTCCCAGGGTGCTTCTTTCCACACTTTTGGCAAGTGGGGTGCTGGAATTTCTTAGCGCCGTTGGATTTATCCATCGGACCACCAGCATTGAAGTCCACCTTCCGCTTCTTGTCCCCATGATACCCCTGTGATTCTCCGATCTCCATTTCAACCTTAAGGGCACATCGGACAATCTCCTCATAGCTGTCAAAGTCACGGATCGCTAATGCTTTCCGCAAGCTAGGCTTCAGCCCACCAAAGAAGCGGTCAACTTTGCATTCGGGGGTAACGACAAAGCCAGAAGCGTATCGTGCAAGCCTTGTGAAGTTTGCCTCATACGCTCCCACAGATTCCTCATCTTTCTGCTTGAGGGAAAGGAAGTCCCTTTCCATCTTAAGACGGAGGGTGCGTGGAAAATATTTATCGAAAAACATCTTCCGAAAAACCTTCCATTCCAAAGCCTCGATCTCCTCCTCAGGCTTCGTATTTTTGATCAATGTCCACCATTGATCAGCTTCACCCTCCATACGATAAGCCGCCAGGAGAACCTTCTCTTTTTCAGAGCATTGGAGGATGGAGAATATCTTTTCAATGGAGTTGATCCATTGTTCAGCAATCGTGGGATCAGATGATCCACTAAAAGTAGGAGGCCTTTGTCTCATGAAGCTTTCAATAGCGACTTGTTCTTTCTTAGGGGGGGTTGAACGTTCCTCTTGACCAGTGTTTCTATTCAAAACTTGAGTTAGCTGAGAGAGAAGCGTGACAAAGTTCGCGATTCCCGCTCCCATCGGATTGGGCATCTCATTAGTACAATCATCACACTGATCTTCACAACGGTTGTTAGCCCGAGTTCTCCTATTACCGGCCATTGGCTGGAATAAAAGGAAAGTTAGGGGTAACACATAGAGGGTAATCCAAAGACAAAAGTTGATGACTTATAAATAAACTTTGATCTCTTTAACTCATGAGTCTATAGGATTCAATCCAGGCTTTTCAGGATCTTCCTTCTAACATATATTCTTAGGGGCATTTTTCCCTTAATAAGGGTTCATACTAAGATTGTGAATTTACCAAAACATATCCCCCGGGAGTGTCGTAACCAAGAGTGCAGCAAGGCCCGTTGTCGTGCACCAGTTCCCGTTCGAGTCTAGCTCAAAGCGGTGTTTTCGGGTTTTACCCCTAGGATACATCTGTGCCAGAGCCGCCTCTACCTGCTCGTATCCAGACAGGGATGTATTTGTTTGATAAAACACTTACTTAGTATTTACCAAAACTTAGGGATGTTTTTATTATGCTTAGTCGTGTATCTAAGGCTTTACTAGGGTTTCCTAATCCCAAAAATAACTAAACCTATCCTCTGATACCAACTATGACAACCCTGATTTTTATTACAACTTAAACATGCTTTATTACATAAAACTTCACTTGATACAACAAAGAAGATCGAGAGGTTTAGTGTCTTTGGGGCTTAGGATTATTACATAAAAACTTTAAACTTGAAATACAACATCCTTATTGAAAACTTCCTTTACATGACCACTACATTCCTTCGTACCTAGCATTGCATGGGATAACCTGAGGACATGCATAAGAAAAGGGTGAGCTATAAAGCCCAGTAAGGGAGTACATAATGAATAACATGAGGAGTACAATACATGTTAGGAAATAGGCATATCAATAGAGCATAAGAGAGACATGAACATAAAGGCATGATAAAGCATGATAATCATAACATGGAAATGTGGCAACAACACTTAACATTGAATTAGCATGAGCCAAGGCTCATTGCACATGGAGCATGAGTAAACCCTCATTGCAATTGAAGCACGAGTAAACCCTCGTTGCACTTGAATTATCATGAGTCAACACTCATTGTACATGACGTATCATGATACTATACTTTACCCAATGCATTGGAGCGCTATCAGGGCGCACCCTTCTTAAACATTTCATTTCATGCATAAGTGTGCCACATGGATCATAAAACATGGATTCATAAAACATAATCATTTATTCCACGATAAAGGAATGTGGAATTCATACATGAAACTTTAAAATCAATACGTAAATGTGCATAAAGGTGAATACCCTTGATGGAGAAATGGGCATGGTATTCACTACACAATGATATTGGCTTAGAAAATCGGCAGCGTAACGGCGTGACATAAGAATTCATAAAAAAGGATGATGAGAGAGAAAGGGGTTCCTCATCATATTTACATGTAATGGACAGTAAGAAGGTCATATAGATACATGTCCCAACAATTGAAAAGGAATTTAGATTCATGATACAAAAGTATTGCTTGAATATAAAAAGAGGAGAAAAAGGTTCCTTTCGGAATTTCGGCATAGTAACGGGTGTACATGGGAGGCATTTAATGAGAGATAAAGGGGTCTCCCATCATTCAAACAATAAGAGGGCAGTATGGGAGAGATGCGAAACCATACCCCAACATTCATAAATGAAATTAAAAGGGCAATACAACTTAAAGAAAATTGACAAAAATGAGAAAGGAAGAAAAAACCCTTACTTGGAAGTGTGCTTCCAAAGGCTAGAGAGAGGCTTGTGAGAGGCTTCTTGGGAGCTTGGGGCACCTTGAGAGGATTCTAGAGAGAGTAGGGCAGAGGTTGGACGAACTTCAAGGGCTTTGAGTGAGGAGGAAGTGGGAGCTTGGGTGGGTTTATATAGGAAAGGTGAGAGAATTCTTTATTATTTAGGTTTGGGACCCCTTATATTAAAATAATCCAAAACACAAACCATCCCATGGTATTTGCCCATGGTTTCTGGAAAAGGAGAGAGGAAAACAATATTTTACAAGGCCAAGGTCCGAACTTATTAAAAAATTAGGGTTGCTTATGTGGAGGTGAGTCACACTCCCATGGAAATTAATTTAAAAAGGCAAAGTGTTGAATAAGTCTTGAGGGCTCCATTAATGCTTTGAAAAGTGATTCAAACAAACCCAAAACCTCATTATTTTAATGATAAAACATATATTGGCCGAACCTAAGGATTATGGTATTTTATTACATCACCATTGGGTCATTATGATGTCATAAATCACATTATATATTTAAAAGGTATTTAATTTTTACCCAAAAATTGGACTGTCTCAGAAAATTATGAAAAATTCACCGTTGGATAATTTCGACGTCCTGATTCCAAAAATAATATTTATTTTATCTAAATAATTTTCTAAATATGTGAATTTGCACTTTTAAAATAAAAACCGACATTTATAAAAAATTCACGGGTTTTGACAGAAATGGCTTTCAAACCTTAATAAAAATTTTAATTGCATTCATAAAATTATAAGATCATTTATATTTAATAAAAATTAATTTAATATTAATAATAATATTTTATTAAAATATTATTTAATTCAAAAATCCTTTAATTTAATAAAATATAATTCTTAATTAAATAATAACTAAAAACATCATTTGTACTTTAAAAACTAATTACAATGCATCAAAAATGACTAGAAATTATATTCATTATTATATAAAAAAATAATGTACATGAACATGGTGCTACTTATTTGTTACATAACCCCTTAAAATAGCCGCATAAGACCTAAGGGTAAGGTGTGCGATGGTGACAGACTCTTGGGGTTGCTCGGATAACATCGCTCGAGTGGTGATCTCTATCAACTTCCATTTTTCCCGTAGACGATCACGTTCGAGCTTGACTTGATGAAGCTCAGCTTGGGCTTGGTCAAGGGCAAAGCCCAAAGACGCCACCTCCTTTCCGAGCTCCGACAAATGGGCTTCGTAAGGGGCAATTCTACTGGATGAGGCCATCGCTTCCTTTGTCTGAGTAAAAATGGTTTCGTTAAAGCCTTATATTTAAACTACCCAGATGATCAATGTTCAACGGCTATAAAAGTAACGGTCACAAATCTTAACGTAAAACTAAAGAAGTTGACATCTTATAAAAATATAAAGAAACATTTAACTGGATCAAGAGGGATTTTCCATTAATGAAATTTTGGGTCGTTACAAACATACATGCTGGATTCATAGCTTACCCACAAATCCCCCTTTATGAATACTTCCATAAGGATAGATTTATAAAACAATTATCCCCCTTGAAAACACTATACAATGGTAATATGAGAGTGGGGACAGACACACGTACCTCAACCTTGATGAGAAAGCAGTTAGACACCCATGTTCAACCTCAATTTAGAAAATGGTTTCTTCGGTAAAGGTTTTGTGAATATGTCATCGACTTGTTCCATTGTAGGAATGTACTCTAGCTTCAATTCATTCTTATCCATCTAATCTTTGATGAATTGGTACTTTATGTCAATGTGTTTTGAACGAGAATGGTGTACCGGATTCCTTATAATATTGATTTCACTCTGATTATTACATTCCAAGAGTAAGGGTAGCTTCACATCAACAAGTAGATCTTTCAACTAAGTCTTCATCCACATAATTTGGGTAGAAGCTTGAGTGGAAACAACATAATTATATTCATCCATGCTAAGAGTTACTGAATTCTATTTCTTTGTATGCCAACTAACACAGATTTTCCCTAGAAAGAAAACTCCACCAGATGTGGATCTTCTATCATCAACATTTCCAACCCAATCAACATATTAATACCTGAACAAATCAATATTTTCTTCACTATCATACCTGATTCAAAAAAAATGTGCCTTGGATATATCTAAGAATACTATTTCTAGCAATTAAATATGATTCTTTAGAATCACTTTGAAACCTTGCGCATAAGGTAACAGCATAGTCAATGTTGGGTCTTGAGGCAGCCAAATATAATAAACATCTGATCATATTTTGAAACTCTTTCTGATCAACTTTCTTGCCTCCATCTTTATACAACTTAGTTCCCACTGAAATTGGTGTGAAAACTGGTTTCTAATTTTCCATTACAAACTTATTCAGAAGTTCCTTAGCATACTTCTCTTGAGAAATAAAAATGTGGTTCTTCTTCTGTAAGATTTGTAACCCAATAAAGTATTTCATTTCACCCAGCATGAACATCTCAAACAAATTCTTCATCTCTTCAGCAAATATTTCACAAGATCTTCCATCATTTCCATCAAAGATAATTTCATCAATATAAACAATTATAGTGAGAGAAGACTCTAAACATTACTTGATGTAAATATTGTGGTCAACTTTTCCTTTCTTGAAAATCATCTTCCTTAAGCAAGTATCTAGTTTAGAATACCACACACTTAGAGATTGTTCTAGCCCATACAAGGATTTCTTCAGCTTACATACATAAATTGCATCTTTCCCAATAACAAAGCCACATGGTTATTCAATTTAAACTTCTTGATCAAGATTTCCATTAAAAAATGCAGACTTCACATCCATTTTAAAAAAATAACCTCATTGTGCAGCAATATCAAGAAGTATTTTGATTGTTTCCAATCTAGAAACCGGAGAAAAAGTATCATCAAAATCAACACCTTCAATTTGTGAGTAACATTTGCACACTAATCTTTCCTTCTTCCTTATCACTTATCCTTCTTTATTCATCTTGTTCCGGAAAACCCATTTTGTACCAATAAAAAAAATTTCATCTAGCTTGGGTACGAGTTCCCAAGTATCATTCTTTTCTATTTGATCAAGCTCTTCATTCATAGCCTCAATCCATTATGGATGATCAAAAGCTTCATTCACATCATTTGGCTCTACTTTTGAATACAAATAAGTATGTGTAACAGAATTTGTTGTTCTTGTTGTTTGAACCCTCTGATGTTGATCATCAATAATGTTCTAAGCCTCCACTTTCTTCCTTATCCTAGGATGAGCTGTCGAATTTCATCCTCATCACCTAAAATTATTGAGTCTAATTATTCTTTTTGAGTTGGATTACCACTTTCAGTAGAATTATCATAATAGTTGACAAGAATTTCCTTATCCTTCTCAACTTCCATATAATAAAAAGTATACTTTTCTTTCTCAGCATTTTCAACAACTTTTACATCAGTAGAATTGATGATTATTCATGTTTCTTTGTTGAAACATATGTATCCTCTTCCTTCTAGAGCATAGCTAAGAAAAATTCCATTATCTCCTTTTTTTTCAAACTTTCCAAGGTTTCTAACCTTTTTATTTATGATGCATGGACTACCAAAAAATCTTAAGTGTTTCAAACTTGGAGTTTTTTCATAAAACATTTCATATAGAGTCGTATCAGAATGTGGCCTGTAGAAACATCAGTTCTGAATATACACTGTAGTACTCATGGATTGCCTCAAATAATAATGAGAGAGACCACGTTCCAATAGCATAGTTATCCCCATTTCAACTAGACTTCTATTATTCATTTCAGCAACCCCATTTTGTTGAGGTGTGTATGGTGATCTGAACTCGTGTTGAATTCCATATTTCTCGAGGTAACTTTCAAACTATTAATTTTTATACTCTCCACCATTATCAGTTCTCAACTTCTTCACTGAATACTCATGTTCCTTCTCTTCTTTCCTCTTGAAACTCTTAAAAAATTTCAGAGCATTTAACTTATGTCACATGTACATAACACAGGTAATGTGAGTAAAGTCATCAATGAAATTAATGAAGTACTTATCCCCACTTGTTTATTTCTTGCTCATTTTTTCACATATATTAGAATGTATAAGTTCCAAGGGTAATTTTTAACGAATTTCAACTCTCTTATGCATAGAGTTTTTAATCTTACCTTTCTCACAAATAGTGAAACACTAATCTCTTCTTCTTGATAAATTAGACATATCTCGAACACTTTCTCATGTTGATAACTTGAACTTGTTTTTTTGACATGTATGTCCTAGCCTTTTATTCTATAAATAATTTTCATCCTCTATACACATGTAACAAGAGTTTTGTAATTCACTAACTTGGAACAAGTTCCCTTTTGTACTTTGGCCTCTTGTAACTACCTTTACATAATTTTCATTTTCAACAACAAAACCATATTTCCTAAATATAACTTTGTTTCCCTTATCACAGAGTTGTAAAACACTCAAAAGATTTTGTTTCAGCCCATCAACATATAATGTTTTCCTTGATTTCATTTTTTATTTCCCGATAATGGATGATCTAACACCTTTGATCCTCGGAGATTCATCATTTCCAAATGTAATTGTTCCTTCTTTTAAGTCTTTCACGTTTTTAAACAACTTTAAGTCTCTTGTCATATGAGAAGAACACCCACTATCAATAATCCATGGAATTTCTATTTTTGTAGATTTCAAGGTGTTTCAAAAACAAGAGCTTTGTGTTATTCCTTTTCATTCTTCACCTCCAACATTTGAGATTTGTTAAGAACATTTTGTTTCTCTAGAAAAAAATAATACATCCCTTAGTAAGATGTCCAAGTTGTTCACATCTTTCACAAATAGTTTTCAATGGTTAGAACCTTTTTTCAAATTTTACATCATTCTTATTAGATTTCTTCTGAACTTCCTTCTTGTACTTCCCTTTTTGAGAGGATTAACTCCCTCTCCAACCTTATCTTCCATAACTTTTAGAATAGTAGTAATGTTGTTGATTGAACCAACACATGTTTTCAGTATGTCTGAATCCACCACAATACTAGTAGTAACCATAGAATGAATATTTCCCTATGAAACTTATATACTGACTGGAGTTATGAACATGATTCTCAATAACCTTCTTAATAAAACATTGTAAATCATAAACCTTCCTATTTTCAATCGAAACTTTCTTCTTCATCTCATATTTCTATTCAGACTTATCAATACCAAAAGTTGTAGAAATATTTCTAGACTTAGTATTTTTATGTACTTTCGATTTTTCAACATTTCTGACTTTGGCTACATACATAGCCTTTCCAGCTTTGTTCTTATCAGAACTAGTTTCGTTTTTCCTCTCAACCTTTGAAGGTAACTTTTTTGGATCCTTATTTGGTCCATTATTACTAGAACATTCACTAACTTCGATGATACATTATTAGAAACTAATATTCATTTCTTTATCTTTATAAAAAAAATTAGACAAGTTCTAACTCTTCTTCTCTTACCATCATCTTTACTTCAATATGATCATTATGATTTTTTGTATTCTCAAGAGAATTATTTAGATCATCAATCTCTTTTTCCATCTTGACTTTCTCATCAGGAAAACCTTCTTGATTTTTTAATGTGGAATTTTCATTTATCAACTTTCTATTTTTCTTCCCAAGACTTCTGATCTTCCTCAAACATTCTTTCAACTATTCTTTCAGATGATATTCAAGTCGAGTTTCTTATTCTTTAGAATTGTTCCTCACATAATCTTCATTATTCACTGTTGTAATAAAGGTATTCTTGGTATATTTCTCATTAAATGATTTCTCATATTCAACTTTTCTATCTTCTTCTTCTTTATCTTTAGATAAAAGGTTTATTATTTTTGATTTGAAGAACTTTTTATCCTTCCCTTTTGAAAGATATTTATCTTTGTCAACTTGTTTCTTCTACGACCTTATTGGCCTTTTGTCATCATCATCATTGTCTTCTTATTTATTCTTTTGAGGACAGTTATCCACAAAGTGAGCAATGGCTCCACACTCAAAACATTTTAAGGGAATTTTCCCCTTGTATTTATATGTACCTCTTTTCACATTCTTAGAAAAAAAGGAAAGAAAATTCATTAAAAAAATTACAAACCTCATCTTCAGAATCAGATTCACCATCATCATCTTCAATAAGAGTATTATTTTACTTCTCTCTCTTTGTATCCTTGAATGAAATATCTCTATTATATTTTGTTTTTCTCTTCATAGTCTTCTCCCTTATCATTTCATAAGTATTGAGAGTGCTATTCAAATAATCCAGAGATAATGTTTCAAGGTATCTTTCTTTTAATGAAGACACTTTAGCATCAAACTTATCAATAAGAATTCTCAAGATCTTTTCAACAACTATATAATCCTCCAAATTTTCACTAAGAAATATGATTGTACTGACAATGTCATTTAACCTGGTAAATAAGTCCCCAACAGATTTAGATTCTCCCATTTTCAAGTCTTCATACTTCAGCCTCCTGATTTGTAGTTTTCTCTTCATCACTTTTGTATTTCCTTCATAGATGTTCTCTAACTTATCTCATATTCCTTTAGCTATACTGAAACCTTTCACTCTTAAAAACTCACTCTAATAAAAATATGAGAGTAATTCACTTTTAGCACTTCCATCATTCTCAAGATTCATCTTATCAACAGGTATAAGGGGAACCTTGTCATCCATATGAGGAAATCCATCAGTATTAGTTTCAAGAACTTAATACCCAAGAGACATAAGATAAGGCATCATTATATCTTTCCATATGTGATAATTATTTCCATCAAATATCATAATCCCCTTAATATTCACACAATTCAGATTCTCCATCACAAATTCTCTTCAAAACCTCAGAAAAGGAAAAATGAAGGGAACCTTGCTCTGATACCAATTGAAGTTCCCAATTAGGATCCAAGTATCACTGATAGGGGGAGGGGGTGAATCGGTGATATCCTTTTATATTTTTATGTTTTCTTATTTTTGAAACAACTTTCGCCTCATGTTAAAGAGTTTCTTCCCTGATGAACACACGCAACCACCGGAACACAAGATTTACAAGGTTCACTACTCAAAAAGATTATATATGTCCTTATTATGGTACGCAAGCAATATAGTACTGCACAATACACTATAAAAAAATCCTTTGATGTGGAATACAATGAGTAGGATATGACCTTACACTCGTGTATCACTTTGAAAACAACACAATAGTGTGTGTGCTCCCTCTTAGTACAAATAGGGTAATGTAATGTTTCTATGCTTCTTAATGAACTTTCACAAATCAAATATTTCAAAAAAATTCTTCAATTTATTACCCATAAGCTTGTAAGAACCTTCAGGTTCAAACAGTTTTCACACCACTCCCTGCTTGCACGCCTCCCTGCTTGCATGCCACTCTGCTTGCGCGCCTCCCTACTTGCGTGCTTCTCAACTTACGTGACTCTTTGCCTACACGTCACCCTTCTTTCACACCTTCCTACTTGTGCGCCAAAAACTAATTGTGTTCCACTATTGGGAACAACTCAAAAAAAATTCACCACTACATGATTATACGCAAAACACTTCTTCTATACAACTCCCTCCTTGTGCGCAACTTATAACTTGTGTGCCACTTCTACTTGTGCACCACTTTTGTGCATAACACACAACTTGCATGCCATTTCAACTTGCGTGCCATATTCTACCACTTGCACGATTAGACCTAAAATTTTCTCTTATGTGTTTAACATTAAAAAATGAGTAGGGTATCCATCTATTTATCGGTATTTTGGTGACTTGCGTGACACATACACTTGCGCACCATTCCTACTTGTGTGTTGATCCATCACTTTCGCATCACTCCATTACTTGGTAAATACTCTATCACTTTTGTTCCACTCCATCACTTGTGCGTCGCTCCATCACTAGCACGCCACTTTTTTCCTTTTTTATATTTTGATATGATGATGTTGAAATATGACTTGCATGTAACAAACACTTGTACATTGCTTATACTTGTGTTCCACTCTTGAACTTTCACACCACTTTATTTCCTTTGTCATATTTTCATGTGAGATATTAAAATATGACTTGCGTGCAACATACACTTGCGCGCCACTTATACTTGTGCACCACATATACTTGTGCACCACTTTATCTTCTTTTTCGAAAACACTTCTTTACACCCTCTATCCTTCATAAGGATTGCATCAAAAGTTATTCAAACTTATGATATTGTTGAAATACAAATCAAAAAAAGCATGATCATAGTTTTCAAGGATTTTACAAAGTGAATTGATTTATCCTATTTGACAATAAAATACAACACTCTGCAAAAGAAAACTCTTCAAACTTCCTTCTCCATCCAACATGGTCCCAACAACATTCACACAACCATCATGAATAATTTCCATTATATTTCTTTACTCATGTATGTGAGGATGCATTTTCCTAGAAATATGAATTCCATGTGACGTTTCATGAAATCCCCTCTTGGATTGTTCCATACTGAATCTCTTTGGTATCTTGTCAGTGTATATACTTTCAATTAGGTTGAGAAACCTCTTGGATATATCATGATGTATCTTGATCCTAATATTATATTTTTTCTCACCCAAGTACTTCATATAGAATCATTTATTCAACCATTATTTAAAAAACTATGAGAATTGTATTTCATTTCCAATGAGTAATATGTCATAAACATATACTATTAAGAAAATGACTGCACTCCCACTAAATTGTTCGTATAAAAAATACTCACATTCATTATTTGTGAAACCAAATTATGTTATGTATTCATCAAAATGAATGTTCCATGACCTAGATTCTTACTTTAATCCATAAATGGATTTTTTTTTAATTTTCATATCTTGTTTTCATCCTTTAGAGTCAAAAAGCCTTTAGGTTTTTTCATATAGAAATATTTCTAAAGGTTTCCATTAAGTAAGTCTATTTTGACATCCATTTTTCAAATCTCATAGTCATGGTATGTCATAATGGAAAGTATAATTTGTATTTATTTTAATGTTTAAACTAGTGAAAAAGTTTCATTGTAGTCAATGCATTAATGTTTTTTAAACATTTTTGTAACTAGTTGTGCCCTATAGGTATTGATTTGTCCTTCCATTTCCAGTTTCTTCTAGAATACCAATTTTCAAAAAATGTGTTATACATCCACTAGAGGATCTATCAAAATCTATACTTGGTTTTATTACATGGATTACATTTAATAATTCATGGATTTTTTCCACTTATAAACATATATGCCACTTACTACTTCTTTGTAGCTTAGAGGATCATTATTATCAATGAATAATGAGTCACTATCCTTGGTGAACAAAAAAAAATACCATTCTGGTTCTCTAAACTCTATCGTACTCCTATGAAATACTTGTGTCTTTGGAAAAATTTCTTCTTCCATGGGGATTTGTGGAATTTATTCATGTACCAACTCTTCTATACCTTGATCCCCAACTTTATAAAAGTCTATATCACTCCCATAATCTATTTTATAGATGTTCTCCCTCTCAAGGAAAATGTCATTTCTTGCCACTATTACATTTTTTATTATGGTTTATATAGGTAATATCTCCTTATTACTTTGGGGTATCCTATAATGGTACACTTTGTTCCTAGGGGTGAAAGCTTGTTACCTGAATTGTCTTTAAAAATGATTCAAAATTCCACATATGTAAGTATTACAATGTGGGATTCTTTTCATTCCATAAATGGTATAATATACCATTTTCTACTTTGGTTGGCACTTGGTATTGTATTTTTTCTACTATTTATAATGTGTATCATCAAAAGGATAATGTAAGAATTGAATGACTCATTGATAAAACACTATTTTTTGGAATATTTTATTGATAATAAATGATATAAATTCCTCACATTATGCTTAATATGATCAATTATGAAATATTTGGGATTAGATCATTCATTTGCAAATTTGATGAAAAATCCAATTTTAAACTTTTTAAATTCACTGTAGTATTTTGGGCATAAATATTTTTATGTTAAATATTTTGACATAAAATTTTGTAACTGTGTTCTTGAATTAATGGGATGAAAATTCTATTTAGAACATGGCAGCTGGATCGTGCATTTGAGAGGAGTAAATGGGCCATGAAGACAAAGGTGGACATAACCATCCAGATTGGACATTACTTCACCATTTAGGTTGTATCTTCTTCATCCGGGCTTGGATTTAGCCCAAATTTTGAGGAAAGATCAGGGACATGATTTTTCACAAATCATCCTTCTATAAGGCCAGACAATTCACGGGTTTTGGATGACAACTATGCGTTTCAAATAGGAATAAAATATTTGGCCGAGTTTTCATTTCACACTTAAAAAGTTTTGTAACCCTAGCCCACACAAACTCTATTTAAAGGGGGTTTTCACTCTTTGGGAGGGATGGTCGAAGATTTGGGAAGATTTTTCTGAAATGGTTTCTCTTGGGAGCTCCTCAAAACTCTTGGAAGAAGTAAGGCTTTGTGCAAACCTCTCTTCCAAAAAGGCTCTCCTCTCCCACCTCCTCTTTGTATTTCTTTTCTTTTATGTTTATAGCTTAAATTTTTATTCAAATAATCTTTAGTGTTCATAACTTTTTTTCTTCTATTAATATTCCTAATTGTGTTGGAATCAATAGTGGATACGAGATTGTGTTCTACCCTTTCAATCCTTTTCTCATGCAAAACGTCTCCATGATGACCACACCACCCATGGAAGAGTAGTTTTTTAGTGATCGATCTATCTTCTACCCTCTTCATTTAATTATTTTGAATCATTCAGATACTATAATTAACTTAATATGATAAATTAATTGTGTTTTTAAATTATAATAAACTAATCAAGCAATTGAACAATTAACATGAAAACACGCGAGGTCAAGTTTTTTTGTAAATTGTGAGAGCGCGATATTAATCAGTAATACAAGACCACACGGGATAAATTTATAGAGTTCAAATATAATCCATAAACACAATTAATCTTCATTTCCAGAAAGGATATGTTCTATAATTGACCACTGACCATAAGATAACCTTAGAACAACAATCAATCCATGGTGTTGCGATTGCGTGTTCCGAAGCTAGCCTAGGGTTTAAGTAGTTTCATCTTTGTGGTTAAGTTAACTCTCTTAGAGTTCGAGGGTTAACAAATTAGGGGATAATAATTAAGTGAATATTGATTTAAATTTTAATGATTAATAAGTAAACGAAGAGGTATATTTAGATCGATTACGCCTTTTAAAATATTTTCTAAAAAAACATATTCTTATTGTGTCTTTTTAATCAAACTTCATTTCAAAATTAAAAACAAAAAAATGCAATCTTCTTCCAGAAAACTTCTTAAAGTTTTATAAATGATAAAAAATCACCCTCATCATTTAAATTAGTGTTTTAATTCTATTCTATTTTAATTTTATAATACCTTTAAGAAGTTGTTTTAATTTACTTCCTCCTTTGAGATACGACCTTGGTCAGCCACTCTGTTACACCTAAGAACCCAAAAACCACTAATCATTTGAGGGCACCCACGACAGTGCTATTTCAAATTAGCATTGTTGCCGGGGAGTCAAGTAATTATTTCAACCAATTAGAGGTATTTATTTTATTTTACATTTTATTTTCTTCCTCTCTTCTTTCTTCCTTCTTTACCCAATCTAATTTTTTTTCTCTTCTTCTTTTATTTTCTGCTACTTCTATTTGGACCATAAACTCAAACTTATTATTTTTATTTTACTACGGTCCAATTTCTTTCTTTTCATATTTTATTGATTTATGACACAAACTAATCACGAAGATCTCTTGGATCTTGACCCTGAGATTGAACATAGCCTTAGGGCTCGAATTATACATTCTCAGTCTACGAGAAGTTTCAATATTCAACCAATTGGAGAATTCCTCCACTTTCAGAACATTGAAATTGGAAGAAATTCAAATTCAACCATAAAACAAGAACCAATGGATGATAATAATGGAAATTAACTTAATAGAACCATTCGAGAATTGGCTGCAACTGATATTAACTATCAACCAAATTGTATTGCATACCCAAATCTTGAATCGGACTTTGAACTGAAATCTAGATTAATTCATATTCTTCCAAAATTTCATAGCCTCTTAGGTGAGGATCCCAATAAACACCTTAAAGAATTTAATGTGGTTTGCTCAACCTTGAAACCAAGAAATGTATCTGAAGACCAAATAAAATTAAAAAAATTCACATTCTAACTTGATAGAGCAGCGAAAGATTGGATGTATTATTTACAACCTGAAGATGTAACTTCTTAGAACGATTTAAAATGTATTTTATTGCAAAGATTTTTTCCAGCATCAAGGAACACTTCCATTCGTAATGAGATATCTGGGATCAAGCAAGCACAAGGGGAGTCAATGTTTGAGTACTGGGAGCGATTCAAGAAGTTGTGTGCAAGATGCTCACATCACCAAATCAGAGACCAACTACTCATCCAGTACTTCTATGAAGGAATCACACCTATGGAGAGAAGAATGGTGGATTTTGAAGCTAGAAGAGCATTGTTGGACAAGACACTAGTAGTTGCACTTGCGTTGATCGACAAAATGTCCCAAAACTCCCAACAATTTTGTGATCGAGGTACACCACATGTCAGGGGAGTACATCAAATAATTCCTTCTTCTCTTGAGAGTCATTTGATTGATACCAAGTTAGAATAATTGACAACTATGGTGAGACAGATTGCTTTGGCTCAAAATACATCCCAACCCCCTCCTTCAAGGCCTTGTGGCATTTTCACTGAGACAAGCCACCCAACTGACTGTTTCCCACAACTACAAGAGACAGAGGATTGTGCAGTAGTATTCCCAGGGAGACCTTATCAGCAGTAACAACCATATCCCCAAAAAAAGATTGATTCCTTTTCACCAACATACAACCAAGGGTGTAAGGATCAATTGGACATGAGGTATGGCTCTGGACAACAACAAAGGCCGCCCTTTCAACAAAACTTCCAGCAGCCTCTGCCTTACTAGCAGGGATTCCAACAACCCCAAAGAAGATTTGATGCCCAAACATCAACAAGCCAACAACAAGGAAATCCCACACCAAAGGTAGATTCTAGTACTGATGATATTTTGAAACAAATTGTTCTTAATCAACAGAATAATCTGAAGAGTCAAGGTTCAGAGTTAAGGGAGTTGAAGACTTAAATGAGAAAGATTGTCACCGCCCTCCATAAACTTGTAAGTAAAAATTCTGGAAATCTACCTTACCAACCCACTCCAAATCCAAAGGGGAATGTCAGTGCCATCACATTGAGAAGTGGGAAGCAAACAACTAATACATTTGTACCTATCGTTCCACCTGGATTCACCTCAAATCAGGAGAAGCCGCATTCCATACCAACTGATGAGAAATCCAAGGAGAAAGATAAAGGTAAGAAAAATATTGATGATATTCCTCCTAAACCCCTTCCTTTTCCAAACAGGGTTGTTCAAACCAAGAAGATGGATGAAGAAGCAATGAAAAAGGAGGTTTTGGACACATTCAAGCGTTTGGAGATCAACATTCTTCTACTTAAATCCATTAAGAAAATTATAAGGTATGCAAAATTCTTAAAAGAACTTTGTACCAATCGAAGAGGCCTCAAGGGAAATGAGAGGATAAATCTTGGAAGGAATGTGTCAGCACTCATTATACCAACTCTAGCAATGATGAAAAAGTGCAAGGATCCAGGTACATTCACCATCCCATTCACCATAGGGTAGTTTCACTTTTCTAATGCACTTTGTGATTTGGGAGCTTCCATAAATGTGATGCCTAACTCTGTATTCTATTATTTGTAGGTTGGTGAGCTGAAACCAACGAGAGTAGTGGTGCAGTTGGCGAATAGAGCTATGGCATATCCAGTGGGAGTCCTTGAGGATGTATTTTTTCAGGTAAGAGACATGATCTTTCCAGCAGATTTCTACGTTCTTAACATGGAGTATGATTAGGTAAGTTATCATGCTCCCATTATCTTAGGTAGACCCTTCCTCAAAACTGAAAAAACTATCATAATTGTCAATGAGGGTACACTTTCCATGGAATTTGGGGATGAAGTTGTGTAATTTAATTTTATGGATTCCATGAAGTAACCCTCAGAGGATCATTCTGCATTTGTTATCTCCTATTTTGAACCACCAAGTAAATACCCCATGAAATTTGATTGTCCTATTCTTAGTGAGATTATGAGTATTGGTTCTGATTTAATGTCTAAGAGAACTTCCACACCCATTTCTAAGAAACAAGACTCTCTTAGATTTGATTTTGAAATGGATTCATATTCTGATTTTGATCATGTGAACTCTAATTATGACATGGCTGTTGAGTATGGTGATGTATTTGATGCTTTATTCTTTGATTCTGATGATGTATATTCTAATACTAATGCTCTTTGTGCACATATTTCAGTTCCTTCTATGTCTCCATCCATACACCACCCCCTACACTAGAACTCAAGCCATTGACACCAAATATCAAATACTCATACTTGTTAAGTGGTGAGAAATTACCTGTTATCATTGCTAACAATCTCCCTTTTGAACATGAAGAAAAACTTTTAGATATTTTGAGGGAGAACATCAGGGAAATCAGGTGGACCTTGGCTAACATATCAGTTATTATCCCCTCCATTTTCATGTATATGATTATTAGAGGATGAGGCTAAACTGGTTAGGTAGCCACAAAGGAGACTCAATCCAACACTTTTGGAGGTTGTTAAAAAAGAGGTTGAAATTTTTCTCAAGGAAGGTATAACCTATCCCATTTCATATTCTCAGTGGGTAAGTCCTATTCAGGTTGTGCCTAAGAAAAGTGGTGTTACTGTTGTTAAAAATGATAAAGATGAGTTAGTTCCAATGAGGATGCAAAACAGTTGGCGTGTGTGAATTGATTATAGGAAACTAAATCAATCTACTCGCAAGGACCATTTCCCCTTCCCATTTATTGATCAGATGCTTGAGAGACTTGCTGGGAAAACACATTATTGTTTCTTGGATGGATTTTCAAAATATTTTCAAGTACCTATTTCTCTAGAGGATTAGGAGAAGACAACATTTACTTTTCCTTTCGGTACGTTTTCATACCAAAGGATTCCATTTGGACTTTGCAACGCCCCAGGTACCTTCCAGAGATGCATGGTGAGTATTTTTTCTGATTTTATTGAGACCTGCATGGAGGTATTTATGGATGATTTTACAGTGTATAGGTCTTCATTTGATGAATGTATAAGTAGTTTGGGAAAGGTGTTGAATCATTGTATTGAGAAGAATCTGGTCCTGAACTTTGAAAAGTGTCATTTTATGGTAGAGCATGGCATTTTCATAGAGAATGCAGTGTCAAACATGTGATAAAGGTTGATAGATCTAAGGTAGACATTATTTCATCCTTACCCTATCCTTCTTGTGTGCATGATGTTAGATCTTTCCTAGGGCATGTAGGATTTTATCGACACTTCATCAAATATTTTTGTTAGATTTATCTTCCTATGTCACGATTACTTCAAAAGGATTCTGATTTTGTGTTTGATGATTCTTGCAGAACTTCCTTTGATGATCTAAATAAGTGTATGACCACTCCACCGATCATAAAACCCCCACAATGGGAGATTCCTTTTGAGCTTATGTGTGATGCCTCCAACTTCACGGTTGGAGCCGTCTTATCTCAGAGGGTGGAGGGACGTTCACATGTGATCGCCTATGCATCGAGGACACTGGATTCAGCCCAATCAAATTACACAACCATGGAAAAGTAGTTTCTTTCTATTATATTTTCTTTAGATAAATTCTGTTCATATTTATTGGGCTCTAAAGTAGTTGTTTTTCTGACCATGCAGCTCTGAGGTACCTCTTGAAGAAGCCAGATGCAAAGATCAGGCTAATCCGATGGATGCTTCTTCTTCAAGAATTTGATATTGAGATAAAGGACAAAAAGGGGTCAGAAAGCTTGGTGGAAGACCACAAGAGTAGGCTTACTCACACACTAGAGGATGACACCTTGGACCAGGTACCACTTCGGAACACTTTCCCCGATGAGCATATTTATTCCATCTCAGGTACATATCCTTGGTATGCAGATTTAGTTAACTACCTTGTTGCCTCTGAAATCCCTATAAATTTAAAGAAACATCAAGTAAAAAAATTAAAAAGTGAGTCTTGGTATTATGTTTGGGATGATCCATACCTTTGGATCATGTGTAGTGATCAAGTTATTAGGAGGTGTGTTCCTGATCATGAGTTGGAGTTTGTTTTACATTTTTGTTATACACTTGCTTGTGGTGGACACTTTGGACCCCAAAAGACAGATAGGAAAGTTTTGGACTCTAGATTATATTGTCCTAGCTTATTCCATGATTCCTATGTGTTTTGTAAGTCATGCTCTCATTTCCAACACACTGGGAACATTTCTAGGAGACATGAGATGCCCCAACAACCCATACTATTCTGTGAAATTTTTTATTTATGGGGCATTGATTTTATGGATCCTCTTCCTAGTTCCTTTTGTTTTTTTGTACATTTTGGTTTTTGTTGATTATGTGAGTAAATAGGTGGAGGCTAAGGCCACCAGGACTGATGATTCTCATGTTGTTGTGGAATTTATCAAAGCGTAAATATTTTACAAGTTTTGAGTACCAAATGCCATTATCAGTGACCAAGGGACACACTTCTACAATTGGAATTTGGCTTCCCTCCTTCGGAAGTATGGGGTGACACTCAAAACATAAACACCATACCACCCCCAAACAAATGGCTAGGATGAGGTTTCAAATCATGAGTTGAAACAGATTTTAGAAAAAATTGTGCAACCAAATAGGAAGGATTGGAGAAAGCACTTGGATGATGCATTGTGGGATTATAGGATATCATACAAGACACCCATTGGTATGTCCCCATTTCGTAATGTTTTTGGGAAAGCATGTCATCTCCCCGTGGAAGTTGAGCATCGGGCTTATTGGGATATAAAGAAATGCAACATGGATTTAGCCCAAGATGGAATCCAAAGGAAGATGCAAATTTAAGAGCTTGAGGAGATTCAATTGTCTTCATATGAGAACTCAAGGCTCTATAAGAAAAAATCAAAAGAAGATCATGATATAATGATCCAACAAAAGGAGTTTCATGTTGGAGAGAAATTCATTCTCTATAGTTCACGACTGAAGCTTATGCCTGGTAATTTACATTCCAGATGGTTAGGTCCTTATGTTGTGACTAATGTTTTTCCTTATGGTGTAGTGGAGATCACACAAGAAGACACAAGAAAGAGCTTTACAGTCAATGGGCAACGTTTGAAGAGATACATTGAGGGACTTCCTACTGATTCAGTGGATTTTATCACACTACATGACCCCATCATCACTTGAGCACATTAGGTTGTTCCTAACCCTTTAACTTTTTTATTATTTTCCCTATTTAAAATTATATATTTCATGTGAATATATAATCTCATGGGTTCACATTGAGGAAAATTCAATATTTTAAGTGTGGGGGAGGGAACCTTTTAGTTTAGTAATTTCAATTGTTTTTGTTCTTAAAAAAAGTGTGTGTTTTTCAAATTTTGTGTGTTTATTTTTCAATTTTCTATGTGTTTTTGAAACTTTTGAGTTGAAATGATTCTCATCACCATTTTTAAATCCATATCAATAAGTGAAACAATTTATCCTTTGAAACTAATCTTAAATGAATGCTGAAATGATTTTGTTTCAAGTTCAAATATTTAGTAATTTCATGAAAAGTACACTAAATTTTGAATCCCATGCCACATCTCACTGTCTTTATATTTGAAACCACATTCCTGTGAGGCTTCTAAACTATTATTTTCAGATTCTTTTCATTCACCTCACTTCTTGAGAGAACCAAACCATGCTTGATTTAACTATAATTTGATTTATTCCTATCAAAACTTGAGGGTTTTAGGTACTTATGTTTAAATGATTTGGGAATTTATTTGGTATTAAAGCCCCTATTTCAAAGAATCCCTTTTTATAATGGCATACCTTGAACATTTATTCATTTTAGCCCTTAGAATCCATTCCCAACCTGTTAGTTTATCCACATTACAAGCCAATTTTCCCTATCCAACCAACTCTTGAAGTGAAATTGCATAATCTAGTTGAGCTAAAGTGTGGGGGAAGCTGTCTTGTGTTGTGATACCACATTTTTGTGATACTTCGGGTGAAAAATTAAATTCTGAAGATATGTGTTTTATTCTAAAGAAAAACTTTATATTGAAAGTTGTGCCTTTTGGAGCTTTCATGATAAAATAATATGTGCCTTTCTAGAGCTTCTAATAGAGGGGGAAAGATGTGCCTATCTGGAGCTTTTAATAAAATCATGTTTGAGAAGATTGACATTTTTACTACTGAAATATTGAATGGTGTGAAAATTACTTTATTTTTTATGATGATGAACATGAATCAATGCTATGTCTATTGATTAGGAGACCATATTTAAGTGAAAATTAGATTAATTCAATTTTGCTTCAAAAAGAGTCAAGCCCTCCTCATTCAGCCTCAGAGTTTTTCACATCTAAATCCTACCAACTGAAATCAAAAGAACAAACCTGAAAAGTTTTCATGATAAACATATGTCTTTGAATCACATTAGGTGGTGATGTATGAATTTATCAAGCCTATGGTGACCCTTGTATGAGTTTAGATGAGAAAGACATTGCAAAAAAATTGGTATTTGTGTGATGAGAGAAAATTCAAGCGAGGTAAGTATTTTATGCATGGGAGGATAAATGAAGTGGAAATATATTGAATGATATAAATGGAGAACTTTCAATAAGGTTTTTTATGAGGCATGATATCTTTTGATTCTTGGTGTCGAATTTATGGATCTCAATGATATGTGTTTTAAAATTTTGTTTTGATTTGATATTGATGTTTATTTGATATGAGGTTTTTCCCAAGAGTGAAAAAGGGTAAGTGTGGGGGAGTTGATAAAACACTATTTTATTGAATATTTTATTGATAATAAATGATATAAATTCCTCACATTATGCTAAATATGATTAATTATGAATTATTTTGGATTAGATCATTCATTTTCAAATTTGATGAAAAATCCAGTTTTACACTTTTAAAATTTACTGTAGTATTTTGGGAATAAATATTTTTATGTTAAATATTTTGGCATAAATTTTTTTAAATGTGTTCTTGACATAATGCTATACAAATTATATTTATGACATGGGAGCTATATCATGAATTTTAGGGGAGTAAATGAGCCATGAAGACAAAGGTGGACAGAACCATCCATATTAGACATTACTTCACCATTTGGGCCATATAGTCTTCATATGGGCTTGGATTGAGCCCAATTTTTGAGGAAAGCTCTGGGACATGATTTGGAACAAATAATCCTTCTATTAGGCCGACCAATTCATGCGGTTTGGGGGTCAACTATGCGATACAACTTGAAATAAAATATTTGTCTGAGTTTTCATTTCACACTTAAAAAGTTATGTAACCTTAGCCCTCAAAAACTCTATTTAAAGGGGGTTTTCACTATTTGGGAGGGCTGGTAGAGGCTTTGGGAAGATTTTTACGAAAGGGTGTCTCTTGGGATCCCCTCACAACTCTTGAAAGAAGTAAGGCTTTGTACAAACCTCTCTTCCAAAAAGGCTCTCCTCTCACACCTCCTCTTTGTATTTCTTTTCTTCCATGTTTGTAGCTTGAATTTTTCTTCAAATAATCTTTTTTCTTTATAACTTTTATTATTATATTAATCTTAATAATTGGTTTTGAATCAATAGTGGAGAAGATATTGGGTTCTACCCTTTCAATCCTTTGCTCATGCAAAACATCTCCACGATGACCACACAACCCATGGAAGAGTAGTTTTTTAGTGATCGATCTATCTTCTACCCTCTTCATTTAATTATTTTGAATCATTGAGATACTGTAATTAACTTAATATGATCCGTGAATTGTGTTTTTATATTATAATAAACTAATCAATCAATTTAACAATTAACACAAAAACACATGAGGTCGAGATTTGTGTAAATTGTGAGAGTGTGATCTTAATTGGTAATACAAGACCACACGGGATAAATTTGTAGAGTTAAAATATAATCCCTAAACACAATTCATCCTCATTTAAAGAATTTATATGTTATATAATTAACCACTGACCATAAGCTAACCTTAGAAAAACAATCAATGCAGGGTGTTGCGATTGCGTGTTTGGAAGCTAGCCTAGGGTTTAAGTAATTTCATCTTTGTGTTTAAGTTAACTATCTTAGGGTACGAGGGTTAAAAAATTAGGGGATCATAATTAACTGAATATTAATTTAAATTATAATGATTAATAAGTAAATGAAAAGTTAGAGTTATATTGATTACGCCTTTTAAAATATTTTCTAAAAAAACATAATCTTATTGTGTCTTTTTAATAAAACTTCATTTCAAAATTAAAAATAAAAAAAATACAATCTTCTTCCAGAAAACTTCTTAAAGTTTTATAAATGATAAAAAATCACCCTCATCCTTTAAAGTAGTGTTTTAATTCTATTCTATTTTAATTTTATAATACCTTTAAGAAGTTTTTTTAATTTACTTCCTCCTTTGAGATATGACCTTAGTCAGCCACTCTACTGCACCTAAGAACCCAAAAACCACTAATCATTTGAGGGAACCCACGACAGTGCTCTTTCAATCATAATTGATCTCACCATGTTCAACAAGGTGTTGTTCCTCCTTTAAATTCCACCATTCCATTGAGGTTTATCAGGAGGATTGAATTAATATAGGATCCCAAACTCCCATAAGTAATTAATGAAGTCTTGATTAAGATATTATCCACCACGTTCTGAGTGTATTTTCTTAATATTATTACCAATATGGTTCTCAACTTCATTCTTGTATTCTTTTAATTTATCAAAATAATCAAACTTATAAATTATTAAGTATACATATATCTATCTACTAAAAGCATCAGTAAAAGTTATAAAGTATGAGTATTGATCCCTTACCTCAATAAGAAATGGACCACAAACATATGAATGGACTAATTCAAGAGGGTATTCGGTCCTTTCACCTTTTCCACTAAATGGGGATTTTTTCATTTTACCTTATAAATATGTGTTACATGGGCCAAGTGGTTTTAGTACAAAATAATCTAAATAACCATCTTGTTATAATTTATTCAAGAATTTTTTGTTTACATTAACTATACAGTGATTCCATATTTGGGTGTGGTATGATTCATGTGAAGTAGTTTCGTTATCTATATCCATTACTTGGTTTGTGTAATCCATCACAAAAGACCATTATTTAATTCCTCCTTACCATAAAAATTTATATCTTTATAAAATAAGAAACATTTATTTTAGAATTTGAAAATAAATCCATATATATCAATTCTAGATATAGATATAATTTTTTTGGTAACCAAAGGCACATAAAAAATAACTTTTTAAAACCAAGATCATTCATGTTGTCAATGTGATGTGGTGGTCCTTGATATCTAAAATAGTAAGTTTAGATATGTTGGATACTTGGAAATCAACCTACCCTTGGTTAATCTTTCTGAATCTACTTAGTTCCTATATTTGAATACATATGTGAGCACCACAATTCGTATCTAATACCCAATTTCTAGAAATAGATAAATTACACTTAATAAAAAATAAACCTGAAGGTTCCTCTTGATTCTTTGGCTGGGTGCAGTTTTTCTTCCAGTGGCCCTTCTTTCCACATGTGAAACAGATACCATCTTATTATCTTGTCTTCCCATTGATCGTATTCCTTATATAAGGGTGTGAAGAATCTTTAGGATGAAATCTATTCACTTTTCCTTTTAGTTTTTTCACTATAATGATGAAATGTTTTTCAAAATTTATGTCCTTATCTAATTAGTGGAGAAGAGTGAGAATATCTGGTAGATACTAATCAATGTTGTTCATATTAAAATCCACAACAGATCTAGAGAATCTCTATGGGAGTGATTTTAGAATGAGATCGGTTCCCAATTCCTTGGAAATTTTAAACCCTAGAACCTTTAGGCACTCAATAAAATTGATTAACTTGACTATGTGAGGTCCATTTATGGAACCCTCTCCAATGTTTCTCTAAAATAGAACCATGTAGACCATAAATTGTCCATGTCTAGATATCTCTTGGTAAATACCAAAAAGGTGATCAAGCATGTTATACGCATCCATGTTTTCATGAGACTTCATGGGATCACTATACATAGAAGAAAAACTCAAAAATTGAATGTATGCCACATAGATCAAATGTTTTTTATAGACAAGGAACTCTTGATCACTCTCCTCTTTAGTAGGTGGATCATGCATTGAGGATTCTAGAACATAATATTTCTTTTCATGTTATATCACAACCCAAAGTCATATAAACCCCTCCTAGAAGTTACTTCCAATAAAGAGGTTGTATTTATCCAATATTGATCATAGGGATAGTGTGGATGACAAGATTTCCATTTTATTCTACAATTAAAATAATAAATTATCAGTACTTTTTTATTATAAATTATATGATAAACAATAAATTAATTGATTTTATTATTAAATCTCCCACTATTTTATCAAGTTATAATATCCCTCACCATTGAACTCGGAATTTATAGTTTCTTAGACATTCTAGTGGAAAGGATACATATACCCCTTCACATAACCACAATGGGGGTTGGTCAATCTACTTGAACATATTTAGGTAGATATTTCTTTACCAATTGTGGAATTGAAATCATAGAATCTTGGGATATACCAATGGTTAAAAACCATTATTATAGTACAGAGAATTTTTTGTATTGGTTATACCAATGGTTCTCCAAACCTTTGGTTAACCCGCTGTCAGTATAGTCCTATACCAAAAGTTTTCAGTAAACCATTGTTATGTGTTTAATAGAATTTCGGCTATACTAATGGTTATAATAGAACTATTGGTATATATATACCAAAAAAATTAAAATCATTAGTATATACCTCCCATAAAACCACACAAAACAAAACCCCCACCCATCCCAAAAATCTTGCAGAAATCACAACAGCACCACACCTTGATCAATTACCTACAAAAAATTACACAAAACATCACTAACCAATATACAAATAATGATAACACAAGAAACTAATTAATTCATTCAACTAGTGATAACACACATTCAAAACATCACATATATTCATTCAAAACTAATCATCAAACATCAAATACCATAAATATAAGTAAAAAATGTAATAGATCAATATATCCTTAATCACCATTATCATCACAATCATCACTACCATCCTCACTATTGTACTTGTTTTCATCCTTAATGACATCCTTGCTATCATACTCATTTTCATTCTCACCATCACCATCTACATAACCATCACCAACACTAACACCATTTTCAATGCCATCACCATCGCCAGGAACATCATCACCCTAAACACCACTAATACCATATATTAGAGCACCATATAATGTACAAATCATTGAAATATATGTATCACAATCCATGGTGGTATATGGTATAAGTGATGGAAATAATACTACCTTAAATTTCATAAATTCATAATTATACTTTTGACTTCATTCACATTCTTGTATAACCTTTTTTTCCTTTATATCTTGGCTTGATCATGTGTCTCCCATGCATGAGATGTTTCCAACTCGGTGATACTAAAACTAGCACCTGAAGTGGGACAATATCTTGTGGGCACAATACTCTAACCTAGTTGATAGCATACTCTTCCATGGTGATCATCTCCCAAAACCTAATGTAAATGATCATTTGGCTCAAATTTTTCATCTTCATTCTCATCAAGGGCCTCCAAAGAACATTGTTACAAATATAAATATACTATTTAGTTAAAAAAATAAATACTAAAATTTGAAAACGACAAAGTAAAACTTATAATCTTCTAATGTGTTAGTTCATTTATTGTGCTTCCATATTTCCTCATTCTACTCTAGAAAAACAATTTTTCTCTAGGAACACACCCTTTAATATTAAAAACATCCCTCTATAATTTCATTGAATGTAGAAAACTATAATTGAATATAGTTTATTAATAATAAACTTTATAACTAAAATAAAATGGATATACTCGATGGTGTAATATTATTTTCTATAATAATTGATTACTTTGGGATAGTATAATATGAGTTGGTTAAAAAAATAAATTTTATATAATAAACTGGGAAAATTGATAATATGATTAAATAAGGATTTTATAAATTAACTTAAAGTGTAATTTAAGGATTATTGTTTTCATTTATTATTTCCGTGAATATAAGGTCAATGTAATTATATAATAATTGAAATGGAATATCTTTATTGAAAAAATATAATCATGATTAAATACATATATAATATAGTAAAATGGAAAGGTGAAATGTATTCTAAATGTGTTCCTATTTGGTTTTTTATGTTTCTATGATTTAATTTGAACGGGGTTAAAATAGGTAAAAGTAACGTAATTTTTTCATTGATGGATATTGGTGACAGTGTATAGTCAATATTGGTGTTTGTTTTTATTAAAAAACACCTGAAAGAATTGGATTTATTGTTTATTTTGTTAAAGAATGTTAATGTTTATTTAGCATGAGAGTATTTAAAATTCAAATTTTATGTTCTAGAAAGATTAATAATATGTTTGTTGTGATTAAATAGTGTGTATATTGTTTTCATTATGGTTTTGGTAAAAGAAAAGGAGGTTTAATTTATGTTATGTATTAATTATAGTTTTTTATTTTAGTTCTTAGTGGATTGTTGAGATTTGGTAATTAGAGAGGGAATTAGGCTTATAATCCTTGTGATGAATGGTAAAATACCTTTAGGTAAGTGGTTGTGAACTTCTTTGAGCTTATAATTCACTACTCTAGTGTATTGTAGTTAATATTATAATTGGATTTAGTTGTTTTATGATTTTTTTGATATGACATTCGCTAATAATTCAATGAGGGATGTGATAACATGATTTTTTGTAGATTAATAATGAGAAAACATGTGAAATTATGTTTTTTTAGCTTAGAATATTGTATGTAATTAATTATGTTATGGAATAAAATGAGTTGTGTGATTTAATAGAGACCTTAAGTGGAATAAAATGTTTTATGATGTTTTGTTTTATTGAATTTATGCTGTGAAAATTTGATTATCTAGTATTTAATAATCATTACATGTAATTTAAAGGGGTTAATTAATGGAATATTGTTTAAAGGTGATAAAGGTGTTAGCTATTTAATTAATAACACTAAATCATATTGATGTGTTGGAAGTTTTAATTTTAATAGTGTTGTTTTTGTGGGGAGTTATCATTCATTATCTATAATGATTTTTTAAATAATAATGTGTAATTTTGACATGTAAAAGGTATTTTACATGATGTACTTTTTGGGGGGTTGAATAATTTGTGTACATGATGTACTTTCAATCATGGATTTTGGAAATTAACTCATCATTTTTCTTATTGTGATTTTTTTATGAACTTTGTGTCTTATAAACTCTCTCTCTTAAAAGATTCATGTATTGAACTCTACACTATTTCAAATAAAATTTTTAATATGTTGGTAACATTAGTACTATATAATTTATAGATTCAATAAACCTATCATTTTCTAATAATGTGATGATATTTGGACACTTTCAAATTCTAATCTTCTCTCTCTTAATTATAGTTTGGTAGATTATTGATTATTTGTGTTCTTAGAGGATCTAGATCCCCCTTTCATATGCATATTTTGTTTATTGCTTGATGTTGGTAGCTTATTTATTTTATTTGGTTTTTAATTTGAGATTATATATTATATGTGAACTATTTAATGATTAAATAATTTCATGTGAGTTTTTATCATGGAAAAGTAGTTCTTATGTTAAAGATTAATATTCTATAATTTTTTTGTGACATTCACATTATAATGTTGTTTCCAAGTGCTGTAATTATGGATAACCATGTTTAAAGTGATTAATTAAATATAATAATGGTAAAATAAAATGTGTAAATGATGTAATCATTGATTAAATTATTGATTTAAATAAATGAGGACTAGAATTGATGTTTAAATGAGGAATTTGGTGTGTTGCATGTTAATAATTACGATGAAAATTAATATTATATGTTTATGGATTTTAGTTTATTATTGGGATAATCTCTTTATGTTTTTTGTGTATAAAAAAATGATTTCTACTGTAATGATTATATTCTTATATTCAAAGAATGGTTTAAAAGTAAGCACGCTTAATTAACTATAGGTTATATTGATTTGTTTGTGTGATGTGTGTTGTGAGTTTGGTGTGACATTATATGATGTTTGTTTTATTTAAAATTTTTATTGAAATACCTCTATCTTATGGAAAAATGAATATAAGATCATATAATGATAAATCACTACCAAGATCAAAGAAAAATGTATTATCCATCCAAGAAAATTAGGTTTATACTAATTATAGTTTTATGTGTAGTATAATATTCAAAAACTATATATAGGAGGATGCTTAAATGTGATGGGGTGTAAAGACCCGTAAAATTCAAGGGAAATTTTTTTCTTAATTTTCTTTAGAATTTTACAAGAGCGCGGTTTCTGACGGCACCTGATTCCGAGGCCCGGAGTGCCCGGAATTAATTTCCGAAGTTTGGCTCGGGTACGTTCAGTGAACGAACGAGCGGGATTTCCTAACTTTTGATCCGGTGCTCGGAATTGAAATCTGAGGGCACCGATGAACTCGCAGCGCCGATATTCGCTTAATGAGACCTTATCGGGAGTTGCGTTTGTTGCGGGTTGAAAGTTACGTTTTGGGGTTTTTCAGTTAAGTTAAATAAAATTTGTGTAAGACAAATTTTATTTTAACTTATTTAAAAACCTATCAAAGGAGGTTAGAAGTGGGACCCACACCCACTTAACCTCCCTTGGGAGGATTAAGTGTGGTGGGGCCCACAAGAACCCCTTTTCTTTTCAAATTCTCTCAACGTACTTAACCCCTAATTAATTGGCCTATGTTACTCTTAATTAATTTTGGGGAGTTAAACACTTTTGAATTTAAAACATTTGAAATTCTTTTGAGTTATGTGTTAATAAAATAAGATGTAATCTTATTTGTTTATGGGTTGTTGGTTTATTCCCTTGAGAGCTTTGAGAGCTCCTCTTCATCTTCTCCGGCGAAGAACGTCTTCATCCTCAACGAAGAACGACAACACTTCATCAAGGATCATCGACTCGGCGACCCGGTATCTTCGGACCTCTTCTTCCTCCTCGGACCTTCTTCGTCGGCAAACGAAGATCCGCCAACGTCGTGTCTCTTCGGGCATAACTCTTCGTCAACGGATTTGACGAATGACGACCGCGACACCCGACCCCCGCGACGCCGTCTTCCGCGGAGCGTAGCCGAACCTTGAAATCTTAAACCCGAGGTAGGGGTTGTCGTTTTCTTTTGGTTTCCTTATTTTATTCTTGATCGTGATTCTATCAAGACTAACGTGTGACTTGATTTATTTTAAGTTGCGTTTTTATTTTAACGTGAGGGGGGCCGGACCGCACGAACACGGCCGAACCCCCCTCTATCGTTCTTGTTTTATCCATGCGGGTGGAAGCAAGTGGCGTGGTGCCGTCGCACCACGCGGATGATCGTGCTTATAATTTACGCAACGCCGTCGCGCTACGCCGAGGAGAATCTTCAAGAACGCGACGCCGTCGCGCCACGTTGGAAGGAATCATGGTACGGAAAAGGGGCGCGGTGCCGTCGCACCGCGCCGGATGACGAACGCCGCGGCCGATTCCGGGCCGCGGCAGGACGAGGAGACCGCAGCCGGTTCCGGGCCGCGGCGGGACGAGAAGACCGCGGCCGGTTCCGGGCCGCGGCGGAAGGGAAGACCGGCGGCCGGGCCGCCGGCGTCGGAAGTCGAGGGCGGGACCGGAATTTCCGGTCCCGTTGGTAAAAACCGGCCGGCCAGCTGGCCGGCCGGATGTCATAAAACCGGGGGAATAAATCCCCCGGCTGGTTTAACAAACCCCCCTCTTAATGAGGGGGGGGTTCATTAAAGGAGGGGGGGGGCAACAGCCCCCCCGGTTCGTTCCAGCCGGCCCCCACTTGCGGGGGCCGTTTTTTTTTGCAAAGGCACGGCACAAGGCCGTGCCGCCTTGACAAAGCAGCGGGGGCTTGATTGCCCCCGCGTGACCACCCACGTGCGGCGCTAAGCGCCGCCGCCGCGGCCCGCCGCCGCAGCCACCGCGGCCCGCCGCCGCCGCCACTGCGGCCCGCCGCCGCCGCCGCCACCGCGGCCCGCCGCCGCCGCGCCACCGCCGCGCCGCTCCCGGGGGGGGGGCGGTCGGGCCGGGTCGGCCCGGACCCGGACCCCCCCGTTTCGAACCAGATTCGGTTTTTGGCTCATAACTTGAGCCTCGGACCTCCGAATGACGAACCGTCTGCGGAAACGCGATCCTTGGATCGAGACGGTCGTTTCGGTATATCGCACTCAAGGTTTCGGTTTACTTTGAGTTCGGCCGGGTTGGTTCGTTCACGAAACCAACCGGGCCTTCGGAGCGGAAACGCTCATATCTTGAGCTACGGACGTCCGATTGTCACGCCGTCAGTCGCGTTGTGTTCCTCTTAGTGAGACGGATATTTTGGCATACTCTGCCCGAGGTTTGGACGCAGGTGGAGTACGGTCGGGTTGGTTTTGCCTTAAAAACCAACCGGGCCCCGGAGACGAAAATGCCTATAACTCTCAGACCGGGCGTCCGATCGATGCGCCGTCTGTTGCGTTGAGTTCCTGTTGACGATACGGAACTTTTGGATACATCAACTTCGGTCTTCGTTACAGTTGATGTATCAGCCTCTCGGCTCGTGGAGCGGATCCTCCGTACGAGCTTGCTGTGTGCGGGAACCCTAGTGCTGGCTGCGACTGTTCTACTGCTACGACTGCTACTGTGACTGCGACGACGACAGTACAGAGATCCTGTGTGGATTCGACGACGACAGTACAGAGATCCTGTGTGGATTCGACGACGACGACTACAGCACTCAGCGATCCTACGTGGATCAGTGCTACAGGTTCTGTGTGAGCCCGATCCTGTGTGGGTCCTTGCGCTCAGCGGTTCTGTGTGAGCCAGTGCCTACAGGTTCTGTGTGAGCCCGATCCTGTGTGGGTCTTCTGAGGGGGTTAGTTACCTATCGATCCTTCGTGGGTCCGACGACTTAGATGGATCAGTGATCATCTTTATCGTCCTTGAAGAAGTATACCTGTGTGAGCTGAATCCTGTTGCTTTCCTGTGTGGATTGTGTTGTGCAATCCTGTGTGGATTATGTTTTTCTTTCCTATGTGGAATACGTATACTTTCCTGCGTGGACTGAGTTGTACTTGGGCTCAGAGGTTGGAGCGTATTTTAATAGATGACTTAGGTATATGTATGGGCATATACCTAAGCAGTGTCGGTTGTTACTTCGTGATTGTACTTTTCTTCGTGGTTTATCCTTTGTGGATTTGAGAGACCTTCAGGGGTCTCGGGGTCCCTACTGAGTAGCTTATACTCACCCCTGCACGGGCTTCGCCCGCACTACGTTGTGTTGGTTGCAGACGACGGACAGCGTTGACCTTAGCTGAGGCTTGCAGAGCGGGACGGTACCCGGAGGTGGACCACTGGGCGGGACGTGCACGGAGCGGACGGCGGGACCCGTGGAGCAGAGGAGCTATCTTTACCCACCCTTCAGGTGGGATTTCCAGTGGACAGCTCGGAGTAGCGGCTTTTACTTTTCAGTTGCTGTTTTTCCCTTTCGAGTTGTACTTTACTTTCAGTTTGGGTTTGTATTCTGGCCCATTTACCTTTCCGCACTTTCAGTCGTACTCTGCTTGCTTAGTGTTTACTTTCCGCTTGTTTACTCTGTGGTGTTTGTTTTACTTTTCAAAGGCAATGCCTTCCCTTTTTACTGGGATTTACGCCTTGGTGCTAGTCGCCAGCCCCTGGCCTATGGAAGGCGGGCTTGGGGTAGTCACGGCACGGACCCCGAGGGCGGGTCGTGACAAATTGGTATCAGAGGAGTTCGGTGCTACCGCGAACTCTAATCTTTTCTATGTGAAGCAATAATGTTTAGCGTATTGAGTGTGGTTATCAGTCCAGGGAGTCCAGTGTTGGTGCGGCGGCCGACGTATCCGTACACCAGGACCCTGACTTCTGATTTCCGACTTAATGCACGAAAACATTGATTGCGTGTGTGTTTCAAGTTTTCTTTGTGATTACTTATATCATCTCACCAGGTATACTGTTCTAACCGTGGCGCACCTGTTTCCTTTTCAGGATGGCCCCACGACGGCAGCCAGCTAGGGTTCCGAGAGTCGAGCGAGACGACAGCCCACCGAGCGACGAGGCCTCGGTGTAGGGCCCTTTTCCAGTAGTGGCACCGGCGGTAGCTTTACCCGCCGATCCCCCGATGCTTCCAGCAGCAGCCGCTGACGATGCACGTCGCCTCAGCGCACTGCATGAGTTTCAGCGCCAGCGACCGCCTAGGTTTCGCGGGGAGACGGATCCCCAGGCAGCAGAAGACTGGCTGGAGGCAGTGGTTCGAGTGTTTAGGCTAGTGAGGACACCAGCAGACCTCATGGTGATCCTCGCTGCGAGCCTACTACACGCAGCAGCAGGACGATGGTGGAGCCTGATGCTCCAGGTGCACGATGAGGCATCTCTTCTCTGGACGGACTTTGAGAGCCTCTTCCGCTCTGAGTTCGTCCCGGCCACCCTCTGAGCGGTGCACATCCAGGAGCTTCTACAGCTGCGGCAGGGCAGCATGACGGTCGCTCAGTACTCGGCGAGATTTACCGATCTCTCGCGCTACTCGACCGACATGGTACGGGACCCATTCTTTCGGGCCCGGACCTTCGAGCAGGGTTTGAGACACGAGATCAGGGCATCGCTGATCTCCCTCAGCATACCGACTCAGACAGGAGTACTGGAGCGGGCCCTTCTGATCGAGAGCTTCCTTGCTGAGTCTACACCAGCACAGCGACCCACCGCAGGGCGGCACGTGGCAGAGTCATCTGCAGCAGGCAGTCGACGGATGACTCAGGGGTCCAGACAGACCAGACCTACGGGCAGACGATCTCAGGGCACTGGCTCAGCAGTGCGGGGCACACAGCGCGGAGCCAGTCTTCCGAGAGGCAGACAGTGCTACTCGTGCGGCGGGCAGGGCCACATGGCTCGCGACTGCCCGACCCGCCGTGCCGAGGAGCAGCAGTCAGTTGATGGACCACCGAGGCAGAGGCAGAGGGTCGACCGTGGCGGTCCGCAGGGAGGTGGCGGACGAGGCAGAGGAGCTGGACGAGCAGCTGGTGGTGGCCGACGCTTTGAGGCTCTACCACCACCACCACCAGGAGGTCCACCCCGACCACAGGGAGCTGTCGGGCAGCGACAGGCACAGCTCCAGGCAGCAGAGGCCTACGACCACGGCGCACCCGAGATGATTCGAGGTACTATCTATGTCTATTCCACCCTTGCTGCAGTTCTTATAGACACAGGAGCGAGTCACTCTTTCATAGCCGCTGCCCTTGTTCGGAGCTCGGAGATTCCGACAGAGCCGTTGGCTCGATCCTTACGGCTAGAGACTCCTACGGGAGCAGACTCGACGATTACGCACTGGTGCCGGCAGTGTGAGCTTACTCTAGGAGGCGAGAGCTTCGGCTGGGATCTTCTTGTAGCAGCGTCGAGGCCTTACGACGTCATCTTGGGCATGGATTGGCTGTCTACGGTCCATGCACAGATTGACTGTTTTAGGCACAAGGTGCGATGTGTACGCACCGACGGGAGCAGGTTCACCTTCACCGGCGAGAAGGGAGCCTTAGCAGCACAGGATGGACTTCCACGGAGGAGAGGACAACCCATCACTCATCAGTTGGCTAGCCTTATCCTTGGAGCAGTTGACATGCGGAGTCCTGGTTTTCCTGCAGTGGTGGATCAGTTTGCGGACGTTTTTCCCGACGACGTTCCAGGGCTACCTCCTCGTAGAGAGGTAGACTTTTATATTGACTTGTACCCCGGGACAGCCCCGATATCCACTCCAGCATATCGGATGGCCCCCGCCGAGCTTCGAGAGCTACGGGTACAGTTAGAGGACTTGCAGGGCAAGGGATTCATCCGACCCAGTGTTTCACCCTGGGCTTCACCGATATTGTTCGCCAAGAATGCGGACGGGAGCTTGCGACTTTGTGTTGACTATCGTCGCCTGAACCAGGTGACAGTGAGGAACAAGTATCCGCTACCGAGGATTGATGACCTCTTTGATCAGCTCAAGGGAGCACGGTGGTTCTCGAAGATAGACCTCAGGTCAGGCTATCATCAGCTCAGAGTCAGAGACGAGGATGTGCAGAAGACGGCCTTCAGATGTCGGTATGGCCACTATGAGTTCTTGGTTATGCCTTTTGGTGTAACCAATACTCCAGCAGTGTTCATGGCTCTCATGAACAGGATCTTTCAGCCATACCTCGATCGGTTTGTCGTAGTCTTCATCGACGACATTCTGATTTACTCTACGACAGAGGAGGAGCACGCCTATCACTTGCGAGTTGTTCTTGACACACTCCGAGAGCACCAGCTTTATGGTAAGCTCTCGAAGTGCCAGTTCTGGATACGTGAGGTCCACTTTTTGGGACACGTTATCTCTGAGGCGGGAGTTGTAGTGGATCCCGCGAAGATTGAGGCTGTGTTAGCATGGGAGCCACCCAGGAGCGTGACTGAGGTTCAGAGTTTCTTGGGACTAGCTGGATACTATCGGAGATTTGTGCCGAACTTCTCCAGGGTTGCGGCATCACTCACAGCTTTGACGAAGAAGGGGAAACCCTTCGTGTGGTCAGACAGTTGTCAGCAGAGCTTCCAGGAGCTGAGACAGAGATTGACTAGCGCACCTATCTTGAGGTTGCCTGAGGAGGGAGTAGGGTACGTAGTCTACTGCGATGCATCAGGGATCGGACTCGGATGTGTTCTGATGCAGGAACGGGCCGTGATCGCCTATGGATCACGTCAGTTGAGGCCGCATGAGCAGAACTACGCTACCCATGACCTGGAGTTAGCAGCAGTGGTCTTCGCTCTGAAGACATGGCGACACTATCTGATGGGCGAGCGCTTTACAGTCTTTTCCGATCATCAGAGTCTCAGGTATATCTTCTCGCAGAAGGACCTGAACCTGAGACAGCGACGATGGCTCGAGTTCCTCCAGGACTATGACTTTGAGATAGTCTATACTCCTGGGAAGGGGAACGTAGTAGTCGATGCCCTCAGCAGGAGGACGGGCATTCAGCTACTTGAGGAGGCGACGGAGCAGTTAGCCTCCTTGCAGATATCCTTCGTGGATAGAGATGGAGCAGCCTTTCTTCAGTCTCTCACAGTCACTCCTCCACTACTGCAGCGAGTCAGGGAGGCACAGCATGGGGACGTTGACTGTGAGACGCGGCGTGCACAGATATCCTCGGGACAGGCACCTGATGGTTTCTCCCTTGGAGCAGAGCACGACATCCTTTTCAGAGGACGTACCATGGTACCAGTCGCTTTGCGGGAGAAAGTGCTGAGGGAGTTTCACACTTCTCCTTTAGTGGTATATCCTGGAGTGGCGAAGATGTACCAGGACCTCAGACGACAGCACTGGTGGCCGGGCATGAAGAAGGCTGTAGCAGAGTTCGTTTCTCGATGCCTTACCTGTCAGCAGGTGAAGGCAGAGCATCAGGTACCAGCAGGCTTGGTACAGCCCTTGGAGGTTCCGGAGTGGAAGTGGGACGGCATATCTATGGACTTCGTGACTGGACTTCCACGCACTTCCAGAGGTCACGACTCCATCTGGGTGATTGTTGATCGACTCACCAAGTCGGCACACTTCTTACCCATCAGAGAGCAGGGCTCAGTGGAGAGCTTGGGACGTCTCTACGTTCAGGAGATTGTGCGGCTCCACGGCGTGCCATCATCTATCGTCTCCGATCGAGATGCCCGCTTTACTTCCCGGCTTTGGAAGGGGTTGCAGGAGGCGTTCGGGACGCAACTACGTCTTAGCACATCTTTTCACCCTCAGACAGATGGTCAGACGGAGAGGACCATTCATACTCTCGAGGACATGCTCCGCGCATGTGTCCTTGACTTTGGTCGTAGCTGGGAGGACCACCTACCTTTGGTGGAGTTCGCGTACAACAAAAGCTACCACTCCACCATCGGGATGGCACCGTACGAGGCGTTGTACGGCCGACCATGTAGATCTCCTTTGTGCTGGACAGACCCTGGGGAGTCAGCACTGGTGGGACCAGAGATGGTCCAGGCCACGACAGAGAAGGTCCAGGTCATCCAGGAGCGGATGAGGACAGCTCAGAGCCGGCAGAAGTCATACGCTGACAGGAGGCGGAGGCCACTGGAGTTCGAGGATGGCGACCACGTCTTCTTGCGGGTCTCACCTCGACGTGGTATTCGGAGATTTGGCCGAGGTGGCAAGTTATCTCCGCGCTTCATCGGACCTTTCCAGATTCTCAGCAGGATTGGCGAGGTGGCTTATCGCCTGGCTCTACCACCTCAGTTGCAACGGGTGCACGACGTCTTCCACGTATCCCAGCTGAGGAGATACGTGCACGACCCGACGCACATCATTGACCATGGGGAGCTTGACGTTGACGATGGGGCGACTTTTACGGAGATCCCGGTGGAGATAGAGGATCGACAGGAGAGGGTCCTGCGTGGGCGATCGATTCCTCTTGTGCGCATCAGATGGCAGCACGGGAATCTCCAGGAGATCACATGGGAGCGGGAGGCTCAGATGCGTGCTCAGTACCCTCATTTGTTTCCCTAGTTTTTGTTGTATCTTTACGGGGACGTAAAGCCCTGAGGTGGGAGTAATGTAAAGACCCGTAAAATTCAAGGGAAATTTTTTTCTTAATTTTCTTTAGAATTTTACAAGAGCGCGGTTTCTGACGGCACCTGATTCCGAGGCCCGGAGTGCCCGGAATTAATTTCCGAAGTTTGGCTCGGGTACGTTCAGTGAACGAACGAGCGGGATTTCCTAACTTTTGATCCGGTGCTCGGAATTGAAATCCGAGGGCACCGATGAACTCGCAGCGCCGATATTCTCTTAATGAGACCTTATCGGGAGTTGCGTTTGTTGCGGGTTGAAAGTTACGTTTTGGGGTTTTTCAGTTAAGTTAAATAAAATTTGTGTAAGACAAATTTTATTTTAACTTATTTAAAAACCTATCAAAGGAGGTTAGAAGTGGGACCCACACCCACTTAACCTCCCTTGGGAGGATTAAGTGTGGTGGGGCCCACACGAACCCCTTTTCTTTTCAAATTCTCTCAACGTACTTAACCCCTAATTAATTGGCCTATGTTACTCTTAATTAATTTTGGGGAGTTAAACACTTTTGAATTTCAAACATTTGAAATTCTTTTGAGTTATGTGTTAATAAAATAAGATGTAATCTTATTTGTTTATGGGTTGTTGGTTTATTCCCTTGAGAGCTTTGAGAGCTCCTCTTCATCTTCTCCGGCGAAGAACGTCTTCATCCTCAACGAAGAACGACAACACTTCATCAAGGATCATCGACTCGGTGACCCGGTATCTTCGGACCTCTTCTTCCTCCTCGGACCTTCTTCGTCGGCAAACGAAGATCCGCCAACGTCGTGTCTCTTCGGGCATAACTCTTCGTCAACGGATTTGACGAACGACGACCGCGACACCCGACCCCCGCGACGCCGTCTTCCGCGGAGCGTAGCCGAACCTTGAAATCTTAAACCCGAGGTAGGGGTTGTCGTTTTCTTTTGGTTTCCTTATTTTATTCTTGATCGTGATTCTATCAAGACTAATGTGTGACTTGATTTATTTTAAGTTGCGTTTTTATTTTAACGTGAGGGGGGCCGGACCGCACGAACACGGCCGAACCCCCCTCCATCGTTCTTGTTTTATCCATGCGGGTGGAAGCAAGTGGCGTGGTGCCGTCGCACCACGCGGATGATCGTGCTTATAATTTACGCAACGCCGTCGCGCTACGCCGAGGAGAATCTTCAAGAACGCGACGCCGTCGCGCCACGTTGGAAGGAATCATGGTACGGCAAAGGGGCGCGGTGCCGTCGCACCGCGCCGGATGACGAACGCCGCGGCCGATTCCGGGCCGCGGCAGGACGAGGAGACCGCGGCCGGTTCCGGGCCGCGGCGGGACGAGAAGACCGCGGCCGGTTCCGGGCCGCGGCGGAAGGGAAGACCGGCGGCCGGGCCGCCGGCGTCGGAAGTCGAGGGCGGGACCGGAATTTCCGGTCCCGTTGGTAAAAACCGGCCGGCCAGCTGGCCGGTCGGATGTAATAAAACCGGGGGAATAAATCCCCCGGCTGGTTTAACAAACCCCCCTCTTAATGAGGGGGGGTTCATTAAAGGAGGGGGGGCAACAGCCCCCCCGGTTCGTTCCAGCCGGCCCCCACTTGCGGGGACCGTTTTTTTTTGCAAAGGCACGGCACAAGGCCGTGCCGCCTTGACAAAGCAGCGGGGGCTTGATTGCCCCCGCGTGACCACCCACGTGCGGCGCTAAGCGCCGCCGCCGCGGCCCGCCGCCGCCGCGGCCCGCCGCCGCCGCGGCCCGCCGCCGCCGCGGCCCGCCGCCGCCGCGGCCCGCCGCCGCCGCGGCCCGCCGCCGCCGCGGCCCGCCGCCGCCGCGGCCCGCCGCCGCCGCGGCCCGCCGCCGCCGCGCCGCCGCCGCGCCGCTCCCGGGGGGGGGGGGGGTCGGGCCGGGTCGGCCCGGACCCGGACCCCCCCGTTTCGAACCAGATTCGGTTTTTGGCTCATAACTTGAGCCTCGGACCTCCGAATGACGAACCGTCTGCGGCAACGCGATCCTTGGATCGAGACGGTCGTTTCGGTATATCGCACTCAAGGTTTCGGTTTACTTTGAGTTCGGCCGGGTTGGTTCGTTCACGAAACCAACCGGGCCTTCGGAGCGGAAACGCTCATATCTTGAGCTACGGACGTCCGATTGTCGCGCCGTCAGTCGCGTTGTGTTCCTCTTAGTGAGACGGATCTTTTGGCATACTCCGCCCGAGGTTTGGACGCAGGTGGAGTACGGTCGGGTTGGTTTTTCCTTAAAAACCAACCGGGCCCCGGAGACGAAAATGCCTATAACTCTCAGACCGGGTGTCCGATCGACGCGTCGTCTGTTGCGTTGAGTTCCTGTTGATGATACGGAACTTTTGGATACATCAACTTCGGTCTTCGTGACAGTTGATGTATCAGCCTCTCGGCTCGTGGAGCGGATCCTCCGTACGAGCTTGCTGTGTGCGGGAACCCTAGTGCCGGCTGCGACTGTTCTACTGCTACGACTGCTACTGTGACTGCGACGACGACAGTACAGAGATCCTGTGTGGATTCGACGACGACAGTACAGAGATCCTGTGTGGATTCGACGACGACGACTACAGCACTCAGCGATCCTACGTGGATCAGTGCTACAGGTTCTGTGTGAGCCCGATCCTGTGTGGGTCCTTGCGCTCAGCGGTTCTGTGTGAGCCAGCGCCTACAGGTTCTGTGTGAGCCCGATCCTGTGTGGGTCTTCTGCGGGGGTTAGTTACCTATCGATCCTTCGTGGGTCCGACGACTTAGATGGATCAGTGATCATCTTTATCGTCCTTGAAGAAGTATACCTGTGTGAGCTGAATCCTGTTGCTTTCCTGTGTGGATTGTGTTGTGCAATCCTGTGTGGATTATGTTTTGCTTTCCTATGTGGAATACGTATACTTTCCTGCGTGGACTGAGTTGTACTTGGGCTCGGAGGTTGGAGCGTATTTTAATAGATGACTTAGGTATATGTATGGGCATATACCTAAGCAGTGTCGGTTGTTACTTCGTGATTGTACTTTTCTTCGTGGTTTATCCTTTGTGGATTTGAGAGGCCTTCAGGGGTCTCGGGGTCCCTACTGAGTAGCTTATACTCACCCCTGCACGGGCTTCGCCCGCACTACGTTGTGTTGGTTGCAGACGACGGACAGCGTTGACCTTAGCTGAGGCTTGCAGAGCGGGACGGTGCCCGGAGGTGGACCACTGGGCGGGACGTGCACAGAGCGGACGGCGGGACCCGTGGAGCAGAGGAGCCATCTGTACCCACCCTTCAGGTGGGATTTCCAGTGGACAGCTCGGAGTAGTGGCTTTTACTTTTCAGTTGCTGTTTTTCCCTTTCGAGTTGTACTTTACTTTCAGTTTGGGTTTGTATTCTGGCCCATTTACCTTTCCGCACTTTCAGTCGTACTCTGCTTGCTTAGTGTTTACTTTCCGCTTGTTTACTCTGTGGTGTTTGTTTTACTTTTCAAAGGCAATGCCTTCCCTTTTTACTGGGATTTATGCCTTGGTGCTAGTCGCCAGCCCCTGGCCTATGGAAGGCGGGCTTGGGGTAGTCACGGCACGGACCCCGAGGGCGGGTCGTGACATGGGGAACCTATGATTTCATATGTGGTGGATGTGATCAGGTGTATTATAAGATATTTTCTAATTATTACCTAAAACACAATGTTTTTACTAAAAGACATCATTGAATCAAATTTGGATAGTTTTTAATTGAAATAAGAATAATATTTTTTGGCTACTTATAGAGCTATAAAATATTTGGTCACATGTTACATGATTTTTTTGAATGATATATAAACCTATAGAGTTAAATAAAATCATAAACCAATGGGAAGAAAGGATAAAGTGAAGAAAAGTGCACATAAGAAGGATAAAAAATTGTTTTCCTCAAATAGATTTAGATACTTAGAGAGATTTTATATAAAATTAAATCAAGGTAGTTTTTATAAAGATTCATCATTTTCATGTTCATAAAAGAATGTGATGAAAAATATAGAGAATATAAGACCAAAAAATTATAATCTGAGAATAAGTAAAGGTAAGGATTCCTTATGTTATTTATAAAAGTAATTTATTAATCATAACACCCCCAATAAGGCTAAGAAGAATGTTTCACCAAAAAGAATAATATGGATATATTATGGAAGAATAATAAATGTTGGGAACTATTTTAAATAATACTTGAGTGCTTGTGATGATGAAATTTTATTGATTCAAATGAAATAATTTATCTAAGAAAGAAAAAGTAGGATTGTTTTGGTGGAGGATATTCATGATAATCCATGTGAAAGTTCCAAGAAACTTGACAATGTTAATAAAGAATACATAATCATTTATCTATCTAATTATAAATGGAATGAAATGTGGAGGAAAAAAAAGAAAGTGAAAGTCCTATAGAAAAAAATGGATTCCACATGAAGAAGAAATTGAATTTTATGAGAGGTTTTAAAGAGAGGAAGACCCAAAAAATCATGAGAATCTATGTGGGAGGTATAAGCTGTCTAGACATATTTCAAAGGACTATTTAAACATACTTCTATACCAAATTGATATTTTAAATAAGATGAATCTTACACCAGGTGATCCTTCTAATGATATTTTGATATTTCAAAGTTGTTGGATTACCTTATGAAGCAAGAAAATATTGGTTACTTTTAACTAATCATCATCAATCATCTAAGTTAATGATTAATGGATAGAAGCTGTGTTGTATTTATGTTAATTATGTTTATTTTCTATTCTTATAATAAATTATCTTTCAAATTGGTTCTAAGTTTCTAAAATGTTTAAACATGTTTGATATCATTGACATATATCATAACCATTCCCCACAAACCACTTTCCAATTACCTCATAAGAGTCACACCACTCTCTTTTAACATAGTATCCTAACTAACACATGTAACATTCACACATGATTAAGAGGTTATATAGGATTACATAAGAAAATATTCTATGTTAAACCCCATTTAAAAATTCCCTATAATAAATATATATTTAACATATCCAAAACTATCTAATTATTAAATATAGTTCTTTCAAAGAAAAAAATAATGAATCTATATAATTTACAATTGAAGAAATTTTATTTACATAATTTATTTAAATAGAATAATTATAAACAAGTATTGTACATACTTCCTCTCATGTTATATCATAATAATCTGCCCTAAAGTGTGAAGGTATTTCATAGCCTCCTTATTTTTTTCATTTCTTTATGACGCTTCCAAAAAAAAGAATTTTCAATTATTAAAAACTAAGTATTAATGAAAATCATGGTATTTTTCATTCAAAAACCTCAAATTTGATTAATACCTTAGACTTGGTAATCTTAAAATAAGAAATCATTTCTCAATAATTTGATCCTGGAAACTCATTAATGATAGGTGTTGCCTCAAAATACATACCAACTCTAGCACACCAGCCACTATAAAACTCATGATTATATGCTATATATAAATCACCTAATTCCATGATTCGTTCTTCCCTCATATCCTCACCATCGGGAAAAATATAATGAATCAGGAACCAAAATATTAATCTATATAAATAAAATAATAACATATCATTAAATTCAATGAATTTTATCACCCATGTTTTCTCCCAAGAATTATCCTTTGGTTCATTTAGAAGGTGTTTCTAGGAGAGTGTCCTGATGGGAATGATGTAAGAGTATTTAGAAAACATCAAAAAAAACTCCTACATTATCACCCTATTTTTTCTAATCATTTGATTATACTCATTTTACTCAACCATAAGTTATGTGTGGTAATTCTACACTACACACATGAATGTATAAACAACAAACCTAGTGTAAGATCCATCTTTGAAATAAAAAAAACAAATATTATAAGAATACATATTAAAATGAAAAAAATGGTCAAAAAATTACAAGGGTTTAATAAATATACATGAGGATGATTGATTAGTGGGTTATGCTGGATTCATAGGCCCTAAAGGATCGTTAACCTGTATATAAGTGGGGCCCAATGTCTACTCTGGAGACTTAGAATGTGTTAGAGTAGAATTTGAAGAAGCATGAATATAGAATATTGAGGAGAAGGAATTGTAAGGAAAATAAGATGTCATAGATGTATGTGGAAATGTATAATATGAATGGGGAGAATGAGCCATCATTGGATAAGGGAAAGAAAGGCAAGGAGGATCACATAAAAATAGAGGTGAAAACAATGGTGGATTAAATATCTTAGGTGTCTATAATGATATTGTGGGATAATAATGTGTTCTAGATGATATGTTTGAGGAAGTAACATGGTTTGATCGGGTATGTCAAGTGTAACATATATCTCTAGTACCCCCCCCCCCACATTGTCTAGATGATCACTACTACCACTAAAATCATCAAAAAATAACTATCACCTAGGTGGTGGATCCTGATTAAAATTTATATAAAACTAATCACATGACATTATATTTTTTGATATATATATTTGAAATAAAATACTCACAACATGAACCAAAGTAGGGACACCCATCTCTCCTATACAACGATTATTTTCACACATCCTTTTCCTTCATATATCTTCAATGTTTTTCATTTACTACATTTAAAAACAAATATATAAATATTTATAATTTCATAACTAATGTGTAATACAAACATGAAATAATATGAGACATGACTTAATTAAGGAATACCAATTATCAAACCAAATAAAGAATATGTAGTGATATAAAAAATTATTTTATATTTAATGGGAAGAATATAAAAACATAAAATATGTGTCATATAAAAATAAATACATTCAAATTAGTATGTTTATAATGGGTGTGATATATTTTTCTTCTATTTTAAATTTTATCCAATTAAATTTTTGGTAGGTCATTTGGTTTATTTTGGTCAATTGATTAGGTCATTTGTCCATTTTTTTGGGTTAGGTCATTTGGTTCATATTTTGGTTTATGTTGTTTTTTCATTTTTTGGTTAGGTCATTATTTTAATTAGCTTTGATTTTCATTCTAATTAATTTAATATGCTTCAATTTAATTCATCTTTTTTGTGTTCTAGTTTAATTGTTTTAGTTTTATTTTTTTCGATAGGTTCTAATACAGTTCAATTTAATATTTTAAAATGAAAATCAAAGAAAATTACAACCAGTACATATTTAAAATGCACATGAAGTTTAAGTTTGATATAAAATATTTGTAATAAATAGTAAATAAATTTTAATATTACCAACCTTAACAACCCAATTCCAGCTAAAACAAATAATTGGGAACATAGATGGTTGATTTTATATACTTCTCACCATAACTTTAGCATCAACTTAGACAATTGAACTATTGGAGTCATCATAAGTAATAAATTGATAAAGTCCAATGGGAGTAGGTATGATGTTAATTTCATCATCACTGTAATAAAGAATATTTATTGGGATTACTTTAATAATGACACCAAATTTAGGTTATAGATGATCTTTCACATAAAAAATATGTTTTCCAATGATTCTATTTTATATGGATCATCAGCAGAAAGAGTGGTAGTCATGTCAATAACATGAAATCCACATTGATCAATAAATTTCACATGCCTCATCATCAAATAAAACCACTTTCATTTCATCATAGTGACTCTACCATGAGAGTAATAATCCAATATTAGTATTTTCTTAATGAATCCATGATAGGATACATTTTCAAATCATGGTATAATATATGATGCACTAGTATAATAGTCTATTGTGGTAGTTACCATAACACCATAATGTTGTGTTATCATTTTCATTGCTCGTTCGATAATGGTAAATTTGTAGCCATTGATCATAATTTATTTTCACTCACGAACCATAGAATTATGACCAAAAGTTAAAGCTCTTATTTCCTCAGAGACAAAATCAATAGGAAAACTCAATACCTGAAATATAAATGAATATTAAAATTAAATAAATATTAATTTTATTAATTTATTACAGTAATAATTATACCTTCAATTTCAACCAAGAAGAAAACTCTTTTCTATGAAAATTATATCTCCTTCTCAAAGGTAAGGAATGATGCTTTCTATTTATCATTTTTTTATATTCCCTGCTGAAAAAATAGAAATATTTCAATAGATATATACAATTAAATGAGATGAAATAACATATACATATTTAATTTACTTACTTGATATAGTCATCAAATAAATCATAGTTAAACAAAACTATTTTATGTGTCATCTCCTACTCTTTAAGGCTTAACGTGGTCAATGTAGATGATCTAATAATTCCCCCTATTTTGAGAAGTTAGGTAAAACTAGGTTAAATTTTCTTATAATTCTCTTCGGCATATCTCATTGGTCTATTTCATCTCATAGTCACATCAGACAAATACATTGAATATAAATCTATGCATTCTTGATCCAATTAACCTTTCATAATAGAACCTTTGGGATGATTCATATTCTTGACATAAGACTTCAATATGTACAAATTTATTTCATTTGGATACATCCAACTAAAATCAATAGGTCCTCTAATAATTATTTCGGTTAGAATGTGAATAGTTAGATGAATAATTCATGTGAAAAATGATAGAGTAAATATTTTCTCTAACTCACAAAAAATTAATGGTAACTCAACCAATATTTTTTGAAAAAAAAACTTGGAAAACTTCTTATCACAAAGATATATATAAAAATTGGATAGTCGAATAACATCCAGACTTACATTATTGGAAAGTTCATGATAGATTACTATTATAATCAAATCATGTAGAAGAATATGATAATCATGAGTCTTAAAATATTTCAGATTCAACTATCTTCCATTGACTCATTTTGATATGTTTCTTAAATATCCATCAGGAACTTTAATAGTCTCTGGTAATTACAAAAAAATTATTTTTTTTCTATAGGTTTCCTAACATAATAAGCACATAGAACATTCCATTTATTTTCACTGATACACATAGGATGAAATTATAGTCTGAAAACCCAATCCACCAAGTCACACCAAGATCATAATTCATCTTTCATGTTTTAATTGACATTTAAAATAATTAAAAGAAACATTTCACACATATTTTATCAATTTTAATAACATCTAATAAATAATGAAACAAATTGGTTGAACAATAAAAAAACTCAAAAAAGGTACTTTACTTCTTCCAATTGTAATTGGTTTTAGTGGAAACATTCTTCCTCTTTCTAGATTTCATCTAAACCTTCCTAAATGAAAAAATAACATCTTTCAATTCATTAAGAACATCAATTCCATACATACACTAAGGTGGATTTTTAGTCTCCATGGTATTGTCAAACCTTCAATGATTATTACTATATAAATGATTCATTGTAAAGAATCGTTGATGTCCCATAAAACCAAAACTATGGAAATATTTAAGTCTTACGAATCTGTTATTCTTCATAAAAACATGAAATGATATTTTATCCTCTGTTCTCCATATAGAGATCATTGCATATACAGGAAAATCATTTATCGTTTACATAACCGTAGCACGCATTAGAAATATTTCTATAGAACATGAATTGTATGTGCACACACCCACATTCCAAAGATGTTTCACTCTTTTATTAAAGGTTTAAGGTATACATCTATATCATTTCTACGATTATAAGGTCCATATATGAGTATACTCATGAAATTGAATGTATTTTTCATACACATCTATGGAGGAAGTTTATAAATGTGTATGAACACTAGAAAATGTGTTTTGAGAAGTAAGAATCTACCCAAAAAGATTAAAAATATCAAATGATAGACCCAACCTCACATTACACACATCAGCTATAAGATTAGGATATCGATAATCAAATTTCTTCCATGAAAATCCTTTTGTATAATGAAAAAACTCATCATTATCCTTATTTATATTTGTATTATGTCATTATATATTTATTTATATTTCATCATACATGAAAATATTCTGGAGTCTAAGAATCAATGGAATGTTCCATATTACTTTCGGTTGCACACATGATAGTGTTCCATCGGTATTTGTCTTCCATCAGGATGTGCCACATTTTATACAATCATTTTATTTAGCAATTTTCTTCTAGAAAATGCTAAAATATTTTAGGAAAAGCATGAATTTTTTTTAGAAAATCTGTGTTCATCAACTAACTTTTATTACATATAATGGTTTTAGGGAATATATGAATCATCTATAAGTATGTCCTTTAAAAAGGTGAGAATATTATTGATGGAAGTATTAGAAGTCCTATACATGGTTTTCCCATGAAACAGTCAGATTAAAAATTATAGCTTTTTCATTTTACCACATTACTGATATACTGGATTCATGACAGCATCATTCAACTTTTTTCACCCCTTCCACATCATCATTTTCATTACATGCATCATGTGTGATCGTATCAAAATCTTATTGGGTTGGAATCCTTTATTTTTCATGATGATTAATAAACAAAAACTAGTCATCTAATAAATTCTTCAATCCAATCCTCTAATTGGAATCATGAACTTTTTTGGATTTCATTTTCTCCTCATTGTGATTCCAGACATAGTAGTTCTTTTTTTTTAAAAACAGCATTTTTTTATATGGTAGATAACTTCTTTACGGCTTAACCAAGGTCTTCTAACACAATTATAAAATGGGAAGTCTATATGGCCAGTATCTAAAGCACTGTTAAATGAAAAATCTATAAATCTCTCCAACTTGTTTTGAAAATCACTTGATATCCATTCAGTTTCATACATACAACTTCTATGAATTTTATAAAAAAAATTATATTTTTTGTTCTAAAATCAATTAAATAATATTGAAGTTAAATAAAAAATATATTTAAGGAAATGATAATCATTCACTTTATATGGAACAAAAACTAACACACAAGTCTATATGATAATCATAATAAAAAAGACAATAAAATACTATATATATATATATATAATATAAATATAAAACCATTATATTAAATTCCATTTTATCAATGAGTAATAACTATACATAATACTACACAAAATAGTGTTTATAATTGTTTTTTTATTTTTTATCTTATTCTTTTCACTTTTTAACTAATGTTATTCTTATTATATAAATTCATGTATAAAAGATTATTATTTCTAGGTAACCATCTTCTATAGAACGCATAAATTATGATGTTAGATTTGATAAATCCATAATTAGTGGTTTCTTATATTGAGGGATGTTTAACTGAATCCTTATTCACCTTGATATCAATGAAAAAAAGGTTCCTCTATATATATTTTAGGAATTATTATGCCTTTAATATGAGTGATGAGTATTTTTTTATATGGGATTTACATGAATGGTGATCGTGGTTATTATTTTCATATTCTGGTCCTAGGTTTAGTTTCATGTGACTCTTAGAGCATGGGACTAGATTCTCTATCTAGTTCGGTAAGAGTATGAAACCATTGATTTTTTATGTAATCTTGGTGTAAATCACACACATGGAATGCATTGTTCTATATAGAATATGGATTGGGTAGTATGAGAGTGTAAACTAATAATTCTTAAATGATATTGAGGTTGCATATGTTTTGTACATGAGGTGTATGTTGTGTTATGGAATATTCAGGATCTGTTATTGGTATATGGACTGATGTTTTTTCTTTCAATTTTAAATTAAATTGAATTAAAGTGATTATGGTTTTGTTTTTGAGTGATAATTATTTTTCTCAGGGTATGTTATAGACCATCATGGGTAGTTTTTCACAATTTATGTGTAGTATGGTCACTCGGTGACTTAGTCATTATTTACAGAAATTTAAAATAAATTGACTAGTTATTATAAATGTTCTAATTTGTTTTTTATCAGTTCTTAAAATGATATATATCCACATGTGTGAGGTAAATAACTAGTACACTTGGACAGGCCAACAAATCGATGACCAGGTGGTGCTTGAAGAAGGAATTTCTTCACTTATAAGATAAGTGGTCCTTTAAACATGCCCCCATAGTATTATACAAGTTTTTATATTGATATTGATATGTGTGGTCACTCCACATTGTGAAATTTTCCCTTTCTAAAATTAATGAATTATATATTTTATGATGATATATATGGAGTTGAATCAAATAATGTGCTAAATACATGGTAGAACGTGAGCACTAGATTGATTCCTTATCCGTTGAGTTTCAAGGTTTTAATTATGATAATGTACCTTATAAAATATAAATATCTAGGGGTTTTATTTAAATGAGGTGTAATTGAGTGAATAAATTGATGAGTCAAAAAGGACCTATAGAAAGGTGCCTTGCTGACTCTCCCCTTCAATGGGGAATAGTGACAGACTAGAGATAAGTGAAAAACTATATTCATGGGGGATAATTATAGTGAGAAACCCATCTCATATTGAGAGATGTTAAAGTGAATCATTTTGTACATGTTAGTGAAAAACTGAAAATAAAAAATTATAAGAGAAACAATTTCCAAATATAATCAAATTAGATTCAACATATAAAAAACAAAAGGATGATAATTATAGTGAGAAACCAATCACTAAAGAAGTCCCCTAGTGGTACTGAGATAAGAAAATAATACACCAAAAAACTAAAATTATATATATGGAAGTAGTCCGTGTAGAAAATAAAAAAAAAATAAAGAATGAACAACCAAAAAAATTACAAGTTCCCCTTCAATATAAGTTTTCAAATTCCTTTATTCAACAGCCACCAGCAGATTTAAACATATCAAAATAAATTAAATATAAACAAAAATATAAATCTACTATGATTTTTTAAACCTAGAATAAAAATTAAATTTATGGTTAATAGAATACCTAAATGATTTGGAAGTCATGGATTTAATATTGAATAATAATATAATTAAAAGAAGAAGATAGAAGAGATCACCATGGGTGGGGAAGAAACTGAAATATCGATTTCTAGGGTTATGGATGAAAATATAATAGGGGAGGGGAGTCTTTATGGGATGGTATTTTTGGAAGCCTCTACCAACAATGTATTAAAACCATCGATATAGGCTGATATATACCAACGGTTTTAAGAAACTGTTGGGGTTGTCTTCAAATAAATAATTTATCCTAACAGTTTTGATGAACCTTTCATATAGGACCCCATATACCAACAGTTTTTGAAAATAATTGGTATAGGTCTATGGGTATAGCCAGTATTTCTAGTAGTGTTTTATCTTCTTGAACCATTGATTGGAATCCCCTATCCTAAAATCCTGACTTGGATTTCCCCAAAACATGCCTCCAAGTTACATCAAGTCGAGTGAGGACTACTTATATTGATGTAATATGGTTAATTCAACCCTAACCTTCATAATAATTCCATGTTAAAATTATGTTCCTTAACAAGGGTTGGTTAAACACTTACTTCTAAAGCTTTCATTCTTAATCAAGTAATATAAGGCCAAGTCTGAATTAATATTTAATTTGAGGGATTTTAATTTATTATACATAAATTTTATCTTGTTTTATACTTTATGTGTCTTATTAATATTAAGTGGGTGTTAATTAATTAACCATGATGGATAAAACATTTAAGCATAATATATTTATTTAAATTCCATATTTTCACATTAATTCATTTATTTTTGTGATCATGGTCTTTTATACAAAAAATAATAATTGCATGGAAATAAATAATAAATTAATTAAATTATCTGATCATGAGCTTATCTAACGATTGATTTATTGAGTGGAAATTAAATAAACTTTTGAACTTGGGTAATTAACTCATATTTTTGGTCTTGGAATGAATTATAGCATTTCATTTGTCCACCTATGTATCACATGAGTTGACATCATAATGGTTCCATCTTGAACTGCCTCCATATGCCTTAGGGAACTCCATTAATTACATAAATATATAACTCACACTCAAGTGAGAGGAACCAATGTATTGTTTAAATGGGAATTACATAAATATCCTTGTACAAGAAATTTCTACATAATAATGGAGGGAGGGATGACTCATAGGACATAAAATTTAATTTAATAATAAATAACTGCAAACCCTATACAATAAATTAAATTAAATAAATTCTAACACATACAATAGTATTGATCTATATCATGAATGGTCATACATTCAATTTATACATAAAAGTAAATGGATAAAATTCATTTCTTTATCCATTATTTATAATTAAGATAAATGTGCTTACATTAATTAATTAATTTAATTTCATATTAATGGCCATCTAAAACCTCTTAGAGATAACAATTATAATGGAATTAAAGGAAAATTAATGGAAGAAATAATAGTTGTAGATTTATTATAATAAATTAATTAAGAACTTAAAATCATTTAAAACACTTATAAAATTTTCAAACACATAAAGTAACAATCAAAATAACAAGGTCTTATTTCTAAAATTTTCAATTTAATGTAATTTAATTATACTATTAATTGGGAGACTACACAACATTTACTATCTAGATACACTTTATGTACCTTCATTTCCTTGTATCTGAGTCTCATTCCTGGGGATTTGGTGTGTTGAATCATCTGAACTACATGGAGTGTACATGCCAGATACACGTCATGAATATGTTTTTCGTGGACTCGAGATACTCACCTAGGTCTTCGGTCTATATCTCAGCTGATTACATGGCATGTACTAGCTAGATACATGCCATGTAATCTGAATGACATGTGTCTATGCAACCATCTGAAAGACTCGGTGTGTTCTCAGGCAAGATACTACATGATGTGTGCACTCCAACTACACACTGTGTATATCTAATGTTGTTTGTCTAGATAACTAAACATGTATCTCAAACATGATAACTGATGAACTATATGTTTTTTACACTATATACACATTGAGTATAATATAAATTCTCTAGGTTTTCAGTCTTATGTGGTTTGACTATGTATAATGACCACACAGATTGTGTGATTTACGCCAATAACCCATGTAGACTACATGAAGTACACTCGGATACACATTATGTAATCTAAAAATGGTGTTCTAGGATTTCTAGTCAACACATGGAATACACTACATGTAATAAATGTGTATCATGTTGTTTATCTCATGGAATTTCTAGGTGCAACATACTTGGATACATGACATGCACTTTCGAGTACATGTCATGTAACCCTATCTTACAAGCAAAAAATGGCAGTTTCTAATAGAATATTTAGTCACTCTTCATTTATTGTTAGAAATTTATTAAAATGAAACATTGAATGAACATGATTAAAATTTCAATAACATGTTAATAAAAATTAGATTAAAAATGAATAATAATAAATGAAAATTCAACCATGATTGCGTATGCATTTGTAATCAAATAAATAATTATAAATATAAATGAAACCTCTCTTTGATACCACTTGTTGGTTCTGGGTGTAGCGGAAGCATGTAGTAGTGGGAAATATATTAAAATTTATTTCAGTATTTCTATGCCTAAAACCCCAAGAAAGGATCTTGCATGTTGACATTATAATTAATTTATTTAATATCATATGAAATGAATACATGGGATTAGGATCTTTCTTCGATGTGAATTTTGATCATCCAAAAAGACCCTTTCGAATTTACTCTGTTGCACTGTGAGGATCCAAGGATAGATTCCCTCTAGCGATGATCCACATGTGATCATTTGATCTCTAAAAAACTTCAATTGACCTCTAGGTACTAGCCCATAAAATAAATTGTCTTGAATTGTTTTTTTATATCACTCATCCTTCAATATTAAAGGAATCTCTCTTGTGTTTCTCGTTATTTAGAGGGAGAGAGGAGGATTCAAGAGAGAATTAATTGTATTCAATAATTCTCTATTTTGATTGAACACCCTACACAATCTATATAATCGTATATTTATAGAGTTAGGGTTTAGCTTAAAATATTTTTTAATTGCATATCATCCCTTCAACAATATTATTACCACTAATAAACCCCATGCCACATAATATTATTATTATTATTATTATTTGGTGCATACTAACTTTCATAATAATAAATATTATTTAACCGAATTGTTAATTAATATTTGTCACCAAACATGGTCTTGGTCCATTTAAGCTCCTCTAGCATTTATTGAACACTCGAATAAATATTTAATTTAAATATTTTATTCATGAATAATTATTTGTGATCAATAAAACATGAATAAAATTATCCCTTGGTATTGAGAATAATATTTATTAAATTAATTAAATTTAGATAGAATTTAATCAAGATCATCGGAAACACTTAGTTTGTGACCCTATAGGATTATTTCTCATTGGAATTATACAAACTTTCCTAAAGTATAAAATTACTATCTAGAAATAGGTCAAGTCACCCAATATAAATACCTTATAACGTCACAATAATGAAAACCACATAAGAATGCTCACTATGTAATATAATCCCTTTATCACAATATCCCATCAAGCCGGTTGCACATTTGTGTCACCAACCTATATGCTCAATACGTCAGGACTTGACTATTTGAAATAACACATCATCACACCATGTCCATGGAATTTATGGAAATAGTTCTATTCCAATCAAATATTCGAGATAGAAGCTTCCATAAATATGGAAGGGAAAAATCCTTCCTTTACTTATCCATTAATGGTACCCTAACTCACCTCAAACATATTTTGTCATGGATTTTGTCAATAAATCTAAGTGCACAATTCATGACATTAATTAATGATAATTTTAAAATCTAAGGACCATTACACACACTCATAGATAGGAATATCCAATAACACAAAAACATTAAAAATTATTATTAGTGGGTGTGTTCTCATAATCTCTTGTTTTGGAGATTACCAAGTGTGAAATTCATGAGAAGAAGAATCATCCACTTATGAGTACTCTCACTTTATAGTATATTTATTATGTTTCCCATCATAGTATGTTATCCAACTACAAAACATTATTTAAGAATATCATTATAGCACTTCAAGGTTCTCATCATAGTGGGGAACTATTATAACCTTATAAATGTGATGTATACTCTAGAAAATTATTAAATTGGAGTCATGTAGAACAATAAAAAATACATAATAATATTTTTTATTAATATTAAATAAATTAAATATACATGTAATCAAAGTAAAATAGTTAGTTCTAGGACACCAAATCCATTACTATGCTTGTCCTTCAACACCAATGAATGCTCTATCCCCATTCTCTATAATCTCCCAGGGTTATATGGCTAAACCTGTAGATTTTTTACAACAACACATTTATATAGGGGGTCAAGGTTAAGGAATTTAATAAAATAAATAAATAAATAAATTATTTAATTTAATTTACTCACTAATGAATTCACTACTACAGAAGGTCAGGCACCGACAAAACTTTTATCAAGCCTATAATAAACCTTATTTTCTAAATTTAACTATGGTATTATATTTTTCATCTAATATTACTATCAATGGTAATTCCATTTATTCCAAAAAAATTACTAGTCAGAGACTAAATGCACTAAGACTCAAGAGGGGGGTGAATTGAGTTATTGAAATTTTCTTGGCTTAGAAAACTTCTATTTTTAAAATATAATAAATTTTGATATTTTCTTAACATATGAATGTAGTATAAATAGAAGCACAAATAATATAGATCATAAATAAGTGATTTATAATGGTTTGGGTAACCAAAATCCCCCAATCTACTCCACCAACACTCAACTCCAAGAGCTTGGTAATTTTCACTAGACCATCCCTTTTACCAGGTTTTTCCAGTCCTTTTCCCATGGATAGAAATACTAAGTGAAATAATTTGAAACTTGGTACAATATCAAGAGCTTTTAATCAGGCTCCAACAAGGATTAAGAAACTCATTGCTTCAAGGGTATTTTACTAGGAACCTTTACAGTGAAGGAAATAATAAACAGAGAGTTTATAGTTGAATCTTATAGTTGTAAGATATAACTAACTAAAGAGAATAAATCTCCAAGAAACAATATGATAATGAAATTTATCTTAAGTAGAATCATCTAAAATATAGAAAATGTGATCTTGAAAGTGTAGCTATAGATTATTTTAATATTATTCTCCTTTTTAAACAAAATAGTGTAGCATGCAGAGATATTTGAGTTTAAGAGTTGAGAGTGAAAGTTCATTCTTCTATTATTATATATCATATTTATTTATCTTTTTTGACTCACATAAAAATATATGAAAAACTTTTCTTTTAATATCGCAATATCATATCCATAAAATCTGGTATTGGAATTAAATTCCACACATCCTTTTATCAAAAATACTTTGGCCACAGTAGTGACTATTAAATTGTCATTTTACTTCTTTATTTTCTTTGAACTTGAAACTTTTAATAATAGATTTTATAACAAATAGGTAATTCAATATTTAATGCATGCATAACAACATTAATTTCTATTAAAAGTACTCCAATGGTAATAAATATCCGGTTATAGAATGGTGTAGCTAATTATCGATCACTACATAGCTTAATTCCACTTATTTGAATTCACTAACTGAATTGATCTGTGTAATCGTTATTTACGTAGCCGATTTATCCACATAGTCAAATTTCATAGTTTTCTTCATGTAGCTGAATTTATTCACATAGGATTCCTGCTAATATAGTTGAATTTGACGTAGCTGAATGAATTATGTATCTATTTGAAACTATGAAGACATTTTAACCACATATCCAAATCACAAAATTGATTACTCCATGAAACTGGTTCACATATCCATTTGATCGACGTAGATAATTGCTCATATAGGTGATTTCCATGTAGCCATTTTTGTGATGTAGCAATTTCACATAGGTGTTTACTTTACATAGCAAATTGAGGTAGCTAATTGATAATGTATCCATTTATCCATGTATTCTAATGCCTCACAAAGATAATTTTCCATAATTTGGAAAAAATTAGCAAAATTCAAGATTTTGAATATTTGAATAGAATAAACTAACAAATTACATTAAAAACATGATGAATACACTTAAGAATAAAAAAAATAATAACATATAAAGGGTATTTTATATCATCAAAACATAAATTACATGAGATATATTAGAATAGAATTAGTAGTCTAATAATACCCCCCCCCCCTCCTTTTATGATCAAAAAATCTATTAAACATTAATCTTTAAATTTTAAATTATTTAAATGATTTTGTAGAAAAACTATGAAAAAATTATATTGATCTTAAAATTTTGGGTTTTCTCTTTCTAATCCCCCATAATTATACACTTCTATCACTTTTGAGGACTTATACACCTCTTTTTACCATTAAAAAGGAAGGTTATGGATAAAAAAATTAACACTTAGAGTGATAAACTGGTTAAGTGTAGTGGTAAAACTGAATGAGAATTATATAAACACTTAATTTTAAAACATGTAGCATGTTTAAAACATTAATAAATATTAAAATAATTAAATGAAAACATTATCTGTAAAAAAAATTAAATGAAAACAATCACTAAGAAACAAAACAAAGAGATTAAATACATTAAATGAAAATAATCAATAATAAATGCATAAAAATAGATAAGGATCAATTTCATTGATTATTAACATTAGTGAAAAAAATACATCCACTCAACACCCAAAAGTATATAAAAAACACCAGTCAAAAGACATGGGATTATGGATAGTTTCAAACTGAGAATGAGGTTTGAGTATAGGTTTCTTGAAAGTAGGAGAGATATAAGAGGTAATAAGAGGGCCATCACTAGAGGCAACATGGACTTCCAAATCTCTATAGTAGCATAGTCTGTAGAACCAAAAATTGATCTATATTTTTTATTTTGAGTAGGAGTTCTGAGGACTCCTTCATGATTTTCTGGAAATTATACTCAAATTATAAGTACTAATAGGGACCAAATCCATTTTATTTTGAGGTCCCAAAGGTTAAGCTTATTCTTTGGATTGTTAAATAGTTAATTCAACATTCAACATCGATTTCTATTTCCTATAAATTTTGGTCGGACCATAAACAATAACTAATCTTTTTATAGTACCTCAAGAGGTATCTGGAGGACCTTGTATGAGATTCCATCTATATAAAAGATAAAATAGAGCATTTATACACATGTAAATTCTCTTTATGATGTCTATATTACATAATTTCATAAAAAAAATTGGATTCATGTAGGTGTATCTGGAAAACTGTATAGGGAATTTTATTGATGATCCATTTGAAATATTCAAGTTTACCACTAGAAAAAAATTGAGGAATACTAAACAAGGCAGTAAGATGATAACTATAGGGAACTATAAAAATTATGAATATAACTTTTTTTTAATCTGGTTAGCTAAGACTTGCAACAAGATTATCTTCCCCTCTAAATATGTCATCTTGTGATCCAAATTAGCTAGTTATTCTACTAAAAATTGATCTACTTCTTGAACAACACTGGTATAAGCTTGAGAAGTTGAGGTTCTAATAGTAGCAATAGCATACACAAGTGTAGGTATAACAGTGTTACTTGGTTTCATTGAATAGATAATCCTAGGAGACTTATAGAAAACAAGATATATCTATGTAGGTGTAACTATAATAGATGGAGTTTCCTCAAACTCTAAGGAACTAAAATCCTAATCTGGAAACTCTATGTACAACCCTTCAACTTCCTCGTATATATTCACCTACATATATTTAAATAAGTGATTATTTTTTATTACTAGACCAATTGAACTAGAAATCATGCCCATAATATCTTGAGATACTCCCAAAATTTATTTTAGATTTCCACAAACCATGCCATTCATAGACATATTAGTCCCAACACTAATCCTTATAACAACTTATCTTGTGTCCTAGAACTCAGCCAATCGATATTTCTTGAAATATTAAATGAGTAAATAAGTGAACATATCACACTGAAGATATTTAACCTAAGTAGATATATAATTTAATTCTGAAGACATTTGTTCAAACTGATTCTTGAAATCAGGAGCCAATTAAGAATTGGAAATAGGTGTAGTATATGGTTAAAACCTCTTGATAAAATTAAATTTTCTTAAAACTAAACTTATAAAAGTTTGTAAGATCTCATTAATTTATATCCTAAAGGAATTAATATCATTAAATACATCTTGATACATATTTTATTGGACCATCAAAAGATTCTTAATCACGTCTTGTTGATATGAAACTATCACTTCAGGCTCATTGATCTCAGATATAGTAGCATAAATTTCCATGATATCACTAACTTGAGCTATCACTACCTCCACTTCCTTATCACTTATCCTAGTGGGAATAGGTTCCACATGATTTAGATTTTTTATCATGTTAGTTTGGGCCACCATTATCCCTACTAGCCTGTAAAGATGATCTCTTGAAACTAAAATTTCCTTGAGTTGTCTAATCTCATCCTAAGAGGATATAAGTTCCCTCTTCAAACCATTATAATATCCTCCAATATTATCAAATTTAGTCATATAGTTTAGGGAATGGTCCTCGTATCAAAAATTTCTAAGCTCTTACTTACAGAGGGTTCATCCTCATGCATAAGAGGTGGTGATGGCATGGATTCTTGAATGTTAAAATGATTAGCAAACTCCATAAGTATATCTCTAGATCTATCTCTACCAGCAAGTGATCTATGAATAATTTGATCAACTCCATGGTGCTATAATTTTGGTTCAGCTTTTTCCACTAAAACTAGAACACTATGTACAGTTTCAACTAGCCTTTACTCAATAATTACATAATCTATATCAACATCTAGATCAAAATGTTGTACATATTCAATAGCTTCAACCAATTCTGATTCATGGATCTAGAATATCTGTTCCATAATAACTTTGATTTCTAACACTTGAGGTTTTTCTTTGGTAGCTACTAACTCATGCACCTCCATGGTAGGAACCTTCTCAATAGGTGATACATCCTTAGGTGGTGAGGCATGAGATGGATCCCCTTGAGAAATACCTTAATGTACAATGGGCCTTATAAAATGTGGAGTATCATTCCATAAGTATCCAATATTCTTTAATAAAATTACTAAAATGGAATTACTTTTATGACACTTCAAAGCCTCTATCACATTGAGATCTAATTCTTTATTCTTTAGCATAAGGGAGAAGGTCATTCTATATGGTTAATAATTTAAATATCCTATTTTTATTTTATAAATTTTATTCTATCATATTTTTATAATGGAATGTGTGAAAGAATAAGTCCAAATACCTAGAAATTAAAACCATATAGCACCTCAATCCCCACCATCAGTCTCATACTGACACTATTTTTCATAGTTAACCAAATAAGGGGAAGTTGTGACCTACACAAGTCCAATCTAAGGTATCCCATTTTCTCAATTTTTTTATTCTTTCTATTTATTTTTTTCAAATATAGGGTATCTAATGAGGAACAAGTACAAACATTTGTGAACCTTTTTAAAAAACAATAAATAGATCAAACCACCACTTTCCTTATTTTAGCACCAAAATTTAATCATCTCTATGAAATAAAAAACTTCCTTGTTAAATATCCAATAAAATCAAGCATTTATACCAAATAAATAATGTGGGAAGGAAAAGTTGGATTAAAATGTAGCTTCCCATAAAGTCATTTCATAGTCTCTAAGGCTTATCAAATGATCAAATGTAACGGTAGGTCTTAATATCAAAGAGGATAAATCACACTCAATTTATGGCCTCAATAATTTTAATGTAGTTCAAAATCATCACATTTTGATAATATTTACAAGCAAGTTATAGTAGTTATACATGTCTCAATTTCTCTCAAGAAATAGGGTAAAATAAAGAAAATGAAAAAAAAAACTTAGAACCCTCTTGGGAATGGGAATAATAAAATTGGGCAATCAAGTCATGGAATGAACACTAACAATCAGTCTACTAAATATGAAACTCCATTAATTTGAATTAAAAATTTGAATCATATCAATAATAATTTCAAAACAACTCCCAAACTAGAATGAAAATAAAACATCCAAAATTTTCACATATGTATTTATCATTTATGATCATGATCAATCAAATTCATTCATATATTAAAATATTTATTCTAATTAAAAATTTATCCTAGATCATTCAAGGTGGAAATTCAAATGGGTCCAAGGCTCCCTCCCCCAAACTTGAATTTCACGTTTTCTTTAACATGTAAAATAAGGTGGAAGAGATGTATTTAAAGTAATAGTAGAAAACAGAATATAAATGATAAAAATATGTGAAATAAATTACCCCTTGAAAATTGAAAATTATATTCCTTAATACTAGGATAAGGATTGTGAAATGACATATTTGAAAATTTTAGTGAGATAGGATAATGAATTCAATTTTTTCCCTTAAATCTTGGTGAGATCATGAATGTTATATGAAAATGAAGTAAAAGAATGATATTATATCTTATAAAAATTTTCATGTATATAATTAAGTTAATTACAAGATAGATATTCAAAAAGGATAGATATTACCTAGACACAAAAAAATATGAGAAAAAAAATATAAAATAACAACCCAAAATGATAAAATAATGGGGAGGAAAAAATAATAAGGATCTTTAATGTGCTACTTGGCCTACCCATAAATATTATCTTGAATCTATGTAGTTGGAGGTGGAGAAATAGTGGCTATATCAGGTAAAGTGTGGGCCATCGCTGGGGCTAGGTCTTGATCATGCTCAACACTGGGAATGGTAGTTGGGGTATCAATAATATTCTAACTCTCTGAAACCTAGGGTGGATCCTCATTCAATAGAGAGGTCATGTGGTGAGAAAAATGATAAATAAATAGGACCTTCAGGGTGTATCATGCCTCTTACCCTTTCCCTTTATTTGGGTAGTCAAATCCAAATAGTGATGGGTAGATGTATCGAGGGTATAATATGGTGTTGTCGATGGTTTTCCCTATAAAGAGTGATAGAATTGATATTTTTAATATTTTTATGTTTTTTAATGATTTAACCCCTACCAATTTTTCATTTTAAGTTTAATTATATCATTTTTCTATTTTTGGTGAATTTTAGGCATTATTGTGAAAATTGATTAATTCTAGAATTTTAACTAATTTTTATTAGATTTTTATTTTGGGAAAATATTTTTTTTATATTGATCTAAATTGAAAAAATATTTTAATAATATTATATTTTTTTTAGTATTAGATTCATTTAACTGGACCATGTTTTGATTCAAACTTTGTAAGACCTAAATAATCTATTAAAATTGAAAGATTTTTCTCAATAGAGTTTAGAAGAATTAATTAAAGGAAGTATATCTAAAGATAAAAGACTTCAAATAACTTGATTATAACTATAAATGATAGATAACATGATGAATCTCATTGTAAATAAATTTCATAGAAAACATCAATCATTAATAAAACAAATGGGAATGTTCAAATGGAGGAAATTGAATAGTCTCTTCATATAGAAAATGTGTGATTTAGTATTTTTTGGGGATCATTTTCTAAAAATATCAAATGGATCTAAAATTATGAGGGTTTACAACCATTTTTTTAATAACTTTAAATATGATAATATTTTTATATTCAGTAGTATTAAGGAAAAATATGCTCAAACTTTATATGGACAAAAACTAGAGGGAAACCCTTCCTCGCTACTTCATTATACAAATTTGACTCCACCTCCATTAAAAGTGGTTGAAATGAGAGAGGGTTATATAATATAGAATTAAAAAACTAAATCATTTCTTTTATTTTATTTTTTATTTTCAATATCTCCCATATTCCCCTTCTTTATTGTGACCCCTCGAATAGAAGGTAAATTTTTGGGCGATCTGGGAAGGGATGAGATCCATTTTTATTTATTGAGTCTTGTGAAATAATTTAAAATATTCCTTTTTTCATTTAATTATTTATATTTAAAATGTTACTCAATTTAATTGATATGATTTTATTTAGTTTTTTGGTGTTATTCATTATTTACAGCTTTGGTTAAATTTATATAAACTCCCTTCACCTAGTGCAGCATGTCTCAATTGAGCATACATTATTGTGTGGTGAGTGTATTGTGATCATTGGAATGTGTATGGGACCAATGAGTTGTTTTTATATCACTAAGGAGAACCAATTAATAATTGTGATTTGACTTGTTAGTTTAGGAATAGTTTATTAACTTTCATACACACAAGAGTGGTTTCCATTGTTTCCTTTAACCAAGGGTGATTTTTAACTCAATAGAGGATTCCTTCATTCATCATTAAACCATAAGATAGGTAAAAAAAACTTTTAAGACTATGATGGAATTGAAAATGTTAATCTAACTATAACCCTATCACTTACTTTATCAATCTATTTCAACCATTTCTTACTACTTCGCATTTTTTTTCATAGAATTACAACCAAAAGACTCTCTTTTTACCCTAATTTAAAGTAACAAAATCTAGATTCAACCTAGGATAAACATTGTACTATATTCTAACTTGGGAGATAATTTATTTTAAAACACACCACGATAGGTAAGTGTCAAAACATGGCATTATTTCTAAGGATTTAGTTCCAATAATCTAATTCTTATATTAAATGACTAGAACCACTAACACTAATCATTACCCAATATATTATGAAATTGAAAGAACCTTTATTACAAGACTTAGAAAGATTAATTTAAATCTTGAATTTGAGTAAATTTAACATAAATACTTGAGTGAAACCTCAAGTGTTCACTTTGATCTTTTCATCATGGCTAATAATTCTAACCAAGACCTTAGAGGCCTTTGTGTTCCACAATTAATCAATCAATATAATAAACTTGTTATGTAATAATTGATAGTATAAGGAGTAGAATAAAAGAAGATAAAGTGGAATAAAATAACCTTTTTACTTGAAGGAGCTACCAATGAATGGTTTTACAACATAAAACCAATTTATTTTTATGATTGGGATGGCTTACAAAGATTCTTTATTCAAATATTCTTCCCCAACTCTAGAATCATATCCATTGATTGAAAATAAAATTTTTATTTTGAATTTTTTTTTAAGGAAAAGTGTGAACCCAAGTAGTACAGGATAAAAACATTAAGTAACAAATTAAATGGATGATATAATCATATCCATTAGAAAATATATTTATGCATGTGGATAGACATCAAGAGAGACTATATACAATTGTTAATAGAGGTTCAAGAAGCTATGTGCCATATTCCCGCATTAAACAATCAAGAAGCATAACTTAATTATTTTATTTTACCAATTACTACTATAAAATGATACAAAACTATTGGATGTATCATTTAAAGGATATTTTATTGAAAATTCACTAGTAGAATCCAAAGTCTTGATTCAGAAGATTTCTCAGAATTTAAAACAGTTTGATACAAGAGATACTAGAACAAGAATTATTTCTGAGGTAATAACTTATTATCCATCACCATTATTATAAACTAATATTGAATATATAAATAAATTTTTAAGACATATTTCTTTGAAACTAGTGATTAAAATTAAATTCCATCTAAGGTATTCAATTTATGCTCATCACCAAACCATTTTACTAACCAGTGTAACGAAGTGAAAAGAATGGAAAGGTGTGTAGAAACCTTTCATTCAAGAAAATTATAAAAAAACCAAGGATTGATTGATCCTAAAAAATTATAATATGAATTTTTAAATTTATATAATTGATCTATACTCCTCAACCAAAATCATTGCCCAAACCAACCCCCATTCAACATCAATTCCAAAACCCACCACCATTTTAGCAAAAGAAACCCTATAATAAACTTCTTTAACAACAAAAAATGACCCATTTAAATTAAAATACACCCTATTAATATCCATCCACAAGTTAAAAACCTTTTATCAAGTAATAATAAGTATCCAAGGTTGATTATTTGGATAATATATTAGATAAGTTAACAAACACAGTGGAAAGTCTTGTAGAAAATCTGTCTAGAATCCCATAAAAAATATTTCCAAATAGCTCCAAAACCCAAGGATAATTTTAGTATAATAACAAAATTAATTTTTAAAAACTCTCACAACCATTTACCCTTGAACTTGAACCAAGTCTACATGAACTGGAGGTGAATAAAGCTGGTAATTCTAAAAATTATGGGGAAATAACCTAATAAAAAGAAAATAAAGAGGAATATGGGAAGGGTAGTCTAAGGAGGGAGAGACAAGAAACAAAATTTTAAATAAAAAAAGTGATGATAAATAATATCCCTAACCATTTCCATAAAGGATGATATAGTCAAAAAAACTAATAGAAATCACTTCAAAAAGAAATTCTGGACAGTTTCCAAAAGGTTGAAATTAATATCCCCCTACAAGAAGTACTCAAAAAATCCATAGGTATGTTAATTTTTTGAAATATATTTTCACATAAAAGAGGATAATTCAAGGTAATTAAAGGATAATCTTGGGAATAAGTGTCTCAAGCCTTATCACACTATAATTTCCAACCAAATATCAATATTTAGGGACATTTTTTATTCCCTACACAATTGGATCCTTAACTTTATTTGATTCTATATTTAATATAGGTGATTATATTAATGTATTTCATCACCCAATGTTTACTTATTTTCATATGGGATATGTGAATCCCATAATAAATTTGGTTTATCTTGAAAATAGAATAAATATTTTCCCTGTAGGAGTGTTGGAAGATATCCTTATAAAAGTAAAATATATGTTATCCCAATCTAACTTCTATGTTCCCAACATGGAGGAGAAAATATAACCAAGATACTCACCCACTATTTTATAGTGAACTTTTTTTAATATAGTAAATACCATTATCAATTTCCATAAATTAACACTCACCATGGAGTTTAGGGATAACACTATACAATTTAATAATTTTTAATCCATTAATCACCCTTCAAATGACCATTCACTTTTTATACTATTTCATGTTGAATATGGTGAACATATTGAAGAAATAGGTGTATTTAATAAATTTTTAACCTTATGAAAACAATATTTTATTGAAAATTCTATTTAATATTAGGTTTTCCAAAAATCTAGAAATTCTAGAAATTATGGGAATTATATTTTCAAATTGCAAGAATAAGTGACCTATAAGCTTTTTTATGAATATAATGATTTATTTCATGAATAATAAGCTTACATGTTTCACTTTTTATAGTAAATTAAATCCTTAGGATTAGAGAACCTTAATTTAATTTAATCTCTTAAAAAACTACTAAATATTTAATTAAAACCACTTCACACAGATTTGAAATATGTGTACCTCATGGAAAGAGGAAAATTACCAGTGATAATTGTTAATAAATTTTACATAACCCAAGAAAAAAAATTATTGAAATTTTGAGAAAATATATATATAAAGTGTGGATCTTAGGTGATATTCAATGAATAGACCCAAAAAAATCACTCTCATAAAATTCTAATTGATGTTAATTCTAAACCTATTATGAATCCCCAAAGGAAGATGAATCCAACCTTGATTGAAATAGTAAAGAAGTAGATAAATAGAACCCTATAAGAAGAGAATATCTATCATATTTAAAATTCAAAATGGGTCAACCATATCCATGTAGTTCATAAGAACACTTTTTAATCATTGTGAAAAATGAAAACTATTAATTAATACCTGTGAGAATTAAAAAAAGCTAGAGAGTATGTAATGATTATAGGAAATTAAATTAGGTCACTAAGAAATATCATTTTTTCATCCTCTTTATTTACTAGATATTAGATATTTTGGCTGGAAAACTCATTATTACTTTTTTAGACGGATTTTTAGGTTATTTTCAAGTACCCATTACTCCTAAGGATCAATATAAGACTACCTTTACTTATCCCTTCAACACCTTTTATTATAGGAAAATTTAATTTTAATTATGTAATGCTCTATTTATATTCCATAGGTTTATGGTAAGTAAATTTTCTAACCACATTGAATATTTATTAGAGGTATTCTTGGATGGTTTCATAATTTTCTGGAAATTATTTTGACCATTGTTTGAAAAATTAAAAAATGTTTTGAAAACATATATTGAAAAAAACTTTTCTGAAATTTTTAAAAGTTTCATTTGATGGGGGATAAAATAATTATACTTGGTCATGTTATTTAAAAAAATGAATTGAGTTAGATAAGTCTAAAGTTGTATTTATAAATACCCTTCCTTACCCAACATATGAGAAACATATTAAATCATTTTTTAGACATGTGGGATTACATATGAGGTTTATCAAATATTTTAGTAATATTATTTTCCCACTCTTTATATTAATTTTAAAATATTCTAAATTATATTTCAATAATGATCATAGAGAATCCTTTGATGAGTTAAAGAGGATATTGATAAATTCTCTAATGATGAAACCACCAAATTGGGAACAACCATTCAAGATACTTTTTAAAGCCTTCAACCAAACAGTTGGAGTAGTCCTTCCTCAAAGAATTGAGGGTAGGACACAAGTCATTTTATACACCTCAAGAACCTTAAATTCAGACCAATTCAACTACACAACCATGTAAAAATAGTTTTGGGTAGTTTTATTTAATTTACATATATTCGTATATTATATGATTAGAACTAAATACATTGTTTTTTTATCATGTAGCTCTTAGATATTTGATTAACAAGGTATATATCAATACTAGGTTTGTGAGATATATGCTATAGTTATAAGAGTTAAACTTATAAATCAAAGATAAGAACATAGTTAAGAACCAAGTGGTTGACCACTTGATTATACTTTCCAACACAGCTAGAGTAGAGATTTTATCTCATAAACTAGTACCATACCTCATTCTAGGGGAGAAACACTACAAAGTTGAAGGAAAAGTGTCATGGTATTATGAAATGGTGAATTATTTGGTAATATATCAATTTAAAAATACCTTAAATACATATCAATTTTAAAAAATAAAACATAAATCAAATTTTTACATTTTGGAGTATCCATTTATTTGGAAATTTTAAAATGAATAAGTGATAAGAATATGTTTTCCTAAAAGTAAGATTAAATATATTTTTTATCATTATCACACTTTATCATGTGGAATCCACTTAAAACATCAAATAAAAACAAATAAGGTTTTATAATTTATAATTTATTGGCCCTGTGGAAAATATCAGTTTTATAGAAATATTTCAAGAAGATAATAAATGTCTCAAAGAAATATTATCTTTTGAGAAATTTTTTATGTTTTTGGAATATATTTTAATGGAACTTTAATAATGTGGTTTATAAATTATTATATATTTCTTTTAGTAGATTATGTTTTGAAATAGGTGCAAGCCAAATCCACCAGAATTGATGATTCTCATATTGTTTGTGATTTTGTTAAGTTTGTCATATTTTTTTTAGATTTGGAGTGACTAGAGACATCATTAGTGATCAAGAGACTCAATTTTACAATAATATAAATGGATAATTTTTTGATAAATTATGGGGTTGATTATCAAACATCAACAACCTATCATCCATAAACCAATAGTTAATTTAAAGCATCCAATAGGAAAATCAAATGAATTTAGGAAAATAATGTTAAACCCAATAAAAAGGATTAGAGTAAGAGGTTGCAATTCACCTTATTAGAATATAGGAAATCACACAAAACCCCCATAACATAATCCCATATAGACTTATTTATTGGAAAATTTATCACCTAGTTGTGGAATTGGAGCACAAGGCATACTGAGTTATAAGAAAGAAGAATTTGAACCTAGATAGATTTGAAAAAGAGAGTAGATTTTATATACATTAGATGGATGAAATTAAAAGAGAGGATTTTGAAAATTCCAAGATTTATATATGGATAATAAGAGTGTATCATGATAATATTATCCAACATAAATACTTTTATCCATAAGATAAAGTGTTATTATACAATTCAAAACTCATGTTTATGCTAAGTAAAAAAATTTATAGATGGGAAGGTTCATTTATAGTCACTAATTTCTTTCCTTTTGGTTCTATTTATATTGTGAAAAAAGGAAAAGAAAACCCATTCATTGTTAATGGGAAAAAGCTAAAGAAATTCCAAGGAAATTTTCCCCCATGAATTAGTGGATGAGATCATACTCCTCTAACATATTTACCAATAACATCCATCAGGTTGTACCTCTAAATAACACTTACTTTGTTACTATTATTCAATTAAAAAATGATTACATAATAAATATACTTTAATAAATTGAGAACATTTTATCATTTAAGTGTGGGGAGGGAACTATTTTAGTTTATGATTTGTAAATTTCTATATTTAAATTTTTTTTGTGACTTTTAAATAAATGTATGAATTTTCAAATTTTTGTGTGTTTCTTTTTCAATTTTATCATTTTTTAAACTTATGATATCAATTGATTATTTTTTCCATTTTGGAAACCCATTTCAATGAGTGAACCAATTTATCCCATGAAACCAAACATAAATGAATAATTAAAAAGACTTTGTTTCAAGTTTAAAATATTGAAAAATTAATGAAAAAACCTATAATTTTTTAATCCCATACCATATCTCACTTTCTTAATTTTTAAAACCACATTCTGGTGGGGATTCTAAATACATTCACGTCACTTATTTTGAAAACCAAATCATGCTTGATTAACTATAATTTGATTTATTTATTTCAAAACTTGAGGGTTTGAGATACCTATGTTCTAAATGATTGAGAAATTTATTTGGTTTTAACCCCCCACCCCCACCCCAACCCAAAAATTAAGAGAATAATTTTTATTCTATTCATCCCATTATATTTAATCCTTGTGAGCCTTAAAAAATTCATGAACAACCTTATTAGGAAGCCATATTACAAGTCACTTTTCCCTATCTAACTTAATATAAGGAGTAAAAATTTCATGATCTAGTTGAAATTATGTGTGGGGGATCTTTCTTGTGATATTATACAACTTTTTGATATAATTTGGTGTATTATCAAAGCCTGGACAGTTTTTTTAGATATAAAAAAGTAAATAATCTACTATTTTTTATAAGTACGTCTTGAAAAAAAATGTTTGGAAAATTCTATTGAGTTGATTTTTAAGTAAAAATAAAATAAAAATAAAGTTTTTTCAGCTAAAAATATATATTATCATTGTAATTATGGGATTAAAGTCACATACACTATTTAAAACTCAAAATAATCCCTCACTTCCTTCAAAAATTAATTATAGAATTATTTTAAATATAAAAAACAAAAGTAAATTTGTGAATGTAGTTAAGTGGATATTATGTAGTTGATAAAATATTGAATGGTTTTTACTTTTATTAAATTTTTTGTGATGATTATAGATAATTGTCTTTTAGGGGAGTAAGGAGGATATGAACGTATTAGGGCATATAGTGGAAGCGATGGGCCAAGTATTTTAAAATTTTCATCATCGGAACAATGAAACTTTATCATCTCCATCGATATGAGCCCTATTAGAGGTTTGAGGATATTTTTATGAATTTAATAAGCACAAAATAAATAAACAAACATGTACCTTTTTTATTCAATAATGTGATTGACTATAGCTTTTCTTCAGTGATAGTTTCTTAATGTATCTGAATTTGAATCCCTCTATATTTTCTACATGTTCTTCAATAATTTATGTGATTGTTGATCATAGAATTATGGGTGTTATCACAGAGCTCTTGAGATTCATTATACATTGAAATTTTCACCTAGACTCTATTCCTACAATCCATGAAGACATCCTTGGATCAATTACTTGGATGGGGTATTTGTCTCTTAAGGATGCAGAAGGAGATAGGAGATCTCAATCCATTGGAATGAGTTCCTTATCACTTAGAAATGAGATCCTCTTGTACTTATATAGTTTATATAAAAAATACTTAGTTATGGTTCCCGTACCATGTATATCTGACGTCCACTAAATAAGTAATAAATAAATAATTATAACGAACTAACTGCATCATAAATATATTTATATTTTATCACATACTAGTAAAATGTTACATCATAAAATCAAGTCATTAACTCGACTTATAATTCCCAATAATATTAAATAAACCTTGAATATTAAATATAATATTCGTTCATATAATATTATTCCATGGATTTACTTAAGAACTTGTAAACACTTTTATTAAATAAATTTAGTCCAATTATTCTGTACTCAAATAATAGTGAATTTATTTATATGTTGGTGATCAATAATACCTAGACAAAACTCAGACCCTGTGGTGGGGATCACCATGCCCTATATACCTATTTAGTATAATATGGAAGAATATTGAATGTTCTATTATTTGTGGCTCTATCAACCCTTCTCTCAATAGTAGTGAATAATATTCACATAACAAGAGTAGAATCTAGAAACTCATCATGACCTCTAAAGAGATAAGGAGTGGTCATAACAGCAACAACCAACCTAGGAACACATATTGTGTAGTATAATATATTTCTCATATGTTATCTCATAAATAAATATACACACTTGTTTCATCATCCTTTACTTTATTTATTATTTTTTTGATCTAACTAGACAAAATTACATTCAACTACCATGTCCATGGATTTAATGAAGGTACTACCATCCTAATCAATCAGGCCAGAGATATCACTTCCTAAAAAATTCTATCTTGATCATTCAACTAATGTCATGCCACTAATGACACACCCGACACAAACTACCTCACCACAACTTTATTTTCATGGTTTATGCCTTGCATCAAAGTTTGTGATCAAATGGAACACATTTATAATGATATCAAGTTAAGATAACAATACACATGTATGTGGATAGGAATAAATAATGACGCCCAAAACATGTGGTGTTTCTATTGGTGGGTCTTTCCTCATTATCTCAATTGCTAGATATCACCAAGTGAGAACTTTATGATAATAACTCTCAATGATTATGAGACCCCATCATCTGATAGTCACAAATCATATGGATTCTATCATTATGATATATTTAAACTATTGGACAGTACTTTGATATTAGTTTCATGGTATCTATAGGTTCTCAATATAGCTTGGGATCTCTTATAACCCTTTCATATGACACATAATCTATGGAAATTACCATAAATATACTGGATATAGAAGTATCAAAACAATTATGATAAGATAAAAAATGTGTGTATATATATATATAACTGTAAACATGTAGTGTTAATCAAAGTAAATCGCAATTTGGGTCTAGGGAACCCACTTTAAACACTCCCACTTTCACTAGATAACACTGATAACAACTTCAATATTCTATCTCTCACATGAGAATCGTACTTCTACTGAGATATATCTTTAGTCATGGGGGTTGTGACATTGTCCTATATAGCTACTCTTCTAACTATGACTTCACCTCTATGGGTAAAATCCCTCAAGAGATGAAACTTATGAATTATATTTTTTATCCTCTAATGTGACTTGGGCTCCTTGGATATCACCACCACCATGGTATTATTATAATAAACTAGAATAGGGTCTGGACTTCTATGTATAACACTAATTTTTGAGACAAAACATCATATTCATAATACTTCCTTTGGTGAATCAAAAGCTGCTAGATACTCAGATTCTGGTATAGAATTAGAAACCATAGGTTTCTTCAAGCTTCTCCAACTCATTGTACCACCATTCAAGAAAAAATATAGCCTGGCTACAATTTTAGATCATCGTGATCTATTTAGAAACTATCATTTGGGTATCCTCTCACTATTAGTTTCTCTTCTCCTCAATACACCAGAAACATAGCCTTTGTACGATTCAAGTACTTTATGATAGTTTTGAAATCCGCCAAATGTAGATCTCTTAGATTAGTATGATATATGTCCACCATTCTTAAATTAAAGTAATATCAATCCAAGTATATAGAATGGATTGCATGATATATCCCACTACTGAGACATAAGGGATTCCACTCATTATTTCAATCTCCTCTTGTGTTTGGGCACATTTTATTAGAGATATTGATACCATGTGAAATGGGAAAAAAACCTCTTCTAGATTGCTCCATATTATACATTTTTAGTACCTTGTCAATATATTCACTTTGACATATCCCAAGTAGTCTTAGTGATCTATCTTGATAGATATTGATCCCTATAATGTAGGCTACTTCACCTAAGTCTTTCATGGAGAATGATTCATCTCACCAAGTCTTAACTGACTATAAGACTTTTACTTTATTTCCCATAATTAATATGTTATCAACATATAATACTAAGAAAATTACAGCATTCCCATTAACCTTCTTATATACACAAGGCTTTCTTTTATTTTTTGGAAAAACAAAATTCTCTTATGGTCTCATCAAAATGAATACTACATGGTCATGATTCCACCTTCAACCCATAAATGGATATTTGTATATTACACACATTTTTAGAATTATTTGACCTAAAAACCCATTTGGTTTGAGTAATATATACATATTTACCTAAATTCTAATTTAGAAAAGAATTTTTGACATCCATTTTTCAAATATCATAATCATGGAAGGATTCTATTTCAAGCAATATTTTAATGGATTTCAGCATTTCTACTGGTGATAAGTTTTTTTCATAGTATATACCTTAATGTTGTTTAAAACCCTTTGCTACCAGAATTTATTTACAGGTATTGACCTTACCATCCATGAAAATATTTTTCTTAAACACCCATTTTCATCCAATGGGTTTTACATCATCTAGAGGGTCTACCAAAATCCAAACTTGATTCTGGTATATGGACTCCATCTTAGAATGCATGGAATCTCTCCATTTAGTAGCATTATTACCTTCTACTTCTTCTTTTTAGGTCATAGATTCATCATTCTAAAGAAATAATGTATGTTTTTAATTAGTTACATGAGATCCAAAATACTATGGTTCTCTTGTGTCTCGGGAACTTATTCATCTCCCACTGTCTCTTGTGAAGAATATTCATATACCAACTCTTATGCATATAAAGAATTAACTTCATATAAGTCAATATTTATACCACTTTTTAAAATATAAATGTTCTCTAAAACTATAAATATGTCTTGTCCTTCCATAGTCAATTTTTTATCTGAAAGGTTATATAAGTAATATCCTTTGGTTTCATTAGGATGACCTATAAAGATGCACTCCATGCTTATGGGTTCCAATTTTTCACTAGTTATGGTCTTGAAAAAACCTCAAATCCCCATACACTTAAGTGTGATAGATTAGGTTTCTTTCCACACTAAAAAACATATGCAATACTATCAGTATCTTTAGTTGTTACTAAATTAAGGGTATATTTTGATGTCTATAAATTGTATCCCCAAATAGATAATGGAAGAGTTTCCTGACTCATTATTGATCTAACCATGTCAAGAAAGGTCATATTTTTCCTTTCACTAACACTATTCCACTATAGTGTATAAGGAGGAGTGAGATGGGATACTATCCCATACTATTTTAAGTGGTCAATGAAATTTTGGTTAAGATATTCTCTACCTCGGTCTAAGCAAAGTTCCTTAATCTTATTACCAATATGGTTTTCTACTTCATGTTGGTATTCCTTAAACATCTGAAAGAAATCTAACTTATACCACATTAAGTATATATATACATACCTACTATATTCATTGATAAAAATAATTAAGTATCAAAACCCACCCCTTTCCTCTATTGGAAATAGACCACATGCGTCAGTATAAATCAATTCCAATAATTCCATGGCTCTTTATTCCTTTCTAGAAAAGGGTGATTTGGTCATTTTCCCTTATAAACAAGCATGATATATATCCAAAGGTTTTGAATCAAATAATTATAAATACCCTTCTTGATGTAATTTCTATAAACACTTCTCATTTATATATCCAAGCCTGAATTTCCATATAAGGGTGTCATATGGGGTATGTTCACTGGTTTTTTCATCAATTTCCATTATTGGGTTTTTGAGTTCAAGTATATATAATCCATTTTTAAGAATCTCCAGACCATAACATATGTTATCTTTATAAAAGAGAACATATTTATTTAAAAACTCGAAATAAAATCCCATAGTATCCAAACTTGATACTAAGATTGTGTTTCTAGTTACTGAAGGTGCATAATAACAATTATTAAATACAAAAAACCAAACTTCTAGGAAAATATAGGTGATAATATCTCACCATTAAGGCTAATATACTCACACCATTTTCAGCCTAGATATCCACCTCACCTTTTTTTAATATTATTGAATGTACATGGTTTCTATATTTGAATAAAAAAATTTATCCACATGCTTTATCCAATACCCAACATGTAGATGAAGATAGATTGCATTCAATGACAAAAATACCTAAAGAAGAAGTGCTGCCTTGCTTCTTCTTCCTAGCTCTGTAGTTCTTCTTCCAGTGTCTTTTCTTTCCACATGAAAATTAGATATCCTCCTATTCATTTACTTACCTCTGTATCTTATCCTTTTTGGAAGGATGGTGCTTATGTGTCTTTGACTTAGATTTGGCCTCAGACACCTTATCCATGACCTTCCTCCTATTTTTCACTATAAGGATTGAAGAAGTGGTTTTCTTCATATTCTTGTCATCCTAGAGAACAAAAGATAAAAGATATATAAGTGACTTTATCAAGTTATTCATATTATAATTAATAATAAAATTTGAGAAGCTAGATGGTAAATAAGTAAGAATGAGATCAGTTTCCAGTTCTTAGTTCAGTTTAAACCCAAGGGATTCAAGTCTCTCAATGTACCCTATCATCTTGAGTACATGATATGCTAATTGATTTCCTTATTATAGTTTTAATATATATAGTACTCTAGTTATATCATACCTTTATTTCCTTACTTTCTCCTGATATAGTTCTTGGAGATGAGTTGGAATCTTGTAGGAATCTTCATCCTCATGAATTTTCTACATTTAACTGGACATAGATGACAAAATGATACATTGTACTTCTATTTCATCATCTATATGCCTCTTTTACTTTTCTTTATCATCCTTGCTAGATCCCTGAGGAGGATAAGTAGTAAATTATGATCCCATCACATAAAGATTCTTTTCTTAGCATATTATTATACACAAGAACCTATATAACACCTGGAAGTTATGGATAGTCAAGATATTTTCTTTATCCAATATATAACATAGTGATAATGATCTGGTGGTTTTGATGATTTCCATATTTGGCCTACAAAAAATAAATTTTATCAAACATTACTTTATCTTGATTATCTTTTATACATTGTTGATTAATTAATTATTAAATCATTAAATGTATCCCATTATTTTATTAAACTCTAGAAACCCTTTTTACTAGAATCAAAAGTCTCTTTCACTTGAGTATTCTAGTGGAAAGGATCCTTGAACCACCCCTTGTAGTATACAATCTTTGGCTAAGTCACTAATCAGAGAGTTCAAGGTAAGTGTTTGACTAGACAACCACATTAACTCATGACTTGTTGATCTATTGAGTGAAGTCCTAGCTTATAAAATCCTAAATATGATTTACTCAATTCTTAACTCTAAAATTATAGTAAACTATATTTTTATACTGCTTGGTTTCCAACTTCAGTTAAGTCAACCAATAACTCTCATAAGAACTCACCGGTGGTAGGAGGCACCCAAAACTTTGGTTGACGAGCACCTCGTACAGCCAATTTTGTTCAAATTAAAATGATGGAAGCCATTTGTGACTTAATATTTCTATGATGGATTTAATATTTTTCAATGAAGGTAATAATTTTTTACTATGTATGTTTATACTATGTTTTCTCACTCACAACTGAATATATATTAAATAGAATTCATTCATCTCTTCTTTATGTATTTTATATGTTTATTATTTTATGTTTTAATGTCTTGATTTTCTATATATTATTTTCAAATATTATATGGAATTATTTTGAGACTAGGTTTTTTGTCAGTGTTCGATTCTGAGGCCTAGAGTGCCTAGAATAAATTTTTGAAATAAATTAAACTTTTAAACGATGCACATGAGTGGTTTTCCTAAAAAGGTGGGATAAATTTTAAACGAGTGACCGAATCATGAATATGAGTGCACTGTTGCGTTTAAAGAAGCAAATTCACCTTAGGTGGGGCCTAACATCAATCAGCGTGGGTCAGCTGCAAAATTTATTTTTTTGGACATTTCAAAGGAAATAAATTAAATTAATAATTTATTTTATTTTAAATGTTTCCATAATGCGGAAATACTTATTTTTTTTAAATAAACAGGAGCCCAGGGATAGACTCATAACCCTGGAGAACTCCTTAAAATCCTCTGGAGATTTGGAGATGAGCCAAACTTGTAGGATTCTTGATGGACACCGATGAATGATGATGTATGGATCATTGCACAGCAAGATTGAATCCCGACTGATGAACGATCTCCCTCTTCGTTGAAAACTGATTTAGGGGTTTTTTATTTGTTTTGTTTCTCTGTTCTTTGATATAACAATGAATGCGGATCAACCCACGAATAGGTTGATCTGTGGATCACGTATTCTTGTAGGAGGGTTATTATTTTTCATTTATTTTATGGTCTGATTTGGGAAATTGATTTGTGATAATTGTTGGATTATCATTTGATTCTCCCTATTTAATCCTTTTAATGGGAGTGGATCAATTTCATGATGAACTATGGTGGAGGTTCGTTCCTCAATTTCATTTATTGGATTTCTTCCTCTTTTCTTCATGTTCTTCGCGTTCTTCACGGGGCAACGAACAACAGATCATTGCAAGTCCATTTGACAATGCAACAATCCCAAATCAGAGATCGAACATCGTGACGACCCAGCAGAGCTGTGATGGCGATGGTGGATGATGAATCGGTGTAGATCGTGGAGGATCCTTTTTTGAACGTTCTTCGTATGTGTGGATCAAAACTTGTTTTCAAGGCCGATCGGAAGCCCAAAAACAACAGAAATAGCTTTGCAGCATCGAGGTGACCTAGAATCTGGAGTTTTGTGGTAAATTGATTGTCGGAACGTAGATCAGAGCATCACCAAGGCACTGTGAAGTAGTTTCACGATTCTAGAAAATTACGAAACACACGACATGTATCCCAAAGAACACATTGTGTGCGGCTAGCGGCGACAGCTATGGTTTGGGCACTACACGCGATGAAGAACATGGTGTGCCTCTAGGGATACATGGAATGTGGGCCACACACAACAGCGGCTACAGTTCTGGGTGACGGGAAGCACGGGAACAGTGTGTTCTCTGAAGAACACCACGTGTGGGTCCTTAAACGGGACTCAGTTTGTATCTCAGAAGATAAACAGACACGAGGTGGAGTACACAGCTGTGTACTCCACCACACAGCTAGATCCGGTCGGTTATGTAGGTTACCCCATGTACCGGTTACATAGTATGGAACACGTGGGTTGAAACCATGTACGGGCACATGGTCGTGTACATGGAGGGAACCCCGGTTACTCAGAAATGGAGTGTGGTCTGCATTACACGTTGTGTACTTAATTTTTTAAACTGTATGTTCTTCTGACTCGGGCCGTTTTACATGGGTAGTACCCAAAGTCAAGAGACATGGCGTGTGACCCTTATACACGTAGTGTATATCCTAGAACATGGCTTGAACCTCTTTTCCACATATCTTGGACATGTTTCATTTGGTTTAGTGTCCTTTTTTCTCATTCCTCTAAAGGTCAGGTATTGTTTTCATTCACAAAAGTATGATCCCTTCATCCGGACTTTAAAAGATAAAGTAAGGTATCCCTCTAAGAGGCCCGGAACGAGATCCTTTATCCATTCTTGACCCTAGGTAGAGTCAGGTATTGACATGTCTACTTCTATAGGACGTATATCCTCTACTTAGAATGTGAATCTTGATGAGTCTCAGTATCCTCTAAGGCCCTGGAAGTGATCCTCATCTGTGTATCATGATCTTTCCCCACTCATGAGTGTGTTCTCCTGGAATGAGTGTATCTACCTCTAATGACTTTTCCCGATGAACAGTACTTCTCAAATGGATGTCATCAGAGCTCTCAGACTTGTGGAGTGAGTTCTTCAGAATGAGTTCTTAATGGAACTTTCAAACTGAATCCCTAGTGGTGGTATGCGGTTGTGTGACTTGTCTCTAGACTACGGGTCTAGGTTTTGAGTATATCTGGATTGTTTCTCTCTTTCTATATGCCCAGTAGACATATATTGTGTAATGATGAATTTAACTTTACTCTATGTATTTCTTTGTGGCTTTTGTGGTCCTATACTGAGTTTTCTTATACTCACCCCTGCACAGTATTTTCCCACATGTGTCGTGTTTTGTGTATACAAGCAGCCTTTTGATGGATTCTAGGGTATACTAGGACCGTACTGAGCTTTCTGAGTTCCCTACAGGATAAGGTGTTCCTACGACCATGAGCAGCAGTCCCATTACCTCTTTGTGCTTACAGGTTGAACTTTGTAGTTTGAAAACTCTTGTTTTTGTGGGCTTATAATCATGCCCAGTTTTAATTTCTCCACTTTACTTTCATTGTACTCTTTTGGTTGGGTTTATTTGTATGCATGCATTTTTTTCCTTAGGGTTTTTTTTACATTTAATCATTTGTGGGCTTGGAGATGTGTGCATGTGTACAGGTACTTAGGCAATGTCTCCCATGTTAGTGATATGCCTGCTCGATGCTAGTCACTATCCCCTTACCTATTGGAGGTGGGATTGGGGAGTCGCGGCACGAGCCCCACTGGGACGGGTTATGACAGAGTGGTATCAGAGGTGTTTGGTTCTACCTTAATACCAAGAATATATGGGATTGGTTTGGGAAAACATTGTTAAGTATTTTGAGCTCAGATTTCAGGCCAGAGACTCCAATGTTGGTGCGGTCTTCCGACGTATCCATACACTAGGACTCTGATAACCTTATTTTCGACTCATTACATAAAAACACTAGTTGTGGGGAAGTAAAATAAAGGTATATTCATGGTATAGTAATGGGTTGTGTTTTCCATGTCCTTTGTGTCAGCTATCCAGATATACTTATTGACCATGGTACATCTTTTTTCCTTACAAAATGCCTTTGTGATGCATACCCGCTAGGATTCAACATCTCGATCATGTGGATGACTCCCTCAGTGACGAGACTTAGATACAGGGACCAGTTCCCTAGGAGTTACCTCCAGGTGGTGCACCTATTATACCACCACCAGTAGAGCAGCTTGTGGTACCTACAGTACCAATAGATGAGGGTCGCAGGCTGAGTGCACTCCATGAGTTCCAGAGATAGAGACACATCAAGTTTTGAGGTGAGCCTGACCCTCAGGTGGTTGAGGACTGTCTTGAGGCAGTGACCAAAGTTTTTCATCTAGTGAGGACATTGGAGGACCAGATGGTGATCCTAGGAGAGAGCCTTATTCATGGTTTAGTGGGATGATGGTGGAGTTTGACCACATAGGATCACAACGAGGAGACTCTTTCGTGTATGGAGATTGTCTGACTCTTTAGGGAGTAGTTATCTCCATTTACATTGATATCTGTGCATATCCAGGAGCTTCTTCATCTCCAGCAGGGAAGTTTGATGGTAACTGATTATTCATCAAGGTTCACCAACCTCTCTATGTACTTGATGAATATGGTCAGGGACTAGTACTTCAGATCTTGGACCGTTGAGTGAGGTCTATGATGGGATATCTGATCTAGTTTCATGCCTCTATGAATTTCGACTTATGCTGGAGTGCTTGAGCAGGCCTTGGTGATCGAGAGCTTCTTGGCAGAGCAGAGACAGCTGATAGCAGTCAGCAGAAGGTAGACAGGTGTGGAGACCTCGGTAGTAGGGATCCGACATTAGGAACAGGGATCAGGATGTTGGATATGTCATATGAGGACCCAAAATAGGGGTTTGGTAGTCCAAGGATCTCAGGCTGGATCCATTCAAACAAGGGAGAGGCGATGCTACTTGTGCGACGTTAGAGGACATATTTATAGAGACTATCAAACACGTCGATCTATTGATAGGGAAGTGGTGGATGGGCCACCAAGGATGAGGAAGAGAGTGGAGCAGACAGAACCTCCAGGCGGCAGACGTGGCAGAGGAACAGTGAGATCTATAGGTGGTGGCATACGCTTTGATCTAATTCTACCACCACCACCCCTAGGAGGTCCGCAAAAGGCTTAGGGAGCTGGGGGATAGGAGTGGGGACAGCTGCATGTGGTCGATGCGTACTACCCAGGGACTCCATGGATGATCTGAGGTACGATATGTGTCTTTTCTACCTTAGCTTCCACACTTATAGACACAGGTTCTAGTCATTCCTTCCTAGCCACATTTCTTGTGCAAAACCTTGATATTCCGGTAGATCTGTTGACTCAACCCTTACACTTGGAGACACCTATGAGAGGAGATTCAATGATCACGCACCTTTGCAGATAGTTTGATCTTACCCTTGGAGGTGAGAGTTTTGGTTGGAACCTCTTGGTTGAAGAGTAGAGGCCTTAAGATGTCATTCTCGGTATGGATTGGCTATCTTTGATCCTTGCCCATATTGACTAATTTAGGTGAATAGTGCAGTGTATCCATAGAAATTAGATGATTTTTTCCTTTTTCGGTGAAAAGGAGACCTAGGCAGCACAAAATGGGATCTTGTATAGGAGGGTGCAGTCGATCATTCATGAGTTGGCTAGCCTTACCCTCATAGTAGTAGATGTTGTGAGCTTCCAGTTCCCATCAGTAGTGGAGGAGTATGATTACGTCTTTCCTGAAGATGTACCTCCCCACTGGGAGATCAACTTCTACATTGACTTACACCCCAGGACGGCACCAATTTACTCACCATAATATTGGATGGATCCCGCAGATCTTCACGATCTGAGGTTTTAGTTGGAGGATATAAAGAGAAAGGGTTACGTAAGACCCAGTGTTTCACCCTGGGTGGCCCCTGTTTTGTTTTACAAGAAGGAATATGGGATTTTGAGGTTGTGTGTGGAATATTAGTGCCTGAATCAGGTAACAGTGAAGAATGAGTATCCATTTCCAAGGATCAATAACCTCTTCGATCAGCTAAGAGGGTCACAGTGGTTCTCAAAGGTTGAACTTCGATCAAGTTACCACAAATTATGAGTATGGGATGAGGATATACCGAATATGGCTTTTAAATTATACTACATTCACTATGAGTACTTGGTGATGCCTTTCGATGTGACGAACACCCCCATAGTTTTCATGGGACTTATGAATCAGATCCTCCAGTCGTACTTGGACCAGATCATAGTGGTCTTCATCAACGACATCCTTGTGTACTCAGAGTCAGAGAAGGAGCACACGAGACACCTATGGATGGTTCTAGACATACTCTGAGAGTACTAGATTTATGGGAAGCTCTCGAAGAGTCAGTTATGGATTCATGAGGTCCACTTTCTAGGAAATTTCATCTCAGCAGATGATGTATCTGTGGACCCAACCAAGGTAGAGGTAGTTTTAGCATGGGATCTACCCTAGAGCGTGACAGAGGTATGGATATTCCTTGGGTTGGCAGGATATTACTGAAGTTTCATTCCTGATTTCTCCAGAATATTATAACCAATGATGTACTTGACCAAGAAGGGGAAACCCATCATGTGGATAGAGAAGTGCTAGTAGGCTTTTGAGCAGTTGAGACAGATTTTGACAAGCACCCTGATCTTGAGATTACCGAAGGAAGGGTTTGAGTACATAGTTTTCTATGATGCATCAAGGACTGGGCTTGGCTGTGTCCTAATGCAAATACAGGAAGTGACTGCTTATGGTTCTCATCAGCTTAGATCACATGAGAAAAACTATGTGACCCATGATCTCAAGTTGGCAGTGGAAGTCTTCACGTTGAATATGTGGCGACACTACCTTATGGGTGAGTGGTTTATCGTCTACTCTGACCACAATATCCTCAAATACATCTTCTCATAGAAGGATATGAATCTAAGGAAGAGACGATATCTAGAGTTCCTCCAAGATTATGACTTTTAGATCGTCTATACTCTTGGGAAGGGGAATGTTGTGGAAGATTCTCTCAACCGGAGATCGAGTTCGCAGCTGCAAAATGAGGTGACGGAGCAGTTGTCCTTATTACAGTTATCCTCTATGGATAGAGAGGATTCATCTTACCTTTAGTCGATGGTTTTCACCCCTCCACTCTTACCGCGGGTCAAGGAGGCACAGCTTGGGGATATCAACTTTGAGTCTTTACATGCTCAGTTATCCTTAAGACATGCTCCTGATAGATATTCTCAAGGTGGGGAGCACATTTTTCTTTATCAAGGATGCACAATTGTACCACTAGCGTTGTGGGAGGAGGTCTTGAGGGAGTTTCATACATCCCCCTTGGAGTTACACCCTAGTGTGGCGAAGATGTACCAGGATCTCTGATGGAAGTTCTGGTGGTTAGGCATGAAGTAGTAGCAGAGTTCGTTTTTTGGTGTCTTACATGCCAGCAGGTGAAGGCTGAGCACTAGGTTCTAGTAGGGTAAGATCACCCCTTGGAGGTTCCTGAGTGGAAGTGGGATGGGATATCAATCAACTTCATGAAGGGCTTACCATGAACGTACAAGGGACATGATTCCATCTGGTTGATTGTTGATCGACTCACCAAGTCAAACCACTTCTTAGATATCAGGGAGTAGAGTTCTGTAGAGAGATTGGGACACCTCTATGTACAGGATATAGTTTGGATTCATGGTGTCCCTATGACAATAGTCTCAAATCACGATGCTCATTTCACATCCCATTTGTGGAAGGGACTGCAGGAGGTATTTGGGACTTAGCAATTCTTGATCACGACGTTCCTTCCCTAGACCCATGTTCAAAAGGAGAGGACTATTCAGATTTTGGAGGATATGTTGCGGGCCAGTATCTTGGATTTTGGTCATGATTGGGAGGACCACTTACCACTGGTGGAGTTTGCCTACAATAACAGCTACCACTCCACCATTGGCATGGAACAATTCGAGGAATTATACGGGCGACCCTGAAGGTCACCGCTTTGCTGGACCGGCCTTGGAGAGTTAGCGCTCATGGGTCCAGAGTTGGTGTGATCTACCACCAAGAAGGTTCAGATCATCTAGGAGTAGATTAAGACTGCACAAATCCAGTAGAAGTCTTATACTAACAAGCAACAGAGACCTCTGAAGTTCGAGGAGGGAGACCATGCATTCCTTCAGGTCTCACCTCTATGAGGGTTACAGATATTTGGTTGAGACGGAAATTTATCTCTAAGGTTCATCAGACCTTTCCAGATAATGCGCAGAGTTGGCGAGGTGGCATACCTCCTAGCTATACCACCGTAGTTGCACCAGGTACATGATGGCTTCCATGTGTCGAGGCTGAGGAGGTACGTGCATGACCCATCGCACGTTATTGACTGGGGAGAGCTGAACATCAAGGATGGAGAGACCTTTTCTGAGTACCTGATAGAGATCGAGGATCGGCAGGAGAGCATCCTTCGTGGGCAATAAATTACATTGGTGCGCGTCTGATGGAAGGACTAGAATATTCAGGAGAGCACGTCGGGGTGAGAGGCTCAGATCCGTGCCAAGTACCCACATCTTTTTGAGTAGCCTTGTTTTGGCTTTTCGGGGAAATAAATCTCTAATGTGGGGATAATTTAATGTCTTGGATTTTCCAAGTGTTATTTTTAAATAATATATAGAATTATTTTGAGACCTTTATTTTTTAAGGCGTATGATTTTGAGGCCCGGAGTGCCTAAAATAAATTAAACTTTTAAATAGCATGCACAAGAGATTTTCTTGAAAAAGTGGTATAACTTTTAAAATAATGACCAAATCAGGAATCTGAGGGAACTATTGCATTCATAGTAGTGAATTTACATTAGGAGAGACCTAACATTGACCAGTACGGGTCAGCCGTAAAAGTTAGTTTTTTATGTTTCAAAGGAAATAAATTAATAATTTATTTTATTTTAAATGTTTTCATAATGCAGTGAAGCTTATTTTATTTAAATAATTAGGGTACCAGGGTTATACTCATAACCCTAGAGAACTCCCTAGAATCGTCTGGAGCTTTGAAAAGGATCCAACCTTGGAGGATTCTTGATGAACACCGACGAAAAATGACGTGTGGATCGTTGCGCAGTGAGATCGAATCCTGACCAATGATTGGTCTCCCTCTTCATTGACGACTGAGGTAGGGGTTTTGTTGTTTTTTTTTTGTTTCATCATTCTTTGATTTAATGATGAACACAGATCAACCCATGAACAGGTTGATCCGTAGATTGCGCATTCTTGCGGGAGGGTTATTATTTTTCGTTTCTTTCAGGGTTTGATTTGGGAAATTGATTTGTGATAATTGTTGGATTATCATTTGATTCTCATTATTTAATCCTTCTAACAAGAGTGGATTAACATCATGATGAATGAAGGTGGAGGTTCATTCCACAATTTGGTTTATTAGATTTCTTCCTCTTTTCTTCGTGTTCTTCACATTCTTCACAGGGAAATGAAAAACGGATCATTGCAGGTCTATTTCACAATGCAATGATCCAAAGTCAGAGATCGAACATTGTGACGACCCATCAGAGGTGTGACGGCAATGGCGGATGATGAATCGGCTCGGATTGTGGAGGATCATTCTTTGAGCGTTCTTCATACGGGTGGATCAAAACATGTTTTTGAAGCTGATCAGAAGCCCAAAAACAATGGAAATAGATTTTTGGTGTTGGGGTGACCTAGAATCTGGAGTTTCGTGGAAAAAAGATCATTGGGATTAAGATTGGAGTATCACCAAAGCGCAGAGAAGTAGTTTTGTGATTCTGGAAAATTCCAGTACACATGACATGTATCCCAAAAAACACGTTGTGTGGGACTGGCGGCAGTGTCTAGGGTTTGTACACTACATGCGATGAAGAACACGGCGTGCTCTAGGGAGACACGATGTGTGGGCCCCACCCAGTGGCGGCTAGAGTTCTAGGCTACAGGAATCTCGGACACGACATGTTCTCCAAAGAACACGGCATGTGGGTCCTAACATGTTAATCGATATGTATATTAGAAGATACATGGAAATGAGGTGGAGTACACTGTCATGTACTCCACCACACAGCCATAACAAGCCGGTTACGCAAGTTACCATGTGTATCGGTTACACGGGATGGCACACATGGGTTGAAACTGTATACGGGCACACGGCTGTGTACACAGAGGGAACCCCGGTTACTCGGACATGGCGTGTGGTCCGTACTACAGGCTTTGTACTTTCTTTTCTACAAGGCATGTTCTTCTGACTCAGTCCATTTTACACAGGTAGTACTTAGAGTCGAGAGACATGGCATGTAACCCTTATACACGTCGTGTATATCCTAGAACATGGATTGAACCTCTTGTCCACCGTATCTTGGACATGTTTTGTTTGGGTTAGTGTCCATTTTTCTCATTACTCTGAAGGTCAGGTATCATTTCCATTCAGAGGAGTATAATCCCTTCAACAGGACTTTCCGAGATTGAGTTAGTTATCCCTCTGAGAGGCCCAGAGTGAGATCCTCTGTCCATTCTTGACCCTAGGTAGAGTCAAGTATCGACGTGACTACTCCTACAAGATATAGAACCTCTACTTAGCAGGGGAATCTGGATGAGTCGCAGTATCCACAAAGGCCTGGTAGTGATCATAATCTTTGTATTGTGATCTTTCCCCACTCATGAGTGTGTTCTCCCGGAATGAGTGTATCTACCTCTCATAACTTTTTCCAATGAATGGTACTTCTCGGACGTACATCATTAGAGCTCTTAGACTCGTGGAGTGAGTTCTCCCATACGAGTGTTTCGCGGAACCTTAAAATGGAATCCCTAGCAGTGGTATTCGGTTGTGTGACTGGTCTCTAGACTATGGGTCTTGGTTTTGAGTATATTTGGATTGTTTATCTCTTTTTATATGTCTAGTAGATATATATTGTGTAGTGTTGACTGTAACTTTACTTTGTGTATTTCTTTGTGGTTTTCAAGGTCATCCACTGAGTATTGTTATACTCACCCCTACATGAGTTTTGCTCGCACATGTCGTGTTTTGTGCAGACGAGTGGCCTTTTGACAGATTCCTGGGTGGACCAAGACCGGATTAAGATTTCTAACTTCCCTACAGGACAAGGTGTTCCTACGGCCACGAGCAGCAGTCCCAGTACTTCTTTGTGCTTACAATTTGGACTTTTTAGTTTGTAGACTCTTGTTTTTTTGGGTTTGTATTCTGGATTAGTTTTACTTTCTTCACTTTACTTCTATTTTAATCTGTCGATTGGGTTTAGTTGTATGCATGAATTTTGTTCCTTAGGGTTTTTTTTTACATTTCATCATTTGTGGGCTTGGATTTGTGTGTGTGTATACATGTACTTAGGCAATGTCTCTCATGTTAGTTATATGCCTACTCAATGCTAGTCACCAGCTCCTGGCCTATTGGATGTGGGCTTGGGGAGTCGCGGCACGGGCCCCACTGGGACGGCTCGTGACATATGTAATCTCACAAACATGAAAATGTATGAAGTAATAAAAAGTTCAAAAAATAAATAAACTACCTGACTGGTCTTGAGAATCTAATAATGGTTGATTCATTTAAACTAAATGGATCAACCGTGACCTAGGGGTATCATACCTAAGTCGAAGATTAACTCTTTGATGCATCTCTTCCCATTTCGGTATTTCCACTTATATTCCAAGGTAATCGCCTCATCTTAGCAGGTTCTACTCCTTACAGTGTCATCATCAAATGTATAATTATACTCTTGCATAGATGAGGGAGTCTCGGGAGTGAAATATACAACTAATAAATTGGATGTGCAGACCCTTATACATATTGAATTAAAAAATAATGATGTGTAGACCATCTAAAATTAACTACTTATTAAAAACATCACACATAGTAATAAATAATTAAATGAAATTAACCAGACATACATGTAAGAGGTCAGTCACTTACTCAAGACCAATTGTTATGAAAAGTAAATGCATGGTAAAATAAAATTACAATAAATTTAAAGGTCAGGGTTTAAATATAAGGTAAATAAATTATATAATTCAAATAATTTATCTCATTCTTCATTACAAAGATTAAAGTATTTTTTTTATTCCCAAAATTAAATTAATCAATTAATTTGATTTAATACCAAAATTAAATTAATTATTTTAAATAATAAAAATATTATTATTATTAAACCAATAAATTAATTTTTAATTAATTTAATTTAATATTAAAATTAAATTAATTATCTAAATTAATTTAGAAAATATTTTTGGGGATCAAAAGTCCTGCTCAGACCCATTGCTGGTTGGTGCAAACCCGCACAACCCCATTTAGGGTAGTGAAAAATCTGCCCAAGGGCTTCGTGGGTTAGAAAAACCCCATTCACGGTGGTTCTGGGATGGGTAGGCCTGTACTGGGTAGGGTAGACCCACCCGAACCCAATGTAGGGTAGATCGGGTCCAATAGGATCCAATTCGGGTGGAATGGCAGTTAGGTAAGGGGTTTGTAAGAGAGGGTCACACTTAGAGACATTGGTTTTGGGTAGGGTTTCACACAAAGAGGGTTGTTTCTAGGTCGGGTGGAAGAGTTCGATGGTTGAGAAGGGATTTCTGGTGAGTAGATAAGCACTACCGGTCACCGTCTTGGTCAACCTCGTTGCCACTCTATCCTAACTCATCAGCAAGAACCACCGCCATATGAGGGAGGAGTGGCCTCCAGGGTGAAGAGGGTAGAGGTGACCTCATCCAAATTAGTGTGTGGGAGAGGGGACTTTTTATTTTTTTTTTTATTTTAATGGGTGTAGGGTGTAAATAATTAGGGGTATGGGTCAATTGAGTGCCACATGAAGTGGCGCTCAAAGGGTGAGGAGGCCAAGCACCACTTGAAGTGGCGCTCGGCCATTTCGGGCAAAAATCTCTTCAGTGCCACTTCAAGTGGCACTGAAGGCATATCCAACCAACGAGCAGTGCCACTTCAAGTGGCGCTGCTCCTTTAATCCCTCTCAATTTGGCGCCACTTGAAGTGGTGCTGAAGCCTTCCCCCTACCTATAAATAAGGCCGCCTCGCCCTCTCCATTTCCTATCTCCTCACTTCCTTCACTCCCCCCCCCCACCCTCTCTCAAAGTTCTCCGGTTTTTTATGCACTTTGCCTCTCCGGTTTCTCTGCCTACATAGCTACGTCTCCACAAATTTGAGGTAAATCTTTCTTTAAATTTATTTAATATTTTGATTTAATAATTTAGTTGTTTAATTTATAGAATTAGTTTATAATATTTGTATTATATAAATAGCATAGTTTTTTTAAAATGTAATAAGGTAATGAAATGATTATAGTTAGTTAATTAATTAAGTGATTATAATTAGGTAATTAATTAATTATAATTAGGTAACTATTTAATTCTAATTAGGTAATTAAATAATTCAAATTAGGTTAATAGTTAATTCTAATTAGGTTAATAATTAATTCTAATTAGGTTAATAATTAATTCTAATTAGGTAATTAATTAATTTTAATTAGGTAATTAATTAATTTTAATTAGGTAATTAGGTAATTAATTAATTCTAATTAGGTTATTAATTAATTATAATTAGGTAATTAATTAATTATAATTAGGTTATTAATTAATTCTAATTATGTTATTAATTAATTCTAATTAGGTTAATAATTAATTCTAATTAGGTTAATAATTAATTCTAATTACGTAATTAATTAATTATAATTAGGTAATTAATTATTTATAATTAGGTTAACAATTAATTATAATTAGGTTAAAAATTAATTATAATTAGGTTAATCAATAATTATAATTAGGTTAATAAATAATTATAATTAGGTTAATAATTAATTATAATTAGGTTAATAAATATTTATAATTAGGTTAATAAATAATTATAATTAGGTAATTAATTAATTCTAATTAGGTAATTAATTAATTATAATTAGGTAATTAATTAATTAAAATTAGGTAACTAATTAATTATAATTAGATAATTATTTAATTCTAATTAGGCAATTATTTAATTCTAATTAGGCAATTAATTAGTTCTAATTAGGTAATTAGTTAATTCTAATTAGGTAATTAATTAATTCTAATTAGGTAATTAATTAATTCTAATTAGGTAATTAATTAATTCTAATTAGGTAATTAATTAATTATAATTAGGAAATAAATTAATTATAATTAGGTAATTAATTAATTATAATTAGGTAATTAATTAATTATAATAAGGTTAATAATTTATTCTAATTAGGTAATTAATTTATTCTAATTTGGTAATTCATTAATTCTGATTAGGTAATTAATTAATTATGATTAGGTAATTAATTAATTCTGATGAGGTAATTAATTAATTATAATCAGATCATTAATTAATTATAATCAGGTCATTAATTAATTATAATCAGGTCATTAATTAATTCTAATTAGGTTAATAATTAATTCTAATTAGGTAATTAATTAATTCTAATTAGGTAATTAATGAATTCTAATTAGGTAACTAATTAATTCTAATTAGGTAATTAATTAATTCGGATTAGGTAATTAATTAATTCTGATTAGGTAATTAATTAATTATAAATTGGTTAATAATTATTTCTAATTAGGTTAATAATTATTTCTAATTAGGTTAATAATTAATTCTAATTAGGTAATTAATTAATTCTAATTAGGTAATTAATTAATTCTAATTAGGTAATTAATTAATTCTAATTAGGTAATTAATTAATTCTAATTAGGTAATTAATTAATTCTGATTAGGTAATTAATTAATTCTGATTAGGTAATTAATTAATTCTGATGAGGTAATTAATTAATTATAATCAGGTCATTAATTAATTATAATCAGGTCATTAATTAATTATAATCAGGTCATTAATTAATTCTAATTAGGTTAAAATTTAATTCTAATTAGGTAATTAATTAATTCTAATTAGGTAATTAATTAATTCTAATTAGGTAATTAATTAATTTTAATTAGGTAATTAATCAATTCTGATTAGGTAATTAATTAATTATAATTAGGTAATTAATTAATTATAATTAGGTAATTAATTAATTATAATTAGGTAATTAATTAATTATAATTAGGTAATTAATTAATTATAATTAGGTAATTAATTAATTATAATTAGGTTATTAATTAATTATAATTAGTTTATTGATTAATTAATATTAGGTTATTAATTAATTATTATTAGGTTATTAATTAATTATTATTAGCTAATTAATTAATTATACTTAGGTTATTAATTAATTTTAATTAGGTTATTAATTAATTATAATTAGGTTATTAATTAATTCTAATTAGCTAATTAATTAATTCTAATTAGGTTAATAATTAATTCTAATTACGTTAATAATTAATTCTAATTAGGTTAATAATTAATTTAGGTTAATAATTAATTCTAATTAGGAAATTGATTAATTCTAATTAGGTAATTAATTAATTCTAATTAGGTAATTATTTAATTCTAATTAGGTAATTAATTAATTAAAATTAGGTATTAATTAATTATAATTAGTTATATTAATCAGGGAAGTAGTTATATTAATCAGCGAAGTAGTTATATTAATCAGTGAAGTGGTAATATTAATTAGCGAAGTAGTTATATTAATTTGCGAAGTAGTTGTAAATTACTTCTGGAATATACCTTTGCATTACATTCTAGGTATGATAATGAATTTATTTTGCAATCTAACTTGACCTCATTTTGTAATTGAAGTTAAGAACTTGAATTTATTAGTTGAATATATTTTTTACATATTAAGTGTTATAGTTGTCATGAAATGATTGCTCTCTTGAGTAAAGTATCCCCAAGTAGAGGGGCTTTGGGTCGGGCCACCTACTTTCCTAGAGTCTTGCCTTGTCTAGGAAAGTGAATGGGGTTGGCTATCTGTCGCTCTGGGCTTACTCATGTGGGGATTTTCAATTTCATATAACTCTATGATTTTACATGACGTGTTCGTGTACCTCATGCATATAATGCATGTGGATATGTATAAATATGTTTGACTTCTATTTTTGGGTAAGTAACATAAACTTGTGGTTTGTGTAAATAGTTACACATCAATATGGTTTGAACATATTGATTTGGTGGTGGGATTAGGATTCCAACCTAAATTACTAGAAGCATGCATACATAAATTGATTCTTTAATCATATTTAATTAATAACAATGGTTTCTTTTATATAAAAAAGATGGTTGCCGCCTATATTTATTGCAACGGTCAAATAATTGACACAAAACAAGGATGTAGTTATAGTATACATCCAGAAGCTGTTGTGATTCTTGGAGGATGTACTACTTTGGAAGTTGTGCAAAGGAAAATTCATCAGAAGTTAAAACTGGTGAGGAATCAAGTGATAGAGTCCATCACATTCAGACATCTCCAATTTATAGATAGGTTTTGGTATGTTTCGTATCTGGTAAATGATGATGATGATTGGGAATATATACTTTCATTGGTTAAGTATATACCTGAGAATCAAATGATGGAGTTGTATGTCACTATAGCTACAATGGAGGTTCCATCGACATTAGAAGTTGACCCATCTCAAATTCATGAGACTATGTCATATGCTCCTTCACATCAAGAAGTTCCATCATCATCGGTAGTTGTTCCATCATTTCCATAGGCCACAGTTTCAATGGATATTCCTCCACATACTTTAGATGCATTGGTCAATGAATTTGAGGATGATGACAATTTCGAAGAAGAAGATGAAGAGGAAGTTGAAGAAGAAGAAGAGCATACGGAAGATCAGTTTGTGCCAACTCATGTGAGGTTCAACCGACCATTGAACCATCCTCCACTGTTGGCTTCATGGTCGATTGAAGGCAAGATTCACTTTCCAGAATTTGATTATTCAGTTATTACTCCCAGTTCAGAATTTCCAGGAATCATTGGTGGCACAAATCGAGTGTCAGATAACGGTGTTCTGTATTTTGGAAAAGTGTTTGAGAGAAAAGAAGAAATGAAAAATGTGATAAAAAAATATCACATAGAAAGACATTACTCATATGTTGTAGAAGATTCAAAGAGGTCTTACTATTTGATTTGTTGTGACAAATATGAATCGAACTATCAAATGCATCTACGAGCTATTATTGATAACACTTTTCATAGATTGCGCATCACTAGATTTACTCCACACACTTGTGTGAACCCAAGCTTGTCACGGGAACACTCTTCATTATATTTTGAGTTTGTTACAACTATTATTGTTGAAATGATTAGAGTATGTCAAGATGTTCTTCTGGTTCTAGTCATTGAGCGAATCAAAAAACTTTTTGGGTATCAAATCTCTTACTGGAAGGTATGGGCAGCACAAAAAAGGCTATTGTGAAAGTGTAGGATGATTGGGATGACTCTTATCAAGTTTTAACACAACTGTTGAAGCTTCTACGCCACAATAATCAAATAGTATATCGATTACATACTGTTGAATATGTTAACCAACAGAACCAACTTGACTGCTCAATGGTTGTGTTTGATAGATTATTTTGGACATTTTTACCATGTGTGGTGGATTTTAGACATTGCAAGTAGTTTATACAGATTGATGGCACATTTCTATATGGAAATTATATAGGAACTTTATTGATTTCTACCACACAAGATGGAAATCGAGTCCCTCTACCTATATCATTTGCAATTGTGGAGAAAGAGAACTTCTCATCATGGAGCTGGTTTCTGGCATGTCTCTAAGAGTTTGTTACGGATGCATAAGAGATTTGTCTTATTTCTGATCTCCACCATGAAATCAAGGAGACGATATAGTCTGAGGGTCTTTCTTGGAGACTACCCTATGCCCATCATCGATACTGTATTCGACACATTTCCAGCAATTTGCGAAAGAAGCTCAAGAATGAGTCGATGAAGAAGGCAATCTTAAAAATTGGTATGAACATCCTTTTCTGTTTTAAATTTTTTTGTCATAGTTATTTTCATAACTGTTCAGAAGACTACTTGTATGATAGCATATGATCCTCAACAACAAAGGATGGAGGAGCGTCTTCAAGATATTCACAGAGTGAATTCAGAAGTGTATGATTACATGATGCAAATTCTAAAACAGAAATAGTCGTTGGCATATGATGATGGGAGGAGATATGGTCATATGACGACCAACATCGTAGAATGTTTAAATGGAGTTTTCAAGGGAGTTATAAAACTACCTATCACAAGTAAATACGAATATTTGAATATATGTTACTCATAAGAGCTGCTATTATAATATAATATTTGTATAATTCCGTCAATCTAAATTTCAGGGTTGGTACAAGAGACCTTCTATCGTAGTGTAAAGTACTTTCTGGAATGAGGAAAGCAGGCTAAAGAGGGCTTGAACAGAGAAATGTGCTATGGAAACCATTTCCAACGCGAGCTAGATACAGTTCTTAAGGAGGCTGTAACTTACCATGTAACTATATTTAATCGTCCATAGAAATGATTTGACGTCGTTGAGCCCGGTGATGTTGTGGCATGTAGAAATGGTCGTGTGCGAGTTGTTTTACTGAAGAATCATTATTTTGAATGTGGCAACTTTCAGGTACTGAGATATCCATGTGGCTATGTGATTGCAGCATGTGCTTACGTACACGTATCTTGGGAGTAGTTCGTTGATCTGGCTTATCGACTCGAGAGCATTAACTCCTGCTACAGTACTCTGTGGATGCCAATCGGGGAATATCAGAATTTTCAGCTACCTAATGGCGCTCCCACGCTTCTACCGAACAAAAGTAGACTTCAACCTAAAGGGAGGCCAAAGTCGACTCATATTCGGAATGAGATGGATTGTCCTAGTGAACATCCAGCTGGATGGCGGTGCATCATATGCCACCAGGAAGGTCATACAAAGACACGTTGCCCTGGACACATAGGGAAATTATCTAATGGTTAAAACGAATCATGTACTCTATCAGTTACTTTAAAACTTTGTACATGTAATCATTTTTATCATTATCACCATTTTTAATCATATTTTTCTTACTTGTATATAGGGTAACTTTTGGAAAATGTACCATGATTTCACTTGACATTCTTTGTCGAATTTTCAACATTACATGAGTAGAAACAACAACAGAAATAACCATAATACATCATTTAAATGCACCTGCACACGACGCATAAATGTTTTCTTATACAGGTACATTCTTTTTTTTGAGTTGGTGTTGTCTGTTTAAAGCTACTCATGCAGTGATAAAAATTTAAAGGTTCACATTCAAAAAACAAAACCATTTGAACTATTAAATGAAAATGTCATCAGTCTTTTATAATGAAAGATGAACTTACAATGGCCACAAAACAAAAACAAGGAAACTTTGAACGTCTTCACCCCAACACCCCAACACGGGAGACAACAACTGACCTAATGTGTTTATTCTTATTTCAATCATTAAATGATAAATTTCGTATCTTACATGATAAATGTCATATCTTACATGAAATTAATGTTTTACTATTTTCACATTCAGATGGAGCAGCCACTTTTATCTAGATAGGAGATGCACGTGTCGCATGATGTGTTGGAACGACATCCTGTTAGACATCTTCATGTTCGGAGAGCGCATCGTTTCCATCATGATGCACCACCGGCAGCTATTTTCCCATACCTTAGACGTGCGGGTTTTATGGAGTCGCTATGTGTGACTTCAAGACCATTGACCATTATTTTATAGATGCGTTGGTTGAGAGGTGGCGGCCAGAGACACACACATTTCATCTCCCAGAGGAGGAGGTGACTATTACATTAGAGGATGTCACCTACATACTGGGGTTACCTATCCATGGACATGCAGTTACGGGTGCCAGAACTGGCGATTGGGCTGCAGTCATGCAGAGGCTTCTAGGCATTGGCGTCATCGGTTCATGGGGTGTCCTCCAGGGTTAATGCTTGCACATGAGTTGGCTTGATCAGCATTTCGACATCATTCCTGATGATGCAGACGAGGAGACACTTCTTCAAAACACACGTGCATACATTTTTTGGCTGCTCGGAGGCATGTTGTGCATTGACTACTCCACCACTTTGGTACAAATGATATACCTCCCATTACTTGAGGATCTGGATCAGATGACTACATACGGTTGGGGGTCCGCTGTATTAGCACATCTGTACAGATCTCTCTACACCAGTTGTCAGGCCGATTCACATCAGATTGCAGGTTTTATAGCGTTAGTACAAATGTGGGCCTGGGAGCATTTTCCACGCATTGCTCCTCGAGTTGTCACACTGCTTTCACCGGAGCTACTTCAAGACTGTCCTCGGGGATGATGGTATGTCTACATCATTACTTTCAGTTATTTAGTACTTTTGTTATTTTTTTTTATAAACTTACCATAGATTACTCTTTTTTCACCAGGTGGAGTCAGTCTCAGAAGTTTTCACATACTCTGATACATAGTGTGCACAGCTTCCGACAGATATTTGACGCCATAGTGCCAGCTGATGTAAGTTAAATAGTACTTTTTTGTAGTAAAATTTGTTTTGTTTTCACTATGTTAAGTTATTTCAATATAATCTCAATAAAATTATCATGCTACTATATGACTTATTTTTTGAGTTTACATTTTAGGTTTTGTGGACTCCTTATACAGGTTATGTCTATGTATCACTTCCACTATATATACTGCACAGCTATGGTTGGAGATCGTGTTGTAGTGGTACCACTTATTCACTTCCACATCATTGAGTGGAACCAGCTAGACCGGGTCATGCTCCTATTTGGTTTTATATATCATATCCCCATGGCACCATGACAGTCTACCGAGTTACATTCGATTGTGCTTATAGGTTGACAGATGACAGACTGGTGGCAGCATCATCCATCTTATATCGAGCTTTGGGATAGGTGTTCCCGATTCAGTATATTTCCACATGGATATACCACAAAACACTCTCAGTTATCTGATCAGGGGGATTATGCACACTGGTATCGATGTCATGCCATAATGCACCTTACACGTCAGGGGATTGGCATTCAGCAGTTGGTATGTTTACTAAGATTTATTATTTTTTTTAACTCATTTTTTATATTAATTTGATTGTTATTTCATTTGCAGGAAGACGCCATTGGTCAGCTTTCACATTCCACACAGCCTCAGGAGCATGCATATATTCTGCGGTATGTAGTTCATCATGATGTGGTGGCTCTATTCGATCATCTCCGGTTGATACGTGACAGTTTTTTTGATGAGGAGCCACAGATATATCCTGATCCATTTCTTCAGGTTGAAGCACCTGAGGATGACGATGTCCCTGCTATTCCTGCTGAGGAGGATGCACCGCCACTGACACCACCAACTGGACGACAGAGACGAGCACATCCGGAGGGGTAGAGGCGACGACATCGACATCCGAGAGCGGCTCCTGCAGATATCATCGCACCACAGAGAGACGATTCGGCCCAGCCGACTGATTATTTTTCACAGCAGGGAGACACTTGTATACCACATATGGCGTCTCTGCAGACTACTATGTACTTCGATTTGGGTGCAGTCACACAGCTTATGGTGGCCCCCTCTCCTCTCAATGAGGCCTTCTTCAGTACCTCATTTCTACCATTTATAGGATCTTTGGAGTCATATGGCACCCCATATGATTTTGGGGCGTCCTCCCCACATGGTTTTGGTCAGTCCTCTACACAGCACCATGGGGAGGCACCAGAAGCACCGTAAGAGGAGGAACCCGCAGAGAGGACACCGGAGCGACACGGACGTCGGACGCGTAGAGGATGTGAGATTCAGATGCCGCGTTGTGGTATGGGGGGCATAGTCGTTGATGTTTTTGGATATCATGTTGTATATATTAAAAAACTTATTTACTATGATAAGTAATTGTTGTTTAAGACAAATAACAAGAAAATCAAAAATATAGTAAATACAAACTGATTTAAATTAACTATTAAATTATAAAGTATAAGTACTATATAAACAAAATTTGTCACACAGACTAAACATCTGATAATTTCTTGAAAAATGAAAACAAAAACATACATATAGTAAAAAAATATTTTACATGACTACTTAAATATTTAAAAACATCACATTTATAATTATATGATAATAAATATATTTATAAATGTAAATTACTAATTAGTAATTAATTAATAATTACCATAAATAATTAATAATTATAATGACGAATAATAATTAATAATTATATTACTAACTAATTAATTATTGTATAATAAATAATAATATTTTATAGGCTTTCAAAGTCACATACTTGAAACATTTTTAAGTTTCAAGTAGGTGGTTTTGAAAGACTGTAAAATATTTTTTATCAACATTTTTTAGGTAATTTTTTCATTTTCATCTATTTAGTATATGTTTAATATGTGTTTTAAGTTTCATACATATTTTTCATATATATTATATTTTATAGGCTTTCAAAGTCACATACTTGAAACATTTTTAAGTTTCAACTAGGTGGTTTTGAAAGCCTATAAAATATTTTTTATCGACATTTTTTATGTAATTTTTTTATTTTTTTCTATTTAGTATATGTTTAATCCATGTTTTAAGTTTCATTCATATTGGGCATATAGATTATATTTTATAGGCATTCAAAGTCACATACTTGAAACATTTTTAAGTTTCAACTAGGTGGTTTTGAAAGCCTATAAAATATTTTTTATCGACATTTTTTACATAATTTTTCTATTTTCATCTATTTAGTATATTTTTAATCTATGTTTTAAGTTTCATTTATATTGGTCATATAGATTATATTTTATAGGCTTTCAAAGTCACATACTTGAAACATTTTTAAGTTTCAAGTATGTGGTATTGAAAGACTATAAAATATTTTTTTTCGACATTGTCTACGTAATTTTTTTAATTCTATCTATTTAGTATATGTTTAATCCATGTTTTAAGTTTCATTTATATTGGTCATATAGTTTAAATTTTATAGTCATTAATAATACTATTGTTATTACCAATTTATTATATGTTTAACAATATTTCAAATTTATTTATAAATAATTACTTATAACTATGTAAACATAGATTAGTAATTATAGATTTAAAATTATATATATATGTACAAATATATAATTATAAATATATAAGTATAACTATAATTACAATATAATTCTAAATATAATTATATATATATATATATATATATCTGTGTGTGTGTGTGTGTGTGAATATTAAATATATTTATAAATAAAATTTAAATATATATGTAACAATATTTTCATAATTATATATTTATAAATATATTCATATTTATATAATTATAAATATTTATTTATAAATAATAGTTTATAATTATATAATTACAAATATATTTTTTATTTAAAAATATATATAAATAGATTTATATTTATAAATATTTATTTTTAATTATATATATACATAATTATATTTATACACACATATATATAACTATTTATAATTATAATATTTATATATAAATATATAAATAAAACACAAAAATCGGGAGAAAAACCCTTATATTTTATATAATATAACTATATAAATATAAATAAACCATATATTTTTAATTTAATACATATTTTTTATTTACAAAATTATATATAAATTTATAAATTTATATAAATAATTATATATAAGGTTTATTTAATTATTTTATTTTATAATTAAATAAGGTTTATAACTATATAAATATAAATTTATAATTATATAATTATAAATATATTTATAAATATAATTATAAATAATTTAACATTTTTAAATACATATTTATAAGTTTATTTTTAAAATTTTAATTATTTATTTTGTAATTATTCATTAAAAAAGGTATGGGGTGCAAAAAAAACAATAATAGGGAGGGGTGAAAAATAAGAAAAAAAGAAAAAAACCAGAAAAAAAAAAACGGGTGGCAAAGCACCACTTGAAGTGGCGCTAGCCACCCAAAATGTTGAGTGCCACATAAAGTGGTGCTCAACTAACCCATATCCCTAATTATTTTCACCCTAAACCCATTAAAAAACCCTCTTCCCAAATTTTCCATGGTGGGGTGTTGACCTTGGATGCGGAGGGCCGCTGGTGTGGCTAGGTTCCATGGTTAGTTCATGTAGAAAGCAGAGGAGGCTAATGGATGGACTTGGCTAGGATGGAGGGATGGTGATGGGAGCTCCTGTTTGAGAGTATGGTAGCATCTGAGGAAGGCTCGTGCTTTTTTTCTAAGAAACAGAGGCACAAGAGGGATGAGGATGAGGATAATGTTATGGCTTCTGGTGGCCACTACCAGAGGATGAGGCCACGGGGAAATGTTGTGAGGTAGCGCTTTTCTGAGGAAAGAGTAGGTACACGGGGTTCTCGCCTAGTGGACCAGGTGGGTGAGGGAAGTTAGTATCCAGTCTTCCATCGAAAGCCTCGTAAATTTTTTTAAGATGAAAAATGAATACCCTAAATTCCTCTAGATGCCTAGTTTCCACCTGAAAAATCATTCAATGTGAATAGACTCTGATTCCCTTACTATTACCTTTTAAAAAGGATACACATATAGCCCTTAAAATATATTATTATTATTTTATATAATCCCCCTTTTTATTGCTACTTCCATTAGAAGTAATCAATAATAAAAAGGTATTTTGTTGTTAAAGCTTCCAAGGGAAGCAATTCTAACCAGGAAAAATTATCTTGTCCGCTAAGAAACAGGCTATTAGATTCTGGCTAGAAATTATAGATTTTTTAGTACTTTCCTCAAATTATAACATAAAAAGAATATAATTATTATTTTTGTCAATTTAAAACCAGCAACACTATGTTTTTGATCCATACCAAAAACATTCATATGGCCATAACTTGGTCATCCAGAATAGTCCATTAGGACAAATTTAAATCCCTCTACTTAATTTAATACAAATTAATTTTTATTATCTTAAAAAAAACCACATGATCAATTCGATACCAATTGAAGGTATTAGGTCACACAGTGTAAGCTAGTGCGCTAGGGATTTTAAAAATTTATCATTGGAGCTATGGAACTTCATAGTCTTCAGTGATCCAAGTCTTGGTAGAGATTCTAGGATCTTTGTATGAATTTATTAATCACAAAATAAATAAACAAACATAGACCTTATTTGATTCAGCAGCATGATCGACTGCAGCTCATCATTAGTGATAATTTTTTGAATGATCCAAAGTTGAACCATTCTAGATCATCTACACACACTTCAAGACTTTATGAAAATGATGATTTTAGAATTTCATGTGCTAGCGTTGAGCTCTGACGATTCTTTAGACGTTGCGACGGTCACCTCAACTCCATTCCTATGATCTGTGAAGACGTCCTTGTATTGATTACTTGGAAAGGATCTTTCTCTCTCAAGGATATGATAGGATATAGGGGATATCAATATATTTTAATGAGTTAGTTATCACTTAGAAATGATCTCCTCTTGTACTTATATTATGGATGTGAAAAATACCTGATTAGGGTTCTCGACCCCCATATATATGACATCCACTAAATAAGTAATAAATAATAAATTCTAATGAACTAGCTATGTCATAAATCTTATTTATATTTTATCACTTACTTGTAATATATATTAAATATATTATGTGATAAACCCAAATCATTAACTTGACTCGTAATTCCTGCTAATATTAAATGAACCTTGAATACTAAATATAATATTCATTCATATAATATTATTCTGTGTATTTACTTAAGCACTTGTAAATAATTTTATAAAATAAATCTAGTCTAATTATATTGTACTCAGATAATAATGAATTTATTTATATTTTGGTGATATATAATACTTGGACAACACTCGAACCCTATGGTGGGGCCCACCATGTCCTATATATCTATTTAGCAGAATAGTGCAGAATCATGAATGTGCTATTATATGTGACCATTTGGTCCCTTATTTCAATAACAGTGAATAATATTCATGGGACAAGAGTGTAATCTAGAAACTCATCATGTCCCCTAAATAGATAACGAGTAGTCATATAAACGACAACCATCCTACGAATGCATACTTTGTAATATAATATCTTTTTTATATGATGTCTCATAAAGCAAGATGCACACACGTGTCATCGTCCTTTCCTTACTTTATTATCTGTTGATCTAATTGGATAGAATTTTTTTGACTACCATGGACATGGATTTAATGAAAGTACTACCATCCTAATCAACCAATCCAAACATATCACTTCCTCAACTCGAAAGAAAAAAATTCTATCTTGATCATTCAACCAATTCCATACCACCAATGACGTACCCAACACAAACTACCTCGCCACGACTTTATTTTCATGGTTTTCACCTTGCATCAAAGTACGTGATCAAATGGAACACATTGATAAAGATCTCAAGTTAGGAGACCAATACACATATCCATAGATATAAAAAACTAATGACACCAAAAACATGCGGTGTTCCTACTTTTAGGTCTATTCTCATGATCTCAAACACTATAGATAACTAAGTGTGAACTTTATGATAAAAAGTATCAATGCTTATGAGCCCCCATCACCAGATAATCTCACATCATCTGTTTCCTATTAGTATGATGTATCTAGACCATATAACATTACTTTAAAATTAGTTTCATGGTATCTCTAGGTTCTCATTATATCCTAGGATCTACTACAACCCTTTGATACAACACATAATCTAAGGAAATTACCATAAATATAGTGGATGCAAAAGTATCAACACTATTTTGGTAAGATAAAAATATGTATATATATCAAACTGTATACAAGTTGTGGTAATCAAATTACTTCAAAAGTTGGTCCTAGATCACCCACTTTCAACATGAATACCATTATTGAGTATAAATTAAATTCTTTAATTTTTGCTTCTAAAATATCCAACCCTCATAATTTTTCCTCAGTTATATTTGACATAAAAAATATACTATACCTAATACACTGAATAACCTTAAAATCATCATGATAAAAAAGTTCCTTGCCTCACATTAGGTGAATATTTAGAAATTTATCAATACTATGGGGACTCTTCCATGTGTTTGGATGAGAAAATTCTTGTTGAAAATATATATTTGTGAGATGAATGAGAATTAATGTGAGGTAATTTATTTATAGGAGGATAAATAAAGTAAGAGTAAATTTAATATACTATATTAAGAACTTGAAACAATGTTTTTTTGAGTAGGTATGATATTTTTTGTTTCATGGTGTTAAATTGGTGGATCTCAAGGGTATATGTTTTGAATTTTATTTGATTTGTTTTTTATGTTTATTTGTCCATAATTCCAAGTGTTAAGTGTGGGCGAATTGATAAAACTGATATTTTAAATATTTTTTATGTGTTTTCAATTTTTTAATCCCCGCCAATTTTTCATTTTGAGCCTAATTATATCATTTTTGGATTTTTAATGAATTTTTGGCATTATTATGAAAATTACTTAACTATAGAATTTTAACTAATTTTTATCTAATTGGTATTTCCAGAAAAAAAGTTTTTTATACAGATATAAATTGGAAAATTATTTTTTTATAGGATTTTATGCTTATTTTTCTTCAATTAATTCAACTAGACCAAGATCTAATTAAAATTTATGAGGCCCAAATAATTCATGCAAAGTGTAAACATTTTTGCCAAAAAATTTGATAAACCTTCATTAATGGAAAAATATCTTAGGACAAAATACTTCAAATAATCTAATTATAGTTGTAAGTTATAGGTATATTTATGAATCACATTTACATTAAATTTCATAGAAAACTTTGATCGTCAATGTAGTGTATGGGTGGTGTAATTAGAGGAAACTGAATAGTCACTTCATCCAAAAAATTGTTCTTTAGTAATTCATAGATATTTTCCCTACACATGTCAAATGGATATAAAATATTGAGTTTAAATATTCAACACATTTTAGAACATCTTTTAAGAATACATAATTTTGATATTCGATGATCTTGGGGTCAAAATATTCTCAAACTTTTGATGGATAGAAACTAGAGGGAAACTTTTCCTCACCTATTCATTATAAATATGTGTCTCCACCTCCATTCAAAGGGGATGGAAGGAGAGAGGGGGAAATTTTGGATAATTCACATGTCAAAGTGTTGTTCATATTTTATTTTCTATTTTTAATATCTTCCACTTCTCCATTCTTCTCTATGACCCCTCAAATGGAGGGGTTACAATTTAATGGTTGGGGAAGGGAGGTGAACCCTTTTTGTAATGTTGCAGTCTTATGCTATAATTTTAAATTATTTTTCTATTGAATTATTTTTAATTATAGTGGTGCTAAAATATCTTAATGATATTTTATTTAGGGTTTTGGGGTTATTCATTATTTAAATCTTTGGTTGAAGTTATATAAACTCTCTCTACTAAGTGAAACATTTCTTGATTGAGTAGACTATCTTGGGTGGTGAGTGTCTAGCGATCACTGGAACATGTGTGGAAGCAGTAAGTTTTTTCTAGATTATTAAGGAGAAAAAATTATTTATTGGGATTTTACATGGTATTTTAGGAATATTTTAATAAATTTCATGCAAACAAGAGTGGTTTACATTATTTACTTTAACCAAGGGTGACTGAAAACTTGTCTGAGGAGTATTTCATTTATCATTCAATCAAAAGAGTGGTAAAATGACTTTTAATATTATGATTTAATTGAAAAAGTTAATCGAACTATAACCATATCAATTTCCTCATAAATATGTCTTCAAACCTTTCTTACTACTTCACTTTAGTTTTCAAATAATCACAACCAAAACACCTCATTTCCCTCTAATTTAAATTGAAAAACTTGATTTGTGTGCACTCTTATCTGGATACAACCTAGCTTGACCATTATAGTGCATTCTAACTTAGGTGATAATTGATTTTTTTACACACCTTGATAGGTATGTTTCAAGGATTATACTAATAGCCATGCTTGAAGATGATGGTTGAGGGACTCTTTTATGTAGAAATAATTGACAGGTTATAGCCATGGTTAGGCATCAAAGTGGCTACAGGGGCCTAAGTGGGCTGAGATAGGGGAGTATCTAGGCATTAGGTCATCAGTGGAACCAGTGGTTTCTAGAAATTATCTCCCATCACTTCACAAATTTGGTCAATGGTGGTGAAGATGAATTGAATCATAGTTCCATAAAATTTGTTCCACTCCTCTCATGGAACATATATGGATAGTGGTGGAGCCAAGTTGGGAATTGAGTATTCTTGAGTAGCTCAAAATGATTAGTGAAGGTTATTGGAGTAATGGAAGTGTCAAGTGGGCTATAACCAACTCGGACTTTTATCGTAATCCATGAATAATTCATGATGTACATCATGAAAAATCAACATTACCAACAGAATTAATATGGAGACTAATTAATAAGAACTCAGAACTAAGAAGAGAGGATCTTTTCATATATAATTTATAATTAATTTATTTAATTAAATAATTGCCTATTTTTTTAACTCTTTCTTCATCAGTGAATTGGTAGACCACTCTTATCATACCATTGTTGTGTCATATGAATCAAGGGTAGATTTCCTACAGCAATGATCCATATATTCTTTGAAAACCTCATATCATCACCATAGAATTATCTAGGTAATAGCACAGATGAATCTAACACTTTCAATGACATCCTTTGATCACAATTGAATCTTTTAAGGGGATAGGAATTCGTTATGTTAGAGTAGGATAATTGATTTGTGTACTTTAGAGAATTATAAGGTAGATCTCTCTAGGGATTTAGAGAATCCTCTCTAGAACTCATTATGCACAAATAATGAATGTGGCTTTAACTTTCACACCCTCTTGAAAATGTCATAAAAAAGTTTATATATGAATAGAGATAGGAAATAAATAATTATGAAAGGGTCCTTATTATTTTATTAATTATCAATGAACCCCATGTCTAAATAATAGTATTATTATTATTATTTAATTGGAATGCATTGAACTTAGGGATAAAATAAATATTATTTTTCTTGAATAAATAAATTAATATTTATTCAAATAATATTTAATATAAAATTTCTCCTCGAACCATTAAACTCATTCTTCTAATCATCATCAATATTTATCAAGCCTTGAATAATGACTATTTTTTTAGTTAAATAAATGTCACTGCATTATTAAATATATAAATATTATATTCAACAAGAATAGTGAATACACATTTATTAAATATTCACATAACTAAATAAAAAATAGTTTTTTACCTTGTGAATAAACCAGAATAAATAAATATTTTATCTTCAGGTAATTAGTTAATTACCTAGTGAATAACTATTTATTAAATATTCAACTCACATATGTTTTCTATCAAATAACTGGCGATTGAATATTTCCAATCAAAATAATATGAATAATTATTAAACAATTTATGAGAATAATATTTATCCAAAAAGTTAAATTCATATAGAATTTAGCTGAGGTTATGAATGCACATAGTGAGTGACCCTCTAGACCCCTTTTTCAGTGGCATTAGGATACACTACCTAAAGTCCAAGGTTATCATCTAGAAACACTCTATGAATCCTATAGATAAATAATTTAATGTCAGAATTACATATAACCTCCTATGAATGTACTCCATCTAATATAATCCCTTTATCTTGACATATCTAATCAAGTGAGTTGCATGATAGTGTCATCAACCTATGTGATTGATTTCTCTTTCCTTGAATTTCTAGAAATGAACTTTACATAATCAATACCATGTACAAGGAATTAATTAGGTATTTCAATTACCATCAAAGTACCTGAGATATAAACTTATGTTAAAGAAAAAAAGAGATAAATCATTTATCACATTATTCATTAATACAATATCACTCATGATGCACCCAATGTATCCTACTTCACTTCAAGAATATGTTGTCAGGTTTTTCATCAATACATAAAAATACATGACTCATGAAATGTATTAATAATAATATCAAAGTATAAAGATCATTACACAAGTCTTTATAAAGAAATGTCAAATTAAACATTTAAATGAGGACTTACTATTAGTGGGTTATGTTCTCATAATCTATTGCACGTAAGATTACCAAGGGTGCTAACCATGAGAAAGTGTATCACTGTCCTATGAGTCTCCACCCCTGATAGCCTATATCATTTTTTTCTTATTAAATTATATCATTTGACTAGAAAAATTATATTTAAAAATACTATCATTTTAATTCTAGGATATCATCATAGCAAACAACTATTCTCACCTTTCAATGTGACAAGTACACTTAGGACATTACCACATACTATGTAACATAGAATAACACTCATGATGTGATAATATATTTTATTAATATTCAAATACATGAATATAAGTAATCATAAAACATGTAGAAGTTGTTTTTAGGGAACCAATTCCAATAGACACCCACTTTCACTAGATATTACTGCTAAAAACCTTCAGTATTCTAGCTCTCACATGATGTTCATGCTTATTATAAGATAAGGCTTTAGTCAAGGGGTACACCATGTTTTCTTACATAGAAAATCTAATCACATAAACTTCACCCCTTTGAGAAAAAATACTAAATATGTGATATTTGAAGAGTATTTGCTTCATCAATTGATGTGACCTTGGCTCCTTTGAGAGAGTCATTGTTACATTAAAATCACAATACAATGTGATATGATCTCTATTTATAAGCACCACATCAAGAACTTGGAATTTTTTTGAATCCAAACAGCTTATTTAGATGTATCATAAGCCATTATATAATCATACTTTTCTGTATAATTAGAAACAACTTTCTACTTTGAACTATTCCAACTCACAACTCCTTCATCGATACTAAATAAATATCCTGACTACTAATTTAGATCATTATGATCTATTTAGAAACTAGAATTTGTATATCCTCTTATGACTAGTTTCTAATCTCCTCCATATACCTGGAACATATCCTTAGTATTCCTTAGATACTCAAGGATAACCATAACAATAGACCAACATTGTTCTCTTATATCATCTTGATATCTATCCACCACACTTAAATCCGAAGAAACATAAAGCTTAGTACATAAAATATCATACATGATAAATCCTACAACATATTCATATGGTATCCTTTTCATTATCTCTCTCTCTATTTATCTATCTATCTATATATCTCTTTTTCTTATTGTGTTTGAGGACAAATTGTCCTATAGAAGATAGATACCATGTGACATTGGAACCAATCCCCTCATGTGTTATTCCGTACTAAATTTATTTATTATATATTTAAAGTATATACTTTGACTTAGTCTATACAACCTTTTGGATATATCACAAATAATACTGATTCCAAAGATATATATTGCTTCACCTAATTCCTTCATAGAGAATAAATTATTTGGAAGGTCCTTAACTATATTTAATATTGGTATATCATTTCCAATATGTAATATTTCATTAACATATACTCCTAGGAATAAAACCACACTCCCATGAAACATCTTGTAAAAACATGAATCATATTGGTTTTTATGAAACTAAAATTTCTTATAGCTTTATCAAACCAAATGGTCCATGACATAGATGCCAGATTTAACCCATAATTGGATAATTTCAACTTACATATCTTATTTTCATTTTTTGGAGTCACAAACCCTTCAGTTTGTGTCATATAGATATCTTCTTGAAGGTTTCTATTAAGGAAATTTTTCTTGAAAACCATCTTACAAATCTCATAGTCATGGAAAGATTCTATGTAAAGTATAATCCTGATGGATTTAAACATGAAAAATAGAGAAAATGTTTGATCATATTCAATGCATTGATTCTATTTAAACCTTTTAGACACTATCCATCCTTTATAGGTGCTTACTTTACCTTCCATGTTCAGATTTCTCTTGAATACCCATTCACACCCAACAATATTTACATCAAAGGATAGATAAAATATAACCCATACTTTATTCTAATACATTTAATCCATCTTGGATTCATGTATTCTTTATATATAATAGCTTCTGATCTCTCTACTACTTCCTTGTATAAAAAAATGATAATTATTGTCAACCAATAATGAGTCACCATATTTGGTGATTAGAAAACTATATCTTTCTAGTTATTGAACCTCTTTGTTTCTATTATGTATTACTTGTGTTTCAGGAATAATATATTCCATGGGGACCTGTAGAATATATTCCCATAATAACTCTTGGGTATCATTAACATAAAATACAATGAATTCAATATTTCTCCCACTATCATTCTTGAGGATGTACTCCCTCTCAAGAAATATGGCTTGTCTTGTAATAGTCACCTTATTTTCTGAGGATTTTTATAGATATTATCTTCTTATTTCATTAGGATACCCTATAAAGATAGAATATATGCCTTAGGGTTCTAGTTTGTTGCTAGAGTTTGCCTTAAAAAATGCCTCGCAGCCCCATACATGCATACGTGAAAAAACTAGTTTATTTACACTCCATAACATGAAAGGAATACCATTTGATGATTTGTTCAGTACATGATTTATTGTGTATTACGTGATGTGTAATGCATATCCCCAAAAGGATAATGGAATACCTGCAATACTCATCATAAACCTTAACATTTCAAGAAAGGTATGGTTACTCCTTTCACTGAAACTATTCCACTATGGTGTATAAGGATGAGTGAGTTGTGATAGAATCCCACACTACCATATAAATACAATTAATTCTTGGTTAAGATACTCACCACCTCAATCATATCAAATTTTCTTTATCTTATTACAAAATTGACTTACTACTTAATTCTTGAATTATTTGAATTTATCAAAATATTTCGACTTATACCTCATTAAGTAGAAATATCCATATCTACTTAAATCATTAGTAAAATTAATGAAGTAAGAATACCCACCTCTATATTATAATAAAAAAGGTCCACACACATCAATGTGTACTAATTATAGAAGCTTTTTAGCTCTTTCACCTTGTCCACTAAAAGGTATCTAAGTGATTTTACCTTATAAACAAGTATAACATTTATAAAGAGGTATTAGCTCAAAAAATTATAAGTAACCATATTAATATATCTTTTTCAAAATCTATTCATTTAAATGAAAACTATTATGATTCCACTGCTATGTGTGAAATGATTCACATGAACTTGATTTGTTATCAGTTAAAGATACTTGTTTTTTTAATTTAATACATAAACACCTTTATTTAAATGTGGTATAACCTAACATATAATACCTTTATAAAGTAAATATATTATATTTTTTAACTTGAAAATGAAAAAATTTGTATCTAGGTAGGATAAAAAATGATATTTTTTGTAATAGTTGGTACATAATAACAATATTTTAAAATAAAGTCTATCCTAGTTGGAAAGAAAGGTGGTAGTATCCAATGTCTAGAGTAGCCAGCCACATAACATTGGCATCCCACAAATCCACCTCTACTTTGGTAATATTTTGAAACCTACTTGATTCATGTATTTGAATACATATATGAGCACTACAAGAATTATCAAATAACCAATGTGTAGATATAGAAATATTACACTCAATAATGAATGCACCTAAAGCTTCCCCTTACTTCTTTAACAAGGCGAATTTATTCTTTTAGTATCCCAACTTTCCACATAAAAAACATATTGCATCCCATTCCTTTAATTATCTTTGGATATTATCTTTATTTGAAGGATGATTTTTAGGAGACTTGGACTTGGAATGATTCTTGTGCCCCTTTACCTTGTTTTTCCTCTTATTTATCATATGGGCTATTGATTTTTTATGTCTCGTTTTCTTTTCAACTTGTAGAATAAAAGTAAGGAGTTCCAAAAGAGACTTATTTCTATTTTAAATATTATAATTAATAATAAACTTGGAGAAACTCTTAGGTAGTGAGGATAAAATGAGTTCTGTGTGCAAATTATTATTAATTGTAAACCCTAAGATTTATAAGCACTTAATGTAGTGAATAATCTTTAATAAATGAGGCATGAATAGCACTGAATCTCCAAGATTGAAAATTAATAGTGTATTGAAGATCTCATATCTCTCTTGTCTTGTATTATATTGATAAAGATCACAAATGTGAGACATTATGCTATATGCATCCATGTCCTTGTGTTGCTTTAAAATTTCACTAGACATGGATTACAACATCCTCCAATGGCCCGAAGGCCTTCATTTTTTATTTATTTTTGATAATCCACCTTTCAAGGGGTGAGGTGGAACCCTTACAAGGCCCGTAGGTGTAAGTATTACATGGCTCGTAGGCCTTAGAGGAATTCATTGCCCGTAGGCTTCACACATTACATACAAACCAGACTAACTACTTGAAACTGCTCCTCCCCAACATCTTCATCATGAAATTAGCTCTCCACCTTTGCATGGATATTCAACTAGGCTTTCCCATGCATGCACAGGCCTATCCTGATAGCAGGTGACATACCCTCTCATTCTTGCAATCCATTTATCTTTTGCATGGTGAAAGCTCCTTGCTCCTCCTCCTTTTGAAGCTTGTTCCTTGTAGGTTATCTGGTTTTCATCTGCACTTAAAGTGGCTCGAAGGCCTTGAGGTGGCCCAAAAGCCTTACTAACCCGAAGGCCTGGGTGGCCCGAAGACCTTAAAGGACTCGGGGACCAAATCGGTGGCCCGAAGTCCCAAACGGGGGGAATATTCCCAGCTGCTACAGTTCCCGCTACAGTACCTATTGCAATTCTGCACTGTTCCTACTACAGTACCTACTACAGTACCTGCTATAGTACCTGCTACAGTACTTGCTCCAGTAATTCTACAGTACCTGGAAATTAGCCTCCGACTAGATTTGATCTCGGTTCTCTTAGATTCACTTAAGGAGTCCTCACCAACTGGGCTGAGTCTCATGTGCACATGGAAGATAACATGAAACATTTTACATTTGTGGAATCAAACAAATGATTTATATAGAGAGATATTTATTTCTCACTAACAAATTTTCCATCATCCTTAAGAATAGGGTTTTCCAGCACATATAATTTCAATTCATGGTATAGTATAGCACATTAATGCCTATACCATTCTTATAAATTCGATCCAATGAGAAGGTTATCCTTAACTAGAATGGATTATAGTGATATAGTCAAAGTAATATTGATTTCCATTTCTATAATAAATAAGAGCATAATTTTGTTACTTTATCTAGATTACTAATTTTAGATAATAAATTTTAAATTTATTAATAAACCACTATTTTATCGAAACCTAATACCCTTATCATTGGTTTTAGAATATCCTGTCACATGAATATCCCAATTGAAATGATCCATATGTCCCTTATCATAACACATATATAAGTCTAACAAGCTAATAAAAGGTATTTAGGGAGGAAAAACTTTCCAACTACATTTACTCATAAATTCTTGATCAATTGAGTAGACTCTCCAACCCTAAAATTCTATATTATGATTTCCTCAACACTTTTCCTACAAGTTTCACTAAGTATTATAGAGGAAATCATCCCTTAATGTAATCTTAGTTAATTTAACCCAAAAATAAATATATATATTCCCTAATAATTTAAATCACCCCAATGGAGATTGGTTAAACACTTTGAACTATGGTTTAATTTCTACCTAAGTAGCGGAAGGTTATACCAACTTAATATTTAATTTGAGGTATTTTTATATTTATTTGTAAACTACCCATTTTATCTTATCAAAAGTGTGTTAATATTAAGTTGGTTTTACTTAAATGTTTTACCATGTTAGGATAAAGATTACACATATTGTAATAATTATTTTAATTTCATCCTTCATGATTGTTAATTAATTAGTTAAATGATTTAAACATCCATAAAAATTAACCCTACAACTAAAAAAAATAAAAAAATAAAATGGAATTACTATGAGATTATCTAATATAGAGGATTATAAACCAACCCTTAACCCTAGGGAATTTCCTCTTGGAACCAAGCATGGTTCGAGTTGCAAAATTGCACATGCTCTCCTATGTACCTCAAGGATTGGTTTTACCTCGACTCTGAACTTTAACCACCTTCACTCTCTTAAGAGATTAATCCATTTCATAATTTTACTCACACGTAGGTAATGAGAATAAAAGGATTTGATAAGGTGTTTTATAGAAAATAAACTATGGTAACGCGTGACCTTATATAATTATAGGAGAGGAATGGACTACAAGGCATTATTTAATTTAATAAATTATTACAAAAACCATGAAATAGTAAATTAAATAAACCAATCACATACATAGGTTGTTCTAATATCATGTCCATACACATAGTATGAAAAAAATACACAAAGGTACACTTTCTAGCATTCACTTCAACTCATTCTTTATTATTAAGATAAACTCACTTGAATTAATTTAATTAATTAATTAATACCCTTTATCTTAATGACTATCTCAGGTCTCTTAGGGATACCCATCATAATTGAAACATAGAAAATAAATAGTTTGGCCATTATTAATATATAATTGATTGGAATTAATTGATTACTTGTTAGTTATAAAAACCATTATTATATAGTCAACACATCATATATCAACAATTAAATTAGGTTTTTAATGTTTTAATTAATTATTCTTAATGTAATTTAATTTTTATCTTTATCGGGTGACTAAACATCATGTATTAATGAGATACACATCATTTTTGTTGTTTTTCATGTATCTAGGAAAAATTACTAGGTAATCGGTGTGTATCTTAGTTGGGTTACATAGTGTGTACTATATAGATACATGTTGTGTGTTCCACTTTTCATGTGTCCACATAATGCACCTATAGACTCGGTGTGTTCTTAGAGTGTGAGAATTAATGAGTCATATGGCATGAATTCTAGCTACATATTGTGTCTCTCATTAATGATATAGAATATAAGTATTACACAACTTATGTTGTTTATTTGACAACATTTTTAGTGAAAATTTCTTTTTAAACCATGTCTACTAGACATCGTGTATTCCAGCTACACGCCTTGTGGCCCGATAGACTGTGTACTAGAATATCTTGGTCAACACATGATTTACATTAAATACAATATGTGCTATTAATAATTTTTTCATCGTGTATCCTTTAATACATAAAGGTGTAATGTATTTGGGTATATGATGTGTACTTTTGTTCACATGTCATGTATTCGTGTTTACTAGAAAAAAATCACTAGAACCTCCTGATGGAATCCTTGATCATTCTTCATCTATTTTAGAAGATATAAAACTTGAAAAAAGAGAATTAATATGTCAAAAACATGTTAATTAAACTCTGGATTAAATAATGAATAAACTAGAAGAAAAAAACTAACAACAATTGTATATAATCAATCAATGAAAGATAAATAATTATAAATTATTATGTGAAAACTTTGATACCACTTAAAGGTTCTTGGAATGGTAGAAGTACCAGGTGGAATGTAACCAATTCATATTTTTTTCATAATCCATAAAAAAATCCATGATATACATGACTGAGAATCATCATGATCAACATAATTAATATAAAGATTAATTGAAAAGAATCAAAAACCAATATTGGATGGGTTTTTAAATATAATTTGTAATTAATTTACTTAATTAAAAAATTATATTTCATTGAATTGTTTCTTCATTGATTAATCAGTAGACTACTCTTGTCATATTATCATTACATTATATTAATCAAGGGTAGATTCCCTATAGTGGTGATCTACACATGTTTTTCAAACCTCTGATCATCACCATATAAATTTGTGGGTGTTAGTGTGGATGAATCTAATACTTGAGATGGAAACTATTGATCATAACTAAATCCTTTAAGGGAAGAAGAATTCATTTCATTAGAGGAGGAGAATTGATATATGTTCTTTAGAGAGTTCTAGGGAAGATCTCTTTAGGGTTTGATAGAATCCTCTCTATAACTCATTGTGCATAATGAAATATTGTGGCTCTAAATTGTATACCCTCTAAAAAATGTCATAACTGGGCTTATATAGTGATAGGGTTAGAAAATAAACAATTAAATAAAGGCCCTTATTATCTTCTTAATTCTTGATGAACCCCACGTCTAAATAAAAATATTATTATTATTTATTTTACATGAAATAAACTCACAGATAAAATAAATATTATTTTCCATGAATAAATAAATTAATATTTATTCAAATAATATTAAATATTATATCTATCCCTAGACCATTGAACTCAGTTAGCCAATCCTCTTCCATATTTATCAGGCCATGAATAATTACTATTTATTAAATTAAATAAATGTCACTCCATTATTCACCAATAAATATTTAAATATTATATTCACTGAAAATAGTGAATAAATATTTATTTAATATCCATGAAACTAAATAAATAAATATTTTATATTCACATAATTAAATAATTACCCGATGAATACATATTTATTAAATATTAAACTCACATATATATTCTCTCGAATGACTGGTGATTGAATATTTGTGATTAAACTAAAATGAATAATTATTATACCACATATGAGAATAATATTTATCCAAAATGTTAAATTAATCTGTAATTTAACTAAGGTTGCAAATACACTTAATGTGTGACCCTATAGGCCCCTTTCTCAATGGCATTAGACTACACTACATAAATTCCAAGGTTAACATTTAGTAAAATGCCAAGGCTCCCATAAGGAAAGAAGTTGAATTCACAATAACATGTAACCTCCTATGGATTTATATTGTGTCATATAATACATTTATCTTAGTATCTCTAATCAAGCAGGTTTCATGTTAGTGTCATCAACCTATGTGCTCAATGTCTCTTTTTTGACTTTTCAAAAATGAACTTACTGAAATCACTGTTATGGCCATAGACTTAATCAGGAAGTTTAATTAACATAAAAGTGCATAATATATCAAATTAATTTAAAGAAAAAATGGATAAATACTTAATTGTATTATTCATTAATACAACATCAATCATGACGCACCCATCATATCCTACCTTTCCACAAGAAGGTTTTATCACAATTTTCATCAATACATCAAAGTAAATGACTCATGACATGTATTAATAATAATATTAAATTTTAATAATCATTACCCACCTTTTTATATAGTAATATACAATGACACATATAAATATTGAATCCCTATTTGATGGTCATATTCTCATAATCTCATACACTGAAGATTATCAAGAGTGTACACCATGAGAAATTGTCTCAATGTCCTATGAGTCTTCATCCCTGATAGACAATATCATTTATTCCCCATAAAATGATATCATATAACTATAAAACTCATATTTAATAATATTTTCATTGCAATCCTAGTTTCTCATCATAGTAGAGAAATTATATGACCTTTTAGTGTGAAAATTACACTTGTGACATTATCACATACTATGTCACGCAGAAGAACAATCATGATGTGATAAGATATTTTATTAATATTATATATGAATACAAGTGATAATAAATCATTTATAAGTTAGTTATAGGGCATTAAATCTAATAAGGAGGTGGCTTGAGATAAAATTTTATTTCCCTCATCAGTGGTGGATTCAATGGCATACTCATCATCCTAGACATAATGATCCTCATCCTTTCTCAAATAGACCATATTCTCTAATAAATATAGATAGATGAATTAAATTTTACCAAGGGTAAAAGTGGGTTTGATCCCATATAAAAATTCATGTTTTTATCAAAATGGGTGATGAAATTACTACCACGAGTGTCCCTTTTTTACTTCTGTAATCCTTAAAAATACAAAGTATATTATCTAGCTATATTCAACTTCTTCTATCCATAAATGGAGCATAAAATTATAAAATAAAATTAGATGACCGGTCCCTAAGATTCTCCATTTCCAAAAAAAAGAATGGGTGATATCCTTGTGAATGATCTAGAGTAACTCCACCTTCATTTGAGTACTCTTTATTTTGATAGCATCGCGGTGTATAGTAGGATCAATTGTTATAAACTGCCACATCTTCTATACATTAGACTTTTTGGGATCTCATGCCAATTCTATATATGCCATTTTTTCATGAATTCAAAACTATACACATCAAGGATGAAACCAAATTTAGTAAGAATTACTTTCTACTCTTTACTACCTAATTGAAATCAAGGAACTCCATACCTAGATCCAATATAGTAAGAAAATCCATTGATAACTACTAAAAATATTCCCCCAAACCTGAATTATATTTTCTAATTGAATGGAATATAATTCTTCCTTGACATTATATTCCATCCTTATCTCCCTTATAACCACCAAATCTAAATTCTTGCTTGTTTATATTATCTTCCTTTATAATTACTTCAGTTATAGGGATTGAGAATTGTCATTGAAAATTAAACACTTTTTTAAATGGTCTTGGGATTATATAATTAAATAGGGGAGATTTTGTTTAGGGGGTGTAGTATAGGGTATTAAAGGTTCATGAGGTGTGTATTAGGATAGTTTGTGTGTGGTTTTAGAATAAGACTCAAGATAAGGGGTGGTATTTTTCCTCTGATGGAAAGAGGGTCACTTGGTTGGTGGGGATTTCCATTTAAGGGAAGTCTTGGACTTGGGAGGGGGACTGGGTTTGGATTTAGAAGGTTTGGTTTCAGATTTGGTAGGATTAGTTTTATAATTTGGAGGAGTATTAGTCATATATATGGAGGATAAACATAACTGGGTTGAAGGTGAGGAAGAAGAAAAAGCTTCGAGAATGGGGTGAGAGGTGGAATGCCTTAACTACACCATGATGGAAGTCTGGGAATTTAGTGAAGAGGTTGGGGAGAAGGTTTATAAAGGTATTTGGGTGATGGGTTGGGAAAGGAGTGATAGTTTGGAAATTGAATGGTGGTTTGGTTTAGGTAAAGGGTAGGAAAAGGGTTTTAAGTTCTTATTAATGGTGAGAAGGGTTGGATGGGAAGATCGCGAAGTGTCCTACCCAATTCAAATCATAGCTGGTAGGAGACCTTGGATCATGAGTGTTGAGAGAACGGAAGTAGGGGAGACAAGTTTCATGGTTCAAAATTAATTCATCAAACATATTTTTACCTGCTTGTAATTCATTACATATTGGTTTCTTGCCTCAAAATTCTAAAATTTCAACCACTATATACCATGTGTTATGTAATATTTTTTTGTATCATGGACTTATGATTATCTACCCCTTTAGAAATAAAACCTACAACATAACCCAATGATCACGGCATGGAGTTGATAAATTCTTTGGATCAACCCAAATATTCTAATATTTTCCCATAAGGTTTCTATGGATAAACTAATGAAACTACTATATGAAAACTAAATATACATTTTTCATTCTTTATTTGATCAAAAATTGGTGGTGTGTCATATCACCCATAGTATGGAAGTGCCAAAAATTACTGTAGGGATGAATATTTTCTTTTTCTGCATAATAGGGCTCTATGGAATAATTTAATGTTTTCTTTAGGACCACCTAAAAAATTTCAAACTATATTCTAATTTCTCCCTCGATTACCCTCCTTTGCATTGTGGAATACTAATTACAATGTGGTCACCCTTTCCCTTTACATATTCTTCTTGACCTTGAAACCAACCTCTTACACTACTTTAGTTAACTTTAATAATATTAAAGTTAGGTTTTTCACACCTAATAGATAGTCATGGAAGACCTCTTCGGATCCTAAATACTAACTTTGTGACCTTAAAAATATCTACTACATGACTCGAAAACTAACACTATATAATTGAAAATATAAAACATACCAAGGTTTCCTCCCATATAGTGCTTTATTTAAATTCAAAATATCAATATACCTTTCTCTCTATTCAAAATATAGTCAAAGGATACTCTACACCTAAAATTTTTAAATTTATATCTTGAGAAAATATACGTTCACTTTAAATGATTTCTCTTAATCCTTATAAATCTCTATAGATCTATGAGGGAACACTTGCGTATTTACAAACAGACCCAACCATTTTGACCACATATTCCCTATATAAAATCAAAAACATGAGTTAAATAATAAAAACTTGTCTTCCATGTGTATCTCTTTCCTTTAGATGTGTTAGTCATTCTATCTTCTTGTATTTTCATTATAAATCTCATTTTTATCATAAAAATACATCCCAATATCTTCTAGTTCATACAATTTTGGTACTTTCCTTCTTCTAGATTTCTCTTCTCTCTAATTTATTGCCTTAACTACCCAAAATTATCGGTGGGTTAGCTCCATTGGTATATTTCAATGTTTTCCATACAAAAACCTGAATAGAGACATCCACAATGGTTTTGTGTAGACTATTCATTATAACTATAGGTAATCACGGAGTTTACTCAACCAATCATTTAAACTTCATCTTACAGTTTTATCCATAATTTTACTAACATCTATATTTGAGATTTATACCTTTAGTATAGTTTTTGGATGATCTGGGGTGCTTGTATTATAGAAAACCCCAAACTTCTTCATCAATTCCCTTGAGATATGATTATCAAAGTGAGTTACTTGATCACCAATAAAAAACTTTGATACTCTAAATCTAGAGAATATTTTCTTCTTTAGAAAATTAGTAACCAATTTTTCAGTGTTGGTTGTGGATTCCTAGGATTCAACCCACTTTGAAACATAGTAGACACACACCATGATATAGGTGTGATCAAAAGAGTTGGGTGAATTGCCCATGAAATTGATCCCAAAAACACTACCATAATGGAGATATGGGGAATTTTATGTCTCTTTGTGATGTTCTTGGTACATTTTAAATGATCTAATATTACCAAAAATGTTCTTACATATTAGTTTAATAATGATAAAAAAATAAAATTTGTAAAATATTGGCCATAGTGTGCACTAGTCCATAGTTTCCTCCAGGAGATCTATCACACTTCCAATTTCATTTTTTGGAATACATCTTTAGATCAACCCATCAACACACTGATTAAATAGCAGTATATCATCCCATAATTAGTGATGAACATTATCTAAAAAATATTCTTTTACTGGTAGGAGAACTATGGATAAATAATTTGGGTGTCCAAGTAGTTCATAATGTAGGTGAAGCATGGTCTCGCTGTAAGGTCTACTACAAATAAACAATCATTCAAGAACTCATATCAAATCTCTACTTATTATTCTCTAAAAATATTCAGTAATTTAATCCTTGAAAGATAGTCAATGACACCATTATTTTACCCTTTCACTATAAAAATATGCAATTTAGCAGCATCCTTTTTTTTCATTAGAGGTGTTTTAAAATTTAACCAAGGAATTTACTGAAGTTTTTGAAAAACATTGGGAAACAATGTGTCACTAATTAGTAACATTTATAAACATATAAAATTAGTGATGTTTATAAACATCATTAATTGGTTATGTTTAAATGTGACTAATTAATGACATGTGGTTTCGTGATGTTTTTTATAAACATCTATAAATTAGTCATTAATTATCCAGGTTTTATATAACCATGGATAATTGGAGATGTTTATAAACATCATCAATTGGAGATGTTTGTAAACATGGGTAATTATTGATACACTATTTCTCAACATTTTTCAAAAACATTGGTAAATTAGTCATTAATTATCCACGTTTTATATAAACAAGTCTTTTTTTTGAAATTCATGATATATAAAATGTTTTTAAAAGAAAAATCATAATTTTTTAATAGTACTGATCCCTCCAACCGCACGAAATCACTCAATTCCCACCTAAAACTTTCCATTGATGTCACCCCACTCTCTCCATTGACACCACCCCACCTCACACACATGGTGTCACACCCCCTTAGCCTTGCACACTCCAGTCATAAGAGATCGCCCATAGGGGATTCGAATCCAGGATCGGTTGCGACTCACAGTCCACAACCTGACCAACTTATCTAAATAATTTTTTATTATAAAAATTTATTATCCTATATTTATACATATAGTAATAGTTTTTAGTATTAAAAAACTTAATATTATATATATATATATATATATATATATTATTTATTACTAATAGAGGGTATTACAAAACTGAATCACCTATTAGGATGGGGTGATACCTCACCCACATCAATTTTCTGATCTAGGACAGTAAATAAACCATGTTAATAAATAATTAATAAGTTTATATGTGTGTGTGTGTGTTTATATTTATATGATTATATTATATATGTGTGTCGTGTGTGTATTCATATATATTTAGATATATATATATCTGTGTACATTTATTTATATGTGTTTGTATGTTTGTGTGTGTGTTTATATATGTGTGTGTTTGTGTGTGTTTACAGTCACACACACACATATATGTATATATATGTATTTATATATGTGTATGTGTATATATATATATGTGTGTGTGTGTGTGCGTGTGTGTAGGTTTATATATATGGGGTCTTATATATATTATGATATTTAAATATATGTTAACACATTTGTATATCAATATATATATTTATATATGATTATAAATTTTCATTTTTACATATATTTAAATTAATAGGATTATAATTATATATATAATTAGACACATTTTAAAAGAACTGGTAAAAATATCACTAAAATATCCATGTTTTCTTTAAAACATGGCTAAATTTAAAATGTTTGTGTTTATATATATATATATATTATATAGGTGTGTGTGTGTTTATATATATATATATTTCTTTATTTATTTATGCGGGGAAAGGGGCTACATTACCAAAAAAATCATGAAACACACAAATGCAGGGAAAAACTCGATGAGGCTCGAACTTAAGACTTCACTGAGACTCGTAGGGGAAGTTACCACTAGGCTTCACCCTGAGGGTTATTTAAATGTGTGTGTGTGTGTTTATATATATATATATATATATTATGATATTTAAATATATTTTAATGTATTTGTATATATATATATATAAATTAATAGAATTATACTTATATATAATTAGAAATGTTTTAAAACGGTGATAAAATAAATAGACTAGTTTTCTTAAAAACATCACTAAATTTAAAATTTGTCATGTTTTCAAGAAAACATAACTAAATTAGCCATGTTTTCTTAAAAGCATAGCTAGATTAGCCAGGTTTTCTTAAAAACATCTCTAAATTAGCCATTTTTCTTAAAAACATCGCTAAATTAGCTATATTTTCTAGAAAACATGGATACTTTTAAATTTATCAAAAATTTTAAATGTGGAAAATAAAATGTTGATAGATTAACTATTATTTTCAAAAAAATGGCTAAATTCGTGATTTTAAAAAAATGTGGCTAAATAAGCGTTGTTTTCTTAAAAACATGGATGTATTTAACTTTGGAAATATTTTTAAACATGACCAAAAAAACATTTCTAAAATTTCAAAAAAATTCCAAACTATCACTAAATTATCCACATTTTTAAACATCATGAAAGAAATGTCTCTAAATTTTCCACATTTTTGAAAAATGTGGCTAAAAGACATCCCTAAATTCTAGTTTTTTAGTGCTTCTTGCTTTGAAATTCAATTCCAAAATCTTGAAAAAACATAATATACCTTATCAAGTAGGTTTTAGTATCCTTATTTTCTAACAGGTTTTTCAAGGTTATATGATCAGTATGAACCACTAGTTTGAAGAGTATGAGGTACAGTCTAAACTTTTCAAAAACAAATATAGTTACAAGTAATTTCTTCTTTGTAGTGTTGTAATTCAATCTAACATCTATTAATATATTAATTTCATAGTAAATAGGTTTAAAATCTTATTCCTCTTCTACCCAAGAATTTTTTTCACTGAAAAATCATTGGAATCACACATCATTTCAAAAATATCTTCTTATTTTAGTGGTAAAAAATTGGGTTAGTGAACAATATTGTCTTCAAGTCACTAAACTATTTCTTAAACGTTCCATCAAATATTAATGCCACATACTTTGATATAAATTTAATGATGGGACAAACAATATATGAAAATTATTTTAAAAAAATTTGGTAAAAATAGGGATGTCCCATAAAACTTATAATCTTCTATATTGTTGTTAGTTCTTGCAACTCCTTGGTTACCTTAATTTTTGGAGGGATAACTTTAATCCCATCCTTGAAGATAAGTTTTCCATGAAAATTCCATATATTACCATGAAATTTTATTTCTATCATTTTATCACCTAGTGGGATTCCTCACATCTTTCAAGAACCAAATCAAGATTCTTTAGGCACACTTTAAATGACCATCTATAGACCATGAAGTTGTCCATGAAAACTTTAAGGAACTTCTATGTTATCATGTGAAAGAGATTTTTCATGCACCATTGAAAAATATAAAGTTCATTACACATGAAAAATAAATGCATCACTGTATAAGGCCCCATATGTTCAAGTGAATATATCCTTTTCTTAATCTTAAAGTGATATGTGAATCATTTGACCCAAAATAACCATCCAAGAAATATTAATAATCGTGTCTAGAAAACCTCTCAAACACATGATCAATAAAATTTGGGGAAATTATCCTTACTCATTTCCTTATTAAACTTCTATAGTCAACGCGCACCCTCCATCCTTCCACCATCCAAGTGGAGATAAACTTATCATCTTTCTTCACTATAGGCATGCCTCATTTCTTCGGGAAATATTGAGTAAACTGACCCATTATATTTTTAAAATGGGATAAATTATCCCAGTTTCCAACAACTACATCACTTCCTATGTCATGGGCTCCTTCATTGGAAGGTTCATCCTTCTTTGGGGCCATTGTGTCAGCCTCCTCTCTGCCTCTAATCTGGCTTTTTTTCACATAGAAGGTTTGATTTATTTGATATCTACAACACTCAATGTAATTGACTTCTTCCTTTTTATATAATTTATATCAACCATATATATCTTTCTCTTTTTAGAGATACACATTTACAATCATATATAGTGACTCACCTTCACCCAAAAACTAGTAATAAAAAGTTTTAGGGAGTTTCTTAATTTTCATATTTGGTGCCTTTACAACTGATGGTATTAGTTCTAGAAAAGTATCCTTATAAGGTTTCTCTACAACCTGAAAACCCTATTATAATTATAGATCTCCATTATTGTCTTATTATTACTCAACTTATTCTTAATCAAAAACTTCCTTCTCCTTAACCTTTATCTCTATAAATTTATAACTCTCTTTAGTGGTGATGATGATGTGAAAATATTTAGGTCCATCTCCATTTTTCACATCTTTAGTAAGGTCAAATTGCACCTTCTCATGTCTCACTTAGAAAATAAAACATCCTTGGATGATGTTGATGAATTCCTTCTTGGTATAAATTAAATGGAAACTCATAATGATCAAGACATCTCTGTCTTCTTTTATTTCCTGAATCAGAAATTTAGTGGGAAAGAAAAACATTCCCACATTCACCAAGATGTCTTCAAGGATTTTCCTGGGTTATTTCACTTATTTTTTAACCAATTTTAATGAAAAGTATTTTGGGTTTTATATTGCTTAATTTTTTTTTATTTAATACATTTATATCCATTAAAATTATAATTTCTTCTAGATCACAATGGGTTATACCGAATGTTCATGAATTGATCATGCACAAAATAGAAAATCCACATGAATATCTGATCTTAGATGGAAGATTATTTTATACCATGAAAATATGTTATTATCTAAGAGATATTATACCCAAGTCCTCTAACCTATTTTTATTTGATATTTTTTCCTTATGGAACTTGTCACAGGTCGACATTTGTGAGATAACCTCCATGAATGAGATGTTTATATGCAGCTTCTTGAAGATATTTAAAAAATTCTTGTACTAATACTCTATATTACATTATTCATCATCTATGAAAAGGGTATATGGTCATTATGGATATAATTCTTACTTATTCTCCAATGTTTATTACGCTAGTTGATTTTTTAGAGTTACTAGATTTAGTTTTCCATTATTCCCTCATTTATTTTTCTTAATTTCATATTTAATATTATTTCATTTCCACATAATCACCCTTTTACTTGCACCCAAAATTATTTTTCTACAAATCTCTTCCACTTTTAAAGGTAATGGTCTTCACTTATTCCATTGGTACTTCTATGTTTCCCAATAAGACACCAAGTGGATACTCGGTCAACTTTTGGGAAATCTATCCCAATTGTGTCTCGATGTTCCAAAGGAGACCCTAATAATTCACCATATAATTTTCATGATTTTTTAAGGGTGATATCAACTTGAACAAGTCATTAATCATTTTTCTTGATGTAAATACTAACAATCTCTTTGTAGGAGGTTTAGTTCTCTTATGGAAGTGGTTGGTACAACTGTTGTTGAAATGGCAGCCAAAAAGGTTGGAATTGTAGTTTGGTGGGCCTAGGTGCTTGTTTACCTTGGGGAAACCCCTAAGGACCTAGATTACAAATAAAATTTTACCCACCACTGGAACTTAATTTTTTATTATGATGAACTGGACTCACCCTTTGTTAAGATAAAATGACCCAATTAATTCAATTAATCATCTTAGTAATTCATTCATTCATATAATATTAATGTCCATCTAAATAGTCCTAGGTATTCTCATAAAATATAATTTTAAACAGTTTAAATAAATTAATTTTATTTAAGATTATTTTAGTATACAGTTTGTTCTTAGAGGAAACATGGAATGTACCTATCTAAACTACCTGGTGTCTGGTATGGTCATGTATTGTGCACTCACATGGCAAGTAGTGAACATGTTTTGTCATGTAATTACAAAATGTGTAATCTATATTAATAACACATTAAAAAAATTTAATTACATGGCCTATACTATATGAAATTCATGCAGAGTATAGGTTGTGTAATGACCATACATGATGTGTAGTTCCAAATTTTACATGAATATTAATTAATCATTTAATATAAATTAAACCTATCATATGGTGTATATTTTTTAATAAATGACACATGGACATGTGTTAATAATGATTAATGGAACAATTGGATTTTCTTTCAATAAAAATTAACTATAAAGATTACATCCTAGCTCTTTGTGTTCTTTGTGTAGATGGTTACACATTACATGACAAGTATATCCAACTACACGTAGTGTAACGGTTGTCACTGATACACACTTAGGGACTTGACATGTATGTCTGGAAAAAAATTGTGAGTTACATTGTGTGTACAGTAATTTAATGCCTTATAACCTCTATGTTTCTCTATTTTTAGTCCCTATACATCATGTAATAAATATATCATGTGTATTTAACCATGCAGTTTTCGTGAATTTCTCTGTAAAACCATGTGTACTACACGGTGTGTATGCCAGCTACACACTGTGTAGTCTAAAAATTTGTGCACTGGTTTTTCCAAGTCAACATGTGGTGTGTAATGATTCCATGTGTCATTTTATTTTCATGTCACATTTGAATTAATTCAAGGATTATCCTTGTATAAGGAACCCAGATACATGGTTTGTACTTGTAGGATACATGTTGGGTAGTTTTATGTTATCTATATAGAATCATTATCACCTTTGGATGGGTTCTTTAGAAGTCTTTTATCTATTTTTAACATGTTTTTAGTCATATGAATGTGAAAAAAGAATATATCTAGAATTTTGGATTAAAAATGAATAAACAAGAAATTAAAACTAATAAAAAATGTGCAAATTGATCAATTATTAATAAATTATTATAAATTCATATGTGGCCAATTTTATACCACTTAAAGGTTATGGGGTGCAGCAATGGTTTTTCATAATCTTTTTTAGAATAATCCTAAAAACTAGACAAAATGAAACCCTAGAATCTATGAAAATATGATCATCAGATATAACTTGGTATTTATAAAGATGGGTTAGAGAATAAATAATTTCACATAATCTCTTCATTATTATCTTAATCCTTAGAATTCCCCATATCTAATATTATTATTATTATTATTATTATTTAATTGACATGTTATAAACTCATAAGTAAAATAAATATCATTTCTTAGATAAAAAAATAATATTTATTTAAATTATAATTAATATATCATTCCCACTAGACCTTCATCTCGGTCCTTCAATAGTCCTCAATATTTATCAAACCTAGAATAATAATTATTTAATTAAAAAAATATCATTTCATTGTTTGATAATAAATAAATAAATATTATATCGACTAAAATTAGTGAATGATTATTCAACTCACATTTATATTCTTATAAATAAATGATGGTCGAATATTTATGATCACCCAAACCTAAATAAATATTATTTCTTGGAACTTGAGAATAATATTCAATTTTAATATTAAATTCATATATAGTTTAACCAAGGTTCTATATACACTTAGTGTGTGGACCTTTAGGCCTATTTCTCAGTAGAATTAGTCTAACTCACTTATATTACTAGATTAGTATATAGAAACACATCTAGGAATCCAAAAAGAAAGAAGTTAAATGTTACAATGAAAATAACCACATATAAATGCTCACTGTGTAAATTAATCCCTTTGTCTCAATATCTCTAATCAAGAAGGTTTCATACTCATGGAATCAACCTATGTGCCCAATATATCTTTCTTTAACTTTTTGAAAATGAACATGAAGATTATATACTACCATGGATATAAACATAATTTGGCAGTTTTATTCTCATCAAAAGGACTTAGATATATAGATCCATTAAACTTATAAGGTATAAATCATTTATTGACTTATTCATTAATGTAAAATAAGTCATGAATCACCCAACATATTACCTCAACATGAGAAAATTTCATCATGGTTTTCATTATTACATTAAAATAGGAGAATCATGATATGCACTGATAATAATCTCAAGTATAAGGACTATTACACATATCCACAAATAGGAATATACAATTACACATAAAATATGTGGAATTCCTATGTTTGGGTCTAATTATAAAAACCTCATCTCTTAGATATTAGCAAGGGTGAACATCATGAGAAGAAGTCTCAATGTATTATGATCCCCCTACCCCTAATTGCCTTTATCAATTGTGTCTAGTCATATTATATCATCCTTCTATAGAATAAGAATTTAAGAATACTATCATGGAACCTTAAGGTTCTCATCATAGTGAGGAACTCTAATGATCATTCAGTGTGATAAGTACCCTAAGAACATTATCACATTCAATATCATACATAAGAATAATCAAGATATGACAAGAACCTTATTGATATTCAAAACCATGAATATAGAGGTAATAATAAAGTATAGAGTAATTGGATCTAGGTAACCAAGCCCAATAGATGCTTACTTGGATTCATAGATCTAATATCTTAAATTACTATGGGATTCTTGAGTTACATTGTATGATGCTCATAGAAATTAATATTTCACATTGAGAGCTATATTTTACGAGATGATAAATGACTTTACTATATATAGAAATTTTTAGGATATATAATTAAAAGAATTATAGGGTGTCCCATTTTTTAAGAAGGTATACACTCAGTTAGGTTGAAACATTTATTTAAGACTTTTTTTCTATTATATCAAAAAAAATCATTAATGTAATAAATATGAATCATCGATTAAATCATTCAATTAGAATTTGGAATAAAGTAAAACACCATATCCACTAACATGTCATCAATAGTTTGAGAAAGTAAAGGGTATTTTATCTATTTTTATTAAACCCTTTTTGAAAAACCATATGAAAATGGCTTAGGAAAAGAGATTAATTTTTCTTGAATTACCATACTACAATTGTTTATACATTATAAATTTTCTTGATTCCATGCACTTAAAAAAATATATATGATAGTGCTATTGGAACATTACTAAATACACCCTAAAAAAGATATAATTAAGTCTAGGTTAGAGAGTATTAACATTTGGATAAGTGAATATCTGATTTCAGTGAAGGGTGAAAGGTGAATGTTTTTCATCCAGTATCTTACACTTTTTCCATGTAAGAGAGATTTCAGTTTTTTAACTTCCTAAATGGTGTAAAGGTTCCAGAGGGGTATTAATCAAATATCAAGAATATCATATTGATGAATTTTTAATTTTAAGGGCCTAAAATCAAATTAATAACATGTTTTTATGAAATATTTAATGCATGTATATTTATATTTAATTCTTCCAAAAAATGTCTAACAGACATTAACCAGAATTTGATTCTTTTCTAAAGTTATATGTAGTAAAGTTATCAAACTGGCGAGGTTTCTAACAATATAAAAGGAAATTAATTACCTATTAAATTAATTGGATATATTTTCCCACCATAATTATTTGATATAATATTTCACTTGATGGTTCACTTGGTTAAATAGATCCTACTATGTGGTCTTCTATATTACAGATGGATGTACCCCATTGAATGGTATTTGAATATTTTGAATGAGTATGCCAAAAATAAAATTTAACCAAAAGGTTGTATTTAAATGATATATATATATATATATATGTGTGTGAGGAATACATTTAATTTTATACCAACTTCCTACTCGATGAGGATAGTATTGGTATCCCAAAATCTCATCAAAGTGGGTGCCTTGTGGGTGAGATATTATCTAAATTAACATTATATAGAGGGAGTGGGACTACCTTTACATTTTACATAATAGTATATAGATTATTCCATATATTGAAACCCATAAAGTAATTATTATTCATTTTAATCCATCAATTTCTAAAAGATGAATATTAAATACACATAATCAATAGTTTATTGGATGTTTTTAGACTATATTTTTAAGGAGCTATCTATAAATCCAAATACAATTTCAGAATGAATTTTATGGTTGTAAAATGGAGAAATTTTACATTTACTATCTTAATATGGTTATGTAATTAATGGTTACATGTTTTATACAAAAGAACGAGATGAACACGATGTGAAAAATTTCATGAACCAGCCTGAGTCGACCCTAAACCGGTCACCCAAGCCAGTCTGCAGCATGTCCATAGGGGAATTCACAACCCCCCAGGGATGGAAACTAGTACCGAGCATCAAAATTTAAATTTTGGGAATTGTTTTTCCCATGAAAAAAATATGGACGATAAAACTAAAAACTATCAGTGGAAAGAAAACAAAACTTCTCATACCTCCATGTGACCTCCTGGTCACCTCCAACCACTAACAACCTGACTCAACCATGGGTACACAAAACAGGAACCTAAACTAGGAAACTGAACCTGTGTCTAAAAATATAGGATAGGTGTGAGAATTAAAATACTCAGTAGGGATGCCAAAAGTGGATCATAGAATCCAAGAATCTACCTTTCCAAAACAATCCAATGACACAAGTTTGAAATGAAAATATAAAAGTAGGGTTTTCACATTTTAAAATAAGAAACATATTTTTTCCATTTAAAAATAAAACACATGATACATACCATTTCCAAAACCATTTTCCATTTTTTAAACAAAACCCAAAACAAAAGATACAAAAAATGTGCTAAAGTAGAACAGGTAAATAGTGCAAGCTTAAAATAATCTAGTACAACAGAAAGTAAACAAGAAATAAAAATAATTAATTAACCATGGGTGATCCTAAACATTCCTATAAGACCCCTGGACATACTCGATTCATAACCACCTATCAGCGTATGGTGAAGCTCCTAAGTCTATAACCAACCGGATGCCCCAAAACTAACCAAATCTAGTGACAAAGCATGCCTAGCCTAACAAAAAATCCAGGGGGTACCAACCCATCTAATCAGGGTTGATTAGAAACTATCACTTGATCATCTAAAATATTCCCAGGAACACATGGTGGTTATAATAATAATGTGTGAGTGGGAGGACCTTGCACGTGTTACTCACCTTACCTGCCGCCATCGAACTTGCATACCCCAAACACGGACACTCTATACGATAACTAATAAAGGTATATCCCCCTACAGAGGTCCCCATAAATTTATACATACATACTTGTATCACATAATCACATCATATCATCGAAGGTTCCAACTGGGTTGTCACACCATACAAGCATCAAAACCATTTTTAGTAAACATTTTTAAATCATCGATCGGGCACTCACTTTTACCAAAAAAAAAATCTTTTATATAATCAAAAAAAAACACATTTACCAAAACAAATTCTTACCAAAAAATCCTTTCCACATTTTAGAAAAAAACATGCGATAAATAAAATATTCCAAATAGGACTTTAGTTTTTCAAATCAAAAAACATTACCCAAAACATCATACAAATACCACTTTTACATTTTCAATTCCAAACAGGCCCTTATGTTCCAAACACACACCTAAATAATTCACAATGAAACCACATGCCTTTACCCCTTTTAAAAATCACACCAAAACATGTTTCAAGGAAAAACGGGCCAAACCATGTGGAATTCCTTTAAAACCATTTTGAGAAATCACAAAAAGGGACCCAACAACATTTAGAAAATAAGAACCATTTTAACAAAGTTACCATTCACTTTTAAACCAAACCCAAACATACACCAAAACACCTTGCACCCATGATTCTCATTTCAAACATCATTTAATAAATCATTTACTCAACTGATAAAACATTTTAAAAGAACACAAAAAAGTATTACATCGCAATTTTTCTAATTTCACATGTGGATTCTACTTTAAAACCAATTGATTATTAAAACACTTAAAAATTATTGTCAAACCTTTCAAAACATAACCCACACCACTTTCAAAACCAAATGAACCAATTTCACTTTTCATGAAAACAAAAAAATGTCCCAAAATAGGTTTTCACTAAAAATGCACTGAAGTTCCCAATCGAGATTTAAGTATCACTGAGAGGGAGAGGGCGTGAATCAGTGATATCTTTTCATTTAATGTTTCATCTCTTTTTGAAAAAACCTTTGCCTCCTGTTAAAGATTTTCTTCTCTGGTGAACAAACACAACCACATGAACACAAGATTTACAAGGTTCACTACTCAACAAGAGTAGCTACGTCCTTGGTATGGTACGAAAATAATCCACTACCACAAAATCCACTAGAAAACAATACTTTTATGTGAATACCCAAATAGATAAATATTTCCTGAGCCATAGTACCTGATACCAAAAAAAAATTGTAACTTTGATATATTTGAGAATTATTTTTCCAGCGATCAAATGTGATTCTTTAGGATCACTCTGAAATCTTGCGCATAAAGTGACAGCATAGACGATGTCAGGTCTTGAGGTAGTCAAATACAAAAGACTTTCAATCAGCTTTCAAAACTCTTTCTGATCAACTTCCTTGCCTTCTCTATCTTTAGACAACTTGGTTCCCACTAAAATTGGTGTGGACACTGGTTTTGAATTTTCCATGCCAAACTTCTTTAGAAGTTTCTTAGCATACTTTTCTTAAGACATAAAGACGTGATTCTTCTTCTGTGAAATTTGTATCCCAAGAAAGTATTTCATTTATCCTAGAATGGACATCTCAAATAACTTCTTCATCTCCTCATAAAATCTTTCACATTATATTTCATCATTACCAACAAATATAATGTCAGCGATGTAAACAATGATGATTAGTGAAAACTCCTGACACACCTTGATGTAAATATTTCTATCAACTCTACCTTTATTAAAATTAATCTTCTTCAACCAAGTATCTAATTTAGAATACCATTCCCTCAGATCTTTTTTTAGCCCATACAAATCCTTCTCCAACCTGCACACATAACTTTCATCCTTTCCAATAACAAATCCACTAGGTTGATCAATGTAAACTTCCTCATCAAGGTCATTATTCAATAATGCGGATTTTACATCCATTTGAAAGATTTTGTATCCTCATTATACAACAATAGCAAGAAAGATTCTGATTATTTCTAATCTTTCCACCGGAGAAAAGGTTTTATCAAAATCAATGCCTTCAATTTGTGAATACCCTTTTCAAACCAATCTTTCTTTGTTTCTTATTACTTTAGCTTCTTTATTCAGCTTGTTTCAGAAAACCCACTTTGTACCAATAATGTTCTTGTTGTCCGGATTGGGTACAAGTTCTCAAGTATAATTCTTCTCTATCTGATCAAGATCTTCATTCATAGCATGAACCCATTCTGGATTCTCAAATGCTTTATTTACATCATTTGGTTCAACTTTCGAATAAAGTGAAGTATGTGTTATAGCATTCGTTGTTCTTCTTATTTGAACCCTCTGATGCGGATCTCCAATATTTCTCTGAGACTCCACTTGTTTTCTCAGCCTAGGATGAGTTATTTGAACTTTATCCTCATTACTTGATATTTCTGAGTCAGATTTCTCTTCTTGAGTAGGATTAACACAGTCTACAACATTATCAGAATCGTTAGCAAAATATTCTTTATCCTGCTCAACTTTCACATCAATATATGACTGCTTTTATTTATCAACATTTTCAACAACTTTTACATCTGAATAATCAACAATTATTCTTGTTTCTTTTTTGAGACATCTATATCATCTTCCTTTTAGATCATAGCCAAGAAAAATTCCATCATCTTCTCTTTTATCAAACTTTCCAAGGTTTCCACCTTTGTTCTTTATAATGCATGGACTCCCAAAAACTCTTATGTGTTTCAGACTTGGAGTTTTTTCATAGAACATTTCGTATGGAGTCATATCTGAGTTTGGACTATAGAAACATTAGTTCTAAATATACACATCAGCACTCATGGCTTGCCTCTAATAATGATGATAAATACTATGTTCAAGTAACATAGTTCTCCCCATTTCCACCAGACTTCAATTCTTTCTTTCAGCAACCCCATTTTTTTGAGGTGTGTATGGTGAAATGAACTCATGCCGAATTCAATGATTCTCAAGATAACTTTAAAACTCTTTATTTTTATACTCACCACCATTATCATTTCTCAACTTCTTAACTAAATACTCACATTCCTTCTCTACTTTCCTCCTGAAACTCTTAAACATTGTCAGAGCATCTGACTTATGTCTCATGTACATAACACAAGTAATGTGAGTAAAGTCGTCAATGAAAGTAATGAAGTACTTATCTCCATTTGTAGATTTCTTGCTTATTGGTCCACAGATATCAGAGTGTATGAGTTCCAAGGGTCTTTTTGAGCTAATTTCAACTCTCTTATGCATAGAGTTTGTAATCTTACCTTTCTCACAAATAGTGTAACACTAATATCTTCTTCTTGATAAATCAGGCATATCTCGAACACTATCTCACTTTGATAACTTGCACATATTTCTATGACACATATGTCCTAGAATTTTATTCCATAACTAATTTTCATCCATCATACCCATGTAACAAGTGTTCTGCACTTCACCAACTTGGAACAAATTACCTCTTGTACGTTGGCCTCTTGTAACTATATTTCCATCATTTTCACTTTTCAAAAAAAATCCATCTTTTCTGAAGATAACTTTGTTTCCCTCATCATAGAGTTGTGACACACTTAGCAGGTTATGTTTCATCCCATCAACATATAGTTTTTTCCTGGATTTCATATTTTCTTTTCCAATAATGGATGATCCAACACCTTTGATCCTTAGAGATTCATCATTTCCAAATGTCATTGTTCCTTATTTGAATACTTTCACATTTTTTAGTAGCTTTAATCTCCAGTCATATGAGAGGAACACCCACTATCAAGAATTCATGGATGTTATCCTTTTGTAGCTTTCAAAGTAGTTTTGACAACAAGATCTTTTGTTCTTCCTTTTCTTCCACTTTCTATTGCGCTTCCTTCAATTTCCTAGCCAAGTCAATGTGTTCTGGCCAGACAACCATGCACTCTTTATTTTCAGACTTATCAGACTTTTCCCTTTTATCTATTAAAAAATCTAGATTTTGAGGATTATTAAGAAACTTGTGTTGCTCTGGTAACACAATATGGCATCCCTTAGAAATATTTCCAGGTTGATCACATATTTCACAAATAGTTTCTAGTGGTTGGAACCTATTCTCAACATTCACACCAACCCTCTCAGATATCTTTTGAACATTATTTGTAGATTTTATCTTTTGAAAGGATTGACTCCCCCTCAATCCTTTTTTTAAAAATATGTGAAATAGTTGTAACATTGTTGGTTGAACCAACACATATTTTCCATGTGTCCAAATCCACCACAATACCATCAGTAGCCATAGAATGAATATTTCCCTCAGAAACTTCCATACTGACTAGAGTTGTGAACATGATTCTCAACAATCTTCTTACTAGAATTATACTAACCATCAACCTTCATATTTTCAATTATAACTTTTTTCTTTAGCTCAGATTTCTGGTCAGCCTTACTAGAACCAGAAGTGGTAGAAATCTTTCTGGACTCAATGCTTTTAGATTCTTCTAATTTTTCAGTATTTCTAACTCTGACCACATACATGCATTTCCAATATTTCTCTTATTAGTACCCATTCTATCTTTATTTTCAACCTTTGAAGGCAAATTTTGTTGATCCTTATTAGTTTCATTCTTAGCAGAACATTCACCAACTTCTATAATAGAATTTTTGAACCTTGTATTTGTTTCCACTGCTTTAGAAAGTTTCTGTTGGACAAGTTCTAACTCTTATTCTTTTTCCCTCAACTTAACTTCAAAATGATCATTGCGATTCTTTTCATTCTGAAGATAATTTTTTAGATCATCAATCTCCTTTTCCATATTGAGTTTCTCATCATGAAAACCTTTTTTATTGTTTAAAGTGGAATTTTCATTTATCAACTTCTTTTTTTCCTTCTCAAGCCTCCTGGTCTTATTCATACATTCCTTCATCTCTACTTTTAGATACTATTCAAGTTGAGTTTCTTCTTCTTCAGTACTACTACTCTCATAATCATCATTACTCACTGTTGTAAAAAAGTTACTCTCTCTAGATTTTTCAATAACATATTTTTCAGATTCAGTCTCTCTATCATCATCTTCTTCATCTTTTGACAAAAATATTCTTATTTTTTGATTTAAATAACTTTTTATCCTTACTTATAATAGAATATTTATCTTTTCCACCCTGATTCTTCCATGACCTTCTTGGTCTTCTTTATTCTTCATTATTGTCTTCATCATTCTCTTTTTGAGGGAAATTAGCTGCAAAGTGGACAACATCTCCACATTAAAAACATTTCAAAGGGAGTTTCCCTTTATATTTCCCTATGCCTCTTTTAACATTTTTAGAAAACAAGGATACAATTTCATCAAAATTTTGACATACCTCATTTTTAGAGTCAGATTCACCAGCTTTTTCTTCAATTTGAATTTTCTTTGACTTCTCTTTCATTGCATCCTTGAAAGACATTTCTCTATCAGCTTTTGTTTTGCTCTTTATAGTCTTATCCCTTCTCATTTCATAATTTATAAGAGTGCTATGAAAATCATCCAGAGATAATGTTTTAGGGTCTCTGTCTTCCAGTGATGAAACTTTAGCATCAAATTTATCGGGTAGAATTCTCAAGATCTTTTCAAAAATTGTAGAATCTTCCAACTTTTCACCAAGACTTCTGATTGTATTGACAATATCATTGACCCTTGTAAAGAAGTCTCCAATAGATTCAGACTCTCCCATTTTCAAATCTTCATACTTTAGCCTCCATATTTGTAGTTTTTACTTCTTCACTTTTGTATTTCCTTCATAGATGTTCTTTAACTTATCCCAGATGTCTTTAGTAGTAGCAACACCTTTCACTCTTAAAAACTCACTCTCAGAAAGAGATAAGAGTAATGAATTTTTAGCTCTTCCATCATTATCAATATTCTTTTTATCGACAGATGTAAGAGGAACCTTTTCATCAATAGCAGTAAATCCATCAGTTGTAGTTTCAAGAACTTCATATCCAAGAGATATAAGATAAGGCATTATTCTTTCCTTCTATATGTGATATTTCTTTCCATCAAATATCAGAATCCCCTTACTGTTCACGCAATTTAGATTCTCCATCATGACTTCTCTTGAAACACTTCAGCAAAGAATAAACAAAGGGAACCTATCCCTATGATACCAATTGAAGTTATCAATCAGGATCTAAGTATCACTGAGAGGGGGAGGGGGTGAATCAGTGATATCTTTTCATTTTATGTTTCCTCCATTTTTGAAATAACCTTCACCTCCTGTTAAAGAGTTTCTTCTCTACTGAACAAACACAACCACATGAACACAAGATTTACAAGGTTCACTACTCAACAAGAGTAGCTACGTCCTTGGTATGGTACAGAAATAATCCAGTACCACACAATCCACTAGAAAACAATCCTTTGATATGAAATACAATGAGTAGGATATACCCTTACACTCGTGTAGCACTTGGAAAACAATTTGCAAGCGTGTGTGCACCCTCTTAGCACAAACAGGGTATTACAGTATTTCAGTGCTTCTTTACAATTGAACATGTGTATTCTTTGAAGTACAAATCTTCACTTTCTTACCCAGAAGCCAGTGAGAACTATCTTACGCACAACTGAATACGTGAAAAGACCCCAAATCTTTTGCACACTCTTTTAGGTGTCTTGCGTGAAAAATTTATGCCATGCGTGTAAGATTAAACTTTTGTCATGAAACACCTCTTGCACGCAACTTCAATCTTGTGTGCAACTCTCTTCTTGCGCACAACTTTTCCTTCTTGCACGAAACTATATTTATTTCATGCACTTTTCTTTTCTTAAAATTTTTCCACACCTCAGAGATTAGGATTTCTCTAAGTGTCAAGCATAACAGTGTGAGGGGGTCACCTCTTATTTATAGACCTCATTGACCCCTGCGTGCAAAAACCATGATGTGTTATGCAAGATCCTGACGCATCGCACAAAACCTCATCTAACATCACCTTGGGCAAGAAATTCTCTTTCGCGCCAGCTTCATCTTTTGCGCACTTCATGCTTTTACCATTTTTCGATGTTTGGACCTCAAAACTTTCCTTGCATGCAAAACCCCATTTTACGTCAACTTTGGCATGTAAGTATCTTTCGCACCAACCTCTTATTTAGTGCACTTATTGAATATTTCTCACACTTATTTCCTTTTCCATTTTTCAGAGTTTGGACCTCGAATCATGTCTTGCATTCAAGATTATAAACTACCTTCAATCTTGCACGCAAAAACCATTCTTGCATGCAAAACCCAATCTTTCGCATAGGCCTATCTTTTTCCAAATTTTGATGTTCGGAACATAGAACTCCACTTGCGCACAACATACCAATCCATCTTCAAACTTTCATGCAACATCCTTTGCCAAAAAACACAATTCTTCATCTTCTAATTTTCAGGCCCTAAAATTTGGCAAACACTGGGAAACGACGCCACCTTAAAATATTCTTCGGCAAGAACACCAATGTAGCTTCACTGTCATTCTACATATTCAATAAAGAACTACTTTCATAATGAACCATATCTATCGTGATATATATTATTGGATCAAACACCTTTAGCATCGCCATATTTCAGTGGGAAGCACTGAAACTTTCCAATATTTCAGCAGCATCATTCCTTCCAAGAAAAACTGTATATGACTACCATCATCATTTCTCCCCCTTTCCTTCATAAGGATTTCATCACAAGTTCTCCTAACTAATGATATTTTTTAAATATAGATCAGCAAAGCATCATCTGATTTAATGTCATTTACAAAGTGAATTGATTTATCTTCATTGACAACAAAAGACAACACTCTGTAACTGCAAACTATTCTTAATTATTTCTCCATCCAACTTGGTCCCAACATGCACTCTATGTCATGTAAATATGGTACCAAAAATAAATCTAAAGCATGAAAAAAACCGTTAAAACTAAGTTTTCACCAAAAAAATTCATTAAAGAAAATGATAAATCAATTAGACAAAAAAATAATTTATGAAATCACATTTATGCACAATACCACTTACACATAATCAAATAATTGATTCCAAATACATTTTTAACAATTTTAAATAACCCAAAAATACTATGATAAATTAACTAAAATACTTATGGTGGTGAAAATGATATTTAAAAATTAATTTAAAATATGAAAGTGTCCATGGGTTATGCTGCAAAAAAACAGTCAGAAGCGGATACCTCAAATATGTGTGAATGTGATGAATCTTAGAAGGGAGGAAGAATAATACCTCGCAGATTAACCCTATAGCATCCCACCTTTTTATCAAATAAACTTTCATAACATTTTACAAAAATGAGGATCTTTAAGGTTTAGTGTCTTGGAAACCAGGAACTTAAAACATGAAAACATAAAACATTCTTCTTAAACACTTGAAAGGCTTATCCTCATGTTCATCCTAGGTTCATTACTACATCTCATAACCTGGGGACATACATCAAAAGAAAGGGTGAGCATAAGGCCCAGTAAGGTAAACAAGATAAATATTTTACATGTGAACTTGAGATACTTCAATAAGGTCATGAAAAGAACTTTAAGGCATGAGAAAGAAATCATGAGATATATCATAATAAAAATAACATTTTTCATAACTTGAATATGTGGATACAACATTTAATATTGAAAATCATTTCATTTCACCAAGGTCCATCCCTAAGGTGTCATTAAAAATTACCAAGGTTATTCACCAAGGTATCAGTCTAAAAGGTCATCTCTAGAGATTAATTCTTTACCCAATGCATTGGAGCACTATCTGGGCGCACCCTTGACATGTCTTTATTATCATGTGAGCCACATATATCATCATAAATCATTTCATAAAAAACCCATATAGCATAAAATAAATGGGTTTCATTTCATAATCATAACTTTTTAAAAACTGCTTTAAGGACATGATCTTTATGTCACTTTAAACCCACGGAAAGGGAAAGCGGGTTTCATTTATGTAAATCCCAGAATTTAAAATAGAAAATGTTGATATATATGTGAATACCCCTGTAGAAATAATAGCTTTGAGTATTCACTTAATAACATAAAATAATTTTGAGAAAAAGAGAGGCATTTTGAGACGAAAATTCTGCAGCATAACGGCTACATTACAGGGTTTTAGAAAACATTGGAAAGAGAGGGGACATGGGTCACCCACTCATAAATGATCCATAAAACAGTAGGGGAACAGAATATAAAGTATTTAAGAACATGGTAATGAAATTTTAATGATATATCATATGAAATGAAGAACTTTAAAGGAAGAAAAAAAATAAGATTTCTCTTATGAGAGTTCGACAGCCTAACGGCGTCACTTAAAACTTCCAAAAAATGGATTGACGAGATCAAATAGGTTCTCTCATCATATGAAAATAAATGATCAGTATGATAGATATAGAGATCATACCCCAACATAATAAAAAGTAACTTGAAAGACTTGACCAGAAAATAGAACTTTGAAAAATGAGAAAAGTGAACGAATCCCTTAAAAATTCGGCAGCCTAACGGCGCCACTTAAACTTCAACAAAAATGAATTGACGAGATCAAATAGGGTCTCTAATAATATGAACATAAATTATCAGTATGATATATTTAGAGATAATACCCCAACATAATAAAAAGTAACTTGAAATACTTTACATGAAAGTAGAACTTTGAAAAATGAGAAAGGTGAACGACTCCCTTAAAAATTCGGTAGCCTAACGGCACCACTTAAACTTCAAAAAAAATGAATTGAAGAGATCAAATAGGGTCTCTCATCATATAAACATAAATGATCAGTATGATAGATATAGAGATCATACCCCAACATAATAAAAAGGAACTTGAAAGACTTGACATGAAAGTAGAACTTTGAAAAATGAGAAAGGTGAACGAATCCCTTAAAAATCCGGCAGCCTAACGGCGCCACTTAAACTTCAACAAAAATGAATTGACAAGATCAAATAGGGTCTCTCATAATATGAACATAAAAGATCAGTATGATAGATATAGAGATCATACCCCAACATAATAAAAAGGAACTTGAAAGACTTGACATGAAAGTAGAACTTTGAAAAATGAGAAAGGTGAACGAATCTCTTAAAAATTCGGCAGCCTAACAGCGCCACTTAAACATCAACAAAAATGAATTGACAAGATCAAATAGGTTCTCTAATAATATGAACATAAAAGATCAGTATGATAGATATAGAGATAATACCCCAACATAATAAAAAGTAACTTGAAAGACTTGACATGAAAGTAGAACTTTGAAAAATGAGAAGGGTGAAAGAACCACTTAAAAATTCGGCAGCCTAACGGCGCCACTTAAAACATCAAAATACTGAATTGAAGAGATAAAATTGGGTCTATCATCATATGATCATAAAATATCAGTATGATAAATATATATATCATACCCCAACATAAAAAAGGAACTTGAAAGACTTTACATTAAAATAGATCTTGAAAAATGAGAAGGGAGAAAGAATCTGTTACAAAAATTTCGGCAGCCTAACGGCGCCACTTAAACATTCATAAAAAAAAATAATGAGAGTAAGAGGGTATATCTCATTATATGAACATGAAAAGGGAAGTAAGGTTAATATAAAATAACCTCCTCCAACATAAGAACATGGAGCATAAAAGAAATGACATAAAATAGATCACTTGAAAAGAAAGAGAGGGGTCGGATCCCTTACCTTAAAATGTAACTCTTAAAACTCAATGGTTGGGACCTTGAGGGCTTGGGGGCACCTTGGGAGGAATCCTTGGGAGGTAATATAACCATAACGTGGTTGGGGGAGAGTGGGGAGTCTAAATGGATGAGAGGATGGCTTGGTATTTATAGGGAAAGTGAGGGGACAAGGCATTAATGGCCAAGGGACACCTCACAAGTGGTTTTCTCAAAAGCATGGGCTCTCCCATGGTATTTCCCATGGAGTTAGGCCACATGGGTCCTCCCATACAATAATTCATCACCTTTGGTCGGCCAACCCATAAAATATCTCATGACATCATCATGACACAGTTATGATGTCATTAAACATACCGAAACCCTAAAACGGTATTTTTACTATTCACTGAAAATTCAACTTTCTCAGAAAAAACCCAAAATTTCACCTTAACCAAATATCAATGTTCTGATTTCAAAAATTAACTCCATTTTATAAAAATATTTTTATAAATATTTTTATTTTATTTTTTAAAATAAATACACTATTCACCGAAAATTCATTTTTTTCAAAAAAAATCCCCAAAAATTTCCTTAACATAATATTGATGCTCTGAGTTCGAAAATAAAATCCATTTTATAAAAATAATTTTATAAATATTTTTAATTTAATTTTTAATTAAAAAAAACTATTCACCCGAAAAAAACTAATACTTGAATAATAATTTATGAAACCGTTATTTAACCATTTTATTGAATCACATTACTTAATCAAGGTGCCTAGATTATATTAATACTTTATTTAAGTGATATTACTAATCCATTTGGTCACATTACTAATCCTAAGCATAAAATCACTATTCATAATTTACTATTCATCAAAAATTAAGTTGATCTTATTAGACTCTAAATTTCGTACTGAACATAATTGTAGAAGACCGTTTTTTTGAAAATCATTACACATTTTTAATTATTTAAGGTTTACATAAACATTTTTTTAAAAAAAAATCCTTTCTCTAAAATTCACCAAAAATATGCATACTATATTTATCCGGACATTTGAAAAGTCATAAACATCATTATAAGAATAAATCCCAATTTTTATTTAAAACAAAGGATTACACAAGGCAGTTACAGTCTCCTTACATAGCCCCTTATCACACCAGCATAGGACCTAAGTGTAAGGTGGGCTAAGGTGAGAGAATCCGAGGGAGGTTCAGCCAACATCGCACGAGTAGTAATTTCTATCAGTTTGAACTTCTCGTGAAGGCGATTCCATTCTAGCTTCACACGATGAAGTTCGGCTTGGGTTTGGTCTAGAGCAAAGCCCAGTGGTGCTACCTCCTTCCCAAGTTCTATTAGATGGGCTTCAATTGGTCCAAGACTACTGGGTGAGGCCATCGAATCTTCTTTCTATAATAATTAACCAAGATTACTTGTATTTAGAGACAATAATCAAAACGTTTAGTTTCCAGTGGTCATATTGACCAATGGTCATATAACAGTCAAAACCCAATGGTCTCATTTTAATTATACTCATGTTATCAAATGAAATATTTTTGTTGAGTATAAAAATAAAATAAAATAACACATAAAATTAGGAAACAATATTTATTCAAAATTTCGGGTCGTTACAAACCACACTCCCTAAACAATGAGAAAAATGCATGAATCAAAACTTAGGGGGTTAGGGTTTTTCTAAATCAAAGGAAACCCCAAAAAATTAAGAGGGAAAAAATTATAGAGGAGAAGTGTGCCCACCAGATAGGGAGACAAATAGAGATGGCACCGATGAAGGAGGCTTGGCCGAGGGAGGGCCACCGCGCGTCGGAAGAGGTGGGGAAATCGGGCCGGAGTAGGTCGCTAGATGGGAGGTACGGGTTCTCCAGATGGGAGGTACGGGTTCATCAGAGGTTCACCGGAAAGGGGAGGGCTCATTCTGAAGCTTCTACAAGGGAGGAGAGGTAGTGGCCGGTGGCCGGTGGCCGCGCACAGACAGGAACGGACCAAGGGGCGGTGCATGCATGGGAGAAGAAGAGATGGGGGTTCGCTTCATGGGAGAGGGATAGGGGGTAGATTAGGTTTAGAAAAATAAAATAAATAATAAATAATAAATAATAATAATAATAGTAACATAGTATTATTATTATTATTATCAAACATTATTTTTAAATTTTTATTTCATTTTATTTATCTTAGTCTCATTTTATTTTATTTCATTTTCTATTTCATTTTATTTTCCATGTAATTGTATTACTTATTTTAAAAACTGGGTAATTACACGGCCCGCGCATAGCTATCTGCAGCTGAACGCATGGTTGAACAAGTCGTGCTCGACCCGCACCACTCGGAACTCCCCATTCACAGCGCTAAGTTGCGCGCTCACCACCTGGCTTAATAAACCACCTGCAATTTTCACATCTCAACCCATCCCACTTGGGCACCCTCACGAGCACCTGGGCTGACTGCACAGTTACCGCTAATCGTGCAGTGACCATGCACCATCCTGAAGCCCACTAAAAACATCAAACATAAAAAAATTTAAATCATCACTAAACCCAAACCTCGATGAGGCTAACTAAAAACAAGAAATAATTAAAATAAAAATAATTTTAAAGTCGATGTGTGACAATTCTCCCCACCACAAAAACTTTCTACCCCTAAAAATTCACCAAGCCAACAGTTAACACAACTTGAGTCTATTCCCACATAAAACTAAAAAAAATAGAAAGCCTTAGGGTGACCATTCTTAACACATGTCACACCAAACCAATTTAAGAAAAACCACTACCTGAGATTGAGGTGAGAACACAAAAGGGTTCTCCTCACCATAAGAACTCATGAACACAGAAACCTTGAAATCCGAACACACCACCATCTAGGGGGCCAACATGGGAACTCTTAAACCAAACTCATTCAATTTTCCCATGAAACCAAACCATACCACTAAGACTTAAATAGAAAAACCAATCACAACTACAAGCATCGATTATTCCACGTGTACTTATGTCTCCGAATGAGCGTAGATAAACTAAGATCAACCCATACAAAGTCCAAACACACTTTTAAGAAAAATGCATGATTCAAAAAACCATATCCATATGAATAGGACTGATTGGATTACAATAGAACATGTCCATAATAACTTCATGTTGAAATAGTGAGATTAAAATAATGAAACAACTTCAATAGAAGGGAACCCAGAATGAAAATACTTCAAATTTTCCAATCCTAAAACAAGGCACAAAACCTGGACCTAGGCTTCACACTCTGGTAACTCCTGATTACATGTGAGCTTCACCTTGAGACATGTGCCTAGGGATTTGATGATTGAAGCATATTCTGCCTCATATTCAGGCACTATAATCCTCCAATCACAATGTATTATTCAGGGGATGCTTCCAACAAAACTTCTCCACTTGACCTAGATAGCCGCAACAATGGAACATCTTCGGAGTGAGGTGACATGACAGCTTCAAGTGCCCAAAATGGCCACACTAGTGGCACACCACTGAATGGTCTGATGAACTAGAATCCAGAACCACTATATAGGAATCTTTAAAAGTAGGTCCTTCTGGTATGCTCTCCTCGCTGAATGGGGAACCTTCACTCGAACCAACCACCATTGACTGCACACCAAGAACTTGCTCAGCCAAAAATTCCTCATCCACAAACTTCTCAAAACTTGTTTCACCTGATGAGATAACTTTCTCTATAATATCAGGATGAAGTCCCCACATGAAAAGATGATCTTTCATTTTATCTTATAACACTACCTCCAAATAAAAGGAAACCATCTCTTTAAAATGGTCAACGTAATATTTTATTGACCTATAGCCTTGCTGAATATTCCAAAAATCTATTGTCTTCTTTAAATATACCTCCTCAATAAATAACCCTTGGAAAAAGGTGGCCTTAAACACTTCTCATTTCATCCCAACTTTATTTATAGATGGGGAAACCAAATTCCACTTGTCTAAAGTTGGACCCTAAAACAATACCAAAAAAACATGAACCCTAATAGCCTCGGGTGTTCCCAACATCTTGAAGATGCTCTCCACTTCCTCAAACCACTCTACTGCCTCTAATGGACCTCGATCACTATACATAATAGGCAACGTTTTAGAAGGACCAAAAAATGGGCATGACTTATCAGAAACCTTGGGGAAATTCCTGGGAAGCATTTTCTAAACAACATATAAAACATAGGGATAAAACCAATGTCAATACGAAGCAACATCAATAAAGGTAACCTCATCCAGAAATAACCACAAAATATAAATATAGCCAAAAAAATTCTTTCAAAAGCCACCCCTTTTCTTTTAAATTTTAAAACCCACTTTAACAATTTCAAAACCATTTGAAAGAAACCGTTTTCCATTTCAGAATCATATTCATTTTAAAATCCTACTCACACTAACCAAAACCACAATGAATCACAACTTACACCAGACCACAAGAATGAGGAACTAGTAGTCACACTTAACCTAGAGACATGGTAGTGAGTCATTTCCCAATCAAGCGTTAATAACTAGGAGTTACTTGAACCATGCACTCGGACTCCACATGGGTCACTAATCCATGTGATATCACAACGGGACACTATCTTGCCTCCATCGTCATCCCTCAATCCCCAAAACAAACCAAGAAAAGATAAGGACTCAAAACCCGGACTTCCCCTAGTAACTCAGGTCTCTTCACGAGTGGTGGTGATCAGGCACCGACCCATATCCTACCTCCTGATACCCAACAATCCTAATCTTCATCTACCAGACACCCCAAGTTGCAATGTCCTCCTTTGATACTATTTTTTCATGAACCAGCCTCGTTCGACCCTAAACCAGTCATCCAAGATGGTTTGGGGCATGTCCCAGGGGGCATTCCCGATCCCCCTAGGATGGAAACTAGTATCGGGAATTAAAATTTAACTATTGGGAATGATTTTTCACATGGAAAAAAGATAAATAGATAAATAAAGAATGGCGATAAAACTAAAAACTAGCAGCGGAAAGAAAACAAAACTGCACATACCTCCATGTGACCTCTTGGTCACCTCCAACCACTAACAACCAACCTCAACCATGGGAAGAAGAAACTAGAACTTGAACCAAGAAACTAAACCTGCATCTGAAAATATATGATAGCTGTGATCATTAAAATTCTCAGCAGAGATGCCAAAAGTGAATCATATAATCTAAGAATCTCCCTTCCCAAAACAATCCAATGACACATGTTTGAAATAAAAATATAAATGTAGGATTTTCACATTTTAAAATAAAAAATATTTTTTTCCATTTAAAAATATAAAACACATTGCATACCATTTCCAAAACCATTTGTCATTTTATAAACGAACCCCAAAATAAAAGATTCCAAAGATGGGCTAAAGTAGAACAGGTAAACAGTGCAAGATGGAAATAATCTAGTATAATATAAAGTAAACAAGGGATAAAAATAATTAAGAAAACATGGGTGATTCTAAACATCCCTATAATACCCATGGATGTACTCGATTTGGAGGTGTATGGTGAATCTCCTAAGTCTATAACCAACTGGCCACCCCAAAACTGACCAAATCCAGTGGAAATCCTGCCTAGTCTAACAGAAAATCTAGGGGGTACCAACCTTTCCAATCTGGGTTGATCAACAACCATCACTCGATCATCTAAAATACACTCAATAACCCATGGTGGTTATGATAATATTGTGTAAGTGGGAGGTACTCACACGCGTGACTCACCTTACCTACCGCCACCGTACTTGTCTACCCCAAACACGGACACTCTATACGATAACCCAGAAAGGGATATCCCCCTATAGAGGTTCCCAATAATTGTATACATGCATACTTTTATCACATAATAACATCATTTCATAGAAGGTTCCAACTGGGTCGTCGCACCATACAAACATCAAAACCATTTTTAGTAAACATTTTTAAATCGCCGAACTGACACTCGCTTTTACCGAAACAAATTCTTTTCTATAATCAACACAAATAGAAATTTTAACAAAACACATTCTTAATAAACAAGATTTCCCACATTTTAGGAAAAAAATGCAATGAATAAAATATTCCAAATGGGACTTTAGTTTTGCACATCCAAAAACATTACCCAAAACATCACACAAATACCACTTTTACATTTTCAATTCCAAACAGTCCCTTATGTTCCAAACACACACCCAAATAATTCACAATGAAACTAAGGGCCTTTACCCCTTTTCAAAATCATGCAAAAACATATTTCAAGTCCAAATGGTCCAAACCATGTGGAACACCTTTAAAACCATTCCTATAAATCACACAAAGGGACCCAACAACAATTAGAAAATAAGAACCATTTTCACAAAGTTACCATTCACTTTCAAACCAAAACCAAACATACACCAAAACACCTTAAATCCATGATTCACATTTCAAATATCATTTAATAAATAATTTACTAAAATAATAAAACATTTCAAAAGAACACAACAAAGTTTTACATCACAATTTCACCAATTTCACATGCGAATCCCACTTTAAAACCAATTTCATACTAAAACACTTCAAAATTACTTTTGCATATTTCAAAAAATAACCTACACCACTTGCACAATCAAATGAACCAATTGAAAATTTCATGAAAACTAACAAATGTCCCAAAATAGGTTTTCACTAAAAATTCACTCCATGTCATGTAAATATGGTACCAAAAATAAATCGAAATCATGTCAAAATCCCTTAAAACTAAGTTCTCACCCAAAAAATTCATTAAAGAACATGCTAAATCAATTAGACAAACAAAATAATTTATCAAATAATTTTTATGCACAAAAACACCTACACATAATCAAATATTTGATTCCAAATCCATCTTTAACAATTTTAACTAACCCAAAAACACTATGATAAATTAACTACAGTACTTATGGTGGTACGAATAATAATAAAAAATTAATTTAAAGCATACAAGTGTCCATGGGTTATGTTAGAAAGGAAATAGTCAGAAGTGCCTACCTCAAATATGTGAGAATGCGATGATGCTTCGAAGGGAGAAATAACAATACCTCACAAACTAATTTTGCACCCTAAATAATGAGAAAAATGCATAAATCAAAACCCGTGGTGTTAGGGTTTTTCTAAATCGAAGGAAAACCCCCAAAAATTAAGAGGTAAAAAAAACTGTGGAGGAGAAGTGTGCCCACCGGAGAGGGAGATGGCCAGAGATGGTGTTGGTGAAGGAGGATAGGCTAGGGGAGGGCCACCATGCACTGGAGGAGGTGGGGGAAGTCGTTCGGAGCAGGTCGGAATATGGGAGGTGCGGGTTCACCAGACGGGAGGTGTGGATTCGCCAGAGGCAGGCTGGGAAGGGTATGGCTCACATTGGAGATCCTATGAGGGAGGAGAGGCAGTGCCTGGTGGCCGCACACGAACAGGAATGGACCAGGGGGCGGTGCACGCATGGGAGAAGAAGAGAGGGGTGTTCACTTCGTGGGAGAGAAAGAGGGGGTAGATTAGGGTTATAAAAATAAAATAATAATAAAAAGAAATAATAATAATAATCTTAATAACAATAATAACATAATATTATTTTTATTATTATCAAACATTCTTTTTAAATTTTTATTTCATTTTATTTTTCTTATTCTTATTTTATTTTATTTTATTTTCCATTTCATATTATTTTCCATGAAATTGTATTACTTATTTTAAAAATTGGGAAACAGCACGTTTTGTGCACAGTTTTTTGGATCCGAACACATAGTTTAACAAGTCGTGCTCAACCCACACCCCTCGGCACTACCTGCTCACAGTGCTGAGCCACGTGGTTGCTGCACATCTTAATAAACCATGCGCAAGTTGCGCACCTCAACCCAGCCCACTTAGGCACCTGCACAAGCACTTGGGTCGACCGCGCAGTTACCGATAACTGTGTGGTGCATGTGCCTTAGGCCTGTAACACCCCAAGATTTCATATTACATTATCTCTTTAAAGTAATTCAATAGCTTGTGCCACACGCAACACCGAGTTCGAGCGCACCATGACTTACCAAACTAGCTGTTTAAAAAGAAGTTATGAATAGTATTAACTGCATTTTAAATTTTTTATACTCCATATAATTTTAACATCCATATTATGTTTTTTATACATAATATAATAACAAATACAATTTTTCAGATAAAAGAAGTGTTTTTCAAAAAAAAATGAAATTTTACCGCCTTTTAATGGAGAACCCTTATTAAATCCAATATTTGACACTTTTATATATTAAATTTGACAAAATAAACTTCTTCATTAGAATAGAGACATAAAAATTTAGTTTGGGTAAATTTTTGGTGTTGTTTTGATAACTTTCATATTTTGTTGAATAGTGAAAATACTAAATTTTAATTGTAAACAACTTTTTTAATCAAAATAATTTATATTGTTAAATTATAAATTTGAATGGTTTTTAAGTATAATTATATTATATTTTTATCATTTAATCCAATTTTAATCATTGTAAGTAATTTTACATTTAAATTGGACATAAACACATATCAATATTTTGATAGTTTTTACTTCTCAAAAACCCGCTTTCTGGTTTTGACAATGGGAATTAATTTTAAATTAATTAATGAAACTTCTATGTTTTTAATTTGGTAAAATAGACTTCATTTTTGAATTTTTAATATCAAAAATATCTTAGGGTGAATTTTTGGTTTTTTTTCGAAAACTTTCAATTTTTGATGAATAGTGAAAAACACTATGTTAATATTTAAAACCAAATTTTACTTAAATAATTATTTTTTTATTAAAATTTATCTTAAAGTAAAAATATATAACTAATACATATATTAGTCTACTTTATTTCATTTGGTTCATTTTATAATAATATTATATATATATATAATTTTATTGAACCTTTTAACGAATTTTACCCACCTTCTAGTCACATTTACAATTTTGCATAAAATGTAATTTTACCTCTTCTGTGAATTGAATTTCGAAAATCTAAGATATGCAGTCGACATCAGTAAGTAAAATGTGGTTCAATATTATGAAAATAATTTTTAGTGAATAGTAACTTTTGAATTTTATTTACCACGGTTAAAAGTAAATAAGGTAATTAAAGGTAAAAATAATATTAAAATTATCGTAACACATGTCCCAATTATATTGGATAAGTTTATTTCTACCAAAATCAACCTTGGGAAAAAAAATAATCCCCTTTTGATCCATTTAGGTTAGATTAGTACATTTATTATATTTTATTTAAATAAGAGTTAAAAGTGTTAAATTCAAAGTTTAATAACTAAAACATTTTTAATATAGGGTTACACATGATATAAATTCGACTATAAATATTCATTATAAATATAAATAGATTTCCTACATCATTTTATTTTATTTATAATTTTTAGACGTTAAATAATTAAATTTTTTTATGACAATATGATGATGCAGTAATTACCTTATTAATGCAAGACTAAAATAATTGATATTATAAATATCAAAATAAATGTAAATTGATACTTTTGATGGAATAAACGAATTTTATAGGTTAACATGACATTTTAGGGTTTATTTAATGTATTTTTTTTTTAATTAATAAAGTTTTTTTTACTTTTACAAAAACCAAATACTAAATAGTGTCAAAATTTACATAAATGAGTTTTTAAAAAAAATACTATATTATTAAATAATATAACATTCCTAAAAATCTAAGGTTCAGCCAAAGGACTTATATAATTATATATATGTCATTAATGAAGCACTTTAGGTTATTTTGGTATTTTATACTAATTTTATTAACCATGTAATATAAAAATACAAGAAGACATTATAAAAGTTAAACTATTTAACTAAGAGTTAAATCTAAAAATAAGGTTAATATGGTGACCTAAACTTATCTAAAACCTATTAGTTGAGAGTATTTAGATCCATACTTACCTTATACTTGAAATAAATCCATTCTTATCCATTATAAAACGAAAATTATTTTTTAATAAAATCATATTTCAAGTTTTTTCTAAAGTGGCCCTCACCTCTCTTATAAAAGGGTACTTTTCCTTCTCTCACAATCACACCTCCAAATCCATTTTTCTCATCCAACCCCTAATAAAATATCCTCACAACTAACCTAAAATAAAAATAGAGGCCTTACTTTGATAATAAATCCAACCTAAGGATCCCTTTTGATTAAATCAAAAGGAAGCACTCGAAGAAGAGGTAATAATTTCATCACCTCTTTTAAATGTTCTTTTCTTCTTCCACTTCCTATTTCTTTGTTGTTTCCATACCAAAATAATAAATCCAGTACCTTATACATATTGTGATGTTATTATAAATATTGTACAACCATTTTCATTATTCTATCTATCCTATGAATGACAAATTCACCATACGTGCGTATGTACGGTTTACCGTCTCCACGTCGTGGTGTAGTTTGTTATTCAACACTTCATTATTTGGATGGATGTAATAATGAGTATAATTGAAATAAATAATAAATATAAAATTTTAATGATTATTTATATATAATATACCATCCAATTACATACTATTTCACCATTAATAGAATTATATCATCGCTCGTGCATACGTACGGTTTACCATCTTCACGACGCGATGAGATTCATTTCCACGTTCACTATTCAATGATGATTATAAATATATATATTACTAATGAGTATTTAATATATGACATAATAATTCTAATGTAAATTTATATATATATGTATATATATATATATATGTATTTACATATATCTCATTCACTTACTTCCATTCAATACGATATGAAAACGGAAACAGTATTTATGCGTATGTACGGCCTATTGTCTCCATAAATGGTGTTTCCATTTCATATATCTATCTATTATACATATTTATATTATGAATATATATGATACATAAATACTGTTTTATATTATGGAAGCAATTAAATCATGATATAAGTTATACGATCAAGAATAACAAGTTGAAACACGTATGATAAAGAAAGTGATTATTACCCGAAATGTTATTTTAAAATATAAATTATAATAAAATAGGTAGTATAAATCCATAAATGAATCAAGTATGGTATCATAAATATTAATATGGTTCTTTTATAATTTAATAACATACTATGGTCATTATACATGAGGTTAAACATACCCTCGACCAAAGGAAAGTACAAGGTAAGGGTTAATTCCTCAATTTCATTATTATCCAAGATTGTTTATGTGTAAGTATTTACTAGGACATTTTTATCATCCATGTCCATGTTTCATAAAAATGTTTTCAAAATGAATATTTTAAGTTTTTTTTAAGGTAATATTTATCAATATCATCATTTTTAATGTTTTAATTATTTATTTTTTTGAATGTTTTAATTAATGTTCATGTTTTAAAAATGATTTTAAGGATTTATATATATGGACATGATTGTTTTAAAATTTTAATTCCATTAAAAAGTTTCGTAGTGTTATGGGATACTTTGATTCAAAAATATCTTTTAAATAACTTCCTTTATAAATTTGTGACTTTTAAATTATTTCACAAAAAGGGATATTTCTCTCAAAGATTTTTACTGATCATTTTCAACTATGCCAACATCCTTTACTGGATATTATTATTGATTGAGTTTGATTTATTATAATACAATCTTCCATATTTTATTGAATGATTTATGATATGTTTGACTATGGATGTGATATTTTTATACCATTCATGGTTTATGGTTAAAGTATTGACATTTCATATGTTAGTTTTAATACGGATGTTTATGTTATGTTTCAATATTTTTATATGAGGAATGCATTGAACTTAGTAAGTGATGGCTGGAGACCAGTATAGCTCCTTGATGAATCAGTAGGTCTCCTAAGAAAAATTAGTGTCTTGGCACAAGGCCTTGAGAAAATTTTTATTTGTAGTCTTGGCACGAGGCCTTGACTATATGGTTATGATGTCCGACATTATGCATTCCATCATTATGAAATTAGATATTGATATTACATGTGATTATTTGAATATTAGAATATACATGTGAATAAGTAAATAGACTTATTTGATTTATCTTTGCAATATTATGTTGAATTTTAAGTTTAAAAGGCTTTTGTTTTAGTCTTATACATTTCCTTAAATGTTTATGCTTATTTATGATAGTTTCCGCTATATTGTTATCCTTACTGAGCATCTGAGCTCACCCATTTCTTATATTTTATTTTTCCCAGGATGCGAAGAAGTGTGTTATGATTGATATGCAGGGTTAAGCTAGGGAAATAATGGTGTTATCAAATTATTATTTATGTTGTGTTTTATTTTAGAAATTGTAATGTAATGTTCATATATGTAATCTATTTTCCAAGACTGTTAAATTGATCGGTCCTTCGGGACTTTATTCCTTATAATCAAGCCAATGTATTAAAATAATGAACCAACTCTGGGTAACTAGGGTCTAAGAATTACAGTTGGTATCAGAGGAATTTTAGCAACAACCTTGGAAATCGATTTAGAACACTTGGATTAGGGATCATAACCCTACGATAGACTTTGAGAATTAGTATAGAAGAACATCCAAAAGTTTTGGTAATGTAGATATTATTTGGGTTTTATAAGCAATACATTCATGTATGGATACGAGCAGGTAGAGGTGACTCTGGAATAGATGTATTTAGGGGTAAAACCCGAAAACACCGCTTTGAGCTAGACTCAGATGGGAACTGGTGCATGACAACGGGTCTTGCTGCACTCTTGGTTACGACACTCCCAGGGGGTATGCTTAGGATAATTCACATTTTATTTAAAAACTATTATGAAGGATTTATGAGTAAATATTCTAGGAAAGAAACCATTTTATGATTATAAGACTAGATGTGTGAAAATATTCCATTAATGTTGAGAATTTTTCTATTTTTTGGATTATACAGTATGATATGATTTAACCTAGTGTATGTCATCATTTAAAAATGGGGTCTAGTAGAAGGAATGATAACTCAGAAAATACACATGATCTAAAGAGTCATGAGTATCATATATTTTAGGGTCTTAGGACAGCATCTATAATGGAAATAGTCTCCCATGTATCTGCATCATATGAATAAATAGTATCATGTGTTAATAAGATAAGTAAAGAATTCACTGAGTCGTATGGATTTTAAGGGAATCTAGAGAAGAAGAGGATGGTAGAGAGAAAGATGGATAAAGGGAAGAAGGGAAAGAAGGATTTTTTTCATATGTTATAACCATAGAAAGAATCACCCTGGGAAGTTCTTGAAAGGAATGAGAGTTTGTTATAATTGTGGAGAAAAAGGACACCAAGTTCGTGATTGCAAGGGTACAAAAAAGGTTTAAAATGTACAATGCTTCATCTGCATGGATTTGGGTCACTACGTGAATCAATGTCCCAATCATCAGAGTATAACCCAAATGATGCTATTGGATAATAATCAAGTTATAATACTACCACAAATAATGAGGAATTACTAGTGTTCTTATGTTATGTCATTTGAGTGTTGTATCAACGATGTACTGGTTTTATGAATTATGGAAATAAATAAGGATTGTACTGCAGTTCTATTTCATTGAGGATTTGAGATTATATGGTTCTAAGAAAAGTGACTCAATTACAAGTTAAAATTTTTGGAAAATATATGGTTAGGGGAAATATAACCCTTAGTATGTTTCTGAAATTGATATAATGATTTCAGAATAAGATATAATTGAGTTGGATAAAGTATATTGGACATTATTGACTACCTTGGAACTAATTAATTGTTTGTTTATTCAATAATTGTTGGAGTTTACAACAACTTTGGATTTAAGGATTATATCTTGTATTCTATAAGGAATAAGGGAGAAAATCATCTCTTAGTATAAGGGATGAAGTGAAAATAGATCGAAGCACAACCAAATGATGAGATTATGATTAAGATAGGTAATGAAATCAAGTATGTTTTCTTGAGTTCTTATCTTGATAGTAAATTAATCCCTCCTATTCAAAAAAATAAAGTATCTAAAAAAAATTTTATCCTAATACCTTATGTTTTTTGAACAGATGATATTTTAAATCGTCATAGATTTATGGCTTTGAGGCCCCAAATATTTCCCTTTATTGTTCACTTGTTTTTGATTGATGACATAAATCACTCCCTATAAATATTTATTTTTTCCTCTAATTATGTGTCTATAATTTCCACCAATTTTCTCCTATTAAAAACCCAAATTAGGTGGTGAATTTTCCATTTTCCTTTCCCTCTTATTAAGACTAAATATTATTAACCCTATTTCTAATGTGGGTTTTCCACAAATGTATTTTCTATTTTAAATCTTTTATTTTCTAAGAATAATTTCAAATTGAGAGGATTCAATTTATTGAATTAGGGGAGAATGTAATAACTCAATATTTCATAGTACGTTATCTCTTTAAATTAATTCAATAGCTTGCGTAACACGCAACACCGAGTTCGAGCGCACCACGACTTACCAAACTAGCCATTTAAAAATCAGTTATGAATAATATTAACTTCATTTTGAATTTTATATACTATATATTATTTTAACATCCATATTATTTGTTTTTAGACATAATATAAGAACAAATCCAATTTTTCAGATAAAAGAAGTGTTTTTTCAAAAAAAAAATGCAATTTTACCACCTTTTAATGGTGAACCCATATCACATCCAATATTGGACACTTTTATATATTAAATTTGACAAAATAAACTTATTATTTATAAGCGAGACATAAAAATTTAGTTTGGATAAATTTTTGGTGTTTTTTTGATAACTTCCATATTTTGATGAATAGTTAAAAATACTAAATTTTAATTGAAAACAACTTTTTTAATCAAAATAATTTATATTGTTAAATTATAAATTTGAATGATTTTTAAGTATAATTATATTATATTTTTATCATTTAATCCAATGTTGGTCATTTAAAGTAATTTTACATTTAAATTGGACATAAACACATATCAATCTTTTGATAGTTTTTACTTCTCAAAAACCCGCTTTCTAGTTTTGACAACGGGAATTAATTTTAAATTAATTAATGAAACTTATATGTTTTTATTTTGGTAAAATATAATTTATTTTTTAATTTGTAATATCAAAATTATCTTAGGGTAAATTTTTGGTATTTTTCAGAAATCTTTCAATTTTTGATGAATAGTGAAAAACACTGTGTTATTGTTTAAAACCAAATTTTATTTAAATGATTATTATTATTTAATTAAAATTTATCTTAAAGTAAAAAATAGATACATAATTTATTTCATTTGAGTCATTTTATAATAAGATTATATATATATAATTTTATTGAATTTTTTAACGTCTTTTACCCACCTTTTAGGCACATTTGCAAATTTGCATAAAACGTAATTTTACCGCTTCTGTGAATTGAATTTCAAAAATCTAAGAGACACATTTGATATCAGTAAGTAAAATTTGGTTCAATAGGATGAAAATATTTTTTGGGGAATAATAACTTTTGAATTTTATTTACCACGGTTAAAAGTAAATAAGGTAATTAAAGGGAAAAATAATATTAAAATTAGCGCAACATATGTCCCAATTCTATTTGATAAGAGTATTTCGAACAAAATAAACCTTAGGAAAAAAATTAGATCCTTTTGATCCATTTGGGTTATATTAGAACATTTATTATATTTTATTTAAATAAGAGTTAAAAGTGTTAAATTCAAAGTTCAATAACTAAACCATTTTTAATATAGGGTTACACATTAGATAAATTAAACTATAAATATTAATTAGAAAGATAAACATATTTAATACATCATGGTATTTTATTTATAATTTTTATACATTAAATAATTATATTTATTTATGACACAATGATGATGCAGTAATTACATTATTAATGAAAGACTAAGATAATTGATATTATAAATATCAAAATAAATGTAAATTAATACTTTTGATGTCATCCATGAATTTTCTAGATGAATATGACATGTTAGGGTTGATTTAATGTATTTTTTTCTAAGTAATAAAGTTTTTTTTACTTTCACAAAAACCAAATACTAAATAGTGTCAAAATTGACATAAATGTGTTTTTAACACAAATACTATATTATTAAATGATATAATATTCATAAAAAAACTAATGTTTGGAAAAAATACTTATATAATGATATATATATGTCATTAATTAACCACTTTAGGTTTTCTTGGAATTTTATAGTAAGTTTATTAACCATTTAATATAAAAATACAAGAAGACATTGTAAAAGTTAAACAATTTAACTAAGAGTTAAATCTAAAATATAAGGTTAATATGGTGACCTAAACTTGTCTAAAACCTATTTTTTGAGAGGATTTAGATCTATAACCACCTTATCATTGAAATAAATCCATTTATAGCCATTATAAACCAAAAATTATTTTAGAATAAAATAATATTTCAATCTTTTTCTAAAGTGACCCTCACCTCTCTTATAAAAGGGTACTTTCCCTTCTCTCACAATCACACCTACAAAGCCATTTGGATCAGCCAAAACCTGATCGAATATCCTCCAAAATACCCAAAATATAACCTAGAGTCCTTAATTTTATCATAAATCCAACTTAAGTATCCCTTTTGATCAAATCCAAAGGAAGCACCCGAAGAAGAGTTGATAATTTCATCACCTCTTTCAAAGTTCGCTTCTTCTTCCACTTCTTATTTATTTGTTGTTTCCATACCAAAATTATAAATACATTACCTTATACATACTGTGATGTTATTATAAATATGGTAAAATTATATTCATTATTCTATCCATCCTATGAATGACAAAGTCACCATAGGTGTGTATGTACGACTTACTGTCTCCACGTCGTGGTGTAGTTTGTTATGCAACACTTCATTATTTGGATGGGTATAATAATGAGTATAATTGATGTAAATAATAAATATATCATTTTAATGATTATTTATATATAATATACCATCCAATTACATATTATTTCACTACTAATATAATGATATCATCGCTCGTGTGTACGTACGGCTTACCGTCTCCACGACGCGCTGGGATTCATTTCCACGTTCACCATTCAATGATGATTATAAATATATATATTATTAATTAGTATGTAATATATGAAATAATAATACTACTAAATATATATATATATATATATTATGTATATTTATTTACATATATCTCATTCACTTACTGTTGTTCAATACGATATGAAAAAGAAAATTGCGTTTATGCGTATGTACGGCCTACAGTATCCATAAATGGTTTTTTCCATTTCATATATATATCTATTATACATATTTATATTATGAATATATATGATACATAAATAATGTTTTATATTCTGTAATCAATTAAATCATGATATAAGTTATACGATCAAGAATAACAAGTTGAAACATGTATGATAAAGAAAGTGATTATTACCCAAAATGTTATTTTAACATAAAAATTATAATTAATTGGGTAGTATAAAGACATAAATGAATCAATTATGATATAATAAATATTAATATGGTTCTTTTATAATTTAATAACATACTATGGTCATTATACAAGAGGTTAAACATACCCTCTACCAAAGAAAAGTACAAGGTAAGGGTTAATTCCACAATCTCATTATTATCCGAGATTGTTTATGTGTAAGTATTTACTAGGACATTTTTATCATCCATGTCCATGTTTCATAAAAATGTTTTAAAAATGAATATTTTAAGGTTTTTTGTAAGGGACTCTTTTTCAAGATCATCGTTTTAAATGTTTTAATGATTTATTTTTCTAAATCTTTTAATTAATGTCCATGTTTTAAAAATGATTTTAAAGATTTATTTATATGGACCTGATTGTTTTAAAATGTTAATTACATTAAAAAAATTCAAATTGGTATGGTACACTTTGATTTAAAAATCTATTTTAAATGAATTCCTTTATAAATGTGTGACTTTTAAATGATTTCACAAAAAGGGATATTTCTCTCAAAGAGTTTTACTGATTATTTTCAACTATGTCAGCATCCTTTACTAGATATTATTCTTGATTGAGTTTAATTTATTATAATACAATCTTCTATATTGTATTGAATGAGTTATGATATTTTTGACTGTGGATGTGATATTTTTATACCATTCATGGTTTATGGTTAAAGTGTTTACATTTCGTATGCTAGTTTTAATATGAATTTTTATTTTATGTTGCAATATTTTTATATGAGGAATGCATTGGACTTAGTAAGTGATGGGTGGATCTGGCTATAGCTCCTAGATGCATAGGTAGGTCTCATGAGACAAATTAGTGTCTTATCACAATTACTTGACAAAATTTTTATTTTTAGTCTTGGCATAAGGCCTTGACTATGTGGTTATGATATCTGACATTATGCATTCCATCATTATGAAATTATCTATTGATATTACATGTGATTATTCGACTAGTAGAATATCCATGTGAATAAGTAAATGGCATTATTTGATTTATCTTTTCCATATTATTCTGAATTTTAAGTTTAAAAGGATTTTTTTTAGTCTTATACATTTCATTAAATGTTTATGCGTATTTATGATAGTTTATGCTATATTGTTATCCTTACTGAGAATCTGAGCTCACCCCTTTCTTATGTTTTATTTTTTCCAGGATGCGAAGAAGTGTGTTATGATTGATATGCAGGGTTAAGATAGGGGAATAATGGCATTCTCAAAGGATTATTTATGTTGTGTTTTATTTTATAAATTATAATGTAACATTCATATATGTAATCTATTTTCCAAGACTGCTAAACTGATCGGTCCTTCGGGACTTGATTCCTTTTAATCACACCAATGTATTAAAATAATGCATCAACTCTGGGTAACTGGGGTAGGAGCGTTACAAGGATAAAGCCCACCAAAAACATCAAACATCAAAAAATTTAAATCATCACTCAACCTGAACCTCTACGAGGATAACCAAAGACAAGAAATAATTAAAATAAAAATATTTTTAAAGTCAGGGCGTGACAATAAAAATAGTGGAGTAGATCTTATGGGGGAAATGATGCATGTATCTAGTACTAAAGACATAAATACAATTAATGGGAATATTTCATACTTTTAAATCATTAATAAAATAAGGTATTTATATTATAAATCATTCTACGTGCTATTTTTTTGATGAAATTGGTTTGATAACAGAAGTATAGTTAAAATTAATGAATTGGGATTCATGAAAATAAATTCCATTATTAAAGGTCATAAGGATTAATCATTTTCAATGGAATCATTGGTAGTAAGATTATTTTATTTTCTAGATCTTGTAAGAAAAAATTTGTTAATTGATTTATTATTGACTAAAATCACTATAAGGTTAAATGAAAATCCATTGAGGATGACCTTTTTATTGTTATGTCGCAATCATTTCATGGTGGTTCGAATATTAAAAGTGTATTGTATGTAATAGTGGGGAACAATGAGGGGATTTTGATACTTGATAGAGGGGATAAATCCCTTCATCCTTTAAATAAAAAATATTTCAATGAATATGTTAAAGTTTTTTTAATATATAATGTATTTATTCATAATATTTTATGTTCACTGCTGTATTTATGTGATACAAATTAAATGTTTAACATCTTTTATAGATAATGGTTCTCCATATACTAGTGCTTCCAATTATAAGGAATAATATAATGTCAATGTTGAAACTATGGAAATGTTAGAAGGTGAAAAACATATGGTTGAAAACAAGAAAGATTATCATAACACAACTTTCTCAACAAAAATTATTAAGGTGAGAATAAAAGGCCTAAATTTTGAGGCTGGGTGGAATGCACATATCCAGTATATTAACCCAAAAATTCCATTTTCATTGTCTACATTAGGGTTACTACACAAATGAATATGCAGATTAATATAGACATGTGACAGAGTGTTCTTACCACATTAAAGACACTAATTTTTTAAAACATTAGGGTAACATTATGATATAATTTCTCTATTTTACCAAAAAATAAAATAATGAAACATTTATTTACTCTTCATTATCCCTTATAGAATATATTTATATTATATTATTATCAATTGAAATTCATATTAATGGTCGTTTTAAAGGCTTGTATAGCCTTTCATATACTTTTTATGAATCATCATCTCAGGATGCTTAGGGGAAAGTAAACTCCCAACCAACATCTATATATGCACACATGATAAACTAAGAAACATGGAATTATTTAATTAGAAATCATGGGGAGGAATCATTTGAGCTACATTTTAATTGGTAATATTTTATTTAAAATTATTTGTATTAATCACTTAAATTCAAAATTATTACTAGAAAAGTTGGGGAAAACCCCTTTATTAAAAAGAAAAGAACACACAAACCCTTTTAAGGGAAAAGAGAGAACTTGAAAGCTCATAGCAAACCCATAGGTTTGGCACGAAGATTTAAAATACAGTGGCTCAAGAGCCCAGTGGGACATAACCCTTTACAAAACTAAAGCACAATCCAAATCCAAATCCTATGAAATGAAGCCAAGAAAAAACACAGTCCAAAGTCAACCAAATCAAGTCTCCCCCAGCGACCACCAAAGTCCCTCATTCAAACCACCGTGACAAGGTCTCTAATCTGCCACCACTGCATCACCTCACCGCACACTGAAACGTCGACGTGCATCTAGATCTTCCAAAGCCGGATCTATAACAAGACCACCATCACCCATTGATAGCAAGCTGTGTCAAACCTCCCACCCCATCATTGTTGTACACCCACGTAGGACTCACCCACAGTCTGTCGCTGCTCGTGGCCCCGACCAAAGAAATCACCCCCAAAAAGCCGCCTGGGCCCCCACCACCACCCATGCTCAAGCGATGCCGCTTCCTGTTACATGAAGATAGAGTTTGAAAGAGCCACCACTGACCCCCAAAACTAGATCTGAAAATACAGATCTGAAAAAAGCAACCCTAAAGCTGCCTGTTGTCACGAGCTGACGCCGCTACTCGAAATTTTCACAAATGCTTTGAATCACCGCTGCAAGCAACCATCACGAGCCACCACTGCGAGATGAAGGCTTTAAAAGCATCCTTCCTCTTCGATCGGATCCATGGAGACGATCTGCTACCAACCGGGTATTACAAACACTGAGGTGCCTCCACCTTCGCTAAAGAAACAATTGCCGCCAAGGGAGTAAACAAACCCTAGAAGCAGGATCCGTTGAGAGAGAGAGTTTCAGCTGAAGCCGTGGCCCCCAGTATTAAATTCAAAATTATTAATTTATGAAATAATAATGTAATGTTAAAAATAATAATTGTGCATCAAAATCAACATACCCCTACCATAAAGCAAGGATGGGGTAAGCTTCACTTGAAGAAAAAAAATGTTTTGTATTTTAAATATAAAACAATACTTTTATGTGATATGAAAAAATAATATAATTATGTTCCTTTGTTTATATTTAGATTGATGAATTAAAATCTAAATCCACTTACATCCCATGTCATGTGTTATAAAATGAGGCATGTGTAAATAAAAAAGGAAAAATGGTATATGAAAACATAAAAAAAAAAGTTTGTGAATCATGTGTAAGTATGGAATAATAGAATTTTGTTCTACTTTAAATCAGTATTACATAACAATGGATACTTATTTTCCTATATTTTTTATCCATCTTATACATAATAATATTCATTGTATGTACCTAATGAATGACTTATTTTAGTGTCCTTAAAGCATCCAGAACAATATGGTCACCTTAGAGGTGCAGGTTTTTGAGTGGTGCCTTGAAAATATTTTGAGAAATTAAAGAGATAAGGGGATAAAAATGATAAAATTAAAGACATGCAGGGAAAAATAGATTCTATAATATAAATAGTTACTTGATAGTTCGTTTGATATAGTGGTTTATGTGAAGAGACCGATAATAAGAAACAATACCACAACAACTACTACATGAATCGCCACCCCCCCCCCTCCACCAAAATTTTAGGTTATTCATTCCCCTCAAAGTATTTTTGTAACCAAGGTAATCAATTTTATAATAATATTTCATACTAAATTTAATTCAAACAATTATTGTTGTCTTTCTTGTACTAAAATTCTACATGGTGAAATTGATTATAATTTATATCTATCACCACCTGTCTATTGTCTTATTGTGAAGATAACAGTTTAAAATATATAAGGATATATTATATACAACAAATAAATTCCAAAATATCACATGAGAGTAGGGATTCACATAGTTCTTGAGTCGATCATCGAGCTACCCATTCCCCTTGGTGATCTAGAAATTTATTTGGTCAAAAATATTATTAAAAATTTCATAGCATGGTATCTCAATCATATAAAGCTAAATAAAAATGATGGTATGTCCTTTACAATTTTTTTATATGAAAAACCCTTAATAATTAATGAAAAATTCCAGAACTAAGGTATGTTATTATAGATTTAAAAAAAATGGTATGGGAAACAAAATATCAAGTTAATACAATCTAGAAGATCATCTGGTAAATAAAAAGGACCTTCCAACAGTACCTTTACCCCACCAATTCCACTTCTACATTTATTAAAATTAAAAATTCATACAAAAAAAATTTTCAAATATCAAAATACGACCTACATTCAATTGAAATAACAAATGCACGGAGATTATATTACATAAATTATTTTTTTTGAGAGTGTAAATTAAATAATCAAGCATGGATGGTTGGGAGCCTCAGTTTTGAATGTATATATGAGGTAAATTTTCAAAATCCATTCATCTAATAATTTATATACTATGTCAATTATTGTTTATAAGAACCCAATTATTTCTTGAGATATGAATCATTTACTTTCCATTAATTTTTAGTTTAAATACCTAATATAGCCTAATATAAATGCCCTTTGAGTTCATGATGGTATCAGGGGTGTCTATAGCTGGTTTAGAGATCAGAACCCAACTCATGGGGTGAAAACGGCATGGAGCATGGTTAGTAAAAACTATACGAGGCAGATCATATGGTCTAACTAACCATGTGAGACAAGGGAAGAGAGAAAGAGGAGCTCGCATAGTTATAAAAACCATGCGACTTGGGGAGCATGGTCGTGCAAAAATTTCTACAGTTTTGACAGTGAAGTTTCGTATGGTTTACAGATGGTTAGTCAAATGGTGCATAAAAACTATTTGGGGTGCCCCACCCTACAGAAAATTGTGCAAGGTTGAAACATGGTTTGTCCAACCGTTCAGCCCAACTATGTGACCCATTGTTTTTAGTGAATTTACCAATATACCCCTAATTAAATCTTATTCCAACCTAATTTTTCCTATCATTCTCGCATTGGATATATTGAGCTTCTTGTGAGGGTTTCCTTGGTGACTATTCTAGGAATAAAGAGATCGTCTCTGTCTGATACCAGAATCAAGTGTCATCAGTCTTGTTGGATATTCCTTGGTGAGTTCTCAATTCCTTTTGCCCCATTCCTTGTTTGGTTCGGTATAAGCTGTGTTATTTAAATGAGAGCTAATATTCCCTATTTATAGTTTCTTCATCTGTTATTTTATTTTCTCTCAATCTGTGTCAAATAAAGAGAAGATATTGTACGAGCTATCCACTAAAGACCTATGGTATGTGGTCTCATGACTTTCATTTAAATTTTAAGTGTTTATATATTCCATTATTCCATGTGCCCAATTCTTAGAGTGACACCCTTGAAATGAATTTAAATCCTTGAATTAAATTTTTTTTCATGGATTATGTAATTAAAGAGGTCCATCAATGAATGATTATAGGTTGTGTACCTTGAAATTGGAACCACCCATTTGGGTGTGTTGTTTAATTAAATGGACCATTATGATGGTATATGAAATTGGATACCTTTGAGGTGTGCTTTTTAACTTTTTCATGGGATGTTTAATATTGAATTGTTGAATTGTAATTGAGTTGAATTATAAGTTTAATTGTAATATCAATTTTGAATTGTATTGATATAGGAAAGAGAAATTAATCCATGTCCCTAGACACATACCATGTTTTGGTTGATTAAGAATGAGATGCTTGTTATAAGGAATTTCACACATGAGTGGTTAAGAGGAAAGATTTCTAATCTTGGTCAATGCCTTGAGTCACCTTATGATGTGAGATTGAATTTAAATGTTCTTGGTGATGACCTTAACATGTTTATATGAAATTGATTAAATTGAAATGAATTTATTAAATGATTATATTACTTGGGTGATACATGGATTTATATAATAATTCTATGGACGGATCAATTGGCTTCTAGCATTCTTATGACTGAGTGAGACTTGGAATCCTTTAATGGTTTTCTAAGGATGGACTCATGGGGGTAACTATTATATGTTAAGTGATAGTTGGACTCCATATGGATTAATAAGGATGGAATAAAAGGTAATTTGATCATATATTCTATGTGTAATACTTGGGCTCCCTTAGTGGACCACCAAGGATGGACTCGAATGGCAGGGATGTTATACCACACCTAGAGTGATACTTGGGTTCTTGTGAGGATCTCCATGGAAGGGATTATAGGGTGTTGGTTTATATTACACCTGGAGCGATACTTGGATTCCAAATTCAGAATGGTAAGGATGGACTTGGGTTGATAAATGGATAAATAATTAAATGAGTTATATAACGCATCTTCCAAGCCAAATAAAAATCTTGGATTTGGTCATTGTTTATACTTTATGGATCATCTGTTTTGGAATCCTTTGGTTACCTATTTTCATGGGGTATGTTGGTCTATATTCTGGGTCTTGATATTTATTAATTAAATGATATTGAATCATTAAATGAACTTGATTATAAATGAGAACCTGGATTTTATAGGATGTTTACTTACAGTACTTCTTTTGCATATTGTATTGTTGCCTACATGCTTTTATTATATATTCACTGACTGGATGGAACTTGACCTTGGGTAGTTTCCTACTAGGATGTAGTCTCACACCCTATTTGGGCCATCTTTGGGTACCCAAATAGATTATATGATTGTAGGTATGTATAATGGAAAGCACCCTGGTACAGGTTCTTGATTGCTTCTTAGGATCATGGGAGTATGGGACCAAGATGAGGCTCGTGATGCTATCTAGGATTATTTTTGGCCTTTTTGTACTTTTGTTCCATGTATTGTAAACCTACCATGTATACTTTTTTTGGATATTTTGTAGATACATATGACATGTATCATCATCATAATTATATATGAGTTTCCTATTGATATCGTTATATATTATTGTTTATCTATTATATGTGTGATTTACTACTTCTTTTATGTGTCTGATATTGTATCTCTATTATACTACACTCTGGTGATGATGGCATAGTCTCCCCACTGACACATCTAGGCTCTTGCTGCTATTCGATAACCTCTGGAATTTGGGGATATGCGCTTGAGGTCATGCGTCCAACCGGTCTCGGGGCACTTTTAGTGGAATCCATGTCTGGGATGTTATATAGTAGTATCATAGATTTTAATTTCTAGTTTTATTTACTATTTGGAAAAAATAGAAAGTGGTAAGGAGTAGTAATTTAGTAATGAGTTGTGCCTGTGTGTAGCTAACCCATGTATAAGAAAAATCCATATTGTATCAAATTAAATTTTTTTCTTTTGGATTTTGACTATTAAAATTGATTTGATTCCACCGTTAGGTGATTCAATTGAATTATGATGTTATTATTAATATAATTGTGGGTTATGTCTTATTCAAACCTAATGAGATGAGGGTATTCCATCTCATGCATAATTTTAGGCACTTTATAGGAATCACATTCCATGCATTACTCCATGCCATTTAGGATTCATTACTTGTTGCATGATGTTGTGATAGGTGTCATGATAGATATACCTAATATTGTGATAGGTATTCTGAAATTTTTTATGGTGTGGATTATGTGGGCACCAAATTTTGATTCATGAGGTGTATGGGCCCATATGGATCAGAATTTGGTGAACCATTAATTCAATATTTTGAAATTAATTGTGATATAAATGTGAAATCAATAACATGGAAGTGAATATATATATATATATATGAATAAAATGTAAATTGAATTCATTATAGTAGATAAGTTGACCCATAACTAACCTTAGTAGTAGGAAGTAGGCAGTATCTCTAGATTTTATATGATTTGTACATCACCCAGACCTGACTCATAGAGAAGGCAGAGGGGTGTGTTATTATATAGGAAGTATTCTACTTATCCTATTTTGATATATGTGCTTTTGAGCTATGAACATTGATAATGTTCTTTCTTAAGTTGTGCGTTTTGAATTTTTAGATGTATTCCACTACGATTTCCTCCAGTCGCATGCCGAGAGGGTGGCGGCGATCATTCTCTGAAGGTGGTGGACCATGGGAAACCATTGGATCCTCTAGTACTACCAGCTGAGGCACCATTAGTTTTACCAGTCATAGGTGCTAAGGAACAGTTCCATAAAGGATTTATGTGATTTGTGTAGACCAATCATGGAGCACCATGACCTGCCCTAACTATGGCATAGTTGATGCGTGAGTTACAAAAAACAACAGTCACCCTCATTTTTGGGGGATGATAGATCATAGGCTATGGATTCATGGATATAGGGTATGTTATCTATATTTGGGCATCTAGATACACCTTCTAAGAGGAGGATAAATATTGAAATGTATATTTTGTGTGATTCTTCAAAGATATTGTGGGATTTTATTACTCAGATGGATTATAATTAGGAGATGTATTAGAGGGATTTTCATATGACCTTCTATGATTACTTCTATATCGAGATGTTGAGGGATGATAGAGCCCGTAGATTCATGCACCTGGAGTAGGGTGCAATATTAGTTATGGATTATTCATCCTATTTTACATATCTCTAGTTCTTCATAAATATAATGATGGGTAGTGATTTATCTAAATCTAGGGAATTCAAGGATGGTCTCAGGTACGACATTTGATCATAGGTGAATGTATTTCGGCTAACTACCATATCTATAATAGTGAATCAAACACTTATCATAGAGCATAACCTAAGGTAGGATGGGGGTGAGAGCCAATGTGGATCGACATATAGATATGGTACTGTATTGACCAGTAGTAGGAAGAATCATCTAGAGCTTCCATTCAGTGATATTAGCAGCCAGACCACATACTCAGGTAGCCAGGTGAGGAACTAATAGTGTGGTAAACTAGGACATATAAAGATATAGTGTACGAGGGACCCTGTTGAGTTCCAATCTTGTAGAAAGATGGGTCATCTATAGTGATTTTGAAGAACATTCCCTCTAATAGTTAGTGAGATAGGTTCTTCACTAACTCCATTTTTAGGAGAAAGGTTAATGGATCCTCGTCAAGCATGGAGGTGCAGTATAACTGTCTGATCAGGCCGAGGCGGTGTTCATGGTCGTGGTAGTTAGACCCTAGTTTTATAGAAACAGTAGATCAGATCTACTTAGGGTATCCAAGTAGTGTCACAAGTCTTTAGATCAGTCCAGATATACGCAGTGCAACCAACCCTTGAGGAGTAGAATCCTAGACCCTCTACTATGATAGTTACTATTCTGGTAGCCTTTACTTTAGCATCATCTGTTTTTTATATAGGGGCTTCTCATAGCCTTATATTTATACTCATTTTGGAGATCCTTGGGCTTAGTGTTCATACTTTTCATGGTGTTATGATGCTGGAAACTCTATTGAGGATTAGAATAGAGGATGTAAGTCAGTTTAAGGAGTTTCCTCTTAAGATTGGTGGGTGTCACTTTGTATGGGACCTCTTTTCCCTTGATATGGAAGGTTTTAACATCAATATTGGGATGGATTGGTTGGTTCTCTTTCATGATTTTTTTGACTTAAATCACAAAAGGGTTACATTTACATCACCATAGGATGGATAGTTTATTTAAAAAGGTGAATGGGATATCCAAGAAATCCAATATGGACCAGAGCATCATGGTATGTGTGGGATGATAGACCATATTAAAAGTTTATATCTAGATGATCAGGGAATATGTCAGATATATTTCCCTCTGGTAGTTGATCATTTTAGGGATGTTTTCCCAGATAACTTTTCAGGACTACCTCTAGTGAGAGAGGTATATTTCTCTATCAATCTAGTTCCAGGAGTTGCACTGGTATCCATTCCTCCTTATAGGATGGATACTATTGAGATGTAGGAGCTCAAGAGGTAGCTAGAGTATTTAGAGAAAAATGATTTTATCTAACCTAGTACTTCTTCATGAGTTTAACCTATCCTTTTTTCAAAAAAAGTTGGATGGAACTCTTAGGATATGTGTGGATTACTGAAAATTGAACCATCTAATGGTTAAGAACTGGTATCCTCTATCACATATGGATGATATCTTTGACCATCTCCAAGTATCTTGGGTGTTCTTGAAGATTTATTAGAGATTCAGTTATCATAAAGTTCATGTTATACCATAATACATACCTCTCATAGCCTTTTGTAGGAGGTATGGTCTATATGAGTATTTTGTTATGTTGTTAGGTCTCACAAATGAACCAGTGGTCTTCATGGAACTGATGAACGGAGACTTTAATACTTATCTGGATTTATTTTTGGTGGTTTTAATATATGATATCTTGGTCTATTCTTAAACTTGACATGACCATGATAAACGTCTTTATATCATATTAAATACACTAATAGAGCATAAGTTATATGATAATATCATAAAGTTCCACATTTGGATTGATAAGATTCACTTCCTAGGTCACATTATCTTAGAGACAGGAGTATCAATTGACCCATAGAAGGTGAGAGTTGTAGTTTCCAGGGAGTATCCCAAGAACATCTTTGAGGTAAAGAGTTTCTTGGGGATGGATGGTTGTTATAAGAATTTAATACAGGACTTCTTACATCTAGAAGTGATAATCACAGGTTTGACTAAAAAGGGTGTGAAGTTTTTATATTTATATTCCTGTGATACGGACTTTCATGAGCTGAAAGAGATATTTAATTCAGTGTCAGTAGTTATTTTTCCAGATCTGGGTATGAGTTTCACTATCTACGAAGATGTATTGGGTATTAGTCTAGGAGCAGTTTTTATGCAGGGAGACAAATTCATAGTGTATGGGTCTTGGTAGTTGAGGCACACAAGAGGAATTACCTGATGCACAATCTTGAGTTAGTTGCAGTTTTTCACACATTGTTGTTCGATAAAAATCCCTCAAGGTATCATTGCGGTGTTTTTGGGTTGATTTTTTTTATTAAAAAAGAAGCAAGACATGGTTAGTTGTGGAGTTCCAACATGGTTGTTGACTAATTATGTTAAAAAATATCCAAGATAGAGGAATGGATTCCCTAGAAGCAGTACATAAAATTTTGTAAATAAGGTGGTGTCATTTTCTAGTGTTTACCAAATTTTTGGGGTCCAAATTTTAGATAATGGCTATCATTGTGAAAGTTGTATTTCCATGAATTAATCATAAAAATATAGTAAAGACATGAGTTTCATGAAGACTGGGTTTTGAAAAGGTCATTTCACAAAGGTCCAGATCATCTTGAAAGAGCATCATGAATTCATGAAGGAATGACAGTGATCTCCATGGCTATGAGAATATTTTCAAATGGTAAATTCCCATGGTGATTTGTGAAGACATGTAGATTCATGAATGAGACGAGTGATCTTCATAAAAAAGTGATTACATGGATGTAAGCTTATGGAATGGGAGGAAAAACCTATAAATAGGCCTCTACCCCCCTTATAAAAGAAGGAAGACTTAACAAATATTCTAAGGCTCTGAATTCACAAATTTGATTCATGAAGGTAATTCTTGAAAAAAAGTTTGTGAAGAAAGAATGGTCATAAAGGCTATAAAATACAACCAAAATCTATAATCATTGTGAAATTATGATGTTTTTGAAGGATATAAAAATCTGACCAAAAGTTGTGATATTCATGAAGTCTAAGTGGGATTCACCAAAGTTTTTGATCTTTGAAAAGTAGGTTGCTCTACGAAGGCTAGTTGAGATTCACAAAATAGGTGAGCTTCATGAGAATTATGGGATTTATGAATTCATTATATGATTTTGAAGAATTGTGTAGTTTTTTGAAGGATATGTGATCTTCATGAAAGCATTAAGAATCAAAAAATTGTTAATAAGTGATTTCCTAGTGAATATATGGTAAAGTGGTATTCATCAAGTAGATGAAAGAATAACTTCAACAGTGAATCTACCTGCAACTGAGGATGCATTCATTATCACTAATGAAGGGACTTACATTTCCATAAAATATGTGTGAATCATTTCCAAATTAGTGAGTAAATAGATAGGGATAATGTGATATTTTCCATAAGTAGTGATCCATCGAAAGAGATATTGAGTGTGTAACCATTTGGAAGAATTGAGTTATCCCTAAACATTGTAAAGGTAGTGAGATTGGGAATAGAAGTGATCTAGCCCAAACATTATTTTGGTAGTAAGCCTTATTGTATTTGGTAAAACAACACATTTCCATTTTAGGATCCTTGTATATAGCTAAGTGAGGGTGAACCAAGTAAAATTGTAGTGTCTTTTGTATGATTTTACTTCTTTTCATACATTACTATAGGAAAGGGAGAGAATAACAGTTTGTTTCACAATGAAATAATATTTGAAGGGGTGGTTGTTTTAATCTATCATAACCCGGTTCACCCCCCCCCCCCCCCTTAGGGTATTTAACCTAGTTGGGATAATAATTGCATTGTTAGAGAAATTACTAACTTGGAGAGTGTTTTGTGGTGTATACAGACCAAAAAAGTCTCAAGTACATATTTACACAGTGTGATATGAATCTAAGGAAGTTAATATGGTTTGAATAACTACAATATTTCTATTTCAATATTTTCTACATGTTTGGTAAAGGAAATGCAGTGTACAATGTGCTAAGAAAGAGGACTTGGATACAAGAAGTTCAGCAGGATAGTAGTGAGTGGAAGATCATGGATTTGTTCTCTGACACGTACTTGGAGGTTTAGGATAGTCAAGGAAAAACTTTTCATCCATCCTTAGTTGTAACCTCTACACTTCTAAATATAGTGAGGATGAGGAACCTATCAGACTCAGAAGGCCTAGTCCTAGTGGAGAGTATAGAAGGTGAGGACCCTCCTCTTGGTTTGACTATAGGCAAGGATGAGATCCTGCATATACATGGTCACGTATGGGTTTTATCAGACATGCGCAAGGAGATGATACAAGAATTTCATGCTCTAGTTTTGGAAGTGCACCCTAGTGTCACTAAGATGTATCAATATTTACATCACCAATAATAGTGGTCAAGTATGAAAAATATGTAGCTAGTTTTTCATAATATGTTCCATCTGTCAGCGGGTGAAAGTAGAACACCAACAACCAGGATGAATTTTATAGTAGTTTCCTATTCTTGAGTGGAAATGATATGATGTCACAATGGATTTTATGATGGGTTTAATGAGGTCACCTCAATGTAATTATTTCATATGGGTTTTTAGTGACAGGCTCGTAAAGGTTTCACATTTCCTACCAGTCAAGGAAATATTCAGTGTAGATGATCTTGGGAGTTTGTATAATCGTGAGATAATATGACTACATGGGTTCCCATGCACTATCATTTCAGATAGGGACACCTGATTTACATATCATTTCTGGTAGAGTTTTCAAATGGAACTGGGTATATAGGTTCTTATGAGTATGGCATAATACCCTCAGACTGATGGTCAGTTAGAGAATACGATATAGGTTCCTAAGGACATGCTTCAGGCATTCATTCTGGATTTCAAGGTCTCTTAGGATAGTCACATACCCCTAGTTTAATTCTTCTATAACAATAGATTTTAGACCACTATTTATATGGAGCCTTGTCAGGATTTTTATGGTAGGTCATGTCGATCACCCCTGTATTGGTTAGAAGTAGGAGAGTCAGTTATTCTTGGACATCATATTGTTCATGAGACCGCTAAACAGGTGTAATTAATTCAGAATCAGATGGATACTATGTAGTCTCAATAGAAATCATATTCTGATCATCACAGATGACCTCTAGAGTTCAAGGTCAGAGATTGGGTCTTTTATGTGTTTCACTGAGGCTAAGATACAGGAGGATCAAGAGATAGGGTAAGATTTTACTATGTTATGTTAGGCCATTTGAGATTCTAGAAAGAGTTAGTCTGATAGCCTATTAGTTTCAGTTACCTCAGAGGTATTGGGATATGCATGATTTCTTCCATGTATCTCAACTACAATGCTATCATTCAGAATCGTCTCATTGTTTTCATCCCTGGGAGGTTGAATTAAAGGTAGATGCATCCTTTGAGGAGAAACTGATATGTATTGTGGATCATAGCATGAAGGTTCTCTGAGGCTGGTTATTTCCTTTAATATGGGTACTATGGTATCACATCCAAGTACAGGTTGAGACCTGGGAGTAGGAGACCAAGGTACGATCGTTGTGGATAGAGTTATTCTTAGATAATGTTTCACCGCCCTTGGAAGGGAAATTCAGGGATGAATTACTTTAAGTTGGGAAGTTTTTAAGAAACCAGTTCTTTATTGAGGTATGGATTCTTTATTTTCAATCAATTTTCAGTTTTAATAACTAATAAAGACTAATGTGAATTCCCTTTGAGGTTATGGAGGTATCAGGTGTGTTTGTGGCTAGTTTAGAGCCCGAAACCCAACTCTTAGGGTGAAAAAGGCTTGGAGTGTGGTTAGTACAAACCATGCAGGGCAGGACGCATGGTCTGAATAACTGTGTGATACATGGGAATAGAGAAGAAAGAGCTCACAAATTTAGACAAACCATGAAACTTATGGTGTACAGTTATACGAAAATGTCTGCAGTTTTGATAGTGAAGTTTTTCATAGTTTGTGCATGGTTAGATAGATCATGCATACAAATTGTTTGGGGTTCCCCTCCCTACAGAAAAGTGTGCATGGTTTATCCAACCATACAGAAAAACTATATGAACCAGTGTTTTTGGTAAATTTACCAAACTACCCCTAATTAAATCTTACTTCGACCTAATTTTTCTCTCATTCTCATGTTGGAAAGCTTGAGCTTCTTGAGAGGGTTTCCTTAGAGACTATTCAAGGAATCAATAGATCATCTTCATATGATACTAGAATCGAGCATTTTTGGTCTCATTGGATCTGCATAGGTGATTTATAAATTTATTTTGTGGCATTCCTTGTTTGGTTTGGTATCAGCTATATTATTTAGATGCAAGCTAATATGCCTTATTTATAGGTTCTTTGTTCGTTCTTTGATTTTCTCCCAATCTGACTTAAATCAAGAGCTGATACTGGATGATCTATCCACTATGGACCTATGGTAGGTGGTATCATGCATTTTATTTAAATTAAAAGTGTATATATTTCATTGGGTCATGTGACTAATTATCAAAGCGATGCCCTTGAAATAAATTTAAATCCTTAAATTAAATTGTTAGGCATGGCCTATGTAATTAAATAGGCTCATCAATAAAAGATTATAGGTTGTGTACCTTGAAATTGGAACCACCTATTTGGGTTTATTTAATTAAATGGACCATTATGATGGTATATGAAATTTTATACCTTTGAGGTGTGCCCTTTTCCCTTGTCATGGGATGTATAATATTGAATTGTTGAATTTTAATTGAGTTGAATTATAAGTTGAATTATAATATAAATTGTGAATTGGATTGATAAAGAGAAGGTAATAGATGTCATGTCCCTATACATTTACCATGTTTTGGTTGAATAAGAATTATATGATTGTTATAATGAATTACCCACATGATTAGTTAAGTGGAAAGCCTTCTAATCTTAGCCAATGCCTTGAGTCTCCTTATGAGGTGAGATTTATTTGAAATGTTCTTGGTGATGACATTGAAACTTTTAGATGAAATTTATTAAATGGTAATGAATTGATTAAATTCTTATATTCCTTGGGTGAAACATGGATTTATATAATAATTCCATGGATGGGCTCAATTATATTCTACCTTGATTATACACGAGTAATGCTTAGACTCATTATATAGTTTTCCAAGGATGGACTCATGGGGGTTGAATATTATATGTCAAGTGATACTTGGACTCTATATGGATTTATAAGTACAAAATCAAAGGTCATTTGATCATATCTATCATGGGTGATATTTGGGCTCCCTTAGGGGACCTCCAAGGATGGACTCTAATGGCAGGGATGTTATACCACACCTAGAGTGATACTTGGGTTCTTGTGAGGATCTCCATGGATGGTCTTTTAGGGTGTTGGTTTATTTTACACCTGGAGTGATACCTAGATTCCAAATTAGGAATGATAAGGATGGGCTCAAGTTGATAAATTCATAAAGAATTAAATGGTTTATATGACACATCTTACAAGCCAAAGAGAAATATAGGATTTTATCTTTGTTTATACTTTATTGATGGTTTTTTTAGGCATCCTTTGGTTACCTATTTTCACAGGGGATGTTGGGATACATGATAGGTCTTGATAATTATTAATTAAATGAGATTGAATCATTAAATGAACTTGATTATAAATGGGAACCTGGAATTTATAGGATATTTACTTATAGTACTTCCTTTTCATATTGCATTACTACCTGCACACTATTATTATATATTTGCTGATTATATGTAACTTGAACTTGTGTGGTTTCCTACTAGGATTTAGTCTCACACCCTGTTCAGGATACCTTTGGGTACCTGAATAGACTATATGGTTGAAGGTATGGATAAGGGCAATCACCCTGATATAGGTTCTCGGTTGCTGCTTAAGAGAAGGGGAGCATGGGACTGAGATGAGGCTCACGATGCTAGATGGGGTACTTTTTTGCATTTTTTACTTTTTTTATGTATTTTACACCTTACATGTATACTTGTTTTGGCTGTTTTGTAGAAACATATGACATGTATATTTATCATCATTGTATATGAGATTCCTATTGATATCATTATCTATTCATTCTATTTATCTATTAGCTATATGATTTACTGCTTATGATACTTTTTTTATATTGTATCTTCATTGTACTAAACTCTGGTCATGAGGGTATATTCTCCCCACTGACACACCTAGGCCCTCCCTATTATTCGGCAGCCTCTAGAATTTAGGGAGTTGCGCTTGAGGCCATGTGTCCAACCGGGCTTGGAGCACTTTCAACGACATCTAGGTCCAGTATGTTACACTTTTTAATATTATTAATATTTTCTATAGGTGTAAATATCACTACTATGTGATAGGAAAATATTGTGAAGAAAAATTTAGAATCATTAGTCCTCGCATCACTTCTACACAATAATTTCCAATGAAAGAATCTGAAATTTTACAAAAAATAGAGCTAGTGGTTGCATCATTTGAACAAAAAATAATAGAAAAAATGTTAACCTCAATTTATATAATGTAAAGTTAAAACTCTACAATCTAATAATATTAAATATATTTTCATTTCTTCATTACTTATTCCTTTTTTATGTTGCTTTGGATGATCATTATGATCAGTTTTTATACTTCGAAGATTTATTTTTTAGATCCAAATAATGGGTATCCAACAAATCAACCATGCATGATGACATTAATTAATTTTTAATACACTAAATTCAACATTTTACAAATAAACTTTAAATTATACATTTTATATTATATTTTAATCAGAATATTTTAATAATAGGGTAGTGTTTACTTATTATCAAAATCATGATATGATGATGGCTACTGTGTACAAGGATCCTATGGATTAATTAAAGTGGATAAGTATTAGGTTATATATAATGATATTTCACAATAAAAAAAATATATCAAAATAGATTACTTATTTTTCAAAATGTTTTTAAAATTTACAAAACAAATTAATAAAAAAACTATGGTTATTACATTTATAAATTTATAAATAGATATCATGTTCCATCAACAGAAAAGAATCTCTAAAGGTGTAATTATGAAGGTAATTACAATTTCATTTAAAATATTTATTAATAATTTATTTATCTATATTTTTCCAATACTACTAGGATAGTAGAAATTCCATATATTCAAAAGAGAAAGTATATCTATTTATAAATGATTGGCCAACTTACATGGTATCAAAATGTTTGTAGACATCATGAAGATGTAATTTCCTATCATGTTTGTAATTTTTTTTATTTCACAGAAATTTTGGAAGTGTTGTTTTTTCTATTACTTTTTTAGATAATTTACTTATCATTTTAAATTAGAGTATTAGAGAGAATATTTTAAATTGAATTGAGGTTAGAAGGATAAAATCATTTCACTTTCAGAATCCCACTTCATGTAAACTTTTATTAGTTTTTATTTTATCATTTATATTCTTCACTCCTGGATCACTAAGGTTATCGTTAATATAATAAATATAGAAAGCCTGAGGCATTGTATATATTTATTATATTGATTATATCTTTAGTATGCATGAGTGAAGAACAACAATTATTAATTCTAAACTAATATATTTGGAATAAAATTGATTCTAAAGGGTAAATAGTTTTTTCATTTAAGAAGGGATCTGGAATCTGCATAGAGGCCTTTTGTGTTCTTTATAGAAAAAAAAATTCTTAGAGAAAATCAATTCATGATGAATACTTTGATAAGGATGATTCACTCGGATAATATTTAATGTTCTCTTTATGGATATGTTTCTTATTTATTTGATTTGTTTATATTTAGTAGTATTACAATGAATTCCTTTTTGGGTTTATTCTCTTTCAATAACATATTGGTGAGATAAAATTATGTTTTAATGATTAAAAAATTTATTTAATTTACTATAGTATGAAATTTGGAAATACAACTACCACTTATATAAATTTCTATTTACTCCCTTTGGGGTACCTTAATACATTTCTAATAACTCCACTGATGGTTTTCCAAAGCTATTTAAGGATAAACATTCCCCACAAAGTAGTATCTTAGCTAACAAAGTGTGTCACTTAGTTAAAATCAAGAAAAATATCACATATTTTCTTCATAATTCATGAAAAACATTATTTTAACTATGTGACACACTTTGTTATACCAGACACACTGTCTAATTGACACGTGGTTTATTCGTAAATATAAAAAATAAATCAGAGATAATTATAATAAAACATTATTTTATTTTATTAATAATTTATTATAATTATCTGTGATTTATTTTTTATATGTACGAATAAACCATGTGTCAATTAGACAGTGTGTCTGGTATAACTTAAAGCGTGTTATTTCATTTAAAAGTGACATTTTAAGTTAGAATGCACATCACATATTTAAAACCAATAAAATAAACTATGGTTGTATTTATTCTTTGTAACAAATACCAATAACTCATTTTTAATTATATTAAATAATTTCACATCAATTTGACACACTGTGTGGTCGATTTGACTAAAAGCATGTGTTTACATTTAAAAGTGACATTTTAATTTCAAATGCATGTCACATAGTCAAAACCAAGTAAATACACTCTGATTGAATTTATATTTTAGAAAAACTATCATTAATTCATTTTTTACATTTAGTAATCAATTGCACTTCAATCTGATGCATGATGTGTCCAGTATGACTCGAAGTACATGTTTTCATTATAAAAGTAACATTTTAGATCAAAATGCATGTCACTTAGTCAAAATGAATAAAATGCACTTGGATTTTAATGATACATTATTAAAATTATTTTTGATTCCTTTTTTATATATAGGAATCAACTTCAAGTCAACATGACACACGGTCTGGCTGGTATGACTCAAAGTCTATGTTTTCTTTTAAAATTAACATTTTAGTTCCAAACACACATCACATATTCAAAATCGTGAAAATTAACTCAGGTTTTCTTTATACTTTAGTAAAAATAAAATCAATTCATTTTTTATATATAGGAATTAACTTCACATCAATCCAAAATATGGTGTGGAAAATATAACTATAAGTGCAGGTTTTCATTTAAAATTGACATTTTTGTTCAAAACACACATCACATGCTAAAAAATAAGAAAAAAAATATGTAATTGTCTTGATACTTTAAGAAGATAATTAATTATTAATTTTTTATTAGTAGGAATAAAATGCACATCAATCTGACATGCGATGTGGAAAGTATGACTCAAATTATGTATTTTTACTATAAAAGTAAAATTTAAGCTCACAACATACATCACATAGTCAAAACCAAGAAAACAAGTATTTTTATCTTATTACTTTAGTACAGTGATTTGTGATTCATTTGTTATGTGTAGAAATCAATCAAACATCAATATGACACATAGTGTGGTTGTTATGACTAAAATGTTTTTGTTTTCATTTAATTGTGACATTTTAGTTCAAAACCAGTGTCACATACACAAAACCAAGAAAATATACTCTTACTATTGTGATACTTTTGTAAAATGACTCATGATTAATTTGTGACATGTAGAAATATACTACATGTAAATCCAACACATGGTGTGGATGGTATGATTTAAAGTGTATATTTTCAATATAAAATTAACATTTTATCTAACAACACGCATCACATAATCCAAAATGATAAAAAATGATCAAATTGTCTTGGTAATTTAGTAAAATGATCCATGATTCATTTTTGGCATATAGAAATTAACCACACATCAATATGAAACACTTTGAGGAAAACATGACTCAAATTACATGTTTTCATTTAAAATGTTCATTTTAGTTCAAAATGCATGTTATATACTCAAAACTAAGAAAAAATCTTTAATTATATTCATACTTAACAAAAAATATTAATAATTCATTTTTGATATGTATGAATTAACCGTATATCAATTTGACTAATTGTATGGCTAGTATGACTAAAAGTATGTGTTTTTATTTAAAAGTGATATTTTAGTTCAAAACATGCATCACATATTAAAAATAAAAAAAACACGCTCAAGTTGTCTTTATACTTCAGGAAAACAATCATTGATCTATTTTTTACATGCATGAATCAACTAAAGATCAATTTGATACATGATGTGGCTAGTATGACTCAAAGTTCATGTTTTTTATAAAAAAAGTAACATTTTAGCTCACAACACATGTTACATAGTCAAAACCATCAAAAATTTCATATGATTGTCTTGATACTTTTGGATAATGATCTATGGTTCATTTGTGATGTTTATGAATCAACCACACATCAATATGATACATGGTGTGGTCAGTATGATTGAAAGTGTGTCCCATGATCAAAATAGAGAAAACGTGTTTTGATTGTCATATTACTTTACAATACATTTTATTTATATATTATTTTATACTTTTTATTTATATATTATCATTTATATTTTATATTTTCCTATTTTATTTATTTTCCGTTAATTAATTATTGTATCATATTTATGTTTTATTTATTTCTTTATAGTGTTAATAATATACATATTGTTTTTTATTATAGGTACACTCTTATTTTATTCGAGTTGTGGTGGTGTGTTTGACAAATTTTAGCATAATCAATCTCTATTGGAAGGGGGTCCTAAGGATAGTAGAATAAAGGGTCACCTGGCCTTCTACATGTAATTTGTTTTTCAATTTCTTAGAAAATATAATGTTTGTAATAAATTGTACATGTCAATGTAATTGTAATGTACTGAATTTTTTGTAATGTAGATTTATTTTCAATTTTAATTTATCATAATGTAATTTTATTTTAAATTAAGTTTTAATTTATTTATTAGGTTAGTGAAGTGTTCTATAAATATTTTATCAATGCTATAGGTGACGATGATAATTTTTTTTATCAGTTATATCTCTTACACTAATAAAAGAAACTTATATTATCACTAGAATACACATTAATAAATTTCACCTTTATCAATTCATTTTTAGTGATAATTAAATAATAATTTATCAGTGATTTTTTAGCATTGATAAAATCATGTGGCCTTTAAAGTCTCTCAAAACATCATTGGTTTTTTATCATTGATAAAAGATATTTTTAGCACTGATAACAGAGTTATGTTGTGAGTTTTGGCTTTGGATGTCTGCATTGGTGGCCCATGAAGCTGGCTTTTCTCTAGATCTGGTTGTGATTCAGATCTAGGACTCCTCACTATGGTTTCCTATTGAATGTATTCCTTTATCATCAACAACTTTTTTTACTATTTTGTGGTATTTTTTGTGGTTCTTCAATACTTCTCACCTACTTCTGCTATTTTGGACTAATGGTATCTATCTTCCAATGGGTGGTTCTGAAAAAATATGGTATGTGGTCTAATCAAAGTTTGCTTCTCCCTTTTTAGGCCTTCCCTCTCCAAATTATGCACTTGCCTCCTGTTCCTTCTCACCAAGCTAGGTTAGTATGGTGTGATGGATCTTAGTGAGGTTTTGGGGTGGTGTTTTCTAAGATGTGGTTGGAATTTCATAAGGTGCGACCTAGAAGATGGTGTTCATTTTGATCCTAGTTTGGTGTGTTTGGTTTTCATAGTTAGTTCCAGATTTCATGATAAATTTCTGATGTTGGTGATTCTTGATGGAAAGGGTGCTCCGGTGATGTATTTTTTGTTCACAATGGTGATGGTGGTTTCTGGTGGATGCGTTTCAGTGTGTTTTTGGTTCATAACAGTGATGACATATAGATTTTGTTAGGTCCTCATCGGCAATGGGGTAGGTATGATGATGATGGTGACTGGTTTATAGAGTGTACACCATGAGGTGGCTCATAGTTCGTGATCATGATGACATGTGCTGATTTTGAATTCGTTTTTTAAATTGAATGTGTTTGTTGTGTACTGTGATGTTTTCTGATTTTTATTTTATTTTGGTTTGGTTTATGTGACTTTGGTATGGTGGAAGTTTTTAGCTTCCCACTCAACCATAAAATTGGTTTTATTTAGAAAATGAAAAAATAGATTTAGAGTAATGAAATCTAAAATAATTTAAGTCATGATGAGTATAATTAAATTTCATCTTTATATCTAAATGGGGTATGTACCATGGTCTAGAGTGTGACTGGGATACCCATATCAAGACTGTCAACCTTCATGATGTGGTGGGTTATGATGAATTGGTGGGGGTTATTCTTCATATACAGGAACCTCAATTGTTTTCTCCTCTGCCTATGATTCACTAGGAGGAGGTTCCTCCACTACCTCTAGGATATCGAGATGCAATAATGGTCCACATTATCCTTCTCCCGCTTTTTATGTTGAAGAACCTAATATCCATGAGGAATCCAATCGGTCTATGAATTTTCAATTGTAAATGATAAAGAAAAAGGAAATTATGGTTTATATGATTCTGATACCACTAGAACATGTCAATACTAGGGATATCCTAGAAAAATATATGAATCCCATGCTTATCGGTACACATTATCTTCTTATTGAGGCTCACATTACAGACATTATTCCTCTTTTGGTGGAATGGGTGTGGCCTCATGTGTAGCCTGACATCTTGTATGTCATTGTCATGGCTCATCAACATTAGCATCTGCTGGAGGTGGTTCCTGATTAGGAACCTCCTTTCCCTCTGGTGGATAATTGAATATACTAACATATATATCAATAAGTGAAGATAACATGTCTCATAGTGAATAATGGTATGTTGGCTTGAGGAATACATTTCCCTCCTCAAGATCAAATATCAGAATAACATGATGTAGTTGAGTATGTTTTTAAAAAATATAAATTGAACTAAAAAACAGTCTACAACAAACAAGATAATGTAAATTTTTTGACCTACCATGTCCTAGATCCTTCTATCATGCCATGTAATATCTATTATAGATTTCATTATATACCATGGTGAATACTCAATCATGTAGTTTGAGTCACATCATAGACATTCCCCCAATAAAAAATGTTACATGCCTACCCCGAATATCAATATACTAGGCATGATGTTGCCTCCAATTTACATCCTGTCACCCTATCAAATTATGGGAATGAAGTGTTGGTATCCATATCAGTTTTGATGGAATGTGTTAAAAGCATCCAAATTGATGAATAAATATATCAGGTTAGTGCCACCCAATAATATAAAAGTGTCAAGAAGGCACTACAACCCTAAAATCATTAATCCTAGCAGTGAAGTATATGTGAATCTATTCAGAGATACCACAATACGACTACCATGAAATATGATATGATAGATGATAGTTGTTAAAAGGATTTTTACTAATTTATAGAAACTATAATATTTTAAAATTGATTAATCAATATAATAATGTGTTTATTTTCATCATTATGTAATATACTATCCAACATGAGATGGTATGCTTCCAAGTTATGTCTTGGTGTTGTGACATGATGGTGTGCTTGACTCCACCGGTAATGTACAATATGGAAAGTGATAAATAATAAGAAATTAAGTACAATATAAATAATATTATCATAAAAAAATAGTAAATATGAGTGATCATACCAATGTCCATGAAGAGTGTTATGGAGAACATCCATGGAAATCTTTAGACCGTAATAATAGGTCCAATGGAGGGATTCACTCCCATTGTAAAGACCCGGAATTTCTATGTAAATATTTTTTAATTAAATGGGAATTTTACGAGTCCACAAAAATTGACGGGGCGTAATTCTGAAGTCCGGAGTGCCCAGAATGAATTTCTAAACTTTTGTTCAGGTACGTTTAGTAAATGTGCAAGTGGGTTTTTCTAACTTTTCAACTGGTGATCAGAATTGAAATCTGAGGGCACTATTGAACTTGCAATGTCAATATTCTCTTAAGGAGACTTTCACCTCGACGGTAGTTGGTCGAGGGTGAAAGATAATTTTTGGGTTTTTCATGGAAATAATAATATAAAATAAATCACTATTTTATTTTATTTTTTGTAACCACTCCATGTGGAAGTTGGTAGTGGGGACCACCAAACCTTAACCTCCCATGAGAGGTTATAGTGGTGGGGACCACCCGAGCCTAACCTCCCATGAGAGGTTATAGTGGTGGGGACCACCTGAGGTCTAAACCTCTTGAACACCCCTCTTAATGAAAGAGAAATTTCTCAACTCCCTCATTAATATGGAGGAGCCTCTTGAACTTCCTCCACATTAAATTATTCCAACGCACCACATTAAATTGTGCCAATTTAGTTAATTAATTTAGCTAATTTTAAATTGTGCCAAAAATTAAAATTGGGGAAACACTTTTTATTTTGGTGGGTTTTTCTTTTGAGAACATTCATTGGCAAAGGAGAGAGAGCTCTTGGTGGGAGAAATCTCTCCAACGAAGAATGTGTTCTTCCATGAAGAACACTCTGCCAACGAAGAACGCGGACCACGACTTTGAGCTTCTTCCTCGGAAATTCTTTTGACGTGGGACGTCTTCATCTATGACGAATCGACATCTATACTTCCTTCTCACGCCAACATCAATGAAAAACCCGAGGTAGGGGTTTAATTTGTGTGTGATTATATTCCCATGTTCTTCTTTTTTTTAAAACAAAGAACACAGATGATTTTCTTTTGCAGGTTGGGAACAATCATTGTAGGAGGGTTTGATGTTCTTCATTATTGTTTATGTTGAGTCGTTTTCTACCACCCTAATGCGGAGGGTACGGGCCAAACAAACATGGCCCGACCCCTCCACAAATCTTGTGATGATTTGTGGAGTTGAACGTGACAAAGACGATGGCACAACGACACTGCCCCACGGCCACTGTTGCCTTGCAACCCCCACGCCTTGCGGTTCCACCACTCATGGATTCGTCGTCCACCACTGTCATCCGCCAAGCCACTACCGTTTTCCGTCGAGCCACCTATATCGTCTACCAAGCTACATCTGAACTTCCATCCCACAGCAGGACCACCGCCCCGTGGCCGGTTTGCGCCCTCACGGCCAGTTCGTGCCCTTGCGGCTGGTCTGCCGCCCTCACGGCCGGTCCGCCGCCCTCGCGTCCGGTCCACCGCCCACGTGGCCGGTCTGCACCCTCGTGGCCGGTCCACACCCTCGCGTCGGGTCCGCCGCCCTTGTGTCGGGTCCGCGCCTCGTGGCCAGTTCGTGCCCTCATGGAGGGTTCGCACCCTCGAGACCGGTCCAGGCCCTCATGGCTGGTCCGCGCCCCCACAGTACCCACGGCCGGTCCACGCCCTCGTGGTACCCCTCGGCCGAGCCGCCCTTGCGGCACCCTCGCGGCCCTCGCGGGCTGAGCCAAACCCAATAGGTCAGGACACACTGCGGCCCGGGCTAGACCTAGCAGGTTGGGCCGGGTCGACCTAAACTAATTCTTCCCAGGCCGGGTCTGGCTGAGTCATTCCGACCGATTCGGACCGGACCCGGGCCCACTACGACCCATTTACTTCTTTTGGCCATAACTTTGGCACCGAACATCCGTTTGACAAACCGTCAGCGGTGCTGGAAATATTGGAGCGAGATAGTCCCTTTGAGTGATACCCCATTGTGTTTTGGATTAATATAGGGAATAGTCAGGTTGGATCAAGCACAAATCCAACCGGGCCCCCAGGACTAAAAGGCTAATAACTCACAGACCGGGCGTCTGATTGACGTGCCATATGTTACGTTGAGACCCTATGATGTGGCATACCTTTGTGACACTTCTTAGTGGGACTTCATGGCAATTGAAGTATCGACCAGTAGCTTTTGAAGAGGATTCTCCTCGAGATGAGTGAGCATAGTGTCAAGACCTAGTGGATGGCTGAGACTTGATGACTACTAATTGTTTTGACTCAGAGTGACTTTACAGACCCAGTGGGGAGCGCCTTGGTGATGTGGCAGACCCATGGTGGGGAGCGCCTTGGTGATACGGTAGACCCATGGTACTCGACAGGAGGAGTACCTCAGCAAGCCACGAGGAGGAACGCATATGTGTGACGCGGTAGACCCACAGTGGGGAGCGCCTCTGTGTAACGCGGAAGACCAATGGTACTCGACAGGAGAAGTACCTCAGCAGTCCAAGGTTAGTGGGAAGCACCTCTGTGTGATACGGCAGGCCCACTGTACTCGATAGAGGAGGAGTTCTTCAGTATCTGAGGTGTTCAACGTTGTGACTGGGAATGTTACTTGTTACTACCCCTAGAATAAATCCTGGTGTGAGATGAGTTAGTACCTCTATGTTTTCCTCATGATTGAGATGGATTACTTGATAACTTAGTTATATGTATGGTCATATACCTAAGTAAGGTTTTTTATTGATTTCATACTTTTTGGTTTATCCTTGGTGAATTTTGTGAGACCTTGAGGGTCTCGGGGTCCCTACTGAGTATCATTATACTCACCCAAGCATAGGCTATGTCTGCACCTTGTTGTGTTGGATGTAGATGGCGGACAGCGCTGACTGAGGCTGAGAGTACCAGGACCGGACGGTGCCCGGAGGTGGACCATACGGTGTGTCGATACGCGGAGGATACGGACGGATGTAGTGTGCTGAGGAGGTGATATGTACCTACCCTTTAGGTAGGAACCTCAGAGGACAATTCAGTAGTTGTCTTTTCTCTTTCTTCAGTTGTATTATATTTCAATTGTACTTGTACCTTTACTATTGGGCTTGTATTTCGACCCCTTTTACTTTCAGAACTCTTTTGTTTATACAGTTTGCTTGTGTTCGTATCTTGGTGTGTGATTGGTTACGTGAGTTAGTAGGTTATAAAAGAAATGCCTTCCCAGTTTTAGTGAATACGCCTTCGGTGTTAGTCGCCAGGGCCTGGCCTATGGAAGGCAGGCTTGGGTTAGTCATGGAACGGGGCTCGAGGGACGGGTCATGACACCCATTCCCACATTCAAAGGTGGATGAAACATCCCCTAAGATCAGTCTGATCGGATCTAAATATAGTGCATAATGATCTATATGTGTACTCAAAGCAGTTAGATTCCCAACTATATCTACTAACCTGATAAAAGTCCTCAAGTAGCCCCAAACACAACATATGAACATACATGCTTGAGTGATCCGTGAACATTGTATTTTCAATGAGTGGAAAGATATATCAATGAATGTAACACATGATAGTATACTCTTCAACATCATCAAGTAAATGTGTGAATTTCATGTCAATATATCCCATACATAGTCGACTACCATCTATAGGTATCTCATCTCCCATAATTTCTAGGCATGTTAATTGATGTACAAGCTTATAGTGGTATGTATGGGTGGTTCCTATAACTACAGTACCCTGAATAAGAAGTCTAGGCATAAATTCCACATCCTCTAGGGTGATGGTCACCTCACCCTTGGGCAGGTGGAAAGTGTGAGTCTTAGGTCACCATCTCTCAGTGAGGGTGGAAATGATATGTTTATTAACAAATATTAAATCATATATAAAGGCACTGTAAAAACCATCATTATGTAGATATGGGATAATAGTAGGTGGATATGGAAAGTAATGATAGTGGTGTTTCTTATGAACCCTGAACCACCAAAATTCATTCCCCTATAGAACCTCACTAGAAACATGTATTTACTTCTTAGTGAGAAGAGTAACATCCTCTAGCTCTATATATAAAAATGATTTTTTTTAAATTGGTACAGAATTTAATTGAAATTTTATGGTTAATAAAATATAAGATATAAAAGAGATGTTAATTAGGAAATAAGTACTAAGAATCAAATATGATCACCCAAAAAAGCAAGAAAGAACAAAGAAAAGGAGATTTCTTGGGAATTCCCATGTATTTTGGTCAAAAAACTCATTTCCACCATTTTATAAAATAATTACCAATACATAATATATATTATAAATATGTAAAATATTATCCTTAGGTAGAGTCCCATGTGTAATATCTTACTTTGATACGTAATATATTTCTAGTAAGTAACATATTTCATTTGGTGGAAATTCAATACGTAGCATATTTTCCCACATATATAATATATTCTCTATACATGATATCCTTGCCTTTGTGAAAACTTCAATATATAGCATATTTTTCCTTCATGAATAAAATTTTTATATTCATATGTAATATTTTTTTTTCTCCCAGGTAATACATAACATATATATATATATCCCAAGACTTATCCAATTATTCAATAATCTATAATGTTTAGAAAAACAACTAAAAATTTCTCAATCCTCTAATTATATCATAAATATTCCCAAAATCCATTTAAAAAAGACTAATAATAGAATTAAATAAAAATTAAATCCATCATATCTATAAAGGGTTTAAAATCAAAAGGTTATCCTAAGGTATGACCTAAATTATCATTTTAAATAGCTGGGACCTTATATGTTATTCCAGCAATACATCACTATAACTTAGAATGAGAACTCATTCTAGTAATTTTAGGGCATAGATTCTTATTATGACCTTCCCCGTGATATATTTTTCATTTCAAATATTAGTCTTGTTCTTGAGGCCTGGAGGCATTTTTTTCCTTATTGATGCAACCTACTAATTTCAGGTATCAATGTAGGTTATTATTCAAGTATTATGAAATGTATAAAATCTATAATAGGCATCCATTATATACTATAGTAGTTAGAAATAGTTTTTGGATAATACATTAGATCAATATATTATTCCCATCAGATGTTCATTGAGGCACACGTTGTAATGACAAACATGCATGAAAGCCTCAAGGCCTGAAATTTTCCATATTTTCAATTCATCTGGTCCAATAATACCACAAAAACTTGACCATTAATACCTGTAAATCGACCATCAAACTATGTTTATTTTAAGCGATTCAATTATTAGCTAAATAATAAAACTCAAAAGGCATAATCTTCTTCAATGTTCTTGTCAATCCCCCATTGAAAGTGTCATGTGAACTGCATCCCCTATTAAATCCCATCAACATTTTATCTTTATCTTTCTATAAAATACCTTAGATGATAATAAAATATATCATTAACTGGGTATGTTATAGGTAACTTTTATAACCCATTGAAGAAATCATTGATGCACACCACAATTTTTGTGGTAATTTGTTCATACCTCTTCTCCCCATCATATTATAATATCCATTTCTATTTTGGAATCCTTATAATATAGTCATAAACTCTCTATTTGGACCTACTAAATCCTTCTCATCTCTATACAAACCTTTACTAATCTAATTCATATTCTAAAATTAACAAATTACATAAAAAATAATGTTATTATTACTTAAAAATAATAAAAAATAGCAACTAGATTAAAAACCAAGGTTTGTGGTGCCTTTCATTGATTCATCATGAAAATTCTTTCATACATTTCTATAAATGTATATAATTCAGTATAAATGATATGAACTTGGGGATATCCATGTAAAATTATCTAAATTTATTGAATCCTTGATCTCTTTATGAATATCTAGTATCAAACATACACATAGAATGTGGTTGAAATGTTTGATAATGCGGGCTAAAATCCAACTCTAAGAGTCATAATTTTCATTCTTTGCAATTACAAATTAAAGTAGCATAGGTTCATGATTACCATCTTGGGTTTTCATAAGTATTAGTATGATAGTGTAATTTCCATACAAAAACATTCTTTCAATAATTATAAACTATTTGTAACAAATTAATATGGTAATACATGGAAAGAATTCCCAGAATAACTAATGAAATTGAACATGAGATGGATCAACTCAATTATCTTGAGATGCATGTTTTTTCATGTTGAGGTGGAGGAAAGGTTGGTTTTTTTACTAATTATGGATAGTAATTACAACAAAACCCAATAATATTCATCCTAATCACTGTAAAATTTAAGAATTTCCTTCTTTTTCTCCCTCCATTCCTGCACATATGAAATCTTTTAGCCAAAATTTTGTTGTATCATCTCCTATATAAGGGATACAAGTACATATTAGTAGGTCATGATCATATCAATAATAATGGCTAAAACAAATTAGATGTCTAGTGATATATAATCTTATGTAAGGTAGGGATGCACATAGGTATGAGATGCATCTATTTTATAAATCCTCTACCCTCTAAGAATAATGTTAGGAATCACCCATAAGAAAAATCTAAAAATATCATCATATTTGTTACCCCATATGACATATTTCTACCATTATAACTCCTTTTATAAATATCTATAGTGTCAATCAATATAAAATTAATTTATTACACTTTTAAGGGAATATTTTCTTAGAAAATATATTAAAAAATATAAAGTTTTATTTTTTGAAAAAATATATATATAACTCCAGGAAACTCAGTTGCAGGTATGGAAATATTCCAGTCAAATTTGGGAAAAAATTCCATAGCTTCTGAATAATAATTGAGCAGTGGTGGATGATTTATCTTATATTGAGGTTAGTGTACAACCATTGTATTTTTAGAATCTTCTTTCATATATTCTTCATCTTCCTCATCATCATCATTATTTTCCCCTACTATTCCATCATCAAACACTTCATTATCATCAAATTTTTTATGCATCATATTAAAGTTATCTACTTTGTTGTATTCTTCCACAAAATTTTGGATAGTATCATAATCTTGGGATTGGACTTCTTCTATGAATACTCTATATATCTTTTTTCATAAAATAATAGGATGATGTTAGACACTAGTAACCTCCATGTATAATTCCATTAAATTGTTATCATACTATTGGTTAAATAAATTTTTTGCTTATATCTAGTCTCCATCATCAATTAATATATAATCTATATAACATAACCTATCATGGTATTAAAATTTTCTATAGATAAAAAACTTGATATCTTGGTTAGGTATCAAATTTAATCAACCATGAATTCTTGCATGAACTTCTTCTAGGATGACACAATATATTATGAGAACCACCTATGTATGTTGTGAAGTTCCCATGCATGGATTATATTTTTTGTCAATAAATAATATTTTTAATAACTGTTATATAAGTATAGGAGTAATGATGAAGGTCATTCAATGTTAATTTGAAAAATAGGATGATAGATAATTTTCTATCATTGAATAACTATTGAGTATTCCTTTTCAAATGAATTTATATAATAGAAAATGAGGTGACATTACTACAGAATTTTAATAGAAAGTTTTCATATAGAAATTATATACATGTGATGATTGTTGAACTGGAATTCATATCCAAGAAAAGTGTTATTGATATTGAAATTTTTTCTATGCTAGTTAATGAAATTAAAAGTAATATGTCTTGATGGGATATTGAAGAACCAAAGGTAAAAGAGGTATAATTTGGCTTAAATATTTAAGAATATCCATTCATGAATCACTGCACATAAACACTACTATTTTAGTGTAAGTGATACATTAGATGCAGATTGCAGATTTTTTAAAGTGATTGAGAATTATTTGATGTGAGATAAATAAATTATGTTAATATTTGGAGGAGTATAGAAATGTTTTGAAAAAATAAGAAAAGGGACTAAGGATATATCAATGTAAGTATGAACCACATCTACACAAGTATCATCTGAATTTGTGTAAGCATCATTTCCACCTATGTAAACATTAGTTCTATATTGTGTAAATATGATTTTATTCATTTGCATAAGGATGATTGAATTCTATGTAATCATGATTAAACCTACATGATTATCATCCTTTAGTGTGTAAACATCATTGGAGGTTTTATAATCATCATATGTGTATAAAAAATCATCATAAGCATGATTCTACACCTCTATAAGGATGATTATCATAAATTAATTTTTTAGGGTACATAATATCATCATAGGGTATATGAACCATATGTTGATATTTTATAGGGTATAACTAGTGCATCATAGGGTATAAAATCTTCATAGAGTTCCATTATAAGGTATAACTTTGTAAGGTAAAAATTAACCCTATAAAAAAATTTAGAATATATTTTACTTTATGAAAATAGTGAAATCAGACATCATAGGGTACAATAGAAAAAACTTTATAAATAGGAATTATCATAATGAGAAATATAAGGTTTTGATATATAATTTTATAAAAATATCATAATAAAACATTCTAATAAATGTTAATTTAAATATGATGATGTTATTTCTCTATTCTTTATATATATAAATATAATTATCATTTAAGGGATCATTATTCATGCTAGATATTTTATGATAATTGTTCCGCACTATAAATAGGAGATCTATGTGTAAATGATGCATGCATCCATGCATACATAGAAGGAAATTCAAAAATAATTAAAGTCACATAGTTTGTAGAGAATATAAAGTCATGATATTTTAATTTTCATTGAGGATTTAAGATATAATTTTTAATATATTTAATTGATATTTACTGGTGGTTTTAAATGAGATTTAGAATACAATAGATGTTGGAAGGCTGAAGGGAAAGATATATGGATTTTTAAATTACCATGAAATCAAGGAATAATATTCTCGTGGTTTTTTAATATATATTCTATAGAAGAAGAATAAAATGTTAAGTAAAGAGATAATCCTTTAAAAATGATATTATTCTAAATAAATACTTTCAATTGAAGGGGGAGAGAATTTGATAATTTTGTTATGTTTTTGATCATTTGAGTATTAAAGGAGGAGGAACTCAGAACATTCAAGAGTAAAACTTTGAATTAAAGAAGAATAAGAGAAGGATTATGTGATATTATAATATTATAGAATCATATCAATAATATAAGGTACTAAAAATATTAATATTGTTGAAAAACATGAGTTTTGAGACTCTTAGAGAAAGAAGATAGTGTGATACATTTTGATATACCTATGCACTGATCATTTTAATGATGGGGTGATAAACAAGGATAAATTCCATGGAGAGTTTTTTATCATTGATTTGTGGTCGAGGACTATTTATTTTATTTGAGAAGGGAACTTGAATATTGAAAGTCTAGTATAAATAATTCTATTATTTAATCGATATTATTGAACTATGTATGACAACATAAACTATGGGATGAAGTCATGGGAAAGTGGATGATTCCTACCTTATGGATTTTGATGATACTAGACCAACCCTTTTGTATCGCATTCTTGGCACATTTAATCACTATAAATTATTTTTATAATAAAATATGTGTCTCAATAATAGTTGAACACAACAAGTAGTAGTTTTTTTTTGGAAGGATTCAAACCTTGTAAAACCTCTTATGTTTTTGTTCTTGTCTTCTCTTATAATGAATAATAAGGTAAGGGTAGAGCGCACATTAATTGATAAATATCTCTTAACTAGGATAGTGTTTAAAGTATAAGAGATATAGTATATATAGAAAATAAATACTTGGTAAAAAAATTTAGACATTGATTTACCCCCACCTTTCAACGTCTTTTCATGATCCTTTAGGCTCTACAAGTGGTATCAGAGTTGATCTAGGTTTTCCTATAATTGGATATACTATTATGAACTAGTTTTTTTATCAAAATTCATAAAGTTCATGTTTGAAGAAAAATTAGAAGCACCATATATGGAGAACTTAGATTTCATCCCTATTAAATAGAAGTGAATTCCTCATCCAAGATATTAAGTAACAAGAAGAAAAGGGAGAAAATAGGTTGAAAAATAATTCAAATAATAGTATTTATGACTACATAAATGTAAAAAATTGGTTAATATCATGTTAATTATGAGTCCTATGATGAATCAAGTTCTTACTATGATGAGGTTGTAGTAACTTAATCACTTAGTGATTTCTACTCTAAAATTAAGGATTATTTTAAAATGATACCCTTTGAAGCTATCAAATATATATTCTAAATTCTTAAGATATTACAGGATAAAAAATCACCCCTTGAATTATAAGTTCATGCTATAAAAACAGAATCATGTAAGAATATCAAGAAGTTAAATACTCTCATAAGTATATGGAAGATAATAAAAAAATAATTTTTTTCAACATATCAAATTACACCTTGGCTAATTAAACCTTACAAAATAAAATTTATGATAAAGATAAAGTCTGAAATGTCAGTGAAGTAAGGATTAATGCACTAAATGAGGTTGTTTCTATTAAATATTATCAATTAGAAATAAAATCTAGAAGGGTTAAAGAGCTTGAAAACTTTGTGTGAGAAGAAAAAAATGTATGAAGACTAGATTTAGAAGATAAAGAGTGGATGTAAAGAAAATTTGAGATCACATGAAGACTATAAGAATAATCTAAACTTAAAGTGTTTTGTTCTGGTGATAAAATTGAAAAATATAGAAACCACCAAATAAATATATTTACATAAAGATGAGAAAAAAAATTTACGCACAAATATTAGATAATAGTCTTGTTATTAAAAATTATTATAATGGTGGAAAAAAGATCTCAAAATCATCTCTGAGTAAATACATGACAAGCTCTAAATGAAAGGTAAACCATTTTCCCAATTATTTTGGTTTTAAAAATGTTATTTCACATGATATTGTATGTTCAAAATTGAATATGGAAAAATATAGGTGGTTAAAGATTCTAGGAAATCCACTACATCATCAAGGGTGGATGTAAGTATGTAAAAGAAAATAATCTCCCCAAATTAAGTCAAAAACAGTGGTGAAACTATCCAAAAATAGAAAGCCTCAAAATCTATACAGATTAAAATACTGTAAAAAAAGAGGTTAATTGGAATATTTTGGTGTTGTTGGAAGTTTCAAAACCCATCCCCCAGGGCCCATGTCGTGAATACCCCAAGCCCTCCTTCCATGGGTCAGGGGATAGTGACTAGCACTGAAAAGGAATATCCCAAAAAGGGAAGGCATTGCCTTTAAACCTGTATGCACACACACCCAACCACATCCCAATACACTTAAAGGGGGAAATAATTATACCACAAAAACAAGGGTAAGTGCAAGTACAAGTGAAAGTAATTGGGCTAGAATAAAAACCCAATAAGGAACTGAATATAGAAAGTACAAAAGGAAACTTTGATGGCCATCTGCAGAAAATCCCACCTAATTGTAAGAGTAGTGAAAATACTGGAAGATAAAGTAGTATGTCCTATCTTCTCAGTCCTACTAAGACCCACCTAATCCTAGGACACAAATTACAATATCATATCATCCATCATTCTCATCCACCTAAGTACCTCTGTCGAAACGTTGATCATCTGCATTAGACACAACACGTGCGGGCAAAGCCCTTGCAGGGGTGAGTATAACAATACTCAGTAGGGAACCCAATATCCCTGAAGTTCACTCAGTAATACATGAAGTAAAACACCACAAATAAAATACCATAGAGGTAATACCACCAAGTAAGATCTCAAACACATAGCACAAAGTAAAAGACGCAGCTCACACCAGGTATAAATTAAGTGCAGAAGTAAAGATGATTAGTTGTAAAGCTAGATCATCTTATTCTATTGAGAGGATTTGCTACTAATCTGCATAGGGTTTCTAGGTGCTGAACCGTGAGGTATTTCTAGGTTCTGACCCACAGAGGATCGCTAGGTGTTGACCCACAGAGGATCGCTAGGTGCTAACCCATAGAGGATCTCTAGGTGCTGACCCACACAGGATCACTAGGTGATGACCCACATAGGATCTCTAGGTGTTAACCCACAGAGGATTTATAGGTGCTAACCCACATAGGATCTCTAGGTTCTGACCCACATAGGATTGCTAGGTGTTGACCTACTCAGGATTGTTATTCTTTCTTCACACCATATCCAGACATTGGATTCCTGCACTTAGCACGATTGATTTCTAGAGGATCTGCTTTTCAATCCATCATCCATACCTAAAACACCATGAAGTACCATATATAGTAACCTTAAATTACCTTCTCCTCGTAAGGGTCCCAATTCAACATATAGTGCGTCAATCGGATGCTTGGTCTGTATGTTATGGGATTTTTAATAAAAAGGGACTAGTTGGATTCGAATCTGATCCAACCCATCCATTCTCCAACTTCTTCGAAAACTTAATTGGAGTATATCAAAAGGACTAATTTGTCACAAGGGTCCCAAATCCACTGATGGTTCATCAATTGGATGCCCGATCTGAGAGATACGAGCATTTTAGTAAATAGGGGCCGATTGCGTTTGGGCCCAGACCGACCCGACCAACCCGGACTGGGGGTCCCACATACCCCAGTTTAATTCGTCTAACTCAACCAGACCCAGTTTGGGTATGGGTCGGTTAGGTCCAGCCTGGCCAGTGTTCCAGGCCCAATGGGCCTTGCTGGACTCTGCCCGGTTTGGCCGAGGGTCCAATCTGTCGGGTCGCCCGGTGACCCGGTCTAGTTCAACCCAGTCTGGAGGGCTCATGTTCAGCCTATCGGCATGGTTCTAGCCCACTGGGGCTGAGACCGGCCCTCTGGGATGTGGGTCAATCCCACTGGGAGGTTTTCACCCCGCCCGGTTCGCCTCACTAGGATACGGCTGGATATCGCATTTGGTCTGTTGCCATCGCCCTGCGGGTCACCACGGGACAGCCTCCTCTGCCGCAGTCAAGCGACTATGGCCCACCACTACTAGCCAGCGGATCCTCCCACTACGTCGCGGCCCGATCCGGTCGTAGACCTTCCTCCGGCACACTTTCGTGGTATGCTGCCACCTTCCCGCAGTCGTCATCGTGGGCCGCCTCCGGTCTCTAGCACCGGTTCAATGGCGATACCTTCGACAAGCCACTGAAATTACTCTGGTGGTCTGTTTTCTGATCTGTTTGCGCCTTTGGGACTCCCGAGTCACCTCCATCCCTACCTTGTCCCCAGATTCCTTTTTCCACCACTTTGAGGATATATCCACATTTAACGCACACAGTGGATGTTATCGGGACTTATTTGTGTTGGCTCGCTCCCTCTACGTTATGAGTTTATACTCATCGGAGGTCTAGGGATTCCAATTTAAATACAAAAATGATAATTTCAAATCCTGGATAATTAAATCCCTAAAATAAAGTTACCCTCCCACATAAACACATGATTCATGGATCAACCTGTTTGTGGGTTGATCTGCGTTCGTCATTTCTAGAATAAGAACAGGAAATAACTTGCACAAATTAAACCCCTGCCTCTTTGACGTTTGATGCTAAAGCGTTCATCCTCGAGGTTTCAAGAAGTTGACGTCGCTTACGGCTCTGTTCTTTGAGGTACGTTGAATATGATTAAGTCTCTCCGGCGTTTGTCGTTTCGTTCTTAATTGAGGATGGATTCCGTTGGCAGTTCGTCAGATATTTCCCCATGTTTTTTTATTTCCCAAACTCCAACACGTTGGATTATTAAAGGAAATAAAAAGTGTAGTGATGTTGTGCCCATTAATGATGCTCATTAAATGATCCACATTTAATGATCCATTAAGATAATTGTGTCATGGTTTTGAACAAGCCATTATTGACCCTCCATTAAAGTGCCTTGTTTTCTCCTCATTGTTGCACTGCATCATCTCTGTCCACCACTCAATGGTGAGAAATTAAATAAAATAATTCCATTAAATTATTTTATTAATTTTCACAAAAATTCCAAAAAATAACTTTTCTGCTCAGCCCTTGTCATCTTAGGTTAATTAATTTCTAGGAGAATCCTGGTGTTTTGAGTTCAAAAGTGCCCTCAGATTTATAATCTGAGCACCAGTTCAAAATTTAGAAAAACCCACTCACACGTTTACTGAACATAACTTAAAAAAATTCAAAAAAATTTACATTCACCCTTGACCCATGCCGGTCGAAGTCAGGCTTCTCTTAAGGGGAACACACCTTCACGAGATCAACAGTACTCTCGGATTTTCAATCTGAGTTACCATTTTGGAGTTATAACGATTTGAAAATAAAATAATTGTTACTTAATTATTTTATTTACAGCTAAAAACTAACTTCCACTATTGGCCTGTCCCGGCCAATGTTAGGATCTACCTAAAGAAAACATACCCTCACGAGCTCAATGGTGGTCTCATATTTTAAATATGATTCACCATTAGTAAGTTATAATCATTTGAAAAATAAAATAATTTTATTTAATTATTTTATTTATGGTTATGCCATTTTTGGGTTTTCTCACCGGGGGGTTTCACTGAATAAACTTAAGTTGCAACTAGGGTAAAAACACCATCCTGAATGAAATGGTTCCCTTTGATTTTTGATCTGGGCACCCTTTTAAGAGATATTATAATTTTTTAAGAAAATCTCTCATGCACACTATTTAAATCTTAACATTTTTTGACGTATCATTTCAGGCACTCCGGTCCTCGGAATCATGTGTCGTCAAAGCATGCGGTCTCGAAATAATTCTATGTAATTAAAAAAATTACACTAAAATTATGAGACATTAAATTCTCCCCACATTAGGGATTTACATTCCCAAAATCCAAAAAAAACTAACCAAATAGATGGAGGTACTGAGCACGAATCTGAGCCTCCTGCTCCCATGTGATCTCCTAGAGATTCCCGCACATCCACTGAACTTGCACCAAAGTAATTGACCACCCACGTAGGATCCACTATTTTTTATCCTATATCGCTACCGAGAACTTCACAAATGTCGCCCCATTGTCAATGTCCAGCTCACCCTAGTTGGAAACGTGTGATGGATTATGCATGTATCTCCTCAACTACGACATGTGGAAGACATTATGCACCTGGTGCATCTTTGGGGGAAGATCTAGGTGGTATGCCACCTTTCCAACTCTACTTAAGATCTGAAAAGGTCTGATGAATCTTGAAGATAGATTTCCACCTGAGCCAAATCTCCACAATCCTCATCGGGGTGATACCCGAAGGAAAACATGGTCTCCCTCATCAAACTCCAAGGATCTCTATATCTTGTGGCATAAGAAATATGTCTACTCTGTGCAGTCCTCATATGCTCCTAGATTATCTGAACATTCTTAGTGATATTCTATACCAACTCTGGACCCATGAGTGCTGACTCCCCTAGGTTTTTCCAGCATATAGGTGATCTACATGGCCACCTGTACAAGGCCTCAAATGGTTCCATGCCAATGGTGGAGTGATAGATATTTCTATATGATAACTCCATCAGTGGTAGGTGGTCCTCCCAAATGTGACCAAAATCCAAGACATAAGCATGAAGCATGTCCTCCAAGGTCTGTATGGTCCGCTCTGTCTGACCATCTGTTTGGGGGTAAAAAGTTGTGCTCAAGCGCAGCTGAGTCCCAAATGCCTCCTGCAACACCTTTCACAACCAGAATGTAAAGTGTGTATCATGGTATGATACGATCATCGAAGGAACCCCATGGATCCACACTATCTTCTGGACTTAGAGGCGTCCCAATCCCTCTACCAGTCCCTACACCTGAATGGGTAGAAAGTGAGCCAACTTGGTGAGTCATTCAATGATCACCCTGATGGAATCATGGCCCTTGGATATACATGGTAACCCCATCACAAATTCCATCGATATACGATCCCATTTCTACTCTGGTACCTTGAGTGGATGTGCCAAGCCTACTGGAACATGATGCTCCGCCTTCACTTGTTTACAAGTGAGGCATCGCAAAACAAACTCGGTCACCGCTTTCTTCATCCCTAGACACCAGTACGGATGTCATAGGTCCTGATACATCTTCTCCACTCCAGGATGTACCACCAAAGGGGGTGTATGGAACTCTCTCAACACCTCCTCCTACAATTTCATTGGTATTACAATGCGACATCTGAAAAGGATGATGTGCTCCCCACCTATCAAAAATTCATCAGGAGCTCGTCCTAAGGATAACTAAGCACGTCGGGCCTTGTAGTCATCATCTGCTAGCTATGCCTCCCTAAATCACTATAAGATTGGGGGAATGATAGTCATAGACTATAGGTGATATTCTCCATCACTATACATGAAGGATATCTGCAATGCGGATAGCTTCTCCATTTTCTCACTCAGCAGCTAAAAACCAGACCTCCTGCTGAGTGTATCTTCCACCACATTCCCATTCCTAGGACTATAGACTATCTCAAAGTCATATTCCTGGAGAAAATCTAGCCATCACCATTGTCTCAACTACTAAAAATTCTACAGGGTACCTTTCCATCCATGTGAAAGGCTACCCCTTTTAACTGATTGATTTTCCCATCAACCCTTTGGTAGTGGTTACTCATTCTCCACGGACACTTGGTTAAATGGACGGTAATCCACACATAACCTAAAACACTAGGTCTTACTAATCCCTTACTCTGCAAGTCCCCCACCTACTCCCCCTACTTTCTAAGCTCTACAAAATCCCTCTGATATCCTGATGCTGATATCGGTGCTATCTCAGAGTATAGAATGATGCAGAATTCTATCTCCCTACAGAAAGGTAAATCCTGGAAACATCTTTTGAAAGGATGTTCCCACACTCCTCCATTACTATTGGGAACTAAAAACTCAAAACATCCACTGCCACAGGGGTAAGTTTGTTCGACTCAAGAGTGATCAGCTGCACCCTCCGATGCATAAGTTTATCCCATGCTTCCTGGGTTTTCTTTTTCACTGACCAAGGAAAACCACATTCCAACATTGTAGATATACCCCATCATTTTTCCTAAAACAGTTAATCTGATCATGAACTATGGATGACCCATCCATACCTAGACTAATGTCGTAAGGCCTCGACACTGCCACCAAGAGGTTCCAACCAAAACTCTTGCCTCAAGGGTCAGATCACACTGTCGGCATAAGTGTGATTATTGAGTCTCCTCTCATAGTTATCTCCAGATGTAAGGATAAAGTCAACAGTTTAACTGGAAACTCTAGGTCTTGAACAATATTCATGACAAGAAGGAATGATTAGTACTTAAGTCTATTAATAAATCAACTAGTAGTAGACACAGACTGTACCTCGAATCATTCCTGGAGACCTTGGGTCATACTCCTTGACCGCATGTAGTTACTCCCTTCCCATATCCTCTAGCTCCCTCATCCTAGTGGGGACCAAATTGGGGTGGTGTTTGTAACATGTCGAAATGTATACCACCTCCTTCTTCTCTCTTAGCTCCTCTTCCATGTTTGATGCCCTACAGATTCATCTATCCCTATCACATCCTATTCCCAAAACATTTTAAACATTCATGTCTATGAGACTAATGTAGGTTTCTTGCTTTTCCTTTGCTAACATTTACTAGATGTATCAACTCATCCAAATAAATTTCAACCACATAGGTTCTCTATAGTACCATAACATAAGTAGGAATGCACAGAGGAATAGTGATGCCTTAGATGTCCCTAAACACATCTGTCTCAGAGGTCTGAGTCCTAAATCACTGGTCATATCGTATTCATCAAGTACCTGGAATGATCGGTATGCTTTGATGGATTCTCAATTACTGACATGTCATCTTGCCGAAGCTATAGAAGTTCTTGGGAACACATACCCCTTAGATTTTTATAGCAAGATACCCCTTCTCTGAGAAAGGTTATCAAGATCTATCCATATAAAATTCACCTCATCGTAAGATGGGGGAACTCAAAACCCTACAATCACCCTGCTGAGCCAAGTAGAAGGCTCACTTCTAGGACCACCATCTGATCTAATGGTTCCCTAGCTTGATGGAAACTCGGTCACCACCTCAAGTCAGTCCTTAGACACCTGTGAGTCGATATCTCCTCATAACCTAAGGGTTATCTATCATTGAAACTTGTATAAGGCACTGAGCCTACATGTGTCCTCTAACGGTAGCGCTGATAGTAACTGCTAACCAATGGGTAGTGGTATTGCTGGGACACCACCCAAAGGTACCATCTTGGGAAACGGTCCCTGTACTGAAGCCTCATCACTCTATGGACCATCCTCATGGTCACGCACTAGAATCCTGGCTAGCTATCTATGTGGAGGAAACTTGAAAGAGAATAAAGATGAACCATGGTCATTAAGTTATACTCGGTGAGCTAAATCAAAAGAGATCAAGATAAAAACCTTTCCAAAACACATGTAATCAGTGTTTTCATGTATTGAGTCAAAAAATAGAATTCAGGGTCATGGTGTATGGATACATCGGCCGCCGCACCAATACTTCACTCCCCAAACTGAAATCCAATCTCAAGACACTTAACATTATTTCCCCAATCAAGATTAAAGACTCTTAGTTATTCTAGTAGAACCGAACACCCTTTGATACCACTTGGTCACGACCCTTCCCATGAGGCCCATGCCATTACTACCCCAATCCCTCCTTCCATAGGCTAGGGGATGGTTACTAGCACTGAAAAGGCATATCCCAAATATGGAAGGCATTTTCTTTAAACATACACACACACACACCCAACCACATCACAACACACTGAAAGGGGTAAAAAGTATACCACTAAAACAAGGTTGAGTGAAATTACAAGTGAAAGTGATTGGGCCAGAATACAAACACAATAAGTGTAACACCCCGAGCTTCCATGATATGCTTCTCATTCAATAATGCAATAGCTTGCATTGTACGCAACTTCGAGTTCTAACACACCGCAACTAATCAAAGTAGTTGTTATGAATAGTAATACCCACTTTTTAAAATTATAGAAATTTTATATTTTAAAATGGACTTCATTTTTATATTCGTAATATTGAAATTATCCTAAGTTAAATTTTTTGTAATTTTCTGAGAACTTCCATTTTTTTATGAATAGTGAAAAATACTTAAAAACAACTTTTTTAATAAAAATAATTTATAGTGATAAATTATACTATTGAGTGGTTTTAGAGTATAATTAGAATATATTTTTACCATTTTATCCAATGGTGGTCATTATAATTAATTTCACTTTGAAATTGGACATAAACAAATGTCAATCTTTTGATAAATATTGTTTCTTAAAAACACGCTATTTGTTATGACAGCGGGAATTAATTATAAAATTAATTAATGCAACTTATCTGTTTGGAATTTTGTAAAATAGACATAATTTTTGAAATCGGAATATCAAAAATATCTTGGGGTGAATTTTTAGGATTTTTCTGAAAAACATCAATTTTTGATGAATAGTGAAACCACTAAGTGGTACTTATAAAAACTGCTTTTTCGTTTAAATGAAATTTTACCACTTCTGTGTTTTGAATTTCAAAAATCCGACATACATGGTTGTCATTAAAAAGTAAAATGTGGTTCAATGAGATTAAAATAATTTTTGGTGAATAGTAACTTTTAAGTTCTTAATCGCAATTATAGGTAATTAGTGTAGTTTAAGGTAAAAATAATGTTTTAATAATATGATATGAGCTTAAAACATGTCCTACCCTCATTGGATGTGCCATGGCCGACCAAGAAAATCCATGGGTCAACTTGGGGACCCCATGGAGCCACTTTAGTTGGAAAATGACATAAATACCTTTTATTTAATGTTAAAGTAAAAAATGACACAAACATGAAATGTTTTACTAAAACAATTTTTAAATGGGGTTATAAAAGTCATATTTTTTACTATAAATAGTCATTGGAAATCTAAAACGATTTCATATATCATAGTATTTTTTTTATAATTTTTATACATTAAATAAATTAAATTATTTATGACACCATGATGATGCAGCGATTACCTCATTAATTAACGATTTAAATAAAATGAAAAGATAATGTAAAATATAAGGCTTAAACTTGTAAAAAGCCTATTAGATGAGTAGTTTTAGAACCCTTATCACCTTGTCCTCGAATTATATAATTGTGGGACCTTTGGAATCCGAAAAGCATTGTGTAATAAAGTAATATTTCATTACTTTCCAAGAGTGCCCCTCCTCTCCACTTATAAAAGGCCCCCACCACTCCCACCTTATTCACACATTAAATCCATTTGGATCGGCCAACCTCTGCCCAAATACTCTCTCAACTTCCCTCCCTTACTCATAGAAGCCTCACTTTGGGCAGAATTCTTCCCAAGGAAGCCTTTGGCTCAAATCAAAAAGAGTTACCCGATTTTAAGGTAATGTCTTCTCTAATGTTGTTTTGTTTTATTTTGCTTCTCCAACCCCTTAAACTCTTTTTATTCCTTTCTTTTGTAACAACACGAGTATCATCAATATACTAGTATGTTTTTATAATGATTATTTGATCTACACTTACACACACCTACATCTAATGGTTAAAGAACATACAGTTTCTGTGGATGGCGAATTTCTGCCTCACGAAACGATGATTGTTCAACACTCATATAACACCTTCAAAGGTGGCCATTAAGATGTCACTATATTTATATATGATATATAATATGTTTATGTTTTACTTAAGCTTCTGTATTTTTCATTTATGGCATACCTTTATGATTTCCATTATGGGTAAACGCGATAATTTCATTTTAGGAAGTGCAGACTACCGCCCCCTCAAAGTGATTGAATCGTTAATTCCATATGTGGGATGTATAAAGGATGGAGTAAATGATATTATATATGATATTATACTGGAATTATAATATACCTTTATATCATTATGATTTCATTAAATACGAAATAGAAATGAAAGTAGAGTTCATGCGTACGCACGGCTTACCGTCTCCATGAACGGTGCATTTCATTTCTTACCTCTAAACGTTATGGAATATTATAAATGCATGTATATACTGGATATATGTGAGATATATGATATCTATATCATGAATATAATTATGGATATAATGGATATATCACCACATGAACAACTTGTAATTATAAGAATTTTATTTTTGACTCAAGTACCAAAGATCGACAAAATGACCGTTATTAACTTAAATAATTACATAATTTTCATAACATGGAAATAAGTGATATAAAAGGAATAAAAAACTTGAAAAATGTTCTTGAGAAATTATAAATTAACTCTAGTTTATTATTTAGGAGTTTAAAGAACGGTCGAGTCAAGACAGGACGCAAGGTAAGGGAACTTCTTAACCCAATTTCCATTATTTGGGTTAATCTCCTACTTTCAAATTATGTCATGATATTATTATGTCCTATCTTGTATTTATACTTTCTTTATGTGTACATATAGTGAATACACATAATAGATCTATGTTATTTTAAAAATGATCTTTTTAAGGACTTCGTCTCAATCTCCTTTTATTGAGGCATATTTGGTTTTATACACAACTTTCTTTTATACGGTGTATAAACCCCTTTGACTTTTACATTTATTCAAAAGGAATATTTTTTATACGAAGCGTTTTACTAAACGAAAAAAAGGGAATGTTTTTCTTTCCGTACATATATGGCGACAACGTCTTCTCTGCCGCCGTGACCATTATTTGAGTTTCGGCTTCCTCTACAAGCCATCACTTTTTTTAATGAAAAATAAATACAAAGTTTTAACTTTATTTTATTTTGGTATTGAAAATGGTTTTGAAAGTGTTTTTATTATATCAATGTGTTGTATTGATATCTTGTGATTGAAATGTGGAAATTTTATGTTTCCTTTATGCATGTTTTATGTGATACGATTATGTTATGGTTTATGATATGTTTAAACCTATTCATATAAGGAATGCATTGGACTTAATAAGTGATGGGTGGAGCCTGCTACAGCTCCTCGATGCATCTGAAGGTCTCATGAGACAAACTAGTGTCTTGGAACGAGGCCTTGAAAAAATCTTATTTGTAGTCTTGGCACGAGGCCTTGGCTACTTGGTTATGATAGTCTGGCATTATGCATTCCATCATTATGAAAGTGGTTATTGATATTGCATGTGATTATTCGACCAGTAGAATATCCATGTGAATAAGTAAATGGCATTATCTCATTTTACTTTTGCCATATTATGTTGAAGTTCAAGTTTAAAAGGCTTTTGTTTTAGTCGTACATTGCCTTAAATGTTTATGTTTATTTATAAAAGCTTCCGCAATATTGTTATCCTTACTGAGCATCTGAGCTCACTCCTTTCAATGTTTTAATATTTTCCAGGATGTGAAGAAGTATTTTATGAATGACCTGCAGGGATAGTCAGAAGAGGATATGAGTGTGGACTATGGAGACTTTGTTATTGTAGATTTTCACTTTATGATGTAATGTACATTTATGAATGTATCTTGTGTTTCCAAGGCTACTAAACTAATCGGTCTTTCGAGACTTGATCTTTTGTGATCATGCCAATGTTACGAAGTAATTCACTGACTCTGGGTAGCTGGGGTCAGGGCGTTATAGTTGGTATCAGAGGCAATTTAGTACTAACCTTTGAAGCTAGATTTAGATAAACTCTGATTAGAGCACATAGCCCAAAGATAGAATTTGAGGATTAGTATAGAAGAACTTCCTAGAATTTTGTTGTTGTATAGATTTTGTGAGTTTTCCGAGAAATACATCCCTGTCTGGATATGAGCAGGTAGAGGCGGCTCTGGCACAGATGTACCTAGGGGTAAAACCCGAAAACACCTCTTTGAGCTAGAGTCGAACGGGAACTGGTGCACAACAACGGGCCTTGCTGCACTCTTGGTTACGACACTCCCGGGGGATATGCTTAGGATAATTCTCGTTTTCTTTACAAACCACTATGAAGGGTTATGAGTATATACTTCCTCAAAGAAAATATTTTTATGATTACGGATTATATCCATAAACCATTCAATTTACATTAAGTATTTTACAAGTTTGGAATTATGCATTGCAATTCATAAACTAACCTAGTTTATGCCAATGTATAGAAATGGTGCCCAGTGGAAGGAATGTGAACTCCAGCAATACGTATGATCCAAAGCGTAATAAGGATCATATCTTTCATGATATTAAGCCAACATTTAGAAGGGAAATAATCTCCCATGTGTTCTCAACATATGAATAAATAGTATCATGTGTTAATAAGATAAGTAAAGAATTCTCTGAGTCTTATGGCTTTGAAGGAAAGAAAGATAAGAAAAGGATGGAAGAGAGAATGATGGAAAAAGGGACGTGGGAAAAGATGGATTTTCCAATATGTGATAACTGTGGGAAGAAACACCTTGGAACTTGCCTGAAGGTAATGGGAGTTTGTTATAAGTGTGGAGAAAAAGGACACAAAGTGCGTGACTGCAAGGGTAAGAAAAAGGTTTCAAGTGTACAATGCTTCATCTGCAAGGAGTGGGGACACTACGCAAACCAATGTCCAAATCATCAGAGTATGACCCAAATGATGTTATTGGATAATAATCAAGTTATGATACTACCACAGATGAGAAGGAACGATTAGAGTTCTTATGTTGTTATTAAATAATTTTTTCATTTGAGTGTTGTATCAAGGATGTACTGGTTATAATAATTATGGAGTATATAAGGATTGTACTGCAGTACTATTTCATCAAGGACTTGATATTGTGTGGAACCAAGAAAAGTGACTCCACAGTAGGTTAAATTTTTGGAAAATATATGGTTGAGAGAAATATAAACCATAATATGGTTCTAATACCGAGATAGTGATTTTGGAATAATACATGATTGATTTGGATTAATTATATTGGATATTCTTAACTTCCTTGAAACTGATTGATGATTTGTATACATTTTTGGATAGAAGGAGTATATCTAGTATTCTATAAGGAATAAGGGATCATGGTAATTCAGGATGTTGCAGTGTTTTAAAAGAATACATGATGAAGGTGTTCACATGTTGTTACACGAAAAAAAAAGGGGGGATCTTCATTATGTTTACCTTCCTCATAAAATTTGGACTGTGAGTTGGACAGAAGTATTTTGGATAACTATAAAGGTTGGAATGGATTAAGTTGATATTTGGATAGTATTGTTTAAGGTTAAAACATTTCTGAAGATTATTTTTGGAATATTATAATAGTTTTATAAAAAGGACAACCTTCAGGTTGGGCGATAACCCGTCGCTTCGGACAAAGCTGCAGGAATCGAACCCACAACCATATTGCGACAGGCCTTTATGACCTACCACTAGCCTACAGGAAGTCCCTGGTTATTACAAAATAGTTTTCTTAATCTAAATGGTATGTGTTAATATTTTGAACCATGTACGATTAGGATAAATATAATATTTTTGAGTTCCATTATCTTTTTGAGTGAAAGATGAGTTTGTGGTAGAAATTAGTTGAAGGTTGAAACTCTAATTGTCAAGCATAAATATATATATATATACCTATATCATATTCTATGAATAAATTAATTCTTAAACTTTAGTAAAGGGATATTAAAACAAAAAAAATGTGTTATCCTAATACCTTATGTCTTGTTGAACTGATAATATCTTAAATCAATATAGATTGAAGGCTTTGAGGCCCTGAATTTTACACTTGTTTGTGATTGATGACCTCAATCACTCCCTACAAATTTTTACGTTTTTCCTCCAATTATATGTCTCTAATTGCCACCAATTTTCTCTTTATTGAGATCATAATTTGGTGGTGACTTTTTTATTTCCATTTCCCTCTTATTAAGGCTAAATTTTATTAACCTTATTTCCGATGTGGGTTTTCTACAAAGGTAATTTCTATTTTCAACCTTTTATTTTCAAAGAAAATTTCAAATTGTGAGGACGCAATTTATTGAAGGAGGGGGGAATGTAACACCCCGAGCTTCCATGATACGCTTCTCATTCAATAATGCAATAGCTTGCATTGTACGCAACTTCGAGTTCTAACACACCGCAACTAATCAAAGTAGCCATTATGAATAGTAATACCCACTTTTTAAAATTATAGAAATGTTATATTTTAAAATGGACTTCATTTTTTTATTCGTAATATCGAAATTATCCTAAGTTAAATTTTTTGTAATTTTCTGAGAACTTCCATTTTTTATGAATAGTGAAAAATACTCAAAAAAAACTTTTTTAATAAAAATAATTTATAGTGATAAATTATACTATTGAATGGTTTTAGAGTATAATTAGAATATATTTTTACCATTTTATCCAATGGTGGTCATTAGAATTAATTTCACTTTGAAATTGGACATAAACAAATGTCAATCTTTTGATAAATATTGTTTCTTAAAAACACGCTATTTGTTGTGACAGCGGGAATTAATTATAAAATTAATTAATGCAACTTATCTGTTTGTAATTTTGTAAAATAGACATCATTTTTGAAATCGGAATATCAAATATAGCTTAGGGTGAATTTTTGGGATTTTTCTGAAAAACATCAATTTTTGATGAATAGTGAAACCACTAAGTGGTACTTATAAAAACTGATTTTTCATTTAAATGAAATTTTACCACTTCTGTGTTTTGAATTTAAAAAATCCAACATACATGGTTTTCATTAAGAAGTAAAATGTGGTTCAATGATATTAAAATAATTTTTGGTGAATAGTAACTTTTAAGTTCTTAATCGCGATTAGAGGTAATTAGTGTAGTTTAAGGTAAAAATAATGTTTTAATAATATGATATGAGCTTGAAACATGTCCTAACCTCATTGGATGTTCCATGGCCGACCAAGACAATCCATGGGTCAACTTGGGGACCCCATGGAGCCACTTTAGTTGGAAAATTACATAAATACCTTTTATTTAATGTTAAAGTAAAAAATGACACAAACATGAAATGTTTTACTAAAACAATTTTTACATGGGGTTATACAAGTCATATTTTTTACTATAAATAGTCATTGGAAATCTAAAACTATTTCATATATCATAGTATTTTTTTTATAATTTTTAGACATTAAATAAATTAAATTAATTATGACATCATGATGATGCAGCGATTACCTCATTAATTAACGATTTAAATAAAATGAAAGGATAATGTAAAATATAAGGCTTAAACTTGTCAAAAGCCTATTGGATTAGTAGTTTTAGAACCCTTATCACCTTATCCTAGAATTATATAATTTTGGGACCTTTGGAATCCGAAAAGCATTGTGTAATAAAGTAATATTTCATTACTTTCCAAGAGTGCCCCTCCTCTCCACTTATAAAAGGCCCCCACCACTCCCACCTTATTCACACATTAAATCCATTTGGCTCAGCCAACCTCTGCCCAAATACTCTCCCAACTTCCCTCCCTTACTCCTAGAAGCCTCACTTTGGGCATAATTCTTCCCAAGGAAACCTTTGGCTCAAATCAAAAAGAGTTACCCGATTTTAAGGTAATGTCCTCTCTAATGTTGTTTTGTTTTATTTTGCTTCTCCAACCCCTTAAAATCTTTCTATTCCTTTATTTTGTAACAACACAAGTATCCTCAATATACTAGTATGTTTTTATAATGAGTATTCGAGCTACACTTGCACACACCTACATCTAATGGTTAAAGAACATACGGTTTCTGTGGATGGCGAATTTCTGCCTCACGAAACGATGATTGTTCAACACTCATATAACACCTTAAAAGGTGGCCATTAAGATGTCACTATATTTATATATGATATATAATATGTTTATGTTTTACTTAAGCTTCTGTATTTTTCATTTATGGCATACCTTTATGATTTCCATTATGGGTAAACGCGATAATTTCATTTTAGGAAGTGCGGACTACCGCCCCCTCAAAGTGATGTGAATCGTTAATGCCATATGTGGGATGTATAAAGGATGGAGTAAATGATATTATATATGATATTATACTGGAATTATAATATACCTTTATATCATTATTATTTCATTAAATACGAAATAGAAATGAAAGTAGCGTTCATGCGTACGCACGGCTTACCGTCTCCATGAACGGTGCATTTCATTTCTTACCTCTAAATGTTATGGAATATTATAAATGCATGTATATACTGGATATATGTGAGATATATGATATCTATATCATGAATATAATTCTGTATATAATGGATATATCACCACATGAACAACTTGTAATTATAAGAATTTTATTTTTGACTCAAGTACCAAAGATCGACAAAACGACCGTTATTAACTTAAATAATTACATAATTTTAATAACATGGAAATAAGTGATATAAAAGGAATAAAAAACTTGAAAAAGGTTCTTAAGAAATTATAAATTAACTCTAGTTTATTATTCAGGAGGTTAAAGAACGGTCGAGTCAAGACAGGACGCAAGGTAAGGGAACTTCTTAACCCAATTTCCATTCTTTGGGTTAATCTCCTACTTTCAAATTATGTCATGATATTATTATGTACTATCTTGTATTTATACTTTCTTTATGTGTACATATAGTTAATACACATAATAGATCTATGTTATTTTAAAAATGATCTTTTTAAGGACTTCGTCTCAATCTCCTTTTATTGAGGCATATTTGGTTTTATACACAACTTTCTTTTATACGGTGTATAAACCCCTTTGACTTTTACGTTTATTAAAAAGGAATATTTTTTATACGAATCATTTTACTAAATGACAAAAAGGGAATGTTTTTCTTTCCGTACATATGCGGCGACAACGTCTTCTCCGCCGCCGTGACAATTATTTGAGTTTCGGCTTCCTCTACAAGCCATCACTATTTTTATTGAAAAATAAATACAAAGTTTTAACTTTATTTTATTTTGGTATTGAAAATGGTTTTGAAAGTTTTTTTATTATATCAATGTGTTGTATTGATATCTTGTGATTGAAATGTGGAAATTTTATGTTTCCTTTATGCATGTTTTATGTGATACGATTATGTTATGGTTTATGATATGTTTAAACCTATTCATATGAGGAATGCATTGGACTTAATAAGTGACGGGTGGAGCCCGCTACAGCTCCTCGATGCATCGGCAGGTCTCATGAGACAAACTAGTGTCTTGGCACGAGGCCTTGACAAAATCTTATTTGTAGTCTTGGCACGAGGCCTTGGCTACGTGGTCATTATGCATTCCATCATTATGAAAGTGGTTATTGATATTGCATGTGATTATTCGACCAGTAGAATATCCATGTGAATAAGTAAATGGCATTATCTCATTTTACTTTTTCCATATTATGTTGAAGTTCAAGTTTAAAAGGCTTTTGTTTTAGTCGTACATTGCCTTAAATGTTTATGTTTATTTATGAAAGCTTCTGCAATATTGTTATCCTTACTGAGCATCTGAGCTCACCCCTTTCAATGTTTTAATATTTTCTAGGATGTGAAGAAGTATTTTATGAATGACCTGCAGGGATAGTCAGAAGAGGATATGAGTGTGGACTATGGAGACTTTGTTATTGTAGATTTTCACTTTATGATGTAATGTAACATTTATGAATGCATCTAGTGTTTCCAAGGCTACTAAACTAATCGGTCTTTCGAGACTTGATCTTTTGTGATCATGCCAATGTTACGAAGTAATGCACCGACTCTGGGTAGCTGGGGTCGGGGCGTTACAACAAGGAACTAAAAATAGAAAGTACAAAAGAAAACTCTGATGGCCATCTAAGGAAAACCCCACCTGATCATGAGAGTAGTGAAGATACTATAATCCAAAGTAGTATGTCATGTCCACTTGGACCTACTAGGACCAACCTGGTCCAAGGAAACTAATTCCACTGTCGCAAAGTCTGTCAGTCTAGTCCCCCTGAGTACCTCTTTCAAAACGTCGATCATCTGCACCAGACACAACACATGTGGGTGAAGTCTGTGCAGGTGTGAGTATAAAAAACTCAATAGGGACCCTGAGACCCCCAAAGGTCTCTTAGTAATACATTAAAGAAAACACCAGAAATAAAATACCACATAGGTAATACCACCAAGTAAGATCTCAAACACATAGCACAAAGTAAAAGATGCAGATCACACCAGGTATAACTTAAGTACATAAGTAAAGATGATAAGTCGTAAATCTAGATCATCTTATTCTGTCGAGAGGATTTGATACTGATCCACATAGGTTCACTAGGTACTAACCCATGTAGGATTTCTAGGTGATGACCCAAATAGGATCTCTAGGTGCTGACCCATAGAGGATCGTTGGGTGCTGACCACAGAGGATCTCTTGGTGATGACCCACATAGGATTGCTAGGTGCTAACCCACAGAGGATCGCTAGGTGCTGACCCATAGATTATTACTATGTGTTTACCCATAGAGGATCTCTAGGTGCTGACCCACATAAGATTTTTAGGTGTTGACCCACACAGGATCTCTAGGTGCTGACCCACTCGAAATCGCTCTTGTTTCTTCACGTCACAGCCAGCCATTGGATTTCTGCAGTTAGCACACTTAATTTGCGGAGGATCATATCCTAAAGACATCTTCCATACCTCAACCACCATGAATTCCCACATATAATAACCCCAAAGTATCATCCCATTGTAAGGGTCCCAATGCAATATACGACGCATCGATCGGACGCCCGGTCTGTATGTTGTGGGCTTTTTAGTAAAAAGGGTCTGGTTGGATTCGAGTCTGATGCAACCCAGCCATGCTCTAACTTTTTTCAAAACTCAATTAGAGTATATCAGAAAGACTTCTCTATCACAACGGTCCTAACTCCACTGATGTAACATCAATTGAACACTCGGCCTGATCTGACCCGGTCGAACCGACCCAACCAACCTGGCCTAGAGGCCCCACATACCCTGGTTTAACTTGACTAACTCGACTCGACCCAATTCGGGTCTGGGTTGGTTCGGTCCGGCCTGGCCAGTGGTCCAGGCCCAATGGGCCTCGCTGGACCCAGCGTAGTTTGGCTGAGGGTCCAGTCTGTCATGTCACCCGACGACCTGGTCTAGTCCAGCCGGGCCCGGAGGGCACGGGTCCAGCCTATCGGCGTAGGTCCGGCCCGCTGGGTAGTTCGCACCCCGCCCAGTTTTCTAGAGGTAGACCGGTCTGCCTCACTGGGATGTGACCGGATTTCAGGTACAGTTTGCCGCAATCGCCCCACAAGTCGTCGCGGGTCACTGCGGGGCAGCCTCCTCCACTGTAGTCGACCGATCGTAGCTCACTGCGTGGGACGCAGCATGGTTCTGCATCTGTGGCCCTCTGATGTGGTTGAGTGACCATGTTCGTCGCCACTAGTTGGCAGCTCCTCCAGCTGCGTCATGGCTCGAACCAGCTACAGGCCTTCCTCTGATGCACCATCATGGTGTGTCGCCACCTGCTTGTGGCCACCGCTGTGGGCCACCACTGGCCGCCACTAGTTTCCAGTACTGGCATGCCAGCAGTACCTTCTATAAGCCACTGGAATTCCTCTGGTGGTCCATTTTTAGATATGTTTGTGCCTATGGGCCTCCCAAGTCACCTCCATCCCTGCCTTAGCCCCGGATTCCTCTTGTCGCCAATTTGAGGATATGGACAAATTGAACGCACACAGTGGAGGTGCTCAGGTCTTATTCGTGTCGACTCGTACCCTCCGTGTTAGGATTTTATAATCATGTGAGGTCTGAGGATTCCAATTTAAATCAACAAATGATAATTTCAAATCTCAGATAACGAAAGCCTCAAAAGAAATTTACCCTCCCACATAAATGCATGATTTACGAATCAACTTGTTCATGCGTTAATCCATGTTCATAATTTCTAGAACATGAATGGAGAATAAATTTCACAAATTAAACTCCTACCACTTTGACGTTTGATGCTTAATTGTTCATCCTTGAGATTTCAAGAAGTCGACCTCACTTCCATATCCATTCTTCGAGGCATGACGAAGATGATGAAGTCTCGCTGGCATTCTTCACTTCGTTCTTCATTGGGGAGGGATTACGTTGGAGGTTCGTCAGATATTTCCCCATGTTTGTTTATTTCCAAAAATCCAACACATTGTATTATTAAAATAAATAAAAATCATAGTTATGTTACGCCCATTGATGATTCTCATTAGATGTGCCACGTTTAATGATCCATTAAGATAATTGTGTTGCATTTTCGAATGAGTCATTATTGACCCTCCATTAATGTGCCTCGTCATTGCACCACAGTGTCACCATCCTCCACTCAACAATGAGAAAATAAATAAAATAATTCCTTCTAAAATATTTTATTAATTTTCTCTAAAATTCCAAAAAATTACTTTTTCGCTTGGCCCTTTCCGGTCGAGGTTAAGTCATTTCTAAGTGAATACCGATATTCTGATTTCAAAAGTGCCCTTGTATTTTTGATCCGAGCACCAGTTCAAAAGTTAGAAAACCCCACTCACATGTTTACTAAAATTACCTTAAAGAAAGTTCAAAAAATTAACATTCACCCTCGACCTGCTCTAGTTGAGGTTAGGCTTAGCCTAATGGGAACACACCCTCACGAGCTTAAAGGTACTCTCATATTTTCAATCTGAGTTACCGTTTAGGAGTTATAAGGATTTGACAATAAAATAATTATTAATTATTTTATTTATGACCAAAAACTAACTTTCACCGTTGGCCTACGCCGACCAATGTTAGGATATTCCTAAGGATATCATACCCTCATGAGATCAATGGTGGTATCAAATTTTTAATCTGAGTCACTATTCGTGAGTTATAAGTATTTGAAAGATAAAATAATTTTATTTAATTATTTTATTTATGGTTATACCATTTTGGGGTTTTCTCACTGGGGGGATTTGCTGACTAAACTTAAGTCGTGACTAGGGTAAACCTGCCATCCTGAACACAACGGTGTCCTCATATTTCTAATCTGGGTACCCATTTAAGAGTTATTCTAATTTTTCAATAAAATCACTCATGTGCGCTATTTAAAGCTTAAAATTTTTTGACAGATCATTTCAGACACTCCGGGCCTCGAAATCACATGCCATCAAAGCGTGCAATCTCGAAATAATTCCATGTAATTAAAAAAATACACTAAATTTCAAGATATTACATGAATTTTGGGGATAGGATTATTGATTTCTGGAATAACATGTTAATAAATGGAAGCTACAGAAGGCTTGAACATTGGGGGTTCAAAGATGAAACTCAAAACAAACTGGTTGTGTGGAAGTTGATTTCATAAAAAAAATTGTATCTCAAGAATATATTTGAATACTTGGAAAAAATTTGTGACTATTGTAACATAAGTTTTCATTGTTTTGAAGAGTTTTGGTATGTACTAAAACAAAAAAACAAATTTTTATGAGGGGAGAAGACCAAAATAATAAAAGAAGATGTAGAAGAGGGATAATGTGATTTCCTTGGGAAAATCAATAAAAGAAAGGTTTTCAACCTAATAAGAAAGCTACAAAGTATTTTAAATCTATAAGGAAGATATTCATATACTATGGTATAAAGGGTCACATTATGGATCATTATAAGTTGTTCATGAACATAAAGATAAAAGGGAGAAATATAGAATCCAAAAATGAATCAATACAAGAAAGATATTATAGGATTGGTTTAGTGTAATGCATCCAAGATGAGGAATATAAATTTTATGAGAGGTTTTCAAAGAAATAAAACCTAGAATCTGCTAACAAGTTGTTTGGTAGGTGTAATTTTTCAGATTATTCATCCAGTAAGTGTATGAAATGGATTCCTAGACAAGGAGATTTTTTGATGAACAAAGGGAAGAAACCAATAACTCTTAATATCAAATCCATTGTAAATAAGGATTCTACACACAAAAATATTGTTGGAAACACTCTAAAAGTATATTTTACAATATGGTTAACCTAGTTGGAAATGGTTAGAAATATGGAGCAAGCATTTAAGATTAAAATTTTCTTACTAGATAGAGTGAATAAGGATATTCCAACTAAGAAGAAATATTAATATAAGAATAAAATAATGTTTCCTAAATAATTTTAAAAGTAGAAAGTTAAATATGGAGAAGGTCTGAAGAGCTCTCAACACTTTATATATACAAATAAGAAATGGTCTATGCTTAGAATAGAGATCATCCTTACCACTCTTACTAAGTATCCTATTAAAACTCACCTTATTCCCTTATATTTATTTATGTGTGTTTTCATATAAGGGATTGAAGGTGGTATTTAAAATTAATAGGGTTGCATGATAATTTTTACTCACTATACATCATAAGGAAGAAACCATCATATACATATTAGGGGAGGAAAAAGACTACCATGGTTATAAGAAAATGATATCACCCCTTTAGGGGGAGAAGATATAAATAAGTGGTTGTAAAGATTTGTGTTCTTTAATGAAAATCTGGAATTTATGTGAATTTGTAAATTCTATACAACTTTTAAAAGTTAAAGATTAAGGTACTCTATTCACAATTTTTTAACCTTATTTTTACTTTATCAAATAAGTTTATAATGGGGGTGTTGGTTGATGAAAATATGAGTCAAAGTGGGAGTGAATTCATATTTCACTTGAAAACTACCGATGTGTTTATTGAACCAGTTATAGGATATTCTTTCATGAAAAATATGATTATACATCCCCTCAAAGGAGAATTTTGAAGTGTTGATGTATTTAAGACAGACTTATGAAAAAAAAATTTGTCTTGGAAAAATATATCTTAATTTTTACTCTAGGTTTGACCATGTTTAATTAGAGTATACTAGATAAACGAACATTGCTAAGGAAGTATGTGAATCTATCTGTATCCTAAAAATTGATCTGGTTTTAATTTAGAATAGAGAGGGAGAATAAGAAGATGTGTAAACCATAGAAAATTATTGAAGAAGAGTGAGATCCACCCATTCATAACCTTTGCATTTATTTTCAATAAGGAGGAGAAAATAAATGAGCACACATATTTCCATAAGTGTTGTTTTGTGGTATTGACAAAAAATCCAAAGGTGGATATTGAAGTTCTCATGCATAGATTGTATTTTTTATCAACAAATAAGGTTTTAAATATGTGTTAGATAATTATGGGAGTAATGATGATGGTTCTTCCATTTTTATTGTAAAAGGAATATAATGGAGAAGATAATTCCATTGAATAAATCCTAAGTTTTCCTTTTTAGATGCATTTATATTATGGAAAAGGGGGGTACATTGTTATTGCATTCCAATATATTATTTTGATGTAGTAATATTATACATGTGATGATTTTTGAACTGTTATTCATGTTTGAGAAAAGGTCTGATGATATGTAAGTTTTTTCCATAAAATTTAATGAAAGTAAAAGTAAGATGTATTAAGGGGAGATTTAATAACCAAAGGTAGAAGAGGTAAAGCTAGTTTAAAGAGTAAATAAGCTCCAACTATGATGTATTACACATAAAAACTACTGTTTTAGTATAATTATATCTTATGGATGAATTTTGAATAAGTTTTAAAGTGATTGAGAAGCCCTTTGAGTGATTTCAAGTAATTCTGTTAATATTTAGAGGAATCTGGAAATGTTGTACAAAACTAAAAAATGAAAAGGTCAAATCATCATAAGGATGAACCACATCTACTTAAGCATAATCTATATTTTCAGAGGCATAACTACCACCTATTTAAACATTAGTTTCAAGATATTTAAAGATAATTTTTTCATTTGTTTAAGGAAAATTAATGTCTTCATAAACATGAGTTCACCTGCTGAAGGATAATCCTTCCTTATGAAAACATCATTGTAGGTTGTGTAAGCATAATATATGTATACATAATCTATATAATCATGATTATAAACCTCCATAAGCATTATTATAGTAAGGTACATTCATAGGGTATATATTATCATAAAAGGGTACATGAATCATATGTTGAGATTTTGTTGGGTACAACCAGTACATCGTAGTGCACAAAAGCTTCAAAGGGTACCATCATGAGGTGCAGATTTGTAAGGTACAAATAAAACCTAAAAAAATTATAATATATTATACACTAAAAAAGTAGTGAAATAAAACTTTTTAGGGTATAACTAAAGAACTATATAAAGATAAATTATCAGAATGAAAAATATAAGGTTTACAGTACCGAATTTCTAAAGAAATATCATAATAAAATATTCTGATAAATAGTAATTTAAATTAAATGATGTTTTTACTCTATTATTTATAGATTTAAATATAATGATCATTCAATTGATCATGATTCAAGCTAGATATTTGAGGATAAATGTTCCATGCTGTAAAGAGGGCCATGTGGAAATAATACATGCATCCATGCATACATGGAAGGAAATTTAAAATTATTAAAGTTGTAGCATTTTTATAGAAGTTGAATCTATGATATATTCACATCACATGAGGAATTTAATATTGAGTATTTATTAGATTTAATTGATATTACTTATCTATTTTAAACAACATTTAAAACACCGCAGATGCTAGATAATTGAAGGTCAGGATATATGGAGTTTTAAATTACTATAAAATTAGGGAATAATATTTGCATGTTTTTTAATATATATTTTGTAGGAGATGAATAAAATTTTAATATAAGAGATAATCCATTAACAGAACTATTATTTTGAATAAATATTTTTAGTTGAAGAAGAAGAAGAATTTGATATTGTTGTTACATTGTTGTTCATCTAAGTATCAAAGGATGAGGAACCTTACACATTCAGGAGTGAACCTATGAATTAAATAAGAGTAATAGAAGGAGACTATGATATCATTATAATGTATAATAAGATCAATAAGTGAAGGTACTGACACTATTTCTATTTTTAAAAAACTTGAGTGTCGATACTCTTGGAGGAAAAAAGATATAATGATACATTCTGATATACTTCTACATTGATCATTCTAATAATGTGGTGAAGAACAAGTAAAAATTGTAAGGAGATTTACTAATCATTTATTGGTGGTTAAAGACATTATTATTGGATCAAAAATGACCCTTGAAGAATGGTGGTTCTAATATAAATAATCTCATCATCCATTTATAAGGACTAAGTAGTGTGATACAACATATATTATAGGATACAATTATATGAAATTGGAAGATTCTTTCCCTAGGTATTTGGATGATACCGTCCCAGACCTTGTATGACTATTTCTAGGAACTTTTAATCACTACAAATTATAGTGATAATAAAGATTTTCTCTCAACAATAGTTGAGTGGGGTATGGAATATTTTTTTCAGGATGGATCTGAACCTTGTAAAAACCTCTTATGTTGCTACTCTTGTTTACTCATGCATTTCATATTAAGGTAAAGGTATAGAAATTATTAATAGATCTATAAATATTAATTGGTACAAAGGTTCAAGTATAAGTGGGGATAGGTAAAACCAGGTAGACACTGATTCCGCCCCTGTGTCTCTAAATGATCTATAAGGTGTTATAGGTTGTCTACTATATGAATCTCCTTAATCACTCTAAATAACATCACCATAATAGTAGAAAAAAGCAGACATAATTTTCTATGTGAAATAATTGGATATGATCATGATTATAAAATTTTAAATAACATCACTAAAATAATGGTGTTTATATTTTTATTATGATTATTTAAATTGTTATTTTATTAATTAATTGTTAACATAATACATATTAAAATATTTTTAATAAATATTTACTAAAAAAATGGTTAATTAATTTATATTTTCTAAAAAAAATTACTCTTCTAACTAACATCCTCGAAATATATTAAACAATGTGAGCCTGGTGGAGTAAATAATAGACATCCCACCCACCTTATTCTAAGAAAATTCCCCATATGGACACGGGATAGTTCCAAAGTGATTCCCCACTACCCAGAGTTCTCACACTAAATATATCTAGAAAAACTATTATTTAAAAGAATAGTTTATATTATTACATTAATTATTAAAAAATAATAATTAATCTAAATTAGGATTAATTTTATTTAATTACAATTACACGGTCTTAATTATACATCATTAATATAAATAAATACTAAAAAAATATATTAACTAATAATTAGTTGTTACCAAACATTTTTAATTATAATTAATCTAATTATTATTACTAATTACTAATTAAACTAATACTAAATTACATCTAATTACTAACCATTATTATTATTGTTAGTAATACCAAAGGATTAATTTTGTATTTTATGAAAATAACATTGGTAAATATTTAATTAATTTTTTTGGTGGTGGGGTGGTAAGGGTTTGGGGGTGAGGGGAAGGTCGCAGGGTCAAGTCCTCGGGCTTCCGATTTACTGTAATTTTCTTCCTTGAGTGTGTGACACTTTTGCGGTTGTGCCCAATTTTTTAAGATGGTCAAGGTTTATTAACAATATGTGTGTTGGAATCTCAATTAAGTAGGTTTGATTTTTTTATAATAGAATTATTGACAACACATGTTGAAGATGAAAGAAGTGTTGGAGTGTTTCTTGGGAGATTGGTTGATCCCAAATATGATTATCCAAGGTATTTTTTTGCATCAAGCTTTATGAAAGTATTGAGAATGTGATGTTTTCCCAAGTAGAGATGTCTTGAGGCATGCTAGAAGTAAAATTCATGGAGTGTGTTTTACAAGAGTGAAACCTATTCAAAATGAGAAAGACCACACTGTAGTGGTCATTGTAACCAATAATTTGCACCGTAGAGGTGGTTGTAGACATGCATCTACACTATATAGATCCTAATCCATGTCATAGAGAATATATTGCAGAGTTGAATACAATGTAATGCATCTATCTATGTTTTAAAGGGGATGTTTGAGGGTAACTCTAAAGTTTTACATGTCATAGTCACTATGACTATGTCACAATATTGATGGTTTTTCCACATTGAAGTATGGAAGGATGAATAAGGAAGGAAAACCTTATCTTCTTAGCCAATATATATTGATCCTACATGTGTGGTAGAAATCTTGAAAACATAGGGAAACTAGAAATACCAATCATCCACGATGGCACTAGAAAGAAGGAGATCATAAATGAGGGTAGTCATTTGTGCAAGGAAGTTGTGGTCTACACCATAGGTCAGTAGCATGGAGATAGTAGTCCACACCATAGGGCAGTAGTGTAGAGTATTTTGGGAGTGAACCCTGTTTCTCACATTTTGTGGGTTGAGGGAATAGAGAGGCTTATATGAAATGATAAATTTTGAGGAGTTTGTGATTTGGGGTGTGAAGTTTATAGGATATACCGCATAAAAAAACCATGGAATATATTTTTTTAGAGGAGCTTCATAGCCACTATAGATTTTTAAGAGTCCATGCCATAGCAAAGAAGTCTGTACTGCATTCTCCTTAAAGAAGAATAATTCCATGTCGCAGTTACACCTTGCACTATAGAGGGTCTGGATTTAAAAAAAGTAAATAATTCAGAATCTCCATTCCTATGATAGACCATTACATAATGATATGTCCATGTTGCAACTAGTTTAGTGTGAGAATATGTTTGAGTAGATTGTTCCATAAATCATGCAGGTGTTATGAAGGGGTTAATGGGTTATTTTTGTGGATATGGTCAACCATATGTGTCTATGACATAGTGTGAATGACTATTCCATAGTGAAGTACTTAGTATTGGAGGATTAACTATGGTGAGTATGGCCATTCCATAGTATATTCATCAAGGAGTAGGTTATTCTATAGAATCTTGGACCACACCGTAGCTAGGTGGTTTTCTTTCTGGGATATTTTTAGCTAGAGGGAGTTATTTTATAGAATCTAGGGTTCCATAATCAGATTAAAGGACCCATGATGACCCCATTAATTATGTGGTACACTTGGATTAATCCTATAAAAGTGGAGATTCAATCCCATCCAAGATTAATTCTCTATAAAACTATCTATAGCAGTTCTAGAGGACTCAGATTCAAATAAAGAGTATATTAAAGATCTAATTTTTAGAAAAATAAGGTAGTTTTGTTCCAAGTTATGGGATGGAATATTGAATATTTGGAAACCATTTAATACATATCTAAATAAGGATATTGTTTGTTGTTCCTACAGTAAATTTGAGTTGTTCTGGGTATTCTAGAAATAATATGGTGCTGAATCAAGGTGTTTTTACAAGAGGTGAAGCATCAGCCCGTTAAAACTTAAAAAAAACATCTATTCATACCTGAAGATGAAATCCAATTCAGTGTTGCTGGTGAAGGTACCTTCATGTCCATAAATTGGGTGTAGAGCCTTTTCAGAGTAGTGATCAAACAAGGATGAGGAAGGTGATCTTTTCCACTAGCAGTGATCCAAAGAAGTAAAGTTCAATGGATTGACCCTTTAGAAGTAGTGATATATCCCTAAACTTATAAGTTGATGATGTTGGGTGTAGGAATGAACTAGGCTAAACTAACAAGAGGTGAGCTTATTAATTTTAGTTCACCAACCCAATTTTGGTAGCATGATCCTTGGACTAGCCCTTTGTAGTGAACCAAGTAAATACTCATGTCCATATTTTATTTATGCATGCAAACCGGAACATATCAAGTAGCCTTAAGAATATATTGAGAAAGAGCATAAAAAATTTCCCCTCAAGGTTGAGAGGTCAAGATCCTATAGGTAAAGTGAGACATTTAACAGAGTAAGTGTATTAATTATTCTTGACAGTGAATACCCAAATTCACCCCCCCCAGGGTAATCTCACTCTAAGAACCTTTTATAAGTATAAAAAGTGGTATCAAAGGGTAGGTTTATTTATGGGATTTTTTTTACTCTGATCATGTTCATATATATTTTTATGTTGAAGTTTCATTTTAACCATATATTGTGGTGTGACATGGAAAAAGGTATAACTTCAAAGAAGAATACCAAATCAATTATAATCCATCAGTGCAGAACTATTTTTGGGAATAGTGATATTTTGTTATATGAGTCCAAAAACATGGATAAGATAGGTATGATAGATTCATATTGTGAATCCATTCACTCATTTAATGATGCTTTTAGTATGAGTGTGGATCCTGATCAACCAATTTATATTGGTACCACTGATGATGAGTAAATTTCAAGTAGGATAAAAAGGAAAAATTCCCATTTATCAGATAAAGCGGACTAGCAACTAAAGGAAGAAATTTTTAGAGTTAAAGAGTAAAATAAGTCTCTATACATTAATATTAAAGTGCTATAAAATGAGGTATAAAATATTATAGGATTAAACAAAATAATTTTTGAAGTTTCAACTGACCTTAGGGATCAAAATAATTCTCAGGTAGAATAATGAAAGATCATATCCAAAAAAGTGGAACAAATCAGAGAATATTTAAAATAGAAGAGTCTAAACTCTAAATAATTTCATAATTTGAAGGCAAATAATGATGAGTTGGTTGGTCATATAGCTGAAGTGGTTGATGATAATAGAAGGTTCTAACAAGAAACTATATTCTTCATAGTCTCTATTGTTCAAATGAATTCTAAAATGAAGGATCAAGAGAACATACTGGATAATATTAAATAATACCTATAAAATGATATGTCTAGTGGGAATACTTTCAAGGTAGAATTTAATTCTTAACTTGAATCAAGGAGAAATAATATCCAATGGTTGGAAGAATTATTAGTTTCATCCAAGAACTAGTTGGATTCCATGGGTAATTCTAATCTCAAGAATTATTTACATTTTTTATTTGATCACCCTTCATCGGATGATGATGAATCAAATAATAAGTATTACATCTCGGAGGATCAATAAGAAAAGATTCTAATGTCATAAAGATCATACTTTACGGATAAATCCAGTCTTGGATATAAAAAACTCCACCAAGTCATGAAAAGAAGAGAACTATGAATACTCCAAAGAAAAAGAAGGGTTGTAAAGGTTCTAGAAATAGACTTAAATGTGAGTCCACAAGAGGTAGAAACAACTATATTAGGACTCAAGGAATACATGGTAACATGTGTTACTTTTGTGGGATATATGGACACACCTTAATTTTTTGTATTGAGGCGTGGGGATATATCAAATACTATAAAGCTGGTGGAAAACTTATATATTTGAGTAACCATTAATAATAAATGAGTTATGGGTATTATCACAATAATTATTACCATTATAACCATGTCTAAGTTAAAAGTTTCAAAGGATATTCAGTTGGGGTTAAGGGAATATTTTGGGATGCATGCATATGGAAAAATATTTCTTTGAGAAACATATTTCAATGATTATATAAAGAATAATTCTTTACTAAAACTAAGTTAGAGAAAAGCTAAAATTTTATCTCTAAAACTTAGACATTTGAGAGAGATAATAAAATGGATCGGAAGAAATAAAATAGATCACTTAATGATGAAATAAATAAGGTCCATGAGAAAGGTATATCCCAAAGAAAAGAAATAATTATAAATATTGATAATCCTTCAAGTTGTATTCAAGGTAACAAGAAATTTTTAAGAAAAAAAAAGGCTCCTTTTCTTGTAAAATAATAAATTTATACTCCCTATTAAGAACATATTGTGTGAAATAGAATAAACCATAAGATTATGAAATGTGGTTGTATTTTATCAAATCAAGTTCATATCTAAAGATGGATTATGATATGAAAAAAATAAAAATGGTGGTTCTTAGTGACTTACTATCATACTTATATTGAGGAAGTTTGAGTTACCCTTATTCCTATATTCTCTATTGTTTCTAATTGTTTTTTAAGTTCTACATAATTAATAGAGAGATATGATCCATACGGTAATTGTGCTTGAAAATCAGATATGACAGGAGATGAGAAGAAGATATGATAAGGGTAAAACCCAATTGATCTTATTACTCTTAAAGATAATTAAATATAAAACAACAGAAACCACAAAAAATAATTTTATATTCATACATTTTCCTTTATTATGAGTGTCTTGTAGTTTGGTATCTTATTATGTTTTCAAGATATCCAAAAGTTGTTGAATTATAATAGTTATTACAATAGTTTGTACCACCTTTTTTTACACCAACATGTGATATAAAAAAATATAGTCAATAGATAAAAACTTTGGGGGATTTTTTCTGAATATAAAAGGCTATTTAGCCTTATCAAAAAAAAATTGAATCCTATGAAGGTCTGAAAGGCATGGATTTTGAATGATGTTATAGGTTCAATGTTAACCACTCTTTCAATGAGTGGTGTCAAATTTTCATAATGTGGTATCAATTAATTAATCCTATGGTATGTTTCTCAAAAAAAGTACTTTAATGTTATGTGTTAATGGTTTGGTGTGAAGTTATGAAGATCACATATTGTCTTTTGAAAGTGTAAAAGACAAAGTTGTTATATGTGTTTCTTGGTATTCATGAGTGACATGGACAGCCTTTTTATTGTATATAAAAACTCTTGTTTCATACAAAAAGATTTTTTTAGTAGGATTAGAGGATTTATTGACTTATTAAGTTCCAAGTGGTAAATTAACTTAGTGAAACTCTTGTAAAAATAAACCAATAAAGGATTTTTTCTTATGTAACATGAGGTTTCAAAGAATTTGGATGATCAACATGTTGTTGATTCCAAAGAATGAATTTGTTTTGAAATAGGGTAGAAAGTATTCTAAAGTGAAGAATACATTACCAAATGGGGAGTTGATCCTTCTTCAAAATATTTCCCTACATTAAGTGTGAAATTATTTAGATATGATTTTCCCAGTAATAATGAGAAGAAAGAAGAAAATTTCATCCCTACATTTGTAGAAGGAATTTTGGAGAGACCCATTTCATTCAAAAGGCCCTTTGTGTTTAATTGAAAATAAGGAGGGTAATAAGATATCTTAAAAGGTATAAGATATCATTATGGTGGATAAAATACTTATAAGGGTGCATGGAATAAGGGTGAGAAAATGTATATTTTGTATTTTAAAGAAAATCCAAAATGGGAGATTATTAGGAATACCAAAGGATTGATGATGGATTTGTTGAAAATAAGGTTGGTCAAGGTTTTTGAAAATAATATGGTCATGGTTGATGACCAATATGTGTGTTATAATCTCAATGAATCGGGCTAGATTTTTTGACAATATCATTGTTGAAAACACATTTTGAATATGATCAAAATGTTAGAGTATTTCTTGGGAGATTTGTTGATCCCAAATATGATTAGCCAAGGGACAAGGAATTTTTTTGAAATAAATATTTATGTAAGTGTGGTATGTGAAGTTTATAGGCTACACCATAGAAAAAACAACCAAGGATTAGAAGTGTTTTTATAGGAGTTACGATGCCACTAGATATTTTGAGGTGTTCGAGCCGTGGTATAGAATTTTATACCGTAGTATCCTTGGAGAAGAAGAAGTCTACAATATGGATTCACTTTAAACTTTATAGGGTATTAATTCAATAGAAGTAAATAATTTGAGATATCCATTCCTATGAGATACCACACCATAGTTATATGTCCACATTATATTCAGTTTAGTGTGAGAAGTGGTTTGAGTAGATCTTACCTGAACTCGTGCGGGTGTTATGAAGGAGTTAATGGGCATGTTTTGTGGATATGGTCAACTACAGGTGTCAACACTATAGTTTTCATAAAAATTCCATAGTTAAGTATGAATTATTTAAGGATACACCATGTGGGTATGATAATGTCATAGTATATGAAGTAAGGAGGAGACTATGTCATAGAATCCAGGACAACTTCATAGCTAGGTAGTTTTCTATCTATTACAGTTTCAGACCAAGGTGTTATTGCATGGACTCTGGGGTTTTCAACTCATATTAAAGGGATGATGATGAAACCATTAGTTATATGATACAATTTTATTAATCCTAGGAAATATGATATTCAATCCTAATCAAGAGGAATTCTCTATAAAACTATCGGTAGCAGTTCTAGAGAACTCAAATTCAAACAGATAGCATATTGAAGATCTGGTTTTTAGAGAAAGAAGAGGGTTCTATTCCATATGAGGTGATAAAAGCTTAAATATCTAGAAACCATTGAAAATATATACAAATAAGGATATTGTTTGTTTCTCCTATAACAAATTTGAGTTTTTCCAAGTATTCGGGAAAGAAAAGGTGATATATTAAGGTTTTCTCACAAGAGTTGGAGTGGTATCCTGATGGAATTTCAACTGAGTATCTATCAATAACTATAGATTAAATACAGTCTAGTGTTTCTGTTGAAGGGACCTACATTTCCATAAAATATGTGTGGATGGTATCTGAAGTTGTGATAAAATGAGGAGGAGGAAGGTGATCCTTCCCAGTGGTAGTGATCCGAAGAAGGAATACTCGGAGTGACCCTTGGGAATTTGTTAGTTATCCCTAAACTTATAAGTAAGTGATTTTGGGAATAGGAGTGACCTAGACTCAACCAAAAAGTAGTGAGATTATTAATTTTGGTGCACCAACATAATGTTGGTATCATGTTCCTTGGATTATCCCTTTGTGGTGAACCAATTAAATACTCATGTCCATATTTACTTTATGCATATGCACCAAATTAGATCAAGCAACCTTAAGCATATCTAGTGAAATAGAATAACAAAGTGACCCTCAAGGTTGATAGGTCAAGATCCTATAGGTAAACCGATACATTTAAAAGACTAAGTGTTCTAATTTTTCTTGATAGTGCATACTAGATTCACCCCCCCCCCCCCTCAGGGTAATCTCACTATAAGTCCGTTGTATAAGTATAAAAAATACTAATACTAAATTTATAATTACTGACTAATTAATATAATACTAAATTATAATATTATTGAATTATAACCATTATTATGAATAAAAATTATTACTACTAATACTAAAAATGTAATTACTAACTAATTATACTAATACTAAATTACATTATTATTAGTTACTAACAATTATTATTACTAACCATTCTTACTAAAAATTATTATTACTAACCATTATTAATTACTAACCATTTTTATTAATAATACTAAACATCTAATTTGTAACTACTCAAATATTATTATTATTAATTACTTACTAATTAAACTAATACTAAATTTAATTTAATTTGTTAAACATTGAAATAGAAAAAAATAAAATAAACTTTTAAAAGTTATTTTAAATGAATCATGGAAAATTATTCACCCCATGGAAATTTTCACCAAAGAGACATCACACATAATAATTTTTCACCAAAGATAAATAAATTATGAGAAGGGTGAGTGGAGAGGGAGGTGTCTGCTTTTAGAGGGGAGAATCCAAATTTTTTATTTTCCCCAACACCTTTCATGTTCTATTTAACAAAAGGTGTTGGGGATGGAAACACTTTTCACATAAAAAAACAAAAGGTGTAGCCAGCCTAAATGAATTTTACGTCATTGATTTAGGCCAAAGGAATTCAGAGCATTAACACCTTTCAGAAAATTCAAAATACACTAACACTCTCAATGTGTTTCAAACCCATATTTCAAACTAAAAAAAATAACCTATTTCAATTATTATTTTCAAAAATCCCATAAAAATATCATCCCCCATCGTAAGTGTGGGATTAATTTGAACACTAATGTCTCTTACACATCAGGTGATTTGTGTGACAGATTTTTGGTCTGTGACACACTGGGTTCTACCATTTAGGAATTTTGAAGCTTATTAGGAGTATTTAATTTTATCAAGGATACAGCTCAGGATTTATTGTGTGGGTTTTCACTATTTAAGGAAAAGGTATCCCAAAATTTGGGTTCAAGTATCAGATTAATTACCAATATTAGATGCAAGACTGTGAAATGATTTCATGATCTTATGTCCCTTATCGAGACCATGAAATCGTTTCATGCTCTTGTTGTGGTGATTTTTTAAATTTTATAGTTTTATTATCTTATTTCATGAAAGTTATTATTTATTTTATCTTTTATTTCATTAATAGGGAGAAACATATAAAATGAGAAGCATAAAAACATTTTGCACACAACTAATAAATAAATAATATATTTTATTAAAAAATATTATAAAACCATATAAATATATATATGACTTATATGTTTTAATTTTTATTTTTTTGTATTGATAAGAAATGAATAAAATTTATTAAATTAAATAAGATTATAAAATTAAAATATACTAAAAAATGTATGGTAAGTTATATTATAAATTTAAATTTTGATTTATAAATTAATTTTGTTAAGTAAAATAAACATATAGACATTAATGTATTCATTTAACTCCCATAATTTTGTAAAAGTAGATAATTGACATGTTTAAATTTATCAACTAATAAAAATTGTAGTTAGGTCATTTTGAAAATTTATTTAGAAATGTTGAATCTAAAAATACATTTAATAACTCCATAAATTAGATATTTTTATTTGTAAAAATTTTTACAATAGAAAATATCATCATCACCAACTCTCTCCTCCACAACTTGGTGTATGAACCTCACACCCATTTCAGGTCTGATATCTAGGATAATATAGTGTTCTATCTATAGGAGAGGGTTATAATTTGTATGTTACCTCTTCCTCAATAAGGTGCATATGTAGTTATTCTATTTTTTTCTTTGTGTACTATTTTTTTATTGTTGTTACCTTATAATGTTGTGTTGTTTCTACCTCCTCATACTACTGACTATATCACTCCCCAACATACCAAATATAGGACTCCCCAATATAAGATGTGGATAAATATGTAAACAATAATGGGTTCCTAGTAGAACCCATGAAGATGAATAGAATTTCATAGACACATCAAACATATCATCGAAAGGAGTATATCCTGAGTACTGTGTAAACTGTGATAGAATAGTTGGTCCCTCCCCTCCTAAGCTCTATGAATTTTGGTCTAAGGACATTCCTAAGATGATAACGGTGTATGAGATTCATAATTAAATGTTTTGTTGTAGGATAATCTACCTACATTGAATGATCTTCTATCTATGATGTAGGATCCTCTCTTGGTAATCGTTATCCCTATTATTGTATATATTCTCATTCCAGTGGTGGTGGTGGTGGTGGTGGTGCATCATCCTTAGCAGACTTATCAAACATGTCAGCATCCCCATCTACCTCAATATGTGCATGTGGGTCTAGATATATCTATGGATACTCATTATAGACACTCTCATATAATAAATATAGAGGATCTCAGAGAGACACTAAATCTCTATGAAATATATCATGATTAAAAAATTCCCCTTCTTGAGGATTAGATTTATGTATAAAACACTCTAAATTTTTTGACTGAAAATTTAATAACATTCAAGTTAATTCTAAATATGAAATAAAAATATATAATAAAAGTTAGTAAACATATCGACTCATGGAGGCCTATACCATGGTGTGTAAGGTACATAATAGTGTGACTTTGGTACCCATACAAGTATTATCCCTAATCAGATAGCTAGAGTCGTATTGTGGTATATGTGTGTTAGAATATATTGTACTAGGAAGGAATGTCATAACACTCTATGTAAAAACCAAGATAGTGTGGACAATTCATTTCATGCCTACCTATGAGTGTAACACTATTCAATATAGCAACCTGTCATGGTACAGTGGGAATGTGATGTAAGCGCCCATACTATCACATGAATTGATCTAACCAGTTCCACTAAATGATGTGGAAGTGAATGAGTGGAACCGCTACTCCATGATCTCCAACCATTGTTTTTCAGTATTGTGGAATTGATGCCAAGACAACTCCATTATATGGAATCCAAGAAACCTAAAACGTTAACTCAAGAAAATATTCATAAATTAGCACAACAATATAGCTCACTTATCAATATAATATCTTATAAAATTAATAAAAAAAATTATGTATATATAAACAAAATTAATATTTAACCTATATCATCATGCTATATAGAGTCAAAAATATGTTGAAAACTATGCACACTCGGCCTCAGAGTATGTACATAACACTAAGCCTAAATCCACCGTGTAAAAAAAGAAATATATGATTAGTTAAAAAATTATATTAATACATTAATAAAATAACTCAAATTAATGATTTAAACATACTAGAATCCCTGAGTAAAGTCTTAATAAAGGTTTGATGAAGTGGTAAGATAACTCTAGGAGCGATGCATGAAAAATGATCCCATGAACACATTTGTAATAGAATAAAATATCTTTCAATATTACGTTTCTATGTCGACATGTCATACAAAGGAATTTTTAAATATAAGATAATATAGATGAGCCCAAAATAAAAGTATATGTCATATCCATATCCTCAAGTAAAAATAAGTACATTATATGTACTATGGTAGTATAGTAGTAGATAGACAATGTGCATCCGAGTAGTTTCATAATATATGAAGGTGTGTCATTAGCACTGTTAGGAACAATGAAAAGTTCTCATCTATCCTACACATGCATAATAAGTCACCCTAAAATACATGTGATTGGATGAAAACCTCAATTCCTAGTAAATGATGCACGACATCACACCGATCTTCTGAGGTCACACCTGTAACCACCTGACCCTAGATATGTAGACCCAACTTTTATTCCATATCCACTAAATTCACAATCATCTCCACATTAGGAAGATAGAAAGTGTGTGTATATGGTTTCCATCTCTCGACCAATGTAGTAATCATATGATGATCAATGGACTTAAAGTCACACATGGTGACTCATAAAATATTATATGTCATAGGTATATAACAATGGCTATCAGAGGTGCATCATTGTGGAAATAAAATGATTTATAGATAGTAAGATATCTAATAGGTCACCCCTCTAGTACATCACATGAGACTTCTAGGAAGATAAAAGATCCACTTCCATCTAAATATATAAAAATTTCATAATTATTTGTAAAAAATTTAGTAGTTAAACCCATTTAATTTTTTTAAAAAATATTATATTATGAATAAAAAATAAGTTATTCATGTGATAATATGGTTGAAAAATCAATAATAAAATCATATGAATATTTAATTTATAATAAGATTCAACTAACTTCTTATAAATACTTCAATGTTAACAACTAGAGTACATCATTAATATTATAGATATCCTAACCAAATAATATTGGTGTGACCCATGGAAGGTAAATATCTTCTATTATCTTTATAATAAAATAAAAAAATTGTTTCTAACATCAATCAGGTGGATTGTTTGATGATTTAACTATATGTATAGGGTAACACGTGTGAGTGTGACCTTCCTAAATACATATACCACACCTCCAGTATGGTGTCTATTTATAGGGATAATCCATATCATTCTAAATATGGTTTGACTTCATCCTCCCTATTGTTCACAACCTAATCATGTTCAAGTGAAGCATAGGTGCATCAATGAATAGAATGAAGTTCCAATATTCACCTACAGGCACATGGATAAATATGTCACCCACTAATAGTTTTAATGAATACACTGGATTTGTGAATTATTCCAAGATAAGAATATATAAGGGCAAGATTTGATCACATGTGTGTAAGGATTTCATAATTATTGGAAGTTATTATAATCATAGTGACGTTACTCCAATAAAAACACAAGAACACAACTACTAGTCAAAGGATCATGAAACTCAATGACCTCGAATCTATGCCCATCATGATCAAATGAATGGAAATAAAATGTGGTATCCTTCTGTAAAATCCTATCAATATCGCACTAAAAATAGTGACCATATCATATCCATATATAATAACCCTATTTTTCCTACTTTCATCTTTCCACAAAATACTTCACAGTGTGATAGAAGTTTTTCTACACTAAATATGTAATTTAATTTTAAAACATTATAATAATAATTAGACATATAATTTAATATTCATAATTAACTGTGATGGGTAGATTCTAAACTCCCTTAAAAAATACATTAACTCATTCCAAAATGTTTTTCGTCATGTGTCTATATCTCCTCTCATCACCATATTGTAACATCCTGAACTGGGAGCCACTAAAATAGTGCCCTGAGACATTCAGTCACATGGACTCAAGCACACCTCCACATACGCCAGAGGCTGCCGACTAGGAATGAGGGTCTAATAATAGTATGGTGGGGAGACTATGCCATCATGATTAGAGTATCACAATATTATATTAATAAATAAATCAATCAATAGTGTAAGTAGTAATAATAAATGATAAGCAGTAAGAGAATAGAATAGACTAAATAAACATGGCCAACACCAAATACACAATCATTCATGCATATACAGATGAGGATATATAATCTAAAGAAGAAAAACATATAGCAGGAAATAAAATAAAATAAATGAAATAAGAAAAGAACAAATTCCCCAAGGGAAATCTCTATTAGCATCCTAATCTCTGTCTTAGTCATTTTCTCCTAACTCCCAGGTATAATCATAACAGCACAATCTAAGGGTCCTGATCCTATAACTAATAAGGTCAGTTCAGGTACCCCAATGTAATGGCAGCCTGAATAGGGTATGAGATATACTCAGTAGTCCACCACCAATAGTGTATAAATATTTCTATTCCATGAATATAAGATAGAGTAGGGTGAAAGTATGAAAAGTAAATCAATAAATAAATAAAAGTAAATAAATCGGCTCAGGTTTCTTTGGGATGCCTTATCGATTATAGTTGCTTCAGCCTAAGCTAGAATATCTCTAACCATGATCAACCTGTGCAGATGTAATATGTAGATATATATATTATTCTCCTAGAACACATGCAAGGAATCCTGACTATGATATCATAGAATTCAAGTGTAATTATTAACTGAACCTAAGCATGTTCTTTGGATTAGTGTATGTATCCATAGAATTCATAAGTTAATATTCCTTATCTATGATAAAAATGAAAACAAGGTTCTTATTAAAGAAGCATCCTTATAATTTAATATATATGGAATTTTGAGCATGTCTATGGTGATCCATAAATAGGAACCTGAGTATAGCTCCATGAGCACTATAAATACCTATAACCATAAGAGTCTGTCCAAGGAAACCCATAGAATAAATATCAAGTATCACTCTTGACATGGTTTAAATCATAACCCTCTAAGCCTATACCAAGTACACTACATAGGGGACCAAGTATTTTTCATGGCTTGGTATAACCTTAACTACAAAATCCTAAGTTTTTAAATGGAAACATTATGTTTGATAGCGTTCATGATACGCCACGTCAAGTATAAGCGAACAAATAATTAATATTTAAATGTTACCATTAAAAACTAGTCACTAAAATGAAAAGAATGAATAATATTAACTAATTATAGTTTAAACGTGTATATATAATTAATTAATAGGTGAAAATTTAATTATAAATGAATGTAAAACCCTTTTAAAATAAATGAAAATGTTTTTCTGAAAAATTATTTAAATGTGCACAAGTGTGTTTTATACCAATAAATAAAAAAATCACTCTTGTTGGATTATTAATGAAATATATACATAATATATTAATTATAATTTTTAAAATTTACTTTATGTGTTTTCTAGACATTATATAAGAACAAATCCAATTTTACACATAAAATAAGTATTTCTCAAAAATGGCAATTTTGTCGCCATTTGATGGTGAACCCATTTTCAATATATTTTTTATTACTTTTATAAATTATATTTAAAAAAATAAACTTATTATTTAGAATTGGAGTATCAAAATTTACTTTGGTTTAATTTTTATAATTTTTCTGAAAAGATTCATTTTTTTATGAATAGTGAAAAAAAATAATCCATTTTAATTGAAAATTGCTTTTTCATCAAATTCAATTATAATGTTAAATAATATTTTTTAATGGTTTTAAAGTAAAATTAGATAATTTTTTTATCATTTAATTTAATTTAGGTCATTGGGATCAATTTCACATTGAAATTGGATAAAAAAACTTGATGAAATTTAGAACATTTTTACTTTAAAAACTCATTTTTATATTATGTCAATGAGATTAATTTTTAATTAATTTCTACCAATTATGTGTTTTGAAATTAGAAAAATTGATACCATATTTGTAATCATAAGTTACAAATTATTTAAATAGTACCCTTTTTTTACATTATGAATAGTAACTCTAGTAATAATTTTTATTACCACGGTTAAGGGTAAATCGGGTAATTAAAGGAAAAAATATATTATAAAAATATAAAATTATCCTAAAACTTGTAAAAACTTGATTAGATTAGTTTTTTACAACCAATATCATCATTGGGTTGATTTTATGACCACTTGGAGCCACTTCAATGACTTAAATGCATTTATAATATTATATTCAATGAAAAGTTATTTTTGTTACACTTTTGTTTTTAACAAATATTTTTAATATGGGGTTATATAGGAGATATATTCGACCATAAATATTTTTTATAAATATAAAATTATTACCTAAATCATGGTAATTTATTTATAATTTTTAGGAAATAAATAATTAAATTAAATGGGAACACAATGATGATGCGGTAATTGATTCATTAATGGAAGAATCAAATAAATGATATTAAAATTTTTATAATAAATATAATCAGATATAATTTAGGTCATAAAATAATTTTATGGATTAATTTTACATGTTATTTATGTTTTTAAAGAGTTGGTTTGACTATATCATGAAGTTTTGATATTTTTAAAAATTCAAGAAATGAATGGTGTCAAAATTGACACTAATGGTATTTTAAAATATAAAATATTTTATTAAATGTTATAAAATTTATAAAAAAACCAATATTCATAAAAATAGTTTTAATAAGTAATATAACTTCATAAATTACTCTTTTATTGGTCTTTTGGAATGTTATGGTAATTATATTTACCTTCAAAGTGTAAATTACTTGATAAAATGGTATTAGTTAAAAAGGGTTAAAACAAAAAGATAAGGATTAAAATGATATTCAAAAATTGTATAATTTTTATTGGATGATTTTATTTTGAACAATAATAATACTATATTTGAACTAAATCATTTTTGTACCATTTATATTATAAAATTAATTTATATTAATTTAATCATTTGAATAATTTCAAGAGTACCCCTCCACTCTCCTATAAAAGGGCACCCATTCTTCTATTTTCTTCACACCTTAAAACATATTTGGTTCATAAAATATATGTCCAAATACCTTAATATAATCCCTACCCACATTTTAGAAACTTTATTTTATGCATAACACCCACCTTATAGGTGTTAAGGTGTTAATCAAATGAGATCATCTGAAGAAGAGGTATCGTTTTTAATTAAGTGTTTCCATCTTATTTATTCTTCAATTTACTTCAAATATTCTTCCACCATGATGAAATAATAAATCCAGTATCATTAATATTATGAGATTTTATTATGTTAATATCATCACCTAAATCCATCTCTACTTCCATCAAATGGGAAAATAATTAATTGTCTGTGCGTACGTGTGAATTATCACCTCCACAAACCAATTTAACTTGTTTTCCATTATTGTCTCTCAAGATTGGTTATAATTATGAACTAAATTTTTATATATGATAATAATTAAATAATTATAATTATAATTTAATAATATATTAATTATTTTCTTACTTTCCATGCACATAAAAATGATAATGTCATTCGTGCATACGTGTGAACTATTACCTCCACGAAGCGATGTGATTCGTTTTTAATCACCACATCACATGGATAATATATATATATATATATATGTGTATATATATATTTATGTATGTATGTATGTATATTTAAATTATTAACATGGTATTAATTATATTATTATCATTCTAGGAAGACGAAATAATTTTAACCTCCTTTCCATAATTATCATTGAAAAATAGAAATGTTACTCATGCATACGTACGACTTACCATCTCTAGGACTGTAACATAGTTAATTTTTCATATCCATGTTTTATTGAATAGATTTAAAATTATAAATTATGTATAAAAGTTATTATTATTTCATGAATATTATTCTTTATATGATGTAATTTTGACCATTTTAACTATAGACACCATTTCAAATTTATTTCGGACTCGAGCACCGAATATCATCAAAATGTACAATATGAACTTAAATACTTAAGTAATTGTTATAAAATGGTAATAAGTTATATAAAAGTAATAATAAACTTGAAAATGTTTCTTAAGAAAGTTAATAATTGACCTAAGTTTATTATTCAGTAAGATAAAGAACATATGTGATGAATCGGACTCGAGGTAAGTGACTTCATCTCAATCTCCTTTCATTGAGGAATATCATGATTTTATTCACCTTTATTATCCTATAAGTTGTATATATAACCATTTTTACATGTTATATCATGAATTAATATATTCTCATGATATTTTTTATTTTATTCTTGAATTATTTTTATTCATATGTTTCTCAAGTGGTAAGGTACTCTTTAACTAAAACATAGTTTTAAATGTTTTAATGATTTATTCTTCTTAATATTTATCATTCATTTCTATGTTTTAAAAATGGTTTTATATATTTATTTATATGTAAATGAATGTTTTAAAATGTTAATTTTTTAATTTATTTAAAAAAAATTGAAGTGGTATGGGACACTTTGATTCAAAAATATCTTTTATAAATGTTTTAAATTGGTTTTTAAAAATGTATTGGTTATTAAATAACATGAAATGTCTTCTTATGAGTGAAAATGAAATTTTATGAGTGGCATATTGAAATTGAAAGCTTTTAGGTGTTCTTATTATATAATGGTACTTAGACATTTTATGGGTGGTTACATGATAAACCAAGTACCGGTGGTTATGTTATAACCTCTAATATATTGGATATGGAAGTTGGTCATATGGATATTCCATTTGTAAGAGTGATTTGTATGGAAGTCAATCGTATAGCTATTTCATTTGTAAGAGTGACATGTATGAAAGTCGACAGTATGGTTATTCTATTAAGTATAAATATTTCCCAAGTTACCTACTTATATATTATATGTTTTATTATGAGTTTTCATGAAAATCATTAATTTTTAAAAGGTAATATAATTATCTTTTTGAAATTATGATCTTTTTTAGGGTAAAAAGGTATGTTTTATTTTAAGGAAATGTTTATGGGTTTTCACTGGACTAATGGTTTTATTTATTTATGTCCCTTACTGAGATTTTTGTGCTCATACCAAGTTTTAAAAATAATCATAGGGATTAAATATTAGTAATGATAAATAAGGAGTCGTGATGAAAGTATTGAAGATGTGACAAGAAAATAAATCATGTTTTTTAAGGGTTTCCTTTAGTGGAAAAAAAGGATACATAGTATAAGTATCCACTTTTAATGTATGGGTTTACTATGTAAGAGTTTTTCCTAATTATCTAAAACTCTAGACCTAAAATATATTTGGGAATGAAAGAAAATAAATTCGAGTCAAAAGTCACTATAATAAGTTATGTTTAAGGTTGGGTCCTTATAGTTGGTATAAGAGTAGGGTTTAGACAACATTAGAGATTAGAATGTCTTCTTTTGAGTAATGGATATCATCATGGGTTTATAATTTTAAGGTTGATCCTAATTTTAATGGATTAGAAACCCTTTTGAGGATTTTGTTATGAAATTTTAATGTGACTAACACTATTTTTGGAGACATTCATTTTTTAGGTAATTGTGGGTTATTACTTTTTGGGAAGAAAAATGAAATTTATAAGAAAAAAAAATAAGGTTAAAACATATTATGGATATTTTTTAGGACTTTATAATATTTTGGAAGTGTTATAAGAATTATATGGTTTTAGAAAAAGGACAACTAGTAGAAAGTGTGACAACTCGTTGCGTCCAGCAAGGCCACAAGAATCGAACCCACAACCGAATGGAAATAAGGGTACATCACCTACCACTGACCTAGGTGAATTTCCTACAAGTGTGAATTTTCATTTTTAGTTAAATGATTATTTGGATGAAGAATAATCTTATTTTGGGCACAAAATTTTTATCATATTGGAAAAATGATTTGGGGATTAAGTGATGAATGTTCATTCAGAAGATGATCACTATTTTAGGAATCCTAAATGATCAAGGTAAACATAATACTATGGGAATTTATTTGATAAAGTAAATGTTGAATTATATTTTGGAATAATCTATGATTTTATTTTGGACTAAGGGTGGTTTAGGTTCTTTATGTAAATGATTAACCTAACTTGGAGAATTTTGGATTAGGTAAATTACTTTTTGGTATGAGACTTTAAGAGTAATTGTTTTTATTTGGTGATAAATGTTAAAATTTATCCTGGAAGACTATGTGATAAAATTATTATAAATTTTGGGTTTTAATATTAGTCAATACATTTTTGAGGATTTTTAAGGGAAGTTATTTTTTTAATGGTCTATATTAAACTTTGGGTATTACTGTTGAATTTTGGAGATTAAATTAGTTTTTCATCATGTAACGTTTATTATTTTTGGGAATTATATTCTCTTGTACTAACCTTTTTGGTTTTAGTTAATGTCTAAATATAGGAGAAATATATATATAATCTTCTTTGGATTATGTAATTCTCTTGAAGTTGATTCGAGTGAATGAGGCATGAAAAATTCATCATAAATACTCACCGTTTGAAAAAAAAAGATGATTTTGTGGTTAAAATTGATTACAGTATGAAACTAATCAAGTATATTTTCTTATATTCTTGGTCCAGGTAGTAATATAATTTCTAAACTCTATTAAAATTATCTTAAAATAAATAAAAAAAATCATTTACTTTTCCTACTATGATATCAAAGACCGTTTATCCCATCACAAATTTATGGTTTTGTGATTGTTAACATTCACTTAAAAATATTTTCTATCACTCTCCATCATAACTTGAGGGTTAGTTTCATATTCCATATAAATTTTTTTCTACATGTAACCCTAGTATTTGTTACCTTAGGTGATCTTAGTGCTTTTCTTTCTTTATTTTAAAGTGGTAATTTTATTAATCCTTTTTTCAATGTGGGATTGAAATAAAGGTATTTTGAAAAGTCATACCTTAGTTACCAACCCTGAATTAAAATTATGAGGATGAAATTTCTAAAAGAGGGAAGAATGTAACTTCCCAATTTTTTAAAATTAAATACTATGCTCAATAGCATACATGATACACCACATCAAGCATAAGCGAACAACTAATTAATATTTAAACGTTATCATTAAAACCTAGTTGTTAGAATAGAGGGAATGAAAAATATTAACTAAATATAGTTTACACATGTATATATAGTTAATTATTTTGTGAATAATTAATTATAAATGAATGTAAAACTCTTTTTAAAATAAAAGGAAATGTTTTTCTGAAAATTTATTTAAATGTGCACAAGTGTGTTTTATACCACTAAATAAAAAAATCACACGTGTTGGATTATTAATGAAATATATATATATATATATATTATAATTTTTAACATTTATTTTATGTTTTTTCTAGACATTATATAAGAACAAATCCAATCTTACACATAAAATAAGTATTTCTCAAAAATGGCAATTTTGCCGCCTTTTGATGGAGAACCCATTTTAAATCTACTTTTTGTAAATTTATATATTCTATTTGGAAAAATAAAATTATTCTTGAGAATATTGGTATAATAATTTACTTTAGTTTAATTTTTTTATTTTTCTGATAAGATTTATTTTTTTATGAATAGTAAAAAAAATAATGTATTTTAATTGAAAACTACTTTTTCATCAAATTTAATTATAATGTTAAATAATATTTTTTAATGGTTTTAAATTATAATTAGATTATATTTTTATCATTTAATACAATTTAGGTCATTGGAATCAATTTCACATTGAAATTGGAAATAAAAACTTGGTGAACTTTTGAATGTTTTTACTTTAAAAACCCCTTTTTTATTCCGTCAATAGGATTAATTTTTTATTAATTTCTCCCAATTATATGTTTTGAATTTTGAAAAATGGATTCCATATTTGGAATAAAAATTTAAAAATTATTTAAATATATCACTTTTATTTTTGGACATTATGGATAGTAACTCTAGTAATAATGTTTATTACCACGGTTAAGGTCAGGTAATTAAAGGAAAATATTATGTTATAAAAATATAAAATTACCCTAAAACATGTCCTAATTTAATTATATTAGTTTATTCCAACCAATATAATACTTGGGTTTATTTTAGGACCACTTGGATCCACTTTGATGACTTTAATTCATTTATAATATTATATTCAATGATTAGTCTTTTTTGTTACACTTTTTTTAAAGTAAAGTATTTTTAATATGGGGTTATATAGGGGATATATTTTACTATAAATAATATTTATAAATCTAAAATTAGTACCTAAATCATGGTAATTTATTTATAATTTTTATAAAATAAAAAATTAAATTAAATGGTAACATAATGATGATGTAGTAATTGCTTCATTAATGGAAGAATAAAACAAATGATATTAAAAGTATTATAATAAATATAATTTGATATAATTTATGTCATAAAAAAATTATGGATGACTTTTAAATCTTATTTATTTTTTCAAAGAGTTGGTTCGACTATATCATGATGTTATGATATTTTTAAAAATTTTAAAAATAAATAGTGTCAAAATTGACACTAATGGTATTTTAAAATATAAAACATTTTATTAAAAGTTATAAAATTTATAAAAATATAATATTCATCTAAATAGTTGTAATAAGTCCTAAAATATCATAAATAACTCTTTTATTGGTCTTTTTGAATGTTATGGTAATTATATTGACCCTCAAAGTGTGAATTACTTGATAAAATGGTAAGAACTAAAAGGGTTAAAACAAAAATATAAGGATTAAAAAGTTATTAAAAACTTGTATAATTTTAATTGGATTATTTTATTTCTAACCATAATAATTTTATATTCTAACTAAAATAGTTTGGTACCATTTATATTATAAAATTAATTTATATTAATTTAATAATTTGAATAATTCCAAGAGTGCCCCTCCCCTCTCCTATAAAAGGGAATCCACTATTCTCTTTTATTCACACCTTAAACCCTATTTTTTCATCCAATATCTACCCAAATACCGTCCTATAATCCCTCACCAAATTTTAGAGACTTTCTTTTGGGCATAAAACCATCCTTATAGGTGTTATGGTTTTAATCAAAGGAGATCATCTAAAGAAGAGGTATCATTTTTAATTAAGTGTTTGTATTTTATTTCTTCTTGCATTTCCTTAAACTTTTATTCCATAGTGATGAAATAATAAATCTAGTATTATTGATATAATTATATTTTATTATGTTAATATAACCATCTAAATCCATCTTCACTTCCATCAAATGAGAAAAGAATTAATCGTTCATGTGTACTTGTGAACTATCACCTCCACAAACTGATATAATTCGTTTTCCATTACAGTCTCTCAATATTGGTTATAATGATGGAATTAATATTTATATATGATATTAATGACATATTTATCATTATAATTTAATAATATATCAATTATGTTCTTAATTTCTATGTACATAAAAATGATAACATCATTCATGCGTATGTGTGAACTATCACCTCCACGAAGCGATGTGATTCATTTTTAATCACCACATCACATGGATAATATATATATATATATATATATATATTTAAATTATTAATATGATATTAATGATATTATTATCACTCTGGGAAGATTAAATAATATTAACCTTCTTTCCATAATGATCATTTAAAAATGGAAACGTTACCCATGCGTATATACGGCTTACCATATCCATGATTGTAACATAGTTAATTTTTCATATCCATGTTTTAATTAATAGATATAAAGGTATAAGTGATTTTTAAAAGTTATTATTATGTCATGAATATTATTCTGGAGATGATTTAATTGTGACCATTTTGACTATAGACACTATTTCAAATTCATTTTGGAATCGAGCACAGAATATCATCAAAACATCCAACATGAACTTAAATAATTAAGTAATTGTTATAACATGGTAATAAGTTATATAAAAGGAATAATAAACTTAAAAATGGTTCTCAAGAAAGTTAATAATTAACCTAAGTTTATTATTTATGAAGATAAAGAACATACATGATGAATCAGACTCGAGGTAAGGGATTTCATCTCAATCTCCTTTCATTGAGGAATATCATGATATTCTGCACCTTTATTATCCAATAAGTTGTATATATAACCCTTTTGACATGTTATATCATTAAATACTATATTCTCATGATATTTAATGTTTTTTTAATGTTATTATTTAATTATTTTTATTCATGTGTTTCTCAAGTAGTAAGGGACTCTTTAACTAAAACATCATTTTAAATGTTTTAATGATTTATTTTTATTAATATTTCTCATTCATTTCCATGTTTTCAAAATGAATTTATATATTTATTTATATAGACATTAATGTTTTAAAATGTTAATTTTTTAATTTTTTAAAAAAAATTCAAAGTGTTATGGGATACTTTGATTCAAAAATCTCTTTTATGAATGTTTTAAATTGGTTTTGAAAATGCATTGGTTATTAAATAACATGAAATGTTTTATTATGAGTGAAAATTAAATTTTTTGAGTGAAATATTGAAATTGAAATCTTTTATGTGTTATTATTATATAATGGTACTTGTAAATTTTACATATAGTTACATGATAAACCAAGGATGGGTGGTTACATTATAACCTCCAATGCATTGGGTATTGAAGTCAGTCATATGGCTATTCCATTTATAAGAGTGACATGTATGGAAGTTATCCATATGGATATTCCATTTGTAAGAGTGACATGTATGGAATTTGACCTTATGGTTATTCCATTAAGGATAACTATTTCCCAAGTTACTTACTTATGTATTATATTTTTTCTTATGAGTTTTCATGAAAATAATTGATTTTCAAAATGTAAGATAATTATATTTTTGAAATTATTATCTCTTTTTAAGGGTAAAAATGTTTATTTTATTTTAAGGAAATGTTTTATGGGTTCTCACTCGACTAATAGTTTTATTTATTTATGTCCCTTGATGATCTATTTGTGCTCATACCAAGTTTTAAAATGTTTTTTATAGGGATTAAATATTGGTAAGGAAAACAAAGGATTCATGATGAAAGTATTGATGATGTGACAAGAAAAGAAACCATGTTTTTAAAGGTTTTACTTTGGTGGAAAAAAAGGATACTGAGTATAAGTATCTACTTGTAATGTATGGATTTACTATGTAAGAGTTTGTCCTAATTCTCTAAAACTCTAGACCTAAAAGATCTTTGTGAATTAAAGAAAATAAATTCTAGTAAAAATTAACTAGAATAAGTTATGTTTATGGTCGGGTCCTTATACTAATGGAAACTAAGTCCATCCATGATAACTCCCTTAGGGAACTGGTATCACTCATGGGTAAGTAAAACATCCACCTGATGAGCCTATCCAAGGCAACCTATAAGGAATCCAAGTGTCAATCCCAAAATAATATAAATTAAGTAACCTATGTGACCATCCTTTGTGTCTCATAAAGTGGTAACCTAAGTATCACTCAAGGTACAAAAAACCACTAATAGCCTATGATCCCATCCAAGGTGTTCTGAAAAAAGGGAACTCGAGTATAACTCAAGGCGTAATATAATTCAAGTGATCATTTAAAATTAAACAAAAATGAAGGCCATACTTATAATTATTCCACATCATGAGTAATGTATATAAGATTCCCATGAACATTATTCATTTCAATTATAATAGTAAAGTACATGCACTTATGTATTCCATTCATCATTTCAAACATCACTATTTAATTTCCCCTTTTATTTGAGAAGACAATGCACTTCAAGGGGTGGTTTTATTAGAAATAGGGGCATGGCTATCATGAAATGGAATAATCAATTTATTTTATTTAAGATATATCTTATGATATAATTTATCAATCCCATCTCAAAGGTTATTGAGAGGCCTAAGCAAGGAATTAATAATCATGAGCATTATAATAACACCCAAGGAGGGTGATTTAGTCACCTAAACAAAACATGGACCATGAACCATAAGTAAAACATCCCATGGGTATGGTTTTAATCAATATGATCAAACTCAAATAGTTCGATTTTAAAGTACAATAGCTATATAATTTAAGGAATTATGTATTACATAATTAATTTCACATTTTAGGGGCATTTCATGGAGAATTCAGCATGTGGTACAATGGAATAAATTATAAATCAACTAGAATTTAGGAGAAAATCTATAAACCACCTATATCATGATTAGGATAGTCCACTCATCTAATATAAAGATTTAATTTGAGATGGTTTGAGATAAATTGAATAAACTTAAAAACATTCTAAAAATATGGTGAATTAGCACACACAAAGATGACACTGGAGATGGAAAATTAAACTAAGAAAGGAAGAATGAGGAGTTAGATACTCACTGATACACTTTTAATGTGATGAAAGACACTCAAAACTGAGTCCATATAGAGGATATATAACCATTCCTAGCTTAGAGGTAGGAGGATCTTGAGTGGTAGAGGGGAAGGAGTTGTACATGTAGAGGAGGAGAAATGAGGTATGAAGTATAAAATAAGGTAGGGGAAATGTAAGAACCCAGTTTTTCTTTTAGGTATGGATCCTTTTAGTTTCCACTTTAAGCTATTGTTTATGTTCTATTTGTATTAGACCCTAAGTCGAGCCATAGGCCGATTGGATAGTTTTGTGAAAGGAATAGTAAGGAGGTTTTTAGATTGGTTGTAGTCTAAATTACACGTTGTGTAATCGGAATACACAATGTGTATCAATTACACAATGTGTGATAGTCTATCTAGAACCTTTCACATCATGTAAATCATTTTTCCAAGAGAGGATACCCCAAACATTACATGATGTGTAAATCATTTACATGTCATTTAAATGCCTGAGTCGGTTTATTTTATAAATAGAGGCAGGGACACTATTTTCAAATAGAGCCCCACACCTCCCTTTTCTATCATATAGGAATATCCCCTCACACCTAAACATAGGTTCTTGGAGATCTTCATGATACATACTCTAATTCGACCTCCATTTGTCTCATTGGATGTGTTCTAGTAAGATCTTCCTTCATCTTGTGCCTTTCATCATTTCTCTTCTCCTCGATGGAGTTATTTTGGTGCAGGTTCTTATGACTTATTTTTAGGGTATTGATCTATTCTTTAGATTTCTTCTAATCCGGGCCAAAATAAGAGTTGATACTGGATGAGGAGAGTACTACGAGTATACGGTAGGTGTTCTATGACTAATCCCTCAAGTCTCACCATTTTATAAATTGATGTCATTGTGCGAACACCAATTTCATTAGGCATTACCTATTTAATTTGTATTCATTACTTATATTCATCATGCTCATGTTCTAAAGCCCCTTCTATATATGTTATCCATCTCTGGAGGTTTTTACCTCAATGTTGACCACCCCAAGTAGGGTTTTTTCCTTTTTTATGCCTCTTATGGCCTTGTTATGACTATTTACGCCATCATTCGAGTGAGCTTGACTTGGCCTCTCTAAAGGTAAGTGTTATAATTAAATTATTGTATTATCAATGACTATTACATAATAGTATCACTTTAACCTTCTAAGTTAAGTGTTTAAATCAATTAAATTATTCTTTAAATGTTAAATGGAAATTATATTTATATATATAACTTGGCATATTTAATTATAATTAATTGGCATTGGTTGCATGTCCTTAGCTTGACTTATCATGATTATGAAAGGTAAAGGCATGAACTTAATAATTGGATATGGAATTAAAGTAATAAATGGTTTCATGTCCTGTGTAGACTTCCCACTTAGTATGGAAGGTAATGGAATGAACCAATTGGATAATTAAAATGAATGAGTATTACATGGCCTTAATTAAATAATGAATAAAGTATAAGGTGCCTATTGCATATGGACCTTTTCATCTTTACAGGAGTGGTTGGACTCCGAATTCTTGAGGGAATTCCTTGATCACTCATGGACCCCATTCTGATTCAAGGATTCCATTTTTCAAGGGAGATACCCACCTTGGAACCTAGTCCTTATCTACTAGTGGATGCCTAGAATGATGACATAGGATCCCTCCATTATCTTTCATATATTAGAATGACTTGGATACACTCCTTTGATCCATATTGACATATTTAGACACATTTTTCCATGGAACACCGATTAGATCCAATCATTTCTTAGACTGTTTTACCTTGGATAGGATCCCTGGACTTGGTTAGAATCATATTACAGTATAATACCTTTGGAAATTCCCCTTATATTACATGCAAGCCAAGCTACAGGTTATTACTGAGTTGGATATGCCCTTTAGGTCAAGGATACCTTGGTCATTACCTTGTAACCTCTTCATTATTATCATCATCAAGGATTCCTTGGTTATTACCTTGGATCCTCTGTTATTATTTTTATTATATGATTCCTTGGTCATAACTTGGATCCTCTTACTTCATTTATTATAAACTAGAACATAATTAATTAAATGATATCATGTTTAGAGACATTACCATCTAAGGCTGAAGCGGGTATCGGGGTATTTAAATTAATTTTTCATCTTTACTTTAATATATATATATATATACTTTCACACTATTTCAGTTTATATTACATAGAATGAATGGTATATACATTTTTGGGGGTGGCCTACTAAGATTTATCTCACATCCTATCTGGTCCACCGATGGTACCTAATCAGATTATATGTATGAAAGTGTTTATAAAGGGAAGCATCACACTTTGGACACCTAATATTACTTGATTTATTTAGGATGGATCTTGGTAGAATATGACTGAGAAAACACTCAGGATACTGGATAGATTTTGTATTATTGTTTTTTTCATTTTCATAGCATGCATTGGCCGCCGCCATGTATACTTTTTTTCAATTTTATAGAGGCATGAAATACATTATCGTAATTTTTTATATGATTAAATTTCAAATTTTAGTATTATTATTAGTTTATTTTATTTTTATTTATTTATGTCTGCTTCTACCATGGTAGATTACTGGACCAGTGTTTATAGTGTCTGTTTCTATTATGCCTCTTGTCTATATATGCTTCAATTATTTCATCTATTTATATATTATCTGTTGTGCTATACTCAGGTAATGAGGCCATAGTCTCCCCACAGACACACCCTAGGCCCTCACTTCTATTTGGTAGCCTCTGGCATATGGGGAGGCATGCTTGAGGCCATGTGGTTAACCAGGCTCGGGGAACCGTTCAATGGAATCCGGGTATGGGACATCACAAAATGGTATCAGAGCAGTTCCTTTCTTACTTTACTATTTTGAGACAATATAAAGGATATTAGTAATCTTTTGAAACTTTGTTATAAGTTTTTCTTGGGAATAGTTAACCCAGGTTTAGTGTAAATGAAAATTTTCCTAAAATAAGAATTATTGTTTTGTATTCTTATTATTATAGTTGATATACTTTCACCATTGGGTGACGCACATGCTATGTGATGGTTATTATTACTATTATGGTTGAGGATTTCATTCTATACTTTTCCTAATGAGATGAGGGAAATGATCATTGTTACATGCATCATTATAGTCACCTAGAATTCACATTCCATTCATATTACATGACATATAGGTGAATTTAAATGCTTTCATTTTCCTGTATTACCTATGATTGTTGATTGATCCATTCTTTTTATATATGATTGTACTGCTAACTTTTTATTACAGGGTATGGGATTTGTTATTTAAAGTTTCATCATCAATCTAAATATTTTTTTCCTATATAGGTTGATGGGTGGAATCTTAAATAGTTGGTTTCTACCCAGGTCATCTATGTACATTTTATTACATGAGCTTCTCTTTGGCTATGATTGAGTGGTTTCCAATTTCAATTCATGAAGAGTTTCATACCTCGTGGATTAGAATGGGTAATTTACCAAGTCTAACCATTGTATATCACCTTATTCATTTTGATACTGAATATAGATGGGTCTAAGTAGAAATTAAATGGGTTTTGATTTCATTGATAAGGTTTATAGGCCCTGATTCACTGGGAATAGTGGTCTATTTTTAATCAAACCTTGATATATCTATATAAGAAAATGAAAAACTAAAAATGATATGGTTTCCAATAAATGAAGAGGCAAGGTATTATTAACCCTTCATCTACTATAACCCCTGTAAATTAAAACTTTAATAGTTACCAATACTTGGCCTTCTAAGAGGGTAGTTGGGGTAGTACCTTGGGTGGTGAACCCTTATTCAGAAATTCTGCTTTCTCTAGTGCTTTTATATTCTCTAAAATCTTGATTTGAGGTGTGTTCTTATAATTTTTAGATCTATTCAACCATGATGTCCTCGTGTTGTGAACTAGGAAGGTGGTGATGACCACGCTCCAGAGATAGTGGACCCTGAGATTTCAGTCTTACTACGAGAATTTCCACTTAAGGAACCACCTGTTATACCTAATATGGGCACTAATTCTTAGATTCATGATAGTTTCTGATGTCTGATGCATTCCATGTAGGGTTCTCCATGACATGCACGAATGATGGTTGATCTGACATGTAAGTTCCAACAGCAGCAGTATCCCACCTTTTCAAGGGATGGTGGCTTGTGAGCTACTAAGACTTGTATGGATGTCACTTTATTTATCTTTGAGAATATAGAGATAACTACAGAGTGGAGGGTCAAGATTTACACCTATATACTTCGTGATTCGGCCAAGCGTTGGTGGGATGTGATTACCTAGGCTGGTCATTATCAAGGAATGGTCTAGGATGATTTTCAGATGGCCTTTTATGATCGCTTGTTTCCTCATATACTGAGAGCTATACTAGATCATCATGGTCTAGGTGAAGTGACCTCCCAAATTTCTAGTCTTTATATGGAAGAGAATAGTTTTCCTCGGACATATTTTTCTCTCATAGTAGATCATTTCAGGAACATCTTTCTTGATGATTTTTTTCTAGATTACCTCATAATATAGAGGTGGATTTTATGATAGAACTTTTTTCAGATTCAATTTCCATTACTCCTTATAGGATGGAACATACTAAGCTCTAGGATCTCAAGAAATAGTTTGAGGATTTAGAGGCCAAGGTTTTTATCTGACCCAACACTTCTTCCTGGGGTTCACCCATGCTTTTTCCCAAGAAGGTGTATGGGACACTTCAGTTATGCATGGATTAATGACGATTGAACCAACTTATGGTTAAGAATCGGTATTCACTACCTTTGATAGATGATCTCTTTGACCAGCTATGGGGAGCTGGGGTATTCTCGAAGATTGACCTGAGATTGAGCTATCATCAGGTGCAATTTAGACCTTCAAACATACCTCATATAGCTTTTCATAGTAGGTATAGTTTGTAAGAGTATCTCATTATGTCATTCGGTCTTATGAATATGCCTTACATTTTCATGGATTTGATGAATAAGTTTTTCCACCCCTATCTAGATTCTTTTTTCATGGTCTTTTTGGATGACATCTTAGTGTATGCTCACACTTGTAGAAACCATGATAAGAACCTTGAGATCATTTTGAATACACTAAGAGAACATAATATTTATTCTAAGCTTGATAATTTCCACTTCTGGATCAAAAAAGTTCACTTATTGGGTCATATTATCTCATAATCAGAAGTATATATTGACCCAAATAAGGTGATTGTTGTGGTTTCCTGGAAGCATACCAAGAACATGTTTTACATATCAAGTTTCTTAGGGATGGATGGATATTATATGAATTTTATATATAAATTTTCCCACTTTACTGCACCTCTTAATAGTCATACAAATAAGGGTGTCAAGTTCCTATAGTCAAAACCGTACAAAAAATCCTTTTAGGAACTAAAAGGAAGGCTTGTTTCGGAACCTATTTTGATTCTTCCAAATCCTAGAAAATGATATATAGTGTTCTGTAATGAATTAGGAATCAGGTTGAGAGTAGTGTTGATTTATTTGGATATATTTTTTTGTGTATAGATCTTGGTAGTTGAGGCCTCATGAGAGGAATTACCCGACACAAGACCTCAAGCTAGCAGTAGTTGTCCATGCCTTACGCTTCTAGAGATATTGTCTGATGGGTGAACACTTTTGGTGTATACGGAACACACAAGACTCAAATATATCTTTAAACAGTATGAATTTAATCTCAGATATAAAAGATGGTTTGAATATATTTATTCCTTTGATTTTGAGCTTTACTATATGCCTGGAAAGGGTAGTGCGGTAGCAGAAGCGCTGAGCCAGAAAAATCAGGCACAGTCCTTACAAGAAGATAGTGATGAATGGGAATTGATGGCCCTTTTCTAAGTTGTATCTAGAGTTTCATAATAGTAACAATCATTCTTATCTCTCATCTTTGACAGTAGCCTCTTTCCTTGTGGATAAGGTAAATATTTGGAAGTTTTTAGATCCTGAGGGGTTGGTTCTTCAGGAGAGTATTTTTGGAGAGGACCTACCTCCGGATTGTTCTATGGATAGAGATGAAATACTATGTATATATGGGTATTTATAGGTTTCTAAAGATATGATAGAGGAACTGATGTGAGAGTCCAACACTTCTTGGTGGGTAGTTCATCCAGGAATCTCCAAGATGTATCGAGATATGTGATTCTAATATTGGTGGCCTAGGATGAAATTCCAGATAGAAGTCTTTATCACTAGGTGTTCCACTTGTCATTAAGTGAAGGTAGAGCACCAGTGACCTAAAGGCTTGTTACATCCACTTCCAATCCTGGAGTGGAAATGGGAATATGCATCTATGGACTTTTTAATCGGCTTTTCGAGGTTGCCTCTAGGTAGTAACGTAGTTTGTGTAGTCATGGATTGAATGAAGAAATTATCCCACTTATTTCATGTCCTAGAGACTTTCTCAGTTGATTAGTTAAAAATACTATATGTCCATGATATCATATGGATATATGGGGTACCTCGTACTATAATTTTAGATAGGGGCTCTCATATCACATCAAGGTTTTGGCAGGGGTTGCAGAAATTTATGGGTACACAGGTGATTCTGAGCACATCTTTTCACCATAAAACTGGTGGATAGTCAGAATGGATGATACAGGTGTTAGAGGCCATGATCTGAGAATGATTCCTTGATTTTAGTGGTTATTGGGAGAATCATATCCCTCTCATTGAGTTCTCCTATAATAATATCTTTCAGGTGATGATTCAGATGACTCCCTATGAAGCCTTATATGGTAGGTCCTATCATTCACCCCTGTGTTATTTAGAGGTAGGAGAGGTAGTTCTACTAGGTCCTTGTATCATGTAGGAGACTTAGGAGCAGGTTTATCTGATCAAGAATCATATTTCTACTGCTCAGTCTAGACAAAAATCTTATGTCAATCACCGCCAATGACCTCTGGAGTTCAAGTTTGTGGATCATGTTTTTCTACGGGTATCACCCAGGATAGGGAATAGATGGATATAGAGACAAGGTAATCTATCGTTTAACTTTTTCGGTTTGTTTGAGATCCTATATAGAGTAATTTAGGTATCCTATCAGTTTCTATTACCTCATAGGTATTGTTCAATGCATGACATCTTCCATGTTTCATATCTTTTTCATTATCATGCTGACTCGTCTCATACTTTTGATCCCAATGAGGTTGAATTGGATTCCAATGCTTCGTTTGAGGAGTATACTATACACATCATTGACTAGAGCATAAAGAATCTATGAGGATAGTTTATCTCTTCAGTATGGGTACTATGGAATCACATCTAGTTACATAATGAGACTTGGGAGTGGGAGGGTGACATACGTGCTTAGTGTCCAAAGTTGTTCTCAAAAAGTGTTTCTCCACCCTTATAAGGTGAACTCGAGGATGGGTTCCTTTAAGGGGGGGACTGTAAGAAATTGGTTTTTCTTTGAGGCATGGATCCTTTTAGTTATTTCTTTAAGTTATTGTTTACATTCTTTTTGTATTAGACCCTAATTCAGGTTGTGGTTTGGTTGGGTAGTTTTTGGAAAGGAAAAGGCAAGAGGGTTGTAGGTTGGTTGTGGTCCAAATTACACATCGTGTAATCAGAATACATAATGTGTATCAATTACATGATGTGTAATGGTATGGTCATAAAATTTCATGTCATGTAAAAGGTTTTTCTATGAGAGGAGACCCCAAAAATTATAGGATGTTTAAATCATTTACATGTCATGTAAATACCTAAGACATTTTTAAAAAAATAGAGGAAAGGCCTCAATTTTCAGATAGAACCTCTACCCTCACTTATCTCTTGTGAAATAAGATCCCTTCACACCTAATCCTAGGTTCCTAGAGATATTATCAATCCAAAATTTGATTCATCTTCTATTTGTATCATTGGATGCATGCTGGTAAGATCTTCCTTCATCTTGCACCTTCTTTCATTTCTCTTCAACTCAACGGAGTTATTTTGGTGTAGGCTCTTATGCACTATTTCCAGGGTATTGATTGATTCTTCATATTTATTATGATCTAATACAAACTAAGGGTTGATACTAGATGAGGAGAATACTATGGGTATATGATAGGTGGTTTATGATTCATCCCTCAAGTATCATCATTTTATAAATTGTCATCATTGTGTGCATGCCGATTTCATCGAGCATTGCCTATTTAATTCATATACCTTGATTATAATAATCATTATAATTTTATAGATCCCCTTATATATATGTTATCCATCATTATAGGTTGTTACCTTAATGTCGACCACCCCAAGTAGGGTGTTCTCCTTGTTTATGCCTCTTATGGCCTTGTTATGACTATTTATGCCACTATTTGGGTGAGATTGACTTGGCCTCTCTAAAGGTGGGTGTTATAATTAAATTTTTTAATTGTTAATGACTATTACATTATATTATAACTTGAACCTTATAAGGTAATTTTTTAAATCAGTTAAATGATTCTTTAAAAGTTAAATGGAAAGTATGTTTGTATATATCACTTGGCCTAGTTAATTATAAATAATTGGCATTGGTTGTATGTCCTTATCTTAACTTGTCATGATTATGAAAGGTAAAGGCATGAACCTAATAATTAAATATGGAATTAATGTAAGAAATGGTTGTATATCCTATTTATCCTTTCTACTTAGTATGGAAGGTAATAGAATGAACTGATTGAATAATTAAAAGGCATGAGTATTACACAGCCTTAATTAAATAATGAATCAAGTATAAGGTTCTTATTTTATATGGACATATTTATCTTTATAGGAGTGTTCAGACTTGAGTCATCCTTGGATTCTTGAGGGAATTCCTTGAGCACTCATGGATGACATTCTGATTCAAGGATGCTAGTTTTCAAGGGAGATACCCACCTTGGAACCTGGTCCTTGTTTACTAGTGGATTCTCGACATGACATTGTAGGATTCCTCCATTATATTTTAGATATTAGGATACCTTGGATACACTCCTTGAATCCATATTTATGTATTTGGACACATGAATCTATGATACACCCATTAGTCCCAGTAATTTCTTAGCTCGTTTTACCTTGTATGAGATCCTTGGACTCAGTTAGAATCGTGTTGCAATGGAATTACTTGGTCGATGCCCATTATATTATATGTAGACCCCTTGTAGCTAGGCTACAGGTTATTATTGAGTTGTCTCAACCCCTAAGGTCAAGGATTCCTTGGTTATTACCTTGGATCCTCTTCATTATTATAATCATCAAGGATTCCTTATTTATTACCTTAGATCATTTTTTATTAATATTAATATAAGATGACTTGGTCATACCTTAGATACTATTACTTCACTTATTATAAATTGGAACATAATTAATTAAATGATATCATGTTAAAAGAAATTACTAGTTAAGGATAAAGCAGGTATCGAGGTATTTACATTACCGTATCATCTTTACTTTCATATATATATACCTACACACTGTTTCAGTTTATATTACACAGAATGGATGGTATAGACATCATTGGTGGTGGCATACTGAGATTTATCTCACATCCTATCCAGGCCGCTGATGTTACCTAGGAAGATTATATGTATGTAGTTGTTGATAAGGGGAATCTTCCCACTTTGGACACCTAATATTTATTTCTTACTTTAGGATGGATCTTGGCAGCAGATGACTAAGCCAGCGCTCAGGATATTATAAAATTTTTGGATTATTTTTTATTATTTTGTATAGAATTCATTTCCCACTACCATGTATACTTATTTAATAGTTTTATATAGACATGACATACATTATCATCATTTTGTATATGATTAAGTTTCATCTTTGGGTATTATTATCAGTTGCTTCTATTTTTATTTATTTATGTTTTGTTCTGCCATGGAGGATTATTATACCAGTTTTTAAAGTTTATATTTTCATTGTTCCTCTTTTCTACATATGCTTCCACTATTTAATCTTTTTATATTTTATCCATTTTTCTACACTCTAGTGATGAGGTCATAGTCCCCCCCTGGACACACCATAGGCCCTCACTGCTAGTTGGAAACCTTTTCCATATGGGGAGGCATGCTTGAGGTCATGTGGCCAACTGGGATTGGGGCACCATTCAATGGCATATAGGTCTAGGATTTCATGGGATAAATGGGGATTTCACCCCCTTTAATGAGGAACATGATTTGGCTACACGTTTTTTCAAAATATGCACCAACTGTGCATGGGCTGCTGCCTATGCATGGGATTTTCACTGTTCATGTGAATAGTTTAATAAACCATGTGAAAACAATGCATTTATCCTCTATAAAGGGGTCTACAACAGCCTCACGTCCATGTGGCCTGGTGCGCATGATTAGAAAAAACTATGAAACACCCTCAGTCTCTCTAAATAGCTCACATGGTTTCTCTTGGTGGGCCACATGGTTTCAGACAAACCATGTGCCCTTACCAACTTATTCTAATTTTGAGTTTTTGGAGCCCAATACTCCCGAAACATATTCGAACTCATGTGACACATATCAATCCTGAAACCAAGTCTAAAAACAATACCTTAAGTGTTCCAAAACTTATATTTACAATCCAGATATTTTTTTAATGAACGGCTCATCTACTAAATGGTAAAATTCAAATTCCCTTGGAAATTTTACTTGGTCCAAAACATAGGACGTTACAATATCCCACCTTAAAAATTCTCATCCCTGAGAAGCCATGGGGAAACAACAAAAAAAAACACCCAAAACTGGAACATTGAGTTGGCACTTACCCAATATCGTCTTATTCTAGACACAATCAAGTCTTCATATCTTTAACCACTGTGCCTATGGCACTCCCCGCCATAATTTCCGTAATTTTAAGGCCAATTCTGAGTCATGGTATCTCCACCATCATAATTTTCTATTTAATAATTCCTTTAGAACTCTAATAATGCTCCCAAAAATATTATTAATTCAATCAAATGATTGAATCACAATCGACTTTAATTCTCCTGTTCAATATAAATTTTAATGAAAATTCTCAATCGACTATTCTCAAAATTCTTAGCTTATATTTTCAGTATATCACAACCATAAACACAATGAATTATCTTAAGAAACCTCATTTTTTCTTTAAACATGCCCACTAAATCCCATACCTAACTTCTGGTGACATCTCAAGCCAAAAAATTCATTTAAGGTATTGTGCTTCAGCACAAACCTGAGTGTATACCTGATATGGTATACTTGGATCATAACCCTTTAAAATATATCATCCGAGACCAATTGAAGTTTGGGATAACCTCAGGATCATCAACCGGAGACCAAAAATATCATCCAAGTTAGTTCATACACTTGTGTTTATAAGTGAAATGTCGGTACATGGCTAATATATCCACATAAAAATAATATTGACTAAGCCCACTGGTAGTCAAGTCAAAGATTCAACTGGTTCCCATGAGTCTGACCAAAGCATTCCTACTTGGGAACCTAGGTATCATTTAAGACTAACCTTGACTCTTAAAGTTACCACACTATAGAATTGTAATTCCCACGCAATCCATTTATCAAAATAGAATGGAATTTTAATTCCTTTCTTTAGATAGGTGTATAATTGATGCTCTCATAGTGCATCTCATATGATATCAAGATAGGGGACATGATCTTCACTAAGACAAGATTAAACCAAGAGGATATCAATAATTACCAAAAAGGAATTATAAAATCATGTCACATCCAAGACAAAGTGCTCATTAATGTTATGAACCAGTCATAACCAACAACATGAAGGAATTTGTCGAACTTCCAATGGTTGATTTCCTTAAAAAGACCTCGGCTGATTCTACCGATGTTTCATCATTAACTGACTACAACTCATTTACCACCCAAATAATCCTATAATTAGTCAAGAATAACCACTAAAGTCCCTCCCCAACTAATGGTTTTTTCAAGGTCTATGTGCACAGACAACCATTTCATCTTCATGTTGTCTAGCAAGAACCAACATGATTCCAAAACACACTAGATCCAAGGAATTAAAAGGTAACACTAACCATTTTCAAATGATCTTACTCGATCGTGTTCCTTCTACTTATAAATACACACTAAACATGTTTTTTATGATGCTCCACACCTTAGTATTTTCCTTATCATCATATTACTGAGAATGGGAACTCATCCCACAGCACATGCCCCATCAACCAAATAAATGTAGTTTCTAGATATGTCCAACATGCTTTTACCAAGTTTATATTCAAAAGGAGAAATAAATTATCCACTTAAATGAATGATATAATAGATTTACTGTATACATACATGTAACACTCCTTCTGAGTTACCTCTATGTGCATCATAGCATTAGGTGTGAAAGACAAAACCAACTGACCAGCATGTCAAAATACCTAATCCTTTTATAACAACCCGAGAATATATGCGAGTCATAATTCCTTTAATTCTCATGTCACTATACCTTGTAGGTGATAAATTATAAAATCATAGTAGTTCAAGGATCAAATTATTATAACTAAAATCATATGGTTCACTGCACCATTTATCAACTCAAGGCTGAAACTGAGCATTTCTTGATACTCACACCCATAACAAGGGTTAATTTATCAAACATCCACCCATAAAGACAATGTTTTTTTTAGAAAATAAGAGTCCTACATGTGAAAAATGGAACCCAAACAGTACTGCATGTCAGAAATGGTTCACAATAATTTACCAATGATTTAATGTTTTGAGGGCGCTACCTACCTCAGGCTAGCCCCTCACCGAAACATAAAACATCAACGCTACAAGGGGGTCACACCTGAAAAGTCACTAGGATTTAGGGACTATCATTTAGGTTCATAATATATAAGAAGAAGAATAATCATACAGGAAATTATCATATTCCTGTTCCAAGGTAAAACTCAGGGAAAAGATTTAACCTACCCTTACATGAGGGTTGAAACTAAGAACGCTGATTTAAGGTTTTTATTTGATCTAAATCATTTATTTACATTTTATCTTTAAAAATTTTAATGGTGCATTTTTAAAACATAAATTACTAGTTATAAGTAAAATTTCACTTAGAAAATGTATTTAGCTAACACCACAAGGCACATAGGAAAGTTTTATCAAACTTCCTTTGAAGCATTATTTATTTGACTGACATCCTGTCATGGTTAGGTAATATATCTTAGAAATTCCTTTTATCCATTTTATTTATCCATAATGTTATCACATTTGGTATTAGTTAAAGAAAAGTTCAATTCCAATCAATATAGGAAGATTCCCTTTAGGTTTAAATTGGAATTTTAATTAACTAATGCCTCATAGAAATATAACTCAAAAGTAGATAACATGTATTTTATTAATTAAAAGGGGGAACTGCTCAAGTAAGATTCCATCATAAATTTATATGTAACACCATATAAGTGGTTTAAGACACTTTAAATAACCATATCCATATAACACAAACATACCCCCATAGGGTTAAGTGATAAGGCATAACAAAATAAAGGCAACCTACATGGGTCCCAATAATACAGGAATAAATGCAACCTAAAAGGGTCCCATCAAGTCATTATAGGTCATCAAAATGCAACCCCACACATGTTATACATTAATATTTAAAACACCCTTAGTGGGTTAATTAAATAAATATTTAGCACCATAACCAACTTACTTGGTTTGGATCAAGTCTATTTCATAAGCAACATGCCCCAAGTGACCTACTTGGGTCTATTTGTGCATTTATGAATTTGTTAATATGGGTCATCATGCCCAAGTCATAGAGGTACAATCCTTTATAAAGGAAACCATTTCATTTAAGGTCAAAATTTTGATAGCATTTATATTTACAATAATTACAAAGTATATCATTCTATTATATAATGGTTCGATTATATGGGTTTCAATTTCCCAATTTATAAAGCATGCTACACTTTATAAATTGAAAATATGCTCCCATTTAATCTAACCCATTATGTTTCATCCCATGAAACCAATGGTACATGAATAAAACATGTTAGGATTGGTTATTTAAGGTTTCATCATCAATCTATGTAGTAAAACACCATTTAGGTTGATGCTGACACTTTAATAAGTAATTTTATATTAAAATTATAACATTGAATGGTATTAAGATAAATAATACAAGGAAACATGGAAATAAATTACCTAATCATAGTAATAATATATACATGAAAAATAAGTGTGGAATCATAATAAATAAACATGGAAATATACTACATAAGTAGGGAAAACACTCAAACAAGGTACAGAAATATCATTCTAAACATTGCACTAAAATCATAAAAGCATGTTGTATAGGAAAACATACTTCAATAAATCACACATCATGTTATACAAACAAGCATGCTAGTGAATACCTAATAAGGTATAAAAACTAAGCATGTTTATAAAATACCTAAAATTGTATATAACAAGCGTGCTAGTAAATGCATAAGGCACATCAAAAAATATCAAATATCATAGAAATGAAATCTACATGGAATGCCATATGCATGGAATTTGAATCTCTATGTGTCTATGATGATGCATGTAAGAACACATCCTTACCATACTGGGCCAATGGAAAATGCAATAAATCCTATAAATCAATAAGGAGTCAAAATTACACTAGTCACTCAAGGTGAAATTATAATCAACTATCGTAATGAATAGTATGAAAAAAAATATCATCCCTAGACACTTGGAATTTTCCCCATGTGTGGGTTGATCACTCACAAACAAGGCTATTTACCAAGTGTCGTCACATCCCTAGTCTCCTGTATACTAACACCAAAAGTGAGACAAGGAAAAAAAATGCTATGATACCATTATGTAATATCCTGACCTGGGAGGCACTAAAATGGTACCCCAATAAGGTTAGTCATATGGCCTCAAGAACACCTCCCCATATGCCAGAGGCTGCCGACTAGTAGCGAGGGTCTATCAATGGTATGGTGAGGAGACTATACCCTCGTTATCAGAGTATCACAATGGTATATTAATAAATAAATCGATCAACAGCAGAAGTAGTAATAATAAATGACAAGCAGTGAGAGAGTATAATAGATTGAATAAACATGGCCAATAGAAAATACATAATCATGCTTGCATGTCCAGATGAGGTAATAAAATTTAAAGTAGAAAAGCATATAGTAGGTGATACAATAAAATACATGAAATAAGAAAATAAAAAATCCCCAAGGGTCATATCTATGAGAAAACTAAGATTTGGATCAGTCAAGTGATCCTAATTCACAAGTACAAGCATGACAGCACAATCCAAGGGTCCTAATCCTACAACCAATGAGGTATGTTTGGGTACCCCAATGTAATGGCAGCCCAAACATGGTGTGATATATAATCAGTAGGACACCACTAAAAGTGTCTAAATCTATTCATTCCATGAATATAAGATACATTAGGGCAAAGGTATGAAAATTAAAGTAGTAAATAAATAAAAGTAAACAAGTCTACCATGGTTTCTCAAGGAAACCTGGTCAATTATACCTGCTTCTACCTAAGTTAAAATATCTCAAATCATTATCAACCTGTGCAGATATAATATGTAGATATATATATATATATATCATTCTCTGGGAATGCATGCAATTAATCCTAACTAGGCCGTCATATAAGTCAATTGTAATTTTAAACCAAACCCAAGCATATTCTTTGGCTTGGGGTACACATCCATATAATTCATAAGTTAACATTCCTTGGATATAATAAAAATGAAAACATGGTTCTTATTCAAGATTAATCCTTATAATTTAATATAGATGTAATCCTGATCCCATCCATGGTGAACCGTAAAGAGGAGCTTGGGTATCTCTTCAGGAGAACTATAAATACCCATAACCATAAGAGTCTATCCAATGAGACCCATAGAAGGAATCCCAAGTATCCCTCTCAGGATGGTGTAAATCATAACCCTCTAAGCCCATCCTAGGTACACTATATATGGGACTAAGTATCACTCGTGTCCTGGTATAACCCTAATGCCCACCAATCCCATTCAAGGTAACTCCCCTAGGGAACCGGTATCACTCATGGGTAAGTTAAACATCCACCTGGTGAGACTATACAAGGCATCCTATAAGGAATAAAAGTTTTGATCCTAATGTAATATAAATTAAGTAACCTATGATCCCATCCTTGTTTTCCCATAAATAAGTAACCCAAATATAGCCTAAGGTACATACAACCTCTAATGGACTATGATCCCATCCAAGGTGTTCTAAAAAAAGGGAACCCAGGTATCACTCAAGGAATAATAAAATTAAAGTGATTGTTTAAAATTTAAATAAAAAGTAATTCCTTGCTTATAATCATGCCACATCCGGAGTCAAGTATACAAGAGGGCCATGACCATTATTCATTTCAATTATAACAGAAAAATCCTTATACTTATGCATTCTATTCATCATTTTAAATAGCACTATTTAATTTTCCCTTTTTATTTGAGAAGATAGGGAACCTAAATAGGTGGTTTTATTTGAAAGTGGTTCATGTTTATTATGACATGGAATAATAAATTTAGTTTATTTAAGACATATATTATGTTATAATTTATCAATCACACCTCAAAGGTGATTGAGATGACTAAGAAAGACATTAAAAATCATGAGCATTAGAACAACACCAAAGAAGGGTGATTTAGCCACCAGGAAAAAACATGTGAAACAAACCATAAGTAATACACCCCCATGGATATGGTTTGATTCTAGGCAATCAACCTATAATGGTTCCATTTTAAAGTAGAGTGGCTATATAATTTAAGTCATTAGGTATTACATAATTAATTTCACATTTTAGGGGAAACACACAGAGAATCTATTGCGCATCACAACAACATAAATTATAAATAAAATATAATTTAGGATAAAAGATATAGAAAACCTAATTTGTTCTTAATATGGCCCACTCATTCAATATTAAGATTTGATTTGAGCATGTTTGAGAGAAATCGAAGAAATGGAAAAACACCCTAAAAAAGGAAAAATTATCTCGCACGAATATAGTACTAGATATGGTGAAAGAAACTGATAAAGGATGAAGGATGATTTATAGAATCATTGATATTCTTCCAATGTGATGAACATATCTCAAAATGGAGTTCAAATAGAGGATATATCGCCATGCCTAGCTTGGAGGTAGGAGGATATTGAGTGGGGGAGGGAGAAGAGTTGTGCTCATGGAGGAGGATAAATGAGGGAGGAAGTATAAAATAAGGTAGGGGAAATGGGGATATCTCCCCATTTAATGAGGTGCATGGTTTGGCTTCATGGTTGGACAAACTATGTGCCAACTGTGCATAGGCTACTACCTCTGTATGGGTCTTTCACAGTTAATGCCCGTGGTTTGAGAAACCATGCGCAAAACTTAAATTTATCCTATGGGAAGGTGTCTATAACAATCGCATGGTCATGTAGCCTGGTGCACATGGTTAGAACAAACTGTGAAACACCCTCATCTCCTCTGAACATACTACATGGTTTCTCCTGGTGGGGCGGATGGTTTCAGACAAAATGTGCGCCCTTACCAACTTCTATCGGTTTTGGGTTTTTGGAGGTCGATGCTCTCAAAACTCATCTAAACTCCCAAGACACATCTTGGTTATTATACCAAGTATAGAAATTTTACATTTAATTGATCCAAATATCATATTTACATTTTGAAAATTAGTTTAAAGAATGGCCCGTCCAAAAAAAGGTAAAATTTAAATTCCCTTAGAAATTTTACTTGGTCCAAAACCTGAGATGTTACAATATCCCCAACTTAAAACTTCTCATCCCCTAAAATCCTTAGGGAAATAATAAAAATAGCATTGGACCTACTCAGTTTGTGATGTTTTTTTAAACAAGCATGTTTCATTTCCAATGCTCAACACACCACTAAGTATCACATAAGTGTGCAATACATAAGATATAGAATATTGAGTCAACATTCAAATCCCAAACTGGAACATTTAGTCATCACCTACCCAAGCCCCTCTTACTCGATAGATTATCAGGTCATTATCTCTTTAACCACTAGTCCTATGTCACTCCCCACTATAGGTTCTATCATTTTAAGGCCAATTCAAAGTCATGGTTTCTCTACCATCGGAATTTCCTATTCAAGCATGACCTTGGTTCTATATTGATTATCCCAACAAGATTCATAATTCAATCAAACAGTTGACTCCTAATCGACCTTAATTATTCTATTCAAGCTAGATTTTAAGGAAAAACTTCAGCCTACTATTTCCAAAACACTCATCTTGGACTGTTGGTGTATCACAACCCTAAACATGATGCCTTCACCTAAGGCACCTCACATTTTCTTCAAACACACCCACTAAATCCCATACCCTAATTTCAGTGACGTAATAAGAGAAAATTATCATTTAAGGTTTCAGGTTCATCATGAACCTAGGTGTATACCCGATCCATAACACTTATATTTTCACCCTTTAAAACATATTATTTGAGCATGAATTAAGTTAGGGATAACCTTAGGATCATCAAATGGAGTTAAATAATATCATCTAAGGTATTTCATACACTGAATTTTACAAGTGAGGCATCAGTACACAGCGAAGACTTCTACATAACAAGAACACTAATTGATCCCACTGGTAGTCAAGTCAAAGAGTTGGCTAGTTCCCATGAGTTTTTCAAAGTCCTTCTACTCAAGAACCCGGGTATCAATCAGGACTAACCATGCCTCTTAAACTTACCACACTGTATAAGAGTAATTACCACAAAGTTCATTTATCATAATGAAAGGGAATTTTAATTCCTTTCTTTATATCAGTGTATAACTGACACTCTTTTAGTGTATCCTAAATGATATCAAGATAGGGGACATGATCATAACTAAGAAAAGAGTACACCAAGAGGATATCAAGAATTACCAAAAAGACCTGATATAATCCTATGACATCCAATATGAAGTGCTCAGTAACATTTTGAACCAACCGTAACCAACTACAAGAAGGAATTTTTTGAACCACCACTGGTCAATTTCCTCTAAAATAGATTGGATTATTCTACCAATGTGTAGTCATTAAATAACTATTATTCCTTTACACCCTGATTCATCCTTCAATTAATCAAGCATAACCACTGATGTCCCTCCCCAACTAACATTATTTTCAAGTTATGTGTACATAGCCAACCATTTCATCGTCGTGTTGTCTTAGAAGCACTGAAATGATTCCAAAACTCACCAAATACAAGGAATTCAAAAGCATTACCAACCATTTTCAAATGGTCCTAATCAGTTGTGTTACTTCTACTTGGAAGTACAAACTAAAAAAGTTTGACATGATACTACCCACCTTAGGATTTTCCTTATCATCATATTATTGAGAACAAGAACTCATCCCACATCACATGACCCATTAGACAAATAATTGTGGTTTATAGATGTGGCCAACATGCTTTTACCAAGAGACCATTCAAAAGGAGAAGAAAACTAGATGCTTATAAGCATGATTTAATATATTTAAATTAGATGTATGTGTGACACTCTTCCTAAATTACATCCATGTGTGCCATATCATCAAGCATAAAATCCAAAACCAACTGACCAGCATGTCAAAAATACCTGATCCTTTTGAAACAATAACCCAATCATAGAGCCTAGATAGATTTACTTTAACTCCCAGGTCACTCTACCTTAGAGGTGACTAGTAATCAAAACATAGAAGCTCAAGTATCAAATTATTATAACCGAACTCTTATGGTTAACTACACCATTTATCAACTTGATGGGTACCATGTGTATCGATGCATACTTCCCTAAGATTCATTTTTTCAATGGAAAATCACTTAACACTATCCATAGTCTTATCAGCCCTATAAATCTAGTATTTGATGTCCCGTAACAATATCTATCCCAGAGTCATAATATCTCATATGACTATAATCTAGTTGATGATGTACAGATTCATCATTACTATAGAAGAGAAAGAGGTACACCTAATCCACTAGGTAGCTGACCATTCCCTAGGCATGTGTAACCCACTGAAACTGAGCATTTATCAATACTCACACTCATAACAAGGGTAAATTTATCAAACTTCCATCTGTTAAGACAATGTATCATTTTATAAACTAAAATTCCTATATAGGATAATTGTCACCTAAATAGTACTAAATGTTAGAAATGGTTCGCAAGTATTTAGAAAGGATTTAAAGTTCTAAGGGCACTACCCACCTTAGGATATCCCCTTACCAAAACATAAATCATTGAATCTATAAGGGTGTCATGCTTGAAAAGTCTCTAGGATTAAGGTCCTATCATTTATGTTCAATATATAGAAGAAGAAGAATCCTATGGGAAAATCTCATGTTCTCATTCCAAGGAAAAACTCAGGGAAAAGATTTAAACTACCCTTATAAGAGGGTTGCAACTAAGAACACCAATTTAAGGTTTTTATTTGATCTGATTCATTTATTTGCAATTTATATTTAAAAAATTTAAAGGCTTGGTATTAAAACATCAAGTACCATTTATAAGGAAAATTGTACTTAGAAATTTTATTTAGCTGATGCCATAAGGAACATAGGCATTTTTTATCAAACTTACTTTCAAGCATTATTTATTTGACTAAAATCCTATCGTAGTTAGAAAGTTTGTCTTAGAAATTCCTTTTATATATTTTATTTATCCATAATGTTATCACATTTGGGATTAGTTAAAGAAAAGGTCAATTCCAATCTATAGATGAGGACATATTTTATGTTGAAATTGGAATTTTAATTAACTAACACCTCATATAATTACATATCAAAAGAAGATAACAAGTCTTTTATTAATTAAAAGGGGGAACTAGTCAAGTAAGATGCCACCAAACATTTATATATAACACCATATAAGAATATGCAAACACTTTAAATAACTATAAATATATAATATAAACATACCCCCATGGGGTTAAGTACCAAGGCATAATAAAAGAAAGGCAGCCTATAAGGATCTCGATCATGCGGGAATAAATGTGACCTACAAGGGTCCCATCAAGTAATTCTAGGTTCATCAAAATAAAACCTAAAACATGTTATACATTAATATTTTAAACACCCTTGATGGGTTCATATAATAAGGATTTATCACCCTGACCAACTTACTTAGGTTGGATCAAGTCTATTTCATAAGTAACATTCCCCAACTAACCTACTTGGATCCAGTTGTTCATTTTAGAATTTGTTCATATGGGTCTCCATGCCTAAGTCATAGTGGTAGAGTTATTTATAAAGGAAACCATTTTATTTAAGGTCAAAATTTTAACAGCATTTAAATTTACAATAATCTAAAATTATATCATGCTCTTATATAATGGTTTGATTATATGGATTTCCATTTCCCAATTTATAAAGAGCCAATACACTTTATAAATTGAAAATTGGATCCCATTTAATCACAACCAATATGTTTTAGCCCATGAAACCAATGGTACATGACTAAAACATTTCAGGATTGTTTAGTTTAGGTTTAATCATCAATTTATGAAGGAAAAAACCATTTAGGTTTATGTTAACACTTTAATACCCAATTGTATATTAAAATTATAACAATGCATGCTATCCAAAGTAGTAATACAAGGAAACATGGAAATAAATTACCTAATCATGGTAAGAATATAGACATTATAAATTAGCACAGAAGCATGATGAATAAACATGGAAAGATACTATGTAAAAAAGAAAAATACTCAAGCAAGGTATATAGATATCAAGCGAAACATATCACTAGAATCAAAAAATAATGTTGTACAGAAAAACATACTTAATAAATCACACATCATGTTATACAAAAAAGAATGATAGTGAATACCTAAGTAAGTGTAAAAACTAAACATGTTTCTAAAATACCTAACATGGTATATAAAAACATGATAGTAAACACACAATCCACATAAAAAAATCTAAAATATCCTAGAAATGTAGTCTATGTGGCATGAAATATGCATGGAATGTGAATCTCTATATGCCTATGATAATGCATGTAATAAAACATCCTTACCATACTGGCCTAAGGGAAAATAAAATTAATCCCATAAATCAATAAGAATCTGAAATTACACCAGTCACTTGAGGTGAAATCATAATCAACTATAATAATGAATAGCAAGAACAACAATCCCATACTTGGACACTTGGACTTTTCCTCATGCGTGGGTTGATCACTCCCAAACACAGAAATTTACCAAGTGCCAACACATTCATAGTCTACTATCTACCATCCCCAAATAGTAAGACAAAAAAATGAAATGCTATGATACCACTTTTTAATGTCCCGGCCCAAGATCCACTGAAACGGTGCCCCGAGATGATCGGTCACATGGCCTCAAGCATGCCGCTCTGTATGTTAAAGGTAATCGATTGGAAGTGAGGGTCTAATTATGGTATGGTGGGGTGACTATACCCGCATGATTAGATTATCATGGTAGTATATTAATATAAAAAGGATCCAGGATCCAAGAAAATATGATCCCCCAAAATTTTATTAAATAAAAATAAAGAACAAGAAAGATCAAGCATTATAAGGTGTTTTACAAAATTGATAGTAAATAAATCCCCTTGTATCATCCTCCACCAATGTTACACAATAGTCTAGTGCTATGAAGGACCACATCGATCTCATATCCATGATCTCTCTCTCTAAAAATCATATGCCACTTGATTTTCTTCCCTATAGACATATGAGACAATCAAGGCAAGGTGCCTGACCTGGTTCATAAACCCAATCCAATAAGGTAGAATCCTCTAAGGAACATCTCTGGTTCTGCCTTTTAGATCCGTCACTATATTTTCATAGTTTGATTCCTTCCATAAGTGGTTCCAATTTTTTTGAACAACATGTGTAATATCACATATCATTGCGCATAAATTGGATTCCTAAGTAGATATGATTCCAATATAATGATAAAATCGTCATTTCAAAAATCCATGAAAAGTGCAGAAAACGCCACTACAACCTGAGGGCCCTAGAATACTGGATGTTGCACCATCAATTTTGAATTTAACCCATTAGTTAATAGGAGGGATCCATCATACATAATTGAGAACAATAGGATTCTTGGGTTTCCCTAAAACACTCAAATATCTCAGAGTCATCATATCCTCAATATTGATGTTTATAACTCCATTCTACACCTTTGAGGTAGCATAGACTTCCTTGTGAATTGAAATTATGATATTGTGAACATAGAGTGGTTAACTATAAAAAGAAGCGTCATTTATTTCCTTTCACATAGCTACAAACACAATATAAATTTCTACCAGTAATAGGTTTTCTACCTATTCACTCTTCCCAGTTGAGCAGATCTCTCGTATGAAGTGTTCTAACTGCAAGTTAGTGTATAACTGAATTCCAAAAAAATGAGAAACATACCTCCAAATATCCTATGCAAAGAAGTAGTCCACAAAGATTTATTTTATATTTTCATCATCATTCAAGCACAAGTGACATGATGAGACTATATACTACCTAGACCTCCTCAACTAATCATGGGTGGGTAGCTTATTCTTCCAAATCCTCTAGTATAAAAAAAAATATTATAGATTGCACAAAGTGTACCTTGAATTTTATCAACCATGTTGGGAGAATAATTGGTGCCTCAAATTATATCTTGTAAAACCCTTTAGTAATGAAATTTCTATATTTTTTAGGATTCCATACCAAGGTGTCAATATCCATGAGAGAATACCACTTAATCTCTTAACTCCCTAGTATAATCATGACAACACAATTCAAGGGTCCTTATCCTGTAACCAATGAGGTCTATTCAGGTACCCCAGTGTAATGGTGGCCCGAACAGAGTGTGAGATACACTCAGTAGGCCACCACCAACGGTGTCTAAAGATATTAAGTCTATGAATATAAGATACAGCGGGGTAAAGGTATGAAAAGTGAAGCAGTAAATAAATAAAAGTAAGCAAGTCTACTCGGGTTGCTCAGGGATGTCTGGCCGACTATACCTGCTTCGACCTAAATTGGAATATCTCAAACCACAATCAACCTATGTGGATGTAATATATAGATATATATATATATATATATATTATTTTCACACATGCAAGGAATCCTAACTAGATCATCATATAATTCAAGTGTAATCGAACTCAAGCATATTCTTTGGCTTGGTGTATGCATCCATATAATTTATAAGATAACATTCCTTAATTATAATAAAAAGGAAAACATGGTTATTATTCAAGAATCATACTTAGGATTAAATATAGATGGAACCCTGAGTCCATCCATAGTGATCCATAAAGAGTAACCTGAGTATCACTCCCAGAGAACTATAAATACCCATATCCATAAGAGTCCATCCAAGGTTACCTGTAAAAGGAATCCCAAGTATCGCTCTTAATATGGTGTAAATAAAAACCCTCGGATCCTATCCCAGGTACACTATGTAGGGGACCAAGTATCGGTCGTGGCCTTATATAACCCTAATTTCCAAAAAGATCATCCAAGGTAACTCCCCTAGGGAACCAGTATCTCTTATGGGTAAGTAAAACATCCACCTGGTGAGCCTATCCAAGGAATCCTATAAGGAATCCAAGTGTCTCTCTCATCATATTATAAATTAAGTAACCTATTATCCCATCCTTAGAATCCCATAAATAGGTAACCCAAGTATCACCAAAGGTGTATACAACCTCTAATAGTCTATGAGCCCGTCCAAGGTATTATAAAAAAGGAAACCTGAGTATCGATCAAGGAATAATACAATTTAAGTGATCATTTAAAATCTAAACAAAAAATTAATTCCATTTTTATAAGCATGTCACGTCATGAGTCAAGTATACAAGAGGTGCATGCCCATTATTCATTTCAATTATAACAGAAAAGGCCATGTACTTAAGCATTACATTCATCATTTCAAACATCACTATTTAATTTTCCCTTTTTATTTAAGAAGACAACACTTCTCAAGAGGTGGTTTTATTATAAAGTGTTGCATGGAAATCATGCCATGGCATAATAAATTTAGTTTATTTAACAAATCTCTTGTGCTATAATTTATCAATTACACCTCAATGGTGATTGAGAGGCCTAAGTAAGGCATTAATAATCATGAGCATTATAATAACACCCAAGGAGGTTGATTTAGTCCCCTAGAAAAAACATGGTCCACGACCCATAAGTAAGAAACCCCTGGGGATGGTTTGAGTTGAGGTGATTAACCTCCAATGGTTCTATTTTAAATCAAAATAGCCATATAATTTAAGGAATTAGGTCTTAAATAATTAATTTTACATTTTAGGGGCAGTGCATGGAGAATCTGGTATGCAGCATAATGGAGTAAATTATAAATAAACTATACTTTAGGGAAAATCTATAGAACACCTACCTAGTTCTTAGGATAGTCTACTAATCCAATATAGAGCTTTGATTCGATCCAACTAGATATAAATTGAATAAATGGATAAATGCCCTAAAAATAGGGAAAATTAACTCGCATAAAGATATCACTAAAGATGGAAAAAGAAACTGATAAAGGATGAGTCAAAGACTCACCGATACACTTCCAACATGATGAAAACACAAAAAATGAAGTCTAGATGAAGGATATATTTCTATTACAATCTTTTAGGGAGGATGATCTTGAGCGGGGGAGGGGAAGGAGTTGTGTGTTTAGAAGAAGATAAATGATGGAGGAAGTATAAAAGGAGGCAAGAAAAAAATGGAGATTTCAACCCCTTTAATGAGGCGCATGGTTTGGCTACATAGTTGGCCAAACCATGTGCCAATTGTGCATAGACTACTTCCTATTCATGGGGCTTTCACAATTCAAGCACGCGGTTTGAGAAACCATGCAAAAACCATGCATTTCTCCTCTATGAATGGGTCTGGAATAGTTTCACAGTTTTGTGACCTGGTGTACATGGTTAGAACAAACTAAGAAACACCCTTATCCTCTCGTAACAAGTTTCATGGTTTCTCTTATTAGGCTACATGGTTTCATAAAAATCATGCACCCTTACCAGCTTCTCCCTATTTTGAGTTTCCAGAGCCCGACACTCCCAAAAATCATCTGAACTCCCAATACACCTCTCGGTCCTTAAACCAACTCTAAAAATAACACCTTTAAGTATTCTAAATATTTTATTTACATTCCAAATCTTGGTTCAAAGAATGGACCATCCACCAAATGGTAAAATTCAAATTCCCTTGGAAATGTTACTTGGTCTAAAACATGAGATGTTGCACATATGATACAGACTATTTATCTTTTGGGATTTTCATTATGTAGTCATATACCTATTTATTAAATCTATGAATTCCTTCAAAAATCTTATACATCCTCTTCTATTTAAGCTCATATGCTAAAAAACAAGAACTAATCAGAACACATATAATAGTATGCTCTCTATTGAAAGTATTTTTTCAAAAAAAACATATTCATAGCAAGCTTGACAGTTGATTTATTCATGGACACACCCTTGAAAATATTCTATAGGTTTATTATAATATTTCTAATATAGTATTGATGATAATCATGGGTTGGTCTCCATGTAATACTTTAAGACTTTATTTCCTCATTAATTACTTGATGTTGATCGAAAATCAAACAAATCCCTTAAATGTTCATCATGAACTCTCAAAGGAAATCCAAGAACCAAATCTAATATTAGAAGTTCTCATTATCAATAATAGTGAATTTTAATGGTAAAAACCCAAAATTTCTATCATATGTTGAAGATAGTAGTGTGATTATTCTAATTAAAAATCTTTAAAGATATTACTAGTAATGATTCTAGTGGAGTAAGCACTAGACATCTTGTCGGTCTTAGTCAGGGTGGGTGCAGTGGATGTTGTGGGCCTCACAAAAAACAAAATTTAACCTAGGAAAAATATATTAAATTATGGGCCTTGATTTATATCTAAATAAGAGGGAGTTTTTAGTGCACTTTTCTTGTATTAATTGGGTTTGGTGTGGGTTGAAAATAGGAATCAATTATGTTTGAGAATGAAATTAAATTGATGATTTATTTCATTTTAAAACAATGGTATAACCTTAGATATTACCCTCACTTACCTATGAAATAATAATTCAATTAAACTCACCTAATATATCTCTCTAATTAGATGAAATCTCACTCATCACCCTCACCTAGTATTTTCATCTTGAATATAGAAGTGAAATAATTATTACATTTCCTATTATTGCTTGTCCTAGTGAATAGATATCTCCAATCACTCCTGAATTAACCCACTTCCTACCATAAAAAAGGTAGTGAAGAAGGTTCAAGTGGCCTGTGTATGAAAAATAGTGAATAAAGGAAGAAGGATCTAAATATAAATATCAACAGAAACATCCTATTGAGTAAGAAATCAAGAACTTTGAGAGAAATTCTACTGAAGAGAGTTAACAAGTAATCATGAAATTCATTAACAAGGGAGGGGAGAATCTATTTAGCTCAACCACTATCGGTCTAGTGTGCCATCACTAGAAAGATATTAAAAATGAATGAAATAAAAAAAAATCTCTAGTGGCATCTCTCAACTCCATCGACTGACCCCCCCCCCCTCCCCCTCCATCCCTTGATGAATATCATCCTTTATAGAAGTGACAGCATGATCTAGAGCTAATTTTCAAGATTTAGTCACTTCATATTCCATGTGAGAAAGAGATAAATATGCTTTTTTTCCTTGATCAATTATAATTTCTTCAATATATTCTTGAGTTTCAGTTTCAAGTTCACATTTCTTCAAATGGATTCCACATGTACATATCAAGGATCTAGATTCTTCGATTGGGAATCACAAACATTCCCAACTCAATTCGACTCTGTGATCTTATTATTATATATTCATATGGATTTTGTATAGATTTTTGTAACTATTTTACACAATTTGGGCATACCAGGGGAATGAAAATATATTTTGAGTTGTGCTTTAATTATTTCAGGAATTTCTAACTTATGAAAAATGGTCTTTAAAATACCCAAAAAAATAGAGGATCACACATATGCAGGTGACTCCCACATAGATAAATCATACATAGGTCTAGTGACTCATACACAGATGACTCATATGATAGTTAAAGATGACTCATACATAGGCCACTCCAATTCAGATGACTTGTACGCTGGTTTTAGATGACTCATAATCAAGCCTAAATAGATGATTTATACATAATTGTTAGTGACTCGTATACAGGACTCTATAACTTATACAAAGGTTCTTATGACTCACACATAGAAACACTCATATATGGATGACTCATACATAGAGTACTGAATGACTCATATGCAGATCATGGATGACTCAAATGCCGAGCAAGACTTTTTCAATTTTCTACCTTATACCAACAACTCATGAAAATTAAAATATAGTGTAGGATTTGTATAATTAATCAAAAAATGAATTAAAAATAATTAAAATAAGAATTAAGATTCTTTAAATATATTAATAAAAATTCAAAAATCAATTCATGGATTTTAAATTAATTCTAAAAAAGAATAAAATAACTAAAAATCATGATTAATACATTTATTACTTTCAATCAAAATTCACAGAAGTAACGATAATGAGTAAATTTATCCGGTTTTATATAAGTTGTGGGGTTAATTTAAATTGAAAAATAGAATAATATATTGAAAATGTACTCCTGAACACTTACATTATTTCACTCCTAGGAAATACAATAAATTAAACTAATAGAAATAATTATCTTGTCCAGTTACAAACACACAAACCAAATAAGAAAGAAAGAAAAAATACATCCATCATTAAAAAATACCACACCTCCTCTATAAATCTAACTCACTACCCTCACTTCTAATTTAAGTAAAATTTATAGTACCATGAGTGGAAATAGAATAAAATTTGATAGAATTAATATTTTAACAGGTGAGACTTTAATTTATCCCTATTTTCTATGTTCCTTGCACCAAATATCCATTTTTTACTTCCTTGATACAACCCAAATGACAATATTATAAGAAAATTTCTAACTTATTTGTTTGGTTTCAATATTCCTCTCACTTAAATCCATTAATTTTTGAAAATTAGGTGCTTATTTAATTTTTTTATATGCATGTGTTGTGCAAATAACTTATTCAATGTACAATGGATTGTATTACTCACACACCCAATGCCTAATTATCTCATAACTTCATGTGGGGTCTCAATTTCCTATTTTACTCCATTTTCAAAAGACTTATATGAATTTATTTTTTGTTTCCTCCCTAAGGTGTTCATTTTTATAAATGAAAATTTACCTAACATTAAGTTCCAATTTCCATTTTCCCCATATTATAATTTTGATTCCACTTAAATATTTTCTATTTCACTCCTTTACCTGATTCTAAAACAAAAAAATATATATATAAAAATAGTGGAAAACTCACTTCGTGATCATGTAAATTCCACAATTTTAAAATCAGTGGAATCTATCAAAACTAGCATGGTATTTTTACTAGGTATAATATCTTTGAAACATAATTTCCTATCCTAAAAACACACTAAAAATAAAAAACAGAAAACTATATAGCATTAAAAATTTCAAAACAGTTTTATCATTTTATTTCAATGTATTGAATCCTCAAACATAAAAAAAATGAAAAATGTATTTACATACTAGCTGCTTTGAATTATCCCCCACACTTATCTTAGACACTACTTTTAATTGGTTTCCTCATAAAATTATCAACAAAAAACTGAATTGGAGTATCTAGATTAGTGGTAAGGAAGGAGATAAACCTGGTGGTTCTTTATTCATATTTAGCTGGGGGGGTTTGTAATCATCCATAGGTTTTTTTTTAAAATACTCATGAAAATTATTTAACTTCTACTCATTCACCATAAAGGATCCAATCCATTTGTAATTATGCTTATCAAGTATAAGTTTCATCTTGGAAGAGAATGAAAACACTTTTTATCCAACTTTAAAGTCTCTTTTCTGAATAACTATTTCATGGAAATATCTATCCTTTTTCTAATTAAATATGGAGTTCTTATAAACTTACCTTCTCATCTCCACTAGTTCCATCATTTAGATATTTATTTTCTCTCCAACATTTCTGAATTTTAGGTTCACTTTCTTCACGATATAATAGGCTTTATGTTGTAGATCAATTGGTAAGTGACAAAATTTTACACAAATTATTCAATAAGGGGACATACCTATAGGGGTTTGAAAGTTAGTTTCTTATTCCCAAAGTTCATCTTCAATATTTTTTCTCCAATCGTTCCAATTGGGTTGCATCGTCCTTTCCAAAATTCTCTTTATCTCTTTGTTGGAAACCTTGGACTACCTATTTATTTATAGGTGGTGGGTAGTATGGGTCTTATGTTTTACTTCATACTTCTTCATGAGTTATTCCATGCTTTGGTTGCAATAATTTTTTCCCTAATCAATAATTATTTCTCAAGGTATTCCAAACCTGCAAAATATATTTGATCATGCAAATTAAATGACAACATTAGAATCATTTGTTCTAGTTTCTTGGACTTAAATCCACTTAGAAACATAATATAATGTTAACATAATTCAGGTAAATTCAAAATATCTAATAAATGGTCCCATTAAATATAATCCCCATACATTAAATATTTCACATAAAATCAAAGTTTGTTAGGTAACTTCTTGTATTTTATAAATTCCTCTAGTAAATTGGAATTTTTTACATGATTTAAAAATGTCATGTGAATATTTAAAAAAATGGAAAAAAAACAACTTCCAACACTTTTCTAATTGTTATTTAAGGTCTAAAGTGGCCTCCAAATGTGAGGTTAATACAAAATGTAAGCACAAAATTTACCTCTTCCTCGGGTATACATATTCTAATTAATTGATCACTATAAATTTTCAAAAAATGAGGGTCCTCCAAAACATTTTATTTTGATTCAGATTTCATCTTAAGAGTTTTATAATTAGAAAATAAGTAGGGTACATTTAATGTGACTTAAAATTTCACCATGTTCTCATACCAAGGTAATTTTATGAGTTCGTATAGTTTGTCACTAGGGAGAGAATCATTTAGGGTGTATCTGTGGGTATTTTTAGTGAGGGTTTAAACTCAATGTTACTCATGCTTACAGTATTTATATTAAAAGAATAAGTTTCAATAATATATTCATGTAAATCATCAAAATATTTTTCATTCATTTCCTAAAACTATTCATGACACAGATCTGATTTTAGATTTAATTAATTTTCAAAACCATTTTCATCAAAAATATTTAGGAATTATAGGGATTCTCTTAGGTCGATTATTTCATCTGAATTTTTTAATTTATTATTCAAAACAACAAGTAATTTCATAATGAAAAATTTTTTAAACATATTATTCATATTAAGGGTATTTTATTAAACCGAAAATACTAAAATTAACAGTTTCACCTCCAAAATCCATTGAAAGTGTTCCTTATTGAACATTTATTAAAGTATTAAAAGTATTAAGAAATTTACTAATTAAAATAATGGGATAATGAGTTTTACCTATTTCTTATTCCATGTTTAGGATATAAAAAAGTATGAAACAATAATCATTTCACTCTTACCAAAACATCCTCCAAAACTCATGCTAGGTATGTAGTGGCTCAGTTGGATAATTGTACAATAACTCGAGTTGGATTGAGTTATCCTATTTGTAAGGAATAATAAACTAAGTAAGTCATAACATTAATTAATTATCTAAAATCACACAATTCATTTGTAAAATTAAGCTCTCTTATGGTTTAGAGGATAGTAAAATTATCTGGGTCTTGACATTTTCTAAGTAGTTTTGGGGTTACTAGAGTAAAAAAATTTCTTTTTAGGCATATATTTTCATATCCTTCCAATTTTCTTTTCTTGGTAGACATTTATTTAAGAAACAATGAATACCTAGGGATTTGGTGGGTGGAATCCAACAAATGGATATCAACTTCCACTTTCCTAAATGTTTCCATCATTTCTTATTATGGTAATTCTCCATTGATATTCTTGGGTGGTTTAATTATTGAGTGAAAGGGAGGTTGGGGTTGAGGTTCATCTTCCATATTGGCTTTTACCTTTACATTTTTCATTGGTTGTCTCTTCATATAAACCTTCACCTCTTATTCCCTCTCAGGTTCTTCTTCTTTATTTGGTTTTTCACTTACAAATTTAGCTTCCATTGGTGGATTTTATCTAATTTTCACCTCCCTTTCACTTATTAGAGAAATATAACTTAAATTTACCTTAGTATTAGGAATTTATTGGTCAAGGATCCTACTTAATCCTTGATTTACCAAGTTATTTAGAGTAAAAATGAATTATCTAAACTGACATTTCTTCTCCTTCAAATCTGATATATGAGTTATGAGAGTGGATTGTTGGTTATTTTGGGACTCCACTAGCTATATCATCATGTCCTTTGTGGATGTATCTTGGTTTTTCCCTTGTTGGTATCTTGTAGAGGGATGAGAGTTATCCCTCTAGAATGGTGGTGGTTAGTATGACAATTGAAAAGTCTACTGGAAGGGTGGTTTTGAGGTTCTGGGGTTCCAACTCCATATTGAATTATAGAGTACTCCTTAAATCTTTGATTTCTTGTCTATTATTGGTGGTAATTCATTTGGTAAATGTAATCACATATCTATTTAACTTTAGAAAAAACATCAGTTAAATTATCCAAAAATGTTAAAGCCGACATACTTAAGGGGGTGTCAATGGTGATGCTTCATGAACCATGTTTAATGTTATATGTCTCACATGATAGGTTAGTTATTAGATTTTAGTTTCAAGTAAAGGATATTTTGAACTCTTTGCCAAATATAATCCTTAAGTGGTGGATTTTGTACTAAATTTTGGAGAGTTTTGTGTGATCCTTTCTATTAGTTCACTATATTCAATTAGTTATTTTTTATTAGTAATCCTACTGAAGAAGCATCCAATGGGTTTCTATCATTGTCCAATAATACTTGGTAGAAAAATACTAAGAAATGGTGGTCTTAAAAAGTTTTATGTGGATGGGATATATTCAATCCCTTGAATATTTCCCAAAATTCATATAGAGTTTATCCTTTGGATTTATTAATCCTATAGATTTTCTTTCTCAGTTGGGTGATTCTTGAAGAAGGTAAGAACTTCTAGAGGAATGGCCTCTAGAGTTCATCCTAGGTGGGGACTTTTCCAAGCTTCGGGTTGTACATCCACTCCTTGGTAGATCCTTCTAAGGATAATGGAAAGGCCTTCGTGTTGATTGTTTAGTTGTAATATATGATTAATATTGTTGAAGTTAGGGGCATATAGTTCTATAAGTTTCTTATTTAGTTGATCAAGATTGCATTACATGTTTTTTTTCCTAATGTAACCCTAGAATAAGAAGAGGATGATGAAGATTATGACCAACTCCCTCTCCACTTTCTCAGTGATTCTTAGATTTCTTAATCTAATTGGTACATTTCTTTCAACCTATGGATCAAATACAAAGATAATATTCTAACTAGACTTGTCTATGTGTCAAGTACATCTCAAAAAAAGTCAAACCAAAAAAAGAAAAATATAAACACCAACCTGCCTCCCCTAAAATGGTGCCAAGTTGGTGTGGGGTTTGTTGCGGGCCTCGCAGTAAACAAATTTAAACCCAAGTAAAATGTAGTGAATAATGGGGCTCCAGTTTTATATAGAGATGAGGGAGTTTTTAGTGTGATTTTATTAAGTTGAGTGGGTTTGTTGTGTTTTAAAAACAATAATCAATTATATTTGAGAATAAAATTAAATTATTTCTTGGTTTAAATTTAAAAACAATGGTCTAACTAGGGATCTTCCCCCTCAATTACCTATTAAATCATAATTTGATTTAACTATCCTATTATATCTCTCTCTCTAATTAGATGAAACATCACTTGGTGTTATTTGTTTGAACATAGAAGTGAAATAATCACCAAATTCCCTATTATTGTCTGGGTTAGTGATTGTATATCTCTAATCACTCCCAAATCAACCTACTTACTATCATCATAAAGGAAGTGAAGAAGGTTCATATGGCCTGTGTGTGGAAACTATTAAATAAGGGTAGAAGAATCTAGATATAGATATTAATAGAAACCTCCTATCGAATAAGAAATCAAACACTTCTAGATAAATTAATCATAAGTGGATTAATAATTAATTGTATAATTCATTAAAATATGTGGTGATAATCTCCTAATCTTGACCACTATGGGTCTAGCGTGATATCACTAGAGAGAGATTATAGAAATAAAATAAAGAAAAATTAAACTATCTAGTGGCATACCTTAGCTCCATTGACTGACCCCCCCAGCCCTCAATGAACAGTTGTCCTCTTTATAGAAGTAGTAGCATGGTGTTGGAATCATTCACACTCTTCAATAACTTTATCCCCCACATGATCTACACAAACAACTTAATTTTCATTGAGTGATCTTAATGACTTTGAAATCCTCCTGAGTTTTAGTACCCAACTCCCATTTCTTGTGATGGATTCCATATGTATAGCTCAAGGGTCTGGATTCTTCATCTGTGCATCTTGAACATTTGTAGCTCAGTTTGGATCCATGATCTTTTTCTTATCTATTTGGATAGATTTAACGTGGATGCTTTGAAAATAATACCATAGGAATGAAAATATATTTTGAGTTGTGCCCTAATTGTTTTAGGAATTTATGAATTGTGGAAACTGAACTTCGAAAAAAAACACAAAGTTAAGGATCTCACATATGCAGGTGAATCCCATGAAAATCACTCATACAAAGGTCTGGTGACTCATACATAGATGACTCATTCATTGGTTCTAGATAAATCATACTCAGACCACTCCTACACAGATGACATGTATGTTGGTTGTAGATGGATCATATGTAGAACACTCTAATGCATATGACTGGTACTTAATTAATGGTGAATTTTATATAGGCCTCCATGACTCGTATATATGTGCTTATGACTCAAACACAGAACCTCTCATATTCATATGACTCATACATAGAGTATGACTATCAATTTTTAGCCTTAGACCCACAACTCATGAAAATTAAATCTTAGTGTAGGCTTTTTCCTATTAATCCAGAAATGAATTAAAAAAATAAAATTGAAATTAAAATCATTTCAGTTATTTAATCAAAATTCAAGAATAAATGCATGACTTTTCCATTAAACCTAATAATGAATAAAACAACTGAAAATCATGATTAATCCATTTATTAGGTTTTATATCAATTGTGGGGTTAATTTCCATTGAAAATAGAATATGATTTTGAAAATATTGACTCTCATTAAGATAAAATCCCATAGATCATCATGGAAAAGGTCTAAAGTGATGTCCCACTACCCTAAGTTCTCACACTAAATAAATCTTGAGAAAATATTAATTAAAATAACACTTTATATTTTTATTATGAAACCTATTTAGACATGTTCAGACATAAATTTTATTATTATTATTACTATTAATACTACATTGTTGTAATTTATTTTAATTTTATCATTATTAATAATAAATAACTAATTACACGTTATTTAAAACATTATTCTGATAATTAAACATGCAACATAACATTACTAATTACCATATAATATAATTTAAAAACACTATACTAATTATTAAACATGAAATTTAATATTCCTAATTATCATATAATTTAATTAAAAACATTATACTGATAATTAAACATAAAATTTAATATTCATAATTACCATATAAATTAATTTTAAAACTTTATACTAATAAATAAATATGCACTTTAATATTCCTTATTACCAAATAATTTAATTTAAAAACATTATATAAGAATTAAACATGCAATTTAATATTTTTAATTACCATATAATTTAATTTTAAAACATTATTCTAATAATTAAATCAGTGCCTTGAAAATTTTTAGACTATTTAAGGGAGAAATGGGAGGTGTGGAAGTGATAATTTCATAGGGGTTCCCTTTTATAGGCATCCCAGGGAGAGTATGAAATGATTTAATGCTTTCCTTTTTTCCTTTTGAAGAATAGCATGAAATCATTTCACCCTCTTCTTTGAGATTAAATTTAAAGAGTAAGAAGTGATTTCATGCTCTTCATTTTCACAATGAGAGCATGAAATCATTTCATGCTCTTAGCCACTACAAAGGGAGCATGAAGCAAGTTAATTCTCTCATTATGAGACATAAGAGTCTAAAATTATTTCACACTCTTGCATAGTAGTAAGTAATCCCAACCTAGACCCAAAAAAATAACAAATGAATCCAATTTTGAATTTTTTTCCCTCCATATCCCATGTTGAGCTGGATTTGGCCTTAATCATGAGTTTCTTAGGGACATCACTTATTTGCATTGGTCCATGACTTATGTCCTTATAATGTGAAATAAAATCATTGAAGATAACACAATAATTGTTTACACTAGGTGGGAAGGAGATATGGTGGTGGATGCATTGGATTTAGGCAGTGACCCTTCATAGGGAGTTCGAGTCTTTTCTTCCTTGGGTTCACTCCCACTGGCTTGTAAAAGAGTGATTTGTGATGATTCTCTAAAACTACATTATTTTAAACCCCTATTATTTATACTATTTTACCTTCTTTTTTAAATCTCACACCCCCCCATAATAAAAATTTAAGTTTCTGAGTGAGTGGGAAGGAGGGCCTTATTCTCCATTCTCTTTTCTTTCTTTTTCCTTCCAACATATTCTATGGGAGCTCCAGGAAAAGATGTAAGGTTAGATACTTATATTTCTTTTTTCCTTCTTTTTTTTCTTCTTTTTCTACCCTATATAAATCTCTATGTGGGGTTTATTGAGATTTGGGGAGTTTCATCGAATGATTGTGAAACACCCAAATAGGAGAGGACTTTTGTTGAATGGTGATAGTGGATCCTCTCATGAGTCTTTTGCACCTATTTTAAGGTTTTTTAACAGCCTTATCAATTATTGATAAATAATTCTTTTTTTTTATCCATGTCTAATGAGTGTTTTAATTATTATAACTATTTTCCTATTTTTTTATAGGCCTAAATGGTGATTATTATATTGTGGAGGCTTATCCCATAGCACGTAAGGTACATAATAGTGTGATGTTGGTACCCATACATGCACTATCCCTGATCAGATATCTAGGGTTGTATTTTGAGTTATGTGTGCTAGAAGATATTGTACTAGGAAGGCATGTACCAACACTCAATGTAACAAGCATGATAGTGTGACCAGTTGATTTCATGCCTATCTATGAGTGTAACACTGTTCAAAATAGCAACATGTCATGATATAGTGGGGATGTGATGTAATAACCCAAACTATCGCATGACTCAATCTAACTGGTGCCACTCAATGATGTATAAGTGAATGAGTGTAAATGATACTTCATGATCTTCATCCATTTTTGTGCATTATGGTGGAGGCAATGACAAGACAACTCCAATATATGGGATCTGTGAAACCTGAAATGAAAAATCAAAAAAATATTCATAAATTGGAACAACAATATAACTAACTTATAAGTACAATATCTTATAAAATTAATAACAAAATTAATTTGTATATAAACAAAATTAATGTTTAACCAGCATCATTCGGCTATAGAGAGACAAAAATATGTTGAAAACTATGCATGCTATACCTTGGGGTATGTACATAACCCTAATCTTGACTCCACCGTGTAAAAAAAATATAAGATTAGTTTATAAATGATATCAATACATTAATAAAATAATTCAAATTAATTATGTAAACATACCATCATTCCTAAGGAAAGTCCTACAAAAGGTGTTGAAAAAGTGGCACGATAACTCTAGGAGTGATATGTCAAAAATGATCTCATGACCACATCTGCAACAGAATAACATATCTTTAAATCTAATGTTTCTATGCTTGGCACATTGTACAAAGTAATTTATATATATAAGATAATATAGTTGATCCCCATCTATAGGTAGATGACCTATCCATATCCTCAAGTAACAATAATTTCACCATGTGTATTATGGTAGTAGAGTAATAGACACACAATGTGCCTCTGAGTTGTTGCATAATATATGAATTTTTGTGATGAATAAATTTCAACTCATTATAACCATTAATAATCAATGAGAAGTGCTCATCTAGACTTCCCATGCACAATCAATCACCCTAAAAGGCATTTGATTGGCTTACAACCTCAATGCCTAGTAAACGATGCACGGCATCACACCGGTCTTCTGATGTCACACCCATAACCACCTAATCTTGGATAGGTAGATCCACTATGTATACCATATCCACTAAATTCACTATCATCTCCCCCTTAGGAAGATGGAAAGTTTGTGTATGTTTTCCATCTCTAACCAATGTAGCATTCATATGATGATCAATGGACTTAAAGACACACATGGTGAATCCATAAAATCCAGCATATCATAGGTATGAAACAATGGATATCATAGGTGAATCTCAGTGGAAATTATATGATCTATATATATTAATATGTTTAATAGGTATCCCCTCTAGTACATCACGTGATACATGATACTTATAGGCAGATAAAAGATCCTCCTCTATCTAAAGGTATATGTAACACCCTGACCCCTCTAGGCTGGAGTCGGCGCATTACTTGTAATATTGGAATGGTTAGAAGGAATTAAAATCCCAAAGGAACATTCAGTTTAGTAGTCTTAAAGAAACAAGATACATAGTTTTAACTCAAATTACATTGGAAAAGGTTACAAAATACAATACATAACAAAAACTAAAAATTGCAATCACAGGAACTCAATAAACGATCACCTCTTCATCACCTGTTGATGGTAAAAAATGAAAGGGGTGAGATCAAACACTCATTAAGGGTTACAAACAGTGGAATCATGAATACAATAATAAGTTAATCATAATCAATCTGACATAATCAATATGGCATGGTGAATAGATGAAAATCTCACACCATTAATAAACTGAGAATGAAACTGCATCCATAGATTGTGTCATAGTAAAAACCTCATGGATAATAATAATAACTGATAATGAATAAAGAGAATGATTATTAATTCGAAGTCATGTATCTGGAACATGAAACCATAATACCATTAAAACAATTTTGTTCTATGGGTAGAAACCTGTCTGGTTTTTGGAAACAAACTCAAAGGGTTTGTCGCCAACTGATTTGTCTCATGAGACCTACTGATGCATCGAGGGGATATAGTGGGCCCCACCCACCACTTCATGTCCAAATAATTTCTTATAAATTGATTCAATACAAGATAAATATTCCTTTTATATATCCGTATAGATTAGAGTATACAGATTAATCAATATTTCCATAATTGAAATAACTTTCCAAATAAACACCGTATGTAAAATGGAATAAGGTTTAGACAACAAACATATCCATGATATGAGATTATGGATATTTAATATAAATATAATTTCAAATTAAAAGTTATCTCAAATGGGCAGTAGGTACACCACATAAGGATTATTAGGTGCACCACACAAAGTTAGTCACAACAAAGTAGCAGTTGAGACAAAGTCTCTTACCACAATGTAATCGGTCGAATCATGTGACCATAACTTAATAACCCTAAAATGAATCATTTAATAACATGAATATAAATAGAATCATGTTATTATATATCAAATGTCAGTAAAAATATACCACATACAATAAATAAGTGGCGAATAATGAAAATCTCACAGAAATGAAAGTGATATGAGAAACGCCTTACCTTATGCTCAATTGTGTTTCTTCGTTTGTTTTAATGACCTGAATAATAAAATTTAGATTCATTAATTAATAACTAAATAACCTCCTATACATGTAATTGATTTATTATAACCTTATTAGGTTCATTCATGGCCCTTTATATGGGTTTAAGAGGTTCAATTTTCTTGTTTTGGAAGCATTTTCTTCCTTAGTTTTCATGGTTCGTTTACTTGTTTTCATGAATGGAAGTTTATTTGAAATGTGGTTAAACATACAGAATTGTTAATATATATTATTAATGAAATTAAGGATATATAAATTATCTTATAATTATTTTGTGTTGTATACCTTATGATGATTCATTAGTTAAAATTTTATTACAAATATTCAGATTAACTTGGCCGTTTTGTTCATAATGAACTTGTTTTGTATTATTATTTTATATTATGAGTGTATAAGGATTACAGAACATTAATGAGATGAAATACTTAAATTCTTATCTAGTTCAATCATTAAAATGGTTTCATGACTAGTAATTAAAAAGAAAGTTAAGAATGAAACTTCGTTACCCACAAAGGTTATAAATTGGAACCTCATGGACGTTGATTTCGTTTATAAAAATAAAAGGGAGGGAGTAAGGATATTGATGATAGTTATTACATTCACATGATATAATTCTAGTATATAGATGATAATTTAGTTTATCATGGTCATTTGGACAGATTATTTTAGGAGAGAAAAACAAAAGATATGGACTTGAAAATAAAAGAAAAGATGAGAGGTCCCTTATGAAAATTCGGCAGCCTAACGGCGTCACTTAAAATTTCATAAAATAAAATGATGAGAGAAAAAGGGTATCTTTTCATATTTAAATCAAAAGTAAAGTAAGAAGAACACATAAAATAAAACCCCAACATATGAGAATGTAAAATCAAATAGATAGCATAAAGGAAGTGTCGACTAAAAGAAGAGAATGAAGGATTCTCTTACCTTGTAGAGTAACTCCTAGATCTTGAAGGATGGGACCTTGGGGCTTAAGGAAACCTTGATATGACTTATAGGGAAGTAATACCACTATATATTCTAGTATATTGAGTTTTTAATGAAATAAAACGAAGGGGGTGAGTGGTATTTATAGTAATTAAGAGATAGTTTTTTATTAATTAAAAGGGACACCTTGTTAGTGGTTTTCACAAAACCATGGGCTTTCCCATGGTATTTTCCCATGGTTTAAGCCACTTGGGAAACTTAATGTCATAAGATATTGCACACAAGTCTACCAGCCCTTTATATTAATTATTACATCATTATGATGTCATTAAACTACCGAAAACTCAAATCTGTATTTTTACTATTCATGAAAAATTCAAGTATTTTAGAAAAATCCCAAAAATTCACCCTAACCATTTTTTGACGTGTAGAATTCAAAAATGAACTCCATTTTTTGAAAATAGTTTTATAAGTATTTTTAATTTAATTTTTAAAAAAAATCAAAGTTAATTCAAAAAATAACAATTTAAAGGTATAATTAGTTTTGTATTGCATTGAAAATTTAATTAACATCTCATTATCTTATTACCTTAAGAAAATAAAATATTATCATTATTTACTATTTATAAGGAGCATATTAATATTCATATTACTATTCATAAGGGTATGTTATTATTCATCAAAAATCAAGTTGGTTCTATCAAACTCCAAATGACTTACTGGTCACAACTCTAGATGGTTGTTTTTCAAAATTCAAAACATAGAAGTGGAAAATTTATGTTTAATGGATAGCATATAACTTTCTCCTATAATGTTTTGTTTCACAAAAGACTTAGTGCTTAATGAAATATGGGCTATCTAATGAATAGAAATTATTTAAGAGCAACTTACCATAAAATGTTTGTGGTGTTATATTATTCCCTCCTTCAGAAATTTCATCCTTGAAATTTTATGTATAAATCCCACTAAAAATATGTGGGTGTTTCTTCTTCATGAAATCCTCTGGTTCCCATGTTTCTTCCTCCATATTCTGGTTTCTCCAAAGAACCTTTACTAGACGAGTTGTCTGATTTCTCAATACCTGCTCCCTTGTGTCAAGAATCCCAATAGGATTTTCATAGTATGACAAATCAAGTTCTTGTTCAATTTCTTCATAGTTGAGTAAATGTGTTGGGTATGGCATGTATTTCTTTAAAAATGACATGTGGGACACATCATGAAATCTAGAGAGACTTGGCGGCATTGCTAAACGGTAAGCTATAGCTCTGATTCTTTCCAGAATTTCAAATGGTCCGATGTACCTAGGGCTCAGTTTCCCTTTCTTATCGAACCTTAAGACACCCTTTCATGGAGATACTTTTATAAATACATGATCTCACACTTGTAATTCCAATTCATTTCTTTATTTTTCAACATAACTCTTCTGCCTAATTTGGGATGCTTTAATATGGGCTTGTATTTTCTTCACCTTTGTTGTGGTCTCTTCAATAAGTTTTGGGCCTATAAGTTTCCTCTCACCAACTTCATCCCAACAAGTTGGAGTTTGACATCTCTTTTCATATAATGCTTCATATGGATCCATTTGAATACTAGAGTGGAAACTATTGTTGTAGGAAAATTCCACCAAAGGAAAGTATTGATCCCACATACCTTGGAAGTCAAGAGGGCATAACCTCAGCATGTCTTATAAAGTTTAAATAGTCCTTTCAGATTGTCCATCAGTTTGGGGGTGATATACAGTACTCATACAAAGCTCAGTATTCAAAGCCTTCTGGATACTTTTCCAGAATTTTGATGTAAATCGAGGATCTCGATAGGATACAATTGATAAAGGAGCACTATGAAGTCTTACAAATTCATTAATATAAATTCTTGACAAGAGCTCAAGTGTAAATTCCTCTATTATAGGAAGGAAATGTGATGATTTTGTGAGACGATCAACAATTACCCATATTGCATCATTCCTTCTTGGTGTCCTCGGTAGTCCAGTGATAAAATCCATCATAATGTTATCCCACTTCCACATAGAAATAAGTAAAGGTTGCATCACTCCTTTGGGATATTGTCTCTCTACCTTCACTTGTTGACAAACTAGACACCTTGACACGTAATTAGAAATTTCCCACTTCATATTATCCCACCAAAAATATTCCTTCAGATCTCTATACATCTTGGTGTTACCCTAGTGTATAGAGAAAATTGAGCTATGGGCATCGTCTAATAGTTCCCTTTTTAGCTCAATTACTGATGGAACACATAACCTCTTCCCAAATTTCAGAACTCCTTCATACACAAAGTCATTCAGTCTCCCATCCTTGAAAGCGTTAATTTTCTTATTCAGATTCTTATCATCAGATTGAGAGATTTTTATATTCTCTAATAAAGATGTTTTAGCAATCATTTGAAAGAGGAAATATGTTTCCCTTTCCTTAACAATTACCATATCCATCTTTAATAGATCCAAAAATATAGGATCTCTCTCAATCCTCATTTGAGTCAAAAGTCCATGATCCTTCCTACTTAATGCATCATCCACCTTATTCACCTTTCCTGGGTGGTAGTGTATTGAACAATCATAATCTTTGAGTAACTCAAGTCATATTGTTTTCCTCATGTTGATTTCTTTTTGTGTGAAAATTTATTTCAAAATCTTGTGGTCCGTATAAATCTCACATCTTTCTCCGTAGATATAATGTCTCCATATTTTCAGAGCAAAGATTATGGCTGCTAGCTCAAGATCATGATTTGTATAATTTTTCTCATGGGTCTTCAAATATCTTGATGCATAAGAAATAACATTATCATTTTTTATAAGGATGCAACCCATCCCATTATTTGATGCATCGCTGTATATCACAAATCCATCACTTCCAGATGGAAGAGTCAAAATTGGAGCATTGACCAATCTTCTTTTCAATTCTTCGAAGCATTTTGTACACTCTTTTGTCCACGCAAACTTAACTCCTTTACATGTGAGATTGGTTAGTGGGTTAGCCAGTCGGGTTAAATTCTGAACGAAACGTCGATAGTAACCTGCTAAGCCAATAAAACTGTGTACCTCAGTTATGTTTGTTGGCATGGGCCATTCTTGGATTGCCTTTGTCTTTGCAGGATCAACTAGGATTCCATCCTTAGAGAAAATATGGACTAGAAAAGAAACTAATTGAAGCCAGAATTCTAACTTTCTAAACTTCCCATAGAATTTATTTCTTCTAAGAGTTCTCAGAATAACATGCAAGTGATTCTCATGGTCTTCATAGCTTTTTGATTATATGAGGATATCATTGATGAATACCGCAACAAAGTTATCAAGATATTCCTTGAAAACTCTATTAATTAAATCCATGAAAATAGAGGGTTCATTTATCAGTCCAAAGGCATCACTATAAATTCGTAATGCCCATACCTGGTCCAAAATGTTGTCTTAGGAATATCTTCCTTCCCCACAGGCAACTGATGATATCTGTATCGAAGTTCAATCTTCAAAACGTATTTAACTCCATGAAGTTGATCAAATAAATCATCAATCCAGGGCAGAGGATACTTATTCTTTATTTTAATAGCATTGATTTCCCTGTAATCAATGCAAAGCCTCATGGATCCATCTTTCTTCTTGAAAAAGAGGAGAGGGGCTCCCCATGGAGAAACACTAGGTTGAATAAATCCTTTTTCACTCAAATCCTCTAGTTGTTTCTTTAGCTCTACTAATTCCACAATGGTCATTCTATAGGGAGTCTTTGATATAGGTCTTGCATCAGGAATTAAATCAATAGAGAACTCAACTTCCCACTCTGGAGGATGTCTAGGTAAATCCTCTGGAAATGCATCAATGTACTCTTGCACTATGTGCACACCTTCAATTTGAAGATTTATTTCCTCACCCATAGATATTGGTTTATATTCCTCTCCAAGTATTACATTCATTAGAGCTACTTGGGGTGATTCTATATAAGAATCAGGTGGTGAATTTTCTTCCCTAAAGACAAGGGATTCTATACCATTTTCAAAAATTGTAACTTCCTTCTTCTTATAATAAATCTTCGGATCATAATTTGACAGCCAATCCATACCGAGAATTATATCAAATTCAGTCATTGGTATGATGATGAGGTTAGAAACTAAATCATGTTTTGGTGTCTAGAGGGGGACTAGTAGACATACCTTTGTTGCAATGATACATCCTCTGGGAGTTTTGACTGAAAACTCCTTTATTAAATCAAATTGGACATATCTAATTTTCTTGGAAAAATGAGAAGATATAAATTAATTCAATGATCCAGAATCAAATAAAGTGTTGGCTAAGTTTTAGGAAACAATTAAAGTACCTACCACCACTTCATTAGGAATTTCAACCTCTGTAGTTGTAATCACATAGGCTCTCCCTTGTTCTCTTGTCTTTTTCTGAGGCATGTTTCCTTGGCGCTTAGGAAACTCATTTGCATAGTGTCTCATATCTCTGAAATTGTAGCATTGAATATCATTGAATTGTTTCTTCCCCTTTCATTCATCAGATCGATGACCCTTTTCTCCGCAGTTATAGCAGACTCTCATGCCTTTCAAGCATTTCCCAAGATGATTCTTTCCACATTTCTCACATAATGGGAATATATTTGTTCCCCTTGCTCTTATTTGGTGCCTCTTCTTTTCCTTTGTTATCATAGTTGCGCATCAGAAGCATGGTGGGCCCATAACCCACAGGTTGGAGGATCGAAACCTCCCTCTGATACCAACTGTAACACCCCGACCCCTCTAGGATGGAGCCGGTGCATTACTTGTGATATTGGAATGGTTAGAAGGAATGAAAATCCAAAAGGAACAATCAGTTTAGTAGTATTTAATAAACTAGATACATAGTTTTAACTCAAATTACATTGGAAAATGTTACAAAATACAATACATAACAAAAACTAAAAACTGCAATCACAGGAACTCAATAAATGATCACCTCTTCATCACCTGTTGATGGTAAACAATGAAAGGGGTGATCTCAAACGCTCATTAAGGGTTTCAAATAGTATAAGCATGAATACAATAATAATTTAATCATAATCAATCTAACATAATCAATATGGCATGGTGAATAGATGAAAAACTCACACCATTAATAAACTGAGAATGAAACTGCATTCATAGATTTTGTCATAGTGAAAACCTCATGGATAATAATAATAACTGATAATGAATAAATAGAATTCTTATTAATTGTTTATAATTTATATGACACATGAAATCATAATACTGTTAAAACAGTTTAGTTCTATGGGTAGAAACCCGTCTGATTTTTGGAAACAAACTCGAAGGGTTTGTCGCCAACTGATTTGTCTCATGAGACCTACTGATGCATCGAGGGGCTATAGTAGGCCCCACCCACCACTGCATGTCCAAATAATTTCTTATACATTGATTCAATACAAGAGAAATATGCCTTTTATATATCCGTATAGAAAAGAGTATACGGATTAATCAATATTTCCATAATTGAAATAACTTTCCAAATAAACACCGTATGTAAAATGGTATACGGTTTAGAAAAAAAACAAATCCATGATATGAGATTATGGATATTTAATATAAATAAAATTTCAAATTAAAAGTTATCTCAAATGGGCAGTAGGTACACCACATAAGGATTATTAGGTGCACCGCACAAAGTTAGTCACAACAAAGTAGCAGTTGAGACAAAGTCTCTTACCATAATGTAATCAGTCGAATCATGTGACTAGAACTTAATAACCCAAAAAAATCATTTAATAACATGAATATAAAGATAATAATGTTATTATATATCAAATATCAGTACACATATACCACATACAAGAAATAAGTGGCGAATAATGAAAATATCACAGAAATGAAAGTGAGATGAGAAACCCCTTACCTTATGCTCGAGTGTGTTTCTTCGTTTGTTTTAATGACCTGAATAATAAAATTTAGCTTCATTAATTAATAACTCCATAACATCCTATACATTTAATTTATTTAGTATAACCTTATTAGGTGCATTCATGGCCCTTTATATGGGTTTAAGAGGTTCAATTTTCTTGTTTTGGAAGCATTTTCTTCCTTGGTTTTCATGGTTTGTTTACTTGTTTTCATGAATGGAAGTTCATTTGAAATGTGGTTAAACATACAGAATTGTTAATATATATTATTAATGAAATTAAGTAGATATAAATTATCTTATAATTATTTTGGGTTATATACCTGATGACGATTCATTAGTTAAAAGTTTATTACAAATATTCGTATTAACTTGGTCATTTTGTTCATAATGAACTTGTTTTGTATTATTATTTTATATTATGAGTGTGTAAGGATTACAGAACATTAATGAGATGAAATACTTATATTATTATCTGTTTTAACCATTAAAATGGTTTCATGATCAGTAATTAAAGAGACATTTAAGAACAAAACTTCATCGTCCACAAAGGTTATAAATTGGAACCTCATGGACGTTGATTTCATTTATAAAAATAAAAGGGAGGGAGTAAGGATATTGATGATAGTTATTTCATTCACATGATATAATTAAAGTATATAGATTATACTAGAGTTTATCATGGCCATTTGGACAGAGTATGTGAGGAGAGAAAAATAAAAGAGATGGACTTGAAAATAAAAGAAAATGTGAGAGATCCCTTATGAAAAATCGGCAGCCTAACGGTGTCGCTTAAAATTTCATAAAATGAAATGATGAGAGAAAAAGGGTATCTCATCATATTGAAATAAAAATTAAAGTAATAAGAACACATAAAATCAAACCCCAACATATGAGAATGTAAAATCAAATAGATAACATATAGGAAGTGTCTACTAAAAGAAGAGAATGAAGGATTCCCTTACCTTGTAAAGTAACTCCTAGATCTTGAAGGATGGGACCTTGGGGCTTAAGGACACCTTGGGAGGAATTATAGGGAAGTAATAACACTAGATATTCTAGTATATTGAGTTTTTAATTAAAGAAAATGAAGGGGGTGAGTGGGTATTTATAGTAATTAAGAGAGAGTTTTTTATTAATTAAAAGGGTCACCTCGTTAGTGGTTTTTGCAAAACCATGGGCTTGCCCATGGTATTTTCCCATGGTTTAAGACACTTAGGACACCTCATGTCATAAGATACTGTACAAAAGTTGACCATCCCTTTATATTAATTATTACATCATTATGATTTCATTAAACTACTGAAAACTCAAATCTGTATTTTTACTATTCATGAAAAATTCAAGTATTTTAGAAAAATCCCAAAAATTCACCCTAACCATTTTTTAACGTGTAGAATTAAAAAATTAACTCCATTTTTTGAAAATAATTTTCTAATTATTTTTAATTTAATTTTTAATTAAAATCAAAGTTAATTTGAAAAATAACAATTTAAAGGTATAATTAGTTTTGTATTGCATTGAAAAATTAATTAACATATCATTATCTTATTACCTTAAGAAAATAAAATATTATCATTATTTACTATTTATAAGGTTCATATTACTATTCATATTACTATTCATAAGGTTATGTTACTATTCATCAAAAAATCAAGTTGGTTCTATCAGACTCCAAACGACTTACTGGTCACAACTCTAAATGGCTGTTTTTCGAAATTCAAAACATAGAAGTGGAAAATTTATGTTTAATGAATAGCATATTACTTTCTATTATAATATTTTGTTTCAAAAAAGACTTAGTGCTTCATGAAATATGGGTTATCTAATGAATATAAAGTATTTAAGAGCAACATACCATAAAATGTTTGGGGTGTTATAGTATAACAATTGCATAATTGTTTTTAAAACATTTAGTAGTTAAAACCATTTAATTTTAAAAGTATATTATATTATGATTAATAAATAAGTTATTCACATGATAATATGGTTAAAAAATCAATAATAAAATCATATTAAACTTTCATTTATAAAAAAAAATCTACTAATTGATTACAAATACTTCGACATTAACAGCTAGAGTACGTCATCAATCTTGTAGATATCCTAACTGACCTAGATTTTTGTAACCTATGGAAGATAATCATATTGTATTCTATTTTTAATAAAATAAAAAATTGGTTTCTAACATCGATCATGTAAATTGTCTGATGATTTCCCTATATGTCTAGGGTAACATATGTGAGTGTGACCTTCCTGAATACATAAACCACACCTCCATAATGGTGTATGTTTTCATGGATAATACACCTCATTATAAATATGGTTCAACTTCGTCCTCCCTCTTGGTTTCAGCCTAATCATGTTCATGGGAAGCGTAGGTGCATCAATGGATAAACTAAAGTTCCAATATTCACGTATAGGAACATGGAGAACTATATCACCCATTAATAGTTTGTAGTTGATACACTGGATCAATGAATTATTCCAAGATAATCATATATAAGAACAATATTTGAGCACATGTGTGTAAGGATACTGTAATGATTATAATTTATTATAATCATAGTCACATTACTCCAATAAAACCACAAGCACACACCCTCTTCTACCAGTCAAAGGATCATAACACTCAATGACCTCAAATCTATGCCCAGTACGATCAAATGAATGGACAAAAAATTTGGTATCCTTTTGTAAAATCCTATCAATATCGTACTAAAAATAGGTTCCATACCATATACCCCTATAATAACCCTCTTTTTCCTATTTTTATCTTTCCACAAAATACTTCATAGTGCGATAGAAATTTTTCTACACTAAATCTATAATTTAATTTTAAAACATTATAATAATGATAAGACATATAATTTAATTTTCCTAATTACCTGTGATGGGTGGATTATGAACTCCCTTAAAAACTCCATTAACTGATTCATAAATGTTGGTTGTCATGTGTCTATATCTTCTCTCATCATCATATGCGAGAGACTGTTTGTCTTTTGGGATTTTCATCATGTAGTCATATGCCTCTTGATTAACTCTATGAATGCATTAAAAATTCTTATACATCCTCTTATGTTGAGGATCATATGCTAAAAACAAGAACTAATCATAATACATATAATAGTATGCTCTCTATTAAACTTATTTTTTCAAAAAAACATATACATACCATGCTTGATGGTTTCTTTTTACATAGACACACCCTTGAACATATTATATAGGTTTCTTATCATATTTATAATATATTATTGATGATAATCATGAGGTGGTCTCCATGTAATAACCTAAGACAATATTACCTCCTTAATCACTCGATGTTGATTAAAAATCAAACAAATTCCTTCAATGTTTGTCATGAACTCTCAAAGGAAATCCAAGAACCAAATATAAGATGAGAAGTTATCATTCTCAACAATATAGAATGATAATGGTACAAAGCCACAATTTCTATTCTATGTGTAAGAAATCAATAATGTTCCATTATAATTTTTGTACAAAAATGTGTCATCAATATGGATAAACTACTTGCAATACCTGAGAGCATCCATACAAGGTAAGAATTTCCAAAACAATCTACCAAACACTATTTTTGACTGATCAAAAAAAAATCTTAATGAATTATTCAACAATATGTAACTGGTATACAACCATATTTTTGTGACACAATAGCTCCATAATCCATGGTAAAACTCAATAGGAGTCATCCCAGTCACTATACACTTTCACAATGACTTTTTTCCATGCATATTATGCCTTCCTGTAAGAAATATCTTAACCTAAAAGTTATTTAATTCACTCCACCATCATAATTACTAGAACATATAGACATGATCTTATCATTTCATTAATAATAGTTAAAATGAATTCATCATATACAGCTACAAGACCTTTTGATAGGCTTGGGTTTACACATGTGTATTGAGTAAATCTAGAGATTCACCAATAGTTGAAATTCTTATCAAGTATATCTTGAAAATGCATTTAACAATATGAATCATACTTATCACGTTGAATTATATAACGAGATATCTTTAATTATTCCATAGAATAACTTTAATTTTTCTCAATTTTATACTATTTTATCATAGTCATTATCACTTATTTTCTATCAAACTCTCTCCCAATATACAAAACACCTTAATTTTCTAGACGATTCATGCCACCAATAATTCTTGTAAATCTAATACTGAGAGTAATGATTGATCAATAAAATTATAGTAAAAATTTCATACCTTCCATCGACCACAAATCCAATGGTGGGGGATGATTCAAGGGTATATGTGGTTTCATGGGGTTCACTTCATAATATTCTTCAACTTCATATAATTTTGCATCCTCATCATCAAAGTTAATCTCATCATACAAATCTTCAACATCTATGAAATTATCTACCATCAATTCTATATAATGTGAAGGAATTTCCCTAAAAGATTAACTCTATAAATAAAGTGTCTTATATTGATGATATGAAATTGTATCATGTGGTTGTGGTAGACCAATTTTCACTATAAACAGATCATCTTCGAAAGTAAATATAGTGATATACAACTCCATCATTATATATTTAGATTGATTCTTAACCCTTGACAATATTTATTGTCAATCCTCATTATTAAAAATTGGATAGGCTATATTCCACAACCTATATTTATATTTAAGATGTCTATATTTGTTGGATTGTATCATCTAGTTAACCAAAAGTTTTAACCATCGATGAATTTTTCTTCAAACAGCTCACAATGTTGTATAGTTCTTGATAATTACATCTCATTCTAGTTGTCTATTATAACTAAATCCTTGTTTAGTATCAATTGTTTGGTAATTGCAATAAATAAAAGTATAAATCATTTAATCTATAATAAGACTTAATATTAGTGTTACTAAATTTTAAATAATTTTATTATATAAACAAACCAACGACATTAATCTCGATTTATCAACTAAATTTTTTTATCCTGGAAACATAATATGATTTTAAAATATTTTATAATTTTATTTTAAGTTTTATTCTTCTAATTAAAAATATCTAAAGATATTACTAGTCATGATTCTAATGGAGTAAGTATTATACATCTTGCTGATCTTAGTCGGGGTGGGTGTGGCGACTGTCATGGGCCTCACAACAAACAAAATTGAACCTAGGTAAAATGTATTAAATAGTGGGGATTGAGTTTTATCTAAATATGAGGGAGTTTTTATTTTTCTTTTCTTGTGTTTAGTGGGTTTGGTGTGTGTTGAAAATAGGAATCAATTATGTTTGAGAATGAAATTAAATTGATTCCTAGTTTTGGTTTAAAAATTGTGGTCTAACCTTGGATCTTTCCCTCACTTACCTATGAAATCATAATTCAATTTAACTCACCTACTCACTCTCTCTAATAATATGAAAACTCACCAATCACCCTCACCTGGTATTTTCATCTTGAATATAGAAGAGAAATAATTACTGCATTTCTTATTCTTTCCTAGCCTAGTGATTAGATATCTCGAATCACTCTAGAATCAACCCATTGCCTACCATCATAAAGGCAGTGAAGAAGTTTTAAGTGGCATGTGTGTACAAAATAGTGATTAAGGGGATAATGATCTAAATAAAAATATCAATAGAAACCTCCTATTGACTAATAAATCAAACACTATGAGAGAAATTATACTAAAGAGAGTTAACAACTAATTTCAGAATTCATTAATAAGGGTGGGGAGAATCTATTTGGCTCGACCATTATGGGTCTAGTGTTCCATCACTGGAGAGAGATTACAAAAATAAAATAAATAAAAAAGAAATCTCCAATAGCATCTCTCAGCTTTTTTGACTTACCCCCCCCCCCCCCCATCCCTTGATGAATAGTCATCCTCTTTATAGAAGTGGAAGCATGGTCTATAACTACATTGTGAGGTTCAATCACTTCATCCCCATGTGAGAAACACAGAAATATAATTTTTTTTTTCCTAGATCAATTCTAATGCCTTTAGTATCCTCATGAGTTTCAATTCCCAGTTCCCGTTTCTTTTTATGGATTCCACATGTGCATCTTGAGGTTCTAGATTCTTCAATTGGGCATCACAAATATTCTCAGCTTGGTTCAGCTCTATGATCTTCTTCTTATTTATTCGTATAGACATCATGTGTATAAATAATTAGCCTTATAACATTACATAATCTTAAATTAAATGAATAATTCACATTGAGGATCTTTTCAGGTTTAGAGTTTTAGAGAATTAGGTCATAACATTTACATAACAACATGAATATTTCATGTAGACAATTCTGCTCAGTATCCATTTTTCATAAAATAAAAACTCTTAAAAAAAATATTCATGTCTAGTTCCATGTTTTAGACAGCAAGAATTTTCCATTATCCCATCTTTGACCCTAGTCATCTTTAAGTCCTGTGAAAAACATTTCAAAACTTGGGATGAGCACAAAAAGCTCAGTAAGGGTTACAAAATAAGAAAGAAATAATTATTCCATCAATACATACAAAACATAAACTCTTTTACTGACCTCATGAAAACATAAGATTTGTGAATAACACATAGTAATCACAAATCATAAAGGTAACTTGTGGCATCAATATCATACTTACATTGCAGCTATCACAGCTACATAGGGAGTTATGTTGAAATACCCATCACAGTATATTCCCTAAATCTCTTAGGAGAAACATTCATGTTTACCTCTGTCAGATTACCCAATGCATTAGAGAGCTATCTCGGGCTCACCCACCCTAGGTTTATCACGGAACCACCCGTATGCATAAACAATGCCCAAGAACCATAACATATTCATAACACATAAAACAAAAATAAAGGAAAGACAACATTTCCACATTTTAATCACAATATATCATTTAAGTATATTGACATAAAAAATCCATTATCAAAACCATTTTCAATAAAAAAATATGTAAAAAGAGTATATGTTATTTTTTTCCTTTTAAAAACATTACAGTTTGTTAAGGAATCCAAAGATCAAATAATACTCGCGGCGGTGGAAAAGGTCATTGTCACCGCTTACGTTAAAAAGAAACATTATTTTTTTTGTTTAGTAAAACGCCTCGTAGGAAAATATTCCCTTTGAATGAAATGAAAAATCAAAGTTATTTATACATCGTACAAAATAAAGTTGATAATAAGACAAAATACGCCTCAATGAAAGGTGATTGAGACAAAGTCCCTTACCTCATGTCCAACTTGACTTGATCGTTCTTTAATCTCCTGAATAATAAATTAAAGTTAATTTCTACTTGCTTAAGAACCTTTTTCAAGTTTATTATTCCTTTTATATCACTTATTACCATGTTATAAACATTATGTAATCATTTAAGTTATTAACGGTTGTTTCGTCGATATTTGGTACTTGAGTAAAAAATGAACACCTTATAATTACAAGTTATCCATGTCGTCAATAGTCCATTATCTCCAGAATGATATTTATGATTTAGATATCATATACATCATATATATCTAGTATATATATTTATTTATAATAGTACATAACATTTTTAGATAAGAAATGAAATGCACCGTTCATAGAGATGGTAAGTCGTACGTACGCATGAATGCTACTTTCATTTCTATTTCATACTTTAATGGAATTAAAACATAATGATACCTAGGTATATTATAATTCCAGTATAGTATCATATATAATATCATTAACCATATCCTTTATATATCCCACATATGGAATTAACGAGTCATATCACTTTTAGGGGGCGGTAGTCCGTACTTCCTCAAATGAAATTATTGCGTTTACCCACTATGGAAACCATAAAGGTATGCTATAAATGAAAAATATAGAAGCATAAAGAAAAAAATAAACATAATACATATCATATATAAATATAGTTCCATATTAATGGTCACCATTATAGGTGGTAGGAGATAATTTAATAATCATCGCTTCGTGAGGCGTTAGTTTTCCATCCACAGAAACAGTATGTTCTTCACCCATTAGATGGAGGTGTGTGTAAGTGTAGTTTGAATAATTCTCATAAAAATATTATATTATATTTAGTATACTGTTTTTGTTATAAAATAAAGTAATAAAAAGAGTTTAGGGGTTGGATAAGTAAAATAAAAGAAAATAATTTAAGAGAAACTGTTACCTTTAATTTGGGTAACTTCCTTTGGTTTGAACCAAAAGGACTTCTTGAAGTGCCTTCTGCCTAAGGTAAGGATTATAATAGGAGGATAAGGATCTTGAGAGATTATTTGGCCAGGTTTTAGATGATACAAGGGGCTTGAGATTTGTGAGTAATGAGTTAGAAGTGAGGCTTTTTTATAAAGGAGAGGAGGGGCTCTTTGGGAATGTTTGAAACAATTACTTTATTATAAACTCATCTTCGGTTTCAAAAGGTCAAAAAAACATTAAAGTTGAATTTAAGATGACTCATGGTTGAAATAAAATCATCCAATAAGAATTGGATAGGTTTTGGATATTTTTTTAATATTTATAATCTTATTTATTTAAATCATTTATTAATGATGTAAATACTGCATCATTATTGTGTCATAAATAATTTAATTTATTTGATGTCCAAAAATTATAAAAAAAATAAAATTATGTAGGAAATATTTTTATATTTACAATAAATATTTATAGTCAAAAATATAACTTATATAACCCCATGTAAAAATTGATTTACTAAAAGATATTTGTTTATGTCATTTTTGTCTTTACTTTAAATTAATTAATATAAAGTGTCGTTATTACTCCCATGTGGCTCCATGGGGTCCCAAATTTGACCCAAGGATTCCCATGGTCAGATATGTATCAGAAAATAGGATTAGGATACATGTTAGGGTAATTTAATATTATTATAATATTATATTTTATCCTTATTTACTATATTTACCCTTTAATCGTGGTAAATAAAATATTTACTGAAGTAAATATTTAAAATGTCTAAAAATAAAAGTAACATATTTACACAATTTGGACCTACTGATTCCAAATATGGAATCCATTTTTCTAAATTCAAAACACAGAAGTGGCAGAAATTAATTTAAATTCAATTCCTGCTGTCAAAACAAAAAAACGTATTTTTAAGAAATAATAACTATCAAAAGATTGATACTTGTTTATGTCCAATTTTAAAGTGAAATTAATTAAAATGTACAACATTGGATTAAATGGTAAACATATATTCTAATTACACTTTAGAACCAATTAAAAATATAATCTAACCATATAAATGAATTAGATTAAAAGGCACTTTTGAATTAAAATACAGTATTTTTCACTATCCATTAAAAATGAACTTTATCAGAAAAATACCAAAAATTTACCCAAAGTAAATTTTGATGTCCCAAATCTTAAGAAGAATTTTATTTTGTCAAATATAACATATAAAAATGGAAAAAACTAGATATAAAGAGGGTTCTCCATCAAAAGGCGGTAAATCGACCTTTTAAAGAGTATTAGAGTATTTATGCTTAGATTCATTCACATTTTAAGCCTCTAAATTTTATTTGATAAATGTAAAAAACATTTAAAAACATGTATAAAAATATTGCGGTTATTTATATTTATTTCTGCCAATACAATGGCTAGGCGTTAACTACCATTTAAAATAATAATATTGTATTATTAGTGTGCAACGTAAGATTTCAAAGAAACATGTTGTTGCGTATCGAGTACGCTATCTAACATAGCATCCACTTTAAAGTAAAATTAATATTTAATTCAAAAATATTAATAAACATTCAAATGTATTATTCTTTATTTACTTGGGATGTTACATCCTTCCCCCCTTTTGAGAATTGTGTCCTCGTAATTTTTATTCACTTATCAAATAAGTGGGGGTATTTATCCCACATAACATTTTCATATTCCCACATTACCTCTTCAACCATATGGTTTTTTCAAAAAATCTTTACCTGAAAAATTACCTTATTCTGCAACACTTGCACTCTACGGTCAAGAATCTGGACTAGTTGTTCCTCATAAGAGAGATTCTCTTCCAACTGAACTACCTATGGGCTCAAAACATGAGATGGATCTGTCATATACTTTCTCAAAATTGAAACATGAAAAACATTGTGTACCTAAGATAAACATGGAGGTAAAGATACTATGTACACAACTGATCCAACTTTCTTCATGACTTCATAAGGTCCAATGAACATCGGACTCAGCTTTCCCTTCTTACCAAAACTCATCACACTTTTCCATGGAGAAACCACTACTACAAATACCCCTTTTATCAGCACTAAATATTTCCTTTAACAGTGCTAGAAAAGCGTTGTTAAAGCCGACGAAGATAAAGGGAGGGTCCCCTTTATCAGCACTCTAGAAAGCGCTGATAAAAGGGCCCTTTATCAGTGTTTTCTTTTTAATGCTGATAAAAGACCCCTTTTATCAGCGCTTTTTTTAGCACTGATAAAAGTAAAAAAAATTAAAAAAATCCTGCCAATCAGGGGGGCTTTTATAGCGCTTGAACCCCCCTTTTAACAGCGCTTTCCAGCCCCTCCAGCACCCGTACGCACCCCCCTCCACCCTATATCAGCGCTACACCCACCCCCTTTATCAGCGCTAGCCCCCAAATCCACCCTCATGTGTGCGCCCTTGCCTCCACCAAGATTTGATCTCGAGACCTCCCCCTTGCACACTAAATCCTTTACCACTCTACCATATTGATTTGTTCTCCAGTTAATGACATATCTATTTATTTATTTATATATTTAGTTATATTTATTCATATAGTAATATATAGTTATATTAATATATATATATATATAGTTATATTAATATATATATTTATAGTGATATTAATATATTTATTTATTTATATATTTATATCTATTTATTTATATATATTTAGTTATATTTTTTTATTTGTATATTTATTCATATATTAATATATATTTATAAGATAAATTTTAAATACATTTATAAAATATGTTTTTTTGTGTGTTTAAAATAAATAAATAAATACATACATACATATATAATACAACACACACACACACACAAATATATTATATATGTGTATTTGTCAGTATAATTATACATATTTATATATATTTACAAATATTATATATTAAAATGTATATACATATGTTAGAATATATAGATGATATATATTAGTTTGTTAATACAAACGCATACAAATACACACACACACACACAATATATAGGTATATAAATATTCATATATGTGTGTGTTAAATAAAATTAATATTAGTTTTTCTTTAGATAAATCTTATATATTGAGAAATATATTTTATATGTAAATATGTTTAATTATTTATTTAAAAACTTAAATTTTTAGGTGTGAATATATAGAAAATATGTACATATAGTTATATATTTGATTATAAATAGCAGTGAATTATAAAAAAAAGATAAAATTTTAAAGAAATAATATCAATATGAATGTAATACCTTGGAATAAATTCAATCCCCACCAAAAAATGCCAATAATACCTCCTTAAACGAGGCTGAAAATCCACAAAATGTTAAAAAATTGGGGTACCCCGACTAAAAACTCAGTTTTGGAGGCCTTATGAGCCTATTTTGGCCTTGAAAAAACCTTGACCTAGGTCCCCCCGGGTCACAGGGGTGTAGATCTCATCGCAGGATTAAATTTGATATGTGGTAGAGCTCAAACGAACATCCGGATCAAAAGTTATGGTCGTTTGAAGTTTGAGTTGCGTTTTCAACATATTTTGGATCTTTTTTTAATTTTTTTTATTTTTTTAGTCTTCGAATTGTTATTAAATGACTATTACTCCATAATAATTAGAAAATTATTAATTAAAAATATTTTTTTAATTTTTTTATAATCCATTTTCACTAAATATCTTATATATTAAGTGTAAATGTATATTTATACTTATCTAAAATATATTTAAAAATTATATATTATATTTATATCAATATAACTATATTTATATATTTATATATTAATATATTATTTTTAATTAAATTTTTTTTTTGAAGTTGACCCTTTATCAGCGCTACTAAAAAAGCACAGATAAAGGTTGGCGCCTGGAAAAACTATTTTTGTGGTAGTGAACTTTGAGAAAGACATGATCACCTACCTCGAAAGATAGATCCTTCCTCCAGTTATCCGCATAACTTTTCTGTCTTCTCTAAGTTGTTATCATGTTCTTCTGAATCAACTGAACTTTTTCTGTCATCTCTTCTAGCAATTCTGGTCCCATTAGCTTTCTTTCACCTACTTCATCCCAAAAAACTAGAGGTAGAAAACATTTTCCATATAATGCCTCAAATGGAGCCATTTGTATACTAAAATAAAAACTGTTATTATATGAAAATTCAACCAAAGAAATATATTGGTCCCAACTTCCCTAGTAATCCAGTGAACAAGCTCGTAGCATATCCTCCAAGGTCTGAATTGTTCATTCTGACTGCCCATCTTATTGAGGATGAAAAGTTATACTGAAATTTAATTCAGTACCCAATGACTTTTGAAGGACTTTCCAAAAGTTATAAGTAAACCTGGGATCACAATCAGATATAATAGAGAGGGGAACACCATGCATCCTGGCTATCTCTTTAACATACAACCGAGAAAGTTGATCTAGAGACAAAGTATCTCGAATAGGAAGGAAATGAGCATATTTAGTCAATCGATCAATAACAACCCAGATTGCATTGTTACCTCGAGATGTATTTGGTAATCCCGCAAAGAAGTCCATGGATATATTTTCTCATTTCCACTCTGGCACTGGTAAAGACTGAAGCATCCCTTTCGGTAACTTCCACTCTGCTTTAACCTGTTGACAATTTAAACACTTCACAGTAAAATCAGCAATATCTCTTTTCATTCCATCCTACCAGTACTACTCTTGAAGATCTTTGTACATCTTAGTACTACCAGTATGAACTAAAAACGTGGAACTATGAGCTTCACATAACAACTCATTCTTCAACTGTGAATCACAAGGAACACATAATCTTTTCCTAAACCTCAAAACACAATCATTATCAATGTTAAATTCAGGCAACTTACCCTTCTGAACCAACTCTACCTTTTTCTGTAACTCAATGTCGTCTTTCTACACTCACTTAATTCTGTCTGACAGAGATGATTCTACTGACACCTGAAACAAAATAGAAAAATTTCTTACACCAACAACTTCTATGCCAAAGTTCATCAAATCAAAAACCAAATTATCTCATTCCAAACATAGCATGGTTAATGAATCATTACTTTTTCGACTCAAAGCATCAGCCACTTTATTTGCCTTTTTGGGATGGTAATAGATTGTGCAATCATAGTCCTTGATTAATTCCAACCATCTCCTCTGTCTCGTGTTCAATTATTTTTGAGTGAATATATACTTCAAACTTTTGTGGTTAGTATATATTTCAAATTTCACTCTATACAAATGATGCCTCCAAATTTTTAAAGTAAAAACAACAACAATTAATTCTAAATAATGTGTAGTGTAATTTAACTCATGAGGTTTCAACTGACATGAAGCAGAAGCAATTACCTGATCATTCTTCATAAGGACACAACCAAGTCCTTTCAACGAAGCATCACTGTAGATAACAAACTCACCATTTCTGGAAGGCAGTGCCAAAACTGGAGCATTCACCAATCTTCTTTTAAATTCTTGAAAACAATCATCACATTATTTTGTACAGATGAACTTAACACCTTTTTGAGTTAACTTGGTCATTGGACTAGATAACCTTGAAATTTTTTCAACAAACCTTCGGTAATAACCTTCCAAACCAAGAAAACTATGAATCTCAGTTATATTTTTGGGTCTTTCCCATTCTTCAACAACTTTTGTTTTAGCAGGATCAACTGTTATGCCATTTTTTGAAACAATGTGACCCAGGAATGAAATTTGTTGTAACCAAAACTCACACTTTCTGAATTTCCCATACAGTTTCTTTTATTTTAAGGTTTTCAAGACAACCTTTAAATGACTTTCATGCTCCTCTTTACTTTTAGAATAAACCAAAATATCATCAATGAACACAACCACAAACTTATCCAAGAACTCACGGAAAATTCTATTCATAAGATCCATGGATACAGCAGGTGCATTGGTTAACCCAAAAGGTATAACACAAATTCATAATGGCCATATCTAGTACAAAACGTGGACTTCAGAATGTATTTTTCCTTTACTTTCAACTGATGGTACCCCGACCTTATATCAATCTTTGAAAAATAATGAGCTCCCTGGAGCTGATACCACTTCATTCGATGGCCCAACATCTTCTGAAGTATTTGCAAAGGATTTCACCACCCCTTTCTACTTGTAGTCTGGCTGCTTTCCCCCAGTTGAGTTCTTCGTTGGACACTTATTTGCATAATGACCCATTTCATTGCACTTGAAACATTTTACTAACTGTAAATCAGATTTTGTCTTACCATTAACTTGATCTTTTTCAGTGCAATTACGATCCTTATGTCCCATTTTACCACATCAATATCACTTACCAGAATTCAAAAGACATACCCCAGCATGATTTTTACCATAATTTTCACAAACTGTAAACTTAAGTTTCTTACCATCAGAATTTCTTGAAGAGTTATTCTCTTTCGTCTGCCACCTCGACCACTTATTCTGTTGTTTTTCAAAGAACACCTGATCATCGACAAACTCCATTTCCACCTTCTCCACACAATGAACAAGTTTTTCATAACTTTTGAACTCACAAGAAGCTAAAGCCCTTCAATACTTTGGCTTTAATCCTGAGTAAAAATGGTTGATTTTACTATCAAGATCTCGTATAAAATTCAGAGCATACCTTGCGAGTCGAGTGAATTTTGCTTCATAAGCAGCCACTGATTCATCTTCCTGCCTCAATTATAGGAATTGTTTTTCCATCCTAAGTTGAACCACCTTAGGAAAATATTTCTCAAGGAAAATACATTTGAATTCATCCCAATCAAGAGTATTAATCTCCTCATTATCCTTGGTATTTTTCACCATCGACCACCACTAATCAGCTTCACCTTCAAAATGGTAAACACCAAGACTAACCTTTTGGTGTTCTGAACACCCCATGACATCAAAAAAATTCTCCAGTGCTATAATCCACCCTTCTGATAGCACAGGGTTAGATAATCCTATAAATGATGGGGGGTGTTGCCTCATGAAATGCTCCACTACTGACATGTTCCTCTGTGGTTGATTTGGATGATCTCGTGCATGGATACCACCACTATTTATATCCTGAGTCAAATATGTCATCACTGCAAAAAACTGTTCAGTTCCAATTCCGACCATCTCAGGTTGCTTATTTGGAAGTTTGTCTTCCTCATGATGTCATCCCAACATATCTACCTTATTTCCTCTACAGAAAACCATTCTGAACACAGAAATATCTTAGACAAAGCAACATGGTAATCTGTAAATGCTATATCATTTCAATATTAACATAAATTAATTATGGATATTAATTTAACAATACCCTAACTCCTAAAGTTATCTAAACCGACCTCTAATACCAATTAAAAAGACCCAGCCTTATAACATTGCATAATCTTGAATTAAATGAATAATTCACATTGAGGATCTTTTCAGGTTTAGAGTTTTAGAGAATTAGGTCATAACATTTACATAACAACATGAATATTTCATGTAGACAATTCTGCTCATTATCCATTTTTCATAAAATACAAACTCTTAATAAAAAGATTCATGTCTAGTTCCATGTTTTAGACGGCAATACTTTTTTGTGATCCCATCCTTGACCCTAGTCATCTTTAAGTCCTGTGAAAAACATTTCAAAACTTGGGATGATCATAAAAAAGCTCAATAAGGGTTACAAAATAAGAAAGAAATCATTAGTACATCAATACATACAAAACATAAACTCTTTTGCTGACCTCATGAAAACATAAGATTTATGAATAACACATAGTAATCACAAATCATAAAGGTAACTTGTGGCACCCATATCATATTTACATTGCAGCTATCATAGCTACATAGGGAGTTACATTGGAATACTAATCACAGTATATTCCCTAAATCTCTTAGGAGAAACATTTACATTTACCTCTGTCACATTACCCAATGCATTGGAGAGCTATCTCATGCTCACTCGCCCCAGGTTTATCATGGAACCACCTGTATGCAGAAACAATTCCCAAGAACCATAACATATTCATAACACATAAAACAAAAATAAAGGAAAGATAACATTTCCACATTTTAACCACAATATATCATTTAAGTATGTTAACATAAAAAATCCATTATCAAAACCATTTTCAATACCAAAATACGTAAAAAGAGTATATGTTATTTTTTTTTATTTTAAAAACATTACGGCTTGTTAAGGAATCCAAAGATCAAATAATACTCGTGGCGGTGGAAAAGGTCGTTGTCACTGCTTATGTTAAAAAGAAACATTATTTTTTTATCGTTTAGTAAAACGCCTCGTAGGTAAAGATTCCCTTTGAATAAAATGAAAATTAAAAGGTATTTATACATCGTACAAAATAAATTTGATAATAAAACAAAATATGCCTCAATGAAAGGAGATTGAGACGAAGTCCCTTACCTTGTGTCCGACTTGATTTGATCGTTCTTTAATCTCCTGAATAATAAACTAAAGTTAATTTATACTTGCTTAAGAACATTTTTCAAGTTTATTATTCCTTTTATATCACTTATTACCATGTTATAAACATTGTATAATCATTTAAGTTATTAACAGTTGTTTCGTCGATATTTAGTACTTGAGTAAAAAATGAACACCTTATAATTACAAGTTATCCATGTCGTCAACAATCCATTATCTTCAGAATGATATTCATGATTTAGTTATCATATAAATAATATATATATCCATTATATATATATGTATTTATAATAGTACATAACATTTGGAGATAAGAAATGAAATGCACCGTTCATGGAGATGGTAAGTCGTACGTACGCATGAATGCTCCTTTTATTTCTATTTCATACTTTAATGGAATTAAAACATAATGATACCAAGGTATATTATAATTCCAGTATATTATCATATATAATATCATTAACTCTATCCTTTATATGTCCCACGTATGTATTTAATGTGTCATATCACTTTGAGGGGGCGGTAGTCCGCACTTCCTCAAATAAAATTATCGCGTTTACCCACTATGGAAACCATAAAGGTGTGCTACAAATGAAAAATACAGAAGAATAAATAAAACATAAACATAATATATATATCATATATAAATCATATATAAATACAGTGATATATTAATGGCCACCATGAGAGTCGGTAGGAGATAATTGAACAATCATCGCTTTGTGAGGCGTTAGTTTGTCATTCAGAGAAACAGTATGTTCTTCACCCATTAGATGGAGGTGTGTGTAAGTGTAGTTCTAATACTTCTCATAACAACATCCTAGTATATTGAGGATACTGGTGTTGTTGTATAATAAAGTAATAAAAAGAGTTTAGTGGTTGGAGAAGTAAAATAAAAGAAAATAATTTAAGAGAAACTGTTACCTTTAATTTGGGTAACTTCCTTTGGTTTGAACCAAAAGGACTTCTTGAAGTGTCTTCTGCCTAAGGTAAGGCTTCAAGGAGGAGGATAAGGATATTGAGAGATTATTTGGACATGTGTTGGATGAGACAAGGGGATTAAGAGGTGTGAGGAATGAGTTATAAGTGAGGGATTTTTATAAGGAAGAGGAGGGGCTCTTTAAGAAAGTTTGAAATAATTATTTTATTATAAACTCATCTTCAGTTTCAAAAGGTCAAAAAATTATTAAAGTCAAAGTTAAGATGACTCATGGTCGAAATAAAATAATCCAATAATAATTGGATAGGTTTTGGATATTTTTTTAATATTTATAATCTTATTTATTTAAATCATTTATTAATGAGGTAAATATTGTATCATTATTGTGTCATAAATAATTTAATTTATTTGATGTCCAAAAATTATAAAAAAATACCATGATGTAGGAAATATTTTTAGCTTTCCAATGAATATTTATAGTTGAAAATATAACTTATATAACCTTATTTAAAAAATTATTTACTAAAATATATTTGTTTATGTCATTTTTGTCTTTACTTTAAATTAATTAAAATAAAGTGTCATTATTACTCCTATGTGGCTCCATGGGGTCCCAAATTCGACCCAAGGATTCCCATGGTCAGATATGTATTAGCCAATAGTATTAGGACACATGTTAGGATAATTTAATATTATTATAATATTATATTTTACCCTTATTTACTATATTTACCCTTTAATCATGGTAAATAAAATATTTACTGAAGTAAATATTTAAAATTTCTAAAAAAAAGGTTACCTATTTACACAATTTAGACCTACTAATTCCAAATATAGAATCCATTTTTCTAAATTCAAAACACAGAAGTGGCATAAATTAATTTAAAATTAATTCCCATTGTCAAAACAAAAAGCGTGTTTTTAAGAAATAATAACTATCAAAAGATTGACACTTGTTTATGTCCAATTTCAAAGTAAAATTAATTCCAATTTCCAAAATTGGATTAAATGGTAAAAATATATTCTAATTACACTTTAGAACCAATTAAAAAGATAATCTAACCATATAAATAAATTATATTAAAAGGCACTTTTGAATTAAAATACAGTATTTTTCACTATTCATTAAAAAATGAACTTTATCAGAAAAATATCAAAAATTTACCCAAAGTAAATTTTTATGTCCCGAATCTAAAAAAGAATTTTATTTTGTAAAATAGAACATATAAAAATTACCAAAACTATATTTAAAGAGGGTTCTCCATCAAAAGGCGGTAAATCAACCTTTTAAAGAGTATTAGAGTATTTATGCTTAGATTCATTCACATTTTAAGCCTCTAATTTTTATTGGATAAATGTAAAAACATTTAACAAACATGTATAATCATATTGTAGTTATTTCTATTCATTCCCTCCAATACAATGGTTAGGCGTTAACTACCATTTAAAATAATAATATTATATTATTAGTGTGCAACGTAAGATTTCAAAGAAACCCGATGTTGCGTATCGGGTACGCTATCAAACATAGCATCCCCTTTAAAGTAAAATTAATATTTAATTCAAAAATATTAATAATAATTCAAATGTATTATTCTTTATTTACTTGAGTTGTTACATCCTTCCCCCTTTTGGGAATTGCGTCCTCTCAATTTTTATTCACTTATCAAATAAGTGGGGGTATTTATCCCTCATAAAATTTTCAGATTCCCACATTGCATCTTCAACCATATGGTTTTTCCACAAAACCTTTACCTGAAAAATTACCTTATTCCGCAACACTTTCTCTCTATGGTCAAGAATCTGGACTGGTTGTTCCTCATAAGAGAGATTCTCTTCCAACTAAACTACCTATGGACTCAAAACATGAGATGGATCTGGCATATACTTTCTCAGCATTGAAACATGAAAAAATATTGTGTACCTGAGATAAACATGGAGGTAAAGCCACTATGTACGTAACTGATCCAACTTTCTCCAAGACTTCATAAGGTCCAATGAACCTCAGACTCAACTTTCCCTTCTTACCAAAATTCATCACACTTTTCCATGGAGAAACTTTGAGAAAGACATGATCACCTACCTAGAAAGATAGATCCTTCCTCCAGTTATCTGCATAACTTTTCTGCCTGATCTGAGCTGTTATCATGTTCTAAATCAACTGAACATTTTCTACCATCTCTTCTACCAATTCTGGTCCCATCATATTTCTTTCACCTACTTCATCCCAAAAAGCTGGAGTTCGACAATGCTTTCCATATAATGCCTCAAATGGAGCCATCTGTATACTGGAATGAAAACTGTTATTATATGAAAATTCAACCAAAAAAATATGTTGGTCCCAACTTCCCTGGTAATCCAGCGAACAATCTCATAGCATATCCTCCAAGGTCTAAATTGTTCGTTCTGACTGCCCATCTTATTGAGGATGAAAAGCTGTACTAAAATTTAATTCAGTACCCAATGACTTCTGAAGACCTTTCCAAAATTTAGAAGTAAACCTGGGACCACGATCAGATATAATGGAGAGGGGAACACCGTGCATCCTGACTAACTCTTTAACATACAACCGAGAAAGTTGATCTAGAGACAAAGTATCTTGAATAGGAAGGAAATGAGCAGATTTAGTCAATCGATCAACAATAACCCAGATTGCATTGTTACCTCGAGATGTCTTTGGTAATCCCACAAATAATTACATGGATATATTTTCCCATTTCCACTATAGAACCGGTAAATACTGAAGCATCCCTTTCAGTAATTGCCTCTCTTCTTTAACATGCTGACAAGTTAAACACTTCATAGTAAAATCCGCAATATCTCTTTTCATTCCAACCCACCAGTAATACTCCTGAAGATCTCTATACATCTTAGTACTACCAGGATGAACTGAAAACGGAGAACTATGAGCTTCACATAACAACTCATTCTTCAACTGTGAATCAAAAGGCACACATAATCTTTTCCCAAACCTCAAAAAACAATCATTATCAATGTTAAATTCAGGCAACTTACCCTTCTGAACCAACTCCACCTTTTTCTGTAACTCACTCTCTTCTTTTTGCGCTCGCTTAATTCTATCTGACATAGATGATTCTACTGACACCTGAAACAAAATAGAAGAATTTATTGCACCAACAACTTCTATACCAAAGTTCATAAAATCAAAAATCAAAAACCAAAGGATCTCATTCCAAACGTAGCATGGTTAATGAAGCATTACTTTTTTGACTCAAATAATCAGCCACTTTATTTGCCTTTCCTGGATGGTAATGGGTTGTGAAATCATAATCCTTGATTAATTCCAATAATCTCCTATGTTTCATGTTCAATTCTTTTTGAGTGAATATATACTTCAAACTTTTGTGGTCAGTATATATTTCACATTTCACTCTATATAAATGATGGCTCCAAATTTTTAAAGAAAAAACAACAACAGCTAATTCCAAATCATGTGTAGGGTAATTTAACTCATTAGGTTTCAACTGACGTGAAGCACAAGAAATTACATGATCATTCTGCATAAAGACACAACCAAGTCCTTTTAACGAAGCATCACTGTAGATAACAAAGTCACCATTTCTGGACGGCAGTGCTAAAACTGGAGCATTCACCAATCTTTTTTTAAATTATTTAAAACAATCATCACATTCTTTTGTCCAGATGAACTTAACACCTTTTCAAGTTAACTTGGTCATTGGACTAGATAACCTTGAAAAATTTTCAACAAACCTTTGGTAATAACCTTCCAAACCAAGAAAACTACGAATCTCGGTTATATTTATAGGTCTTGGCCATTCTTCAACAACTTTTTTTTTAACACGATCAAAAGTTATGCCATTTTTTGAAACAATGTGACCCAGGAATGAAATTTGTTGTAACCAAAACTCACACTTTCTAAATTTCTCATACAGTTTATTTTTTTTAAGTTTTGCAAGACAACACTTAAATAACTTTCATACTCCTCTTTACTTTTAGAATAAACCAAAATATCATCAATGAACACAACCACAAACTTATCCAAGAACTCGCAGAAAATTATATTCATAAGATCCATGAATACAGCAGGTGCATTAGTTAACCCAAAAGGCATAACTACAAATTCATAATGGTCATATCTAGTACAAAACACGGTCATCAGAATGTTTGCTTCCTTTACTTTCAACTGATGGTACCCCGACCTCAGATCAATCTTCGAAAAATACTGAGCTCCCTAGAGCTGATACCACTTCATTCGATGGCCCAACATCTACTGAAGTAGTTGCAAAGGATTTCACCACCCCTTTCTGATTGTAGTCTGAACGCTTTCCCTCAGTTGAGTTCTTCATTGGACACTTATTTGCATAATGACCCATTTCATTACACTTGAAACATTTTACTGACTGTAAATCAGATTTTGTCTTACCATTACCTTGATCTTTTTCAATGAAATTACGAGCCTTATGTCCTATTTTACCACATCGGTAGCACTTACCAGAATTCAAAATACATTCCCTAATATGCTTTTTACCACAATTTTCACAAACTGTAAACTTAAGTTTCTTACCATCAGACTTTTATGAAGAGTTCTTCTCTTTCGTCTTCCACCTTGACCTCTTATTCTGTTGTTTGTCAAAGAACACCTAATCATCGGCAAACTCCATTTCCACCTTCTCCGCACAACGAGCAAGTTTTTCATAAATTTTGAACTCACGAGAAGATAAAGCCCTTATATACTTTGGATTTAATCCTGAGTAAAAACGGTTGATTTTACTATCAAGATCTCGTATGAAATTTGGATCATACCTTGCGAGTCGAGTGAATTTTTCTTCATAAGCAGCCACTGGGTCATCAACCTGCCTCAATTCTAGGAATTGTTTTACCATCCTAAGTCGAACCACCTTAGGAAAATATTTCTCAAGGAACATACCTTTGAATTCATCCCAATCAAGAGTATCAATCTCCTCACTATTCCTGATATTTTTCACCATCGACCACCACTAATCAGATTCACCTTCAAAACGGTAAACAATAAGACTAACATTTTGGCATTCTGAACACCCCATGACATCAAAAATTTTCTCCAGTTCTTTAATCCACCCTTCTGCTAGTACAGGGTCAGATGATCCTCTGAATGATGGGGGATGATGCCTCATGAAATGCTCCACTACTGACATGTTCCTCTGTGGTTGATCTGAATGATCTCATGCATGGATACCACCACCATTTATAGCCTGAGTCAAATGTTCCATCACTGCAACAAACTCTTCAGTTCCAATTTCGACCATCTTAGGTTGCTGATTTGGAAGGTTGTATTCCTCCTGATGTTGTCCCAACATAGCTTCCCTGTTTTCTCGGCAGAAAACCATTCTGAACACAAAAATATCTTAGAAAAACCAACATGGTAATCTGTAAATGCTATATCATTTCAATATTAACATAAATTAATTTATGGATATTAATTTAACAATACCCTAACTCCTAATGTTATCTAAACTGACCTATGATACCAACTACAAAGACCCAGCCTTATAACATTATATAATCTTGAATTAAATGAATAATTCACAATGAGGATATTTTCAGGCTTAGAGTTTTAGAGAATTAGGTCATAACATTTACATAACAACATGAATATTTCATATAGACAATTCTACTCAGTATCCATTTTTCATAAAATAAAAACTCTTAAAAAAAGAGGCATGTCTAGTTCCATGTTTTAGACAACAAGACATTTCCATGATCCCATCCTTGACCCTAGTCATCTTTAAGTCCTGTAAAAAACATTTCAAAACTTGGTATGAGCATAAAAAGCTCAGTAAGGGTTACAAAATAAGAAATAAATCATTAGTCCATCAATACATACAAAACATAAACTCTTTTAATAACCTCATGAAAACATAAGATTTATGAATAACACATAGTAATCACAAATCATAAAGGTAACTTGTGGCATCCATATCATACTTACATTGCAGCTATCACAGCTATATAGGGAGTTACGTTGGAATACCCATCATAGTATATTCCCTAAATCTCTTAGGAGAAACATTCACGTTTACCTCCTTCACGTTACCCAATGCATTGGAGATCTATCTCGGGCTCACCCGCCCTAGGTTTATCACGGAACCACCCGTATGCATAAACAATGCCCAAGAACCATAACATATTCATAACACATAAAACAAAAATAAAGGAAAGATAAAATTTCCACATTTTAATCACAATATATCATTTAAGTATATTGACATAACAAATCCATTATCAAAACCATTTTCAATACCAAAATATGTAAAAAGAGTATATGGTATTTATTTTCCTTTTAAAAACATTACAGATTGTTAAGGAAGCCAACGATCAAATAATACTTGTGTCGGCGGAAAAGGTCGTTGTCACCGCTTACGTTAAAAAGAAACATTCTTTTTTTGTCTTTTAGTAAAACACCTCATAGGAAAAGATTCCTTTTGAATGAAATAAAAATTCAAAGGTATTTATACACCATACAAAAGAAATTTTAGAATAAAACAAAATATGCCTCAATGAAAGGAGATTGAGACGAAGTCCCTTACCTCGTGTCCGACTTGACTCGGTCGTTCTTTAATATCCTGAATAATAAACTAAAGTTAATTTCTACTTGCTTAAGAACATTTTTCAAGTTTATTATTCCTTTTATATCACTTATTACCATGTTATAAACATTATGTAATCATTTAAGTTATTAACGGTTGTTTCGTCGATATTTGGTACTTGAGTAAACAATGAACACCTTATAATTACAAGTTTCCATGTCGTCAACAATCCATTATCTCCAGAATGATATTCATGATTTAGATATCATATAGATCATATATATCTAGTATATATATGTATTTATAATAGTAAATAACATTTGGAGATAATAAATGAAATGCACCGTTCATGGAGATGGTAAGTCGTACGTACGCATGAACGCTATTTTCATTTCTATTTCATACTTTAATGGAATTAAAACATAATGATACCTAAGTATATTATAATTCTAGCATAGTATCATATATAATATCATTAAATCTATCCTTTATACATCCCACATATGGAATTAATGAGTCATTCACTTTGAGGGGGCGGTAGTCCGCACTTCCTCAAATGAAATTATCGCGTTTACCCACTATGGAAACCATAAAGGTATGCTATAAATGAAAAATATAGAAGCATAAAGAAAACATAAAAATAATATATATCATATATAAATAAAGTTCCATCTTAATGGCCACCATGAGAGGTGGTAGGAGATAATTTAACAATCATTGATTCGTGAGGTGTTAGTTTTACATCCACAGAAACAGTATGTTCTTCACCCATTAGATGGAGGTGTGGGTAAGTGTAGTTCGAATACTTCTCATAACAACAGCCTAGTATATTAAGGATACTGGTGTTGTTATAAAATAAATTAATAAAAAGATTTTATGGGTTGGATAAGTAAAATAAAAGAAAATAATTTAAGAGAAACTGTTACCTTTAATTTGGGTAACTTCCTTTGGTTTGAACCAAAAGGACTTCTTGAACTGCCTTCTGCCTAAAGTAAGGCTTCTAGGAGGAGGAGAAGGATCTTGAGAGCTTATTTGACTAGGGGTTGGATGATCCAAGCGGCTTGAGAGGTGTGAAGAATGAGTTATAAGTGAGGGCTTTTTATAAGGGAGAGGAGGGGCTATTTAGGAAAGTTTGAAACAATTATTTTATTATAAACTCATCTTCGATTTCAAAAGGTCAAAAAATCATTAAAGTCGAAATTAAGATGACTCATGGTCGAAATAAAATCATCCAATAAGAATTGAAGAGGTTTTGGATATTTTTTTAATATTTATAATCTTATTTATTTAAATCGTTTATTAATGAGGTAAATACTGCATCATTATTGTGTCATAAATAATTTAATTTATTTGATGTCCAAAAATTATAAAAAAAATACCATGATGTAGGAAATATTTTTATATTTCCAGTGAATATTTATTGTCGAAACTTATATAACCCCATGTAAAAATTGATTTACTAAAAGATATTTGTTTATGTCATTTTTGTCTTTACATTAAATTAATTAATATAAAGTGTCATTATTACTCTCATGTGGCTCCATGGGGTCCCAAATTCGACCCAAGGATGCCCATGGTCTGATATGTATCATCCAATAGGATTAGGACACATGTTAGGGTAATTTAATATTTTTATAATATTATATTTTACCCTTATTTACTATATTTAACCATTAATCATGGTAAATAAAATATTTACTGAAGTAAATATTTAAAATGTCTAAAAATAAAAGTTACCTATTTACATAATTTGGACCTACTGATTCTAAATATGGAATCCATTTTTCTAAATTCAAAACACAGAAGTGGCAAAAATTAATTTAAAATTAATTCCCGTTGTCAAAACAAAAAATGTGTTTTTAAGAAATAATAACTATCAAAAGATTGACACTTTTTTATGTCCAATTTCAAAGTGAAATTAATTCCAATGTCTAACATTGGATTAACTGGTAAAAATATATTCTATTTACACTTTATAACCAATTAAAAATATAATCTAACCATATAAATAAATTAGATTAAAAGGCACTTTTGAATTAAAATACAGTATTTTTCACTATTCATTAAAAATGGACTTTATCAGAAAAATACCAAAAATTTACCCAAAGTAAATTTTGATGTCCCGAATCTAAAGAAGAATTTTATTTTGTCAAATAGAACATATAAAAATGACCAAAACTAGATTTAAAGAGGGTTCGCCATCAAAAGGCGGTAAATCGGTCTTTTAAAGAGTATTAGAGTATTTATGCTTAGATTCATTCACATTTTAAGCCTCTAAATTTTATTGGATAAATGTAAAAAAAAATTACAAACATGTATAATCATATTGTAGTTATTTCTATTCATTCCCACCAATACAATGGTTAGCCGTTAACTACCATTTAAAATAATAATATTATATTATTAGTGTGCAACGTAGGATTTCAAAGAAACTTGCTGTTGCGTATCGGGTATGCTATCGAACATAGCATCCCCTTTAAAGTAAAATTAATATTTAATTCACAAATATTAATAAACATTAAAATGTATTATTCTTTATTTACTTAGGATGTTACAGTGTGGATGCTTGGAAGTATTTTACATGATTTGGGTATACCATAGGAATGAAAATATATTCTTAATCATTCCCTAATTATTTCAGGAATTTATGACTTGTGACAACTGATCTTCAAAAAACCAAAAAATAAAGGATCACATGTAAGTAGGTGAGAAGAGGATTTAGAGCAGGTGCACTCACCAGAGCAGAGCCAAATGGATTGTCAGAATGAGAGGGTATGGCTATGTCATTGGTACCAGCTTGTGCTTGCACAGGAAGCCTAGCCAGACGGTCATGCAAAGGTGGAGAGCTACTATCAAGATGCAGATGTTGGGGAGGGGCAGTTCCTTGTAGATAGTCTGGTTGAATTCCTTAAGACCTTCGGGTCATGTAATCTTCTAAGCCTACGGGCCATGTAATCTCTGAGCCTACGGGCCTTGTAAGGGTTCCCCCTCATCCCTTGAAAGGGGGGTTATCAAAAATAAATAAAAAAATGAAGGTCTTCGGGCCATTCAGGCAGGCATGTACGTAGGTGACTCCCACACAAATAACTCATACGCAGGTCTAGTGACTCATACGCAGATAGCTCATACACTGGTTACATATGACTCATACATAGACCACTCCAATGCAGATGACTCGTATGTTGGTTGCAGATGACTCATACACAAACCACTCTATATAGATGAATCATACACAATTGTCGGTGGCCCATACATAGAACCACTCATATTTGGATAAATTTTACATAGAGCGCTAAATAAATCACATGAAGATCATGGATGACATGTATGCAGAGCAATACTTTTTCAATTTTCAACCTTAGACCAACAATTCATGAAAATGAAAACTTAGTGTAATCTTTGTCTAATTAATCCAAAAATGAATTAAAAATAATGAAAAACGGCATTAAAATACTTTAAACAAATTAATAAAAATTCAAGAATCAATTCATGGATTTTAAATTAATTACAAAAATGAATAAAATAAATAAAAATCATGATTAAGTCATTTATTACTTTTAATCCAAATTCACAAAAGTAACAATAATGAGTAAATTTCTCAAGTTTTACATTAATTGTGGGGTTAATTTTCAATGAAAAGTAGAATAAAATATTGAAAATATTGGCACTCATCAATCCCTCATACTTACATTTTTGCACTCTTGGGAAATATAATAAATTCAACTAATAGAAATAATTATCCTACCTAGTTATAAACACACAAACCAAAGAAGAAAGAAAGAAAAAATCCATCCATCATTAAAAAATACCATGCCTCCTTTATGAATATAATCCACTACCCTGACTACCAATTTAAGAAAAATTTCTAGTTCCATGAGTGGAAATAGAATAAAATTCTATGGAATTAAGATTTTAACAAGTGAAACATTAATTTATCCATCTTTCCTAAGTTCCTTGCACCAAATATCCATTTCTAACTTCCTCGATACAACCCAAATCACATTCTTATAATTCAATTTCCCCCTTCTTCATTTGGGTTCAATATTCCTCTCACCTAAATCCATTCATTTTTTAAAATTAGGTGCTTATTAAATTTTTCCTATCCATGTGTTCTGCAAAGAACTTATTCAATGTACAACGAATTTTATTACTCACACACCCAATGCCTAATTATCTTAGAACTTCATGTGGGGTCTCAATTGTCTATTTTACTCCATTTTCAAAGGAAATATATGGATTTATTTTCAGATGGCTCCTCGAGGTGTTCTTCTTCAAAAATAAAAAGTTTCCTAACATTAACTACAAATTTCGAGTTTCCTCATGTTATAATTTTGATTCCACTTAAATATTTTCTATTGCACTCCATTACCTAGTTCTAAAACAAAAAAAAATCTATGAAAATAGTGTAAATCTCACTTAATAATCATGTGAATTCCGCAATTTTAAAATCATTTGAAACCCTCAAAAATAGCATGGTATTTTTCACTAGGTAGGATAACTTTGAATATTAATTTCCTAGCCTAAAAAAACACTAAAATAAAAATAAAAAAACAACACAACATGAAAAAAAAATAGATTCCAAAAACATATTTAACATTTTATTTTAGTGTATTGTAACCTCAAACATACAAAAAGAAAAACATAAAAGTTATTTACATCCTAACTACTTTGACTTATACCCCACACTAATCTTATACACTAATTGGTTTCCTCATGCAATTATCAATAGACAACTGAATTGGAGTTTCTAGATTATTGGTAAGGAAGGAGATAACCATATGGTTCTTTATTCATATTTAGCGGGGGGTTGGACTCCTCCATAGGTTTTTTCTAAAAATCCTCATGAAAATTCTTTATCTTTAATCCATTCACCTTAAATGGCTGTTGGAATTCAGTCCCTTTGATCTCAAACACTCCAAATAGAAATGTGTCAGTCATTGTAAGGGGTCCAGTCTATTTAGAATAAAGCTTATTGAGCATAAGTTTCATCCTAAAAGAGAATGGAAGCACTTTTTATCCAACTTGAAAGTCTCTTTTCTGAATGAATATTTCATGGAAAGATATATCCTTTTCCTTGTGAAGTAGTGGGTTCTAGTAAACTTCCCTTCTCAGATCCACTAGTTCCATAATTTATAGATTTCTTTTCTCTCCAAAATTGATGAATTTTAGGTTCACTTTATTCACAACCTAATAGGATTTATGTTGTATCTCAATCAGTAAGTGAAAACATTTTACATAAAGTATTCAGTGAGGGGACATACCTAGAGGGGGGTTTGAAGGTAATATATACCCAAAGTGCATCTTCAATATTTTTTATCCAATTTTTCCAATTGGGTTCCACTTTCCTTTCCAGAATTCTCTTTATCTCTCTATTGGATATTGTGGCATGCCTATTAGTTTATGGGTGGTGCGTGGTATAGGTCTTATGTTTTACTCCATACTTTTTCATGAGTGCTTCCATGCTTCAGTTGCATAAATGTGTTCCCTAATTACTAATTATTTCCTGAGGTATTCTAAACTTACAAAAGATATTTGATCTTATAAATTCAATGAAAACTTTAGAATCATTTATTCTATCATCTTGGGATTAAATCCACGTAGAAACATAATCTACTGATAAAACAATGTAGGTAAATCCAAAATATATGGGAAATGGTCCCATGAAATCTAATCCCCCTAGATTAAATATTTCACAGAAAATCAAAGGTTGTTAAGGAACTTATTATCTTTTATAAATTTTTCTAGTAAATTGGAAGTTTTCACATGATTTGAAAAAGGTATGTGAATCTTTAAAAAAATTGGCCAAAAAAACAACCTGAAACACTTTTCTAGTTGATCTTTAAGGTCCAAAGTGGCCTCAACATGTGAGGGTAAGACAAAATGAGAGCACAAAATTTACCTCTTCCTCGCGTATACGTCTTCTAATTAATTGATCACTATAAATTTTCCACAAATGAGGGTCCTCCCAAACATAGTATTTTGATTCATATTTCATCTTAAGAGTTTTATGCGTAGAAAAGGAGGGTGATTTTGATGTGACTAAATAGTTCATTGTGTCATCATACCAGGGTAATTTTGTGAGTTCATGTAGCTTCGCACTAGGGAGAAAATCATTTAGGGTTGTCTTTGTGGGTGTTTTTAGTGAGGGTTTCAACTTAGTGCTTCACATGCTTGAAATCTTCATATGAAAAGCAGAAGTGTTGGTGACATATTTAAGTAAATCATCAAAATATTATTTATTTATTTCTTCAAACTATTCATGACATGGATTTGATTTCGTATTTAATTCATTTTCAAAAAAAGTTTCATCGGAAAGAATTAGTTATTCTAGGGATTCTCCTAGGTTAATTATTTTATCTAGTATTTGAATTCATTCCTAAAAACAACAAGGAATTTCATAATGATAAAGTGTGAAAACATATTGTTCCCCTTAAGGGTATTTTATTGAACCTAAAATACTAAAATATTAATAGTTTCTTCTCCAAAATCCATTGAAAATGTTCCTTCATGGGGGTCCTCACAAACATAGTATTTTGATTCAAACTTCATCTTAAGAGTTTTATGTTTACAAAAAATGAGGGTGCCTTTTATGTAACTAAATAGTTCATCATGTCATCGTACTAGGGTAATTTTGTGAGTTCATACAGCTGCTCACTAGGGACAGAATCATTTAGGATTGTCTTTGTGGGTGTTTTTATTGAGAGCTTCAACTCAGTGTTTCTCATGCTTGCAATATTCATATGAAAAGTAAAAGTGTCAGTAACATATTTAAGTAAATCATCATTTAGTGATTCTAAGGATTCTCCTAGGTTAATTATTTCATCTACCATTTGAATTTATTCCTCAAAAAACCAAGGAATTTCATAATGATGAAGTGTGAAAACATATTATTCCTCTTAAGGGTATTTTATTTAACCCAAAATACTAAAATTAACAGTTTCTTCTCCAAAATCCATTGAAAATGTTCCTTCATAAACATTTATTGAAGTGTTAGTAGTCTTAAGAAATTTCCTAACTAAAATAATGGGAGAATGAGTTTTACCTATTTCTTCTTCCAAGTTCTGGATATAAAAAATAGCAGGGAATAATAATCATTTCACTCTTACGAAAACATCCTCTAAAACTCCTACTGGGTAGGTAGTGGATTGGTTGGCTAATTGTATAATAACTCTAGTTGGATTGAGTTATCCTATTTCTAAGGAAGAATAAACTAAGTAAGGCATAACATTAATTGATGCTCCAAAATCACACAATGCATTTGTAAAATTAAGCTCTCATATAGTGCAGGGGATAGTAAAATTACCTGGGTCTTAACATTTTCTAGGTGGTTGCAGGGTTACTAGAGTAAAAACATTTCTTCCTAGGCTTACCTTTTAATCACCTTTCAATTTTATTTTCTTAGTAAAAATTTCTTTGAGAAACTGTGCATACCTAGGGATTTGGTGGATGGGATCCAACAATGGGATATTGACTTCCACTTTCTTGAATGTTTCCAGCATTTCTTATTGTAGGGATTCTCCATTGATCTTATTGGGTGGGTTCATTCTTGAGGGAAGGGGGTTAGGGTTGAGGTGCATTTCCCATATTGGATTTTACCTTGCCCTTTGTCATTGGTTGTGTCTCCACGAGAACCTCCACCTCTTGTTCTCTCGTAGGTTCTTCTTCTTTCTTGTGTAGTTCACTTCCAAATTCAACTTCCATTGGTGGATTTTCACTTCTTTTCACCTCCCTTCTGCTTCTTAGAGAAATAGAACTTACATTAACCTTAGTATTTGAAATTTATTGGGCAAGGATCTTACTTAAGCCTTGATTTACCAAGTTATTTAGAGTAGAGATGATTTATACAAACTAACCTTTCAACTCCTTTAACTCTGATCCATGAGTTTTGAGAGTGGATTGTTGGTTATTTTGGAACTCCACAAGCTATCTCAGCATGTCCTTCATGGAGAGATCTTGGTTCGACCCTTGTTGGTAGCTTGTAGAGAGCTGAGAGTTGTCCCTCTGGAATGGTGGTGGCTAATAGGACTATTGAAAAGTATATTGGAAGGGTGGTATTTGAGGCTTTGGGGTTCCAAGTCTATATTGAATTGTAGAGTGCTCCTTGAATCCTTGATTTTGGGGCTGTTAGTAGAGGTATTTCCTCTGGTACATGGCATCACATCTCTCTTTCACTTAAGGAAAACCATCAGTGAAATGCTCCAAAGAATGAAAAACATGACATTCTCATGGTGTGTGGATGGTGATGCTTCGTGAACCTTGTTTAATGTTAAATGTCTCACAAGAGAGGTTAGTTCTTCGATTTTAGTTTCAAGTAAAGGAGAGTTTGAACTCTTCACCTCATGTACTCCTTTAGTGTTGGATCTGGTACTGAATTGTTGAGAGTTTTGTGAGATCCTTTCTATTAGTTCTCTGGATTCAATCGATGATTTTTCTATCAATGATCCTTCTGAAGAAGCATCTAATGAGTTTCTATCATTGTCCAATAATCCTTGGTAGAAAAATACTGAGAAATAGTGGTATTCAAATGGTTGATGTGGGTGGGATATAGTCAATCTCTTGAATCTTTCCCAAAACTCATATAGAGTTTCTCCACTCGATTTCTTAATCCCATAGATTTCCTTTCTCAGTTGGGTACTTCTTGGAGAAGGGAAGAACTTCTGGAGGAAGGACCTTTGTAGTTCATCCTGGGTGGTGACTTCTCCAAGTTGCAGATTGTACATCCACTCTTTGGTCAATCCTCCTAGGGAGAATGGAAAGGCCTTCATGTTGATTATTCAGTTGTAACATATGATTATTATTGTTAAAGTTAGGGGCATACAGTTCTCTAAGTTTCTTGTTCAATTGATCAAGATTATCTTCCATATTTTCACTTCCTGATGTAACCCTAGAAGAAGAGGAGGATGAAGAATCTCTTTATGCAATTACGACCAACTCCCTCTCCATGTCAAAACAAACAAAAGGAAAACAACAACATTGACCTGCCTCCCTGACAATGGTTCCAAGTTGGTGTGGTTGCTGTCGTTGGCCTCACAGCAAACAAATTTGAACCCAAGTAAAATGAAGCAAATAGTGAGACTCGGGTTGTCTCTGGAGAGGAGGGAGTTTTTAGTGTGCTTTTCTTAAGTTGATTGGGTTTGGTGTGTTTTGAAAATAAGAATCAATTGTGTTCAAGAATGAAATTCAATTGGTGCTTGAATTTGGTTTAAAGACAATGGTCTAAGCATGGATCTTCCCCTCACTTGCCTGTTAAATTGTAAATCAATTTACCCCCCCCCCCCTCTCTCTTTCTCTAATTAGATGAAACCTTAGCAGCATGATTTTGGGCTTATTCATGTGTATCAATAATTTCATCTCCCACATGAGTTGCACAAACTTCTTAATTTTCCTTGAGTGATTTTAATGACTTTTCCATCCTTCTGAGTTTCAGTACCCAGCTCCCATTTCTTTCGATGGCTTCCATGTGTACAGCTCGAGGGTCCTGGTTATTTCAGGAATTTTTGACTTGCGGAAACCGAACTTTTGAAAATACAATAAGTGAAGGATCACGCATACGCAGGTGACTCCCACGCAGATTCATACACAGATCTGGTGACTCATACGCAGATGACACATATGTTGGTTGCAGATAACTCAAGCGCAAACCACTCCTACGCAGATGACTTGTATGTTGGTTGTAAATGGCTCATACGTAGACCACTCTGATGCAAATGACTTGTATGTAATTACTAGTGACTTGTATACAGGCCCCTATGACACATATACGTGTGCTTATGACTCATATGCAGAACCACTCATACATAGATGACTCCTACACAGAGCATTGAATGACTTGTATGTAAAGTATGGATGACTCGTACAGAGAGCAGGACTGTCAATTTTTAGCTTTAGACCCACAAGTTTTATATCAGTTATGGGGTTAATTTCCATTGAAAATGGAATAAAATTTTGAAAACGTTGGCTCTCATCAAGGGCAAAGCCCCCAAATCGTCACGGAAAAGGTCTAAAGTGATGTCCCGCTACCTTAAGTTCTCACACTAAATAAATCTAAAGAAACTATTAATTAAAAGAACGCTTTATATTTTTATTATAAACCCTATTTAAACAAGTTTTGACATAAAGTTTAATATTATTATTACTAATAATACTGCATTATTGTAACATATTTTAATTTAATTTTGTCATTATTAATAATAAATAACTAATTACACATTATTTTAATAATTAAACATGAAACTTAATATTCCTAATTACCATATAATTTAAATTTAAAACATTATACTAATAATTAAACATGCAATTTAATATTCCTAATTACCGTATAATTTAATTTAAAAACATTATCTAATCATTAAACATGAAATTTAATATTTGTAATTTCCATATGATTTAATTTTAAAACATTATGCTAATAATTAAATATGAAATTTAATATTCCTAATTACCATATGATTTAATTTTAAAACTTCATAAATATTGAAGATCGGAATACTCGAACCGCTAAATCAATGCCTTGTGTCCTTTTATAGGCAGCCTAGGGAGAGTGAAATGATTTCACGCCCTCCTTTTTGCCTTTTGAAGAAGATCATGAAATCGTTTCATGCCCTTCTTTGAGTTGAAATTTGAAGAGTAAGAAGCGATTTCACGATCTTCATTCCAACAGTGAGAGCATGAAGTCATTTCACGCTCTTAGCCACCACAACGAGAGCATGAAACGATTTCATTGCTCTCATAGTGTGACGCAAGAGCGTGAAACGATGTCACATTATTGTGTCTTAGTAAATAATCCCAATCTAGACCCAAAAAAACAACAAATAAATCCCAATTCGAAATTTTTGTCCTTCATATCCCATGTGGAACTGGATTCTGGCTTAATCATGAATTTCCTAGGGAATACCATGCATTAGCTTCAGACAGTGACCCTTTGGAGAGAGGAGTCTTTTCTTCCCCGAGTTCACTCTCATTGGCCTGTAAAAGAGAGGTTTGTGATGCTCTTGGACTACATTTCTCTTTGCTTTCTTCTTCCTTCCACCATCTTCCATGAGAGCTCAAGCAAGGATTAAGGTTAGATCCTTCTCTCTCTTTTTCTTCTTCCTTTTTTACCCTATAGAAATCTATATGGGGTTTATGGAGTTCTGGGAGTTTCACCGAATGATGGTGAAACACCCAAATAAGAAAACTTTTGTCGAATGGAGATAGTGGAGCCTCTCATGAGCCTTTTGCACCTCTTTTAAGGTTGTTTCACAGCCATTCTGATAAATAATTTATTTTTCCGGGCCATGTCTGAGTGTTTTAATTATAACTATTTTCCTATACTTCCATAGGCCTAAATGATGATTATTATATCGATATCTTTGGATTGTTTCACTTTTGATGAGTGTGTTGAATTCCAGTTAACCATTTGTTTATGTAAAATATATAAATACATGCAGCTCATAGGTTTATTTCATAAGTGGTTCTTCCATGGTTTATTTGATTTTAATGGATTTAAAATGGATTTTTTAATAGAACAAGATTCAGGTGATCCTGAATAGAACGATTACATATTTGCTTGAACCCAAGTCCTTACATGACGAAAGGATGTCTTCCAAACCAGGCACGACGACCCCGTTTGAGGCCATAAATAGACCGATTCAACTGACATGATGAGCAAGGTCCATCCCAAGGAGGCATCAAACGTATTCAGTCAGGTTCCGGCTTTACGGCGGCCAACACGAGCCACAAAACCTGCTTTGATCGGAGCAACTGACCGCCCCGACCCACACTGCAAACCACCAAACTCTGTTCAAAACATGAAAATCTGACAAGGATCGATCAAGTTAAATTGCAAAATTGCTTAAGGAGAAGGCCTCAGATACTTCATTGCGTCATGGGTAATGGAATCTGACAATGTAGGCAAGATCTCAATCATCATTGGCCTCCTCCCAAACATTCACAACACAGAACATGAGATCCTCACCTGTTCACATCTCAGGAACAACAGACGATTCTCCTTTGAAAGAATTGTGTCCGGGCTTTTGCACATATTACATATCACGTAGTCATCTGCATACATAACCATGTTCAAAATGTTAAAACATACTAAGAGAAGTTTAAGATTGCCATACAACAGTAGTGTGAAAGCGAATATTTAAATTGGAAAACATGAGCATAGACACAGATTCGATGCAGCAGCAGCATACAAATGGATCAAATTCTTCACCTCTGTAGCTCCAAATCAACCCGTTACAGACCAGACCATGTTCATCTCAACTTCATCAATTCCTACTAAACTTTAAAGTTAAGATCAAATCAGTCCTTCATTTCACTTAAGATGTGATCTATCGATGTTGGGGAGCAGCCCCATGTAGCATCCACCAAGCCACATCTTCAAAACCACTACTTGAAATATGGCAGCTTTAAAAAATCACGGCCTCGTGACTACAGTTATCAAACGGTTAAGCTCAACTGACTTTGAAATCGATACACTATTCAAACTAATCTCGTGGCCGTATTGATCGTTGTTACTGCAAGTCTTCATCGCCACTATTGTGCCTTCATTTCACGGTGCAACCACTTGCCAGCAGCGACAGCAAAACACCACTTTTATTACACCCTCACATCACAACTGCCTTCATGGCGCAACCAACTCCTCACAATGACTATCGCAAATGCATGTAAATCACGTTCTCCTTCATTGGGGCGTGACACATGTCATGAAGAACAGTGAAGCATCTTCACCTCTAACCAAAAAATCATGGTGCAATATTTATACATTGCAACGTAATATTTAGCTAATCAATTTCAGCAGCCACCTAAAAAAATATTCCGGGGCAACACTATATATTACAAGCATGATTTCTTCTGCAGAAACAAAAAACTTCACAATCCCAAAACTTTCATAGAACCACCGAACACTTCAAATTCTTTGAATCACTTGATTTCACTGTAGATTAAATGCGATTTATGTGTTGGCAACAAAAGAAAACACCAACATTCCTAATCACATCCAACTCTTTCAAACAACAATCTCAATCAAACTTATGACAACAATCTCAATCAAACTTATCACAACAATCTCCCCCTTTGGATTTTGTCGTCAACCAATGAACATAAATCACCCTCAAACTTGGCTGTGAATCATTAATCTTTCGAAGCCTACAAGAGCGTACTTAGTGTAGGAAACAAGAATAATGAATAATAATCACAATAGCACAGGCACTTAAATGTATTAGGGAGAATTCTACTTCATGTACCAAGTTACACACCTATCTCCCAACAAAAAACAATTCACCAGATGTGGACTTCCAATCATCAAAACTTTTAACCCAATCCGCATCAACATAGCCAAAAAGATCAAACTTTCCTTTGATGTTAAGAACCAATCCATAATCAGTAGTGTTTAATATACCTTAAGATTCTCTTCGCTGCTATGAAATGAGATTTCCTTGGACGCGCACTTTGATATCTTGAACACAATGTAACAGCATAGACAACATTCAGTCTTGAAGTCGTTACGTATAGCAAACTCCCAATTAATGTCCTCAACTTCTTTTGATTAACCTCCCTGCCATCCTCATCCTTTGAGAGTTGGCTTCTCACTGAAATTGGAGTAAAAACCAGTTTCGCATCCTCCATTTCAAACTTCTTTAGAAGTTTCTGAGCATATTTCTCATGATAAAGAAAAATGTACTCTAAAGAAATCTGAAGTCCCAAGAAGTACTTAATCTCTCCGAGCATGGATATCTCAAACAATGCTTTCTTCATTCCAACAAACACAATATCATCAACATAAACAATATCAGTGAGAGATCTCTCACTCCTTTGATTGACATATAGGTTGTTGTCCACTCTCCATTTTTTGAAATTCAACGATTTCAAACATGAATTAAATTTCGGATACCATGCTCTCGAAGCTTTTTAACCCATATAGTGCTTTCTTCACCCAAGAAACATATGTCATCATCCCCGAGCATAAAACTTTCAGGTTGCTCAATGTACGCTTTCTTTTCAAGTTCACCATCGACGAAGGCCGACTTTACATCCATTAGGAATATCTTGTATCTACTTTGAGCAACAAGAGCAAGAAATATCCTTACAGTTTCAAGCCTCGCAATCAGAGCAAACGTCTCATTGAGGAATGCATTCAACCTAAGAATAACCTTTGCATGCAAATCTGTCTTTGTTTCTCATCACTTCTCCCTTCTCATTTAATTTGATTCGGAACACTGATTTTGATACATCAATTCCTTAAATGTTTTAGACTTGGGATTTTCTTGTAATACATCTCATAAGGAGATATATCAAAGGACGATATAAACAATGGTATTGTATGTGAACCGTTATCTCAATCACTTGCCTCCAAAAAAAATGACAGGTTCAATGTTCTATCAACATGGTTCAAACCATTTCAATCAAACATCTATTATTTCTCTCAATTACACCGTTTTGTTGAGTAAACAGTGTCCTATACTTATGTCGAATATCATGCTTCTCCAAATATGTTTCAAACCTTTTATTTTATATTCAATACCATCGTCAAAACAAACCTGTTCAAAGAATAATCACATTCCTTTTGAAACTCTTAAATTTTTTCTATGAATCAAACTTGTGTCTCATAAACATGATGCAAGAGGTCGGGGAAGTCATCAATAAACGAGATAAGATACTTATCTTCATTCGTTGATTTCTTCTTCATCGATCCAAAAATATCTGAATGGACAAGTTTCAAGGGATGAGTTGTCTGAATATCCACCCATTTATGTGCAGAATTAACAATTTTTCCCTTAAGGCATGTAGAACACACCCACTTTCTCTCTCTTCACCAGTGGCACGGCACAAAGATTGTCTCAAGTCAATTAGTTCAAACTCTTTTGGCCAATGTGATCAAACCCATAGTTGTTTTAAACGCACAACGCAAAAGGGTCCTTGGCAATATAGCGCACAGCGCTGCGCATGAAAATTTCATTTAGAGGGAAAATAATATATATATAAAATAAATTAAGAATATGAAAAAAAACACATTATAACATAAAAATTTAATTCAAAAAAGGACCAACATGTAATCAAAATAAGTCTAAATATTACAAAATATGTAGACAAATTAACATAAAATGTCTAAAAAAATATTTCTTCATTTTCATCCATAAAAGAGAAACATCTTATATATCAAAACTAAATAATTTAAATAAAACAAAAATAATATAAACAAGTAATAACATATATAAAATAAAATAAAAAACAGAGGGGGTAAGTCACAGCTACCTACTACAAGGGAAGCTTAGTGGGCTAGAGGAGGGAAGCAAGGGCTGCGTCCAAGGGCCACACATCTCAGGTAAGGCTATAAACTAACAAAATGAGCAAAAGAACAGTTTAGCGCGCAATGGTGCTCGCCAATGTCATTACCATTGAGAATGGCACGCGCCATCTTATTTGCGCCATGCCAAGACCATGGCGTGGTGCGGCCATCCATAGCGTTGCACCATGCACCATAGTGCGTGCTATGGGGAGCCATTAATAATGATGGTCAAACCTTCTATGTCACAACTCATTCTCCACCATGCTCAAGCAACAGAAATTTCCAGCTTCTCTAACTTAAAATAAGTTGCCTCTAGTCTATTGTCCTCGAATCAAACACATTCATCATTCAAACTTTTCACCAAACATTCATCTTTCTGAGAGATCATTTCCAACATTACATATGTGTGAAACACTCAGCAAGTTATGTTTCAAGCCATCAACAAAGAGTACTCTTCAATTTCAGCTTCTTCCCTCTAAGCTTCGTTGAATCAATCTCTTTGATTTTAAGTGATTCATCGTTCCAAAATATGCCACATCCTTCTTTAGACTAATCAAAGCCTTCGAACACCCGCATATCTCATGTCCCAAATATGCAACATCCTTCTTTAGACTAATCAAAGCCTTTGAACACCCACATATCTCATGTCATATGTTATATGTTATAAACACCCGCTATCAAGTATTTATGGATAGTTCTATTGAGATGCCTTCAAAGCTACTTGCACTACAAAGCTACTTGCACTACAAACGCTTTCTCCTTTTCTCTTTCTTTTTCTGAAATCATTGAGCATTATTCATACTCAACTGTGATTGAAAAATGGCAAGGCGGCTCTAGGCCCAGTGACCCCGGCTTATCATAACTTCCGCAAACTTCATTCAACGCTTGAAATTGATTCTTCATCCGAACTACTACATTTTCAGTCTCTCTGAACTTGTCTTCTTTGGGTAGATTGTATCCTCCTCAAATCATGCCTTCCAAATTTTCTAGAATTGTTGAAATACCTTCTTTGTCCTGTGCTTATAGAGCCACCACAATACCAACAGTAGTAGAAAAATGAAAAACTCCTTTCAAAAACTGCTTGTTATCCAAATTGAGACACCCGTTGTCCTTGAGTTTTATGATCATTGATCTCAACCCTGTTCGTAAACCAAAATTATGCGATGTTCCTGACATATATTAAACATTTTTCTGGAATTTTTTACCTTGCCATTTGTAGCAGAATTCACCATCAGAACACCGTTTTTGAATTTTTTAGAATGTTGGAATTCTCCTTTTGAAGCAATGTTCTTCACCTTCTTTCTCTTTAATTTATATTTAGCCTTCTTAACTTCAAGATCTTGTGAATGAATTATGTTTTATAGGAAAGATGATGTATCGTAAGTTGAGAATACATAACGACTTCTTAAGAAATATTCAGATGTTGAAGTCAAGGCAGCTAAGGTGAAAAGTGAAATTGCTAAGACCTACTTCTGAGTTGGAAGTCAAGCCTACTCTTGTTTCAACTTCCGATGGGAAAGATTAGAATCCGAAGTTGAGAGCTTAAAGAAGTTGCTTGCTAATTTTACTTCTGGAAGGAAGAATTTGGTTAACTTCTTAGGTAGTTGAAGCCAATCAGAACAACTTCTGGAGTTGGTTGTAAATCTATCAGAAGATCACAATCCGGGTCACATTTTCAAACAAAATGCTTTGTACCGAAGAGTGCACCGTTTTTTTTTTTTGGTTGCTTACTTTTTGCATGCTGTTTATATTTTTCAGAAAATTTTCAAAGAGATGATTGTTAGTACATCTTCCGGAACCATCTTCATCTTCATCGAAAGATCGCCAGTGTGTATCAAAGGATGACTTCCGAAAAGATGATTTGGAATAATTAATTTCCGTTTGGGAAAGAAGCCAACTATCAACAACTAAAAAAATCGATACTTCTCTAACTTTTACTTCTTTTACGTATGCTTTTTCTCTTATGTATGAACAGTCTTATTGGAAGTTATACTCTTACGTGTGTTTTTTTACTCTTACATATGAATAGTTTTATCAAAAATATTACTCTTACGTGCTTTTTTACTCACATAAGAATAGTTTTATCAAAAGTTTTACTCCCCCCATGTGCGTAAGTTCCTCCCCTTTTGTTAGTACATCTTCCGGAACCATCTTCATCAGAAGAAGATTGCCAGTGTATCAAAAGATGACTTCTGAAAGGATAATTTCTTTTATAATTATCTTGCGAATTTATGGTCATTAGTTTCTTTTTCTTTGTGAATTTTTGTAGTTTATTTGTCTAAGGTAACCGAATTTGCATATCTTTAGAGATTCAAAATTTATTCTTTCTTCAGATTTGATGTCGTCATATTTGGCGTGAAGTGATTTGGACCTTTTGATGGAATTGAGATCAATGGCTGAGGAATAATCCTATATAAAGGCGTGTGGACCCCCATATCCTTTGTCATCATTTATTACAGAGCAAAAAAGCTTTTGAATCTTAATTTCCGAGTCAATGTGTTTATTTTCCAAAAAATCATGGCATCTTCTAGTGAAATCGCTTCTAGAGAGATAGTTCATGAGAGATCAATTGATTTGGATTGGTATAATAAGCTTGATTCCTTACTGAAGAAGGTTATTAGATTAAGGCAAGGAGCTTATTGCTTTACTGAGTAAAGAATTTTAGTTTTATCCCCACATCGTCCGGCAGTTTTATTCGACAAAATCAGACGAAGAGAAAAAAGTGAAGTTTTCTATTCAAGAGCATGAATAGGGACCATTATGTACTGAGTTGTTTGGGAGACATGGTGTCGGAGCCAATCATGCGGGAAAGAGGCATATGGGGTTCGATCAATGTATTCATCTGGCTGCATGGCAACGGGTTGAAGCGGCATTCGGATTCCTTCGGGAAAAATAAGGATCTGGGGTAAAACAAATGGGGATATTCTCGGGATAGCGGAGAAAAGATTTGAAAAGGGGATTTGGTAAGGAAATTCAGAAAGACCCAGCTAAGATAGATTAAGGGCACACAGCCGGAAAGAGTCAAGAACAAAAAAGTGAGAGGGGCCATAACGGACTACTCGCTTACCGGAATAGTCGACTTCCCCTAAACGCTCACCCTTCTCCTAGCCTCTCGAAATCAGGCAATTCACCTCACTCGCTCACTTTTCATGTTCACATTTTTTTCTTCCTCACCTGCTATTGTTATATAATAAAAGGTTTTGTTCTCATCCTCCCTTGCCAAAGGGAGGAAAGCTAGCTCACTGCCTCACACCACTCTTAAGAATTGGCACTACACCTTAACTTTGAGGGTGAAGCCTTATTCATTTCACATAAACTTCCAGAAGTTTCTGGAATGTTCAACAAGGAAAGAGCTATTGAAAGCTTCTTCTGGATGAAGGAGAAAGTCCATAAGATGACTTATTTGGCTCCGATTGCTAAGATTGTTTTCCGATCAATTCAAGGTTTTCTATTTCTGAGAAAAGGTGGTAAAGATGTTGGAGTTGATGCCCTAGAACCAACTTGTTTAGTGTTTGATTACATGTTTTTCTTATTAAAAGGGTTTGATTATCACATCTTGATTATTCTTCAGCATGATATTTGTATGTGATAATATCCTTAAAATATATGTCGCACTGAAAGGTTAGTTCCCAATATAATGAGAACTTAGAGGTTTCACGACATTATTCTTGAACCATGTTCTATGGCCGGATGATATTGTGAGACGGGACACAGAAAATATAAGCTATCAGTGGTAAAAAACTCATAAGACATTGAAACACATTTTCATGGTGTTCGCCCTTGGTGATCTCCAAGATAGGAGGTTATAAGAACAGACCCATCAAATAGGAAAATCCGCATTTCCATGTGTCATTAGATGTTCATATCTGTGGACGTGGGTATTGATCCTTAGACTTTAAGATTGTCATTAATGGATATCATGACTCGCGTACTTTGATGTATTCACAAAAACCGTGACGACATATATTTGCGGCGAATGATATGGCATTAATGGATAATGAGAGAAATGATTTATCACTTCTGTCTCTTGACGAAAGTTAATATTTCAGACTTTTTTATTGGAATGGAACCACCTGAATAAATCCACGACCATGGTGTTCGTTAAAAAGAGACCTAAAGGGTCACACACTAATGGATAATGAGAGAAATGATTTATCACTTCTGTCTCTTGACAAAAGTTAATATTTCAGACTTTTTTATTGGAATGGAACCACCTGAATAAATCCATGACCATGGTGTTCGTTAAAAAGAGACCTAAAGGGTCACACACTAAGTGTATTCACGATCTAAGTTAAATTCAAGTATTGGAATTAACAAGTTGAAATAAATAATATTTATTTTTGGTATTGGTTGATCACCGTAATGTAATCACAAGTTATTCGAAAGAATAGGGTTAAATAATAATAATAAATATTAGTTTGCACGTTTGACAAATATAATATTTATTATATTTATCATAGAATAAAGCAATGACATTTATTTAATTAAAAAGTCATTATTCGAGGATCAGTAAATGTCAACGAGTGAAAATGAACAGAGTTTAATGGTTCGAATAGTATAAATGATATTTATTTATATTCTTAATGTGTCTCACATGTCAATCAATTAATAATAATAATATTATTATTATTATTATTGGACATGGGGTCATTTAAGAATATTAAAGATGGTTGGAGGATTGTGCGTGATTTGATAACCCTAAACCAGATACAATAAATATCTAATTATATCACTTACTTAATTCACAAAATTAGTGTGCACAACAGATAGAGAGATTGGCTCAAGCCCTAGAGTGCGCACTATCTTCCTCATCTCTCAAGTTTTCGAGAGAACACCAAGGTTCTTCATCCTTCATGAAGAATATTGTTGCGGTCAACCACGAACACCGCGAACAACGCAAGCGATCAAGATCGATCGTGCTAGCACCCGACGCTTCTACGACATTGATCAGAGATTGTGGTGCATGTGTGAATCACCGCTAGAGAGATTTCGCACTTGAATCATACAACGCAACAACGATGCGACGAATTCTATTCCATCGAATCATCAACAAAAGCAGAATTACAAGTTCAGGTAATTTCATATCTGCTCATAAATTAATTATGAATTACATGTGAAGATCATCTCCCTACAGTTCTGGCGTATTAATATAGTCTATTAAACTACTGTTTATTGTTGGACATTATCGCATTATCATATAAAGCAACGATAACACATGATTTATTCCTAAATGTCGAGTTAGTCATACCTTCAAAGTATGATTTCGTTGCGCCCAAAACCTATAAGTGGTATCAGAGCGGTCACATGCTTAATTTTATAATTATTTATTATTCGTTGAGTGATTGCATGTGTTTGCATTATCTTTTACTTAAAAAGAATTAGTTTTAATAATCTGACATCGTTGTCTCTTCTCTTCATTCTCAATAACATAACCAGTAACTGGTTAATGATTAAAAATGAAGAATCATCTAGCGATTTCCATCTGGAAGTACACGTCGTGTAATTTTGTTTTCGCATCCGTATCTTATTCTATCGAGTTAAATCCGACAAAATCGGATCTAAGATCCAAATAGATCGAATCAGTGTGTGGATCCAAACAGGTGCACACGGCATGTAGAACTACACGTCGTGTAAGTAGCTTACACGCCATGTAGTCCCAGTATTTTCAAGGCTAAGAACACGGAGTGTCCCAACAAGTCGTGTAACGGATACACAACACGGGGGCACGTCGTGCAACTCTGAGGAGACACGCCACCCAGTACACGCCGTGTACCTCAAACACGTCCAAGGCAACCAACACGACCAGATCAAGGCGTGTGCTGCGGACATGGGCAAAAGACAAGTACACACCATGCAGTTTGTTGTCGAGAGTGTTCTCAAATTTTCACGAAAAGAATTAAATGTATAATTAAAACCTATTGATTATTTATTACATATGTATGTCATTAGATTAACCATTATATATTAAATTAATTTTCATGTTAAAATTTTGAAGAAAACACGAGATTGCCTCCAAGTAAACTTTTGTACTTCATTAATTTTGAATGAAATTAATTTTGTTCAAAATTATAGATGATAGTGAGTAAAGGAATGGATGGAATTGAGATAAATTGAATTAATGAGATTAATTTGTGGTGCCTTATCTTAATTAAAGAACGAATCAGAGTAATTGATAACAAGATTGCAAATGTAAGTTCATTGTTTGATGTGTGGATGATTATGAGATTAGACCAACCCTTGTGTGTGATTGGTTTCTTTTAATTTATTATGGTTAAATTATTATAGATGGTCTGCGTGTAATCTCCTCCTCAGTATGTAAGGGTCTGCGTGTCTGCAGTTTCATTTATGTAAACCCTCTTTATCTGATCCATTGGATCCCCACTTGCATGTGAGTAAAAGCTTTGTGGTGCCTTATCTTAATTAAAGAACGAATCAAAGTAATTGATAACAAGATTGCAAATGTAAGTTCGTTGTTTGATGTGTGGATGATTATGAGATTAGACCAACCCCTGTGTGTGGTTGGTTTCTTTTAATTTATTATGGTTAAATTATTATAGATGGTCTGCGTGTAATCTCCTCCTTAGTATGTAAGGGTCTGCGTGTCTGCAGTTCCATTTATGTAAGCCCTCTTTATCTAATCCATTGGATCCCCACTTGCATGTGAGTAAAAGCTTATGTAAGGATGGAGCTCCCAAGAGAGTGGAGGCGGTCCGAGTCAAGGAGACAAGGTGAAAACAATTGAGGCGATGCATAAGAGCCAAGGAGGAAAACTACAACACAAACCAAGCTACGGTTCAAGGTGTTTTCCCCTAAGTTGAGGGTTAGTTTATCATTAGCCGGATAAACTAACCACTAGAAAAATCTGATGATTATGTCAATTATATTTTATTTCTATTAGTTGCATGGTTAATTAATTGTGTTTGTGAATGTTGCGTGATCACCTAATAAATGAATGAATGAACATGCAAGATAGAATAAAATATAATCGGATTATGCATAAATGTTTTATCTGACACGGTTAATCACAAAAGTAAAATCCACTCAATATTAACAAGACATGTAAAAGGATAAAATAAGTTTTAAGCATAAGGATAAAAATCCATCAATTAAAATATTAAGTGACTTATTAGTTTTCCACTACTTGAGTTAGAATCGGCCTCATAGTTCCACTTAACGGATAAAGGAATTACAAGTTAATGTAGTTGGGAAGTTACGCATAGCTAATACTCTTTGAATATCTTGTCAGGCCCAAGTCTGGGTTCAATATGGATCTTTGCCACTAGAATATCTAAGTTACAAGATATTTCAAACTTGATGGGGGGACTATTGTGTTTCGAAAAATATTGGGAGATTAATAAGAATTTAATTAAATTTTAAATTTATTAATCTATTTTTTGTAATTCAAACAAGTACTAATCAAACGACATCAACAATATCACTGGGATCCATACCGGAGAGGATAACCTTCTCACCGGTGCGAATTTCCAGGAATGGTATAGGCGTTCCAGGAATGGTATAGGCGTTTGCACGACGTTATACTATGCAACAAACGAAAATTGAACATGCTGGAAAGCCCACTTCCAGAGTCGCTTGCCAAAGACGCTCGTGAGGAAGAGGTATTTCTCTATCTGAAGCATGTGGACAACGCAATAGATGTTCAATGAGCTTTTAATGCAATATGAGTATATGGATGTGTATAGCATAGTTTCTCATCTTTGTGATCTCTATCTAGAGAAGGCGAGATCATAGAGAGAGAGAGAGAGATGAGATATTCAATGCACCATTTACATGCAAGCTTGGAGAGTTTGCACCAGTTGGGGCACATGTAGTCAAGATGATTTGCTACATTGAGCGTCTGGACATCTTTGTTTTTAAAATCTCTGATGAGTTGCGCAAAGATCTCATTCTTTCCTCACTACCCAAAAACTTTATTGTGAATTATAATATGAGCAATAGCAAAAAGACACTATCGGAACTTCTTACTCTTATCCGCCAATGGTGAAAAAGAAGAGGAACAAGTCAAAGGGGTCGAAGATTCATTCCAAGTCTCAGGCTCTGGAGCACCGTCCCTCTCTAATAAGAAGATCCAAAGGCAAGGAAAGGAACAAGTAAGTTTTGCATGTGGCAAGTAGGGCCACTGGAAGAGAAATTGCACCCAGCCAAAAAAGTAAGGGGAAGGGTCAGGTGCGTTCGTTATCAAGTGTAATCTTCCTATATTTACAAGTTGGGTATTAGATATTGCATATGGTGCTCGCATTTGCATCCAAATACAAAAACAAAGTAAATTTCAAAAGGTTGCAAGAGGCGAGGTGGATCTACATACTCCCAATAGAGCGAAGTTGGTTGCTTCGTTGACGGCAAAATTGATATTGGTTTTAAAAAAATGGTTATTATGTGTGTAGTGTTAACAAGAACATTAAATCCGTTTCTTGCTTAAATATGGATGGATTTAGTTTCAACTTTGGAAATAAAGGTTGCTACTTTTATAAAGATAACATATGTTATAGCATAGCACAACTAAATAACGATTCTGTATTAAATTACGAAAACCAAATATTGACAATTAATAACAAAATTAATACGCGCGGCTTATATGACACCCAGTTGTGGCATCACCGTCTTGATCACGTAAACGAGAAGCGTTTGACAAAGCTCAATCAAGATGATTATTTAGGCACTTTTGAGTTAAAGTCACTTGAAAGAAGTCATGTTTGTTTATAAAGAAAAATGACCAAACCACCATTTGGTGGTCAAAGTGATAGGGCAACAGAGCTTCAAAAATTGGTACACACTGATGCGTGTGAACCTTTTCAAGTGAAAGCTAGAGGTGGATTCTCATACTTGAGTTCAAGAATGAGGTTAAGAATCAGCTTGGTAAGAAGATAAAGAAATTTTGATCGGATCAAGATGATGAATATCTTAACCAAGACTATCAACTTTCTACGGGGGTATGGGATTTTATCTCAACTCACTCCACCTTATGCAGCACAGACGACATTATACTTAATCAGCATAGTATCAACCAAAGTGGCAAACGATATTCCCTTCAAGATATGGAGCGGAAATAAACTTGTTTTGTCATATGTTCGTGCATGGAGTTGCAAGGCGTTTGTTAAGGCTAGCTCAAGCAATAAATTAATGTCTTGAGGCACGAAGTTTGTCTTTATAGGGTATCCTAAAGAGACAAAGGAATACCTATATATACAACCCTTCAGACAAAAAAGTAATTGTCGCAAGACAGGATGTCTTTCTTGAAAGGGAACACGTCCTCAAGGAGGATAGTGGTAGCAAAATCGACTTGGATGAAGTTGATGCTCAAGATACACAAGAGTTGGTACAGAAACCGGTTTCATAGGTCCCCATGGAAGGTGTTCCTGAAACACAAGTGTTGCGTAAGAATACTATAACTATACTCTTTATTTCATATTTAAACATGATTTATTACATAAACTTGCACTTAATACAACTCGGAAGATCGAGAGGTCTAGTATCTTTAAGGCTTAGGAACATTATATAACAACTTAAAAACATGAAATACACATCTTTATGGAAAACTTCTTTTAGATAACCACAACATTCTTTCATACTTAGCATTGCATGGAATAACCCGAGGACATACATGAGAAAAGGGTGAGCTATAAAGCCCGGGAAGGGAATAAACATAGCATAACATGAGGGAGACAATATATGTTAGTCAATAGGCATATCAATAGAGCGCAAAAGAAACATGAACATAAAGACATGATAAAGCATGATATTCATAACATGAAAATGTGGCAACATACAACATGATATTAGCATGAGTCAAGGCTCATTGCACATGAATTAGCATGAGTAAACCCTCATTGCACATGGCCTATCATGATACTAAACATTACCCAATGCATTGGAGCGCTATCATAGCGCACCCTTCATAATCATTTCGTTTTCATGTATAAGTGTGCCACATAGATCATACAACATGGATTCATTAAACATCATAATTTATTCCACGAACAATGAATGTGAAATACCTACATGTAAGTCCCCAATCAATAAGTACATGAGCATAAAGGTGAATACCCTTGACATAGAAATGAATATGGTACACATTGATTGGAAAATCGTGGTGCAATTTCGACATCAAAACAACGTCAAATAGAAATTCGTAAAATGGGTTGATGAGAGCGAAAGAGGTCTGATCATTTATACATGAAATGGATAGTAAGGTGATCATAAACCATAACATCCCAACATATGAAATGGGATTTAGATGCATAATATAAAAGAAATTCTTGAATGGAAATAAGAGAGAAATCCCTGAACAACTCTCAAAGAAGGTGCTTAAATTCAAAGAGATGAATCTCTTACTTAGATGTGTGATCCCAAAGGTAAGGGAGACTTCTTGGGAGCTTGGGGGCGCCTTGGGAGGACTTTAGGGAGTAAGGGGCAGAGGGTGGTCGAGCTTCAAAGAGGTTAAGTGAAGAGAAATGGGAGCTTGGGTGGGTTTATAGGGCTAAGGGCCGAATATATTAAAATATTGTTTTCGCTTACGTGGAGGTGAGTCACACTTTCAAGGAAATGATTTTAAAATCTTAAAATATTCCTTTTATAGTATTTTATTCGACTGTCTCATAAAATTATGAAAAATTTACCGTTGATTTCGACGTCCTGATTCCAAAAATAATATTATTCATTTTATCTAAATAATTTTCTAAATATGTGAATTTTCACTTTTAAAATAAAAAACCGACATTTATTGAAAATTGATGGGTTTTGACAAAAAAAAGTTTTCAAACCTTAAAAAAAATTACATTTGACTTCATAAAAATTATACGATCGTTTATATTTAATAAAAGTAGTTAAATAATAATATTTTATTATTATTTAATTTAAAAAGTCATTAATTCATCAAAATAGATTTCTTAATTGAATTTGAATATTAACCAAAAATACTATTTGTGCTTTAAAAATCATTTACAAAGTAACAATAATAGAATGAAAGTATATTCATCATTCTATACAAAAATAATTCACATAATCATAATGTTATGGTCTTGTTACATATTCCCTTTATTACACCCGCATACGCCCTAAGAGTAAGGTGTGCGATGGTAGGGCTTTCATGGAGCCGTTCGGTGAACATGGTTTGAATCATGATCTCGATGAGCTTGAACTTCTTCAGTAAACAGTTTTGCTCATGTTTAAGTTGTTGGATCTCGGCTTAGGCTTGATCTAGGGAAAAGCCCAAAAATGTTCTCCCTCAGAAGCTCCGATAAATGAGCTTCATAGGGTACGATCCTACTAGTTGAGGTCATCGCTTCTTTTGTCTGTGCCAAAAGGATTTGTTAAAACCCTATATTTATACTAGTTAAGTGATCACTGTTCAACGGCCACATTATCAACGGTAAGGATTCTTAACGGTCATTTAAATCCAATTGGATATAATAAAATAAGATCGCATGTGTTTTCTATACCCATAAGACATTTAATTAAAAGGGAATTTTCTTCATAAATGTTTGGGTAGTTACAAAAACAAGAGAGGTAAGAGAACCAGAGAGATGGTTTTCTAATCACTGATGACATTGACTCGTTATTGATTGACAATGATGATCCTCTTTCCCAAAAAGAGGCAGTAGAGAGCACAAAGGGTGCAAGATGGCAAGAAACAATGAATTCTGAGATGGATTTCATATATCAAAACCAAGTTTGGGTTCTTATTGATCCACCAGTAATGTAAAACCAGTTGGGTGTAAATGGGTATTCAAAAGAAAACCAGACATGGAAGGTAAAGTAAATACCTATAAAACACAGCTAGTGGCTAAGGGGTTATCTGGGGTTTAGACAACGTCTAGGAATTAACTAAAACGAAACTTTTTCTCCAGTTGTCATGTTTAAATCCATCAGAATCCTGTTTGTCATAGCATCTTACCATGACTATGAGATTTGATAAATGGATGTCAAACATGTTTTCCTTAACATGACCTTCAAGAGGATGTGTATATGACACAACCAGAAGAGTTTGTGACTCGAGGAAATGTCGAAAAGATATGCAAGTTCCAGAGATCTTTTTTTGGATTAAAACAAGCATTCAGGTCATTGAACATTTGATTTGATGAAACCATAAAAGAATTTAGTTTCATTAAGACTGAATGTTAGTCATGTGTTTACAAACGGTTTAGTGATAATATAGTTGTTTTCATAGTAGTGTATGTTGATGATGTACTACTAATTGAAAACAATACATCAGTATGAGGTTAAGGGCATGGTTGAGCAAGTGCTTCTTCATGAAGGACTTTGGTGGAGCAGCCTACATTCTAAGGATCAAGATCATGCTTGATGGATCCAAAAGAGGATCGGTTCCAGTGTCACGTGGTATACATCTTTCCAAGAAAATATATCCTCAAACACAAGAGAAAAGAGAGAGAATGACTAAGATCGCATACGCTTCTATGATAGGATCTATCATGTATGTCATGTTATGTACGAGGTTAATGTTGTCTATGCTTTGAGCGTGATAGGCAGATATCAAGCAAATTCAGGTGAACGGCCTTGGACTGCTGTTAAGAATATCCCAAAGTATCTGAGGCGAACTAAGAATATGTTCCCGGTGTATAAAGGGTCAAAATGATATGATTACTCTGTTTTATATCTATATATTGATGGGTTTATGTGAATTCATTGAATAATAATTGATTAAAGTTGAGTTTCATGGAAAATATTAATGTATTGTAAATTGTGATGCATGAACGGCATTTGGATAAATACAAAGGAAAACGAGGCAATTGAGGAACAAAAAGAAACTTCGAGCTTTAAAAACATATCAGAATGATCTGAAGACGCAATCTGAATATGTCTACGGAGGAGTTGTGAGCTGGAATAGTTCAAACCAGTCAATTGATGCTGATTCTACAGCAGAGTCAGAGTATATTACGGCTTCCAATACAGTCAACGAAGCAGTTTGGATTCGCAACTTTATCCAAGTGCTTAATGTGGTACATAGCAGTAAAGATACTATCACAATTTATGTTGGGTAACACTGTAGCGGTGGCTCTCTCAAAAGAGTCAAGGTCACACCAAAGGACAAAACACATACTTCAGAAGTTTCATCTCTTGAGGGATTTTTCTCAACGAGAAGTTGCGGTGAGCGGAGTATCCGCAAAGGAAAACGTGGCAGACCCCTTGACGAAGCCTTTATCTCACCAAAAGCATGAGTATCATGAGAGAGTGGACTAAAGGTTATTGTCAGTTGGCTATAGTGCAAGCGAGAGTCTGTTAGAGTTGGTGCCCTAGAACCAACTTGTTTAGTGTTTGATTAAATGTTTTTCTTATTAAAGAAGTTCGTTTATCACATCTTAATTATACTTCTGCATGATATTTGTATGTGATAATGTCCTTAGAATATATGTCGCGTTGAAAGGTCATAACGGTTTTTCACTATGATGAGAACTTAAAGGAGCCACGACATTATTCTTGAATCATGTTCTATGGTCGAATGATGTTGTCTGACGGGACACACAGACAATACAAGCTATCAGGGGTAGGAGGCTCATAAGACATTGAGACATCTTCCCATGGTGTTCGCCCTTGATAATCTCCAAGATAGGAGGTTATGACAACAAACTCGTCAAATAGGAAACCCACATTTTCGTGTGTCATTAGATGTTCCTATCTGTGGACGTGTGTATTGATCCTCAAACTTAAAGATTATCATTAATGGATATCATGACTAGTGTACTTTGATGTATTGATGAAAATCATAACGACATATGTTCACAACGAATTAGGATACATTGGGTGCATCATGAATGATATAACATTAATGGATAATAAGAGGAAGGATTTATCCCTTTCGTCTCTTGACGAAAGTTAATATCTAAAACCCTTTGAGGGGAATGAAACCGCCTGAATAAATCCATGGCCAAGGTGTTAGCTGGGCAAATTCATTCTGAAAAGTCAAAAAAAGAGATAGAGCATATAGGTTGATAGCATCGGCATGCAACCGGTTGATTTGAGATATTGTGATTAAGAGATTATATCACACGATAAGTGTTTGTTAGAGGTTGGACGTTGTTGCGATGTTAACTTTTTTCTCTATGGATGCTTTGGCATGTTGGTAGCCTTGGACTTTAGGCAGTCATGCCTAATGCCACTGAAAGAGGATCGACAATGGCATTTATTTAATTAAATAGTCATTCGAGGATCGGCAAACGTCGACGAGGGAAGACGGACATAGTTAAATGGTTCAAATAGTATAAATGATATTTATTTATATTTTTAATGTGTCGCTGATGTCAAACAATTAATAATATTATTATTATTATTATTACTATTATTATTGGACATGGGATCATTTAAGAATATTAAAGATGGTTGAGGGCTTGTGTACAATCTGTCAACCTTAAACCAAATATAATAAATATTTAATTATATCACTTTCTTAATTCACTGAATTGGTGTGCACAACAAATAAGGAGAGATTGGCTCAAGCCCTAGAGTGCGCTCTATCTTCCTCCTCTCAAGTTTTCAAGAGAACGCTAAGGGTTCTTCATCCTTTGTGAAGAATAATGTTGCGATCAATCACGAACAACGCAAGCGATCAGGATCGAACGTGCTAACACCCAGCGTTTCTATGACGTTGATCAGAGATCATGGTGCGACGAATTCTATTCCATCGGATCATCAACGAAATCAGAATTACAAGTTGAGGTAATTTCATATCCGCTCATAAATTAATTATAAATTACATGTGAAGATGCTCTCCCTACGGTTACGGCATATTAATGTAGTCTATTAATCTATTGTTTTTCGTTGGACGTGATCTCATGATCATGTAAAGCAACGATAACACATGATTTAAGACTAAAAGCCGAGTTGGGCATACCTTGAAAAGACGCGTTCGCTGCGCCCGGAACCTACAAAAAATATTGTAGATTCAAGACATTTATGTTCTGAATTACCTCTGCAATTTGAGAGTTTAATGTTGTGAAATTCATCTGGGGTTATATTGAGACGATTTGTTCAGGCCTAGGGAAGCTGAAAGTACTTCTATATTCAAGAATTTTGAATCAGATTATAGTTAAGTCTATGGAGAAAGGATGGGTTGAGGACTTCAGAACTACTAAGAGAGTGGAGGAGAATCCACTAAATAATGAGGCGATTACCCAAATGAAGTTAGTATATAACTCCATTGAAGGAAAGTTTGTCAAGGAACAGAAGTTAAGCTTCCGGAAGCTGAAAAGAAGCAGGAAGAAAAGAAATATGCTTAGAAGAAATAGGAGGCTGAGGGTCTTCCGATTGGTGCAGAATTACCCAGGCAAAAGAAATCAAAAATTTCAAAAACTGTGGATGAAGAGGAAGTCAACCGGAAGTTAACGGAGAAACAGAAGAAGCTTTCGTTAAAATTGAAGAAATCTAAGGTTGTTCTACCTCTGGTGTCTATCAAGGAACCCTAATGAAGCAACCTGGAAGACACCGAGGAAGAAGTTGAGCTTTTCGGAAGCTCGGTCTAGAAAAGGGAAGAGCAAATGGAAGTTCTTGATCAACCTTAGCCAGAATCCCTTTCACCTCCGCCTTTGGAAACAAGTGAAAAAGGATAGTTTACCGGAAGAAGTTGCAGCAGAATCTATTTGAAGAAGTCTACGCCACAAGAGGCTTTGGTATCAACATCTTCAAAAAGTACTTCAACTTCAGATTCATCTGAATCTGAGAATTCATCGAAAGATGAGACACGAAAACTAGACCCACTCCCAATGGTGCTAAGAAAACAAAGAAATCTACTTCGTAAGAAGCGCCTGACCAGGCAAAGTCAGTTGAGCTTTCATGATCCGAAAAGATGAAATCTTCGAAAGATAAAGGTTGGAATGGAATTGATGTTGAACAAGAAGCTCAGTCTGCTAATCTTCTTGATATTCTAAAAACCAAACCGAAGGAGAAGAACCATCTGAAAGTTAATCCAGAAGATAAGGATGTTGAAGCTCAGTCAGACAATTCTGAACAGAAAGCAAGTTCAAGAATGGCAAGGACTGAAAACCAGTCGCCTGCGGTGCCGGAACATTTACTCAGGATGTATCACTGTTTCAAGGCTGAGTCTCTTGCAAGACATTCAAATCTCACAATCACACAAACAGATCCTTGATCAGCAAGTGGAGTTGAAAGTTGATATGTTAAATTTCAAAGATTGTGGGCAGCAGTTTCAAAATTTCAAGAATGGCAAAGTACATGAAAGAGCACAATATAGACATTCGATATCTTTAAGATCAGAATTTAACTTTGCGGAAGGAATTGAAAGAAATCAAGAAGTTTTCGGAAGAGCGGGAGAAGAGACTGAAGAAGCTTGAAGATGTGATTGCCAAATCTCACACGAAAGAATAAATTTCAAATTTTTATGTCTTCTGAATGTTTTTCAAGTTGTATTTTTCCTTGATAACAAATATTGATGAACGCTTTAGATATTAATGAATGCTTTAAATGTTGATCAATGCTTCCAGAGGAATGGAAAGTCTATTCTAAAAGGGGAAAATCGGTCCAAGCAGGAAGAAGCAGCAGTTAGGCCACGTGGAGGATGGGATATGTATCTAAGGGAGCGAAAGAGTGAGAACCTGGGAGTTAGATATTAATGAATGCTTTAAATGTTGATGAATGCTTTAAATGTTGATCAATGCTTCCAGAGGAATGGAAAGTCTATTCTAAAAGGAAAAAATCGGTCCAAGCAGGAAGAAGCAGCAGTTAGGCCACGTGGAGGATGGGATATGTATCTAAGGGAGCGAAAGAGTGAGAACCTGGGAGTGGGGGGGGGGGGGGTGCTCCCGAGTTTTGCTGGTGTCTTATTATAATTCTGATTCACACAGTTATTATACATACTGAAGGCCAATGTTCCTAACTTGGTCCAATCTGTCGTGTGCCTGCTACCAATCGCTTCAAACAGGGCAGCGCTCGCTTCATGGAGACTCACAATCCACCTCGCTTTGACGAGGAGGAGCAACAGATGGATCAAGTTGAAACTCTTACGGAGCTATCTTCAACAGCCGAGGGACAACAAGGCATTCATGAACTCCAGCACGGTCAGCAGCGTTGGGACCAGGAGTTGGCCGAGCAAATGGAATTTTGAAAGATCATGTTGCGTCGTCACAAGAAGCCGTCGTGGAAGGATGAATCCCCCACCTGACACTGGTTTCCGTGGAGTCAGGCACCGTCGCGGATGTCTCTGCAGATCGGGAGTTGTCGGAGAGGGATGTGGCATGGACCGCACCTTAGCCTACAATTTTCTCCTATCACATGCTGGTCGCCAGGCGCGGGTCGAGCTATCAATTTTCAATGGTTCAGATCCTCGGGGTTGGTTAACCCGGGCCGAGTTATATTTTCGTATCCATTTCACCCCCGACGCACTGGAACTCCAGCTCTCACGAGTATGGACGGTCCGGCTATCCACCTATTCACCATTTTGGCAGAAATCCATCTGGATTTGACCTAGCAGATACTCTGGACCGAACTGATAGAAAGTCTCAATTGCCTGGAGGTCCAGAATCCTTACAAAGAACACGTTGCCCTTCACCAGCACGGTACAAGAATACATTGAGCAATATGAATATTTGGCAACCTTGATGTCACGCCAACCGAAACAACAATATGTGGCTATTTCTGGCATGGACTGCGGGAGGAGATACGGTCTTGGGTGCGTATTCATAATCCTGCGACAAGTCTGCAAGCGATGCACCAAACGCATCATGTGGAAGTCACAATTAAAAGAGGAATCGGCCCACAGTTCCGTGGGAGCGGAACGCAAACCTACAACAGCAGACATGAGGGAGATGTATGGCAGTCATTACCACGCTTGGGGATGCTGCACCAAGGTGGCATTCCTCCGCAACCTCTTCTGCGAGCAGGTAAGTGCATGAGTGGGTCTTCCCTAGAGACCCCCAAGAAGGTGACGAATGGAGGTAGAGGGGTCTGTCATCTTACAAGTCACAGGTGCAGTAACCCAAAACTTTGGGCACTCATACTAGGCAAGGGTGATTCTGATCCTGAAAACAGGGATCCTGAAGAGGTTGAAGGAGTGCAACCTGAGATCCTAGAGGAAGCTCAATGTCCCATGGAGTATCAGCATCATGGGGTCTGTTGTGCATACCAGGGCCATAAAAGCAAGGGGATGTCCTCTATGAAAGTTGAGGGATGTATGAAAGTTGAGGGAAGTTGGCAACATGGATCTTATTCTGGGAATTTCTTGGTCGTGAACTCTTGGGGAAGTGCAAAACAATTGGAAAACAATGTCTATGAAATTTGCGGCAGGGGACCGGGAATGCTGTCTTTATGGGGCGGCCCAACTCAGTCAAATTGCCAACTCCTTGAAAGGTCGGGTACCGCTGGGTGGCAAGACCAACATGGCAGCCTCTCCTCTGGTGAAACGGCAACAGTTGAATCTCCACAAGTTACTCGGCAAGTTCGAACAAGTGTTCACAGAACCCATAGCCCTGAGACCATGCCATCTGCCTTGTCTCCGGTCATGGACCAATGATGGTTAAGCTATAAAGGTATCCCTATATTCAAAAAAAATGAGATTGAACACCGGGTGCAAGAAACGTTAGGAGTTGATATGATCCGCCCCAGCTCTAGTGCCCAGTTCTCTTGGTCAAAAAGTAAGATAGCTCTGGGCGAATGTGTATCCCAATAAATTTTGTATCCCAGAGGTAAAAGAATCATTGGACAAAGATGTGGAGAAGACAGTGTTATGCACCCATAACGATCATTACGAGTATTTAGTGATGTCATTCGGACTTACTAATGCTCTTTCTACCTTCCAAGCCACCATGAATGATTTATTTTGTCCATTGCTTCGTAAATTTGTATTATTCTTTTATGACATTTTAGTCTACAACTCCAAGTGGACACACCACCTAGAACACTTCGCCACCACTTTGCAGATCCTCCAAGACAATCACTTCGTTTCTAAGTGTCTATGGACCAACCAAGGTCCAAGCAGTTCTTGATTGGCCTATTCCTGTGACTGTGAAAGGAATCTGTGGTTTTCTCAGCCACACAAGATACCATCACTTATACAGGGGTATGGAGCTATTGCCCAGCCCCTCAATGCCCTTGCCAAGGATGGATTCCATTGGTCCTCTGCTGCTCAGAACGCTTTTTGTTGCCTAAAACGGCTCATGATTGGGGCACCAGTTCCGGTTCTGCCAGACTTTTCTAAGGACTTTGAACTTGAGTGTGATGCTTTCGAGAGTGGGGTTGGGCGGTCCACATTCAGCACAAACGGCCCATTGCCTACTTTAGAAAAGCATTGTCTGATCGGAACTTAGATAAGACCACTTATGAGGAACAGATTATGGCACTCGTTTTAGCGGTACAACATTGTTGACCCTACTTGCTTGGCCGACCCTTCACTGTTTACTCAAATCAGCAGAGCCTCAAGTTCTTGCTTCAATGTCGCATTATAAAACGAGTGGACGCGTCTTCTTTGCAGCTGACCCAATCCGCTCCAGTGTAGGAGGACGATCGCGATTTGACAAAGGTCATGATTTGGCCCGACATGAACATGATCAAAAATGTGTGCATCAATGTTCAATTTGCCAACGCAATAAGTACTCCACCCTATCCCTAGCCGGGTTCTTCCGACCATTGAAAATTCCTCGGGAAGTATGGGCTGTCCATTGGAAACCAGGCTGCCCAAATATCATGGGCACAACGTTATTTTCATTGTTTTCGACGGGATTTTGAAGTATGCCCATTTTTTGTTACTCAAGCATCCCTACATGACAGGGAAAGTGGCTGATATTTTCCTCTGTGAGGTCGTTCGTCTATACGACATGCCCCAATCTATTGTCAGTGACAGAAACCCTGTCTTCCTCAGCCATTTCTGGACAGAGTTATTTCAACTGCAAGGTACCAAGATGCAGTTCAGTTCATCATACCACCCATAGACGAATGGCCAAACTGAAGTCGTCAACCGCTACCTTGAAAACAGGCTTTTGAAGTATGCCTTTTTTTCACTCAAGCATCCCTACACGGCAGCAAAAGTGGCTGATATTTTTCTCCATGAGTTTGTTCGTTTGCACAGCATAACTCAATCTATTGTCGGTGACAGAGACCCCATCTTCCTCAACCATTTCTAAACACGGTTATTTTGACTACATGGTACCAAGTTGTGGTTCACTTCAGCTTACCACCCGCAAACGGATGGCCAAATTGAGGTTGTCAACCACTACCTTGAAACCTACTTGCACAGCTTTGTTAGGGAACAAGCGAAGCAATAGTCTTACAAGATTCCTTGGGCGGAACTTTCCTACAACACTACTTGGCATGATGTTATTAATACCACTCCTTTTAAAGTGGTTTATGGTCGCAAGGTATCAACAATTCTCAGCCATCTTCCTTCGGAAATGTGGGTGGAAGCAGTTGTTGACGCCTTGCTTGACAAAGAGGAGGCATTAAAGCAACTAAAGTATCATTTGTCTCGTTCACAAGACCTCATGCGCCAGCAAGCTGACCGTCACATACGGTCAGACACTCGTTGTTGGGGAACGGATTTATGTGCGACTTTGGCCGCACAAACAGCATTCCCTCGCTCAGCGGATCAACCAAAAATTATCATCCTGTTTTTATGGGTCATTTACATCATTTACCATTTTAAAGCAAATTGGGCCTATGGCATGCCAGCAGAATCTTCCCCCTACCACCCACATCCACCCGGTGTTCCATGTTTCTGAGCTCAAACACATGGTTGGGCCTCAAGAAATTCCAGCCACTTGCCCCTCAGTCTGGAGGGGGATGAGACTGAGTGACCAGAACCAGCAATTGTTCTAGCACAGCGCACCCATCTCCATGAAGGTGTCCTTCAGCCTAGTAATGCAAAACAGGCCCGCGGGCTTCGCAGATATGTGACGAATATAGGGCGGGCCTAAAAATTTTGACCGTTAAGAGCGCGGGCCATGCGGGTTGAGCCCGCGCGGGTGCAGGCCAAGGCGAGTTGAGACCATGCGGGTGAAGGTTTGTCAGCGGGCCTGATTTAAAAAAATTATTATTATTACCTTACATACTTCTTTAACATTTTAGTTTTTTTAATAAAAAATAATGATTAAACCATGACATTTGATTTCTTAACGTAATGGTCATACTAGTTCGTCATTCATTCACATGTGAATTTTAAATAGGTTTATGTTTATTGTTTTTATATGATATTAATATAGTAATTATTAACCATATTCACATGGCGTGTGATCCCTCTCTCGAAAAAAGGAACCCATCGGATCGATTTATTATTATTTTATTTTATTTTATTTTGTTATTAAGAAAATAAAAAAGGACCTCATGGGAACCTTAATCGCCTCCTCTAAAACCGATTGGTACCTAGAGAGTCATCCTTCATTCACAAGTTTACCCGTTCACATCACCACACAACCAACATCGTTGTATCGATCACTCACCTACTTTGCATCACAACAGTTCACCACATCGGCGTCGCCACATGTCACCATCAACCAATCGAAAAATGTTCCACCATAACCTTTAAAACGCCAGCTATGGTCAATCCATACTTATCCCCACAACTACCATTGAGAATAAAAAAAATACAATATTTAACCGATTATAAATATTTTTTTTAAAATGAGGGCAAGCCCGCGGGCTACCCGCAAACTTATGTAGGGCGGGACAGGCTTGAAATTTTTTGTTCACATTATATGTCGGCTTTTGCGGACAAACCCGCGCAGGCTTTCCCCGCCCCACCCGTTTCGCATTACTGTTTCAGCCTCAGTATTTGATTCAATTGCAAGGCTAGCTCGTGGAGGAAGCTACATGGGAGGATGAGTGCGTCATCCAAAATCAATTCCCTTCTTTCACTCTTGAGGATAAGACCGATCTTCAAGGGGTGGCATTTAATAGCGCCTGGGACCTTCCAGGGGAATGGAAATTCTATCTAGGTGCAAATCAGTCCAAGCAGGAAGAAGCATTTAGGCCATGTGGGGAATGGGATATGCTATTATAAGGGAGCTTAGGAGTGAGAACACCTGGGGTGGATCTTTTTTGTTAGTTTGTTCGGCTTATGCTTGGACGAGAGTACCTAGGGGCTCCCGAGTTTCTCTAGTGTCTTCGTCTTCCCCTTCGTTTCTTATTACAATTCTGATTCCCAAAGTTAATATATACACTAAAGGCTTCCTAACATCAACAACCAACAAGAATAAACTCAATAGATAGTTGCACAATCAAAAGCAGTCTTCATCCTCTACAAAAAAAACCTTAAATCTTCATTTTTAAAGATTCCTCCTTCGAGAATTGTGTTGATGAAGAACAAGACCAATCATCCTCTTCTCTAGTGTCTACTCTCCCTTTTCTCTCTCCTCTTACTCCAATAAATTTCGTGCTAAATTCTCTAGCAGCATCAAAACACACTATTCAAGTTTGAATTTGAAATTCAAATTCAACAACAAACTTCCAACACCATCGACCTTTACTTCAACTTCAGCCTTAATCAGTCCTTCATTTCACCTAAGATGCGATCTATATATGTTGAGGGTCGAGATGGAGTAGACCCATGTGGAATTCACCAAGCCACATCATCAAAATCCACCTCAAATCTAGCAACTTTCAAAAATCACGGTGAAATGGTGTCCATTACGGCGTAATGTATGCAGTTATCAAACGGTTAAGCTACATTGCCTTTGAAACCGATACACCCTTTAAACTCATTGTGTCATAATATTGATCGTTACGGCGCGATGTCTTCATCTCCACTATTGTGCCTTCGTATCACGGTGCAACCACATGCCAGCAAGGGCCAGCAAAATACCACTTTTATTACACCCTTTGTATTGCGGCATAGTGCAACGTTGTAATGCCTAGCAACTTCATCTCAAACAAATCATGGTTTCACAACCACCTTCCTTCGCAGTGCAACCAACTCCTCACAATGACCAGCGCAAACACATGCAAATCACGGCCTCCTTCACTGCGGCGTGACACATGTCATGAAGAATAGTTCAAGCATCTTCACTTTCCAGCCAACAAATCAAAACACTATTTATAGATTGTGGCGGATCAATTTCTTCAACCACCCAAAAAAATATTGCAGCATAACGCTATATATTACAGTGAGATTTCTTCTGCAGAACCAAAAACATCATCAAAACCTTCTCCAACACATCTAAACAATCCCAAAACTTTTATAGCGCCACCAAACACTTCCAACTTCTTTAAATCACTTGACTTCACTTGACATTGAATGTGACCAATGTGCTAACAATAAAAGACAGCACCAATATATTATTGAAAACAATGTTAAAAATGAAAACATAAATTGCTTTTAAAAACAAAACACAGCCTAATCATTGAAAAGTACGTATACTATATAAGAACTTCAGAAATAAAGCCTGAATACTTACTGACATATCGGCGCAGAATCCCTTCAAAATTTTTGGGCGCAAATCTCCCCTTCACCACTAATCTTTGCTGCCCATCAAGTGAACCGCTTGTCCCCAACTCTGCCAGCAAGAAAGCCATGACATGCTCTGGTTGTCTATGCATTCTGAAAAATGCAAATTTCAAATGAAATTATGTGGCCAAAGGAACCACAACATTCAAATGCATGTGTTTTGAAAATTAGAAGAAACAAACGGTAGTAGAGCATACGTCCTGCAAAGATCCATGAAATTGACAAAAACGGTTTTCTTTGTTCCTTCGCGGAGCACTTGTGGAGGCCTCATGACAGTCCGACGTCTATCTCCGGCAAGCTCTGGATTATTTTCTCGAAGAATATTAAAAACCCTTCCTAAAAGCTGCAATATAATTACAAAAATATCAATTAGATCATGATATCAAATGAAAGGATCAAACAGTAACCCACAAAAAACCAGACACCAGAGCAGCGAAAAGGAATGGAAGAAAAAAAATAATCAGATGGATTATTAACAGGAATATGATGCGAAATGTTGAATAAAAAAATCCAGTGTCGGAAATAATCTTAATGAACAGAAACAGCGCACAAACCTTAGAATCATATTATTTCTGAAACAGAAATGCAGATAACCCATTACAATTAGCGTATTAATTCACAATAAGAGCATGTTAAGTTAAATGTCTTGTTGCAGGGTGGCTAACGACATTGACTTCTTAGAATCATATTAATTCTGTGATGAAGTCTGTTTGTTAAAGATTTTTTCAAAAATCAAAACCTAAGAAAAACACTTTTTCAGATTTGTTTTGAAAAGCTATTTTGGGTACCTTTTTAAAAAATTGATTCTGTGATCGAAAGGAAAAGTGATTTTTTTTTATTATAACACAAATACAAAATAGCTTACAGTTTTTCTAAGATCACATTTTACCCCAAAAATCAAATATTTTTTAAGCTCAAATAAATGAGCTCAGATGCAATAAGATGATAGAAGATCCATTAGAATAGTAATTAAAATGAAACAGTGGCATAAATTCTATATATAGCATTACACAATCACAAGCATCGACCTTGCAGTGAATTCGGGAGGGGGGGTACCTCTTCATACAAATAATCTCTATCACTCCCTTCCCAAGGATAACGATAAGGCAAAACGATTTCACTAGCTTCTTCATCCTCTCCAACGTGATCTGCTCAAGAGGTGTTTCAACATTACTTTCCATTTACATGAATACACACCTTCAAATAGATGGTTCGCAAAAAAAATAATGGTAGCAACTTAAAATACCATCAAAGTCCTCTCTCACATTGCCAGACTCATCATCTAAACCATCAGATTCCACCTGAATTAGCAACAATTAAGAGTATGTAGCAACAGAAAACTACTTATGAAAAGAATAATATGTTTCTTTATACATGGAATATCAACTTACAGGCTTCTTTTTCTTCTTTTTTAGCCCAGAAAAAGTACTTTCAATCCCATCACCAACTGCAATTCAAGAACGTACGTCAGGAAGGCAAATTTTAAAGAACAAACCAGTTAAACCTGTAAGTCAGATACCTGATAGACTTTCAGTTTTCTCAGCCAGCTTATCCACGTTATCTTCCACATCTTCTTGAATTACAACCTTCTTCTTCTTCTTCTTTTTAGTGGGATCAAAGGAGGCAAGCTGCAAGTAAATCGCTATTATAATCAATGAAAATGCACACTATAGATGAATTGAAACATTCAGGAAATCAAGACAGGCTAACAAGTGACCAGATCAACATCCAAAAATGGAGAGACAGTTAAACAAGAGATTTCGTAATTAAAAAAAACATTTCAACAACAAGCAGTTGGAAGGATATGTTGCTCCATAGTTCCGATTCTTGACTGTTTTGGGCCTTCCAAAGTGGAATGAAAACTGATATAAACATCAAGATGGAAGGCTGTCAATGTGACTGCTTCTCGTTTCTTGCTTCTACTGATTATCATCCCCGTTTATTGCTCTCCCTTTCTACCACTTCTAATTTCGTGACGGGGTAGGTAGCGCTAAAATTTTCTAAAACTATGTTTGCAGCATATTAGAATAAGAGAGATTGAAGCAGAGAATTGGAATTCAGTTTTTAAATTTTCTATTATTAAAAGTGAAAAAAAAAATGAAATTCAGATATCTAAGGGTATAAAATTAAGCCGAAATGTTGCATGGGGCTTAAATATGTTGATCAATACAAACAGGATCAATCACTGACACAGCCAAAAAAGACACCCAAACCCCATCAAGATCAATGGATGCTAGAAATATTTTTATTATAGTGTCTTTTGTTTGATATGTGTAAAATGCTTTGGCCTGTCCTGGTGATAGCATGCATTGCTTGTAAGCCAAGGTAGAAAGCAAGCCTAGCTATAGCTGGGTTTTAACAGTCGCAAGAAGAACTCAAATTGTGCCCTAAAAGATCAGCTCCAGTTATTAGATTTTTGAAAACAGACTGAATGAAGCTCAATTAGGCACTCTTCATTGCGTACAATATCTTCCACTGAAATGGGAAGGACACAAGATATAAGGTCATTAAATTTAGTCTTTAGACACTAAGAGAGATCCCTAGGGTTTCAAAGATATTTCTCATAATTTTTGTATCTAGGTTCTCCTGGCAAAAAATTAAATAAATAGATCTGTAAACGAAGCAAGATGATTGAACCGAAATGATCCTAGCGAAGATATTCGCAATGATCCTTGCAAATATATTCGGAACATTGAAGCAGAATTGTGAGCTGCCTTCCTCGTATATAATGAGTTTCCTTTGCTCCGTTGGTTAGGCAGACTTAGCACGGAAGGGGTGAAAAAGTCCGAGGATCCAGAAAAATCTCACCTCTTGAACTTCTTCCTTGATTTGGTTCTCTTCTGCCATGATTGTTACAATATCTGCAAAAAATAGATTAATAGAATTTGTTAAAAAAATAAAAATGATCAAACAACACATGAAACCAACTAGTATTCCCCCTGTGGATTTGCACGGGACATAGTATCATCTAAATCAAATAAAAATAATATTTTTTTATTAAAACCATAGCCAGATGCAGTATAGAAAGAAAAATAAATACTATAATAATGTTTTGACTTCAATAAAATAAAGACGTTCCTAGTTAAATAGTGTAATTGAATTCCTTGATAAGATTCTCAGCAAAACGTTCCTAATTTTTACTAAAATAATTTATAAAGATCAAGAATTGGGAAAAATTAAACAAAAAAAACCGTAAGCTACCATTGAATGAAAAGATAAAAGATGATAAATCATATATGTATCAGATCTTAGATAGAATACTTAAGGTAATAGTAACATATAATGGAAACAGAACATACATAATGAATATTATAGAATATACTAAAAATATGGAACATTATATTTGAAAGTGCATACAGAATACGCATACATGAAATGCATAGGTACAAACTATGCATAAAAAATATTTGATATGCTTGTAAGTGAAAAGGATTTTACAATAAATGCATACAGAAGAATGTGAAAACTGATTATGATTTTATAGCTTGGTTACTGTGTATACAATATGGAAACTGAAATTGATTCTATAGCATAATCACTCTACATACAATATTATTATATAGGAAATGCATACATATTTAGCACAAAGTAAATGGGATAGTATGATCTTTGTCTGTGTATTCAATTTCATTATACGGGCAGTTTATGCGCAAAGTAAATGGGACAGTATGGTCATTGTGTATTCAATTTCATTATACTGGAAATGCAAAAGGATGAAACAAAATTAGCAGGGACAATAACCAACAAGGAAAATGCATAGTACAGTTGTCAAAGTTAGATAGACTCGTTGACAGAAGCTTCAGGATAAACTGAACATTTAAATGACCAATTTTTGGATAAACTGAAACTACAGTAAACTGAAAGTGCAGTATATATTAAGCACCAAATGTGAGAGAGTTGATATAATAAAGAATATGATTTTTATAATAAGGGTGGTGCAGAGAGTTAATACACATGCATGCCAAATGATATTCTGGATATGGTAACTACAATTACATCTAAATAAAGAAATACAAAATACAATATGTGTCAGGAAGAGGCATGGGAGGCGGAAAATTCTGTAGGCATTGCTCTAAACAAATTTTGTATGCAAACTGTATAGAAACTGAAATTTCTTTAAAAAAAACATGCAACGAATTGAAAGTCCACACAAAATATACATACATCAAATGCATACAAGAAATGCACACTGAATTAAATTAATGTAAAGGATACAAACAACATAGAAACAAAATATGATAGGCTAATGAGTGAAAATGATTTTACAGGAAATGCATATGAATATTGAAACTGAATATGATTCTATATCATGATAACTGTGTATACAGTATTATTATATTGGGAAGGCATAAAGATTATGCACACCATAAATGAGTAGGAAACAGTTATCAACAGAACAAATAAGAAGTACAGTTCTCATTGTTTAAAGATTTAGTGATATAAACGTTACCATAAACTGAAAGTTCCGAAGAAATTTATTTTTTCCAAAACTAAAACTTCAGTACACTGAAAGTGCACTATACAGTTATAAAAGCTGATAGAACATTAAAATGCAATTGTGGTCCATTGGAAATGAATTACATCGGAAATCCATACATAATATGAATAGAAGTTACCTCGACGGGCCAAACGCAGATAAAAGAGGAGCGCGTATCAAGAAAGGAAACGATGGCCAGGAAAAGAGGATGCCGCCAAAGGCAATGCTTTATGAATAGCAAAATAAAATGATAATGAAAAAAATCATACGTTAGGGTGAGGAGGATACGGTATTTGGAGAGGAGTCACCTGTCGATCCACTTATTTCGGCCAACAAAAGGTGACCGCGACGGGATTGATCACTCGTCTGGATGAATCCAGATGCGGTGAAATGAAGCGGAGGAAGGTGGCACTGAACGACGAAATTGGAACCGGATTGAAATTAAGTAGTGGATGGTGGCGACGATGAAGAGGATCGAATATGTTGAACGGAGGGAGACGCTAGGGTTGTAAGGGAAACGGTGGGGAGTCGGGTTTGATGTGCAATGGAAGTAGGAGCGAAAGGGAAAGCAAACGATTACCACCAGTGGTGATCAAAAAAATCATACGGGGACGCGTGGAAACAAATCACCTGGCGACATCTCCTGTAATATGTGTTTTTATTTTTATCAAATGCCAATAAATGTAATTACCCCAATACCCACGACCGCATCCTTCCCCACGTTAACCCCAAATTCATCTTACGTCTCCTAAATTCAATTTTTTTTTTTTTCCTATCCAAAATATTTGATCTAATATATATTTTTTAAATTGTATCTGTTATAATCAATGCGGTCGTTACAATGATACGAATAATTCTAGATCCATATGTTATACTACAAATAATTCTAAACTCATATGTTATACTTTTTTTAATTTCAATTTTTTAATATATAGGTACGAATTTACAGTGTGAATTCACAATATATTTTTTTAAAACTCTTACCGGTTATTTGTTTATAGAAACAAAATGTATTAAAGAAATTATATATAGATAAAAAATTTAGAAAATCAATGAGTATAAGCGTGTGTATTTAAGCATATGCATAAATATATATATTATTATAGTTACATACATACATACTGCTATAATTGTTATTTTTTTCACTCATGATCTTTTATCTAATATAATCTTTTCAAATGGAATAAGAATTTCAATCTATCATCACCAATGTGATCGTTTCATCGATACGAATAATTCTAGACCCATGTATGATATATTTTTTTGAATTTTATTTTTATCATATACAAATACATATTTGCAGTGTAAATTTACAATATATTTTTCTAAATTTTTTAATGATTATTGTTATGAAATTGATCGAACGCCGATTGAAACCACGAAACATTTCGAAACCGGAAAATGTAAGATCGATCGTAGGCGAAGCGCATCGTTGAGAAAGCGGATGTCGTATTTGCGTATGACGATGACGACGACAAATGGAAATACAAATACAAGATAAATACAAGAAGTAGAGAACACAAATGTAGAGTCAACAATCCATCATCCTTTCATTAATCATATTCGTGTATTTATAGTGTACAAAGTATACCAAAGTTGGCATATGAAAGGTTGGGCACATGAAGGGGCTCATTGGGAATGGGAGTTAACATAATTATGACATTCATATTTAATGTTTCATAACACTCCCCCTTGAATGTCATAATTTCATGGAATCTTATATAATCTTCACTTAAAAAAACCCCTGTGAGAAAAATAAGTGAAGCCAAAGTAATTGATTTTCATGTCATGCCGCCTCATTAAAAACCTTACCAGGAAAACCCAGTGGGAAAAACCTGATGAAGGGAAAAAGAGTGCAGCAATCCCAACTCCCCCTGACTATATCATTTAATTATGTCTTCAGGACATCAATTAATATTATTATTAAATTACGTCTTCAGGACATGGGAGGAAGACCAAAAATAATGAATGGTCTCATTGAAGATTATAACTCTTGGGGAAGACCAACAATTGCCATTAATAATAGATATGCATAATAATTTATAACATTCCTTTGGATATCTTTTATGATGTATGATTGCCTCATTAAAAACCTCATCAAGTAAAAACCCTTCAGGGGAAAACACTTGATTAGGAAAAATAGTACAATAACATCAAGTCCCCTGAGTGTTGCCTCATTAAAAACCTTATCAAGAAAACCCATTGGGAAAAACTTTAAGGGAAAAAGAGTACAACAATTACATCTCCCATTCATAATGATCATTATTTATCTCATAGAATGTCCATGGTCAATTCATAACCAAAACATTCAGTTTTGAATTTTGGAATAATAGTAATCTATACCCTTTTGATTTCAATGAATAGGGAAGAACATTACCTTGCATCATAATATGATTCATTGCCATTTGCAAGGTACATACGCACATGTACATGTATATCCTTCACGGATTAATAAAATGTGCATTTATATTTAATCCTTCTAGGATAAGTATGTTCTTTATCAACCCCTTATGTATGAAATCTATCACTTTAACTATTCATTAAGGGTAAAACCATTCCAAAAATTTAATATTTCATCTTCAGGATGATTAATTCAAAATACAAGGACATTCCATGTAATTTCATGATCAAATAATTCATTGATTTCAGAAAAACTCTTCAAGAGTGTAGATGTTTTTCAAAACACCTTAATAATACAATGATTCATACAAACCATGGGATGATAAATTCAACTCATATTCTTCCTTAACTTAATATGGATAAATCTCATTCAATTCACCGCATAATTTATCAGATTGGGTGAAACTTCCATAATTTTGAATACGCTTCAGGCATTTCAAATCATTCGGGGATTCACATAAATATCCAAATAAGGAAGAATATAAGATCATTGATATTCAATAGTCTTTATAGTTTGGATAATCAATCCAGAACTTTATATGTTGAACATTTCATAAGTTCCTTTAATAATTTTGGCCAATTATTATGATGTCGACGTCTATAAAAATCCATAGTCATCAATGAGTTTTAAAAGCATTCATAGAAAATATATCTTCAACAACATTTGATTGAGATCTCATAATTTTTCTGGTACCAGTGTCACTTCAGGGACAATATCTAAAAAGATACAATGTTGTCGATATATTCATTTTCCTCTTCAAGGGAAAATATATTTATTGCTTTCTACTCATGATGAACAATGATTTTATATAATCAATTCAACCACACTTCGGGTGTGTATAATCAAACTATTGATTTCCAACACTTTACATTCATGTGAGTGTTGTGAGCATCTTGTCAATGGTTTTGCAGGACCATATAATATATGATACTCGGTGTTTATTTTAATCAACATGCATAGCATGCGATGTATACTCACCGGCAGCAAATAACACATGTGATCATTTAGTGGATGCATTTTTCATATAGATGGATCACATGGTGGGCGCGCCCCATACATACTTCTTCATAAGTATATGGGAAATTTATTTTCATAATAGCTGGTAATGATATAAATAATTTACCTCAAAAATGGGTACCTCAGGGTAAATTATTATACAAGGGGAATTCATAATGACTTAATGATAATAAATTCATTGATAATTTTGTAGACATGCATCCATTAAATAAAGTTATCATTCTCCCCATGATGGATGTCTACTATGTTATCAATAAATTGATGCTTGTGTATACTTGAATCAATATCTTTCATTATAATTGATCACAGGTGGCCTAAATCATCATGCCATATATTTGAAGTGTCAGGATCTGTAAACTTCTGGTTTACCATTATTGATTCGACTGTACATAACAAATTCTTTATAATAACTTTTATAAATGCTTGTTACATATTAAGGTACCTATTTTGTCTCCATATGATATTCATTTTCATGAATACCATTCATATATCTCATTGAGACTTTAGATATAACAAAACATTAAGAATTTGTACTACCAGGTAGGAATATATTCGCTCTTCTGGAGTCTTTATTATTTTTCCCTACCAGTAAATGTACTTATATGAGCATATATTAACGCATATATGAGTTCTTTTGAAGCATTTAATCAAAATAATATTTTGCTTCAAGATCGACACATATAAGACCTTCGGGATCATTCATTATGAAAACTCATATTTGTCGTTATAATTTCCACTTATAGTGGTTGATGAATTCATAATATAATCATAACGGGTTAAGCCCATCACCAAGCAGATTATTGCATAGTGGTTGATGAATTCATAATATAATCATAACGGGTTAAGCCCATCACCAAGCAGATTATTGCATAATTTAGAACTTCTTCCAAAATATTTTGGAACTTCAGACCCAAATATTATTTTATAATACATCTACCTGGGATAGGAGCCCCCACGTCTTTTGAAGCTGGTGAATGTTATAGTGATAATTAATGTGGAAGAATCTTCTGGATTCATAACACATACCTTATCACCATCCAAAATTATAATTCATAAACAACATTTACTTTATCAAATGAAAGATAAATCATTTGATCCAACCTCATCAACTCTCAATTATTCATGATATCATAAATCATTAAAAAAACATGAATAATTTCATTCGCTTCAAGGAATGAGATATAGTAATTAATATTACATTCACATCGGGGAATTCATTCATTCATCGTATTTCATGATCCATGAATGATAATTTATTATTTATCAGTAATGATCATCCTATATAAAATATAAATTTTATTGATTATGATGATCATTGCTTTAACCACTTCAGGTGGTAAAATCATTTTCATAATATATATCGGATTATCAAAACTATGCAATTCAATCATTTCATTTATGAATTATATGAACAACAACATCCACTTCAGGGGATAGATGAATTACATGAGATGATATTGATAATCCATAAGAATATGATAAATAATAATGTTTCCCTTTATATCGTTCCTGCATGAACAATAAATGATAAATGAAGATATTCTTCAATATAATGTCAAAGGACATTATTTTCATATCATTCTTTATGGATGTATTATTTTATAAATATTCATAAAATTCATTGTGCTCCATAAATATTTATTGTCATCAAACCACTTATGGTGGTTATATTTTTTATTATTTGTTATAAACAAATACAACACAATGATCATTTGCAAAACATCATATTCACCTCGAACTTGATTTACAATAAAACCAGGTATATTTGCATTCACTTCAGGGAATGAAATAAATCATTTTCGATAAATATTCTCATCCACTCCAGGGAATAGAATAAAATTATTTGTTCGAGTTTTATAGTGTCTTCAAGACAATTTCATGAATATTCAATTCAGAAATTTCATCAATTTCATCCACTTCGGGGAATTAATATATATAAAATATATTTACGCTTGTTTATCAAGAATATTTAATTTCTCTAAAACAATTTATAAGAAATAAAAGAAAGAGAAAAGAAATAAAACAAATATCTACAAATATTCAAAATAAATATCATCTCCATCATGAACATGTATATAGAATAATCAAACTTGACACCTTCAGGGTGAACAATAAATAAGAGATGAAATTTCATGGTTCATGGAATGATGAACGAACTTCGGATCAACGTACGACAGGTACGCGATGATCATCAAATTTTGGATCAACGTACGACGGGTACGGGATGTTCATCAAACTCCATCTCGACGTACGACGGGTACACGATGTTCATCGAACTTGGTCTCGACATACTACGGGTACGCGATGTTCATCGAACTTCCTCTCAACGTACAACGGGTACGCGATGTCCATCATTCAACAGCTCGACGTACGACGAGTACGCGATGTCCATCATTCAACGGCTTGACATACAAGGGGTACGCGATGTTCATCATTCAACGGCTCGACGTACAAGGGGTACGCGATGTTCATCATTCAATGGCTCGACGTACGACGGGTACGCGATGTTCATCATTCAATGGCTCGACGTACGACGGGTACGCGATGTTCATCATTCAATGGCTCGACGTACGACGGGTACGCGATGTTCATCATTCAATGGCTCGACGTACGACGGGTACGCGATGTTCATCATTCAATGGCTCGACGTACGACGGGTACGCGATGTTCATCATTCAATGGCTCGACGTACGACGGGTACCCGATGTTCATCATTCAATGGCTCGACGTACGACGGGTACGCGATGTTCATCATTCAATGGCTCGACGTACGACGGGTACGCGATGTTCATCATTCAATGGCTCGACGTACGACGGGTACGCGATGTTCATCATTCAATGGCTCGACGTACGACGGGTACGCGATGTTCATCATTCAATCACTTCTGGTGGTGTGTTTTTTTTTATTCATTTGATGAATGATGTGTGTCTCGACATCGTCCACATCGGTTTTTAATCAAACACATTCTCTCCAGAGAATGAAGTAAAATTTGTCAACCTTGAGTCATTACAGCTATTCAAGAGCTCATTATTTTTTCCCGCAACAAAAGATTAAGAAAATCATATATTGTTTTCAAGAGGGGAAAAATAAATGTAACAATATCTTAAATATAAAATAAGACTCACCCTTTTTGATGCAACACTTCGAATGAGTGCAGTCGATGTGCATGTGAAAGAGTATGTCAAAAGAATAATGTTTATAAAAACATGCGATATACCTTTTTCCCGCAAAATTCTTCTTATGCCGATGATGGGGATGAAGGTAGCGTCATCACGATGCGCAATGCGGAGAGGACGATCGTGCTGATAACGTGTTATGAAATTGATCGAACGCTGATTGAAACCGCAAAGCATTTCGAAACCGGAAATGTAAGATCGATCTTAGGCAAAGCGCATCATTGAGAAAGCGGATGTCGTATTTGCGTATGACGATGACGACGACAAATGGAAATACAAATACAATATAAATACAAGAAGTAGAGAACACAAATGTAGAGCCAACAATCCATCATCCTTTCATTAATCATATCCATGTATTTATAGTGTACAAAGTATACCAAAGTTGGCATATGAAAGGTTGGGCACATGAAGGGGCTCATTGGGAATGAGAGTTAACATAATTATGACATTCATATTTAATGTTTCATAACAATTATTTGTTTATACAAACAAAATACATTAAAAAAATAGATATAGATAAATTTTTTAGAAAATTAATGAGTATGCGTGTGTGTGTTCAAGTATATACATAAACATATATGTATGTATGTTATAACTACATGCATGCATATTGCTATAATTATTTAAAAATATACACATCTATCAGTGCATAAAACTATATGAATGTACATGAATGCATCGTGCAAATATAAAAGTATTTATAGATATAATTACTTATGTGGATGGGCTATCCTTTGGGGGGGCTATGGTCGGCCTTTTTGGTCTGTGTGTGTGAATGTAATTGTACCCCCAAACACCTAATATATATATCATATAGACATACGTATATACACATAAATATATGTATAATTATACATACAACATAAATCTTATTGCATAAAATTTAAAATGTATTTTATTTGTATACACCTTTTGTAGCAATTAAATTTTTTATACCACCATATCAATAAAATATATCTAAAAACTATTGATCATGCACACACACATATATACAAAACAATGGACATGTGTGTATATATAATGTATTCTCACATAATTACGTACACACAATGTCAATATATAAAAATGAATATATATACAGATTAAGTGCTATACGCACTGTATACAAAAAATACACTTTAAAATAAATTATAATATTTGTATATACTTATAAAAATGTATAATTTTAAATAATGACACTAATATATTTATATGTATGCATGTTTATATTTATGTAAATGCATGTACATGTAATAATATTTAGATGCACGTATGTACATGTCTTAAAACATCCTTATAAATACTCACATTTGTATGTACCTATAATAATTATTAATCACACGCATATATAAAAACCAATGAATATATATATATAAACACACACACACACATACATACACGCATACATGTATATTAAAATATCTACATATAAACACATACATCTATACATGAATCTATACATATAAATAGTATAGTCATATACAAACATAGTTCGACACATATCTGTAAGTTTAAGTACATACGTACATACATATACAAATCTATATTAACATGAATACATAAATACATATTATTGCATTTACATGCAAATATAAATAATGTAATTATTTAAAGATACAAGTACATGCATGTATATGTACATACGTGTATATACAAGCATACACAACTATACATATTTTTAAGTATATTTTAATACAAGTACATATATCTAAAAATCATTATATATATACATACACATGCAATCATATTTACATATAAATAGAGGTTCATACATACATGACTGCGTTTATATATATTAATGTAATACGGAATATTTGCAGGACAAATCATTGGCGGAAGATTTGTCGGACAAATCCCCAGTGGGCGATTTGCAGGACAAATCCGTTGAGATATTTGTCAATGTACAATGTATGTTTGTACATAATTATAATTGTATACATTTATTTTTGTAATTCATATATTTATATACTACATTTATAAATAATTACATTAATATATATGCATGCATGCATGCATGCAAACAGGTACTTATATTTATACGTGTGTATGCGTTTATATACACATATATATGCGCACATGCGTGTATATAAGATTATGCATGTACTTATATATATATATATGAAAGCATATATGCATAAAATACTTAGATGAAAACATGCATGCATATACTTCACACGCATATATCAATATATATATAGTATGTACATATATGTAGGTATACACATCACATGCGTGTATGTATGTATGTAAGCACTCATTCATTTTCACAATTTCAAATACACACGTCTACGTGTATATAATATGTAGTTATATTGATATATAATCAATACAGTATATATAAAACTTACAATTAATAAAAGTTTCATTAAATATTATCTATGTAAATATTTATAAGCATACACGAAAAAATTACTTTAATTTTATAACACACACACATATAGAGGTTCATACACATAAGTGAAGCAATAAATATGCAAGTGTTAATAAAAAAATATAAGTGTTAATAAACAAACGTATATGCGTTAATCTGTAATCATCAATATATACAACTTGTAATAGATATTGATATATAATGTAATGTCTCAGATTTTTCCATGTATTATTTTAATATTATATGAGAATTATTTCAAAACCAGGCTTTGAAACGGCGTGCAGTTCTGAGGCCCGGTGAGCCCAGAACAGATGTTTGAATTTAATTAAATAATTAAATAACGCGAGTGTGTGGTTTTCCTGAAAAAGTGGAATAACTCCTGAACGGGTGCTCGGATTAGAAATCTGAGGGCACCGTTGCGTTCAGAGCAGCGATTTTACCTTAGGTGAGGCCTAATATTAGTCGGCGCAGGTCGGTGGTGAAATCCAGTTTTTGGACGTAACTATAATAAAATATTTAATAAAAAATATATTTTATTAAATCTTGTTGCAACAGATATCTTTTATCTTTTTAAATAGAGATTTGCGCAGGGGTCCAGGGTGACATACCTCATAACCCTGAAACTTTTAGAGGCTTTGGAGGAAACCCCAACGAGGAGACGTCGTTCTTGACAGGTTTCGCCAGCGACGACGACGCGACGACCGGATCTTCGCCAACAAACGCCGCGAATCCAGGTAGGATGTTTGATTTTGATTTTTACTTTCCCCATTCTTGATTCCTATGACGAACGCGGACCAATCCACGAACAGATTAGCCCGCGGATCGATCGTATTTGCGGGATGGGCTTTTGCGGGGATTTTGGGAAAGATCTTCATCCTTGCGATTTAATCTGTTGATTATTTTGGTTTCGATCTAACGACGACGAACCCGGATCGTCACGAACAACGATCGAGATTCGCCCCTCTTGTTCGTTTTGTGATTAAATTCCTCGTTCTTCGTGGAGACTCCTCGTTCTTCCCCGCGCTTGACGTTCTTGGAGGAAATCGATCGTTGCGCGTTCGTTTGTTGGCACAATGATCCGAGATTGTAGATCCAACCCTGGAACGATGCTACGGAGGTGCGACTGCGGTGGCGATGGACGATTTGGAGCGGATCGAGAGATATGGGTTTTGGGTGTTTTCTTTCGGATGAATCAACACTTGTTTTCCGAGCCGATTGAAGGTTCAAAACACCCGGATTCGGTGTTAGGATGATGAAACGAACCAGCGTCTTGAGTTTCGCGGCAAACAGACGACAAAATCGAGATTCGGAGATCCGGCCGAGGCACGAGGAGGAAGACGATGGTTCTGGAGAAATCCCGACTACACGGCGTATAGTATGGGCTACACGGCGTGTGTTCGTCGGCGAACCACCAGGCGTGTACTCCGGGAGTACACGGACACAGGTTGGGTACACGGCCAAGGACACGACGTGTATACCCTCCCCCGACCAGACCCGGCCAGATACACGGGATACCCCGTGTACTGGTACACGGACAGGCGACACGTACATAGACCGTGTACGGGCACATAGCCAGCGTACACGGAGCGAACCCCAGGTGCTTGGACACGGCATGTAATCCTTCTACATGCCGTGTAGTTCCTTTTTATACGACAAGCCTAGAGACACGAGATGTTTACACGGGCAGTACCCGGAGTCAAGGAACACGACGTGTGATCCTTCTACACGCCATGTAGTCTAGTTTTACACACCTGGACTGGAGACATGGGCCATTTACACGGGCAGTACCTGTAGTCAAGGAACACGACGTGTAATCATACTACACGTCGTGTAACTTGTTTTACATGGCTTGAGCCAGTTGTCTTCTGTGACTTGGACTAGCTTTCTTAGGGTTCGTACCCTTGGTCTTTCCCCTGAAGGTTTTTGGTATCATTCCCCACATACAAGAGTATGATCCCTTCAGCAAGACTTCCTGAATAGAGTTGTTAGAATCTCCTCTGTGAGACTTAGAGCTGAATCCTCTATTCATTCCTGGAACCCTAAGTAGAGTTCTTGGTATCGACATGACCTACTTTACCTGGGCACCGATCCTCTGCTTCGCGGATTAGTTTAGACTGAGTTGTTGGAATCACCCCATCGCTATTGGTTGTGATCCTCATCTGAGCATCGCATTCTTAAGTACTTGTGGAGTGAGTTCTCCCAGAACGAGTACTTCATACCTCTCTCTTCAGACCTAGGAGTGTGTTCTCCCTGTTACGTGCTTAGTGGAATCTTCGAGCTGGATCTTAGTGGTGATTTCGCGATAGTTGATCGTGTATGAGAATATCTGGATATTCTTGTTGTATGTTCTGTAAACATATACTGTGTAGAGATGACTGTATCATTCCTTTGTGGTATTTTCCTTTATTGTATTCCTTTGTGGTTTTCGGGGTGTCCTACTGGGTATTGTTATACTCACCCCTGCACGGGCTTTGCCCGCACGTGTTGTGTCTTGTGAAGATGAGCAAGCCTTTGACATGATTCTAGGTGAACCAGGACCAGACGGTGCTCAGTGAGATCAAGCAGACTGAGGTGTGTTCCTACGACTACGAATTGCAGTCCCAGTACCTTTCTTTACAGGTTGGACTTTTTTGCAGACTTTCTTTTGGTGGGCTTGTACTTTTGGCCTAGGGTTTTACATTACTGTACCTTACTTTCCTGTCGTACTCTGTTGGTTGAGATTTTAGTGTATGCATGCATTTCCATTTTTCTTAGTTTTGACTTTTCAGCTTTGTGGGCTTGGAGATGCGTGTGTGTGTGTGCAGGTTTATAGGCAATGCCTCTCATGTTAGTGACATGCCTACTCGGTGCTAGTCACCAGCCCCTGGCCTATTGGAGGCAGACTTAGGGAGTTGTGGCACGGGCTCCACTGGGACTGGTCGTGACCGAGTGGTATTAAAGGTGGTCGGTTCTACCTTAGGACCGAGAGTTTGTGAGTTGGTTTGTGGCAACAGTGTTAAGTGTTTCGATCACGAGGATGACCCCCTCAGTGATGAAGCTTCGATACAAGGACCAGATCCCCCAGTTTTACCTTCGGGTGGTGTGCTAGTTGTTCCACCACCTGTGGAGCAGTGTTTAGTGCCTGCTGTACCAGTAGAGGAGGAGCGCAGACTGAGTGCACTCCATGAGTTTCAGAGATAGATACCCCTCAGGTTTCGAGGCGAGCCTGACCCTCAGGCAACAGAGGACTGACTTGAGGCAGTGACCAGAGCCTTCCGTTTGGTTAGGACACCAGCAGATCAGATGGTGATCCTGGCAGCGAGCCTTCTGCAGGGTTCGACAGGACGATGGTGGAGTTTGGTTATCCAGACCCACGACGAGGCGACTCTTGCGTGGTCAGAGTTTGATTGTCTCTTCAGAGATGAGTTTTCACCGGTTACCCTGAGAGCAGTACATATACAGGAGCTTCTTCAGCTTCAGTAGGGGACCATGACGGTGGCTGACTATTCATCGAGGTTTACCGACCTCTCACGGTACTCGATGAATATGGTCAGGGATAAGTACTTCAGAGCTTAGACTTTTGAGTGGGGATTGCGTAGAGATATCCGAGCTAGCATCATCCCTATGAGCATTCCTACTTATGCTGGGGTGCTCGAGCGGGATTTGGTGGTCGAGAGATTCTTGGCAGAGCAGAGACAACCAGCAGTTGTCAGTAGCGAGCGAGATGAAGCAGAGACCTCGGCAGTAGGGAGCCGGCGTCAGGGACCCAGGCGTGGGAGACATTTTCAGAGGAGATCCCAGGATAGAGGATCTGCCGTACAGGGTTCACAGGGCGCATCCAACCAGCCTCGAGAGAGGCGATGCTACTCATGTGATGACAGAGGACATCTCACTCGAGATTGTCCGACCCACCGTACTACTGACATGAGAGCAGTGGATGGATCACCGAGGAAGAGGCAATGTGTGGAGCAGACAGATCCGCGGGGCGGCAGACGTGGTAGAGGAGCTGGGAGAGCAGCTAGAGGTGGTCGGCGTTTTGACCTTTTACCACCACCATCCCCAGGAGGTCCACCCCTAGCTCAGGGAGCTGGTGGACAGAGGCAGGGGCAGCTGCAGGCAGCAGAGGCTTATGACCCAGGTACTCCCGAAATGATTAGAGGTACAATATGTGTCTTTTCTACTTTGGCTTTCGTACTGATAGACACATGTACTAATCATTCTTTTTTGGCTGCTTATCTTGTTTGAGACCTTGAGATTCTAGTTGAGCCGTTGACTCAACCCTTACGCTTAGAGACACCGACTGGAGAAGATTCAGAGATCACACACCTTTGCAGATAGTGTGACCTGACCCTTGGAGGCAAGAGTTTCGGTTGGAACCTCTTAGTGGTAGCATCGAGGCCTTATGATGTCATTCTTGGTATGGATTGACTATCCACAGTTCATGCCCAAATTGACTGTTTTAGGCGAAGGGTGTGGTGTGCCCGCAGTGATGGAATGAGGTTCTCCTTCGTCGGTGAAAAGGAGATCCAGGCAGTGTAGGATGGACTCGTGTGTAAGAAGGTACAACTGATTCCACATTAGTTGGCTAGCCTAGCCCTTGGCGCAACAAATGTTACGAGTTTCCAGTTTCCAACAGTAGTGGCTGAGTACGAGGACGTTTTTCCAAAGGATGTCCCCGGACTACCTCCCCATCAGGAGATAGATTTATGCATTGAGTTGCAACCCGGTATGACACTGATATCAGCATCAGCATATCGGATGGCTCCTGCAGAGCTTTGTGAGCTAAGAGTGCACCTGGAAGACTTGCAGAGGAAGGGCTTCGTGAGACCTAGTGTTTCACCCTGGGCGACCCCGGTGTTGTTTGCCAAGAAGGCAGACGAGAGCTTGAGGCTGTGTGTGGATTACCGGTACTTGAATCAGGTGACCGTGAAGAACCGGTATCCACTACCGAGAATCGATGACCTCTTCGACCAATTAAGAGGGGCACAGTGGTTCTCGAAGGTTGATCTACGATCAGGCTATCACTAGTTGCGAGTACGAGATGAGGATATACCGAAGACGACTTTCAGATGTCGCTACGGTCACTATGAGTACTTAGTGATGCCCTTCAACATGACGAACGCCCCAACAATGTTTATGGGACTCATGAACCAGATATTTCATCCCTATCTAGATCGGTTTGTGGTGGTCTTCATCGACGATATCCTTGTGTACTCTACGTCCGAGGAGGAGCACGCGAGGCACCTAAGGATGGTTCTAGACACACTCCGAGAGCACCAGTTGTATGAGAAACTCTCAAAGTGTCAATTCTGGATACACGAGGTCCACTTTCTGGGACACATAATCTCAGCAGATGGTGTATCAGTGGACCTAGCCAAGGTTTAGGCAGTGTTAGCATGGGATCCACCCCGGAGCGTGATGGAGGTACGAACCTTCCTTGGGTTGGCAGGCTACTATCGGAGATTCATTCCTGATTTCTCCAGGATTTCAACACCCATGACAACTTTGACCTGAAGGGGAAACCTTTTGTGTGGACCGAGAGATACCAATAGGCTTTTCAGCAGTTGAGACAGAGTTTGATGAGCACCCCTACCTTGAGACTACCAGAAGAGGGTGTCGAGTACGTAGTGTTCTACAACGCATCAGGAACCGGGCTTGGTTGTGTCCTGATGCAAAGGAAAGCGGTGATTGCCTATGGCTCACGTCAGTTGAGGCCACACGAATAGAACTATGCGACCAATGATGTTGAGTTGGAAGCGGTGGTCTTCGCATTGAAGATGTGGCAACACTACCTGATGGGCAAGCGGTTTATCGTCTACTCTGATCACAAGAGTCTCAGATATATCTTTTCCCATAAGGATTTGAATTTGAGACGGAGGCAGTGGCATGAGTTCCTCCAGGATTACGACTTTGAGATCTTTTATACTCCTGGGAAGGGGAACGTTGTGGCAGATGCTCTCAGCAGGAAATCCAGTTCGTAGTTGTTGGATGAGGCGACGAGGCAGTTGGCCTCTTTACAGTTATCTTTTGTGGATAGATATGAGGGATCTTACCTTCAGTCGATGGTTATTACCCCTCCACTCTTACAGTGAGTCAGGGAAGCACAGTTCGAGGATGCTAGCTGTGAGACTCTACATGCTTAGATATCCACATGTGAGGCTGTAGATGGATATTCAAAAGGTGGGGAGTACGTTGTTCTTTTCAGAGGATGCACAGTAGGGCCAGTGACATTGCAGGATGAGGTTCTGGGGGAGTTCCATAAATCTTCTTTGAAGGTGTATCCAGGCGTGACAAAGATATACCAGGACCCCTGACGTCAGTTCTGGTGGCCAAGAATGAAGAAGAGTGTGGCAAAGTTTGTTTCTCGGTGCCTTACTTGTCAGCAAGTAAAGGCTGAGCACCAGGTTCCAGCAGGTTTGACTCATCCCCTTGAGGTGCCAGGGTAGAAGTGAGATGAGATATCTATGGACTTCGTGATGGGTTTACCACGTACGTCCGGGGGACACGATGCCATCTGGGTGATCATTGACCGACTCACCAAGTCAACCCACTTCCTAACCATACGAGAGCAGAGTTCGGTAGAGAGCTTGGGGCGCCTCTACGTGCAGGAGATAGTTCAACTTCATGGAGTTCCATCAACGATTGTCTCAGATCGTGATGCTCGTTTCACATCCTGTTTGTGGAAGGTATTGCAAGAAGCTTTTGGGACTCAGTTACGCTTGAGCACAACGTTTCATCCTCAGACTGATGGTCAGACTGAGCGGAACATCCAAGTTCTGGAGGATATGCTACGAGATTGCATACTTGACTTTGGTCGTAGCTGGGAGGATCACCTACCACTGGTGAAATTTTCTTATAACAACAGTTATCATTCCACTATTGGTATGACACCATTTGAGGCTTTGTACGGGCGACCTTACAGGTCACCACTTTGTTGGAATGACCCAGGAGAGTCAGCACTCATGGGCCCAGAGATGGTGCGAGCTACTACGGAGAAGGTGTAGGTCATCTAAGAGCGGATGAAGACTACACAGAGTCGACAAAAGTCGTATGCCGATAGGAGATGGAGGCCCTTGGAGTTCGAGGAGGGAGACCATGCGTTTCTTCGGGTCTCACCTCGACGGGGACTGCAGAGATTTGGTCGAGGCGGCAAGCTATCTCCGAGGTTTATCGGCCCTTTTCAGATTCTGAGTAGAGTTGGTGAGGTGGCGTACCGCTTGACTCTAACTCCTCAGATGGACCAGGTACACAATGTCTTCCACATGTCGCAGCTACGGAGGTACGTGCATGATCCATCGCACGTTATCGACTGGGGTGAGCTGGACATCGATGATGGAGCGACCTTTGCTGAGTACCCATTGGAGATCGAGGATCGGAAAGAGAAGATCATTCATGAGCGAGCTATTCCCTTGGCGCATGTCCGGTGGCAGCACAAGAATATCCAGGAGATCATGTGGGAGTGAGAGGCTTAGATCCGTGCGCAGTACCCACATCTTTTTGAGTAGCCTTTGTTTTGGCTTTTCGGGGACGTAAAGCCCTAAGGTGGGGAAGATGTAATGTCCCATATTTTTCCATGTATTATTTTAATATTATATGGGAATTATTTAAAGACCAGGCTTTGAGACGGCGTGCAGTTCCGAGGTTCGGTGAGCCCGGAACAGATGTTTGAATTTAATTAAATAATTAAATAATGCACGCATGTGGTTTTCCTGAAAAAGTAGAACAACTCCTGAACGGGTGCTCGGATTAGAAATCCAGGGGAACCGTTGCGTTCAGAGAAGCGATTTTACCTTAGGCGAGGCCTAACATCGGTCGGTGTAGGTCGGTGGTGAAATATAGTTTTTGGACGTAACTATAATAAAATATTTAATAAAAAAAATATTTTATTAAATCTTGTTGCAGCGAATATATTTTATCTTTTTAAATAGAGATTTGCACAGGGGTCCAGGGTGACATACCTCATAACCCTGAAACCTTTGGAGGCTCTGGAGGTTCTAGAGGAAACCCCAATGAGGAGACGACGTTCTTGACGGGTTTCGCCAGCGACTACGACGCGACGACCGAATCTTCACCAACGAACACTGTGAATCCAGGTAGGATGTTTGATTTTGATTTTTTATTTCCCCATTCTTGATTCTTATGACGAACGCAGACTAATCCACAAACAGATTAGCCTATGGATCGATCGTATTTGCGGGATGGGCTTTTGTAGGGATTTTGGGAAAGATCTTCATCCTTGCGATTTAATCTGTTGATTATTTTGGTTTCGATCTAACGGCGACGAACCCAGATCTTCATGAACAATGATCGAGGTTCATCCCTCTTGTTCGTTTTGCGATTAAATTCCCTGTTCTTCATGGAGACTCCGCGTTCTTCCCTGCGCTTGACGTTCTTGGAGGAAATCGATATTTGCGCGTTTGTTTGTTGGCACAATGATCCAAGATTGTAGATCCACCCTCGGAACGATGCTATGGAGGTGATACTACGGTGGCGATGGACGATTCAGAGCGGATCGAGAGATATGGGTTTTTGGGCGTTTTTTTTCCGGATGAATCAACGCTTGTTTTTCGAGCCAATTGAAGGTCCGAAACACCCAGATTCGGTGTTAGGATGATGAAATGAACCAGTGTCTTGAGTTTCGCAGCAAAAGAATGAAAAAATCGAGATCTAGAGATCCAGCCAAGGCGCAAGGAGGAAGACGACGGTTCTGGAGAAATCCCGACTACACGGCGTGTAGTATGGGCTACATGACATGTGTTCGTTGGCGGACCACCTGGCGTGTACTCCGGGAGTACACAGACACAGGTTGGGTACACAGCCAAGGACACAGCGTGCATACCCTTCCCCGGCCAGACCCAGCCAGATACACGGGATACCCTGTGTACTGGTACATGGGCAGGCGACACAGACAGAGACCGTGTATGGGCACATGGCCAGCGTACACGGAGTGAACCCCAGGTTCTCGGACACGACGTGTAATCCTTCTACATGCCGTGTAGTTCCTTTTTATACGACAAGCCTAGAGACATGGGCCGTTTACACGGGTAGTACCCGGAGTCAAGGAACACGGCGTGTGATCCTTCTACACGCCGTGTAGTCTAGTTTTACACACCTGGACTGGAGACACGGGCCGTTTACACGGGCAGTACCCAGAGTCAAGGAACATGATGTGTAACCATACTACATGCCGTGTAACTTGTTTTACATGGCTTGATCTAGTTGTCTTCTATGACTTGGACTAGATTTCTTAGGGTTCGTACCCTTGGTGTTTCCCCTGAAGGTTTCTGGTATCATTTCCCACGTACAATAGTATGATCTCTTCAGCAGGACTTCCTAAATAGATTTGTTGGAATCCCCTCTGTGAGAATTAGAGCCGGATCCTCTATTCATTCCTATAACCCTAAGTAGAGTTCTTGGTATCGACGTGACCTACTTTACCTGGGAGCCGATCCTCTACTTAGCGGATTAGTTCAGACCGAGTTGTTGGAATCACCCCATCGCTATTGGTTGTGATCCTCATCTGAGCATTGTATTCTTAAGTACTTGTGGAGTGAGTTCTCCCAGAATGAGTACTTCGTATCTCTCTCTTCAGACCTAGGAGTGTGTTCTCCCTGTTACGTGCTTAGTGGAATCTTCGAGTTGGATCTTAGTGGTGATTTCGCGATAGTCGATCGTGTATGAGTGTATCTGGATATTCTTGTTATATGTTCTGTAAACATATACTGTGTAGAGCTGACTGTATCATTCCTTTGTGGTATTTTCCTTTGTTGTATTCCTTTGTGGTTTTTGAGGTATCCTACTGGGTATTGTTATACTCACCCCTGCATGGGCTTTGCCCGCACATGTCGTGTCTTGTGTAGACGAGCGGGCCTTTGACAGGATTCTAGGTGGACCGGGACCGGATGGTGCTCAGTTTGATCAGGTAGGCCGAGGTGTGTTCCTACGACTACATAATGAAGTCCCAATACCTTTCTTTATAGGTTGGACTTTGTTGCAGACTTTCTTTTGGTGGGCTTGTACTTTTGGCCTGGGGTTTTACATTACTGTCACTATTACAAATATGGCTTATAATAGTGCTAAAAACGGCCTTTAATAGCGCTAAAAAAGCACTGTTAATCTCAGCGAAGATAAAGGGGGGTCCCCTTTATCAGCGCTAAGTGAGCGCTGATAAAGGTAGCATTTATCAGCGCTATTTTCAGCGCTGATAAATATATAATATATCAGCGCTATTGTGAGCACTGATAAAAACTACCTTTATCAGCGCTCAAAATAGTGCTGATATATTATCCATTTATCAGCGCTTAACTAGCGCTGATAAAGGCCAAAGATCCTATCCAAATCCAGAACCTGCACAGAACCTTCCCAGCACCTGCACACATTACAGCACCTGCACAGTCCAAACATAACCTGCACACAACACACACAACACCCACACACAAATCATAGAAGAACAAAAAATGATACATACATTTACTTGAAATCATGAATACAAAACAACACACTTCTATATACATTTCAAACAATGTTTAATTTGGTTATAATTACATTTATCCAACAAACAGTTAAAAAACAATGATGTTCCATCCTTTTTGCATCCATCTGCTCTAAAAAATTGTCGTCCATGGCGGCGGTTTCCAAACAAAGCATTCGAACTGAGGAAAAAGATTTCACCTACATAATAAAACAAATATTATGTTAGTAATACAATAATGAAATAAAGAATGGGGTTGCTAAATAGAATTATACTAGTGAGGCACAAAACATAAAATAACCAATTATACTAGTGAGGCACAAAACATAAAACAAATATTATGTCCCCCCATTCCATAAAAAAGAAGCACCCCTGCCCCCTTCCCCAGCACACCCCCTACACACTGCCCACCCCCGAGCACACCCCCTACCCCTGCACACTCCCTGCCCCCTGAACACCCCCTGCCCCCTTCCCCAGCACACCCCTGCCCACTGCACTTCCCCCTACCCATTGCACACCCCCTATATATTTCAAAAGAACCCATCACACCCCCCACCCCTTCCCCCTACCAATTTACCCCCTTCCCCCTCCCCCAGAAAACCACCCCTGCCCTCTCACCCTATCCCCTGCACATTCTCATGTACTTTCATTCAATGTAAATACACATATATAGAATCTCTACATCTCATAAGAAAACCCTCTTTAAAATTCACAAACACATAAAATCCATTTGAAAACACCCATCACACAACTTTCTCATTTCTTCAAACACATTTAAAGGACTTAAGCATGAAAATCCACAAGAAATACAACAACATTCATTTTAAAAATAACTTTCAAGTCTATACACACCCCAAATTCCTTTGATAACACATTTTTAACCACAAAAACATTTCATATAGTACACTTAGCAAGAAAATACAGGATAATAAAATCATCATATAATGTAAAAGCATGGAATCACCTACATAAAGCGTGGAATCTTCCGAAATCTATTGGAAAACATAAAACCACACCTCCACAATACCTTAATAAGGACTGATTAAACATTAATATTGAATATATTAATGGGAACCCATGTTTAACTTGTGGTATTCCATGAGTTTAACATCCCACAAGGATAGAGGGTCATGATTTAATGTCTTACAGATATGTAAGACCTGGGTGGATCAAAACACTTATAAAGGTGGATTAGGCAGGTACATCTCTAGGAGGGAGCACCTAGAATGTTTACCTGATAGATGGATCAAAACGCCCAATGAGGTCTTACCCAAGTGTGGTGCATCCCATAAAGGTAAGGTTTATCATTTTGAAGAATTATTCGGATGTCACTAAGGGAAATACAAGAGGGAAAATAAGTGAAGGTGTACCCCAGTGAGGGGGTCACCATGGTTTACCATTGGTTGGGATTTAACCTCATGGAGGCTTCCTACGTACCCTATTTAGAATACAAGGATCAAAACCCATATATTTAAAAGAGGTATGTTGTGGGTATTACCCATGGTTAGCTTCCCTTCACACTAGGAATACTCTTGATTGGATGAGTATGGGTCTTGTGGGGCTTATGCATTGTCAGATTCTCAGGTTCTTCCAAGAGTAGCAATGGGATGAATGGGACATACATGCTAAGATGGACCATGTGAATGGCGTGATCCTTGTAAAGAGGCACGAGGCACAAAAAACATGTGTAGCTGTCTGTAAACATTATTTATGGTGGCCATGGGGCTTATCAGACTCCCCATACCTTCCATAAACACCTCAAAACATCACGAGGACCAGATTCTACATGATGGTGCATCATAAGTTTGATTCTTTTGATGATGTACTGGTCATTTGAGCTTGGATTTCATCTCAACCAACCTTTCCCTTACTTGAATTATCCTAGGACACATATTTTGGTTCCAAAAAATCCCTCAACGATACTGATTATCTCATGCATCTACCTAGAAATAATTGTGCAAGTCAAACAACAACACATGTGATCAAATACAAGTTCAAACAAACAAGATACAGAAAATGGATTTTGTTGATCCTCGGTGGTTTCGTCGTTCACCCCATACGCACTGCACACCATCACGCCTTACTTCAATATTGATTTGTTCAAAGATCAATAATATAAATCCGGGGATAGAAAACATTGAGTAATAAATTAAGATTTCAATACATCGGGGCATTCTCAATTCACCAAAGAAGGTTGGAGGATAATCAATGATCATATATAGATAACATAAGTAGTAGGAATTCACCTTCATCCTATTTGTGTACAATCTTCCATCAGGTATGTTGCCCATTCATTTCTAAACACATGTATATCATCTTCTGAATATGAGTTTTTGCGATAGTCATGGTAGTACTGAAAAAATATAAATACACAAAGGATTAATAAATATTTTAAATGAACTCGTAATTATTTTCGAAAATACCTCATCAGGGATGCTAGTTTGTTGATGAAATACAACCTCTTTCATAAATTTACAAACATAATAACCACAGTCCTTTCCGTTTGTTTGTTTTGGACACTATAGAAACATCGACAACAATAAGTAATTTGTTTTGATATGTGTTTGGATAGTGAAATATTATTATATATACCCAGATACTTTTCCAGTTGTAGATCTTGTAGGCGTGTTTATCCTTATGCCCTGGATTCATTCCATGCATTAGACGATATTGATGCACCGCCCTATCATAACAGAATCCTCATTAAAAGATAAAATAAATTATATAACTAGATGTTTAGTTTTAAAATGTTGGATCTAGTGTATTACAAATTAACAAACGTCATCATGCGTGGTCGGTTTGTTGGATATCCATGCGTTGAATCCAGAAAATAAATCTTTGGAGTATCCAAATTGACTGCAATCAGCATCTAATACTCCCTAAAAATACAAAAAGGAATAAGTAAAGAAAGAAATGAAAATATAGTTGATATGATTACATTGTAGAGTTTTAACCCTGCATTGTTGGTATTAAAAAGAGTCTGTCATCCATAATTTTGTTTTCAAACGATTTGAGCAGGGATGACATTATTGCAGCCTCTTTAACAGAATCTATTTCGTCTTTTGAAGATGTGATGTGAGGACTAATGAGTCCAAATTTTTGTTCATGGGGAAATACCTTCAATTGTTTTTCATATATACGTCTATGACAAATATAAAATGTATTTAGTCAAAATTATTAGAGTATATCAGCTTTTTTAAAATCAAATCATGAAAAATTACCTCATGTATACATTTACGACTAAGGTGCCTAACCATTCATACTTGAGGAGTTCATTTACATTTTCAGCACTAATGAAATCTGATATCTCCTCTCCATACATATCTTTTTCGAAAGAAACTATGTGAGTACTGCCATATTTCAACTTTGTATCCACATGAGTCTGCAATGATATTAACTGTGGATATAGAACGGGCAGGGTGAATGTGCTCTCAGTAGACCGTTTCAATCAGTTGGTTGATCCTTGAGATAGTTTTGAGCTGATATTTCGTTTCACCCCACAGTCTTTGTCATTCTGTAATAACAGTCATCGGTTCAAACCTTTTTTCATTAAATGTTAAAGGTCCAGCTTGAAAAATAAATAAGAAATGAATACCTTTTTGTCGACATGTTTTTTTACAAGAACTGTCGGCCATACGATGAATGTTCCAACAACTTGTTCAACCGTATGAATGTCGTCATCATCATTTGGAACAGGTAGCTCGGCACTCGGCTCATTAGCTACGTTAATTGACACTCTAAGATGATCTTTTGGAAGCTGTCTGTTGTGTAGCATGTTGTTTTGCATATTGAACACCGTAGCCCTCATTACAAGGCAATAGGTGGGAGTTGATAAATATAAATCACAGTCATTTTCACCCTATGGAATATTAGTACAAGAAAGGTATCTGTGTCTATGTAAATCACATTTCACAAAAACAATTATTAAAACATTGATTACCTCATCTAAGTCAGGTTTTTTAGGGGAATGGCTCACCTCAAAGCTGGTGGGGGGTGGGGCGAGATCGTCCCACACGGGTTGTTGTTGAGTTGTTTCTTCTCTTTTCCTCTCCCCCATCAATTTTGCTATCATCTCTCTCCGGTATTGTAATTCTTCTTGAAAAATAGATAATTGTTCTTGCAGCTTTTCCATTTTTTCATTTTGATCCTCCGCTTGTTTTTGTTTTTGAAAATATGTTCGGGGTGTCACCCCAAAACCCGCACCTCTGACGCGGCCATACTTTTCTGGCTGCTTCAAGGCTGCTGAAAGTATGTCTGCATCTAGTGTGGTTGTTGTTGATTCTTGTGACTATTTCAGATAGAAAATATAGAAAAATAAGTAGTTATTGTAATGTAATAGCGATTTAAAGCAACTCAAATTTATATTATGTCATACTTACACATGTTTCCCACACTTTTTGTGTGTTTTCATCTATCAATGTCCCCTCTTTATTTACACGAGCCTCCTTCCATAGCACATGGAATGGGATGGATATGGCTTTCGATTTCGATTCATCAATCTGCATATAAACAGAGAAACATGGTTATGGTGTTGTTTTATGTCACATACTAGTAGTAGGGTAGATTTAAAAGACGTACCAATTTTTTCTCAAGTTCAGCGTACCCCATCCTTGCTTTACGGTAAGGGTACGCTGGTTCTGTTGCATGTTTTTTATTTTCAGCACTCAGTAGATGTTTCATAAATAAAAAATTGTCAATCAGAGTAATGAATACAAGCAAACATCAAACAACGTATTACCCCACACAATGTACCTAAAAAGTATGCTCCCCATGACGGTTGATAAACGCATCCCACGCTCCTTGGGATATCAAGTGTGTGTAAAGAGGAGGTGGGTGTGGCTTGATTTTCCCTTCTACATCTTTAAGATGATATTTCGTTAAAATTGTGCGGAAACCTCTATGAATCCTTCCTGCAACTCTTAATACATATTCCTTGTGCGAGACATCTACTATAAATGCACTCTACAATGGATAATGAATAGTAAGTCAATGTTTTGGTATTTTATTTTATTTTAATAAATTAAAAAAATGATATCATAATGTTACCGCAATCTCTTCCCACATTAGTGTCTTTATCCCGGTGACAACATGGTGCCACGACTGTACATCAATCGGCACGCGTTGCCGAGTGACGATTCCAATGTAGCTACTAAAGATGGCTTTGTTGGGGTTAACATGTTGGCCTCGCTTATTCCATACCACCTCAAATTTGATGCCTTTTGCTTTTGCCTTAAGGATTTTGGCCAACACTATCAAACTATGATGCTCTTGTTTTTTTGTGCTTTTAGGGTTTCATTTCCTACTATTTCCTCAGAAGTAGCATCAATATCTTCCCCCGGAGTGCTATCATCGGCAATGGGACCAGCATCAACAGGTTGAGAAACCTGTTGTACCTCAGCACTGGGACCAACAACAACAGGTTGAGAAACCTGTTGTTGCTCTGCACTGGGACCACCAGCATTTGGTTGAGAAACCTGTTGTTGCTCTGCAGTGGGACCACCAGCTGCTGGTTGAGAGACCTTTTGTGCCTCGGGATTGGGCGCATCAGCAGGTGCAGAAGTCATTATCTGCAGAAGTGGTTTAATATTTAATTTAGATTACATAAAAATGGGAGCAAACAGATAATAACATAATGTAACACAATGTATGTTACAATAAACAAATAACCTTATTATTGTACTCTCTTTTTTTTTCTTTAAAGGCTGAAGTGATTTGACTCCTCTATCGACTATGTAAATTCCTTCATTGTGGTCTCCTCTGACATAAAAAACGCCATCTACATTTGGACCACTGCGAAATGATTATGAAGTCCCTATAAAAGGGTCAACCTACATTGAACTTTCATCTGACCCTTCAGTTGTTTTGGTCGATAACAGAACAATTGACCAATTTTGGTTTGCGGGGTCTGGAACATAAAATACTTATACTGCCTGTGATTCCATTATAAATGGTTCGTCTTTCTCCCCTTCCTTACTGAAATCAACTTTCACAAATCCTAATTCATCTATTTTAACAGCAGTCCTGTTATCAACCCACTTGCATTAAAAAATCGACACTTTTAATTTCGTATAATCCAGCTCCCATATTCGTTTGATGATGCCAAAGTATGACATATTCACATAAATTGGATTTTTGTCCTTAGCACCGGAAACATGCATCACCTCAGCCACAAGTGTAACCCCACTATTCTGCATGGTACTGTCTTCATCATGTTCATTAGTATAGAATGTATAACCGTTAACTGCATAAGCATTGTAAGATAATACGTACACACTTGCTCCTCCGGCCAGCCATCAAAGTCATTCTGAAATTGAGTCTGGATTTTCATCTAACTGCTTAAAAATATGGTCTCGAAACCATCCTATAAACTGTCAATTATGTGTATCTGATATCCATTTTTCAGCCCTAGAAGGATTCAAATGCCTAAGGATTTCTTTGTGGGTTTGAACATATGGGTCAACGTCGAAACTGTTATGCAAAACGTAAAGGTGGGCCTGCTCCCGATCTATAATATTGATTGTGACAACCTCTCTTCCAAAAATTCCTTCACCCTCAAGCCACTCAGTGTGACGAGATTTCAGTAGGCCAACGATTTCCACACCAGACAGGTATTCGATACAAAATTCAATAGCTTCATCAATAATATATTGCTCCGCAATACAACCCTCTAGCCGACTTTGGTTTTTGACATACCCTTTCAAAATCTTCATATACCGTTCAATGGGGTACATCCATCTATAATGTACAGGACCACATAGTCGAATCTCTCTCACCAAATGAACCATCAAATGAACCATCATATCGAAAAATGTCGGTGGGAAGAACATTTCCAATTCACATAATATGACGACAATTTCTCTTTCCATAGTTGGCAATTTCACTGGGTCTATAACTTTGCTGCATATAGCTTTGAAGAAGAAACAGAGCTTCGTTAATGTATGGCGGACATTCTTGGGAAAAATGCAACGTAAAGCTATAGGAATTAGATCTTGCATAAAAAAATGGCAGTCATGTGATTTCAGACCCTTTAATTTTAAATCTCCCATTGACACAATGTTATTAATATTTGATGAATACCCCTCTGGAACCTTTACGTCATTCAAGAAGTTGCAAAACTGATATCTCTCCTGCCTGGAAAGAGTGTAAGCAGCTGGAGGAAGAAATGTTCATTTTTCACCCTTCACTGGTGCCAACTCTTCTCGTATTCCCATCTCAACCATGTCCAATCTAGCTTTAATTCCATCCTTTGTTTTGCTGGGTGCATTTAGCAACGTGCCGATGACACTATCACATACATTTTTTTCAACATGTATAACATCAATAAAATGTCTGACATACAGACGATTCTAGTATGGTAATTAAAAAAAAACTGATATCTTTTTCCAACTAGTTTTCGTAAGGTTTTTCAAAAATGGTTTACCAAAAGTAGTGTCCAAATATTTCACTTTCTCAAACAATTGATCACCTGTTAGTGGAGACGGTGCTGTACGTTCCTCTGAACTTTCGTCAAATGATGTCATCCAAGATCGGTACTTATGTCATCGGGGTAGAAATATGCGATGTCCTAGAAACACGGTTTTCGATGAATGTTTCAACCTAATTGACTGTGTACCTTGTTCTCAAATGGGACACCCTTGAGTTCCTTTAATGCTATATCCTGACAAATTTCCATAAGCAGGAAAGTCATTTATCATCCCGTACAACATGGCTTTCAAAGTGAACTGTTCATTTTTGTAAGCATCATACATCGTAACACCTGAATCCCACAATATTTTCAAATCCTCGATCAATGGGGCCAAATAAACATCAATATCATTACCCGGTTGTTTTGGTCCTGATATAAGCATAGATAACATGATGTATTTTCATTTCATGTATAACCATGGTGGTAAATTATAATTTACCAACATAACCGGCCATGTACTGTGATTGCTGCTTTGAAAACCAAAAGGATTCACCCCATCTATAGATAACGCCAGATGAAGGTTTCTCGGCTCGTTCCCAAATTCAGGATACTCATGATCAATTCTCTTCCACTAAGGAGAGTCTGCAGGGTGACGTAGTTTCCCATCTTTAATTCTTGTATCTGCATGCCATGTCAATTGTCTTGCAGTCTCCTCACTTCCATATAGGCGTCTAAACCTAGGAATGATTGGAAAGTACCATACAACTTTCGTAGGACTAGAATCATCTTTCTTGTATCGGGAAGCACCACACTTTGGGCATTCTTTAACTGATTTGTGGTCCTTGCGAAACAATATACAGTCATTTGGGAAAGCATGTATTCTTTCAGAGATCATACCCATTGATCGTAGCATTCGTTTGGAATCATATGTTCAGCTTGGGAGTTCATTATCTTCTGGGAGCATGTCATTCAGGAGAGCAAGTAGTTCCGTAAAATTGGCGTCACTCCACCCGTTGCCTGCTTTCAAATTATACAGCTTCAATACGGCTGGCAATGCTGTATATTTAGTGCAACTAGCATACAATGACGTTTTTTCACAACTCTTTAACTTCTCAAACAATTTTGGGCAATCACGAAGTTCATCTTCAACTGTCCTTGTCATTTCCTCAATACGATCTTCATCATCGTTCACATCTGTAATCACACCCTCCATACGATCGTCTTCACTGTTCACGCTTCTAATCATATCAGATGATCTATAAAATGTCGTGTTCTTTGAGTCACTACCTACATTGTTTTTTTCCCCGTGTTTATTCCAACATGTATAACTTCGATCTATTCCGTGACAGATCAGGTGTTCTTCCAACTCCTCTGGACTAATTTGTCTTGAATAAAAACAGCGTAAACACGGACAAAGGATTTGAGAAGGGTCACATGCATGATCTTCTGCAAACTTGATAAACTCTTTCATGCCATCTTCATACTCTTTTGTCAACCAATTGGCATTCATCCATTATTTATTCATATTCATCGTCTTTATGGGTTTGATCTTGAGAACTTTCCTAATATTATGTTTTAATTAATCAGGTAGCATTGTTTGGGTTTTATAAAAACAAATCATGGTACAAATGCCTTTAAACACATGTGAAATCCATATACATGGTGTGTCCAGTAGGGTGAACATCGTGTATGTATAAGATACCTGATTTAATCTGACATATATCAAATTTATTCCAAGTTAGTCTTACAAAGACTGAATGATGCCTTAGAAAATACATGACATGCGAACAAGAGTAAACCAATGAGTAACAGGAGAATACAGGCCATAATTACTCCTAAAAGCAGTCCATGGTAGGTCCATCGATGTCCAACTCATCTAATGGTATCCTAATGTCAAATCTATCTTGGAGAATATCATAGAATCTCATAGATGATCAATGTGACTATCAATGCGTGGATGAGGATACATATTCATGACTCTCATCAGGTTCAATCTCCAATAGTCCAACAAAATAATAAATACCAATCAACCATCTATTTTAGAGAACTATAAAACCCCATGGTAAAGTACTATGCCATATGAAACCATTATATTCTATATCATCAAATTGTAATTCAAACAACTAATGCTCTTTTGGTGTTATTTTAGAAATTGTGATAGAAACTGAATTTTCTCCCAAAACTAACTAGATTATAAAGTTTATCTCTTTATTAAGAAGTAAATTTTATACCTCATTAGTGAAAACATCCTAAAAATGTACTACCATTGTGGAAAAAGAATCCTACAACATTCTAGCAACATCTACAATATGCCTGACTATTTGAGCCATTAGGGTACAGTAAATATATAATTATAACATGCTATTTAAAATGAAATGTGGAAACAGGAAATCATACAGACTCCTGATAAACCCATAATACAAAACATATCACATGGTATGTCTGTCACATATACAAATAAATAAATTAGAAAAAAACATGCTACAAAGCATAAAGGTACCATTAAATACTTACATTGGTCAACTTGTTTTAGAAATTGTTTATCTTCATCCGTGCCTTGTACTTGCACCCATGAATTTGAAGGTGAGTATGCGTACACGATAGTTGACCTTCTTAGAGAATAGTTTCTGGAAGAGTATAAGAGACATGAAGCAATTAAGATCTTGCTATTCATTGTGGAAATCGACTTGTGCAACGTGGCCTATGTTACAATACCTGCAAGTTGTAACTTAGGCCGCGTTGCACAAGCCGATTGCCACATTGTTTGTAGCAACCACATTTTCTCCAACACTCTAACGATCTTCATTGCTTCATGTCTCTTATACTCTTCCAGAAACTATTCTCTAAGAAGGTCAACTATCGTGTACGCATACTCACCTTCAAATTCATGGGTGCAAGTACAAGGCACGGATGAAGATAAAAAATTTCTAAAACAAGTTAACCAATGTAAGTATTTAATGGTACCTTTATGCTTTGTAGCATGTTTTTTTCTAATTTATTTATTCGTATATGTGACAGACATACTAGGTGATATGTTTTGTATTATGGGTTCATATTTGTCTAATCATATAACTATGAGATTATGCCATGTGATGAAAATTAATATGGATCCATCATCATTTCCATTGGGATAATCTTTGGGAATCCATATAACCATAAGATTAAAAACTATTTCCTTTGTATCTCATACATAAATATTCAACTCGAAGGGGTAAAACTTACCGCCCATGGTAACTCAAAATAAAAAAAATGAAAACAAGGGTTGGTTATCCACAGAAGTCATCACACATAACCTTGGTATACCTCTCACACATGTGAACCATCATAACTAACCAATTACCATATAATTCATCTTAGAGTCAAGATATCCCTATGGAACCTATAGGGTATCCAATTCCACATCATTCACAAACAACCCACTTGTGTTGCTAAATATCAATAACATCTCTTATTTCGACATTCATCACTAATTATGAATCACATCCCTAGACATAATCATAATCACATTAATACCACACTATCTATTATGGAAATCCTTACTGTAATTAGGCTCAAGATATGGTATCATTCCTATCTCACATCTATATTCACTATTTGGTCCTCACACACACAATATATAAATAATATACCAAGGGAATACCATCCATGGAACTCACCTCCCACCTTGAGAGCACAAGGAGAAGGAGGACAAGGCGACGACGGTCGTGGCAGCGAGGGTGGAGGCGGTGGCGGCGGCAGAGGCAGAGACGGCGGCGGCGGCAGAGGCGGAGGCGGCGGCAACAACAGAGGCAGCGACAGTCGTGGCAGCGAGGGTGGAGGCGGAAGAGGTAAAGGCGGTCGTGGTAGCGGGAGCGGGGGCGGAGGCGGCGGCGGCGACAGAGAAGGAGGAGGATGAGGAGGACGAGGAGGATGAGGAGGAGGAATGAGGAGGAAGGAGGAGGAAGGAGGAGGATGAGGTCGCGCGGCGAGGGGCCTAGTTCAGTTTCTGCGAGAGCTTGACCACGTGCAAGCGAAGATGGTCTGTTAGGGTTATTAAATAAAAACCGACAGAACCTTTATCAGCGCTCATTAAAAGCGCTGATAAAGGTATGTTTTATCAGTGCTAAAATAAAAGCACTGATAAAACATTCATTTATCAGCGCTTTTTTAGTGCTGATAAAGAGCTACCTTTATCAAAGCTAAAAAACGCGCTGATAAAGAGCTACCTTTATCAGTGCTAAAAAATGCGCTGATAAATGTACCATTTATCATCGCTTTTATATAGCACTGATAAAGGCATACCCCGTTATCAGCGCTTTCTATTTAGCGCTGATAAAGGGCAGCGCTTCCCTTACCCTGTTTTGTGGTAGTGTGTACTTTACTTTCTTGTCGTACTCTGTTGGTTGGGATTTTAGTGTATGCATGCCTTTCCATTTTTCTTAGTTTTGACTTTTCATCTTTGTGGGCTTGTGTGTGTGTGTACAGGTTTATAGGCAATGCCTCCCATGTTAGTGACATGCCTACTCAGTGCTAGTCACCAGCCCCTGGCCTATTGGAGGCGAGCTTGGGGAGTTGCGGCACGGGCCCCACTGGGATGAGTCGTGACATATAAACTTTTTTAAAAAGTATAAAATATATTTATAAATGTTGTTATATTAAAACATACAATATAATTACTGAAAAAAGTGTATAAAAATACATTCTAATAAATTTTATACAAAAAAATTTACGTTGTATGAATAATTACATATATGTTTATGAATATATACATATGTTTATGTGATATATGTATGTAGGTGTATGTATATTTCTATTTATATACACCTGTAAATAATTATATTTGTATATACTTTTATATGTTTATGAGTGCATGCATGTGCATGTATATAGTATCATGTTTACATCTATTTGTATCCATGTACGTATAATAATATTTAGATACATGTATGTACATGTATTAAAATATCGTTATAAATATTTATATTTGTACAAACCTATAAAAATTATTGATCACATGCATATATAAAAACCAATGAATACATACACACACACACACATCCATACATACAAACATATATACATATTAATATATTTATATATAAATACAAGTATATACATAAATGAATATTTATATACTTATTAATGTAATATGGTGGATTTATAGGGGAAATCTCTAATGGAAGATTTGAAGAAGAAATCTCCATCGAGAGATTTGGATTACCAATGTCCTATGTAATATGAAAAAGTTAAAATTCAAAATAATATATTATATATGGGTCTAGAATTATTCATATCGAAGTAACAATCACAATGGTGGTGACATATTGAAATTATGATACCATTTGAAAATAATATATTCGATCAAAAATCATCAGTGGGAAGAAAATGAATAGAAGAGAGAGAATAACAAATGGGTTTAGGTGTGTGCATAATGGTATTTGGGTAATTAGAATATTACCATTTAAAAAACAAATAAATGGTGTAATAAAGGAGATCCTGCCACTTGCATGTACTCCACGTGTCTTAATCCAAACATACAAATCACCCCACCTGTTTAGGTGGAAAATAGAGATGATGATTTCGAGAGGAAGTGACAATATCTGGAGAGGAGTCCAATCCACTTATTTTGACCAACAAAAGGTGACCGCGAAAAGATTAATCAATCATCGAGATGAAGTTAGATGTGGTGAAATGTAGTGGAGGAAGGTGGCACTGATCAAATTGAAAGAAGAAGTCAGGGTTTGGATGTAGAACGAGAGGGGGAGTCGAGAACAATGAAACAATGTGGTGGATGGTGGAAACAATGAAATGGAGTAGAGATTGATGGAGAAGATAAAGAGGATCAAAGGTATTGGAAGGAGGGTGACTCTAGGGTTGGAAGGGAGAATAGGGGGAGAGTCGGGTTTGATGGAATGAAAATAGAAACAGTAGGGGAAAAGGTTCAACTAAAGAGGAGGGGACATGTTTGTGTGAAACACTCTTGAGGAGATACGTGTGAAGGGAGTAAAGTGCTTTAGTATAGATAATGGATTTAAAAATAATAATAGATTGATCAAGGAATATAAAAAATCAAACTGATTGATTAAATTTACACACCTGTTGTGGCTAGTGGGGGAGGAGGGTTTTGCGGGGAGGGGGTGGCGGCAGGGTCAAGTCCCTAGACTAGTTGCAAGGTCAAGTCCATGAGACAACATGTCTCTTTTGTTGCGTTGTGTGCGGCAAATACATTGCAATGTACGTGGAACATTGTTTACAGTTTTGAATAAGTATTTTTAGCATTTTATAATAGTGATATTTACAAAGGAAGAGGGGGGGAGGGGTTACAAAGTACAAAGAAAATCGACACATGCCTACAAAGTACTCAGAGACACACAAACTCAAGACCTTCACAAGACACCACAGAGGCGCAAACACTAACAACTAGAACACTCACACTACTGTTTTTTTAAGAAATTCACAGTATTTAATAATAATAATTCATATTATTATTATTATTATTATTTAAGAAATTCATATTATTATTTATCATTTTTTGTGACACTAACAATTCAAAAACTCAATATATCATTAACTATGAATATGTTTGGTGCAAATGACATCATTTTTAAGACACATTAATATGTACCAATATTCCTTTTATGCATTTGCATGAGGGGTAATGGTTTATAAAAAAAATAAAAATAACATTTGTTTTAAAAAAAACATAGGCAGATACAGTATAAAAAGAGAAAGGAATTATAGACTACGTATTAAATAAATAAAATGTAACAGACTGCATTGGGTTTGTGTTATATGTAAATGGGTTTTACACTAAGTGGGAAAATACATTATAGGGAAACACATAAAGATATCAAATTCAATTTAGTCATTCCTTTTCATCTTTGTTTTCTTTTTGTTGTTTTATGAATTCAACTATTTTGGAATCTCCTCGGATGATGACGTTCCGTGTTTGAAATTAGTGACACCTTCATCTCTATCTAGAAAAATTTCATCATCAAAATCACATTGTAAATTTATTCACGGAGAATATACTGAGTAAGAAATTTGTGAGAGTTAGTACACTAAAAAATAAAATTTTTATGGTGAGGAGTCAACAAATAATTTACACACATGAATGTAAATGTATTTAGTTGATTAATTTTATAAGTTAATTTTATAATGTTTGATTGAAGAAACTGTAAAAATTAAATTCTAGATATGATACATAAATATATGTCAACACTAATAGAACTAAAGGGAAGGTACTTTACAAATGATTATATTCAACGTCGATAATGTAAATGAAAGTTTATAAATGAGTTAAGATAACAACATATTGTAAAAGAAACAAATATTGAGATTAATATATTTCAAATTATTCAATAAAATGTACACCTAATGTGTATGAACTCTATTAAATAAATCACGTGCCTTAAGTGCATGCATTAAACTTATTTAAAAAGTTGTATGCCTAAAATGTATGAATTCAGTTCATTGGACATAGTTTATGCAATAAATTGCACACAGTTTATATAGTTTATTCATTAAACTGCATAGAGTTCCTTTAATAAACTGCATGAAATCAATAAATTGCATATTGTTTATTGAATAAACTGCATACAACCAACTTATCCAATAAACCACGTAAACAATATAACACAAATGAATAATGAAAGAAAAATCATTAAATGTTTAAGCCTAATAAATTGAATGCCTAATTGGAATGATTTATTAACACAAATGATTAATGTAAGACAATTCATTAAATGTATTTCTAATATAATGGTTTGTAAAATAACAGAGAACATATTATATACCATTGGGTAAACAAACAATGATGGTCCATTGTTAAAGTCAGTTATTCGAAAACTTGCATCAAAGGAAACACTTTGTAAGGAAACAAGGGGAAAATAAGTGAGATTCAATGACTTATTATATTTTTGTGAACATTGTATCAGTGGAATTCAATCGAAATTGAATTTTACTACTTATAACACTACAAATAGATATGAATGTAATACCTTTATTTGTGTGAAAAATTATCAAAATCACTGATTTATTGGGAATTGTTTGTAATAAAGATAACCTAAAAAGTATTTTTTCACACTAATCAATGTCAGTTTCAAATATTGTATTATAGAATTTTAGTTGTAAGCAACACTATTTTATATTTGAAGACATGCTACAAGAATATATACACTTAGTGGGGGTGAAAACCAGAATTAAATCATTTCGCAATGCTTTTTTAGACTTAGAGGTGGTTTCCGTCACTAAGTTATACATCAGTAATTTATTTGAGGCACTTTTTCTCAATATTCACGAAAAAAACTATGGAAGTTATTCTTATTTAGCAGCAGTTTAGAAAGCTACTATCGTGACTCGACCCACCGAGGCCCCACCTAAACCGATAATAAGCTGAGAGTGACACCCTAATCCTAAAGGGTTTTGTAAGAGTCTAATAATAATTATTAAAACAAGCAAAAGTACTTAAAACTCTTGTATGGAGATCTCTTATGCATGATATACGAAGCATGCGTAAAATATTGAAATTAAGAATGCTGTTAAACATGGTGTACCTTACACCGAAGAGCATCTTCAACCTTTTGATCTTCATCTGATATGCTTGATAAAGATTACAGAGTGGCAGTTCAATGATATCCCACCCCCATATGTATCCACAGGCTGTACTAAATTGTCTGACATTTGGATGAGATTATTATTCCATTCACGAGGTGCTAGTATCTCATATACTGAGAAGGAAGAAGAAGAGAACTACAATTCTCAATATGTTTTAGACAAGCGTGAGGATCTAAATCCACACCCTCAATGCCATCATACAGGATAATATGGTTTTATATAGAACCTGAGGATGATCGTGGGTGGTGTATGCATTAATTCATGTTTTTATAATGCATGTATCACTACTATAAAAACAGGCTTTATCAGATCTTTTTTAGCGCTCATAAAGGATCAGTTTATCAGCGCTCTTTTAGCGCTGATAAATTCCTTGTCTGCTGCAAAAAAAATTTCTGCAGTAGCACACCCAAACAACACCTCCAAATAATTCATCATCTCAATAAGTATACCCATACAAAATTAACACATAAATCATAAGATAATTACACCAAGTATACCCATACACCATTAACACATAATTCATAAGTTAATTAAATGCAAAAAGAATTCTATTCAGAATTCAAGGGGTTGGGGGGGGGGTTGTTCAGGGGTTTCGGGTGGCTGTCCAAGGGGGGTAGGGGGTGTCCGGGTGGCAGTCTAAGGGGGGTAGGGGGTGTCCGGGGGGATGGGGGTGTCTGGGGGGGGGGGTCGAGGAGGTTGGGGGTCTGTCCAAGGAGGGTGGTGGTGTCCAGGGGGGGTGTTTAGGTGGTGGGGTGGTGTCTAGGAGGGGGGGGGGGGGTTCCAGGTGGGGGGGGGGGTATCCATGGGGGTGTCTAGGGGGTGGGCTAGTGTCCAGGGTGTCAGGGGGGGGGGGGGGGGGCTTTCTAGGGGGTGGGTGGGGTGTTCGGGGGGTGGGGGCGGTCCGGGGGGGTTGGTGGGGCTGTCCAAGAGGGGTGGGGTGGTGTCCATGAGGGTGGGATGGGAGAGTCTGGGGGGATAGGGGTGTCCAGGGGGGTGGGGGTGTCCAGGGGGGATGGGGGGGGGGGGTCCAGGGTGTTAGTAGGGCTTTCCAAGGGGGGTGGGGTGGTGTCCAAGGAGGGGGGGTGTCTAGGTGGAGGGGTGTCCAGGTGGGGGGGGGGGGGGCTGTCTATGGGGTGTCCATGGGGGTGGGCTGGTGTCCAGGGTGTCGGGGGGGGGGGGGCTTTCTAGGGGGTGGGGGGGTGTTCGGGGGTGGGGGGGTCCAGGGGGTTGGTGGGGCTGTCCAAGGGGGGTGGGGTGGTGTCTGGGAGGGTGGGGGTGGCCGTCCATGGGTGGGGGGTGTCCAGGGGGGGTGGGGGTGGGGGGGTCCATGGGGTTGGTGGGGCTATCCAAGGGGGTGGGATGGTGTCTGGGAGGGTGGGAGTGGCCGTCCATGGGTGGGAGGGGGTGTCCAGGGGGGTTGGGGGTATGCAGGTGGGGGGGTGGTGTCAAGGAGGGGTGGGGGTGCCCTCCAGGGGGTGGTGGTTGTCCGGGGGGGGGGGGGATATCTGAGGTGTGGGGGGGGGGGGTATCTATGGGTGTGTCCAGGGGGGTGGGGGTGTCCAGGGGGTTGAGGGGGCTTTCCAGGGGGTGGGGGTGTCCAGAGAGGTGGGGGTGTCTAGGGGGTGGGTTGGTGCCCAGGGGGGTGGGGGGGGGGGTCCAGGGGGTTGGTGGAGTTGACTCTTACACGTCACAAAGGACCCACAGATTGTTCTCATAAAGTATCAAGATAATCCGAATGTGTTTGGTCGGATTTCCGTAGGTCAGTTGTTGTTTTCACTTAAAAGTTTGTCCATTTTAAACAAAAGAGAGACCCTTTGAGTGAAACCGGCCACACCGTGACTCTTATTGAGGCGGGTATGACTCTTACACGTCACAGAGGACCCGTGGATCGTTCTACTAAAGTATCAATACAATCCAAATGGGTTTGGTCAGATTTCAGTAGGCCAGTTGTTGTTTTCACTTAAAATTGTGTCCATTTTAAACAAAAGAGAGACCCTTTGAATGATACCGGCCACACTGTGCCTCAGATTGAGGCGGGTATGACTCGTACACGTCAAAAAGGACCGGTATATCATTCTCTTAAAGGACCAATATAATCCTAATGCGTTTGGTCAGATTTCCGTAGGTCAATTGTTGTTTTCACTTAAAATTGTGTTCATTTTAAACAAAAGAGAGACCCTTTGAGTTATATCGGCCACACCATGCCTCAGATTGAGGCGGAGATGACTCTTACATGTCACAAAGGACCCATGGATCATTCTCCTAAAGGATCAATACAATCTGAATGTGTTTGGTCAGATTTCCGTAGGTTAGTTGTTGTTTTCACTTAAAATTGTGTCCATTTTAAACAAAAGAGAGACCCTTTGAGTGGTACCGGCCACACCGTGTCTTAGATTGAGGTGGGGTTGACTCGTAAACATCCCCAATGCACCTGTGGATCGTTCTCGTAAATGATCAACACAATCCAAATTCGTTTAGTTGGATTTACGTAGGTAAGTTGTTGTTTTCACTTAAAAATTTGTCCATTTTAAATAAAAGAGAGACTCTTTGAGTGGTACCGGTCACACCGTGCCTCGGATTGAGACAAGGATGACTCGTACACATCAAAAAGGACCCTTGGATCGTTCTCCTAAATTATCAAGACAATCTGAATGTGTTTGGTCAGATTTACGTAGGTCAGTTGTTGTTTTCACTTAAAATTGTGTCCATTTTAAACAAAAGAGAGATCCTTTGAGTGATACCGGCCACACAGTACCTCAGTTTGAGGGGGGATGACTCATAAACATTAAATAGGACCTTTTTATCGTTCTACTAAAGGATAAATACAATCTTAAGGCATTTGGTCAAATTTCTATAGGTCAGTTGTTGTTTTCACTTAAAATTGTGTCCATTTTAAACAAAAGAGAGACCCTTTGAGTGATACTGGCCACACCGTGCCTCAGATTGAGGCGGGGATGACTCGTACACATCAAAAAGGACCCATGGATCTTTATACTAAAGGATCAATACAATCTGAATGTTTTTGGTCAGATTTCCATAGGTCAGTTGTTGTTTTCACTTAAAATTGTGTCCATTTTAAACAAAAGAGAGACCCTTTGAGTGGTACCAGCCACACCGTGTCTCGGATTGAGGCGGGGTTGACTCGTACATGTCCCCAAATCACCCTTGGATCGTTCTAATAAAGGATCAATACAATCCTAATGTGTTTGGTCAGATTTCTGTAACTCAGTTGTTGTTTTCACTTAAAATTGGGTCCATTTTAAACAAAAGAGAGACCTTTTGTGTGGTACAAGACATACCGTGTCTTAGATTGAGGAGGTATTAACTTTTACACGTCCCCAAAACAACCTTGGATCATTATATTAAAGGATAAACAAAATCCAAATGCGTTTGATCAGATTTCCGTAGGTCAGTTGTTGTTTTCACTTAAAATTGTGTCCATTTTAAACAAAAGAGAGACCCTTTGAGTGATACCAGCCACAACGTGCCTCAGATTGAGGCAGGGATGACTCGTACATGTCACATAGGACCCTTAGAACATTCTCCTAAAGGATCAATACAATCCAAATGCGTTTGGTCAGATTTCCGTAGGTCAGTTGTTGTTTTCACTTAAAATTGTGTCCATTTTAAACAAAAGAGAGACTCTTTGAGTGATACAGGCCACACCGTGCCTCGAATTTAGGCGGGGATGACTCATACACGTCATAGAGTAACCTTGGATCGTTATCCTAAAGGATAAATACAATTATAATGCGTTTGGTTGGATTTCTATAGGTCAATTGTTGTTTTCACTTAAAATTGTGTCCATTTTAAACAAAAGAGAGACCCTTTGAGTGATACCGGCCACACTGTGCCTCTTATTGAGGCGGTTATGACTCGTACACATCACACAAGACTCGTGGATCGTTATCATAAAGGATCAATACAATATGAATGTGTTTTGTCTGATTTCCGTAGCTCAGTTGTTGTTTTCACATAAAATTGTGTCCATTTTAAACAAAAGAGAGACCCTTTGAGTGATACCGGACACACCGTGCCTTTAATTGAGCTGGGGATGACTCTTACATGTCAAAAAGGACCCTTAGATCTTTCTAATAAAGGATAAATACAATCTGAATGCGTTTGGTCAGATTTTCGTAGGCCAGTTGTTGTTTTCACTTAAAATTGTGTCCATTTTAAACAAAAGAGAGACCCTTTGAGTGGTACCGGTCACACCGTGTCCCGAATTGAGGCGGAGTTGACTTGTACATGTACCCAACTCACCCTTGGATCTTTCTATTAAAGGATCAACACAATCCTAATGCGTTTGGTTGGATTTCCGTAGGTCAGTTGTTGTTTTCACTTAAAAATTTATCCATTTTAAACAAAAGAGAGACTCTTTGAGTGGTACCAGCCACACCGTGCCTCAAATTGAAGCGGGGATGACTCGTAAACGTCAAAAAATACCCTTGTATCGTTCTCCTAATGGATCAAGACAATCCGAATTCATTTTGTTGGATTTACGTAGGTCATTTGTTGTTTTCACTTAAAATTGTGTCCATTTTAAACAAAAGAGAGACCCTTTGAGTGATACATGCCACAATGTGCCTCAGTTTGAGTCGGATATTACTTTTACACATCACAGAGGACCCTTAGATCATTATCCTGAAAGATAAATACAATCCCAATGCGTTTGGTTGGATTTCCGTAGGTCAGTTGTTGTTTTCACTTAAAATTGTGTCCATTTTAAATAAAAGAGAGACCCTTTGAGTGATACCAGCCACAAAGTGCCTCATATTGAGGCTAGGATGACTCATACATGTCACAAAGTACCCTTGGATCATTATACTAAAGGATCAATACAATCCGAATGCATTTGGTTGGATTTCCGTAGGTCAGTTGTTGTTTTCACTTAAAATTGTGTCCATTTTAAACAAAAGAGAGACCCTTTGAGTGATACCGGCCACACCGTTCCTTATATTGAGATGGGGATGACTCGTACACTTCACAAAGGACCCATGTATTTTTATTATAAAGGATCAATATAATACAAATGCATTTGGTCATATTTTCGTAGGTCAGTTGTTGTTTTCATTTAAAATTGTGTACATTTTAAACAAAAGAGAGACCCTTTGAGTGGTACCGGCCAAACCGTGTCTCAGATTGAGGCGGTGTTGACTCGTACACATCAAAAAGGACCCATGGATCATTATCTTAAAGTATCAACACAATAAGAATGCGTTGTTTTTGGATTTCCGTAGGTCAGTTATTGTTTTCACTTAAAATTATGTCCATTTTAAACAAAAGAAAGACTCTTTTAGTGATACCGGCCACACCGTACCTCGTATTGAGGCATAGATAACTCATACACGTCACAGAGGACACTTGGATCATTCTACTAAATTATAAATATAATCCGAATGCGTTTAGTTATATTTCTGTAGGTCAGTTGTTGTTTTCACTTAAAATTGTGTCCATTTTAAACAAAAGAGAGACCCTTTGAGTGATATCGGCTACACCGTGCCTCATATTGAGGAGGGTATGACTCATAAACATCACAGAGGACCATTGGATCATTATACTAAAGGATAAATACAATCCAAATGCATTTGGTTGGATTTACGTTGGCCGTTTGTTGTTTTCACTTAAAATTGTGTCCATTTTAAACAAAAGAGAGACCCTTTGAGTGATATTGGCCACAACGTGCCTCATATTGAGGCAGGGATGATTCTTACACATCACATAGGACCCTTGGATCTTTCTCCTAAAGTATCAATACAATCCGAATTCGTTTGGTCGGATTTCTGTAGGCCAGTTGTTGTTTTCGCTTAAAATTGTGTCCATTTTAAACAAAAGAGAGGCCCTTTGAGTGATACCGGCCACACCGTTCCTATAATTGAGGTGGGGATGACTTTTAAATGTCATAAAGTACCCTTGTATCATTCTAATAAAGTATCAATAAAATCAAAATGCGTTTGGTTGGATTTTCGTAGGTCAGTTGTTGTTTTCACTTAAAATTGTGTCAATTTTAAACAAAAGAGAGACCCTTTGAGTGATACCGGCCGCACCATGCCTCATATTGAGGCGAGTATGACTCGTACATGTCACAGAGGACCCGTGGATCATTATCCTAAATGATCAATACAATCCGAATGCGTTTGGTCGGATTTCCGTAGGTCAGTTGTTGTTTTCACTTAAAATTGTGTCCATTTTAAAATAAAGAGAGACTCTTTGAATGGTACCGGCCACACCGTGCCTCGAATTGAGGCGAGGATGACTCATAAACTTCAAAAAGGACCCGTGTATTGTTATTCTAAAAAAGAAATACAATACGAATGCATTTGGTCGGATTTCCGTAGGTCAGTTGTCGTTTTCACTTAAAATTGTGTCCATTTTAAACAAAAGAGAGACCCTTTGAGTGGTACCGGCCACACCGTGTCTCAGATTGAGGCAGAGTTGACTCGCACATGTCCCCAACGCACCCTTGGATCATTATCTTAAAGTATAAACACAATCAGAATGTGTTTGGTTGGATTTCCATAGGTCAGTTGTTGTTTTCACTTAAAAATTTGTCCATTTTAAACAAAAGAGAGACCCTTTGAGTGGTACCGGCCACACCGTGCCTCATATTGAGATGGTGATGACTCATACACTTCCCCAACGCACCCATGGATTTTTCTCTTAATGTATCAGCACAATACGAATTCGTTTGGTCAGATTTTCGTAGGTCTGTTGTTGTTTTCACTTAAAATTGTGTCCATTTTAAACAAAAGAGAGACCCTTTGAGTGGTATAGGCCACAAAATGCCTTGGTTTGAGGCGGGGATGACTTTTACACATCACATAGGACCCGTGGATCATTCTACTAAAGGATCAATACAATCAGAAGGTGTTTGGTCGGATTTCCGTAGGTCAGTTGTTGTTTTCACTTAAAATTGTGTCCATTTTAAACAAAAGAGAGACCCTTTGAGTGATACCAGCCACACCATGCCTCGGATTGAGGCAGGTATGACTATTACACATAAAAAATAACCCATGTATCATTCTCCTAAAGGATCAATACAATCCGAATGCGTTTGGTTAGATTTCCATAGGTCAGTTGTTGTTTTCATTTAAAATTGTGTCCATTTTAAACAAAAGAGAGACCCTTTGAGTGGTACCGGCCACACTGTGTATTATATTGAGGCGGGGTTGACTCGTACACATCCCCAACTCACCCTTGGATCATTCTCCTAAAGGATCAATACAATCCTAATGTGTTTGGTCAGATTTCCGTAACCTAGTTGTTGTTTTCACTTAAAATTGTGTCCATTTTAAACAAAAGAGAGACCCTTTGAGTGGTACCGGCCACACCGTGTCTCTTATTGAGGCGAGGTTGACTTTTACACATCCCCAACACACCCGTGGATCGTTATATTAAAGGATAAACACAATCCAAATGCGTTTGGTCAGATTTCCGTAGGTCAGTTGTTGTTTTCACTTAAAATTGTGTCCATTTTAAACAAAAGAGAGACCCTTTGAGTGATACCAGCCACACCAAGCCTCAGATTGAGGCGAGGATGACTCGTACACATCACAGATGACCCATGGATCGTTCTTCTAAAGTATAAATACAATCCTAATGAATTTGGTCAGATTTACATAGGTCAGTTGTTGTTTTCACTTAAAATTGTGTCCATTTTAAACAAAAGAGAGACCCTTTGAGTTATACAGGACACACCATGCCTCATATTGAGGCGGTGATGACTCGTACACATCATAGAGGAACCGTGGATCTTTCTCCTAAAGGATCAATAAAATCTGAATGTGTTTGGTTGGATTTCCGTAGGTCAGTTGTTGTTTTCACTTAAAATTGTGTCCATTTTAAACAAAAGAGAGACCCCTTGAGTGATACCAGCCACACTGTGCCTCTTATTGAGGCGGGGATGACTCTTACACATCACAAAATACCCTTGGATCATTATCATAAAGGATCAATACAATCTGAACGCGTTTTGTCTGATTTCCGTAGGTCAGTTGTTGTTTTCACTTAAAATTGTGTCCATTTTAAACAAAAGAGAGACCCTTTGAGTGATATTGGCCACAACATGCCTCGTATTGAGGCGGGGATGAATCATACATGTCAAAAAGTACCCTTATATCATTCTCCTAAAGGATAAATACAATCTGAATGTGTTTTGTTAGATTTCTGTAGGCCAGTTGTTGTTTTCATTTAAAATTGTGTCCATTTTAAACAAAAGAGAGACCCTTTGAGTGGTACTGATCACACCGTGTCCAAAATTGAGGTAGAGTTGACTCATACACATCCCCAACGCACCCTTTGATCGTTTTCTTAAAGGATCAACACAATACAAATTCATTTGGTCAGATTTCCGTAGGTCAGTTGTTATTTTCACTTAAAAATTTGTCCATTTTAAACAAAAGAGAGTCTCTTTGAGTGGTACCAGCCACACCGTGCCTCAGATTGAAGCTGGGATGACTCTTACATGTCACAAAGGACCCTTTTATCATTCTACTAATGGATCAAGACAATCCGAATTCATTTTGTTGGATTTACATAGGTCAGTTGTTGTTTTCACTTAAAATTGTGTCCATTTTAAACAAAAGAGAGACCCTTTGAGTGATACATGCCACACCGTGCCTCTGTTTGAGGTGTAGATTAATTTTACACATAACATAGGACCCTTTTATCATTATCCTAAAGGATAAATACAATACTAATGCGTTTGGTCTGATTTCTGTAGGTCAGTTGTTGTTTTCACTTAAAATTGTGTCCATTTTAAACAAAAGAGAGACCCTTTGAGTGATACCGAACACACCGTGCCTCATATTGAGGCTATGATGACTCATACATGTGAAAAAGGACCCATGTATCATTCTAATAAAGGATCAATACAATCCTAATGCGTTTGGTCGGATTTCCGTAGGTCAGTTGTTGTTTTCACTTAAAATTGTGTCCATTTTAAACAAAAGAGAGACCCTTTGAGTGATACCGGCCACACCATGCCTCGTATTGAGACGGGTATGACTCTTACATGTCACAAAGGACCCTTGGATTTTTCTTCTAAAGGATAAATACAATACGAATGCGTTTGGTCATATTTCTGTAGGTCAGTTGTTGTTTTCACTTAAAATTGTGTCCATTTTAAACAAAAGAGAGACCCTTTGAGTGGTACCAGCCACACTGTGTCTTGGATTGAGGCAGGGTTGACTCTTACATGTCAAAAATTACCCATGTATCGTTATATTAAAGTATCAACATAATCCGAATGAATTTGGTTGGATTTCCGTAGGTCTGTTGTTGTTTTCACTTAAAATTGTGTCCATTTTAAACAAAAGAAAGACCCTTTGAGTGATACCGGCCACACCATACCTCGGATTGAGGCGGGGGTGTCTATTACACGTCATAGATGACCCTTTTATTGTTCTACTAAAGGATAAATACAATTCAAATTCATTTGGTCAGATTTCCGTAGGTCAGTTGTTGTTTTCACTTAAAATTGTGTCCATTTTAAACAAAAGAGAGACCCTTTGAGTGATACCGGCCACACCGTACCTCGGATTGAGGAGGGGATGACTCATAAACGTCACAGAGGACCCGTGGATCGTTCTACTAAAGTATAAATACAATCCGAATTCGTTTGGTTGGATTTCCTTAGGTCAGTTGTTGTTTTCACTTAAAATTGTGTCCATTTTAAACAAAAGAGAGACCCTTTGAGTGATACTGGCCACAACGTGCCTCATATTGTGGTGGATATGATTCATAAACATTACATAGGACCCTTGGATCATTATCCTAAAGTATCAATACAATTTTAATTTGTTTGTTCGGATTTCCGCCAGTTGTTGTTTTCACTTAAAATTGTGTCCATTTTAAACAAAAGAGAGGACCTTTGAGTGATAACGGCCACACCGTGCCTAGGATTAAGGCGTGGATGACTTTTACATGTCATAGAGGACCCTTGGATCGTTCTCCTAAAGGATAAATACAATTAGAATGCGTTTGGTTGGATTTCCGTAGGTCAGTTGTTGTTTTCACTTAAAATTGTGTCCATTTTAAACAAAAGAGAGACCCTTTGAGTGATACCGGCCACAAAATGCCTCATATTGAGGTAGGGATGACTCTTACACATCACAGAGGACCCGTGGATCTTTCTCCTAAAGGATAAATACAATCCTAATGCGTTTGGTCAGATTTCCATAGATCAGTTGTTGTTTTCACTTAAAATTGTGTCCATTTTAAACAAAAGAGAGACCCTTTGAGTGGTACCAGCCACACCATGCCTCGAATTGAGGCAAGTATGACTCATACACTTCAAAAAGGACCCATGTATCATTATCATAAAGGATAAATACAATCCAAATGCATTTGGTTGGATTTCCGTAGGTCAGTTGTTGTTTTCACTTAAAATTGTGTCCATTTTAAACAAAAGAGAGACCCTTTGAGTGGTACCGGCCACACCGTGTCTCGGATTGAGGAAGGGTTGACTCCTACACATCCCCAACACATCCTTGGATCGTTATATTAAAGTATAAACACAATATGAATGCGTTTGGTCAGATTTCTGTAGGTCAGTTGTTGTTTTCACTTAAAAAATTTGTCCATTTTAAAAAAAAGAGAGACCCTTTGAGTGGTACCAGCCACAGCGTGCCTCAAATTGAGATGGGGATGACTCATAAACGTCCCCAATGCACCTGTGGATCGTTCTCTTAATGGATTAGCACAATACGAATGCGTTTGGTTGGATTTCCGTAGGTCAGTTGTTGTTTTCACTTAAAATTGTGTCCATTTTAAACAAAAGAGAGACCCTTTGAGTGGTACCGGCTACATTGTGCCTCAGATTGAGGCGAGGATGACTAGTACATGTCACAAAGGACCTGTGTATTGTTCTCCTAAAGGATCAACACAATCCTAATGCATTTGGTCGGATTTCTGTAGGTCAGTTGTTGTTTTCACTTAAAAATCTGTCCATTTTAAACAAAAGAGAGACCCTTTGAGTGGTTCATCATTCTTGCATGTTGTTGGTGTATACCATATTTTAAAATGGGAAATTGAATCATTAGAAAAAGTATGTTTTATTTACTAAAAATTACAATATTCCTAAGAACATTTACATACAACAATGTGTCATCTTTTGATCCCCTTAACCCCTCTCAAAAATGACCGCCAATTGTACACGTCCCCAAGTCAGATCTTCATGTTATTTGTGTACAATCTACCATTAGGTATGTGTCCCACTCATTTCTGAACATATCTATATCATCTTGTGAGTCTGAGGCTTTTTGGCAGTCAGAGTAGTACTGCAAAATATAAAAATAAAGAATTAATAAATAAATTAAATGAACTAGTAGTTGTTTTTGAAAATACCTATTTAGGGATGCTTGTTTGTTGATGAAAAATGATATATTTCATAAATTTACAAACATAATAACCTCAATCATTATCGTTTGTTTGTTTTGGACACTGCAAAAAAATTGACCATTAGGAGAATAAGTGACTTGTGTTGAGATGTGTTTGGATAGTGAAATTTTATTATATATACCCTGATATTTGTCTAGATCTAGTACTTGCTCGCCTCCTTATGCTTAGCCTCTGTCCTCATTCCTTTTTTAGATGATAATAATACACCGCCCTATCATAACATAATCCTCAGTAAAAGATAATATAAATTATATTACTTGATGTTTAGACTAAACATAGGATGTAGTGTCTTACAGATTCACAAACTCCATCATCTGTGGTCAGTTTGATGGATATCCTTGCTTTGAATCTAGAAAATAAATATTTGGAGTATCCAAGTTCACCAAAATTATCATCCAATGTTGCCTAAAAACACAAAAAAGAATAAGTAATAAAATAAGTCAAAATATAATTGATATGCTTTAATCATAGAGTTTTACCCCTACATGGTTGGTATTAAGAAGAGTCTGTCATCTGTAATCTTGCTTTCAAATGTTTTCAGCAAGTCATTCACTATTTCATTCTTTTTTTATGGCTCTATTTTCGTTATATGTGATGATGTGGTATGAGGACTAACGAGTCCAAATTTTGGATCATGGGAAAATTCCTTCAACTGTTTTTCATATATACGTCTGTCAACAATATAAAATGCATTTAGTCATAATTTTTACATTAGATCAGCTTTTAGAAAATCAATTCACGGAAACGTACCTCATATATATATTTACAACCTTGATTCCTAGCCAACCATTTTCAAGGATCTCATTTACATTTTCAGCAGCAAAAAAATCTTGACTTTCCTTTCCGTATATATTCTCTTCGAAAACCACTATATGAATACTACCACCTCTTATCTTCGTATCCACATGAGTCTTCAATGCTAGTAAATGTGGATAGAGAACAGGTGGTGTTATTGTGCTTTCAGTAGCTCCTTAGGATCGGTTGGTCGATCCTTTAGATGGTTTTGAGATGATATTTGTCACCCCCTTCCCTTTCTCTGTCTATAATAACATTCATTAGTTCAGACCCTTTTTTCATTAATTGTTAAAGGTTTATCTTGAAAAAAAGTAAATAAATACCTCTTTGTCCGCATGTACTCTTACAAGTTGTGACGGCCATGCAATGAATGTCCCAATAGCATTTTCGACCGTATGAATATCATCGTCATCAAGTGGAATAGGTAACTCTGCATTTGGATCATGAGCAACAATAATCATCACTTTCAGATGATCTTTCAAAAGTGGTCTATTATACAGCGTGTCATCTGGGATGTTGAACACCGTAGCCCTCGCTACAAGGTGATAGGTGGGTGTTGACAGATATAAATCACAATCATTATCACCCTGTAAATGATTAATATAGGAAAAGTATCAGTGTTTGTCTGATTCACATTTCATGGGAACAATTATTAGAATATTGATTACCACGGCTAAGGAAGATCTTTGAGGGGAATGGCTCACCTCAAAGCTGGTGGGGGGTGGGGTGGGATCTTCACGTGCTGGTTGTTCCTGAGTTGTGTCTTCTCCTTGCTTCCCACCCATAAAAGTTTCTATCAACTCTCCCTGCCATTGCAATAATTCTTCAAGGGTTGCCAGTTTTTCGCTCATTTGTTTCAATGTTTCATCTCTATCATCCATTTTTCTTCTTCTTCTCAAAATATCCTCGGGGTGTCACCCCAAACCCCGCACCTCTGACACGACCGTATTTTTTTGGCTACTTCAAAGCCGTCGATAATAGGTCTGCATCCGCTATAGGAGTAGTTGATTCCTGTGACTGTTTGATATAGGAAAATAACTAATTATTTTTATGTAATAGCAATTTAAAATAAATATTTTTATCATCGTGTCATACTTACACAAATTTCCCACACTTTTTGTGTGTTCTCATCTACTAGCTTCCCTTCCTTATTCACACATGCCTCCTTCCAAAGTACATGACGTGGGATGGAAGTGTCTTTGGTTTTAGACTCATTAATCTACATATAAACATAGAAAGATAATTATGATTTTGTTTATTGGAACCTAACAATATTACTGTAAATTTAAAATACGTACCATTTTCTTTTCTAGTGAAGCATACCCCATCCTTGCTTTACGATAGGGGTATGTTGGTTTTGATGCACATTCCTTATTTTCATTACAGAGTTTCTATTTCATAAATGAAATATTGACAGTCAAAGTGATGAATACACATATCCTCAAACAACGTATTATCACCCACAATGTACCTGAAACTTCTCATCCCCACGACAGCCAATAAATGCATCCCATACTTCTTGGGATATCAGGTGAGCGTAGAGAATGGGTGGGTGCGATTTTATTTTACCTTTGGAATCTTTCAGGTGACATCTTGTTAAAATAGTGTGAAAACCTCGATGAATCCTTCCTGCAAGCCTTATTACACAATCCTTGTGTGAATCGTCTATTATAAATGTACTCTGCAAGAGATTGAGAAGAGTAAGAAATTGTTTCATTATTTTATTTTCTAGTAAATTAAATAAATAAATTCACAATGTTACCATAATTTCTTCCCAGATCACAGCCTTCAGCCCGGACACAACATGGTGCCATGAATCTATGTCAATTAGCACGTGTTGCCGAGTGACAACTCCAATGTAACTACTAAACATAGCCTTGTTGGGATTCACATGTTGTCCTCATGCATTCCATCCGACATCAAATTTGATGCCTTTTCTTTTCGCCTTAATAACTTTGGCTAACACCGTCAAACTACGACGCACCTGTGTTTTCTGCGACGTCGATCCTTCATTCCCGACCATTTCATTGATATCAACATCATCTATATGTTCATCTGAAATGGTAGCAACGACATGTGCTGATGGTTGTTGGACCTCAAAACTAGGAGCATCAGGAGCCGCAATAGAAGGAGCAGCATGAGCAGTAGGAGCAGCAGGAGCAGCAGGAGCAGCAGGAGCAGCAGGAGCAGCAGGAGCAGCAGGAGCAGCAGCAGCCGCAGCAGCAACAGCTTGAGAGACTTGTTCAGCCTCAAGGTTAGGAGCACCAAAATGTGTAGATGTTATTATCTGCAAAAGTGGTTGAACAATTAATTTAGATTACATAAATTCAGTAATGATAAGATAATAACATGAGATAACAAGATCTATATTACAAACAAAATATAACCTATTTATTGATATCTCTTTCTTTTTTTCAAAGGCTGAATGGATTTGACACCTCTATCGATTATCCAAATCCCTTAATTCTGGTCTCCTCTAACATACAAAACATCATCTACATTGGGACCACTCCGAAATGATTGTGACGTACCACTGAAAGGATCGTCCTCAACTGAATTTTCATCGGAACCTTCAGTAGTTTTGGATGATAACAGAAAAATCAACCACTTTCGGTTTGCGAGATTGGGAACATAAAAAACTTGTACTGCTTGTGATGCCATTATAAACTGTTCGGATTTGTACCCTTCTTTACTAAAATCAAATTTCACAAATCCCCATTCATCTATTTTAACACCACTATTGTTATCAACCCATTTGCATTGAAAAATTGGCAATTGGAATGTCGTATAATCCAACTCCCATATTAGTTTGATAATGCCAAAGTATGACATATTTTCATAAATTGTATTTTTGTCCTTACTACCAGAAACATGCATCGCTTCAGCCACTAGTGTAACTCCACTATTTTACATGGTACTATCTTCATCATGTTCATTTATATAGAATGTATAACCATTAATTACATAACCACTGTAAGATAATATATACACACTTGGTCCAGCGACTAGCCATCAAATTTGTTCTAAAATTGAATTAGGATTTTCATCCAACTGCTTAAAAATATGGTCCTGAAACCATCCTATAAACTGGTGATTATGTGTATTTGATAACCATTTTTCATCCCTTGATGGATTCAACTACCTAATAATTTCTTTGTGAGTTTCAATATATGGAGAAACCTCCCAACTATTGTGCAAAACATAAAGGTGGGCTTGCTCTTGATCTGTAATGCTGATTGTCACAACATCTCTTCCAAAAATTCCCTCACCCTCAATGCATCCAGTGTGACAATATTTCTGGAGACCAATGCTTTCCACATCAGATAGGTATTCCGTACAAAATTCAATGGCTTCCTCAACAATATATCGCTTCACTATACAACCCTCTGGGCGACTTTGATTTTTGGCATACCCTTTCAAAATCTTCATATACCATTCAACATGATACATCCATCTATAGTGCACAAGACCACAAAGTCAAATCTCTCTCACCAAGTGAATTATCAAATGAACCATCATATCAAAGAATGTTGGTGGGAAGAACATTTCTAATTCACATAATATGATTTCAATTTATTTTTCCATAGATGGAAATTTCACCGGGTCTAAAACTTTGCTACATATAGCTTTGAAAAAGAAACAAAGTTTGGTTAACATATGACGGACATTCTTGGAAAAAATGCAACGTAAAGCTATAGGAATTAGATCTTGCATCAAAACATGGCAGTCATGTGATTTCAAACCTTTTAAATTCAAATAATTCATTGAAACAATGTTCTTGATATTTGATGAATACCCCTCTAGAACCTTTACATCATTGAAGAAGATGAAAAACTAGTATCTCTCCTCCCTAGAAAGAGTATAAGCATCTGGAGGAAGAAATATTCGATTTTCACCCTTCACGGGATCCAACTCTTCTCGTATTCCCATGTCAACCATGTCCAACCTTGCCTTAATTCCATCCTTTGTTTTTCCAGGGGCATTTAGAAACGTTCCGATAACACTGTCACATACATTTTTTTCCACATGCATCACATCAAGAAAATGTTTGACGTACAAACAATTCCAGTATGGTAATTAAAAAAAACTGATCTCTTTTTCCAACCGATTTTCGTAAGGTTTTTCGAAAATGGTTTACCAAAAACAGTGTTCACATCTTTTACTTTCTCAAACAGCTGATCACCTATTAGTGGAGATGATACTTTGCGTTTTTCTAAACTTCCATTGAATGATATCATCCAAGATCGGTACTTATGCCGACGAGGTAGAAATCTATGATGTCCTAGAAACACAGATTTCGATGAATGTTTCAACCTAATTGATTCTGTATCTTTTTTTCACATGGGACACCCTTGAGTTCCTTTAATGCTATAGCCTGACAAATTTCCATAAGCAGGGAAATCATTTATTATTCCATACAACATCGCTCTCAATGTAAAGTATTCAATTTTATAAGCATCATACAACATAACACCTGAATCCCACAATAACTTCAAATCCTTGATCAAAGGAGCCAAATAAACATCAATATCGTTACATGGTTGTTTTGGTCCTGATATAAGCATAGATAACATGATGAATTTATGCTTCATGCATAACTAGGGTGGCAAGTTATAATTTACCAACATAACAGGCCATGTACTATGAGTGTTGGTTTGAAAACCATAAGGATTTACTCCGTCTGTAGATAATGCAAGACGAAGGTTTCTAGGCTCTTTTCCAAATTCAGGATACTCATGATCAATTTTCTTCCATTGAGGAGAGTCGGCCAGATGACATAATTTCCCATATTTATTTCTTTTATCTGCATTCCATGACAATTATCTTGTAGTTTCTTCACTTCCATATAGACGCCTAAACCTTGGAATGATTGGAAAGTACCATACAACTTTCATAGGATTGGATTCATCTTTATTTTATCGAGAAGAACCACACTTTGGGCATTCTGTAAGTGATTTTTTCTCCTTGCAAAACAATATACAGTCTTTTAGGAAGGCATGTATTCTTTCAGAAATCATACCCATCGAGCGTAGCATTCGTTTAGCTTCATATGTCCGACTTTGGAGCTCATTATCTTCAGGGAGCATGTCATTCAAGAGAGCAAGTAGTTCCGTAAAACTGACATCACTCCATCCGTTGCCTGATTTCAATTTATACAACTTCAGTACAGCTGACAATGTTGCATACTTGGTGCAACCAGCATACAATGACGTCTTTGCACAACTCTTTAACTTCTCAAACAATTTTGGGCAATCAAGGAGTTCATCTTCAATTGTCTTTGTCATTTCCTCAATACGATCTTCATCATCATTGAAATCTATAATCACATACTCCATACGGTCTTCTTCATTATCCATATTTATATTCATATCTGATGATCCATAAAATGCAGTTTTATCCCAGCTAGTAGCTACATTTACGTTTTCTCCGTGTTTATTACAACATTTATAACTCCGATCTATTCCATGACATATCAAATGTTCTTCCAAATCCTCTGGAGTAAGTAGTCTAGAATAACAACAACGTAAACACGGACAAAGGATTTGAGAAGGATCCTTTGCGTGATTTTTTGAAAACTTGATGAACTCTTTCACTCCTTTCTCGTACTCTATTGTCAAACGATTAACATCCATCCAATCTTTATTCATCTTCATCCTATTTGAATCTCAAATATTAGTATTTATGGTTCAAGTACACAAAAAAAGACTTCCAAATATAGTATAATAGAACCACTTCCTTATAAAAATAGAGATTAATAAAGTGTAACCATTTCCAATAAAGATTTGGAAATAAACAGAACCAGGATAGACCCCCCATCAAAATCAACACAGTTTCCAAACACAAAGGGGTTCGCGGGGATAATCACTTGTGTCATAGATAGTAAAACTCACACGACATCATCCTCTATGGCTCATTCTCCTCTATCAGGTCAATCCTTCTATGGTCAACCAGTCCATCCTTTTATACCTCACCAACCTAAAATACATATGGATGAAAACCAGTAGCCAAATATATAAGTAAAGAAAGGATTATCATAATCTCTAAAATATGGAATTCATTAAATATAATTACTTTAGATTCATTATATTTTCCTCAAATCACCCCAGTCCAAACACAAGAATAATCAATAATGATACATCTACCACTCCTAGGTATCTGCCCTATATTCAATATCATCATGCCTAAATACCCATATATCCACACATACACATGTCACAAACACATAAAAAACCATATCCACATCAGAACCAAAGTACCCATATGGATTTAAATCAGGTTACTCGACTCAAGTGGTGGTGTGTAAGAAATAATAAGAAAATATAATAAGTATATAGTCACACATAAATCTCAAAATGGTGTTAATAATCCAATAAACCCAAGGTATCATTCCATCTATCAAAATAATCTGAAGGAGCCCATATGCGACAGTAGTCCCAGGTGGTGAAGGTTCCTGAGGAGGAAGGGGCGAACACGCACCTATTGGGGTTCGAGGTCAAGTCACTGAGGTTGAAGGTGGACCGATACTCCTACAAGGGTTCATTCCATATTTCACAAACCATATCTTGGTACCCTAGGATGTTAAACCACTACTGGTGGAAGTAAAACCGTTCCTGATGATCACGCCAAGAAGAAATGGAAACCAAGAGGGGGGAGTGGTTCGAAATACCTCAAGAAAGATGAAAAAAAATGGTATTTGAGAATAGGTTAGTGGATTTCATGTTGGCTAGACACCTATCCAATAGACTCTACAAGTGGTGATGTCCCCTGCAGTTGTTGCACCAGGTGAATCTGTCACCTGAGAAGCTGAGATCAATTAGGCCCTTCCCAGCCATGAACTGAACAAATTCTATGATGGCCTTCCTCTGGAATGGGCTTCTACCTTTCCTTTACTTTGGGTTGTAAATGACATTAAAGTCACCCCCAACAAACTATGGATGGTGGCCGAGATCGAAGGTATTTTGTTCACTCTATAGAGATTCCCTTTGAAGAGGGTCATAAATTCTAAAAACAAAATTCATAAGGAAGGAGGTGTCACCGTTTGACACCTTGGTAGTGATGAATTTATTGCAATCTTGAACAGTCTCAACAACATATATATTGTTCAAAAATACACATTTGTATCTGTTGGAGGGGTAAGAGTGTATAAATCCATGAAACTTAATCTTCTAGGAGAATTCTATGATTATTATAGGGTTTTTTGTGTTATTTGACAACAACAACAATGACATTATGCTTTTTGATTTCTATGGTGAGGAAGTCCGATTTAACATGGGAACTAAGACTATGAGCATTACATATAAAGATAATAATAATGGGTAGGACAGAGCTCTGACATTGTATCTAGAGCTAGTAGCCTTATTGAAGTGGGAGGATGATCTCTCATTGAGGTCCCTTGATTTTGAACATGTTCATAATACCTTCTGGTTGGTAAGATTCATATGAGTGGGAGACGAGGATCTAAAGGGGCAGGGGAAGGATGGGTAATGAAAATTGGGGGATGGTGAGAGAGTTCTCTCTGGATCCATAAGTATTTGGAGTTGGATGATAGGCTCAGAGCCAAGGGAGACAGGACAAACACTCCTAGGAAGGGGCCTGCCAACTTCAGAGAAGCAGTCAGTAACCTCAGCAAGGGAGAAGGATAGAGATGAAGGTAGGGGTGGCAAGGCTAGAAATATTGGTGGTCTGGGCATCATTCCATACAAGTGCACTTCCAAACAAAGTCACTTATATATAATGAAGGAAAGAAGGGGGGGAACAATTGCGCAAAACCAGAAGGAAGGAAAATAAATTGGAATGGAGAGGAAAAGGGCTTGGTAGATTTACATGGCAACAACGAGAGAGGATGGGGAAGACATATCAAAGGATTGGGTGGGTTCTGAGGGGGAAACCATCACTGGAACACCTACTGACATTGGGGAATCCATCTGAGAGACATCCCAGAGGGGGAGACAACCTATCCCTATTGATCAAGATCTTAGGGGGGGTGGCGTCGGCCCCCTTGGTGCCACCTTATACAAACCTGAATAGAATTACCTTAGAGAAGATAGTGGGAGAAAAACCTAGGGAAAATATGGTAGATTATCTCTTGAGTCCAGTAGAAGGAATCCTACACCTGGAGCATGATCTTTCAAGGTAGGGTAAGAGAGGTGTCCAGCTCCAAAAAGATTCAAAAATACAACACTAATAACAAGAAAATAGTCAAGAAAATATGAATAACTATCAAAATTTCCTCTCACTAATAGATATTTCATTTTGAATATAGAAAATGTGAAATTAAACATATTCCCATTTCTAATAGTTCAAACAATCATGAGGGACCCCAAACATAAAGGGTAAGTCAATGATGTGAAAATATTGATTCTAAAAAACTATCACTACATTTTGACCCTATGTGTTTGTAGGGGGAAAATCATAAAATAGGTTTCTAACCAAAAGATACTCCTCCGAATAAAAATGATGAAACACACAAAATAATAAATTACTAACACAAAAAAATAGTGGTTACCCAATATATTATATGTCACACCCATCATTCTTAAATTACCTATTTTATTAATTTCTAGGCATCAGGTAGTCTGGGTTAAGGCCCGACTTAATTATTGAGTTCTTATTTAAATAAATGCATGTTCTGGTCTTGACATCGTTCAGCGCACCACGGTCGAAGCCGCGCAACCTCGCCCGGATCACCGCACGACCTGCCCGATATTCAAGGCAAATGAATAAAATATAATGAATAATAAAATGGGAAAAAAATAAAAAATAATAATAAGTGTAATTGGATTCAAGGGAATATTTTAATGAGGATGATAATAACATTGTTTGAGAATATTATTATTGTAATTGATAATGTCAAGAATGCAAATTTTATTAAGTTATTAATATTATAAGATTTGATATTATTGTTAACACCAAACTAAGTTACTATGAATTTTTTTTAATCTTATTTGGTTTTAAAATCTTTCTTCAAGGTGTGGGCTAAGTCCCGGTTAAATTTGATGTTTTTATCAATAAACGAGTTTTCTTTCGGGGCGCGACAACATGCGACGCATGGGTGAAGCATAGTTGCAATATCGTACGGCTTTTCCAGCACCGCCGTGTGAGCCGTCCGTTGTTCAATTAATTAAATAAATTGAGTTAATAACAGTGAAATAAAAATTAAATGTTTGGAAGAATAAAAATAAAAAAATAAGATGTTTAAAATGTGTTAATAGTTTAATAAGTTGTTTTTTTATAAGTTGTGTTTTAGTGATAATAATAATAATAATATTATTATGGTTTTAGTTTAAGAATATTTTTTTTATTAATAATACTAATATTATTTTTTATTTGTTTTCTTTTAATTTTTTTAGGGTTTATTTCTATTCTTTTTTTCCTTCTCCCTACCCTCACTCTCTCCCATTGAAACCCTCCCCCTCTTCTTTGCTGGATCGTGCCACAACACCCCCCCTGGAACCCTCACCTCCCCTGCTTCGCAGCACCACCAGCCGATCCCCTGCCTTCTCCCTGCACGCTGCTGGCCGCCCCCTTCATCTCCCTCTCCTCTTCCGCATCGAACACACCCACCTGGTTCGAAGCCCCGCACAGAGACCTCGCCGGACCGCACCCCTACTTCCCCGTCGCAGCCCCCTCCCGCTAGCTCCCATGTTTAGCGCCGCCCCCCACGCTCCCGGCTCGCGCTCCCCCTGCCTCCTCGCTACGGCCGCACCTCACCCCAGTGCACCACACCCCCTCTCTCCATGGAACCTCTCCGCGACCTCCCTCTTCCTGCGCTACGAACCACCGCCCCCTGCTCCATCTGGCGAACACCCCCCCTCGGTTAAGTCTTCTTCTTGCTGTTTTTTTTCTCTTTTAAGTTTTGTTGTTTTTCTTTTCAGCGGGTATATGTTCTGATTTAAGGTCTTTTGGTTTGATCTTCTTGTTTTAGGGATAAATTTGGTCTCTTGGTGATGCGATTGAAGCGCAAATGGGTTTCGATTCGTTGTCGGATGTTTGTACACGTCGAGGTAGGTGGTTAAATTCCTTTTCATCATTTTATTAATTTAATATGTTCATTTGATTTTATAAATATGTTTTATGATCTATTTTGGTGTCGCAAAAATATATTTTTGAAGTGTTTGGTATGCGTTCAATTGAATAATGAATTATTTTTTTGGTGTGTTAGATTTATTGCGCATCTTTGAAATTAAATTGCGAATTATTGAGTAATTAAAAACATGTCTTAATATGATTTTGAGTGTGTTTTTGGTGTAAAGTCATATTGCGCTTCTTATAAGTGTTTCAAAAATTGTGTATATGGTTTATTAAGTTGTGTGAGTAATGAAAAATACATTTTTGAAGGGTTTGACATGTTGTATGTTTTATGTGCGGGGTGCAGGTGAGTTTTTGTGTGTGCGAAGTCATGTGCGGCTTCTTAAAATTATTTTATAATTTTTCTTAGTACTTTATTTAATGGTGAAAATGGTTGTTTAATTGCGCAAATGGTTTATTGATTTTTTAAGCGCTGCAAATGATGTTTGAAGAAAACTTTGGTGTGCGTATTATTTCAAAATGGGAATTATTAGTGCAAATAGCATTTTTATGTACAATTAGTATTTTGTAACATATGGGACTTGTTTGAGCACAAGGGAAACCCTGGGTATCTAGGTGGGAGGACCGGGACTAGTACGCTAGTGAACTGAGGGGTTTTGACCATGGTTCACTTAGCATGTTTGACGTGACAACACTAACAAAACTATATTAAAGATGATTGGGGACCACTAGGTTATGGGTATGCTCCCTACTAGTGGATCGTGCACGAGAATGGATATTCGTCATGGTTACTTTTCACCGAGGTATGAGGTTCTAGGGACCCACATGAGTTATATGACCCTTAGGGGATTTACCCATGGTGCTCTGCTATTCATGACATGGTGCCTTCCGTCAGCATACAGAGGACTACTCAGGTGTGTGCATGAGTTCTCTTTATAAAATTTCCCTTCCTCTTTAAAATAATGTTTGAAAAAAATGGTTTTTCTTAAAGTGTTCATTTTCACTTTTAGCATGTAAATGTTTTCCTTAAAAGTGTTTTTTTTCTAAATTTATATCTTTGAATAAGCATGTTAAATTATCTCTTTGATGTTGCGGCATGAAATCTTTTATTCGGTGATATCCTACTGGGCTTTTAGCTCACACCCTACATACACCCTTGGGTGTATATAGATTCTATTTCTTCTGCTTTCCAGGTTGTGACTTCGTGCTTAGTGATGGTGGTTCAGGTTGCAGTTGGTATTCCCATGCAGAGTGGTGTTGTTGTGGCCCTCTTTTGCCAGAAGGTTTGAGTCAGAGTTTTAGTTTACACTGTCGTCTTTTCTTTTTAGCTATTGGTTCGAGTTGTAGACTTTAAACCTATTTTTAGTTTAAGGACCTGTTTGGATGTCTATTTTCAGTTTCAGTTTATTTGTCTTATTAGTTGCTTTGTGTTTACTGTTTCGGGTAAATCATTCCCATGAGTTAGTTTTGATACCCAGGCACTTGTGCCAGCCCGTGGGGATCAGGAACGCCCTTCGAGCCATGTTGCAGACCGGGTCGGGCGCCGGATCACCCAGCCTGGTTCGTGACAAAATGGTATCAGAGCAGGTTTTCTCTTTTGGGTCGTTTTCTTTTGGGATAGAGTCACGGTAGACTTGATTAAAGGTTGTCGGGACTCGACGTCCTGGCTACGAGCAAGGTGCCTGGCTAGCACACCTCGTGGCAGGACTCGAGTTACCAAAGTAAGTTTATGTTTGTCTATATCTTCGGTCAGTGTGGTTAATTTTGTTTAGGGGAAATGAAAAAGGAGTAGGGTTAGTGGTCCCAGTAAGCTCGTAGGGTCTGGAAATCCATGCGGAGCCGGGGACGCTATCCTGAAATACCCTCCATGGTAGTGGCGTGACTGGCGTATGGCCACCAACCATACGTTCCAGTCACCCGCTGACATTTTCTCTTGCGTCGTTTCTTGTCTCTTTGTTTTGTATTCGCGGAAATTTGGTTTTTAAGTAAAAATGTTTTGATGTTAGAAAAATGTTTTGAAATGGAGCGATTTAAAAATAAAATGATAATGTGTAAAGTTTGAAAAGTGTGGGTTGAATGTTTTTGTTTTGAAAAAAAATGGAAAGGTTTGGTTTTTATTCTTGGTGTTCTCATGGGAAACCACATGCATGAATGTATATGAAAAAAAAGGGTTAATGGCACGAGTGGATGATTTCCTGGATAGACATGAGGTGGGTGCTGGTGCGACATGATAACATGCATGTGCGAGGCTCATGGGACACCATTGGTGTTTGTGAAACCCACTAGCTTGGCTTATTTTCAAAATGTTTTGTTAAATAAAAAATTTGGTGTTTTAGTAAACAATGTTTGTGTGGCGTGTCCTTGTGATTTTGACATATCGGATGTGAGGTGTTATGAGATGAGGATCCTTTCTGAATGATTTGTGTCCCAAGTTTGAATTCTTATTTGTAAGTTGGTATGAAAGCGCGTAGTTAGTGAATTCTTTTAAAAGGTACATCGGGGAGCCTTTGCAGTGGTTCCCCCCTGCATGTTTGGTGTTTGCTTGTGGTATGTCTTGACCATCGAACCTATTTAATTGGGTCCACGGTTCTCCTTCTTGGCTAGTTTATGCCCCAATAAAGAGTTAATGTGCGAATGACGTGCGGCCACAGATAGTTCGCCGTTAGCCGACCCTCCAGTTGATTAAAGTAAGGACTATCCCTTTTTGGTGACAGTGATATGTTAATCTCTTTTTCTTTTCGGTGAGTGGATCCTCTCACAGTGGGATGACAAACGCGGGGGGATTTGAAGGGAGTTTTTGTCTCTTTGAGTTGTTTGAGTCATCGAATATGAGGTTTGACACTTTTGCATCTAAATGTTCCCCTGGAAGCGGTGAAAGGAATTCTAGTAAGGAAGGTTGAAGGCGGTTCAGTGTTATAGGCACTGACCGAAGTCTTTAAAGGCCTGTAGTGCTTTCATCGGCCGCAAGGGTCAGGTTTGGTGACGTCTTGCAGAGTGAGGTCCCTTTGATAGTCAATGGCTGTTTGGAAGCGGTAAAGGAGACTCCAGTGGGGAAAAGGTGGAAGCAACCCTAAGTTGTTGGTGTGGTCTATTGTTTTAACTAACCTCTGGTCTTTGGTTTGTTTCATTTAATAAAAGGTTCGTGTTAGGCTACTAGTTTGGCAGACCCAGTCATATGAGGCTGCTATGGTCGTTTGTAGGAATCACGTGTTGTTCAAGACGTGGTTTAAAGTCTTTATCAAGGTAATGTTTCTCTCGACAGTAATGATCGTGCTCGGTGACAATTTTTGGCATCATGTTCTTATTCAGTGTGACAAAGGGTGATGCGCATGCACCATTTCAGCTCTTGTGTTGGTGAATGTTTCGTGTATGATCAGTTAGATGTTGTAATGTGTTGTGTTTGCTGGTGTTGCCTCAGTTGTAGTGTGGTTGCGTATGAAACCAAAAAGAGAAGCTTCACACGAGAGTCCTCAATACCTAACTGCGAGGCAGGAGATGCTTCAAATATCAAGGCTCCAACCATAGGCCTCGGAGTGAAGCTGACACGTGGTCAGGAACCCCGGGAGTGTATGAGACCCCAACTTTATTTCTGTCATCAGTGTTAAAAGTAGAGGCAGTTTAAATTGTTTCTATGGTTGTTCCACTTCTAATGATCCGTCTAGTTGCATAAGGTTTTCGTGACCATGTGGAGGCATGTTCGTCCCGCGCCTTAAAGTCTTGGGGGTTGCATTCCACTGGATGCAATCGCTTTAGTGGTCCTTATGAGAGCCTGTTGGGTAACTCAGTCTCAAATTTGAATGGTGTTCATCCAGGAAATTTTGAGATGTTGGTTTGTGGCTGGCTGTGGTTTTGACTCCTGGTGGTCGGGCCCCTCCCTCCCCGCCCCTTATGGTGGGGTGTTTGGTTACCATCGATAATTTTTCAAAGTTCTGTATCCTCTGTTCGTTCTAATGGCGGTGAGACCCACGACGGGTCTCGCACAAAGGTCTCTGGAATAAATCGGTGTTGGCCTTTCCTTAATGGTGGGGAGTCCGCCCGGACCTCCCCATGTTGGTTTTCTAGTCTCGCCTTGGGCATTGGTAGGTTCTTAATGGTGGGGAGACCCACATTGGGTCTCACACGAATGTATCTAGAATGAATCAGTGATGGACTTTTATTTAATGGCAGGGAGTCCGCTCGAACCTCCCCGTGTCAGTTTTCCAGTCTCGTCTCGAGTGTTAGTGAGTTCCTAATGGCGGGGAGCCCCTCGGGCCTCCCCATGTTGATCTTTTGCTTCTGTTTTTAAATATGGCTTGGTGACAAGTGATAAGAGTGTTCTGTGGACGTGGTTTGACCTTGTTTGTTCATTCTATCCAAATGCTTTGGTTTTCGTTTAATAGTGCTTGAGATGTTTCAGCTTGTAAATTTGGTTTCTGTGGGTGCGAGAGTTCCCTTCCGTGATCAGTCAACTGAAGGTGTTCTAGCTCTTTGGGGTAGGTGACACATATCAAGAAGTCTTTTTATGAGTTTTTCGAGGTTGTCTTTGAGTCACTCTCTCTGAGCATGATATTTTTGTCTCTCTTTGCTTGGTGTTTATGGGGATTTCCTTTGAACCTTAAGGGAGTGTGGTTTTCTGCTTTGGGGTTTGGTTTTGGTTGCGGCTTTCTGGGGATGGAAAGCTTTATGGTGGGGAGAATTGTCAAACCCGTCGCTCTTAAATTACCTATTTTATTAATTTCTAGGCATCAGGTAGTCTGGGTTAAGGCCTGACTTAATTATTGAGTTCTTATTTAAAGAAATGCATGTTCTGGTCTTGACATCGTTCAGCGCACCGCGGTCGAAGCCGCGCGACCTCGCCCGTCACACCGCACGACCTGCCTGATATTCAAGGAAAATGAATAAAATATAATGAATAATAAAATGGGAATAAAAAAAAGAAGTGTAATTGGATTCAAGGGACTATTTTAATGAGGATGATAATAACATTGTTTGAGAATATTATTATTGTAATTGATAATGTCAAGAATGCAAATTTTATTAAGTTATTAATATTATAAGATTTGATATTATTGTTAACACCAAACTAAGTTACTATGACTTTTTTTTATCTTATTTGGTTTTAAATTGTTTCGTCAAGGCACAGGCTAAGTCCTAGTTAAATTTGATGTTTTTATCGATAAACGAGTTTTCTTTCGGGGCGCGACAACATGCGACGCATGGGTGCAACATAGTTGCAATATCGTACGGCTTCGCCAGCGCCGCCGTGTGAGCCGCCCATTGTTCAATTAATTAAGTAAATTGAGTTAATAACAGTGAAATAAAAATTAAATGTTTTGAAGAATAAAAATAAAAAAATAAGATGAGAAAAATGTGTTAATAGTTTAATAAGTTGTTTTTTTATAAGTTGTGTTTTAGTGATAATAATAATAATATTATTATTATGGTTTTAGTTTAAGAATATTTTTTTATTAATAATAATAATATTATTTTTTATTTGTTTTTTTTTAGTTTTTTTAGGGTTTAATTCTATTCTTTTTTTTCCTTCTCCCTCCCCTCACTCTCTCCCGTTGAAACCCTCCCCCTCTTCTTTGCTAGATCGCGCCGCAGCGCCCCCCCTTGGAACCCTCGCCTCCCCTGCCTCGCAACACCACCAGCCGATCCCCTGCCTTCTCCCTGCGCGCTGTTGGTCACCCCCTTAATCTCCCTCTCCTCTTCCACATCGGACACACCCACCTGGTTCGAAGCCCCACACAATGACCTCGCCAGACCGCACCCCTACTTCCTCGTCGCAGCCCCCTCCCGCTGGCTCCCATGTCCAGCGCCGCCCCCCCATGCTCCCAGCTCGCGCTCCCCCTACCTCCTCGCTATGGCCACACCTCACCCCGGCGCACCGCACCCCCTCTCTCCATGGAACCCCTCTGCGACCTCCCTCTTCCAGCGTTGCGAACCGCCGCCCCCTGCTCCATCCGGCGAACACCCCCCCTTGGTTAAGTCTTCTCCTTGCTATTTTTTTCTCTTTTGAGTTTCATTGTTTTTCTTTTTAGCAGGTATATGTTCTAATTTTAGGGTTTAATTTTAGGTATCTTGGTTTGATCTTCTTGTTTTAGGGATAAATTTGGTCTCTTGGTGATGCGATTGAAGCACAAATGGGTTTCGCTTCGTTGTCGGATGTTTGTACATGTCGAAGTATGTGGTTCCATTCCTTTGCATCATTTGATTAATTTAATATGTTTATTTGATTTTATAAATATGTTTTATGATCTATTTTTGTGTCACAAAAATATATTTTTGAAGTGTTTGGTATGCGTTCAATTGGATAATGAATTATTTTTTTGGTGTGTTAGATTTATTGCGCATCTTTTAAATTAAATTGCGAATTGTTGAGTAATTGAAAACATGTCTTAATATGATTTTGAGTGTGTTTTTGGTGTAAAGTCATGTTGCGCTTATTATAAGTGTTTCAAAAACTGTGTATATGGTTTATTAAGTTGCGTGAGTAATGCGAAATACATTTTTGAAGGGTTTGACATGTTGTATGTTTTATGTGCGTGGTGCGGGTGAGTTTTTGTGTGTGTGAAGTCATGTGCGAATTCTTAAAATTATTTTATAATTTTTCTTAGTACTTTATTTAATGGTGAAAATGGTTGTTTAGTTGCAAAAATGGTTTATTGAATTTTTAAGTGCTGCAAATGATGTTTGAAGAAAACTTTGGTGTGCATATTATTTCAAAATGGGAATTATTAGTGCAAATAGCATTTTTATGTACAATTAGTATGTTGTAACATATTGGACTTGTTTGAGCACAAGGGAAACCTTGGGTATCTAGGTGGGAGGACCAAAACTACTACGCTAGTGAATGGAGGGGTTTTGACCATGGTTCACTTAGCATGTTTGACGTGAAAACACTAACAAAACTATATTGGAGATGATTGGGTACCACTAGGTTATGGGTATGCTCCCTACTAGTGGCTCGTGCATGAGAACAGATAGTCGTTATGGTTACTTTTCACTGAGGTACAAGGTTCTAGGGACCCACACGAGTTAGATGACCCTTAGGGGATTTACCCATGGTGCTCTATTATTCATGACATGGTGCCTTCCCGTCGGCATACGGAGGACCACTCGGGTGTGTGCGTGAGTGCTCTTTATAAATTTTTCCTTCCACTTTAAAATAATGTTTGAAAAAAATGTTTTTTCTTAAAGTGTTCATTTTCACTTTTAGCATGTAAATGTTTTCCTTAAAAGTGTTTTTTTCCTAAATATATATTTTTGAATAAGAATGTTAAATTATCTCTTTGATGTTGTGGCATGAAATATTTTATTCGGTGATATTCTACTGGGATTTTAGCTCACACCCTACATACACTCTTGGGTGTATGTAGATTCTATTTCTTCTGCTTTCCAGGTTGTGACTTCGGGCTCAGTGATGGTGGTTCAGGTTGCAGTTGGTCTTCCCATATAGAGTGGTGTTGTTGTGGCCCTCTTTTTCCGGAAGGTTTGAGTTAGAGTTTTAGTTTCCACTGTCATCTTTTCTTTTTAGCTATTGGTTCGAGTTGTAGACTTTAAACCTGTTTTTAGTTTAAGGCCCTATTTGGCTGTCTATTTTCAGTTTCAGTTTATTTGTCTTATCAGATGCTTTGTGTTTACTGTTTCGGGTAAATCGTTCCCATGAGTTAGTTTTGATACCCGGACACTTGTGCCAGCCCGTGGGGATCGGGAACGCCCTTCGGGACATGTCGCGGACCGGGTCGGGTGCCAGATCACCCGGCCTGGTTCGTGACATTATAATTCCACTAAAATAGTAACAGTCTAATGAAAAATCTTAATCCAATATGTGAGCATGATTAACATCATCAAAATGAAGAGCACAACTCAAAAAAAATATGTGAAAAAATGTCATTTATAGGGAATGATTATTATGAAAGCACATTTCCAAAAATCCACATGTAACATAATAATTCACTATCACTAAGACCGGCGATAACCCACTATCTCAAAAAATAAAATCCATAATGAACCAATGAGGAAGAAAACAAAATTATAGTTTTATCGTATGATACTTTCATAAACAAGGATAACAAATGATAGCATTTTAATAGAGGTAGAATATGAAGTAGCTTGGGGTTCCATTACAAAAACACTAAATTCATAGTTAACCCATCCAAATATAAGAAGATATAGCATGGGCATAACCTATGAAACTAAGAAAGCATATCAAAATCATCTAATAATGTAAAAGCATTGAATCAATTACCACACACTTGGAAACTTCCATAGGTGGAGGTGCACGGGAGGAGCCACCAACCTAAGAAAAATGGAGGAGTAGGGTTCACGGGGAGTAGAGTCGAGCGAAGAGGAGGAGAAGTAGGGTTTGTAGGGAGGAGGATCTGCCGAAGGGGTTCGAGGGGGAGGATTAGGATAAGGGCTAGCGGCGGAGGTCCGGAAACGCGAAGATCGGGGGCGGCGGAGGTCCGGCAACGTGAAGCTCGGGGGGCAGTAGAGGGGAGTTACAGGGTTTCAGTACCACGAGAGATTTAGGTCGCGATAAAATGAGGACACTGTGCGACCGATTTTATAAAATATGGGACTACGGTTTTATCAGTGCTAAAATTTTACCACTGATACAGGGTTTCTTTATCAGTGCTTTTTTAGCACTGATAAAGGGATTTGTTATCAACGCTAAAATTTTATCACTGATACAGGGTACCTTTATCAGCACTAAACGTTTAGCACTGATACAGGGTTTCTTTATCAGCGGTTTTTGCTTATCACTGATATAAGGTGGTGCTTCCCTTGCCCGTTTTTGTAGTGGTGTATTAATGTCTCAGCTAATTCATGCCTCATATTTATGAATGCATTTAACTCCCATATATTTCATCTTATGAAACATATCTTTTAATAATAGCCAAGGTGGAGGATTGATCAGTTGTCCAGCCAATACTACCAACGTAGATAGTAATATATATATATATATATATATATATATCCCATTATGCATGCAAATCACAAATTTCATGCAACTCATAATATATATATATATATATATATATATATATATATATAAACTATATATATATGTAAGGATTTAGAGCATATATCTCTTTAAATCTCCCATTTTCACTAAATCCGATAAGACTTTAGGTCGTTTCACCTTATATTGTATCATATACAATAATTTGTGAATCCATATCCAAAACTCCTTTTGGATATCTTTCGAAACACTTTTGGAAAACCATCATTAACTTCACCCCGTATCACATCGTATGTAATACCTTGTGAATACCCATATGAAACACTTTTTTATTAACTATAAAACACTTTTAGAGTACATCTCCAAGTCAAACTCAATCCTCATCCAGTCAACCACAAATTGTGTGTAAGAACTTGTGTTTTTATAAACTGGAAATTCGAGCCGAAATTTGAATTTTTGCTATTAGATGATTTTAAGGGGTAAAATTAACATTTTTACTTAGTAGATGATATCATATAATATCCTAGACCACTCTTTTGGTCCTAGAATAAGTTTTTTACCCTGGGATAGGAGTTTGGTGGAATTCTGAACCATTCAAATTTATGTGGAATAATTAATATTTAATATACATTCAATTAAATATTAATTTATTTACACACATTCATTTGGATATATATTTTGAACAGAGCATCAAATTGAGATTCCAACTCATTCGTTGAGTCCAGAATATGGGTTTTTTCCTAGGTGAAGCATAAACACTTATTGGGCATCGGGGCCATGCATGGACCCCTTTTTCTTTTTCTTTTTATTTTCTTTTATTCCTTTTCTTTTCCTCTTTTATTTTCTCTCATCCCCTTGGATTCTCACACATTCCCCATGTGGGATTCCCTCTTTGCATGAATGAGAGAGGGAGGGAGGGATAGAGAGAGAGACATAGAGAGGAGAAGAAGAGATGTGTGGCTGTAGAGCTCAGGAGGAGTCAGATCGCCATGCGGTAGCCATGGACCATGGATATGAGTGAAGCTTCAACATATTCCTTCTGAAGGCATATTTTTTTAAGTTTTTTCATAAATACCCATAGATTTACCTTCAAGTTTTAATGCCTTATTATGACTACTTAGGACCCCTCGTGGGTCAATTTATACCTTTTGAGGAGAAAGCGGGGATTTCAGGCCAATTTGAGGGGTTTCTCATTCGGAAATTCCGATTACATGATGCATAGTTTAGAAACACACGCCGTGTGTTCTTCTCATTCAGGGAAGATGAACTTTTTAGAAGTACACATCGTGTATGGGGTATACACACTGTGTACTGGTACTCAGCCGTGTAGCTGAGTACCTGGCCAGACAGCCGTGTAGGGGCACATGGACGTGTAGAGTATATAGATAGACCTTATGTGGGTCACACGCCATATAAAGCTACATTGCCCAGGAAAGTACATGGTCAGACCATGCGTGGTACATGGGTAGTTACCCCATGTAGGGTACACGCTGTGTACCCAACTTACACGTTGTGTACTTAGGTTTTACACACCAAGTCTAACTGAAGTACACGCCTGGGTGGATATTTGAGGGTACATGTCATGTACCAAGGTATACACGCCGTGTACTACTCCCTTGTTACTATTTTGAGGGTTTTTTCGTATCTTTATGCCTCAGAGTTAGAATTATACCCATGAATAGTCCATTTTGAGTGTTTTCTCAAGTAGATTAGTACTACCCTTGAGGTGATTTGAGGACTCCTAAGAGGCATTTTGAGATTTTAACTAGATAGATAGGTTCTTCCTCTAGTGGTCAAATTCAAATATCTCCTAAGAGTGAGACCCTTGATCTGAGGTGGAACACGATCCACCTCTTTATATTGATGTTCAAGGAATTTTACTTTTTGGTCCAAGAGGTCATCTTATCTTTTGACCTAGAGGATCCCATGTAGGATGTGTCTACCTTATCACTATTATCAAGGGTCCCCCATGGGATGTATTTTCTTACATGATGACCTAGGTAATCCCTAGTAGGACCCCTCTACCTATTTACTCTTTCCAAGGATCCCATGTAGGATGTCTCTGCCTACATTCACTGCTATTTAGGGTCCCATGTAGGATGCCTCTTCCCATGTACCGTTCTGAGGATCCCATGTAGGATGTATCTATTTACCTACTGTCAATGATCCCATGTAGGATTCCTCCTTTCACCTTCACTACTGAGAATCCCGAGTAGGTTGCCTTCACTTATGTATAGACCTTAAGGATCCCAAGTAGAATGCCTCACCAGTGTTATAACCTGAGGGACCCAATGGTTTCCCTGGTGGTTGACTTACCTTGAGCTAATGCACTGGGGGTTTGGGTAGTGATTGTAGTAGGTGTCACCTTAGAACCCATGCTCAATTTGTAAGCCCACAAGTTTGTGGTAGTAGTGGTGGGTTTAGGCGTTCATCCATTCTCACTTTTTATTTATGTGTCTATACGGTTATTGATGATGCAACTACGATAGCCAGAGGTGTTTCTTGGTTTATAGCTGATGTGCCTGACGTGATGTAATATATTATTATTGGGGTCCCCAGATGAACTTCTTGGGACCCGACTGATGAGCCCTTCCTATTGACTGTCATTTGATAATGATACCCCAATGAACTTCCTATGATCCAACTATTAAGCCTTACTATTTTAGGATTTACAGATGTACTACCTGGAATCCAGCTTCTGAGCCTTATTCTATTGATATTGTCAGACATACTTCCTGGGATTCGGCTGTTGAGCCTTACTATTTTAGTATTGTCAGATGTATTACCTGGTATCCGAATTCTAAGCCTAATTATATTAGGATTTCTAGACATAATTCCTAGGGTTCGGATCACGAACCATAATTGATTGAAGGATAATTTTACTATCACTGGAAGTACCATTTGTCACTAGTATTCCTCACTGATTATGGATATAGAGGTAGGTCACTGAGAGTGTCTTATACCCCTATTATACTAGGTCACTCTAGGAATCGCTAGTCTATTATCATTCCAAGGGATGCTAAAGGTTGTGAGGTGGGCGCATTTCCCCTGAGCAGTAGGATACTAATGAGATCCCCAATGATGGAATTAATCACATCATTTAATGCCTAGGATACTCTCTAGGATCGGTGGATACACCATTATAGTATCACCTAGACTTGTTTGGGGATGAGACTGTTGAGCCAGTTATTGAAAGATTTTATGATGTTATACCATATTAGGAGAGTACTACTTACATATCTCCTAAGGGACACCCCCCTTCAGGATTATCTGAATTGCAATATCAGAATTTCCTATGGGTCGGGACCTAAAAATCTGACATCAGAATAGATTACACATGGATTGAGTAGTATGAAATCTAGCTCAATGCCACATTTTTAGGATGACCAATTGATACCTGGAATCCTTCATCTTAGTTATTGGAGGTGAGTATGGGTGAACTCAGGGCTAGGACATTTATCCCCCTATAGAGACATAGCTTGCTCAGAGAAATTCTGGCACTGACCGAAGCAAGTATTGTCGATCGATATTACGGACCCGCAAATCGACTTAATGATACACAACTTGAGTGGCATAACAACCGGCTCAAATCCCTAGTCATAGGATGTCCAGTCGACCGAATTTAAGATCTTAGGATCAACTATGGATTGAGTTTATTATGATGTTGTTCATGGAAACCTTAGTCTAATGTATCAGGTTAATGCAATTATCATTTACACACACACACACACACATGTATGGGCACACACACACACAAATGATGACATAGGCCCAAGGATATTTTGACTTAAGTAGAAGTAGATATGGTCGATAGGGATTTCATACCCAATGATAGACTATGTTTCTATTTATATTATTGTTGTCTATTATTATTTCCAGTTTTGTCTCAGCTAGGCTGAGCATATTGCATGAGCATCCACTTATGATAGTAGATTTATAGGTTCATTATTGGAGTGACCTATTGAGATTATTTCTCAACCCCACACGTGCACCTTCATGTGCATGAGAACCTTATGTTTTGATTTTCAGGTTGAGAATATATTTCATGATGGATGGGGATTAGGCCTAGGGTTGTGTGATCTAGTGGAGCCACTCATGTGGATTCTTATGATTGGGCTGGGTAGCTCGAGAGTGTCTTGGAGAACATACCTTTTCTACATTTAATTTATTATTACAATATGCTTCTATTTCAGTTTATTTATTGCTTCCACACTCTATTTTTTTTCATGACCCCCTCCCTCCAAAGATACCCCTTCTGGGATGGAAGTGAAGAAAGAGAGATAATGATCCCCGAGTCCCGCCTCCAGTAGGCCCTAGGGTGGAAACTAACACCAAGGGTATACAATCTCACAAAATGGGAGGCATTGCCCTTTTTAAAAAAAAATATTGGGAGAAAAGATGGTCTATCCCAAAACAAATCCAAGACATATGTGTGTGTGTGTGTATATATATATATATAAAGAAATACCAAATCCATTCCACATGCATGTTTAAAATAAAACTATTACAAATGAAATAAAAACTCCAAGGTATGTACCCAAAGTAAAACTAAACAGCGACACAACAACTGTCAAGACCTGAGCTAGTAAAGTCCATCACGATCCACGAAGTCCTCCTAGAAACCTGAAAACGATTTTATATACATAGGGTGATTATATAGGTATACTCAGTAGGAAAACCAAAGTTTCTAATGCACATGTGAAATAAGCATAATGACGCCCTTGTGAGAAAACAACAAAACCAAATAACACCTAACAAGTACACTAACCACCCCAACCTCACCAAGGAACACTCACCAAATAACACAAGTAAAGTAAATTAATATAATGCACATTGATAATAGGGTACCCCACACCACTTTACCACTGATTAGCTACTCTTAAACCCTAATGAAAAACATCCTGGCGCTCCCACCTCTTCTGAACACACCACATCACAACCTACCTACACACACCTGGGCCTCACAACCACACCTCGTCCTATCATCGGGGCCATGAGCCACACCAAATCTCACCCACACAGACCTGAGCCCCATACCACATCACATCCCTCCCACAGACACCTGAGCCACATACCACATCACATCCCAAAAACACCTGGGAAAGTATAATGCATCTCACCCCGAAGACACCTAGGAAAACACAACTCATCTAATCTTAAAGACACATGGGAAAGCACAACTCATCTTATCCTGAAGACACTTAGGAAAGAACAACTAACCCGCACACACCTAGGCCTCACAAACCATAACCCTCCCGAATAATATTGGGCTATCACCACCTGGAAGAAGGAGCAGGGAAGAGCAGGTGGTCATCCATCTATCCTCCCACCGGGATGTTTGGGAAAGACACCCTCCCCTACGACGAAGGGCGTGTTCAACACGTAGTTCTCAACTAGGGTGAAGTTCATATAGAAATCACAAGGAAAATAAAAGTATATACATATATGATACCAAACACTCAATCCCAACCTATGGGTTATCAAACAAACAACCAGATCACAATACTACCAACTTTGCTACTACCTCTAAATGCAATCACCACACAACAATCCACATCTTATTTCCAATTCCCAACCAATTTTATTGAACCATTGCCATTTTTCATTCAGAATTCATTTATTCATTCCACTAAAAAAGCCAAACCAAGCTAGTTAAAAACTTTATTAACCAATTATTTATTCATCTTTCTATTACTATCTAGGAAACTACCAAGCACAACACATAATAAACAACACAACAACACAACAACACATCACCACATAACCAGATCATAGCCCCGTTGTGAAATAATTCTCATCCATTCCACAATCAAGAAATCTCTCAACTTGATATTCCATTACATGGTCAGGTTGATGTATCGTCTACACATTCATCCACCACACCACCCAAACCAACCCACAACACACACCTTTGCTTCAAAAACGTACCACAACACAAACCGGAGCATATCCACACATCACAACATGGCCACTTCACATCCCATATACCCCATACACACAACCACACTATCCCACACAACATATCACCCCACATACCAAAGAATAACGCAAATATGAATTTAATAAGGCATCCTTTATAAAATTACACTTGTTAATTCAGTGGTTTTCACAGAAACTGGGTAATCCTGGGGCATCTGTTTATTAGCCAAGTGTACGTGATTTACAAATTTCAATATACAAGTGTTCAAAAGAAATCAATAAACATGAAAATTGTTTAGTGCACAATGAAGGACCACCAATGACCATGATTTCGAGTGGGGCATTTAGCCTGTATAGTCACAATATCACAAACAATAAGCAAAGCTACAAAAAACATGCAATAAACCCCTCTACCATTTTAATTCAACTATCCATTTCTTTATCTTTGATTAAGAAAAAAAACCCATAATCCAAGGGTAAAAAAAATCAAAACCCCTCCCGCATGATGCACAAATAAAGAGAGACAAGGGAATCCCTACTTCGAAGGGGGTGTTAACGTTCTTCGCACGAGAAAAAATCACGTAACGGTCTTCCAATCACCTATCCCACAAGATCTGCATCCATCCGAGGATGATGAGGAACCACCACACCAACAACAACCAAGAGAGACCCCATTAGGAACCATGGACAAGCACACACCATGTCACATCGAGGAGATATGGAAGAGAATGAGACCCAACTAAGGGAAACTGCTAGAAAACGAAGGGAGAACGTACCTTGGATCACCATGAATCACTAATGAATGATCACTGAGATCAACGAATCGAAGAGGGAGGAAGAGGGTTCTAAGAAATCCTCGGGGTGACTAGGGTTCTTCTAGAATGAGAGAGACTACTACAATTATAGGATTTGTCCAAACCTGAGTGGATAGAATGTTTTAAAACATTACAACATTGGGGGATTACATGACGTGAAATCCCCTTTCACACTGTGAAATCCCTCAAGGTCCACTTCATCTAAAAAAACCGCCGCCTCTCAGTTTATTTTATTTTTAAAACCCTGAAATATTACACATTGTGTAAAATTATGTAGGTCATGAAGCTTTCTGGGACAAGCTGCGAAACCAAACTTCATGTTATGAAATCAAGTTACATAATGTGTAACCTCCTTGCTTATAACTTTTAACAACCAAACTTCTTAAAACTCCCTTAGAGCCTCCTCCAAGCACTTCCCATGACCAAAATCACAAATTAACAGACTGGGAAGACACAAACCGTTATATTAGATACCTCTCAAATGATTCTCATCCTCGAGAATCCAAAACCAAGCCTAGAATAAAGAGGGGTTCAAACAACCACCCTGTGAGATACCTCTCAAGGATCTTGCTATGCTTGAAACACTGCTAACAACCAAACACATCAACGTTCAATGATAAACCACCCCGTGTTGTTCGAAAGCTGGAGTAGAAACCCCCACATCCAAGAACACCTCCCATGACACCTATAACTAGGCCTTATCACGTCAACCAAAATGACCACAAGACATACCACATGATCACAACAACCACACTTCCCGAACACACGAACTAGGGAATTCTACCCTCCATGTCAAGATATTATCCGCTCTGGGTGATACTAACTCACTCATATGGGTTTAATCACATATCAATTAATGCATCTTGATTAAGAATCAGGTCCCCCCTTTTCCACATGTCAGGACTTTATCATACATTGCACCAAACATAACACTGCCAAGGGGAAAAAATAACTCATTTCATAAAATAAGGTTCCAACATTACATTTCAAAACAAAATAGAACAAGGAAAAACTCAAAAAAAATCTAGGTACAAGGCACACATCTACTTTTCTCACTCCCAAGTACTCTCCTACAGGCCACCATGCCTCCACAGCACGTGAACCAAAGGAATGATCCATCCATGCAGTACCTTCACCTGATGATCTTGGATCTCTATCAGTCGTTCCACATATGTCGCATCGTCCTCGATATCCAACTATACCCAGTCAAGGATATGGGATTCATCATTAAGATACAAAAAAAGTTGAGAGGCGTGGAAGACATCATGGATCCTCTCTAACTGTGGTGACAATGCCAACTAGTACACCACTTCGCCAACTCATCCCACCACCTCGAAGGATCCAACAAACCTGGGAGAAATATTTCTCCCTATGCCAAAACTCCACTGCCCACATCGAAGGAAAACCTTCAAGAAAACATGGTCCCCAACCTCTAACTCCAAGGGTCTCCTCCTGCGATCGACATGTGAATTCTTCCGGTCTTGCGCTGCTTTCATCCTCTCACAAACAAGATGAACCTTCTCTGTTATGATCTGCACCACATCTGGACCAAGAACAGATATCTCCCCAACCTCCATATAGAACAATGGATAATGACTCGGTCTCCCATACAACACCTCAAATTGAGCCATGATAATAGAAGAGTGAGATCTGTTATTATAAGCGAACTCTACCAAGGGAAGGTGTTGTACCCATGATCTGCCAAAGTATAAGACGCACGCCTGCAACATATACTCCAATGTCTGGAAACCCACTCTGTCTAACCATCTGTTTGAGGGTGGAAAGAAGTACTGAGGCATAACTAGGTGCCAAAAGAATACTGTAATCCCCTACAGAATTGTGAGGTAAACCATGTGTCCCGGTCTAAGATAATGGACCTCAGAACTCCGTGAAACCTCACCACTTCATCAACATACCTCTTAGATAAGACATCCATTACACCTGACTCCTTGATCATTAATAAGTGAGCTGATTTCATCAACTGATCCGCAACTACCCAGATAGCATCGTAGCCTCCCTGATCCCTGAGTAACCCTATGAAAAAATCCATCGATATGTCATCCCACTTCCACTCAGGGATATCCAAGGGCTACAAAAAACCACTGATAACATGGTTCTAGACCTTTACCTACTGGAAGACCAAGAATCTTGCCACAAAATATGCTACTTAACATTTCATCCTAAGCCACAAAAAATTCATCTTCAAGCCATGATACATTTTAGAAATTCCTAGGTGTATCGTTAAAGGTGAGTTATGAAACTCATGAAGAACTCCCTCATGAATTTATACTAGAAAAAACAACCTCTCACAAAATAGTATCCAATTCTGACCATCCTCCTATCATCCCTATGAAGCATCACCATGGCCAATACAACTGCGCAACACCTATGCCTCCGAGTCTCCTCACTGATACTCTTCCACTAGCTGTATCAGAGAAGACTACACTATCATCTGGAACAAATATCCTCTGCCACCATCCATTCCCGCATCTAAGTGCAAGGCTTCCAACTCCTCCATCACTTTCCAAGCATCTGCAGATTCCTAAACAACCTTCTTCTGTAAATTTCTACTCAAATCAGCAGCCAAAACATCCCACTTTCCTGAGGTGTAGGATATATCGAAATTATAATCCTGAATAAAATTCATCCACCTCCACTGCTGCATATTCAGATCATGTTGGGAAAATATATACCTCTAACTCTTATAATTTGTGAAAATCACAAAGTGCTCCCCAATGAGGTAATGCCACCACAACTTCAGCATAAACATGAACGCTGCTAACTATAGATCATGGGTTGCATAGTTATGCTCATGGGGGTGTAAATTCATAGACCCATAAGAGATCAATACTTGCTGTTGAATCAAGACTCATCCCAAACCTAGATGGTAAGCATAAAAAAACACCTCAAACATCACCACTTCCTCTGGAAACTGGAGAACTGGAGCACCAACCAACTTCCCCTTCAGATAGTAGAACTCTACTTGACACTACCCAATCCACAAAAAAGATTGGTACTTTCTAGTAAGAGCTGTAAACAGAGCTAAAACTCAAGAAAAATAGGGTACAAACCTCCGATAATAGCCTAAGAGACCAAGAAAACCACAAACTTCCACCACATTCTTGGGTGATTCCCAAGAAAAAACCACTTCAACCTTTAACAGGTCAACTTACACACCCTACTGGGGAACCACATTCCCAATGAAACATTCCTCTCATGTCCATAACTTACTCTTGGAAAAATTTCTGTAGAGCTGGTGGCATCGAAGAACCTGCAAGACAGTTTTGAGATGCTCAACATGCTCCTCATCTAACTTCAAGTAGATTAGGATATCATCGATGAATACGGTGAAAAACCGGTCCAAGAACTCACGAAAGATGGAGTTCATGAGCCCCATGAACATGACTGGTGTGTTCATAACACCGAATTACACGACTATGAAATTGAAGTTCCCATACCTGCATATGAAAGTAGTCTTCAAGATATTTCCCTCCTTCACCCTCAACTGGTGATATCCAAACCACAGATCGATCTTAGAAAACCAAATTGCCCCTCTTAGTTGGTTTAAAAGATTGTCTATCCTCAAAAGAGGGTAACCATTCTTGATCATCACCTGATTCAACCTCTGGTAGTCTATGGATAACCTCATACTAATATCCTTCTTCTTTGTGAACAACACTAGAGCACCCCATGATGACACACTAGGCTGGATAAAGCCCTTCTTCATCAGATCATTTATCTGAATCCTTAACTCCCGCAACTCAGGAGGTGTCATCTGATAAAAATCCATTGAAATCGAATAATCACCAGGTTTCAAGTCTATCCCGAACTCAATATCACGTCGAGGGGTTAGCGTCACAACCTCCTTGAGGAAAACATCCAAGAACCCCCCAACAGTTATGGGAACCTCCACCATCCTAATGTATACTGATTTCACTAACAGCTCAGCCAACAAGGAAAGAAGAGGCTCTATAAGCTGACTACCTACTTGATAGTTCCACTCACCAATAAAAACCACACACCGACCATCCAGTCTAAAAACACAAATATTCTCCAGAAGTAGTCAATAACAACATAAACTGAATACAACCAGTTGATGATGAGAATGAAATCATATCACTGCATCCGTATCAAGAAAATACCCCCATAGGAATGATGTGGTCCCATCATCATTTTACTTCCTTGACACACATCAAACAAGTTGGTATAACCTCTGACTAGTGTACTCAACACTAGGGGTACGAGAATCCTCTCTACGTCTAGTCCCATAGCATGGGATAGACTAGGTGCAATAAAGGAGTGCGAGGCTCCTGAATCAAAAAAATCATAAGTAATGATACTAAACAAGCTGATCATACCTCTAATGATCTCTAGTCCTGCTGGAACTGCTACCTCTATGGCGTGCAACTGACCATGTCTATCCCCTCTTCCTCTCTGATGATGACCACCTCTATGACAACCCTAATTTTTATTACACAATTAAACATAATTTATTACATAAACTTCACTTGATACAACATAGAAGATCGAGAGGTCTCATGTATTTTGGGATTAGGATCATTACATAACAACTTAAAACATGAAATAAAACATCTTTATTGAAAAATTCTTTTACATGACCACTACATTCCCTCATACTTAGCATTGCATGGGATAACCTGAGGACATGCATAAGAAAAGGGTGAGCTATAAAGCCCAGTAAGGGAATAATCATGGAATAACATGAGGAATAAAATACATGTTAGATAATAGGTATATCAATAGAGCACAAGAGAATCATAAACATAAAGGCATGATAAAGCATGATAATCATAACATGGAAATGTGGCAACAACACTTAGCATGGAATTAGCATGAGCCAAGGCTCATTGCACATGGAGCATGAGTAAACCCCCATTGCACATGAAGCACAAGTAAACCCTCATTGCACTTGAATTAGCATGAGTAAAAAACCATTGCACATGATGTATCATGATACTATACTTTAACCCATGCATTAGAGCGCTATAAGGGCGCACCCTTCTTAAATATTTCATTTCATGCATAAGTGTGCCACATGGATCATATAATATGGATTCATAAAACATTATCATTTATTCCACGATAAAGGAATATGGGACTCATACATGAAAATTTATAATCAATAAGTAAATGTTCATAAAGGTGAATACCCTTGATAGAGAAATGAGCATGTTATTCACTACACAATGACATTGGCTTGGAAAATCGGTGCAATTTCGGCAGCGTAACGACGTGAAATAAGAATTCATAAAAATGTTTGATGAGAAAGAAAGGGGTGTCTCATTATATGTACATGAAATGGAAAGTAAGGGGGTTATATAGATACACGTCCCAACAATTTTAATGGAATTTAGATTCATGATAAAAAATAGTTGCTTGAATGTAAGTGATGAGAGATAAATTCCTTTTGGAATTTTGGCATAGTAACATGTGTACATGGGAGGAATTTATTGAGAGATAAAGGGATATCTAATAATTCAAAAATAAAGAGGAAAGTATGGGTAAGGTGAAAAACCATACCCCAACATTTATAATTGAAATTAAAAGGTCATAACAACATTAAGAAAATTAGACAAAAATGAGAAAGGAAGAAAAACCCTTACTTGGAAGTGTGCTTCCAAAGGCTTGAGAGAGGCTTAAGAGAGGCTTCTTGGGAGCTTGGGGAACCTTGGGAGGATTCTAGAGAGAGGAGGGAAGAGGTTGGATGAACTCAGAAGTCTTTGAGTGAGGAGGAAGTGGGATCTTGGGTGGGTTTATATAGGAAAGGTGAGGGAATTCTTTATTATTTAGGTTTGGGACACCTCACATTAAACTAATCCAAACCACAAACCAGCACATGGTTTTTGCCCATGTTTTTTGGAAAAGGGAATTGGAAAAAAATATTTTATAAGGCCAAAGTACAAACTTCTTAAAATAATGGGGTTGCTTATGTGGAGGTGAGTCACACTCCCAAGGAAAATAATTTAAAAAGACAAAATGTTTAATAAGTCTTGAAGGGTCCACTAAAGCTTTGTAAAATAAATAAAACAAATCAAAAATCACATTATTTTAATGTTAAAAAATATATTTTCCGAACATAAAGTTTATAGTATTTTATTACATCATTATTGGGTCATTATGATGTCATAAAACACATCATATATTTAAACGGTATTAAATTTTCACCCAAAAATTTGGCTGTCTCAGAAAATTATGAAAAATTCACCGTTGGATAATTTTGACATACTGATTCCAGAAATAATATTAATTTTATCTAAATAATTTTCTAAATATGTTAATTTTCACTTTTAAAATAAAAACCGACATTTATCGAAAATTCATGGGTTTTGACAAAAATGGCTTTCAAACCTTAATAAAAATTACAATTGCATTCATAAAATTATACGATCATTTATATTTAATAAAAATTAATTTAATACTAATAATATTTTATTAAAATACTATTTAATTCAAAAATCCATTAATTCATCAAAATATATTTCTTAGTTGAACTTTAACTAAAAATACTATTTGAGCTTTAAAAACTATTTACAAGGTAACAATAATAAAATGAAAGTATATTCATTATTATATACAAAAATAATGTACATAACCATAGTGTTAAGGTCTTGTTACATAACCCCTTATAACACCCACATGAGACCGAAGAGTAAGGTGTGCGATGGTGACAGACTCTTGGGGTGGCTCAGATAACATTGCTCGGGTGGTAATCTTTATCAACTTCCATTTATCTCATAGGCGGTCCCACTTGATCTTAACATATTCAAGCTCGGCTTGGGATTGGTCAAGAGCGAATCCCAAATACGCAACCTACTTTCTAAGCTCTAACAAATGGGCTTTGTATGAGGCACATCTACTGGATGAGGCCATCGTTTCCTCTATATGAGTAAATTGAATTTGTTAAAGCCCTATATTTATACTAATCATGTGATCACTGTTCAACGACTATATTAGCAATGGTCATAATTATTAACAGTATTTAAAAATCCAAAAACATAAAACAAAAAAGTTGACATTTTATATAAACATTTTACATAAAGATACATTTAATTAGATAAAGAGGGATTTCCATTAATGAAATTTTGGGTCGTTACAATCTTCCCCCCTTAAGAAATTTTTCCCTCAAAATTTCCTTATCCCATACTAAAATATATGTGGGTAACTCTACTTTATAATTTCCTCCGATTCTCACATCGCTTCTTCAAACTTGTGGTTTTCCACAACACCTTGACGAGGGGCATTGTCTTATTTTGTAGAACTTTTTCTCTACGATCTAATATCTTCACTGTTTGCTCCTCATAAGAAAGATCATCCTCTAACTATACCACCTTTAAAGAGAGTACATGTGAAGGGTTCGGTATGTACTTACTTATGAGGGATAAATGAAAGACATCATGTACTTTGGACATGGTAGGTAGAAGTGATAGTTTATAGGCCACAGTCCCAACATGATCAAGAATATCGAAGGGGCCGATGTACCTTGGACCTAACCTACCTTTCTTTCCAAACCTCATAACCTTCTTCCATAGAGATATGCATAGAAATACCATGTCTCCAACTTTAAACTCAAGGTCTCGTTGACAATTATCTACATAACTCTTCTGTTGACTCTGGGATGCCTTGATATGCTGCTGAATGGTTTTCACCTTCTCCACCATTTCTTCGACCATTTATGGTCCAAGAAGCTTACACTCACTGACCTCATCCCAACACGTCGGTGTTCTACACCTTTTCCCATAAAGGGCTTTATATGGTTCCATTTGGATGCTCGAGTGGAAACTGTTATTATAAGAGAACTCAACCAGAAGAAGATGTTGATCCCATCCTCCTTTAAAGTTCATTGAGCACGCTCTCAAAATGTCCTCAAGTGTTTAGATAGTCCGCTCAGATTTTCCATCAGTTTAAGGATGATAGGATGTACTGAAGTTCAGTTCAGTATTCAGATCATGTTAAAGACTCTTCCAAAACTTAGAGGTGAATTTTGGATCTCGATCAGAAATAATAGATAGTGGTACTTCATGAAGCCTTACCACTTCCCTGATATATATATGTGCCAGTTGATCCAATGAGAAATCCTCCCAAATAGAAATGAAGTGTGCAACCTTTGTAAGATGATCCACAACAACCCAGATTGAATTATTGCCTTTTGATGTCTTCAGAAGTCCAGTGATGAAGTCCATGGTGATGTTATCCCATTTACATTATGGTATGGGAAATGTTTGCATCATCCCCTTAGACTTCTTCCTCTCTTCCTTCACTTGCTAACACACCAGGCACTTTGATGTATATTCATCGATCTTCTTATTCATATTATCCCACCAATAATGCTCTTGGAGATCTCGATACATATTTGTGTTTCCTAGGTGAATAGAGAAATTTGAACTATGTGCATCATCCAAAAGTTCCTTCTTCAGCTCCGGACTTGATGGAACACATAGTCTTTTTCCAAATCTTACAATTCCTTCTTCATTAACATTAAACTCCGAGGATTTCACTTTTCTGATAGCTTCCACTTTTTTCTGAATTCCTACATCATCCTTTTGAGAATCCTTTAACCTTTACAAAAGTGATGGTTGAGCAATAATTTGTGAAAGGATTGATGATGTTCCCTTATTTATGATTCCCATGCCCATATTCATCAAATCTAAGAAGATTGGATCCTTTTCAATTCTCATCAATGATAGAATCGCTGGGTCCTTTCTACTTAGGGCATCCGACACCTTGTTCGCTTTCCCATGGTGGTAATGTATTGAGTAGTCATAGTCTTTGATCAGCTCTAATCATCTTCATTAGCACATGTTCAACTCTTTCTGTGTGAATATATACTTGAGGCTTTTGTGGTCCGTATATATTTCACACTTCTCCCCAAAGAGATAATGCCGCCAAATTTTCAAAGAGAAGATCACTGCAGCCAACTTGAGGTCATGTGTTGGATAGTTTTGTTCATGAAATTTAAACTTCCTTGAACCATAGGCAACAACTTTGTCATTTTTCATCAACACACATCTTAGGCCCTTCTTTAAAGCATCACTCAATACCAAAAAAAGTTATCCACTTGTGGGTAAAGTGAGCATGAGTGCAGTGATAAGCCTCATTTTCAAATACTTGAAGCTTTCTTTGCATTCATAACTCCAAGAAATCTTTACTCCCTTCTGAGTTAGCTTGATAAGAGGGTTATAAAATCCTGAGAAATTTCTCACAAATCGTCGATAATATCCAGCTAACCCCAAGAAGCTATGGATATCCGTTACCGATGTTGGCCTTATCCACCCCTCAATTGAATCTACTTTGGAGGGATCCAAAGATATCTCATTTCTTGTGATGATATGGACCAATAATGAGACCTCCTTCAAATAGAACTCACACTTTTTGTACTTCTCACAGAGCTTCTCCTTCCGTAAGGTCTCTAGTACAGTTCTTAGATGCTCCTCATGATCCTCCTTGGTTTTGGAGTATATCAGAATATCATCTATAAATACTACCACAAATTTGTCAAGGTAATCTCTAAAGACTCTATTCATCAAGTCCATAAAGATTTCTGAAGCATTAGTGAGTCCGAAAGGCATTACTATGAATTCATAGTGCCCGTATCTTGTACGAAAAGTAGTCTTGGGGATATCTTCCTTCTTCACCCTTACTTGATAATATCCCGACCGCAAATCCACCTTGGAGAAGTATTGCGCTCCACACAATTGATCGAACAAGTCATTAATTCATGGGAGAGGATACTTGTTCTTTATCATGATTTTGTTAAGCTCATGATAATCAATGTAAAGGCGCATTGACTCATCCTTCTTCTTGATGAAGAGGACTGGTGCACCCCATAGTGAAGCACTTGGGTGTATAAACCCTTTATCTAGATTCTCTTGGAGTTGTTTCTTCAGCTCCTCAAGATCCACAATAGCCATTCTATATAGAGTCTTGGATATTATAAATTCCCTAGGTATAAGATCAATTGAGAATTCAGCATCTCTTATAGGAGGAAGACCAGACAATTCCTCGGGAAACACTTCAGCAAATTCTCTCACAATAGGCATGTCTTCTAGGATGGTTGCCTCCTTAGAATCAATCATCTGAGCCAGATACGTGTGCTCATAGGGAAGTAATATCCATGCTTGAGATGATGGAGCTAAATAAGATTTATCTTCCTCCTTGCACTTATAAAGAATCAGGGGTCGATTCTCCACATAGAGAGTGATTTCCCTCTCACGACAATTTATGTTGGATCTATATAAGGAAAGCCAATCCATGCCAAGAATTGCATCAAATTCCACCAGAGGGAGTATGAAGAGGTTCACTAGGAATTTCAATCCATAGATTATGATAGGGGAGGAGTTATATTCATGGGATTCAATTATTTCCCCATTTTCCCTACTCACCGACATCTTCACTTCCATGATTTATGGTGGTGCTGGGATTGTTCTACTAAACTTTTGAGATATAAAAGAATGCGTATAAACTGAATCAAAAAGTATGTTCTATATTATTTAATGAATAACTAGCGTACCTATCACCACTTCATTGTCGAGGTTCACTTCGACAGTAGTGATGGAAAAAGCTCACCCTTTCTGCCTTGGAGGTTGTTGGTTGCCTCTGAAAACCCTTGGCTTAGGGAACTGATTTGCAAGATACCTTGGTTCTTTGTAGTTGTAGAAATGAACCATGCGTTGAGGTTCGAATGGAGCATTACCCTCCTCTATCGTAGCCGCAGGTCTTTCTTGACGACAGTAAATAGCCAGGTGCCCTTATCTTCCATACCTAAAGCATTTCCTCGTCCCCTTTAGGGAATTTCCAGGGTGCTTCTTTCCGCACTTTTGGCAAGTGGGGTGCTGGATCTTCTTAGAACCATTGGATTTATCCATCAGAACTCCATCATTCAAGTCCACCTTACGCTTATTATCCCCATGATACCCCTGAGATTCTCCGATCTCTATTTTGACCTTGAGGGAACATCAGAAAATTTCCTCATAGTTGTCGAAGTCACGGTTCGCGAGTGCTTTCCGCAGACTAGATTTCATCCCACAAAAGAAGCGGTAAACCTTGCATTCAGGGGTAACGTCAAAGACGGAAGCATATCGTGAAATCCTTGTGAATTTTTCCTCGTACACTCTAACAGATTCATCATCTTTTTTCTTGAGGGAAAAGAAGTCCATTTTCATCTTAAGCTGGAGGGTGCGTGGAAAATATTTATCGTAAAACATCTTCTAGGAACCCTTCCATTACAACGCCTCAATCTCCTCCTCAGGCTTTGTATTTTTTATCAACTTCCACCATTGACCAGCTTCACCCTCCATATGATAAGCATCTAGGAGAACCTTATCTTGTTCAGAACATTGAAGGATGGAGAAGATCTTTTCAATAGAGTTGATCCATTGTTCAATGATTGAGGGATCAGATGATCCATTAAAATTAGGAGGTCTTTGTCTCATGAAGCTCTCGATAGCGACATGTTCTTTCTTAGGGGGGGTTGAATGTTCCTCTTGACCCATGTTTCTATTCAAATATTGAGTTAGATGAGAGAGAAACATGACAAAGTTTGCGATTATCGCTCCCATTGGATTGGGCATCTCATTAGTACAGTTATCACATTGATCTTCACATCGGTTGTTAGCCCGAGTCCTCCTATTACCGACCATTGGCTGGAATAAAAGGAAAGTTAGGGGTAACACATAAAGGGTAATACAAGGAAAAAAACTGATGACTTATAAATAACTTTTCTTTCCTTAACATATGAATCTATTGGCTTCAGTGTATGTTATCCATGATCTACTTTCTAACATATATTCTTAGGGAATTTTTTTAGTCCCTTAATAATGGTTCATACTAAGCTTGTGAATTTACCAAAGAATATCCCCTAGGAGTGTCGTAACTAAGAGTACAGCAAGGCCCCTTGTCGTGCACCAGTTCCCGTTCGAGTCTAGCTCAAAGTGGTGTTTTCGGGTTTTACCCCTAGGATACATCTGTGCCAGAGCCGCCTCTACCTGATCGTATCCAGATAGAGATGTATTTATTTGATAAACCACTTACTCAATACTCACCAAAACTTAGGGATGTTTTTTTATACTTAGTCTTTTTTCTAAGGCTTTACTAGGGTTTTCTAATCCTAATCCCAAAAATAACTAAACCTCCCTTTGATACCAACTATGATAACCCTGCTTTTTATTACACAATTAAACATAATTTATTACATAAAATTCACTTGATACAACATAGAATATAGAGAGGACTAATGTCTTTGGGGATTAGGATCATTACATAAAAACTTAAAACATTAAATACAACATCTTTATTGAAAACTTCCTTTGCATGACCACTACATTCCATCGTACCTAGCATTTCATAGGATAACATAAGGACATGCATAAGAAAAGGGTGGGCTATAAAGCCCAGTATGAGAATAATCATGGAATAACATGAGGAATAAAATACATGTTAGACAATAGGAATATCAATAGAGAATAAGAGAATCATAAACATAAAGTCATGATAAATCATGATAATCATAACATGGAAATGTGGCAATAACACTTAACATGGAATTAGCATGAACTAAGGCTCATTGCACATGGAGCATGAGTAAACCCTCATTGCACATGAAACACGAGTAAACTATTATTTCACTTTAATTAGCATGAGTAAACACCCATTTCACATGACGTGTCATGATACTATACTTTACCCAATGCATTGGAATGCTATAAGGACACACCCTTCTTAAACATTTCATTTCATGCATAAGTATGCCACATGAATCATATAACATGGATTCATAAAACATCATCATTTATTCCATGATAAAGGAATTTGGAATTCATACATGAAAATTTATAATCAATAAGTAAATGTGAATAAAGGTGAATACCCTTTATAGAGAAATGAGCATGGTATTCACTACATAATGACATTTGCTTGGAAAATCGGTGCAATTTCGGCAGCGTAACGACGTGACGTAAGAATTCATAAAAATGGTTGATGAGAAAGAAAGGAGTGTATCATCATATGTACATGAAATGGACAGTAAGGGGTTCATATAGATACATGTCCCAACAATTTTAATGGAATTTAGATTCATGATACAAAAGAATTTCTTGAATGTAAGTGAGGAGAGATAAATTCCATTCGGAATTTCAGCATAGTAATAGGTGTACATGGTAGGAATTTATTGATAGAGAAAAGGGTATCTAATAATTCAAACATAAATAGGGAAGTATGAGGGAGGTACGAAACCATACCCCAACATTTATAATTGAAATTAAAAGGGCATAACAACATTAATAAAATTGGACAAAAATGAAAAAGGAAGAAAAACCCTTACTTGGAAGTGTGCTTCCAAAGGATTGAGAGAGAATTCTTGGGAGCTTGGGGAACCTTGGAAGGATTATAGAGAGAGGGGGGCAGAGGTTGGACAAAATCCAAAGGCTTTGAGTGAGGAGGAAGTGGGAGCTTGGGTGGGTTTATATAGGAAAGGTGAGGGAATTCTTTATTATTTAGGTTTGGGACACCTCACATTAAGCTAATACAAACCACAAAACAACCCATGGTTTTTGAAAAAGGGAAGTGGAAAAAAATATTTTATAATTCCAAAGTCCTAACTTCTTAAAATAATGGGGTTGCTTATGTGGAGGTGAGTCACACTCTCAAGGAAAACAATTTAAAAAGACAAAAATGTTTAATAAGTCTTGAAGGGTCCACTAAAGCTTTGTAAAATAAATAAAACAAACCCAAAATCACATTATTTTAATGGTAAAATATATATTGGCCTAAGATAAAGTTTATAGTATTTTATTACATAACTACTGGGTCATTATGATGTCATAAAACACATTATATTTTTAAATGGTATTAATTTTTTACCCAAAAATTTGACTGTCTCATAAAATTATGAAAAATTCACCATTGGATAATTTCAATGTCCTGATTCCAGAAATAATATTAATTTTATCTAAATAATTTTCTAAATATGTTAATTTTCACTTTTAAAATAAAAACCGACATTTATCAGAAATTCATGGGTTTTGACAAAAATGGATTTCAAACCTTAATAAAAATTACAATCGCATTCATAAAATTATACGATCATTTATATTTAATAAAAATTAATTTAATAATAATAATAATATTTTATTAAAATATTATTTAATTCAAAAACCCATTAATTCATTAAAATATATTTCTTAGTTGAACTTTAACTAAAAATACTATTTGAGATTTAAAAACTATTTACAAGGTAACAATAATAAAATGAAAGTATATTCATTATTATATACAAAAATAATGTACATAACCATAGTGCTAAGGTCTTGTTACATAACCCCTTATAACACCCGCATAAGACCGAAGAGTAAGGTGTGCGATAGTGACAGACTCTTGGGGTGGCTCAGATAACATTGCTCGGGTGGTAATCTCTATCAACTTCCATTTCTATCATAGGTGGTCTCGCTCAAGCTTAACATATTCAAGCTCCGCTTGGGATTGGTCAAGAGTGAAGCCCAAAGATATAACCTCCTTTACGAGCTCTGACAAATGGGCTTCGTATGAGGCATGTCTATTGGATGAGGCCATTGCTTCCTCTGTCTGAGTAAATTGGATTTGTTAAAATCCTATATTTATACTAATCATGTGATCACTGTTCAACGACTATATTAGCAACAGTCATAATTATTAACAATATTTTAAAATACAAAAACATAAAACCAAAGAAGTTAACATTTTATATAAACATTTTACATCAAGATAAATTTAATTAGATCAAGAGGGATTTCCATTAATGAAAGTTTGGGTCGTTACAACCTCCAAGACCACGCCCAGGTCAAGGTCCCTAAGGAACATCTTGAGGTCAGACTCTACATGATCCATCTCCCCTTGGTGGAGCATGAGCCTGTTGTCCCTATTACTGAAATGGACTAGCTAGAAACTACTGCTGAGGATGGTGCTGAACTGTTTGATCAGATTATACCACATATACACAAGGGGGGGGGGGGGTGAATTGTGTCTTTTCAAAAATCTTTGCGAGATTATGTTCTACCCTTTAAATTTAATCAGATGAGTTGATGCAGCGGAAATTTAAATAGCAGAGACACAAGATTTATAGTGGTTTAGGGAACAGAAGGCCCCTAGTCCACTCCACCAATGCTCTACTCCACGAGCCTAGTGATTTTCACTATCTGGTCCTCGTTTCAACAGACCTTTCAACAACTGAGTACATACATTTGACACCTTTACAATCTAAGGAAAAACAAAGCCTTCTGGTTCACTCACAGAACCTATACAGCTTAGTACGAGAAGCCGGTCACTCAAGAATAAAAAAAAAGGAATTTCTGTATTCTGAAAATACTTTCCAGATGTTCTTCACAATTGCAATAGAATGCAATTGATAGTAGATGGATCGTCACCTTCAGAAATAATTATCTTCACAAAATAGTCATTCTAAGTCGATCTCATTGCAGTAGATATAGAAATATAACTCACAACTTCAGTAGTAGCAGATTCACAAATGATCTTCGAGGTAAAACAAATGAATCTTCTATTGCAATTATTCTTCTTCAATAAACAGAGCTTTGCCTTTCTCTTGAATCAGCAGATCTGTATTTTTGATAGTCTCTATTTTTTTTCACACAATGAGCGAGATATCACACACTAGATCATATAAGATCATGAGATCATATAATAACGACAAACATTTCTTCTACAAATTTAGATCCACAAAATTCGCCTTCTGAATCGTGATATTCAAATATTTGAATTTACAGAGTAGTCATAACTTCCTTGAAGACTCAGCATAAAAAGATACTTTTAATTCGATCCTTAAACCATTGCTAAAACAGCTTTGAATCAGTCAAAAACACGCTTTAAAATCAGATTTAAATAAGGCTTGAAATCAGCCTAATAATCAGATTGCTGACCGTTGCATAATAATATCGACTTTAAATTCTACGATGTCAAACGTAAGGTTGAGTTGTACAATATGCATCCTATAAACGCAATGTAGATCATAAACTTAAGGTTTATCATAAACATAAGGTTGATGACGTAGCCTTCAAATGTAAGGTTGATCATAAACGTAGGGTTGGTCATCCATACTTTTCTCTCTAACTTTCAAACATATGATAAAAGATCCATACTTTTACTTGATCCATAATTTTCTAAGAAAATATGGTTGTTTACAAAAGTAAGGTTGATGAACCATACTTTTGAGAAAAAAACGTAACATTTAACACTTACGTATGGTTATCCTTCCATACTTTTCTAAAATACCAAATGTAGGGTTCCTTCCTAACGTAGGGTTCTTTTTCATACTTTTACAATAACGTATGGTTCCTCTTCACATACTTTTTCTCTTATAAAGTATACACCGCACTTCATCCTTATGCTACGTTTCTCCACATAGGGTATGAACAGTGTTTCCAAAATGCAATAAAGCAGATTACGAATATACAGAGCATGAACAGTGTTTACAGAACACGCTAAATGCGAATACCTTAGAAATTAATTCTCGTTATTCAAGAATCTAAATATTTCATCCAGAAATAAAAATATAATGAATAATAAATTCCTGAAAAATACTTAACAAATAAAATCATTAGAAAATAATTAAGGGTATTTGTGAGGCATCAAAATTGTCATAAAGAGATTGAGTATTATTCTCAACATACTCCCCCTTTAAATAAAACATTATGTATTGTTGAAAACAACACTTGCTCAATAATATCCCCCCTTTTGATGATCACAAAACCCATAAAATAATTAATGAAATTAACTTACACAAAAATAAATTAATTACATATAGTTTTTAATTTTAAAAAGATAAATACAATATTAGATTTAACTAAATTTATCCCTTTAATTTATCCATTTTAATTTCTCCCCCAATAAAATGAAACAACAATAAAATGTTGTGTTTGTCCAAATTTCTCCCCTTTTTTTGATATAAAAAATAATGACAAAATATGGAATATAACACAGATTAATGTAGCACTGAACGTAAGTAAATGCTATAATTAACTGTTTGTCAATAATTAAATCTGTATGACTGGAATATCGAAACAAAGATAGTAAAAAAAAATATATAATGAAATAGATTTTCATTAAAAGTACAAAAATTGATAAACATAGATATCAAAAATTTCATTGAGTTTTTTGAATAGATACAATTATGATGAACACAGGAATCAAGGTTTGGTCAGGGTATGAAATAGGGTCTATCTCCTGTGAATTGCAGACTTGATTTTTTTCAACTGTTCCCTGAGTCTTTTCATCATCCCATCACCAAGATTAATAATAAGATCCCTGGTCTCTTGAGTCATATGAATATTTTCTATGAGATTGACTCTGAAAAACTCATGAAGTTGTTCTTCCTCCTCCATAAACAAAGACAACTTCTCTGTGAATTGATTTAGCACAAGTCTAAGAGATAGTTCACTTGATGTCAACTGATCAACCAAAAATTTCTGATTGTCTAACAAGACTGATAAAGGATCATTGTTGCATTTAAGACCATGCAATCTGTCACTCATATTTCTCATGGAAGCTGTGATAGCCTGAAACTTTTTGAGTAAATCAGGTGAAGTACCTTATCCACTAGCAGTACTGGTTCCAACAGATGAAAATTGTGTCTCCATAAATAATTTGAGATCTGATAAATCTGACTTCATAACTATTTCAGACTTTAATTTTGCAATAGCATTCAACATATCCTTCTTAAAAATTTTAACCTCTTGCCTTGAAACTGTACTATCCTTAAGTCTCTGAAATTTCAAATACTCTGTTTCTAAGGCTCTCCTCAGAGTAACATTTTCAGATTCCAATTGAGAAAACTTTCTGTATAGCTATTTAACTTCCTTATTTCCTAAATCAGAGGCACCCTATGCTTGATTCTCATTCTCAGTTCCAGTGTGATGCAGTAGCACTAAAGGTAGCGAATCTGCATCATACTTGTTTTCTTCCTTTTCCTGAGCAGGTTGATCCACAGATTTTTCCTCAGATTCTTTTGCAGACTCTTCCACAGAAAAATCCTCATGAAGTACTTCTGTTTGAACTTCAGAAACATGCTCATCACAAACTTCAGCAACTTGTTCTTCTAATGGATTTTCTAAGATAATATCTTCTGGAGTTTCCTGAGATCTAGACACTTCCTCACCAGGCGCTGCCTCCTTTTCTTATTGAAGTGTAACTTAAACATCAGCTACAACTTGTTCCTGTGTCTCTCCTTCAACTTCTTCTTGAATTTCAGATTGAATCTGAGGTTCTTCCACTGGTTCTGACCTCTCAATAATAGTTTCCATTGGGTTTTCAGTAGTAGATTCTCTTAAAAAACTGTAAGAGAGTAAATCTCTTATTGTCAGTATAGAGGATACAAGTTCCTCATTAACAATTCTTGTTCTCTGAGTCTGAAGTCCCTCCTGACTTCTTTCTTCCTCAGTGTCTTCCATTTCAAATCTTATCCTCCTTGCAGTAGTGCTTACTCTCGATTCAGCCTATCCCTCCTTGGACTTAGCAGACTGAGCTTGAGCACTCATTGTTTCTTCCTCAACTCCTACTATCAAAAGTTTTCCTTTTATAGTGCTCCAGAAATAGCCAATTTTTCATAAAGTTCCAGCATTGAAAACATTACTATGATGACATCTTACTCTGGCATCCACCAGTCTCACCATATCCTTTTTGAACAACAGTTTGGAAATGAATCTACCAAAAGGGTAGAAATTCATTATGGCTTCACTATGACAGCAGTAACTCATGTAACTCACCATGTATCTAGAAAAATTTAATTTTATATCACTGAGCAGAAGATACATTACGTACATGTCAGGATATAATATCTTTTCCATCTCAGACATCCTCAGTGCAATCCCTATTTTCACAAATTTTACTAAAATTTTCTGATCGGGCTCCAGGTCCTTTATGAACATCTTCTTTATAGAAGTAGAACCAAAAAGAAAAGACATAATTTCCTCATATTTATGCACATAATCTCCTATATTTTTCAAATCAAAATGAAAGACTCCCTTATGAGGGCAGTTCAAAATATGACCAATTTCAACTAAAGAGATCGAAAAATACCTACCCTTTATCTTAGACAGCATAGTGTCCTCATTGTCTCCCAGACTAAACTATATAGACTTAAATAAATATCAAAGTTCTACCTCATACAAAAATTCTGTATTATCAATGTTGAAAGTCTGTTCGAGATTCTGAAATGACAGTGCTTGTTTTAACAGGAGATTCGTCTGAAATAGCCATTCAAAATCAATCACCTTTCCCTGTAATATTTTCCTTCCTTCTGAGCACTGTTTCTTGGCATTTTTGGTCTCGGCCTCACTATATCTCTTAGTATTTTCCATTTCTGCAAGAATATCTGAAGGTTTGAAGGTTAGGGTTTCAGAGGTTCAAAAATTAGGGTTTGATGAGCAGTGGTGCGGTTTTGTGGGTTCAAAAGGTTTTGGTAGAAATGAAACGGTTTAGAAGTCGAAAGGTTTCTGACCTCCTTGATTCTCGTGTTTTTATTAATCATTACATAGATTTTAAATAAAAATAAAATTGATTACGTGGGGAAAGAAAAAAAAACTTATTCTGTTTGAAAAAAACAGATAACCAAATTATTTTAAACATTTTAAAAAAGTAAAATAAAACTTTATTTAAAATTAAATAAACCTAGATCTCCCTTAATAAAATCAAACATTACAGTGGGAAGTGGTTTAGTAAAAATATCAGATAATTGAATTTCAGTACTTACAAATTCCAAAGATATATCCTTTTTAAGAACATGATCTCTTATAAAATGATGTCTAATATCAATATGCTTGGTTCTAGAATGATTAATAGGATTTTTTTGAAATATTTATAGCACTAGTATTATCACATAAAATAGGCGTATTATTAAAATTTAGTCCAAATTCCATAAGAGTGTTTTTCATCCACAACACTTGTGCACATCAACTTCCAGCAGAAAGATATTCTGCCTCAGCTGTTGATAGGGCAACTGAATGTTGTTTCTTACTTGACCATGACACTAAGGATTTCTCTAAAAAGCGACAAGTTCTTGAAGTTATTTTCCTATATAATCTACAACTCCCAAAGTCTGCATCTGAATATGAAATTAAATTAAAATCAGAGGTTTTGGTATAAAGAAGAGATTGAAAAACAGATCCTTTTAAATATCTAAAAATTCTTTTAACAGTAGTGAAATGGGATTCTTTAGGATTTGATTTAAATCTTGTACAAAGAAATACTGAATACATTATATCTGGCCTTCTAGCAGTAAGATATAATAAACTACCAATCATACCTCTATATAACTTGTTGTCAACTAATTTTCCAATTTCATCCAAATCAAGTTTTATATTAGTACACATAGGAGTTGTATATGTCTTGCTGTTTTCAAGTACAAATTTCTTTAATAAATCAGTAATGTATTTTCTTTGATTCAAAACATTTCCAAAATATTTTTGATAAATTTGAAGTCCTAAAAATAAATTTAATTCTCCCATCATGCTCATTTAAAATTATTTTTACATTAATTTCAAAAACTCATGACAAAAGGATTTATTAGTTGATCCAAAAATTACATCATCAACATAAATTTGAACCAATAAAATATTAGAATTTACAGTTTTCTTAAAAATTGTTGGATCTGCCATTCCAACAGTAAAATAATTTTTCAATAGAAAAGAACTTAATCTTTCATACCAAGCTCTAGGTACTTGTTTAAGGCCATAAAGAGCTTTAGTAAGTTTAAAAACCGAATCTGGTTTTTGAGAATTTTCAAAACCAGGAGGTTGCTCAACATAAACTTTCTCCATTAAATAACAATTTAAAAAGTCAGACTTAACATCCATATGAAATAATTTAAAGTTCATATGATATGCATAGGCTAAAAGGATTCTAATGGCTTCAAATCTAGCTACAGGTGCAAAGGTCTCATCATAATATATACTTTATTTCTGATTATATCCTTTAGCTACAAGTCTAGCTTTATTTCTAGTTATTATTCCTTGATTATATTTCTTTTTTCTAAAGACCCATTTGGTTCCTATCACTGGATAGTTCTGTGGTCTTTCAACTAATTCCCAGACTTCATTTATTTTGAACTGGTTTAATTCTTCTTGCATTGCTATCATCCAACTTTCATCATCTAAAGATTCTTCTATAGACTTGGGTTCTAATTAGGATAGAAAGACAGAGAATTCTACAAGATTCCCTAAATTTCTTCTAGTTTTTAAACTTGTGTCTAAGTCACCTATTATAGTCTCTAAAGGGTAATTCCTTAGGGTTCTAGTCTATCTAGGCAGTACACTTATAGGTTCTTCAATATCATGTTCTTCTGAACTAAACTGAATTTCATTTATATCTTTTTCAAAATAATTTTTCAAGTTCTCAAGTCTCATGTTATCATTAGAGTCAAATTCATCCATTTGATCTATCATTTTCTCAAAGGGATCAGATTCATCAAATTTCGCATGAACTGATTATTCAACAATCCTTGACTTCTTATTATAGACTCTATAAGCTTTGGAGTTAGCTGAATATCCTAAGAAAATGCCTTCATCAGATTTTGGATCGAACTTACCAAGATTGTCCTTGGTGTTCAAGATGTAAACCTTGCATCAAAAAACTTTAAAGTAATTTATTTTAGGTTTTCTGTTATTCCAGAGTTCATAGGGTGTTTTTTTCAAAATTGGTCTAATTAAAACTCTATTCATTATATAGAAGGCTGTGCTTACATCTTTTCCCCAAAAATAGGTTGGAAGACTGTATTCATTTAGCATAGTCCTAGCCATTTTCTGAATAGTCCTATTTCTTCTTTCAACAATTCCATTTTGTTGAGGTGTTCTTGGTGCAGAGAAGGTGTGTTTAATACCTATATTTGAGAAGAAGGAATTAAATTCCTGATTCTCAAATTCTCCAACCTGATAACTTCTTAATAAAATTATTTTAAAACCATTTTCATTTTGAACAGTTTTACAAAAACTTTCAAATAAAGTAAAAGCTTTATTTTTAAATTTTAAAAAGAAAATCCATGTAAATCTAGAATAGTCATCAACTAAAACATATATGTATAATTTACCAGCTAATCTTGCTACTCTTGAAGGTACAAAAAAGTCTATATGGATAAGTTCTAGAGGTTTAGATGTAGCAATTTTGTTAACAGATTTGAAGGATGATTTGTGTTGCTTTCCAAGTTGACATGCATCACAGAATCTGTCACTTTAAAATCTGAGACTAGGAAAATCAGAAACTAATTGTTTCTTAGATAATTTATGTAAAACATATACATTACAATGTCCAAGTCTCCTATGCCAGATCTAAGATTCATTTACTTTAGCAGTTAAGCAGTTTACTTGTTGTTTACACAAGGAATTTAAATCCTGGGTATACACATTGTCAGTTCTAGGTGCTCTAAATTTAAGCAATTTATTTTTGAAAATAGAACAACAATTGTTAGAAAAATCAACAGCATAACCATCATCACATAGTTGAGAGATACTTATCAGATTGTATTTCAATCCTTGTACATAAAGTACTTTGTTGATTAAGATAGCTTTTGGATCTCCAAATGTTCCAATACCAATGATTTTTCCTTTGGCATTGTCACCAAAAGTGACAATTCCACCATCTTTTTGAGCGAGTGTAGAGAAATTAGATGAGTTTCCACTTATATGTCTTGAGCAGCCACTGTCCATATACCATATGTCCTTTTTTCTTTTGTGACCTACTCTCTGCAAAGGTATTTACACAATTTGATTTGGTACCCATATTCTGTTGGGTCTAGTGGTGTTAGCTAGCAAGGATCTGGGAATCCAGACTTGCTTAGTTTTTCTAATTTCACAAGAGTCAAATAAATCATTTAATAAAAAATCCTTCTTAATACCACTTATTTGGGGTTGCCTTAGGAAACCATTTTTAGAAATATGTCCCATTGTTCCACAGTAATTACAATTTTGTCTTTTTGCACTTGGAATAAAATAATTCTTGTATAGATTGAGTTTTTTACCTTTACTGCCAATTCCAAATCTTTCCTTTTTAATGAAATTTTTCCAAATAATTTCATTTAAACTATTTTATCCTTTAGTAAAAACAAGGTCTGCATTTTTATAAGTTTCCACTTTAGTTTGCAGTGATTTTATCTTTGATTCATAATCTGTATTTTTAGTGTTAATTGAGTCAAACTTTTCATTTAACTCCTTATATTGTTTCAGCATTGTATCTCTTTCATAATAAACAACCTTATGAATGTTCTTTAAAGACTTATGCTTCTTAAATAGAGAATCATATTTTTCTTCAAGCATATTACAGTAGGATGTAAGTTTTTCATTAGAGTAACTAGATTCAAAAACTAGAGTCAGAAGAGTAGTAAGATTGTACCTCATCTGTTTCTGCCATAAAACACATGTTGGATTTCAGATTTACTTCTTCCTTCTTTGAGTCTTATTCAGAAGTGCTACTAGAGTCTTCAAATACACTCCATGTAGCTTTCATAGCTTTATTGTCTTTATGCTCACAATCATTTATTTTGAAGAATTTCTTTCTCTTGTCTTCTTTTAGCTAAGGGCAGTCATGTCTGATATACCCCATTTTCTCGCATTCATAACATCTGACTTCCTTGTCATCCTTTTTGAAGGATTTTCTGAAGCCCTTCTTCTTTCTATAGAATTTAGTGAATCTTCTGACTAGCTAATCCAGTTCCACATCAGAGTTTGATAAATCAGAACTTTCTGATTTCTCTTTTACACTTTTTTTCATCTTTCTATTTTTGCTTTGTGATGAAACTTTCAAGGTAGTGTCATATCTTTTTATAAGCACTTTATGTTCATTTTATTCATCTTCCATCTCAGCTTCATACATCATTAGTGTTCCAATCAGTTCTCTCATGGTTAAATCTTTGACAGGTGTTAACTGTCTAATTGCAGCAGAGATTCCATTCCATTTTGTAGGCAGTACTCTCAGTACTTTTAAAGCTTGATCAGCTTGTTTAATGGGATCTCCCAAAGAGGTTATGTTATTGACAATCTCTATCAATCTTCCATTCATTTGAGTAATACTTTCACCTTCAACCATTCTGAAAGTATCAAATTTAAGCTTAGCAGTTGCATATCTAATTTCCATGATATTTTTAGTTCCTTTATAAGCAACAACACTAGTTTTCCACATTTCATATGCTATCGGGCATTGAGATACTTTGTTAAATTCATCAGTTACTAGACCACATATAATTGCATTCATTTCCTTTGAGTTCATATCATAATCTGCTTCAGTAGCTGCACTCCATGTTTCAAGTTTTTCTGGTATTTCATATGGAGTCAGAATCTTAGAATATACTATATATCCAAGATTTTTTAGATAGATAATCATTCGCGACTTCCATCATCCATAGTTTTCTCCATTGAATTATGATGTTCTAACTATAGACAATCCCTCTCTTGTATCAGTCATCTTGCTCTGTGTAAAATTACTTTCAGCTTGTTAAGGCTTTATTAGAAAGCTCAACCCTTTGATATCAATTGTTGGATCAGATTATACCACATATACACAAGAGGGGGTGCGAATTGTGTCTTTTCAAAAATATTTGCGAGATTGTGTTCTACCCTTTAACTTTAATCAGATGAGTTGATACAATGTAAATTTAAATAGAAAAGACACAAGATGTATAGTGGTTCGGGGAACAGAAGGTACCTAGTCCACTCCACCAACGCTCTACTCCATGAGCCTGGTGATTTTCACTATCTGGTCCTCATTTCAACAGACCTTTCAACAACTGAGTACAGGCAGTTGTCACCTTTACAATCTAAGGCAAAATAAAGCCTTATGGTTCACTCACAGAACCCACACATCTTAGTACAAGAATCCGGTCACTCAAGAATAAAAAAATGAATTTCTATATTCTGAAAATACTTTCCATATGTTCTTCACAATTGAAACAACATACAATTGATAGTAGATGGATCATCGCCTTCAGAAATAATGATCTTCACAAAAGATTCGTTCTGAGTTGATCCCGTTGTAGTAGATATAGAAATATAACTCACAACTTCAGCAGTAGTAGATTCACAAATGATCTTCGAGGTAAAACAAATGAATCTTCTATCGCGATTCTTCTTCTTCAATAAACAGAGCTTTGTCGTTCTCTTGAATTAGCGGATCTGTATTTTTGATAGTCTCTGTTTTTTTTCACACAATGACTGAGAGATCACACACTAGATCATATAAGATCATGAGATCATATAATAATGACAAGAATTTCTTCTGCAAATTTAGATCCAAAAAGTTGCCTTCTGACTCGTGATATTCAAATATTTGAATTTACAGAGTAGTCGTAACTTCCTTGAAGACTCAGTATAAAAATATCCTTTTAATTCGATCCTTAAAACATTGTTAAAACAGCTTTGAATCATTCAAAGACGCGCTTTAAAATCAGATTTAAATTCGGCTTGAAATCAGCCTAATAATCAGCTTGCTGACTGTTGCATAATAATATCGACTTTAAATTCTCTGACGTCAAACGCAAGGTTAAGTTATACAATATTCATACTCTAAACGTAATGTAGATCATAAATGTAAGGTTGATCATAAATTTAAGGTTGATGAAATAGCCTTCAAACGTAAGGTTGATAAAAAACGTAGGGTTGGTCATCCATAATTTTATCTCTAACTTTCAACGTATGATAAAAGATCCATACTTTTACTTGATCCATACTTTTCCAAGAATGTATGGTTGTTTAAAAAAGTAAGGTTGATGAACCATACTTTTGAGAAACAAACATAATGTTTAACACTTACGTATGGTTCTCCTTCTATACTTTTCTAAAATACCAAACATAGGGTTCCTTCCTAACATAGGGTTATTTTTCATACTTTGCCGATAACGTATAGTTCCTCTTCCATAATTTTTCTCTTATAAAGTATACACCACATTTCATCCTTATGCTACGTTTCTCCATGTAGGGTATGAACAGTGTTTCCAGAATGCGCTAAAGCAGATTCCGAATATGCAGAGCATGAACAGTGTTTCCAGAACACGCTAAATGCGAATACCTTAAAAATTAATTCTCGTTATTCAAGAATCAAAATATTTTGTCCAGAAATAAAAATATAATGAATAATAAATTCCTAAAAAATACTTAACAAATAAAATCATTAGAAAATAATTAAGGGTATTTTTGAGGCATCAAAATTGTCATAAAGAGATAGAGTATTGTTCTCAACATCTCCCCCTTTAAATAAAACATTATGTATTGTTGAAAACAACACTTTCTCAACATGAACCTGTCCACCTCCACCATACTGAGCTTGATTAGTCACTGAGAACTGACTTTTAATATGGCCATGGACCCCATAGAAGAAACACCTTGACCCTAAGCCCACATAAAGGGTACAATAACCATTGTCACCAGAAGGTCGGAAGATAAACTGCTGAGGTCGACTCCCTGCCGGTCAAAACCTCGAAGGTCATGGTTCTTGGAACCTACCGATAACAACCCTAAATACATTGACAACGTAAAAGGATTAACAACATACTGGATAGAAGGGTGGAGGGACTCCTCAAGACATCTCGCACAAGAATCCTATAGGATCGAAATAACAATGTAGATGCTTAATATACAAGATGGGGGGGGGGGTGAATTGTACACTTTAAAAATTCCTTTGGAACCTTTAAAGTTGGTTATGGATAACTATGTTTTCCTTAGACAAGGAAAATCTAGGTTTAACAAAGTTAAACTAGGAAAATTCACAACACCTATGATCACCAACTGGAGAATTGGAACCAAAGTTTACAATATAAGATTCTACCTTAAAGCATATAGAATCTTAAACTAATCAGAGTACAAGTGTAAGGAAATACAAGAAGGTTATCCTTTCCTTACAATACAATATGCAGTGGAAACAAACAAGTAGAAAAACTAAAAGTAACAAACAATAACTCTTTTAACCCAAAGTGAAGGGTATCCAACAACCTTGGATAAAGGTCTCTTGATTTATACTTTCAAGAAAGTCTGTCTTACCCACACCGGGATAAGCCCTCAATACGAAGATCAGAATCTCTGTCTCGCTATCCCCGCAATCCCTCAACTTCAAGGTAGTTGGAACCTCTGTCTTCCTTAGCAAGGAAGCCCTCGAACTTCAAGGTAGTCCTCACCTCTGTCTTCCTATCCCCGGAAGTCCTCTAATGTAATCACTAACATCCGGAGTCGCATGAAGCAATCTGAACGAGCAGTTCAGTACGCACAAGGCATGAAAAGATTCTCTCTCTATAAATCACCTTAACAACGTGTGTTCTCTAGATCGATCAACTTGTTGTTGAGCTATTTTAAAAGAGCTCCTATTTATAGGCAAATTTCCAACGGTCAGCTCCCTCTTCCAATGGTCATATTTTCCATGAAATTCGGAGGGACCTGTACATGTGTAACTCAACCAATGGTTAATTAGAAACAGAATAGATGACATAGTTTTATAACAAACCATGTATAACTGAATGTACGCCATCGTTCTGAAATAAAGCATATGTAAGTAAAATCTAATCAATATTTTAGAGTGTAATCAAGTTAAAAGTTCGGAGTCTAACCAAAATGAAGTTCGGAGTCTATGTTAAGAAATATTCGGATTCTGTTTTATAGGAATTCGGAGTCTGGTTTCACCAGAGATCGGATTCTGAACTTGCAGAATTCGGAGTCGAACTGCTTAAGAGTTCGGAGTCGAACTCCTTAAGAGTTCGGAGTCGAACTCCTTGAGAGTTTAGAGTCGAACTTCTTTAGAGTTCGGAGTCGAACTTATTAAGAGTTCGGAGTCGAACTGCTTAAGAGTTCGGAGTCGAACTCCCTAAGAGTTCGGAGTCGAAATACCTAAGATTTCGGAGTCGAACTACTTGAGAGTTCGGAGTCTAACTTCTTCAGAGTTCAGAGTCAAACTTCTTCAGAGTTCGGAGTCAAACTACTTGAGAGTTTGGAGTTGAACTTCTTCAGAGTTCGGAGCCGAACTACTTGAGAGTTCGGAGTCGAACTTCTTCAGAGTTCGGAGTCGAACTACTTAAGAGTTCGGAGTCCAGAATTCAGATTAGAAATCCATTACAGATCACATCCAGAATTCGAATCCTAAAAACATAATGCTCCAAATATTTTCATTATATGGCTCCGTGATTTTGGGTATGAATCCGGTTTTTGAATTTAAGAATAATATTGTTATGTATAAGAAAATCTAGGTTAAGGTAAATTTCCTTAAAGAAGTAAATTTTCCATATGGGGGTAAAAATAATATTTGCTTAAGTATAAGGTGTGTGATTTTCAAAACAAGAAGGAATGGAAAAGTCATAAGGAAAACCTTATTGACTCAACAATCTCCCTCTTTTTGGAAAGCACAAACATCCTTTCGAAAAAACATATAAGGATTTTGAAAAATTTCATTAGACTTTGAAAATTAAAACTTATCTCCCTTTGTTCATGGATAAAAGTGAATACAACTAACTCCCCCTTAGGCATTAAAACTCTAAGGATTGTATTCTGAGTTTCCTAAGTGGAATTTTCATTATTGTAAGAATGAAAAACTTCGTAGTGGGAAACTCACCCTTTCTTTAAGGATATTTCTCTTAGAAAATTTTCCTTTCTCCTCCTTAGGAGTAGTTATTTTTCCTTCTCCCCCTTTGTGATTTTAAAAAAGAATTGAAGGGAATGGAAAACAAATTATGGTACCTGAAACATTAGTATATAACAAGATACAACCAACTAGATAACCATTTCATTAGAGTTGGAGAAATTTTTTTTACAAGGAAAGACAATTACAAAAAAAGATCAGAGTGGGTTCATTTATCTTCCTTTTCCTTCAGAATGAGCTGCTTTAATAAGGTTTTGAGTTTCTTTAAGTCTATTTGATCTTCCTCTCGTTGCCTCTCCAAGGCTTTTAGCTTTTCTTCTTGAGCTTTTAAAGCCTCTGCCTGAGCCTCCAAGGCTTCTTTCTGCAACTTTAATAACTCATCTTGCTGAATGAATTTTTTCTCAAGCTCAATCCAGATATTTCAATCATTTATAAGATTTTGAGCAAGATAATTTGCCTTGTCATTGAGTTCCTTCACTTGTTGACTCAGGGTACTCTGCTCAATAATCATCTCATCTTCAAGATTCTTAACCTTTTTATCTACTGTTTCAAATGATTCTTTGACGTCATTCTAAAAATTATCATACACAGTCAAGTCTTCTTCAACTCTCTTAGACCACTTTGTTAGCTTATTGCAAGACTTTCTATATATATCATAATTGATCAGAAAACTTTTATGTTCATCTTCCAACTTCACAAACTTATCCATGACCATGGATAAAGAATCCAATTTCTGTTTCATAGATTGTTGCAGCATCTGGCATCTAGAATCTATTGTTGGAAGAATCAGAATTGTGTCCACCAACTTTCTCAAAGACTGAACCACAAAATCATGCCCGTGAGATGATGATTCCAAATCAGAAATTTCTCTTTGAGATTTCTCTTCTTCAACTGGCACCAGCTTCCTTCTAGAGGTACCACCAACCTCTTTCCTCCTGATGAGATCTTTTATAGGTGTCTCCATGAGAGCTTTATTCCCCTTATCAGATTTCGGAATGGGTTCCACATTAGGAGATACTTCCTCGGATTCCGAAACTTGAACGATCTGGTCTTCATCTGGTTTCTGTTTTTCTTGACATTCCTCAAGAAAATTCCTCTCATAGGATTCTTCTTCATCATACAACACATTTTCTTCTTCTTCTTCTTGATGTTGCTTGCTAGCTTCCTCATATCCCTTACCTGGAGTAACTAACTTTGTGGATTCAGCCTTATATTTGTAGTCCTGTACTTGCTTGATCAAGGTATCCAGATCTTCACTCTCCTATTCTTCTTCTTCTTCTTCAAATTATTTCTCTACTGCTTCAGTAACTTCCTTTTCAGCTTCTACAACTATTTATTTACCCTTGTACTTTTCCGGAGTGACATAGTTCTTAGCTGGAGTTTCTGGTAAAGAAGGTTCAACACCAAAAGATTCTGGAACTGGAAGCATTTCGGAAGCCAACTCTGTATCTTTCAGCAAAGATCGCACCACTTCAGCTTCAGACATCTTCTTTATCATTTTCTTTTCCTTTTCTTGTCTCTCTAGCTCCTCAGCTGTAACAGCCCGAGATTTTATGAAAAATATTCTTTTTAATTTTATTAATTTATTGTGTTTTACGCTACACCAAAAGGAGCTTGCACAACACGCATCCTTGACTTGCCTTGCATTACACGCAATCGCAACCTTCCTCGATAGCGTGTGTAGTACGCAATACTGAGTTTCACAAAATATTATTAAAACTAGCCGTTATGAATAGTAATAACCATTTTTTAAATTTTAGAAAATTTATCTCTCAAAATGGACTTCATTTTTGGATTTGGAGTATCGAATTTAGCCTAAGGTGAAATTTTGGTACTTTTCGGATAACTTTCATATTCTGATGAATAGTGAAAATTACTAAATTATAAATAAAAACAACTTTTTTAATCGAAATAATTAATAGTGATAAATTATTAATTTGAGTGGTTTTAAAGTATATTTAGAATATATTTTTACAATTTAATACTATGTTGGTCATTGGTTGTAATTTCACATTTAAACCAGACATAATCAAGTGTCAATCTTTTGATATATATTGTTTCCTAAAAACACGCTATTTATTTTAACAGCGGGATTTAATTATAAAATTAATTAATGCAACTTCTATGTTATGAATTTGGTAAAATAGATTTCATTTTTGAATTCGGAATATGAAATATATCTTAGGATGAAATTTTGGCATTGTTCTAAAAAACATCAATTTTTGATGAATAGTGAAACTACTAAGTGGTAGTTAAAAAAAACTGAATTTTTCATAAAACTTAATTTTACCGCTTATGTGAATGGAATTTCAAAAATCCGACAGACACGGTTGATATCAGTAAGTAAAATGTGGTTCAATGAGATAAAAATAATTTTTTGGTGAATAGTAACTTTTTACTTTTTTTACCGCGGTTAATAGTAAATAGGGTAACTAAGGGTAAATATGATATTACTATTACCCTAACACATGTCCTAATTCCATTGGACAAGTGTAATTCGACCAAAAACAAACTTAGGAATAAAATATGACCATTTAGGCCCACTTGGATTAGATTAGGACATTTATTATTAATTTATTTAAAGAAGGGTTAAAATAGTTAAAATCAAAGTTTAATAAGTAAATCATTTTTAATATGGGGTTATACATAAGATAAATTCGACTATAAATATTCATTAGAAAGCTAAAAAGATTTCCTACATAAGGGTATTTTATTTGTAATTTTTAGACATTAAATAATTTAATTTATTTATGACACAATGATGATGCAGTAATTATCTTATTAATGAAATATTGACATAATTGATGTTATAAACACAAAAATAAATGTAATTTGAGACTTTTTATGAATTCCACTAATTTTCTAGGTTACTATGATATATTATTGTTGATTTAAGCAACTTTTTTCGAACATATAATTCTGTTATGACTTTCACAAAAATCATATATCAAATAGTGTCAAAATTGACACAAAATAGTTTTTAAATAAAATATTATATTATTAATTGTTATTTTATTCCTAAAAATCTAAGGTTCAGCCAAATGACTTAGATAAGGATATATATATTAATAATAAACAATTTGGGGTTCGTTTGGCATGTTATAGTAAGTGTATTAACCATATAGTGAAAGAAAACAAAAAGACACGGTAAAAGTTAAATTAATTAACTTAGAGTTAAATCTAATTGATAAGGTTAAAATAATACCCTAAACTTGTCTAAATCCTATTGGTTGATAGGATTTCGACCCATCCCCACCTTATCTTCGAAATAAGACCCTTTGAAACCATTATAAACCGATTTTGACTTTAATATAAAATATTATTTTGAGATATTCCTAAGGTGCCTCTCTCCTCCCTTATAAAAGGGCACCTCCTCCCCCTCCTCCTCACACCAAATTGAGCACTCAAGCTCGGCCAACCCCTGCCATTTTATCCTCTACACTTCCCTAGAATAATCCTAGAGGTCCTGTTCTTCTCCAAAGACCAATCTTAGTTCCTTAAGTGGAGGATTCAAAGAGGCGTTCCAAAAGAAGAGGTAATATCCATTACCGATCTTTTCAATTTCTTTCTTCTTCAACTTCTTATTCATTAGTTGTTTCATGATAAAGTAATAACATCAGTATTACTTACATACTGATATGTTATTATAAATATGAAACAACCCTAATTCACCTTCTATCCATCCTACGGAAAAATGAAATCACCGCGCGTGCGTACGTACGGAATACCGTCTCCACGCCGTGGTGTAATCTATTTTCCACCATCACCTTACAAGGATGGGTATAATGGTGTAATGAGTAACTATATATGATTATTATGAAGTAATATTGATACTGAAATAATATATATATACTCCAATACAATTCCACGATCATAGGAACGATATCATCACTCGTGCGTACATACGGAATACCGTCTCCACGATGTGATGCGACTCGTTCTACATGATCTTCATTTCATAATGATTATATAAATGAATTGAATGAATGAATATGGTATATAATACACTAATACCATTCTGGAAATGAATTATCTATAACCTAAAGATAAGAATAAGAATTTATTCGACAAAACACGCATAAGAACAAAAAGTTATAAAGACCCGAGTAACAGGTAACAATGAAATATTACTAACAAGAAGCTAATAATATGACCATATATGATATCATATCAATATGTATGATTCTGGAATAAGTCAATAACATTATTTAAACCATTATACAGGAGCTTCGGACACGAACAAAGCAAATCGGACCTAAGGTAAGGGAAAATACCACAATCTCATTTTTATCCGAGATTGTTTATTCGTAAGTATTTACTGGGGTGTATTTTATCATCCACATCCATGTTCCCTCAATATGTAATATTGTTTCCATCCACTTACAATAGTTTAAATCCAATTTTACCCTTCGGTGAGTTTTTAGTAAAGAATATGAAAGGAATCTTTTGTCATTTTTTTTGTACGAGGTACTTTTTGACTTTTCCGACAAAGGTACGAAGAATGTTTTTTTAACTTATACGGCATGTATGGATTTTTAAAACATTATTTCCAAGAAGATTCCTTTACAAGTTTATTTTTAATCAACTTCTTTATTTTAAAGTCGTATGACATGTTATGAAAGGAAAAATGTTTTTTGAAGAAGAAAGGATATTTTCCTCAAGAATGGAGTTCAAGTGTTTTATCAAAATTATTTTCCATCTAAGATAATAAAGGGTTCTGTTTTATCCCTATTATTACATTGATTTGATCATGTTGTGATTGAATTATTTTTATGAATTCTTTTATCTTGTGTGAATTGTTTTATAATGTCATGATGTTTAAGATTCCAATTTGTATTACATGGGTTATGCAATGATGTATGATTTATGATTATGTGACACACATAAGAAAGGATTCATTATAAGATGGGTGGGACCTATATCTCCCTCCAATGCATTGGGTAAAGATTTTATATCTCATGAGATAGACATGGCTGGAACGGTAGGTTATACCGGTTCAGTGAAATAGGACTGGAACGAGGGTGACTCGGTTCAGAAAGGGACTTTGTCCACTAAGATAGTCTTGGAAATGAGTCATGACTAACAAGAAATGATTTTCCATGATTATGTGTGCATGACACAAAGTTTCAAGTTTTATGTTATGATTATGGAGATCTCATTTTCACTTCTATGATTTATCCCATGTTATGATATTATGAGCTCTTTTGCAGGTTAAGATTTCCAAAGGCTATGTTCTTATGTATATGATGTGATTGATATTTCTTTTGTTTACCCTTACTGAGCATTTGAGCTCACCCTTTTATGTTTTCTTTTCCCCAGGATATAAAGAAAGGTTTTTAGGTAAAAAAAAGGAAGATCTTTATGGGAGATATTGAAGATCTTTCACCACGATTAGAATATTACGTTCCGAGTTTCCAAATACACTAAACTATTACGATCCTTATGTGTGTGTTTTTGTTATGTACTAAGTATTCCGCAAAAGTAATGTAATGTCTATGTACGTCAAGATACGGGTCTCTACATCAGCAGCTTTTTCCTTTAAGGCTTTAGCCTCAGTAGGGTCCAATCCGAATTGAGGATCCCCTTCCTTCCTCATTTCTTTATCTTCCCTCCACTTTGCTACTACTTCATCCGTATATGTTTTCTGCTTCTTCGGATTGGGGGAGCAGATTGAGTTTCCTTAGCCTGAGGAATTTCTTCATCAGCAACCACTTCCTTAGCCTTTCTCTTCTTCCTTTGCTTTTTGGATGGTTCAGGAGATTGTGTTTCTTTTTGAGCTGCTTAAAACTCCTCCACAGATAGGGGGTAAAATTCTCCGGATTCACTGGAAAAACCCATCTTCATCCTCTTGAGAGTATCATCACTGACTAGCATGAGCTTGCAATTACGAATCTTTGATTTACAGGCAACCTTGAAGGATTCTAAGCATCGAACTATCAACTTAGATAATAAGGCAAGAAACATGAT